>VHKM01000153.1:1642500-4512500 GCA_007210695.1 Neogobius melanostomus
TGACTTCAGTAACTTAAGATAAATTTAGAAAGTGGATAAAAAGCATTGAAAATAAGTTTAAATGAAAAAAAAACTGAAGGTGGAAAAGGTTGTATAAATTGAGACCAATAAACATTTACCATATTACAATGCATATGTTGATAAATATATGGGTTAGAATCACAGGATAGCAAATAAAATACCACCTACCACTAATGTTGTGCCTGGCCCAAGATAAACAAATGGAGACAGTGGCATCAGGTGCGTCATTTGGAATAAAAATCAATTCAATATTTCAGACGCTGCACTACATAAAGATAAGCTTAGGTGGACACATACTGTATGCTGTATTACTTTTAAGCCGATGATGCAACCGTGCAAGAGAGTTATGACTTTTTTAAATCAAAGTTACATCATTGTGTCATAATGATCGTGTTTGCTTTGAAAACATTAGATTGGTACAGGTTTATACAATAATATTTTATACATTTACTGCAGGCTCATGGAACATCTTGTGAAAATGAATTTAAAATCTAATCCTGCGTTTTTATAGAAAGTTACAAATCATTCTTTTATTTTCTTGAAGCCAAGTCTTGGATAGTATTGTCTCCACTAAACCCCATATTTCATTAAGAATAGAAATGACCTACTTCACTAAACGCAAAGGCATCATTTAAGGGCTTATCTCACTGGCCTGGAGTCTAGTTGGAGACTAGTTGGAGACTTGAGTTGGAGACTTGAGATGTCCTATAAAAGATTTGAAAGCGCAAAATCTATGGCAGTCTCCGCAAGGTCTCCACAACTCTCCTCCGGTGAGACAGGCCCTTTACGTCATTAACAAAGGCCCATTCTGTGCTAAAGCAACATGCATACTGTACATTCACGGTTCTCTTGCTTGATGTTTCCCGCTGTCCTCACACTCTGAACTGACGTGAACTTGATACGTCAGACTGATGCATTATTGTATTAACATTTTAATCTGATGATTCAACCAAAGTTTGAAGGCAAAGTTACGGGAGAGGTTACACAGTTTTAGCTGTCATAAGCTCATTCAAAGTTATGTCAGTGCCCTGCTGCTTATGACCCCGAGCATTAGTTTCAACCCTATAATTCGATTCCCTAAATCCTTCCACTTCAATTAGTGTGAGGCACTTTGACGTCACAAACTTGGGCTTTCGATCCTTGACGTACAAACATTTTTTAAATTGCTGTTTCAGTCTAAAGCATGTTGCAAATGATTATGCAAATTATATTTCAGTGTCATAAAGGTAAAAAAAAAGGGAACTCTTGATGGTATTGTGTCTCATGGCTCTTTGAATCACTGACATCAATCTCAGACGCCTGTGATGATTAGTTGTCAGGTGAGCCCAGTTAAGGGAAAAACTACTGAAAAGGGCGTCAACCATTATTAAGCAGACCACCATTTTCAAGCAATACGGGAAAGAAAAAGGATCTCTCTGCTGATGAAAAGCGTGAAATAGTTGAATGCCTTGGACTAGGTATGAAAACCTTCGATATTTCATAAAAGATTAAGCGTAATCATCGTACTGTTAAAAGATTTGTGGCTGATTCAGAGCACACACGTGTTTGTGCAGATAAAGGCACAATGAGGACGGTTTCTGCAAGACAAATACATCAGATTAAGAGAACAGCTGCTACAAAAGCGAACAATGCTGCAAATTCAACAAATGACCATTTCGGAAGGTCGTGGTTTCGAATTCCAGCTCCCGCAAATGCACACTGTCGTTGTGTCCTTGGGCAAGACACTTCACCCTACTTGCCTCCAGTGTTTGCGTACATTGATGTATAAATGAGAGAGTGAATGGATGACTGGTTCCTTATTGTAAAGCGCTTTGGGCCTGATAAAGGTAGAAAAGCGCTATATAAGTTCATATATGAGTCCATTTACCATTTACCATTGAAACACTGTTTTGAACAGTACATTTTTAAGTTGTTTGTTATATTTATTTTTGAAAAATCTACTGTTGTCACTGGGAGGTTTTTTCAATCACATTCAAATTATCCTCTAACAGTTAAAGACTTGAAAATTACGCTGACTGTCACTTGAGTTGACCATTTAGAAAATCTGAGATGTCATTTGCGTAGTAATTTGTAACATACTTTAGTTCAAATGACGGTAGATGAATTTTTTTACATAAAATATTATATATGACATTTTGTAATTTCCTTATTGCGACCATTCAAATTGAGATTATACTATTCTTAGCACCACCCCTTGTGTACATTGTCCCAAATCTATTGTCATTGCGGTTGTACTTCCTCACACACTTCGGGACCTCTGTCTCCCTCCTTGTCTCCCTCCTTGTCCCCCTCTGTGTCTCCTCTGGCTGTTAGCTGTAATCACTCACAGCGGTGCAGACAAGCCATTCATCACCACGGCTAAGCTTCTCCTCACTGCTCTGGGCCGTAACCCAAAAGGCACCTGTTACAGCCTCACTGACTTTCTGTTGCCTTTATCAAAACTTTACAGGAAAAAGATGAAAAATAGAAGGAAAGTGTAGCAGTGTGCATGATACTGTTGGTGTGCACTGGAGGCATCTTCATCTTTGAGCTATACTTTTACAAAAAACACATTTGCAGACGGCTGCTTACGCTTGGTGGATACTTTCTCAGTGATCTTACATCCTGGACAGTTGGCTGCAAAGACTTTATTAAACGCTTAGAAAAAAAAAAGAGCCAGTATTGAGCTGTATCTTTGCTTCACTTAGAGAAATACCATTTAATGTGATTGTGTGTTTCTTCTTCTCATGCTCAAGCTCATTCTCTATTTCCTGGATTTTGCTGCATAATTCGATAGTGTTCTCTGCATAAGCCCTTAAAGCATCACTAGACCTGCTCTCAGTTGTTCTGCACTCAATCTGTGTGTTGTTTTTTAATTATAGTGCCGTACATTTGTCAGCATTTTGCCCTTTTAAAGTGTTTATAATCACTGTATATAAGATAGCGTACCTCGAGTTACTATTACTGAGTGTTTCTTGAGAGCTGAAGTAACAAGTGAATTTCTCCATTGCGAGATCAGTAAAGTTCTATCTAAAAAATAATGACTTAACAATTTATATAGCATTCCAATATTAAAAATCCATACTTAAAGTGTATATGACACATTAGACACATTTTTACACAATTATATTTAAGATTTTGCACACAACAAAAATTGCCCATTGGCCATTTTTGTGATGTTTATAGTTTCACTTCCTTATTGGACACCGACAGGAAGTGACATAGATAGAGGCAAACCATTTTGAACTGTTGCCATGCCAACCATGTTACGTCAATGAGAAATGAGTCAAACCTTTCTGCCACACATTTCTTCATTAAAATTGCTGCTTTGCTGAAATAAAATTACAATTATTATTTACAACTCATGTTTTCAAAAGCAATAAAACCTGTCATATGCACTTTTTGAAATGTCCCAAATCAGGCATATTATTACTTATGGATGCTATCTATGTCCAGTTTAATGCTTTGCTATTTTTCCAGTTATTGTTCCTTGTGCTCATGACTCAACTGTTTGGTGCACGAAGGACAAATATTCTATAAACGTGTCTTCTCAAATGTTATCAAATTTACAGTTTGGCCACAATGTGAAATAATGATGGATTTGACCTGGTTTAGGACTGGTTACGTTTTACTTTACAAATGTTTTAGTCCAGCTCTATTTCTTGTCAAGACCTGTGCAGTTCTTGCTTTTGTCAAGGTTTTGAGATTGTTCAGGCCAGGTTTGCTTCCGGGTTATATCTGATTTAATCCAATAGTTCAGTTCTCGCCGAGGTCAGGTTTTGTCCTTGTTTAGTCCTGTTTCTCTTCACGGCATCCGCATTGTGGCCACTGACTTTCCACAAATATAAACCGACATTTATAAAGACGAGGAGTCAAAGTTACGAGCTGAGAAATCAATGCGTGGCTTTAAAAGACTGTGAGTTTGAGATGGATTGATGGTTGCCGTGGGATTGTTATTTCCTTCAAATTGATTCAGACCAATAAGATGCCGCTGTTTATAATCAGCCTCAGGTCACGGTGGACAAGGTTTTGTTGAGTGGGGCCTAGAGACCTTTGTTTACTCTTTAAACTCTATCAACAACCTTTTATTTGTTTAGTTCAGGGCCTTTTATCCTCAATTAAGAGCGAATCTCATTTGCTGCAGTGCATGTTAATTACACTTTGTTCTGTCTACTTTTATCAACGCTGCGTAGCTTCATTATTTTAACACGTCAAGGCAGGAAAATTATGGTTGTTTCCTTTGCTTCTTTTATTCCCAGGGAACGCTTGGGAATAAAAGAAGCATGTTTGACTGATATCTAATCCATCACATTTTACAGTGTGACAGTAGGCAAAATTACTCACAAGATTTTTTATCCCTGATAGTGATTAACCTTGATTTCTGATTAGATTTTATTTTAAAGGGCCTATATCATGATGTTGTAGCCATTTGAAAAAAACTTTCTGCCCCAGAAATTAAAACAGATTTAAACACAAGGTCGAACATTGAGGTTTATTCTTATCGGATCCGGGAGGTGAGTGGATGCCCGTCTGGCTCATCCCCCACGCTTCCAGCTCACTCTCAGCAAATACAAAGATCATACAGGCTTTATTCAAAAATATCGGCCCAACCCCTTTTCTCCTTCAGGGCAGTAGTTTTCCGCTCCATCGTAAAAACCCAAGACCCCCAGCCCCCCTGGACTCCTCAGTCAGGGTGGGGCTGTTGCTCAGTCACTGGTTATTTTACGCTCGGCTCTTTTCGTTTGCTGTAGGAAGTCATAAACCCCTTAACCCCCCTGACTCCTGAGAGGAGGTGCAGTGATTCACCTTGGTTAGGTCACAAAGAGCGTGTGACTGATAAGGAATGTTCCCTCTCTGGGGATTTTATGGCTTTTATCTAAACAAACAGACAGGAGACCTTTGCACCCTTATCTCCAACCACAGCTTCAATGGTTTGGAGCATCTCATGGGATAATGAGTTAACATTTCAACCAACACAAATTCATTTAGTAACAGTACCAAATGCAATACAGTACATATGATAACTTTACAAATTCCTTCACACTAACACACACGCTAACACGCGTTTTGATTTACTTACTGCTCTGGCCTCTCCATCAGGTTTTTCTATTGTGGGAATCGCGCTGGTTATAAGTTAATCTACTTTGGTTCTGACCAAGGCTCGCCAAGCAGCCATCGGTGAAGTGACAGTCACAGACAAACATATTCTGGCTTGTTAGTCGCTGAATCGCGGAGAGAATTTCCAACCATTTCTGGCGAGTGGACTCTTCTTTAGGAAGGTTGACTAAAGTCCTGTACCTCTCGCAGCCATACGCGCATTTTCACAGAGACATTATCATTTGGTTAAAAAGAAACCGTGGTGCTGTGCCTCTGCAGAGTAGGTTAGAAAGGCGTTCCCTTCTCCACAACTTCTTCACTTTACTCTGCAGGGGTGGCGCGGACACGTCGGTCACTTCCTGGATGGGGGTGGTTTGACAATCTTACGTAAGACGGTCAAGGCCAGTCCTTGACCAAGAGAAAAAACACTCTGGGGGTGTTTCTGATAAGGAAATAGCATTACAACATTGGTTTATTCTATTCGATGCAAAGAAGAAGAATGCAAAGAACATTATATTGGAGAAACCAAACAAGTCTTACAGAAGAGACTTTATCAACACCGAAGAGAAAGCACAAGCGGCCCTCAGTCGGCTGTGCACCTCCACCTTAAAGCCTCCAATCACTCTTTTGAGGACGGGGAGGTCAAAATTCTAGCTAAAGAAGAACGTTGGTTTGAAAGAGGAGTAAAAGAAGCTATTTTTGTCAGAAAAGAAAATCCCTCCATGAACCGAAATGGTGGGCTAAGATTTAATCTTTCTTCTTTTTACTCCAATCTGCTTCGGGGAAAACGGACAGAGCACGGCCAGTCCAAGAAGACGATACCTCAGCTAACAATAGAACAATAGGCAGGTAATTAGCAGTGATCAGCCATGAATAGGACAGGACTGACCGATACTGGGGGGAGCAGGTCGTTACAGACGCTCTACTTCAAAGGTGTTTACCCACAGGTGAGAGTAGCTGTTATTAGAGGGGAGGAGCCAACTCCTCCCAACTGGTCTTTATCTACGCTGCTTGCTGAGGGAAACCTTGTTCACTGACGAAGCCTTTTGGATGAGAGGCGAAACGTTTGGAGACCTCAACTACCAAGTACAGAAGATGACTCAAGTACCTTCGTTGAAGCATTACAACATGGTTAAAAGCTTCAAAAGGTTGATTTTTGCATGACATAGGACCTTTAAATACCAATGACTTATACATTAATGTGGTTTTACAGTACTGCTCATTGCTTGTTCTTCAAATACTGGGTGGACAAATATTGGTGTTGTGTGTCAAAATGTAAAGAAAAATACATTATAAACCT
The DNA here is from genome assembly GCA_007210695.1 of Neogobius melanostomus. Lineage (NCBI taxonomy): Eukaryota > Metazoa > Chordata > Actinopteri > Gobiiformes > Gobiidae > Neogobius > Neogobius melanostomus. The sequence continues at coordinate 1,648,898 of VHKM01000153.1, forward strand.
AAAAATGGCTGGTTGTCACTGAAAGCATGCTGTATTTGATGAATGAATGTCGAAACGCAAGAACACAAGAGCTTCTGAAGTCTCCTCCGAGTGGCAATAGTTTAAAGTTTTTGCATCGGTTGACTTTGATATTATCCTTTGTGTTTTGTTTTTCCCTCGCTCAGATCGCCGCGCTGCAAAAAGGAGGAGACAGCTTCCCTCTCACTGCCTCCTCGGGCAAAGTGCTTGGAAAGGTAAAACAAAGGACAACAAATCAAAGGTACATATTAAACACTGGGGAAGAAAGGCTGCTGACTTCACAGCATGTCCGCTCTCTCTTCCCCTGTTTAAGGCTTTGCGAAGCAGCGAGAAGAGCTCCAAACCTGTTTATGTGAGCGTCGGCCACAAGATCAGCCTGGACACAGCAGTGAGGCTCACCCACAGCTGCTGCCGATACAGGGTGCCCGAGCCCATCAGACAGGTACTACACACACCTGCCAAATACTGTGAGGGGATGAGTCGTATATTCAGTGCAGCATTTGGCTTGTAGGGTAAAAATGAGCATGTAATGTAAATGATCAAATTTGGCTAATTGTATCGTGTTTATAGAGCGTCTTACATCTCAAAGTGCTTCAGAAGTACAGTTTCAAATCAATTAAAACTAGTTTAATATCAATTTCCCACATTAAAAGATACACATTTTAGGAAGAGGTAGGTAGAGTAGCCAAAATATTTACTCAAGAGCAGCTTTACTTTAAAATAAAAAAGTTAAAAAAAAGTACTTGAAGAGAATTTTTGTTGAGTAGTGGGAGTACTGAGTAACGAGTATGGAACAACGGTGGCCTGTTCCTTTAAGATAATTATTTAAAGCAGTGGTGACAGCTCAAAGCTAATGGAGACATGACCAAAGTCCTCCGTAGTTGCTGCAATATAAACGCTGATATCTCCTCGATCTGGAGCGCGCCCTAACCATTCAGACAAAAGTGAAGCACAAACATGTTGTGAAGCAAGGTTTTAACAGTGTAGTAATAATAGTAGAAGAGCAACACTGGAAAAATTGCAATCTTATCTTGGACGAAAATGATTTAAAATTTCTTGTGAATTTGTGCCCCTTTTGCGGGAATGTTTGGACTGTCTTATTGCCAATGGAACAACAATGATTTTTCTTACTTTTGACTTTTTTTGTCTAATTTCTAGTGTTTTTGTCTTATTCTCTTAAGGTTAGGATTAGGGTTAGTTTAGATTAGTTTACGCTAGCGTTGTCTTGCTTTTCCTGGAGCTCCACTGATCACATTCCCCTCCACTTGCCGCATCCAGACCCTTCTCAGCTTATCAGCTAAACCCATTTGAGACCTACACATTTCTTCTTTTGAGACTTTGAAGAGGCACCAAGAGCCCCCCCACACCGGCAACACAGTGGAGGCGTCACAAGTGGCGCTACAGGAAACACAAACGAGGAGGTTTCCAGGCAAGACTCACAGCTAAGCCACACAAGCTTTCTATTGTTCTCGCTAATGGACGTTCACTGGAGAATAAAACGGATGAACTGCTAAGCTCTTCCCAGAAGATGGTGAAAGACTGTTGTGGAACAGAGGGAGCTGCGCAGGAGGAAGAGGAAGGAGGAGGTGGAGGAGCTGACCAGTGCAGGACAAACAATAGGGACAAACCCAGGAGGCGCTGCACCGTTTCAGAGGATCAGAGGAGTCTGAAGGCAGCTAGCCAGGTTTCCTGCCTCCAGGTCAGGTCGGCCCACAATGGTAGCGCAGCTCAGTTGTAGTGGCTTAGAACAAACACCTGAACACTATTTCGTTGTACGCTTAGTTTTAGTTTAGTTTATTTATTTGTTTGAGCAGTTAACCTGCTCAAAGGGAGTGGGCTGAAGCCAAAGGCTTATAAGCGCCCACCCCAAAATAAAAATAATAACATTACATTTAATATTTACAGGTAGCAAATCATAAACAAAGGAACATAGGGCAAAGTAACAATAAATGAAGAATAAAACAAAAACAACAGCAAAATAAAGAACAAAAGAATGTGCTACTTTTATGTTATAAAGGTTCATTAATACATATTATACTCTGAGATCTTGCCACTTCCCAGTTGTCATTACCATTCTTAATATAATTTAATTAGGGTTTAATTATCATTATTATTATATTTGTTTAATTGAGTTATATGTGAAGTATGATGTAAGCCCTGCATAGTGTGGTGCATTAAAAAGCCAGGGTGTAGAGCCAGTTGAAGAGGGCAGTAACTCCCCCTCAACAAACCCCCACCCAGCTGCCCTAACAGCTGATTTGTAGATGATGTTCCTATGCTGAGTGGTGCATTAAAAGACAAGGTTTTGAGCCCGTTGGGAGGGTCCCTCTCAACAGATTCATAACTTGCTTACCCTAATTCTCAATTTGTAAATTTGAGCAATAGAATGACAACCGTTCCAAGCAGCAACACTCTTCCTTGATTATAGAGGAAACACACATAATTGATCCTACTGCGCCTCCTAGTGGCAACACATTTCTTGTTCTCTGTATGTTTCAAAAGTCTTTTGTTTGTATTTATATTTGAACAGGTTGATGTTTGAACATCGTTTCAACTCCATTTCCAGTTTATTCCACAATTGTACACCATTAACTGTTGGGCTAAAACTTTTCAAAGTTGAGCTATGTTTCTGAGTCCTAAAGTTTAATTCGTCACGTAATTCATAACAACCAGTACGTTCTTGGAACCTTCTTTGTATTTGGCCCGGTAACAGTTTGTATCTTGCTTTGTATAACATCTGTACAGTTTGGAACTCAACAATGTCACAAAACTTCATGATCTTTGATTTTAAAAATAATGAGTTTGTGTGGTCCAAAAACCCAACTTTATGAATTACTCGGATAGCTCTTTTTTGCAACAATACTATTGGTTTTAATGTGATTTTATAAGTAGTACCCCAAACTACAGTACAATAATATAAATATGGCAAAATCAGAGAACAGTATAAGATATGTAGAGCTTTGATGTTTAAAATGTGCTTTGCTTTTGCTATTACTGAAATGCTTCTAGAAATTTTCGTAGATATATATTTAATATGAGCTTTCCAAGTAATTCTGTCATCTATAATAACACCAAGGAATTTGATTTCATGCACTCGCTCTATGACAACACCCTCTATCTGAATTGCTTCCTGAGCATTGGAATTACGGTTGCCAAATATCATCATTTTGCTTTTACTCAGATTTAGAGATAGTTTATTTTGTTTGAACCACTTATTGACACTTTTGAGTTCCAAGTTAACAATCCGACACAGTTGCTGTAAGTCATCACCTGATGCAAAAATATTTGTATCATCAGCAAACAAGATAAATTTAAGTACTTGAGACGTTTTACAAATGTCGTTAATGTACATGTTAAACAATTTTGGGCCCAGAATGGAACCTTGAGGTAAACCACACACAATTTGTCGACAACTCGACTGATAATCACCTATTTTCACACATTGTTTTCTATTTTTTAAATTTTTAAACGCTTGTACAATGACAGATCAAGCACTTACTTACTTATTTCAAGACAGTTGGAACCTGCTCACAATCAATCAGCAGTAAATGTCTTAATTCACACACTTTTCAAGTCATTTTGTCGAAGATAAGATGGCATTTTCTTCCCAGTGAGGGTTTTAAGAGGAGCACACTCCATGAGCAGGTTGTCCTCACATGAGCGGCCTCCATCTGAACATATCTACATGTTTGTAAAAGGCTGTAATGTTTTCCACTCATCATAAACATACAGGGGCATTTACAAACATGGCTTATCTGTGGCTACTATATACTTCTCCTCCGTCTCCTCAGCACAAGCTCTTGATAATGTGTGTGTGAAGTTGTGAGAAATCAGAATGCAGAAGTAAAGGATTCATCGATGTTTTATCACCAATTACGAACTCAAACAGGATTAACTAGACTGCTTAATACAACACACTCTTACTTATCCGTCTCTTTAAATATTAACAATATGTTTTATAAGAGTTTAGTCTGGGGCTGCGGCACTTTTAGATCCCAATAAAGTGAATTGAACAGTTGCCCGGAGAAGACCTGAGAGATTAGGTTTTATTGTTGTTCGTTTCTCATCTCCTGTTTGCTGCTGCTGTACCGCTGTGAACCATTAGCACATAAGAGCACATGGAAAATTAATGACACTTCTGCAACTTTCATGAGCGCTGTCGGATGGGAGATATCAGCTACATTTTACATTGGCGCTAAAAAGTTAGGCCATAAAAAGTCTCAGCTTGGCCTCTAGTCAGTAGAATAATGCACTTTTAAGTAAGTAAGTATTTTAGCAAAGGGAATCTTCTATCTATTTATCCATCCACTCCTGATAGTAGTTGTAGTTATTGTTAAAAGCTTTTGTTTTGTTTGCATATTAGCCAGTTGTAGAATTAGTTTTATTTCAGAGGTTCTAGTGGTTTAATTGGTAGTTTTATTTCTTTAGCGCTTTCCCTGATAGTCCAAGACTCTTCACAGAAATACAATAAAATCTAAACAAGGCTGGCAAAACAACACTTAAAAACTAGAGGGCATTATTAGACATTAACCACTTAACCCCCCACCTGAACTGACCACATTTTCTCCAGTTTGGCTCTACCCAAATCTAAAAGCTGCTTGGAAAAGGCGTCAACAAATATGAGACAAAAATATGAGAAGAACGTAACAATATAACAACAACAACAACAATGTAAACAATATAAAATCAACAAGAGAAGTGGCAAAAAAGCAAAGAAAAAAGTCACTTGTTACATTCGGCACTTAGTAAGATCAGTGAGGGTGTGCAAAATAGACAGGAAATGTGCAAACAGTTAAGTAGTAAGAAAAAAAAAACTTTAAGGGGCAGAAATATAAATGATAAGGAAATAAAGAATAAAAGATGTATAATAAAATTAAAACAGCCTATAGAGTAGAGTAGAATATCAAGGTTGGCATCAGCAGTGCAAAGTTTACAGTCCTAGTGCAGGTTGTCAATAAGTGAATGAGTGACGCTGGTACAGGGAATAAAGTGGAAAAAGATTATTGCACGTAGTCTTGCAAAGGGGAGTTATTGCACATGTTGCTTTAGAGTCTTGTTGTTCAGTCTGACAGCAGTGGGGATGAAGGCCTTGCGGTAGCGCTCCTTCTTGCACTGAGGGCAGAGGCGTGCTGGCCATAGGGAGAGTCGGGACGTTTCCCGGTGGGCCACTCGGTTCCGGTGCTTCTGGGCCGGGCCATCAGAATAAAATAATGAAATAATAACTCACTATTCCAGGCCTAAAGGCTTTAACTGGGCTGCAGCAGGATCATGAGCTGCTGTTCCAGATATAAATGAAGTAACACAAGCGTAATTGTCATGGAAATCTATCAATATAACGACTGATGAATGAAAATCTGAAATATATTCGCATCGAACTTTTCATTCTTGCGGCAGGGAGATACCATTTCATATTGAACTAACTCAGAGGGGTGTTTAAGTGGAACACCCTCTGAGTTAGTTAAAGTTGGTGCAGTCCAATCCAGCGGAGACAAGTGTCTGCGCGAGTAAAGAGACTAAAAGGCAGTGAAAGGTAGAAAAGTGGACAATTAAATGTTTTTATCTACATAACTTGTGCTGATTGTGGGTTTGTATCAGGCTCAGACTGTGTGTGCAGCGGCCCATGTGAAAAGAGAAATTGTTAGAAAATTGTCAATGAGTGTTATTTGATCCAACGACCTCTTGTACTTGAGACCAGCGCACTATTACGGAGCCATAATTCCGGGCCGGTCTTCTCCAAATTCCCGGGCTGAAATTAGGTCCCAGCACACCCCTGACTGAGGGTGTCTCAGTCTTCCACTGAAAGAGCTGCTCAGCTCCTCTACAGTCCCGTGCAGTGGGTGGGAGGTGTTGTCCATGATGGAGGTGAGCTTGGCTAACACCTCCTGTCCCTCACCTCCTCCACAGAGTCCAGGGGGCAGGCCAGGACGGAGCTGGCCCTCCTGACCAGCGTGAAAAAAGCAATGAAAAAGTGACAAAAAAGAGATGGAAAAATTACAAAAAAGTGACAGAAGAGTGATGATGAAAACAGTCAAAAAGTGACGGCAACAATGTGAGGGAAAAGATACGTTTAGGTCTATTTTGTAGCTTTTAAATGAGGCGCTACTCTGGCTGATAGGCTGTAAGCTCTGTAAGTTTCTAGATTTGGATAAAGACGTACTGGAGAAATGCGCTTGGTTAAGGCGAAGGTTAATTTGTTAAAAGCAGTTTTAAATCTGCGGGTTTTAAGTTCTTTCTTGAATTGTGGGTAGGAGGAGCGAAGAGAAACTATGTGAACTCCCTGTTGGAGTTACTTAACAATCAGTGACTCTTCTCAAATAACTTTTTTCCACCTCTTCCACCTGCCCTGACCTGTCATCTGAAGCCTAATGTTCCATGTCTGGCCACTAGGTTGTGCTGTGCCTCTGCTGATGATGCTCGACCCCTCCGGGGCTCAGAGCACGCAGCTTCAAATCCACACTTTTCAAAATCAGTTTTTCTCCACGGGAGCTGCAGTTGCCCGGGCTAACTCTCCCCTACTGCGTCATATTATTTTATCAGAAAACATTATCGTGATGTTTTTTAGCAGGTGGTGGTGGGGGACTCGCCTTCAACTAGTCCAGACAGCAACAAAAGGGTCACCTCTAAATTCATATTGTTTTCTTTCATCTATTTTTCCGCATGTGTCTACAACCGGCACATCTCCTATTCTCTTTATAGTCCATATCACAGGGAGGATTGGGGATCTTGTTCGAGGCTGAACTCTTGCGGCTTACGTCACTGTTTCTTGGGCAGACTACATTTAAAATACACAAGCCCTGATGGGAAAACCTCAAGCACAACTTCAGCAAAAGGGGGAGAAAAACTCTTACATAAGATCTATGTAAAGTTTGGCAATGCTGCAGGATTTACCCTATATACTTTAACCGATTGCAGTGTAACGCCTCATTTTTGTCACTTTATCGTCACATTTTCGTCACTTTTTTGTCACGGTAACACTTTATTTTACACTACCTTGATACATTGTACCCAACTATATGGCAGGTACAATGTATCACCCCTCCTGGAACCGCCCACCTTAACGTAGTGGAGGGGTTTGAGCGCCCGAATGATCCTGGGAGCTCTGTTGTCGGGGGCTTCGTGCCCCTGGTAGGGTCTCCCATGGCAAACAGGTCCTAGGTGACGGTTCAGACAAAGAGCGGTTCAGAAGCCCTTATGAGAGACCAACAGGCCCGGTTAGAACCATGAGGCCGTCCTTCTGTGGACCCACCACCTGCAGGAGGAGCCATAGGGGCTGGTGCAATGTGATTTGGGCAGCTCCAACAGCTGCCCCATGACCCGGCAACGGACAAGTGGAAGAAAATGGATGGATGTATGGAGAATGTATCAAGGGTAGTGTAAAATAATGTTTTACCGTGACAAAAAAGCGACAAAAATGTGATGAAAAATGTGATGGAAAACCAACGAAAAAGTGACAAAAAAGAGACAAAAATGTGACCAAAAAAACGATGAAAAAGCGACAAAGATATGACGAAAAAATGTGACTTTTTCGTTGGTTTTTCATCACATTTTTGTCAATTTTTTGTCACTCTTTTGTTGCCCTCCATCCTTGTTTTCGTTTTATTTTTATCGCCAATTTTGACACTTTTTTCAAGAAGCTTTTAGATTTGGGTAAAGCCGAAGTGGACAAAATGCGCTCGGTTAAGGTGGGGGGTAAGAGATTAAGAAGTGTAGTCAGAAAAACTTCCAAGGACAACTCCAGTTCTGCTCTTGTCGAGATTCCTGTGTGGATAACTCTTATCTATGACTGACGCCATCGTCGTGTTGCTGACATTCATCTGTTTCCCTTTGACGTAACGTGTCATAAGCAGTTACGCCTCACATAAACTTCTCAATTTGCCATGACCAAGTTGTCTCACAGAATCTTTGAATAAATGAATAGTTTATTTGTCGTCATCCACCACTTATCCGGCTCTCGCTCAGTGCTCGAGACAAATATCAAGGCACAACAGTGATACGGATGCAGCAGTCGCAGTACGGGCAGGCTGCAGGAGTGATTAACCTCTTACCCCGCCTTAACCGAGCTCATTTTCTCCAGTACGGCTTTACCCAAATCTAATTGGAGAGCAACAGTGTAATGTCTCATTTGAAGCTCAGGCCTATAAAACTGATCGTAAAAAGTGCTCTGTTCAGGCGAGGGTTAAGTGGTTAAGCAGAGAGGGATGTGGAGTAAAGATTCTTGGTTATCAGTATGACACCAACTAGGACCATATAAACCTACGTGTGTGAAGGGATACTTGAATGGTCAGTCCTATCCTAATCCAGGGCTTGAGAGTTTGTGTCTCCATGTTCTGTACTGACGATAAAGGAACTTCTCCTGCCTTAGACACAGACATTTCTCACTTATCTTGGACTCTTTGGACAACACTCAAGCAAATGTATATGAAAGTAAGCACTTATCATTTATTAGTGTTAGAAGCACTATTGATTTGCATAACTGTTATGAAGTTACTGAAGTTACTGGGCATTACTATCCACTTTCCCATCCCAGCATTGCTCCTCTGCTAGAGTTTGATAACGCAATACGTAGATTAACTCAAGGAAATGCACAAAGTCACTTTTCTCCCAACAGAGGATTGGGACGATGAGAAAAGGAACGATTTCAGACCTTTCTCTTTCACCGGGAACAAACGAATCAGGTCAGAACAAAGTTCAAAGTTTTGAGGCTGTGATGAAAGTTCGGGTCGGACTGAGCTGTCGGAGGTGGCCGGGTGCTGCTGTGTTTTAAGTTGCTGTGGTTTCCTCCAGAATCGAAGCTCACCGCAGGAAACAGGATCATGGTTTAAAGCGACCGGGAGAAAGAAAAGTATCCAGGTTATAAAAGGAACAAATCATGAATGGTGTTGATTTTGTATTAAGTGTAATAGGTGGTGGGTGAATTTGCTAATGGATTTCATGTTGCTTTTAAAATATACATAAGTAATTTTTTTATTTTTTAGCTTACCTGGCTGTGCTGTAGCCTTTTGAACCCTTTTGTAATGAAAGATATCAAGTGCCAATGATAAAAGTGTCTCGTTTATACGGGTCTTGTTTTGCAGTGTCATAAAACACCCTTTCTTCTGTTTCTTTCACATTTGTAGTATATCATCGTCTTACCAAAAGAATAATCAGGGCTAAGCCTCAAGTCCTAAGCCTCAATCGATCTCGGAGTTGCAGAATAAAATCTGGTGTAAAACTTTGGTCAAATCGATCATTTGGGTCAGCAGTGGCACAGTGAAAGATTGTTCGTCCAGTTGATCCTAAATGATACTCGGAGAGGTGCATTTTTATGTCATTGGGGAGACATTTTCTTCACATTCCTTAAGTGTGAATTCAGCTTGCAAGTGAGTGGCTGGTGGGCGTCGGATTGGCACTCATGCTTTCTCATGGCTGCTGTGGGTAGGCCTATCACAATAAAATAAAGAAATACTTGAAATTCGATATAATGAGGCAAGAAATATTGCGATACACAATGTTATTGAAGACCGCTTAATGCCATGGAAACTCGGATACATAAAAATTACAGTAAAGCTTTGTGCTGAATTTGAATTTATTTTTATTTGATCAGGGACAACGCACAAAAGACATTACAGTATTTTCCGGACTATAAGTTGCTCCGGAGTATCAGTCGCACCAGCCTTGGCAACCACCTGGGCACGGAGGCATAACTGCGTTTACAAGCCTCTCCCGGCAGCACGTTGTTCAAGCACCCATTTGTGAACTCGTTCCTCTAGCTGTGGCCATCGAGCTTTTAGCCCGGATTAGCTTTTTTTGTTTTCTTCATTGCAGTAAGAGTAACCTCCGCTCATTAGTTTCTCGCTCACTCCAAACTTCTTTCTGCTGCTCGATTACTGTTAATTTTTAAATCTTCAGTGGTACAGGAGTAGCAGATACTGGTACACAAGCCTAGAGCGCCCTCTAGCGGCTGTCAGTGTGAAAATAACAAACATGGGAAACTATATATTTTGATATATAAGTCGCACCTGAGTATAAGTCGCACCCCCAGCCAAACTATGAAAAATGTGTGACTTACAGTCCGGAAAATAAAGTACTGTAGTCTAAAATAAAAGAGATGTGCCAGGTTACAGCAAAAAATGCTAATTTCTACCCGCAGTGCCAGGTTGAAGTTACACTTACAAAAGTTCATAAAATGTATACAGAATAATAATACATGAAAGTATTACTTCACTGTTCCAAAGGCTTGCAAAATCGTTTTTTTATTTATTATAAGAAAACGATTGTTGACTAAAAAAGTACTTCTTAAAATATCTCACAGGAACATGAAATACAATGAAACACAACTTACTTTGAGAAGAGTAAAATATTACTTTAGAAAAATGGGGTTAAATGCAAATAAATGTACATGCTTACTGGTTTCATACTGAGCAGAGTATCCTGCTTAAGGCGTAGTTTCAGGGCCCTCTCTTCACATATTATGACAAACCACAGCCCAAATAAAAATCTCCTCAACTTGTAATTAACTTCTTAACTCCCAACTGAACTGAGCACATTTTCTCCAGTTTGACATTAACCCAAATCTAAAAGCTTCTTGAAAAAAGTGTCAAAATGGCGACGAAAACGGGGATGAAAACGCAACATAAATGTGACCAAAAAGTGACAAAAAAGTGTCAAAAACGTGATGAAAACAGCTATGAAAACGAGCCACAAAAACATGCCAGACAAGCAACAATAACAACAAAAACCAACAAAAAAGAGACGAAAACATGACAACAACGCTTCAAAAATGTGACAAAAACAACGCGACCAGTTTTCTTTCAAATGAGGCATCACACTGTAGCTCTCCAGTCGAGAAGCTCTCAGATTGGGTAAAGCTGAACTGGAGACAATGCACTCTGTTAAGGTGGAAGGTTTAAAAAAAAAAAGCTTTTGACCTTGTACTTGTAGAGGTTGAAAATACATATTCTAGTTACTTCTAGTCTACTTCTCTTCATTGGTCAGATATACAGTGCCTTGTGAAAGTACTAATACACCTTGAACTTTTGCACATTTTGTCATGTTTACAACCCTAAACGTAAAGATTTTATTATGAATTTTTTTACTGAAAGTTCACACACAAGTAACAGACAACTGAAGTGAAAGCAAAATGATACAGGATTCTGTTATTTTTCAAAAAATAGAAAAGTGAAAAGTGGGGCGTGCATAAGTATTCATACAGCATTAAATTGCCTTTATAACATTCCTAATGACTGCAGAATGTGTTCACACCTTGCCCTAACCATTAAATAGAAGCCACCTGTGTGTAATCTACTCTCAGTATAATTCCAGCTGTTCTGTGAGGGCCTCAGAGCTATGGTCAGAGTGTATTGGTCACTAAATAATATCATGATGGCCAAGGAGCTCACCAGAGAGGTCAGGGATAAAGCTGTGGAGAAGTTTAAAGCAGCGTTAAGTTAGACAAAGATTTCCCAAGATTTGAACATCTCACGGAGCACTATTCAATCCATCATTCGGAAATGGAAAGAGTATAGCACCACTGCGAACTTACCAAGACACGGCCGTCCACCTAAACTAACAGACCGAACAAGGAGAGCACTGGTCAGAAATGCAACCAAGTGCCCCAAGATAACTCTGGAGGAGCTGCGACGTACTGCCGCTGAGCTGGGGAATCTGTACATGGAACAACTATAGTCGTACTCTACACAAATCTGGCCTTCATGGACGAGTGGCAAGAAGAAAGCCATGATTGAAAGGAGGCCATAAGAAATCCTGTTGACGTTTGCTAGAACTCATATGGAGGACACAGCTTTGGTCAGATGAGACAAAAATTGAACTTTTTGGCCCAAAAGCAAAACGTTATGTATGGCACAAACCTAACACTGCTCATCGTCCTGACTGCACCATCCCAGTGTCAAATATGGTGGGGGGAGCATCATGCTATGGGGCTGCTTTTCCTCAGCGGGGACTGGGAAGATTGTAAGAATAGTTAGGAAAATGGATGGAGCCCAATACAGAGACATTTTGGAGGAAAACCTGCTGGAGTCAGCAAGAGAATTGAGGCTGGGGCGGAGATTCACCTTCCAGCAGGACAATGACCCTAAACACAAAGCTAAATCTACAATGGAATGGTTTAAAACAAACATATTAATGTGTTAGAATGGCCCAGTCAAAGTCCTGACCTAAATCCTATTGAAAATCTGTGGAAAGACCTGAACTGCTGTTCACAAACGCTCTCCTTCTAATTTGACAGAGCTTGAGTTGTTTTGTAAAGAGGAATGGCTAAAATGTCAGTCTCTAGATGTGCAAACCTTGTAGAGTCATACCCCAAAAGACTTGCTGCTGTTATTGCAGCAAAAGGGGGTTCCACAAAGTATTAAGTCATGCTGTATGAATACTTATGCACGCCCCACTTTTCACTTTTCTATTTTTGGAAAATAACAGAATCATGTTGTCTGTTACTTGTGTGTGAACTTTCAGTCAAAATACAAATTAAAATCTTTACGTTTAGTGTTGTAAACATGACAAAATGTGCACAAGTTCAAGGTGTATTAGTACTTTCGCAAGACACTGTAAGTTGTTCCAATACCACTTTCCCTCAGCTCTCCTTCACACTGAGCCTATGAGCGGCGTTATGAGTGATGTAATCTCTCACCTCCGTCAGCCGCAGCCTCTTAGCCCCGCCTCCTTCTCCTCCGCCTCTTTTCTTCTTAGCGCTGGAGAGATGTAGAGCGGGATAAAGGATGATCTCATGCCTTTTGTGCGAATGCTGTGCCGCTCTGTCTGAAGAAGCGCACCGACTAATTCACGCCTCTCTCACCATTCAATTCTCGCAGCCCCTCAGTGATACATCCAGCAGAACATTGGACACCTGCCTTCTCCTTTTCACTGCCCGGTCCCTGGTGGTCACTTTGTCATTGCGAAAGTCTACTTATTATGTGTTCATTTATTTACGGAATTAAGTTTCGGGTAAGGTTTGTGACATGTACAAGACAAAGAGATATGCCTGTTATAACCCGTTTTTTGATTGTCTTTGGAATAGTTTCTGTCAAGGTCAACTTATAAACCTTGTGAAGAAATGTGTGTGTGACCTTGGATCACAGCCAGCAATTTGAAACAAACACACTCTGTCTTTGCCTCTCTGATTGAACTTGTGACTCACTGAATGTGTAAGTCTCAAGTACATTGCGGTACAGATGCGACAGATGGTCATTCATATTTCCAGCCTGATCTAAACTCTGAATGGCAAAGCATGTTATATTATTAAATGTCACTCTTTGAATCAAACGATGAAAGAGTTGGCAGCGAAATATGAAATGAGTTGGCCTTGAGCTTCAGTTCTGTGCAGCTGACCTCACAGAGGAGAGGTTATAGTTTCTGTAAGGCCATTGAACCCACTGACATGGTATTGCGTCACTTTTAAAGAAACACGGTCCAACATGTTTTTCACTTCAAGGACTAGTTATGGTGCAACATAAAGAACTGTGCTTTATCTGTTCTGTTTTTACTTATGTGCAAAAATCACATTTGCACAGATCTCCACTCATTTTACTTTTTCATTATTTGATGTGGTATCGCTTTAGATTAAGGTGTGCTCATTAAGTGTTAATAAGCATTAGTAATCATTTTAGGGTTAGGGTAAAGGTTAGGTTTAGGGTTTGCTATGAATAAGCGTATTATTAATGGCCTGTTAGTATGTTAACAGATAAAGTATAATAAGCAGTGTGTTAATACTTTATTATTATTAATACTTATTAGTACCTTATTAATACTTAACAAGCACACCTTAATATAAAGCGTTACCCACAATAACAATGCAGAAGTAAGTGTTTGTTGTGGAAACAAGATTCTGCTGACTATGGGCGCATTATGGTCTCCCACAGCACCTGAACGGTTGTCCTCTCAAGTAATTTTCTAAAACTGTTGAAATCTCGTTTTGCCCAATAGTGATGGTGAGATGAAGCGTTCACCCAACTGTGTGACACAACACTTCCAGATGATTCATTTGCTCTACTGCCTCATGTGGACAAAACATGTATTTAATGCAATGCATGTCCGTATCATGAACCAAATATAAAGCAGTTTGATTTTGTTATAAGATTTAAGGCAAGGCAAGTTTATTTGTAGAGCACAATACATACACAAGGCAATTCAAAGTGCTTCACAGTTGCAGAAAATTACAAGAAAACAGATAAAATCAACATAAAATTAATCAATACAGTAAAAGGCAAGAGTGCAGATAAAATACTTTCAGTTGTCACGGGTAAAAGAGCTGTTTTCAGCCTAGATTTGAACATTGTCAGAGTTGAGGCCTGTCTCACATCCTCATGAAGACTGTTCCAGATTTTAGCTGCATGAAACTGAAACGCAGCCTCACCGTGTTTATTATGACTCTGGAACCACCAGGAGACCCCTCCCTGAAGTTCTCAGGGCCCGAGATGGTTCATACGGCTCTAACATGTCAGAGATGTACTTTGGTGCTAAACCATGAAAGACTTCTACACAAGCAGAGCTGTTTTAAATTCTATTCTCTGAGTGACAGGAAGCCAGTGCAGAGACCGGAGCACTGGACTAATATAGTCATATTTCCTGGTTCTTGTCAGGACTCGAGCAGCAGCGTTCTGGATGTACTACAGCTCTAACAGCTGGTTTAGAAAGGCCAGTGAGCAGGCCGTTACAGTAGTCTAACCTGCTGGAGACAAATGCATGGATGAGTCTCTCTAAGTCTGGTTTTGACACTATTCCTCTGATCTTAGCAATGTTTTTCAGATGGTAAAAAGCTGATGATGTTTTGCTTTGATGTGGCTGTTTAAATTCAGGTCTGAGTCCATGATTACTCCTAGATTTCTAACCTGATGTTTTGGTTTTAGAGAGAGAGACTCAAGGTGACTGATAACACTTTGTCTTTGACTTTGATTTAACACATCATATAAAATAGAAAATGTAACAGGTAATTAATTTAGTATTCTGTTTGTTTTCAAACCAAACACTACAACACGACTTTTTCTTTTTTACTTTTTTTTCACCCAAATGAGTTGTATTGTTATAACTTTGCATCAATGCATGACTTTATGAACTCTCCAAACCCAACACACCACTTTGGCTTCAAGCATAAACTGTATAACTTCAACACAGCCCGGCCCAGATTAACCATTTTGAACCTCTACCCCGCCCTCGCTTATTTATTTTGTCATTATTTTTTGCCTGGACATGCGTTGATTACTCGGCTCACGCGTCAAAGCCTCGACACAGAACATGCTACTAACTCTCCAGGTTAACCCCACCCAAAGGCATATTCATTTTGGTTTATTATGAAAAAATTCACTCACCACATAAAAAAAGATTGATGAAACATACTGTTCTTGGCATGTCCCTGCCATGCACTTCTTGGACGAGAGGTGAAGCATCTTCAATTCCCGGTCCAGCTTTTGCAATAACAGAAAATCCCTAAACATCTGAGAGCCCCTTCACTATAACCTTTATATAATATTTTTTATCTATAATGGTCTTTATCTGGCTGAACTCCACGCTTGTTGATATGATGATGTTTAATCGATACCAGCATCAGGCTAATGTCATATCATTTCGACATGATAGCCTTACACGGGCCGTCTCTGAGCTCAGATGCTTCCATTACCAGCCTGCACGTTCTGTCTTCATATGTGCCGCGCGCCGCTTCTAGTCTATAAGTGCCTGTCTGACCTTTCCAATCCCGCAGCCCCCGACCCATTTGTCTTTCTTCCCTCAACAGTCACTTAACAGATCTAATAGACAGCGCTACAAGTCGAGTGAAACCCAATTTGCTCCGAGCAATTTCCTTGACAAACGCCGTTCCCTGCCAGTCCCGCTCACGCCGGGTTTACCGGAGCTGTCTGTTCACGGGGAGCGCGTGGAGGAAATGCATAAAAATATATAAATGAAGTCAGCCTTCGGGGAACCGCGCTGCCCTGAAAAAATAACTTTATGTTAAGTGGGAAAGTTTGGGGCTGCGATGGCGCATTGCAGTGTGAGGTGTCAAATTTAAATGTTGTCAAGCTCTTTAGCAATTACAAAGTGTTGGGTAAATGGAAGCGTCGTTGAAGCGTAAAGAGCGTTTTTCTGTTTCATAACGGAAGCTCACAGGGTAAAAAAGACTGGAGATCATTGAAATACTATACGAGCAAAACAGTATTATCCCGCCTGAACTGAGTGCATTTTCTCCAGTTCGGCTTGACCCAAATCTAAAAACTTCTCGAATGGAGATTAACAGTGTAATGCCGCATTTGAAAGCTAAGACCTATTCAACTTTCTGTTGCATTGTCGCCGCGTTTTTTTGTTGCTTTTTATGTTGCTTTTTTGTCATGTTTTTATTGCATTTTTATTGCTTACCGGCACGTTTTTTGTCACTTTTTTGAAGCGTATTTGTTGCTTTTTTTTCTTCTTTTTTTTTGTATTTTTTGTCACGTTTTCACCATGATTTTGTCACTATTTTGTCACATTTTTAAGCGTTTTTGTTGTGTTTTCATCTTTTTTTGTCACTTTTTTGTCACTTTTTGTCATGATTTTGTCATGTTTTTTATCACTTTTTTGTAGTATTGTATTTTGTTGCTTTTCATCGTATTTTCGTCTCTTTATGTGTCACATTTTTTCATTGTTTTGTTGCGTTTTTGTCATATTTTGTCACATTTTTGAATCATATTTTGTTGTTTTCCTCTTGTCGCTTTTGACACTTTTTGTTGTTTCATTACTTTTTTTGTCGCTTTTTGTCATGTTTTCGCCATGTTTTTCATCGCTTTTTTGTCGCGATGTTGTTGTTTTTTGTCTCCTTTTTTTGTCATGTTTTCACCATGTTTTTGTCACTATTATGTCACATTTTTAATAGTTATTGTCGTGTTTTGCTCTTTATTTGTGTCACTTTTTGTCAATTTGTGTTGCTTTTTCATTAGTTTAGTTTATTTAGTTTATTTATTTATTTGAACAGGGACAGTGTACAATATACATTAACCTCAGAAAGGAGAGATGCATTGTACCAGGTTGTAGCACTTGTGCTAATTTCCACCTGCAGTCCCTGGGCAGACTGATGTCAACATACAAAGTCTTAGAAAATTACACATGTTAAAAATACATTTCCCCCTAAACAGCATTAAAATGAAACCAATTTACAGTACATTATGGAACAGGTTTGTTTAAAAGAAGCCATTTTTTGGCCTGGTGTGAAAAAGTGTTAAAATGTACACATGTGGTCAGCTCTGTTGGCAACATATTCCACTGTCTGATGGCCACACTCGAGAAGGCTGAGCTGCCGAGTGCTGTTTTACACTGAGGAATCCTACACTCGCCCGAACAGTCGACCGAGTGGCTCGAGATGAAATTTCTGAGCTCAGTGAAATAAACTTTTTTAATGGAGGAGCTGCAGTACCATTAATTATCTTGAACAACAGACAGAGATTTGAATATATGATTATGTTTTCAAAACTTAATATACTATGTTTTTAAGAATATGACAGTGGTGATATCGCCGAGATTTCTTGTCATGAACCTTAAGAGAACTTTTGTACAATGATTCCAGGGGCCTTAATGCTGTTTTACATGCCTGCGACCAACTCGTCATGCAATAACGGAAGTGCGGAACTATCATCGCATTTAGATATAAATTAGAAGCATCTATAGTCAGAGAGTTCCTGATATATATAAAATTTGCTATGTTAAATTTCAACGTATTGGTTAGTTTTTTAATATGTTTTTTGAAATTTAAATTTGGGTCAAGAATTACTCCTAAATATTTAATTGGTCTACATTTAAAATTTCCTGACCTTCAATTATGATTTTTTGTCCAGTTTCACATAGTGAGAACTTACGGCGGTTTGTGAAAAACATAGAAACCGTTTTGTCAACATTCAAAGTTAAATGAGAGTTTTTCAACCAAATGGAAATGTTTTTCATTTCCTCAGTTAACTTTTGAGTTAACTGCTTTTTTGTCATGTTTTCGCCATGTTTTTGACGTATTTTGGTTGCTGTTTTGTCACATTTTAGATCTCGTTTCACTCTCCCTGTTAGAGTAAGTAGCTTCACAACGGCGGAGATACAGTGCATTGCAAGTCATCACAAACCGCCGTGATCCTTTGCTTTCCCAGCTCTCGCTCTGTATTTATAAACAGCGAGTCCATCTACTTAGCCTTTAGCCTGAAGCGCCCCTCATTATCTCCATTACCTCCGGCGCAGTCCTACTCCTCCTCCTGCTTCCTCCTCTAAAAACAGAGGGGCTGATGGGAAGGCGTGCTGTGGTAATGGGACTCAGAGGAGCGGGAGGAGGCTACACTAACGGCCTCGTATCCCGGTCGCTCCACTCAGTCTCCGCTTCTGTCGGACTCGATGCACCGAGAGGAAATCACTCGTCACGTACGTCCAGTAACTTCTAAAATCCACTCCTGGTTTTTTCAAATTCGCCGCAGAAGTAGCTACATTGTTGGATAATACGTGTCCCCCCCTCACAGCTCGACGTGGCGTGAAAAGTTTGCCAGCCAACTACTTTTCAGTCTATGTAATGCGCTCGTGCTATTTCTGGGGGTAAAAATATTCAGATATTCAGTCGTCGTGTGGTGGAGGATGTCGCTGATACAGCCCTTTCGCTGACAATAGACCCATATTTTCAGACGAATGCAGCTGTTTTTTCTTTTTTTTTTTCTTCATTCATGATAAAAGAGGTGAATAGATAAAGTAAGTGCATGGAAGCTAATAAACTAACCAATGTTATGGGAAACATCTCAAATTGGCTTTCCTCTACCTCGCTCACACTGAATGTAAATAAAACAGTAGCAATGTGTTTTACCAAAACTCAAAAACTGAACTTCCCATGCATTAATGTAAACCAGGTTTTTGGAACAACATTCCAACATTTAGCTCTAAAGACAAGACTCTTAACCTCTCCCTTAACTGAGTGCATTTGATCCAGTTCGGCTTTACCCAAATCTAAAAGCTTCTGGGGAAAAAAAGTGTCAAAAATGAGACAAAATCAAGGATGAAAATGCAACACAAGAGCGGCAAAAACGTGACCAAAAAGCGATTAAAAAAAGTGAGGAAAAAGCAACAAAAGAGTGATAAAGAAAGCAACGAAAGATCAATAAAACTTGACCAAAAACACAACAAAAGAGCAACAAAAAATGTGACAAAACACATTAAAAAAAAGCAATGGAAAAAAAGAATAAAAAATGATGACAATGCGAGGAAGATTATCCGTTTAGATACGTTTTGGAGATGTGAAGCTGAACTGGAGAAAATGCACTTAAGGCAGAAGAAAGTCTGCAACAGTGCAAATACTATTAGGAATACATTCACTCACGATGCTGCAAAATCTACTTGGAGGCAATGATAATTCCTCATATTAATTACTGTATTTCTTGTTGGTCACAGGCGAGTGAGACAACAATAAAACCTCTGAGCTCTCTGTGTAATCAAGCTGCTAGACAAACAGTCACTGAGATGCCATCACTGATTCTCGGAAAATACGGCATGTTAAACGTTTATCATTGGATTCTGTATGCCAATGTGCGATTAGTTTTTAAAAAGTTGACAATGACTGCAGAGTAAGGCCTAAACGTAGCTCAGCCTTTGCACTGACTCATTCAAAGGCATCAAAGAATGGAACAAACTCCCACAGAGCCTGAGACTTTCTTTAGACCTGAAGGATTTCTCTTGCATTACGAAGTGCTATTGCAAAACCAGAGGTGTCAGCATAGATAACTGTGAATGTGAATATGACCTTCAGTGTTTTATTGTAGTCATTTTAGCGTCATGACGACTGATGGCTGTAACGGGTGAACGGTTGAATTAATGACTTGTATTTGAGTGGTTGAATACATTTTACATTGCACTTTTTTTTATTGGAACTCACCTGGTCAGAAACTGCAGATGGAAACTAGCTCAAGCTGAATCTGGTTCAAAGCATCTTTAATTAATGTGTTTTGCACAATTTCCCTGTGGAATAAACTAATAAACTAAACGGAAACAGGACAACTGTTTCCGTTTAAAATTCACACACGTATCTCGTACTTGTCTTTTCTCTTGCGGCCTTGTTTTATAAGAATACAAATATAGAAATCTTCTGAGCCAGCCAATGTTGGAACACGCTGCTTATTCCCTCTTAATTATCGGTGTTTCCATGGTAACAGAAAAAAATATTAATAATTGCCCCGCATTTTTACTTTCAGATGTGGTGATTATTAGCCTGGAGTAAATATGGATTTCTTGCAACAGCAGAATCAGAATTGTTTTTATTGCCATGGTTTGAGAACAGGTTCACAAACAAGGAATTTTTCTCGGTGCTGACGAATCTAGATCAAAATAAGCTATAGAACTTAAAACGATAGGCTATTGGGGGCATGCATAAGAATATGAAATAAATAAGATGAATAATAAAAGGTGACATATGGTAAAACGACAACAATTGACATAAAACAACAGCGGGATTGTATTTACAGATGTGTAGGTATACACAGTGAGAAAGATGCCAGGTAAGGGCGTGTGTACCCGCGCCTTCGAAGACGCACAAGAGCCCCCGCACGCTTTCTCCTTCAGCGCCGTCTCGCTGTTTTGGTGAAAAAATGGACCAAATCCGCAGCTGACACTAACACAACGGGTAGTAAGTCTGTAGGGGTTATAGACCTG
This sequence comes from Neogobius melanostomus, assembly GCA_007210695.1. NCBI lineage: Eukaryota > Metazoa > Chordata > Actinopteri > Gobiiformes > Gobiidae > Neogobius > Neogobius melanostomus. The sequence goes on from VHKM01000153.1 coordinate 1,669,529, forward strand.
ATGTTCAGTAGCTCTTCACGTGTGTAAGAGCACGCGGACACACAATTAACACACAAATAGACAGAACAAAGCGCACGTAAGCACCAAGGCGGCGCCATCTTGCAGACGACAGATAGCAATGTAATCGCAATTATTTAATCCGTTTTACTTCTAGGAAATATTGGCCTCATTCATATCTTTAAAAAAAGTCTTAACATCCGTACTTACAAAGGCAGTGTGAGAAAACTGCACCAGATTCACGACACGTTCTTACGTAGGGAAAATCATTCGCACCTGTGTTGTGATAGGGCTGAAAGATATATCGTTATCGTATCAATATCGAGATATGAACATTCAAATATAAACAATATAGATTTTCATTAATAAAACTTCACTCCTCACGCTCCGCGTGCGTGTGAGGACTAATTAGATTATCGTTAGTGTAAGAGATAATATTAAATCGCTAGTTATCATACTGGGTTAAGCTATAATGTCGTACTGCCCGTAGGTCAAGCTGTGCGGTCGTACTATCTCTTTATAGCCTTGACTGGGTGTTTAGGCGCCGACTATCAGCCACTGAATGCTTGCGTGCGTGTTAGTGTGACGCGCTTGTAGGGTATTTACGTGTCCTCTGGGGAAGCACAGACAGACTTGAATGTTAGGACTGGCACAATGTCTTGAGTTCATGTCTCGGGGTCCCGCAAAGATGGCAAATAAACTTCTCCTGCATAAGACATCCTGACTGTTGCCTATTCTTCACCAACCTTTCGATCATCGTTTTGTAGAATTCTCTTACAGTTAGCCACATAGCATAATTGCCTAAGTCATTTTGTATTGTTAAAATGGCAATAAGAGAAAACAATGTGTTTCCTATAAAACGTCTTTTTACATGTTTTCCAAAAACAAACAAAAATGAGTTAAGCAATTATGCTATGTGGCTAACGATATGTCGCCGCCTCATTCACCATATAAGGATAAAAGTACCGTGCGCGACAGGCAGCCTGAGGAGGATACAAATGGCAAAACGCAAATCCAACACTAATAATCCACAAAACCACAAAGGGAAAAGACTCAGAGCCATAGCCGCCCTGTGCTCAACGACCCACCTAAATCTTTGGGCTTGTGAATTTATTCTCATTACAAAACGATTAAATAGATATAACCTGAACATCACGAAAGATTTTCCCCCGCGTAGCTCTCGAGAGCATCCAATTTATAAATACAAGGCTGCGACGCTTGTCTTTATCAATTAACATTAATGCCGTGCACATTTAGTGCTATTTATAAGTGTAACGGTGTTATTATAGCCTAGTTAATCCTGGCGAATTGGGGCAAGGCGCCATCGTCTGGCGTAGCGTGGTGTTACATGCAAAGTAATGGTTAGTTGGGAACCATTTCATTTTGTCACAGTTATTATTTTGTTTATTGTAATTTGTTTTGCCTGGCAGTATTTTTGTATCGTTAGCCCCGTGTAAATAGTATTTTATTTTGGTTGTCTGCTCCCTTGTGTGTCATGTCCTGTCTATGGGTCGTATATATGTTGGCTCCTCCCGTTCCTCTTCCCTTTCGTATTGTCTTCCATGGGAAGAGGTGAGGATTTATTAACATCTGTTAACATCAACCCGTTAAAATCCACATTGTTGTGATTTTAACATGTCTTCTAAGTTGTTATCTTGTTTTGTCGTCATATATGTTAATATTAGTTACTTACGTAGGGATGTTCCTTCTTTTATAGACTGTATGTGGGCAGGACTGCTGATGGGCTAACGCCATTTTATTAGTCTCCCAGATAATAAATGGAGCGGGAGCGCTGTTCCCTCCAACTGTGACTTGGGTCCATCAGCATTTATGAACATAAATAACACACAACACAGGGTCCATTAGACCTCAGCCACATAAGCACTGGCATAAAAAAAGTTTTAGCAGTAATACATTAGTGCTTCACTTGCCATTAATAAGACTGCAAGTATTTCCAACTTATTTCTGAATAAACAGTAATCTGTAAATCTGTAATTTATTATAATTGTAGCTATTTACATGTTTTCTGGAATTAATTACTACAAGATTTAATATGTACAAATGTATATGACTCAGACAGAAAAGGAGATGTTTGTGTGCGTATCGTCCTGACTGTTCTTAGGATTTGTTCTTACAGAGGAACGTTCTCAGCTAAGAACAAGTTTTGTGAATGCCAAAAACCTAAGAAGGCCTTAAAAACAAATGTGTGTGTGAGGACATGTCGTGAATGAGGCCCATTGTTCTGAAGGAGAGTTTCTTTACTTGTAAGCTTGAAACAGCCTAAAACTAAAACATCCTGAGTAATGTCATGCATGTTTGTTTTCTTTTCTTTTGCAATAGACATGACAAACAGCAAAAACTGAGAGTTAGTCAAAATTGTCCTCACTCCTCCCACATACCAGCTGCGGATGCTAAGGATAGCTCCTGTGCAAAATGAATGTAGCCTCTCCCAGCCTCAGAGTCAACAAATGCATCTTCTTCGCCTCTATCGCTCTGACTCTCTCTCTCGCTCCCTACAGCTTCTATAGTTTCAGTTTTGGTGTGTCCCTGTGTGTGCAAGACCGGCTGTACACTCCCAGACGGCAGACGGAGTTTGGATGCGATTGTTTCGACGGGGAGTCACACAATAAAAAGGGCTCTCTGTGATCTGGAGATTCTGCTGAGGAGGTGAAGTTTGTTTAGACGCTATAGAATAATGTGGAGTGCATTTGTCTGAATTTTAGTTTTGCTTGTTTTTGTTTGCGCCGCATGGAGTCGGGAGAACTCACTGTGCTCCTCGGCGAGATGCAGCCTGTTGTGTCAGAGGAGCCTCATCTCTTTCTAAGTTTCTGTTCTTTCAAGTTCCTCTCTTTGTAAAGCAGCATGGCCCACCTTCTGACTATTTCGGTACTGCATTGGAATTCAGTTTAAATGCCGTTCTTGCCATTTATTAAAGTCGATTAAAATAGCAGAAGCAAAGAGTGCAGATAAAGTACTTGCAGTAGATTGTCAGAGAAGTCTCACATCGTCAGGAGGATAAAACTGAAACGCAGCCTCCACCAGGAGATCACACCCTGTAAAAGCATGAACAAGAGGCCGGGGTGAGAAAGCGTGTGATCGTGAGTGAGAGTTATGATCGACGAATGGAAAATGTCTTCAATGCTGTGTGTTTACATGTGGAAGTCCCATGTGTGTTCATTAGTATGCCCTGTCCAGTCAAAATAAACAAATACTGTGTATAATCTATGCTATTGGTCCACCTCACCTCGCTGCTCCCCAAACTTACATAAGTGAGGCAGAGGAACATTTCTTTTCCATCTCCGGTCCATTCTCTTCATGGTTTTGTCTGGTGTCTCCGCGGTTCTGCTGCGTTGTCTTCACTATCTGAATTATTTAATGGGCTAAAGCAATACATTGTCTGTGACCGTCACCTTTGCAGTAACACAATAATAACCTGGACTATAAACAAACAAGAATCTTCTATGGGGCCCATTAGTGAAGCACTTATAGAACAACTGGTCATTTTCACTCTTTTAATGATTCATTCTTGGACCAGGGGTTTCCAAAGTGGGCGTTGCGAGGCCCTGGGCAGGGAGTCCCAAATGATTGTAAGACAAAATACAAAAATTGCATTGCTTTTGTAACTGCATATGACCATCTTCAATGAAGGTTCTTGAGTCGTCCCCTGTACTCTGTAGTTGAAGCGTCGAACGTTTCGCCTCTCATCCAAAAGGCTTCATCAGCGCACTAAGGTTCAGCTCAGCCCGCAGACCAGATATAGACCACAGGGAGGGAGTTCAGCTTGGCTTAGTCCCTCCACTATTCACACCTGTAGGTAAACATCTTTGTAAACTTAGGGGTGATTTAGGTTAGGAATTTCAAAGACTTATAAATTACAAAGATGTTTACCACGTGAGAATAGCTGTTAATAGAGGGCGGGACTAAGCCAAGCTGAACTCCTCCCTGTGGTCTTTATCTGGGCTGCGAGCTGAGCTGAACCTTAGTGCGCTGATGAAGCCGTTTGGATGAAACGTTCAACACTTCAACTACAGAGTACAGAGGACGACTCAAGAACCTTCATTGAAGATGGACAACGCCTGTATGACTGAGAGCCTACACAGACATCTTGCATATGTGAATCACTTTGCTTCTGTGGAGGTCCCAGATTGTTTTGGTGTCTCTCTCAGTCCTTACAGCCTCTAAGTCACTCCTTCATGAGGTATTTTAGAGCGTAGAGTAGAATATAGTAAATCATAAGTACTAACACTGTCTTAAAGGGTCTGCAGTAAGTTCTTGTAGTTTTCGCTGCAAACAAAAAGTCTCTGTCCTACTTTTAATAAATGACCCTTTTATAGTTTGCAGGTTTGCAGATTTTCCGTAGAAACCAACCACTGTGAAACTCTCCGGCGCCTCTGGACACATTTAACTGCAGGTCTAGGTGTAGAGACAGTGTAACTACTGCACACTGAGTGAACTTTGTAAAAGCACTGAACCAGAGTGTGTGAGGTCTCATTACTCACATCAGCTGAAGTCTCCTCTTATTAATCAGATCATTATTTATCCTGGTTGTTCAACAGGATCAAGAATGTTTCTATTACAGTGAAAGTTGCTGAACACAGCAGCACATTTACATACAGTACAGTAAGTAAGGCGTGTTTGAATAAAACTAAAAATTGTTCCAGAGCCAAGGCTGAGATAAAGATCGTTTATCACAGGCTGTTGTTTAAAGCTGTCATTGTGGGTCCACAGAACCGGCTGCATTTACATACGTACACATGGATCTCACAGCAAGTATTTTAAAGCTGTGAAACTGGCATCAAAACGCATTACATTTTATGAGAAAAGAATCTTTTAAAGGGACTAGATGCAAGTTGGTCATTTTTATACTCACTACTGCCACCTCAGGTCTTATGTGTAACTGCAGTCTCTATATTAAGCTCGTGCATGACGACACTTCGGACCCGAATTAATAACTTTATGAGTGACCGTGAAGGATTTTAGAGGCAGCTGTGGTGAACAGGTCTGGGTTCATTCTACACATTAGGACATGGCTGGAACGTGTAGGGGTTTTAACATTTTTAAATTCTGTATAGTCCCTTTAATTGTCCTAACAGGTCTATGTGCATTCAGAGCATAAGCATATTACCTTAGTATAAGGTTTTCAATTGAGAGTTGAGTTGATTTTATAATTTGAAATCACTCTATTTTGGCTATTTAGATTCAGGGAATTTATAAAGATGATCAGGCAGGTGTGTCTAAAGGTTAAGAAATAAGGCTAATGTAAAGGGCATAAAAAAGATGAATGAAAATTTGAGTAGAAAGTCTATTTTTTGTCCTGCATAGACCACAATTATATCCGTACTAAATGTAATAGCAACAAAAATACATTTTGAAACCAGAAAAGCCATTAGCCCCAGCCAGACTCATTTCCTCTCCAGTGAAATATGTGAACAGATTTCCCATATCTCAAAATCAATTCTACCAGACCAAAAAGCGCTTTTTTCGTCCTATGAACGTTTTGTGGAATTTGTAACTGTCTCTAGTATTAGATTGTTTTGTAGTTTCTATGAACAATTTGTTTTGTCCTTTGTTGTTTTGTAAAAGCAGACATTTGTGAAACACGATCCTTGCACGACTGTTCATTTAATCATTGACATTGACAGTATCGCTCTCTAAAAGTTATAAAATGTGCAAACTCATCCCTGTCAATAATCGGGATGTTAGAAATGCATAAGAAAGGCTATAGGCTTGAGTTTGGTCCACAGCTTACAACTTTAAAAAAACGCATTTCCTCTTGATTGTAAACAAAAATAACAGGTGTAGTAATATAATCTATTCAGATGTTTTGCCGCCATTAAAAGTATTCATATTATTCTCATGGAAAAGAGGTTATGTGGGAGTCAGGAGTGAACTGAGAGTGCAGATGGACAGTGCTGCAGGGCGTTAAGTGCTTTGGGGCTGTACGATAAAGAGCTGCCTTAGGCCACTGCAACAACCCTCACTACAACAGTCAGTATGTGTGTCTGTGTCTGTGTCTGTATCTGTATCTGTGTATGTGTGTGTGTGTGTGTGTGCGTCCTTGATGTAGCAGTGCAAGTGCAGGTTCACACAATTTCACAAAAAACATAACATCCATCTTGTGGTCTGAAGAAGAAAACCATTCATTTTCTATGAACATGAACAAAATGAGGCTTATAAGGTTCAGTTTATTGTCCAAAAATCATACAAACAGTATTGGTTAGTCTTGTCTCCCCAAACTGGTTTACACTACGCACAGTGTTATTTCAGCCGTACATGCTTGTCTATATTCTCATGTACCTAGATTCATTTCATGTTTTTATCCTCCCCATTCAAGCTATGAAGTGGTCTCTAGGTATAACCACCTGTCAATCATATCTCTCCACATGCATATAATGTCTGCTATATCTCAGCGTATCATAAAAGGGAGGCAGTGGGTTGCCTGTTAGCCACTACTGTCCTCTCTCTCCGCTTGCTATGCTAATTCATAACCCCTGGAGTATTTCAATGTAGTCAACAACACAACAACAGGCTGTATATAGTCCTGGTTGGTGGCTTTCTATAATTTCACCGCTTCGGGGAAAAATACCAGTGTTTACACCGTGTATTGACTGGATATAGGAGTGATGCGATCTTGTAATGTTGCTTGTACTCAGGCAGACATCATGTAATCACAAAGGGCCTGCTTGAATTGCATCGAAATTGTATAAGACTAGGTATGGATGAGATGTGTGGTTTGATCCAAGCAATTGACTTCAAAGAAATCAACGGGCAGCTCAAATTTATAGAAATATTCAATCAGGATCTTAATTTTGGAGCTCTACTTTTGTTATAAAATGCTGACATAAAGTGTGAGGGTTGCAGTCTGCTGAAAAGTTATGTAATTAATTATTGTGTAACAGAATATTTTGTTACGCAACAGGGTGGCTGTGAAATGGAAAATGCTGCAAACCACCTCGTGATTCATGCTAGTTTCTTACTGTACTGACTGAGTCGTGCTTTATACGGTAAACACGCATTTCCCGTGACATCACACAGCAACATTGCAACTCCCAATGAAAGTAGAGCTAAATGTATTGATTGTAGAATTTAAACGTAATTGTGATCACCGCTGTTGAAGATAGTGAAAAAGATGGCCCCAAAGAGTTGGTAGAAACGTGAACAAACCTATGTTTACAAAGCAAAGGCATAAGTTGGCAGCAGCTCTGTCAGTCCAGGCAAAAATCTGACCGCTGGTTGCCAGATTCAACAATGGAATGTGTAGGCACATAGTCTAAACACTGAACTATACTGATGTTGGTAGATTTTGCCCCCTTGCCCTGGCAGACTGGTTCTGGTTGCCAGGTTCAGCCCACCCCCACCTCCCACATAAGCAATGGAATGGGTTACCCGTGTTAAACTTGCAACACAGTCTGATCAGAGTCACAATCACATTAACCTCTTACTGAACCGAGCGCATTTTCTCCGGTTAGGCTTTACCCAAATATAAGCTTCTCATCTGGAGAGAAACAGTTCAATGCCTCATGTGAAAGATCAGACTTGCAAAAGTGATGTGACTTTGTTGTCACGTTGTTGCCGCGTTTTTGTCACATTTTGAAGCGTTTATGTCGTGTTTTTGTCACTTTTTTGTCGCTTTTTTGTCATGTTTTTTGGGTTATTTACATTGCTTTTTGTGTTGTTTTTTTGTTGTGTTTTCGCCATGTTTTTGTCACTTTTGTGGATTTTTTGATGCTTTTTCATCACTTTTTTCATCGAATTTTTTTGCTTTTCCGGCACATTTTTGTCGCTCTTTTCTCACTTCTTTGTTGCGTTTTGTCACATTTGTTGCGTTTTCATCCTTGTTTTGTCGCTATTTTGATGCTTTTTTTTAAGCTTTTAGATTCGGGTAAAGCCAAACTTGACAACATGTGCTCGGTTCAGGTGGGGGGTTAAGAGGCTAAACTTGAAAATGGTTGGTTGCCAGATTCTGCCTCCCCTGTCAACAATGGAATGGGTTACATAGGTTACACTTGGCACACAGCCTGATGATACAGTCACAATCACATCATATTGCTTGTAGTACCAGATTACTTGGGGGGAAATCTGGACACTTCTTGTTGCCAGATCCCCCCATCAACAATGGAATGGGTTACACTTGTAAAACTTGTCACACAGTCTGAGCCTTCCTGTGTGGGGTTTGCATGTCCGGTGCATTCTAAGGGTGCTGCAGCTTCGCCCATCAACCCAAAAAATGCAAACAAGACTAAATCCCGGCTCCGATGATTAGCTGAATGTCTCTCCCCTCTCTTCACCCCCTTTTACCCCATGCTGTCCGGTCAAAAAGGCCATTAAATAAGAGGCAACTGTGGATTCAAAGTAGGATTGCAACAGACACTTACTGATATCACACAAATGTACTGTGGCTGTTGTCGTCTGCTGATAGGGAGAGTATTTTGGTCTCGTCACAAACACATTCTAGTGCAGATGTGAAATGACTTCCCTTCTGTGACAATTTGCTAACTATTTATTTGTCTTCGTTTTCAGGCCGACTGTCGCTCCCGAGAATACCTACGCGTTCACTTCCCACCTGTCGATACATGACAGTGAGGTAAGTGCGAATCCGGTCGACTAACACTTATTGTGCGTGTGCTGCTCTGAAGCTGCAGAGGAGGGATTTTACAAGTCTTAAAATAACCACAGGCACTGACTCATCAAGGATTCTCCCATAATCCTTAAGCAAAGACGAGCAGCCTAATCATTTCTAATTTGTCCCAATGAGGCGCTGCCGTCAGAGTCAAAGCCAACACTGTGAAGAGTTGTTTTCTGCGCGGTACTGTACAAAGTAAATGCTCCTTTGTAACGAATTTGAAGGGTTCTCTTTGTGCCAAATAACCAACACTTTAAAGCTGAGATGCAATTTTTGTGCATTATAGTTCTGCATTTAAAGGATCTGTATCATGCTATTTTAGCCATTCCAAAGTAAAGTATAGGCATATATATGATATATTGTACCTCTATCACTATGGAGTACTCATTTTTGAGAGAAATATAAGTATTTTTGGGGGGTATTTTCCCTACCCGGAAGACAAGACGCTTCGATTCAGTTAACTCCGCCCCTCTCTCCGCTCATTCCACATTTGCAGTATTATAAATATAAATATTGCTGCAAAAAGTGAAGTTACTTCACATAATGCAGTTATAAGGAGTTGACATGTGCAACGCAGTTTCATAAATGGCTAACACACACGCTAACACGCGTTTTGATTGACTCACCGCTCAGCATGGCCTCCCATCGTCGGGTGTTTACGTTATGGCCCTCGTGTTGGTTATAAAAGTTAATCCACTTTGATTCTGGCCAAGGTTCACCAAGCATCCATCAGGTTGGTTGATATAGTAGCTTAATCCCGGAAAGAAATTCCAACTTCTGGCGAGTGCACTCTTCTTTAGGAAGGTTGAATAGTCCTGTTCCTCTCGTAGCCAAACGCGCATCCGTGACATTATCGGTAAGAAAAAAGAACAGGCGGTGTCCAGAGTAGGTTAGAAAGAGCTCAGTCTTCAAAAACAACACTTATGCTCGGATCCATGGATCCTCCAGCCGTGGGTGCGCTTGATTAGCGTCGTGGGACAGCACAGACGCGTCGGAGAGTTGCTGTTTTTTTTTGTTTTTTTTGTTGTTTTTTTGTTTTGAAAAAAAAAAAAAAAAAACAGTTTTATAAATAAACATCAGGCCGTAAGGCATTACATTACAGACGTAGAGCACTTCCGTTCCTTTGTGACGACACAACTGAACAGCTCAGTCGTTTACCAGGAGAGGGTGGAGCAGCTGCTCAGAGAGCAGGATTCAGGAGGATTACTTACAGTAGAACTGCGTGAATGAAGCCAAAAACCGCTCTGGGGGTGTTTTTGATAAGGAAATAGCATAACAACATGGCTAAAAACTCAAAAAAGTCGATTTTGCATGATATAGGACCTTTAAGAAAGTGTGAGGGGAAAAATGGACTCAGTTTGAAACCAATTCCTGAATCACAAGTTTCAGAATGTCTTACAAGGGAGGGAAGGTACAGTAAGGTTAAAGGGGGTATTATGTAAAATCGACTTTTTCAAGCTTTATATCATGTTATTATGTCATTCCCTCATTAAACACATGTCTGGAGTGTTGCCTTGGCTCATTCACATATTTTTGAGTAATCAGTAAAAACTTAAGACGGCAGCCATTTTAGGTGTAGCTATGCCTCAGTCCTCCTAGGAACGCCCCCACCTCCTGGAGACGCCTCTGGACCTTTTGTCACCAGCCAAGCCACCAACCACTGCTCCTCAGCTCAGCAGAGCCCCCTCCCCGCACAGTGGTGTTGTTTAAATGCCACAGCAGTGTGCTGAAGGGGGCGTGTCGGAAAGCTTCTTAAAGAGACAGAGGCCTATTTCAAGTCGTTCAGTACAGCCATTTTGAGAGAGCAATTTTATTCAAGGCAGTTATTTTAATTTACTGCATATACAGACCAACAGAAGGTTACGTCATCATTGTAGTATGCTATAGACTGGTGCTATGTGATTGAAAAAGCATAATACCCCCTCTTTAAGGTGTACTTCATTGTCCCGGGAAGGGAATTGGTCCTCTGCATTTGACCTATCCTTTGATGCCGCTGGGGTCAACCCATAAAGAGCAGTGTGGAGCGCCCAGGCTGATGCAGTATCACCTGGCTGAAGGATTCACCTATTGTGCATGTTTTTTAGCAGTAGGGGAAACCGAAGTACCCGGGGGAAACCTACGCAGACACAGGGAGAACATGCAAAATCCACACAGAAAGGCCCCGTCCGACCCTGTGTTCGAACCCGGGACCTTCTAGCTGTGAAGTCAAAGAGCAAGACACCTGCTGACTAATATGTGGGCGGGTTTCTGGATGCTCACATTACTGTTGCGCTGCATGATCCGGGCGTGTCTGAGTGAGCCGCCTCATATCACTGTGGGTTGATGACTTCAATGGGAACAATGGGCTCTTCAAAAAATCCATAAGTAGCAGCACTCACATAGTTTAAACTACAAAACCGCAAATTTCACTAAAATGGCAGTAATTGGGCTGGAAATAAGAGACAATGCTAACAGAATGTCATGTACTCAGTTTATCAACAAAAAAGTTGATAAAGAGCTTTAGAGAAAACTTATTTTACCGGCAGTAAAACCAAGGCAGTGCGAGTTACGTAACAGAAGTAATAAGGACTGAACTGAGAGGAGCTTTGAAGATACAATGTTCGGTCCTCTCCTCTCTCCTCGCCCTCATTACAGATCAAACACACAGGTCACCGTGCGTCTGTGAAGCGGGATAGTCAAACATCATTCACTCTGAAAACTCCCCTCTGTTTGGGACGTGCTCTGAATCGAACTCTTCAAACCCCAGGGATGGTGAGCACCGGAGCGTCCCGTTACTGAAACCCACTGGGAAAACATAATAGGCTCACTTTCTGGGACTTGCTGGGACAGATATAAGTCAATGGGAATGCCGCACTTTTGGAAAGAAACAGAAAATTATTTATTAAGTTATTGGATTCAATGTTCACAAACTTGCCATATTAAAAGCTCTGTACCTGTAAGGCGGTAGTTAGGTTTAAATCCCTTTTCTTCACAGTTTATAAACACGTTTCAAAACTTTCAGGGCTTGAGCAACATGTTTTTGGTGACAACAACTAGCCTGTTGTTTTTCCATACATATGCACATGCCTCTAGTGAGTGAAATCAAAAGCAAGAAGAAGCTAATGAAAGTAAAGAAACCTTCTCTATTCAATCAACCCACCTTCATGTGCATAGGCTCAGTAATTACAGAGATATTAACAGGATTCCCACAGAGCATTAAAAAGCATTAAGGTCATTAAATTAATAATTGGAAGTCATTAAAAAGCATTAAATCAGATTCAAACTGATATTGAGTCTAAATTTTGTCGAAAATATAATTTTTCCTTAGAGGCAGAAACCTCTCATTGACATCGCCCAACTATATTCACTGCATACATTTGTCAAAAACACAAAAAGTGTGGTTTAAAACAGACTCTGACTATCTTGACTATCAAAATTCCCCCATTGAATAGAATGGTTAAAAATCTCACAAAATGAAATATGCAGCAATTTTTTTTGCATTTTGGCATTAAAATGTAGTATTTAGGCATTCAAATGGCATTAAAAAGCATTAAATTTGACTTTCTGCCACCTGTAGAAACTCTGATTAACCATATGGTCAAATCGTCTGCAATATAACCATTTAGATGCATAGATTTCTTGCCCATATCGTGTTAAACTGTAGGATGTTATGATGTCACATGAACCCAGCCTGTGGACATTCTCTCTGACTCCTCTGAGTCCTCTGAGTGCGCGCCTCACGCTTTGATTAGTCTCTCCCATAAAGATGCCGGGGTCCGGTGAAGGATTTGTGCTGAGTGTGCAGCAGGCTCCTCCTGGCCTTAACCTGGATTTACCCCCCTGCTCCAGTTCTCACACACAAACTGCACCTCAGAGCAGCGTCAAACAGTTGCCAGCACCTGAGATAAGCCATTATTGCTCAGCGGTGTTTTCCTGTATTCAGTGAATTATTAGCTTACAGTAAAGGCTTATTTCTTAGTGTAGGGCGTTGTTTTCCAAACAAGAGAGCTTTGGGGATACTTGGGATCATTTCAGATTAAAAATGAAGGTTATACATTTTATGAAAGGTGTTTATCTTGGGTGATTTTTACATAAACTGTTATTACAAAAAGAAAATACAGGCTGCTCCCAGTAATCCACAGCACTGAGACAGCTCTGATCAAGGTAACAAATGATATGCATGAACATCAATGCAGGCAAAGTCTGCTGGACCTAAGCAGTGCCTTTGACACATTGGACCACGGGATCTAACTTCACAGGTTAGAAAACTGGGTGGGAATCTCTGGTACTGCTCTAAACTGGTTCAAGTCCTGTCTCGAGGACAGGATGTACTTTGTTGAAATTGACAACCTTGTCTCAGACAAATTGCCATGACCTGTGGAGTCCCCCAGGGCTCAATCTTGGGACCCCTCTTATATAACTTGTGCATGTTTCCATTGGGTCGGCTAATACACAGCAATAATGTGTCCTACCACAATTATGCAGATAGCACTCAGATCAATGTATCACTGACGTACATGGTCACTGCTAATTTATTATGTTTTATGTTGATGTTTTATGGATTGATTTATGTGCTTTCTAGTAATGTTATGCAACTGTGAAGCACTTTAAATTGCCTTGTGTATGAATTGAATTGTGCTCTACAAATAAACTTGCCTTGCCTAATCGTCACAATACTCTTTAATTAACGGATGTTTTATTTGCTGCTTTGGTGGTGCTCTAGGGGTTCGTTGGTGTTTATGGTGTTCTGTCGTGTTTTTGTCAGTCTGACTCAAGGTCAACTGTGGATACATACGTAGCTTACCACCACCGAGTCTGGGGGGAATTAAAAATGGTCTCTTGTGAAGCGCTCTGGGTGACTTCACTTCCCTATACTTAAAGATTATCAGTAAGTTAGGGGCAAATGGGAAAATGACAAAAAGATTAGCGGGCCTTGTGACAAAAAAAGCAACAACCTATATTTAAACTGTGCCTACTAAAAGATTTACTGTACTACTATAACATGACTGTAGCATTTTACAGTTAATTCTATTGCAATGAACACGTAATGCTTTATCTGTAAGCATCAGTCTTGTTTTTATTCTGCATAGGTTTACACATTGAATTCACTTTCACCCTTGTAGCTTTGTGAAATGATTTGTTTCTTGCAATATTGAAAAGAGAACACATTTTTGAATCTCTTTGTTCACAATATGCTTAAAGCAACAGGCATGTAGTTTTTACACGGCGCATTCACAAAAGTAGCAAATGCGGCGGCTGGTCTGGGTCCTGTTTGGTGCAGTGTGAGCGGATGGAGTCGGTTCGTGTCAGAGAGGAGCTGCAGATCAAAGGGTTGCGCGTCAGGAGAGCAGATGAATACATCCAGAGCAGGAACAACAGGAAGCTCTGAACAGAGAAAGAGAGGGGTTGGAGAGGGGCAAAAAAATCAATGACAGGAACAAAGAGCCTGAAAAATCTAACATCAGTTACATAATACAGGTTAGGGCTGGGCGATTATGGAAAGAAAATAATCTCGATTATTTTCCCCATTTTGATCGATCTCGATTTTCGAATCAATTTTTTTTGTTTAAAAGAAAAAAACAATAAATGTGGTGTTTTCTGGACGAGCACGTAAACAGATGCAGCAGCCAAACTGAAAACTGCAGCTAACTCATCAGCAAAAACAAACTCCACACTTCTAGCGTCACAGTACAGCATCCCCGCGTCACCCCTTCACCTGGCTAAGCAACACACAAACATCTGTAATACGTAAAGAAATTAGTTAAAAAAGACGATCAAACTTACAATTCACTGTTAGAAGTCCAGCTAATCCACGGCTGCAGCCTCAAAACAAATCCACATTGTCCAAATAGCGATCGATAGTTTTCCTCTTCGAAGGTATAAACTCTTCATCCCCGTGCGCGCGTCCTGATCCTGCCTATTAGACGAGTTAGCGCAACTTTGTAGCTGATTTTACACGTAAAATCACCAGGTCCTCTCATGCTGCTGCCGCACGTGCCATCCTGTGCTTCCTGTTTATTTGGGCCAAGTGTCCCTGGGATTGCCCTGACAGTCGCTGCAGCATTGTGCCATCCATATTTTTTTACAGAATGCAACAGGACTGGCCTTCTCAAATAAAAAGCACCACGCGATAATCGTGATCGACCTTTATTAAAATCACGATTAGATTAAAATTCGATTGCCCAGCCCTAACACAGGTGCAGCTCAACAATATATGAGAAGATAAATGATTTATGTATATAGACTTTTATGTAGTGTGTTGTCATGATACTAGTTAGTTAATAAGTTAGTGCTTTATTCGTCATTGTACAACCGTACAACGAAATAAAGCCGCTGCAGCTGAGCGTGCTTCCACTGTGGGCCAACCGGACCAGCATGTTTTTGGAGGATGGGGAAACTGTAGCAGCTGGAGGAAACCTGTCTGGATGCCTTCAGTCTTCCTCTGATCCTCTAAAACGGTGCAACGCCTCCTGGGTTTGTCGCTGTTTCAGAGTGTGGTGTCCTGCACTGATCAGCTCCTCCTCCTCCTTCCTCTCCCTCCTGCACAGCTCTCTCCGCTCCACAACAGTCTTTCACCATCTTCTCCTCGTGGCTGCAGGTGTGGGGCTCTTGGTGCCTCTTCAGTGTTTCAGAAGACATTTGTAGGTTTCAAATGTCTTTAGTTCATAAGCTAGCTGTTTGTTTGCTTTTAAAAGCTGCTTTCTTCTAGCCCGGGACCAGACTCACCGCTGTAGCAGCGAGTGAGTCTGGTCCCCGCAGCGTCAATTCCATTTCCCACAGCGGTACATATGCAAGCAAACAGGAAGCGGAGTAAACCAATCAGCGAAGGGCGGGCGCCTGCCGTTGATGCGGTGTTATTAGTGGTTTTGCGTTAATATTTGCGCAGGATTATGAATCACGAAACTCACAGACTGACATGTGTCAATGTGTTTTTGGTCATTTATCACCGATTGGAGAGACGCTCTTTCCCTCTCTCCTGCGCCGTTCGTATTGAGGGGACTTCCGCATCCCGTGAGTGACCCGGCTCGTGAAAACATGTGACCAAATAAACAAATCTGATTGCATGGGATCATTTAGATTTTTCTGATGCCGCCAACGGGGACGGGGGTTCCAGACTGATCCCCCTCTGTATAAAACAATATAGAGGGGAATCATTCCGGTCTCACCAGGCCAGCTTTCGTCAGAGCCATTATGGACTCTCTGCAGTAAAAATCCGCCAAACCTCACAAAAACACAACAAAGAAGTACAAAAACATCCAGTAAAACAATGTGGAACACTGAAACCACAAATGCAGTTAGCAAAAAAGGCAAAGAATGCAACTGTACCAAGAGAGAGGGAGGTTGCTACTTGTTTACGCGTCGCCATGACATAAAGTCTCAAACTTACTAAGGATAAAAGTTAATACTCAAGGGTCAACTACTTTCTCTTACCGTGTTCATATACTAAATGTGTTTCTAAATGCGATATTTAAGTCACAATCATTGAAATGTAATGTTTTCATCATAGCAGTTATCATCAATACCTGCTCAGCAAAGTAACTGGTTTGGATACAAGATTTAGTATCTGGGTATCCTTTTTTTTTCTTTATGTAAACTTCAAGAGAGCAAAGTACAGAAATTCATGTAAGCAAGAAAAGATTAAAACCATTCTTGCCTGGCTGAGAAGAAACTATTGTACAGCAGGTTATAAATTGTATTGCTGTAGTGATCAAATGAAAAGTTTTCAGAATTATTTTATTACGGTACAAGCTTTAATGTGGATTTTGTATTTACGCCGGAATGGGACAATTTTGCTCAAGGCTAATCTCGTTCAGTCAGTTAGTTCAAATATTAATAATTAATTTTGCGTCTCTGAAGTGGTTCTCAACATACTGATTAAAAAGGTTGTGACACTGACATTTAACATGACATTTTGTTAAGCCTTTGGAATTTGTCCCGCTTAAAAACCTGCCAAATATCATAAATTATTATCGCCTCTGACTCGCTTGTAACAGCTTCTGCAGGTTTGGTTTCCTCTGAAAGGTTCTGTTTGTACAAAGTGTTGGTGGCTCAGGATCAGGACTTTTTCTTTCATCAAAAGGACAAACTGAGCCGGGAGCAGAGAACGACTGCGATGATTTATCAAAGAGGGAGCGCTCTCATTTTTGGATGTCTTACGTGAAAGCTTTGGGCATTTATAAATGTTACCCACACAAGAGCAGAGGTTAGGCGTCTGCTCGCTGCTGTTGTTGGCTGAACTCGTTGGATGCTTTAAGTGCGGTATCGCTTTGCAACAAATGCATTTTTTTAGGAAAGATTAGAAAAGCCAGATTGTTTTTGTTATAGAGCCTTGTCTGAACTATTCTGTAACATTGTAAGATTATGGGTATCCCACTTTGCAGAAATATAATTCTTTCTTCCCACCACAAGGCCATTAAAGACGTGATTAAATATCTACTATCTAATTGCCAATTCAGGAACATCATCATTACCAGATACAGCTAAATAGTAAGCTTTTTAGGATACTATTCCATTTTCTTCCATGTCTTATTTTGACTCCAAGTAATTCCCTTGTCCTATTCCCCAAATGCTATATCACAAAAAGTCTCTATTTGATTATAGATAAAGGCTGTGTTCACACTTGTTGGCTCAGTCCTCATAAGTCGTTAGTCTGGATCAAGTTCACAGGTCGCAGTGACAGCAGTAGCCAAAAGGGGGCAGTATATCAGTCAATGCAATGTCAGCAAAACATCTACACCTAAATATGCTTTAGCTACACTTCAACCACTAGTTTTTTGTAACTTTTACCCAATTGCTCATGTTAGATGTTTTGTACCAGATTCGACGTGCATTCACGAGCTGCCCCAAACATGGACAATAGACCCATCTCATGTTGACGTCACGAATGGGGAAGCAAATGAAGTGCTGGTTAAACAACATCCGGTAGCTTAAAGCACAACTAAGTAACTCACGCCCCTAGAGGCCATAAGCGCCACTGCAGGTGTTGTAGCATGTTGCGTTTTTTACTCATTACTTGTCCGTGAGAGTAAATACTACGCTGACAGAAAAGACAAAGAGAGAGAGGGATATTCTACATCCAATTACACAATGGAGATAATTTTTTTGCTCAAACTTGGCTGTTAATACTGTTTAAGTGGCGCAACCCGCAGTTAGCTTTGCCTGTTAGCCTGTTAGCTTCTTCTTTGTGATTTTATTTGTGTGTATTGGGCCTCCAGGTCAGTGCAGGGAAAGTTGCAATTGTGGTTTTCTGGCCAGAGACACCGGGGGAGATGAAAGACGCCCCAATCATTCCATTAACACTTGTATTACCCCCAGAGGGACTACGAAAATGATTTATTTAGCTAAACAAGTTACTTATTACTGCTTTAAATGGCAGCAATAACAATGGCTCAAAGAAATGTTCAAGCTGTCTCGAAGTGTTGGTCTTGTGTTCTTCTTTTGCAAGACTAACACAGAGGCACAGCTGTACCTCAGCTTTCACCAGTTTCCAACTGATAAACGCACTTCATTGCTCTGGTTAAGTAAGGGCAATTTGAAGAGATGAAGGTGCTACTTTCACTTTTACCATTTGAGACCTACACATTTCTTCTTCTGAGACACTGAAGAGACCAAGAGCCCCACAGCTGCAGCACAGTGGAGGCGTCACAAGAGGATCTACAGGAAACAAGAGACAAACGAGGAGATGTGAAAGACTGTTGTGGAGCAGATGGAGCTGCAGGAGGAGGTGGAAGGAGGAGGTAGAGGAGTTGACCAGTACAGGACACCACGCTCTGAGTCGGGGACGGGCCCAGTAGGTGCTGCACCGTTTTAGAGGATCTGAGGAGACAGCGAGAGAGGGCAGCCAGCCAGGTTTCTTCCGAGTGCTACAGTTTTCCCGACCTCCAAGGTCATGCGGGTCAGGTCGACCCACAGTGGCAGCGCGGCTCAGCCGCAGCAGCTCAGGACTAACACCTGAACACTATTTCGTTGTACACTTGTACGATGACAATAAAGCACTTACAGTACTTACTTACTTACTTACTTTATAGTTCGCCGTGGTTGCACCTACGTTTGTAGCCTTCATTTTCAGGCTGTTGACATTTACATCACTCCAAAGGGTCTTCGGTCTCTAAAGAAAGGGTAATGTGTGCACAATTGTAACTTGTGTGTAAACTTGTTCCCCTGCATCTTGGCCAGGACACTCTTCAAAAAGAGATTTTTAATCTCAATGAGTCTTTATCCAGGATAAATAAGGTCAAATAAAAATAAATTTAAAAAAGTAATCCTATCCAAATTCACCTGGAATAACTTTAATATCTCAAATTGCAAGTCTGTATTTGAGAGAGCTAGCAAGAGACCGTGCATTAATAATATCATAGAGGAAGAAACCTTGACCCTCTCAGGAAGTGCACCAGGATTCCCTTGAAGTAGACCAAACCTAAACACGGCCTAAAATGCAACAAGAGACATAGCCACTAGAAGCACCATGCTGCTATTATATCCACTCATTGACCTCAAACTTTTCCTCAGCACTTGAGTTTAGCTATGGAGATTGTCTCAATCAAATTCCCGGTGTTATCCAAACTTTCGTGCCCTTTAAAACGTGTTACAGAAATGTCATGGCAAGTGCTGTGGAGGCAGAGGGCCCAAGGTTGGACCAATGAGCTCTGCTGGGAGCGCAGTTCTCATTAAAAACTTATAACTGTGAGGACAGCCTTGTTGCTGCAGGTAATATTCAAACTGCTGAGCTGTTTCTGTCCTGCACTGTCGCTCAGAGTTAACCCAGTTTGAATGAAGAGTGTTAAGTGCAGCGTCACAGGCTCAGCTTGTATATAGATGTCATTTAAGTTCAAGTGATGTACCATATTTGACCCACTTTATAGAGTTCAGGATCGACGTTACCATGTAAATCTGGAATTTTAGGGAGACATTCAACCAACATTACCTAAAAACAATATAAAAAAGCAGAGAAAAGAGCTGCTGAACAACTCTGTTAGCTGCTGGGTCACTTCTGGTAAATACATCTATCGCATTGTATCGTGTCTAAATGCTTCAGTCTACTTTTTAGAATGGACATTACTTTATTACTGTTGAATGCACTAGGAATCCCAGGAATCTTAACGGTTTTAACAACACAATCCTGATCCTGGACAATAGGAAACACTCCACTTAACAGCACGGGATTAGCATGGAACCTAAATGTGTCATAACCATAGACTGTACAAATAATAGACAACTCCTCCTCACTCCACCCCGTTTACCATAATGACCACGTTCGAGGGGGAAATCATGGCGGATTTACAGACTCCTCCTCCCCAGCTCTGACGAAGCATGTTCCTAATAAGGGCATAAGGGCGGGATCTTCACTGTAGACTCGCCCTTGTGTGACGTGTAGCTCCAATGCTAACAGTCCGACCCTCATTAAGTAGGAGATTTCTAAAAGTTATCCTACCATAACCAGCCCGGTGCCTCTGATTGTGTCTCTGATTGTGTCTAACCCAGCGTAATCACAGGAGGAATATCTAGCTGTAGACGGTTCCAAAAAATTAGGCACCAGGCATTAAAGGATCTGTATCATGCTATTTAGCCATTCCAAAGTAAAGTATAGGCATATATATGATATATTGTACCTCTATCACTATGGAGTATTCATTTTGAGAGAAATATAAGTATTTTTGGGGGGTATTTTCCCTACCCGGAAGACAAGACGCTTCGATTCAGTTAACTCCGCCCTCTCTCCGCTCATTCCACATTTGCAGTATTATAAATATAAATATTGCTGCAAAAAGTGAAGTTACTTCACATAATGCAGTTATAAGGAGTTGACATGTGCAACAGTTTCATAAATGGCTAACACACACGCTAACACACACGCTAACACGCGTTTTGATTGACTCACCGCTCAGTCTGGCCTCCCCATGGGACATGCGTTGGTTATAAAAGTTATAAAAGTTTTAAAAGTTAATCCACTTTGATTCTGGCCAAGGTTCACCAAGCATCCATCAGGTTGGTTGATATAGTAGCTTAATCCCGGAAAGAAATTCCAACTTCTGGCGAGTGCACTCTTCTTTAGGAAGGTGGAATAGTCCTGTTCCTCTCATAGCCAAACGCGCATCCGTAGCATTATGGTTCGGTAAGAAAAAAGAACAGGCGGTGTCCAGAGTAGGTTAGAAAGAGCTCAGTCTTCAAAAAAACACTTCTGCTGGGATCCATGGATCCTCCAGCCGTGGGTGCGCTTGATTAGCGTCGTGGGACAGCACAGACGCATCAGAGAGTTGCTGTTTTTTTTTTTATTTATTATTATTATTTTTTCACAAAAAAAAAAAAAAATTTAAAAAGCTAAAAGGCCTAAAAATCAGGCCATAAGGCATTACATTACAGACGTAGAGCACTTCCGTTCCGCTGTGACGACACAACTGAACAGCTCAGTCGTTTACCAGGAGAGGGCGGAGCAGCTGCTCAGAGAGCAGGATTCAGGAGGATTACTTAGAACTGCGTGAATGAAGCCAAAAACCGCTCTGGGGGTGTTTTTGATAAGGAAATAGCATAACAACATGGCTAAAAACTCCAAAAAGTCGATTTTGCATGATATAGGACCTTTAAAGTTGTTTTTAACGTGTCTAAAGTGCAATGCATTCCGATGGGGGCCTAGCGGCTATATGGCGGTACTACAGCAGAGCAGCCAGCGGCCATTGGTCATAACATGGTAATTGTGGTAATGTCATGTCAAATACCCAGGACATTAACCCTGTCTTTAATTCAAGGTTATGTGATTAATCATAACGTTAACTGTAACCCTGTGTAAAGACCGTAAATGACCAGAAGACATGGTTAGTATTGTCTGATATGTGCAGACGAAGAGGTGGTATTATGCTTTTTGCAAGTACTTGGTAGTTGTGGTTAGAAAATGCAATATTGGAGAAGATTCAAAGATTACTAAAAAGTGGGTCGAAACACAGCTCCAGGTATGTTTTCGACAACATTGTATAATGGTTAAAAAAACAAAACAAAAAACTGGCAGATCACTATTCTGTCCACAGTGTTGTGCGTTCGATCCCCGCTTTGAAAATTTGATGAATGTTCTCCCCCCTTTTTACCTCCTTTCACACTGTGATGTCCTGAAAGCCTACAGGCCAAAACATCTTATCACGTAAATATGGAAACGGTGCCTCATTATTCCTGATGCTATTTCCCCTCTTAGCTTTTTCTGTGCTGTACAGAAGAGTGCAACCCAATTCTTTATTCGAACACTGTGCCCACTGCCACTCCTCTTACAGCTTCTATGATGATTTTGAGGTTTAAATTCTTGTTTCCCACTGAACAAAATTGCATTCAACATTGGCATTGGTAAACCACACTTTTTTTTTAAAGTTTCAAAAGACTGGGGCATTACCTGTACCGAACGTGTCAGGCTTCTCAATAATGAGGTCGGAGTTGGGTCTGCCATCCAGCCTCGGTTCAATAGTTTATGGCCATATTTGCAGTCTGGTGAACTGGTTTAGCCTCTGGTGTTCAGGCGCGGGGCCCAGACTGACCTCGGATCAAAACACATCTGACGCCAACTCTTTCACTATTTCATAAAGTGTTTTGTTGATCTGTTGCCTTGACTCTTTATTTTATCTGCTCGGAATGTACTTTCGTTTATCCGTATATATACAAAAAAGCATTCCAATCTAAGCTAATGGCTTTTGAAGGTTTTACCAAAACCCAGACAGTGTAAGCACAACCAAAAATGTCCACAGAAGAGTATTTGAAAGCTGATATAAAGATAGTTTTAGTTTGTAAATGAAATAATTTGGGGCTTTTTGCTTATTTTTTGCCCTTGTGGAGTTGCCTCGCCTTTTTGCTGGATGCCATTCCTGCACTGTAAAATGTAAAATTTGTTTCAACTCAAAAAACTAATTCCAAGGGCTGCCAAGAAATTTTATGTGTAACCAATAACCATTTTACAATCTAGTCGATTTGAAATTTGAGATACACCTCTTTCGTTCAATTGTATTCTTAGGTTGACATAACTGTTTCCAGTTGTCTGAAGTGAAAAACGTCAGTTACAAATTAAATCAGTTGTGTCAACCTAAGTTTTTCACTTCAGACAACTGGAAACACTTATGTCAACCTAAGAATACAATTGAACGAAAGAGGTGAATCTCAAATTTCAAATCGACTAGATTGTAAAATGGTTATTGGTTACACATAAAATTTCTTGGCAGCCCTTGGAATTAGTTTTTGAGTTGAAACAAATTTTACATTTTACAGTGTGCTGACATAACCTTATATGGGCTTGGGCCATGCACAAGGCGTCTATTGGCTTTTTTTTTTTCATTTTCTGCTAAAAGTCTTTGTAGAGGAGTGTAGTAATCTGATTGTCTGCTAATGCCCTCACAGTCTGGTACAGAAAAAGGTACACTAATTCTGGTCTTTGGTCCATCCTTGTCATTTATTTATGCATTTAGAGTCAACTGAGGCAACACAAACTCTTATACCCAGTGTATGTGATAAACCGTATTTCGCTGCAGGACTTAATGCTTGTGTCATCCTTTTTGCCGTAATTTCAGCGTCGGTGCATCACGGCCACACGCTGCGCTTCAGTTCTCCCACACTTCATCATCTTCAGCATTCCTATATAACTCAATATAACACAATATGGAGCCATTCTGTTTGATGGGGAAATCGAAGCGAGAGTACAGATAAAGTCATCATTCTCTTTGTTAAAGCGGCCCATCTATTTGTGCCGCTGTTGTTATGTCAGAGAAGAAGGAAGTACAGCAAACATGATTATATTGGAGATTGCTATGATATGCTTCATCTGGCAGGTTGTTAGGAAGCTGAACTCTCCCCTTCCCTCCCTCCCTGGTGCCCCCGTCTGTGCACATATATATTTTTGTTATTGCTCTTTAAATACAGTATGGTGTTTGTTTGTTTGTTTTTTCTATACCGGGACTTTACTGATACTTGGTGTGTTCGATACCGATGCCTGGACGATACTTTTTCCGATACCTATGCTAAAATATTTTACATCTAGAACCACAAAACTGAACAATAATGTTTGGAAAATATGCAAATTTACAATATTGGGTTAATCTCCAATGTCAAGAAATGTGTGAAAAATGGGGAATGATTTGGGGGGAAATGGGAGAAATTGTGGGGAAAATGAGGACAAATTGTGTAAACAAAAAAAGGAGAAAATGGGGCAAAATGGGGAAAAATTGGGGGGAAATTAGACAAAAAAATGTGAGGAAATAGAGCAAATGATAGCAATAAGAGAGCAAAAATGAGGGGGAAACAACCAAGTCACTTCCTTAATGCTGACCCTAGACCAGCAGCATCAAAACTTATCTATACCACACTGGTATCGTTTAACGGTATTCAACCCTACTCGTGACTTCTACTACAATATTAGTATTTTTACTACTTCTACTAACACAATTCTTCTTGTATTCTGCATTACTCTCTTTTACCATTGCCACCACAGTCAAAATGATCATCAGTTTAAAGCAGCCTATATTTATAGTAAAATCATCTCTTATGTTCCCAAAAACTTTGAGCCTCACTTGTGTTTCATGTCACATCTATTTTGTTAAGAGATTCAGAATACTTTCTTTCCTGGGCGTAGAATAAAACACTGGCTCGTTTTGCACCGTTTTGAAGGAACAGATGGACCAATGTTTAGATGCAGGCCAATCACAAAAGGAATAGTCAGGAATAGTTTAGAGACGTTGCAGTGTTTTGTAAGGACAATTATGCACCAGCAAACCACGTTTTTCTTTCGTCATAATGATCTACCCCATCATTGCTTGCGAATTTATGCACTGTGTTGGACATTTAGAAGGAAGATGTACGGCATAAAGGTCAGAAGTGTATAGGCGCCTGGGGATTTACTGATGTAGAATCTGGGGGCATAGAAGGAGATAAATCTGGAGACAGTTTGATAGTTAAAATGGAGGAGACCAGTGGACTGTGGAGAGTTTCTCTGTCTTTTTCCTATCGGCGTTCTGTCATCCCACTGCACGCCAACACGGATACAAACGATAGAGGGAAAAGAAGAAAATCTGGTTTTGAAAGACTGTGTTGTATAAATGAGAGAGGTGGGGCTGAGAGTGAATCCTGTGTAAAGGATAGTCAATAGAGAAAATGTGGTTCTGATTGGAGACTGGTGTTTTGATCTACTTGAAGCTCTGTTGCTTTGTTTTGTATTATCGAAGTCCCTCTCTGTGTGTCCTAAATAGAGCACTAGTGACTTCCATCTTGCCAAACACTTCCAAGCAAGACAAGTACTTATCTGTGTCACTTTTAAACATCCCCTTTATGCAGTGCCAACACTGAAATGACAGTGAGAAAACATTTATTTCTTTGCTCCATGACAGATTTGATAAAGTAATATCGATCTGGAATGCTTCAAGTTATAACTGTTGGACTCTGTGGAGGAGGTGAGTCACAGGAGGGTATTGGCAAAGCTCGCCTCCATCAAGGACATAACCTCCCACCCACTTCACGGGACTGTAGAGGAGCTGAGCAGCTCTTTCAGTGGAAGACTGAGACACACTCAGTGCAAGAAGGAGCGCTACCGCAAATCCTTCATCCCCCCTGCTGTCAGACTGTACAACAAGACTGTAAAGTAACTCATGTGCAATAACTCCTATGCAAAACTACGTGCAATAATCTCTGTTTCTACGTCACTTTATCAATCACCTGCACTCTGACTTTAAACTTTGCACTGCCAATGCTGACATTATGATATTCTACATTTATAGCCTGTTTTAATTTTAGATAATTTTTTTATTTTTATTATTGTTTATACTTTCTGCACCTTGAAGATTTTTTTAACTCATTGTATATAAGATACCTCTATTAACTATTCATTGTTTGCACATTTCCTGTCTATTTGCACACAGAGAGCTGTAACAAGTGAATTTCTCCACTGTGAGATTAATAAAGCCCCTTGGTTTTTGCCAGTTATGTCTCAAAAGCATATTTTGTTTTTAAAAGGGGCTCCCCATCGGAGTTGTGTATATTGATTTACTAAGTACCTTTGACACATCATCACATCATTCAAAACAATTTCACCAAATGAATCAATATTTAATCAGCTCCTTCTTGAGGGGTAAAACACAGATAGTCAAAGTCGGCTCGGTAACATCTAAACCGCTGGGCTACTCAATGGGAGTTCCACAAGGCAGTATTCTGGGCCCCCTGCTGTTTCCTATATATCTAGGTAACAGCAGGACTGTTCCTACATACGAACAAACTCCTGCATGCAGTTTGTCAATCCTGTGGAATTCCTGCAAAATAACTGCAAGCATGTTGTGACAAACGTCTATACAAAAAAAAAAACATCCCTTACTTCTTTTAACTGAACTTGCAGTAATACCCATTATGTCTTGTTCTTTTGTTTTCCTTTACTTCTACTGTTTGTGACAAATAGCCGTTTCATCCCATCGGCCTCTCTTTGATGTGATGTCGTTGAAGTACAGGTGCATATATTCTCACCGGTCGGCTCCTCTTTTCTTTCTCTCCTCTATGTCTTGAACCTTGATAAATTGCCCCCTCAGCCTCATTTTTCACCGCGCCTCCGCTTCATCAGACGCATCCGCACTGACACAAACCTCCGCGCTCTCCTCCGCGATAACGAGAACAATCGCTGAGTCCCGCATGAGGGATGGGACGGCCCGTGGAAAGGGCAGACGGCGGGAGGGTGGAGGGGAGGGTAGATAAATGGGTGTAAGATGTAAGGGGGGAGTGAGATGTGGAGGAATCGAGCCGAAACAAACTGGTTTTGTTTAGCGTGTGACATGTAGTGACAGAGACACTGTAATTTACAAATGAAACAAAGAAATTACCTTATTGATTTGTGTCACCATAATATTCCATGTTGCGATTTCAGGTAAACATATCCATAAAGCCTTGTCCGTGTAAGCCATTCTTTATACAGGGGTCTCCAACCTTTTTACCCAGCAAGCTACTTTTATGAAACAAAAGTGTGAAAGAGCTACTTATGCTTCGAGGACACTTGTGTAACTATGCGATTAAGGTGGATTTACTGATTATACTTCAGTGTTCTTGAGCTTCCTCTTAATCTCTGTGCTCTATTTACCTGAACATCCCCAGATTGTGTTCATAATATTCAGACGAAAAAGTAAATGCATCTAAAATGTGACTCATCAAGCGTATGTAGGAATATAGTGAGTCTCTGGCGAGCTACGTGGAAAGAGCTGGAGAGCTACTGATTGGAGATCCTTGCTTTATAATGACTGAGTGATTATATGAATGAGTGAGAATGTGGTTAGTTTTACACATTATGCAACAATAGAACGCCTCTATTTTGATTGCATAGCAGTACCTTTCCTTCTTTTGTTCAGGTTTGCCAAATCTTAACGTGAGTGTGTGCCCTTAATCTGAAACAAAAATTGTGTCAAAACAAGAATGATTAATCCCAAAACAGCACAACCCCACCTGAACCGAGCACATTTTCTCCAGTTTGGCTTCACCCACATGTGAAAGCTTCTTGAAGTGTCAAAACAGCAACAAAAATGAGATTAAAACCAGGATGAAAATGCAACAAAAAAGCGACAAAAATGTGACGAAAAAGTGACAAAAACACAAAATGGGGGGAAATAGAAAGTTTGGGGGGGAAATGTGAAGAAATTTGTAATAAATAAATAAAGAGGGGGGAAATAAGAAACAACTTTTTTTCCCCCAATTTTCCCAAAATTTTAAATGTTTTCCCCAAATTTTTCCAAACTTTTTCTTTTTTTTCCTTCTAATTTTTACCCCAATTTGCCACAAATTTTGCCAGTTTTTTCCCATATTATTTCCCAAATTTTTCTGCATATTTCCCAAATTTACCCCAGTTTTTCACTTGTTTTTCCCAATATGTCTTTATCTTTTTTTACCCATCTTGTTACATACACAAGTTGCAAACTAGACCTTTAAGATGTTGTTGCTGTTATTGTTGGCGTTGTTGTTGTTTTTTCTTTCTTTCTTTCTTTCTTTCTTTCTTTCTTTCTTTCTTTCTTTCTTTCTTTCTTTCTTTCTTTCTTTCTATATATGTATTTATCCACTTTATTATTATTTTTTTCTCTCTGTCTTTTATGTATCTGTCTATATATTGTTGTTGTTGCTGTGTTATATTAGCCTGGTGGGACCAGCATGATTCCCCTCTGTATTTTGTATACAGCGGGGGATCAGTCTGGTCACCCCGCCCCCGCTGGATGTATCCGCAAAATCAAACGGTTCCCGTGCAATCACATTCGTTTATTTGCCGTGACGTGTTGTTAGCGAGTCACTCACTCGCTAGTACAGCGGTGAGTCTGGATTTTTCCAGGCTAGTGTTATATCTGTTTATTTGCTTGGGCCATGGGGTGGGGTGGAGGTAACAGGTGAAAAATTGTAGACCATGTGACATGCAATGTGAATATTTCTGCCTGACATGAGCACAAAAAGGGGGTGGGCGCTGATAAGCTTTTGCTTCAGCCCGCTCCTTTGAGCAGAATGTTAACTGCTCAAATAAACAAATTAACTAAACTAAACTAAAATCAATTTTTTTTAAAGAAAAAAGAAAATTTGATGAGAACCCAACAAACAGAGCAACACAAATATGACAATAAAGTCTGATGAAAACACAACAATAAAAGCCAATACAAAGCAACAGAAAAGTGACACAAAAGTGATGAAAAAGTGGCTAAAAGGGTGACGGAAACTCAACATAGAAGCGATGGAAAAAAAATTTTTTTAAAGTGACGACAATGCGGCAACGTGAGGAAAATTCTCCATTAAAATTCATTTGGAAGGTTTTAGCTTTAAAATGAGGCATGAAACCGGCCTATAGGCTGTGACCTTATGGATTTGGGTAAAGCTGAACTGGCGAAAATGGAAACTCAAAGCACTCGGTTAAGGCGGGGCTTAAAAGGTTATACGTTTCTTTGTGTTTTTGTTTTAGGTTGTGTTTGCAAAAAAAAAAGTGTAGTTATCTCAGTCAGATGGAAGACCTCAGTGATTTTGTGACATTCTGAGGCTTCTTACAATATAGCTACTGCCATAACAATGATTTGCAGATATACTGTATAATGCTGCCTTAGTCCCTCATCTAAAACATATTTGGAGATGTGTTACCTTGATATAAATACACTGACTCATTTAGCTGATTCAGATTTCACTGATATACTCGACATTGACGACCACCGGTCCCCTCACTTCTCGTCAATAGCTTATTTAGCACCGGTAAAACCCCACGTCACATGACTCATGGCTGGTCCCACACGTGTGAGTCAGAGCCGTGGACCGAAACCTGGATAGATCCATGCTCACACGTCTGTTTGCCTACATTTACCAGCGAGCTTTGACCTTTAGCTTGACTTTTCTCTTGTGGGTGTGTCAGTGCGTGGGGCCACTTTGCGTGTGGGTGGTATATTCTCCACAGAAAAGCATGTTCCGGCAAATGTCAAAACCAACATGGCGGCTTTCGCGATTGTGCATCGAAATGTTTGAAATACGATGACTAAAAATCCCATATGGGACAGAGAAACGGTGCCCGATTTCTGGCGAATCAACAGGGGAAGCACGAAACAATGTTAATTAGACTTGGAAGAAAAAATGCCACGTGACGGGTAATTTATATACAGCCCATGCAACCTATTCTCAGCTTTAGCTCCAAGTTTCCCACAGTAAGATTCAGCCTACAGCTCTTCTCCAGGCTGTGGCTATAAATATAATAAGGAGTGAAGCACCTATAATTGAAGCACCCTTCTGCAGCTTGTGACTGACAGGTTCAAAACAGATTCAACAGACGTCTTCACTCAGTGCTTTTGACACGTCCCTGACATTGTTCTTATCAACGCACAACACTACAGTGTAAACATGGTTTCTGCAGGGCATTAAAAAGCATAATGAGCTATAATTAAAGCCTTAAAATGTATTAAGTAAGGATTAAACAACAAGGAGCAGTGCATTATACATGTGTTGGCAGTTTTAATGTACGATGCGGAGTTAAGAACTCCACGACCAGCAGAGGAGTGGTGTTCCTACGCAAAGTGCATTAAAACTGTTTCATGCACAACTCCTTGTTGTTTAATCCGCTTATACCATGGTCCCACAAACTGAAACTGTTCATTTGGGCCTGTTTGCTTTTTTTAAGTCCTAGGCAGGAGATATTTCACTTTTTAAACTGTTTTACCTGAAGCTAGTTCCAACTCAATTGTTTATCGTTACTATGGAAACAACTGCAGTGGAGTGATATACGTTTGTTAAGTGGTGACGTCACAGCTCTACTTCCGGGTCCTCAGATCTGCGAGAAACTACAAAAAACTCTTTAATACCACAATCAATATTTCTGAAACTCAACAGAGAGTTACTGAACATACTTATTTATCAGGCCCATTAGCCAAAAATGCTGTACCTACTGCTATAAAAGTAATATTTACCAAAATCGGTACTTCCGGGTTAGCGGAAATGCTAACGGCGGAGCAGCTACGCTAACCCCGGAAGGACCGACTTTAGTAAATAATACTTTTTTAGCAGTAGGTGCGGCATTTTAGGCTAATGAGTCTGAGAAATAAGTAGTAAGTAGAATTTTTTTAATGTTTTTTCTCACATATTTGCCGGTCTGCCAGGCCCCGGAAGCGGAAGTTGTGACGTCACACTTAACAAACGTATAGAACGTGATTTACCTGTTGCCGGACTAACTGTGCGGTTAGCATTATAATCCTCACTGACCATGGTATAAAAAACATTCAATTAAACTCAAACTGGTTTTAAATAAATTTTTCTGGGGAAAATAATGACATTGCTCAACTATCTTTGTGGCACAAGTTCATTGGAAATGCAAAAGTTATGGTCAAACAAACTCATTCAGCTGCAGTTTTGGCAGAAACTGTCCAAAGTTTTGGCTCAAACGTTTCTTGTTGTATCCAAATGCTTTTGAATACCAAACTTTTCCCTTGTTCCTCTGTCTGATGGAATGTTTGCAAATCGTATAAAATATGCACGGTTTGCGGTGTGAAATTAAAATCTAGTATTTGGGCATTCAAAATGTTATTAAAAAGCACTGAATTTGACTTGCTTCTGCCTGTAGAAACCCTGATAGATGAGGAGCAGATAAATAGATCGATGTCATCAAAATGGTTGCTTTCACCAACCTCCACAGCAGTAAACAATCAACATTAGATCCATACAAATATGAAAGCAAAATAATATTAAAGGAACTAGCAAGGTGGGTTAAGTGTCCTGCACAAGGGCACAACAACATCACTATTTGGAGCCAGGATTGATCCGCCAACCTTTGGATCGGTGGGTGAATCTCAACCGACTGAGCTACTGCTGCCCCAGAAAATCAAAGTACATTTCATTCAACTTGAGCCTGACTATGAAGAGAAGAGCAGCATTAAAATGATAGAATTTTATCATTTATAATTTCCCAAAATTTAACTTCACTTATTTTCAGTTATTTTCTTTAAACACCTTGATTTTGGAACAAAAACTGCACAAAAGATCATGACCCATTCTAAACTTCATTAAAAGTCCTTTTACTTCAATGTCCTTGAAAAAAAAGAAGAAAAATCTGCTTCAAACTTGCTAATGAAAATGAACAGAAATTTGATAAAAATTTAAGAAAGACAAATCAAAGCCACATTTCAGCAGTTTATTGTCTTAGTATTATTTACGTTTCTGATAGTTTATTATATTTTCTGCCTCTGCAGTATTTAAAATAGATCTTATTGTTTGATACAGAAGTAAGCAAGAAATGAATTGTCCAACTCAGGATTCTTTGTCTTTTGGAAAAAATGAAAAAATCCTCAGCACAAATGTCAGATGGTTTCTTCCGGTGAAGTGTGGTGGCTGTGACCCAGACAGATCTCTGTGTGTTTTACTCATCTAATGTTCATCCATTTGGAGGAAACTGCCCGAGCGTGTCCCTCTGGCGCTGTCTCCTGCCTCTCTGTCTCTGCTGCTGTGTGGTTTGTGGAGAGGAAGATCCCGGTTTGATTGATGTTGGTCCCGCAACGCTGCCTTCTGAGTTATAATGACAGGGGAAAGGCTGCTGTGTTGAACAAATGGGCCTGTTTATCTCCAAAGGGACCCCAGGACTTTCTCTTAACCTCCCTTTGTGAAGGGACTAACCAACAGAGACATAGTGTGTTCAGATGTGTCAGGGACTATATCCTCTCATCATGATTCAATCAATGTTGGTCCTTTAAATTGGTGAATATCCTCTTGGGGATCAATAAAGTTGTTCGATCTGAAATCAGATAAAAGAACACCTGATAATAAAAAAAATTTATGCAAAAAACTCCTCAATTATTAGATGATTTGTCTATCAAATCAAAAATTAGCATATAAACCTCATCAGTTATAGTTATAATATACTTATCTGGTTGTTTTGACACTACTTTAAACTTTTTTTACTCTGGTCGCCTCTAAATCCATCCCAGTATTTCAAATATTGATCTGCATTTGTTGTTAGGATATCCGGCATGAAGTGGTCATTATGTTGAAGTGATGTTTAGTTTCAAATCGTTCAAGTCGTGGTTATAGACAGGTCAGAGCATTGCGAGAACTGTATCGCTCGTGGTTTATTACCTGTCTGCTGTGGTCAGTGTCTATTTGAGCTTGTCCATAGAAGGAACTGTACTGAGTCCGTGACAGATGGTTCCCATGGGAGGGAAGACTGACAAATGAAGTGTGACAAAGTTTAAGATTAACTGTACGTCCGCTGCAGTTCAGAATGCTGAAGAAATTGTTGTGCCAGAAAGTTAGACCTTACATGCTTGGTGACATATTGGGAATGTGGCTTCAGAGTTTACACCTGGTTCAAATCCACTTGATAAGTATCACACATGAACCTTTGCTGTTCTTCTTGTACCAGTCCCCTTTTTTATGTTAATTTTGGACGGGAGCGTTGCTGGCGTGCTGGAGACCTGCTCAAGGGCAAGTTCCACTCACACCAGATTCACATTGATGATGTGGTTACACAGTAAGAGATTCATTCCCTTGTAAACGAGATGTTTGAGCTCCATGAATAAAACCTAAATTCAGGAAAGCAAAGTTCATGTCTGCTGTGGGCGGCACGGTAGCGTAGAGGTTTGTGCTTGTGCTTCACAGCTAGAAGGTCCCAGGTTCGATTCCCACCTGGACGGGGCCTTTCTGTGTGGAGTTTGCAAGTTCTCCCCGTGTCTGCGTAAGTTTCCTCCGGTACTCCAGTTTCCCCTGCCACTAAAAACATGTACAATAGGCCAGGATGAATGGAGTGTGTTCGAGAGTGCGAGTGGGGGACAACGGATGGAAATTAGCCCAAGGCTACAATCCGGCACGGCATGTTTACATGCATGAGTCCCATGTATGTTCATTAATATGCACTGTCCCAACCAAATAAATAAAATGTGAACGACTACATTTGGCAATTGCCTTCATTATTCATTATTAATGAACTATATTCCAAACTCTATTTGGAAGACTCACCATCTTTAATCGATGTGTGGAGCTCTTATTATTAGAAGTATTATAACTTCTCCAAATATTCCGTAGTAAAAAGTATAATGGGCAGCTGACTGAAAGTTTGTGTTGCTAAGTTGTTGCTAAAGTTGGTTTTGCTCATTGGTCTTTATAAATAATTTATAAAGACCAATCAGGTTTGGCACTGGGTTTTGGAGTTTGGACGGGACAATGGAAGGTCTTGTGGTTAGCATTGATGGATGGGTCAACTGCAGAGGACAAAGTTCCCTGCGGGGACAATACTCCTCACCATTGGCCTAAACTCCTCACATTTCCTCACTCACTCTAAACTGGAACATCAATAGGCCTTTTCTCTCCCCGAGGCTTCTAAAGACAAATCAATTGGGGCCGATCCATTGTAATAAGGACGCCGCCGCTCGTAGCGTCCTGTGAACATCGCTTATTAGATTTTCCAGCAGCGGACGGGGCCAGGGCTTTTGTTTCATTGAGTGGCTGTTATGTGAAGTCCTGCCCCGTGAGTCTGGATCCAGGACAGTCCCATTGGAGAGGTGCAGCAGTTTGGCGGGGGAGGGGAATTAAGTTACTCTGAAGCCGAACCAGGGGCGAGACACTGATGAGATTCTCACCTAAAGCGCCTGTCGTGTAAAAGTGAAGTGAGTGTTAAACTATTCATGAGGTCTTTGGCGCTGTGTGGTGCAGCTGTGATCTGGATGCTAAACTGCTGTAAAATAACGCCTACTTGTTAACGTGTGGTCAAAGCAACACATGCATCAAACACTTTGAAGGGGATTTTCTGTTTGTTTTTTGTCTTGTCAGCGCAGGTGCAAATACTAAAACAGTACATTTTCAGAAATTAAATGTCAATGCATTGGCCCTTCCTGGAGGTCTTAAGTTACTTGGCAAAACAGATATTGCACATGCCAGTACATCCAGAACGCTGCTGCTCGAGTCCTGCCAAGAACCAGGAAATACGACCACATTAGTCCAGTGCTCCGGTTTCAGCACTGGCTTCCTGTCACTCAGAGAATAGAATTTAAAACAGCTCTGCTTGTTACAAGTCTTTTTATGGTTTAGCACCAAAGTACATCTCTGACATGTTAGAACCGTATGAACCATCTCGGGCCCTGAGAACTTCAGGGAGGGGTCTCCTGGTGGCGTGCTGGGACCTCATTTCGGCCCGGGAATTTAGAGAAGACCGGACCACTTTTCTGTGGGATTATAGCTCAGTGATAGAGCGCTAGTCTCTGGTGCAGGAGGTCCCTGGTTCAAGTATGGCTTCGACATTTTTCTAACGCTTTTTTTTAACGCTCTTTTTACATGGGCCGCTGCACACACAGTCTGAGCCTGATACAACTCCACAATCAGCACCAAGTTATGAAGATAAAAATATTTATTTGTCCACTTTTCTACCTTTCACTGCCTCTTTCTCTCTTTACTTGCGCGGACACTTGTCTCCGCAGGATTGGACTGCACCAACTTCAACTAAAGCGGAGGGATGTTCCACTTAAACACCCCTCTGAGTTAGTTCAACGTCAAATGGTATCTCCCCGAAGATTATGGTATTTAATCTTCACTCTTGCCTTTTACTGTAATTGATTAATTTGTATGTTGATGTTTTATTGATTTTATGTGCTTTCTTGTAATTGTGTGTGAAGCACTTTGAATTGCCTTGTGTATGAATTGTGCTCTACAAATAAACTTGCCTTGCCTTAATAATCTATATCCACAAAATAATATGCGTATTCCCCAGGGCTGATTTTATAATTGCTGATTCAAAGTTATAATGATTACTTCCTCCGCTCCCAGCGTTCAACAGAGCAAGACGTACAAATGCCCTATTAAGCTTCAATGAAGACGGGACATTTAAGTAAAGCCCTTAAAGTGCTTCCTATAAAAATTTGGAAGCACATTTTAACACCCAGAGCAATCAGTCACACTGTTGTTTCAGGCACAAAACTATGAATCTATTTACTTCACACTTCAAAACTCTGCATCTTCTTTCAGCTGCCATTACTTCAAACTGCTTATGTAGAATGTGTTGAATCAATGGCCATTTCTCCCTTTTCACTTGTTAAATAAAAGAATCAGAGAGCAGCGACAAACTGCGTCATCACTTTCTTATGCGACACTTATATAAATGGTTCGCAGTCTGGCCTTTGCCCTTAGGAGAAGTCTTGTCCATGTCGTGCCTGTCACGTCGTCTGACTCCGTCTCGACTACCCCGCCGGCTCGCTCTGCTCCTTTCTCCCTTTCGCCCTGAGCGCATAATGAATGCAGCTCACAGGTTCAAGCTCCGCAGTAATAACATGCTGATCTGTGCCAGTGCGGCCTGACATCTCATCACCGCCTTGTCTCTCCCACGTGCGCCTTACAGCCCACCGTATCACCTCCTGGAATCTCTTTCAGTTCATAAGTATGTTTTTATGGCGCTGGTTTGTATTCTTGAATCTGTTGATGTCAAAGATTCAGATGGAAGAGCGGACTGTGAATGTGTAGAAGGTTTCTGCATAGAGATTTCATGTCCATCAGTGGCAATCTTCCATGAAGTACTGATACAAAATGAAAATGTCAGAGTAGGGCCAGACCGGTATGTATTTTTGGGGACCGATACCAATACCGATATGAAGGCCGATAACTGATATATAGGCCAATATTTCCAGGCTGGTGGTCAGAAACACCTGGCTGGAGGTAGGGCTGGGTGATATGACGATATTAGACCGTCTTACGATCTCCCGAGCTGACGATCTGTCATTTTACCCAAGCCGCAAACTTAATGCTACGCAATGTCGGACGCTAATGTGAGCATTTGGCAGCAAGCGGCTCCTCTACAGTGGCATTCACGACCAGGCTCCTCAATCTAAAGCTTTTAAACCCAGCGTTCTGTCTCTATTTCAGTGGTATTTATGTCAGTGTCTTTCCCCCGTAACGCCGCTGCTTTGCGTACAAAGCGTGTGTTTATTTACCTGGCGACACATGCGAAGAAGCGAGTGTGTCCTTCGTCCTTACAGTTCTGTCAGGCGCCGCATCCTTCTCATTTGTTTAATTTAAATCCTGGGCCGTGTTCACAAATGAGCTGTTTATCCATGTCTTTGAAAATATAAGACTTGTCCAACTTTGGTGAATTACTTGGTCAAGTAATAACTTATGGTATCTATCTGCTTCCGGTTGTCCTTTTACACAATAAAAGACACAGTATGTTTCGCTTTAGTAAGACTCTTATTGTGAAAGGGTCAGACAGTGACAGAGCGTTACATCACAGCAGCTTGACGTCATGAGAGAGACGTCTCAGAAAAGATGCCAAACAGCAACAGACACCAACAACAAGCCTTTACCAAACTTAGTGTTACTATTTTACTTTTATTGTCTGGAGTTTTATTGTGTTTTTAATGTATAGAGTTAGTTTGCTGTAGTTCTAAGTCTAGTCTAAGTTCTATTTTGCTGTGTTGATTATCACAAAGTTGAATAAATTAATATATTCATTCAATCTTTTTCTTCTTCAGTGTGTAAGTGCCATATCGCCCACCCCTAGCTGGAGGATTAACCTATTGCACATGTTTTTACCACTAACCTACGCAGACACGGGGAGAACATGCAAACTCCACACAGAAAGACTCTATCCAGGTGGGACTCGAACCTTCGAGCTGTGAGGCGCGAGCACTAACCGCTGCGCCACCGTGCTGGCAAAACTTGACCATATTTACCAAACTGTTGGTTTTAAAAGTGACTTGAGGAGATCTTTGTTTCCTAAAATTGTACCAACTTTTGTAGAAATCTAGAAATCATTTGGGGAGCAACCTGGAAAAGACTGGAAAGCTGAGAATCCTGAATTTCAGACGCAAAGAGACCCAACAGTTGCAGACCACATAACAAACCAAATCAAGTCCAAATATTGACACTTTTGCACCAGATTTTGGACCTTTAAGAGTATAAAGGCCATGAACACGATATAGGCTTACAGTCTATCATCATAGCACTATAAGGATATATAATACGTGTGAGTCTATGGCCTACTGTGACTCTGCAGGTGTCTCTCTCTGGCCGTTTATAGCCGGGTTGGTGGGGTGTACATCAGCAGGAGTGGTGCAGGACTTACCCTCCAGACACTTTGGCGAGCTCCATGCATCAGGCCCCTCTACAGCTCATTTGCATCGGAGAATAGGATACTACAGGCAATTGGGTGATTTGTGGCGGAGATGAGTCGTGAATCAATGCTCTGCGAGCCTCTACGTCATACTAGTGTTTCGTTTTTTTCCCCTCCTGTGTCTATATAAAAATCAAACGTAAAATTATGAATGAATCAGGATGAAGTAAATTAGATTCCAATTACCTTCAGTTTTCGAACACTGTTTATCACCCGTCTTGTGCCGCTCCAGCTTTGGCTCTATACACTTTTCCACCCCTCCGCCCTTTGACATAATGCTTTGTTACATATACAGGAGCACATGTTGTTCTGAAGTTAAATCTTGTGGGAGGGGAGAGGGCAGCGGTGCAGATTGTACGATTCGTCTTGCAGTTCGGTTCGTGACAGGGCTCAGCTCAGGGACCCGTCTCTCGCCCTCTCCACTTCACCTCATCGTCAGGGCTCAGCTGCTCTGTCAAGCTCTCATCTATAATGCCTTCACTCCCGCATTTTAAACAAGCATTCACTTAAAAGCGGAGTGTTTTTCCCCGCAAATAAGGTTTGAGCACTCCAGCGTTTCCCTTTCATGGAGTCGACAAACCAAGTCTTTGGCCTCTTAATCTTCGTTTTATGCTTACCGCGGTCATAAAGAGTGTCCTTGCTTCTTTCTTTACATTGCAGTAACTGTATAAAGCACGGCTCCTTGTTGTGTAATCCTTACATCCTTACATTTTGTTTAATTGGTCGGGGCAGTGATATATGAGACTCATGCATGTAAACACCACGCCGGGTTATAACTATGGTAAATTGACCCCCACTCGCACTCACAGACGCCCTCTCACTCATCCTGTACATGTTTTAGTGGAGCACCTGGAGGAAACCTATGCAGACACGGGGAGATTCACATGCAAACTCCAAACAGAAAGTCCTTGTGCAGCCGGAGATCAAACCCAGGACCTTCTAGCTGTGAAGCACAATTGCTAACGAGATCTCAAGTTCTCAACTTCTTCAAGCAGAGTGACAGACTAGAGGAGATATTCACACAAGCCGCCAGCCCTTACTTGTCGAGGCCATTGGATATCAAGCTGGACGACGCTTTTCTCAGCGGCTTGTGTGAGACTGTTGTGTTCTTTGGCTCAACCGAGATATAGAAAAGGGTCCGATCATCTTTCCTGCTGCAGAGCGGACAGGGACAGGGTTATCTCAGAGGGAGATACCACAACTGCGTAGTCTATACAGCGTCATCCATCAGGCTGTCAGGACGTTGAACTCTCCCTGTTGTGTATTATGTAATGTGTTAAATGTCTTTTTGTGCCGAGGGTTTGAGAGTAACACAATCAGGATTCCCTAAAGGTGTTTTACATGTGACAGTAATTGACTCAAATTGAATAGACTAATAACTTCACGGCTAAGGGTAGAGCGTTTAGCCCATAACTATAAGATTCTTGGTTGATTTCACGTCATAGACTCTTTACCATCAAACCATCTGTCTCACTACCCGACTGTATATCGTGTCCCTATTGTTCTATTCCAGTCTCGCTTGTCTGACACGCGCCTGCTCTCCATCTCTTGTGAAACCGCCGTGCCCCTGTCAGACGCTGCAGTGAATCGAATCGAGCCAATCACAGTTCACAGAGTGTAAGGCGATCGGTGGTATTGGTAAAAGCTGCAGAGTTAGACAGACTGACAGACTTGTGGACAGACCAACCGAGGGGGAACCACTGGGGCTCCTCTCTCTTCACTGGTTTTCTCTGCTTTGAATTTATTATCCGCTGGAAGAGTGGGATGCTTTATAAACAGAAAACCATATTGTAAGGATGCAGGAAGATCTTATTGAACATACTTTTGTGGATTCTCAACAAAGCCACTGAAATTGTCTTCGTCTGTGATACAATTTCAGCCTGCTATAAATATCCTTGTCCAAAGCATACCTGGTTTTAAAGGTAGTTGCCTTTTTCACTACAAAAATAAAGGCAAGCTGGATTTTCTATGCATGTCATGTATTTAGCTTATTTCCTGCTGGTTTGAGCCACATAATCTGATAACCCAAAGCTTGGGGCTGTTCTTCTGTTAAGAACCAAAACAAAACTGTAAACATGAAGACATTTTGCACCATTTAATATCAACATCGCAATTTTATCAGTATTGGTTCAAACATGTTAACATCATATGCACTGATAAAATCATTGTGAAGAATTAGGTAAGCAAAATAGAAATACATATTTCTTACTCGTCAAAATGAAGATTTGTCACTTAAAGATTTGCTCACAGTGGCACAAGTTGCTATTTTTTACTCAAGTAAGAGTACAGATACTTAACATTACTCAAGTAGAAGTAAAAAATGCTGTATGATAAAACTACTTGCAAATGTACAATTACTTAAAAGTACATATTGAGTAAATGTAACTGAGCACTACCCACCTCTGCAGATGGTCATGTTCATGAAATTAGTAAAGAAAACTCATTGAGTCCATCTCGCTCTTCAGAAGTGACAGAGAGTTTTATTTCAAACATATACGTTTGATCAATGACAAAACAAAAAACAAGGAATCATTTGCTCAAAAAGGTGAAAACGCCTTGTTTTTTTTAAGTGCAGGCCCCTTCACTAGGCATGCTCTGTTCAGATTCCCCTTACAGCCAGTCTTGCTCCCTCTGCTGGTGTGTTTTATATTTAAATTCATGTCAGCAAAGGCCTGGAGGTATTTTCCAGGTTCATACATTATTCTAAGATATACTACAGGAAATACCGAGGCTAATGTACCCAAAGTATCTAAAAAGCCTGAATAATGCATAAGAGAGGACCTTTAATGTCTTGTAGCACCGCGGTTCTAAAACTGTGGTCCGCGGGCTGCCCCTGGTGCAACCCAACTTCCTTTGCAATTCTAGTTTTTGTTAAGAGGAAATGTTGTATTGTTATTATTTAATTGTATTAGTCTACAATGTTATATCCTGCTTTCAATCATTTGTGTTTATGTTGTTTTTGGTTGACGTTGTACTTGTTTTTGTTTATCTTTGAGAGATATTTTTGGTGGCGCTTGTCCTTCTGCATTTCACGGCTGTGCAGAGAAGACGGGTATGTTCTACTAATAATTTCTCCCTGTGAATAGATCAGCTAAGCTCCGGGGTATTAGCGACCAAGCTGCTAATACGCACATTGCCAAAACTGTCTGTTCTCACCAAACAATAATAAGACTTTAAAGGAATACTGCACTGGTCAAAACAAAGACAGATAATTCTTCCCTCTAAAAGGTTTAATCAATGCAGTGGCTGCTCTTTAAGGCTCGTGGACATTAAATCAATGGCACCAGAATACGTGGAGACAGAATTTAGCCCTGAACTCAAAGGTACGTCTTAGCTTTGCCCTGTTTTCGGTGGCACTTGAAATCTGGAAAGACTTACTACTTGTTGACATTCCCCCAATGATGTTCCACCAAAACATTTGTCGGTGTCACTTTGAATCCGCGGCGCAGGATTTCGTGAAAGGCTAGTCTCTGATCTTGACTCGCTCCTGTCAAACTGCTGCGCTAAGGTGCCTTTAAAATTAAGATCTCCTCAGAAGTCGGTTGTGAGTTTGTGCATCTCTCAGGGAGCAGCTTCTACAGTCTACAGCTGCTACATTTTTTAACCTCTTAACCCCGCCTTAACCAAGTGCATTTTCTCCAGTTCAGCTTTACCCAAATCTAAAATCGTCTCCACTGGAGCTTACAGTACAGCTACAGGCCAGTGTAACGCCTCATTTGTTGTTGTCCCATTTTTGTCACTTTTTGTTGCGTTTTTGTCGCGTTTTTGTTTGCTCTTTTGTGGCTTTTTGTCACTTTATAACATGGCTTTTTTAGGCTTTTTTGTCACTTTTTCATTGCTCTTTCATCACATTTTTGTCGCTTCTTTCGTCACTTTTCTGTGGCTTTTCTTATACTTTGTTGTTGCGTCTTTGTCCCATTTATGTCAATTTCTTGTCCCATTTTTGTCACTTTTTTGTTGATTTTTCATCGTCGTTTATGTCTCATTTTCGTCTCTATTTTGACGCTTTTTCTTTCCAAGAAGCTTTAGATTTGAGTAAAGCCAAACTGGACAAAATGTGCTCGGTTCAGGTGGGGTTAAGAGGTTGAATATACAACTAAGAAATTGACCTATATAGACCCTTTAATTGTTTGTAAACATTCCGGGCTTAGCTGGAGGCGGGAAGCTCGATTCCTATCTATTTCCATTGTAGCTGTTGTCATAGTAACGATAACAAATGTCTAACTGTTTTTGGAAATATCAGTTAAACCTTATTTTATCGTCTCAAATGTCATTCCTCTTGTTCTGGCACCTTAAGCCACAACAGGACCACATTTTCAGTTGTAGTTTACACTTAAAATCGCTAGTTTTAGTTTAATCTTATTTCTCTGATCACTTCCTGCCTCCAGCTCATGTCACTGATGATGTCAGCAGTTAAAGGGTCTATAAGAAACTTCTGTTAAGTCAGCTAAAGACTTCATCAGCTTGATAATTATCTTTTTATCATTAATGAATGTTTTGTTTACATTTTGTTTACATTATGCTCACGCTGAACACAGTGGAGGCTTATTGTGAACATTTTTTCATGACTGACCATAAAACGCTTTGCATTCATGCCAAGTCATCTCTAACCGCTGCACCTCATAAAAGTACAGCCTTTTGCATGCACTACGTATCCACTTCTCGTAAGAGCTTATTCTAGACAAAAAGCCAAGGCCTGTAGAGGTCAGCACTCCGGCGCCCCCTGTCATCAAACACGGGCCCTGCCTCATGATTCATCTCCTGTGGGCTCCAAAGTGTACGCCGCATTATTATTAACTTAAGGTGAGACACTGCGGGCAAGACTCATTTCTGATGCAGTTTTTTTTTTTTCTGAAAACGTTCACCTAGAAGCAAAGAAAAGAATTTACACAATAAGGTGTTTTGTTTAGAGAAGCACCGATCCGGCTTTTTTGCTTCCGATACCGATACTGAGGGTTCGATTATCTGCCGATATTAACCGATACCCAGCGACTTTCTTAAAAGTGTGAATGAAAAAAGTGAATGTTCCTCTTTTCTCCATGTGTGAGATGAATCAAATCTGATCTTTTCTTGCAAACGAGATGATACAGATCAATTATATCTATTTATAAACTAATGGAAAATACATTACACAAAGATCACTGGACTATTCTGCTAATTTACAGGCTAATTGGGGATATATGACAGGCTATTAGGCTGCATTAACTCACAGCATAAAGTGATCAGATCATTACAAATTGTGCATTACAAATATAATATTAAGTGATCCAATCATAATTTCTGTCCCAGCTTTGATGAGTTGCCACTAGCATTAGCATACTGCTGTAGCATTAGCGATAAAAAATGTGTTTGCGGAGGTTAAAACTAATTCAGCGACTGATGAAGACGGCAATCCGGGTATTTATGACACTGCCCCTTAGTTACGACGTCAGCCATATTAGCGTCACTGAAGCTGTTCAAGCCATTCTTATGGGCATCTCTGCTGCAAACGTGCCAAACTGGTGTTTAGTGGCTGGTTGCACTAAAAAAATGGAATAAACTGTGTTAGTTTCTGAGCGTGTTCCTACAAATACACACTTATGATGATCTTCACAGACTGTACTTCACTGTAAATAGCTTTTTCTCCCCATAATGGTCTGTAATGGTGAAGCCATAATTGCCACTTAAAAGCAGCGTCTACAAATAGACTTTAGTTTACTCAAAGACCAGATTGAACATCCAAAACTTCTTTGTAATCTCTTTGTATCTATGTCAACAAAATGAATCAATAATTATAAACATGACTTTATGCATTTTGCAGATTTTATACAACACATACAATACATTTCCCTCATATTTGTGTGAGTGATCTACCGCAAAAGGTCTAAATTGATATCTAAACATTACTGTATTTATTTTTGCCTATTCACTCAATTCTTCTACTCTGAACAAGAAATGCAGCAGGGAACCGCTAATGTTCACGACTCCTTAAGTGCTATGTGAGTGGCATGACTAT
This sequence comes from Neogobius melanostomus, assembly GCA_007210695.1. Classification (NCBI taxonomy): domain Eukaryota; kingdom Metazoa; phylum Chordata; class Actinopteri; order Gobiiformes; family Gobiidae; genus Neogobius; species Neogobius melanostomus. Next base: position 1,712,687 of record VHKM01000153.1, read on the forward strand.
GAGAACCGCCTCGGCTGAAAAGTGCTGACATCACGGTGATACGTGTGCACTTCGTGTGTGGGGAATGGTTTCAGTCCGTGGGGGGGTTGGGGAAAGGCGTGCGCTGGCGTCATGTTGACTTACATTTTTCTTCCATGTCCATAAATCCAGAGGCTGTGTTTGATGATATCGTGAAGCACTTTCACGAGCTTTTCTTCTTTCAATCTAAGACGTCATAACAAGCGGGTTGGGAGATATAAATCTTGAAGACAAATAACAATGACATCAAGAAGGCTGTAGGAGCGAGCACTGACCCGCCGTTATCAACCTTATGGACAGTTATTCGACATACAGTACAGAGGTTCCGCTAGACTTTTTTTTTGTCGGCCACTTTGACCGGCTGGGTCATAAAATGTCGGCCATTCACAAGAATTACCGGCCATTAAAAAACATAATGAATGTGGCGTATTATCAATAACAGTCTAGATTTAGACAGAGTTACAGAGTTACACGGCTATTTTTAATGAAAGAATGACGTGAGAAAAATGCACAGCAGCTCAAATCCAAACATAAAGTTGTGCGCGTGTAGACGATGGAGACGACAGGTGTCACGCGTACGTATCCCACTCATCTGCACTTTGACTCAGACAGAAGGTAAACCCTAATTCTGTTCAGATCTGACATCAGCTGCACAGCGAGGGCTGGGCTGTAGATGCCCTTCCGCGCTTTAACGTGGCTTCAGGTGTAAAATTAGCAACGTCTCTCACCGCTGAAATATTACGGAGGGACAAATCGACAGCACTAAAGTCATCAAAAATCAGTCTCGAGCATTTCAACACGGACCCAGCTCTGCCACGCTCTAGAGCGGCTCCGAACTCTGGTAACTAAGCCAAGGCGTCTGCGCAGACTGACCAAGAGAAGCACCTCTAAATCCAGCCACTCTCCCAGGAAGAGCCGCTGTGGGTCAGCGCGTCAGTCTGACTGAGTTTAGGGCTGTCTCAAAAACACTTTGTTATGTTAGTCACTGACTTAGGTGACATGTAGTATTTAATATATGTTTATATATTCTCTCAATATTTTTTACTGTCGGCCAATTTGGCCTATGGAAATTATTTTTACCGGCAATTTGCTTTTCAAACCGGCCAAAAGCCGGCTAACAGAAACCCTGATACAGTACCAGTCAACACTATTTACATTTACAGTGATTCTCATTGAAGACAACTATGAATGAACATGTGGGATTAGAAAACGTAATGGTTTCCAACAGTCTGTGAAGTAAAAAACATGTCTTGTTTTCTGGTGAGGCCATTGAGAAAATGGGCTCACCAAAGCAGTAATCAAAGAAAAATCAAAGCATGTTTAAAACATAATTCCACATCAATGAGAATCTACAATGTAAATGGTCTTGAAATAAAAGAAAGGATAAATGATAAACAATAAATGAAAAAGCGTTTCCAAACTTTTGACCGGTACTGTACATTTATTAAAGTGGACATGTCATGCATTTGGAGCTTAGAAATAGACTTAACAACATTATTTTGGCGCCTCGGCTTTGATATTTTACGTTTTATAATTTGAGAATATGTCTCTGTATCAATGCAATGCAGGCGAAAGAGCTGGTGAAAATCATGGGGCTCCTTCTGCTGGCAGCTATAGGAATAATTTCTTTAAAAATAACTTCCAGGTTAGACATACGGTGTGGTTAGCAGCTCCAGCAGTGTGTGATAAATACACTTCGAGCACAGACTCAAACTTGATCATGTCGGATTATGTGCTTTAAAACTGTGGAGGAGGAGTTTTGGGGTTTGAACAATGACACAATTGTAATCAGGAAGTACAGAACGAGGCACTGACACCGTAGAAGAAGAAACAGCTACATTTAGCAGCTTTGTCTGAGGATTAACTCAAAACTGCGTGAATGTTGTGAAATACTACTCCAGGTGTGTCTTTGAAGCGGGAACAACTTTAAAACATGGTTTAACCTTAAGAAAGTCTATTTTGCATGATATGTCCACTTTTGAATTTACGGACATAGACAACATTGCGCATACACAGGGCAATACTTCATTCATTTTGTTTGTTCATGACACTGAACATGTTAATTTATGATATTCATCAGGAGTTGTCATAATGAACTAGTTACATGATGGTGCACCATGTTTATTTATTTTACACTAGATGCCCTTCCTGTCGCAACCAGACACATTACCGGCACTGGGGCGCAGATAATGATGGTTAAGTGACTTACCTGGGAACACAGCAGGAATATATGTGGGCTCGAACCAGCGACCTCCCAATATCTAATGCTTATGCTGTTGCACTATTGCCCCCCCCCCAAAATAGGGCAAGACATGATACAAAAAGTCATTCTGTTATGCAAAAATTTAAATAATAAAAAAGATAACCCTAAGTGGTATGATAATGGTTGTCTGAAAGCTTTTTTACGACCCCTCACAAAGAAGTCACCTACGGCTATTAACAGTTACAAACAATGATGTGAAGTGCTGTAAAAGAGCACGGATAAGCAACTAAATGAAATTGAATAGACATTGTGTGTGTTTGAGCATTAGCAGTCGCCTATTGTTTGGAGCCAGGCGGTCTTGGCTTCGTATTACATTTGATCATTTTCCACTCGCTACGTCCGGATGTGGAAACGTCTTATGAGGAGTGCTCAGTGATGCAACACTGTTATTCTTTGAGTAGGAAATAATAATAATGTCTTAAGGGGGGCGCTGATATTGTCAAAAACATGGCAAGGCAAGTTTATTTGTAGAGCATAATTCATACGGCAATTCAAAGTGCTTCACAGTTGCATGAAATTACAAGAAAGCAGATCAAATCAATCCATAAAACACCAACATAAAACTCTATTAATTACAGTAAAAAGCAAGAGTGCAGATAAAATACTTTCAGTTGTCATACTGTATGTACGGGATTTGAACATTGTCAGAGTTGAGGCTTGTCTCACATCCTCATGAAGACTGTTCCAGATTTTAGCTGCATGAAACTGAAACACAGCCTCACCGTGTTTATTATTGACTCTGGGAACCACCAGGAGACCCCTCCCTGAAGTTCTCAGGGCCCGAGATGGTTCATACGGCTCTAACATGTCAGAGATGTACTTTGGTGCTAAACCATGAAAAGACTTGTAACAAGCAGAGCTGTTTTAAATTCTATTCTCTGAGTGACAGGAAGCCAGTGCAGAGACCGGAGCACTGGACTAATGTGGTCGTATTTCCTGGTTCTTGTCAGGACTCGAGCAGCAGCGTTCTGGATGTACTGCAGCTCTAACAGTGAGCAGCCGTTACAGTAGTCTAACCTGCTGGACACAAATGTCTGGTTTTGACACTATTCCTCTGATCTTGGCAATGTTTATCAGATGGTAAAAAGCTGCTGATGTTATTGCTTTGATGTGGCTGTTTAAGTTCATGTCTGAGTCCATGATTACCCCTACAGTAGATTTCAAACCTAATTTTTCAGTGCTGTATTACGACCCATTCTCACATCTTTGAGTAATCTTTGAATCTTCTCCAGTGGCTATTCTTCACCATTGAACACAAAATAAGTAACATTTTTCCTTAATTTGAGTGACTAATTTCAATAAATCTGTCCATGGAGCAAGATATATACACTTAAATTAAGATAAAACTGTTTTATTTCAAGAGAATTAAGATTTATTTATTTTTATCTAATTTTGAGTTCAGTAAGAACTTTTTTCTTCATTAAAGTGTTGAAATTAGTTACTCAGATTACTCACACAGTTACTAATTTCAAAATTATTTTTAGGAAAGCAGGAGGAGGGAAGGCGGGAGGGGCTTAACTAGACATTGCGAGAAAACCAGGAAGTGAAACTACTGGATTATGTTTCGGCTGATCAATTTTGCGTCTTCTAACCAACAAACTGTAAGAAAGTGATAAAGATCTGTTTGATATTTTTACCAAATGCCTGGAAAAAGTGCAATCCTCCATCTTTAAACTTGGATTGTGCTTTTCAAGCCTCTCAAATTACCAAGTTGTTATTATTCATTCTCTCCACACTCTGTGGTAGTAAAATATTCAAGCAACACCTGGAATAGAGTGTGCTATCAGCCTCCCCGACCACCAACAATCACTCTCACACTACAGTTTCACAGGTAAAGTGTCGTGCCAAGTTCAAACTGGCAAGCTTCCAATTACAAGACCCGCTCTACCATCTGAGCCACTGCCAGCCACTAATCAGTCTCCAAACAAGACGCAGCGGAAATGCTCTTTGAATCAGAATGACGATCTAACACATTTCACAGTTTGCCCGTTGTATTCTTCTCACAAAATCTCCTTCCCAGCTTGTTTACCTCAAGCTTCTATTACTGTGTCTTTGTGAGGTTACCTGTAGCACCCAACGTCAATAACTTCAGCAGACTCCCTCTTTGTTCGCCCTTCAAAGCAACTGGGCTTTTGATTTCAGCGCGGAACTTCGCCATCCCGCCTGACACCGAGCTCCCGGCGCGTCCAAAAGCGAAAAACTTGAGCTAGAATCTCCAGGCTGACAGGAGAGACGACACACTGCGGCAACTTTCTGCCCACTGCGGCTGTTTCTGAGACCGATAAACATGTTTTTGTGCTGCAAAGTCTCCGAACCGTAATTGAATTCATATAAATTGTAATGTTCCCTGTTTACAATTAGTGCCGCATCCAACAGTATCCCTCTCATGTATCATTATGTCTCTATCTAATTACAGAAGATATATCACAGGCTATTACTAGAGCTGTACGCAGCCCTAATTGGGGAAGTCATAAGCCCGCAGCAAGAAAATAGTTTGATGCCTTAAAGAAACACACTGTTGGATTGTAAGTAGAGCAGGATAGGAGCATTAGTATTTTACAGCAAGTTTAATATTACACTTGTACTTAAGATCCAATACCAGACTTTGGTCCCACAGTGTAAATGACTAAAAGGAATCTGGCTGTAGGTGACTTCTGCAGCCCCACGTTAGGCCAGGTGTTGCTCGGGCCGCTCCCCTCCTTCTGGGTCAAGGTCAAGGTTAACTTTATTTATATAGCCTGTTGTAAATGTGCTAATGCTGTAAATTGTATATATGTATTTGCTTTATTTGTGCTGCAAAGTATTCCCATTGACAAAAACAACACTGTTGACATTCATTTCATTGATACAGTCATTTTGAGTAACTGTATTCAGGTCAGAAGCGTGCTGGCCATAGGGAGAGTCAGGACGTTTCCCGGTGGGCCGCTTGGTTGCGGTGCTTCTGGGCCGGGCCATCAGAATAAAATAATGAAATAAAAACAGACTCACAGTTGTGCTATTCCAGGCCTAAAGGCTTTAACTGGGCTACAGCTGGAGCATGAGCTGCTGTTCCAGATATAAATTAAGTAACACAAGCGTAATTGTCATGGAAATCTATCAAAATAATGACTGATGTATGAAAATCAGAAAAATGTTTGCATCGAACTTTTCATTCTTGTGGCAGGGGAGACCATTTGATGTTGAACTAACTCAGAGGGGTTTAAGGGTGTTTAAGTGGAACACCCTCCGCTTTAGTTCAAGTTGGTGCAGTCCAATCCTGCGGAGACAAGTGTCCGCGCGAGTAAAGAGGGAAAAAGGTAGAAAAGTGGACAAATAATTATTTATCTACATAACTTGTGCTGATTGTGGGTTTGTATCAGGCTCAGACTGTGTGTGCAGCGGCCCAGGTGAAAAGAGAAATTGCTAGAAAATTGTCAATGTGGTATTTGATCCAGCGACCTCTTGTACTTGAGACCAGCGCACTATTACGGAGCTATAATTCCGGGCCGGTCTTCTCCAAATTCCCGGCTGAAATTAGGTCCCAGCACGCCCCTGATTCAGGTACAGTTACTCTTTCATTTGAGAGTATTTAGAATACAGTTTCCTAAAATCAAGGGAATACATTATGATACACATTACACAATCATTACATTTTAGCTTCTTATTGCATGATATCGAGAGGGAAAAGATCAAAATGACCAGGGAAAAGTACACACTGTATTTGTACATACAGTAGACTGTGTGAATAATCAAGTTTGACAGTAAAATTGTGTTTGGCTTTACGCTGTCATTGTCCCTAAGCAACGTCTTGCAGGAAAAAAGGAAACTGAAAAAAGTGTCTGTGCCGCTAAAGTTAAGTGTGATTCATTTCAATTAATATTTTCAAACGCCTTTCATTAAAATGACGTAAATAATTAATCGGAATTAATCGTGCTCATTTAAACTACAAAAGAAATAGATCTATGGCCCGGGCTGTTCTGGAGGAAAAGGGCCCAAAGCAATGTTCATTTGTCATTATTCACAAACACATTTTTCCCTGTGAGAAGCACTAGCAGAGACGAGACATGACGAGGAGCCTTGACAGAGATGTACAGCCACATGCTGAGTTCAAAAGCAAAGCAGCAGTGTTGTTTATTTCAATGTCAACCTGGAAAACCTGTGATCTTGATCTGGAGGTGTTTCCCTCGCCCTCTATCCCTCAAGTATGTCTTTGCTCAGTTATACATAAAAATGATAAAACATGTTCAAGGGTATACTGAAAATCATGTACTGAGTTGCTAGAGTCATTTCCCTTTGACCAGCAGGTTGATGGTCCAATCCCAGGTACTAATAACACCTGCATTGCCTGTGAGTTTGTGTGTTTACTTTAGTTATATAATTCCATTTATTATCGTTACTCATTTTAATTGGAGCAGACTGTCATTTTGTCAAAGGATTTATCTTGTTTTGAAATATGCCGTGCTGCAAATCCAGACACAAATGTGCGATAATAAAAATCACTTTGTTTCCATTGTCTTCTTTCTCAAACTCCAAGCAAAACAAGAAAGAAAAATGGCCTCCCAAATTCTCAAAACAATGAGCAACAATTCAACATATGTTTTGGTTTGTTTGTTTTTGCCTCATCCCTCATTTGGCAATTACAACGTTGAGAACGATGCCAACTGCTCCGATCAAATATCCAACTTTTGATGAATGAAGTTGTGAAATATCTGTCAGAATTAACCAAGTCCACTTATTTGTTGCCTATTATCCGGATAGAAGGCTGGAAGGGGAAAACAGTGATGCAAAAAGCTGCTTGTGGTGCTTAGAACAACACCTGCAGAGATGATGTTGCAGAAACTAAATACAGTACACCTGCTAACATTGTCCCGGACAGACACGTGCACAAGACAACGGAACAAAGTGTAATACAACTCTGTAAATGACAGCTGTACTGAATGTGCTGATTAGCTTTCGATAGAAAAGAAAATATTGCAAGAATAAGAACGTTTTACAGTTCTCAAGGACAAAACAGCCTTTCTACATAAGAGCAAAACTACAAGAGCTGCACGATGTATCGGCAAATGATCAATATCGTAACGAGTGACACAATATTTGTATCATAAAAAGCCACAATATATCGCAAAATCACTTACATCAATTAAATGTATGTAATGTAAAAAAGTTCAGTTTTATTCTTGAAATTCTTCATTTAGTTCCATTTTAGCCTTGTGTTGGACCTGAAGTAGGATTTTCTTTAAGTCTTGTTTCGTCACCATTTGATGAAAAAAGGAGACTTGCTTAACAAAATATTACAAGAACGTGTTTGAAATGTGCGATTTTTTCTCTAAAAACAATAATGCATTTTTATTACTTTGTGTAAAAATTATAATGAATCTGCATTCATAAATTCAACCAGCACGCATGTACTTCTTTCCTTCTTCGTCTGTTCCTTTCCTCTATTCCTATAAATACACTCTACACTTGTAAAAGGGTGTGTGGACGGGGCTATGGAGGTATGGTGTAGATTTGAAGACGATAATTAGTTTAACCAGAGAATTATTGTAAGGGCCTTTTCCTCCAACCAGACTCCACGGCGAGACGGAGGGAGAGGGGTTGTGGGGAGTGGGGGTGAACATGTGTTTTGTTTTGGCCTCAGTTACGCATTTACGGTCGAGCGAGTGCCGACATGCGCCACAGCGGGACCGGCTGTAGGCGACATCTCTTTCTCTCGGTACACGAACATTGTTTAGCTCACGATGGGGTTAATAAAGTTTTTGGTTTGACCTGTGAGAGCCTATAATGGAAGAACACAAGGCGGCGCGATGTAAACGAGGAAATGAATATGAGTTTGCCACCACTCTCAGTGCTGCTTGTAATAAACCACGCCTCAGTCCTCTCTCTTTTTTTAAGCGACGCCCTCTCGCAAGTGGCGAAGGCACATAGCGCAACAGCTCCGCCACTGTGAAAATATGAATGTAAACAGCTCAAATAAACAGCTCAATCAATCAATCACACTTGTGCTGTCTTTGCGCCAGGCACAAGCTCTGACCCAGGATCACAAAAGCTTACTGAAACAGCCACAGCAATGCATGCTACATTAAAGGTAAACGCGGGCCACCTGTGTGTGACCTCGCTTTTTGTGGCGACTTTATTTTATCGGGCAGTGTATAATGTCCTTCAGAAATGTTGGTCTTTTATGATTCAAACCCGCTGCCACTATACAGGCATGAAAATGCTTATTATTTGAACTGAATTTCTGAATCATATAATAATTAATTGCAAATCTAATACCGATTGCAATCGTTATCAGAAAATTTGGTATTTTTCCAAAACCGTTAAGCCCTTTGCTCATTTGTCAGCATAAGTCTTTCTTGGCTGCAAATTTGAAGCTTTCCCTCGTCGCTTCTTAAACCCGATAGTGCTTGTGTCGGTACATTGTGTCCACCGTTCTCCTCCTCCTGCTGTTTTGTGCACACACCTCTCCATCCTTCTATCTTCCCATTCCTTGGCTTTCCCTGACCCCTCCTTGCTCTTATGTAATGTCCCGTCTGTGGACATTACAGCTCTATTATACTGTCGTTTATTGCCCATTCAGCACATCCGGTTTCACTTCGTGCACCTCTCATCGGGATAACTCTCCTCTGTCTGTTTCTCCTTTTTGTATGATTTGATCTGTCTTTGCCATCCGCTTTTTCTTGTTTAGGTTTCGGCTGATTGCTTCGGTAATGGTCCGGAAATGCCCCGCACGGCTGTTGAGGGTAAATTGCCAGCTGTAGCGTTGCTAACAACAGGACTGGAGAGGCAGACGATGGCCTCTGATTAGAGAAAATACAGTAATGCCATGGTTTGCAGTCGCTGCAAAGAAATAACAGTGTGTGGTAGTGTCAGTGTGTCTACAGTACGTTATGCAGTCTTTTGGTGTGACCTTGAAGGGCCTCCATACTGTACAGATTTGACTTTTCTAAGCTTTTATAAATCGAAAGAAAGAAATGCACACACCGCAACAGTAACAGAGGTGCTGCTGTGGAGGGAAAATCTTTAAAATTCACAGCATCGCACACACAGGCAGATGTCCACATATTTGTTTCATGGTAATGTTTGGGCAGAACCTTCTTCAAATCATTTTTCTTTTCTTTTTTCTGAACCACACTGCAGGCTGCTTCACAGAAAGATATAACAACTTAAAAACACAAAATTATTACATCCGAGCCATAATCTGTTTCTAGGTGTTAAAAGCTGTCAACTGTCCATCAATCCATTTTCTTCCGCTTTATCCGAGGCCGTGTCGCGGAGGCAGCAGTCTGAGCAGAGATGCCCAGACTTCCACGCACACCTCCTCCACCGTGTCCTGGGTCTTCCACAAGGCCTCCTTTACCCAGATCTCATGACCATAGGTGAGGGTGGGAACGTAGACCGATCGGTAAATCGAGAGCTTTGCCCCCCGACTCAGCTCCCTCTTCACCACAACAGTCCGATACAGCGACCGCATCACTGCTGACGCTGCACCGATCCGTCTATCGATCTCACGCTCCATCCGTCCCTCACTCGTCAACAAGACCCCGAGATACTTGAACTCCTCAACTGTCAACTGTTTATTCAAATAATCAGAACAATAAAATCTTTTATTGTATCTTCGAGGTCAATTGAAGACCTTCCCAAAAACAGTTCTGAGCAGGTGGGATTTAATTTAATAGAGAGATAAATGCTGAAAACCTGCCATTTGAAAAGTCGCTTTCATATCCGTATGGACCCTGTGGCCGGTGCCCTTTCAGCAGAAGTGAAATATCAAAAGGAAGTTCTGTGACGGGGCTTGTGTTCTGAGCTTACAGATTTACCTGATCAGTGACGTCTAATTTGACTTTTTTTGCTGTGTTTGTATCGAATTGTATTGAAATCGTCTTTCATGCCAGTGTTTTGTTCATGTTTTAAAGGTGCACAGTTCTATTTGTTCAGCAGAGATAAAAACTCTTCTGTGCTTGTGTTCACACTGAAGGCTGGCGACGGCTCCAGACAAACTTTAAAAAAAGAAGTGTTAAAGTAGAGAAAAGCTCGATTATTGTGGGTTTCTCACATCAAAAACAGACATTTCTTTTGGCTCTCTGATGGAAGAGATGAAACATGCAGCTACATTATGATTTAGACAAGGTAGGATGCGCTTGAGAGAATACTTAAAAGCCCAAAAGCAAATATACACATACAGATGCGTTCAATAACAGTAAATCTATGTAAGTAGAGTTTTTGAGGATCTGTACTTTACTTGAGTAGTGTTTTTGTTTTGGTTGAGAACTTACTTTTACTCCACTACATTTTAAAGTGAAATGCAATACTTTCTACTCCACTACATTTCCGTAAAGACTCCAAAGCAAAACGTACATTTTCAAAATTCAAATTCACTTTATTTATCCGTTAGGAACTTCATTTGCAGAGGAAGTGCCAGTACGGGCCCGATAAAAACAGTACATCCACAGACATACAACACAATCAAGTTTATGATGAGTTTATGGTCAATTATGGAGCCGAGGTATTTGTATGATTGAACCTTTTCAATTATTTCGTTGTTGACTGTGAGTGAGGGAGAGCTGGAGTGGCCATGTTGGAAGTTAATGGTAATTTCTTTGGTCTTGGATACATTTAAATCCAGACAGTTCTCCCTACACCACCGTGAGAATGAGTCCAGTTCAGTTTGCAGTAATCCATGTGTGTTTGTAGTGTCCATGATAACTGTGTCGTCTGAATACTTGATGTAGGTTATACCTGGGGTGGTGCTCCTGCAGTTGCTTGTGTACAGAGTGAAGAGAAGTGGAGAGATGACTGAACCTTGAGGAGAACCAGTGGATATTGTCCTAACAGCACTGAGTTGGCCGTTCACTCGGACCCTCTGATCCCTCCCTGTGAGGAAAGGACCCAGAGGATGAGGTGGGGGTTGGCATTCATCTGGCATTCATCTTTCCTCGTGTTTAGTTTATTTTAAAAGCTTAAAATGCTCACTCCAGAACAACAGGCGTGGATGTGCAGATGTACCTACTGTCGATGCCATTTACTCATAACAAGGAAGAGGGTTTGTCCCCATTGTCTTGCCGTACGGGGAGTGACATTGGCCGCAATTTTTGTGTTTTTGAAGCTGCAAAGTCATTACTCATACCACTTATTTAAAGGATATTTCGGGATTTTTAACATAGGGCCCCATTTCCTAGTTATCCAGAGTGTTGTTGATGTCTGGAGATATTTTTTTCTTAAATTCATGCAGTTCTTATATTTGAAGAGTCTAGTTGCGCTAGGCTAATGCTAGGCTAAAGCATTTCTATGGCAACAGTTAGCCTGCATTAAAAATAGTCTGACCCACTCCACAGTGCACCTGAGGCAAATCACTTATAACACCAGACTAACCATATAAATGTCTGTGTTAATAGAATAATTTTTGAAATATAACTGACCGTGTATCACATGAATTTTGAGGGACTATTTTCTCGCAGATCACTCCGCCGCTGCGTTAGCTTACAGCCATGAAGCTGATGCTGCTCAAATATAAGTTATTTTAAATGCAAAATGGTTAAAATTATTCTATCGACACAGACATTTATCTCTTTAGTCTGGCGTTATAAGTGATTTACCTCAGGTGCACTGTGGAGTGGGTCAGACTGTTTTTAATGCAGACTAGCTGATACCATAGAAACGCGTTAGCCTAGCACTAGCTTAGCGCCACTAAGCTCTTAAAATATAAGAACTGCATGAATTTAAGAAAAATATCTCCAGACATCAACAACACTCTGGATAACTAGGAAATGAGGCCATATGTCAAAAATCTCAAAATATCCCTTTAAACTTTCTACTTTAAAGGGGGTATTATGTGAAATTGACTTTTTCAAGCTTTATATCATGTTATTATGTCATTCCCTCATTAAACACATGCCTGGAGTGTCGCCTTAGCTCATTCACATATTTTTGAGTAATCAGTAAAAACCTAGACGGCAGCCATTTTAGGTGTAGCTATGCCTCAGTCCTCCTAGGACCCCACCTCCTGGAGACGCCTCTGGACCTTTTGTCACCAGCCAAGCCACCAACCACTGCTCCTCAGCTCAGCAGAGGCCCCTCCCCGCACAGTAGTGTTGTTTAGATGCCACAGCAGTGTGCTGAAGGGGGCGTGTCGGAAAGCTTCTTAAAGAGACAGAGGCCTATTTCAAGACGTTCAGTACAGCCATTTTGAGAGAGCAATTTTATTCAAGGCAGTTATTTTAATTTACTGCATATACAGACCAACAGAAGGTAACGTCATCTCTTTAAACGCTTAACAAATACTTCAGTGCTTTTACTCAAGTAACACAATCAAGTACTTTGCCACCGCTGCCAATACCCTACAGTACAGTTCAACTTTCTGCAACTTTCTGACGCCTTTTTTTCTGCCAGTGGGGTCTTTATTTCTCCTCCCAATGTTCCAGGCTTCACACTGTGATGGTGGATTTCCCTTATACTCACAGAGAAAGCTCGGGTGCAGGGGGTTGGTCCTGCCTTCTGAGTAAAGTCTATTATCAAAGTCCCACCAGAGGCACAGTGCTCTGTTTACTGGCTCCTCTCCCGCTGCTCCCCTCACTTCAACATAATGTAGTTTGTGTACCACCGCTGCTTATATTTGCTTTGAACTATGCTAGATGCCATACTCTGGGCCCAGGTCGTTAAACCTGATCTCCAGTATCTCTGTCGATTGTCAGATTCATCCTTCTCCTGTTAAACATCGAAAATGATCGTCTATCATTTAGGCCTTTACACCAATTTCTGTGCGAGTTAACCCTGGCTCTGTTCATTATAAAAACCTATAATGCTGTTTCCTCACTGCGCAGTAGACCCATAATTGGCCCATAATTTAGACACAAAGAGAAACTGTTAACAGTCACCTTGACTCTCTCTCTCAATAAGTCAGAAATCTAGGAGTAATCATGGACTCAGACCTGAACTTATACAGCCACATCAAAGCAATAACACCAGCAGCTTTTTACCTTCTGATAAACATTGCTAAGATCAGAGGAATAGGCCAGGATGAATGAGAGTGTGTTTGAGAGTGCGGATGGGGGACGTCGGATGGAAATTAGCCCAACACTCCGGTGTGGCTTGTTCATTAACTTGCACTGTCCCAACCAAATAAACCAATTAACATAAACATAAACATAGTGTCAAAACCAGACTTAAAGAGACTCATCCACGCGTTTGCCTCCAGCAGGTTAGACTCCTGTAACGGCTGCTCACTGTTAGAGCTGCAGTACATCCAGAACACGGCTGCTGCTCGAGTCCTGACAAGAACCAGGAAATACGACCATATTAGTCCAGTGCTCCGGTCTCTGCACTGGCCTCCTGTCGCTCAGAGAATAGAATTTAAAACAGCTTTGCTTGTTACAAGTCTTTACACGGTGTAGCACCAACAGAGCCAGTTTTTCCTATACGCAGACAGCGCAAGTTGCGTAGGGCCCCCGCAGCCGCAAGGGCCCCGCATCTCGGTCAGATGACGGTGTTGTTTCGCTGATTAATGAACGCGTTGTGACGGCAACAGGCTCTGACAGCGCTCACTCACTGTCTGCCTACTTCGCCACATAAAACACCAACATGGAGCCATGTGCTGCCTGAGGTGGAGGAGCAGGAGAGACCTACCGCCTTCCCCCTGTCACTCCCAACGTGTGAGTGCCTCTCCACTCGCGTCCCCACTCAGTCTGTCTCTCACCTCACACACGGCTTTCTCCCGCATGGTCTCCCGTCTCGTGCGCGCTGCCCGTCTCATGTTTACATCAGCCACACACTCATTTAAACTATCTTCTTGTTGTCTGTAGATATCAGGGCAGTAGTTTGGCGAGTTGAAGAGAGAATAAAACATTGTACGTACTGTCTGTATTTGTCTCAAAGGAGAGTTGAATCCACACGATTCTCATGAGTGCAGTTACTTTTAGTAACTCCAGTTCTCTGAATGTGCTTGGTGTAAAACTAATTACTGTCAGGCTAATTCTCAGTGGTAAGACAGAAATAACCGTCAGGAGCAGGTGTAAGTTAGGTTTAAATCAGGGATTCCCAAACTGTGGGTCAGGGACCAGAGGTGAAACAATGTGACCATTTACCATTTAAAAAGTGGGGGAAATAGCCTAGTGTTGTCCTAAATCCCAGTCTGACAGTGGCAAATGGTTAGTGGTTCTTACACAGTGGGGCAGGGCCAAAATTGAGGTCATTATGTTCTCCTTCCTGCCCTGCACTACTGCGTGTTACTGTTGTTGACCGTAAATGTGTTCGCTCTTCGTCGAATAGCCTTGTGGATGCTTACTGTTGGGCCTGTTGTTGCATTTTACTTTAACTTATTCATTTTTATGTTTTTTTTATTGATGTTGTCTGCGTTCTTGTAATTGTATGCAACTGTGAAGCACTTGCCTTGTGTATGAATTGAATTTTCCATCAGATGAGAGATGAGACTAGACTGCACAAACAGAGCAAATTGTCTTTGTCTTTGATGGGTTCAAGACGCAGCCAGTCAAAGCCATCAAACAGAGGAACTTCTGTGAAATAAGTGAGATAAACCCTGTGTGCTGGAAGAGGCAAAATGAAAACTGAAGGGAACAATATAATAACAGTAATATTTTCCCTTTTTTATAAGTATGTTTGAGACAGAAATTAGAAAAAGGGTGTTTACCATCACAAAGCTTCAATGTATGCGACTAAATGAGCTGTGTTAAGAGCCAAAAGAGAAGATGTATTTGAGGAGAAACCAAGCAGTGTGTGTGTATAATTGATGCTATTTTCCATTGGGGAACAACTTAGGTTCCAGCTTTTTGCTTCTCAGAGAAATCACTGTCTATCGCTTTTATCATCTCATAAAACCTGCTTCTTGGGTATGTGTGAACTATCCCTAATATACAGTACATGCCTTTTGTCGAAATACATAGAAAAGCTGCATGGATTTAATAGTATTTTTGTGTTTCAGGTCATGACTAATGGACTGCTCCTCCTGCACTTTGCAAGACTCTGAAGACGTGCGCTTTCTAAATGGGAGGAAGACCAAAGTGCCGCACTCTCAAACGCTTTTAAAAGAACCTCTTTTTAGTCGTGGCCAGAGCAAACCATCAGTTTATCTGCGCCTTTTATCCACGCGTTCCACATTTAAACAGGATGTGGGTCAGACCGACGCTTTTTATACTCTGTGCTCATTACAGTTTTGGGTCAGTCACCTTTTTTACATTGAGAGCTGCGTAAATAAATAATAAATGTCCAGCTCTTTGCCTGATTTTCATACGGTTATTTTTACTGTGGGGCTTTTCCCAAGTGGCTACAGAGACAAATGTGCAAATATTCCCACAGAGCGGTACAGTAACATGCAAACTCCACACAGAAGAAAAAAACACACTTCACGGAAAAGGTTTGTGAAATGTATTGAACAGTTCATTGTTTTCATAAGACGTCTTTCTGTGGCTTCATTCTATTATCACATTTAAAGGTAACACTTTATAATAAAGGTACTGATGAATTCATGCTTTAATTCCTCATGATAACATCAGTTCATCAGGCTTCATGAGTATGAATTAACGCACTATTAAGGACTCATTAAAGTGATAGTCTGGAAGTCTAAATCTATTATTAATTGTGCAAAATCGACCACCTAATATATATGTTTTCTTTTTATAAAGTGCCTCCTTCACGGATCTCGGCAACTAATCAGAGTCTAGTCTCCTCCCGCGTTGACCAATGAGACGAGCTTTTCCTGTGATCCGGCCTGTCTGGTCCAATCAGGAGGGGAGGGGGAGGAGCTTGATCTTTCCCTTTTGAAACTTTTGTTCC
Source organism: Neogobius melanostomus (assembly GCA_007210695.1). Classification (NCBI taxonomy): domain Eukaryota; kingdom Metazoa; phylum Chordata; class Actinopteri; order Gobiiformes; family Gobiidae; genus Neogobius; species Neogobius melanostomus. The sequence goes on from VHKM01000153.1 coordinate 1,728,729, forward strand.
TGCTCTCCTCATTTAGCAAACTAAGACAGGCTTTCTGGTTAAAGAGTGAAGGAATTTCATTTAAAATTTCACTCTATCTCTCCTCACTTTGTAAATAATCATGATCATGATTAATTCTGTACAGAAGATACAGATGGTTGAGGTCATGAAGTCCTTATGACCTCGACCATCTGTATTAAGCATTAATTCATGTACCCACTATTATAAAGGGTTAGTAATTTTTCTTACCTCAAGGTCATTTTAAAGTTGGATGGTCAGGGGTTTGAATCCCAGCTCCTGCAGGTGCACACTGTCATTGTGTCCTTGGGCAAGACACTTCACCCACCTGGCCGCCAGTGTCTCGTACATTGGTGAATGGGTGACTGGTTCCTGGCGGTAAGCGCTAATGTCCCTAATGTAGGTGGAAAAAAGCTGAGACCATTTACAATAATAAACATAAAACTAACTCAAACCTATCCTCATTTTTATGTATTTGACCTTTATTTAACCAGGATAGTCCCACTGAGATTAAGAATCTCTTTTTCAGAGGAGTCCTGGCCCCAGAGTGGAACCTATTGTACACATTTCTAGTGGTAGGGGAAACCGGAGTACCCGGAGGAAACCTACGCAGACACAGGGAGAACATGCAAACTCCACACAGAAAGGCCCTGGAAAAATTAGGAACCTTGCCCATACCATTGAGAAAAGCAAATGACAGATTACATTAAAAGTCCCAAAATGTTTTCCAGACAGAAAAAAGTAATTTGAAAAAAGCTGTGGATAAATTTCAAAATAAATGATAATTAATTTAATAATATTTTTTCCTTTTTTTTTAAGAAATCTCAAAAATGTTAGACCATGATCATCCTTTGTTTGTGAATTAGGTCTATAAGTTGATCATAGCTTGACTGCTGTCTACTTTCACACTTAGTATAGAGTATACCTCTGCTTGTTTCCCCATAGCCACACATCAAAAAAGAGTCTTAAAAATGAACATGAATGTACTTTATAATACCTCACAACTAACCACAAACATTTCAGTGCAACGTCGGTATTGATTTGGGACTGTCCCATGTGAAAGTGAGTGGAAAAGCAGCAGTGCAGAGGGAGCCGACTCCGCAGGTCCCGGGACAGGAATAGAAGTGGTCAGGCAGGGCACAGTCGAGCAGCAGGAGGGGTGAGGGGTCATCTGGACGTAACGGAGCCGGCCGGTGTTACAGCAGGGGTACACACTTTGATGACACAGGGCACAGACTGTTTTCAGGCCTCTGTTCTGGTAACGTGGGAAAAAGAGAGAGGGTTGTATACAGCATGTTGCTAAATGGTGACTGAGTGATTAGCGCTACTTCCTCTCAACAAAAAGGTTTTGGGTTGCATTTCCAGAAGCCTTTCAGTTTGGGGTTTGCATGTTTTTTTCTTCCTGCAGATGAATGGGTTTCCTCCAGATGCTCAGGTTTGCCCCTCACAACTTGTATGTATTCCAGACAAAATTTATTACAAGATTTGGAGAGGGGTCCCTGAGCTTTTTAACGGCAATTCAATCAATCAATCAATGAAATCTTTATTTCTATAGCACATTTAAAAACAACTACTGTTGACCAAAGTGCTGAACAGACTAATTTAGAGGAAATCAAAAACAAGACATATTCAAGATAAAATTGTATATGTCTTGTACATGTACATTAGCACTTAGGCTAACGATAATCATAAAATAGGTGTTGAGTGCATTGTTTGTGTCCCAACGCCTGAGAAAAAAGATGTGTTTTATGTAGAGTTTAAAATGCTCCAGTGTCTGTGCAGCTATAATGTGCTGTGAAGGCCATTCCAAAGCCACAGAATATAATAATAATGCCTTACATTTGTTTAGCGCTTTACAACCCTGTCTTACCAAGTTTCTTAAAGTGCTGCACTGTCATTATTCATTTACTCTATACTCAAGCTACTATTGTAGCCACTGCTGCCTGGGGTAAACTGACGGAAATAGGCTACCAGTCTGTGCCATCGGTCCCTCCGACCACCACCAACAACTCACACATTCACCCAGGCTGCCCTGGTGTTCCAAAACGGTCTCTCATCCAAGTACCAGCCAGGCCCGTCCCTGCTTAGCTTCCGAGATCTGACGGGCTCGGGCAGAGCAAAGGCGGCATGGCCTCAGAAAAGGCCCTGTCTCTTCTAGACCTGAGCCAAGAGCGTGGAACCGAGAGCAGGAGCTGGTCAGCTCTGCTGGGGGTGTGGGCCTACTATACTGCAGCTCTGACAGGTAGGGTGTGGCAAACCCATGTAGACATTTAAAAGTGAGTAAAAGAATTTCAAACTGTATTCTGAAAGTCGCTGTGAGCCAGTGGAGAGCCGCCAGGACAGGGGCAATGTGCTCCCACTTTTTGGTACCTGTCAGCAGGCGGGCTGCAGCGTTCTGCACCCCCTGCAGGCGAGAAGAGAAGACTGGTTTAGGCCGTAATAAAGTGAGTTACAGTAGTCCAATCTCGAAGTTATAAAAGCATGTACTGTTTTTTCAAGTTCTCTTCATTCATTCATTACTAGATTTCAACCTCCATTTGAAATAAATGTTATTATGATGGTGAGGTTTTTGCCACATACTGGTACTCATTTGCAAACATAGAGGAATATTACTTCTGATTGAATTTGGAGGAGAGCATATTTTGTCAAAGAGGTGAGATATTTGTATTTGTCTGTATAGACACACTTGACTTTTCTTTAACATCATGTGGCTGTACGGTGGCGCAGGCTTGTGTTTTGTTGTTGCAGGAAATGATTAATTCTGGTGTTTTATGTAACAATTAAGTCATTAACCTTGATAACCATTATGTAACATTCACAAATATAATGTTCCCAGGTCCACGGCCAAACGAAGAAGGTTGTAGAGAAAGCTGCAGTGTCCAGTGACGATGTGTTAACCGTGACATTTACCCTCTGAATTCTTTGCCACAACATGAAGAGAAACAGTGAGATAGAAAAAGAAAACGCAAGAAAAAAGTACAGCTTAAGAAATCAATGCTGTGAACTTTTGAAGCCTTGGCCAGTGTGAGAAGATTCTCTCTTTCCTCTGTCATGTCCCGTCTCTCTCTCCCCAATCTCTCTGTCTCTGCAGTGTATTGAGACCAAGGTGTGATGTGTAGAAACGGCCCATAGATGTCTCAGAGATGAAATATATTATTCTTTTGGGTGATTTTTTGGATTGACACTGTGGAAACGTACAAACAATGAGCGCGCCGCAGGACATTCTTTAAACAAACTAAAAAGGAAAAAGAAAACAGATTCTCCGGCAAGACGTCAATATCAGCTTTTTGTACTGAGAATTGGAGCTTACGTCTTTTCAAATATATAAACTTGAAAAATTGTTAAAATGCTTTTTGCAAAGTTCTTGGGCAAAATAAAAAGAATTATAAAATTCAACTGAATGAAAAGATAGACTCGTCCTTGAAGAAAGGCCAAGAGTCATGACTTACATTAAACATGGAATATCTGGATCGTGATCATATCTGGCAGTACTGTTCATTGTGCATCTTTGCCAAATGGAAGTGGTGGGTTTGACAGCAGGGGCTGGGAATATCCATTATAAATATGACACCATTTTATATTCGATTATAGAAGCTGGTGAGCTTCCAACTCCTTATAGACTACAACTGCAATTGGTGTGATACTAATTAACACATCCATGTATAAATAAAACCTTCTCATCAATATTGTGCAGTTTGTAGTAGGAAGATGTTGATCTACACTCACCTAAAGGATTATTAGGAACACCATACTAATACTGTGTTTGACCCCTTTCGCCTTCAGAACTGCCTTAATTCTACGTGGCATTGATTGAAAAGGTGCTGAAAGCATTCTTTAGAAATGTTGGCCCATATTGATAGGATAGCATCTTGCAGTTGATGGAGATTTGTGGGATGCACATCCAGGGCACGAAGCTCCCGTTCCACCACATCCCAAAGATGCTCTATTGGGTTGAGATCTGGTGACTGTGGGGGCCATTGTAGTACAGTGAACTCATTGTCATGTTCAAGAAACCAATTTGAAATGATTGGAGCTTTGTGACATGGTGCATTATCCTGCTGGAAGTAGCCATCAGAGGATGGGTACATGGTGGTCATAAAGGGACATGATCAGAAACAATGCTCAGGTAGTCCGTGGCATTTAAACGATGCCCAATTGGCACTAAGGGGCCTAAAGTGTGCCAAGAAAACATCCCCCACACCATTACACCACCACCACCAGCCTGCACAGTGGTAACAAGGCATGATGGATCCATGTTCTCATTCTGTTTACGCCAAATTCTGACTCTACAAGACTCAACAGAAATCAAGACTTATCAGACCAGGCAACATTTTTCCAGTCTTCAACTGTCCAATTTTGGTGAGCTCGTGCAAATTGTAGCCTCTTTTTCCTATTTGTAGTGGAGATGAGTGGTATCCGGTGGGTCTTCTGCTGTTGTAGCCCATCCGCCTCAAGGTTGTGTGTGTTGTGGCTTCAGAAATGCTTTGCTCCATACCTCGGTTGTAACGAGTGGTTATTTCAGTCAAAGTTGCTCTTCTATCAGCTTGAATCAGTCAGCCCATTCTCCTCTGACCTCTAGCATCAACAAGGCATTTTCTCCCACAGGACTGCCGCATACTGGATGTTTTTCCCTTTTCACACCATTCTTTGTAAACCCTAGAAATGGTTGTGCGTGAAAATCCCAGTAACTGAGCAGATTGTGAAATACTCAGACTGGCCCGTCTGGCACCAACAACCATGCCACGCTCAAAATTGCTTAAATCACCTTTCTTTCCCATTCTGACATTCAGTTTGGAGTTCAGGAGATTGACTTGACCAGGACCACACCCCTAAATGCATTGAAGCAACTGCCATGTGATTGATTGATTAGATAATTTGATTAATGTGAAATTGAACAGGTGTTCCTAATAATCCTTTAGGTGAGTGTATATCATCTATAGCTGCACCAGTGGTGTGTACACTTTTTGGTCATTGCACTCTGCATCAACCACTGGGAGGTTGTCCCAGGTCCTGGTAATGACCCAAAACTGATATCCTACAGCCTAGTGCAGTGATTCTCAACCTTTTTTAGTTGCGACCTACTGTCTACTACTGCTACTGCTGGTGGTTGTGGCCCCCACAGGGCACGTTTTCCACTTAAATCAAATAGAAAATATGCCTCTCATATGATCTGGCGACTTCCTGACATTATCTTGCAAAACCCCATGAGAACTACTGCCATTACTGTATATCTAAACATATTTCAACCTGGACAGACTCAAACAGTCAAAAGCAGTGATTAGAAAGATCGATTGATATTGATTAAAGTTAGTATGGATGGGTAGGTAGCGTTAGGGACGTCTTCCCCTGGAGCCTGGACACTGGTGGTTGTTTGGGAGACCAGTGAAGGATGTAGCAGGGCGAAGCCATGAATTGAAGGCCATACCGCCTTTGCTCTGCCCAATCCCCTCAGACCTTGGAAGCTAAGCAGGGAAGGGCCTGGTCGGTACTTGGATGGGAGACCGTTTGGTAACACCAGGAAGCCTAGTGAATGTACTGAGTGAGTGAGTGGATGGTGGTGGTCGGAGGGGCCGATGCTGCTGGCTGCCTCGCTTCCGTCAGTCTACCCCAGGGCAGCTGTTGCTACAATAGTAGCTTACCACCAACAAGTATGGAGTGAATAAATAGTGCAATGTAAAGCGTCTTTGAGTGTCCAAAAAAGCGCTATATAAAACCGATGCATTATTATTATTGAAGAGGCGGTGAACGGGTGGAGGTGGGACACAGTACAACTAGGAAGCAGATGAGCCATTAGGAGGCTTAAAAGCGGGACCGAGGTTCTACTGATGTGGAAGTGTGACCCTCGCATGTGATCATTACATAACAAAGCACTGCCTAAACGTCTTTTGCTCGTAGGGGCAAAAACGGTCATTTTTATGAAAAGGTCCAGAAGCATTAATGTTTTGACACAACACAATCCATAATAGATTATACTTGACTCGTGCTATTAAAGACTAGTCCCTGATGACGACAACAGCTCATTCACTGCATACTTTTTCAACTCAACTCAAACTTTGAGACATAAACAGATTGCCGCAACATTTTTCTTTCTAACATCTCTCTTTTCTGTGTGAAATCTCAGTTGGTCATTTGGGCAGCACATTCCCCTCCCTGCAGCTTGGCTCACTAACTGGTGCGGACCACAAGCTAACGGGATGACTACACAGGGAATGAGTTGTCACTTGGCCACTGCCACAGCAGGAAAAGAAAGTAATAATCACATCTTTCAGACTCCAGATAGATCCAACGCAATCTCTAATTTCAGACATTTGCAACGGTGCGTTTGTAGTTCCTTCTTATCTTGTATGTTCTTTCATGTACTATATCCCCATCTCCTCATCGACCCATAGAATATGAACAGTTCGTCTATCGCTGCTGTAGATTGGCCTGTACCTGCAGGTTCATAGATAGGGATTACAGTCAGAAATCGCGTCAGTCATTACTTCAGAAGATATGGACACCTTCCTTTTGTTCCTGTGTGAGTGAAGGCTTTGATCTTCGGGGAGGCAGTGGAGCGGTGTTTGTAGGTGTAAGTAGTGCAAATCCCGAGGTACAAAGCTGCCTCTGACTGTCCTCTCTCTGCTCTCCCTCTAATGCACTGAAGGGTGTTGTGCTTGTAATATGAATAGAGCTTACAGCACATTCAAATGCTTTGATGAAATCAACATAAAGCTTATTTAACGTGCACATACCTTGCATGATGTGGCTTATTAACATTCGCTTGGGATGTTAATTTGAAATGTCTGTGCATGGAAAGACACTTCAGGAGTGAAGATTGTCTCCATTTCGAATTAGCCTGGAGCGTCTTCTACAGAGCGCAGAGAGCATCATTTTTAGCAAACGGCCTGCTATCAAATCAATGGCACAGTAATGAACACATTTTGAAGACAGAACTGGTGATGGATTACAGACTTTTTGTTTTATCAAGTGTAGGCAACAAAACACATTGAATTAAAACCAGTGTGCTTTCTTAGGCAGAAAAAGGATTTCTGAAACTTCCTTAAATTAATTGATAGGTGTGTTTCTGATGAGAGAACAACATAGTTAAAAGCTAAATAATGTTTTATTTCTTTTTGTACAGTAATGGCTGTTGTACATAATGGCAGATTACTGTTTGGTCCTCAGCTCCTCACCCTCTTTCACCCTGTGCGCTCCTGTTGAATAAAGCCTTCTATAAAGGTAAATTACAATACGGACAAAGGTAAACTGAAAGCTGAAATGGAAAGGTTCCCAATGAAAAGGTGCTTTGAGTGCCTCATGTAGGTGGATAAGCGCTATATAAACTGAGACCATTTACCACTAAAGGCATGTACATCAATGGACAGTGTTCAGCTTTGCATAGATTTCACTTATTAATCTCTTCTGGCTCATTGGTGGAGGCCAATGCCAAACCAAAAGCTTTACTACAGTATTCCTCTATTCAATTATAGTAAGACATCTTCTCTTACCACAAAAACCTTTTGAGTGTTCTGGCCTTGAAGCAATCATTTAAGAGTTTCAATAGGTGAATCTTCTCTTTTTTTCACACTGGGCTTAGTACTTTATTGCAAGTTTATCCTGGCATCCACAAAAGCCATAGCCTCGGCTACTTCTTCATGTCCTCAGTGGCATGTTTTCTCCGGTTTCTCATCTCTGCGTTGCCATTTAATATTGCAAGGCTTTCAGAAAGTTTCCCCTCCTCTTCCAAAGCGTATTAAGTTGATAAAAGTGCTTTCACCGCCTGTGCTTTTCAATAGGGAGTGCGCCGGAGGTCTGTGAAGGTCAGTGGTAGGTGCTGTTAAATCGGGAGCAGAAAGATCCAGGAGTCCCTTCGGGGAGCAGCGCACTCGAGAGCGGACTGTTCGGAGTTGGCTAATGAAGTTACCTGTGTGTGTGCAGGGGATGACTTTATGTTCGGGGTAGCAGGAGTAACACGGGAAGAGGATTTGGCCTATAACACATGTGGAGGGGCCGTCATGTTCAGTGGTTTCTGTTTGGCACTACTCAAATACTAAAGTAATAAAGAACACTTTTTTACTCCGAGGTAATCATGAGAAATGGGAAAATTGCTTGCAGCTAATCATTTCTCCTATAGGTTTATATAGATCAAATCACATATGCAAACTTAATACTATCACTCAAATGCGAGAGATTCAAATCCTGTATCATTAAGCAAACGTTCTAACTTCTCTCATCAAGTTTACTGATTCATTTTCTCCATTGTGAGATCAGTGAAGGATTATCTTATCTTATTTGTTTCTCAGTCTTCAGTGGGATTTTATTAGTTCTTTTTCATGTCTTCATAGTCAGGTAAGTGGCCATGTTAGTTTTTGGTACGGTTGAACAAGGTTTTTCTCTAATTGGTCAAACCACCTGTTAATAACGCCTTTCAAAACTCCAGGATATGATGCCAGATCCAAGACTATGTGTGGCCCTGCACCCTTTAATACCAACACCAGAGCATCTGTATACTTTCTCTCGGGACATGGACAGTGTTTAACTCACAGTAGGATAAACAAAGTTTGTAGTTCGTCCTGTGAGAGCTTAAAAAGGATGTAGCCTAAATGCTGAATGAAGTGTGTGAGGCGCACGGTAAAGGAAGAGATGAGAAGACGCTGCAAATTGGAAGCAGCGGCTTTTGCACTCTTGCACCACAGCCACGCCCTCTAGCCTCTGGCTGCAAGCACTGACGCAGCAGGTATGTCCATGCAAGATACCAGCCCCATACCCTTTCTGTGTGGAGTTTGCATGTTTTCCCTGTGTCTGCGTAGGTTTCCACCAGGTACTCCTGTTTCCCCCTGCCACCTGAACAATAGGTGAATCCTCCAGCCAGATGATACTGACCATCAGCCTGGCTCCACATCTGGAGCTGCTCTGCGGTCGCCCACTGCTCCTGACGGGTCGCCCCAGCGGCACCGTAGAATGAGTCAAATGTAGAGGACAAATTGCCCTACAGGGACAATAAAATACACCTTAACCTTAATGCTGTTGTTACGCCAGACGGGAGATCAGGTCCTTACACTTCACTTAATGAAATTATTGTCAAAAGAGGAGCAAACTGCTCTGCCGCTTTGCATTATTTATTTCAACCTTTTCTTTTTGCAAATCCCTTCTAAACCTCTGTTCATTTTGCCTCCATTTTGTGACTTTTTTCAAACTTGGCATTAAGGTCCCCTCGTACGGAGGCGCATGCAGGGAAAGTGGAGTTTTTACATCTCTTTCTCTCACATAAATCCAAACACTGATTCTCTCTGTCTTTGTCTATTGTTGACTGTGTTCCAAAAGTGACAGGAGGCAGAACAACCAACAGAAGCACTGTGTGAGATTCAAGGATACAGCTGGCAGCTGCTATCCTTTTCATCATCAATTGTCAAAATCCAAATTCGACTCCTACAGCTATACATACACTATGTTGTCAAAAATATTCACTCACTCAAAGAGGTTGCTAACTTTGTATACTCACTTTTTAGTTGCTACAGACCTCTAAAGTTCACCTGGACTTCAGATTTGCTTGAGTACAGGAATAGGTTTTCCTTGCTGAGCTGCTGCATCCACGGCAATATAAAAGCATGACACCTCTGGACTCTGGAGCAGTGGAGACGTGTTGACTGGTGCAGCAATCACGCTTCTCTATCCTGCAATCTGATAGACGAGTCTGGGTGTCCGGAGCATTTGGGTTAGTTTTCACTCCTCACTGAGATGGTTTTCCTTTATCAGCTTGATTCCGGCTTAAAATCTTGATCTGGAAAAGAGCCCCGAAGTGCTCTGCCAGGCTGCAGCTGAGTCAAATGTGGAGGACAAACTTTCTTATTGGGACAATAAAGTTCCTTGTACTTCATTCCATTTATAATGAACTGAACTGTTTTCAACAATCGACAAACACAATCTCCCTGAATGTCAATGTATAAGCCCCTCTAAAAGCAATCTTTCACCGCTGAGTTTCAGATGACATTATGGACATGATATCAGCTTAAATCGAGACGGAGACAGGTATATTTGTTGGTGTCAATATTCTCATTTTTTAAGTAATAGAGACTGATATACCGATGTTCAGTTTCTAAACGCAACTTTTTGCTCTTAGTAGCTCCAGACCTAGCTGTAAGACAGACTGCATGGCAATGGTGATGTTATGTAGAACAAGTACGTAAGTTCTTTATTTGTCATTGCACAATTGTACAACGAAATTGCGTTCCAGTGTTGGATTTGTCCTGAGCCGCTGCGACTGAGTGCACCGCCATTGTGGGCCAACCAGACCAGCATGTTTATGGAGGTAGGGGAAACAGGAGTACCCAGAGGAAACCCGGCTGGCTGCCTTCAGGGCTCCTCTGAAACAATGCCTCCTGGGTTGGTCCCTGTTTCAGAGCGTGGTGTTAACAACCTTTTTCCACCCAACCAGACTCCATGGCCGGGAAGGGGCAAGGGAGAGGGGTGGTGGGGGAGTGGATGTGGACACGTAGTTTTGTTTGGGTCACGTTAACGCAATTGCGGCTGCGGGACCAGCTATACATCTCTTTCACACCAGACACAGACAGTATTTAACTCCAGTACTTAGTTTCACAGATAGAACTTATAAAAGGCCATTATGCTAAAGCGAGGCAGCGCGATGTAAACGAGGAAAAGAATGTGAAGGCTGCCATAGGAGAGCAGCGCTCAGTGCTGCTTGGAATACAATCACGCCTCAGTCGACCTCTTTTGTTTTTATAAGCGACGCCCTCTCACCAGTCAAATAGCGCAACAGCAAGATGACGCCTGTATAACGTCGCGTTTGGAGCAGCGCTGTCCTGCCTCCAAAACACCCGACATGAAGCCAGTAGGGAAATGTTGCCATTGCCTCTCTCTGGGAGTATACACAACATGAGCCTGTCCTCCCTAACTTTACTCAATTTGAACCTTCCTTAAACAAATATGTCGGGTTTATTGCTGGTGACCCATTCAGCACTCTCTTCAACCCAAGGTCCCAGCCCTCGTTTCCATTGTTACTTTGTATTCAAACCTCTTATTCTTCCAATCCTGTTTCTCAGCTTGTGTTCAGATTGTATTGGACTCCATGCGTCTGTGGGATTTCTATGGGATTTCTCGGGTGCTGCACTCTGTGTCTAACCCTCTCCTCCCGTTCGCCTCGTCACGGTGCGTTTTCAGTTTGGCTCTGGCTCTGCTGCTGAATCATGACTTCGATTTCCTTGTTCTTGTCTCTTCTTTTGCCTCCATCTGCCAGGCTTCAATCCCCAGTTGGCGATCGAATACAAACTTGCCGCCCTTCTCCCCTCTGCATGCTTATGTAACTTATTTATATGTTGTAGGATTATGTAACGTTTTGTGCTGTACAGCCCAAACTGAAAGCGTGTGGTTTTGTCAGTACAGTGGCCTAGGGGTTTAGGAACCCGCACATGCATCGTGAGTGTCTCAGCTCAGACAATTTGCTGAATATCTCACCCTTCACCTCCTTTCCTGCAGCTCTGTATCAAAGCCAATGTTGTCAAAGTGGAGTCCCTGAGTGTCCCTGAGCTAAAGGGGCTCAGCAAAAATCTTGAAAATCATTAAAAACAAACATATTTTGGAATGGCTAATCTTCCAGTTATTAGCTAGTCTCGACGTATGTCCAAGAAGATAAGACCTGGATTATTATTTACCAACTTAAAACCTCTAAGTGATTAATCGTTTAAATAGTTTAGCCCTGGTAGACTCGCCTTAGTCTTGTTCTGATGTAGTCCTGGTTTTGCACTTGTAAGGAAGTAAGTAATTGCTTTATTTGTCATTGTATAATGAAATTGAGTCCAGGTGTTGGGCTAGTCCTGAGCCGCTGCGACTGAGCGCCAACCTGACCAGCATGTTTCTGGAGGTTAGGGAAACCGTAGTACTGCCTACAGTGCTCTTCTTAAACGGTGCACTGCCTCCTGGGTTTGTCCCTGTTTCAGAGCGTGGTGTCCTGCACTGATTAGCTCCACCTCCTCCTTCCTCTTCCTCCTGCGCAGCTCCCTCCGCTCACAGTCGGACAGTCTTTCTGGGAAAAGCGTAGCAGATGAACATAATCCGTCTTATTCTCCAGTGAAGGAACATTAGTCAGAACAGATACCTCCTCGTTTGCCCCTTTTTTTAATTTCCTGTAGTGCCTCTTGTGACACCTCTACTGTACTGCAGGTGTGGGGGGCTCTTTGTACCTCTTCAGTGTTTTAGAAGAAGAAATCTGTAGGTCTCAAATGTCTTTAGCTCATAAGCTAGTTGTTTGTTTACTTTAACAACAACAAAAAGCTGTTTCCTTCATGGCTACTAGTACGGACTCTCTGCAGTAAAAAATCCACTGAACCTCAAAAAAACACAGCAAAGATGCACCAAAGTATACAGTAAACTACAAATGCAGAAATAGGCAAAAAACACAGCTGTGCCAAGAGAGAGGGAGGTTGGGGGTTGTTTAAGCGTCACCATGTAGTCCTTTGATAGACTTAATCCAGATATTTGACCCCGTTTAAAGATTGTTGAGACCTGTAAAAACGTGGTGGCTTCATTTGGGGATTGTTTAGTATTCACTGTTTTAAAGAAAATGGCAGCAGTCGAGCATTATGCAAAGTTGTACCACATGGAACAGGACTAACAAGGGCCAATGTGTGTGAGTGTGTTGTTCCCAAGACGGCATTATGAGTCTCTCTCTCTCTCTCTCTCTCTCTCTCTCTCTCTCTCTCTCTCTCTCTTGCTCTCTCTCTCTCTCGCTCTCTCTCTCTCTCTCTCTCTCTCTCTCTCTCTCTCTCTCGCTTCTTCTTGTGTTGATTTAGCTTCAAACAATGTGGCCAGATTAATTTAGCTCATTTAGTCGAAGAAAATCTGGCTTCATTTTCTCTAATTGTGCGGTGCTTTATGTTTAAACCAGAGCAGATGTGCGCGATATGAGCAGCATCTGCAGGTGTGATTTTCCTGTGTATTTCAATGCATCGCCGTCTGTTCACTTCACTCAGATTAACATTTTCTGTCAAATCTGGTGATGTTTTCCTGTAAATAATGTAGCCTATGCAAAGGCCTAAGAATATGATGATCTACAGAGATACATTTTTGAAAATGCATGAAGATACTTTAGAGGAAGCAAAAAGGCCTCTGGAGTTTGGACAAAGTGCTTGCCTTTTCCCAAAATGGTAAAGATCTACAACATCTTCAGAGCAGTGGTTCACAAAAGTTTTGGAGACGTGTTTCCTTTGAGGTTTTGGAAAACAGAGTGCATATCCCTTAAAAACTCTGTCCGTGAACATGTAATAAAATATCTATAGTAATTTTGTGTATTAAAATGAGCTCCTTTATTAGATTAAAATACTTGACAAAAAAAGGGAACCCAAAGAGCTCTATACGAAAAATGAAGTTAATTTGTTCTTAATTTGAGTAAATAATTTGTGTTTTCATCACGTATTGAATGCTTGATCACACAAAAAGATTTAATGCGGCCAAACACAACAAAAAAGCAATGACCACATGAATAAAATGTGTCAAAAATGAGACAAAAAAAGCAATGAAAACATGATTAAAATAATAGCCGCAAGCGGCGATTATCGGCCCTCGCCGCCGCCCTGCCTAAAGCCCTTTTGTCTCCCTCAATCTAAAATTATGGTATTGCTACTGCCTTTATGTTTGTTTATAACTTTTTTCCCAAGGGTCTTACTCCGCGCTCAATTTTGACATTATACAGAGAAAAATTAGTATGAATTTGTATCACACTATATCTGCAAACTGAAGCATATTTTTACATTTTACTTAGGGCTGCGGCTGCGCCGCAGATCATCCACAAAGGTTATCCAAGCACTTTGGATAACCTTTCGTTCCTCACTTCTCGCTGAATTATGGAGTTTAACATTTTTCCATCAGAATAAAATGGGACGTTCTGGTCATCGCTACGGCAACACCGTGAAAAATATGGCATGGGTGTGATTGACTTTTCTGATCGGAACGACCAAATAGAATTTTGTGCCAAATTATTTTAATTTTCGTAAAACTAAAATTTGTACTGTCCATATGTGCGAATGGGAGACATTTTTTGTTTGCGAAAAATCTCAAAATACTTCGTACAGTTTGTGGCTTCGCCGCATAAAAACTGTAAAACTTGGAAAAGTAATTTGGATAACTTTTAAAGTTCTACTTCTCAAGATTATTTTCCACCCAAAATTAGGTTGTTCCGATAAACGCTCTAGGAGGAGATAGATTTTGTACGAAGTGAAAAATAAAGGCGGATTCCCGCTTCGCGGGCTGTCATCCAAAATGGCCGACACCCAATATGGCGGACGGCGTTGCCGTAATAATATTTTTTGCTCAACTTGTCATGATGCACGTCTGTACCGATTTTTATGATTCTACGACAAACTTAATTTTTGGCCAAGTCCTATCTCGCAATGTTAAAAAAACGGAGGTGGCGCTCTCGCGCCACTATTTTGAAATTCAAAATTTGGAAATAGTCAAAAGTTGCGTCGGATCAGGTTTGAATTTTGGGCCAAAATCTGTGACTTTTCGTCGATGTTCACTGGGGGAAAATTGCGACGGTGCGAAAGAAAGAAAGAAAGAAAGAAAGAAAGAATATTCCCATACAAAAACAATGTTCCCGCTTACGCGGGTACCATAAACTATATATTTTTGGAAAGCACATTCCTACCTCATGGTACCTCAGTCGCCCATTGACTTTTATGGGCTCTGTACAATTACAATGTTGATTTTTGCATTATATATGTATGTGCACTTTGGGCACACTCTATATGATTACAAGAACCCCTTCGCCAGCCCTGATGGCGCTCGGGCCTAAAAACACAACAAAAACAACTAAACCGTGATAACAAAAACAAGGAAAACTTTGACATTGAAAAGATGAGTTTTGTAGCTCTAGCTTTCAAATGAGGCGTTACACTGACCTAGGCTGTACATTTTCCAGTTGAGAAGCTTTTAGATTTGGGTAAAACTGGAGAAAATGTGCTCATTTAAGGTGGGGGTCAGGGCGTTTTTTTTAATGAACTCTTGTCTCAATACTTCTTTTAACGAAATATCCAGGAATTTTTGTCGACGACTCACTGTAAACATTTCCTTAGTTTGTAATTGAATTAAAAGTGCAGACACAATAAAGCATGGCACATACATGTCCGTTCATGCCGTTTTTTCATCTATATTAATGACGATAAATAATGTTGATCTGTGCGATTTGAAAAGGACATGAAAGTTTGACTCGTTATTGCTCCGTCTTGCTTTCTAAAATAATTGGGAAGGGAATAAATCTGTTTTCTCACGCATTATTTTCAACCGCAAATTGTTCTTGAAACATTTCCAAATAACCTGCTACAACCGTGAGAGGCACATGATGAAAACATTTGCAATCGTCAGAAACCTGAGCCGCTGTGGGGCGACTAAGAGCATGTGAGCACAAGATAGCGCAGCTTCAATCTTTCATTTCAAATATACAGAGTTCAAAGCAGTACTTTTTAATATTCATTAGTCATTAAGCTTCAGAACAACAAATAAGGGCTGAAATAGCCTCATAAATGTGTCGATCAATCGCACAAATCAAAGCACAAAAATACCTTTAGTAATATGGCCTTTGTAAGAGTCCAGGGAAGAATAACACTGGCTCCCTTTTACGTGGAAAAAGCAATTATCAGACAGACAATAGATTGGACGACTCAAGTGAAATCACGCATTGTGCTCTTCAAGGCCACACAAACAAGCAAATTGATAAAAATATGTTCTGAACTAAACAGAATTTGATAAAACAGGTGAAACTAATCATTTTGCACTTATAGTGATACAGACGTTCTTAAGCCGTCACCTCATAGGAAAACCTCTCCTGAGAAGATTGATGTATGGCGGCACGGTAGTACAGCGCTCGTGCTTCACAGCTAGACGGTCCCGGGTTCGATTCCCACCTGGATGGGGCCTTTCTGTGTGGCCTTTCCGGTTTCCCCTACCACTAAAAACATGTACAATAGGCCAGGATGAATGAAAGTGTGTTTGAGAGTGTGCATGGGGGACGACGGCTACGATCCGGTGTGGCTTGTTCATTAACTTGCACTGTCCCAACCAAATAAACCAATTAACATTCAGTTGCTCTAGTTGCTGATGAAGCCTCTTGAAGTCAGAGGTGAAGCATAGATACAGAAGGCATTGCGTCATACAAGAGGACGTGGCCTAGCCGTTTTTGGCGGACAATCAATCAATCAATCAAACTTTATTTGTAGAGCCCTTTTTATACAGAAAAGTATCACAAAGTGCTTTACAGATTACAACATTTAAAACAACACACCTGGCACACCCTCCCATCCCCCCGAATATATACAGATCTCTCAATTGTGACACACACACACAGTCAAACTTTTATAAACATATTCATCACACACCAATTAAGTCAAGCCAAAATTGGGTCCATGCAATAGACCGTTAAAAGAATAGACAACTCCTCCTCACTCCTCCCGTTTACCATAATGACCACGTTCGAGGGGGAATTCATGGCGGATTTACAGACTCCTCCTCCCCAGCTCTGACGAAGCATTTTCCTAATAAGGGCATAAGGGCGGGATCTTCCCTGTAGACTCGGCCCTTGCATGACGTGTAGCTTGCGCAGCTCCAATGCTAACAGTCCGACCCTCATTAAGTACGAGATTTCTAAAATGTATCCTACGATAACCAGCCCGGTGCCTCTGATTGTGTCTAACCCAGCGTAATCACAGGAGGAATCTCTAGCTGTAGACAGTTCCAAAAAATTAGGCACCGAGCATTAAAGTTGTTTTTAACATGTCTAAAGTGCAATGGATTCCAATGGGGGACTAGCGGCTATATGGCGGTACTACAGCAATGGCGGAGCAAAGCAGAGCAGCCAGCGCCCATTGATCCATGCGGATGTTTTTTAACAGCAAATTGTTCAGTAGAAGCGAAAAACAGCACTCGTTTGCTAATGTTAGCATAGCATGAAGCTCGCTTAACTTCCTGGTTAGCATTGTCCGTTTTAAAGTATTTATGGGCTGTCGAACCACTTTACTCCTCTCCATGTCTCTGTGTCTTTACTGAGTAGAAAAATACATTAATAATTCAGCGTTTGTTAAAGTAATGGTGGGGAAATGGGAGAAATTTAAGTTTATTCTCTTCTTTGTTTTCCCCTTTTGGCTGCTTCAAACATGACTATATATGGGCATTTGAAAAGATGCCATTTGTATTTGTTCTCAACATTAAAACCACCTCATGCAGATGATGGCTTGAGAACAATTATGATGGAAAAATGGAGCAAGCACAAACAGTTATCATTATTTAAGATGGTAATTTTTCCAGTGTAAAAACAAATATAATTCATGCAGGAAACATGTCAGCATTAGCGTGATGAGGCCAAGTCCCTGTCATGTCTTTAATGTCTCTCCACAAACGTCTTCACTCCGTTTTAAAGGATGAAAACCTTAAAAGGAAAACAAAACAGAGTCATCATTTGTTTGTCTGATCAATGCCACAGAGATACGTTTTTAAAATGGTGTGCAAGACAAACAGGACATGAAAGAGTAGAGAGTTTGCTCAGCGCCGCACAAGGGAGACGTTTCCTCGCCGCCCGGACACAGATATTTGTTAAAGGTATTGGAACAAATAGAGCAAGAAAACACTGAGCACAGACTCCAAATGGCAGAGTGCGCCTTTGCTGGGGTGATGCAGTCGGCTGGGAGCGCGTCAGACCAGAGATCTTTTGACAGAAGTTAAATTTACTTCTGCTTCCTGTACATGATAGTGACTCAGTTTGTCGTTTTCACAATATTTAAGGCAGTAACTGTTCTCATATTGTGCAGCGCCCTGCTTTGTGTCCTGCTTCATTTGCACATGTTTGAATATTTCAGCATATTAGTTTGGGCACATCTGAATTAAAATAATTAACATAATATGCCATATAGGTGTTTTATATACAGTAAAACCAGAATAATCCGTAATATAGCAGGAATCAGGATATTCACGTTGACAATGCCCTTCAATCAATTCACTCCAAACCTTCCCTTTGTCTCTAGATTCTAACGACTTTGTTCAATCTTCTATTGACGTCACTTCATTTCCTTTTTCTCTCTCCGGCATCTGTCACCTCATCCATCTCCTCAGCACTTCTTCATTCTTCCTTTTCTCACCTCACAGGCTGCTCCTCTAAATGCACTCTGCCCCATCTCCACCGACGCAGCCGAAACCATTGGCCACCTCAGTCTCTCCATCTTCACTTTTTCACAATAACCAGAGTCTAGCCTTCAAGGATATATACTCTCTTTAATAAAGATTAAATAAAAAGGATACTCGCAAGTCTCAACATCATTTGAAAATCATAAAAGTTTATTTTTACTAAAACATTGCAAAAGGTAATAACTGACTAGTTTAAAGCAGTACTGAAGAACCTGGTTTACCTTAATAAATCCTTTCCGTAGTCCCTCTGGAGGTAACACAAGTGTTAATGGGATGATTGGGGGTCTTTCATCTCCCCCTGGTGTCTCTGGCCAGAAAACCACAATTGCAACTTTGCCTCCATCGGGTCGGAGGCCCTATACACACTAATAGAATGACGAAGAAGAAGCTAACAGGCTAACGGGCAAAGCTAACTGCGGGCTAGCGCCACTTAAACAGTATTTACAGCCAAGTTTGAGTGAAAAGAAATTAGCTCCATTGTGTATTTGGATGTACAATATCCCTCTGTCCCTTTGTATTTTCTGTCAGCGTAGTATTTACTCTCACGGACAATTAATACGTAAAAAAAATCGCAACTTGCTACGACACCTGCAGTTGCGCTTATGGCCTCTGGGGGCAAGAGTTACTTAGTACTGCTTTAAATGTCTCAATGTGAGCATAATAATTTTCACTCGATTATTTCACTTTCTAACTCGTTTCAATACATTTTGTCTTTATTTGAGATGAATTTCTTTGCCAATGGAGTAAGAACGCTGGGCCTCATTCATGAACATCTTCTGAAAAAACTTCTTAAAATCCGTACTTTACTTACGATCGCCGTGTCAGAAAACTGCAGCCTATTTACAACACATTCTTAAATAGGAAAAATCCTTTGCACCTGTGTTTTGAGGTTGGCGAAGCGCGTACATGTGAGGACTAAAACTTTCTTATTTCTTGATATTCTTGATATTTACTTTTTGTAACACAGTATAATGACCGAGGGATTGAGCTCATAGGTCAAAATGCAATTACCAAAATGTTTTTTTAACACTCCTTCATTGAATTGCAGACACAGGTAGGTACTGTATGAAGTTTAATGCTGTAAATACAGTATGTATCTCTTCTCTTCCGCTGATCTGGGCCAGATCATGGCGGCAGTAATCTAAACAAGCCAAGACTTTCTCCATCTCGGCCACTTGATGCCCAGAGCTTGTGTCCATAGATGAGAGAAAAATTGAACATTAGCTTTGTCTTTTGGCTCAGCTTCTTTCCAGCTCATTCAAAAAAAATCATCTTGGAGAAATGCAAACATAAGTGTAATCCCTTATGTTTCATATAAAATCAGCATTTCTCCAAGATGATTTTTTTATTCAGCCTGTAAGATTTAAAGCGTATTCACAGTCATTAGTCAGAAATCCTGTGCCTGTGATTATGCATTATCATAAGAATCCACAGTTGACCTAATTACTCCTCGAGCTGTGGTTGGCACAGTTCCCAGATGCAGCAGAGGCCGGGCGCGGAACAGGTGTGAGGAGCAGGCGCGAGGCGGAGATACTGCTACTTTAATATGTCACTTATTTCATTCTCTTCCCAGGAGGCCATGCAGCGGGGAGCTCCGAATGGCAGATTTGGGCCAATTAAAACAGAAACAAGCATATTCTCTCTAATCCACACGCTATAGATAGAGATGGCTGTGTTTTTGGACTGGTGGGACAAAACCCTGTGGATGCACACGGCAGCTTTACATCCCAGAGGCACAGGGAGGTCTGTTCTCTGTCCAGTCTCACAAATGGTTGTGTAAACCAAAAAGAGAAAAAGATGTAATCTGGCTTGGCGTTTGTTGGATGCAGTTGTTTAAAAAGGCACTTAAAGTCTTAAAGTGCATATGACAGGTTTGAATGCTTGTGAAAATATGTCTTATTTAGACGGATAACACCAGTTGTAAGTAATAATTAGCATTTTATTTCTGTTAAGCAGCAATTTTAATGAAGAAATGTTTGGCAGAAAAGTTTTTTTTTTTAATTTGATTTTTTTAAGCTGCTGACAGGAAGTGACATAGACAAAGGTAAAGTACCATAGCAGGTTGACTAACTCATTTCCCATTGACATAACATGGTTGGCACGGCAACAGTTTAAAATTGTTTGCGTTCATCTAAGCCACTTCCTGTCGATGTCCAATAAGGAAGTGAAACTGGCCAGACTAAAGTAATCTGGGCACAATCTTTTGCAAAATCTTAAAGCAACAGGCCACCGTTCCATACTGAGATATGTTCTTACCTGAGCTTAGACGAGTTGATGCGTACCTGTCTGATCTTTGTGCGTACGCTCAGTCACGCAAAACGACCAAAGATGTTGTTAGCATTTGGCCTCTCTCAGCATATTCGTATGGCTCCAAACAGGGTGAAGTTAGAAGCGACCAAGCTCTTCCACGGGCACAAAGACCAGACAGGTACGTACAGTATAAATTCGTCTAAGCTCAGGTAAGAACATATCTCAGCATGGAAAAACGGTGGCCTGTTCCTTTAAATATAATTGTGTTAACTATGTTTTAGCAAAAATTGTATCTAATGTGTCATATGCACTTCAAGTCCTGTCCACACAAAGACAAGCTCAGGCCTAAATGCAAAAACAATTTGTCAAACACGTGTATCATCCATACGCAGCCGGCATTTGGTCTAAAACCATGATTTTTTTACACTAAGTCCCTGAGTGAAAAAACTTCAAAAGATTGTTGTTTTTATTATCATATTGTAAACATTCTCTGACTCATAACTTGCTGGGAGCGCCACATAATATTGCTTCTTTCACACACGTTTGAGAAATCTTCATGTTTAGTTTTTCAGCTCAAAACTGTTCAGCCCTCCCCCTTACCTGCTGATATATTAAGGTGACCTATGTGATGGGGAATTATAGAGTTAATTCGGCCCTCACACATGGCCTTATCATATCGTACTACCAAAACAGTACAATTTGGCCTTCTATGACTTGTGGCCTAGAATACACGTGGCACACTGCCAGTGGTAGATGCTTAGTGCCTACGTGGCACCAGGTTTACTTAACTCTCTTGATGTGGAAGGATGGTCAGATTTGAATGTTAGGACTGTGCTACTGTACTGTGCTTTGAGCTCATGCCTCGGGTCTCGCAAAGATGGCAATAAAACCTCTCCTGCATAAGACATCCGACTGCTGCCCATTCTTCCCGACCTTTCTACCATCGTTTTGTAGGAATTCTCTTACACTATGGACCCGATCTTTCACCTGGCGCAACAACAGCGTTGCTCAAGGCGAAGTTGGTATCTTGCGTATGAACAATGGTGCGTCAGTGCTTTCGCCGGTCGCTAAGAGAAAAAAGTGGGTAGACTACAGTGTGTGCTACAAGCAGCGCTTACTACAATGAGGGCTTGCTACTTCCACTTCACTCTATTCTTCACATTAAAGGCCCTATACCTGATATTTTTTCCAAGTGGAATTAAAACTTAATGTGAATTGTGTAAGTTGACATTTAGGAAAAGACACTGTACATTTAATTAAAGCACTTTTATTCTCCGAGGACTATTGTTGTTAGCATTATTGTGACAGTGATCCTGAACAAGTGACTGCAAGTTCTGAGATCGATGGTCCCATAGCACTTCAGCGCAGTAGCAAAAAATATTCCAGTCTGGTATGGACTGGAAAAGCTTGGGGAGGGACCCCTGCTGTAACATCACCGTGAGAGTCTGTCCAGCCCCTGTCCTGCCACTTACTGCGTCAGGTCTGAAGTTGTAGTTTCCAAAAAGCGCCACCCGTCTGCGCAAAAGTCGAGTCTACACAACAAAAATATATAGATTAGTTTAAATGTCTCAAATTGAGCATAATATTTTAAATTTGGGCTGTTTTGTCTTGTTAGGATTTAACAAATGGACTCAACTTATATAGCGCTTTTCTACCTTTGTCAGGCCCAAAGCACTTTACAGTAAGGAACCAGTCACCCATTCATACACCAATGTGCGCAGACACTGGAGGCAAGGAGGGTGAAGTTTCTTGCCCAAGGACACAACGACATTGCATGATTGATTCGAACCCACGACCTTCCGATCACAAGACAACCCGCTTTACCAACTGCGCCACCGTCATAGTTAGGTGATTCAATACATTTTGTCTTTATTTCAGGTAGATTTATTTGCCAATGGGGTACTTTTTTTTACTTTATTATTTCTAGCAAGAATACCTCAGAGCCAGTCTGACATGTCCTCAAACAAGCCATGTAGTCTCGGTCCGATCAGGAAAAAGTCCAAATGAGTGGAAACTGTTCAAAACAAGATTAATATTTTAAATTTAAGTCTTTTAAACCCATGCTTGATATTTAGTTTTAGAAACACAAGATCAGGCCCTGTATGTTTTTACTAAACTCTTTCAGATCACTTCAGCACTCAACTTTCCTCCACCATGATGTCTTCCTATACCGGCAGCTTTATTTAGGTTATATAATGTTTCACTGTAACAGCACAGGACGGTGAGCAAGTTTAAAAGTAGCTTTCTCAAACGCTTGGAGCAAAACACATGGGGGATTCATGGGACGACACAGGCTGCAGCAGACCTCCATCCATAACAGTCACAACATCTGGGTCCCCTCCTATGCAATATCAATGGTCGGCGCACACTCATAAATATATCTACTGCAGCTTCTCCAACTTTTAGCCTCTACATCTGCGCCTACCCGGTCCATTGGGAAAACCCTCTGATGCAATCCAACTCTGCGGCTTCTGGCTGGGAACAACACGGGAATGCCCATATCAGGCGAAGGAATTTACAAAGTGAGCCTATAGACGGCCTTTAGACTCTTTATTCAAACGCCACTAAGCCACATGTGTTGCTCGTGACTGCAAGACAAAGACAGTGTTTGCTTGTTTTATTTTGTTTTTGCCTCTCGCCTCCCTCTCACGCTGCACCAGAAATTCTCAATCCCGATTCAGGCACGTTCAATTATTCATAGTGCTATTGCGGCGCTATGGCATGGAGAAAGAGAGGGAGAGACGGAGAGGAGCAGCAGCGGTGGGAAAGGGCTGGGTGGTTCGTTCATCTGAAAGGCGGCTTTAAAGATAGAATATGTATGTGCACCCAGTGGCACCATCCTCCCTGTGCGAAAGTAGAAATATTCTTAAAAATCCGCCATCGCTGCTGTGTGCGTGGACTAGCGCTGGTTTAGAGGCAGTAATAAAACTCATATCTCAGTCTAAGATGTTAGATCCCTCAGAACAGTTTGGAGCTAAATATATGCAGCAGATAGCAGTGGCTGCAGATTGAAATTATTTGTGGAAAGCCTGTGGAAAGTGCTGTCTTATTGCCATTTTCGGCCCATCAAAGAGTTTGCAACAAGGATACCAATGGCCTGACACTATAGCCAAACAATGCTACTCTTCTTTTTTGGCTCATACCTCTTTTGTTCTCACTATCCACGTACAGTGGGGAATAAAAGTATTTAGTCAGCCACCAATTGTGCAAGTTCTCCCACTGAAAAAGATGAGAGTCCTGTAACTGACTATGAAAGACAAAAGGAGAAGAAAAATCCAGAAAATCAATTGTCTAATTTTTATTTAATTTATTTTCAAATTATGGTGGAAAATACGTATTTGGTCAATAACACAAGTTCATCTCAATACTTTGTTATTTACCCTTTGTTGGCAATGACAGAGGTCAAACGTTTTCTGTAAGTCTTCACAAGGTTTTCACACACTGTTGCTGGTATTTTGGCCCATTCCTCCATGCAGATCTCCTCTAGAGCAGTGATGTTTTGGGGCAGGCGCTGGGCAACACGGACTTTCAACTCCCTCCAAAGATTTTCTATGGGGTTGAGATCTGGAGACTGGCTAGGCCACTCCAGGACCTTGAAATGCTTCTTACGAAGCCACTCCTTCATTGCCCGGGCGGTGTGTTTGGGATCATTGTCATGCTGAAAGACCCAGCCACGTTTAATTTTCAATGCCCTTGCTGATGGAAGGAGGTTTTCACTCAAAATCTCATGATACATGGCCCCATTCATTCTTTCCTTTACACGGATCAGTCGTCCTGGTCCCTTTGCAGAAAAACAGCCCCAAAGCATGATGTTTCCACCCCCATGCTTCACAGTAGGTATGGTGTTCTTTAGATGCAACTCAGCATTCTTTCTCCTCCAAACACGACGAGTTGAGTTTTTACCAAAACGTTCCATTTTGGTTTGATCTGACCATATGACATTCTCCCAGTCCTCTTCTGCATCATCCAGATGCTCTCTAGCAAACTTCAGACGGGCCGGGACATGTACTGGCTTAAGCAGGGGACACGTCTGGCACTGCAGGAATTGAGTCTCTGGCGGCGTAGTGTGTTACTGACGGTAGCCTTTGTTACTTTGGTCCCAGCTCTCTGCAGGTCATTCACTAGGTCCCCCCGTGTGGTTCTGGGGTTTTTGCTCACCGTTCTTGTGATCATTTTGACCCCACGGGGTAAGATCTCGCGTGGAGCCCCAGATCGATGGAGATTATCAGTGGTCTTGTATGTCTTCCATTTTCTAATAATTGCTTCCACAGTTTATTTCTTCACACCAAGCTGCTTACCTATAAGGCCTATGAACATGGCATCGGTTATTTTGTAACAATGCTTCTTGTTCTGTCCCTATCAAATAAATAAAAAAATAAAAATAAAAAAACAATTGCAGATTCAGTCCTCCCAGCCTGGTGCAGGTCTACAATTTGTTTCTGGTGTCTTTGGACAGCTCTTTGGTCTTGACCACAGTGGAGTTTGGAGTGTGACTGTTTGAGGTTGTGGACAGGTGTCTTTTATACTGATAACAAGTTCAAACAGGGGCCATTAATACAGGTAACGAGTGGAGGACAGAGGAGACAGAGGAAGAAGTTACAGGTCTGTGAGAGCCAGAAATCTTGCTTGTTTGAAGGTGACCAAATACTTATTTTCCACCATAATTTGCAAATTAATTAATTAAAAATCAGACAATGTGATTTTATGGATTTTTTTTTTTCCTCATTTTGTCTCACATAGTTGAGGTATACCCATGATGGACATTACAGGCCTCTCTCATCTTTTTAAGTGGGAGAACTTGCACAATTGTTGGCTGACTAAATACTTTTTTCCCCACTGTAGATACTGCTAAACAAAACTGGCCTAAGATTTGGTACAGAATAAGAAAATTAAAGATGATACCAAAGAAGTGGAAAAAATGCCATCTTGTCTTAGGTAATAATGATTTAAAAGTGCTTGAATTATTGGGATTTGCGCTGATTTGAACAGTTTTGGACTATGTTATTGCCAGCATAAATAAGATATGTTGCAAAGTAAACATTATGAGAAACTACACCTTTCATGTACTGTAAGTCTGTGTGTGCTTTTTATTTTTTTATTTTTTGGCATTTAGAACATAATTACGTCCATTTAAATCTAAGTTTAAGCTTTTTTCCCCACAACCCTTGAACCCTTGAATGCCTCACAGCCTCCCGGTGCCTGGTTTGTAATCACAAGGAAGAAAAAGATCTGACGGCTCCTTGTAGATATTGGATTAGTAAACAAACGGACATTTCATGTGGATTTCAGCTGCATCAGAGCAGGTCGATTAGATGTTTCATGATCTTTTGCAAACTTCTGTGATAGTGCTAAACTCTGACTGTGTTAGCTGCTAATGCAAAACTCTGACTGTGTTAGCTGCTAATGCAAAACTCTGACTGTGTTAGCTGCTAATGCAAAACTCTGACTGTGTTAGCTGCTAATGCTAAACTCTGACTGTGTTAGCTGTTAATGCAAAACTCTGACTGTGTTAGCTGCTAATGCAAAACTCTGACTATGTTAGCTGCTAATGCTAAACTCTGACTGTGTTAGCTGCTAATGCTAAACTCTGACTGTGTTAGCTGCTAATGCAAAACTCTGACTGTGTTAGCTGCTAATGCAAAACTCTGACTGTGTTAGCTGCTAATGCTAAACTCTGACTGTGTTAGCTGCTAATGCTAAACTCTGACTGTGTTAGCCGCGAACTGTTGCTTTGTCTGCTGCATTAGCGATCTCGGCATGTGTTTGTGTTTACATGGTGAGGGGTGTGTTGGGGGTGCGCTGTGAGGTGAAGGAGGTGCGGTGCTCATCTGCTTCTGCGGGACAAAGTTAACTCGCTGTTTCAAAGGTGGCGCATTTAGCAAACATTCCAGTCCTCCAAAATGGAGTTGCTGAGAGTGCTTGTTCCATTGGTAATCATATTTCAAGACAGTCCAAACCTACATAAATTGCCTTAATTCAAGCACTTTGTAAGCAATTCATCTTAAGATAATTAAGATAATATGGTCATTTTTCCGTAGGCATGTTTTTCTTATTGGTTATTCTACATAAAATCATACATAGGCTTGTAAAAGTAGCTTGTAGCCTCAGTGACCAGAGAGTAAAAAAATATATAATGTAATTCCTTACAAATTGGAGGATAGGGAGAAAATCTTATTTGTATTACACATTCCATCACACAAATAACCCAAAGTGCGCCATGAGAGCGTTTTTCATTGTTCGTTTATTCCAACAGGTGCTTTTTGGAAATTGCTTGTAAAGAAACGTAATGGCAAGAATGCACAAAGTTAACAGATGAGCTGAGCCAATTCATAGACAAAATACTTATTTTTATCTTTCAAATCTCTCTGCTCTAGCTGTAGGTCTGGTGGATGAAGATCAAGACAAGCTCGTACATGCATTGGTTCACCGTAACATTTTCTGATTGTCTTCACCTTTAGGAATAAGTCACTATCATTAATTTGCTTCGTCATTTCATCTGCTCCTGCCTCCCCCCCCGCCTCCGGCGCTTTCCTTGTCTGCCGATTCGAACGCCTTTATTCAATCTCCTGTCCACGTCATCTCATTTTCTTTTTCCTCACTTTGCCATCTGTCACCTCATCCGTCTCCTCTGCACTTTTTCATTCCGAAAGTCTCGCCCTTTGTGTCTCTCGATCACAGCCCTCAAAACTCCAGGGATCTCTCACACTTTTAATCTCAATGGCGCTCGTGTTGTTAACCTCGTCAGTGATCGCACCCTCCACTGACCACCACCAAGGCCTACATATTTAACAAGTGTAGCCGAGGCTGTGAACGTTGGCCTCCGCCTCCCTGAATGCCTTACATCCCTTGATTTGTCGCAATAAATTCATGTTATTTTATCCATGCTGTGTCCTTACTTTGTATGACCACTGCCTGGCTTGGATATGGCCCAGTTTGGGAGAAGGACTGTTCCCCAGAGAGGCCGAGAAGAGCATGAAAGCCGAGGGATTTAGTGAGGAACAGAGAGAGATGAGGGAATGTAATGTAAAAATAGGATGCTGACAAGGAATGCAGTGGTCATGTAGGAAGTGCACACAGTATAACGTTAGATTTATGATAATTCATGATAAAAGCTGAAATAATAAGTTGAATAAGCACACCTCAAAATGTAAACCATGGAAATAAGTTTAAGAAAAAGATCTTATCGCACTCAAACTCAGACTTTTTTCATTTAAAGCTAGGCTATCAATGTGTAACTTGTGCCGTAGATTACTGACATAAATATGAGGGTGAAAAATGTATAGCACGTTTTTGGTCATTAAAAATAAGGCCCTTTATGACTAAAAATGCCCAAAATTCCACATATTTTCGGCGACAAAATCTGAATAATATATGGAGCCTAGTTTAAATGTATGGTTTAATTTTGTTGACATATTTGTTACAAAGACTTTTTCAGAGAGGATTTTGGATGTACAGTTTTAAATTAAGATGTTTTTAGTGGAAGAATCTGTAAAAGTTTAAATTTCGCCTTATTTTTTGAAATTCAAAACTCAATAAATCAGAGTCGGAATTAGATATTAAACAATTCCTCTGGAATAAAAAATACTTTGAGTCCAAGACTGGAAAGTTTGAAGTGCTACTGATGTGGAGATACTGTCGCCGGAATATGACAAAATGGCTCTTGAAATTACAATTGTCCATAAACCTATGGAGAAACACTGAGTCAGTGCAATAATTAAACATATTATTGTGAAGGTTAGATATTCTGTTTGTTTCCAAGTGAAAGTTTATATGTTTATATGTTATGTCTGCAGCAGTGTCTCCCTATAATTAATCATGAACAATTAATTAGTTAAGTGTGACTAACACTTAATAACTACTTAACAATGAATAAGTGAAGAACTATTCATCAGAGTTAGGCATTAACTGTAGTAGTTAAGTAGTTATTAAGTGTTAGTCACACTTAACTAATGAATTGTTCATGATGAATTAAGTGTTAATTCATCATTTATTAAGGCCTAGGTATAAGGTGTAAGTGTATAAAAAACTTGCCCCATGGACGAATTTCTAGAAATAGGTTATTCAAATCAAGGCCTTGTTACGTAATTCTGTCGACTAATGTAACATAATGATTTAGTCAGTTACACTTTTGCTGACTCAACTACAAAAGACTAAAGAAAAATGGGGGTAAAATGGACACATTTACATTCACAGCCAAAGAAAAGAAACGAGTCTGGTCCCTTGTGTCTGGTCTAGTTTATGAGGTGGAACTTGGGGTAAACAGTTTGATTTCCACTTCATTATGGGATTTGAAAAGTTTGAGCATTTATCCCTGAACTATCCCCAGATTGTCAAGGGCCATGAGCTTATGAATGTTAATGTGTTGCCAGGTTTGGCCTAGGCCTTGGTTACTAAGATGCTTAGAAATGCCTATAACAAATATCGTTTTCACCCAGTGGACCAAATGGACTGATTAACCCTTTGCACCTGGACATATTCATTATTATCCATGGGAACGGCCACATTTTGCACTGAATACTGATATCATTAATTTCAAAAACAGACAAGGCCAGGAGGTATTACATCACATTTAATTTTCCATCAGAGCCTCCAGCGATGATTTCTAAAGGAGTTCAAGTTCAATAGTCGACGCATGAAGTCAATTAATTGGCGAACAAAGCCCACATTGCAAAGCATAGTTTATGTAAGAATTTGTCCTTTAACTGTAAGAAATGTGGATGTTTTGACCTGTGTATGAGTAATAGTTTTAACCAAGTTGACCGGTTCAGTGCCTTCCTCTCTGTCAGCTCCAATAAACAAAGGCCGAAAGATTTTACAAAGTCACTGTCACAAAGCTGGTGGTCCCAGTCCCTGATAAATGATGACAAGTTCAGTCATGTAGATTATGTAATGGGGCTGATGGAGATGGAGCAGATTGGCAGCCTCGCTTTTATTTATTTATTTGGTCGGGACATGTTAATGAACATGGGACTCATACATGCCGGTTTGTAGACTTGGGCTAATTTCCATCCGTTGTCCCACACTCTCAAACACAATCTTATTCATCCTGGCCTATTGTACATGTTTTAGTGGTAGGGGAAACCTGATTACCTGGAGGAAACCTACGCATGCACGGCTATGTCTTTTTGTTTTTTTTCTTCTACTCACTCCTCTCAACATGCTGCTCTGATCATAGATTCAATGAGATATGAAAATCCCATTAATCTTGTGAGCAAGAACATTCAGAACTAAGTTTACAGTGCAGAGCTTTTTCCCCAGCTCCCTGTAGATATTGGATTATTAAACAAACAACATCGACATTTCATGGGGATTTCAGCTGTTAATGTTAAACTCCGACTGTGTTATACTGTCTCCTGCTTCAAACATTTACGATCTCTGCACATGTTTGTGTTTACATGGTGCAGGTGAGGGGTGTGTTGGGGGTGAGGCGAGAGAGGTGCGGCGCTGGTCTGCGTCTGTGGGACAAAGTTAGCTCACTGGCGCATGGTCTATAGAGTAACACTGGCCCCGTTAAGACTTTGACATTATCATTTTAGCTGCTTGTAAACGTACTCCTACCAGTGTGTAAAATGTGATAGAGATTATTTTAGTTAGTTAGAGACTTTACTGTGTGTATTTTTGTTTTTTCTTGTTTGGAAATTCAGTGTTTTGAAATGCCCGACATATTAAGTTTGAGACATTTTATCAATCTCCCAGATAGCAATGACAAAATCCAACATCGGTATTCGAAGTTGGTATTTTATAGCACATCCAAAATCTGTATTCATTCCCCAACTCTCACATTTCGAAAACAAATCCTGCCTGTTGTTCAAATGCCAAATGTGTAAAAAAAAACATTTACCTCCAAAACCCTGTCTGACGCTCATGACTTTAACCTACTGGTATTTCCCTTTGTTTGTTGTGTTTGATCCGCTGTCGTTCCTGTGTCCTCTTTAGATGCCGTTACTTGCGGGGCACTCACCTGAGACGACCTTTCAAAACGAGGTCATGCGTCCCGTTGACATTAGGCCCGCCCCCTCGCCCCCCCCGCCGTTGTTCACAGGTGTCGTCGCGGTAACTGTCATGACTCACTTCCTGCATATTTCATGTCGGATCTGGCGTGTGATGGGAGGCGGTTGGTCAGATTGACAGACATTAATAAGTCAGGGGCAGATGGGGAGGGGCCTGCCGCGCTTTGGTGCAGAGATGGTTGTTATGGCAGCGGGAAAAGTGAGAAAATCTGAAAGGTTTTTCTTTTCATATTTTTACTGGAGAAAAAGATGATGCTTGTGAGTCGTGATTTTGTTGGTTTGGTTCACCTTGAGAAACCTGCACCTTTGTATATTGCAGCCATTTGCATAATACCTTCACAAAGTTATATGACACTTTACCTTAAATGCAAACAAATGACTCAGGCGCCGTTATGATTGCATCTCTCTCTGTGTAATAAGGTGACTAATGTGACTATGCTTATGTGAGAATGCAATTAACCTTCAAAGTCTGGGTCTTCAATGTTTTTCAGGCGAATGACCCCCATACTGACGGTGAGATGGACTTGGGCCTCTCTGAACTTTCATTCAGTGAATCCATTTGTGCCTCTACTCCTGCAAGATAATGAATTTGATAACTTTATTAAAGATTTATGCCAGGCAAAGTCAAGCCCAGGGGCCAAATCCCGCCCTCAAGATGATTTAAAGAAATATTATTATGAAAATAAAATACCTATAGTTATTTTTGGTTCTTTTAGAAAGACAATAGGTATAACAAAAACTTGTTCAAATACCTTACGCGTTTCAACGGTCACTTCCGTCTTCATCAAAGGCGTCTCCCGACGTGCTTGGGTGGGGGCTTATTGGGATAATGTTTTTCCCAGGCATGGCCACACTGACATAAGCAATAAACCTGTCAGTGTGGCCACGCCTTCCGCCGAATGGTGGTTATTGGAGAAGTGTGTCCCACGTGTGCGCCAAGGTAAAGATGGATCTTACTCCTCGCTTTCTGATCTCTATGGCCTCCCGGATCCAGCGCTTGTACTTGTGCTCTTCCGTGCCCACGATCCTTGCCCCCTCCCAGTCCATAATGGGATTTTCCCTTTTGCAGTGGTCTGATATTGCAGATTTGAGGTTTTCTTGTGTGGCCTTTGTTTTATTGCTCTGGTTAGCCGTCCTGCTGTCGGAAGGCGTGGCCACACTGACAGGTTTATTGCTTATGTCAGTGTGGCCACGCCTGGGAAAACATCATCCCAATAAGAGACGCACCAAGCACGTCGGGAGACGCCTCTGATAAAGACGGAAGTGACCGTCGAAACGCGTAAGGTATTTGAACAAGTTTTTGTATACCTAGTCTCTTTCTAAAAGAACTAAAAATAACTATTTGTAAACAAGAAGGCATAATGAACATAATATAAGAAGATCAAATATCTGTTACAGTATTCTAAAAATACCAGTAATACAATCAGTATTTTTTTTTTCCTTCCCACTTGCAGAACATCCTACTAGGCCATATACCATAGCCATAATAATAAGAGTCTCCTCACTCCTCCCCATTTGCCATAATAACTACGTTTGAGGAATAAATCATGGTGGATTTACAGATTTATCCTACCTTTCTGTTACGTACCATGTTCCTAAAAGGGCATAAGGGCGGGATCTTCACTGTAGACTCGGCCCTCGCGGGGTGCGTAGTTCAGTCGTAGCCACGCCCGTGCCATTAGCTCTAATGCTAACGGCCTGTCAGTCAAAGTCCGGCCCTCATTAGTATACGAGAGTTCTAAAAAAATCTTACGAAAACCAGCCTGGTTTCTTTAATTGTAACTAACCCAGTGTTATCACAGGAGCAATATCTAGCTGTAGAAAGTTCAAAAAATTAGAAACCAGGCTTTACAGTTGCTTAAAACGTGTGGAAAGTGCAACGCTAACTGATGGAAAACTAGCTTATTTTGCCGCCCACTGGAGATACAGCAGCAATGGCGGACAATGTCGGCCCCTAGTGTCGCGGTCATCAAGCAGAGCAACCAGCGACCATTGCCATATACATAATGTAAAACAACTGGCATTTGCAGAAAATGGTTCTTTACTTCGGGCTACAATGGTGACGTTCAACCCTGTTTTGGCAATAATGAAAAATGGAGATCCATGACGCAAACTCGCCGACCCCTGATTTATGCTGTGGTGCAAGGCAGCGTTTCCCAACAAGGAATGAGCACTTAGCAGGAGGTACCTGGAAATCATTCAAATGTTTCAAAACGTTTAAAATTAATCAGGAGTATTTCAAATTATTATCAAAGTAAAGTACATTTTTAGTTGTTTTTGTATTGTGGTCATTTGAGAGCATTTTAGCTCAAAGGCACACTGTGTAACATTTTGGACTGTACTGTATGAGCTGGTCCTAATCTGTTTAAATCTCAAACTCTCGTACCCACTCCCGATAAAGTTACAGTCATGTCTTAGGAGAGCTGAAACACAGCTATCAGCCAAAGCACATGTTGTTTGTACATTTATGAGGTATTTTTCAATGATGAAAATATCTGTCATAAAATAAATGCTTGTATTTCAATTGTATTTATTGGGTAAAATCCTACGCGGTGTGGCTTTAATTTGAACACAGCATATTTTGCTCATAAATCTGAATTTAGTTATTCTATCAGTATTTATTGTTTATTGCTATTATATATGTGTTTTTAACTTTGTGGTTCTATTGATTCTGCTTTCATTTGTGTGAATGTGAGCAACAGACTGTTTGCTTCGGGATAAAGAAAGTATTTATCTGTTTTGTCTATTGTTCAGTGCGCTTTTACACATCCTCCTTGTTCTGTGACGCACCTTGAATTACTTTGCATGCTCTGGTTATGCTCTCTACCTTACAGGGTGAATGCAGGCGAGGTGCTAAATAAATCATCCACACATTACAGCTTAAAACAAAAAAAAGAGTTAAAGCAGTACTAAGTAACTTGTTTAAATCCTTTCCGTAGTCCCTCTGGGGGTAATACAAGTGTTAATGGGATGATTGGGGGTCTTTCATCTCCCCCTGGTGTCTCTGGCCAGAAAACCACAATTGCAACTTGCCAGTGCCACCGGGTAGGAGCCACCAATACACACTAATGGAATCACGAAGAAGAAGCTAACAGGCTAACGGGCAAAGCTAACTGCGGGCTAGCGCCACTTAAACAGTATTTCCAGCCAAGTTTGAGTGAAAAAATTATCTCCATTGTGTAATTGGATGTACAATATCCCTCTCTCCCTTCGCCTTTTCTGTCAGCGTAGTATTTACTTTCACAGACACTTAATGAGTAAAAAACGCAACATGCTACAACACCTGCAGCGGCGCTTATGGCCTCTAAGGGCATGAGTTACTTAGTTCTGCTTTAAAACGTGTTAACTATAAATCCAATCAATCTGACCAACTGGATTAGCTTGATTTGATGCCAGTGGTTTTGCCGCAAAACATGTAGCTTTTTTACTTTCTGGATCTGACACATGAAAGTGCACTGGTGCTTGAAATCTTCAGTCATGAGGCAATCACAGCCCAACTCTGATTTAGTCAACAACAAGACCAAAACTGTCAGCGATAAGTCTAGACAATGATGAAAAATTGATGATGAATTACAAAAGTGTCATAGTATTTAACCAGAATAAAGCATATAAATCCAATTAAAACATATTCAAGGACAGATACATATTGCCTAATCCCAAATGCAGCACTATAGAGATGGAAGGAGTATCTGAATATCCGGAGCCATATAGAGTCTGTTGTTGCATCTCAGCTGGACTCCACTTCAAACGCTCTCTTCAAAAGGACCAAAGAAAGGCTCGAGCCATCAGCAACATCCGGCTTTGTTTATGAAGCAGACAGGTGCGCATACCTCCCCAATGCTTTTATTCAGTGACAACCTCTGCCTACGGAATACAAAGTGCTGCATGGGGAAATGGGACAGGATCAGGAGAGCTATCCGTGCCATGCCCTGTTTCGCCAAAGAAACAAGTGGTTTCACACACAAAAACGTTTTGTACTATTCTCTTCTGGGGTTTGTGCTTTGTCAATGCCCTTGAAAAAGCCCATTATTACACCGCCCTCCTTGCATTCAATTTTCTCTGCATAATTTTGAACTTTCAGATATCGTTTTGGCCGACATGGGAGTGGAAATGGGTACCGAGCATGTGACCACAATAGGTTGCGTTTAAGTTCTAGAAAGTGATGTCAGTTTGTCAGTGTTTACCTCCTGATGAATGAAGAGCATCAGCGGTGGTCGTTGTAATAAGCCTCATGTTTCCTTTTTGCATTGTTGCTCCTCGTGTATAGGCTACAGCTCAGTCCAAAAGAAAGATAAGCTACAATTTTCTTGCAACTACTGCATACCTATGCAACTCCTCCGCAGCCAATATGACAGTTTCTGATCAATTAAATCCTTCACATTTGGTAACTTTGCGCATTCGAACAGGGAATTTTGGGCCATTTTTTGTTTCATGTGGATATGCCCAGTTATTAGATATTAACGATAAACCAAGCCAAAATCATCTGCATTTTTACGGTTGCCATAGTTACTACCGTAGGATTGGTAGCTTCCCACCACTTCATTTTTAAACTAGAGTTTGGGACGGACTGTTATAAATTCACTGTCACCATGGACATCCGCCATGTTTGTGGGTACTAGCATACATTTTCCATAGACTAACATTAGCTAAAAACAGTAGAAAAAAAGCTGTGGAACAACTCCATCTGCTGCTAAATCCATCTAACACACTGTAGTGTCCAAATGTTTTAATATAGTATTTTACCTTTTAAATCTCTTTAGTTTATCATGGGAAACCTGTAGGCTTTAGTTTAGTTTAGTTTAGTTTATTTGTTTATTTGAGCAGTATACATTCTGCTCAAAAGGAGTGGGCTGAAGCAAGAAGCTTATGAGCGCCTACCCCCAAATTCAGTGCAGTAAAGTACATTTCACAGTGGTACAGAAAGAACAAAACATCAACAAGACATCATCCAAAGAGAATTTGATACATTTCAAGCAGCTACATTAGCACAGACCAACTTACAAACTTACAAAACAATATTTGAACTGATTATATAATTAATTGAAAAGACAACAATCTTGTTTCATGTATGATGTCTAGTACAAAGCAAGTAAAACATTACCGAGAGTTACTTTTATGTTATAAAGGTACATTAATACATATTATAGTCCGAGATCTTGCTACTTCCCAGTTGTCATTACCATCCTCAATATAATTTAATTTGGGTTTAATTATCATCATTATTATTATTATTTTATATTTATTTAATTGAGTTATATGTGAAGTATGATGTAAGCCCTGCATAGTGTGGTGCATTAAAAAGTCAGGGTTCCTTACTGTATCTACATTGGAAGCTTTTGGAACGGGGTGAAAGATTTCCAGCCGTAGACTCATTGTTAGACGAGTGGATATATACAGTTCCCTGTGGATGTGTTGAACTCTTTCATTTCTCCCTTTGAGCTGAATTGGGTTGAAACCACAGTGGTTCTCAGTATCTACCTCCCCGACCTCTGACTCCTGACCTGCGCTGACCTGTTGTTAAAGTGAAAGTGGCTCAGAGTGCGGATGAGTGCAGCGCTACAGACGAGAGGGTCAATTATGTTCTATTTCACCAACAATGGCTTCTTTCACTCCTGTTTCTTTCTTTTTATTTCTCCCCAATATATTTACACTATTAATGTCAACATTAAAACAGAAGAAAGTAAAAACTCAGGAGCCAGTAGGAAAAAGAAGTGCGTTTCAAGTTAAACACAAAATTAGCTTCAACCACGTCAAATTGAAGACATTTACTCATTTAACCTTTTTTCTCAAACCTATTACTTGTTTTATTTTGTTTTGTAACATTATTCCAAAAAGAACCTTATTTCAAATCATGATTTTTATACATGACAATGATTATGTCCAAGACCTTGAGCGTAGACATAATTTCTACTTTCCAGGCTTCATTTTGAAGATTAATGAAATAATCAGGCAACCGGGTTTCCCTTGCTGATTGATCCTATATGCAGTGTTGCCACAGAATACTTGAAAAAGTAATCTGATTACAGATGCCTGATTACTCCTTTAAAAAGTAACTTAGTTACTTTACTGATCACCTGATTTTAAAAGTAACTAAGTTAGATTACAAGTTACTTTATTAGTTACATTCATCAGCTGCCGACATCACCTCCCCCACATGACAACCGGTTTGCCAATACTCGCGTTATTGGAAGTGCATTTTAACTATAACGTCAACAAAGCTGCCATAGATTCACAATAGTGACGTATTTCCAACTCTCTCCTCTATCGTTGTCTACGTTTATGTAGAAAATGACAGAATAGTAATTCAGAGTGACTTGGAAAAGTAACTTTAGTCTGATTACTGGTCTGGAAAAAGTAAAGCGTTAGATTACTCATACTGAAAAAGTAGTCAGAGTAATGCGTAATTAAGTAACTCGTTACTAGAATCAGTGCATATATAACAAGCCACAAGTCAACAAACCAGATACAAACTTGCAAAATATGTGTTTGCACTGAGAAAAACAGCATTAGCATTTGTGTATGCAAAGTACTCACTTTTTATTTAGTAGATTTTAACAACATTGAATCTCCAAAGTGCTGCTTGGAGAACACAAAAGCCCAAGTTCAGAATACCAAGAAAGATGTGTGTAACTACTGTATAACAAAATATATGTGACATATAAGTTGTAAAAAACTAAAATAGCTGAAGAACCAAGGCCATGGTCATTCAGTTTGTTCATTGTGAACATGGATGACTCACTGGCGCATGTCACTCGATACATGCCTAAAGATGGCACATATTGATTCATTGTGCATTCATACTTTGTCATTCAATCTCTGCTGTTAACATTGGGCCGTATAGGACACCAAGGCTATGTCTCATTCAAAAACATGTACGTGCTGGGTCATTTTAGCCCAACTTTCTTTCTGCCCTTGGTCAGACTTGTCAGCCTTATAAACCCACTGAGATTCGCATGTGTGATATTGAAAGGATATTTTTAGACTCCTGTTTTAAGTATCAGGTTAAAAGGAAAGGGGAGTCTGTGGGGAGCGGTAATGTCCCACTGTGGAGTCTAACCCTGAAGTGGTTTCGACATCCTTTGAGCAAAGCGTCCTGGAGACTCGCTATCCCAGTTGATCTCAAGCACAGGCAGGAAACCAGCTCAGCTCTGTGGAGAATACCTCTAGCTCTTCTCCCCCACTGGCACATCAGAAGAGAGAACTGAAGAAATCAAAAGTGTGTGTTTTACTGGATAAACATTAATTATTGAAAAGTTTTATTAAAAGTGCTTACCATTCCCTTACGCCCGACCCAGACATTTACAAACAGACCATGATCACGCACATCCACACACACTTTAAAATAATGAACTTGAAACTGAACACAGATGAATTAGGAGAGGAAAGATTATTAGAGGAGCCTTTTTCAGCAGTAAGATGCCGCCCACAGCCACAGGATAGTGCCCTGTGTCCAAAAGAGATGTGGGAGAGGACACCCAGAGACAATGGCTCAGATGGTAGAGCGTCCTATAATTGAGAGGCTGGTGGTACAAATCCCGGCTCCGGCTGGATTTTTTACTGCAGAGAGTTTTACTAGCCATTAGAAACAGCTTTTTGTTTTAAAGGAAACAAACAGCTAGCTGATGAGCTAAATGTCTGATATTTCTTCACCAAGAGCCCTCCACATCTGCAGCACAGTGGAGGTGTCACAGGAGGTGCTACAGGAAACAAAAGCATTAGAGCCAGAGGAGAAGGAGGAGGACAATGAAGATGAGAAGGAGGGGTGGAGGGAGCTGTGCAGGAGGATGAGGAAGAAGGTGGCACTGACCAGTGCAGGACACCACGCTCTGAAATAGGGACAAACCCAGGGGCACTGCTCTGTTTCAGAGGAGCACTGAAGTCAGCCAGCCGGGTTTCCTCCGGTTGCTCCAGTTTCCCCTACATCCAAAAACATGCTGGTCAGGTTGGCCCACAATGGCGGCTCAGGACTAACCCAAACATCTGATTTACGCAATTACGTTGTACAATTGTATAATGACAAATAAAGCACTTACTTAAATTTGCCCCTGATTTCAGGAAATGTGTTCATGGGGCAAGTTTTTTGCTTTTATTAAAGGCCCAATACCTGATTATTTTTTAATATACTATATATAACAAAGAGAAGGAAAGAGGAAACCAATAAAATGTTAGTTGTGTCCAAACTCATTCCTAACTTTCCTCACAGGTTTGTAGCATCCCAGCTCTTCACAGGGATGAGTTCATAGGCACTTTTCACAACTTTGCTTTTCAAGGTCACTTTCACAGAAATGCTAGAAAAGCCTGCACGTTCAGGAAATTGATACAAATGATTCATAATTAGATGCACAGTTTTTTCACCCACAATTGTCTGAGTTTACAATAGGGTTGGGCGATGTCCCCTTAATTGGCAGTTGACGATGTTTACAGTGAACCATCGTGATGGACGATGATATCGTCCATCTCTCATTATATGCATTTTTAAAGACATTTACATTGCCTATATATAGGCTGAATTTTGAAAAATGTGAGATTGCAGGATAAATGTATCTAAACTAAACATGATCTAAACAGAGGCATGGAACACGAATTTTGCAATAGAAATGCCTTAAAACTCGACTTATTTAGAGCGTCATCTTCTCCTCAATAAAAAGGTTCTTATCACACTAATACAGCTGTAATTCGGAGCTTATTATTCGCTTTTGCTCAATTTTAACGTAATGTTTAAGAAACAGTGGGTGAATGGGACAATATTTAGAAGTTTGCGTCGTAGCCTACGTTATTGAAGCTGCTCCATGCGCCGCTCGGTCCGTGTGCTCGTAGCCTCGTACCTCCGTGCCTCTTTCTCTCCTCTCTCTCCTCTCTCCGTCCTTCGTGAGAACATCCAAACCCATGCGCTCTCAGCTCTGATGTGAGATCCATCGCGGCATTTTAAAACGGTTTAGTTTCCGTACGAAAAGCAAAGCGAAACCACACGGTGTTAAACAGCTGCTTTTAGAGAGAGAGAGAGAGAGAGAGAGAGAGCCCCGCGCGTCAGAAATAGAGCAGCGCTGCGTCTTTATTTTAATAATTACGGCTAACACATCATGTCTTCGGGCTTCTGGTAGGCAACTTAAACTAGCGTGCATATTAGCTATATTCGAGATTTAATTTACAGTGCAATCCCAGCAAAGTTTGTAGCTTTACAAGGCCCACAGAAGATCAGTGCGTGTTTCTGACAGGAGGGGGCGTGGCATCACGATGGTTGCTCTCCATCGTGATGTTGCTCATCCATCACGATCGACGATGATATCGTCCATCGTCCCAACCCTAGTTTACAATTTATTAAAGGACAAAACAAATGTATTTCTGTTATTAGAAAAAATATTTGTTTAAATAGTATAGTGCCTTTAAGAAAGATCTAATTGAAAACAAGACAAAACATTTACCGATTTTTTTGTAATTTAATTGTAAAGATCTTGGCCCGTGAAAAAATTCAGATGACTTTTTGTAGGGTAAAAAGGTGTAGAGGGGTAAGCCTAAAACAAGAACGTCGCAACCATTTATCTATGTTTTTCCAGGCTTTATTAACTAGGCCTTATTCCAACACAAAACCTTTTTTTTTTCTTCCACTTGTTCTTTTTCATTTTATTTATTTATTTTCTTTTTTATTTTAAGTATATATAGAGTGAGTTCATCATTATGTTGAATGTGTATGTGTGTATATATGTGTGTAGGTACATATATATACATTTATTTCTTTTAAATAACATACCAATTATTGTATTTTTTTTTATTGCACGGACTTTGAATATTTCCATTTATATTGGAATTATATTTATTTATTTTTTTATTTATTTTTTATATAAAAATTGAAAAGTTGTATGCAAATATGTTTGTTATTGTTATCCAAGTGCCTTCACAGTTTTGTTGTATGCATACCAATAAATATATGAAACAGAATGAGTATTATTTTTTGTATTTTTTTTTAATGACATAACAATTATTTTTTATTGCACGGACTTTAAACAATTCATTTTATATTGGATTTTTCATTACATATAAAAAATGTAAAAGTTGTGTACAAATATGTTTGTTATTGTGATCCAAGTGCCTTCACTGTTTTTGTATGTATACCAATAAATATCTGAAACTGAGAAACATGAACGTCATCTGCGGCCCTGAGTTTCACTGGCGGGCTGGTCCAAAAGCGAAGGTTGTTCTGGAAACAGGCCTCGCCGCGGGCAGTGAGTGTGTGCGTGCCGGCTTTGGGAATGCCTGGATTTATAATGGAGAGCATGGAGAGAGGGTTTATTTTCATCAATCGGACAAACATCATGCCTATAATCCGGCAACTCCAAACATCAAGGTATTTCAGAAGAAGGATTTATCTGCTTTCTCGGTGTAGCTCCTTCGAAACGCTCATTATACTTCTCTTCTCTTTTCAGACATGAATCACCTCTTCCTGACCACTTCAAGCGTCGACTCTCCACATAAAAGCTGTGTGTGAATATGCAAAACCAACACACAGCCGACTCATTACACACAGCGCCACTTTGTCACCCGCTGTTAACGAGTGGAACTGCGACATCGGTGCCTTTTTGTTCTCTGCTGCCGCTGCTGTCGCCTCTGGGGACGGCTTAGGAATTAATGAGATGTCAGGGAAGATGTCACGTCTCTATCCACTCAATCTCTAAAAAAAAAAAAAAAACACACAGAGCACCCTCCAC
Source organism: Neogobius melanostomus (assembly GCA_007210695.1). Taxonomy (NCBI): domain Eukaryota; kingdom Metazoa; phylum Chordata; class Actinopteri; order Gobiiformes; family Gobiidae; genus Neogobius; species Neogobius melanostomus. Next base: position 1,769,851 of record VHKM01000153.1, read on the forward strand.
CCCCGTCCCCATAGCTTAGGTTTAACATCGCGCCGTGAATCTTGTCTCTCTCGCAGGTTGGGACGTCAGTAAAAAATGCTCCCCTCTCCTCTCGTGTTTTGTTTTGACACAGACGGAGAGAAAAGGGAAAGCACTCAGCCGACTGTCAAAATCATAATTAATCACCGCATTTTATTTGGAATTATGTAACGGCCCAGCTGTGTTTTATAGTAATTGGGTCCAGGTTGTTTTCGAGTCGATGAGTCGCATCAAAGACATTAATGAGGGTGGTTAAACAATTGTGGGGATAAAATTAGGCAAGTAAAAGGAATCTTTATCTGGCCATATTGTAGATAAACAACTGAATAGAGTCATCAGACATCCTCTTACATTTAATTGAAATCATGTGTTTACGTTTTTTGTCACCTGAATCATCATGAATCCTATCGCTATTGGCAACTTGAACTTAAAGGGATATTTCAGGATTTTTGACATTGGGCCTCATTTCCTAGTTATCCAGAGTGTTGCTGATGTCTGGAGATATTTTTTTCTTAAATTCATGCAGTTCTTACATTTGAAGAGCTTAGTGGCGCTAGGCTAGGGCAAGGCTAAAGCATTTCTCTGGTAACAGCTAGCCTGCATTAAAAACAGTCTGACCCAAGCACAGTGCACCTGAGGCAAATCACTTATAACGCCAGACTAACCATATAAATGTCTGTGTTAATAGAGTAAATTTAACCATTTTGCATTTAAAATAACTTATATTTGAGCAGCATCAGCTTCGTGGCTGTAAGCTAACGCAGCGGCGGAGTGATCTGCGAGAAAATAGTCCCTCAAAATGCGGTAATTCATGTGATACAAGGTCAGTTATATTTTTTAAATTATTCTAGCGACACAGACATTTATATGGTTAGTCTGTTGTTATAAGTGATTTACCTCAGGTGCACTGTGGAGTGGGTCAGACTGTTTTTAATGCAGGCTAGCAGAAATGCTTTAGCCTTGCCCTAGCCTAGCGCCACTAGACTCTTCAATAAGAACTGCATGAATTTAAGAAAAAAATATCTCCAGACATCAACAACACTCTGGATAACTAGGAAATGAGGCCCTATGTCAAAAATCCCGAAATATCCCTTTAACCTCTTCACAGCCACCTTAACCGAGCACATTTTCTCCAGTTATTATCCTGGTATCTTCCTGAAAAGAGCGTCAAAACAGATGCGAAAACAAGACGTAAACGACGATGAAAAAGCGACAAAAAAGTGACAAAATGCAATCAAAAATGTCCGAAAATCACAACGAAAATATGGCCAAAAAAATTATTTAAAAAAGAAACAAAAACGCAACAGAAATGATTTCAAAAAATGCAAAGGTGCAAAAATGTGACAAGAAAGTGGCAAAAAAGCAACAATAGCAAACAAAACAAAACGTTCCCTGCCATTTCTGTAGGAGTAAGAAGCTTGTACAGAATAATATGGACAGTATCTCTCCTCTGTTGGTTGGAAGAAAAGGTGTTGCTGAGTTGAAGAAAAATGTCCATCATCAATGTCACCGTCAAATCAATACAAAACGTGAAAACAGTTTTGCATTGATTCCGTCTCCTCTATGAAATATAACATAATCTGTCCTAAAAATACCTGTCCTAATTCTTGTTTTGCAGTTGCATATATTCGCAGGTGACGCTTTGCCCTAGAACACTGTATGTGCATTGCCAGCGCAGCACTGTGCAATACTCTGTGCTGTTACATATACAGCTTATTTGCATCTTGTGACCTCAGTGGAGCTCAATTACATCTATTTTATTCAGTGTGATGTCAGTGCATTTGTCAGTGCCTTTGTTTAATAGGACACTTCCATGTTTCTGGACCGTACAGCTTCCATCTTAAAGGTAAAGGCTTTAGGATGAGCTCTTTGTGGTTTATTTAAAAATGCACCACAACTTTAACTGAATTTAGGTTGCCTTAAGCTGCATATGAGGAATGTAGTTTCACTTCTGAGACTCATTAGAACTGAGGACAGGTGTTGAGGCTGTGGAAGCAGGACTGAGGCTACATCTAAAAAGTGACTCCTTTCCTTAACCTTTGAGGCGACGTCATGTGGTCAACCTTGAGGAACCTTTTGCAGTTATAGGATCAGGAGCTTCAGCTGCTCCTTCTGCCCATTAGGACAATCTGAACCTTCCTAACAGAGCAGTGGGAACGACCAGGAAGTTACGTCTGACAACACACGCTCCATATCCTCCTGCAGCGCAATGAATTTAATGTTATTAGTATTACCAACATAATCCGAGCAACTGCACAAATGTCAAATAAACAGCTCTTTATAAACATCACTGTTCGATTATTACTGATATTCACCAAATCCTGTCCTTTAGTCAGGCAGCTGCTAAGCTCTGTTCTTTCACAGCGGATCTTATGCAAATGAGCCATTTGGCTTAAGTTTCGTTCTTGTAAAATGTAAACAAAAGTTTTGCAATGTTGCCATAAGTTCATAGATTTCCTATAATAAAACTTTCAGATGCTGCTGTGGCGCTGACGCTGCATGACCTGCTTTATACTTGCATATATTTAGGACATAGTTCATGTTTTTATTTCATGAAATGTCACGCAGCAAAACTGTCAATCATTTCACACCCGTGCAGAGATCGGCTGAGTTCAGAAACCTTCAGGGGGCAGCGCAGTGGCTTGTGGGATTGTTCTTGACTCCTTATGGGCTGATGAGGGACATCCCGAGGTTCCTCTGCTATAGGAGGTATTATAGGAACCATACAGCTCCTTTCCTAACCTCCTTTACTTTCCTTTTGACGTTTTTTGTGATGTTTATAGTTTCACTTCCTTAATGGACACTGACAGGAAGTGACATAGGTAGAGGTAAAGTTCCATTGCAAATGTCAAACTACAGAAAGCTGGGTAAAATAATTAGCAAAATCTTAAACATAATTGTGTTAACTATGTTTTAGCAAAAGTGTGTCTAATGTGTCATAAGCAGTTTAATGTAAAATGTGTTTTAACTGTGAATAAATCAACTCTAACATGTTATATCTGGGGACTCTAATATGTTTATGAAAATGTACAAACCGTTCAATCAATCAATCAAGCTTTATTAAGGACACTGAATCCTGGTCCATAGTATATTAAAAAAAAAGAAGAAATAACAAAAGAATTATGCTAATAAAAGAGGAGAAAGTTACATCATCATTATTTACACATGTAGGCAGGAGCGCCAGTGCTTCCAAACTCTTGAAGTAAACCTGACAGAGCTTTTCCTGACCAAAGCTTGTATAATACAGTTAGACAGATTCTGAACTCTACACATAAATGTATAGATGCAATGCCTTATGCCAGCTGCACAAGATCTTATTCCACAATTAGCAAACATCGCACTCGCACTGCTGTGCCTCGGTACTTTCAACAGCATTCTCAAGGAATCATTGTATGCCACTGTCAGGGCCTGCATGCTCTTCTTTTTGTAGCTGCGCCAAAGGTGCGCTGCATACAAAGGAGCGCAGAAACTTTTAAACAATACAATTTTGACATTGGTGGAGCACATGTGAAACTTACGAGCCAATACATTAGCCTGTCCATAGAGTTTACACCTCTGCCTAAACAAGTCTCTATCGTCTGAGAGGTCGTTTGTGATAAAGTGTCCGAGATATTTAACCTCATCTGTGACCGGAAGAACCTTTCCACAGAGATAAAAGTCTGGGAACATCAGCTTCTGATCCTCTTTTGTTGTAACAAACATTATGTGACTTTTAAGAGCATTATACTTTACATCAAATGCATCACCATAAGAGGAGCAGATATTCAAGAGCTTCTGCAGGCCTGCACTATAAGGGCTTATCAGTACTAAGTCATCTGCATACATCAGATGGTTACACAGGACATCACCAACAAGACACCCAGTATTACATTCATTAAGTTTCACAGACAGGTCATCAATATATAAATTGAACAAAATTTATATATTCCTTAATTAAGTTAATGATTAGCAGACAAACAGTATAAACATTTAACTTGGATCTCATACGACTCAAATGCTTTGTCTGCTTACAGCTAAACAGGTCTGTTTTAAACCTGTCATTCTCCCAGGGTTTTACTCTTATTTAGTTTGTTTCAAATCCAGTTCCCCGGTGCACAAATGTGATGTGATTGTGCATCAGGTGTGAGGGCTGTGGCGCTGTGAGCTGAGGTCCACTGACGGCCGCGGAATCGGAGGAGGCTTGTCAGGCTTAACTGCGTCCCGCCGGGTCTGAGCTGCTTTACTCTGTCACCTGCCAAATGTTGAATTATAAAAATGTGGATTTGTCGTGTCGCTCGCCCCAAAACCAAAAGTCATTAATATTTAAAGCACCTCTGACTGGTTTTACTGTCATGTCTGCTGCTCGCTGCTGTTCTAAAGGGAAACCGTTTATGTGTAACCAGGGTTGACATTAATACACTTTCTTTTTTTTTTGCTTCAGCCAACTCTTATTGGACGTTTGCTGTGCTTTTGCTGTCTTGATTGAAAAACCCAACTACTCAAATAAAGAATGATAACAATGATGATGTATTCAGTAGCTTTTATATTGAGAACTTATCACATTTACAACATTTGAAAGATAAGCGCTAATACTTTCTTCTTCACTACATTAGAGTAAGGCTACAAAGTAATTGAAAGTATAGGCTGCCTGTAGTCAGTGTTGTTACTTTAAAATTGTAACGCATTCTATATTAGTAGTCACAGTTATAAAAATGTAATATGTTTGCATTACTGTTTCAAAAATGTTCAAACCAATCAATCAATCAAACTTTATTTATAAAGCACTTTTCATACCGAAAGATATCACAAAGTGCTTTACAGATTACAACATTTAAAACAATATATACAAACATTACACACACACTTAAACGTTTACCCCACCGTCTACACACACACACACACCCTCACTCACTAACTCACACACACACAGAATAAAATAAATAGATACATAAGGCTGGGTACAGATAGACAAGTTTGAGGAGCCGTCTGCGCCGGGAGCAGCAGTCCAGCGCAGCTACAGGGAACTGACCCAGGAGATCCCAAATGTTGCTGAGTTACACTACTTGGAGTTACTTTTGAGTTACTTTTGGCAAAATATAAATTGAAAATAGTAATAATGCGACCGAGCAAAAGTGCAGTCAAAGATTTCCTTTTCCTTCACTATCCCTTCTCATGTTTTGTTTTGATGACGTTAACTACACGCAACTGCAGATCTTATACACCAGTGTCCAACTTGATTTGGTGATGCATTTTATTTGGGGGAGTTTGGCATTTTTTCGTTCATACATTTAACTGCACATGTAACTCGAGTTAATTGAATTGTAACGACTAATATATTACTGTGTTATATTCCTTAGTAACTGAAAAAAGTAATATATTTTTATAACTCGTTACTTTTGTATACGTTACCCCCAACACTGCCTAGTGTATAACTCTAAGCCTAATGATGAACTTAATCCACTGGCTCACACAGCTTCATTGTCTTATTTGAAGTCATTTGTGTTTTCTACTTATTTTCTTCAGAAGATTAACAAAAAAAATTGACTAAACACTTTTTTCTTGCATTGGAATAATATTTGACCAGATCTTGATGTTGGCCTCTCCTGGAACGTGGTGGAGGGGTTTGACCACCCCAATGATCCTGGGAGCTCTGTTGTCGGGGGCTTCGTGCCTCTGGTAGGGTCTCCCATGGCAAACAGGTCCTAGGTGACGGGTCAGACAAAGAGCGGTTCAGAAGCCCCTTATGAGAGACCAACAGGCCCGGTTAGAACCATGAGGCCGTCCTTCTGTGGACCCAACACCTGCAGGAGGAGCCAACGGAAAAGTGGAAGAAAATGGATGGATGGATCTTGAGGTTGGGTTTACAGTTTTCAATAGTCAAAACCAATCAAATGTCAGTCCCAATCTTTTGAATTTAAAGTTGTTTAAATTTACGCACAATCATCCCGCTCATACAGGGCAACATTATGGTACGGAAATAAGAAAAAAAAGAAAAAATTCATATAAGGATCTGATTCCATGTGCACTTTGGGTCTGATTTACTAAGCGTCAGATAGTGCGTGCAAAAGAAGTGATTCAAAAGCAGGTGTATGAACAGTTTCTAATGATAAATCTGGTGCAACACGCTAAAAATAACAGCATTTAATCATTCAGATACTCCGGTGTAACTTACTTTGGAAAAGGCCCAAAGAAAGAAGTTTATCATTTGCGCAGCATAATTCAGTAAAGTTCTGTCTATACTCGTCATTTGAAACGCATGACATTGACAGCTCTGGTGACCAAGTGAAGCACAATCAATTATTATGCATTAAAAGCAGCGTCATTACAATACAGCCTGTGTGTTGTGCTAGTGATCATCATCGCCAGTGCACTGAAGACTCTGTTTATTTTTGTAGGGTAAGCAAGTGTTTCAGTGAATATTAAGAGTTGCTTTTTTTTTTTGCTGGGTTTGAACCAAATGAGACAACCATGGAAATAATAAAAATAGTCTGGAAAACACCTTTTGCTTCCCGGAGTTCAGTTCAGTTGTCCTGCTGGAAGGCCCCAGCCTCAATTCTCTTGCTGACTCCAGCAGGTTTTCCTCCAAAATGTCCCTGTATTTGGCTCCATCCATCTTCCCAACTATTCTTACAATCTTCCCAGTCCCCGCTGAGGAAAAGCAGCCCCATAGCATGATGCTCCCCCCACCATATTTGACACTGGGGATGGTGCACTCAGGACGATGAGCAGTGTTAGGTTTGTGCCATACATAACGTTTTGCATTTGGGCCAAAAAGTTCAATTTTTGTCTCATCTGACCAAAGCTGTGTCCTCCATATGACTTCTAGCAAACTTTAACAGGATTTCTTATGGCCTCCTTTCAATAATGGCTTTCTTCTTGCCTCTCGTCCATGAAGGCCAGATTTGTGTAGAGTATGACTTATAGGTATCCCATGTACAGCTTCCCGCAGCTCAGCGGCAGTACGTCGCAGCTCCTCCAGAGTTATCTTGGGGCACTTGGTTGCATTTCTGACCAGTGCTCTCCTTGTTCGGTCTGTTAGTTTAGGTGGACGGCCGTGTCTTGGTAAGTTCGCAGTGGTGCTATACTCTTTCCATTTCCGAATGATGGATTGAACAGTGCTCCGTGAGATGTTCAAATCTTGGGAAATCTTTGTATAACTTAACGCTGCTTTAAACTTCTCCACAACTTTATCCCTGACCTCTCTGGTGTGCTCCTTGGCCTTCATGATGTTGCTTAGTGACCAATACACTCTGACCATAGCTCTGAGGCCTCACAGAACAGCTGTAATTATACTGAGAGTAGATTACACACAGGTGGCCTCTATTTAATGGTTAGGGAGAGGTGTGAACATTCTGCAGTCATTAGGAATGTTATAAAGGCAATTTAATGCTGTATGAATACTTATGCACGCCCCACTTTTCACTTTTCTATTTTTTGTAAAATAACAGAATCATGTATCATTTTGCTTTCACATTTTACTTGTGTGTGAACTTTCAGTAAAAAAAAGTCAAAATAAAATCTTTATGTTTAGGGTTGTAAACATGACAAAATGTGCAAAGGTTCAAGGTGTATTAGTACTTTCGCAAGGCACTGTATTCCATGGACAGCGAAGAAAACAAACCAGTGGGTCCTGAAAGAAATCCAAGTGAAAACATCTCTGATGAACATAATAGAGAGGAACAGACTGCCTTTCTTTGGACATGTGATCAGAGCAGACGACAGTTTGGAGAAAGCCCTCATGCAAGGGTCCATGGAGGGAAAGAGAGGCAGAGGAAGACCTAAAACAAGATGGCTGAATAATGTGTTTGGAAAACTGGGAATGACTCTGAAGAACTGTGATGATGGAGATGCCCAGTCGATTTGGTCACCAGGAGTCGGAGTCAACCTGATGGATGATGAAGAAGAAGAAGAAGGTGGCTTGCTAACTGTTGGCATACATTGGATTTAACGTTACTTGTATGTTTCTATTTTATGGTGAAAACATACTCAGACTATTTGTGTTTCAACAAGCCTTTATGTTTACCTGGTCAGCGATACTTCCATTTTATGACAAGTTTCTTCTTCCTTATCTTTCTGGGTTGCTATTAAAAATGAAGAGTTCTGACTGAGAAACTCTCTTCAAGGTCAAACATGACATTGCATTTTTACCATATTCTCCTTCTGTATTCACTTTGTGTGTGAATATGACGTCACGATCGCCCAAAGCAGACTGATGTGGTCCTCATTTTATACCGCAGCAGCTTAGTGAGATCCGCCTTATTTACATTCAGGGGCTGTGGCTGACTTCTTCAAAGTAACGGCTCAAACAGGTGGTGGTGAGAGTGCAGGCGCTGTCCTGTTTAGGCTGGGGGGGGGGGCGCATATGAGTAGGCACTTTTCCACTGTCTGTAATGCACGCGCAGCAGCAGCATCGGAAATCAGAGAGCGAGAGAGGGAGGAGGGGGAGAGGAGTCAGCTAAAACATGGTCCACTCTCCCGAACTCCCTGTTTATTACGGCAAGTTTTTAAGGAGGCACCTCACGACCTTCACCGCCTTTGATGACTGGACTTTGTTTGCTGGCACCAAGACTCTCCCTTCGGTGAAATGGGAGCGAGGCGAAACAGATGTCCTTTTGTCCTTTAAAAATGAGACGCGGACCTGTGTGGCTTTATGAGACACTGTTGCAGCGTAAAGCAGAGTTATATGGCATATGGAAAACGAATTTTATATGTTTTCTTATCACAATGCAAACTATGGTTGTAGTGTTAAAGATCTTTTTGGTTTGAGAAATATTTGTGGAACATTGTTTACTGTCAACGTCAAACCTAAAACAATATAGTTTGAATTTTGGATGGATTAAAGGATGTTGTTTTGAAAGACAATATTCACCGCCATTTTTTCTTTTTTCTTCTTCTTTTTTTGCTATCCATATTCTAGGGGGAAGAAGGCATGGTGGCCGAGTGGTTAGCCCTCACAAGAAGGAGGTCCTGGGTTCATTCCATATACCAGTGTTTCCCAACAGGGGTACTTGGAATGACCTCAGATTAAAAAATGCCAATACTGATTTAAAAGGAAAGTTAGCTTTAATGATGTTTTTCAGTAAAAGGTTTGACTTTGAGAGTATTTTAGCTACATTTTCAACATGACACTCTACTAAATATGGAATAATCTATGTTTAGTTGCTCACTTGGTTAAAATTGTGTCTAGATTCTCGAATGAGGGGGTGCTCGGAGCATAAAGGTTGGGAACCACTACCATAGACTGTAAAGAGAGAATGGACTAATTAGAGCCTCCTTCTTCCTGAAGCCGAAAGGAAATGGCGGCTGGCTCCGGGAGTTCCTTGTGTTAATGGAGACTTTTTTTGCCCCTTGTCGTTCTTACTTCCACGTGTTTGTTTTTACACTTGCAGCATCGTCCTACTTTCCTTCACTTATTCTTATTCTTATTTTCGATTCTAAATATCAGGGCTGGCTCCTAAAAAACCCAGCCAAACTGCTAGCATGAACGCGCCCACGCTGATTGCTACGGAGAAAGCAACTTAGTCCATTCTTAATTCACAGTCTATGGTCTATGGTTTAATCTCCAGTGAAGGCTTTCAATTGTGGACTTCCATTCCTTTTCTTCGTGTCTGGGTGAGTTTCCTCCTGCTTCCCCAACAGGTCGCTGATTTCTCCTGATTGTTTTCCCTGAGGCACTGGTAGAAAGATGGGTTGAATATACAGTAGGGCTGGGTACCGAGAAAAAAGAGGTTTGGTTACTACTGGTATAAAAAAAAAAGAAAATCTTTATATTCAAGTTTTGATGCTGTTGGTCATCAAAATTTAAAAGACAAAAAAAAAAGTGAAACACAAGTTGAAGAAAAATGTCCAAAAAGTGGAAAAACAAGGGGGAAACAGAGGGGAAATTTGGGAAACATTGGGGGAAAGAACATGAAAAAAATGAGAAAATTTGGGGAAATATTTGGGGAACAAATTAATTGTGAAAAATCACGTAGGATAACTATTGGGGAAAAAGTGGAAAATTGGGGGAAATTTAGGGGGGAAATTGGTTAAAAATGGGGGGGTAAAATAAAAAAAACTGGAAAGTGTTTTTTCTGCCATTTGTAGTTAAAGGAAGTTTCTTGGTTGTTTCACCTCAAACATATTATACAAATGCATAATAAATTAAATTAACGAAAATGAATAAATTAACATTATTAATCTGTTTTATGGTTCTATATGACAAACAATTTAGCATAGGTATCGAAAAAAGTATCGTTCAAGTATTGGTATCAAAAACCAAGTATCGTTAAAGTACTGGTATCGAAAAAAAATGTACCCAGTACACAGTACCCAGCCCTAGTCAAATACAAACAAATTTCCTTACGGACACATTACAGTCATTACAAACAGAAACAAAGCAAGCCTTGTCCTGCCTCCAGATCTTGAGAGGTTCATGATTCCCGTTTTTTCACATAAGGGGTGACGAAACCCATCCAGACACAAGGTATAAATGCAATCTTCAGAAATGTTTTTGTTTGTCGTGATGAGTAATGATTTTGTGAAAAGAATATCACGTAACGTAAGTGGAGTTGGCATCAAATGCAAATCAATGCATGTATTACTAATGCGTGAGCCCTGCTGAGTGAAATTATATAAAAACCAAAGCCAAAGTGCTTGACGTTAAGTATTACAATTTTATTACAAAAATTAAATCTTCATCTCTCAGTTTTGCCATGCTCGGAGCATATAACAATACAGTAGAAAACCCAGACCCAGAGATAGTAAAGCAAGATTTTAACAATGCTTCCACAGCACTCTGTCGTTCATGCTGTTACTATACAGACACTGTAACATTCCTTATACAGCGTAGTACAAACACCTGCCCAAAACACGTGTCGAAAATCAAACCAAGAATACATTTACCAGAGACACAAGAAACTCATCTCCTGAAGAACTCAACAACAAACTGGAAAGAACATTGATTAAGCAACTCTGAACAAAACGGAAAAAAAATCAATCAATCAATCAAAACAAAAAACGTACTGAAATGTTTGAACTAGCCCAAGGCACCCAGGCTTTTGTAGCAATGTTGGCAAAGTTAACCACATTCTTCACGGAGACACTTGAAGAAAAAAGCGACAATTACAAATCGACCACGGTCTGACTTTGCAGTGTCCTTCAGCGATTCGCTTCCTCCTCCTCCTCCTCCTCCTCCTCTCCTCCTCAGCAGTCACAGTGCAAGATCCGGACGGGGGCGGGATTGGGTGAAGGTGGAGGTACTGAGGAGAGGTAACGATGCATTTTTTTTTTGGGTGTGACTTGGCAGGAAAGAAGCATCGTCAAGTTACAGTGGTCTAGAATATGGCTATGTAGTCAAGAAAAATGAACGCTGTTGTTGTTTGTTTGTACTGAAAGAACCAAATCAACGTATGGATGCTTTTATTGTAGAAATGGCTTATATGTATGATTTTGTTCATTCACATCAAACAAATGGCACGCACCGATTTGTCTGCTTTGAACGAACAAACAATAGATTGATGGACAAGTTGAACACTCTGAAGTGCGGCTCAAATGCATTGTTACATCCCCAGTAGATCAGAGGGGTGGGATGGGGGGTACGGGTGGAGAGGGGATCCCAGAACGTCAGACGTCACCACAGCGCTCCAAAAAAAACACTGACAGAAACGTGATGGACAGCGTAATCTCCGCTCCTCAGGCGGAGAGCGGCGGGCAGCAGTGCTTGTGTAATTCCTCATTGTTGGATAGTCCAAATGTAAGGCGCAGATTGCCAGCTGCCAGTCCAAGAGACAATAAGCCAAAAAAAATGAGGGGTGGGGGTAGGGGGGGAGCGGAGGTGTGCGCTTTCTAACATCCATGAAGAAAAAGTTGGAGAAAATCCCACAATGTTGTTTTATCTTATTTTTTATCTCTTCAAGGTGAAAAGTGTTGCACATGAATACCTAATAAATCCCAGATCGAAGCTCACTGAAAGTCAAAATCGTCTCTAACAAAATGAAGACGAAAAAACGACAAAAGCTCATAAAGTACGGCGAGGCCTGACCAGGTTCAGTTCAGTTCTGACCAGTTCAGTTCAGTTCAGTTCAGTTCAGTTGTTGGAACGGCACGGCTCGAATGTCCATTTGGTGGCCCCTCCGAAGACCTCCACGGTGCTCTCTGACCAGGAGAAGACGTTGCCCGCGGGTGCTTTGCTGTTGCACGTGGCCAAGTTGTGGATCTCCGCTACTGTCAGTTTCCTGTTCCAGATGTTGAGGTTCGCCAGCTCTCCCACGTAGGCCTGCGTCGCATCGAATCCACCTCCCAAAGTGTCCTGGGGGGGGGGGAAAGCAAAACCATACATGTAAACATTCGACGGGAACAGATTTTTGAGATAGTCTTTTGGAGATCGACTTTCCCACCCTCCCCTAAGCCCATCAAAAGTTTAAAAGATTGATGGAGGCTAACCAACAACATGATAACTCAACACAGCATTTTATATCTTTGGAGCTGATTAGCCTTCTTCAAACTCTATCGGACAAGTGTTTATGTAAGTCGTACAATAGTTATCCATCTTACTCTTAAAGGAATAGGCCACCGTTTTTACATACTGAGATATGTTCTTACCTTAGCTTTGACGAGTTCATTTGTACCTGTCTGGTCTCCACGTGTGCCTTCCGTAACGTAAACACAGCACAGACGGCGTTAGCATTTAGCCTCTCTCTTCTCCTCTATAGCTCCAAACGAGGTGAAGATAGAAGCTACCAAACTCTTCCACGTTTTCCCTATTTAAATATGGTTACGTGAAGTGTTACACTACAAAGTATAATTACACAAAATTAAACAATGTGATATCACTGCTCGGATGCCGAATTACTCCTGGTATTATTACGCCTTACAATATAGTTCCCCGTAACCATATTTAAATAGGGAAAACGTGGAAGAGTTTGGTAGCTTCTATCTTCACCTCGTTTGGAGCTATAGAGGAGAAGAGAGAGGCTAAATGCTAACGCCGTCTGTGCTGTGTTTACGTTAGGAAGGCACACGTGGAGACCAGACAGGTACAAATGAACTCGTCTAAGCTAAGGTAAGAACATATCTCAGTATGTAAAAACGGTGGCCTATTCCTTTAAAGTGCATATGACACATTAGACACAATTTCTGCTTGTTAACAAAATTATATTTAAGTTTTTGCTAAAAAATGTACCCAGTTTTCTTTAGTTTGACCATTTTTGTGACGTTTATAGTTTCACTTCCTTAGCGGACACTGACAGGAAGTGACATAGAAGAAGGCAAAACATTTTAAACTGTTGTTGTAACCATGTTAAGCCAATAGGAAATGAACTTTACGTCTATCTATGTCACTTCCTGTCAACGGCTTTAAAATTAAAATAACTTTTCTGCCCAACATTTCTTCATTAAAATGCTGCTCGCGGAAATAAAATGATCATTATTACTTACAGATGTTATCCGTCTAAATAAGTCATATTTCCAAAAGCGTTAAAACTTGTCGTATGCACTTTAAGCCGCCATTTGTACAAGGTTGTTAGTGTGATAGTAGATGTTTCCCCTTTCATCTAAGAAGCTTCATCAGTGACTAATGCTCTTCTAGGATGACGGCTTAAGAACGTCTTGTTCGATGGATAACTCCAGTACAAATGGATGGTATTGTGCGATGGGAGGGACGTGCTGAGCTCTGTTACTCTTAACTCACTGTTGAAGACAATGCAAGAAGGAAATGCCCGTGTTTTGAATAACCTTGATTTAAATAAATGTTGTTCTAGGCATTTTGTTAAACGACTTTGCTATTGTGTTTAATATTGTACCATCTTTCTGGAGTTTGGTGTGTAATGCAGTGGTTGTGATCTCCCTTGATTGTGGATAAGTGGCCTATTATGTGTCTTAGTGGACATAATATGTGTGTGTTGTTTCCATCTTCCTAATATTATGCACACAAAAACAATTGTGATGCCCTGTGAGTTTGGACAGTTGTCTATCAAAACCAGTCGACACCATGACCCGCCCTCTTCAAACGCTCACAAAAAACCAAGCTTTTCTGCAAGGGTTCAACTTGGAGGATAAAATGTGCCTTGCTGCTGAAAACCCAACCAGCTGATAATAATAATGCCATGTAATGATACAGCAATACTCCTTAGAGGTCCTTTAATACGTTTAAACCAGGCTCTTTTTTACCACTTTCAAACACTTTGCCTTGGCTTTTCTTGAGGTATAAATCACAAAAAGCAAAACCATTTGGAACAAGCTAAAAAAAAACAAAAAAACTGCAAAGTCAATGAAACAAAACTAAATTCCCAAACTTTTGATGAGGGGAAACTAATAACAGCCCCAGAAGGTTGATTCAGCATAACACAGACTGTTTATCTCTTGTCTGGCAGTGGATAATGTGCGCACGTATATACAGGGATAATGACTCTGCCTCTCTTATTGCTGTTCGTCTCCTCCTATTCCCTCAATAGTCCCGCAGTAGCCGAGTGAGAGTACCCCCGTGCTGCCAGCTGTCCGCTCACCTGCTCCTGCCCCAGCACCAGCACTCCCTCCGGTTTGATGGGATGGTAGGGGGCCAGGTTTTCCCCGCTGCCCCTCATCACCCCGTCCTGGAAGGCCTCCCACACCCCGTCCCGAGTGGTCCACGTGATGCAGAGGTGGTGCCATTTGCCGTCGTTGATGAGGAACGGCAGCTTGGCGACCTGTAACAAGAAACGATATGCCTTCAGCGTCGACTTACACAACACGCTCTTTTCCTGTATCGTTTTACAGAGTTTCAATAGATTCCGCGCTTCCTGCTGAATCATTGACAATATCGCGTTTCTATTTGGCCCAGACACTTTACATTTGTCACCCGACCACTATTTTTATGTAGCTTTCTATTTATACACCACATGCGATACTGTGCAATCTAATGGGTAGTAATAAAGATCTTTTGGAATAGAGGATTTACATTTATAATATGAATCTAGCGTTGGGAACACACACACACACACATGTTTGTAATTCTATCTTAGTGAGGACACTCATAGACATAATGTATTACCCAGACCACATCTTGACCCTCAAACAGTCCTTGAGTGAGGACCACCCAAAATGTCCTCACTTTCCAAAAATGTTCTCACTCTGTTGGTTAAAAACGCAAACCGGTCCTCACAATGTCGTAATTACAAGAACACACACACAAGTCTATGTTATTCATGGTTATTTAATGCTACTGACCGCAAAACATCAACAAAACTGCAGCTGGATTTACAACAGATTTAAGCTACTGTTTTGTCACCAACAGGATTTTTATAGTTTTGAACAGCCTCAATATCTTAAAAAGCACAGAAATTGATGTCTGCGTCATAGCTGATGTTCAAACTGATCATGTTACTTGTAAGGCAACAACTCCTACGGTAAATGGTCTCAACTTATATAGCGCTTTTCCACCTTCATTAGGCACTCAAAGCGTTTTACAGCAAGGATCCACTCACCCATTCACACACCAGTGTACGCAGACACTGGAGGCAAGGAGGGTGAAGTGTCTTGCCCAAGGACACAATGACAATGTGCACCTTCAGGAGGCGGAATTCGAACCCCCGACCTTCCGATCATGAGACGACCCGCTCTACCATCTGCGCCACCGTCGCTATGTCTTACATTAACAGTTCACTCGTTCATTTATTCAATTCCTTTCACTGATTCCTTTACATCTTTTGCTATAATTATCCCAGCAACTACGGACCTCAGGCAAAGCCGAGAGACAATCACAGTCAATCATTAACTTTCATGTTCATGCAATCATCTTCTGTGTTCATACATTATTTTTGCTCTGTCCTAACACTGATACAGCCATGAACAATTTTGAAGTTTCCCAGATTACCCACCTTATCATTGATGAGGATTTCCATCGGGTTGTTGCCCCACTCAATCAGGACGAGCTCATTGGACTGTCCCTTGACGGCGTAGGAGAAGGGCGTGCCTACTCCGGGAGAGGCGTTGGACTTGATCCACAGGCACACGCTGAAGGAGTACATCTCGGGCAGGCTGCTCTTGGCTTTGGCGTACATGTAGTTGGTCCTCAACGGGAACGTCAGCTGGAACTTATCACTGGGTCTGCCATCTTTACCTGCACATTTGACAAGGATTAGGTCAGAGGGGGTGTGAGGAAATAAAAGTAAGTTCAGCCGACCAGCGGGGATTATGGAAATAGAAGAGTAGACGTAAAAAATAAAATAAAATAAAAAGCGCCCTGAAGAATTATGGAATTGCAGCCCAGCGTTGAACGATTTTGTACTACGATCAATAACAACCACATTCAACCCTGAAACAGCAATGCAAAAGGCCATTGTCCTTGCATTGCATAAAAACATATGAGCCAGCAATATGGCCCAGTGTACGATAATCATTTCTATCTGATTTCATCTGATCAGTCCCAGAGAGCAGAATACATGTTGTAGCGCATGACCTTCATTTACGGCACGTTCTGTGGTAGATATGCCCGTGCCTGTGTATGTGGGCGCTCCTCCTCTCTCATTTTTCTGGTTTCTGCGATTTATACACGCGCGTTCACGCACCTGTTTACGCCGGGATTTGTGCGCATATGCCTCAAATGCACACGAGGTAAACTTTTGCTTAGCCCTTAATGAAGTTAATAGCCAAAAAAAAGAAACGACGCAATAAATCACAAAGTGGAGTAAGTCAAAGAGCAAACAGGTTCAGAGATATGCAAAATAATGCAGCTTCACTCCGCTCCTCCTCAAATCGGCGCGCAACGCGGGGCTGCGGCATTTTCAGCGGTGCCACGACGAGTGACGGCTCATAATGAGTGATGCAACGTTGTTCTTCGGGGTTAAAGCGCAGAGGTAAAGCGGTATAGATCGTGCGTAAAGTCCACCGCGCGCACCTTTCTCCAGGTCCGTGATGCGGTGGTGCAGAGACGTGAGCGAGGACTCCACTCGGTTGCGCTGATCCGTGTCGTTCCTGGCGCCTTTGCCCTCCTCCACGGTGTTGACCCGGGACAGCACCTGCTTCTCCATGTCGTCGATCTTGTTCTGCAGCAGGTCTTTGAGGCTGTTCGCCTGCGCGGAGCCGTTGTTCCCCCGGCTGTAGTTCTGCGTCGGACAAACACGGGGTTAGAGCAGGACACGGGACACTTTGTGCGGCAATAAACTCGGGTCATAAACAAGCTGTCACATCAGCCTCACCGCGACACGCTGCGTAAATGACTGGGAGCTCAGGTGAGGAGAAACACTCTCTGTCATCGACTAACAAACTGATATATAACATTATGAAATACTAATCATACATTGTTACTGAGCAATTAAGGTTGTTTTTATGGAAAATTACGAGTTTTACAATAGGAAAACTAATCTCACAGTTTTTACTTATAAAACTATCCTAAGTTTCTTCCTCGTCCTCTGCATCACTTCAAACTATAGTTATTAGTTTACAATATAATAAAACTAATAACAAATGTATGGGTTCGTCAGTTTTGTTTTGCCTTATACCTTAGATCTGAATCTGCAGAGACACGTGGGTCCGCTTTACTGGTCCTACCTCGAGATTCTCCAGCCGCTGTTTAAGGGTCTGTAGGGTTTGTCCCAGCTGGGCTAGAGTTTCCGTGGTGCCACGAGACACGTCTCCCATGGTGTTCTTCGCTCCGGGCCGCCTGCCGCTCGCGCCCTCCGCCGTGGGCCCGCTCTGGCTCTCGCAGCGGCTCAGCTTGGACGTTAGCTCCCTGATTGTCTCCTTTTGGTTCATGATGGTCTCCTTCTGCTGCAGCACGGTCTCGCGCAGCTGCATCACGGTGGTCTTCAAATCCTCCGCCGGTCCGCTGTTCTGCATAGACGCCGAGCACAAGTCCATATCCTTGGGCACCGATTGGCAAATAAACTGCGTCTGTCCGAAATCTTGCGTGGAACTCTGCGCCAAGAGCAAACACGAGGAAAGTATCAAAAGTTTCCGCGGCGAGACGTCCATGGCTGTGGTTGGCTGCGGGAGCTGAAAGTAAGCAGGAGGAACTGTTGTTTCAGCACCGCGGAGCTGTCCACTGAACTGAGCGCCCCGGCTTCGCGTGCACTTTTATATAGAGCCTGGGAAGCGCACATCAGCGCGTGAAGGAGGGAGGGGGTGGGGAAGGTGGGTAGCGCTGAGCAAGACCCACACGGGCCAGCCCTCTTAAGGTCGTCCCACACGAATCTGCATTTAGTAATACATTCGGATTCCACGGCGGCAAAAGTCCGATTATATGTTACATTTTGGCAGTGACCACGGATGATTCGTGTATATCTAAACAAGCAGTCCTCTAATGCGGAAGTGTAATTACTAACTAGAAGGATGATGCAAACATTCCATTTTAAACACACGTGTAGCCTAAACCACGTGCCTAACAGTAGCCTATACTGACAATACACAGAATCGTGCCTAAGTGCTCGTTTTCCTTCTTCCTGCACTTAACCGGTTCCCTGTGACTTTAGCGTGACCACGTGCCAATCTAATGTACATTACTGTAGCTTGGAAATGTACAAAATTATGACTCCACCTTAAATGAAGTCTTCCCTCGTCTTTTCCCAAGCGCAGTGGGACCCCGCCACTACCCACTCTCACCACTCGCTCTCCCCTCACGCGTAAAAGCGCACTGCCCGTGGCTTTCACACTGCGCTTCTGTTCTCCCTCCAGCCTCGACATTAAACGCACAGTCGCCCGCAATGGTGCAGTCTCCATTTTTACAAAGGCTCTGTGTCCACGCTGTAGCGGGTTGGATCGAGAGTCTGGTGAGCTCCCCGTGCGTAACGTGTTGAAAGAACGCTTTGGTCAGAGAACTGTGCCGCGGTTAAAACTTCAACAGCGAGGGGGCGCTGTACTCTGAGAGCAAATCCCTCTCGAGCGGTTCGTTATGCAACAGCAGCCCTCGTGCATCAATACACACAAAGAAAAAGATAATCCAAATGCATTGGATCACTTCGGAATGACCACTGACGTAGACACTGTGTATCTGACCTAACTGGCCGAGGCACATCTGCGCTGAATGAAGGAGCGCTTCTGAGACTGAGGAGCCAGAGGACGCTTCCCTTTGAACCCGCTGCACCGAGGGCCTGCTGCAGGACACTTTGAAGTCAGCTTCTCTTAGAAATCCGTGCTCCAGACCCACATTCGCACCGAGGTGAATACATAGAGTACACACTTTAAAGATAAAAGCCGGAGTCACTTTATATAGAGGTGAAATAGGGTTCTTATACTGCACTTTTATGTAGGATTTTGTGTCGTATGTCTTTAGAAATAAATACAGGCTTGAGATAAAAGCGCAGGGTGGTTTGTAATTTAGGGGAAAACTTTGTTGGTTTAAACTTGAAGTATGTGACCAAGATGATTACGATATTTAATCATATTAAAGGCTGTATGTTTAAAGCAGTACTAAGTAACGTGTTTACCTTAATTAATCCTTTTCGTAGTCCCTCTGGGGTAATACAAGTGTTGATTGGGGTCTTTCATCTCCTCCTGGTGTCTCTGGCCAGAAAACCATGCTTGCAACTTGACTGCCACCGGGTCGGAGCCACCAATACACACTAATGGAATCACGGAGAACAAGCTAACAGGCTAATGGGCAAAGCTAACTGCGGGCTAGCGCCACTTTAAACAGTATTTACAGCCAAGTTTGAGTGAATAAAATTATTTCCATTGTATAACTGGATGTACAACACCCTCTCTCCCTTCACCTTTCTGTCAGCGTAGTATTTACTCTCCAAGACATTTAATAAGTTAAAAATTGTAACTTGCTACGACACCTGCAGTTGCGCTTATGGCCTCTAGGGCAAGAGTTACTTAGTACTGCTTTAAATGAACGGAAAACTTTGACCACTGAAAGACATGCAAGTTTCATATCCCTGTCTTTTTCCTTCATAGCTCCTCTATGTTCTACTTTGGTTGATTCTTTTGTAATCGACTTTGCTGTTTCCGTATGTAAAATAAGACCCATCCTTGGATTAGGGGGTTTAATGCCAATGCCCTTAC
Organism: Neogobius melanostomus; assembly: GCA_007210695.1. Lineage (NCBI taxonomy): Eukaryota > Metazoa > Chordata > Actinopteri > Gobiiformes > Gobiidae > Neogobius > Neogobius melanostomus. The sequence goes on from VHKM01000153.1 coordinate 1,789,807, forward strand.
CCATGGACCCTTAGTTGCTCAACCACTAAGCCTCTTTCACCCCCAGATGTCTTACAATTTTATAGTGCTTAACAAGTTTTACAAGCTTCTTAAAGCACCAGTGACCACTGTCCACATGTGTGTAGCGCAATCTCCTTGTACTGTGGAAACTTCACCTGTGGTATCGAACCCGCACCTTCTTGCTCTTACATTGTGCCAATCTGCTCAATCAGCTCTATATTCACTCACACAATGCATTCACATAATAGGCAAGGTGGGTGTAGTGTCTTGCCCAAGCACACAACAATAGTATGGTAAATGGTCTAAACTTATATAAGGCTTTTCTACCTTCATTAAGCACTCAAAGCACTTTACAGCAAGGAACCAGTCACCCCTTCACACTCTCATTCATACACCAGTGTACGCAGACACTGGAGGCAAGGTGGGTGAAGTGTCTTGATCGTGAGACGACCCGCTCTACCATCTGCACCACTGTCGCCCCAAGTATATGCACCATAAGCAGTCAGAATTGAACAGCTGACCTTTGGATCCATGGATAAATGCTTCTCCATATTCAGATGCTTGGGTTATTTCAATATAGCTCCATGTGCATTTTATTGCGGTGTTTTATTGCAGGGCATATCCATAAATACAGTAATAATGGCACTATCTTCAGTAAACATAGGTCATTCATTTTATTTGCTTGTCTTGTATAGGTCACCGGGGGCTATAGCCTATACCTGCAAAAGCGAGAGGCAAGGTTCACCCTGAGTCATTGGAAGTTATTTACAGGCGTACTACAGACAGCTGAAATCCGAAAGGAATATTATACACACGGTTTATTGCCCAATGATCTATATCGCAATATTAGGTGACGCAAAAAGCCACAATATGACTGAAATGCACCACAGCATCATCATCACTTTAGCCTTGTTTTTGCGCCTGATTTATATATTCCTTTACGGCTTAGTTACAACTTCATAAAAAACCTTCATACTTCATTTATCGCTGATGAAGTACATCGTTGAGTCTGAGCAGAGCCACGTGGGTGCGGGGGGGGGAGGACAAGCAGGTATTGTATTAAAACATTCAAACTTTCTTTCTTCCGCGAGACATTCCCAGACACATTCTCGCAAAGTGAACCAGCCAGAAGATCAATAGAAACGGCCTCATATTGAAACTTATTGAACAAATACATACTTTTACTTTTTTCTTTTTTTTCTTGAAGTACATAGTGAATACAAGTTGGGTGGCGGTGGCACACGTGTTTAAAGTTTACCCAACAAATGCAAGATCATCAGTCAAAGTCGATCATTTCTATTTACAGGGTTTATACAGGCAGAAGCAAGTCATATTTAATGCCATTTTTAAATGCCCAAATACCATATGTTCATGCTACAAATGTCATCTCTTAGGATATGCAAACATTTCATCAGACAGAGGACAGAGAATGGGACAAAACAGGAAACTTTTAAGCAAAAAAAATGTGGTCAATTTCAGCCAGAACTGCAGCTGAATATGTTTTAGACCAAACTCATCAGTGCACAGCCGCCAGTGAGGACACAGTGGAGTCTCAAGGCCATGGTCCAGCCGACTGAAGTTCAGCCTTATCCACCAGGCAGTCAGGAAGATGCTACCCTCTGCTTCCACCCCCCCCCCCCCCACACACACACACACAATCGCATGCACTGTGTATTTATTTGATTATTTGGATTTTGCTCTATATAGTGGGATTCACGACCTAAAGGATAGAAAGAATGAGAAGTAATGAAATACTGTATGGCCCGGCCGAGAGGTATTAATAGTACAGAGACTGGAAAGGGCGTATGTGAGGTGTGGCTCTGCTCCGGAAATGAAGATTACACACTTGTTTTAATTTCTCTGTACTTTGCATGTGGTTAAATGGCAATAAAGCTAATGCCCTATGACTCTATCCTATGCTATGCTTCCCATTGCCCCATTTCTCTGGGTTTCAATCCAAGTTTTACTCCTAAATGGACCTTTTCAAAATGACAGTCTATCCCCTGTTGTCTCTCTTAGGCTAATCAACTGTACCACCCAGTATTCACAGCAACAACTCACACACGCCGAGTCTCTCTTTACTTGATCCTTGACGCCGCTGCCCCGGTGGCTACGATGAAATGAAAATTGACCGCGGAGTCTGCTTTAATTTGTTTAATTATTGATCCCACGTCTTGTAATCAGCAGAGGTGGCTGGGCTGAAGGCGGGCCCGAGCAAATGCTTAATAACCTGGTCTAATTGCATGGGCTCGACAACGACAAGCGCGTAACTAATTTTGCCTCAACTCAGCACAGGAGGCCATTAGCGCTCATAGCCTGAACATGCATCAAAAGATTATCGTTAGCACAGCAGAGACGAGATCCTTGCTTACCAAGTGGAGGGAAACAAACTGGTTTTCGATGGTCGCCTCTAGAGGGGCTATAGGATGAAATGAGCAGCCTGTAGCCACATACTGTATCTGCTCAGTATTCATGGTTTATCCCACGCATTAAAAAGTGCAGAGGCAATGCCATATGTGCAGCCGTGCCTCCTCCCCGCTTTGCAATATGTTTTTGTTTTTTTACTGGAAATACAGAGAAAGACTTCAATAGGCTTCAATTAGGAATTATAGGGGTGAGAAAGACAAACATTTACTTGGAAAACCCTTATAGGCAGTGAGTGTGAGCACATTATGAATGAATGTGATTACTGGAACAAACCAGTTCATCCAGTCTCAAAGGCCCCATTCTGACTGCTGCTTTGTTGTGGACTTCTTAAAGGGGGGTATTATGTAAAATCGACTTTTTCAAGCTTTATATCATGTTATTATGTCATTCCCTCATTAAACACATGCCTGGAGTGTTGCCTTGGCTCATTCACATATTTTTGAGTAATCGGTAAAAACGTAGACGGCAGCCATTTTAGGTGTAGCTATGCCTCAGTCCTCCTAGGAACGCCCCCACCTCCTGGAGACGCCTCTGGACCTTTCGTCACCAGCCAAGCCACCAACCACTGCTCCTCAGCTCAGCAGAGCCCCCTCCCCACACAGTGTTGTTGTTTAGATGCCACAGCAGTGTGCTGAAGGGGGCGTGTCGGAAAGCTTCTTAAAGAGACAGAGGCCTATTTCAAGACGTTCAGTACAGCCATTTTGAGAGAGCAATTTTATTCAAGGCAGTTACTTTAATTTACTGCATATACAGACCAACAGAAGGTTACGTCACCATTGTAGTATGCTATAGACTGGTGCTATGTGATTGAAAAAAGCATAATACCCCCTCTTTAACGCTTTATTAACATCCCCATTCTTCACAGGCCTGAGTTTACATTCAGGATTTTTAATTTTTTTTGTAGCAATCAATGGTTTGTATATGACTGATCTAGATTGGTGACAGAAAATTTACTCCATTCACATCACAGGCAAACACAGGTTTGTTACTGGCAGGTCAAAGTCAAGGTCAGGTTTTATTTATCTGAAACAGGAGTGTCAGACTCGTTTTGGGTCGCGGGCTGCATACAGTATATCATAAAGGACTGTGGTCTAATAAATAACAATGACTACACTTAATGCACTTTATCAGCCTGTGTCACACGTTTCCCAAAAACATATAGTCATTATTCATTCACTTGCCCTGGGGCAGACTGACAATTTACCACATGGCTATAATAAGTTGTTTATATCCTGATCTCTTATTATGTCAGTGCCCTCTGCTGGACACATGTGGATTTTTTCCTTTTTAATTCAAGCTGCCCCCTAGTGGCTGACGTGAGCATTTTTGCTATTTCTTAACCATAACTCAGTACAGAATGGGCTAGAGACTTTTTTTTTTTTTGACATACTCAGAAATTCATGCTCTGCAAAGGCACATTAAATCATCTCGTGGCCGCATGTGATATAAAGGAAAGGACTTTATTTTATAGCGCCTTTCACAGACATGGTCACAGAGCGCTTACATTTGAAATTCACTCCATATTCGGTGGTGGTAAGCTGTACATACGTAGCTTCAGTTTCCTCTGGGGGAGACTGCACACATCTGCACCAACTCTCTGACCACCACCATTCATTCACACGTCATTCATCTTGGCCATCGTACATGTTTTTATAGGGGAAACCTGAGCAGGCCCTGGGAGAACATGTAAACTCCACACAGAAAGGCTCCTACCAAAATTGAATCTGGGACGTTCTTGCTGTGACACATTTACAAACAGATAAACTGCTCCTAAAGTGCTGTACACACAACCAACAATAGAAAAGAGACAGAGACATGAGTTACAAAATACAATTATTTATTATTAAATACAGAGTTTTGTTTATTCTTACCACCCCAGGTTTATTCGATCAGCAAGCTTTGATACTGGGAGAGACTTAACTGAACTGTGGGATGTAATTATATTGTTTGAAAATGACAAAAGCCACCTCCAAAATGAGCTCGAACTGAATTTCCCTAAACGTTTCAGTGCATGTATGTATGAAAAGAATAATAAACATTTGCAGAGGATGAAAATGAGTTGTGCACCCAGTTTCTTGACACCAATCCGTGTTCCAGGGAGTAAAAGAAAGTGTGTCATGTCCCAGTTTTATGACAAGCTGCTCCTGTTTGGACGTGCAGACTCGGTGCTGTTTTGTCACACACCTCTGCGCTCTGTCCGGTGCTGACGCTGTTCCCACAGTCAGAAGTGTGAGCCGCACTCCGCACCCAAGAGGCTCAAATCCATAATGATCCCCCTCTCAGGCCCACTGAATAATGCAGGGCTTTATAATAGAAGCCACTTTCTAATGGCAGAGATAGATAAGAGCCATTTCACACGCTGGCAAAGCAAAGCGCCTGCTTATTTATCCGCATCTGCAATAACAAGAGGGGTGAGGGGGAGGGGGGGGGGGGCTGCTGTAAAACTGACAACCACAGCACAAACAACAGCAGCTAGTGGTTTGAGTGCGGTGAGGAAAAACGTGTACGACATGGCACACTTTCACTGATCCTGTTCCTTTAGAGACTGAACAAAGCGCCCTACAGAGAAAGACATGTTCCACTCTGTTCATATTCAAACACTCAAAACCAGTCAGATAGGAAACCATTTGACAGGTTATTGTCACTCAGTGCTCACATATGCTTTTATACATGTCAAAAGTAACCAATGTGAGTGCTAAATTAAACTCGTTGTTTGTTGCCCCATGAAGAGTTTGTGATTGTCATAAGAGTTTAAAGGTTCTGTATCATGCTATTTTAGCCATTCCAAAGTAAAGTATAGGCATATATATGATATATTGTACCTCTATCACTATGGAGTACTCATTTTTGAGAGAAATATAAGTATTTTCTGGGGGTATTTCCCTACCGGAAGACAAGACGCTTCTATTCAGTTAACTCTGCCCCTCTCTCCGCTCATTCCACATTTGCAGTATTATAAATATAAATATCGCTGCAAAAAGTGAAGTTACTTCACATAATGCAGTTATAAGGAGTTGACATGTGCAACACAGTTTCATAAATGGCTAACACACACGCTAACACGCGCTTTGATTGACTCACCGCTCAGTCTGGCCTCCCATCATCGGGTGTTACGTTATGGCACTCGCGTTGGTTATAAAAGTTAATCCACTTTGATTCTGGCCAAGGTTCACCAAGCATCCATCAGGTTGGTTGATATAGTCGCTGAATCCTGGAAAGAAATTCCAACTTCTGGCGAGTGCACTCTTCTTTAGGAAGGTCGAATAGTCCTGTTCCTCTCGTAGCCAAACGCGCATCCGTGACATTATCGTTGGTAAGAAAAAGAACAGGCGGTGTCCAGAGAAGGTTAGAAAGAGCTCAGTCTTCAAAAAAACACTTCTGATCGGATCCTCCGGCCGGGGGTGCGTTTGTTTAGTCTCCCGGGACAGGACAGACGCGTCGGAGAGTTCCTTTTTTTTAATTTTTTAAATTTTTCCCCCCTTTATTTCTCTCTTACAACAAAAATAATGAAAAAGCTGTTTTATAAATTAAAATCAGGTCGTAAGGCATTACATTACAGACGTAGAGCACTTCCGTTCCTTTGTGACGACACAACTGAACAGCTCAGTCGTTTTCCAGGAGAGGGTGGAGCAGCTGCTCAGAGAGCAGGATTCAGGAGGATTACTTAGAACTGCGTGAATGAAGCCAAAAACCGCTCTGGGGGTGTTTTTGATAAGGAAATAGCATAACAACATGGCTAAAAGCTCGATTTTGCATGATATAGCTCCTTTAAAGTCACTCTCTAGTTTATCTTATTAGTTTATTTCAACAGGGACAATGTGCAAAACATTCATTAAAGATACTTTGCACCAGATTTAGCTTTTTGTGGCTTTATTGTTGCGGTTTTGTCACATCTTTGTATAAGTCACATGATATAACATTGGAGAGCATTGTTGTTGCTCTTTTGCGTCTCTTTGTGGCTGTTTTTGTTTTGCGTTTTCATCTTCGTTTTCGTCTTGTTTTTGTTGCTATTTAGATGTTTTTAGATTTGGGTAAAAGCAAACTGGAGAAAATGTGCTCGGTTCAGGTGGGGGTTAAGAGGTTAAAGTAGTAGACTGTTGTGTGACCTAAATATAGCACATACTTACATACAAATACTACCGATCGCGAATGTTGAAGTAAGAGTCTAAATTAGCACAGTGGGTTCCGCCTAGTTCACTTCTCAACCCTGTCTCTGTCTGAGCTCCCACTGAAACATACACATAATTCATTCACGTGAGCAATCGATATGTGGGGAGGGTCTAACTCCAACTATTTATTGGTTAGAAAGTTCTACACTGACTTAAAGTGCCAAGTGGATATGTCATGCTATGGAGCTTAGAAATAGACGTTAAAACATTATTCTGGGCGCCTCAGCTTTGATATTTTACGTTTTATAATTTTAAAATAGCATATTATGTCTCTGCAAGAATTGATTAAATGGTAACTGTAGCTGGTGAAAATCTTAACTGGGGCTCCTCCTGCTGGCAGCTCGGACTAATTTAGTCAACTTCCACATATGGCGTATTATGCACTCCAGCATTGCGTGTTAAAACACACTTAGAGCACAGAACGGCTCGAAATCGATAATGTTGGATTATGGACTTTAAAAATGTGGAGGACAGTTTATGGGTTTTAACAATGAAGCGATTGGAATCAGGAAGAACAGAACGAGGCGCTGACACCGTAGAAGAAGAAACAGCTAAATTTAACAGCTTTGTCCGAGGATTACTCAAAACTTCGCAAATGTTGTGAAATACTCCAGGTATGTCTTTGACGAAGGAACAACTTTAAAACATGGTTTAAACCTCAAGAAAGTATATTTTGCTCATTCGTATCAGACGGCGATGCAGCATGCTGTTTTGTAATAGTAAAACTTGGTGTTTTTTTTCTCTTGCTGTGCTAAAAACAGGAGCTGGATGGAAGGTAAAGAGAGCACCTCCTTTGAGGAACATTGGGCCTCATTCACGACACGGTCGACACGCACACATTTGTTCTTAAGGCCTTTTAGGAAGGTGTTTGTACAGGTACAGGTTGTGTACAGGTTATATCTATTTAAACATTTTGTAATGAGAGCAAACGCGTCCTTGAGTGTGTGGCGCTGATGGCTGAGATTTTTTTCCTTTGGGGTTTTGTTGGTTATTAGTTTTGGATTCGTGTTTTGTCATTCATATCCTCGTCTTTTACACACTTTCTTGGTGAATCATAGGCGGTGACATAATGATAATTAGCCCTCACACGCACGCGCTTCCAAGTTGGGTGTCACCAACTTCCGAACAAACGTGCAAAATATTTTCCCTACTTAAGAAGGTGTTGTGAATCTGGCGCAGTTTCCTGACACTGCCTTCGTAAGTACAGATTTTAAAGAAGTGTTCAAAAATAAGGATGAAAAAGAATACGGATGCTCGTTCTATTAAAATCAAATCATTATTTTATTCCCTGAATTTACAATCTAAAACAAAAGCTATGCTAAAGGCTACATGATGCTCTTCAGTGGACAGCAAGGAGGTCAGCAGGCAAGAGGCCAACCAGTTGAGTTACAGGAAGTAGGCGGCTACTTGTTGAAGAACCAATCAATGTCCTTTGAATGCTTCTTCTGCGCGATCTGACTCCGCATTGTAACATACTGCCCCCCAGTGGACTCCAAGAGTAAGGACAACAATTCAATTCAAATCACCCCAAAAGCACAGATTACAATCGACACAGTTCATATAATCATTAAAGCCTATTATAACAGAAACATATATAGAAATAGCCAACAATTTCAATAGTTGTCGCAGAAGGTTCAAAGAGGACTCAACAGGAATAGTTCAAAACACAACTCCAAGTATGTGCTTGATGAGGGAAACTCAAAGTAATACGGTAAAACACTTAATGCATAATGTCTCCACCAGTAGGTTGGTCTTCTCAAACCACGTCCTGACATTATTCCCTTTGGTTTCTTTGCCAATGTGCTCTCGTCACTGGATACTACTCTGCCTCCATGCGCTTTTTACTGCTGCTGAGTTGTAACATCCACGGGTTTGAATGAATTATCACCTCAGCACTGCCTCTGCTGCATTGACGTCTGCATTCGCTCCACAGTGGGTCCGCTGGGACACAATCTGCAGCTTCTGGGCCGTTATTCCCAATGGCCCCGTAAGAGGAGATTGTTAAAGAGGGGGTATTATGCTTTTTTCAATCACATAGCACCAGTCTATAGCATACTACAATGATGACGTAACCTTCTGTTGGTCTGTATATGCAGTAAATTAAAATAACTGCCTTGAATAAAATTGCTCTCTCAAAATGGCTGTACTGAACGTCTTGAAATAGGCCTCTGTCTCTTTAAGAAGCTTTCCGACACGCCCCCTTCAGCACACTGCTGTGGCATTTAAACAACAACACTGTGCGGGGAGGGGGCTCTGCTGAGCTGAGGAGCAGTGGTTGGTGGCTTGGCTCGTGACAAAAGGTCCAGAGGCGTCTCCAGGAGGTGGGGGCGTTCCTAGGAGGACTGAGGCATAGCTACACCTAAAATGGCTGCCGTCTAAGTTTTTACTGATTACTCAAAAATATGTGAATGAGCCAAGGCAACACTCCAGGTATGTGTTTAATGAGGGAATGACATAATAACATGATATAAAGCTTGAAAAAGTCGATTTTACATAATACCCCCCTTTAATATTCAACATGGGCAGAGCTATGCTGACTGTAAACCCTGAAAGCAAAGTAGATCAAGTCTCTACTTCATTCGTCATTCTCTTCTTTGGGGCGCGTTTGACCTTTCTGTTTGGTGCTCAATTGTTCAAAATACCCCGGACTTTCTTTGAGCGATAGCAGTGGGGTTATTGATGCCCAGTCGCTCAGTCGGTCGTTCCCCTCTCGTTAAAAACCCAAAGTGACATAAACAAATACGGTTGGCATCAGGGGCTGCGGCGAGCGCTAAGCTAACCTCATCATAATTCTCCTGGGCCGGCACATTAACACTTTAGCAGCGGCATGTTGTTCATCAAGCGGATTGTGTTGTTGGCCTCGTTGGATTCGGTCCAGAAACAACATTTCCCAGGATTCGGTGTGAGCCGGGATCAGGTCCAAACAGAATTTGAAATATATTTAAAATGGGACCAATGGCAAATTCTGGGACGTTTGGAAGTATGGCTTTAGTCCCAGTGCGGATTAAGTACTGATTGCTTGTGTACCACTGAACAAATGTCTTTACTGCTCTGAATAAAATAGATTACTGTACTTGATTGACAGTTGTTTTGACATCAACTGGACCCACTATCCTCTCATTACTTACGTTACCGTCAAGGTTGAGGGTAAGATGGTGCACTCCACTGTCACTGTAGGGAAATTTGTCCTCTGCATTTGACCCATCCTTTGAAGCTGTTACAGCACCCATCTGGAGAAGTGGGCGACTTACCCAGCTCCAGATGTTGGCAGGACTAATGTTAGAATCACCTGGCCTGAGCATTAACCTCTTAACTCCCACTTTAACAGAGTTTCTCCAGTTCGGCTTTACCCAAATCTAAAAACTTCTCACAGCCTACCCTTTTTTGTAGCCTGGCTAACGTCAGACTAAAATCACAAGTGATATTTAGTCTGGGGACCACCAATTCATTTTCTCGTAGGAGAGGTGTGGTTTACGATTGTCCATAGCCATTTATTGGGCGCTACGAATGTCTCTCATGCGTCTGCAGTAGCCATAGCCAATCGTATCATCGTATCAGATGACGTATGACGTACCCGCTGTAAACTTTCAAGCTAAACTATTTAGAACACGTTCTAAAGCTTGATCGAAAGATGGCATCGCGTCTCTTGCTGTCATGTTGGATCCGTAAATAAACTTTTTCTTTTTATCCCTAAACAAACTACAAGCTTCCGTATGTCGAATAGCGCGTTATCGTCTTACCGTCCCTCCTCGTTCTGTGATTGGTCCCCGAATCCATGCGAAGATTTCGGCCATGGTCCCCAGGCTGCTGTGCAGTTCGAAATGATTCAGTCTGGCGTTAGCCACAATTTTTGTGGTAATTTTGGTTGCTATTTGTAACTTTTTTTTACGCTTTTTTGTCACATTTTGTTGTGTTTTTCATCCTCATTTATGTCTCGTTTTCATCGCTATTTAAAAAAAAAAAATCTGGAAGTTTTTAGATTTGGGTAATGCCTGGATACCTGGATAATAACTGGAGAAAATGTGCTTGTGTAAATGGGGGTAAAGAGGTTAACCTATTGTGCATGTTTTGGCAGTATAGTCCAAAATGTTACGCTGTGTGCCTTTAAAGGTATACAAGTTATTTTGTAAACAATTCAATGAATGTCCTTAGTGTTAGTTGTTAATGCTCTGTGACTGAACTGTGGAGGTTCTTAGCTTTCAAATGAGGAATGACATGTTTACATATAGTAAAATGTGCGCTTATGTCTTTATGTCCTTAAAGCAACCCAAGTTCAGATGTAGCACCACTTGGAGTGAATCCTACAAACATTAACTTTAACCTCAGCAGCACAATTGGGTGGATGGGTTTCCTCCGAGGGCTCTGGTTTCCCTCATCACCCTTGCTAGCAGCATCATGCTCCTAATCCCAAGACACACACAGGAAATGCTAGTGGGTAATCAAAGAATAGATTTAGATGAGAACCGTACCTATTTAATATTATTAAAACATGTAGGAGTGCTACTTGGATGTCACATTGGTGCTCTTCAGTGCAGGAATCAGCATATAACTTTAAAAAGATACTTCTGAGGCACTCAAAGAAAATCAGTGGTCAAAAGGCCTTTATTGTATTCGCCATTTGATTCAAACTGCCCACGCGTTTCGACCCTTGAAGGCCTTCGTCAGGGCAAGCTCGCTATTTATTCTTATATGTGGCTGCCTTTAGTCAACATCTCCATGGAAACGAGCAGGAGACGCTAAACCCATCACAGCAAAGACAAAGACCAATTTGTTTTTAGGTATTTTTCAATGATAAAAATATCTGTAATAAAATAAATACCAATATTTAATTGTATTTATTTGGTCAAATGTTACACGGTGTGGCTTTAAGTGACTGCAGATTATTTAAATATATTTTTTATTTTTCATCTTTGTTCCCCCTTAATTTGAAGTCAGTTCAGGGTGAAAGGGGTGAATATCAAGGAGTGACATTCTGTACATTGTCAGAGCTCAAGGACAGAAGAGTGATTCACCAAATTTGCCTCCATGAGCTGTACAGAGTATTCATTCCTCTTTAAAGTGGACAGTCGGTTAATGTAGAAATGCTCAGCTTTGTGTCAAACATCATGTGTGGTTTTCCCGACAGCAAAAGGACTGGGGTAATGGAGTGAGACGCCACCAATTACAGGAGCCCCCGGGAGCTTGTCTGTGAATATTTGATGCTGCAGTGTTTGGTCGTAACCGCACGCTGACACTGACACAGTGAAGACCCAATTAGGTCATGAGCGGGACTGGCCAGTGTTCACCGAAGGAGTGAACAGTGGCAATCTTTAAACAGAATACTTTAATGATCTTAAATTGGAGACAGGCGTTAGCAAAGGAGAAGTGAAGCCAGTCTGCTGCTCACCGGTGACCACAATGCACTAAACAGCATCTCCAGCTTTCTCTCTTCAGACGTACCTATGTAAAATCCAGAAATAATCATCAACTATAATCAAGAAAGTATAGTTTTAGTTTCTATGTGCCTCTCTCAGATGATTCTTCTCTATACAGCATCATTTTTTCATCGATCCAGTCCATACCTTTCAATCATGGCCACATTGCCACATCGCCAGACCAAATAAGCACGTACTAAAGTCCCTGATACAGTTTACACAGTCTTAAAAGGGGGCAGCACTTCTTTGAGGAGGGGGCAGCGCAGAGGGAGCAGGTGTGTTGTTTAGGACTCAATAAGACGTGGCCTGCAAAATAGAAGAGCTCGCTGCACGTCTCCTCTCGATTACACAGTGACCAGACAAGTGCTTGTAAAGGCTGCTGCTTTCATTCAGGGACCTCTTCAGGAGCTGTCATTCCTCCCAAAAGCAGATTAGATTTGGAGTGGATGGAAGCGAACATGAGGTGCACATGCAGAGACACGGAAAAAGAAGGTCCATGTGGTTTTGCCATGGTCATGTCTAAGACTCTCTGGGGCTGTATACAATTTTATTTTGTTTTAATGAACAAAAGCGCTATTGATATTGGTGAAATCTGTCATACACTCATGACAAAAGCTGACCAATAGCAGGAACGTGTGAGGAAAGTAGACAGCATGTGTTTTAGCGTGCACCGACAACCGAATCATAATCACGATCTCTCCCTATTCAGATCAGTCCTATCACGATTCATATTTATATTGTTATATGGCCCGATCCTATACTACTTTTGTTATCTGTATTTTTTGATGTTGTGTGCTGGGAAAACGCTGTGACTTCGAGACAAAGTAACCGGCGGACAAGCTGGTTAGGAAGTGTGTGTTAGGGAGGGGGAGGAGCGTGGACTCTGTTGGTGAACTGTGGAGAAAAGAATGAGGAGCACGATGCAGGACATCCTCAGTAACAGACAGTAGTCGCCCCCTGCACAACACTGTGGCCGCTCAGAGAAGCAGCAGTGACAGACTCCTCTCTCTACCGGTCGCTACAAGACTGTATAACTGCTCTTGCTAATGTGCACTTACTATTGATAGAAACGTGTTATTTCTTACGTGTGCTATCTAGATTTTGTAATGGATTGTATTGAGAGTGCTTGGTTATGGCACACACTTTTCTGGCCAGCCATCCGCTCTTGTTTCATCTGTTCAAAAGCAGAACAATGTACTTAACTGCGTAAATTATGTTTTCAGAGAGTATTTTTTTCTTGTTGCCGCTGCACATTCCTGTTGAACTCTTCTATGTTTAAAATATATACACCTGGAATCGAACCAGGTGAGAATTGATTCCAGCCCTTTCTGTGTGGAGTTTGCATGTTCTCCCCGTGTCTGCGTAGGTTTCCTCTACCACTAAAAACATGTACTATAGGCCAGGATGAATGATGTGTGAGGGAATGTATGGTGGTGGTCAGAGGGACTGTTAGCGCAGATGTGTGCAGTCACGGCAGCACTTCTGTCAGTCTCCCCAGGGGAAACTGAAGCTACTAATGCTTACCACCACTGAGTATGGAGTGAATGTACAATTGTCTCCTGTAAAGTGCTTTGTGACCATGTCTGTGAAAGGCGCTAAATAAATAAAGAGCTTCTTCTACCATCCTGGTTGATACATCGTAAACGCTGCATGCCGCTTGTAGAATTTATCTATAAATCTGAATCTCAATATCAATCTACCTTATACCTTATCATATTTACAATTATATATTCTTGAAACATAAAAAAGGAAAAACAAAACAACAGTGCTAAAGTTTGAATGGTAGATACAGTACAAACCTCTACTGTAGCATTCTGCCAAGTTCTCCATGATAAACAGTACTGGCTAGACAAGGATTACCGTGGGATTACTTGGTTCAAGAGGAATATGCTCATCTCACTGAGCTGCAAATGTCATTTAAAATTTCATTAAATGTGTTATTTTGTTCTTCACCATATACGTGGTATGGACGGAGCACAAAGTCACACATGCCACACAGACAAACAAAGTAATATACAAAATAACATACTTCACTGATACAGTGGGAGAACCCCCTTTAAGCAGGAACCAAGATTACAGATGCTCTTTGTGCCTTTTGACTGAAACAGGACCAATTAATTACAATAATACTTTGCCAAAAATCTCTCTCTAAATACCAAAATCTAATTGTTTGTACACTTTAATATGACATGTAATAAATCTCGAACACAATTATTGAGACATAAATAACATTTTCTCATATTTCTTTCCAGCCCTTTGTATATAGACCGAAGACCTTAGGAATCCTTGTGTTGTCTGTTCATCAGTTGCAAATGGCTTGCAAGGATTTACACAAAGTAAATATTTCTCCAAATGTTAGTCTTGCTTGCTCATAGTAAAAGGTTGCGTAAAGTTAAGCATCCAATATTTTTCATATTGTATTTATTAAAAGTTGAATTGATTTGACTTAGATAGAAGCTTTGCTAAATTTGTCAACTTAGCTTTGAGGTATCCGGGCAAGACTCAAAGCTAAGCCACACATCCCTTCTGTCCTTACTATTGTTCCAGCTAATGGACGTTCACTGGACAATAAAACAGATTAACTGCTGAGCTCTTCCCAGAAGATGATGAAAGACCGTTGTGGAGTGGAGGGAGCTGCACAGGAGGAAGAGGAAGGAGGAGGTGGCGCTGACCAGTGCAGGACACCACGCTCTGAAACAGGGACAAACCCAGGAGGTGGTGCACCATTTCAGATGATCAGAGGAGACTGAAGGCAGCCAGTCGGGTTTCCTCCTTGTACTACGGTTTCCCCTACCTCTAGACACGTGACTGACTGGCTCTTTTGAACGGCTCTTTAAAGTGAACGTTTCGAACCGGATCTCAATTGTGAAAAGAGCCTAATCTTTTTTCCAGTCAATTTTACCCAGAACTCCCCCGAACGAACAGCAAAATGATGGAGACCAACACAACAAGCTGAATCCACAAAAAATATTTGTCAGACAGTTGCAGCCTCTTTTTATTAGTTGTGGCGCAAGATTTGAGTCACATCCCATTTTTGATGACTTAAATCAAAAGAGTGTGCCTTTTATCGATCGCATCTTAGATATTGTGAGTTATCTGGCTGGCGTTATTAAAATTTTATATAAAATTGAACCAGTCTTTTGGACGGCTCTTTGAAATGACTGCATCCCAAAGACTCAGCTCCCAGTAAAGAGCCGTAAGTCCCATCGCTACCTACCAGCGGCTCAAGACTAACACCTGAACACAATTTTGTTGCACAGTTGTACAATGACAAATAAAGCACTTACTTATATTTATCCCTCCTCGAACCTCCATCTTAACGTGGTGGAGGGGTTTGAGCGCCCAAATGATCCTGGGGGCTCTGTTGTCGGGGGCTTTGTGCCCCTGGTAGGGTCTCCCATGGCAAACAGGTCCTAGGTGACGGGTCAGACAAAGAGCGGTTCAGAAGCCCCTTATGAGAGACCAACAGGCCCGGTTTAATCATGAGGCCGTCCTTCTGTGGACCCACCACCTGCAGGAGGAGCCATAGGGGCTGGTGCAATGTGATTTGGGCTGCTCCCACGACCCGGCAACGGACAAGTGGAAGAAGATGGATGGATGAACTTATATTCATCAAGCGTATTTCTATTTCCACTGGGCACTCAAAGCACTTTGCATCAAGTCACCCATTCACTTTTATTCATGCATGTGCAACCTGGAGTGTCTTGCTCAAGGGAACAATCTCATCAACAGGATTGATCTACAAACCGGTCGGCAAATGCACTAACAACTAAGCTACTGTCGTCCCTATTGATTACTCAAATTCATTTGTCCTGAGGTATGACGTTTCAATACTTCACAGCATTGCTACAAAGCTATAAACAAATTAATTATAGCTATATGAACATTTTGTGAGTCAGTGCATAACCTGTAAAGTTTTAGCTAATGCTATAATCTGCGCTCCATGTCTGTAGTTCCCTTTCAGCTTGTAGAACAATTTCCCTGTTGCTTTAAGAAAAGGGTTTGTTTTGCAGAGTGGAGCAGATGTCTCATGATCTAAGCAACATCGGCGTCATTACTCACAATCCTTCAGAGCACCGGGATCTATTATTCATGATGTTAGAGCGGGCTTTAGCATCACTGTTGCACCTCACGCCCATTTATTCAAATCTACTGTAAACGAGAGCAGCGGGGAGCGGAATAATACAGATAGACTGTTTATTGATCATTTGTCAGAGCTCTGCTTCAGCAATTTCTGGCATAATAGGCACCAATGATTGCATTTCTCAAACAAATATGTAGTTCGGTCTCTGTTTGCTCTATTCATTGGCTTCAATTGAAATGTTTTATGCACATACTTGAGACCCAATCAAAGTTGCAAAGTTAAGAAGCCCATGTGTCCTCATTGCCACAAATCCAAGCTTAGCAGGAGCATCTTAAATCAAAGGATGAGAAACCTGTGCTCTGTGCTCTAAAAGAGAGATTTAAGAGATTTTTCTGTGGCGTTGCTTAGCAGCCCGTAGACTCTGAACTCTTTCTATTGTATATTTATGCTGATGCTTTGTAATTGTTTTGTCCTCTTCAACGTTTGTGCTCCTTTTGTACAATAACTATGAGACGTTTATTCAATACTCACTGCTGTTGGATGCCTGCTACTTTGTAACATAGGCTCCTAATTTGCTCTGGGAACTCTGCATTGTTTATGCAGCATTACTCAATAGCATTTTAGTGTGAAGAATATCACACTATACCGCCTTTGCTCTGCCCGATCCCGTCAGATCTCGGAAGCTAAAGGTGTCTTTCCACATGCAGGCGCGTGTCAGCCGAATGGCTGCTCCACCTGCTTTGTCGAGCTTTTCCATAACAAAGGCCAGGGCCAAACCGGTCTGACCAGGTATAGGTTTGGGACCGACCTCTGGCTGTGGCCAAAGCGCGCTAGCCCGTGTCTGATGTGACGTGAACAGACTCTGGCCTCTGATTGGCAACGAGAGAGTGGATGGCCTTCACTATTGACACACAGGTCATACGGATTTGATATTTCATAACATCATACCGCTGTGCTAAAAGGGGATTTTGCCGATATTAGCATTTAGCCGCTGTAAAGCACAGCTTTAGCTGGTGTTAGCGTAACATTTGCATGTAGCTTACCTTCATAGTTGTAGTCCACATTTTGTTCTCATTGCGGCTTACAAAACTTTTAATGACGATCTGTACAGCGCACTAATGGTAAAATGGTAAATGGACTCACCTTATATAGCGCTTTTCTACCTTTATCAGGCCCAAAGCGCTTTACAGTAAGGAACCAGTCACCCATTCACACTCTCATTCATACACCAATGTACGCAGACACTGGGGGCCGCGCCCACCACAACTGCAGGTGTGTGTGTGTGGTGGAAACAGAAAGGTGTGCGGGGTAGTGTTGATACGTGCACGTAGATATTGGCGTGTGTGGTCGGGTTGCGTTATGTGGAACGACGGCTTAAGTGTAGTGTAGTGTCGCGCCCTCCTCCCGTACTCTATGAAAGGTACTCCCGCTCTCTTGCTCGGCCCTCCTGACCTCTCCCATCTGATGTTACACGCCGGTAAGAGCAGAGTGATAAGCTCAGCCACAGCATGTTGTGGTTATTGAAGAAGTAAACGCGTTGTCATCGTTCTCCAGCGTCAAGCCCCGGTGACTCGCTACAGTTACTTGCGTATGCTCACTTCCTGGCTGTGGCTCCTTGTGTCGGGCCGTTGTGTCTCCGGTGCGGTCGAGGCATGTTTGTGCGCACGTTATAGTGGCATGCCACATGCAAACGACTCGGTTCTTGTCGGATAGGCCTCCTCTTTCTGTGATTCTTCTCTGTGACTCCTCCGAGGAAACCTGTCGCTCAACTAGCATGATATTATATGGACGGTAAACATCACAACACAACCCCGATGGGTAGTAGTCGGGCCTGCAGAGAAGAGGTAACGGCGTCAAGCAACTCTTTGCAAATGCAGTAGGATGCTGCCGCCAGCGGTTGTGTTGAGTGCTTACTTCAATGGACATGGTGCTCAGCGCTGCCGTGAGAGCCACTTTTCATTTTCTTTGTTATTTCAGTTGGACTATTGAGAGGGACGGTTTTGTGATGTTCCTCTGTTTTAATCCAGATCAAGTAACTTAATAACTGAAGCTCTGTCCCTATCCGTTAACAAACCTGTGTGCATTCTTTATTGCGTCTGTGTCCAAGTTTATTGAAGTGTATATATTCCTCTGATCCGAATGCCTGGGCATTTCAAACCACAGCTGCTGTAATTTAATTTCACAGATTGTTCGGATGGAAATTTTGGGGTCCTGGCCTGAAAAGTTTGAAGACCCCTGACGTAGACTATCGACTATACATTTACTGTTTTGTTTTAGATTTTTTTTTACATTTTCACCATACAAGATGAATCAGATAACCCTGTAACACATTATTCTCTGTGCTACTTGACCGTTAAGCTGCTGCAGTGCTAAGAGCTGGTCTCCTCTCCACTGCACCTCGCCCATACCTCCCCATTGTGCCCCTGTTCTTTATGTCAGCTTGTTGAAATGAAGGGTGTGCGTGCCTTGTTCCCCTCACTCGCATTATCAGCTGTATCAATAAGCTACTGAAGTGGCAGATTACACACATATTTTTCCACAAAAACAATAACTAGAAATGGTGTGTCATATTTCTGAATAGAAAGCATTTCTTTGCTTCCAGGTAGTCCATAGTGTGTGATGCCCATTAAGATAAGCATATCTGAGTCATCGTCCATTGACGCATGCTGGGAACTTTTACAAAATACAAAGTGGAGATATCCATCAGCGTATTTGAACTTTTAACCATATCATAATATTCAACACTCATCCAAACATACCTGGAGCAGTATTTTTGCTTCATTCACACTTATGAGTAATCCTGGAACTGATTTAATCATTTCTTATATGGATAAAGCACAATCTGTATTTCCTGCTTTTTGTTGCACAGTAGATTGAAACTGGGAGTGTCCTTTTAAGACCATAAACCATTACTGGACCTGGTTCTGAGCCATTCTGCACTTACACTGTTTTTATCATATCAATTTGTTATCTAAAATCCTTCCATCCATCCATCCATTTCTTCTGCTTTATCCGGGGCGGAGGCAGCAGTCTAAGCAGAGATGCCCAGACTTCCCGATGCACGCACACCTCCTCCAGCTGTTCTGGGGGACTCCGAGGCGACACCAGTCCAGCTCGGAGACATAGTCCCACCAGCGTGTCCTGGGCCTTCCACGAGGCCTCCTCCCTCCCTTTATCTAAAATCATGGCTTGTATTTAATGATTTGTCATTCCACTTGCTGCCAGTGGAGGGGTTCCAGACAACATCCAAGAGCCCTAAAGGGAAATCTTTACTCAACACACATGGATGATGAAAATAATTAAAATGAAATGAATAAAATGTAAAAGATCACTGTCCAGGTGCCAGGTTTACAAGTCACAATTATATGTCCACTTTAAATCAGTCCTACCAAGTGAATGAATGGTACATGTTGTGTATGTACTTTCAGCCTTAGTTATTTTAAGTGTTAAAGGAACAGGCTGGAGCCATGTTTTCAAATGTGCTATGCAAATATTGTTTCCTCTCCTATAGTATTTCTCCTATCCTAGTACAGTATTACGCAATAAAAAGTGTTCTCATATTGTTCATTTTGTCCTCCATTTTGAAGGTCTTGATCACATGATTTCCTTCACACAATT
Source organism: Neogobius melanostomus (assembly GCA_007210695.1). Classification (NCBI taxonomy): domain Eukaryota; kingdom Metazoa; phylum Chordata; class Actinopteri; order Gobiiformes; family Gobiidae; genus Neogobius; species Neogobius melanostomus. The sequence continues at coordinate 1,809,519 of VHKM01000153.1, forward strand.
TAATTTCCCCCATTCCATTCCCTTTCCCTTTAGATTCCAATCAACCTTTTGGAAAACCTTGGATTTCTTCTGCTGTAGCTCAGGGAAACAGGTGGATTCGCCGGTTTGTCATGCCACCCTGTTTTTGGTAGGGAGGGGTAAACGAGCAGGAAAACAGCCCCCAATCTCCCGATGTGAGCTCCAGTCATCCCGGGTCCCCACCTCTATCACACCCGGAGATTGGATTGATTCCCCCCGTCGTGCCGGACCCTCAAACCCTGGCGCGAATTCAAACTCGGACGCACTTACTTGTATGTTGTTGGTGACACATGCCAGATTGCCGTTGCGCTGTTACGCTGGCGCCAAAAAGAGGCCAATGTGATGATTACTGCTCTGACAAAGGCACCAGGAGGGATATTGTCCTGCCCTATCCATCTGCTCCGGCAATTTCATGTTTTCTGATGAGCTGCAAAACCAAAAGAAAGAGCGGTTAGTCATCCCTGTGAAGCAAACATTGTCCATTGTCGTTCAAGACAGACTGTGTTGTGCTTGATTAAAGTCATCAGAGGCTTTGAGCAGATCTCTTTGTTGTCCGAGAACACACTGGTAAACACGTTGACACGGCCCGGGTCATTAATTGCCGGTGACGATGTGCAAAACGGTTTGCTGAGGGTTTCAGGGGCAGATGGGATGACGTGCAAAAACAAACGCCTGATGTCCGAGAAATGTTTTCAAGGGAAAGGTGAGGTGGACTGAGGTGCAGTGTTAGGGTAACGAGTTATAATAATATATTCCTTTTTTCAGTAACTAAGGAACCTAACATGTTACTTAAACAAAATATGCAAATATATTATCATTACAATTTAAAGAGGGGGTATTATGCTTTTTTCAATCACATAGCACCAGTCTATAGCATACTACAATGATGACGTAACCTTCTGTTGGTCTGTATATGCAGTAAATTAAAATAACTGCCTTGAATAAAATTGCTCTCTCAAAATGGCTGTACTGAACGTCTTGAAATAGGCCTCTGTCTCTTTAAGAAGCTTTCCGACACGCCCCCTTCAGCACACTGCTGTGGCATCTAAACAACACTACTGTGCGGGGAGGGGGCTCTGCTGAGCTGAGGAGCAGTGGTTGGTGGCTTGGCTGGTGACAAAAGGTCCAGAGGCGTCTCCAGGAGGTGGGGGCGTTCCTAGGAGGACTGAGGCATTGCTACACCTAAAATGGCTGCCGTCTAAGTTTTTACTGATTACTCAAAAATACGTGAATGAGCCAAGGCAACACTCCAGGCATGTGTTTAATGAGGGAATGATATAATAACATGATATAAAGCTTGAAAAAGTCGATTTTACATAATACCCCCCCTTTAAAGGAACAGGCCACTGTTTTTCATACTGAGATATGTTCTTACCTGAGCTTAGACAAGTTGATACGTACCTGTCTGGTCTTTGTGCCCGTGGAAGAGCGTGGGCGCTTCTAACTTCACCCCGTTTGGAGCTATAGGAATATACTGGGAGAGACCAAATGCTAACAACATAATTGGTCTTTTGCGTGACTGAGCGCACGCACAAAGACCAGACAGGTGTGTAGCAACTCGTCTAAGCTCAGGTTAGAACATATCTCAGTATGTAAAAACTGTGGCCTATTCCTTTAACAGTGTTGGGTAAGTTACTTAAAAATGGTAATATATTCTATAGTAGTAGTTACAGCTTTAAAAATGTAATGTGTTTGTACTGTTTCAAAAAATTTGGCTGAGTTACACTACTTTGAGTTACTTTGGGCAAAATATAACTGAAAATAGTAACAATGCCACTGAGCAAAAGTCCAGTCCATTTCCTCCGCTGTCCCCATTCTCTCGTAATTTGTTTTGACGACATTAACTACACGCAACTGCAGGTCTTATACACCAACCTCCAACTTGATTTGGTGTTAGTTGAAATGTAATGACTAATATTCCCATATTTTGTTTAAGTAATATGTTATATTCCTTAGTTACTGAAAAAAGTAATAACTTGTTACTTTTATAATACTTCACCCCCAACGCTGCAATTTGAGTAACTCAAGTTACAACTGCATTTAAAAGGTTTGTATTGATGTACGAACAAAAGATGCCAAACTCCTCCCATATAAAATGCATCACTAAATCAAGTTGAACACTGGTGTATTAGATCTGCAGTTGTGTGTAGCTAAAAACAAAAACACGAGAGAATGGGGAAAGCGAAGGAAAAGGAAATCTGTGACTGCACTTTTGCTCAGTGGCATTATTACTATTTTCAGTTTATATTTTGCCAAAAGTAACTCAAAAGTAGCTCAAAGTAGTGTAACTCGGCTACATTTTTTCAAACAGTAATATGTAATACAAACATATTGCATTTTCAAAGCTGTGACTATTAAGATATAATGTATTACAATTTTAAAGGAACTTGCCCAACACTGCTGAGGTGGTAGTATTAAGATTTTAAGCCACACGAGTCAGCAGTTTGAAAAGCATTTTATTTGGTATCATTTATGCCAGAGTAACACTGCATCTGGGGTTAGCCACCTACAAACATATCAATGGTCTTATCAATATAATCTAATGACTATCTAGAATGTTTATGAATTTTTAACAAATTATTGGAAAACCTTTGCAAACAATTTAGAATACACACATGCCAGTTTATCCCATCGCGAGACAGGAGATATTCATTTTGGTTAAATGGTCACCTATGCACTAAGAATGATAACAAAATGCAGTCTTGCTTTATGTGGCGATTTGGAAATGTGTCATTCTTGTGCCAGGCTTTGTCATTTATTATGAATATGTATAGAGGAGTAATGCTATTTTCCCACACCCACCTCTTGATAAAATGTGCACTCACAAATACAATACAGTTGCTGACAAATGGACTTTTAGTTTTCATCTCCCTCTGTGTGTAACAATTTGAATATGAAAAGAAGTCGCAACAAAGACGGTGGAGAGCAGGGGAAATTATAGCTCATTTTCTGCAACAGTGAATCAGCTCAAATCAATAGCCTAATAAAATGTCGTGCCGTTGCATAATATTTAGCTACTTTGGTAATATTGCACCACACCACTTGTTGTCAGGACCCTGTATAAGACAATCACTGAGTTCTAGTTTTTCAGTGTGCATGAAAAAACAAAAAACAAACATGATATATACTATAAACAATTAAGTGAGTTTGCTATGGCAGATACATGATCTTCTAACAGATACAGGATCAACAAGTCCATTTAGGTCTAGAGGCCAATAGTCAACTCTACTCTTATCGAATAATGGTCACTGATGATCAGAACAGTAAACATTTTATGTGAAAAAAAAGTTGATATTTGTGCATCTGGGCAGCTGTTGGCAGCCAATAATTTCCTGATTTGACCAATATCGTCCACTTACGGACCGAGAGGCGGGACTTCATCGCACCAAGAGACAGAAGCTGCCACTTCACTCTTCCAAAACATTAAGATGGCGTGCGTGGTTTGAATCATTAATGTCCTCTTATTTGACCTCGTTGAATTATTGCACCAATGCCAAAGCCCTGCAGACCAAAGATGTATGTAAGAATTTGCACTGTAAAGCTATTTATTGTTGTATTTATGTATCATTCAGCACTTTGATACAGAGTAATGCTATATGGGCTGGAATGGTGATGGTGAATAACAGTAATACCAACATGGTAATAAAATAGGTATAGGAAACAAAATATAATTGTTATAAAGTGTAACATACTATGAATGTGACTTAATATACTGCATTGTTGCGTCTGTACATATGTAACCAACTTAATTAATTGTTTTGTAAGATAATAAGAACTAAACCGTGTATGTTGCAACCACATTATTATTAAGTATATGAACAGGGTAATGACCGAAAGGACAAGATCGCGAATACAAGCGGCCGAAATGAGTTCCTTCGCAGGGTGGCTGGCGCACCTCCGAGATCGGGTGAGGAGCTCAGTTACCCGGGAGGAGCTCGGGTAGAGTCGCTACTCTTCACGTCGAAAGGAGCCAGCTGAGGTGGCTAGGGCATCTGTTCCGGATGCCTCCTGGTCGCCTCCTCGGGAGGTGTTCAGCATGTCCTATTGGAGGAGGCCTCGTGGAAGCCCAGGACACGCTGGTGGACTATGTCTCCGAGCTGGCCTGGTGTCGCCTCGGGGTCCCCCAGAACAGCTGGAGGAGGTGTGCGTGGATCGGAAGTCTGGGCATCTCTGCTGAGACTGCTGCTCCGCGACCCGGCCCGGATAAAGCGGAAGAAAATGGATGGATGGATGATATATGAACAGGGGTGGGAGTCAATAAGCTTGTCTTCTTCCACTCCTTTTCGAGCTAGAACGTTAATTATTTTTCTTTATTATATTTTTCTGGATTTGTGCCTGTGTTGTGTAGCTCGAAATAAAAAATCAAACAGTGTATTTTTATTTACACTGAAAGCTGAAGCCTTGCATACCTGAAAAAATAAAAATAATAAAATAAATGGTGGCGCGCGACTGATACACTGTTCCTTCTGCTCTTGGTCTGTTTTAAATAATTGGAAAATATACATTTGTGTGCACTCATCATTAGTGTTAAATCCGCTCCAAAGTCAACGGCAGTTCAATCGTCAACTGTGCAAATCCTATCCATTTTATAACTGCCCAAGGAAGAGTCCCAAAAGAATCATGTGCAAACGCGTTTATGCACGTAAAAAAAATGGACATGATCTGTGTGAGTGCATGGAAAGAAATAGATCTTTCGAAAATACCACATAAATTAGCTTCCTTTGGTATACCTAATAATAATATTCTACTGCCTATTTATTCTTTTCTTTTTATATAATGACAAAAGCATAAATATGAAAAATAACATAGGCTGAATGTTATAGGCGTAATAGGTTTTCGATTTAAAACAACCCTTAAATAAATATGGAAATGTACGTGTATGTGTCTTGCTTCTCTTTTGTGAACAGGACTGTAAAGGTTTGAGAAATTTTCAAAATCTTCTTCCTTAATTTTGCTAATCATGAAAAATCGTAAAATCGCAATATCTTTCCTGTAGAAAAATGTAGAATCGTGACATCCCTATTATGTATATATATATATATATATATATATATATATTTTTTTTTTTTTTTTTTTTTTAATAAAAATTTGATTTCGGGAAACTACTATGAAAATATTTTTGTTTCCCACATGAATCAATTAATTTCATTTCAAGTTTGACGTTGCTGCGTCCCAGGTGACGTGTGACGCTCGCCCTGCGGCTCACGGTGCATTCTGGGTCCACCCCAAGATGGCAGCGCCCTGGTTGCAGTACTGAAGAAGTGCCTCTCCAGAGAAATTCTCGGGATTCTTGTGTTTTCTGCCCGAACCAAAGCAGGAGCCTGTCTCGCAGTGTCGCAGCTGTGCAGCTGAGCAGTGTCGGCGGCCGGTGCTTGATCGTGCGGCCGGTGCTGCGTGTGGCTGTGGCAGAGAGTCCGTGTGAAGATGGGCCTCGCTCTCAGCTGCTGCCCATAGCGAAGAGCCGCGGGGAGAGGAGCCGCGGATTCCCCTGCAAACACGCGCCTGTCCTGCTCGGCTTTGACGGCTTTGACCTCCTGTACCGGCTCTGGACGCTGCCTTACAAGTTTCTGACGCGGATAGTTTGTGCGACTTTGTCTGTCATCGCCCGCAGAAGGAGAGGCTCGGCACGGGCTGACAGTCACCAAGGACCAAGGTTTGCACGCTTCTGCACGCTCCGCTGCTGGACTAGCGCCATTTCTGCACATCTGCTTTGTCACCTGTCTCGCTGCTTGTGCCAATTCGCAACTTAGCTGGAAACTCTGCTTTTAATAGCTTGAGCCTTTACACATGCAGTCTGACGGTAGACAGCGCTAACACGGAGCTGTCAAATTAGCCGCGCTAGCTTCGCTAACAGGGAGCTAGCCGGCTTTTTTTGAGACCAGAGAAGCACAGATCCGGACTGAGGCGTCCAGGTGAACAGAGGCTGTTAACATGAACTCATACAGGTACACAAACTAACACACTGCACCCAGCCCCTCTACACTTCTATATACTTTAGTCAATCACAGCTAGACTTTGCAAACGCTCACTTGAGATTAGCTGCAAGACCTAAGCATCATGATTGTTCAGGGTAGCTTGACCAGTACTGAAGACAATCCCTGTATACATAAACAAATGTATTTTCCAGCATAGGTCTACTGATTCCAATACTTCCATTTGCTGTGTCCCAGTCATCCAATCTCAGTCTTTGCCTGCTGTCATGTTATTAGTGTTTTGTGTTTGAAATGTTTGAATCTTTTGCCTATATATTTGTTTAATTATCGGTTGAGCTAGTGAAAATACTACACTGTATTCTTTGATGTTGCACTAAGTGTCTGAAACTGAGAAACAGAAGTGATACTAATCTATTTTTGTCCAAGCAGTCTTTGTTTTTAATGGGGTTTTATGCTGCATTCACGCTTTCCTTTCATGCTGACTTTTGGCTTTATTTGGACAAAATGCCCTCTCAGTGTTTTACGTTATGCTTGAAGAGAGCTGATGTTGAGAGCTTTGCTGATCAACAATATTCTTAAATTATTAATGTTGTATTTGAGGCACTTTGTAACTGTGTACATTTATGCCATACTATGCCATAACATTAAATCTTTGTATAAAGTAGATTTGCTTTTTCAAGGCCATCCTTTTAAGCCTTTAATGTTGTTCTATTCACATTAATTTCTTATCCAAAAAAGACCACTCATGCACCTTATCTTAGTGTAGTCAGTTTGCTCTTTTTCCCTCCTCCCGCTCACAATTTAAATAAGATTCAACTGTGCAGGAAACCTTACAGATCAGATTGAATCTAACAGCCCATTGAAGCTGGGATGATACTAAAATCTCTCATGAACAATACCGTTTGTGAAATTATAAGATGAATGTTAAAGGAATAGGCCACCGTTTTTACATACTGAGATATGTTCTTACCTGAGCTTAGACGAGTTCATTGTACCTGTCTGGTCTCCACGTGTGCCTTCAGTAACGTAAACACAGCACAGACGGCGTTAGCATTTAGCCTCTCTTCTCCTCTATAGCTCCAAACGAGGTGAAGATAGAAGCTACCAAACTCTTCCACGTTTCCCTATTTAAATATGGTTACGTGAAGTGTACACTACAAAGTATAATTACACAAAATTAAACAATGTGGATTTTCTAAGCGGATAAAAAGGGAACTATATGTAAGGCGTAATAATACCAGGAGTAATTCGGCATCCGCGCAGTGATATCTTCACTTTACTGTGCAGATGCTGAACTACTCCTGGTATTATTACGCCTTACAATATAGTTCCCCTTTTTATCGGCTTAGAAAATCCACATTGTTTAATTTTGTGTAATTATACTTTGTAGTGTAACACTTCACGTAACCATATTTAAATAGGGAAAACGTGGAAGAGTTTGGTAGCTTCTATCTTCACCTCGTTTGGAGCTATAGAGGAGAAGAGAGAGGCTAAATGCTAACGCCGCCTGTGCTGTGTTTACGTTACGGAAGGCACACGTGGAGACCAGACAGGTACAAATGAACTTGTCAAAGCTAAGGTAAGAACATATCTCAGTATTTAAAAACGGTGGCCTATTCCTTTAAGTATTGGTATACATGTGGCTATAGAACTCAGTTAAAAATACCCCTAATTTGTTTTCTGCAAATGCCTGGGTCAAGAAGAAAATGTTGCCTGCCTGCTAATGGTTTATGTAGAAGGAAATTTGAGGCTAGATCTTTACCAAAACAAGTGTGAAGTGAAGGTGTCTGGACTTGAGAACCACCTCATGATCTTTCCTTCCAGATTAGAGGTAACTATTGTGTTTGGCTTTCTCTTGTGGAGGAGGTGACAGACTGAATAATGCAGGATTACTCCAACATGAAGTATGTTTTCAATGAATGGATAACATTATAACATTAAAGCTCAAATAGTTTAATATTCAAGAAATGCGTTACAATAAAAGATTAGAGGGCAAAATTCACATATTCATAATAATTGTGATACAAAGTTAGGGGTGTGTTCCAAAGCGTGTACAGTCTCAAAACTGGCCATTAACTTTGCACCTCCCACAGGGCATTAATGAAAATGGACTCTGAGCTGCACTCGCCAGCGCTGGCTCTGGCTGAGGAAGAGGAGGCCGACATGAACGACTGGAAGCTGCCGCTGGCGTTCATGAAGAAAAGGCACTCGGAGAAGATCGAGGGCTCCAAGGCTCTGGCCCAAAGCTGGAGGATGAAGGACCGGGTGAGTCTAAGCGCTTTGTGTGAGAACAGTGATTTCAAAGTGTTCTGAGATGAAGCTGTGCTGAGCTTGAAAAGAGGTTAAAGGGTTTGAGCTGGGTGTCATTTTTATAAGGTCGTCTTTCCCCAGAGAGAGAAGCCCCTTAAAACAACGTGGAACAGGACTGTTGACTATACTGTATATGAAGCTGAGAAAGTTTGTTGTACAATGATAATAAAGCACCTCAACCTTAATCATAACCTTAACCTGCGTGTCAGAGTAAAGAAATAAGGATATTGCGTTTATTGATAATAACTTGAGGTTATTGCATTATTGTTTTTCTTGGATAATCTCTAGAAAATGTTGTCTTGCCTAAGTGTCTGTCCTTCTGTTATGGGTTGTGAAACTCATTGCTCACTGGTTGCTCTTCGCCATGTTACATTTCTGTGCTTTTTCCAGAGAACAATCAGTCATGCTTAACCAATAACAGCATAATCTGTCACATGTCTTCTCATGTTGGCACGTGAACACTGATTTCATGATACGGGCAACGACACAGTCTCAGTGGATCAGCAGAGTGGCTTTATCAGGCAGAAGTTATTACCACATTTAGGAAGAAGGTCAAAAGTCAGGAAGCGCAAAGCAAAAAATCCCAGACAGTGTGCCGCTATCATGCACGACATTTTTAAAACCCGCCTTCGAGGAATTGGGTGGATTGCTATTAGAATATTGATATTTTGATACAGGAGCCGGAATCAAAAGGATTCATCATGTCTAGACATCAATCCTTACATTCTTTAAAAAAACCTTTTTAATCATTTATGTTTATCGTATGTTTTTATGCTCATCAAGTGGTTAGATTAGCAGATAGATTAGATGAGCAGTGGAGCAACATGAGAGATTATGGCCTAATATTTCCGAGTTTCAATGTGTTTTAAAGCAGTACTAAGTAACTTGTTTACCTTAATAAATCCTTTTCGTAATCCCTGCAAGTGTTGATGGGATGATTGGAGGGTCTTTCGTCTCTGGCCAGAAAACCACAAATGGAACTTTCCTGCCTCTGGGTCGGAGACACCAATACACACTAATGGAATCACGAAGAAGAAGCTAACAGGCTAACGGGCAAAGCTAACTGCGGATAGTGCCACTTAAACAGTATTTACAGCCAAGTTTGAGTGAAAAAATTATCTCCTTTGTGTAATTGGATGTACAATATCCCTCAGCGTAGTATTTACTCTGATGGACAATTAATGAACAAAAAACCGTAACATGCTACGACACCTGCAGTGACGCTTATGGCCTCTAGGGGCATGAGTTACTTAGTTCTGCTTTAATGTAAAGCACATTGTTATCATCAGATCATATCGGGAAACTATTATTCGTAAAGGATCAAAACAAAAATCCCTGATATTGACCATCTGTGCCATCTTTACTGCAGTAAGTTACAGAAGTATAGTTCGGGTTTACCCAAATCTAAAGCTTTCGACTGGAGAGCAACAGTGTAATGCTGCATTTGAAAGAAAACTGATTGGAACTCTTTTGTTTTGTCACTTTTTATTGTTGTGTTATTGTTGCTTTTCTGGCACATTTTTGTTGCTGCTTTGTTGTTTTTGTCACTTTTTCGTGGCTTTTTTTGTACCAAATGACAAGAAAGCAGAGAAAATCAATCCATAAAACATCAACATAAAAGTTAATTAATACAGTAAAAAGCAAGAAGCAGATAAAATATTTTCAGTTCTCACGGGTAAAAATAACAGTTTTCAGCCTGGATTGTCAGAGTTGTCAGAGTTGAGGCCTGTCCTCGTGTAGACTGTTCCAGATCAAACATAAGTGATTTGAGTTTGCAGTGATTATGTGCAGATTTATAGTGCTTCCAGAATTCAACCCACCTTTCCCACATGCTCTTTACCTAATAACACAGTGCTCCTGTAAGCCCACTTCTTTCTAATGACACCATTTGACAAGACTCTAAGAGCCGGGCTCAGCGCTAAATCACCGCGTCCCCTCCTCTTTTATCACAACTCCAATTCATTTGATTCTGCTCGAAGCCACACTCTGACAGGGGAACCTCAAAGCTCTGCTCATGAATGAACTACACTGTGTTCCAGCACCTTCACGTCTCATAAAGCTGTCGTTTGATCCACTGTGGTGCCACCAGCCTGATTATTTCACTGGCTCCCGGCTTCACAGAGCCACCGCTGTAATGATGGCTGCCGCTTCATAGTCATATATAACCCCGACCAGCTCCATGTCTCCTCAGTAAATACACCCAAATGAAATTTTAACATCTCGCCGCTGTCCACGGCTCTCGAGAATTACGCCGAGTGTTCGCAGAGTGCGTAGCTTCAGGGAAATGTGGAATAAGACGACATCATTAAAAGTGAATGTAGTATTGATTTGAAAGGGGCAATAATGTCCGGCTGGAATTGGGATTTTTTATCAGAAAGTCGTGCTAAATGAAACGGGTTACATTATTATAGCCAGCAGCGCTTTTGCACAGTAGACTCATGTACTCGTTATGTGCTGGGCTCAGAGTCTAAAGAGATTGTACTGGACGTGGTGACCTTTAACACAAACTACAATATTGAATAGTTATGGGCCAGGATAATTATGTCGACGCTCACATCGCAATAGTAATCTCATTCTCAAACCCCCAGACTTCCATGTTTTCTATTAATGCATGGGTTCCTAAAAATGTGGACGCTAAATGTCATGGGATCCTCACAGTAAAATCGAACTAGTGTCTTGTCCTTAATCTGTATTAATATTCATTTAGTTGCTTATATTCTTTTTTTTTTTTTTTTTTTACCTAATAGATGCACAGGTTTAATTAAAAAGATATTCACATCAAAACATGGTCTAATACGGTTCCATGGGATTTGATTTCAAGGTGTAACAGTACCTTTCCATCAGTATGAGTGGTGAGTGGGAGATTACTACAAAAGCATGACCAACAAAATGTTTTTTTTTGAAGAAAACCTTCAAGAACAGGCACTTTCTCCTGTCTCTCAAAATGAAATGCACAGCAGCATCTTTGTCAGCCACCATTTTGAATGTTTTGGTTTCGGAAATTCAGAAGCTACATTTGCTGCTTCACTTGTAACTCTTTTTATTTAGCTCTTTACATTATGCTATGACTTGACTTGACAATATTATTTAATGTAAACTGTAATAAATTTGATGTCATGGATGCTGGATCTGGATAGAATAGAATAGAAGTTACAATAGAAGTTACAGCAGGGAAGTGAGATAGTGCAAAGCTAAAGCTAAAAAGAGCAGCGTGAGGCGTTCAAGTGGGCCGTGAAAGATGTGATGCACTGTGGGAAATCTGAGTTTTTGCTCTTGAAAACACACAGACTGTCCCCGAGCACTTGAACCAGAAACACGGGAGGAGCACAAATCAATCTGCTGTCACCGGACCGCTTTGCCCTTGTAGTTTGTGACTTTCAGCGTGTTTTTGACGTCTGAAAACTCTATTGGCACGATGGGCACGATGCAGGGTCTTCAGTTTCTGCACCTGCGACACATCTGCGATAAGAGCTGCCCGATAGTGAAACAGTTATCACTATTATCATGCAATACAAGGTCAGACGGAGACCAAAGTATTCACATAGCTTTTACTGTCAGCCACTTTATGATCATTTTAGACACTTTAGTTTGATTATGGGCTGATTTTCTTTTTGTGAAAATGTGGGATCCTGCCTGTAATGACCCAAACTCAAGGATCAATTTGTACAAATGGTGTTGGTCATCATTATATTGTCACTGAGCAGGAGATTGTGGAAATTCTCCTCCAGGAATTTATCTGTATTTATTTTTATTTGGCTTCTTGTTTCTCCACAGCATGCTCTATAATGAGCATGAGGTCATGCTAGTTTTAGCAAACAAAGCTGAACTTCAGCCTGATGATAAGATAAGCACATTCGTCATGGATTTACTTTTCCACTGAATTGTAACAGACAGATGTTATTTTTTGTAATTCTTTACTTTCATCGCTGGGATGATACACTTTTGTTGCGATACAGTATATCCTGATACAGAGGGCCAGATACAATAAGTATTACGATAATAATAATATAATATAATAATAATAATGCATTGGTTTAATATAGTGCTTTTCTGGACACTCAGACGCTTTACATTGCATTATTCATTTACTCCATACTTGGTGGTGGTAAGCTACTATTGTAGCCACAGCTGCCCTGGGGTAGACTGACGGAAACGAGGCAACCAGTCTGTGCCATCGGCCCCTCCGACCGCCATCAACCACTCACTACATTCGCTACATGTCATTCTAACAAACTGCAACACTTGACCCTGAATGAATTGAATAAGAAAGCAGAAGTTGAGTTTCCAAAGGTTATATTAAATCAGTCACAGGTTGAGTAAAACATTTGGAAAACGCAAATGGCTGACACATTTTAAAAGTTTCCTCTTTTGTTTAAATCAATCAGCAACAGATCAGATATTAACCCATTAACTTTAAGTAAAAAAACATACACATTCTAATGGACTGAGTCGAGTATCAAAAGTAAGATATTGTAAGTATTGAGATTCATGACTTCTAATACGAAACGATACGCATATTACAGCAAAGATCTATTACGAAACATTGCAAAACCCAACGCTATTAACCTCTTAATTGGTTTTGGTGATTTTTGTGTGTGATTATTACAGTATAGTACAATTATTTGCAACCACAATGTACATACATAACTATATTCTCTTCCATTTCCCCTTATCATCTGCAGTAGGCTTTTACCAAAGACGGCGTACTCATTTCTTACCCTCCCCATAAGTAACTGTCCTAATAATATCCCTCAAAATGCCGTGTGCTTTGGTTCACAAAGTCAGATCCACCTTCAAAGTTTTTTTGAAACCTTCTATTCTAATTGTCAGTCCCCTGTTTGGGTGAAGCTGACGTCAGAGCGCTTTGACGCAAACTTGATGGATCACTGAGTCTCTGTCCGCTCCGTCACCGACACGTTTGTCCGGTGCAAACTGGAATAGTGCTGCTGAGCCACACTTTCAGGTGCTGCTGAAGGACAATTGATCCAACAGCGGATAGACGGGATATTTACGGCCAGGGACGATTGGAGCATAATAGAGAATTCCATCCGGTTATGTTTGATAGATAAATAATGTGGACGAGCGGTGCTGGTCCCAAATGTGGATAAAAAGAAAGTGTTTCATCACGCCTGTCCCCATCAATAGAGTCTGGGATCAAATATTAAAAATGTATTGTTTCCAAAGAAATCCACTGAACTCGTTTCTGCACAGTACAGTGCTCTGATCACTGTGCAAAGTGCAATAACATTTCCTCCTCCTCATTCTGCTTATTGCCTTTGTGACTTTTGCCTCTTCTGAGTAATGAAATCAATAATACATCAGTATCAAAGCTCATTGTAATAATGTTGAACTGGGGCAGTGGGTCTGCTCCTGTTTATCGTCTGCATCATTAGTGAAATCAATGTGCACACTTCACTGGGCACAGAATAGATTTTGGACACGGAGAGTCTTTGTAGGCGCTATAAATAATTACTGTATTGAGTGTTGGCAACAGGTTGGCTTAACTAACAGCACCGGCCTTGTTAACCTCACAATCTGATTCATACGAGGGACATTTATACAGTTGTTTAGGGGAGGATAGTTTCCTCAAGTCAATTGTTTTGAAAAGACAGTCAGATCCTTTTCCTGTTTTGGGGCAATTAGTTTAGGGGAAATTGTGGCTGTACTTGCAAAGGCGGGGGCGATGTAGCCTAAAATCTCTATCGCGATATAAGAAAGAAATATGACAACAATATATTTGACGATATAATTGACAACAAACAAATCACCTCAAAATTCCAGCCATGCGCTATTGGGAGATTAATGCAAAGATATTTCATTCTTTTTTTAGCGCCACACTAGTTTCCTCAACAATATGATCTATTGAATCAGTTTACATCCTTCATTTCATTTTACTTTTTAAGCACCTGCTCCTGAGCCCTACACAGTCAGTGTTGCTGCTCTGATGGAGCTTAAAGGGGGGTATTATGTAAAATCGACTTTTCAAGCTTTATATCATGTTATTATGTCATTCCCTCATTAAACACATGCCTGGAGTGTTGCCTTGGCTCATTCACATATTTTTGAGTAATCAGTAAAAACTTAGACGGCAGCCATTTTAGGTGTAGCTATGCCTCAGTCCTCCTAGGAACGCCCCCACCTCCTGGAGACGCCTCTGGACCTTTCGTCACCAGCCAAGCCACCAACCACTGCTCCTCAGCTCAGCAGAGCCCCCTCCCCGCACAGTGTGTTGTTTAGATGCCACAGCAGTGTGCTGAAGGGGGCGTGTCGGAAAGCTTCTTAAAGAGACAGAGGCCTATTTCAAGACGTTCAGTGCAGCCATTTTGAGAGAGCAATTTTATTCAAGGCAGTTATTTTAATTTACTGCATATACAGACCAACAGAAGGTTACGTCATCATTGTAGTATGCTATAGACTGGTGCTATGTGATTGAAAAAAGCATAATACGAACTAATAAGAACTGCTTTTACCAATTGAGATATTGCAACATTTCAGAGTGATTGACTTTGTGACATAAGTTGCACAGCTCTTAAAGCCAGATTAAATGTAGTTTTGGGTCAACGTGGCGTCGTGATCCCAATGCGGGCCCAGGGGCAATAATGAAACTTTGTTGAATTTTCTCCCTTATCCTATTAATACTGCATTTGCACGCCTTACACATTCCATTATTAATGAAACCCACAAATGCAGAACTAAATGGGGAACTAAAATCACAATTTGATACTGAATAAATGGGTGGTGCCTTGTCTTTCCCACGGTCTGTTTGGAGGACCTTGATTTGGCCATTTCCATAGCATATAGTGATCTGCCATTGTGCCACATACTATTAACCCGATTTTAAGATAACCCTGCGAGCATCTTTTGACAGATGAAGTCTTTCCTAACCTTCACTCATTCGCGCACAGGCTTTACAAATGAAATGATCAGGGCATTGATTGGCTCGGCGTGTGGCGCTTCTGGCACAGAGGTGAATGCTGGGAAGTCCCATGAAGTCAGTGCTGCTGGAATTAATAAGATCTGACCAGCTCGTAGCCAATTATAACCACATCGTCAAAGAGGAAGACAGCTGCGCTCAGATCTTCATCTCGCTCTCTCCACACTCATGTCAGTCAGCCGTTCCTGTAAGTCAAACTGACTTTAGACAAACAAAATAACCACGCCATCGATCTGCCAATGCGCTCATGTCCATCCTTCTACTAACGCTTGACGCTCGTCAGTCCTGTGATGGTATTGGAAATCTTTAATGTCTATTATACAAGTATTCAAATGGAATTCTGTTTACAAAAGAAACAAGGCTGGTCATTCGTTTGATTAGATTTACTGGTTGTGGGTGATTGAACCTTCTCAATACAGATTTTTTCCAGTTAGATATTCAGAATCCAAATGACTTGAAGTGATGGTGAGAGCATAATGTAAAAGTAAACAATCCCTCCCTCTCCCTCCGGATTGGACCTGAAAGCCCCTCCTTGTTCCCTGTGCACATGATTGACCGGTCACTTCTCAGAAAAGCTCGTCTCATTGGTCATGTTAGTATGGAGTTATGGAACCGATTCTGATTTAAGGGAGGGACTTAAAGTGCATATGACAGGTTTGAAGGATTTTGAAAATATGACTTATTTAGATGGATAACATCAGTTGCATAATTGTCATTTTATTTTAGTGAAGCAGCAATTTTAATGAAGAAATGTTGGCCGTAAGATTTGAAGTGACAAAGATAGAGGTAAAGTTCCATTGCAGTTGGACATTGACTTAACATGGTTGGCACGGCAACAGTTTAGAATTGTTTGCCTTCACCTATGTCACTTCCTGTCAGTGTCCAATAAGGAAGTGAAACTATAAACATCACATAAATGGTCAAACTCAAGAAAACTGGGGACAATCTTTAGCAAAATCTTAAATATAATTCTGTTAACTATGTTTGAGCAAAATGTGTCTAATGTGTCAGATGCACGTTAAAGGCACTGCACCAGATTTTTTGATTACAAACAACAAAAGAGGAAGCCACCGAATTAAAATGTTAGTTTTGGTCCAAACTCATTCCTTACTTTACTGACATATTCGTAGCATCCCATTTCTTCACAGGGCTTGACTGTATAGGCACATTTCACAACAGGCAGGGTCACATCTCAGGGTCACTTTCACAAAAATGCAAGAAATCTAGCGTACAAGTTCATGACATTTATACAAATGCTTTATAATAAGATGCAGTGTTTTTGCACAAATGTCTGAGTTTACAATATACTAAAGGAGGAAAAAACAAATTGCGTTCCACTACTAGCAAAAGAAAATTGGGTTTAGCGCGTTATATCAAATTGTAGGCCCAGTTGGCCAATTGTACGCAAACCTATTAATTTTATTTTAAACATTTAAACTTTCAGACCTTCTTTAACTCATTGACTGCTAGCCAATTTCAGAACAGCCAACCCCATATTGCCAGGCGTTTTAGATGATTTTCTCTGATTTTTCAAGACCCACAGAATATTGTGTACTGTGACTATCTAAAATATGAAAGAATAGGCTTTCTACTTTCATCAGTAAAAAAAGATCAGTGACTTTGGTACTATTTTTTTTGTAACGCAAGGAAAAATACAGGCATCTTGCACTTAACAGGTTTTGGTTAGCGTGGTTCTCGTTGTAAGAGTGTTGGAGGAGATGACGGTGATCATGGTGGAGGAGGAGGATCAAGGAAGCAGACAGGTGTTCGCCTAAAATAGCCGCCGACAGAGGACACATTTCGGGGACAATAAAGTATACAAACAAACAAAACAAACAAATAAATTGGCACCACATTCACATCTTGCGAATTGACTAATAAACCAACGAACCATTGCTGCGAAAACATAGCCATGGCTTTGTATAAGGATATGAAATCTTAAATCTTAAAACCTTTATAAGGCTGCTTTAGTGCAGCATATGCCTTCTGTCAAAGATTACTCTGTGACTCTCCTACGAAGAAAACACCGCTCCTTGTTTTGTGGCTTGTTGTTCCTGTTAAAGCGCTCAGTGGGAAGCGGACACCCCCAGATCCACCTGTTTCAGAGTGTTGGGATGAATAAATTATTATCCTGTGTCTGTCCAAGTGCCTCCACAGCATGTTTTCTGCTTCCCGGGCAGTTCATTTCCTGGGACCGACCGCAATAAATTTGATTTTGAAATAATAGTTGGAATAAAACAGTGCATAATGCAAAAAAGGGGCATCGTGGACCCCATCTGTTTGCCGCCGCACTCTGAAAACCACACTGCCTATTTAATTGTATTATTGTCATGCAAACTGATATCAGACGCATTTTAAATAGTCTTCAGTGGACGGGAGACAAATAATTTCATCGGTGCCGTTTGTTTAGGATGTTAATTATCTCGGTGTCTCTTCATTGTAAGCGTTATTAACAGCCTCCTTTATAATTGTTAGTCTAGTCTTTCTTCACTGCACCCTGGTGGGCAACGCCATGACTCATTTAAAGGCTTGCGTCTTGGTTATGAGTAAAGGTCGTGTCTGGCTGGTTTATAAAAGGGAATCGCTTCCACAAAGCGCTGAACTGTAGGGCTGCAGAAGATATCGGCAAATTATCTTTGAGGGATAATTGGAGGCATGTACTGTGATAAAAATCTATTCTATTCTAATAATCGTGTTAAGACTGTTATCATATATTGAGGTTTTGATATTTTGAAGCCCTACATTTTTTTAACCTCTTAACCCCCTCCATAAAGGGACTAGATGCAAGTTGGTCACTTTTATACTCACTACTGCCACCTCAGGTCTTGCGCGTAACTGCAGTTTCTATATTAAGCTCGTGCATGACGACAATTCTAACCCGAATTAACACCTTTTGAGTGACAGGGCAGGATTTTAGAGGCAGTTGTGGTGAATAGGTCTGGGCTCATTCTACACATTAGGACATGGCTGGAACATGTAAGGGGAGGAAAATACTTAGTTTTAACATTTTTAAACTCCAGATAGTCCCTTTAAGCGAGCACAAGAGCACAAAATAGCAGTGTAAACAAGGACGGTAAAACAAAAACAAAAAAACTATAACAAAATTACAAAAAAAACCACGGAAACACGTGACAGAAAGTGACAAAAAAGTAACAAAAATGTGATTAAAAAAACCCAACAAAAAGGCAACAAAAAACATGACAAAAAATGATGAAAAAGCGAGAAAAACGTGACAGAAAAACCAACAAAAAATGACAGAAAAGTGACAGAAAAAGTGACAACAACGCAAGGAAGAATCTTTGATCAGTTTTGTTGATCTTCGCTTTCAAATGAGTCGTTTCACTGGCCTATAGGCTGCAAGCTCCAGTCTAGAAGAAGTTAACCTGTTTCAATGGTACACTATGGGTGATAGAGGTGCAGCTGGTATCGATCAAGTGCATTTGTCACTGTGTCCCTTTGGTAAAAGCCTTCATTGCCCACTGAAGTCACTGAAGTCACTGAAGTGTGGCTGACTGGGACAGGAAGTGCAGTGTTTTATGTATGTATATAGCCAAAAGGAAAACCAATCTTCTGAAGAATGACGTCCAAAAACAGACCTTGTTTAAGACAACGATAGCATTTTCTCGATGAACAGTTTGACATCTGGCTTCTTGTGACAGTAACATCTTCCTCTCTCTTTGGACGTCGCATAAACACGTCCCTGAGGTTCGCTGTCGGTTTAGCTTTCGAAGTTAAAGGCCAAATCTGCCTGTGTTTTTCCCAATAGAGTTTGTGTTATACCTTTGAAATATCAGTGTCTGTCGGCACAGTGTTATTGTAGCGGATACATCAAAGTGCTGATGGAGAATGAGCCCAATGCACACGCGGCATACAAATTCTAGAGGCTAAAGGACCACATGCAATGAATGTGTGTTTGGTTTCAGAGCTGAGAGATTTTGTAAAAGTATCTTGCAGTTGGATTTGCAACTTATGATTCAGTTCACACTTTTTAAACATAGCAAGCAGTGTATTAACTCAAGGCTTTTGCAGGGCATTAAATGCATTACATAGTTATTATTATTATCATTATTGTTATTATTGTTATTATCGGTTTATTTGGTCGGGATAGTACATGTTAATGAACATACATGGGTCTCATGCATGTGAACACGCCACACCGGATTGTAGCCTTGGGCTAATTTCCATCCGTCGTCCCCCATGCGCACTTTCAAACACACTCTCATTCATCCTGACCTATTGTACATGTTTTTAGTGGTAGGGGAAACTGGAGTACCCGGAGGAAACACACGCAGACACGGGGAGAACATGCAAACTCCACACAGAAAAGCCCCGTCCAGGTGGGAATCAAACCCGGACCTTCTAGCTGTGAAGCACGAGCGCTAACCACTGTACGACTGTGCCAGCCGTACATATGGCCCATACAAGTACTTTAACATACTTTGTTTTCAGTACCGATACAGTTTCTATACCCATAAAACATTTGTCATCTAGAACCATAAAACAGGACGATAATGTTAATTTATTTCATAGTTCATCATTCAAGACTATTAATTTTAAATCTGTATAATTTATTTGAGCTTAAACAACCAAGTAACTTACTTTTTTGATACTTTTATTTTTGCGATTCCAGTACCTAAACCTTAACTGGTATAATTTACCGGTACCCAGCACTAGTATTAAAGAAGTTCTTTCTTTCTTCTGCTTAAACCGTGTAACTGCTAAACAAGAGCACGTTTGTGGAAGATACATACCGTAATTTCCGGCCTATAAGCCGCTACTTTTTCCCCACGCTTTGAACCCTGCGGCCAATATGACTGTGCGGCCAATATATAGCTGCCATCAGGCACTAGAGTTACTCTCTAGCAGTAAACGCAAAAGTGAGACGGGCTTAGTGAAAGATTATGGCTGAACTTCTCATCAACGCTGCTCTTGGCTGAGGAACGGTAGATCATAGACGACGGAACTAGGGGGCGGGGATAGCGGCCGCCCCCCCCTCCCTTTCCCCGACCCCTTCAGAGCAGTCCTCAGGGAGTTGGGCCATTTTGGAAAACGCTTGATCTCTAGATCAAACTTTGAGTAACCAGCGTAGTGTAGGCCTAACCAGGGCGATAGGTGTCTTTCTTTTTAGAGGGACAGAGCTGGAAATGTTAGGGAATGTTCACGGACGAGCACGGCTGGCACCCAGAACCGGGCGTAACGTTTCCTCATCCTGTTTGTCAAACTGTAGCTATTGTAAAACACGTAGGATTTCACACATGGCTGGGGGCATTCACACACCTGATGCACGGGTTACGGGTTCCCGCGCGGTCCCCGCAGGCTGCCTGGACCGTCATAAAATTCTCCTTTGATCGCGGGTCGGGTTGGGGCGGTCGCCGCCACTCATTGCAGCCGTGCGCACATTCATTGTTCAGCCACGATTCATTCTGTCTTTACAGCGGGTTTTGACGTAAATATGCAGCGGATTTTTTGCTTGTGATCCAGTGAATGCTTTAGTGGAGCTTAATGTCTCCTATTTCCCACGGCATGTGTGTCTGTGCGTGACTTCTCTGCCCCCTCCTGCAGCGCTCTGCACAGAGGGAGAGCACGAGGGGAGTCACGCCAGTCCCGTTCATTTCAAGCTCATTTTTGTATGTGTGCAAAATAGATTTAACTGATCATAAAGTCAATCAGGATACATATCACAGTTCCCTGTGCATACGATTCATTGATCAGAAATGACACCAGCAGTCGCCTTATAGGCTACATTTAAAAAGTCCACGAAGAATCCGCCCCCCGTCTCACTATATAGTTCCCACGTCCCTGCGGTAGATGAGTAACTTTGAGTTGCCTTGTGTACGAAATGCGCGGTATAAATAAAGTTGCCTTGCCTTGCCTTAAAATGATGAAGGCTCACTTTAGCCTAAATGTCGAAGGGCTTTGCTCGCTTGGGCAGCGGTCTGAGCTGGAGATGTGGCCACAACGTGGACGGGTTACACGTCACATCCCTACACTTCCACACTGAGGTCGGCTACACTGGCCATTTCTGCCTTTTTTACGCGTTTATCACTACTGTCCCTGCCGCCCTCCCTCTGGCCACAACTGCACCTTTCTCCGGGATGAGTTGTCTCTTCCTCCTCATCCGCACCATGGGCCCCTCTGAGCGGATGCACAGCACTATGAAAACCTGCGGCTCATATTCGAGTGCGGCTTGTATGTGTACAAGGCTGCAAATATAGCTGGAGCGGCTTATTGTAAGGTGCCTTTAATTGGCCGAAATATACGGTAGTTCTCTACAGATATTACACAAAATATTTGCAACTTATTAATTGTGTGTACATGTCAAGTGACACGCAATCAAACCTTACAAATCAAGTCATGAAAGTGCAACACAAATCCTCATGATTGTGCCTTTCCAATTTATTGTAACAGACCTTTTTTGACACCTACTTTGAATGAATGAATCAACTGAACATTGATCCATACTCGCCAATCGATAAACTCACTGTCAAAATGGATTCCTATAAGCTGTAGAATCGAGGAGAACAAATGTCATATGAACTCTGTATAGAAGTTATAAAAGTGAAAAACCTAGCGAACACCTCTGAGCAGGAAACGGTTTTCTTTCCCGGTGTCAGGCTTGTGAAACTTTCCTTGTGTCTGTTCTCAGCTGTTTCAGAGGACATCAAACACGCTGATCTTCCTCAGAAGTGAAGTGTTCCACCGCTCAGCTCAGGAAGCCTCACCGGGTGTTAGATCTGTGGACTGGGGAGACCCTCCTCCTCTTAGGCCGGTCCAAATTACTCTGGAGGTCGCTTCTTCAAGTGACCTCCAGTACTACTAATGTGGTACTGTAGTACTGTAGTATGTAATAGTTTTATATTGTGTTAGGGCTGGGCGATATATCGATATTTAAGATATATCGATATATTTTTAATGAGATATGGAATTAGACCATATCATGTATATCGGGATATTTCAAATTCAGATAAGCTATTAAGTTAACAAAAAGAAACATGTAATCTCGAGCTGATTTTAAAAAGGTTTATCTTAAACTGAGCAATTTGTTTTGTTTTCTCTTTATATATAAATGCTGCCCTCAGAAAAAGATTGACCTATTTTATTTATAGGCTATTTTTAAAGGGGGGGTATTATGTAAAATCGACTTTTTCAAGCTTTATATCATGTTATTATGTCATTCCCTCATTAAACACATGCCTGGAGTGTTGCCTTGGCTCATTCACATATTTTTGAGTAATCAGTAAAAACTTAGACGGCAGCCATTTTAGGTGTAGCTATGCCTCAATCCTCCTAGGAACGCCCCCACCTCCTGGAGACGCCTCTGGACCTTTTGTCACCAGCTAAGCCACCAACCACTGCTCCTCAGCTCAGCAGAGCCCCCTCCCCGCACAGTGTTGTTGTTTAGATGCCACAGCAGTGTGCTGAAGGGGGCGTGTCGGAAAGCTTCTTAAAGAGACAGAGGCCTATTTCAAGACGTTCAGTACAGCCATTTTGAGAGAGCAATTTTATTCAAGGCAGTTATTTTAATTTACTGCATATACAGACCAACAGAAGGTTACGTCATCATTGTAGTATGCTATAGACTGGTGCTATGTGATTGAAAAAAGCATAATACCCCCCTTTAAGATATTTTTTATTCAAATGTGCACCTTATGGAGCTTTGTTTATGTTTACATTTATAGTGAGTTTAACAAAACTACTCGTATTTGACTTTGACTATGATTTAACATTAAATTTAACAGCTCTCACTTTGCGGAAAAAATATCGGGATATATATCGTATATCGATATTCAACCTAAATATATCGGGATATGACTTTTGGTCCATATCGCCCAACCCTATATTGTGTTTTGTTTTGCATTGTATTTCTTGTGTGACCTGCCTCGGGACTACAGATGTAAATGAGCGGTTTTGCTATAATCTGGCACATTTACAATTTGAGTACAACTTGTATGTGATGTTCATTAACGTGTGTTGTCCCAATCAAATAAATAAAAGAACACAACGACAGTGTGCACCTGCAGGAGGCGGGATTCGAACTTGACACGCTCTACCATTTGCGCCACTGTCGAAATCTGTAAATTTCTGGTACAAAGTTGTGATTGAACAGTTTGCTCTCATAGCAAATTTAGTAGTGTACATGTTTGTTTATAGACAGCCTTTCATAACTTCCAAGGCCACAGAGTTGAGTCAAGATCACATTTGTCCCTGTTCCAGGCTTGTAATAATGTCTGTCTGTAATATACAGGCGATGAGTGGTTTAGAGTCGAGTATATTGCTTTTGGCCCAAAGAGACACCGTAAATCAATAGGGTTTTTTGAGTAATGGAGCTGTCCCTTGACTTTGAATAAGATTTGTTATTACCGTAAATCATAGTGTAATCAGGAGGCAAACTTGTGTCAGTAGCAGGGCTTGGCACATGTGGATTTGGCAGGAAGATGCTATATGGCGATGCATCATTGGTTTATTTGAGAGCCCGCCTGGTCACTTTAGCTATTGAGGATTGAGTAATTACCGTAAATCTCAGTGTAATCAGGCAGCAAAGTTGAGCATGAGTGGCCTTTGCGGGTCAGGAACCTGCGGTGAAAGGCCACTGGATGAGTTGCTTCGAATTGAACTGACATGTGCGATGCGTTATGTTACCGGATACACTCTCACGCGTCAATTTCCTGCCCCGCTGCGTCCCACTGGCACACTGACCTTTTTCCGGTCAGCGGGACGGCTCCAGCTGCATTCATTACCTGCTGAACGGTGCGCCTCGGAAAGCAAACGTATCCCCAGCGAAGCCACATAACCCAGTTTACAGGCAACGTGACACACAGGCATCACCTGCTAAAGGTCAGCATCAGCCGCTCTGTTGACTCAAGCGCTGCTCTGTGGATGTAATGTGATGGCTCCCGGACTCACAACACTGTCAATAAAGCCTGTCATTAATATTTATGGAGAAATATTCCATCTTGGACGTGTCAGGTCGCGTTTCATGCAGTTCACATGACACACACAGTACTTTGTCACAAGAAAGCCTTCCCATTGATTTGTCCACACACCTCTATGAACGGTAATGATGATGAGCAAGAAATAAAAGAATATTTCAACTAAGTAGTTCTTTTTGTTGCTTATAAGAACACAATATAACTTTGGTGTATCACTTTCAAAATGCCCACAAAGCATCTTAATCAACGGCAATACTTTCTTCTTGCTTTTGTATTTTCTTTTTGAAAGATTTTCGTCCAGAAGGTTTTTATTAAACAGGACCGCTCAGGGTGAAAGGGGGTAAAGAGCGAGGGGAGACTTTCAGCATATTATTGTAGTCAGTATTGTAGCTAGTTGACAGGTTTTAGTGCTTTTGAAAATGACTCATTTAGATGGAGAACATCTGTTGTAAGTATTCATTTATTTAAGTGAAGCAGCAAATTTAATGAAGAAATGTTGTTTATTTAATTTGAATTTTTAAGCTACTGACAGGAAGTGACATAGATACAGGTAAAGTTCCTTAGCAGTTTGACTCATTCCCCTTTCACATGACATGGTTGGCACGGCAACAGTTTAAAATTGTTTGCCTTTATCTATGTCACTTCCTGTCAGTGTCCAATAAGGAAGTGAAACTGTAAACATCACAAAAAATGGTCGAACTAAATAAAGCTGGGTCCAATTATTTATTTTTTTTAGCAAATTCTTAAATATACTTGTGTATTTATGTTTTAACATAAATCGTGTCTAATGTGTCATATGCACTTTAAACCTGCATTGCTGAGGTTGGAGCAGTGTTTCATGTGGCTGCAGCCTTAAAGAGCTTATATACACTACCGCTCAAAAGTTTGGGGTCACTTAAAGGGACTAAATGGAATTTAAAAATGTTAAAATGATGTATTTTCCACCCCCTACATGCTCCAGCAATGTTCTAATGTGTAGAATTAGGGCTTGCACAAACTTATAGACTGCAGTAAGACCTGAGGTGGCAGTGGCGAGTAAAAAAAAGATACAAATGTCCTTATTTTTAATGAAAGGCACTGATTTTATTTTTTCAGGAGGATAACATTAAATTAATCAGTAATAAAGTCTAGACATTGTTAATGTTGTGAATACCTATTCTACTTGGAAATGGGTGACTTTTAATGGAAGACCTACATAGGTGTGCAGAGTTGCATTTCTAGCAACTATCGCTCTAGTGTTCTAATGGTACTTTGTATTAGCTAATGATAAAGGGTAAATGATGATTAGAAAACCCTCGTGCAATTATGCTAGCACTGCTGAAAACTGTTGTGCTGATTAGAGAAGCTATAGAACTGGGTGACCCCAAACTTTGAGCTGTGTGTGTGTATATTTTACATATGAAAATTACTTTTCTGCCCCACATTTCTCATTAAAATCGCTGCTTCACTGAAATATAATGATAATTGAATTACAACAGATATTATCTGTTATATTATTAAAACCTGTCATATGAACTTTAAGCACTTAAGCAGATTTCAATCACTCTTCTATAACTATACATTTTACTTGATTGGATAATGACTTTATCAAAAGGAAAATAAGGATACAGGTTTTATTTAATTAAGATGATTTATCTCCCTAAGATGCAAAAGGATAGTTATTTTACCAACTAAGCTCTTCTTATAACGAGGATCTCTCTGGTCGCACCAGTGTTACCAAGGAAACCATGTAGTGGAAACCAATACATTTATTAGTGCTCATGCAAACAAATTATTTCCACTCTGGCGCCTCCTTTTAATAATTCTGTGTTTCCAAATGTTAAAAGAGAATGATTAATGCTGGATAGTTTGTTACAGCTCTGTTGAAGCTCGTCGATGTGTCTTATTTGAATATGAATACCCCCCACAGAGTCAGTTTTCTCCGCCCTCTTTGTCAGACACATTGGGTTTGATGTTCTCACTTTAATGCGACTGTGATTTCTCCATTGGACACCTGTTCAGCTCAGCACGTGTTCAGACCGGTCGCACACGTCACCGCTGCTCCGTTCACAGTCATTACCTGCTATGAGCTCCTGCTGTGATTCTCCATTCTTCAGCACTACTATAACGTTTTAGTGTGACATTAATAATGTGACCTTTATTAACCCGTGCTTCTGTCTCTTGTGTTTCAGATGAAGACCGTGAGCGTGGCCCTGGTGTTGTGTCTAAACGTCGGCGTGGACCCTCCCGATGTGGTCAAGACCTCGCCCTGCGCCCGACTGGAGTGCTGGATCGGTAAGATATAGAGACAAAACAAAATGTACAAGTTTGATTAAATATGAAATATGCTTTTGTTTCTGCTGAAGCTAAGGCGCATACTTTTGTGTCAACTGCCTGAACTTGGAACAAATACTCAAAGCTGCAAACATATTAACGTGTGCATTTGTATGTTACTGAGTACTTAATACTTCTTTATATGTGCTACACAAAGCCTTTTACGCACTAGTTATTGATAGAACAGATGCAAGGCTTAGTCATCTAATACAGAAAGCTTAATAGTTTTGAGGTCTATTCAGCTTTGTGTTACTCACTAATGCTGTCTCTCTTTTTTTTTAAAGAGATATTTTTGCCCCATTTTCTCTTGGGAGCTCAGTGCAGGGTCTCTGTCATGATGGGACAAAGCAGAGCGCTCCCCTCCACAACAAAAACCAAAGCGTCTCAATGAGCAGAACGCTTTTGTTTTGTGCAGGTCCCACTCCCCAGAGACACTTAAACTTTTAGAGAGGACATTAAAGTGGCAGCACATTTGTAAAAGTTTCTAAAAGCCAGCGGAGCTTCTTTTGGGTCGCTGTCAACAGGAGGTGCGCTTTTTAAGAATAAAGAAGTAGCTGACTCTGCTTTTAGAAAGAATCGCGTTGAGGGGGAGATTATGGAGAAGACGGTGACGGTGATGATTCAGTTCACAGTGATATCCATTAGGGCGGGGCGATATTGACAAATTAAATATCTCAGTGTCTTTGGGGACTTCGATAACGATAACGAAGCGATATTTTTGCAAACCATCAGAAATGGGCCAATAATTTGCTGCAAACATCTTTAATTTACATCTTAACTTGCATTGCTTTGTCGCTCAAAAAAGATGATTGTTCTGAACAGGCAGCAAAAACGCTTTCCACATCTTTCCCACATTTCCATCCACTTCTCACAATTTCTTTTTACTATTGTTTCCAAATTTTCACGTATTTTTCAACTTTTGTCTCGCGTTGTCCCCCTTTTTTTCTGTACTTTTCCCCTGTTTTTCCCCATTTTTTTTTTTGCAATTTCTTCCCCATTTTTAAATCCCCCCATTTTTCCCTCCATTTCTTCCTCGTTTCCCCCACATTTCTTCCCAATTTGTTTTCATTTTTCCCCCAAAATGTATCCCCCATTTCCCCCTACTTTTCACCCATTTCCCCCCATTTTTTCCCCATTTTTTTGTTGCAATTTCTTCCCCATTTTTAAATCCCCCCCCATTTTCCCCTCCATTTCTTCCTCATTTCTCCCACATTCTTCCCAATTGTTTCATTTTCCCCCCAAATTGTATCCCCCATTTTTCCCTACTTTTGACCCATTTCCCCCCATTTTTTTTGCAATTTCTTCCCCATTTTTAAATCCCCCCCCCATTTTTCCCTCCATTTCTTCCTCGTTTCCCCCACATTTCTTCCCAATTTGTTTTCATTTCCCCCCAAAATGTATCCCCCATTTTTCCCTACTTTTGACCCATTTCCCCCCATTTTTTTTTGCAATTTCTTCCCCATTTTTAAATCCCCCCCATTTTCCCCTCCATTTCTTCCTCGTTTCCCCCACATTTCTTCCCAATTTGTTTTCATTTTTCCCCCAAAATGTATCCCCCATTTCCCCCATTTTTCCCATTTTTTCCCCATTTATTTGTTGCAATTTCTTCCCCATTTTTAAATCCCCCCCATTTTTCCCTCCATTTCTTCCTCGTTTCCCCCACATTTCTTCCCAATTTGTTTTCATTTCCCCCCCAAAATGTATCCCCCATTTTTCCCTACTTTTGACCCATTTCCCCCCATTTTTTTTGCAATTTCTTCCCCATTTTTAAATCCCCCCCATTTTCCCCTCCATTTCTTCCTCGTTTCCCCCACATTTCTTCCCAATTTGTTTTCATTTCCCCCCCAAAATGTATCCCCCATTTTTCCCTACTTTTGACCCATTTCCCCCCATTTTTTTTGCAATTTCTTCCCCATTTTTAAATCCCCCCCATTTTCCCCTCCATTTCTTCCTCGTTTCCCCCACATTTCTTCCCAATTTGTTTTCATTTCCCCCCAAAATGTATCCCCCATTTCCCCCTACTTTTCACCCATTTCCCCCATTTTTTCCCTGTTTTTCCCCATTTATTTGTTGCAATTTCTTCCCCATTTTTAAATCCCCCCCATTTTCCCCTCAATTTCTTCCTCGTTTCCCCCACATTTCTTCCCAATTTGTTTTCATTTCCCCCCCAAAATGTATCCCCCATTTCCTCTACTTTTCACCCATTTCCCCCCATTTTTTTGCAATTTCTTCCCCATTTTTAAATCCCCCCCATTTTCCCCTCCATTTCTTCCTCGTTTCCCCCACATTTCTTCCCAATTTGTTTTCATTTTCCCCCCAAAATTTATCCCCCATTTTTCCCTACTTTTGACCCATTTCCCCCCATTTTTTTTTGCAATTTCTTCCCCATTTTAAATCCCCCCCATTTTCCCTCCATTTCTTCCTCGTTTCCCCCCACATTTCTTCCCAATTTGTTTTCATTTTCCCCCAAAATGTATCCCCCATTTCCCCCTACTTTTCACCCATTTCCCCCATTTTTTCCCCATTATTTGTTGCAATTTCTTCCCCATTTTTAAATCCCCCCATTTTCCCCTCCATTTCTTCCTCGTTTCCCCCAAATTTCTTCCCAATTTGTTTTCATTTCCCCCCCAAAATGTATCCCCCATTTTTCCCTACTTTGACCCATTCCCCCCATTTTTTTTGCAATTTCTTCCCCATTTTTAAATCCCCCCCATTTTCCCCTCCATTTCTTCCTCGTTTCCCCCACATTTCTTCCCAATTTGTTTTCATTTTCCCCCAAAATGTATCCCCCATTTCCCCCTACTTTTCACCCATTTCCCCCCATTTTCCCCTGTTTTCCCCATTTATTTGTTGCAATTTCTTCCCCATTTTTAAATCCCCCCCATTTTCCCCTCCATTTCTTCCTCGTTTCCCCCCACATTTCTTCCCAATTTGTTTCATTTTTCCCCCAAAATGTATCCCCCATTTCCCCCTACTTTTCACCCATTTCCCCCATTTTTTCCCCATTTATTTTGCAATTTCTTCCCCATTTTTAAATCCCCCCCATTTTCCCCTCCATTTCTTCCTCGTTTCCCCCAAATTTCTTCCCAATTTGTTTTCATTTCCCCCCAAAATGTATCCCCCATTTTTCCCTACTTTTGACCCATTTCCCCCCATTTTTTTTTGCAATTTCTTCCCCATTTTTAAATCCCCCCCATTTTCCCCTCCATTTCTTCCTCGTTTCCCCCACATTTCTTCCCAATTTGTTTTCATTTTTCCCCCAAAATGTATCCCCCATTTCCCCCTACTTTTCACCCATTTCCCCCCATTTTTCCCCTGTTTTTCCCCATTTATTTGTTGCAATTTCTTCCCCATTTTTAAATCCCCCCCATTTTCCCCTCAATTTCTTCCTCGTTTCCCCCACATTTCTTCCCAATTTGTTTTCATTTCCCCCCCAAAATGTATCCCCCATTTCCCCCTACTTTTCACCCATTTCCCCCCATTTTTTTTGCAATTTCTTCCCCATTTTTAAATCCCCCCCATTTTCCCCTCCATTTCTTCCTCGTTTCCCCCACATTTCTTCCCAATTTGTTTTCATTTCCCCCAAAATGTATCCCCCATTTTTCCCTACTTTTGACCCATTTCCCCCCATTTTTTTGCGATTTCTTCCCCATTTTTCTTCCAAACATTCCAAGCAATTTCGATATGATCTTGTAAACAATATATAACCCATCTCTAATATCCATGGTCACACAAATAGCTACTTTGATAACTCTCATGTTCACACTGAATCATTTATGGTGAAATTAGTTTAACTGCATGTAATAAAACAAATATTGCGTCTTATCATTGCAGACATTATGAAAAAGCCTTAAGTGCAATAATCACGGTTCTGTACCAACCGCTCTTTTGTTGCCGTCTTCATTAAGATAATTTAATTGTAAAGGCAATAAGTATTCAGTCAACATATCATATTCTTTCTCCAAAATTAAACCCTCCTAAATCTATTATAATCTGATTTGCTCCGCCTGAGTCTGTTGTTGATATTGCTCTGAGTGCATTTATCATCTCTGCAGTGGTTTATTTCTCTGACTGAAGGATATGATGTCCCCCTACGTTTGCCAATACTTCCTCTCTGTCTAATGAGTGCAATGCGATCTGTTTTCATCTATACTTTCCATTTCTTCAAGCCGTATTGATCGGCCGCCATCACGATTTCAAAATGAGAGGCTGTTGTACTTTGGTAAAATGTTTATTAATAATATAAGTAGCAGTTCATCGGAAATGTTTAATGCACATATTCTGACTGTGGGGGCAATGCATAGATCACAAAACTATGCAAGTGTCATAAACCATCTTTTTTTTTTTACAATACTATTCGGGCTACTATTGTTTTTGATACAGATACCTGAACGATATGTTTTCCGATACCTATTCTAAAATATTTGTCAAGAACCATAAAACAGAACAAGAATGTGTGGAAGATCTGCAAATTTACAATATTGGGTTCATCTCCAATGTCAAGAAATGTGTTAAAAATTGGAAATAATTGTGGCAAAATTAAAGAACAGATTTTTTTTAAATAAATGGGACAAAAATAGGAAAAAATGGGAAAAAGTTGGGGGATATCAGTCATTAAAAAAGAGCAAAAATAAAGGAAACAAATTGGGAAAAAAGAAAAAATTGGGGCAAAAAATAAAAATCAACACAACTGGACTTACTTTTAAAAAAGAGCCGACAGTTTCGCTGTCCATCCAGACAGCTTCCTCAGAGCTGTTGTCCGTGGTGACCACACCCACTAGATATAGATGTGGTGGGCGTGGATGGTGAAATACCCAGTGACGGCAAATGACGTCACTGGCGGGGCCCCAGACATGGCCCGGGTCCAGGCCGTGTCCCAGATGTTGGACAGCTGGAACCCAAGTCCCCCTCGTCCCCCTCGTCTGAGACGGGCCACTCCTTTGAGGACAGAGACACACGTCTGTTGGACAAGGAGCAGCGGTGGTTTGAGAGAGCCATCCGCCTGGCCATCAACAGACAAGGGGGACTTAGGTTCCAGCTGTCACGTTCAGGGCTAGCAGGCGGAAAAAACCCAAATGCAGAGACGGCCACAAATCCAGGTAGAATGCAAATTTATTGATAAGAAACAAAAAACAAGCCAGGAAGGTACTGGCGAGAGCACTCACTCTGAGAGACGAAGCAACAAGGCACGGATCAGAAAACTCAGGATACAAGGAGCGCAAGGCGAGACACCCAACACATGCAATGAATGGACAAAAGACAAGGGAGAACACGGGGTATAAATACACAGGGTAAACGGGGGAACAGGTGGATCACATTAGGGAGGGACAGTTAATCAAGGGGAGGAAGGCAAAGCAAAATGACACAGACCAAGAATGTCAAAATAAAACACACAAGCCAGAAACACAAAACCAAAACAGGGGAAAACAAGACAAAACCCTAATAAAACTAAATAACTAAACCCACACCATGACACCAGCTGTCCAACACCTGGGACAGAGCTATCCGTAGGATGCCCCAGACATGGCCCAGGTCCAGGCCGTGTCTGGGGCCCCCGCCAGTGACGTCATCTGCCGTCACTGGGTATTCACCATCCACGCCCACCACATCTATATCTGGTGGGTGTGGTCACCACGGACAACAGCTCTGAGGAAGCTGTCTGGATGGACAGCGAAACTGTCAACTCTTTTTTTTAAAGTAAGTCCAGTTGTGTTGATTCACCCTTTTTTTGTTTGTTTAAACAAACATTAAGCAAAGATTAAAAAAAAACACACAAAACACACACAATTTTATCCAGTCTAGCCATGTTACTGAAAGTCAATACTTATACATAGAGTAATGTTTTGTTTAAAAAAAAATTAAAAAAGTTAATAAATCCACATCACAGTTGTCATCAGTAAAATTCAATAATTGATCTGAACATGTTCACCTTATACAGTATCTGAAGACACTCGATGATGAACTATTTACCTTCACTACCTTTTAACCTCTAAACCCTCACCTGAACTGAGCACATTTTCTCCAGTTTGGCATTACCCAAAAGTAAAAGCTTAAAAAAAGAAAGAGAACGTGACAAAAGAGTGACAAAATCGAGGACAGAAACGAAACAAAAACGTGACAAACGCAACAAAGAAGCAACAAAATGTGCCGGAAAAGCAACAAAAAACGTGCCGGAAAAGCATTTACAAGGTGATGTAACAAAAACGCTTCAAAAGTGTGACAAAAATGTGGCGACAATGTGACAAAAAAATTACGACAACTTTTAACTTCCAAATGAGGCGTCACACTGTTGCTCGACAGTTGAGAAGCTTTTAGATTTGGGTAAAGCTGAACTGGAGAAAATGTGCTCGGTTAAGACAGGGGGATTCATGGGCTCACATTTTGAAAGAGTGGTCCATTTTCACACACGGATGGACCACCACAGAGTCCAGATCTTAACCCCATTAAGAATCTTTGGGATGTGCTGGAGTCGTTTTTGCGCAGAGGTCACACTCTCCCATCATCAATACAAGATCTTGGTGAAAAATGAATGCAACACTGGATCTTTTGACATTGCAGAAGCTTATTGAATGTGCTGTAATCAAAGCTAAAGGTGTTTTTTCTTTGGTTTGTTATTGCATGGTATGTTTCCCCGTTCAATTTGCGTCAGTAATTGCATGTTGAACTATAAGCTTGTGCTGTGCTTTGCTTTCCTCTAGATCCGCTGTCGATGAGTCCACAGAAAGCCTTGGAGATGATCGGGGCCAACCTGCAGAAGCAGTATGAGAACTGGCAGCCGCGGGTGAGTGGGTTCACACTGTAGCACTGCTCTGTTTCTGATAATGAGCCAAACCCCTTCAAAACCTGCATCAGCCGATATAAGCAAGCATCGCTTACACTGAAACGCATTTGTATGAGATGAGTGCCTCTTCAGTTTCCATGGTCATACTAATGTCGAGCATCTATTATTGCTGCTTTTGTGCCCATTCCATGAAATGCACTCAGTTTTAAAGTAGAAGTTCAGTGTGATCTTTTTTTCATTATGATGATTTAGTTTTAATGTTTGCCCCCTGCCAATAAAACACCCACAATTGTTGCATCTACTTCTAGTATTTTTAACACAAAACTGGGTTGTTTATGTAATTTTTGACGGCAATTGTATTCTGGCCCGCGGCGGCTCTTCTCCTTGGACATTAGCTGTGAGCAAACGATGAATTTCCCCACAGGCTCTCGACTCGAATTGTCCTCGGTAACCACAGCAGCCTCGCCACTGAAGCTGGTAGCAAGGGCAATGATGGCCACTCAACATTTTCAGACTCTTTCTTGTAGCGATCTCACCAAGCCTTCAGGAAGTGCAGAGTTTCAAGGCGCTTTTAAAGCAGTACTAAGTAACTCTTGCCCCTAGAGGCCATAAGCGCAACTGCAGGTGTCTTAGCAAGTTACGATTTTTTAACTTATTAAATGTCTTGGAGAGTAAATACTACGCTGACAGAAAAGGTGAAGGGTGAGAGGGGTGTTGTACATCCAGTTATACAATGGGAATATTTTTTTTCACTCAAACTTGGCTGTAAATACTGTTTAAAGTGGCGCTAG
This sequence comes from Neogobius melanostomus, assembly GCA_007210695.1. Taxonomy (NCBI): domain Eukaryota; kingdom Metazoa; phylum Chordata; class Actinopteri; order Gobiiformes; family Gobiidae; genus Neogobius; species Neogobius melanostomus. Next base: position 1,843,529 of record VHKM01000153.1, read on the forward strand.
CCCGCAGTTAGCTTTGCCCGTTAGCCTGTTAGCTTCTTCTCCGTGATTCTATTAGTGTGTATTGGTTGCTCCGCCCCGGTGGCAGGCAAGTTGCAAGCATGGTTTTCTGGCCAGAGACACCAGGGGGAGATGAAAGACCCCCCAATCATCCCATTAACACTTGTATTACCCCCAGAGGGACTACGGAAAGGATTTATTAAGATAAACACGTTACTTAGTACTGCTTTAAGATATTTGATCAGAGAAAAACACTAAGCTCATCTTTAAGGAACTCAAAGACGATTTACAAATGAAACGGATAAACAAAGATGGGAGTGCTATTATAGGTTGTAGGCCAGCTGAAACAGGTGAGTTTTGAGCAGTTTTTGTAGGTGGTCCGTGAGACTGAGTTTCTGATGTGGATGGGGAGTGACTTCCAGAGGGTGGGGACAGCGATGGTGAAGGCTCTGTCCCCGAAGGTTAGGTGCGATGATTTGGTAATGGATTTGAGAAGGTTTAAGTCTGCAGAGCGGAGGCGATGGGAGGGGCGGTGGCGCTGTTGGAGGTCTGTGTGTGGTATGGTGGGGCCAGGTTGAGGGCTTTGTAGGTGATGAGCAGAACTTTGTAATGTGTGCGCTGTTGAACGGGGAGCCAGTGAAGCTGTTTGAGGACGGGGATGATGTGATCTCTGGAGCGGGTTTGGGTGAGCAGGCGGGCGGCTATTGCTGTAGTCGAGTCTTGATGTTATAAATGCATGGATGAGAGTTTCAGCAGCAGATGTGGAGAGGGTGGGGCGGAGGCGAGCAATGTTACAGAGGTGGAAAAAGGCGGTTTTGGTGATCTGACGGATGTGGGGCGTGGGGTCAAAGATTAAACCAAGACTTCGGATCTGTGGAGAGATGTTAACTGTATGAACATCAACGGAGAGAGTGAAATCTTGAGACGAGGGGAGGAGTAATTTGGGACCAATTATAAGTCCAAGGGGGAAGCATGCACAGGATAAACAGAAGGGGACCAAGCACCGAGCCTTGAGGGACTCCATGGTTGACAGGTATGGTGTGAGACGTGCAGTTGTTGATGGATATGAATTGAGATCTATTGGTGAGGTAGGAGGTGAACCAGGAGAGGGCTGAGCCAGAGATGCCGAGATGTTGTAGGCGTTGGAGAAGGATGGAGTGATGTTTAATTTCACCCCTGCTGAATACCACTAGGGCCTCACAATTTCGGAGAATACCTTATTGCAATTTTTCTCTATTACAGTTAGATTTTGGATGTATGTTTTATAATCCATATTCAGGTCAAACAATTCTTGTATTTAGACAGAGTTATAAACACACAGGAAAAGAATAACAGGTAGATGGGTGTGTTGTTTGTTGCTGTGCCAAATATGCGCCCCTTAGAAAGCCTTGGGGAAATGGTAAACAAACATTTAAAGGCCCCAAGCTGAAGAGCAGTTTTGAAAGAACTTGTTTATTGTGCAATTTTAAGAAATTCTCAAGTTTGGCAGCCGATATGTTAAACAGGGACTAGATTCTTGCCTTACAAATACAGCGTTGAATAACACAAATCTTTATTTTCTTTTTCTCATACTGTGTAATATCAACAATGTGAATGTTTGCACTCTGCTCAGAATATTTTTATTCAATGTCATGTGCGCCACCATTTTCCTCACAAATATTTATTTTAAGATGTCAATGAAATAAAATGATAACCAACAAGTAATTACATGTAATAATGTATAATGACGGGGAAAAAAGTAATGGACAATGGACAATTTCTTTAGAACAGATGATGCGTTTAAATGCCATGCTTAGAAACCAATCCATAAACCGTCTTGTCGCTTGGTCGTGTTGTAAAAACCTTTCTTAGCCAACCTTTCTCAAATCCATGTTGTGACTTTGTTTAAATCCATATCTACATTAACAGGACATAACAACTGCTGCTCTTTCTTTCTATTTTTGTCTTGAACGTGTCCCTGGTTGCCCGACCTTTCCTTGTCTTCATGTCTGTCAGAGCATCAAAGTGTTTTTTCTGCAGAAGCTCCCCTGTGTCCAACCAGCTGCATTTTCTGTCAGACCAGAAATCATGTCGTATAGACCTGCAGTCCTTTGGTGTTTCACAATTGTATTAACGTAATTGACACAAGTATATTGGAACTCAAATGCAACACAGGAAGGAGTAGACGGGAACAGAAATATCTGAATTAGCCAGAAAAAGCAGGCACTAAACAAAACAAAGAAGGATAACCAAAATACTCCCAAAAGGACTAGTCATTTATTCAGACGGGAACAGAAAACAGATCTCTGGACAACCAGAATCAGAATCTCTCAAGATTACCAAGATATTCCCCAATAGGACTAGTATTTATTTATTCGGACAGGAACAGAAAACAGAATCTCTGGACAACCAGAATCAGAATCTCTCAGAAATATCACAGGGCTTGAAAGTCTCTCTTCGCAGGTTGACAATCTAGCAAGAAACTGACTGAACTGAGGGAGTATATATACCCTCCCCCGACTTGACGAGTGAATGAGGTGCAGCTGTGCAGAGCAGGAAAACTGGGCAAGCAGGAAAACATGAACCGGAACGGGCCAAATCAAGGAGCAGGGAGTGAACCAGGACGTAAACAATAACAAACTAAGCAGAATCATGACAGTAATGGTGTTGAAGAACTGGAAATGCACGTTTCTGCAATTGGAACAATTCTTTTATATTATGTTAAACAGTGGCCTTAAACTATTAGAACTATTGAGAACCACTGAATACTATTCATCATGGGTACAGAATAGGGTTGCAAAGTTCTGGGAATTTTCAGTGCCGGACATTTTTCATGGGAATTAACGGGAAGAAACTATAATTGATGGTTGCTTCTTTACATACATTTGGCAACTGCAGTATAAGAGTCTGATTTGATAGTTCTACAGTACACTGATATATCTCTCAGAGCAAAGGTGAAAAGTCTCAAAGTTGTCATCTTTGCCGTCTGACACCAGGGTTTGAAAAGGACAGGATTTTGTGGCCAATACAAAGAAAGCCTTTGGAAGTGAGATTCCACGTCTGTATCCTTGCATATATTCCACCAAGTGTATTCAGTAGTACAATAATATACTGTTTTAAGAGTCTGTGCCATGTTTTAGTCTGTAGAGATCTATAGTTTAGGTCTGTTTTGTTTAATGCAGCTCTGTGTCAGACACAGGCCACGCCCACTCCTCGAACAGTATTGATCACCAATTCATATGATCTGAGTTAGAGACAGGTGAGACAATTTAACCAAACACAGTGTTATAAAACTTTGCCATTTGTCCCACCGTTTATTAGAAAGAGCATTGATCAGAATTTTGGTTGAGAAAAGTTGTTTTCTATTTTGACATGACTATATGGAGCCTCCCACTTCTTGTTTGGGTCGGGGTGTATGTCAAATGCATGTTTTATGGTTAAAAATATAATTGATGAGAAACTAATAGTTTACCAATTATTTATTTAACCAAAAAAAAAAAATATCGAATGTTTGTTAACATTTGGACAGTTTTTCATTTTTTTTACGTTGCCATTAAAAGTTTCTGGAAAATGTCCAGTAAGTTATTGGGAATTTTCCACCTCTTTGCAACTCTAGTACAGATTGATAAAATAAGGGGATGATTGTCATATCAAACAAAAACCAAAACCGTATATTCTATCTTTATCTATTGAATAGTGAAAAAAATTGTCTGTGGCATAAAACGGTCATATGAAACTAACAAGACTGAAACCCGTCCTTTCCCTCAGTAAATCTGTCATTAAGTTTAGTTTGAAAGTTGTAATGTACATTAAAGCCATGCATTTATATACTGGTACACTGACAGAGACTGAACCAAGCTTGGCAACTTGATGTTGGTTTTAATGGCTTAATACCAGTATTCACTGCATAGAACATTTTATTACAGACGCCAACCCTAGTTCTTTGTACCTCTGGAGGTCAAGATGTCAACGAATCATCTTTGGCGTTCTGTCAATTTTATCCAAACGATAGGTCAGTGGTGATTGGCCTTGACCATTAATGGTGTCTGTTAGACCAGGTGAGGTAGTGTACTTTCGTGGCTGGACTAAAGTGAAAGGTAAACGTAGGGTCTTATTTTAATTGCACCTGTTGTCCGTAGTAGAAACAAATGTCTAAAATGTTAATGCTCTTCTTTGACTGTTTTAAGTTCCAAAGTTCCAGTACGGCAGCAACAATTTCCTGTCAACATATTTGTTAGCATTATTGACATTGGCCATTTGCTTCAAGACATTTGTACAGAATTCTCCTCGGATTAACTGTTTGCATCGTACATAAAACTTTTAACATGTTATAAATGATTATCGCCATCTGCATGTCTTCTGTTATTTACGTTTTAAATATTGATTGATTTGATCGACACTTTGCTAACAACTCCCCGTTCCCCAGCCTACAATCTGAGCACAGAGGCCGCAAATTACAATTATAAAACAAAAAAGATTCCTGAACTCGGTCTTGCACTTTTCCCATGCTGTGTTGTTTTGACCTCGTGTGCTTGGATGTAATATTGTTCTCATCCTTATCTCTGACTAATCCTTGAGACACCCATTTGAACGCTGAAGCTGCCTGCTGTTTATTGTATGCACTTTTTCTTCTGTAACAAAGGCGTCCAGACTGGATTCAGCCCTTGTTTCAAAGAGCCTTTTTTCCTCCCCAGACACTGCGAGGGATGAAGATGCGTTCCTACTCGGCTTTCTCTTTGAGTACCGCTTCTCCACATGCCTCCTCCTGCCCTCGACTCTGCTATTCTCTTTCAACCCTCTCTCTCTTCCTCCATCCCGCTCGCCTCTCTTTCTCATTCCATCTTATTTCGTCTCCACGTTTCACCCTGCCTGTGTAGTTTTGCTACGCGCTTTGTAAAATAGTTTTTGGGGATTCCCGGTTTTGATGTCCACGACTTGCGCAGATAAAAAAGTGACATTCTCCTCTTGTCGAATTGACTTTTAAACCGGCGTAGCGTCCTTTACTCGCTGGACGTGTTGCGGCTGCTCTATGCCATTTACCCCTCTCTCCTCCTTTGGTCTTCCTTATTGCTGTCCCGCTGCCTCCAGACCACCTGCTGGACACCCTCTGTATTGCATTATGTATCACACAGTTGAGCATGAGCAGAAGCTGATTAATGTTGAGAGTTGTTACTGCAGCAAATGGGCCCACCCAGGCGGTGCAGAGGAGTGAAGGCATTCTGTGGAGAGATGGAGATGATGCAATTTGTTTTGGACTTGACTAATGGAAGTTTACGGTCTTATCGCTCGGTTCCTGAAGGGTTTAAAACACTTGTCACTGAGGGTTAGTGATGTAACTGCAAAATGGTTGCTGTTGTTTATTCCGATATTGCTGCTTTTAAATTCTGGATTGTATTGTTGTGAAGGCTCTTGAGCAGTTATCACGACATTGTTCTAAGTGTAGAGCCACATGTTAAAGGCTCCTCTTCATGGGGATGAACCTGGAGCAAATCTACTCTGTACTGTCACATAATGCTAACAAGAACGAGCCTGCTAACAGGGCATCTTTCTGCACAGTGGGCTCTTTTATATCCACAAATCTGTGCAAATTCAACACACTGCTTAAGGGCAAAATTAATTTCACTCTACTATGAGAAAAATAGGGTACAGTCCCTTTAAGTACACATAACTTGTCATTGTCGATGTGTTTATTCAGTTTATCACTTGGCTCATATCGGACTATAAATTTGTCCAGCAGTTTCTCAGTCTGCTGTTGGTGACAAACTCCCATCTGTCCAGATGGTCTGTCAGCTACAACAGTCTGCTTTACATGAAAGATGCTTTCAGATGTTTTTCCGAGATTTGATTTGGCGAAGCACTTGCCAGTAAGCATACATTATTAGGTAATTTAATGCAAAGACACATAATCCTGTATGTTTACCTTCAACAAGTTGCATAATGTTTTAAAGTTGTTTTTGTCAGACAGGAGAGACTTTATTTAACAGGCAACTTTTCTCATTCACCTCAAGAAATGCAGTTTATCCACTAAGTAATGTGAAATACGTTAGATTAGAGAACTGGATCAATAAGTCAAAACATAGTACAATAAAGTAAAAAGCTTCAGGTGCTCTTCAGGCTAAAAGAGCAAAAAGAAGAGGTTTGTGTGATATATGTTCCTTAACATAAGAATGTTAAAAGTACTATTATTTGTCGATAAGTTGTTGATTATTAGTTCGGTAAGTCTGTTGACCCAATTATTTACAATTACAATTTACAACAAAAGTCAAAATACTGAATAAATGCTAAAAATGTCCTTTTATTCACTTTACCGATGTATAAACATAGTTTGTGAAATAACAGAATTTGTCAAAGAAATACTGCTTTGTGAAAGTAATACCATCTCAATGCTCTAACATTAACAGCAAACATTCAACCACAGTGTGCTTAGCAGCAGTAATATGACTTCAGGTTTGAAAATGTGCGTGTGCACAACATTTCCTGATGTACAAAAGTCTCTTTAAATGTGAGCTGCTTTCTGACGTACTTTCTGACCGATTTACTCACAGCTCTGATTTTACTGTACTTTGAACGTTTATAAATAGTCCATGAGTCTCTTAGTTGGCCTCACGTTTTGGGAGTTCTAGACTTTGCAAAGTGACTGTCGCTCTAAACGTCAATGGATGTTTGTTGTGTTTTTTTTTCAACACAATTTTTCTATCGCCAACATTTCTGAAACGTCCTCTTTCCAAAAGCCAAAATAGTCCCGTATTTAAGACGTACAATTCTTTTTAGGCAATAGTAATGAACACCTCTGAATGCTAATGCTATTGCATTATCCTCAAATTAAATCTAACATTAACCATTGGGAGCTTTGCTTTTTTTCACATGAGAAAACACTTAAGGCTGAAATGAGCTGTGAAGAAAATATGCCATTTGGGACACAGATGCTTAGCTCTGGTAAAACACTGCCAGGAATCATGTAAACTACATCCTCTCCGCACCCATTCAGCGCCATTGATTTAACGTGTCTCTGTAAACACATGCATGTCAATAGCCGACACCAGTTCATTACGACGTTATTACTGCCTTTAAGGACTGCCCTCATCTGCCCGATCATTCCCAGCCCATTGAAGCCACATTGACGTTTAGCATGCAGGAAGCAGCTGGGCCGTAGCGAAAAACTCCCAATGATAATCTCTTTGCACTCAGCCCCAATAGCAGCCACTGAGAAAACCATTAACCCAGTGTAAGAGTTATGGACATCCAACCAATACGTCCATAAACAACATGCGCGTAAGGACTAGGGCCACAGGTCTAGCTACTGCCATATAGTAAAGCTGGGGCAGCCACTATTGATCCAAATCCTCATAAATATCCCAGTGAGTGACCGAATGTGGCTTTGGAGTAAATCTTTTTGGGGTAAATGGAGAAATTGTGGAAACGTCTTGGTCAGATGTGGTGAGCGTTGATTATAGAGCAAGTGGACGGCTGCTTTTTTGACTAAAGATGAAAGCGGATTGCAGGTCTGTCAGTTAATGCGTCCGTAATGTGTTTTATCGATCACTGCTCCCAGGATCAGGAAGTTAATCTCTCATTTGTGGCATGTGCCTTCATTAGCTGGGAGATGTGTTAAGTCAAACCTCTTAGATAAGGGAACAGATCAAACCCTGGAGTATTGGATAGTGTCGACTCCAGCAAGTATCTGCCCCATACATTTACATAAAGTAATAGGAACTTGCATGTTAGTTGCACCTTTTTTTTGGCGCATGGCAGGAAAAGGGAGTGAAGAGCGACAAGAGACATTCAGCAAATTTGCAGTCAGGATGCGAACCCCCAACGCTTATTTTGGAATCTACTGATTTTTGTCTTTCAAACCAGCTTTCTCTGAAGTACCTACTAAACATGAATATACAGCACCTGATGCTGTCACAGTTCAACACTGACATGTTTAGAGGCATCAGGATTATAGATTTTGTGCAAAAAAATATCAGCATTGTATATCGGCCTGAGAAAAACCCATATCGGTCGACCTCTATTGGATATACTGTATTCTAATTCTATAAATGAAACCTTTACTATAATTATACATGTTTAACTATGGGCTATTTGAAAGATAAAAAATAATAAATATCAAATTGAATTACTTAAAATATCGGCCATGCCTCCTTCATATTGGTATCGGACCCCAAAAATCCTTATCGGTCAGGCCCTACTTTTTAAATCTACATGAGTAATAGGATTTTTTTTTGCTTGACAAACTGCAGTGTCTAAATTTAGGCATAACTATTACACATTTCTTATAGTTAACCTAACCTTGATGATTAAAATGTAACATATGTCACGTAACACACGTCATTGGTCCCAAAGGAAATTCAAAAGCGACAGGGATGACATTTCTGTTTCTATTATGTAATGCACAACTAGTAATTCTCCAAAACAACAACATACGCTGTTGGCAACTGAAACGCCTCATGCGGTGTTGATACCTTGATACAGATCACATTACAGTCACAGTCATGACATTGTGCTTGTAAAACCATTATGTTGCACGACACATTGCTTAACATTGGAAGACTGCAAAATTGACATCAAAGGAACAGGATCTGGCATGATCAATAGATATGCAATTGTTGTGGAAAGGGACATACGATCAACTAGAAAGATGAGATGTGAAAACTCGGCATCCAAATGTTGCCAATGAATATTCAGTCAGTGTGAAAGAATCAAATGATGTGGCTTGAGGTCGTGTAAATAGACTCTTTATGATCCTGGATTGTCTAAAATTTACATCATGACCAACTTAAAGGGAATTTAAACACGTTAAAGAGTGGGTATTGTGCTTTTTTCAATCACATAGCACCAGTCTATAGCATACTACAATGATGACGTAACCTTCTGTTGGTCTGTATATGCAGTAAATTAAAATAACTGCCTTGAATAAAATTGCTCTCTCAAAATGGCTGTACTGAACGTCTTGAAATAGGCCTCTGTCTCTTTAAGAAGCTTTCCGACACGCCCCTTCAGCACACTGGTGTGGCATCTAAACAACACTACTGTGCGGGGAGGGGGCTCTGCTGAGCTGAGGAGCAGTGGTTGGTGGCTTGGCTGGTGACAAAATGTCCAGAGGCGTCTCCAGGAGGTGGGGGCGTTCCTAGGAGGACTGAGGCATAGCTACACCTAAAATGGCTGCCGTCTAAGTTTTACTGATTACTCAAAAATATGTGAATGAGCCAAGGCAACACTCCAGGCATGTGTTTAATGAGGGAATGACATAATAACATGAAGCTTGAAAAAGTCGATTTACATAATACCCCCCTTTAATAAATCCTTTTTGTAGTCCCTCTGGAGGTAATGCAAGTGTTAATGGGATGATTGGGGGGTCTTTCATCTCCCCCTGTGTCTCTGGCCAGTAAACCACCCTTGCAACTTGCCTGCCACCGGGTAGGAGCCACCAATACACACTAATAGAATCATGAAAAAGAAGCTAATGGGCAAAGCTAACTGCAGGCTAGCGCCACTTTAGCAGTATTTACATCCAAGTTTGAATGAAAAAAATTGGCTCCATTGTGTAATTGGATGTACAATATCCCTCTCTCCCTTTGTCTTTTTTACTCTCGGACAATTGAGTACAAAACCGTAACATGCTACGACACCTGCAGTGGCGCTTATGGCCTCTAGGGGCATGAGTTACTTAGTTCTGCTTTAACATAAAGACTGCAGTTACACGTAAGACCTGAGGTGGCAGTCGCGAGTAAAAAAAATGGCCACTTCCATCTAGTCCCTTTAACAAAAAGCAAGCAGAAGAAACGTACTTTTCTACAAAACTCTCAAGCAGTATTTTGTATGGCAGAAATAATGAAATACTGCAGGATGGAATTTCAGTCAAATGTAAGACACAAGATGATGGCTCAGACAGAATTAACACCATTTCATTTAAATACAGCACTGGAAACGAATCAAGGATAAAACGTTAATAAAACAAAACGACTGTATTTTGCAATAAAAGCAAAAGTTAGTTTGAGACTCCTGTCAAGACACTGGTTGTATCTAAAGTGCCCAGATTGGGACTTTCTGAACTAAACTAAAACGTCCCATTGTCGTAAATGATGTACCAAGACTATTTGGTGTCACATAATCTTCAGTATGTTAGTCCAGTCATTTGTGTGTTTGTTGTTGTTTTTTAGTTTACATTGCCTTTATGTGGCTCCACCCCTTGATATCCTTAGTGGTGTTTGATCCTGTTATAAACCCAATTCCTGCCTTATTGTGGAGAATGCCTTCTGTGTAGTATTTCCATTGTGCCCGTTCCTGTCTATTCCTGTCCTTGCCTGCTGTACGTGTGAAAATGGCATCAGGGTGAAGTTGGTTCGTTGGCTGTGGACACGGAGCAGGAGGGACCTCACGAGGAGTCCAGGATGTGAGTCAGAGGACACTGAATGAAGATACAACACCCACACACCTATTTTCTCACTTTCGCTTCGTGTCTTTTCCTTCTCCCTGCTCCTCTTCTGTCCGGTTAAAACTCCGGCCTGAGTCCAGATAAAGAGGTGGGCAGCGGCTACTCGTGCCTTGTTTATTGTTGAAGGATGATGTTGTAAACAGAAAGTCGGTCCATTTGGAAGAGGTTGGGTTTGTACAGGGAATTAGACTTAAGCAGTTTCGGTAGGAGTTTGAAGACCAATGCTTCTATTAGGCTGCACAATATGATTTAATTTCTGCATATTTGAGCTTGTAGTGACCCAGCGGCTGAATGAGTGTTCAGCATGGCACCTTTACTTTCCATTACAGTTTCCATTACAGGTTTTCAGCCGGGAAAACAATTGATCCTGGAGTGTTGTAGAGATTACCATGATCAAAAGTAAAGGCTCCATGCTGACCACTCATACAGCTGCTGTGTCACTACAAGGTTAGATACACAGAAATATCAACTTTATTTCTCCGCATATAAAGTTGCATCTTTATCGCTATTAATTTGGTAATGCTTTATACGTGCCTGTTAAGTATAAATAAGGTATTAATAAGAATTAGTAATAAGAATTAGTAAATAATAGACCATTAATAATATGCTTGCAAAATATTAATAAGCTGATTATCATACTTTTATCCATTAACATAGGAGGCCTTTAATAATTTGCTTATAAAGATATGAATAGGCTGATCATTAAATTGTTATCAACTAATCCCTAACCCTAAAAAGATGACTAATGCCTATTAATACTTAATGAGCAGGCCTAAATATAAATCGAAACCACTATCTTTATTATTATTTTGTTATTTTGTTGAACTATTTAGTTGTGGGATAAATTCACCAGGAGTCGGTACATTTAGAACTGCGGTATGATCATTAACAGTAGCCCATCAGTTTATTTACTTAGTATTAAGTCCTTTTTGACTTGATTTTAAAGCGAAAATGACTGGTGTAGTTGTAAATCTAAATTTCGTCTGCCAGCTGCCTCGGTACGTACCTCAAAATGTGGAGATCCACTGCAGCTGCCCTCTGTTCCTGACAGGTTGCTCTAGCTGAATGAAAGAACGTGAGAAAGGACATTTCCCTATGAGAATAAAGTATAGCTTCCCTTAACCAGTACATTTAAAGCCAAATATTTAGAGACAGTGTTCGTAATTGTTTATGTATTGTTACAGAAGCATGTTTTGGAGTGTCGGTGCAAACACTTGGACTGTTTTGACTCGCACAAACAGATCTGACCTTGGCTTCGCTCTCGGATAACCTTTTCTCACGGATGAATGCCTGCACCCTCCAGCCGCTCATGCGGATCAGTGTCAAGGAAAACTGCTCGAACTCTCGTATGGCCGCGACTTCTGCATTTTTAATTTCATCTGTAGAAACGAGTCTGAATACACAATCGGCCAATGTATTTCTAAGAGGTGGCTTCGTCTAGCCTTCCATGAGCCGCTCTTTGTAATGAGCAAAATTGCAGCTTTTACTACCACATATTGCTAGTGTTGGGAGACGGCTTAGCACTAATGGAGAGTAATATGTTTGCTGCAGTCGCTCTGATAAACGCATCGACAGAGACATAATTAAGAAGTTTGTGCTGAGTCCCGAGTTCTCCTGTTCCTTTAATAGGTTTGAGTAAAGATTATAAATCAGTTTTAGCCTTTGGTTGCGTAACAGACTTATTGCTATTTTGTTATGTGATGGTATGTTCAGACATTGACATTGTACAATAACAATGCTATATTTACATTGCTTTTTTTGGTAACTTTTATTTTAGAACATTTTAGGGCATACGAAAAACAGAATAAGAAGATGTACAATGAGAGGTACAGATACATTTCACATCTTGTCAACATTGTCACCATCCACAGATTTTATGAAATAGCAATATTTTTCTCCCTTATGCAGTTGTAAACGGAAGCTGAAGGTCATAAGTTCCACTGTTCTTATGTGTTTAACAATTTGCATCAAGTATGCCATTGACGGAAGTGTCTCTTTTGAGCCAGCATTTAGTGATGACTTTTTCGCAGCGGCAAAAATAATAATAAAGTAAAAATATATAGGCGACTTCCAGACATTTCCTCTGGTGGTACACTAAGAAACAAAGTGAAAAAAGACCATTCCAACCGAATGCCTAACGCTAAATACATTTGATCACCTTTTTCCTTAAAATCAACTCTATCTGGGCATGACCAGAATATGTGTACCTGATCGGCTTGGACCGATCCACACTCCCTCCAGCAGGAAAAGTGGGTAGCCAGAGCTTTTGACTTCCGTACAGGTGTAATAAAAATAACGGACCAAAGTTTTCCAGCAAAGATCCCTCCAGGTGAACGAGTTAGTGGTACAGCTTTAAGACTTCCACCCCTCCAACCAGAGTTCATCTGGTATCTCAACTTTCAGATCTTTATTCCATTGTTTTATCACATGAAGGTGAATTTTGTTACCAATTGAATTTATATTTACATTGCTTCAAAAGGCAATGTCTGTCAATACAGAAAGAGATGGCTTCTGACGTCTACTAATCATTCAGTCCGCTCTAAAGGGGCTTCCAATTACACACTCAGTTGATTGTGATATCAGTTCCTAACATGCATCTCCTCATTAGTAGACCGCGGGCGTCAAAATGCCACCAAACTACTTGCCCTGGTGTGCATATTCAGCAGCCGTCTCCCACCATCCTTCACTCTTAATAATGTTCTGCTTTTAGTCTCTTTCCGCTGTCCTTTCGAAGGGGGCTGATTGCTCGTGAGTGTGGGACCTCCACCTCTCACTCCGCGCTAATTAGAGGGACAGCTGTCTGTAGATCGTTAGCGTAGCCCCCGTAGCCTCGCAGTGCAAAGATAATGGCTCCCCGGCCCCTGTGTGCTCCCTCTAATGGCCACTATGGCACACTGTGGGATGGTGGTCTCTATGACCTATTAGCGGCGAGTAGCATTAGCCTCTGAGTCGCTTCGTTTTATGGGGTGCACTTTGCCCCGCCGCTCATCTTTGAATGTACTCACACTTGACCCCAAAACTTAAGAGACTGTTATTACAGCGGCCACTGTCCAAAAAGAGAGAGGGATTTTGCAGTGTGGCTTCGAGGGGAAACTCCAGAGCTAGGACGTAGGTTTGGTGTCGGTATTGGTGCGGTCACTTCAAGCCCCCGCTTGTCATCAATTAACTCGAAACAAAAAGTGTTGTGATGCTGACCGTCCTCTCTCCAAGACTCCAAGCCTAACATGCCCATATCAGTGTTAAGCTTTTGTGAAAAATTTCACAATGAGAAGACATGTCCCCTATGCACTGTTGTAACAAACTTAGTTTAGTTTAGTTTAGTTTATTTATTTGTTTGAGCAGTTAACCTGCTCAAAGGGAGTGGGCTGAAGCCAAAGGCTTATAAGCGCCCACCCCAAAATAAAAATAGTAACATTACATGTAATATTTACAAGGTAGCAAATCATAAACAAAGGAACATAGGGCAAAGTAACAATAAATGATGAAGAATAAGACAAAAACAACAGCAAAATAAAGAACAAAAGAATGTGCTACTTTTATGTTATAAAGGTGCATTCATACATATTATACTCTGAGATCTTGCTACTTCCCAGTTGTCATTACTATCCTCAATATAATTTAATTTGGGTTTAATTATCATTAATTATCATTATTAAAGGTGCATTAATACATATTATATTCTGAGATCTTGCTACTTCCCAGTTGTCAATACCATCCTTAATATAATTTAATTCGGGTTTATTTATCATTATTATTATATTTGTTTAATTGAGTTATATGTGAAGTATGATGTAAGCCCTGCATAATGAGGTGCATTAAAAAGCCAGGGTGTAGAACAGGCCAGTTGAAGAGGGCAGTAACTCCCCCTCAACAAACCCCACCCAGCTGCCCTAACAGCTGATTTTGTAGATGATGTTCCTATGCTGAGTGGTGCATTAAAAGACAAGGTTTTGAGCCCGTTGGGAGGGTCCCTCTCAACAGATTCATAACTTGTCTACCCTAATTCTCAATTTGTAAATTTGAGCAATAGAATGACAACCGTTCCAAGCAGCAACACTCTTCCTTGATTATAGAGGAAACACACATAATTGATCCTACTGCGCCTCCTAGTGGCAACACATTTCTTGTTCTCTGTATATTTCAAAAGTCTTTTGTTTGTATTTATATTTGAACAGGTTGATATTTGGACTTCGTTTCAACTCCATTTCCAGTTTATTCCACAATTGTACACCATTAACTGTTGGGCTAAAACTTTTCAAAGTTGAGCTATGTTTCTGAGTCCTAAAGTTTAATTCGTCACGTAATTCATAACAACCAGTACGTTCTTGGAACCTTCTTTGTATTTGGCCTGGCAACAGTTTGTATCTTGCTTTGTATAACATCTGTACAGTTTGGAACTCAACAATGTCACAGAACTTCATGATCTTTGATTTTAAAAATAATGAGTTTGTGTGGTCCAAAAACCCAACTTTATGAATTACTCGGATAGCTCTTTTTTGCAACAATACTATTGGTTTTAATGTGTTTTTATAAGTACTACCCCAAACCACAGTACAATAATATAAATATGGCAAAATCAGAGAACAGTATAAGATATGTAGAGCTTTGATGTTTAAAATGTGCTTTGCTTTTGCTATTACTGAAATGCTTCTAGAAATTTTCGTAGATATATATTTAATATGAGCTTTCCAAGTAATTCTGTCATCTATAATAACACCAAGGAATTTGATTTCATGCACTCGCTCTATGACAACACCCTCTATCTGAATTGCTTCCTGAGCATTGGAATTACAGTTGCCAAATATCATCATTTTGCTTTTACTCAGATTTAGAGATAATTTATTTTGTTTGAACCACTTATTGACACTTTTGAGTTCCAAGTTAACAATCCGACACAGTTGCTGTAAGTCGTCACCTGATGCAAAAATATTTGTATCGTCAGCAAACAAGATAAATTTAAGTACTTGAGACGTTTTACAAATGTCGTTGATGTACATATTAAACAATTTTGGGCCCAGAATGGAACCTTGAGGTAAACCACACACAATTTGTCGACAACTCGACTGATAATCACCTATTTTCACACATTGTTTTCTATTTTTTAAATAACTGGTAACCCACTGTAGAGCTACCCCCCTAATCCCATAATGTTCTAGTTTATTAATTAGTATATCATAGTTTATTGTATCAAACGCTTTACTCAGGTCAATAAATAACCCTATGGCATATTTCTTGTTATCTACAGCATTAGTTATTTCTTCAATTATATCAAAGAGAGCGTGTGAAGTTGAGTGATTATTCCTAAAACCAAATTGATTGTCCGAGAGTAAATTACACCTTTCAATAAAGCTGTCAAGTCTAGAGTTATAAACCTTCTCTAAGATTTTTGAGAATTGCGGTAAAAGGGAAACAGGCCTGTAGTTTGTGAAGAGATGTTTATCTCCTGCCTTGAACAGAGGAATCACTTTTGCTACTTTCATACCATCAGGAAATTGTCCAGTTTGCAGCGACAGGTTACAGATGTATGTTAACGGCTTAGAGATACTTTCAATAACAGTTTTTAAAGTTTTCATATCCATGTCATGGTAATCTGTCGAGGTTTTATTTTTACACCCTTTAACAATGTCCAGTATCTCCTTTTCCTCCACAGGTTTGAGGAACATGGACAGAGGATTTGTGTCTATCAGTTCACAATTAAAGTTCTCAACATTTGTAATTTTTGCAGCAAGATTCGGTCCAACATCTACAAAGAATGTATTAAATGTATCGACTACTTCATTCATATTATTTAAAGTGTTATCCTCATCTTTGAAATATTTTGGATAATTAATCGATCTTGGTTTATTTCTAATTATACTATTTAAGATATTCCATAAACCTTTAATATTATTCTTATTGCTATCTAACAACTTATTATAATAATCCTGTTTACATTTTCTAATGATACCTGTCAGTTTATTTTTATATTTCTTATATTTATCCTCAGCTTCTTTTGTTCTATCATTTATACAGTTTTTGTAGAGTGAATTTTTTTTCTTGCATGCATTTAGTAATCCCTTAGACATCCATGGGTTTTCTTTACACTTTCTGTTTTTACAATGTTTTTTCATTGGGCAATTTTTGTCATATACTTTATGAAATATTTGCGTAAACTCATCATATGCCTTATTAGTATCATTCTCTCTATATACAATACTCCAGTCTTGAGCTAATAGTTCCTTTTTAAATGCATCCATAGTTTTTTCTGTTTTTACCCTTCTAAACCAATACATTTTTTCATCATCAATATTTAAATATCCATGTTTGTACAATACAAAAACTGGCAGGTGATCACTAATATCATTTATCATTAATCCACTGACTGTATCACTATCTATTTCATTTGAGAAAATGTTATCAATCAAAGTCGCACTGTGGGTTGTGATTCTACTCGGTTTAGTTATTAGAGGAAACAGACCTATACTAAATAAAGTATTTATAAATTCGTCAGTCTTTTTGTGTTTATATGGGTTTAACAGATCGATGTTAAGGTCTCCCCCCACAAACATGACTTTATGATTTAAACCTGAAAAGTGCTCCTCCATCCAATTAGAAAAAACATCTATATCAGAGCCAGGTGTTCTATAAATACAACTTACAATAATATTTTTCTTTTTTTGCCTTGTAATTTCTACAGTAAGGCATTCAAGTACATCATCCACTACCATAGTCTTATTTTCCATTACTTTATAACTATAGTTGGAGTCTACAAACATAGCTACACCCCCACCATGCTTATTTCGTCTGTTCATACTTATAAATTCATAACCATCAATAGAAAACTCAATTTCTCTGTCATTATTAATCCATGTTTCTGTGATTAAAATTACACTAAATGGTTTAGAAAACTGTTTTAAGAAGCTTTTGATGTGGTTAAAGTTTGCATAGAGGCTTCGACTATTGAAGTGGATTACAGTGAATGCCTTAATGTTCTTAAGTTTACTATTGTAAAGATCCTCTGTATAATATTGACAGTCATTAGTAGCTCTAGTAAAGAAGTTATTTTCAGGGTCGATGTCGATCTCAGTGTTCTGTAAGTCATATTGTGATAATGTAAAATCCTGGTTATTTGCTTCAGCAATTCTCCTTAATGAAAGGTCCAAGTCGATGCTTCCTATAGAACTATATGTATTACAGGACATGTGAAGTTATGTGCTTTTACATACCAAAATCCATACGCTTTTCCTGTGTTTATACTTGATTTGGTGTACTGGTGCGCGGACGTACAATGAGTTTATCATAGCGCAAGTAGGCAATCTCCCCCCTTTCCCTGGCAGCTCTCAGCTCCGGCATCAGTTCTTTTCGCTTCCTTTGGATGGATTCCGTGTAGTCCTCGTTTATGAAGATTTTGGTCCCTTTGAGGTGTTTAGCGCGCTGCAGGATTGCTTCGCGATCCTTCCAACGCAGCAGTCTGGCGATGATGGGTCTCGGCCGGTCTCTCCCGCCGTCGGGTTTCCCTACGCGGTGGGCCCTCTCCACCTCCACCGGGTGTTGTAGTTGTAACTTCTCCCTCAGTAGATGTTTAACTTTCTCCTCTGCGTCGGCCCAGGTCTCCCCAGGCGTCTCCAACACTCCCTCAAAGACCAGGTTGTTTCTGCGGCTCTGTCCCTCCAGATACTCCAGTTTGTCCGTGATAATATGCAAATTGTCACATACTTTATAAAAATCGTTTTGTATTGTGTTTGTGCGCTCAGTGAGTTTCAATGTTCCTTCTTTCAGAGTGTCCACCTCACCTTGCGTGAACTGTAGGCTTGTTTTTAGCTCTTGAATGTCCTTTATCTGTGAATCCATTCGGGTGTTTGTTGCTTCCATGATTATTTTAATGAATCCCTTGAAGTTCTCCTGTTGTTGTTGTATTATTTCCCTGAACATGTCCCTTTGCTGCTCCATGAGTTCCGTGACTCGACTGAGGCTCACGTAATCCTCATCCGCCGCCATTTCTGGCAGTTGCTTCGTCTCTGTTTTTGTCGGTTTAGGCATTTTGCTCTCTCTCAGCCGGACTCCGCAAAAATGTTAGCTGCTTCACTGCTCTCACACTGCTCACACTGCTCACAGCCTTCTCCCAGGGCCACGCCCAAACTAAGTTAACTAGCTTCCGAGACACCAGCCACAAGGGCGTCTCTCCCCCGCCGCTATTTAATCAATTTCAGGAAGAAACTGATTCTTCTCTCACACCTCTAGACGACACACAAAGGAATCCTCCTAAAAGCTTTACATTACACAGTAAGGGACCGGGCCTTACCTCCGTCCCTTTAGACGAGGCACAATAGTTTCCTCTTTACTTTACACTTCTATGAGATAGGCTGCTCCTTTGAACTCTACATTTCCGTGCCTCACACCTCCATGAAACCTCCGCGAAAGGCGCTTAGCCGCCAGCCGCCTTTGTATCAACTGTGATCCCTCCCCACCTCCATGCTGTGACTTTATTCATGTTTTACCTATGTATAGGCGGCCAGAGGCTTCGGCCGCCAGAACTTACGCTGCACTCAACCTGTATGTGTCTGTTCTCCACACGTGTGTTACAATAAATTACGCTATTGGTAAGACAAACATCTCTCCAGCTTTTCCTTATAGTGGTAGATTTTGCCACGACAGCCCATCACAGTGGGAGCAGCAGGACTTCGCGCATCATTACATTTGGCTCGAAAACGCTAGTATGAACCCAGCTACTTAGTTACTGCGGCAAATGTAAATAGTCAGATAAGAAAAGGTGTGAAATGTTGGTGGGGACATGTCCACACCAGACCTTAAGGAAGTTACGCCCATGCTCCAGAGAACAACACAGAGTCCTGGTGTACCATAAACCAGTGAACACACTGAGACAAAAATGAGTTAATCCTAAAGACAAAACCCCTAGCCACAAACAGCAATGTAGTTTATTCTTTTCGATGCAAAGAATATGAATGCAAAGAGCATTACATAGGAGAAACCAAACAACAGCTACAGAAGAGACTGTATCAACACCGCAGGGAAAGCACAAGTGGCCCCCAGTTGGTTGTTCACCTCTACCTCAAAGCCAACTATGTACTGATTTATTTTTAAACACTGAAAAGCCTTACATTTAAATTGCTTCTGTGACTAAACCCGGGTGTGGGGATAGTAAATCTAATTTCTATCCTTGGTTTACTGCTAGAAATGGCAATGAAGATATAGACTTGTAGATTTGAGTTGAAACGATCAATCTTTTTACGGTAAAGAAGACAAAGAAACAACCTGGGACACTTGTAGAGCTCAAGACACATTGTGAAGAAGTTAGCAAAGTGCGTTTTAAAAATGATGAATAATGGTGGTAATCCCTCTGCTTTAAGTTGAAAAGAATTTGAAAAACTCTAATTGATAATGATGACAGTAAGACTTGTCATAAATAAAAGCCCGTCTCGTCTGTTGATACAGCTGAATTAGGCCTGACTCAGTGGACATCTGCCTGAAGTACAGCGCAGCGAGAAAGCTCCTGTTCTTCTTTGTTCTCGTGTTAATGCTCTCAGACATGCCCTTGATTCGGCAGCCACTCTCCAGCTCCGAGTGATCAAAGCCTCCACCTCCGCAGTCTCACCCTCAACGTCTGCTACTGTAAACTCCAACAACGGCTTGTTACATCTCCGCAGCGAGCGTTTAACATTGAAACGTAAAGTACAGCACATCGTGAACCCATGACAGCCTGCGATAACTCCAGTAGAATAGACGGTTAGACGTTGAGTGAATCGCAAGCACCGCCCAAGAAAATGTTTATCTTTCCTTGTAACACCAAATCTAAACGAGGGCTAAACCAAATGAAAAGGACAAAAAGTTGACTTAATTGTCTCCGAGGGACCATAAGTGCCGCACAGTTTGAGAAATTCTTGACTTAGACCGATAGTAATGCCACCTATGAGATCAGTAAAGTTAAAAGTTAGTAATACAATGGAAGAATGACTCTGTCCTTTGTCCCAGGGCATCGTTATAGAAAGAAGACTTTTTTTTGGGATTAGAGGGTTTGGAGAGTCACTGGCCGCACACATTTGATCATTAAACTCCTCTGTACTCCGCACACTGCACTGCCTGCACCATTTTGGACATGACCCAACCCCCCGTGATTCTCATCGTCTCATCTTTCCTTTGGTTTTTAACAGAGCCGTATTTTGCGCTCTCTCACCCAGAACAAAGCTGCAAAAGTGGCTGGTTGTTAATAAAACCCCTCTTACAAAAAGTGCAGTGTGTGAATTGAAAAATGGCCCTTTCTGCCTGTGTGCAGCAATATACAGTGCCTTGCGAAAGTATTCGGCCCCCTTGAACTTTTCGACCTTTTGCCACATTTCAGGCTTCAAACATAAAGATATAAAACTGTAATTTTTTGTGAAGAATCAACAACAAGTGGGACACAATCATGAAGTGGAACGAAATTTATTGGATATTTCAAACATTTTTAACAAATAAAAAAACAGAAAAATTGGGCGTGCAAAATTATTCAGCCCCCTTAAGTTAATACGTTGTAGCGCCACCTTTTGCTGCGATTACTGCTGTAAGTCTCTTGGGGTATGTCTCTATCAGTTTTGCACATTGAGAGACTGAAATATTTGCCCATTCCTCCTTGCAAAACAGCTCGAGCTCAGTGAAGTTGGATGGACAGTGTTTGTGAACAGCAGTTTTCAGTTCTTTCCACAGATTCTCGATTGGATTCAGGTCTGGACTTTGACTTGGCCATTCTAACACCTGGATATGTTTATTTGTGAACCACTCCATTGTAGATTTTGCTTTATGTTTTGGATCATTGTCTTGTTGGAAGACAAATCTCCGTCCCAGTCTCGGGTCTTTTGCAGACTCCCATCAGGTTTTCTTCCAGAATGATCCTGTATTTGGCTCCATCCATCTTCCCCTCAATTTTAACCATCTTCCCTGTCCCTGCTGAAGAAAAGCAGGCCCAAACCATGATGCTGCCACCACCATGTTTGACAGTGGGATGGTGTGTTCAGGGTGATGAGCTGTGTTGCTTTTACGCCAAACATAACGTTTTGCATTGTTGCCAAAAAGTTTGATTTTGGTTTCATCTGACCAGAGCACCTTCTTCCACATGTTTGGTGTGTCTCCCAGGTGGCTTGTGGCAAACTTTAAACGACACTTTTTATGGATATCTTTAAGAAATGGCTTTCTTCTTGCCACTCTTCCATAAAGGCCAGAGTTGTGCAGTATACGACTGATTGTTGTCCTATGGACAGAGTCTCCCACCTCAGCTGTACATTTCTGCAGTTCATCCAGAGTGATCATGGGCCTCTTGGCAGCATCTCTGATCAGTTTTCTCCTTGTATGAGCTGAAAGTTTAGAGGGACGGCCAGGTCTTTGTAGATTTGCAGTGGTCTGATACACCTTCCATTTCAATATTATCGCTTGCACAGTGCTCCTTGGGATGTTTAAAGCTTGGGAAATCTTTTTGTATCCAAATCCGGCTTTAAACTTCTCCACAACAGTATCTCGGACCTGCCTGGTGTGTTCCTTGTTCTTCATGATGCTCTCTGCGCTTTAAACTGACCTCTGAGACTATCACAGAGCAGGTGCATTTATCATCATTAGTCATTTAGGTCAACATTGGATCATTCAGAGATCCTCACTGAACTTCTGGAGAGAGTTTGCTGCACTGAAAGTAAAGGGGCTGAATAATTTTGCACGCCCAATTTTTCAGTTTTTTATTTGTTAAAAAAAGTTTGAAATATCCAATAAATTTCGTTCCACTTCATGATTGTGTCCCACTTGTTGTTGATTCTTCACAAAAAATTACAGTTTTATATCTTTATGTTTGATGCCTGAAATGTGGCAAAAGGTCGAAAAGTTAGCGCGTCATCGTCTTGCCGTCCCTCCTCGTTCTGTGATTGGTCTCAAAAAACGTGCGACGATTTCGGCCATGGTCCCCAGACTGATGGGGAGTTCAAAATGAATTGAACACACACAGCAGCCTGGGTATTGTCAGGCTAAAAAAAAATAAGGAAAATTGTTGTAAACAAACAAATGGGGAAAATATTAGTAATAGAAAATTAGCAAAAATTAGGGCAAAAATAAGTAATTAATAAAATTGGGGCAGATGGGGCAAACATAGGGAAAACATTTATTGTGCTGAAACAACTTACTTATTTCGATCCCAGTAGAACCTAAACATTTTTCCTGATACCATACTGATATCGTTTAACGGTATCCAGCCCTAGTGCTTTGTTTATCACGACAGGCGCTAAGTACGTCGTGTCAGGCATTGCTTTACCTTGCCTGACATCATTGTTTTGTAAGCTTATAGGGTTGATGGATGGTGGCTGCTATTAACCCTCTTACTCGACAGGTGCTGAACCAGTTTCTATTTCACTTACATCATGCTTAACCTGCCCTGCTTATTACTGTCACAGCTAAATTTCCGTTATCCCACACAGCAGTATGTTCAGCAAAGACATGGCAAAAAAGAATGAAAGGGAAAGAAAGAATATACGAGACTCGGATAAGAGCGCCCATTACAGAGGAAGCCATTCATCACGGCCAATCCACGAGCGCAGCCGGCCTAATGAAGACGGATAGAGGGGCTCGCTGTCACAGCTTCAAGCTTATGTCTGTATTAAGCGGTTCACCGTTAGAAAAAACTGCGGGCACATGCCAGGACCTGCAGTGTTTAGTGTGGAGGTATACGCGCACTAATTAGCAGTTTGACACCAGTGCAGGTTTTCCACCATGATCTTGTCGGTTAAGCTGCAGATATCGTCTTTATATAAAGGTCTATTGGGAATGATGCCAGCTTCTATGATCTGCTCGAATGGCTTGTACTGTAATTTTTTCTTATATATGGGGCCGATATGTTCTTTTCTTTTCTTTCTTTCATAGTGTCAGCGTGAAGTGGCGAGGCTATCAAATTATTCACCCTTTGTCGTCACATTTCCTGGAACTGCTGATAATAAGCTTGTTCACCTCACATTCAGTGTAAACGGTATAAGGGCAACACATTTATCCACAGTTAAATCGAGACTGCAACTTTGGAGGTCACGATCAGCAAATTGCAAAAACTGACCATGATAAAAAACTAATAACTTTCTCTCAAAGCAACAAACAGTGTCTCTATTGTCTAGGTTTATTATGTATAAAAGCATCTAACCTTGTAGTTTAAACCAATATACCTGTGTGTTGTTAATGCCGCTAAACCTTGTTGCAATGAGCACTGTGAACGGATCTTTATTTTAAGATAAATCGCTACTATTGCGCCTCTGTCTTTTATTTTATTTTTGTGTTATGAAAATGCTGTTGCTTGGCTTTCTTTTCCCCTTTGCCTCACAGGTGAAGGGTCATTGTCTTGTGCACAGTGCTTGTCTGCTCAGGCTGAAACGAATCGTCTCAAGCGGGAAAACAGTGCAGGGGTCGGTCATGTCATCTCTCAAGGACTTGAGGAGGGAATCCAAACTGACAAAAATCTTAAGTCTACCTATTATAATACTATTCCTTTATTCAAAATGCTTGCTCTCTGTGACTGAAATGGTTGAAAAATAAGCTTGCAATTGGGTTTGTTAGTTGTTATGGCTTTGCTTGAAGAGAATTTGATGTAAAATAATGAATTAATGAACTCATCTTTATGTTAAGAAAGAATGCATTTAGGATATTAAAGAGGGGGTATTATGCTTTTTTCAATCACATAGCACCAGTCTATAGCATACTACAATGATGATGTAACCTTCTGTTGGTCTGTATATGCAGTAAATTAAAATAACTGCCTTGAATAAAATTTCTCTCTCAAAATGGCTGTACTGAACGTCTTGAAATAGGCCTCTGTCTCTTTAAGAAGCTTTCCGACACGCCCCCTTCAGCACACTGCTGTGGCATCTAAACAACACCACTGTGCGGGGAGGGGGCTCTGCTGAGCTGAGGAGCAGTGGTTGGTGGCTTGGCTGGTGACAAAAGGTCCAGAGGCGTCTCCAGGAGGTGGGGGCGTTCCTAGGAGGACTGAGGCATAGCTACACCTAAAATGGCTGCCGTCGAAGTTTTTACTGATTACTCAAAAATATGTGAATGAGCCAAGGCAACACTCCAGGCATGTGTTTAATGAGGGAATGACATAATAACATGATATAAAGCTTGAAAAAGTCGATTTTACATAATACCCCCCTTTAACCTTGTCCCTAAATGGCCATTATCAACTATACACCTCATACTGCTTTCTCTGCTGTTGCATCCATCCACAATCCATAACGCGCATTTGTTGAGTTAAGATGTTATTCTGTTGTTGTTCTATTATTGAATCAATTTCCAGAATTGATCCGTTCTTGCCCATTCACATTTCTTCACCCTAATAACCTATTACGCACAACTGCTCGCATACATTTTGTTGCCATTTACTTCCTTGTATTGCTGCACTAGGGGCCCGATTAATTCATATAAAACAAAAAAGATTGTTCATAAATCAAGGAAATGAAGAATCTTTAATCGTTTTCTCTCTGCATCCTGGAAGCTGAGCAACTATGATTTGATTTGTCTTATCAAACATCCTCAAATAATCAATTTCTTCTTCCTCATTACGTCCTCATTTACAGCACCAAAACATGACTTCTCCCTCAGATTTTATACACTGCCTGTTGTAATGAAGAGGGAAACTCTCCGATCACAGTTTGCCTGAAAGACTGAGGGGCATTTCAGGAGACTATATTGGGAGCGCATTAGCTGAACTTTTGTGTGTAATGAGATTGAGTTATTCAATCCAGTCCCGGCGCGCTCTCACCCCCTTCCTCCCCGTCTCACGCCATCAAACTATCAGCTTTCTCCTTCAGCAAGTTTGGAAAAGACGGTTATTCTTTCTCAAGCCCTGCCTCCGTCTCTTCCTCCTCATCTCAGCTTCACCTTGTACTGTACCTCACCTTTTAGCCAACTCATCTACTTTGCATGCAACTCAGGAGATGGGATTGGTTTTTCTTAATTCATTCTGAGCTTTTTTTTTCTTTTGGTTTGAAATGGTCTAATCCTCAATTTTAACAATACAAAGAGCATTCATTAATTTCAGAAGCTTGTTAAACTCTTAACCCCCACCTACACAAGCGCATTTTCTCCAGTTATTATCCAGGTATCCAGGCATTACCCAAATCTAAAAGCTTCCTGAAAAAAGCGTAAAGATGGCGGCAAAAACGAGACATAAATGAGGATGAGAAAGCAACAAAAACACAACAAAAATGTGACCAAAAAAGCATTAAAAAAAAAAAGTTACAAAACACAACAAAAAAGTTACTAAAAAGCGACAACAAAGTAACGAAATCACAACAAAAAAGTAACAATAAACGCAACACAAACGTGACCTAAAAAGCATTAAAAAGGCAAAACAAAGTTACAAAAACACAATGTGGGGAAGCTGGCCATAGAGTGATCAAAATGAGCAGGCAGACTTGACAAACACGTTGTTCTTACCAGGCGAAATGTATTCTTTCATACAAAAGAAACTTATCCATGACACACATGTCCCTTGCATGAACAAAATGGCTTCCCGCTTTTTTATACCCCTCTTAATGTGAAGGACCTCCCACATTAAGTACCATTAGTGTGATGGGTGAGTTCAAACAATAAGTTTAGCTGGTAAGTTTTAACATTTTATATAAAACAAGTTGGTGTTTAGTCCACAAATGATACGCGTTTAAATCATATGAACAAAGACCAAATAGAAACCAAAATCATATACAAAGGAAACTCAAAGCAAAGTTTAAACCAGTTTTCCCCCCTGCCACATGGTTCAGCCTGAGCTTTTAAAATGGCCGACAAGGACCACGCCTTCCCTTTGTTCCAGCCACGTACAGGTAAGTTTGTATACAAATAACCAAGTTTTAAATGGACAATGTGAAGTGTAATCATTAACTTAAACAAATGATATGGCAAATGAAACAAAGTGTCCAAAATAAATACGGGGACAAACCCACTTTGTCACACACAACAAAAAAGCGACAACGTGGCAACAACACATGGAAACATGAGGAAAAAAATCTTACGTAAGTTTTGTTTGTTTTAGCTTTAAAATGAGGCGTTACACTGGCCTGTAGGCTGGAAGAAGTTTTCAGATTCGGGTAAAGCTGATCTGGAGAAAATGAGCTCCGTTTCTTAGTCACGGACACAATGCTATGACCTCAGACTGTGCTTGAACGGGTCGCTTTCAGACTTCAAGACAAATGCGCTTTCTGTGGGCCTTGGGCAAAGGTAGTTTATAAAATAACTATTCACTTTGACAGTCATTCCATGAGAAAATAATGTGAAGGAATAAAGATATTTTAATTTCCCAAATCAATTAATATATTGGATAGTGGATTTTATTGGCCGCACATTTCTACACATAAACATTTTACGGTAAGACATTCTATGATACAGATTTATTGTTCATGTTGTAAAATTGTCAATATGTTGGGTAATTATTCTGGCATGTTCAAGGCAGGTGGAAAATATTGACGACATCTGTGTGAAGATTCAATATGGACCCGCGATTAATCCCCGAAGATTGTGTGAACGCAGAAAAGAGTTACAGCCGATCAACATCATGCAGTTTGCTTTGTTTGTGCTGAATTATAGGTGCATGTTTCAGAATTGTACGTGTCATTGTTATTCAGCTCAGCAGTGTTGGTGCATGTGTCGCGTTCGCATCAGCGCTCTCACTGCCTCTTCTGCTTGGATGCATTATAAGCTCCATTTCGCTGCGTGTCGCTCGGTGGCTGCTGTGTGTGGGCAGAGGTCAAGTTCTCTCATTTTCACTCGTGACTCATGCAATCAAAAAGGAGTGAGTAACATTTGAAACTACACGTGCCGTTAAAACCTGCACAGAATGAGATGACCATGTGATGAGCACATTCTATGTTATCGGCTTAATGCAACACTGACACTGGTGAGAGGAAACTGTAGCACACAGAGGAACATGCAGATCATGCAGACTCCTCACAGAAATGCCCAATGTGGTCCAGGAATGAAATACTGAAATAACTTGCGATATGTGATACGGCTGCGCAATATCTCGATAACCATATTATTGCGATATTTCACTAAACTATTTCAACACAATATGTTCCATTCTAATTAAACACAAATTGCAAGTAACTAGTTTTTCAGCAAATTGCATCAAAACAAGACTTAAAAACACTAGACCAGGACCAAAACAAGACTGAAATTAAACTAAATTGGGACATGTTTAACACTGTTTGCAAAACAATGTGTCGATCTTGACTTGACTTTATTCATGTTGCGATACCGATACCGAT
This sequence comes from Neogobius melanostomus, assembly GCA_007210695.1. NCBI lineage: Eukaryota > Metazoa > Chordata > Actinopteri > Gobiiformes > Gobiidae > Neogobius > Neogobius melanostomus. The sequence continues at coordinate 1,871,189 of VHKM01000153.1, forward strand.
CACCTAATATCGCGATACGATATTTTTTGCGATATATATGTCCAGCTCTACCTAGGACTTTCTTACTTTGAGGGAGGGATGCTAACCGCTATGGTCCGGCATCACTTAAAAGTGTTTTGTCACCTACTGTATAGACAAAACAGTCTCAGTCAAAACCTAAAATGAGGACTAATAGGAAAGTGGATTCAAAGGGGGCATTATGCTTTCTGCAGGTATTTGGTAATAATCTCAAACACTCTTACTTTGCTGGTTAGAACATGTAATATTGATAGAAAAAAGATGAAACATAATATCCAGTAGTTTCACTTTCTGATTTTCACATGATCTCCCCATAGAGTGCTCCCCTTTGCTGCGCAGCTGTTTCAAGAGAAAAAAAGACCAGGTGGCCTTGTGTTGCTGTTGTGAAGCTCTTGTATTGTGAATGTTTGTACTTCGCAATGAAAGGATTAAGCATAGCTACAGATGGAGAGGTGAGGAAAGCATTTCCTGGATACATAGGACCTTGGGAGGGGATTTTTGGGAACAGGAGAAACTTTTTAGAAGCTGAGAAGTAACAGGGTAAAAAGCTCTAAAATGTCGATTTTTGCTTTTTCTTTTCCTTTTAGTTCTGCCACCACTATTTTGTGTGTTTCTTCAAATGCAGTTTCCTGCTCCATCCTCTTTCCGAAACACAGCGCACGGCCAATCTAATAAAACAATCCAGTGCTTCTGTCTCAGTGTCATTAAGCCTAATTCAATATGAATGGAGCCTCTTGTGCAACTTCTATTACTTCAATGGAGAGCTCTCACACTCATCGCTCACAACACAATTCCTACATCCAAACCGGTTATTAGATCTGATTCAGGAATGAGATGGACAGTTTTAGTGACAAATGCTGCTTTTGCCCATAAGAGGAGGAGGAGAGAGGGACGATGGTTTGTATAGGCACCGCAATAAGGTCATTTTCATGCATTCTCAATGGGGCTCGGGTGCCCTGAAGGCTCTCGTTTTCACATCTAGGCAGGAACACAGTTAGTTCATTAATCAAAGTGGGGAGTGCTCACCTGACAGCCGTATGTGCAGAGATTTAAGCATGTATATAACCTTTCCAGCGTTACTCACCATAATTACAAGTGCTATTTACGCCCTTTCTCCTATAGATCGTTTGCGGCTTATTACGACCTGTAGTTATGTCTGTGTACGGCGGTGAGGGCAGGGAAAGACATGGGTATTAAATTAACAGAGGAAAGCCTTTGCTGTGGAAAGGGCGCAATCATTTGGGGGGAAAAAAACAAGATTGTGCGATAATATCCTGCTGTTATTCCAAGAAACAAGATGGAGAACTAAATGAGCTGACCTGTGGCTCACGCCTAGTCGTTGCAGTAATAGTACACTTGTCATGAAGCAGCTTAGAGATTGGATGGGGGGAAAAAAATCGAAAAAGGACACACATGGGCCAAGAGACTGTATGGTCCATCCCGCTGCACAGTCAATGCGCAGATATTGATCGAGTTCTAAATATGTCTCGTGACACCCCTCGGCGTCCGGCTGGAGTTATTATAAGCAGTAATGCGATCGATAGCGCCTTGGAAATGAGGCCAGTGAGGAGCCTCGACTGCGCCTGTGTTTCTGTGGGTCGTTCTATGAAACCCAAGCCTTACTCCAAAAGACCCACGGGGACCCGCACCAGCATCTCCTCTGCAGACCAGGCCCCACCGACATCCTCCGTGGGTCTAGTGTGACACGAGAGAGGGCCCAGTATTTGGGTGTGGGTAACATCTAGTGGACCCTCAAAGCCGTGTTCACAAGAAGCAGCTATTTTCAGCCCGAGGTGGTTCAGTTACGACGAGGCTAAACGGGGAACGCTGACCGGCATTTTACTTTTAGGCTTGAAACCCAAAAGAACGTTGTGCTTATTCTTAAAGACTGTCTATGTTTTTTCACCAACAAGGAGCCCATGTTTTGGCTGGGAAATTTCTGGCGTCGTAATAAAGAAACCTATGCTGATTGGTCTCACTTCAGTTGTAGTTAACCTCTTAACCCCCATCGTAACCGAGTGCATTTTCTCCAGTTCAGCTTTACCCAAATCTAAAACGTCACAAGAGAAACCGTCAGGTACAAACCAACACTAAGGTCTGGCTATAAGAAAAAAGTTACATAATTTTTAGAAGACCTAATGAACCTAATCGGACTACTAAAACGTCACAGCCTATAGGCCAGAGTAGCGCCTCATTTGAAAGCGAAGACCTACAAAACTCATCTTAATGGATCTTCTTCCTCACGTTGTTGCTGCGTTGTCGTCACTTTTTTCAACATATGAATGACATTGCTTTTTTGTTGCGTTTTTTTCCGCTGTTTTGTCAGTTTTTCTCATGTTTTGTCACATTTTCTTTTGATTTTTTTGGTTAAGTTTTTGTTGCATTTTCGACCTAGTTTTGTCTCATTTTTGTGGCTATTTTGACACTTTTTTCAAGAAGCTTTTAGATTTGGGTAAGCCGAACTGGGTGAAATATGCTTGGTTCAGGTGGAGGGTATGAGGTTAAATATATCGTTCTATCCTTTTTTTTTAAACTCAAATTGTAAGTAACAATTGAATCAAAAGCATGAAATGGTTATTTTAAAGGGGGGTATTATGTAAAATCGACTTTTTCAAGCTTTATATCATGTTATTATGTCATTCCCTCATTAAACACATGCCTGGAGTGTTGCCTTGGCTCATTCACATATTTTTGAGTAATCGGTAAAAACTTAGACGGCAGCCATTTTAGGTGTAGCTATGCCTCAGTCCGCCCCCACCTCCTGGAGACGCCTCTGGACCTTTTGTCACCAGCCAAGCCACCAACCACTGCTCCTCAGCTCAGCAGAGCCCCCTCCCCACACAGTGTTGTTGTTTAGATGCCACAGCAGTGTGCTGAAGGGGGCGTGTCGGAAAGCTTCTTAAAGAGACAGAGGCCTATTTCAAGACGTTCAGTACAGCCATTTTGAGAGAGCAATTTTATTCAAGGCAGTTATTTGAATTTACTGCATATACAGACCAACAGAAGGTTACGTCATCATTGTAGTATGCTATAGACTGGTGCTATGTGATTGAAAAAAGCATAATACCCCTCTTTAATTAATATATTTTAAAATGTGTCAATATTTCATTTTGTGTGATTGCAATTGTCATTCAAGCAACATGTTTTTTTTTGTACTTACACAATAGAATTTTAACACACATTTTTGCTCCCTTTTTGAAACCTCTTCACTATACTAAATCCATAGTTGAGATTCTGTTGATTTTCAATCGAAAGTAGCGTCTATTGACTTTACTGTTTTCCGTCAGCGTGCAGACAGGCCGCTGTGGGACTTAAGCACAGCGTGACAGTAATGTGTTTGCCTGAAAATGTAGCACTGATAAATTGCTGCTGCTTTACCTGCTGCTGACATCATTTCTGGTATGATGCAGCGTGAGCGAACAGCCTGCGTCACTCGGCCATTTATGCCACGCAAATGCACTCAACAAACCGGCGGGATGAACGGGCGATTGTCGTGGCTTTAACAAGGCGAAGTGTGGGAAGGATGGGGCTATTTTTCAACGTGACAGTAAGCATGACTCGAGCCGGAACTATGAATCGGATTATTATTAACTTTTTGGTGAACTGTAAAACATGCCCTCTCTCAACAGTAACAAGATCTGTCCATATAATACAAAAGTCTGCATAGATCAAAATGAAATAATCTCATTAATGTATTATTACGTGGTAAGTGTAATTATTATCAGCTGGGAAAAAACTTGAAGTCATATGAATTAATTGGGCAAATCTCACAAATCATAATTTTCAGTAATAAAAAGTAATGAGGAAAAACATTTGTCACTGTGCCTGTATCTTGACTTCATCTTCATTTTTAATCATTAAATTAAATGTATTGGATAACTTAAGTAGGAACGATAAAACAAAAAATCCAGAAAATACATCCATGTTTTGATGCTGTTGGTCCAGGAAACACCATTAAAGCAGAACTAAATAACTCATGCCCCCAGAGGCCATACGCGCCACTGCAGGTGTCGTAGCATGTTGCGTTTTTTTACTCAATAATTGTCTGTGAGAGTAAATACTACGCTGACAGAAAAGACAAAGGGAGAGAGGGATATTGTACATCCAATTACACAATGGACATACGTTTTTTTCACTCAAACTTGGCTGTAAATACTGTTTAAGTGACGCTAGCCTGTTAGCTTGTTAGCTTCTTCTTCTTGATTCTATTAGTGTTTATTGCTGCTCTGACCCGCAGGCAGGGAAAGTTGCAATTGTGGTTTTCTGGCCAGAGAAAGACCCCCAATATCACATTAACACTTGTATTTTAAGTTACTCAGTACTGCTTTAAAGGAAGTTACTTGGTTGTTTCAGCGCAAATAAATGATTTTTTGCCCAATGTTTGCCATATTTCCCCCATTTTTTAACACATTTTTTCTTATTTTTGTCCCAATTTGTTCTTGTTTTCTCCACTTTTTTCCCTAATTTTGCTAATTTCTATTGCTAATATTTCCCTGTTACCCCACCCCAATTTATTCCCAAGTTTTCCGCTTTTTTGACCCATATTTTTTCCACAATTTTTCCTTGTTTTTGCCACAGTTTCTCCCATTTTTCCCAAAATTATTCTCACATTTTCACACATTTCTTGACATTAGAAACTTTTACAATTTTAAAATAGTGGGTTACCACTATTGTAAATTTGAAGATTCCCACACATGATTGTTCAGTTTTGTGATCCTAGAGGACACATATTTTAGCATAGGTATTGGAAAAAGTATTGTTCAGGTATCGAAACAGGGACAAACCCAGAAGGCAGTGCAACGTTTCAGAGGAGACGGCGAGAGAGGGTAACCAGCCAGGTTTCTTCCGAGTGCTACAGTTTCCCCCGACCTCCAAGGTCATGCGAGTCAGGTTGACACACAGTGGCAGCGCGGCTCAGCCGCAGCAGGTCAGGACTAACACCTGAACACCATTTCGTTGTACAGTTGTACAATGACAATAAAGCACTTACTTACTTACTTAAAGAATTTAAGCCCTAGTCCCTGGTTATAATATCAATAATTGTTCCATTTCAAACTAAGTAAACAGTTTGTCAAAGTGATAGATTATAGATTAATTAAAAGCGCAGTTTGATTCAATTTGGACTTTTTGCTTGAATCCACACAGAGAGAGTGCGATTTGTGGTGCCTGGACTTGTCTTTGGGCTGATGGCGAGTGGCGCTCTCAGCTGCAGGGTCTCTCCTCAATCTCAGACTGAAGCCGCTGTCGCTGTCGGAGGCTTGAAATGAGTTGAGCTGTTGATTGGAGCTGAGGGGAAGGTGGAGTGGGAGACGGACACATTGTTTGGACCTGCTACCTGTTGCAATACACTCCTCTACTGTAACACTGAAGGCAGTACGGAACAATTGCTTGAGAACAACTGAAGTACATGTTTTCCACTTGGTTGTTTTTGTCTATCGTTCAATAACAAGAACAAGGAAAGGACAGGAGTATGTCAAGAAATATGTAGATTAACCAAATGCTTATTACAGAAAACACTCGACTAAACTTGAAGACGGATGTTTTAAATTTGAAGGTTGCTTTAAATGTGGCATATTTTCCTGTGTATGTGGGAAAAAAACAACACACTTTTCATGCAGTTCAAGTCCTTGTAGTCCCCTAGTGTATGATTACGTGAGTCTCAGAAAGTTTAGTTATGAAAAGTCTGCCTGCGATGCTTCATGTGTCCTTACAGCATGTTTGAACATACATAACCATTTGGGCCTGTTACATAAACACCGTCACTTAGTCAGCTTTCAGTACCGGCTGCTCTTGTTCTCGTCAGGCTCGACTTCAACCCAGGGACATACGAGGCACATCAGGACATTTGAAGAACTGTCTTGAAAAGTGAAAAGTTTGAGACTTGGAACTCTTTACATTTGTGGGACTTTGTGAAACATATACAGTATGTTGCTGAAGGATGGGTTTATTACCTATTAGGCGATGGCGGTCTATTCCATCATTTTACTTGTTCTATGCGTCCCTAACCAAAGCTACGCTCTCCTTCTGGCAAGTTCACAAACCCATGGCCCTTGTGTAAAAAATAAAATAAGTTGGCCCACATGAACGCAAAAACTCATAGTATCAAACTCATCAACAGCTCAAACAGTAGATCATTGGACATGAGGGCACTGAAGTGGCAGGTGCAACGGCAGGATGGGGAGGTGACGTGGCGTTTTCTTGGACCCGCTGGATCTGACTCAGTCCGGACTCCGGCCTCAGCAGGGCCTCTGTCACCAGCAATGTAGCAGCTTGTGCGCCCCCTTCTGTTCATTTGAAGGTGCGAACCCGTTGAACCCTGCAGGGAAAGGACAACAGGTGTTTTGTCTGGCAGCACTTTGTTAGAGAAAGTAGAAGGACAGATTCTGGATGTCTGTTGTAGAATTTCTTTGTGTATTATGCTTTTTGCAGGTATTTGATGAGAATCTCAAACATATCTTGTTCACTCTTACATGTTTTCTTGGATGGAGAAGGCTAGATCTAAAACGGCTCCAACATCACCAGGGAAGAGTCAAAGATTACTCAAATGGCTCAAAACACAACTCCAGATACAGAAATCATACAATGTTGTGTTTTTGTCTGACTGTTGCTTTCTGGCTGTCATTTTCAGTTCTCATGTTATACTTTTTGCATCACATTCAAAACCGTATGCTAAAATAATGACTCGCCGTTGCGGCCCCTGAAAAGAAAAGCTGTAATGAAGGTAGTCAACTAATTTTAATTTAACTCCAATGCAGAAAAAAAAAAAAAGACATTTTGAAGGTTGACATTGATTTTGAAAACCCCTGCTAATGAAAAATTTCTATCCGTTCTTGTTTTTCTTTTTGAATGATGAATGCTGCTTTTTGCACCGTTCCAACAAAATCATTATTTATTCACGATGACCTAATTCACTGAGGGTTTATTCAAGGCCTCATCCAAACCCATAATTGTGCTACCTTTTTCAATATCTGCTTTCTGTTGAAACTAGTCAGAGCAATGTGGAAATGTTTGAAGCAGCTACGGTTAGTGCGCCAACAAAGCCATGGATTTAGCATTATGAAGGAAGGTTATGAAAGATTGTGAACTGAAAAAGCAGTTGAATTCTCTTTTCTTTACTTTAATAGCCCATTATCTCCTGTTATGTCTTTTTTTTTTGTCCATGCAGCTGCTACGTGTCTGCTTTTGAGACGTTCAACAGGTGTAATATATGACTTACACACTATAACTGTTGCCTTTATGTTCTAAATGCCCACGAAAACCCAGACTAACATGGCAATATAAGTTCAAGTGCATATGACACATTAGACACAATTATTTGTTTAAACATAGTTAACACAATTATATATAAAACGATGTACCCAGCTTTCTTTAGTTCAACCATTTGTGTGATGTTTATAGTTTTACTTCCTTATAATAGTGAAGTAAAACTATAAACTATATATTGGACACTGACGGGAAGTGACCTAGACAGAGGCCCTGCCGACCATATTGTGTCAATGAGGAATGAGTCAAACTGCTACAGAACTTTACCTCTATCTCTACCACTTCCTGTGAATAGTTTAAAAATTCTAATAAATAACCTTTCTGCCGAAACATTTCTGAAATAAAAGGATTATTATTACCTGCATCCGTCTGGATAAGTCATATTTCAAAAGTATTAAAACCTGTCCTATGCACTTTAAGCAAATTAATAGTATTTGGCTACATGTTTTTTTTAAATTCTCTTGGAAATGAGCGGCACACAAGGTGAATACATGTTCCCATTCCCTTTTAAAGTGGATAGCTTTGGCAGTCTATGGAAGGGAGAGTAAGGGCGTAGGTGAGGGTAGAGGGGTAAAAGCAGGTTTCACTACTGCCACCTACTGATGGGGAAAAAAGTCATTTTGAATTGTTCAGAGGCTTTAAAGGGGGGGTATTATGTAAAGTCGACTTTTTCAAGCTTTATATCATGTTATTATGTCATTCCCTCATTAAACACATGCCTGGAGTGTTGCCTTGGCTCATTCACATATTTTTGAGTAATCAGTAAAAACTTAAGACGGCAGCCATTTTAGGTGTAGCTATGCCTCAGTCCTCCTAGGAACGCCCCCACCTCCTGGAGACGCCTCTGGACCTTTGTCACCAGCCAAGCCACCAACCACTGCTCCTCAGCTCAGCAGAGCCCCCTCCCCGCACAGTAGTGTTTAGATGCCACAGCAGTGTGCTGAAGGGGGCGTGTCGGAAAGCTTCTTAAAGAGACAGAGGCCTATTTCAAGACGTTCAGTACAGCCATTTTGAGAGAGCAATTTTTTCAAGGCAGTTATTTTAATTTACTGCATATACAGACCAACAGAAGGTTACGTCATCATTGTAGTATGCTATAGACTGGTGCTATGTGATTGAAAAAAAGCATAATACCCCCTCTTTAATATCCTAAATGCATTCTTTCAGTACGTTTGCACATATTTGAAGTTTGTAACATACACTGCCAGCGAAAGCCATTCAGTTTCCGTGCACACAGAACGCCTGGTCTCTGCCTCTGGGGGTGAAGTTACGCTTTGCAGTGGAGGTAATTTGATCAATTAGCGGCTGTAACGAGTCGGAGCTGTCTGGACTTTGGAGTGTTTGAGGAGACAGAATGAATGCAGGTTTACTCTCACAGGCATGAATGAAACGCATGACAGACAAATCAAAAACAAAAAGTGGATTTAGCAAATTTGTCCCCTTAATTTTAGTGCTGGGCGTTTGGAGAATACACTTCCTTGAGACGCCAAATCGAGTGTTTCTCCGGATGTACACCTGCGTCCTCCTGTGCACAATAAAATCGAGCTGAAAGGTGTTATTGGCTCCTGCCGCTGTCTGCCCTGTTGTCATTATCACCGGTGGCAGTCCGCTGTCAGTCTGTCTCTCCTCTGACCTGAGAGGCTCAAAATATGTCACCATTGACGTCATACCTCTGCATAATGCCCCCCCCACACTCGCACATTGTTTTGGATGGGCTTTCACGAGCAATGGAATAGGTCTGGCGTAATGCTGTAGCAAAAAGGCTGGATGAGATTTATGCCGCCTTCCGTTTTATATGACCAGTACAGAGTGCGAAAACTTGATCTTGCTTTCCGTAAGCCGATAAGAAATGTGGAAGGAACCTTAAATAAGAAAGGACTCGGAAGAGGACAATTAACAACTAGAGCTCTGATCTCAGGGGAAGGATTTGACCTGGTTGTGCAATGAAAAGAAAAATATAGTGCCCAGATCGACCAAAAAATGTGTAAAAATCCCTAAAGTACACTATTGGGCTGGAGTTCGCAGCAATTGTCTGCATTAGTTCACATTCTCAATTCTCAGTGGTGTCTCAAATGGTGCTCTACAAAATATACTTTTTTATAAGCTTAACAATGTTATGTCCTCATCAAAAACATACACTGAGTGATGTTTAATTTCGTTAGCATATGTTTCAGTAATACTTATCCTTCTTCCCTTCTTAAAATGCCAGTCCTCACTTCGATGTCTGCCACATTAAAGGTGGGAATCCCTGGGAACCTCACAGCTTGATACATGGATAACAAATAACCTTACGATATGCCGATACTGTGATAATCAATATTGAACACAAAAAAAATCCTACGACACATCACCCTTTTTTAAACATACAAATGTTAACCTTTTTTAACATACTACACATTATTCATGATTTACATACTGTATGTCTTAATGTGCATTGTGCCCTTTTTCCTAAATAAGTGAATACAAGATCCCTGACTTACTCATTGTTCTGTCAGTTTGTGAAACAGTTGTCCTGTTTCATAAAGAATAAATCAACCACAAATCAATCTACTTTATAATGATAAAAAACTATCATTAAAAGTAATAAATCTGCGTGACAGTGTTTGGTCCATGCGCTGCCCTCTACTGTTCTGACTGAATTCCTGATCATTATTGGCCCCATTGACAGTGAAAGCAGTGGAGCACAGCTACCTCATTAATATGCATGACACCGGTCATTAATATGTAGTATGACCTCATCAAAAGTGTCTATCGCTATAAAAAAAGTGTTGTATCGTATCGTTCCGCAAAATATCGCGATATATAACAAAATCGATAAATTGTCACACACCCTACGACACAAGTCTAAACTCCTTCACCAAACTTGAGCTGATCTTGTCCTGAAACTTCCTTTTATTAGCATGTTTGCATATTCTATTCCTGTTTACCTTACCTTACCAAGGCTAAGTGAAGTTGTTTAAAAAACTGGAATAAGGCATATTTTAGGATCTTTAAAGGGGGGTATTATGTAAAATCGACTTTTTCAAGCTTTATATCATGTTATTATGTCATTCCCTCATTAAACACATGCCTGAAGTGTTGCCTTGCTCATTCACATATTTTTGAGTAATCAGTAAAACTTAGACGGCAGCCATTTTAGGTGTAGCTATGCCTCAGTCCTCCTAGGAACGCCCCCACCTCCTGGAGACGCCTCTGGACCTTTCGTCACCAGCCAAGCCACCAACCACTGCTCCTCAGCTCAGCAGAGCCCCTCCCCGCACAGTAGTGTTGTTTAGATGCCACAGCAGTGTGCTGAAGGGGCGTGTCGGAAAGCTTCTTAAAGGGACAGAGGCCTATTTCAAGACGTTCAGTACAGCCATTTTGAGAGAGCAATTTTATTCAAGGCAGTTATTTAATTTCCTGCATATACAGACCAACAGAAAGTTACGTCATCATTGTAGTATGCTATAGACTGGTGCTATGTGATTGAAAAAAGCATAATACCCCTCTTTAAGTGATCTAAAAGTTGCATTGACTTGTTTCTTATTGTTACCATGTTTTAAAATATTGATTTTGCCTGTTGCCTGTCGAGACACGTGGATCAGACTCTTGTATTGTTCACATGTTGCGGCTGCCGGGCCCACACGATAGAGATACAAAGGTTAGCTCTCCTCATCTCTTTGACGGCTGTCTAACTCAACATGCCCTTTGATATTTGAGTTTTTATCTTCCAGCTCACACAAGCCTCTCTTTCAAAGCATGTCAGATGAAAGGTATGCATTATTAAGCTGCCATTGTAGTGTAACTTGTAAACTTGTCATCTAAGTTTGTAAGAAATGTCCATAAATAAGCAGCATTGGTAGCTATTAAGTGTCGCTTCATGCGTTGATTTAGAGCCAAGCCGGTGACACTTGGAAAGGCTTTTTACGGCATCCTCGGGCGTTTTAATTGCGTCCTAAATGCTAAGTGTAGTTTGAAAAGGTTGGCGGTGCACGGGGAGTGACACGGTGATAAATGGCACAGAACATGCCTTTTAACAAGAGTTTAGTTCCTGCGGCCTTGATGGATGTGACTGAGGCAGTTTACGGGACCAGGCCTGTGCTAAACAAGAGGCAAGACGGCCTCCGACTGCTGTTTCATCATTTTTGCTTATAATGGGAAAAGAAAATGGGAAAAACATGATGTAGTGTTGGTATCCAGCAGCTCCTTCAGGTGTTATTATGGCTCTTCTGTATTTCTGGTGTTAATATTATTAGGAGAGACAATTTGAGTCATGTCTTGTCCTCCTCTGGGCTACTTTACACGTGGTTTAGTCACGTTTTTAATCTGGTTTAGTTCTTGTTTACGACTGGTTTAGATCTTGTGGAGCCATACTTTGGTGTGAACGTTTGTTAACCTCTGTTCGTACAGTGATCGCTGAAGATGACTGAAATTAAACAGAAAACCAGACTGTATGTATTTGTACACTTTGTACACATCTGTTTGTTGTCTAGACATGACTTATTCTTCAGCCAGTGCCTCAGGGCAAACCGGGCGGAGCAATGGACGGCCATAGCAATGTTTGAGACCAATCAGATCTGGAGTTGTTTGGCCAATTGTGCAATGTTTTATATTCAATTCAATTTAATTAAATTTGAAAAACTTTATTTTTCCCTGTAAGGGAACTTCATTTGTGGCCTGGTACACTCACACATCCATACCAACTGTACAAGTTAAAAAACATATAAATAAATGTAAATATTACATTGGTTAGTCAAGTTAAAAGAATCTGAAGCCCATGCCATGCTGTTCTCTAATGTCCATTTATAAGTTTGATAGCTCGCACAAAAGAGGACATGGTCTGTTTGGTTTTCAGAACCAGGGAGTTCACTACAGTCAGGGAGCCAAACCATCCCAGGAGGCCAAAGGTGTGGGCGGACCGGATAAAACTGTAATACAACAGCTGAAGAATTGACTTGTTGACCTGCAGCGAAGGAAATGCAAATGTTGACACTTCTTGAAGATGCGGTCAGTGTTGCTTTTAGAGTTCAGTTTATGGTCAACAATTCCCATAAATATTTGTATTCCTCCACTCTCTCAAGTGGTTGCCACTTTTTTTAAAATATATTTTCAATTTACATTGAATTGTAATGGCTGTACAACTTTAGTCCTTCAGTGTTCATATAAGTTGGGAGTTATGGCAAAAAATAGTCTCAAGTTTTCTTTCTTAATTAAAACAAATAACTATATGTTTTACTGATGGCGTATGAACACAGACAATAAACCTCTGCATGAACCAAAAAAAAGTGCTCCGCCCTAAAGTTTTCCTTTAAGTGCGAGCTCCCCTCCAAAAACACAGTTATTTACACAGACACCATGTATGAACCCAGAAACTGCACAAGCTTTGTTTTCCACAATCCCATATTTGGATGGTAGTATTTGACTTCATTCCTTTGCACGGTGCATATTTTGAGACGGATGCTGAAGGCAAAGAGTAAACTTGAAAGTTTGTTTGTGTTGCCTTGTGGTCTTACGACAGCAGAGACGAAAATTACATCTGCACCAGAGGTCAGTTGTATCCTTGTCAATCACAACAAAGATTCAATACAATATGTGGCAAAACTACCCAAGTAATTCACTCAAAGGGAGCTGTTTATGAATCTTTAATGTTAGCAAAGCAAACAGTTATAAGGTAGTGATGGGACAAAAATCGATTATGGATTTTGTTAAAGAGGGGGTATTATGCTTTTTTCAATCACATAGCACCAGTCTATAGCATACTACAATGATGACGTAACCTTCTGTTGGTCTGTATATGCAGTAAATTAAAATAACTGCCTTGAATAAAATTGCTCTCTCAAAATGGCTGTACTGAACGTCTTGAAATAGGCCTCTGTCTCTTTAAGAAGCTTTCCGACACGCCCCCTTCAGCACACTGCTGTGGCATCTAAACAACACTACTGTGCGGGGAGGGGCTCTGCTGAGCTGAGGAGCAGTGGTTGGTGGCTTGGCTGGTGACAAAGGTCCAGAGGCGTCTCCAGGAGGTGGGGGCGTTCCTAGGAGGACTGAGGCATAGCTACACCTAAAATGGCTGCCGTCGAAGTTTTTACTGATTACTCAAAAATATGTGAATGAGCCAAGCAACACTCCAGGCATGTGTTTAATGAGGGAATGACATAATAACATGATATAAAGCTTGAAAAAGTCGATTTTATATAATACCCCCCTTTAAGAAAACTACTGCCATGGTTTGTCCTATTTCCTTGTAATTCCTGTATTTTCTTAGTTATTACAGAATCAGAAACCATAGTATTCCATCCGATCGCCACTCTATTACTGTGCTGTAGCCAGTAATGCAAAACTATTCCCTCTTGACTCATAATGAATACTTTCCATAACAGATGAAACCCAGATTTGTGAGGTGTCTCCCTCATAAATATGAAACTGCCCTTATCAGCTTGAGCCTCTTGTATTTACTGCCCTGAATGTAAATGAACAGATTTGCTAAAACACCAGTGGGATTTATGGGGAAATTACAGCTACAAGCAGGTAAACACTCGCCGCACCTGTCTGCTCTCCGCTTCCTTCGTAAATATCCTCCCGAAAGACCTGCTACACATCAAGCGCTCCGATTTCACACCATATAAGAGCGTCATCCGCGGCACCTGATATCATTTAGGTGAGTGCCAGGCTTCTCAACGCAGCAGACACCGACTCTTATCCAGTTATTACAAAATTCAATCAAGCCGTCCCGTAGCACTTCTCTCATACGGTTATTCAGACTCATCCGGTTGTTGATGGAGCTTTTCCGTCACGTTTAATGCGACAGGCAATGAACAGGCGATCATTTCGGTCCCGCGAGAGACAATGGGGGGACTATGGATAGGAGCAATAGACGCAGCCACATGACAAATGGGTTTACATTGTTTCAGTAATCTGACATATTTAATCCTGTCACTCTTCCACACTCAAAACGCCAGCCCACAGTCCGGTGTACGTCACACGGAGATGGACAAACTCTCTTCCCCATGCAGATATCATGTTTACAAAGCTTCATTGTCATTGAGGTATAAAAGCAGAAGTGAGCCCTCCGTTGACCTTTATGATATCAATGTAGGGGATATATTCTAGATACATTAACTTGTAGTACAAAAAAGAGTCAGGGGTATAAAGTAGTTATAAAAGCCTGAATTATGTCTGATATGGGAGCTTTAAGAATCATGACTGAAATCCTAAGACTAAACCTGGTGAAGGCCTATAGACGTTAATGGGTGAACTTAAGCAGAACTAAAACAACTACGGGTATGTTTCTGATGAGGAGACGGCTTTAAAAGGTCAAAAGCTCAGTTTAGCATACACCGCTAATACCCTCCAACTACGCTTTTGTTAAATACGATTTTTATAAAATACTGGAATGTCATGAACTTTATATTTCCAATAACTGCTTTGTTGTAATTTAGTCTATGACAAACTGTAAGAGTATTATAAGTCCAAACAGTTGAACTAGGTGGGTTTTCTCAACATTTCACCAAAACGTTCTGGTTTGATGGATTAGACATTAACCCGGCCTTAACCAAGTGCATTTTCTCCAGTTCAGCTTTACCCAAATCTAAAAGGTTACAGACGATAGGCCAGTGCCTCATCTAAACTGATCACTTTTCTCGCGTTGTAGTCACTTTTGGACATTTTTTTCCATTGCTTTTGTCTCTTTTCTGTTGCTCTTTTGTGGCTTTTTGTTACAGTTTCGCCCCTGTTTTCATCACGTTTTAATCACTTTTCTGTTGTGTTTCTGTTGCTCTTTTGTTGCATTTTCACTTTTACATTTGGGTAATGCCAAACTGAAGACAATTTGTTCAGGTGAGAGTTAAGAGTTAAGGTGCACGGTCAATATAATCTAACTGGTTCTATATTGAATGGACTTGATAATTAACCTGGCTGGATGTTTCACCCCTACCTAAAGTCGTTTAAAGAGGGGGTATTATGCTTTTTTCAATCACATAGCACCAGTCTATAGCATACTACAATGATGACGTAACCTTCTGTTGGTCTGTATATGCAGTAAATTAAAATAACTGCCTTGAATAAAATTGCTCTCTCAAAATGGCTGTACTGAACGTCTTGAAATAGGCCTCTGTCTCTTTAAGAAGCTTTCCAACACGCCCCCTTCAGCACACTGCTGTGGCATCTAAACAACACTATTGTGCGGGGAGGGGCTCTGCTGAGCTGAGGAGCAGTGGTTGGTGGCTTGGCTGGTGACAAAAGGTCCAGAGGCGTCTCCAGGAGGTGGGGGCGTTCCTAGGAGGACTGAGGCATAGCTACACCTAAAATGGCTGCCGTCTAAGTTTTTACTGATTACTCAAAAATATTGAATGAGCCAAGGCAACACTCCAGGCATGTGTTTAATGAGGGAATGATATAATAACATGATATAAAGCTTGAAAAAGTCGATTTTACATAATACCCCCCTTTAAAACAATAAAATTGCTTTCAATAAAAATAACTTTTACTTTAATGTGGCTTACAGGTTCTCAAAGTTTGTATTTCAGCCACAGCATTCATGAATGTTCCATGTCTTTTATTATCTGGCTCAAAAGGAGCCTGGCCATGGTCATCTTCAAAACATTTGGTCGAGTGTATTTGATAGGTTTTTGTTACAGTAGTATGATAATTAGTGTGTCCTTGGCTATAGCGTCGCCTAAGCTCAAATATGTTGGTTGAATAGGACATTTTCACTCATAAGTTATGACTCAGTTGCTGTCAATGAAACTGTATCCTTCCTGAAGAGGTTTGGAATAAAACGCCTGACAGGAACAGAAGAGGTCATGCCTTTTGAAATGCCTTTCTGTATTAAGCATCTGCGTAGGAGGGAGGAATCCATTTTAGACCAAAGATTGAGAATGGTAAAATGAAGAATGGAGCCGATATCAGTAACTCTCAAACCTTTCACCTTGAAGACCACAATAGACATCATTTACAATCTACTACAACAGGGGTCACAAATTAAATTTCAACAAGGTCCGAATTGAAAAAAGAAATTGTCAAGCAAAGGTCCAGAACATACGGGGTTAAATCACGGTTATATGATGATTTTAAGCCTTTTGTAAATCTATTACTGTGATTTGAAAATATTGCAATTAATTGAATCCTGTTATTATTGTTTGCTCTAAAATATTTCTTTGCTCTTAAATAGCAGAATGCATAGCCTCCATTATATACAATGTGCACACAATATATGACAGTGATGTGTTTCTCCTCTTTGCGCAGTTCAACACACTGAGCCTGGCTTAGTCCAGGTTTACTCCAGGTTTGCTCCAGGTTCAGACCTGGTTTAGTCCAGGTTTAGTCCAGGTTTGCTCCAGGTTCAGACCTGGTTTAGTCCTGTTTCTGACCTGCTCGATGCCGATGGGGAACAGCCGCGCTATTTGCCCATTACGATCGCGCGTGACATTTAATTAGGGTTTCCTTAGTTTCAAAACTTTAGGGAACCATATTCAGCCTTTTCTAAAAACATAAAAAGTGTTTTGAAGCTCAGAGATAGAACTTTCTCTTCGTTCATCTGGGCTGGAGTTCACAGCAGTCAGAGAGAGACACACACAGCCGCTTGTCTGGGAGAATTCACGGTCGGGTCCAGAGTTCGGATCCAAGGTTCGGGCCCGGACGGGTTGGCGTGTGGGTCTGGATCCGGACCGAGGTCCGCTGTTTAGTGACCTCTGTAGTCTGTACTACACAATTTATTTCACAACTGTATTCAATAGGCCTTCAAATGAGGAAAAAAATTGTGATATTTGATAGTATGGATATTTTGCTAACTGTGACTGAGTGCTTTTTAAAAAAATAACCGGTAGGTTGCATGTGCTCTACTGTCCGAATCCAAAATCTATTGTGAATGGACCAAACCCCCTCATGTCACCCGTTGCCCTCACTCTGCTGGGCTTCCAGGATGGTGTGTGAGCTTGGACTGTGGCTCTTGGGGTGACTGAAGGTGCTGAGCAGGAGGCAGCCTGTTTGCTTATGTAACGTGAGGCCTTGGTGAGTGTGAGGATGATTCAGAGCTCGAACCGCTCCATGGCTGTTGCATAACACGCTGACACCTCTCTGTCCCTCCATCCACACACACGCGGCAGCATTTCTACTTGATCAAGGAGAACACACTACAATGCAAGCGGCCCTGGCCTGTACTCGAGTACTCTTGCACGGTAGAGCACGTGTGAAATAACTTTGCTTTTGAGGGAAACTTTGTGACATGCTAGTGTTGCAGAAGTTGTATTTCTGCTTTGAAAAGCAACATAATAAAAAGTGTAAAAGACGTATAGAGGGTATTTATGCTTAATTTTCATGACACCGCGCCGTGAACTCAGTGTCTCAACTAACGATAGTTATCTTCAAGGAATGGATCAGTATCTGCTGGAGCTCCTTTTTAGTGAAGGTGAAGCTTTCCCAAAACAACTCATTTAACAATCACCATAACAGACAATAAACAACTGTGGTTGATCTCAAAGTCCATAGTGATCATATACTTTGTCTCATTCTTGATGACTCTGATTCTCATTTGGCTTCTATGCCATTATGTGACATCATCTGCATGCACTCTTTAGATGTCTTCATCCAAAGGGTTTTTAATCCTGTCTACATTCAAATACCACTATTTTGTTTTCAGGGTTGAACTATGATAAACTCGTGGTAATCCACGGGGCGACAATGGCGCAGATAGTAGTGCAGGTTGTCTGATTGAAGGAGCGGCAGTTTGAATCCCGCAGGTGCACACTATCGTTGTGTCCTTGGGCAAGACACTTCACCCACCTGGTCTCCAGTGTCTGCGTACACTGGTGTATGAATGGGTGAGTGGTTCCTTGATTTAAATCGCTTTAAGTGCTTAAAGCGGGTAGAAAGGCATATATACAGTAAATACATTTTATGAAGAAAACAGCATTATGAGTTGGATATGTCTGTCTCCACTCTGCCTTCTTTCACTCAGTATTGTCCCGTCTATAACAAACTATAGTTGGATTTTTTTATTGGATTATACTGTATCTGGTAGAATATTGATTGCTTTTACGTTATTGTTTTATAAAAAAATACCACATTATCACTGTACACATTTCCAAAACAACAGCTCTGAGTCTCGCTCATGCTTCACATCATGTTTTCAGTTTTGTAACATTTTGAGATGTAGCACACAAGCTGCTCTCTGTATTGACTATTTGATTTAGCTCAGCTCCTAATCTCTAATGATCCGTGGCTCTGCTGCACGTTGCGAGTGGTGAACACGTTATAAAATAAGTCTTTCAGCTCCTCGTGACTTATCTACTCTGTACGTTCTGTGTTTAA
The DNA here is from genome assembly GCA_007210695.1 of Neogobius melanostomus. Taxonomy (NCBI): domain Eukaryota; kingdom Metazoa; phylum Chordata; class Actinopteri; order Gobiiformes; family Gobiidae; genus Neogobius; species Neogobius melanostomus. The sequence continues at coordinate 1,889,756 of VHKM01000153.1, forward strand.
CCTGTGTAATTGTTCTCTTGGAGACACATGGTAAATGACGTGCGGTGCAAAGTCACACGGTCGAGTTACTGCAGAACTGACTCCAGTTTGCAGTTAATGCAGTTTCTTTAAGATGCTAGTTACATGTAATATCCTCTTCTGTAGAAGGACTCTATTCTCTGTAGAGATTTGGATTTTATTTTTCCTCCAAGAACCCTTAGGCATTACTTGCTGTATGCTGCTGAAGTCATTGCAATGCCACAATTTCATCATTGAATAAGATGAATGTGCACTGTTTATTCTCTGAGGGGAAGCAATACTCTCAGGATTAATATTGTATCACTAGATGTTTTTTGTACAGCGTGTTTACTTGATTAAAGAATATTAAAACCATATGGATATGACGATTTGCCTGATATTAAAGCCACACCGCGTACAAGCCTGGAACTGTTTCCCCACTGGACTGAAGGAGAGTCAAACTGGTCCTTTTCAAACACAAACTTAAAGACTCTTTAATCAGAGCTCAGAAATGTGACCACTGACCGTCTGCTGTGTTTATATTGTGTTGTACTGTATTATCATGATGTGTGTTTTAACTATGTAATGTTTCATTTTGTGTAAAGGCCCAACTAGGGACGGACATTGAGAATTAGTATGAGACATGAGATTTAGAAATTGCATTTTCTGTGTAGCTTATTAGGAGCATGTTCTGTATTTCTTGAAACAGAATAGCCCAAAAATGTTGCCATTAAATTGGAATGATTTGTCGAATGATTGTTGTTTTTGTCCACTAGTTGGAAGGGTTGCTGGGCACGCCTCACCCAAGGGCACACTGACTTTCCAAACTGAGCATTCATAGTAATGTTGCCAGTAACAGGAGGGGTATGCAGCATAAAAACTTGGTAAATCACTATGCGACCACTGTGGCAAGCCGAACTTAACAAAAAAAAGCAGAAAAATAGAAATTAAACTTCAATCTTGCTGAATGCATTACACGGATACAGCATTATTATTTCACGTGAGACATTGTGTTCGTCCAGCGCAGTAGGATCACACCGGCCGCTGGTTTATCTCGAACATAAATGTTAAATGCTGTTTTTCCTGGTTGTTTTTCTTTCAGGCGCGGTACAAGCAGAGCCTAGACCCCACGGTGGACGAGGTGAAGAAGCTGTGCACGTCTCTGAGAAGAAACGCCAAAGAGGAGCGAGTCCTGTTCCACTACAACGGCCACGGAGTCCCCCGCCCCACAGTCAACGGAGAGATCTGGGTCTTCAACAAGGTACGGACTGGATTTAGGGTCGACCTAGATGTGACGTATTTAGAATTAATTACCGTGCTCTTAATGTTGGATTCGTTTTTTGACCCGTTTGTTATTGTTTGGCAAAATCACAACACAATTAAATAACAATGTAGTAGGATGGAATATATTAAGCCCAGATCCAGAAAAAACCTGTGATATTGGCAGCTATTTCTTCATTTTTCACTAAAAGCTAACAGGAGAATTATTTACGAGACCGAAAGCTTTAATTTCTACCAAACGGATCATGATTTGGCTGGCATTACTCTTTTAAATAGTCCCTAATTTAGTCCGATCCACACTTTTGAAAAGTGAAAAGGCAGTTTTTTCCATATAAAAATCTGCCTTGTCATTTATAGGCTCACCACGACTGTGACAGCGATAAAAAGTATGGTTATGGTTCCCCGATCTCAGCCCTGTCTCCTATGAAATTGAAATAATAATACGACTTGTATATTGTTGTCATTTTAATCCCACCAACCACTTTGCTTTTTTCCTATGGGGACTTCTCAAATAGTACAGCTGCTCCCTTCTTCGGCCCTCAGGCACAAACTCAATCCAAACTGGCTTGTACACTTTCACCGTCTTGTAAAACAGACATAAAATCTCAAACTGTTCATTGCCCTGTCCCGTAAGTAAGCACCCACTCACAATGATCCACAGCAGCTGTCCGGACCGCCCCGATACCTCCTCGTCCTCACTGCACCCCTGGGCCCTGTCACGTCTACTCTCTCGTCACGTTATATTCTGGATATGTACTCTTTGTCCCGTAAAGTGAAGCAGCTCTAAAATGGGAGCTCAGGGGGATTGTCGGGTGGCGAGTCGGACCAGATTTCTATTAAATATCGGATGAAATACTTTTGCTGTTCTCCCCCTTCAGTACAAATCTCAGTACGATTTGGTACTTTTTGTTCCCGCTGACTCTTCTCCTCCCCTCTGCATCGCTACACAAGACTTGACAGATGACCATTACTAATTAAAGAGGACTTTATCAAAGTTAAGTATCCAAACAACATGCTCTATTAATCACAGATTGTCCAACATCATGATGACTGGTTGCAAGATCTTGAAATAAACGGCAAGTCAAATAGATCTTTTATTCGTATTTCAAAAAGTGGGTTTGTCTGACTTCCAACACATCAATATCATCTTCCGGGCCAATATTGTACACGTTGATATAACTTGTATCTCAGTTTGTTAAGGGGACTACGTGGAAACGTGCTGCCAATGACCTTATTGATGAAGTCAAATATGCTACTCTAAAACGGTTGGGATTTATGGCAATGAACAAAAAGATGTGATAATGTTCTGTGAACCGATAAACATTTGACCCACAGATCTGAAATCTTTTTTAATATGCTCAACAAAATAAATGATATCAAAGCCAACTATACAGTTACATGTTACCTGTCTGTACTTGACTCATGGATATATATGGAGGAATATTAAAGGCCAGTTTTAACATTGGTGCTTTGAATGAATGCACTGTTCTGGTCATAAATGTGACAGCAGTGACTGACTGAAGGCAGAAATAGTGTTTAACATGAGTCATGGGCCAAATGCAGTCTGTAGATTGTTTTATATAACCTAGCATAGTTTTTTAGTATGTGTTACTATAAACATTGCTACTGAAAATGCAAAACATGGTCATGGGCTGAAATGTACCACATTTTCTTCTGTGTTTATGCCATTAAAAGATAGTATTTGGGCATTAACAGCGTCGTTAAAAGCATTACATTTGACTTGCTTCTGCCTGTATACATGCGTTTCACATCACGCATAGTTCCGGCAGCCATTTTGAATACGGAGTAGCATTATGCAGTACTAGAACATGTAACAATAGCTCTACTCAGGATAAAAATGAAAGACAACTGATTGACGTGGCATTTTTATGTACTCGTAATCATTGCCCAGGAAGATAACAGTAAAAACACGGCCCCAGAGACGCACATCACGTCAAAAGAGTCCAGTCCAAGTCAGTGTTTAAGCTGCTCAAGATGTTAGCATGCTACCGGTTAGCAACTGTCAATGGCTTCAACAGGATTAACACATGTGTGGCTCACATCTATGAACACTGAGGAAATGCTACAGTAACAGCTGAGCTCTGACCTCTGTCACATGTTGTGTCCAAGGTTTGGAGTGTGGTTCAGTACTTTCCCTTGGAGAGCTGAGCTGTTGAAGCTAAATGCTAACCGGTAGCATGCTAACATCTTAAACACTGACTCACTGGTTTCTTCACATAAACGTGCGTCTCTGGGCCTGTTTTTACTGTTTTCTTCTTGAGCAATGATTACGAGTACATAAAAATGCCACTGTCGATCAGTTGTCTTTCATATTCATCCTGAGTAGAGATATTGTTACATGTTGTAGTAGGGCATAATTCTACTTTGGTTTCAAAATGGCCGCCATAACCACAAAAGTCACATGACTGAAAAGATGTTAAATCCTGAATTGGTTTAGCAGAGGTTTTAACTGCACAACCACATACTGTATTTATTTAGGTTGAAACCTTTTGCTCGGACTCACCCCAAAATGTTATAAGGGTGTCAAATTGCTGTAAAAAGCGATATGTGCCGATTCAGAAAGAAGAAATTTGTTTGAGTTTTGCACTTTAGCCACCCGTGATACAAGGATTGATCATAGGGCTGTCTCCCCAATTGTACAGTTTCTTTTCTAGTGCGCCAGAAAAACTCCCGCCTCATATCCTGCACAATAAAGTAGTCCATCAAAACCGCTCTCCCACTTGTGTCCTTCCAGAACTACACCCAGTACATCCCCCTGTCCATCTACGACCTGCAGACGTGGATGGGCAGCCCCTCCATCTTTGTTTACGACTGCTCCAACGCCGGCATCATCGTCAAGTCCTTCAAACAGTTCGCCCTGCAGAGAGAACAGGAGCTGGAGGTGGGTAGAGCCGCAGTATGGGACTACACTACACCCTCACGTTTTATAGCGCTTAGTCGTGGAGATGATATTATTGTGGAAGAGGGACTAAAAACGGGTGGTGAGTCAGGCAGACACAACAGGTGGCGCTAACACTAATGAAGAATGGTGGTAGTTGGTTATGAATGGGTAGGTACATTCAGGTTATTCATTCATGTAGTAGAGTCGATGTGAGCAGACTAGTCTTTGCTGAATGAAAAGGGTCCCAAAGAAAATGCTTTAATGTTGATTGATGTTTATGATTAGAGATGCACCGATACAGTGTTTTGCTCCCGATACCAATATTGGGGTTTGAGTAGTGAGTAGTAGTTCGAGTGTCTGCGTACACTGGTGTATGAATGAGAGTGTGAATGGGTGAGTGGTTGATGAAAAGCGCTTTGAGTGGCTATTTGTGACTATTTACTATTTTACCATTACTATAACAATTCACAACATAAAGTGATCTGCTCATTACAACTTGTGTATTACAAATATGTTTGATCAGTTATTCTTTAGCATTTCATAAACTTAAGTACAAACATTGTTTTTTCTTTATTCGGCTACTTTTGGTATTCCTATCGTAGTTTCTGTCCCAGCCTTGATTAGTTGCCGCTAGCATTAGCATGCCGCCGCAAGCATTAGTGTACTGTTGCTAGCCATGGCATTTAGCGCAGCACTCCAAAAATACATTTAAATACTTATACAAATTTAACACTTCAAACTGATATATAGCATGCCCATATTCACTTAGATGAAATTGGTGAAAGTTGTGTTTTTGTTAAATCGCGAATAGTTGGATTCGACACCCGATAATTTTTCCCAGTATCGACTCTGATATCCGATACCAGTATCAGATCGGTGCATCCCTGTTTAGGAGGGCCTTATTACTGCATCTTTAACATTTGGAAAATTGACAGGAGGCGTCTTAGGAGAGTGAAGTGTGACCATTTCTTTTTAGTAAAACGTAAGACAGTCAGATAATAGGCAAATGTATGGGCTTGTGTGAATTGTTAGATCTGCGGTTTTGTTTGATCGACTGCTTTTGGCTGAAGGAAGAACTAGACTAACAGGCGAGCCTCGTATACTGTGTGTGATGTTGCTGAATTGCTCAGACTCATGAGACTTGTCTCGACTTCACTCCATTAAAAAAAATTGAGAACTTCTTGGCGCTGAGATTTAGCCAATCAAATGCGCATCTGTCTCTAAATGATTGAGTTTTGGTTCAATCTCCTCCTCACAGCGCTCGCTTCAGCTTTTTATTACATTTCTCTCTCTCTTTTCTCTCTCTCTTTCTCGCGCTCTTTCTCTCTCTCTGCACTGATGGTATGTTATGTGAATTCCTAACGAGAAGGCGCTGTCATTCATCTCAATTATTCATGGCGAGGTTTCAGATAGACTGTAGATTAGCCGGGAGAAAGAGAGGGAGAAGGAGGGGTACAAAGAACAGTACGGAGCAGGAGGCTGAGCGGCGCAGAGAAAGGGGAAGGTGAAGGCAGGAGGCAGGAGGCAAACTGCTGAGTGGATGCGGTGTTTGACAGGGAGCTCCTCAAGTGTTTCCAAACTTGTTTCTCCTGAGAGGTCACAGCAGAAGCACCGGGCGGAAACCTGACAGTCCTTTTGTGTAGGAGAAATGGGTGACTTCATACTTTGCTAATAAATGCTAAAGATGGATGTAGTCAGCATTTTCTGGAGTTGTTTTGTGTGGTTTTAGGTGCATTTTCCTCCAAATGAATAGTTCCAAATAAGTTTGTGGACTTCATGGTTTTCTTTCATCATAATCACAATTTGAATGGTCATAATGAGCAAATCACTTTGCTCATTATGACTGCTTTACTAAGTAACTGAGTAAAGCAGTACTAAGTAACTTGTTTGCCTTAATAAATCCTTTTCGTAGTCCCTCCGGGGGTAATACAAGTGTTAATGGGATGATTGGGGGGGGGTCTTTCATCTCCCCCTAGTGTCTCTGGCTAGAAAACCACTCTTGCAGCTTTGCCTGCACTGGGTCGGAGTCACCAATACACACTAATGGAATCATGAAGAAGAAGCTAACGGCACGGGCAAAGCTAACTGCGGGCTAGCGCCACTAGTAGTATTTACAGCCAAGTTTGAGTGAAAAAAATATATATCACCATTGTGTAATTGGATGTACAATATCCCTCTCCCTTTGTCTTTTCTGTCAGCGTAGTATTTACTCTACGGACAATTACTGACTTAAAAAAACCAACATGCTACAACACCTGCAGTGGCGCTTATGGCCTTCACCCCCCCATTTTTCCCCACAAGTTTTGATGACCAACAGCATCAACACTTGAATATAAAGATTTCATATTTCTTTCTGTACCTGCTTTCGATACTTTTATTTTTCCGATACCAATAGTCCCTCAACCTTTTTTCGATCCCATACTGGTATCGTTTATGGTACCCAGCCCTAGTGCACAGTGACCCGAGTTTGGATTTTAAAAAATACAATGCATAGGAAAAAAAAAATTTTAATCATGCTGTCTTACTCTCTTCTGTGATTTTAAAACTTATGGTGTTTCTGAAGTAACAACAAAAAAGTTCTAAAAAGTCGTCATCTCAACACACTGGCCTGATTAAAGAAGCATTCTGCAAGTTGTAATTTTGTCTGGCAAAGTGGTGGTAGTCATAAATACACATACTCATTAGTTTTGTGTTGAATTTGTGTGATTTGAGCAGATTTCAAAGCTCATTTGGTGGTTATGTTGTAGTTTCCCTCGGAGGCAATTCTGAGAATAATGGCAAATGACAGTTGGTGCTGTTTATTTTTTTCAGCTTAGCATTTCTATTTGGTTTCATAATGATTTTGAATAATGGACTGAGATAATGTATTTGTTGTTTACTGAGATTTTAATTGTGTTATTGGTCAGACAAACCATATGAAACATTGGTACAGTGTTTTTGTAAATGATGACGTAAACCATCATTTTCAGTAAAAGCACGATTAAGTTCATGGACACTTTTTCTTATCATACTTGTATACAGTATATATGACATAAAATACCTCAAATTATCCGTCTTTTTTTCTATTCCTTTTTAGGTATGAAATACTGTAGAGTTGAGTAATTTGGCAATATTGATTTATCTAAATTTTCAATAAATGTTTGTCTGATAATATTCAAAGCAAATGAATATGGCACTTCAGTTATTTGATTAATGAGATGCATATCGGCCGGTGATATACTACAGGTTAGGGCTACAACTATCGATTATTTTAGTAACCGATTTATCGATTATTTACATCAATTAATCGTATAAGTATTTATATTGACTAAAAACTTCATGACTTTAGAGCAGATTATAAAAGGAGAAAAAACATAGTTTTATACAATGAATTTTTTATTCTTCATTTCTTATCAGTTTGTCCCAAAAGCAGCAACATTTCACTCTCATAAAGAGACACCTGTCCTTATGTGTATGATGAGGAGAGAGAGCAGCTTCACAGTGTCTTTTATATCAGTACTTTTACGCTTATTCAAGTGAAGTAGGTCCTGACTGGAGACATAATCTTGAAATGTTCTGCTGAAGCTCAGGTGATTCATTTCTTTCCCAGGATCTCAACCAGAGGGGTTTCCTAAAAGAGGGAAACATTTTAATTATTTTTGTCATAGTATTGCCATAGAGCTGGGAATAATGTGTCAATTTGCATGGTTCATACATGTATTTGTTGTGAGCAATAAAAGGATGGATATGAGAAACTTTAAGGTACAGGTGAAACAATATGACTGTTGGGGTTTTATTTTGCTTTTGAAATAGTGTGACCACCTCAAAAAGTTTAAACCGAGACCAGTGGGACAATTTGAAGTACAGAGGAATTAGTTTTTTATAGCTCAAGCATGTTCATCCCACTAAAGAACGACACTTTTCACTATTACAACGTATATAACAATGGGGTAGCAACAGATCGCAATATATTAATAAATATAAAAATATAAAAATAAATCATGAGTTAGGCTTCAATGAAAAAATGGGACATTTTAAGCACCAGGTGGGACAGAGAACGACATGGCTCTGCAGTACAACCAAAAGAGGGCAGGTGGTCACTATTTAGAGCTGTGTATTTATTTATCTTAATTTAAATGGTAGATGCAGCGTAAAGCGAGCACGATTTAACACACAAAAGATTCCATTTTATCCTCCAAAGTAGGGCTGGGCGATAAATCAAATGAATTCAATTAATTCGTGCTTTTAAAAACAGACGATGTGGAAAATGCCAAAATCGTAAAATCCCATCCGCCGCTCCATGTCCCCGTCATGTGTGGCGTGCGGCCAATAGCAGTGTTTTCGACTCTCCGTAGTGATATGACCCCAGCGGAGAAGCCAGCGACTTTCTTGCTGCTTCACAAAGGCCGCGTGTTGTGTTTTATGAGTGCGCGGTGGAGTTTTCTTCTGCTAAGACAGAGTTTCCCACTTTCCCCCGGTCTGCTCCTGTGCCTTTCTCTCACTCTGTTCTGAGCGGAGCGCTGCCATTTAACTCCGCCCCTTTCCCCTTAAGTCTCCATGGAGACGGTTGTCAATCACAGCAGAGGCATGAGGACGATGAAACTAAAACGCTTTTGAAAACTGCATGACTTATTAAGAAGTTTTACTTTTGAGAGCAGATATTATAAATATTTAATAGTTAATTTAAAACAGAAATAAAAAAATTAAATAAAGGGTTATCTTATCTCATCAAATGGGCCTAATTGTAGGCTATATTATGAAATATTATGAGCAGGACTCTGAGCAGCTTTCTTCATATGAAAGATTAGGAGACTTCAATAGAAAACTGAGATTTAATTTTTTGGCCATATCGCCCAGCCCTACTCCAGAGTATGAACTCCACCCACACAATGAGTTTAAAGGCACTGTGCTGATCATTGCAATCCGATTCGCACAGTTGCACTAAATTCCAAAGCTCTGTAAATGATTACGTGACATTTGAGTCAGTTATGAAGAGAGTATGTGAGACACAGTAACTAATTCTAAACAAAAGTCTAGTGTCAGATAAAACAAAGAATGGGACAGTGTTGTATGTGTCTGTGAGTCGTGATGTGGCTATTGTTGACTCGCATGGTAAAGAAACCCTTCCCTGTTGCTGCATTTTCATCATATTTTTGGGGTCATCGTGCTTATGTGAAAGTTTTCCTGAAGAGTCCAGGCAGTAGCAGAGGTCATGACCCAGAGAGGAGGCGGAGAGCAGCTCCTGTTTGTTTGAGGTTAGAGAGTAATGGGCCAGTGGGGCTCTGCTCGGCCCACAGCCGGATACAAGTTTGAGCCGTTGCAATCTGTTAACACTGTGTAGCTGAAATATGGTCTTTAGGATGAGATGTGGTCAGCGTGTAGAGAAGGTACTTAAAACACACTGCTGTTAATGGAATAATATGATGATGATATCGACTATTGTTGTTCAATGAAAGATTAACGTTTTTGAGGTGCAGTATTTATTGTATTGTAGTTTATTTGCATATCTTATCTTGGTAACATAATAAGCTAAGATAACACATGACTTGTTATTTCTACTAGCGATGCATTTTTGTGAAGTTATTTGGTTTTACTTGATGTCTTGGTACATTGACATTTAGAAAAGGATTGGGATTTCTATGCTTTAGTGTTACACTAACATCAGATGTGTAAAGAGTAGACTAGTCAAAATAATTTTACTCAAGCGCAAGAAAAAGCTACCAACCATGTAATTTGTCTGGTAATCATTTAAAAAGTATTTAATGAGAAAATTAAAGTAACGTTTACTTTAATTTCCAAAATGCACATTCTTAATTCTGTAGATCCTGCTCTGTGTGTGTGAATGTGAGCAAGAGACTAATGCACAATTTCCTTCAGGATCCATAAAGTATCCATCAGTCCGCAAATTCTGATAATCTTCAATAATTCTCCATGAAATGTTTTTTTCTTCTTTTTCGGATAACATGTTCAAGGTTACATAAAACTTGTAGTATTTTCATATGTCAACATAAAGCCTAGTAACAATTTGAACCTAATATTACCCAAGTAAGTAAAAAGTACACTACTCGCAGAAGTGCTTTTGTGCGGTACACTGCACTTGGAGATTAGTGTTTTATTTGAGATATTATTAATACAAGAATATTTTTGTTATATTTTGTTGATTATTTTTTCCAAACTACTACCTATGAAACACATGTTGTCGCCTACTCCTTCAGTGTTCACAAGGCCAACATAGAGCAATTGTATAATACTGTTGTAATGTGTTATACAACCGCCACATTAATCACCTGTAGGCTCTTTGCTCATTACAAATCATTACAGAAAACATTAAACTCTATGCGCAGAGTTGGAGACCTTTTCTTTGTATTTTGTGTGGAAATCGCTTTAGTTGTTTACAGTAAATACACTTTTGCTTTCCACTTAAGTTAGCCCTCAAAATGTGAATGAAGTGCCCTCAAAGAGTACGTCCTCTTCGAATCCTGTTTCCGAACATAATGTCCATAGGGCACTTTCCACTTGAGCGGCTGCCGTCGTCACCTCCGCGTCCGGGAAGTGCAGTCTGCGAGCCCTAATGGAAGCTAAAGAGAGAGCCTTTTTAATCATGCAGGAAGTGGGGCGAGCGGGGAGTCCCCTCCGCCTCGCCCATGCGCCTCTCTCCTCTGCTCCGGTGTGGGGGTCCCAGGTGAAATCACGCTACAGACACCTTTTCCGCTACTGTATCGTTCGCATGCATTCGCCCTTTTTCACCAGGGACAGGTTATTTGAGATGCAGTGATTTCGGCCAGGGACGGGGGGAGATAATAGAGAGAGAAATGTTCTGTGTGGCCAGTCGCCCCCAGAGAAGCTGTGTCACCTATAGGACAAGATGCTTTCTAAATAAATATCACATCACTTCCTCTGTGCTCTTGATAGACGTGCACGCACAGCAGCGGGAGCCTCAAGGTCTTAAGATGAGGCATATATTTGAAACAGGTAAAGCATATCAAAGTATGGCACAGTATATACATAGCACGAGGCAGATTATTAAAATATGGAAAATCATTGAGCTCTTGGATCTGACTGCGATTTACACTAACTTAAACTTGCTTAAAACAGAAATGCATGGTAATTGTGCAAAAGTTCTGTTTTTAATCGTTATTGTCTTTAATTCCATTTAGCCTTGTTTTGGTCCTGATTATTATTTTCTATAGGCTTGTTTTGACACATTTTGATGGACAAATAATATGTAACATACAGTATATGCATTTTGCCAGTTGGTTGTGAGGATCGGGGAGAGCGGGTTGGGTCACATAAGACATTTTGGGATGATTGGCATAAGTATGCACACTCCCCAGAACCATGTGTGCACACCTCTAAATCATGAGGCTTTAATATTCAACAGAAACTGAATAAATACAATTAAAATCATTGCGATGATTTGTCCCAAGGGGAGTGTTGGGCCACTATTCTGAAGGGTTGCACAAGGGTTGACACTGAAGGCTAACATTGACACTGAAGTCTAACATATCTATGACGGGTGATATCTTGTAGAATTATATAGTGAATTTGGTAAATGTTGCAATATTTAAACATGAAACTGGTCCTTCACATAGAAACTATAAAACAAAAACCTGTAAACTCTAGATCTAGTTATTACAACAGGTGTTAATATATCAAATGTGAATGTTGTTGATGTTGCTTTGTCTGATCATTTTTGTGTCTTCTTTGACCTGTCTGTTGCACCCAAACCAGTGGGTGGGCCTGGAGTTATTCAAAGAAGACTACAGTCATTAACGTGTACTGTCCCGACCAAATAAACCAATAAAAAAAAGTTTGAGATCATTGTTTTTGGCCACAGACAAAGACAAAGTGTTATCAGTCACCTTGAGTCTCTCCTCTAAACCAAAAAAATCAGGTTAGAAATCTAGGAGTAATCATGGACTCAGACCTGAACTTAAACAGCCACATCAAAGCAATAACGTCATCAGCTTTTACCATCTGAAAACATTGCTAAGTCAGAGGAATAGTGTCAAAACCAGACTTAGAGAGACTCATCCATGCATTTGTCTCCAGCAGGTTAGACTACTGTAACGGCTGCTCACTGGCCTTTCTAAACGAGCTGTTAGAGCTGCAGTACATCCAGAACGCTGCTGCTCGAGTCCTGACAAGAACCAGGAAATACGACCACATTAGTCCAGTGCTCCGGTCTCTGCACTGGCTTCCTGTCGCTCAGAGAAAGATCCTGTAGATCTTCGTGGTTATCAACAGTGGAGCAGACCTGTCCGTATTTCCTACAGATGAGGGGAACAGCATTAGAACAAGTCTCTGGATTCAAGTTCTCATAAGGTCTTCCTTGTCTGAGTTTGAAAACGAAACAGAAGATCCACAATAACAGACCGTCCACCACTTCGTCAGTCACTCCTCAGAGTTAAGGACTTTATCAAACCAAATGTTTTCACCTCTAGCCAAAAAATAAATGGTATTTAGTCTATGATTAAGATGCCTACTTAGTCTTTAGATTATAACTATTCAACCTGGAAATTATGACAAAAAAAGTTGGTATGTTTTGTTTTTTTGCTCTGGTTTTCTCACCTTTCAGCAGTGCGTCTGCTTCATAACAGTCGTGACATCACACTCACACTCAGTTTAGACTGGTCTCTCTTATTAGCTCTAAACTCTTAGTGGCCCAATGCTCCCGATGGCCCAACGCTCCCCCGCTCTCCCTATACGTACAGTATATAGCCCACCATTCTGCCTTTGCCATGTGCAGGGTGTCTGCTAAATGAGTTTGTGCACATTTTGTATTGTTTGCCTATAAAAAACTGGTGTGCAATAGGAAAACAACTCTGAAAAAACTAAAAACCCTCAAATTTGGTTTACACAGACTCCTGAATTGATCGTACCTTCACACAATTTATACAAGGATACTGCCTGGACTCTTATACATAAAGGATAACTTAACAAGAAAACAACAAATACAAGAAAACCTCTCCATCGGACGTTAAATTTAAATTTAAGAGCAGTAACTTGATTTTATTTGCCTTCCTTGTCGAGTTTTATGGAGATGACTTTGAACACATTTGTTTTCTGTAAAGCACAAATAAACTTGTCTCGCCTCAGAGCAGTGGCATTTTTTAAATATCTCGTCTCGAAGATGCTAACATTTATGAGATGATTAACATGTAAAATGATACTTGCTGCTGATGTGCATGTAAAATGTGCTAGATTTTATGTTGTTGTTTACCACACTTTGACTCGCCCTACAACCTAAACGCGATTTGCATCTATTAGTGTCACGCGTTCTCTTTTGAAAATGCCAACCCCGGCATTTAGACTGCGAGCGGGAAAAAAACCCCAAAACAACTAAAGCTGTCATGGTAATTTTCATGGTAATTTGTTGGATTACAATATGCTAATGAGATAATTACATTGGTAGGTTGGCATTAATCAGCTCCTGCTCACAGTGTTGTCATGTTTACCGTTTGGATTATTACATTTCCCCTGAATCCTAGTCTCTTCAGTCACTGCAATGCTCGCCTTTTCAACTCGCCTCGTCTAATTCTCCTCATTTAGTCGCATTGAAGAGCTTACATATACAGTACAGAGATTGGCACCGATCCACTAGCCAAAGCAACAATAAGCGCCCACTCATACCTGCCAGCACAATCAAATTAAATATGCATGCCCATAGAATAAAACAACACACTGTTGTACGCACACAATTCTCCCCCCTCATTAATTAAGCTCCTTTCTTGTGTGTCAGTATTATGATTTATTCATAGGAGCTCCGTATAGCGCCGCAGCCTGGTAAATACGCAGCAGCTTTTAGACTTGGTCTTAGATAATGAGTTATTGGACTGACGTGGCGCAAAGCCTATACACCTCAATCCAGTTTAATATGTGCTACGTCACAAGAGCAACCAAACTATCTGAATGTGTAGGCTTTCAGTCATATAGGATTTATCCATTGTAGTTAGCCTGATAAACCACACCCACTTCTTTTCTGCGCGAAAGAAGGTGGGTCTGGACATACACGGTAAACAAGTTGCTGATTGGCGGCTAAGGCCTAGCCGAACCAATCACGACTGTCACAGAGAATTGACAAGGTTACTAATTGGTTTATTTCACGGACAATCTGTGCTTGTTAGGCCCGCCCGTTCAAACTGCTCCAATTGCTCCGTGACCAGACTCATTTCCCCGCGTGGAATGGACAGGGAATAGTATGGCAGAGCCAGGCAACATTCTAGTCGTAGAGATTTTTTCGCTGACTGGCCTGGGTTGATAATGTGAGGATGTTTGTCTTTTATCTTCAGATGTTTCTTCTCACGGTTGTCTTCGGAAGAAACCTTGTTCTGAAGTACTAGTGTGAACTATCAGAAAACTTGTGAGACCAGTTGTGCTCCTAATGCTCAACCTATACATTTTGTTGCATTTCAAGAGGGCCTAAAGTAGGGCTGGACAAACTTTGGGGCTTTACCTGTAGCCAAAACATCATTTTCTACAAGTACCTCATCATGTTTTTGATATATTTGACAATATATCTAGTTCTTCTATGGTATATTAACAGATTTTTAATGGAGTTAAAGGCTCCTGACTTTGGTTACCCAGGCATCAAAGCATGTTCTGCCCTCATTGCTATTCTCACTGTTGTTATGTACATGTGAATGTTGACTGGGATTAGCCATCATAAAGGCCATTGTTGCAAAATTATGTTTGTCAGTCAGTCCAAGATTGTGGCTAAAGACAGTTCTAACCATCAGTGCCACTAATGTAAAATGTGTAAGAAGCAATGTAGATAAGATAAGCTAAAGATAAGATGTATAAGATAGTTAAGATAAATGTGAGCTCTTATCATCTAAAACCGTTAATATTCATAGCTTTCCACTTTACTTCATACTGGATGTGTTAATTTTTAGTGATTTCTAATGTTCCACAGTCTTAAAACAACACCCTTTTACTCGGAATTATTCAGTAAATATTTCATATCATTGATAATAAAACCCTTTAAATGACTATTTATGCATATTACAAAGGATACTGGCGATATTACAGAGAGTCCTGAAACAACATTACCTTTGAAGGGAAACGTCTTTAAATACGTCATAACAATTCAGACTTTTTTTGGCTTTTCTCATTTCTTTTCTTGTACATCTTATGTAATATTTAACAAACCGTGTTCTTATTTCATGTAATAGTTTGGGTCTATCTTTGAGCTCAGATGTCAGCGCCTGAATGTTGGCCTCAGGTGCGTCAGAGTGGGCTTACCTTTTCTTGCATCAGACACAGAACAGCAGCACACAGCGCTTCGCCAGCGCCTCACAACCGGTTTGAAATGAACACAGTTTCACTGAGTTGTCTCTCATTGACTCTCACTTGACAATTACAGAGGATCCCTTATAATACTTCTTATCATCAGCCGCATGATTCCCCAATATCTACATGGTTACTGTCGGAAGTTCTTACAGTCCTGCTTCTCTTATAACCATTCTTAAATTGATACTGACCACTGCAGACCGATAACACCCCCAAGAGCTGGGAGTTTTGGATAATCTCTTACCCAGCCATCTTATTATCATTCGTCACAAGAACTTCTTTTCATCTGCACTAATGATCTTTTGGCAGAAGAAGAATATTCCAATCTAGTAGGGAGAGGTTTATGAATGTATAGCAGTATAGCACTTTGAGAAACTTAACACTTGTAAGAGCTAAAGGGCCTGTCTGAGGAGAGTTGCAGAGACTGCCACATGGTCTCTGAGAGGTCTCCAAGCGCTCTCAAGTAGTTGTGGCAATTTTGCAAACACTATTTGTTGTCCTCAACCTGTGAGGCGTTTCTGTGACATCCTTGTAATATGTCCAAGACCTGTTGGAGACTTGGAAAAAGTCTCAGCTGAAATCAAAAGTCTCCAACCATCTCCAACTAATATCCAACCAGTCTCCAGCTGAGATAGACCCTTAAACAAATGTAATATTATTCTGATGATTATTTGCCTTCGGACAATTATTCTCCACCTACACCATGAGGCCGTCTGTTTTTGCCGTTCCCCTGAGAGTGGTCATAATGCTTTGGCAGTTTGTTATACAGCGTCTTTGTGTCGTCATGCTTGCATGCTCCTCTCACTGCTCCGACACTTTGTACCAGTCAGTTTTCTCACACTCGCCTCCTCCAGCTCAGCCGCGTCTGCCTGTAACACCACGAGTTTGCAAACACAGAAAGAGTTTTAGCGCTCGCTCAGAGATTTTCCGCTGCAGTAAACAGCTGTGGCGTGTCTTAAGTTCATTCGGTTACGGTTCATTGCTCGGCTGGTGTAATTCCAAAATACAACAAGCGAGCAATGACTGGTATAATTTAATTTAACAATTAAACTACTCGGAAATGCCCTTTGCCATGTGTATGATATCTTTATGCTGGCACGATGCTTTACAAATGGCATTTTTCCGTCATTCGTAACATTACTTAATAGGGTTCTTCGGCTCGTGACATCCGTGATGTTCGTGGAGCATGTTTTTGCCTGCCAAAAAATCTTTCACAAAATGTCACGATTCATTCTCAATTCGTGGAGGTCGCAACAGAGCGTGTGACGATTAGTGGTGATTCCTTCTTACAGCATTCGTAGTGTAGGAATCACTGTTTTCTCTCACGCTTGTGCTCAAATTGATAGAAACCCTGTGCCGATGGAGAGGGCAGCGAGCAGCAATAGGCTGGAGGGAGCGCGCAGAACGGTGTGTAGCAGAGTCGCATGTTAAACAGGACAGGCCTAAACAAAGGAAGTTTTGTGTAGTTTTGTTTTCACTTATAAATGAAACTGCAAGTTCACATGGCTAATTTGCATGAACTCCTCCAATATACAGCAAATGAGAATGGGAGTGATTTTATTTATATGTATTTGTACTGATAGTGTTTCTCAAACTTGGCTCCTTTTCAATTCATGCCTTTGTTTGAGACACTTTTATATCTGTTTATTTCTGCGACAGTGTTGCTTTTGGTAGAGCGGGTTGTCTCATGATCGGAAGGTCCGAGATTCAAATCCCAGCTCGTGAAGGTGCACACTGTCGTCGTATCCTTGGACAAGACACTTCACCCACCTTGCCTCCAGTGTCACTCTGCATGTATTTAATGACAGTGTGAATGGGTGACTGGTTCCTTGCTGTAAAGCGCTTTGGGCCTAATGAAGGTAGAAACGCGCTATGTAAGTTGAGACCATTTACCATTTAAAGAGGGGGTATTATGCTTTTTTCAATCACATAGCACCAGTCTATAGCATACTACAATGATGACGTAACCTTCTGTTGGTCTGTATATCAAAATGGCTTGAAATAGGCCTCTGTCTCTTTAAGAAGCTTTCCGACACGCCCCCTTCAGCACACTGCTGTGGCATCTAAACAACAACACTGTGCGGGAGGGGGCTCTGCTGAGCTGAGGAGCAGTGGTTGGTGGCTTGGCTGGTGACAAAAGGTCCAGCGGCGTCTCCAGGAGGTGGGGCGTTCCTAGGAGGACTGAGGCATAGCTACACCTAAAATGGCTGCCGTCTAAGTTTTTACTGATTACTCAAAAATATGTGAATGAGCCAAGGCAACACTCCAGGCATGTGTTTAATGAGGGAATGACATAATAACATGATATAAAGCTTGAAAAAGTCGATTTTACATAATACCCCCCTTAAGATCCTCTTTTGGGAGACTCTTTGTTTCTGTCACAGTTTAGTCGTTGGTTCAGCCTTGTTTTAGGCCTGATTAATCCAAAGTTTTTACCTGGTGTAGATCTCGTGGGGTACTCACAGACCCTTTTTTTATTGGTGCAACTTGGTGTGAAAAGTTGGAGAACCACTGTTGTTGACTTTTTCCTCAAACCCAAGCTCCAGTTTTTAAAAATAAATGGTGGCTGGCTGCCTGCATTCTTTGTATGTTGGATACACACACTTTTATGGAATTCCCCCACCATTATTGTTGTATTTTTGGTAGGCCCTTCCATATTTGACAACCACACTGTTTTCTTGTTACCTAATAAAGTCCAGGGTCACATTAAGGCAAAGTTTAGAAAGAGTGCGGCCGTTTTTAATCATAAACAAAGATTGAATGAAATGCATAATAATCCCCACATAACGCCTTTCTTAAATTTAGCAGAACAGAAAATAACGGAAAGAGCTGCAGTCTGGTATGATAAAGAGAAACTGTGCCTCTATTAAGACCACAGCTCATTAAAATGTTCTCCGCCAAAGACCGAACCATATTAAACTCCCAGTGAACAAATGAGGAATACAGCGGCCGAATTAGCGCATAAATACCAAGTGTTTCTAATATAATTAAAGTTTTACATCATACCTTTGCCGTTATCGACTGTGGGAGCAATTGACCACTGTTTTAAGAGGGTTGTTTACCACGAAGGAAGAGGAAGGCCACCTGCGGAGGAGGCTAAAAGAGCACTTCCTGTGAAAGATCAATGAAGCATCACATTGGAACAAGTACACTTTCTAAAGGTACATAGATAAGCATTGATTGACATGTTTTTCTGGAAGCTCTTAAACTGAATATGGGCGCATAATGAGATGTAATTCTCCTACTGCTTCTTACTACTGCCTGTATATTGGTTCCAGCTCTCAGTTGTACAAAAGCTTTCCACCACCTGCACTGTGTATTAGTAGGGATTTTACAATTACCACAATTATAAAAGGGCACGGTAGGTTAATCGTAAGAAATTTAGAAACTATGGTTTATCGGTGAAATCTCTCGTGCGAGGTGCGGGCCGCTGGACGGCACAAGCACGCCTAAACTCACCGGTAGTTGAGCAAGACAGCTGCATCCACTCAAACAACACTTGAGGTCAGCAGTGTGGGTCCACTTTGGGTAAGACACGATTACCAAGGTGTTGTTGTCGCTGATGAACATCCCTCATGGGCCGTCCAGTGGCGTCGAGAAACCGCAAAGTCTCGATATCGTTGGAAAGTTAAAGCAGTACAAGTAACTCATGCCCTAGAGGCCATAAGCGCCACTGCAGGTTTCGTAGCATGTTACGTTTTTTACTCATTAATTGTCTGTGAGAGTAAATACTACGCTGACAGAAAAGACAAAGGGAGAGAGGGATGTTGTACAGTACATCCAATTACACAATGGAGATATTTTTTTTCACTCAAACTTGGCTGTAAATACTGTTTAAGTGGCGCTAGCCCGCAGTTAGCTTTGCCTGTTAGCGTCTCCATCGTGATTCTATTAGTGTGTATTGGTGCTCCGGGTCGGAGCTTGTAAAGTTGCAATTGTGGTTTTCAGCCAGAGACACCAGGGGGAGATGAAAGACCGCCCCCAATCAACCCATTAACACTTGTATTATCCCCAGAGGGATTAAGAAAAGGATTTATTAAGGTAAACAAGTTACTTAGTACTACTTTAAAGCAAAAGGCGCCAATACGTCGAATATGAAACGACGTTGAGAGAATCCTTCGCTGTATATGTCCAAGTCAAGGTAACAAACTACATAATTCCCAATAAAGTTTGTACAAATGTTCAGACTGGGAGGCCCCAATAATAAAAATGACTAATTCTATTCAACATTATTCAGAGAGAGGTCCATCTACCTGGGCGCATGCGCACGCAGCGAATAGCAGTTCTGAGAAGCCAAACTAGTCTTTTAACCTAACCTAATTATTTGTTATACAGGCTTAAAACTAATAAAATAGTAAATTTTATCAAATGAATATAAATGTACTTTCAGTGTCAGTCAGTGCCACCTCGGAGCTTTTCAGATTATGGTTGTTACCTGCTGGGTTACCTTATCAGCCTGTCGCTTAAAGCTCATTAGTCGATGATGGAGCCTAAAACAACCCAGTACAGATGAAGGCTTAATAACATTTGTCTGCTACTACTCACTACTGCATTACTTTACTATTGCTAACGGTATGAAATTACTACTGCAAGTACTACAATTGTGGAAGCTGTAGTTATTATGAGGTTATTGCGTTTTATTGTTCCGTCTGCACATTGTAGTGATCTTATTAAATTCAAGGTTAGGATGAAAATAAGATAAAACTTTGTGTTCCATTTGTATTGAGTTTTTTTCCATTTAGTACAGAGTTTTATAAATTGAATTAGATCTTAATTAGTAAGGCAGTGAGGGGTTACTGGAACAGAGAAATGTTCCAATATGAGGACAGTAGATCCTCATTTGTGAAAGTAATGTCAGGGGACAAATGGAAAACTGAAAGTAAATTGCAATTACAAAGCAATTGTTTTGTGTGAACCATAGCAGTGTACTTATACTGTGTACTTATACTCATTACACTGCTTGTTTAAAATTATCTGATTCTTATTAAAAGTCTCTGAAAATATGATTATTTACTAGACCTGTATAATCTGAAGGATACATGAATATACAGTAAAACAATAAATGAATGGTTGCACGATAAGCAGAAGCAAAGTTAACAGCACCATAGACTTACTTTGTCATAAAACATAAAATGAAATGATGCATTTTACATTTGCATTTTCAAAAAATCTCAAAGACACTCTTCAGTCAAACAAGCCTCAAAAGTAATCAACACAAAAATAGTTGGCCATGTGGCGTGAAAAGGGTCTGTCCTCACAGTTGATGACTAATAAATCAAAAAAGTTTGCTTGTAAAAAGAGATTTATTCATGTAAGTAATTACAGACAGCTTGTGCGTACAAGACAAGAGCATGAGGAGGCGTGAGTGGGAGGTTAGAGGCTGCTAAAGTCTTCACCTGGTGTTGGACATTTGTGCAGTTTCACACTCCACATTAGCCCACTTTTCAGTTGCTTTTTACC
Organism: Neogobius melanostomus; assembly: GCA_007210695.1. Classification (NCBI taxonomy): domain Eukaryota; kingdom Metazoa; phylum Chordata; class Actinopteri; order Gobiiformes; family Gobiidae; genus Neogobius; species Neogobius melanostomus. Next base: position 1,910,667 of record VHKM01000153.1, read on the forward strand.
GTTCACACCGACCCGGTATCTGCTCATCCACTGCTTATTGTCTCGACCTGGGCTTTGTCTCAGACTCATTAGCTCTTGGCTCATTAGTCGCGACTTGTGGCCTCCTTCAAACCATCTCTTCTGCTTTGCTAAACTTTTCATCCTCACTGTGGTCAAAGGTTTCAGTGGCTTTTAAAGGTGCTTTATACAAAAAAAAAAGTGTATATTAGTGCGTATTTGACCTTGTAATGACTAGGGATGCATCGATCCGATACTGGTATTGATATCGGAGTCAATACTGGAAAAATACAATATCCGGTATCGGTTACAAATATCTGATACTGAATCGATATGAGTTTTGGCTCTCAACGTCTTAAAAACACAACTTTTACCACCTAAACCTAAGTGAATATGAACATGCTGTATATAATTTTGAAGCTCAGAACATGGAGAATTCAATCGCTGAGATAGATTTAACCTCCGCAAATGTATTTTTGATCGCCGCGCAAAATACAGCGGTTAGCCTCAGTATGCTAAACTAGCGGAGTATGCTAATGCTATCGAAATTAATGCTTAATGCTAAGGCTGGGTCAGGAACTATGTTAAAAATACCTAAAGTGGCGCCATGCTGACTCCTACAGCCACTGGGCCACTACAAGGCAGGGTTGCCAGGTCGGAATTGGGCGGTTTTTAAAGCCATTCCGCGGGTGAAAAAAACTGTCCGCGTGTTTTTGCCTTGCTTTTTTCAACGTAAAATTGGCTACTTCTATCTTATTTTTTGATCAAAATCACTATTACGAATGACAAAATCTCAAATCCAAGGCTCTCTGAGTTGCTTTTTCAGTAAGAGAGGGAGAAAGGGGCAGTTTCTCATCATCGGGGGAGCACATGGGCTCGTTTATGGGTTTTCCGCGGTTTTTCAGATATTGTTGGGCGGGTTTGGCTGCCCAGACCTGGCAACCTGCTACAAGGTCAAATACGCACAAATATATATAAAAAAAAGTCTACATAAAAAGCCGCATAATGCACCTTTAAGACGGAGATGTGCTGCTGATGACTAAAAAGCTAAAAAAAAAACTCCATCCCTCATGCTTTCTTCTTAATTTTGTCATCCTCCGCTTGTGCAGGTGGCAGCCATAAACCCCAGTCACCCCCTGGCCCAGATGCCTTTGCCCCCCTCCATGAAGAACTGTATCCAGCTGGCAGCGTGCGAGGCCAGTGAGCTGCTGCCCATGAACCCGGACCTCCCCGCTGACCTCTTCACCTCCTGCCTCACCACGCCCATCAAGATCGCCCTCCGCTGGTAAGGATGGCGCACTTTTAACATTTCAGATCAAGAGAATGTGGTCACTAAAGGTCGCCTCATTGTGCAGAGTCAATTAAGTGTAAAGTGTTACTTCATTTTCCTTGTTTTATGCAACATTTGGTTGTAAGAAATAGCTGGTGGTATGATACACGAGCATACTGCTAAGTTACAGATGATTATAGCTAAATTTACCTCATAATACATTACATGTTGCAAGATTGCACTATTACAGTACAAGTCTTTTTCTCAAATGTAAAAATCCTTATTCAACAATGAGATGTCATACGGGGACAATAGAAACTCACACTATTAGCTTGGAAAAAACATACTGTGTGTGTTGCTCCTACAAGAGCTGTGAGATTATAAAAAAAAAAGCTGTTTCTTAAGTAGGAGGTGTAGAGTTGAATGTTGCACAGCCTACGCAAAGTCCAGACAGAGCGAGGATCAGTTGTTTTACATTTGCGATGACTTTGTAAGTAGTAGCAGGTGGTTTTGTTTATGTTCAGGCCAAAGACAAAAGATGCATACAATAAGTGCAAAGCAAAGCATATCAGTTGGCAGCAAGTAAATAAGAACACATTACTCTGGGATTTTGAGATCTGTTCATTTAAGAAAAAAAAATTCAAACATCTGACTCATTGTTGTATTTGTTTGTTTACTTAATAAAGCCAGACATGTAACTCGTATTGTCTGAGAATTAAGAAAGCGCTCACTGAGAGGGAAAATGTTTGAATAATGATCTCCAAACGTACAGCTGATGGGGAGGGAATCATTGGCTTCTTACTGAGTGCAAAGCCAGTCGTTTTCATTTTGCAAGATTTGAAACCGTAAGGAGCGAGAGAGCGAGAGAGCAAGAGAGCGGGATGGCCAGCTTTTCAAATGGGCCCGTCGCGCCCTCTGCAGGCAGTAGTTGGAATGATACATTGTAAAACAGCAAAAACAAACTTTCACTTTCAGCTCACGGCGTGCTATTGCGCTGTACCAAAAGCCTAAAATTTGATTGAAAGTGGCATTAAATATAAATTTATTGGAAAATTATGACGGTGCTCAAGAATTTTTACTGTATAAGATCATTGAAAATATCAAAATCATGGTCTAAAACTGTAGTCCCCAACCTTTTATGTCTCGCATACCCCTTGAGTCGTTCACAATGGGTGCTGGCTGCTCTGCTTTGCGACGACGACACTGGAGGCCGCCATTGCTGTAGTACCGCCATATACCCGCTAGGCCCCCATTGGAATGCATTGCACTTTAGACACGTTTGGAACTGTCTACGCTGGGTTAGACACAACTAGAGGCACCGGGCTGGTTATGGTAGGATACATTTTAGAAATCTCCTACTTAACAGGGGTCGGACTGTTAGCATTGGAGCTGCGCGAGCTACATGTCACGGAAGGGCCGAGTCTACAGTGAAGATCCCGCCCTTATGCCCTTATTAGGAACATGCTTAGTCAGAGCTGGGGAGGAGGAGTCTGTAAATCCGCCATGATTTCCCCCTCGAATGTGGTCATTATGGTAAACGGGGAAGAGTGAGTATTGACGGTCTATTAATAATATGTCTATGGTCGTTCATTTATCTCGAGGATATTGCCAATATTCTTACAAAGATTATTCAGTATTTGATAATGTATTGTGTTCAAAATGAAGTTGAAATACTCTCCAAAATCAAACCTTTTCTGAAAAACATAATTAAAACTAACTTGATGAGGGAACAATATTATCACATGGTTAAGAGCTAAAAAAAACAAGTCAATCTTTCCAAGTATTGTTCAACCCTGAAAGAAACGCATCCAATTTTAAATCTCATTCTTTATTTGTTACTGGGACCAGGGAGTCGCAGGCTTGCATCAGTGTGTCAGCTGTGTGGGGTACAGGCTGCTGCGGGGGCTTGCACTGCCTGCTAAAGGGGGTTGCATCACGTCCCCTCCACAGCTTCAAACCGCGCTCTGCAGGAGACACGTCATTCAAGTTTAACTCTAGCATGTTCCTCTACTTCCTCCACTGTACAATATAACTATAGGCTCTTTCTGGCAGAGTCGAGCTGATCAAAGAGATGGTGATGTGAGGCTGAAACGTTGTTAAAGAACCCAAGGATACATCTTGCTTTTGTTAACTAGACTCTTAAATCGGGCTTCACAGAATGAAAATGATGCCTCAGGCCACTTAGCAACCATTTTTGAAACGCTTCCTTCAGGGAAAAGGTATCGCTCTATCAAATGTTCTACCGATCACCATTTTACAAGCTGACAAGGCATCTTAACTTTTATGTGGCATTTTGTTTTTATATCATGTAGTGTCCTTTTAAATGTTGATAGTGCACTTTGAGCTCACTACACATTTTACCCATTGTGGTTTTATACTGCAAATGGCTAATAAACTGAACTGAACTGATGCACCTCACAAAGTTCTAAGTCTATACACGTTAGACTTGTCCAGTGTGACCATCTTGCTGCACAATAGGGCTGGTCGATGTCGCAAAAAAAATGAATCACAATTTTTTATTTATTTTTTGTCATATTGATCGATCTTGATTTTCAATTCGATTTCATTATTTCAAAGTAAAAATTAATCAATGTATCTGATTCATGAACTTGAACCTTTTATACGAACCTCAACTCAAAGAAAAACAAATGCTTTCATCCAGCATCATTGAAGGGTTTGTTTCACCGAGTCTACCCGGAGACTCTCCTTATTACCAGGGGACGTATCGGAGACATCTGTGACCAGCGGCAACTCGAGTCTCCAACTAGTCTCTAGGCCGATGAGAGAGGCCTTTTGTATGTGGAGGCGTTACGGAGAATGTCTCTGCAATCTCTCCGGTCAGACAGGCCCTTTAACGTACAAAAAAAACTTTAATTGTCTCATCCAACTCCAAAAATAAGAGAAAAAGAATTGGCTGTAACCCTGACGATTATAAAGTCACATGACGATTATTGAGACCAAAGTAGAGATTGCAATTTATATTTAATTTGCGATTAATTGTCCAGCCCTACTGCACAATACTTGGAGCACTCATGATTTGCATAATGTTGCTTAAGCAGTGACATAGAACAAGTCGAGTGCAGCTTTGTGAATAAAATAGGTGGAGTCAAAGATAAGGCTTTCTAGTTTTGCTCTTTCACCTCATTGGCAGTTCAAGTTTAATTCCGCAGTGCAGCGCTGTTACGAAACATGACCGATTGTGTAATGTTTAATGTTTCAAAGCATTTTCTATCGATTCATATGTATATTTTATAAAGGTGAGGTTGTCGTCTCATTTTCTTTCTCCGGTGCCACATATGTCATGAATTATTACCCAACTGCATGTATTTGGTTTGAGGTCATTGTAACATCCGGATACTTTCCATCTTAAAATTCATGCTTTTGCTGGTTCAGCTCGACATGGAGTAAGTCACAGTGACGAGTACCCCCCCCCAGGACAGGTCGGACAGCAGTCAAATGTTTCTTATCTGTCGTAAAACTGAAAGAATTGCGTTTATCTTTCTGTCTCTAAATCCTGGCACTGCACTGACCTTCAGCATAATGAGGCCTCTGAGTTATGCCATTAATATTGATACGCTTCCTCAACAGCCCATTTCAGACAGGACTGGAAGCCCTGAGGCCACTGGACAATATTGACTCAATGATTTCCCCAAAATAAATGCGATGCTTCGGGGCATTGAACCAACCTTTTTTTTACATTCATCATCAACAAATTACTTGCTGGGAATAAATACAGTATAGTGAAATTACAGTAATCTGTTGTAAAGGTGGCATTTAATTGGATTGATTTGTGTGGAAGGCATTGGTATCGGCTGCCAAAATCACTGAAAATCATCATTTGTCATTGTAACCTCGACACAAAACCTCCATTCTGAACTTAACCTTGAAGAATGCAGCTGACATAATGCAGCATTGTCAATCATGTGATGTAATGTCATGTAAAGTCTGAAATCACTTGCATCCACATGGTACTATTTACTGCATTGAGTTGCCGTAATGCTGTAACCCAGTGCTTCTCAATTATTTTCAGTTACGCCTCCCTTAGGAAGAAGAAAACACACTCTCTCTGCCCCGCGGCTATAAATAATTTAATTTGTCTGTAAAAATGTTAGAAGTACATCTCTGCTTAACGTTGTATCCTTATTAACACATTATCAGAAAACTAAATATTGATCAACTTGCACAAAGTGGGATGATTGTATTCGGCACGTTTACGCTGAAAAAACTCAAGTGGCTTATCAGGGGTGAGGGGACTGGGGTGTAATGTCTTTAAGTGACGGCGTAATTTATTTGGCTTCATGCTGTGCCAACGTTTTTAGAAACAGTTACACACCGGTCTTTCCTCGTCTCCCACCGTAGTCACAGTGAAGCCAAGCGCTACATACGCTTACCGTATTTTCCGGACTTTAAGTCGCTCCGGAGTATAAGACGCACCAGCCAAAAAATGCCTAATGAAGAAAAAAACAACAGGCTGAATAGGCGTACGGTTTGCTAACGTAACACATTGATGGTTAGCTACATGAAGCATAAACGACAAACTAAATAGGTGTCTGGTATGTTAACGTCACATAAACAGTTCAGATAACTATAGCATAAAGAACATACCAAACTCGATCTCACTTCAAATCACTAAATCCATTGAAATCTTCATCCTCGGTGTCACTTCTGAAAAATCGCAACTATCCAAGCACGGATGGGTAACTGCACCGTTGACAAGCCTCTCCCGGCAGCACGTTTTTCAAGCGTTTTCGGCTGCATATTTCACTACTTGCAGCTTGTAATCTGCAGAATATGATTTTCTTTTTGGTGGCATTAGTGTTCAGTCTATTCTTTTCAGTGGTACAGATACTGGTACATAAGCCTGCAGTGCCCTCTACGGCATGTGAAATGTTATATTTGACTGAAAAAGGGGAGAAAAAAATCATATATTAGTCGCTCCGGAGTATAATACGCACCCCCAGCCAATCTATGGCGATTTATAATCCGGAAAATACAGTAGTTCTTTTTGTCACTGTTAAAGGGGGGGTATTATGTAAAATCGACTTTTTCAAGCTTTATATCATGTTATTATGTCATTCCCTCATTAAACACATGCCTGGAGTGTTGCCTTGGCTCATTCACATATTTTTGAGTAATCAGTAAAAACTTAGACGGCAGCCATTTTAGGTGTAGCTATGCCTCAGTCCTCCTAGGAACGCCCCCACCTCCTGGAGACGCCTCTGGACCTTTTGTCACCAGCCAAGCCACCAACCACTGCTCCTCAGCTCAGCAGAGCCCCCTCCCCGCACAGTAGTGTTGTTTAGATGCCACAGCAGTGTGCTGAAGGGGGCGTGTCGGAAAGCTTCTTAAAGAGACAGAGGCCTATTTCAAGACGTTCAGTACAGCCATTTTGAGAGAGCAATTTTATTCAAGACAGTTATTTTAATTTACTGCATACAGACCAACAGAAGGTTACGTCATCATTGTAGTATGCTATAGACTGGTGCTATGTGATTGAAAAAAGCATAATACCCCCTCTTTAAATATTTTTCCATGGTGTCTTTTCAGGGTTTGTTTTACTGCACTTCATATCACCTGCTCTGTGCTGTGTGTGCGCATGCTCAGTGTAAAAACCCTGCCACCTACTGTAGTGGTGGTGCAATTACACTTTATTCTAGTACCCTGGCAACGCCCACTATTTGAGAAGGATTGCTGTAAGAGTCACAAGAGTAATATCTATGTGGAATGACGGGAGGCTGAACTTTCAGATGAACATTTACAGCTGAGTGCACCTCGCTTTAGCCAATCACAGCCAAGTCAAAAATAAACTGAAAACAATGAACCACAATTTCAGGTTGATTAAATATTTTGTTTTTATAAAATGTTTAAGTGTGTTAAAATCTGCCTCACGATTGGCTCAAACCAGTGGTGCAGACTCGCGCAAAACAAGATGGGACTCACAAATACTGTATTGTGAAAATCTAGCAGCGCAAAGTGTTGCTCGTTAAAATCTAATGGGTTTCAGAAGTTTTACAGACTTTATTTTCAGGATGGCCACAGCAAACATAGACCCGGCTACAGCATACGAATACATTTGACAAAAAGCTATAGCTAAATGCTCTTTATGTGTGACTGGTCTTCACATTCCACCCTTGTATTTAATCACTGTGGCACAATTCGGAAACACCGTGGCAAAAATTGTGAATTGGTTTAACCAGGAATAACCACTCGACGAGGAGCTTTAATTAAAGGCGTTCTACCTTCCTGCGGCTGCCGTCTCCACTCTTCTCATTATTCTCTACCTGTTGCAGTGGAGCACCGTGGAGCCGGAGGTGACTTTTAGCAGAAGGACGAGCGCAGGCAGAGCAGGGGGTTGCGGGAACATCATTAACTCCAGAAATAGTGTTTTGAGTCCTGCAGATTTTGGCACGAATAAGAATCTGATTGAGAACAATACCAGAGCTCTCCAAGCAATTCTTTTACCACGATAAACACGCCAGCTGTGGACGGTCTCTCGCTCCCTCCTCCTGTGCATTCAATAACATTTAAACAGCAACGCAAAAATACAGTTTCCCTTCTCTGTCCCTGTTGTATGTTTATTATTTAATAAATACAGAGACTGCAGCGCAAGCTTCTCCTTAATTTCACTCGGCCCGAGGTAAGAGCGTTGGAGAAAATGAGCCCGCCCGGGTGTTGACGGTAGACAGATTCGAACAGGCTGATGCGTATAGGCTTTACCTCCGCTTTAAAACTTTAATAAGATGCATTGAGGGCTGCATGATGGGGTTTGCAGAAGGGGAAGGCGGAGGCGGATGGGGAGAGGGAGCCATGTGTACCTTTCATGGTGCAGCTGAGCAGAAAATCATTACTGATGGAGCGCCATCTTCAAGGGATTTCCCCGCTGCGGAGACGAATGTGCCAGGATGATGAGGCGATAAGAACAGAGGGAGAGGAGGGACTGCACCGGGCTTTAAAGGGCCAGGGACATTTCAGGGAGCACAGACCGGGGGGAATGCTCTGTAATCGAAAGATCTCAACATTGCTGCTGGTATTGTGACTAAGGCATTTTTTCCCTGTGATGCTTTAGTCGTGCGTACAGTTAACGTGTTACAGTGGGGAAAAAAAGTATTTAGTCAGCCAACAATTGTGCAAAGTTCTCCCACTTAAAAAGATGAGAGAGGCCTGTAACTTTCATCATAGGTAAACCTCAACTACGAGAGACAAAATGAGAACAAAAATCCAGAAAATCACATTGTCTGATTTTTAATGAATTTATTTGCAAATTATGGTGGAAAATAAGTATTTGGTCAATAACAAAAGTTCATCTCAATACTTTGTTATATACCCTTTTGTTGGCAATGACAGAGGTCAAATGTTTTCTGTAAGTCTTCACAAGGTTTTCACTCACTGTTGCTGATATTTGGCCCATTCCTCCATGCAGATCTCCTCTAGAGCAGTGATGTTTTGGGGCAGGCGCTGGGCAACACGGACTTTCAACTCCCTCCAAAGATTTTCTATGGGGTTGAGATCTGGAGACTGGCTAGGCCACTCCAGGACCTTGAAATGCTTCTTACGAAGCCACTCCTTCGTTGCCCGGGCGGTGTGTTTGGGATCATTGTCATGCTGAAAGACACAGACACGTTTCATGTTCAATGCCCTTGCTGATGGAAGGAGGTTTTCACTCAAAATCTCACGATATTCTTTCCTTTACACGGATCAGTCGTCCTGGTCCCTTTGCAGAAAAACAGCCCCAAAGCCTGATGTTTCCACCCCCATGCTTCACAGTAGGTATGCTGCTCTTTGGATGCAACTCAGCATTCTTTCTCCTCCAAACACGACGAGTTGAGTTTTTACCAAAAAGTTCCATTTTGGTTTGATCTGACCATATGACATTGTCCCAGTCCTCTTCTGGATCATCCAGATGCTCTCTAGCAAACTTCAGACGGGCCGGGACATGTACTGGCTTAAGCAGGGGGACACGTCTGGCACTGCAGGAATTGAGTCCCTGGCGGCGTAGTGTGTTACTGACGGTAGCCTTTGTTACTTTGGTCCCAGCTCTCTGCAGGTCATTCACTAGGTCCCCCCGTGTGGTTCTGGGATTTTTGCTCACCGTTCTTGTGATCATTTTGACCCCACGGGGTGAGATCTTGCGTGGAGCCCCAGATCGAGGGAGATTATCATTGGCCTTGTATGTCTTCCATTTTCTAATAATTGCTTCCACAGTTGATTTCTTCACACCGAGCTGCTTACCAATTGCAGATTCAGTCCTCCCAGCCTGGTGCAGGTCTACACTTTTGTTTGTGGTGTCTTTGGACAGCTCTTTGGTCTTGACCATAGTGGAGTTTGGAGTGTGACTGTTTGAGGTTGTGGACAGGTGTCTTTTATATTGATAACAAGTTCAAACAGAGGCCATTAATACAGGTAACGAGTGGAGGACAGAGGAGCCTCTTAAAGAAGAAGTTACAGGTCTGTGAGAGCCAGAAATCGTGCTTGTTTGTTATTGACCAAATACTTATTTTCCATCATAATTTGCAAATGAATTCATTAAAAATCAGACAATGTGATTTTCTGGATTTTTTTTCTCATTTTGTCTCTCATAGTTGAGGTTTACCTATGATGAAAATTACAGGCCTCTCTCATCTTTTTAAGTGGGAGAACTTGCACAATTGTTGGCTGACTAAATACTTTTTTCCCCACTGTATATTCAACACATTTCATACATGTTTAACACTTTGTCTACTTAGGCTGTCATGATAATGACTATATCGACTTACCGTGCAATAAATGACAGATAATACATTTTTGGGCTCGATATTTATCGTCAGTGCATTTATCTGCAATTTTCCCCCACTTTTCTAATCTAATACTTAATATTTGGCCAAAGTTAGTTTAGTTTATTAGTTTATTTGAGCACTAAACATTCTGCTCAAAAGGAGTGGGCTGATGCAAGAGCTTATAAGCGCCCACCCCCAAAATCAATACAACATTTACAATATAGCATTTACATAAAGACATTACATGACAGAACTATAATAATAACTTTATGCTATTGCAATTACATAATCAATCATACAATTAGCATCATATTTTGATTTTAATCAATGTCAAAGGAGAACCACTTCAAAGCGGCTTTTTTAACACAGACCAAAATACAAAGCATTGTTTGAAATGTTCATATAGAAAACAGAAACGAAGCACAACGACAACCAGGATCTCGTTTCATGTACAATGTTTAGTACAAAGCAAGTAACAAAAGGCAACCCTTAATATAATATATTTCAGCATGTTACCAATGCCATTGTGTCTCATTGTATTTTATATTCATTGTGGGATATTTGAAGCTTTAGAGTTGGTTTCTGTGGAATTTAAAGGTCTTCAATAATATCGTTAATCGCAGTATTTTCATACCTCAATATATCAAACTTTAGATTTAGTTATCATGATGTCTACCTGTCTAGTGTAGTGATAATGTCAAATTCCTCTCTAATTTTCGCTGCTTGTTTTTACTTCCAAATAAAGACAAAACTCTTGATGGCAATGGTGAAGACTGACAGTGAGTCCTAACACTAATTATATTCCCTGTTTTTCCAAAGATGACCCTTAGACGGGCAAACTGTCACATTTACTCAAGTACTTTTTTCTTTTTCTTTTTTTTTTTTTACATCAGTCAGGACACCTATGGGTTATAACGAGGACTGGGTACCGTTAAACAATACCAGTATGGTATCGAAAAGATAAATGTATTGAAAGCATGTACCGAAAAAAAAAGATCCCTTTAGATCCACGTTATGATGCTGTTGGTCCAGGAAGTGACTTGGTTGTTTCAGCTCAAGTTAATGATACAAATTTATGTATCAGTATCGCAAACCAAGTAAAAAATCAGGAATCAGGAAAAAATGCAACGTTACCCAGTTGCCCTAGTTATAAATTCACTTTGGCCACTCGGCAAATTAATCTCAAATTCAATAAAAAAATGAAAAAAATACATGGTTTGCAATACCAATACAACACAGCAGGATTGTGACAATATATTGTTTTTTTGCGATATATTGCGATATATTGCGATACTTTGCGGGATGTTACGATATTGATACTTTTTATTCCGATATCAGTACTTTTGATGACATCATGCTCCCCTGTTTTCACAGTCAATAGAGGCCAATAATCAAAAATTCAGTCACGACAGTAGAGGGGCAGCACTTGGACAAAACACAGACATAAATATGATTAATTTGGGGTTTATTTCTCTTGAAATCAGACTGTGGTTTCTTGATTATTTAAATGTAAATTAAGTCACTGACAGATCATTGACCCATTTGCACTTATTTATTTAAGAAAAAGGGGTACAAATCGCATGTGTCTCTTTAATAAAGGTCATTTTTGTGCAATATATCGATTGTCGCAGTATTGGCATATCGTAAGGTTATCGTTATTGTGAGCCATGTCATATCCAATCGTGAGGTGCCCAGAGGTTCCCATCCCGCTCTACACAGTATGATCCATAAATGATGAGACGGTGACCAAATGTGTTCTTTTATTGCTGTAGCAAAAGTTAGTGAAGCTACAGTCACATATTTTAGCTTAAAGTGCAGACTGAAGCTATTGACATCTCAATAAGAAGAGTTCTGGAATTACAGCTTTTTAAAACGAAACACTCTTTTCAAGGTAATTGGACAAACACCACAAGAAACCACCAAAGAACAACCACTGAACTTTCTTATTGCTTTACCTCGTTTTAATCTATTCTTACCCTTTGCTCAACTGCACTTGTATTAAACCTTCCGGAAATAAAGTGTTAAGACAAAACTACAGATAAGGAAAAGTTACTGTCCCATTATTCACGAATCAAACTCTATTGTGAATTTTGATTTTATGTAATATTTAATAGGAACTCTCTTCTAAGCTGAAATGTGTGCTGGTCTACCCTTGCCATTGGGCTTCCCGTACCAATAACGCTCACCTTTATCTCACCATAGACGTGAAATGCCAATGAGCTCTGTTAAGATAATGCAGCTGACCTCTGATTGCTCTTGAATAACGCAACCCCCCCCCATTGAATCAGCATTCAAGGTTTGCATTATCCTCTGTTTAGCTGCGGAAACCTTGACACACACTCTCGTATTATTTCGCTCATTAAGATACACAACACCAGTAACCAAAGTGTATATTCATGTTAAAACTGTTGACACGCTCTCTTCCCCGCCCCTGCTCTCTTGATGTTGGGAGATCTACAGGGGAGGTTACATAACGCTACCGTTTGCCTCTGCTGCAGAAACCTTTGTAGATTCAAAAGAGCGCTACAGTGTTGCCTCAGAAAGTCTCTCATATCTACTGGTGTGTTCGAACTTATGCACGTACTTTTGATTTTATGCAGCAAGTTCATCCAAATGTTTGTCAGTAGTTTCCCAAAAGCAACCTCTAAATACTGAATAATGTAAAGCCTATGATGCTGATGTTTGTCTCTTTTTTGATTGGCCTATTTTTACTGTATATTTTTCACTTTTCTTATCTCGTTTCATATTGTTGTGTTTATCGTATGGCAACTTTATTCATACAGCGCATTACGTACACAAGGCAACTCAATGCGTAGTTTTGTTTAATCAAAGCCAGTATTTATTGTACTGTGCACTCTTTACCTGTACAGCACTTTTGGACAGTGATGACTGTTTGTAAATGTGCTCTATAAATACATTTGACCTTGACCTTGTTAGAAGGTTATGTCTCTGCCGATAACTGTAGTTTGTTGGACTTAAAATATAATGGCTATTAAGCCCACCTTGATATAAATCTAATGTAAAAAAATGTTCAGCTACCCTCTCTGTAAGATTAAGGTTTATTGTCCCGCATTATACTCATCCTTCTATGCCGCTGGGGCAGCCTGTCGGGAGCAGTGAACGACCACTTTGCAGTGGGACTTACCTCCAGGTGTTGATGCTCAGGAGCTCCTTGATTAACCTGTTGTGCACGTTTTGGGTTGATGAGGAAAACCAGAATCCAGAAGAAACCTACCCAGACCAGAAGTTTGCGTCGTAGCCTACGTTATTGAAGCTGCTCCACGCACCGCTCGGTCCGTGTGCTCGTAGCCTCGTACCTCCTGCACCGCGCCTCTTTCTCTCCTCTCTCTCCTCTCTCTGTCCTTCGTGAAAACATCCAAACCCGTGCGCTCTCAGCTCTGATGTGATATCCATCGCGGCATTTTAAAACGGTTTAGTTTCCGTATGAAAAGCAAAGCGAAACCATCGTGATGTTGCTCATCCATCACGATGGACGATGATATCGCCCATCGTCCCAACCCTACGCACAAGTTGCATTTAGCCTCTCTCGGCAAAGGTATAGTGCCAAACTAGGGTGAAGTTAGACGCTACCAAGCTGTTCCACGTTTTCCCTATTTAAATACAGTTATTGAGCCTTTATCCAAGTCTAGTCACACAAAATTAAACATGTCAATTTTCTAAGCGGATTAAAAGGGATACTATATTGTGAGGTGTAATAACACCTGGAGTATGTCGACGTCCGCGCAGTAATATTGTCAAGGTACTCCAGGTGTTATTACGCCTCACAATATAGAGCCTCTTTTATCCGCTTAGAAAATTGACATGTTTAATTTGTGTGACTAGACTTGGATCGTGTAAAGGCTCAAGTAACTGTATTTAAATAGGGAAAACGTGGAACAGCTTGGTAGCTTCTAACTTCACCCCAGTTTGGAGCAACTTGTGCGTGACTGAGCACACGCACCAAGACCAGACAAGTATGTCTAGTCTAAGCTAAGGTACGCACATATCTCAGTATGTAAAAACGGTGGCCTATTCCTTTAAGCACCTGCCTATAACTGATGCTCAAAGCTCTCGCATAACACTAGGTAACCTTTTGTATACTTTCTCTCTTTGCCATTAGACTTTTGTAAATACGCCGTCTGTGCTTCTATAGGCACATGATATTGACAGACAACAAGCTGAAGCTAAAGATTATTCACATAAAGTTGTCTCTGAATTACAAACCACATGTGGCGTTTTGCCAAAGTAGGCCAGTGAAATCTCTCTGGACATATTGAGTTGATCGTTTGTAAAGGCCTCAGGTGTTGTCCTTTTGGCCAAATGTGAGCCGGGGTGCAGCTGCGACTCGGTGACTCTGTGACTACAGAGAAATGTCTGGCTGCTGTCACAAAGTCCCAACAGTTCTTTGATTATTCACTGTTGAAGCCTGTCCAGGACCATCTCAGGGTGACATCATCCCTTCAGTCTGTCTCTGCAACCATCGGCTCACGATTTAAGCATTTTGCATAACCACTTCAGTACAGAAGTTCAGAGTAAACATCATAACTATCTGTTCATCGTGTGGCCATTTTGATTAGATTGGCTTTTTATGAGAATTGTGCAAACTCTGCTTTGTTGAGCGTTTAACCATATTATATGACATTGTTCCCTCATCAAAACATGCTGGAGTCACATTGTTTTGTATAATCCTGTTCACTCTGGTCGTTTCTTCTTCTACTGCTCAAGCGCTCCATTTTGCATTTCCTGGATTTCCGTGTGATGGAAAACCAAACTGTCCACCATATTTGTATTTGATTTTTGATTTGATTTTTGATTTGAATATTTTATTTCGAGCTAAAGAAGAAAGAAAAACAGAAATATATATATACATAAAAGAAAAAAGAAAAAATAATTTACATTACAGCTCGAAAAGGAGTGGGAAGAAGACAAGCTTATTGACTCCCACCCCTGTTCATAAACTTCAATAACAATAACTAACAACAGTGCATATTTCTTACCATTTTACAAAATAACTATCAACCGAGTTGGTTACATATTAACAAATTCGACACTGCATTATACCAGGTCAACATTCACAGTATCTCACACGCTACAACCAGTGTATTATTTCTGTCTCCCATACAGAATTCATTACCATGTTGGCATTACCGTTATTCACCATCACCATTACAACCCATATAACATTACTCTGTATCAAAGTGTTTGAATGGTACATAAAATACTCCACATTTATTCATGAAAGGTACAGTAATCGCAGACTGATTGATGTTCATGATAACAAGAATAGTCTTAATGATATGTGTTAAAAGGGATTCGGGCTTTTCTTTCTTTTTCTTCTTTCTGTGACTGGACCAGCTGCCAGAGGGGAGCAGCCCCCGAGCAACCGGACCATCATTTGTTAAGTGTCCTATACTATGCATTAAAAGAGACAATTTTAGGAGTCTGCTGCCAGAAGAGGTTTTCCTCGAGCTGCCGGCCCCCACATGTCCGCCCTATACTATGGGTTATGTTGAATGCGGAGTACATAGATATGTGCATGTTTTACTTCTAAGAGTTTATTTCCTTTATATTACCATCAGCATCAATAGCAGTACTGCTGTCTGAATCGATTGAGTTGGATTCTAAGAATAATCCACAGATTGTTAGGTATTAATCCTAGACTGTTACATTTAAAGTTTAAATAGTGATGATAACAACACAACAGCAATAGCAATTAAAGCCGCAAGCGGCGATGTAGGCCCTCGCCCCTGGCGCTGCCCCCCTTGCGACCGCCCCCCCTTGCTACCGCCCCGCTCTCGCCCAAACCTGCTCTCCCCTCGGCCTCACACACAACCTGTGTGCTCTCTGCTAACTCTTGCTCCGGCCCACTCTCGCCTTGCCTTCGTCACACCTTACTCTTGCCCCAGGTATCTATGATGCCAGCCCACGTGCATTAGGCCCCGGCCTCACGTTCACCACAGCGGTGCTTTTCACTCGTTCTATAGTTGAAATACCTTCTATGACCAGTGAACTGCAATACTCGGGAGAAGCCAGCATGCAAAACAGCATCTGGACAGAGGTGCACTCTTGTATTTGCAGAAAAAAGAGCAGTGATCTGCACGAGTAAAGAGGAAAATGGCAGTGAAAGGTAGAAAAGTGGCTAAATAAATAATTGTGTCTACATAACTTGGTGCTCATTCTGGAGTTGTATCGGGCTCAGAGCTTTAGTGGCCCATGTGAAAAGAGAAAGCATTATAAAAGTGTCAATACCATGTTTGAACTTGCAACCTCCTACATCAAAGACAAGGACATTATTACTGAGCTATAACATGACCCCAAGGTTAACCTGATATGGGCTACTTTTGTCTAAATCCCCGGGTGTGAAAATATGTCCAAGCAAGGCATTTGGGAAGAGAGGTCATTTCAGGTCATTTCAGGTCATTTTTGGCCCTACATTTCCCCCCAGTTCTTCCTCTATTGTTTTCTTACTGTCCCCCCATGTCTTTCTGTGTAGTTGTGCATATTTCTAAACTGTTCTTTCTTCATTTTTAATAAGGTTGGGACCATAGGCGCCGATTTATGTTCTTCCCAGTAGATGCCCAGTCCAAACCAAAAAAAGAAAAAAAAATATGGTTGGGTTTGAACCAGCAAACTCCTGCACCAAAGACCAGCGCACTATCTCTGAGCTATAACCCTGTGTAATGGTGTGCCTAATGTGGGCTACTACTATTATCTAAATGACCAGGGTGAAATTAGATCCCACCATGCCACTGGAGGAGAGAGGTCATTTCAGGTCACTTTCCCCCACCCCCCTCCATTTCTTGATTGTTTTCGACACCCTCCTCAGTTTTGCCTCAAGTGTTTCCCTAGTGTCCCCACATTTCTTTCTGTGTAGTTCCACATATTTTGAAACTGTTCTTTCTTCGTTATTAATGAGGATTTAATAAAATATTAATTAAAAAAAAGAAAAACAAAAAAGTCATGGTTGGGTTTGAACCGGCAATCTAATGGATGCAAACCCTGCACTCTATAAACAGAGCTAGACAAGCACAGATACTTTTACAACCGAACTGACAAATATCTTATGAAACGCCTTGTGCTGATGTAGTCCAGGCTCGGACAATGTGTGGGTCATTTCCCCGTTTTTAGTGAGGGTGGGGCCATAGGCGCTGATTCAGGTTCTTCCCAGTAGGTACTGAGTCACAAATAAAAAGAAAAAAAAAGAAGTCACTGTGGGGTTTGAACCGGCAATCTAATGGATGGGAACCCTGCACTCTATAAAGAGAGCTAGACAAGCACAGATACTTTTACAACCGAACTGACAAATATCTTATGAAACGCCATGTGCTCATGTAGTCCAGGCTCGGACAATGTGTGGGTCATTTCCCCGTTTTTAGTGAGGGTGGGGCCATAGGCGCCGATTCAGGTTCTTCCCAGTAGGTACTGAGTCACAAATAAAAAGAAAAAAAAAGAAGTCACTGTGGGGTTTGAACCGGCAATCTAATGGATGGGAACCCTGCACTTTACTAATGGAGCTATACAAGCTTAAGCAACAACACTGCGGATTTTATATTAATCTTATGAAACAGTTACACTCGTGTGTTCACAGAAAACGGAATTACAGTTCAGGCAATATTTATTGAAACATTTTGTAATTAGGGCTAATTCCCTGGGCGCCCAAAGATCTGAGAAGGTGCTCCAGCCCCACAAAAGTCTCGATAGATGACGGAATATTTTGGTGACACCAAATAGTACGAGGACACGGGAGACACGGGACACGGGAGACGGACAGGAAACAGCTTATCTGAACTTCCTGTGATTGTACTTTCCAAAAAAACTGATTTTGGAGCCAAAAACGTTCAAATTAAAGCTTCTTCCTGTAACAGAGGGGTAGTAAAACTATGTAGGAGTCTAAAAGTGTGGCTTTTGTGAATAAAGGGGAAATTTGGGAAAAATGGACGATTTTCAGGAGAAACTCTGACAGAGGCCATCATGCTGCCAGAATAAGAACTCTGGCTATTTTCACGGAGGATGGGCGGGCCACTTACAAGCCATCTTAAGCCAGCAGGTGGCGCTGTTGGACATCTTGCAAGGGCTTAATAGGTGGAGTGGTTGCCTTGACCCCCACATATTATACATCTTCGGAAAGCTCTGAGTGAGGCGCATGTGACTGACAGATGTCTAGATGTACTGTGCCAAGTATGAGTGGATTTAGCTGAAAAACCAGGGACGAGTTCGTTAAAACATAAGTTGAGTCCAGCCGGTTTTCCAATTGCAAGTCAAAATGGCCGACTCCCTGTGCGTCCAGGCGTGGCGCTCCAATGGAGTTTTTGGTTGTCCTGATGTGCCCTTTCACTGTACCCAAGGATTTGGGCCTACGCCCAAAAACGCATGTTCTTTTTGAATGGGGGTCAACTTTGAGGGGGCGCTGTGGAGCCATTTTGTTTTGGGCGTGCGCATGTCGCCCACTGACATGCAATTTTCGCCGACTCTGATCACTGTGCCAATTTCTGCGTGTACTTTTGCACGGGAAGGCACTGAAAAACAGGATCTTAGGGGGCGAATAATAATAATAATAATAATAATAATAACAAGAAACCGGGGGAGAACAAAAGTCCCTTACCAGGACTTTGTCCTGGCTCGGGCCTAATTATAAAGTGAATGAAGCAAGATAGAGGCATGTTGTAATTGACTTTTTGGATCAGTATGGCATGGGGAATCAGAAAATATTTTTTGTTTTCACTTTCGTTCAAATGGGGGTGGGACCACCCAGACAATTCACACTGGCTTTATCGCTGTTTTGGCGTGTGCTATAGCATGAACCATGTCTATGTCATGAACATGGATTCATTTTCATCAAGTTCATAAGTGATTACATTTTCAACTCAATCTGACAAGGTATGTGAGAATTATGAAGGATATTATGCAGTCTCTGGGACATTTAGCCTTGCCACAAGCACATCTTAGAAAATATCATACACATGTAATATATTTGTGTGTTTGTTTCAATGTGTAGAATATATCTGCAACGTTTCATATAAATCGTACAAACTAAAATTTCAAGGTATAGATAGGGGGCGCTATAGTAGTGAGCACCGTGCATTTATTGAGCTCTATGGATTCATACCATAAGTGGCCTTATGTCAGCCAAATATGATCCAGATTGGATAGAGCGCATGCCTGCGAGGTGTTGTGAAGTGTACAGCAAAAAGGGATGTTGGTGGCATTATAATCTCTTAACCCCACTTTAACCGAGCACATTTTCTCCAGTTTGACTTGACCCATATCTTAAAGCTTCTTGAAAAAAGCGTCAAAATAGCGATAAAAACGCAGTTAAAAAATGAGACGTAAGTGCCCAAAAAGCACCAAAAATACCACGAAAATGTGCTCAGTTCAGGTGGGAGTTAAGAGGTTAAGACCAGATGTTGAATGAAAAAAAAGCTGGATGTTTTTTGTAGCCCCATGTCTCTAAAGTCTGTTAAATCAGGTGTGATTTTATTCTGTTGAAAAAGCAGGGACTAGATCATTAATACATAAGATGAGTCCAGACGGATTCCCAATTAAAAGTTAAAATGGCCGACTCTTGTGCGCCCTTGCCACGCCCACATCTTCGGAAATATCAAATACATGTAATATATTTTTGTGTTTGTTTGAATGTGTAAAATATACCTGCAACGTTTCATATAAATCGTACAAACTAAAATGTTCAAGGTATAGATAGGGGGCGCTATAGTGGTGAGCACCGTGCAGTTATTGAGCTCTATGAATTCAGACCATAAGAGGCCTTATGTCAGCCAAATATGATCCAGATTAGATAGAGCGCATACGTGCGAGGGGTTGTCCAAGGTATGGGGAAAAGCATGTTTTTGTGGGGGCGCTATTTGAAAACCGGAGGTTCAATGTAAAAAAGCTGGCATCACTTTTTAGCCCCATGTCTCTAGAGTCTGTTAAACCATGTATGAGTGGATTTAGCTGAAAACCAGGGACGAGTTCGTTAAAACATAAGTTGAGTCCAGCCGGTTTTCCAATTGCAAGTCAAAATGGCCGACTCCCTGTGCGTCCAGGCGTGGCGCTCCAATGGAGTTTTTGGTTTGTCCTGATGTGCCCTTTCACTGTACCCAAGGATTTGGGCCTACGCCCAAAAACGCATGTTCTTTTTGAATGGGGGTCAACTTTGAGGGGGCGCTGTGGAGCCATTTTGTTTTGGGCGTGCGCATGTCGCCCACTGACATGCAATTTTCGCCGACTCTGATCACTGTGCCAATTTCTGCGTGTACTTTTGCACGGGAAGGCACTGAAAAACAGGATCTTAGGGGCGAATAATAATAATAATAATAATAATAATAACAAGAAACCGGGGAGAACAAAAGTCCCTTACCAGGACTTTGTCCTGGCTCGGCCTAATAACAATGGCAATAACAACTGCAATAGTATAATAGTAACAACCACAATATACTTCATTATTAGTTAGATCTGACCTTTAAAGTATACAGCACTTTGTGACACCCATTAGCAATCAAGTACCCATTTCCTCCTTCTGGTACTTTGACCATACCATTTTTTTATATCTTGATTTGAAATGATGAATATTTGGACATTGTTTATATTCTGCCCCCAATTTGTTCCAGAGTTTAACTCCACATACAGACACACACATACTTTTCCTAGTGGAAAAGTGTATGAGTTAATAAAACACCGGGCCCATTCTGAGCAGCTCTTTATTCAATGCGTGTTCACCACAACACCATGATTTGCAAGTTCAACATTAGCTAAAATGGAAAACACCTTTTTATAACATGTTATTCCCACTGCTCCCAACAATTTGACATCCTGATCAGTCCAGTCTCTCACTCCTTACTGTCTTTTTATTACCCTTTTTCCATTTAATGTTGAAGTACCCAAAGGAATATTTTTAAACCTCAATTATTGACCAAATGGTGAGATAATCTGTGTCCGTTGCCGTAATGCTTTGCTGGATTATTAACTGTTACAGACTGTCGAGGCGAGCTCAGCATCCTGGTATGTTCAAGAAGTATCTGTTAATTGACATAATGTATTCAGTATACCAGCGGCATATTCAGCTTTGATGCTAATTTGAACTGAAAGGAGTAATGAAGTGTATCTCCATGCTGCTCGGGCCAGACCCCACTCCCTCTATTCATTTGTTTTATTAACTTAAAAAAAAATCTCATTAATCTTTAAAACATTATAATTTAAAATCTGCCTTGGTGCTAAAAAATCTCACCGCAGCAGCCTTATGTAACGGCGACGAGAGCTTCACAAGTAACATTAAAAGAGCAAATACTCTTTAGTTTATTTGCCTTCTTCACTTGTGTTTAAAAAAAAATGCGGTGCTCATTAGGTCTTTGAGAGTCACGTACTGTGTGTCTTTTAGCTCAAAATGTAGCTTTGAAAACTTTGCAGCGTGTTTTCTCACAGAGCGGCTGCTCGGGGGCTTCCACACTTTGACGTCTTAATGAACTGACAGCGAGATCTTTCTGCCCGACGCCAGAACCTTGTAGAGAAATGCTCGCGCTAATCTTTACATCGTCTGCAAACAAGTGACAGCTTTTGTGCTATAGCGCGAGAAATTGTCACCTCATTTGCTTTTCTCTTGTATTAAACATATTTACGCTCTTTGTGTTCTTCTATGGGCAATTCAGTTTCAACATCCTCTTTCTGGCTGCTTTTCATAAGAGGAAATCATTAAAGGCCTTATACCTATTTGTTTCCCTTTGTAGTGTAATACAGTTGGTTTTGTCCTTCAGAAAAATTTAAAAGCAGACACTTGGGAAAAAGCCCTGAGCATCTAATTCTAAAGCTTTTTTTTTTTTTTAATCAATGGTGAATCAACAAGCTTACATTACTGACAGTATTACTATAAGTTGTGAAATGTGCTGCTTATAAATTCATTTGTGTGAAGAATTGGGATTTTAGACACGAGTAAGGACAGTTAAGAATGAATTTTAACCACAGCAAAACAAACAACACGCTCTCATTTTAATTATTTACATTGTAAACATAAAAATCAAGTATGGGCCCTAGAGATTGTTTTACTTAGCCATGGCGCCTTTGCTCTGACCGATCCCCTCAGATCTCGGAAGCTAAGCAGGAAGGGCCTGGTCGGTACTTGGATGGGAGACCGTTTGGGAACAACAGGAAGTCTGGGTGAATGTAGTGAGTGAGTGGTTGGTGGTGGCTGACTGGTAGCCTCACTTCCATCAGTCTATCCCCAGGGCAGCTGTGGCTACAATAACACCACCAAGTATGGAGTGTTTCAATAATGTAATGTAAAGCGTCTTTGAGTGTCCAGAAAAGTGCTATATAAAACCAGTGCGTTATTTTTAGGATTTGATTATGCATTTTTCAAAACCAGTCGCCCTTCCTGATTCTTATTTATTTTAGGCTATGCAACAAAAGTAAACTTGCGCGTGTTTCTGTACGGTTGGGAAAATCCACATAACATCAGTGGTGTTCCATGTCGCTAGTTTCACGTTTTGTTCAGCCACTGCGCTCCTACAAACATTATCCATCACATCGTTCCTTATATAAAGTTTTGTGTAACATTCGACATGAAATATAGGCTTTAATTAGAGCTAATTTGGCTTCTCATTACTGCGTTGGCCTTTGTGGTAAATGCAATGACTGTAATTTCCTTGATTGGTGCCGTAATTACTGCATTCAAATGTGGAGGATTCATGGCTACTTCTAATCGTGTCTGGTTGCCGGGCAGTATGACCTCAAAGGAGTGACTTAGACTTTGAATTTCACATTGTTTTGCATTGAACACTTTTCTGTAATAGTTCATGGGAAGTTGTCAGGCTTTTATGAAGTGTTACTTTGCAATCTGATGCCACAATTATTCTTTTTTTCCTCATTTCTGGTCAAAATCTGATTTCCATACATTACATTTAAACAAGAACCTTCAAAAAAGAAAAAGTTATTTCCTAGTGAAAGTGTTCTGACAGCAACTGCAAAAATCTTTTAATTGCTCAACTTGCTTTTTAGATTCATCATAATCTAGTTTTTTTAGCAAATGCCATTCACAGCTTTGTTACTATTTAACTGAATGGAGATGATGTAATCAATAATAAAGTTAAAGCCAACTTTTAGTGATCAAATTGGCGGTCAGCAGCTCCTCAGATTAGATTGGGGAGCCCCCCTGCACATGACTGGCAGAAAACTGCGCTCTTGGGACACTGAGTCTGATTGAAGAAGTAATGAGCGGTGGAGACATAGGACCCAGTGGGGACCCCCTCTGTCTCCTCTCCGTCTCCCAGGAGCTCAGCGCTCTCCTCCTGCTTCATTTCCCAGCTCGTATAGTTAAATATGAGCGTGCCCACTCGTGCCCCAGCCCCTCGTACTTTATCTCTCGCATTCACTGATCCAATTAAAGTTTGTCCGAGCCCTGAATATTTGTAATAACCTTCCAATTTCCTCTTCGTCTGTGCCCTGCGGCTGCTCTGTATTTCTGCAGGCAGAGCGTTCTTCCTGTGGCAGTCGAAAGGTTTTAGCCGGTAAAACCTCCCCGTTTTGTAATTTAATTGTTTATTTAGCTCAAAATGGTTAAAAAGTGCTCAGCTTCAATTGTTAAATGTACAGTTGTGTAGCACTGGTTGGAGTTCAGGGTTGACCTGGTCTGTAGGAGGTCCATAATATGTAAATGTGATTCTGTCAGCCCTGCCACTCAGCTGGGTCTTCTAATGCACAGACTATGCAAGTTGTGTAAGGCCCCCGCAGCCACAAGGGTCAATTACGGTGTTGTTTTGGAGCAGTCTGCTGAAGTGGATGCGCAGGAGAGACCTTCCGGCTTCCCTTGGTCACCCACAAGGCGCGAGTGCATCTCTGCTCGTGTCCGCTCGTCTGTCTCCCATCTCCCGGGCGATGCGGTGCGCTTGAATGTGGACACAGGGACATGGTGGGCATCGGCCACACACTCATTTAAACTGTCTTCTCGTTGTCTCTAGCGGTGGACACTCATATCATGACAGTACTGTAGTTTGGTGAATAAAAGTGAGCAAAGCTGTTGTATTTGTCTCAAAGGGAAGTCGAGTCCAAGGGCTCTCACGGCGAAGCAACTTACTTCCAGTAACTACATGAGTGTACATGGTCTAAAAGTGGCAAGATAGAAATAACCAGTCAGGAGTCGGTTTCAGTTTTAAATCAGCCATTCCCAAACAGTGGGTCAGGGACCATAGGTGAGAGAATATAACCATTTACCCAATATGCCCGATCCCGTCAGACCTTGGGAGCTAAGCAGGGAAGGGCCTGGTCGGTACTTGGATGGGAGACTGTTTGGGAACACGGGGAAGCCTGTGAGTGAATATAGTGAGTGAGTGAGTGGTGATGATCGGAGGGGCTGACAGCGCAGACTGGTTGCCTCACTTCCGTCAGTCTACCCCAGGGCAGAATGAATGAATGATGCAATGTAAAGCGTCCAAAAAAGCGCTATATAAAACCGATGCATTATTATTATTATTATTAAAAAGTGGGGGGGAAATACAGTATTGGGGCAGGGCCCGAATTGAGGTCATTATGTTCCACTTCTGCTCTGCACTACTGCATGTAACTGTTTTTTATCGTAACTGAGTTTGCTCGTCGTCAATTACTCTGTTTTCATCCTTATTTGCTTGGTAAGGCTAAATTCATTTCTAAACTGTAAGATAAACATCTGAATGAATGCGAGAACATGACAGCATTCACTCCAACTCTAATAGGCCATTTTTCCTTGATCATATCAGCCTTTCACCAACTTGCACCTCGAGTCTCACAGCAGGGATGCCAACTCTGCCACTTTGTTTGTGATTAGTAATCGTGAAATGATTTGTCTCAAGCTGCACCAAAGAGAAGCCATTTCACGTCCCTTGGTCATGTTTACGAGGCCTGACTGATTCAGCGCCTGTCCTCTCGCTGTTTTCTCTCTCTGGCGTCTTTTGATCAGCCTGATGCTCCGACGGCCGGCCCAGGACCACATTATGAGTTTAAATGGCTGCTTAGTCCTCGCTTTCTCCACTCATCTCCCCCCCTGAGCTTTCGTTTACACCGCAGGGGGGCGGCTGCTGTGGAGTCTGGTGGGATGGGTCTGTTCACTCGCTCTTGTTTACTTTAGCCCATCTGTCTGCTGCGTCTTTTCACACTTTATTTTCACTTCACAGTCAAATCTCTTGAATTGATTTAGTCTCAAAAGGGAGTGTTTGTAAGATTTTCTTCAAATTATCTGACTGAACACAAAGCTTTTCTCATCAACAAGAGCCATTTAGTCATGGCTGCAACAGTTTCTTGTCACCCAGGTTTACACAAATAAGCTGACTTGTATACTAAAGTTTATGCATATTCATAGCCAATCATTGTGGCATTGTGAGTGTGTGGCAGTGTGGATTGTTGGCCCGTCACAAAATCTGACGTTCCATATACCAGAGGTGGGGAGTCGCGAGTCGGACTCGTGCTCGAGTCGGACTTAAGTCACTATTTTTAGAGACTTGTGACTCGACTCGGACTCACCCCCTAAAGTTTCCAGACTTGACTCAGACTCGTGGTCTGAGACTCGTGAACATTACCAGTCCCTCGTGCGTTTATTACACACGCTGTTTTGACGCTTGATTCTGGCTTTTTTGTCGGCCGCTCCCTCTGTCTCTCCTCCTCTGTGCGAGCTCTCTCTCTCTCTCTCTCTCTCTCTCACATCCAGCAGTGCGCTGCTCATTGGCTCCTCTGCAGTATCCCCCCCCTCCCTGCATGCGCACGCTGCCCTGTCATGGGTTTGTTGACGTGAGCGCGCCATTCGGACTTATGCTTAATAGAAATATTGTGATGATTATTTGTGTGTGGAAGCCCTGAGCTTGTACAGTATTTGTCTGATAGTTGTTTATAATTTATTGATTTTAAAATAGTGTTATTGCACCGTGATTTGAATTGGTGTAAAACATAGAAACCATGGGACTTGGACTTGCGGGGTCAAAGACTTGGACTTGTGGGTCAGGGACTTATGTGCATCTCTGCCATATACTGAGGCAGGAAAATATTGCAGTAAACAATATTATTGAAAACCATTTAATGCCCCAGAAACTAATGACTTGATCTTAAAATATCCTACAATATAACATGAAATACAATGAAATACTTGAGCCCAAAAATGTATTGTTTATCCATCATTTATTGAATGTTACAGCGATGAAATGGTTTGGTCACATGCCATTAAAGGACACCCCATTCAAGATAAAGCATTTTGATTTGTAATTCTCATATTATTATTATTATTATTATCAGCTTATTAGAGTAATTGTAGAACATTCGTGGCCATATTTGCCACGTCTGCCTGCAGTATCTCAGTATCAGTCTAATAAAATAAGCACAAAAACTATTCCACAATCCAGGGCTGGCATAAACAACTCTCTCAAGTTTTATTTAACGCTATGCAGCTGCGGGAACAGTCTCGGCCCGTTCGCTTCATTGCAGGGGATGGAAATACTGCACGCTGCATCTTTAATGCATACTTCAAATACTTTTCAAAAGAAGCCAGCGAACACGACAGAACATGGAAGGCGCCGGTGTGAATGAGTACGAGCGAGTGTGGCTTTCTCACACTTGCTGCTGTGACTGGTTTCCTGATTACCGATCTTTATGATTTAGCTTTTTGAGTTCAGCGTGGCCTTAGTTGTTCTTTAAAGAGGCACTACAATGTGCCACGCTGCTGGGCCATGCGGGATCTCATTATTCTCTGGCACGAAAGCAGCTTTGAATCGGGAGAGCTATAGCCTACGTCAGTGCATATCGGGATCAGTCGCTGCATTCCCATTCTGGGCAGGACTTAAGGCTTTTGGGGAATTCACATTTTCATCTGCAGCTTCAGCTTTGTATTGGGAAGAAAATAATAGAGTTAATGGTACTTACTCTGTAGATTATAGTTTGCATGTGGAAATGGAAATAACAAAATGTACCTCTTAACCCTCGCCTTAACCAAGTCAGTTTTCTCCAGTTAGGCTTTACCCAAATCCAAAAGCTTCTCAACTGGAGGGTAACAGTGTAATGCCTCATTTGAAAGACCTACAAAAGTGATCATACGTTTTTTGTCACATTTTTGAAGCGTTTTTGTAGTGTTTTCGTCTTTTTCGTAGCTTTTTTTAGTTTTTAAAAAATATATTTTTGTCATTTTTCCATCACTTTTTTTTTGCTTTTTGTCGTTTTCGTCACTTTTTTGTCACTTTTCTGTTGCGTTTGTCATGTTTTGTTGGTTTTTCATCGCTTTTTTTCCTTTACTTTATTGTCACGTTTTTGTCACTTTTTGTTTCGGTTTTATGCTTGTTTTCGTTGCTATTTTTTATGCTTTTTTTTTTTAAGCTTTTAGATTTGGATAAAGCCAAACTGGAGAAAATGAGCTCGGTTCAGACGTGGGTCAAAGGTTACGATTGTCGGAATCTGCTTCGTTATCCTGCCGTGTGAACTAGGCTTTAGCATCTGTTTTTTCCCCTGTCATTCTTGATATTGCAAGTCGTTTAAACGTCTGAGATCAGTAAAAATGTTTTGTTGGAAGCATTGAGAGCTCTTTAGTTTTGATAATAAAGTGGAGTTCTCTCTCCTCACCTCTCGGCGTCTATTGGCGTTGTAAGTCATTTTTAACGTTTAAGTTTATGAGCGACGCTGCGTGTGGTACTGGCCCTCAAGAGCCCTCTGTATCAGTCTCTCAATAACACCCAATGCTGCCGTCTCATGATAATATAGATTTTTGTGTTGTCTTTGTGCAGAAATGTCTAAATTATATGGAGCTGTTTAAGGCCCAATCCTCTCCGTTTTGTGAGTTCACGAGAGACGAAGGGGTGTCCCAATTCTATTTTGCGGCGAGGGGTAGGGGTGAGGGACAGGGCCACATAGCCCTCAAAGTGAGGGTTTTTCTGATGCACATTACAGACGAAGGGGTAGGAGGAGTTAAACACGGAAATAAGCTGCGAAATGAATTCATGAACATAATCAATAAGCACTCTTACAACTTTTATAAAGTTGCAGAACACTTCGTTCATGACTTTATTCGCTTTGTGCAATAATTAGAACAGTCCATTGCTATAAACGTGACAATGTTACGTTTTGGCTTTGCTGCTGCGAAAGCTCCGTTTATTCGCGCTGTATTGCCTGACTTTGGAGTTTCTTTCCAAACGTTCGATACGTCGCTATTGACATGACACACGGGGTTCAGTGCCTCGCTGCTGCGCCCGCTGTCTCCCTGTGCCGCTGTGCTCTGAGCCCGGGTCCGAGGCTGTCTGCCCCCGGTCTGAGCGCACCTCGGTAGCCCCCGCTCAGGCCCGGGGCTCAGAGCGGAGGCTGCGGCTACCTGGCCCTGCCCTGAGTGCACTGTGAGCGGGTCTGCCTCTACCCGTCCCCGCTATGAGTGCCCTATATGAGCGGATCGGCTGATCTCTCGCAGCTCTGGCTAACGGGCTGCAGCCACAGCGACCCGCGGTAGAAGCAGCAACACACGGACAGGGGGAAGGAGAATGTAGCGCCAGATGAAGCAAAAATAGATGAAAATCTGTAGGGTTTGGGCTGAGACCGAGTCCTGTTGTTTAGGTGTTACAAAACTGCATCAGTCTGTTACAAGTTACTGATGAACTGGTTCAGTAGAAACATGCTATAGAGACAAGTAGAGGCTTGCTTTTGACATTTTCTTTCATATAAATGTGTTCTAAATGATAAAAAAAAAATATATATATATATATATATATATATATATATATATATACAAATAAGATTCCATTCCAAACTCGCATAACCTTAATCATCTGTGTTAGTTGTAAAATGCAGTCAAATGGAGGGCTGTCCCATTTCTTAGGGCGGTCTTTTCAACCCTCACCCTTAGCCCTCGGTTTCAAGGTAGGAAAGCGCTAGGGCAAGGGGAAGGGGTAGAAAAGAGAATTGAGATTGGGCCTAAGTATTTATCACTTCTACCGTTGTGCTTTGCCTCAAGAAAGGGGAAGTTGGAGTGAAGTCATTTTTAGGCTATGTATTTCAGTTGGCTGCTTCGCATTTTCACATCACTATTTACATTTCGATGTATTATTTTTAGCTTTTAATTATCTCGCTGCTTTTCTATGCGTGAAACTCCTTGCTTTCAAATAGTCCCATATGCAAATGTGCTGCACAGAAAACATGTTTGAAAGTGTTAGATCAACTACTACTGAAGATTATTTCAGGATATTTATACACAGTTGTTGGGGAAAATGTCTAATAAATGCCTTGGCGTTTCAAAATGTCAGTGTTGGACTTAATGCAGTTTCTGTTCGGCCAAGGCTGGTCACTTTGTTGGTTGTTATGGTTTCGCTATAAAAGATGATTAATTCTTGACTGCTTGTAATGTGCTCATAGGAATGCTCAAGTTATGTATTCAGTTAAATAATAAACACCAATCCAGTTTTCCTTTTCCAGTGAACAGTGCTACATGAATGCCATATGACGATAGTTTAAAATGCCTCACAGTGAGAAGCTACTGCATTCGATCACGGGGCCGGTCTGTGTGGAGTTTGCACACAGTGCCTGCGTAGGAATCCTTCGGTTGCTTTGGTTTTCCCCACTACTAAAAACATGTACAGTAGCCAGGATGAATGAGAGTGTGTTTGCGACCGCGAGAGTGGGGCAGACTGTGGCCTTTCTCAGAGGTGTCACTCGGCGTTGCTGTGACATGTCCGGTCAGCTGATTTAAACAGTTTTTAAGCAGTTAACCCACAGTAGCAGCCGAAACTGTCAGGTATGAAATAACACACAGGCCTGGCTATAAGAACATATTGTCATCATTAGTAGAAGACCTGATGAACCTAATTGGACTTCGGAGGAGAAGGAGAAAGAGCTTGAGCGTTTATTTACAACAACATGGGAACAACATTACAGCGACAGTGCAGAAAAGTTATAGTTTTGCATATGTTCCCATTAGCAGTGCATATATAGGGTTGTATTGCATCTTCTCGCTGCATTCAGCCCCACATCTGTCAAAGCTGCCTGAGTGATGTCTCTACCTGTCAGAGCTGTCTGTACAGTGTAAACAGCCCACACCTCCTCCTCCTCCATCGCAGACGGTGGAGAATTATGACTGTGCCCCTTCCACATCCTCCTCTGTATCCGAGCCAAAACACACTCATCAGAGTGCTCAGTGGCTCTAATGGCCTAACCTCTCATTTTTCATCTCACTCGGATTGTCTCGCAGGTCGTAAAGCGCACCCAGCACCAGCCAAATATTTTTACAGCTTTTTCTACGCTCTATGAGCATCTTCTTGTTTTGGTTCCAACCCGTATCACCATTGAGTGCTTTATTTGTTCAGACTGCGATAAACTACTCTCATAATAATAATAATAATGAATATCCCAAGGATGAGGGCCCTGTCTTACTCTTTAGTGCCTGTGAGGCCTTTGAAATGTTCTGATTTTACAGAGCCAGGTTGAGTAGCATTGACAGGTTGTTGAGATGTTTAATTTTGTTTGCTCTTTGGAGAGAAATCGCAAGTTCCCTTTTAGGTATTTAAAAAAAATCTTTTGGCTATTTTGTTTTTCAAACTTTGATCTAATGCCTTTCGGCGGCACGGTAGCGCAGCGGTTAGCGCCTCCGCTTCACAGCTAGAAGGTCCTGGGTTCGATTCCCACCTGGACGGGGCCTTTCTGTGTGGAGTTTGCATGTTCTCCCCGTGTCTGCGTAGGTTTCCTCCGGGCACTCTGGTTTCCCCTACCACTAAAAACATGTGCAATAGGTGAATCCTCCAGCCAGGTGATTCTGACCATCAACCTGGCTCCACATCATGGAGATGAGTCCCCGGGCGCGGCACTGCCGTCGACCACTGCTCCTTACGGGTTGCCTCGGCGGCATCGACGGATGCAGAGGACAAATTTCCCTACGGGGACAATAAAGTATACAAAATACAAATGCAAAAAAAAAAAAAATTCACACTGGATGCCCTTAACGCCTTAACCTTTCTCTATCAGCCATGTAATCTGACTTGATCTGGGAATGTTGAGGTGTCTTGCGCAAGGACTAGGCATGTGACAATATATTGATTTTGCGATATATTGCGATATTTTGCAGCACATTACGATACCAATACTTTCAATTCTGATATTGATACGTTTGATAACGTCATGCATATTAATTAGGCAGAAGTGGTCAATAATGATCAAGGATTCAGCCAGAACAGTAGAGGGCAGCACTACAATTTTAAGCACTTGGGCCAAACACTGGCACAGAAATATAATAATATAATTATGAATAAGATTCATTTGTGGTTGATTCTTTTCTGGCAATAGGACTGTGGTTTCTTGTTTATTTTCCTGTAAATGAAGTGATATCACTGACAGAAAGTCGGTCATTAATCATTTATTGACATCATTTTTTAAAGGGGTACAATACACATGAAAACAAATGTAAATCCTTAATAACATGTCGTTAAAAAAAGGAGTTTATCGTGTGTCGTATCGAATTGTGAGATACCCAGAGGTTCCCTCCCTTAAATAGGACACAATGATAATGACCCTAGTTAATCATTTTTGGTTATTTCTATGTAGGCTCTCTCTCGTACATACATACCCTTTAATAAACAGTAAGATAAAAATAGTCATTTGGATTACAATTAAGAGAATCTTTGTCATTTCCTCATTTTGTCTTGCAGCTATGTTCACAGTGATACTTTTTTCCTTTGTCTAAGCTTTCTGCCCAGTCTTATAGCTCATAAAAGTGAGTGAGGAGTACACAGGAAATTGAACAGACACTGGCGAGGCCCTAAAAAGTCTGTAATATTTCAGTATATTTGATTAATTTGCCCCTCTCTCTGCTTTTTCCACAGGTTTTGCATGCAGAAGAGTGCCAAGCTGGTGCCAGGGGTGACGTTAGACCTCATTGAGAAGTAAGTGCCTCTCCACCCACTGCGCACAAAAAAAACATACAGCCGTGTCCCAGCAGAAGCAGCGGCCGCCCCTTTCGAGACTTGCCCCCTCTTGCCTCCTCCACCTCTCCTCTCCTTATTGCAGGCTCTGGTCCGTTTACTTGTTTTTCCATCCTGCAGGTGTAATTCTGCGCCTTTGTTTTCCCCCCACACACAGGCAAAGCGCGGGTAGTTTGGCAGATTTAGAGCCGCACATTCAATAAAACCTCCGGCGCGGTGCGGAACATCTCTCGCTCTCAGGCACAGACTTTGAGATTGATTTTGGAGCTCTATACGGATGGCATCGCCAAGGTTTTAGTCTTTGTTCGGCACCAAATGAACCGTGAGGGGTCCCTTTCCTTTGCCTCCGCTCAGATGCGAGAAAGGGTAAAATGACACCCATTAGCTAAACTTTGAGCGGAGTTGGAGTGAATAATAGCAACTTAAGAAGAAACAATTATGTGGCTGCAAATACCGAATGTAGGAATATTAAATGACTCACAAAGTGGTAAGGCAATCCACCAGAGCACCAGCGACAACCTTCAAGAGCGAAGAATCTGCCAGAGAGTAGGTGCAGTGATTCTGTTGTGTGTCAGGCTTCGAGCTGTTTAACTTTATACTTCACATAAAAGGAAAACGAGCGAAAAATAATTATGAGCTGAGAGTTGCACACCTCACGTCACTCGACACCAGTCAGTGAGTTGGAAACAAGTCTCGCACCTGATTTTGTTCAAGAACTATTGGAACATTGTACCCCACTGATTTCCACTGTGTTTCGGTAAGAAATATGTGACAGGGAAAATCCAGTTTGACCTTAAATGACACGGCAAATAGGTGCATGTCAGAGTTTTACAATTAATAGCAATCACTATTAGCTGATTTATCCAGGCGTGAAGAGCTGTTTATTTCAATCACAGATCTTTTACAAGTGACGCAATGCTCTGTTTGTAAATATTGTTTTGACCCACCATAGAACTATTGTCATCTATTTCATACTACAGATGGACCGATCCAGCTTTATTGCTACCGATACCGATACTACGATTTGAGTATCTGACGATATCCGATACCGATACCAAGAGACTTTCTTAAAAATTGTTTTCTCTGAGTGAAAAACTGAATTGACTCTTTTCTCCACTTTAAGATCAATAAAGTAATATTTTATTGTCATGATATTATAGATCAATTATCAATAATATCTATTGATTAAACTCTTGGATCAAATTTAACAAAGATCACTGGACTTTTGTACACTACATATACTTGGGTATATGACAGGCTTTAGGTTACATTAATATAAACAACCCACATTGAGTAATCTGATCATTACAAATAAGATCAGCTATTTCTTTTCTGACCCAGCCTTGTTTAGTTTTCGTTAGCGTTAGCTCCCACTAACTTTAGCATACTGATGCTAAAGATACATTAGCGGATCACTTAGATTTGGGTGGTAAAGGTTGTGTTTTTAAGGCATTGAGAGCCAAAACTGGTATCGGTTCAGTAGCCGATACCCGATACCGTATTTTTTCCAGTATCGGCTCCGATATTCGATACCAGTATCGGATCGGTGCATCCCTATTTAATACATTTGTATTGCCCACCAAAGCCCCGGACGTGACGACACGGTGATCACTCCGATTGGTGACACTTAACTAGGGTTTTTAATTGAATGCTGCCAGGCTCATAATCAAGAAGTCTATCACACTTTCCTGAGCGTTAGCCAACAGCTATTATTTGTAGCTGTGGCAATTTAAGATCCAACGGTCTGGTGAAGCTGTCTGGACCTTTAAAACACAGAGGAGCACCTGTCTCCCTTTTGAGAGGGACACTGGCCTGTGGGGGCCTGAGGGGGCCTGTGTTCACACTGAGGGAGAACAGAGACAGAAGCTATTGTCTGCAGGACCTGTGAGTGTCACACTCCTCATTCCCGCAGTTTATGAACCGGTGCAGCCCAGTATCAAGCTGCTGATCTTTGGCCAGTAGCATTGTGACCTTATTCTTTGCCTAAAGACGCAGATGTAGCCGCTGAAGTTTGCTCTGACTTTGTGTGAGGAGTGGTGAGGACGAAAGGTGGATGTGACGTACAGAGACACAAAGGCAAACACCGCGGCCGCAACTACCCCCCTCTCCGCTCGCAACATTATGTCAGGTATACTGCTTTTCTCACTGTCCGCCCACAAAATTCAACTTGATGCCGCTCAGGAAATACTTTAATAATAGTACCACGAAATCTATTCTCTATGTGTTGGTCTTGTTGTAAACCGATTTATAGAGACAGGTATTAACTAAATCCAAAACGCGTTGTGAAGTATATTTCATCACTGAACCATTTCTCATATTTTCTCTGCTGCACCTGAGCCCCACCGGACTTCAGTGCTGCTTCTCGACTTGTTTTTCAGTTTATTTGCTGCCCGGGCCCCACATCTCCGGCTCTCAAGGTCGCTGTACTACAACTCATACAGTAATAAGAGGTTTCACCAGGGGAGTTTGGTCACCTAGCAACGCAGACACGAAAAAGACACCATTTGGTTACAGCCCTTTTCTGAGCAATTTTATAGTATGTCATTTTCTACTCCAATACAGTGAACAATACCATCAAGCCCAATCTAAAAAACATAATAGGTTTTGATCGTTAATGAGCAAAACATCCGACTAAGCAAATTTACATATTGGTTTCCCCATCTCCAGAATCACAGCTGAACAAAATCTTCAAAAGCATAAGAACAAACCAGGTCTAAATCTGTACTAAATCAAGCCCAAAATAGACTGAATTAGGACTAATCTTGAAGTTATACAATAGGACAAAATCAAGACCTAACCTCTAAACCCCCACCTGAACCAAGCACATTTTCTTTGGTTTGGCTTTACCCAAATCAAAAAACCTTCTGGAAAAAATAGTCAAAATGGCGACAAAAAACGAGAATAAAAAATGCAACATAAAGCTACAAAAGTGCAGCAAAAAAGTGCCAAAAATGCAATGAAGGTGACAAAGCTGGGATGAAAAAGAACGTTAAAAAGGTGACGGCAACAACGCGGGCAAAAAGATCAGTTTAGTAGGCCTTAGCTTTCAAATGAGGCATTACTCTGGCCTATAGGTTGTAAGCTTCCGTCAAGAAGGTTTTAGATTTGGGTAAAGTTGAACTGGAGAAAATGCACTTGGTTAAAGAGGGGGTATTGTGCTTTTTTCAATCACATAGCACCAGTCTATAGCATACTACAATGATGACGTAACCTTCTGTTGGTCTGTATATGCAGTAAATTAAAATAACTGCCTTGAATAAAATTGCTCTCTCAAAATGGCTGTACTGAACGTCTTGAAATAGGCCTCTGTCTCTTTAAGAAGCTTTCCGACACGCCCCCTTCAGCACACTGCTGTGGCATCTAAACAACACTACTGTGCGGGGAGGGGGCTCTGCTGAGCTGAGGAGCAGTGGTTGGTGGCTTGGCTGGTGACGAAAGGTCCAGAGGCGTGTCCAGGAGGTGGGGGCGTTCCTAGGAGGACTGAGGCATAGCTACACCTAAAATGGCTGCCGTCGAAGTTTTTACTGATTACTCAAAAATATGTGAATGAGCCAAGGCAACACTCCAGGCATGTGTTTAATGAGGGAATGACATAATAACATGATATAAAGCTTGAAAAAGTCGATTTTACATAATACCCCCCCTTTAAGGCGGGGTAAAGTTGTGAGTAATAATTATCATTTTATTTCAGTGAAGCAGCAGTTTTAATGAAGAAAAGTTATGTTATTAGAATTTTTAAGCTGCTGACAGGAAGTGACATACTGGTAAAGTTCCATAGCAGTTTGATTCACCTCCCATTGCCATAACATGGTCGGCATGGCAACAGTTTAAAATTGCTTGCCTCTATCTATGTCACTTCCTGTCAGTGTTAAAAACATCACACAAATGGTCACACTAAAGAAAGCTGGGTACAATTTTTAGCAAAATCTTAAATATAATTGTGTTAACTTTGTTTTAGCAAAAATGGTGTCTAATGTGTGTGTTTGCACTTTAAATGGGACAAAGCAATACCGAGAGTGCCCCCACATTGGTTGAACTTGATTTCGATATGAAGGAGAAATGCACTACCATTTGCCGTGGGACCTCCTGTTTTTGTGTTATCCTAAATATATAGAATATACACAAAATTTTCACCACTGAATAGTCAAGAGTTTTGTTTTATCATGTGGTTTAGTAGTTCTAATAAACATCAATAACCAGTATCTAGTTTAGATTCTAGATATTCGATTTTTTGAAAACCCCTCACCGTGTTAGAACCATTGCTTTTAAATCCATATCGTAGCATATTGTGGCCTGCTGTTCAAACATACTAGCACACATAATCAGCGCGGCGTTCACAGGCTGATCACCTATGTGTGTGCTGCGGTTGATTTGTTTATTAATTTGAGCGCTCCTCTGTTTCTCCTCCATCTGCGCGCCCTTCTGTCTCTGCCTCCCACATACGTCCAACTCACTTTCTGTAAATACCACAATGCTTCAAGAGATGGAGATGAGAGAGTCACGAAGCAGCAGCCACAGCGGCCGCCGTTCTTCCAGATTTACCTGCCCCACACCCACCACCTACGGCCAAACGCTAAAATCCTGACTTTGTGTGAAGGTTTAATGTCTTTCAGTGGTTGTGAAGGACTTTTGAAGCTTAGTAATGGTTGCATAAGAAGTCGTGTTTGCTTTTCACATGGAAGAATAACACATCTGTCCTTACTGTGCGGTACTATACCTGACAATTCTGTCTTTAGGGGCAGAACACAGGATATTTTTGTGCTTGTTCTAAGCCTGGATAAATAGATAAGGTTGTTTCAGGAAGAAACAACCTTATCTTTTCGGACTTATAACCATGGTTGATTTTGTGGTCCTTCAGAAGTGGAAACTACAGAAAAGATCAAATGAAACAATGTTTGGAAGCGCCTTCAATGTGTGAGATAATGCATCAATACATTGATACATTGAGAAATGCATTCATTGATAAATAACTTCTGCCGTCAAATCAAGTCAATATTATGAATAAAAACACATCAGTAACTTCAATGAAATTGAGTTTGATTTGAACTATGTCATTTTAGATACATTGATGATGGATAAAACACATCCAGTCAAAGAATGATCGTTCATGCTACTCGACTCTTCAGTGTTACTGGAGCTTACTTGTTTTAGATTAGCCAAATATTTGCCTGGCTAATACATACAGGCAGAAATCCACATCAAAACCACATCTCATATAGAGATGGTTATTGACACCAATAGAATGTAAAACTGAAGTGTCCTGTACAAGTGAACCCTCCAACACACTCCACCAAAGTAATTTGTCCAATGCACTTGTGGACACTTGTGTGTGTGGCCTCTGATCCAGAATGGGTCTGACATAAGAGTCGTGGGTTGATCCTTTTCAGAAAAATCTTTAATAGACCCTGCCGTTTGACTGCTCAGCTGCCTGAGAGTCTGACACGTCTGTGGCCCCACTGAGCCCAACCTGCTGTGTTATCCAACAGTTAAGCTCCTTTACGGAGAAAGCCCTGCCAGTGCCGTCGCATCTCACTTTTTTCCCCTTTTATCGGCACAGAAAAAAGTTATCCGCAGATGCATCAATGTAATAGTTTGAGTTGGCTACTGGGAAGAATGAAAAGTCACTTCCTTTTATCGAGATTTCTATGCCTTTTCAGACATAGCTCAGTCTGACTAGGTCAATAAACACTGCTTTTATGTTTTTATCTTTTGTCCAAGTCACAGCTATTCCATTTCTGTAAACCTGTCCTTGTACTTTTCAAAAGTAAAACCTCTGCAAACTTATCCATTTAAAGATGAAGCTGAAAGCTGAAATAATGAAAAATGTGTTTTGAATAAAACACATTTTTAATGTAATACAAGCCGAGCAGTCAAAGTCTGAAACTTTTCAAACTGCCGAGCAAAGTTACCGGCATCGAAATTTTAACATCGTTATCACAACGTTAGATGATGTAATACTGTATCCAAATGGCAAGAAAGCAAATGCAGTTTATTGCAAAATCACTGTGATCTTCATTGGACTGAAATGTTCTCATTTTATGCTAAGACAGTCTAGAACAAAGACGCATTATAACCTAAAATGTGCAAAAGTTAATTGGTTTTACTATGTGTGTTTAAA
Organism: Neogobius melanostomus; assembly: GCA_007210695.1. NCBI lineage: Eukaryota > Metazoa > Chordata > Actinopteri > Gobiiformes > Gobiidae > Neogobius > Neogobius melanostomus. The sequence goes on from VHKM01000153.1 coordinate 1,948,689, forward strand.
GCTAATGAAATGATCAAATATCACTATAATAATGCTATTGCAATCGACAGTTATTGAATATTACATTTTGTTTTCTCATCTTATCCAGTTGTAGTATTGATGTTTCTTAGTATATTCTTAAGTTGTTATACAGTCGATTGGTCTTAATGGACACTTTGCATACATTTATAATTGTTATACTGTTTTGCTCTAACAAGAAAGAAAATGTTTGGCATCCTTCTGTTGGTTGTAAATGTTGTTGAAAAGAGGAGGTTAAGAGGCAAGAGATGCATTTGTAAACGTTGTGTTCTTAAAATTAGCATAAACTCTCACATGAAAACAGTTCGAGTATGAAACCGCACCAGCAAAATCGCCTTGGACGCGACATTTCAATATTTGATTGATGACAGGCTGCAGGCTCACACCTCGGAGTGCTCTGTTGAATAATCCAGCACTCTGTCTTTGGCTGCTCAGATCAGGGAAAGTGGAAGCTGCATGAAGATGAAGTGCTGAGTGGTCTTCCTCACTGCTGACTGGCTAAACACCTCCGACTCTTAGACGAGTGCCGAGCGGGAACTGCCCTCATACTTATACAACAGGTCAAAGGCAGATGAAACTTCAGACGATGCAAAGTGGCAATAAGCTGCTCACACAAATGCTGTTCATCCTCACCCCCTATAAAGAGACCCTCACTGTACTGTCCTACGCCGCCTAAATCTCATAAAACAACCGTGATCATCTTTGAATGTGAAACTACTGGATAAGCTGTTTTAAATCAATATTGCATTTTCTCACCAACAAAGTGTAAGATAGTAACAAAGATGTGTTTGAGAGCATTTGCACTTACTTACAACATGTAGACCCTCACTCACAAAATGCACGGATATCGATATCAGAGTCCAACACAAAACAAGTAGTGGCATTTAAAGGGGGGGTATTATTTTCAAGCTTTATATCATGTTATTATGTCATTCCCTCATTAAACACATGCCTGGAGTGTTGCCTTGGCTCATTCACATATTTTTGAGTAATCAGTAAAAACTTAGACGGCAGCCATTTTAGGTGTAGCTATGCCTCAGTCCTCCTAGGAACGCCCCCACCTCCTGGAGACGCCTCTGGACCTTTTGTCACCAGCCAAGCCACCAACCACTGCTCCTCAGCTCAGCAGAGCCCCCTCCCCGCACAGTAGTGTTGTTTAGATGCCACAGCAGTGTGCTGAAGGGGGCGTGTCGGAAAGCTTCTTAAAGAGACAGAGGCCTATTTCAAGACGTTCAGTACAGCCATTTTGAGAGAGCAATTTTATTCAAGGCAGTTATTTTAATTTACTGCATATACAGACCAACAGAAGGTTACGTCATCATTGTAGTATGCTATAGACTGGTGCTATGTGATTGAAAAAAGCATAATACAACCCCTTTAAGAAACATATAAAGATGCTTTCAGGAGGGTCATATTTGAACTATGAAATAACATAATACATGTCAAAATTATGTCAACGTTGGCGCCTATGCATGTGCACAATGTATTGATGTTGATGGAAGACTTTGATGAATTGATGTTTCTAATCATGTATGTAACCATGTTCAGATATGAAACAAAACAAACTGAAGATGGACTTTGTTTCAACAGATATTTACATTATACTGTATATTTGTCTGAAACATGTCATGTCATTTAAATTGATCCTAAATGAGTTGTTTAAAAAAAAAAAAAAAAGTACCCCAGGAAGATTAGCTGGCCCATGGGTACAGATAATGGGGATCCTAATAAATAAACAAATAAACATCAGTGCATATAGATGAGAGTGATGGACCACATGCCCCGCACAGTATTTTACTCTCGTCATCAAACACAGCCGCAATTTTCCCTCCCATAAAGCAGCCAGAGGAGAGCAGTTGGTTCCCATTTATTTCTAGTTACTCCTGACATTTTGTTCATTAATTCAGAGCGGGGTCCTTTTCCCTCTTTGCCCCGACACAAATGGCTCAGTTGTTCGCATTAGTTGTGATATGTTAGTTCTACTGTTTGCCCTCATCCTGTCGCTTCTTCCACTTCTTTACATAGAGTTCATTAAAGTACGACAGTCCTCCTCTCGCTGCCTTTCTGCTCCGTGGCACTGCAGACTAAAATTAACTACAGGCTCCGTGAAGCCACACATTAGGGGAGCAGAGTTATCATAGGAGTTGTACAGCGTATGTGCATAATATTATGGAGCCACAGCTGTAGGGAATCTAACTGTAGTGTCTATGTGGAGACTACATGCTCGCCTCACGTAAAAGACACTTCATAATTCTGTCTCATAATAAGATGGATCTTACTCTTTCGTTAACTCGCGCTCTCAGTTCAAGTGTGCGCTTTGATCCAAAGTTTATGAATTAATGTGAGAGTGAATGGAAGTCTGCTTGTGTAACGCTGAGAGGAACTTTATTGTGAACTCATGACTCATCCTTCCTGTCAGGGACAGCTGTGCAGCGTCATGCGACAGTTCCCCAGTTCTCTAGTTCCTCACCTAGGTTTGGTCACGATGACTTACTCTCTCAGAAAGACCCTCATTTTGCCCGGGACTCAAATGGGCCAGTTTTTAACTAGTGAAACTTACAAGGTTCTTTTAGTCTGACTAAAAGAGCCTAATCTAAATTTATGAATGAAAGTGTACTATTTTGCGTTCATTCTACATTTCTCGCTCAAAGCTCGGACAACGCCAACTCTTCACACCGTATAGTATGCCCCGGTGTGAAAAGCCTGTCCGTAGTTACACTCTTTGTTAGTCACTGTGAGTAGGAGATGTTAAATGTAAATGTGTTCCGACGTGTTGTGATAGTAGTACTTTCTCTGTGCTCTGAGTCAGCTCTGTGCCATACACTGGGCTGACACTGCCATCTGCCCCGTGTGCTGTTGTTGTGCGCAGGATCCCGGGGCGGCTCAACGACAGGCGCACCCCCCTCGGAGAGCTCAACTGGATCTTCACAGCCATCACCGACACCATCGCCTGGAACGTCCTGCCCAGAGGTACAGCCGGGAACATGTGCGGTTACATGTGGAGGGCTTGTGAGGTCAATACAGGCACGGTTCATGTCACAGTCTAAGCACTGTTTTTTTTTTCTAGAGGTAAGGTCAGTATTCTGTTAATTTACATGATACACCTAAATAGCATGACACTTAAAACAGTGTAGACCCTTTGATATTTATTATTACTCTCAAATTGTTTTGTAGTAGTAGATTTTTGCAGACCTATATGCTTTGTTGGGCTGAGTGATTGATATGATATGGGGGGATGACTGGGAGTGAGCTTTGCTAAACCTTTTAGGAGACGGCACTCGCAACACGTGGGCAGGCCTTTGCGCTGAACCCCTAAGCCACCCTGCAACATATGTAGCAGTATTTCTTCCTCCGTGATTGTTCAACACATTTTAACATGTCACTGGCGCCGCTTGTCCACGTCTCCCTCTGAAAAGAGATTTATCTCAATGAACTTCCTGGTTAAATAATATCAAGTATCGCAATACTTTCAATACTTGTGTTTGGAGGCATTTTTATCATCAGTCCTTTGTTTTCCAGTAACAGCTACACAGCACTTTGTTACATTTTGTGTTAATGAACTTTTCAATCTTAACACTTCAATACATGTCAAATGGCATTTGGACTTTGGTTTTCTTTTTACACATTTTAAAGCGTTTTTATGGAGGACCGTGGCTGCCAAACAATAAATAAATATATAAATAAATAAATAAATAAAATAAAGATCAAATTTGTAAAGAAATAAATGCATTTATTGTAATAAGTGCATTTATATATTTATATATTTATATATTTATTTATTTATTTATTTATATATTTATTTATATATTGTGTATTTTTGTATTAATTTAGTATTAATTAATTAATTTTGTTTTTATTCATTTATTTATTTATTTATTTACTTGCAAATTTGATCTTTATTTTATTTATTTATTTATATATATTTTTAGTTATATATTTATTTATTGTTTTGGCAGCCACGGTCCTCCATACATTTATACTGAGTTTAAAAATGTTGATATTATGTGTTTTCCTCCCCCTACATGTTCCAGCCATGTCCTAATGTGTAGAATGAGCCCAGGCCTGTTCACCACAACTGCTGCTAAAATCCTGCACTGTCACTCAAAAGTTGTTAATGCGGGTCTGAATTGCCGTCATGCACGAGCTTAACATAAAGTGCAGTTACGTGTAAGACCGGAGGAGGCAGTAGTGAGTATAAAAATGACCAACTTGCTTCTAGTCCCTTTAAGGTAAACGTATCATAATGACTTACTGTATCGCAATAAGTATCGGAACGGCCGGTGAATATCGTGATACGCATCAGATCGTGACAAAAGTGTGAAGGCCCAGCCCTAATTTTTATACTTTAGTCAAATTCAAGTTATTTTTCCAATTATGACATATTTTTATGAACCACTTCATGTGATTTTCTCGTAAATCTTACAAAACTAGCTTTGAATGATATTATTACTGAAACAGTATTTAACATCACTGCGTCTTTCCTTCCCACTAGCTGGAAATGATTAGTTCAAAGTAAGGTTATGTTTACTGTAGGTCTGTATAAACTGCCTGGCAAGTGTATAAAAATAAATAAAGGTTACATACTCTAATATGGTTGTGGAATATATTTTCTACAACCACAGGCTGTACCTTTTGAACATAGTTTAAGGAGAAGCTACTCATTGCATCAGTTCAAAGTTAAATCATTTGTTGACACTTGTAGCTGCAGCCCATAGAGACTCTACAGTTTTAGTTGCTAGTTGCCCACAGTCTGCAACACATTTACCACCATTTAATTTTGAGTCACTTGTGGCATTTTGGTGGTTATTATTTTACCAACAATTTTATCCAAATGATGAAAAATGAAGTTATTTGTGTGTGTTCTAGCAGCTAGCTCACAGTAAACACTAAATTAGGACAGCAGTAGTAGCCTCAGCAATGCTAAAAATCATCCCCCAGAGCTCTCGAATGGGGGGAGGAAATTGATGTAAAATGGCACAAGTGCAGTAGGTGCAAGCTGCTCCTCCAAATTGAGATTAATTGTGTTTGGAAAGCGCGGACGGCCTAATTGGGGATATCATTTTAAACATAATATTTCAACATAAAACGGAGAGCGCGGCAAAAGTTGCACCCACAGGATCCACTAACTTAGATGATGGCACAAATTACTTTTTATCTTGGCTTGACACACATCCTAGTTTGCATGCAGGCCGCAGTCCAGTACTTAGTATTGGTCACCTGTCTCCTCCATGCTACACACACGCTTGCAGACTCCCCAGGAGTGCCCTGTATTCTAGATAGAATAGCAATGTGACAGCGCTGATGCCTGCCAAATCCCTTTTAAAGCTCTAGAGTTGTCCTGTTAATGAAGGAGCCCATATCTGAGAAAAGCCCCGTAATGAAGGCACTGCACCGTTGCCAAATAGACATGACACACACACACATAATAACTTTAAAAAATACTGTCTAGGGCCCAAGGGTTGTCAGGAAACTGTCGGGGAAAATATAGTCAATTCGCAAGTTTTCTTTTCACACAAGGAAAACACTGCAAAGCCTCCGGGGAGATATTGGCTCCATTTAAATGAATTAGTGAAATAATAATGAGTGGAAAAGTGACTGGGGCTTTCATCCTACTGTCCTCTATTATTCAAATCCACATACAAGTTCCCATATGATTTCCACAAATGACCGCTTGAACCAGTTTAAGTTGTTTATCTGCTGCTCTTTTGCTCTTACTCTGCACTGATTTTTCATATTTTTGTGCCACTTTCTGTCATTAGTTTTGAAGGAAATGACTTTGTTGTCGTCGCTGTTTTCATACAGATCTGTTCCAGAAACTCTTCCGACAGGACCTGCTCGTGGCCAGTTTGTTCAGGAACTTCCTCCTAGCCGAGAGGATAATGCGCTCGTACAACTGCACTCCCGTGAGCAGTCCGAGGCTGCCGCCGACGTACATGCACGCCATGTGGTAAGGACTGAGATGGTAGATTATAGCGGTGGTTCTCCACCTGTGGGCAGTGGGAGCATTTTCAGTGGGTCATTACTAAACAATGTATTTGATAGGTTTTGATTTGTGAAGAAATTCTATATTTTGATATTAACCTCTTAAAAGGGGGGTATTATGTAAAATCGACTTTTTCAAGCTTTATATCATGTTATTATGTCATTCCCTCATTAAACACATGCCTGGAGTGTTGCCTTGGCTCATTCACATATTTTTGAGTAATCGGTAAAAACGTAGACGGCAGCCATTTTAGGTGTAGCTATGCCTCAGTCCTCCTAGGAACGCCCCACCTCCTGGAGACGCCTCTGGACCTTTCGTCACCAGCCAAGCCACCAACCACTGCTCCTCAGCTCAGCAGAGCCCCCTCCCGCACAGTGTTGTTGTTTAAATGCCACAGCAGTGTGCTGAAGGGGGCGTGTCGGAAAGCTTCTTAAAGAGACAGAGGCCTATTTCAAGACGTTCAGTACAGCCATTTTGAGAGAGCAATTTTATTCAAGGCAGTTATTTTAATTTACTGCATATACAGACCAACAGAAGGTTACGTCATCATTACGACGGATGCAAATTAGCCCACGGCTACAATCCGGTGTGGCTTGTTTACATGCATGAGACCCATGTATGTTCATTAACATGCACTGTCCCGACCAAATAAACCAATAAAATTGTAGTATGCTATAGACTGGTGCTATGTGATTGAAAAAAGCATAATACCCCTCTTTAATCCCCACCTGAACCAAGCACATTTTCTCCAGTTGGGCCGACCTTACCCAAATCTAAACATTTATTGACTGGAGGAGCTATAGGTCAGTGTAACATCTCATTTGAAAGCTAAGACCAAAAGAACAGTTCTAAACGGATCTTTTTCCTTGCGTTGTTGCGTCACTTTTGCTGCTCTTTTGTGCTTTTTTATTGCATTTTTTGTCACGTTTTTGACTCTTTTTTTCTAATGCTTTCTTGTCTTTTTTTGTGTTTTTTTTCTGGTCACATTCTTGAGGCTTTTTTATGTTTTTGTTGTTGCGCTTTTATTCTAATTTTCGTGTCTTTTTGTGTGGCTATTTTGATGCTTTTTTGTAGAAGCTTTTACATTTGGGTACTGACAAACTGGAGAAAATGTGCTGGGTTCAGGTGGGGGTTAAGAGGTTGGGAAACGGGGCCAAATTGCACCTTCATGTGGGTCCTGAAGATGCATCAGTTGAGAACCTCTGTGCCATGTAATGTTTAGTGTCCAGTGCCAGAGCCGGTTGCAGGTTTGATTCTTGGGTCTCGAAGTCAATCAGAGTGGAGTTTGGATAACCTCCTCTTGTGATGTGACTTCTCATTGTCCAAAGACCTGCAGGTCAGACATATCAACACATCCATCGCTGGCTTTTGTAGCTAAAATTAATACTTTATTTGTTTTGGCCTGTTGGCTTTATCGGAACGTACAGGATATCAGCACAAAATCTGCCTAAATTATGAAAAGCATCTTTTCACATTTTGATGTATTTTCAAGCTAATTGATGGGGCTACCTCCAGTTGTCTATGTGTCTGTACCACTCAACATGCACTTCATCTGATATTTCTTGGCGACATTCCTGACAAACTTACACTCACTAATTCAACAGAAGTCTATGAAAACAAACTGATTTAATTACACTGACACATTTCCAAGCTTCACTGTAAAGCCATACTGACAGAGAACATGTAGGCGTTCCTGTTTGCCTCTCCGCTCAAACAGCACTCGCTTTTTCATTGTTTGTTTTTAGTTGTTGTGTGTTGACAGTTAACAGGCGATGGCCCTTGTTTCTCTCGCTGGCTCATGTCTCGCTCGGTTTTAGCCACGTCCTCTCTCCCTGGTCTTCATCTGACCGCTGTGTGCCGGAGACAGGTGGAAGGCGTGTTGCATTGTGGAGTAGAGAGGCCTTTTTTTTTTTTACTTTTTCTGCCTCCCACAGGTTTTCTCAATCCACCTTTTTGAGTGAAAGCAAACCGCAAAGAGACAGCTCCTCTGTGGGGAATATTAAAAGACTTTTTGACAATGTCGGACACTGCTGTCTCTGATGAACGTGGCAGATTTGGGTTAGAACCGAAGGCAACAAACCAATGGGAAACTCGGGAGTAAACTTGAGAAACCTGTCAAAATAAGTTCTTAGTTTTTTATGTTTAGGGTCCAACTCGTTTCGACTGTATACAGCGCTCACAATGGAACAATGGCTGGTGAAGTGTTCGGTAAAGCACTGATAAACCAGTTCAAACATATTTTACAGCAAAGAAAACCATTTGTGGTCATATCAGGCCCAAAAATCCTTCTTTTAAGGGACTAGACGGAGTTTAAAATGTTAAAATGATGTATTTTACTCCCCCTACATGTTCCAGCAATGTCCTAATGTGTAGAATGAGCCCAGACCTGTTCACCACAACTGCTGCTAAAATCCTGCACTGTCAAAAAGGTGTTAATTCGGGTCCGAATTCCTGTCATGCACGAGCTTAATATAGAGACTGCAGTTACGCGTCTGATCTGAGGTGGCAGTAGTGAGTATAAAAATTACAACTCGCATCTAGTCCCTTTAAGATGATATAAATGCTGAAGAGTAGGGATGCACTGATCCAATACTGATATCGGAGCCGATACTGGAAAAAAATATGATCTACAAATATCCGCTACTGAACCAATACCAGTTTTGGCTCTCACCGCTTTATAAACACAACTTTCACCGACTAAATGTAAGTGAATATAGACATGCTGTATATCATTTTGATTGTTGGTTTTAACCTCTGTAAATGTATTTTTGATCGCCATGCAAAATGCAGCGGCTAGCAACAGCATGCTAAAGCTACTGGGAGCATGCTAATGCTAACGAGAACTAATCATGGCTGGGTCAGAAACTAAGATAGAAATACTTACAGTAGCCTAATAAAATAAAATAACAACTGCTGGAGTGGCCACGTGTTTGTGTTTTACTTATGAAATGCTGTTAAAGAATAACTGATCTGACATATTTTTAATGCAGTTGTAATGATCAGATAACATGTGAGTTGTTTATATTAATGCAACCTAAAAACCTGTCATGTAGTTAAGTATTATAAAATCCAGTGATCCTTGTTAAATGTTTTCCATTAGTTTTGTAATAGATATAACTGATAAGACTTTATTGATCTTAAGGTAAAGAGGACCTTTCGCTTTTTCACTCAGACAGACACTTTTAAGACAGTCTTGTGGTATCGGTTAATATCGGATATCGGCAGATACTCAAACCCCCAGTATCAGTATCGGTATCGGAAGCAATAAAAGCTGGATTGGTGCATCTCTACTGAAGAGCTTTACCAGAGCGTCCTAAATTGTTTAAAGGTGAAAAATTCTCCCAGTGCCTTTTTATAAATCATGGCATTTGAAGTATATAATCATAATGTTGCTGCTGCATGGTTTAGCTTCAGTGATTGCACTCCGTTTGAAAGCCTGTTGCTCTTCACCACTGGGACACGCGCGAAACTTTAATAGCAAACCATAAAGAGCTTGATTTTACTTGTAAATGTATAATCCTTTAGCTCAAAGATTTCCCTCAGAGCTATACAATTATACTCCTCAATTTGTCACATATAGACTTTCAACTATGCATGTGATGCGACTACTACGAACAGTTGTGTGTGGCTTTTAAATTGTCGTCTGTGCAGCATAAAAACCCTGTCTTCACCATCTCTCTTCAGCTCCAAAAACACCTCACCCACCACCATCTATTGTTTCTCCTCTGCTATAAATGCCTGCTCGCTCTCTCCCACTCATTATCTGGCTCGTGTTAGGAAAAAAACAAACTCTCGCCTGGAGGAGCAGCCTGTTGTGTAACAAGCACCGCTTATTGTAAAGAATATCTCTCCCGCTCTTTAAGCAAGCAGTAGTCATTCTTTGTCACTCGCATCGGCCCATTATTTTACATTAGGCTTATATTGCCCTGGTTATTGCCAAAAAAAGGGAGGATGTGCTTTGTTTCAGTGCAGCAGAAAATAATAACAGTGGTAAAAATAGCGATGAAAGACAAACTTTTAATGAAGAATGAAGCAATTTGAGAGCTTCAGTTATCAGTATGATGCAGTAATTACATTGGAAATTGAATCAACACGTTTTCTCGTCAATAATTCCATTTAGATTACTCTCATCCACGTCTGAGAGAGCTCTTGTTCGTCCAGGCATGTTCCATTGTGGCAAAGGTTTTCACAACAACAGGGTAATGGTATTTCTAAGCTCTCCCCTCAGGAGTGTCCAATATTGCACTTTTGTGATCAATGCAATTTCATGGCTTGAGAAAGATTTTTGGATGGGAGGCGAAACATCTTAAACTCAAAATGTCCAAAAGTTCATATCACAACTTTTGGAAAACTTTTTCTACTCTCTTCCATGAGTAGCATTGTGGCTTCTTTTGTTAAAGAGGGGGTATTATGCTTTTTTCAATCACATAGCACCCGTCTATAGCATACTACAATGATGACGTAACCTTCTGTTGGTCTGTATATGCAGTAAATTAAAATAACTGCCTTGAATAAAATTGCTCTCTCAAATGGCTGTACTGAACGTCTTGAAATAGGCCTCTGTCTCTTTAAGAAGCTTTCCGACACGCCCCCTTCAGCACACTGCTGTGGCATTTAAACAACAACACTGTGCGGGGAGGGGGCTCTGCTGAGCTGAGGAGCAGTGGTTGGTGGCTTGGCTGGTGACGAAAGGTCCAGAGGCGTCTCCAGGAGGTGGGGGCGTTCCTAGGAGGACTGAGGCATAGCTACACCTAAAATGGCTGCCGTCTAAGTTTTTACTGATTACTCAAAAATATGTGAATGAGCCAAGGCAACACTCCAGGCATGTGTTTAATGAGGGAATGACATAATAACATGATATAAAGCTTGAAAAAGTCAATTTTACATAATACCCCCCCTTGGAAATGTGCTTCATAAAAAAAAAAAAATCTAAATATGTAAAGCGTACTGTAAAGCAGACACAAACAATAGTGCCCCACCTATAGACTAGACTTTTGCACAGACAGGTGGCGCTCTGTGTAATCTTCAGCTTCATACCTAACACAGTAAGTGGCTGGACAGACTCCCATGGTGATGTTATGCACAGTAGTGGTCTCTCCCCAAGCTGAACCTCCTACAGACCGTACCAGACTGGAATATTTTCCGCTACTGTGGGTGGCAGTGTTTGTGGGGGTGCACGTGCTAGTATTTTGATCACTTTCTGCGGCGTGGCGTTTCCCCGCACACTTTAATAGTAGCGCTAGAGCGGGACCAGTATATTGTCGGGAGCTGGACAGTGTTTAACTCACAGTGGGAGAAATAGTTTGTCCTCTGGGGGCTTAATAAAATGCACGAGGCTGCGCAAGAGCAAAGAGGAAGCGCTTGTTATAGTCATGTCTATGTGCATGTGTGCTGTTCGTAGCTTTGTGATTGGCATGTACCTAGAGTGACCACCAGAACCTTTTTACTTTTGACAATGCTGCTGTTTGGGACTTTAATGACCTACCTTCATATTTTCTGCATATCCTCCTGCAGTACTGTCCTCAAATTGCCCCCTTTTACTTTTTTTTTGCTCTGCTCTTCTCTGCTGGTGACCCATTTCCCTGCCTTGTTACTCAAACGGGACAAGGCACAGCAAAGAGCGTCTCTCTGTAAGTCTTCATTAGTCCGAGGTGGGTGGCTTTTGAAGAGGGGGCGTGTGCGAAAGCGTGGCTGTAGAGGAGTGTTGGCGCGGGAGGCAGCAGCAGCGCTCTCCGCGGGCAGTGAGAAACGAGCTGAGTCAGCCTCCAAATGCCCGCTGTCCCTTTAGCCAACACGCACATGCACATAGACAAATGCATGCACACATACAAACACGCACATGCACAGACAGGCTCCGGTGATGGGTTACTCATTGGTATTGGCAGGCGTCCCCCGAGTTTATGCTGTATTTCACACAGAGCTGTATCCTGCCTCCTTCCACTGCTCCGTCAGCTCCTTCCTTTACACCGGGGCAAAGAAAGACTTTTAAAATCCGTATTACAGGGGTGTTCAAACTCTGTTGCTTAGGGTCAAAACGCAGTAAAGTTTTGAAATATACATACAGTGTAAGCATATCTGAAGGCAGTCTGGTTTGGCAAAAGGAACCAAAGTAAAACTTCTTAGATGCACCAGTTTGTCATTTCTGAAATAAAGGGATCTGCCTAATGTAACTTCTCAATGTAAAAGTTTAAGATGCCCCTGATCGATATCTATCCTGGCCAGACAGACTACACGCTTCTAACCAGAGAACGAAGATGTGAAAAAGAACTTGTGAAAACTGCGCCATCTTCTGTCAAATCAACAGGCAAAGCATTAAACTGAACTGAATTAATTACAGGTGAGAGACGTTTGCACTGAAGGACAAGATTTGAGAGAGTCTTCTACATTTGAGTGACTTGTTACAAATTCGCTTCCATGATTGGATCAATAAAGCCTTGGCTGGCTGGCCAGGCTAATCAGCAGCACTCGCAATGGACGCTGTATTCCCGAATTGCGGCCCTACTTTTGTACAACTGAACGAAAAACCTTGATCAGTATTACATTATTAGGGCCCAACCGATATGGATTTGTGGGGTCCAATACCGATATGAAGGAGGTTGGCCTATAGCCGATATATAGGCCGATATAATAAGTAATTTAATTTGATGTAATTATTATAGTAAAGGTTTCAATCATAGAAATTTATAAAAATGGTCTACAATCCTGTGTAGGATGCTTCTAAACGTGTCAGTGTTGAACTGTGACAGCAGGGGGCACTGTATATTCATGTTTAGTAGGTTCTTTAGAGGGAGCTTGTTTGAAAGTCTCTTATGGTTCCAAAAGTCCACAACATAAAATACATATATAGGTGTACTATATTGTGACCAATTTTCACCGCGATGTTTCTCCACTTCCCCGAGCCCTAGGAAGTTGTTGGAGGATTCATTTTTAAGCTCTGACTGAGCGCTTTCCAATGCAAAAACGGGAAGTCTATGACTGCAGCTACAGTGTAAATAAGCTTATGAACATCCTTCTCCTCATCGTTGACCCAGATGTGCGTCATCACCAGCTGTGACAAGGAGCATCCAAGTGTGTCAGTGCAGTTTGGAAGGGGTTAGGAAAGGAGCTGTATGGTTCCTATAATACCTCCTATAGCAGAGGAACATCGGGATGTTCCTCATCAGCCCATAAGGAGCTAAGAACAATCCCACAAGTCACTGCGCTGCCCCCTGAAGGTTTCCAAACTCGGCCGATCTCTGCACGAGTGTGAAATGATTGACAGTTTTGCTGCGTGACATTTCATAAAATAAAAACATGAGCTATGTCCTAAATATATGAAAGTGTAAAGCAGGTCATGCAGCGTCAGCGCCACAGCAGCATCTGAAAGTTTTATTATAGGAAATCTGAATTTATGGCAACATTACAAACTTTTGTTTACATTTTACAAGAAGGAAACTTAAGCCCACGTGGCTAATTTGCGTAAGATCGCTGTGAAAGAACAGACGCTAATGCAGCTGCCCGAGCTGAACTAAAGGACAGGATTGGGTGAATATCAGTAATAATTGAACTGTGATGTTTATAAAGAGTTGTTTATTTAACACATGATTTTGACATTTGTACAGTTGCTCGGATTATGTTGGTAATGCTAATAACATTAAATTCATTGCACTGCAGGAGGATATGGAGCGTGTGTTGTCAGACGTAACTTCCTGGTTGTTCCTGCTGCTCTGTTAGGAAGGTTCAGATTGTCCTGACGGGCAGAAGGAGCAGGTGAAGCTCCTGTTCCTGTAACTGTGCTATTTATTGCAATTAATAGCATGAATGACAAGGAAAAAGAAACAGTCTGGAGATTGTTTCCAATTATCCCTCCATGACAATTAAAAGGGGAAACACCATTAAGTAGTTCATTTTTGTAACCAAAATGTATTCTGAATGTGAAAAGTTGAACTGTTTATTTTACTGCACTTTATAACAAAGGTTTTTTCCCCCCACCTAATAACCACCATAATGCTGCCAGTGGAAATGCAAAATCTCAGACACTAATTGACAGACAAATTTGTAAGCGTCTTCTTGCACTTTCTGAGACAACTTTCCTCACTCCTGGATTACGTAAACGCCGCAGACAGATAAATAGATCTCACTTCTGAAAGTCATGAAAAGCAAATAAAGTGACATTCGGTACCTCTGTGTCTATAAAATGGAGCTGAGAAAAGGTTTTAATACAGTGGCTTCTTTTTATGACTCCAAAAACTGCAGCCGGAAAAATAGCAGTGAAAATAAAGACAGTCGCAAGTCTTTTGGCAAACTCCAGTGACACTGTGCTTTTGCAGGAGCACAAACCTGGGATCTCACTAAACCGTATAGGACTGTTTAGAAGACAAACTCCGACTCCTGTTGGGGAATAGCTGTCTGCCTCGGTCTACAGATGTTTACAATCTCCTCAAACAGCCTGCAAATGTTGGTCATAGCTGCGCTCTGGCAAGGAACCATTTACAGCAATTAAAATGTTATCCAATGACAAACTCTGTGATGGTGAATGATGAGAGCACGATCAGAGGTTGGTAGAGTAACAAAAATATCTTCATTAACTCAAGAAAAAGTAACGGGTTGTGACATAAATGATTACACCGGACTGAAAACATAAGTCTTTTAATAGTGACGTAAGCCGACTGACAAAACATAACCATTCAAAAGATAAATAATTCCCAACATAAGGCACAGGCTTACATTGACTTTTTTTTTTTGTAGATTTACCCAAGAGAATTGATACTTCAAAATATTACTCGATTTATCTTGTATTAGAAACATTTCTTTTGTTAGCTTGCAAGTTTTGCTTGTAATTATGCTGCTCCTCACGTTAAAATACAAAGCTTAACATTTTGTGTCTTGTATGTCTTTTACACTGAACCGTTAGTTGTACCCCATCATTTATTACAACTCCCTGCTTTAAGAAGATCCAAAATCAACTTTTTTACTTTTAACTAGAGGTCGACCCAATATATCGGGCTGATATTTGGGGATTTTACAATATCGGCTATCGGCCAATCTAGCGCCCTTGGGGAGGTGAGAAACATCGCATTGAAAATGGGTTAGCTTCAAGTTTGTTAAAGACAAGCTTCACTAAACCTCCGTCAATATGGACATGCTGCATGTCCTTTTGAAGGGCAGAATCTGAATCGCTGAGTTAGTTTTAACCTCCACCATTGTATTTGTGATCGCCGCGCAAAATGCCACGGCTAGTAACAATATGCTAATGCTAACGACAACTAATCAAAGCTGGGACAGAAACTATGATTCGATCACCTCAAGTAATAAAAGAAAATCAACCAATGCTGGAGCAGCCAAGTATTTGTTTTTACACGATTATAGACCAAACATGGAAAATCGGCCAAAAATATCGGCCGAGCATATCGGAATTGGCCAATTAACATCCCAAAATATCGGCATCGGTATCAGCTTTAGAAAAATCCATATCGGTCGGCCTATACTTTTAACCATGTCATGGGTACTGTAAAAAAAATTCAATACCACTACTTTAAAGATACTTTGTTTCCGATACCTATAATAAAATATTGTCGTTTAGAACCAGAAAACAGAACAATAATGTGTGTAAAGTTCTGTTGACAAATGTATGTATAAATAAATAAAAATGGGGATTAATTTGAGGGTAAAATTGGGAGAAATTGTGGCAAAACTAAGGACAAAATTTGTAAGAAAAAATGGGGGGGGAAATAGGAAAAATATTTGAAATAAATAAGGTAATGCTTTATTTTACATTACCCTTGATACATTGTACCTAACGAAATTTAGTACAATGTAATGTGCACTGTAACAGTGTATAATAACTTGTACCTATGGGTTAGATACACAATGAAATAATATGTATTTGTAGTTTGTAGGTATATAATGTAATAAGACACAACTCTAACCCTAACCTTAAGCCATGACCCTAAGGGTCTCGTGTCCTATTACATTATGTACCTACAAAGTACCAATACAAGTTATTCCATTGTGTATCTAACCCATAGGTACAAGTTATTACACATTGTTACAGAGAACATTGCACTGTACTGAGTTTAGTTAGATACAATGTATCAAGGTACTGTAAAATAAAGTGATACCATAAATAATGAGCAAAAAGGAGGGATTAAAAAGGGGAGAATAAATTGTGAAAAAATGGGGGGGGGGGGGATACCAGTAGTACCGATACCATACTGGTATCGTTTAACGGTACCCAGCCCTAGTCATAACTTATTTGTCAATAACATACCTAGAGGAGTCATTTCCTTGATTTATTAACTTTGCAAGCTCTTAAAATTAACTGCACATACTACCTCACTGTTTGAACTGTACACACAGTATTTATGCCTGAGAGTGATGCCTGATTCATCTTTGTTATATTATGTTTGTTATATTATGTTAATCTAGTTATTTCTAATAAGGGCTTGGGTTATCATATTATTTACTTAGATATTATTCATATGTCACATTTTGAATTGCAAAGCTACTATCAATTCTTTCTTGGTTGAGATTTCTGTCTGTAAAAGAAAATAATTTCCCATTTAAAGCAGTATCGACTGGGAAAATGTGCGAGGGAAGCTCTTGAGGGGGAGACGGTGTGAATATGCAGGATTCCTCAGCTTGCATAAGTGGAATAAAACTCAAGATGTGTTTTTGATGAGGAAACATTTAAAAAATTGTTTATAAGCTCAAGTAAGTCAGTTTAGGAGAATATGTGCCCCCTCACAGGCCTTAACTATATTAAGGCCTTGAGATTCATTTTAAGGCCAAAAAAAAAGGGAGAAGAGAGTGTGGAGTGGAAAGGAATAAGTGCATGGGGCAAAAAGAAGAAGAAAGACTCCGACATAAGGTTTGAAGCGAGTTACATAACCCCATGAATAAGATATGATGACCATGAGAGAGCGCGGGTGTTTAGAGGGGGATTAAAGGCTTCACACTGCCCTGCTCTAGACCTCGGACTGGGAATTCACAGTGCGGTATGTGCACTGAGATGAGCGAGTGGAGTCGAAATCTGCAACGGAGAGAAAGAGGCACTCGGTTTGTTTTTTTCTTTCAAATCATTGCAACACTCTACTAATATTGCAAGTCATTTCTGTAATAGTGACTCGTGAAATGTCTATGCAAGATGATATACCAAATACAAGTAAGGCATGACAAAGATTGGGAATCATTTGGTTACGTACTGGGTTTAATATTTGGCCTGATATTTATGTCACATTCCCTTTGAGGATCAGCCCAACATACACTCAACAGGAGAGCTTAGTTTAGTTTAGTTTATTTGTTTCAGCAGTTAACCTGCTCAAAGGGAGTGGGCTGAAGCCAAAGGCTTATAAGCGCCCACCCCAAAATAAAAATAATAACATTACATTTAATATTTACAAGGTAGCAAATCATAAACAAAGGAACATAGGGCAAAGTAACAATAAATGATGAACAAGAATAAAAATAAAAACAACAGCAAAATAAAGAACAAAAGAATGTGCTACTTTTATGTTATAAAGGTGCATTAATACATATTATATTCTGAGATCTTGCTACTTCCCAGTTGTCTTTACCATCCTTAATATAATTTAATTTGGGTTTAATTATCAGTATTATTATATTGTTTAATTGAGCTATTTGTGAAGTATGATGTAAGCCCTGCATAATGAGGTGCATTAAAAAGCCAGGGTGTAGAGCGGGCTAGTTGAAGAGGGCAGTAACTCCCCCTTAACAAACCCCACCCAGCTGCCCGAACAGCTGATTTTGTAGATGATGTTCCTATGCTGAGTGGTGCATTAAAAGACAAGGTTTTGAGCCAGTTGGGAGGGTCCCTCTCAACAGATTCATAACTTGCCTACCCTAATTCTCAATTTGTAAATTTGAGCAATAGAATGACAACCGTTCCAAGCAGCAACACTCTTCCTTGATTATAGAGGAAACACACATAATTGATCCTACTGCGCCTCCTAGTGGCAACACATTTGTATTTATATTTATATATATATATATTTATATTTGAACAGATTGATATTTGGACTTCGTTTCAACTCCATTTCCAGTTTATTCCACAATTGTACACCATTAACTGTTGGGCTAAAACTTTTCAAAGTTGAGCTATGTTTCTGAGTCCTAAAGTTTAATTCGTCACGTAATTTTTTGTTTTTTGTTTGAGTTTTTATTTCGAGCTAAGGCACAAAATCCAAGAAAAAAACAGAAAAATATATATACACAATAAAAGAAAAAAGAAAAAAAGAAAAATAATAATATACATTCTAACTCGAAAAGGAGTGGGAAGAAGACAAGCTTATTGACTCCCACCCCTGTTCATAAACTTAAATAACAATAACTAACAACAGTGCATATTTCTTACCATCTTACAAGACAACTATCAACCGAGTTGGTTACATTTCAACAGATGCCATACTGCATTATACCAGGTCAACACTCACAGTATGTCACACGCTACAACCATTGTATTATTTCTGTTTCCCATACCGAATTCATTACCGTGTTGGCATTATCGTTATTCATCATCACCATTACAACCCATATAACATTACTCTGTATCAAAATGTTTGATACATAACATACTCCACATTTATTCATGAAAGGTACATTAATCGCAGACCGATTGATGCTCATAATAACAAGAATGATCTTAATGATGTGTGTTACAAGGGATTCGTTTTTGTTTTTGTTTTTTTTGTTTGTTTGTTTTTTCTCTGTGACTGGACCAGCTGCCAGAGGGGAGCAGCCCCCGAGTAACCGGACCATCCTTTGTTGAGTGTCCTATACTATGCATTAAAAGAGACAAATGTTTAGGAGTCTGCTGCCAGAAGAGGGTTTCCTCGAGCTGCCGACCCCCACCTGTCTGCCCTGTACTATGGGTTATGTTGAATGCGGAGTACATAGATATGTGCATGATTTACTTCTAAGAATTTAATTCCTTTATATTACCATCAGCATCAATAGCCGTACTGCTGTCTGAATCGATTAAGTTTGATTCTAAGAATAATCTACAGATTATTAGGTAATAATCCTAGACTGTTACATTTAAAGTTTAAAGTTAAAATAGTGATGATAACAACACAACAGCAACAACAATAACAATGGCAATAACAACTGCAATAGTATATTAGTAACAACCACAATATACTTCATTATTAGTTAGATCTGACCTTTAAAGTATACAGCACTTTGTGACACCCATTAGTAAATCAAGTACCCATTTCCTCCTTCTGGTACAATGACCATACCATTTTTTTATATCTTGATTTGAAATGATGAATATTTGGACATTGTTTAAATTCTGCCCCCAATTTGTTCCAGAGTTTAACTCCACATACAGACACACACATACTTTTCCTAGTGGAAGACACTGCTTGAACCTTAAAGTTGTCACACCCCTCAGGTTATATCCCCCTTCTGTGCGTGCAAAAAGCATTTGTATCCTTGCAATGATCATAACAACCAGTACGTTCTTGGAACCTTCTTTGTATTTGGCCCGGTAACAGTTTGTATCTTGCTTTGTATAACATCTGTACTGTTTGGAACTCAACAATGTCACAAAACTTCATGATCTTTGATTTTAAAAATAATGAATTTGTGTGGTCCAAAAACCCAACTTTATGAATTACTCGGATAGCTCTTTTTTGCAACAATACTATTGGTTTTAAAGTGTTTTTATAAGTACTACCCCAAACCACAGTACAATAATAATAATAAAGAGCAAATGATCATCAATAAGTTACATGTCATATATAGAGCAGTTTTCAGTCTGGATTCAAACATTGTCAGAGTTGAGACCTGCCACATCTTCAGTAAGTCTGCTCCAGATTTTAGCGGCATAAGACACCTGACGTTCGGCACCAGCAGGAGAACACTCCCTGAGATTCTCCGAGTCCGGTTCATATGGCACTAAAATGTCAGCAGGGAAAACTGTAAATGCCCCTCTTTTTTTTTAGTAGTACCTTCACTTATCCTTTTGTCTGTCTGTGGCTGTAGGCAAGCCTGGGACCTGGCCGTGGACATCTGCCTGTCTCAACTGCCCACCATCATCGAGGTGGGGACCGCCTTCAGAGTAAGTGTCTTGTTTCAATGCCATCAGCTTTTCCTGAAACTCACCGCGCCCCTCTAGACTTTTATGAGTCTGAGTGGGCATTTAGGATAGTGGTTTGGGGACATCTTGCGTTTGATAGATGGTTTTTATTTTAGATGCCGGTAAAAGTCGAAACAGCAGCGTTTCTTGTCGGCGCTGCAACTTCACTTCCGCCAGCGTCTACTGTATCTCAGCTAATCTCTCAAACGCACGCATGCCTCGCTCCCAACGGGTAACGTTGTAAAATGTCAAGTCTAATAACTCAAGTGTGAGTGTCAAGTGAATTACGGCTGTTAAAAGCACTGGGTCTGCAGTGAGAGCCACTGGTGTGTGTTATGTTGTATTCACTGACACGGCAGGGCACTGTGATGGACAACCTGGGTGTAATAGAAACGCTATGAGGGGCTGATTGAGCTGATGATTGCTGCTTGTACTGGATCAAGTCCACTAGTGCTCGGTTTAAGAAAATAGTCTCTTGGATGGAGTAAGAAAAAAGCTATGAATGTGAGTGGTGGCTGGCACTCTCGACTCACAACGAAAAGGTTCCAGGTTTGATGCTTTGAGTAGAGAACCCACTGTGGGGTTGGGTTCTCCCCATGTCAGTGCCATCTGAGCCCCAACAAAACAAACACTATAGTTAGCAGAATATCCCCCTGCGAGGTGACCAAACTCCTGGTTCAAAATCTGTAAATGAGTCCCTGGGCCGTGGTCTACAATGGCCCACTTCACTGATGGGTTGCCCTGTGGCTCTAAGGAAGGGACAGCAGTCGCTATGGGGACAATAAAGTGTGCAAATACAGAACAGATTGTGAACAAACTTTTAAAACGGAGACCTCCAAGTGATGCTCCTATTTTGATATATGTGTAAAGGGGAAAGAGGACATAAGAGGATTCATCAAGGACATGGTACAAGTCACCCAAAGCGCTTCACAGAGTGTAAGGGATTTGTACTTCCTTCACTCCACACACAGTGGTGGTATGTAGCAGTTTCCCCCTGGTGTCGACTGACTGACTGCACACATCTGTGCCAACGGTCCCGCTGACCACCACCATCATTCATTCACTCATCCTGATCCTGGCCTATTGTACATGTTTTAGTGGCACAGGAAACCAGAGTATCCAGAGAAAACCTACGCAGACACAAGAAGAACCACTGCCTCACCCAATCATAATGATAATCGTTTGAGAGTCCGGGCTCAGATTGATTACACTGTGGAGAAACTACTTGTTACTGTCAAAGCAACTCGAGGCATTGTGGAAGAGCAAAAACAGATTCATGGATTGTGATAATTCTGCACTTATTTAATGTATTAGTCCATATACTATACACACACAGAAACACACAGCTTAATTTATACACTGCTACTGCGCCCCATTACTGAAGGACCCACATACCCCTGCACAGGCAGTTTGTCTCCGTCCTCAGGAAGGACATACTACATGCTCAGGTGCAGAACTAATAGTGAAACTCTTTTATTTCCACTGTTATTGAGTTCTTACATTGTAGAGAAAATGTCATTCATTTCTTGGTTGCTGCACTGAATTGTTATTTATTGAAGTAGTTTTTAAGTGTTATTACATTTTTGCACTTTTTAGTCAGTTCTATGAGCTGCATGTTTGTGTAATTGTATCGTTTTATTGGCTGCACAAAAATGTGACTCTCAGGATTTAATAAAATGTTGAATTGGATCTAGTAACAACTCTTTGAAGTTAGTTTGTGTGACAGAAGAGAATGCCGCCTATTCACTGTGGTAACAATGAAAACAAGCAGAGCTGTCTTTGTGACACAGTGGACCTTACATACTGCATACAGCAGAGTAATCAGAAAAGTCTTGAAGTCAGCTCTCGATGTTGGCACTTTTGTGTCGCTTCCACCTGCTGTTGAGGACTGGACACGTTCAGAACGGCTCCCAGGAGGGCAGTTCCCGTCCTCTTTCCGCCTTGTTGCGCTCTAGTCCAAAACACTTACCGGGCCCCTAATTGAGCCTCCGGGGAACACTAAAGAAGATCTCAATGTCTTGTCTTCTTTCCCACTTCACAGCGCTTTAATTTTCTTGATATTCCACCTTTTTCGCCTGGACATTATTCCAAAATGAGCTTCCATGCACCGTTTTGGAGCCAGTGCTCTATGTACTGGCAAGTGTTCTCTCTGCTGAAATAGATTTATGGATTTCCCCCAAATGTAATAAATAATGTAAATATCTAATACACCCCTCTGCCGTGGCCTGTAATTAAAGTATTTCTCTTCGCGCCTCCTCTTTACCCACTTTTTTCATGTTTCACTGATTGCGTTGCTGTGTATATAGGCCTATTACAGTTTGATTATGCACAAATTAATTTCTCCATCCGTCCGAGAAGCGCTGGTATTTCCTTGCTCACATCCATCACCGCGTCTTACTGCGCCGTCTTAATTCCCCGTGCAGTATTAACACACGCTGTGATCAAAACCCATGCAGCGCGGCGGCCAATCAATCAGCCACAGTTCAGAGAAGGAGAGAGAGAGGAGAGGCGATAATGATAGATTAGGATTTATGTCACTGGTGCACTGCAGTGTCACTCTCCCGCTCATCTCGGGGCCTTTATGACATGATAGGGGCTTCTCCAGTACGTACGGGCCGGTCTGTCGAGCAGCAATGTAGATTATATGGAATGATGACACAAAATTTAGTCTGTCTTGTCTTTTTTTTCCTCCTCCTACAGCCCAGCCCGTTCTTCGCTGAGCAGCTGACGGCCTTTGAGGTTTGGCTGACGATGGGGGTGGAGAACAGGAACCCTCCTGAGCAGCTGCCCATTGTACTACAGGTACAAGCACACAGTGATTGGAGCGGAACTGGATTTTTTAAAGGTTTTAACACTTAAAGATGCAGCAGCACTTTCTTACTGTAAACATATAGACCAACCAAAAAATCAATGTGAAATATAGTAACAGGTTTTCTATAGGCATTCAGATTGTTACACTTTTTCCATTGTCTAGCACTATTGTCTTTTGGTCACTTATTATCTCTTCTATGCACTAGCTGATCAAGTTAATGTAACTAGAACAAGCTGCAGTTTACTATAGAGAAGGGGAAAACATTTACTTTTCCGTAGTAAGAAAACAATTGCAGCAAAAAGATTCAGCAACACTTCCACTTGTGACTGTGCTCACCCATTTCACCAGGACATAGTGACCTTATTTATATTGTTAAAAGATTTACCTCGTTTTTTGTGATGTTTATTTCTGATCATTGGTTGTGGCATTAAAAGAGGTTTTCTGACAATTGCCATGCAACAATACTGTTCCATTTGCGAGTTCTTGCCACTTCCTATGTCACTAATGTTTGAGAACATAAAAAACGCTACTTTTCTTCATTATAATGCAACTTCATTCACAGATGTAAAACTATGATTAATAGTTACCATAGGCATCATCCTATTATCCTATCATCAATAAGAACAATCAACAAAAATGTAAATACTTTTGTTTTTATTCTCATTCTTCATGGGGTGAAGTGTGACCAACATTTGCCTCACGCAGCGCAGCACATCTCTTTTGCATAGAGTTGATCCGGCTGATTGTGGCCTGTGTTGGTCCACTCCTCTTCAATGGCTGTGCAAAGGTGCAGGATATTGGCAGGAACTGGAACTCGCCGATCCAGAGCATCCCAAACACACTCAATGGGTGACATGTTTGGTGAGTTTGATGCCTGTGTAAGAACTGAGATGTTTTGCAGCTTCCAGGAATTGTGTACAGATCCTTGCAACATGGGTCATTGCATTACTGTGCTGAATTCGAAATGCACCTTGTTGTCCATATCAACAACCTGATCAGTTCTATGCGAAGGAGATGCGCTGTGCGAGTCATATACGGACTGGTTTTCTGACCCACCCCCCAATAAAGCAAAACTGAACATTTCAAAGTGACCTTTTATTGTAGACATCCTAAGGTTCACCAGTGCAATATTCATGCGGTTTAATCAGCATCTTGACATGTCACACCTGTGTGGTCGAATCTTGACAAAATACAAGCGCTCACTAACGCAGGTTTTAAGTTTGTTTTTAGTGAAAAATGAGAACAAAAACAAAGTAGTATATATGTTGAGTATATTAATTAGAAAGAACTTAGAAACATCTCACACAAACTTTTGATCGATGATTGTAAAATATTATTTTTTTTACTGCTTGTTACAGTGCCGTACACAAACACATTGTGGCTGTTGCCATTACTCATCTTCCTTGCCTTCACACAGGCCCAAATGAACAAGTTGGTTCCATCAAACGACAGTAATACAGCATGCAAACGTCATTTACAATCACATGTTGAGTCCCCACCCTCCTCCTCCTATGGGCCTGTCCAGTGCACTGTAGTGTTTGATCACAGAGTGGTAGTGGTCTGAGTTGAATGGTAATTTCCCGCTGACTCAGCCCGTTTCCTGAACAACAGCAGCACTTCTGTCGGCCGCCGATAAAAACCCGGGAAAAGGCAGAGTGATTGAAAATGTGTGAGAGAGACCCACGTGTGCTTGTACCGAGGTGGACACGAGGCACTAATGCTGACTTTAATGTTACACAACATTATGCATGCAGCTTCCGAGGCAATTCACAGTGATGGAAGGGCATACAATATTTAGTTCTAATCTTTTAGCTGAGGGATCAACTTTTTTTTTCTTTATATCTTTCTGTGTATCCCTTCATGATTTGGCAGATTTTGCTTTTGCAACCTGAAGCTTTTACCGTTCGGTCGTAAACCTTTTGACCTCTTAAAATTATTAGTTTTTATTATGTTTCTGTCTGATAATGAAATCTGTGGTAAATTTCATTCATTGTCATCAAAGCCTCTATATTAAAGAATATTAGAAGAAAATGACATTCATGGACATTCACTGCACTTTAATGTAATAACATAAATGGAATGACTCCCTGAACGAATATCCAATAACTTTTTAAACCAGTTTTGTGTTTAGATTTCTTTTTCTTTTTTTTTATGTTTCTAATGAATTGTTTAAAATCAAATTTGCATTAAATCAACAAAATAACATTTAAATATTTAAACTCAAAATTTGCCATGAACAAGTTGGTTCCAACTTATTATCTAAACATATACTGAAATCATACAGTGAATTAAATCATAATCATTTTTATATTTTAACATATTTTAACCAACCATATTCCAAACCAAAAATATGTTTTAAATCATGTTTTAGCCTATTTTTCCACATATTTTTAATCAACTAATATTTTACTGAATTAATAATTCATATTAACATGAACATGAACATAAAGGTGTCACGGTTACCATGACACCTTTGCTTCTGATCACGGTGGTCTTTACAACGCTCCAGGAGCAATTGTTTTGTAGGTTTTCTGGTGAGAGGGTCCGTCAGCAGTGAAAACCTTCCAAACAATTTATCCTGGAGTGTCCTAGAGACCACTGGGACGAAAGTAAATGTGCCATGTTGACCACTCATATACAGCCACTGGGTCACTACAAGGTCAAATACGCACAAATATCAACTTTTTTTCCCCAAATAAAAATTGCATAGTGCACCTTTAAGGCAATATTGTCCATGATCGTCCATAGTATTTATTTATCACACCAGTGGTGTCTTTGGTCCAAGTGCTGAGCTGAAGGTCTTTGTTTGGAATGAACAATGGGAGTGCACAGGTGAGTGAGATTACAAGAATGAGCAGGAAAAGCAGCGCTTGTTTTGGTGCTAGCTGCATCCTAGTCGGGTGGGCAGTGATAAACTTCTCAGGCTTTAGAGAACTCTTTACTTTTCATCTTTAGTCTGATTTCCTAGTTGAACTTGACAGAAATCGAAATAGCAAACCCTACTTTGGTCAATCTCAATAATCGTCATGGGACTTTATAATCAATAGGTTTTACAGCCAATTCTTCGGGAGACAATGGAAGATTTCTGTGTTAATCATGATGCATTTTTTGCCATAAGCTTCAACAACATAATGGATTGTGATTAGGTTTAAACTGGCAACTCTTTTGTTGGTTGCAAGGACAAGCCCAGACTTTCTCATTATGGTAGCCCACAGCACTTTGGTAACCTCACATGCATCATTCTGTGCTAAAATTCACTATAGCTTGATACTATTTTATAAGGGATTTTCAATTAAACCTTTCACTGACCCCCTTCACACTGTCCAGGCCCTTCTGAGTGAGGTAACACCGTGGGAGTCCAATCCAAATCTGGCCGAACACTTAAACACACCACACCTCTATTGACCCCAAAGGGATTCACAGGTTATAGATAAATTAAATCTTCACAAAGCGCTCACTGCAGTTGCATAAGGCCAAGAAATCGGATTTCCAGCCAAAAACAAAATCTGCCTGTCCACCCGACAAGGTAGACGCGACCGGGACTAATCCACACACAAGGCTCTTTCGTAAAATCAAAATGAGCGAGCGACGTTAGACACGGCGGAGCTTTTGTAGTTTTGACAACAGCAATTTCATCCAAAAGGGATTAGCTGATTTTGCACAGGGATTACGTCGTCTCTAAATTGCGACGGTATGCTGAAGCGTGACTGTGCGTGTGTGAGATGAGCGGAGCCGTTGAATAAGACAGCGCTGTGTATCCGAGGACATATGCTCCAGAGAAGAGAGCAGCTTACTCATGTCTCTAAAAAAAAACAAAAAACAGGGGAATAGAGATGTTATGCCAACGTGCAGAAGAAACAATTATAGGCATTTCTCGCAGCCCCCACTGGGTTTATTTTAAACTAGGCTCGGTATATAATTAGGATTCCCGGGAGTGATGGAGATCCTCGAAAAATGCTTATGTTTAATGTGCTAATGAGGTTCAAAAGCAGCTTGAGATGAAGATGGCAATTTATCACGTGCGTGTTGCTCTGAAAGGAAAGTATTTCATCCATTCCTTGTGGGATTATCCTACATTCAATTGCATAGGATTTTGTAAATGGAGGCAGCTATGGAATTCTAGGATTAAAAGTGGTCATGAAGAGCTTTTAAAGGAGGAAGCGTCACGGGATTTAGAAGGAAACAGGTGGCTGTCCTTTCAGACCTGGCAAACCCTTGTACTTGTACGTGGGTGAGTGGGTGTGTCTTTTTGGGACTCGATATTGGCTTATCGCGTTGCCCCGGCGGAAGGTGCCATGTGTGACTAGTATCACAGTCCTGGCACTGCTTGGATCCGCCACAGGATGCTATTTTCAGTATGTTTCAAGTCCTATAAATGTGATAGTGTGCAAGTGTGGTTTATGCTGCTTCGAACAGACTTTAGGACAAAGCCAGTGTGAGTCCTCTCAATACCAGTTGGTGTGTGCGTGTGGGGGGGGGGGGTGTTCGAGCATATGGGAAAACCCAGGTCTATCGAAACAACGTCATTTGGTTTTGGCGTGACTTGGCCCTGCGAACGTGACATTTTAGCAGGATGTCGCCGAAGGGAAGACCTGCCCAGGGGCTACCTCCGTCTCGGATACAAAGCGTGGGAACGCACACCTAAGTGCAAATGACGTAAGACTGCAGGATGAAGGAAGCAAGCCCAAGAACACGACTACAGCCTAAAGCCCATCTGACGATACCAGCTTAACGAGGAAGCCCACTGGTGGTTGGCTCACGATGGGGCTCTCGAGTCCCGTCATCTTGACACAAATGCCAGCGAACAGTCATAATCGCTTCAGGATTTTTTATGCAAATGTACAGTGACTAACATACAATACATGAGTGGTTTCTATTCTAAAGGCTGTGTTCATGTGAGGTTTTAACTCTCCAAAAGCCCTGTAGGTTAACATAGACACTCAGGGTGGAATTGACTGAATTCAGATTATTTGTCATGGTTTAAGGGGTGACGGTGTCTCATTCGAATCTCGGCTCCTGAAGGTGCCCACTGTCCTTCGTGTCCTTGGGCAAGACACTTCACCCTCCTTGCCTCCAGTGTCTGTGTATATTCCTGTATGAATGAGCGTGTGAATGGGTGACTGGGTCCTTGCTGTAAAGCGCTTAGGGCCTAATGAAGGCAGAAAAGCGCTATATAAGTTGAGACCATTTACCATAACTCCCAAATATAACATTTTGCCCCAATTACACTTCAAAAAGTACTTTGTCAGTTTGTTGTCAAGTTCAACGAATGAGTACAGGTGTTCATCATATAATTAGAATATCATGAAAAAGTGCATTCACTTCTGTAATTCAAATTAAACTGGGAGACTAATATATGATAGACATTACATGCAAAGTGAGAAATGTATAGCCTTTATCATTTTGATGATATGGCTCAGCTTGTAAAAACCCCAAATTAAAAATCTCACAAAATTAGAATATTTTGAAAATGGACCGTAAGCCATAATCATCAAAATTATAACAAATAAAGGCTTGACATATGTCACTTTGCATGTAATGAGTCTATATCATATTAGTTTCACATTTTAAGTTGAGAAATAAATGAACTTTTTCATGATATTCTAATTATATGACGAGCACCTGTATGTATTTTTTAGTAGATTAGGTCCAAAGTGATAAAGTACTTTTTGATTTGGGAGTTATGGTAAATGGTCTTAGTAGATTAGGTCCACACTCTCCATCTCAGAGTCTTTCAATCCATCCATCCATCCATCCATTTTCTTCCGCTTTATCCGGGGCCGGGTCGCGGAGGCAGCAGTCTCAGCAGAGATGCCCAGACTTCCCGATCCACGCACACCTCCTCCAGCTGTTCTGGGGGACCCCGAGGCGACACCAGGCCAGCTCGGAGACATAGTCCCACCAGCGTGTCCTGGGCCTTCCACGAGGCCTCCTCCCAATAGGACATGCCTGGAACACCTCCCGAGGGAGGCGACCAGGAGGCATCCGGAACAGATGCCCTAGCCACCTCAGCTGGCTCCTTTCGACGTGAAGGAGCAGCGACTCTACCCCGAGCTCCTCCCGGGTAACTGAGCTCCTCACCCGATCTCGGAGGGTGCGCCCAGCCACCCTGCGAAGGAAACTCATTTCGGCCGCTTGTATCCGCGATCTTGTCCTTTCGGTCATTACCCAGATCTCATGACCATAGGTGAGGGTGGGAACGTCGATCGATCGGTAAATCGAGAGCTTTGCCCCCTGACTCAGCTCCCTCTTCACCACAACAGTCCGATACAGCGACCGCATCACTGCTGACGCTGCACCGATCCGTCTATCGATCTCACGCTCCATCCGTCCCTCACTCGTGAACAAGACCCCGAGATACTTGAACTCCTCCACTTGAGGTAAGGACTCCCCACCGACCTGAAGCGGGGAAGCCACCTTTTTCCGGTGGAGAAACCATGGCCTCAGATTTGGAGGTGCTGATCCTCATCCCGGCCGCTTCACACTCGGCTGCAAACCGCCCCAGTGCGCGCTGGAGGTCCTGATTTGATGAAGCCAACAGAACAACATCATCTGCAAACAGCAGAGATGAGATCCTGAGGTTCCCAAACCGGACACCCTCCGGCCCCTGGCTGCGCCTAGAAATTCTGTCCATAAAGGTAATGAACAGAACCGGTGACATAGGGCAGCCCTGGCGGAGACCAACACACACCGGAAACAAGTCTGACTTACTGCCGGCAATGCGAACCAAGCTCCTGCTGCGGTCATACAGGGAACGGACAGCCCTTAGCAGAGGGCCCCGGACCCCATACTCCCGGAGCACCCCCACAGGGCACCACGAGGGACACGGTCGAACGCTTTCTCCAAATCCACAAAGCACATGTGGACTGGTTGGGCGAACTCCCACGAACCCTCGAACACCCGATGTAGGGTATAGAGCTGGTCCAGTGTGCCACGACCGGGACGAAAACCGCATTGTTCCTCCTGAATCCGAGGTTCGACTATCGGCCGGATCCTCCTCTCCAGCACCCTGGAGTAGACCTTACCCGGGAGGCTGAGAAGTGTGATCCCTCTGTAATTGGAGCACACCCTCCGATCCCCCTTCTTAAAGAGAGGGACCACCACCCCGGTCTGCCAATCCAGAGGCACTGTCCCCAACCGCCACGCGATGTTGCAGAGACGTGTCAACCAAGACAGCCCTACAACATCCAGAGACTTAAGGTACTCGGGACGAATCTCATCCACCCCGGGGCCTTGCCACCGAGGAGCTTTCTAACCACCTCAGTGACTTCAGCCTGGGTGATGGACGAACCCCCCTCCGAGTCCCCAGCCTCTGCCTCCTCATCGGAAGACGTGACAGTGGGATTGAGGAGATCCTCGAAGTACTCCTTCCACCGCCCGACCACATCCCCAGTCGAGGTCAACAGCTCCCCGCCCGCACTGTAAACAGTGTTGGTGAAGCACTGCTTCCCCCTCCTGAGGCGCCGGATGGTTTGCCAGAATCTCTTCGAGGCCGACCGATAGTCCTCCTCCATGGCTTCTCCGAACTCCTCCCAGACCCGAGTTTTTGCCTCTGTGACTGCACGAGCTGCAGCACGCTTGGCCTGCCGGTACCTCTCAGCTGCCTCCGGAGTCCCACAAGCCAACAAGGCCAGGTAGGACTCCTTCTTCAGCTTGACGGCATCCTTTACTTCCGGGCGCCACCACCGGGTTCGGGGATTGCCGCCGCGACAGGCACCAGAGACCTTACGGCCACAACTACGAGCAGCCGCATCGACAATGGAGGAGGAGAACATGGTCCACTCGGACTCCATGTCTCCAACCTCCCTCGGAATCTGGTTGAAGCTCTTCCGGAGGTGGGAGTTGAAGACCCTACTGACAGAGGGATCCACCAAACGTTCCCAACAGACCCTCACAATCTGTCTTTCAATGTTTTAAATAAAAATCTTTAAGGCTTCACGTTAACTGAGCTTTAATATGTGTATGAGTTATTTCAACATTTCTTACACTGTCCTTTTCCTTTTCGTTATGAAGCGTCCCACTGCAGCACCCCTCATGACCTCTCCCTTCTCTCTCAGGTGCTGTTGAGCCAGGTGCACAGACTCCGAGCTCTGGATCTGCTCGGGCGGTTCTTGGACTTGGGACCATGGGCTGTCAGTCTGGTGAGTTTTTTTCTCTAATATCTCTGGTCTGTTTTTTTATGTTTACCCAACAGATTATTTGGCTTTTCCTATGATCGCTCCAGCTCAGAGAGAAGAGAAATTCTCATCTTAGTGGGAATTTCCTTTTGACGCCTGTGGCTAGGACCGTTGAGCTCCATTGATATTAAAGATAAATGTCCAGAGCAAAACAGGAACTTCAGAAATATTTCAAACTTTTTATACTTTTACCTTTACATAGTGCGATAGTGAATATGAGTAGCCAGTAGGAATCTTCTTACACTCAGTCCGATGCTCATTAGCTTTCACATCTGCTCTCTCCCTCCAGATGGTTTGTGTCCGAAAATACAACATGCAGTCAGAGCCCAGTTACATGTGCCCACGACACGTTTGTGGAGATCTGTTCCAGAAAATACACTGTGAAATGCTTTGAGCTTTGCCTTCGATCAAAACTGACTTCAGAAATAACCATTACGTTTGGAAAGTCACGTATGCTTCAATTAACCGCTGTGAATTTGTCAAATTGGCATATGTCGACCACGGAAATGAACAGGCAGTGAACACAGGTGCTGAAGTTATGGTTTTCAACATTCGTGTCCCTACATGGCACAACCTTGCTTTTTTCCAATCTGGAGTTGGCTTCACAAAGCACTACCTATTAAATATTATTACATTGCACCTACAATACTCAAATACAGCCATTTATGCTAATTGTAGTCTATTTCAAACATGTTATTTCAGTCATAGAAGTCATGGAGATGTTTAAAAATATCACACCATTTGTACCTTTTTTCTGTGGTTGTACTTCTGTTTAATGCAGTGGATTAAGCGAGAGAGACCACTTTATTCTAATTGAAGTAATAGATCCGTCATTGGGTATAGTTGAAACACAATTAGAGGTCGACCCATATTTGGGGATTTTACAAATAGCGCTGATATCTCCGGGACCGTAAGTGATAGAGACTTCCTGTTTTTTTGCATTGGAAAGCGCTAAGTCAGGGCTTTAAAACAAGGACTCAGGAAAACAGAGAAACATCGCGATGAAAATTGGTTCGCTACAAGTTTGTTTAACACAAGTTTCACCAGCTAAACCTCAATCAATATGGACATGCTGTGTGTCATTCTGAAGCACAGAACCTGGAGAATTCACTGAGTTAGTTTTAACCTCCTCAATTGTATTTTTGATCGCCGCGGAAAATGCCACAGCTAGCAACAGTATGCTAATGCTAACGTCAGCTAATCAAAGCTGGGACAGAAACTATAACTGAATGACCTAAAGTAATCACATAAAACCTCTGCTGGAGTGGTCACGTATTTATGTTTTTACAGGATTATCAGTCGACCTCTAAACACAATATGCACAATAGCTTATTTAGTTTTATTGTTGGTGGAGATTCCTACAAGTTTGATCTGAAAGAGACAAAATTTCATGTACAAAACAATCCTGCTAAAGCTAACAAAACTGCTTTACAAATCTTTACCCAAAATTGTGGAGTCCTATCCTTTTAAACTAATTGGCATAATATGCAAATCATTCCTCTTATATTCCAGTTCATGATACACCGTACAGTCCATTTAGTTCGAATGCAGTATTTATGACTTGTTCAGTGTTGCCCCGGGTGACGAGCTCCTGGTTACCCCGCTCTGATGTGTGCGTTGCAGGCTCTGTCCGTGGGGATCTTCCCTTACGTGCTCAAACTGCTCCAGAGCTCGGCGCGGGAGCTCAGGCCGCTGCTGGTTTTCATCTGGGCTAAAATCCTGGCCGTGGACAGTGTAAGTTACGTAAAGCACTCACGTAGGATTCTGCGTTGACGTCATCCTTTATGCTTTTTATGAGTTTCTTTGCGAAAAAACAGCAAGTGCACATTCTGTATGTTACACTAACGATGTGAATGCTGTTTGATCTACCATACAGTGCACTTTAGTGTTGCAGATTGAGGTCACACAATTATATATATATACCCTATTCTTACAAGTAGTAGTTCAACATCAAAAGCAGATCGTCTGTTTTTTGGTGCACATTTTACATTTTACAAAAAAATCCATTATTCTGATTAAGTGCTCGGGTTATTTTGGTTCCCTCTGTGTTTATAATATTACAGCAATATTATCTAACTCATAGTCGTTCATTGACGTCACTCCTCTCAATTTCTCAGAGCTTTTTTTACCGAGAGTCTGACTCATGTTTCCGCACGTTACCAAAAATATTAATTACTCGGAGTGTGTGCTTGTACATGTTTGTCTTCATTAAGCTTTTGTGGAAATGTGTGCTAATTAAAATAAAGAGGGATTGAAAGAAGCTTTAATTAATCCGTCTTTTCACATTCATGTCACTCTTTTCTCAGTCTGTTGTGCTGTTTTGTGGTAAAAACAAATATGGATTGGAAATGTATATATTTATCAGGGGCGATGCAGTCAACATGGTTACAGCTTAGCACCTATAGCCAGGTTGGGTCTTTCTTCACAATTGACAAGTACATAGTAAAACTACAAAATACCTGCAAAGTTTTTACAAAACACACATACAACGAAATGCAAAGTCTACAAAACATGAATTCGTATTCGGCACAAACAGACTCGGTACCATTTACAAATGGTTTGTTTTCAGCCTAGACTTTGACCTAGAAGTGGACATTTTATATTCAAATTAGGTTCCATGGGTAATGAATTCCCACAGCTTTGGACCTTAGTTAGAAAAGGCAGACTGACCAGTTTTGTTAGTCATGGTCCGAAAAGAATTTAGATAACTATGTTGAATATTGAATATGTTCATGTCTTTCCTTGTGTCCAACCTAAAGCATGATGACTAATATCACTCTATTAGCATAAGAATTTTAATCAAGTGCAGAATCAATTTTTAAAAAATCATCTAAACGTTCATAAATAACTCTCAAAATATTGCTTTAACCTTCCGTCTCAAAACGCCCAGTAAATCATCCACAGTTTTGTGCTGCTCCGTTTAATTATCCGTATTTGGTTTTCCTCTCCCCGGTCTTCATTGTGCTCTCAGCATTCATTCACAACTTGAAGAAACTGTCTTTGAAGAAAGTGCTGCAGCTGTCAGAGCAGCTTGAGTTCACTGCAACCTGGAAAAACATTTACCCACAAACTGAACCCTCTCTCTTTCTCTTTTTTCTTCTTTTACAGTCGTGTCAAGCTGATCTGGTGAAAGACAATGGCCACAAGTACTTCCTGTCTGTCCTGGCAGATAATTATATGCCAGTAAGTAACAGATTTACCCGTCTAGTTCAGGGATGTCCCGATCCGCTTTTTAAGCTCCCGATCCGATATTTTGACTCTGCATTGCAGGCCGATCCTATACAGTCTTTGTGTATCATTATATTTTTATATGATATATAATATAATATATATTAATAATATAGTTTATATTTTAGATCCTTTGTAAATAAATAGTAGACCTTTTGCATTTTACATTAGTTTCACCAATTGGCAGTCTATTATTATCTGTTATTATGAAGGTTCAGATCTATTGCATTGTGTTTAGGGTCTGTAAAAGGCATAAACACTAGGACCGCATGGCTATTTATTCTGCATAAACAAAAGTGTGTAGCGACCTATTAGAGCACTCTCCTCCTCACTGTTGGATTAGATTCTGCAGACTCCTATTTTGCACTGCAAAGGTAACAACTTTTCTCTGCCATTATTATGTTTTAGCGGCTGCTGAGCGTCCTCCGTGAGTGTAGGGTATTAGCTGTAGTGATGGCATTTAGCAGCGCTGCAGTAAACCTGGAGGATTCAGGACCGCAGTGACTGCAGATTTAGGACCGCACATTCACAGCTGTCTTGTAGAGGATCGGACCCAATCTAGTCATAAATCCGATACTTTCAAAAGACCTGGATCGGCTACCGATACTGATTATCGGATAGGGACATCCCTAGTCTTGTGTAAAAGTGATATACTTAATTATGATTGATTCATAATATTGTTTCCTACAGCCAAAAGTCAATAGTGACTGGTTTTCTGAAGTACTTAACTACATGCATCAGGTAGGTAGAGGCAATGGCTTTTAGCTACTGCTACACTACATACAAATCTCCTAATTGGCCAAAGATATTGTTTATTTACTTCAACTAAACGTTTCAGAAAACTCTGTATTCAAACTATTGTATGCACTTGGACTTTTGAATGTATAACGAGTAGGCCACGATGCACCGCCGGGCTAAAATCTGACCATATGCATTGACACTTGGATTAGTTGATTGAACAACTCCATCTATCTATCCATCTAGCTTTCTAAATCACACATTGCATTTTCGCTTTGTGCACCAAGTTACTAAGTAATAAACACACTCTGCAAACATTAATCTGTAAGATTGAGAGGAAACTAAATGATTTTCTCTCATTGTGTTGAAATAACATCAGAGGTTGTATGTACCCCGACTAAATCCCATAATTACTCAGGTGTAAGCTCAATGCTGTCAAACGACCTCCCTGGAGATTGCATGTGTCCGTACGAGCTTCTTATACATCCTTGTGTGTTTTCCAGGCGGAGCACCGGACCATGGCTGTCTTCATTCTCGCTGTAATCGTCAACAGCTACACCACGGGGCAGGTGAGACTGAGCCCACATGTAACAGGCATGCGCCACAGACATAAAAGACCCATCGAGGGCGAACGTAGCAAACTATTAATTCACTCTCCTCTCCCGAACCGCGGCGAGGGCTTTGGGGGCCGGGTGTCACCGTGAGAGATGAGTGTCGTGCCCCGTGTGTATTTGTAGCAGATATTGGTTATGTCACCAACACTCACCTTTATAATCGCTGTTCCAGGAGGCAGCACCGTGACACTTTATCACAAATAGTGTCACCTCAACCTTGTCCCCAGTCCCTGCTTTTCAATCCCACAAAGCCCTATGCGAAGTGTGCGTGATGTAACGTGTCACGGCTTAAAATACACACCTGCAAAGAACGCACACGCTCGACATATATTCAGTCTTTGAGTATTCGGGGAGGGCTGGGCGATATGGACAAAAAATAATAATATATTTTATTGGAAATAAACTTGTCTCCTGATCTTTCATATGAAGAAAACTGCTGAGTCATGCTCATTAATATTTCATATTATAGCTTACAATAAGGCCCATTAAAGGGATATTTCAGGATTATTGACATTGGGCCTCATTTCCTAGTTATCCAGAGTGTTGTTGATGTCTGGAGATATTTTTTTCTTAAATTCATGCAGTTCTTATATTTGAAGAGCTTAGTAGCGCTAGGCTAAGGCAAGGCTAAAGCATTTCTATGGTAACAGTTAGCCTGCATTAAAAACAGTCTGACCCACTCCACAGTGCACCTGAGGCAAATCACTTATAACGCCAGACTAACCATATAAATGTCTGTCGATAGAATAATTTTAACCATTTTGCTTTTAAAATAACTTATTTTTGAGCAGCATCAGCTTCGTGGCTGTAAGCTAACGCAGCGGTGGAGTGATCTGTGAGAAAATAGTCCCTCAAAATGTGGTGATTCATGTGATACAAGGTCAATTATATTTCAAAAAATATTCTATCGACACAGACATTTATATGGTTAGTCTGTTATAAGTGATTTACCTCAGGTGCACTGTGGAGTGGGTCAGACTGTTTTTAATGCAGGCTAGCTGTTACCATAGAAATGCTTTAGCCTTGCCCTAGCCTAGCGCCACTAGACTCTTAAAATATAAGAACTGCATGAATTTAAGAAAAAAATATCTCGAGACATCAACAACACTTTGGATAACTAGGAAATGAGGCCCTATGTCAAAAATCCTGAAATATCCCTTTAAGATAAGATATAAGATAACCCTTTATTTCAAACTAAATTAACTAACTAATATTCTGCTCTCAAAAGTAAAACTTCTTACATAAGTCATGCAGTTTTCAAAAGCATTTTGGTTTTATCGTCCTCATGCCTCTGCTGTTATTGACAACCGTCTCCATGGAGATTCAAGGGGAAACGGGCGGAGTTAAATGGTCCGCTCAGAGCAGAGTGAGAGAAAGACACAGGAGCGGACCGGGGGAAAGCGAGAAACTCTATTTTAGAGGAAGAAAACTCCACCGCGCCCTCATAAAACACAACACTCGGCCTTTGTGAAGCAGCAGAGATCGTCAAAAAGTCGCTGGCTTTTCCGCTGCGGACACGATTTTACGATTTGGCCATTTTCCACATCGTCTGTTTTTAAAAGCATGAATCAGTTGAATTAATTCGATTTATCGCCCAGCCCTAATTAGGGGGTATTTACAGTTCTTTTCTGCACGTGAAACTTTGGAATCTGTTTATTTCAACGCCTCGTGGGCTAAACCAAAGAAGCGGGTTTCAGGTATATAGATTTATGTCCTGCTCCTGTTAAAAATGATTAATGATAGAATTACTTATGGATACTTCCATCTACAGACTCATGTAAATTGAAAAAAACAAAGCAGTATATATACCTGCACTGTTTCACTGTGTGTTTTCCCCGGCACCTGTGGCCATCTAACTATACATTTCTCTTTCTCCAGTGCACAGTCTTGTATAAACAGTCCGTATCATAAAGGCTATACGTTCTCCCAGTTCAGCAGGAGCCATTCTTCTTCTATCTCCCAGCGCACTCAATGCCCCTCTGTTACTTTTTCTCGCTCTCTCAGGTTTCTAAATAATAAATGCTTTCCCGACATAACAGGAGGAGACTCTCAGCTCATTCCACATCTCCATTATTTATCCGCTTTTCAAAAAAAAAAAAAAACCTGTGCTCATTACTGATCCCTGCTTGAGACACGCTACAGAGTGTGGGCACCTTAATAATCCCCCAACCCTCTTTCTCTTTTTTTTCTCGGGGCGCGGCGGACACGGGGGCGATTAAAGTCCAGGTTTGACTGAACAGCGGAGACACAGGAGAGATGAATCGGCGTTTTGTCGCGCTTGATAAAAGACGCGTTTGTATGATGCCTCAATCAGTGCGTCAACATACAGGGAATTGTATTGCACTAAACAGGTGGCTGTGATGCATAAGTGATGTTTCATAGTATCCCAGTGGTACGACATTAATACAAATGCATCAAGTGGTGCTTTTTCATCTTCTACTTTGGATGCTCCCTCCTGTTGGCCACCGGAACAATTCATCTTTTTCCTTAGACGTGTTGACTTGCAAACTGAAGACTAAGATGTATTTTATGCCCTGTGTTGTATTTGGTATTGTTTATTAGTGGTGGGACTGGATTACATGTTTTAATCTGGTTAATGAAGGCCTTTGTCATCAGTTAATCGCAGTTAAGGCATCATTTATTTAGGGGTTGCATTTATTTTTAGAGGTATATTTTAGATGCTTCTTTAAAAAAAAAGAAGAAGTCAAAACAAGCAATAATAGTGACAAAAATATGACCCAAAAAACAATTAAAAAAGTGTCAGTTTCAAAAGTGTCAAAAGATCAGTTTAGATCAGTTTTCTAGCTTTCAACCGAGACGTTACTCTGGCCTATAGGCTGTAACCTTTTAGATTTGGGTAAAGCCGAACTGGAGACAATGCCCTCGGTTAAGGTGGGGGATAAGAGGTTAAATTAGTTCATGCCATCTTAAAGGGGGGTATTATGCTTTTTCAATCACATAGCACCAGTCTATAGCATACTACAATGATGACGTAACCTTCTGTTGGTCTGTATATGCAGTAAATTAAAATAACTGCCTTGAATAAAATTGCTCTCTCAAAATGGCTGTACTGAACGTCTTGAAATAGGCCTCTGTCTCTTTAAGAAGCTTTCCGACACGCCCCCTTCAGCACACTGCTGTGGCATTTAAACAACAACACTGTGCGGGGAGGGGCTCTGCTGAGCTGAGGAGCAGTGGTTGGTGGCTTGGCTGGTGACAAAAGGTCCAGAGGCGTCTCCAGGAGGTGGGGGCGTTCCTAGGAGGACTGAGGCATAGCTACACCTAAAATGGCTGCCGTCTAAGTTTTTACTGATTACTCAAAAATATGTGAATGAGCCAAGGCAACACTCCAGGCATGTGTTTAATGAGGGAATGACATAATAACATGATATAAAGCTTGAAAAAGTCAATTTTACATAATACCCCCCCTTTAACTGTGTGAATAAGCAAGTTCAACTGTAAAATTGTTTCTGGCTTTACGCAGGAAAAAGGAAAGTGTGATTAATTTCGATTTATATTTTTAATCGCACTAAACCTTATGCAATTAATGAATCGTAATTACTCGAAAAAAGTCCCGTTCCTAATCTTTATATTGTATAGAAGTTACTCTCTCCCAACAGCGGCTAAATGAGTCTGGCAGCTGTGCTTGCATGGTTAAAATGTGTTGAATAATGGTTTGGTAATAGATACTTTTATTATGAGGATGAAAGCCAAAAAAACAGTTTTCATTTTGTTTAATCTTGAGTGGTTTTATTGATTTGTGGTGGATAGTCCTCCCTTTGATGCTTTGATGCTTCACTTTCGGCCAATTAGTGGTGTTTCCTTGTCCAGTTTTGAAACGGCCTCTTTTGAAACTTTTCAATATTATTATTTTAAGTCCTAGGAAACGACTATTACTTCCTTCTCTTGTTGGCGCTGTGGATTGTGAGTTTCCATTTACCTCCATAATCGTATTGGAACAGATCAAAAGAGTTATTATGTTGCGCTTTCGATGATTTTTGGCATATTTTGACGCACATAAAAAAAAAAAGCAGAACGGCCATCTTTGTTGCAATAGCTTTTAAATATGGAACTATTTTTCAAGTGCGTTTTGGCTTCAAGGCTGCAGTCTTTCATGAGACTGAGCGTGCCTGCCAGAATCCACATGGTTTTGTTCCATTACTCTCAGTGTTATCAAATCAAAATTAAACGGGGTCCAATGTTTCTGCTTGGATCAACGAAAATACAACATTACATTTGTTCGGGCAGTTTGCTGTGGTTTTAGTCTCCAATAGCATGTTCACAACAGGCTCCGCACAAGTCCCAAAAGAATATCATGAAAGTTCCAGGGATGCGCAAAAAAACTTAGTGTCTTTTGTCTGAATGTGCGCATGCAGACCTGGTGATGTGGTTTCAGTCTCCAATCACATGTTTACACCTCCCTCTGCGCACATGTCCCTGAGAATAATATGTAAAGAATAAAGCACAAAAGCTGAAATGTTGAAATGCCTCGGTAAAGGTCAAATCCTGCCTGACTTAATTGTTACTCTTGTTTCTCTGTCTGTCTCCCCCTCTTCTCGGCACTCGACAGACCGCTTCCTTTGTTGGATGTAAAATTGGAAAGTGCTTGTGGGACTTGAAAGGAGAGGCTCCCGTTGTTGCCGAGCTCCTAATCTCTGAGTGAGGTGTTCAGGTTAGCGCTGATTAACCGGCTAATGAGTCTCGGTCCAGCCCCGAAGCCTTTGTGTTGCTCAGGGGTTTTCAGAAAGGACGCAGACATCATGTTGTTGTTGTATCATATCGTATTAAAGCGCACCACTGGGCGATTATGATAATAAAGGTGGACATAAACTCCAGGTCAATGGCTGCAGCTCGAACAAGTCATTATTTTTGCTCTTATGTACAGCTTTTTAGACCTATTGACCCTGGTATGATAATTGAACATTGTGCTCTATTTTTATGAGCAGAGCTGACCTTTTCCTCATATGTTCTTGGCAAACATAGTCTAGTCTGTGTAGGTTCCTACTATTTAACTGTATTCATTTATATATTTATCTTTATTACAGAACTTTAACAGGTCAATGTTTTGACTAAGAAGCATTCATTTTCTTGTATGTGTTTACTACATTCTGCGTTAAAGTAGTTACCACTGCTTTATACTGTAATGGCAGTTTTAGAGTTAATTATATTGAAGTCAGTAATACACTAATTGTGAAGTACCGTCTGGCCTGCTTAATCAATGCCCGGACCCGTCTCCTGTGCTT
Organism: Neogobius melanostomus; assembly: GCA_007210695.1. Taxonomy (NCBI): domain Eukaryota; kingdom Metazoa; phylum Chordata; class Actinopteri; order Gobiiformes; family Gobiidae; genus Neogobius; species Neogobius melanostomus. The sequence continues at coordinate 1,989,582 of VHKM01000153.1, forward strand.
TATCCCGGCCAAAGCACATGCTGAGTCTGTTTCACACCTAGGACAATGGCCAAGACGTGTCCTGGCTCAAAGGCCATCCTGTGGCCCCTCCCATCTTTGTGCTGGGACGGCCTCTCATGTGTACCTATATAACGAGGGGACAGACTTCGTCTCGCCAGAGCTAACCATGAGTTTTACCTGTGTGTTGGCCCTCCGCACATGTGTTAAATTAAACTTACACTTTTGATAAGACAAATACTTTCAAGTTTTCCTTTATAGTGGTGAGAAATGCCACGACAATACTTACCTGCATAAACCAATAACCAACAAGCTGACTGCAAGCTCTCAAGAAATTAAAAAGACACTGGTTTAGAATAAGATAAGATAAGATAGGACAGTGATGACTTTCTCTGTGATCGGAATTCACCCCACTCTATTCAAGCGCACTACCAATAAAATCAACAACAATGAAATAAGAATTATCAATAGTCAAAATGAACAGGGTTTAAACTCTTTGTACTCTGAGTCGCTGTCTTTTTATACTTCCCAGGTCAGGAGTTCTCGTTCTGACTTGGCTGTGTTTTTGTTCTTTGTTCAGGAGGCCTGTCTACAGGGTAATCTCATCGCCAACTGCCTGGAGCAGCTGTCTGACCCTCACCCCCTGCTGCGCCAGTGGGTGGCCATTTGTCTGGGGCGGATCTGGCAGAACTTTGACCCGGCGCGGTGGTGCGGTGTCCGGGACAGTGCCCACGAGAAGCTCTACACTCTGCTGTCAGACCCCATCCCCGAGGTAAAGGAGGCCAGGACTGTATTAACCTAAAGTACGGTCGGACATTTATGCTTCCCGTATATACAGTGTAGTTCATCGCGGGGCTGTCATTTTACTAGTGTGACTTGTGGCGTGTCATTCCCACCACTGCCTGCAGAGGGACTCCAAGCCAGTCCTGAAACCCTGACCAGCCCAGTTTCTCACTCTTAACCTCTTAACCCCCGCCTTAACCAAGCACATTTTCTGCAGTTCAGCGTTACCCAAATCTAAAAGCTTCTTGACTGGAGCTCAGAGCCTATTGGCCAGAGTAACGCCTCTTTGAATGCAAGACCGACAAACTGAGCTTAGATCTTCCTCGCATTGGTCCCACATTGTCGTCACTTTTTCGTCTTTGTCACTTCTTTGTTGTGTTTTGCTGCGTTTTAATCCTCATTTACATCTAGTTTTTGTCGCTACTGTATTTTGACGCTTTTTTCAAGAAGCTTTTTTCGATTTCAGTAAAGCCGAACTGGAGAAAATGTGCTCGGTTTAAGAGGTTAACTGTCTTTATTTACAAATTCAAATTTTAAAACATCAACACTGAGGCACTGAAAACAATGGTTTCAAGGCTCAATTTTGCACAATTTCTCCACTTTAAACTCTTCGCCGCCTAATCTTATTTTTAAACTTTCACAAATCTTCACCCACATGAATTTCTTTGCACTTTTTTCAACTTTCAAACTGCAAAGTGAGTTTACCATAACAGCAATAACGATAAGTCCCAGCCACTTCAGTTCGTTTTTTCTGCTTTGCGATCAATTAACATTTATTATTATTAGGGCCAGGACTTTTTTCGATTAATTGCGATTAATTAATTACATGAGGTTTAGTGCGATTAAAATATTAATCGAAATTAATCACACTTTGCTTTCCACACTTCAGTTTCCTTTTTTCCTGCAGACGCACAATTAATGGCAATATTGCACTGGTCTGTTGGACTTGGTTGAACAAAAATAAACTATTTTGTTGCTTAAGCTTATGTATTCAGTCATTATTCAATGGTATACTAAAAATCCTTATGAAAAAACGTACTTCTCACTGTTCTCAGGTCAAATATTTATATGCGATTAATTTCGATTAATTAATTACAAAGCCTCTAATTAATTAGATTAATTTTTTTTAATCGAGTCCCGGCCCTAATTATTATTATTACTATATCATTGTAATGCGATGCAGGCAGCACACAGTGGAGTACATGTACTTTTTTTGTTATGTTGTTGTCATACATTTTACCTAAGCTGTTGCAAATATAAAGCTCCCAGAGGTCTTTATAGAGTACCATTAAAAACAGAAGAGTTTTTGTACCTTCCGGCTGTGTGAGCAGCAGAGGGACCGTCCGGGAGAGTTTGCCCAGAGTTTCACCCCGACTCTAGTGCCCTGCTCTGACACTTTCCCCCCAAAACATGGACCAAACATGAACAAAATCTGTGTCCTGTTACCTCTCGTCCAACCAGCTGCTTCATACAGAGGGTTCAAAACAAGGTCTGCATTCACATCTGTTCAATCTAGACCTGCCCTGAAAATACCTGAGGGCATGATGGGAAGTAGTTTCTCGGCAACAAGGCCCAAGGCATGTTTTGTGCAAAAAAACAGGCATCTAACTTGCCACAATAGCCAATTATTTTACGAGAATAGGAAGTTCTCTACTATATGCCCCATGTATCTATATGAGAGGGATGCAGTGCAATTTTCCAACTCTCGATGATATTCTGAAGGCCCCTAATTTGAGATCCAGAGGGTACGTTCATCAAAAATATTCTTTGCCCAAATTAAATAGTGACACACATGATTGGAACAAAGGGGTAACTGTATGTGACCAAAAACTATTCCAATTGTGGTTTTCTTTGTGCAAATAATTGCTTGTTATGAATTTCGTTTATGGGGCCTTGATTTTGGTCTGGGTCACATCAGGAGGGTTTGGAACCACTTTACTTCCGCTCTCAAACAAAACAAAAAGAACTTGTTTGATCACGTTTTATTCACCTAAAAGACACAAAGCTCTACTATCTGTCTATCATCGGCTGTCATCGATCGCAATTACCGTGATAGAAATACCACAGTTCATAACTCAGCAGTGTGTGTTGATAATGAAAATGCTGTAAGAACTGACTCAGAGTTTCATAGTTTGTCCATGAAGTGATATGCCTGTTCAATTAAAGCTTTTCATTGACAGTTTTATATTGTGTATGTCGCTGGGAGCGGGACATCCCAACCCGTCTCCATGGCGATGTTGCTTCTTTGCTCAGAATACACACAAAGCAATTGTTAGATATAAATGTGTTGCGTCTCCTTCAAAGTGCTTTAGCGCGTTGAAAAATATTGCCGGTGTCTGGCATAGAATTAGACCTGTATGTATGATAGGGATGTCCCGATCCGATATTCAGTATCGGTATCGGTGACTGGATCCGATCCCCCAAAAGACGGCCGGTAGGCACTGCAGTAAACCAGCAGGCTGTACAGTAGCCTGTGCGGATTCAGGACTCCACCCACCGCATAATAATTAGCCCTTTGTTCCTTCTAGTGGTTATGTCTCATACAGGCCCTGAACATAATATAATAGACCTGAAAGGCCTTTAGAAGCAGATAGAGCTAAAACTATAACATCAACTGCTTTGCTGTTGTGTATGAAGGAGTTTAAAATGCTGCAATTATAAAACTGTTTTTGTTTTAATGTAAAATGCCCATTTTAGCCTTTATATTACCCAACATTACCTTCTAATTTAATATCAAATTTAAATCCAAATCTTCTTGCATATATAAAGAAAGGCCTCTAATAGACTAACATAATAGCCTATAGCTAATATAAATGTATAATGATAAAAATGTTAAGAATAAAAAAGGATCGGTATCGGATCAGCCAGCATGAAGGGTCAGAATATCAGATCGTAAGCTCAAAAATCAGGACATCCCTCATGTATGACACATATTCAAGGGGGCATATGTTGAATGGCAGCAGAAGCCAAATAAGTAAAGAGAATGCATCAAGGAAAATGATGCAAGCGCATGCCCTCTATAACCCGTAATGTCCCGCAGTTTAGAATACAAAGGGGAACTTTCTTTAAGCTATAATTTCATATCTTCCACAAATGACTGTGAGAAGCAAAGACCTTATTGTCAGTATTATGCAAATGCTAAATGCAGTACCTCCCAAATAGATGACAAGTACTTCATAAAGTTATAATTTACTCTGGGTTTTATTATTGACTGTCTAAAAGCAGCACGATCCCTCACTGCCCATCATTGCTGTACATGTTTTTATTTTGCCACAGCCCGAAGTCATTAAACCAGTCAAATAGTGATGAGTTGTTTTGCGGAGACACAATCAGCGACTAAGCAAAAAGTTTAATTGAATTCAAACAGATGTCTTTTGGGAAGCCGCCCTGATGACACTGTTGTTTTAACCGAAGTCAGAGCAGCCCACACACTCCAACTAAAAGAGGCTATTGTATTTTCAGCCAAAAGTTCCAAAAGATTTGCATTAAAACAGCTCAGAGTTGTTGTGGTTGCTTTGTTTTTCATATTGCAGTCTTTTTTTTCTGTTGTGCTTAAATTCATTCATCACCTTCTGCTTATGTTTGTGAAAGAGGGGTGAGGGGTTGGCTTTAGGTGGGGAAGAACCAAAGAATTAACCCTCAGAGATGTTGTATGCTACCAATCACTTTTGCACATTCATTCACAATTTTGGTATTGGAGATTGGGATGAAGGCTGACGGGCTGTACTGGGCTTGTGACGGTCAAATGTCACCACAAAAGTCAGAAGTGTCATTGTCAGCGCAGACCGTAGTGTGTGAGGGGGAGAGAGGGGGCGCAGCCTGCAGCATGTGAGCGCACGTGGGCTGAAGTCGCCGCCCTGTCACGTGCAGTGGTGGTTTGTTCAGCGCACGAGCTCTGGCTGCGAACGGTCTGACAAACCACTTTCTCCCAAACTCATAAACGTCTCGTCATGTTTTAGTCACAAAGAGCTATTTTTAGCTTGTCATTGTTGTAGGGAATTCTACAATACGATGATCGAAAGGTTGGTGAAGAATAGCAGCAGTCAGGATGTCTTATGCAGGAGAAGTTTATTGCCATCTTTGCGGGACCCAGAGACATGAACTCAGACATGCCAGTCCTAACATTCAAGCCTGTCTGTGCTTCCCCAGAGACACGTAAATACCCTACAAGCCCGTCACACTCACGCACGCAAGCATTCAGTGGCTGATAGTAGGCGCCTGAACACCCAGTCAAGGCTATAAAGAGATAGTACGACCGCACAGCTTGACCTACGGGCAGTACGACATTATAGATTAACACAGTATGATAACTAGCGATTTAATATTATCTCTTACAATTGTTATGATATTGTCAACGAGTTTTATTTTTATCGGCCTATTGACATTGATGGATAAACCACAGAAATATTAAGCTTCATTGATTTGGAAGATGTAACATTGTTGAGTAAAGATGTCAGGGTTTAATTATTTGGCAAAAACAACAGTGAATGAAAGCAATTACAAGCTGCAGATTGAGTGAGCTTTTGACTTACGATAGCGTTTTCTTTCTCCATATGTATCTACAATGTTTGTACGGAGTGCTTTGATCAAAATGAATCAACTATATCAAAGCGACATCTGTGCACCGAGGCAACGCAGGATTAAAAACTGGTTATGCATCCTGCTCTATCCCTCTGTTGGCAACAAACACTGCACCCCAAATAATCACTTTTGCACAGTAATTTTGTTCATTTTGCGCATCCAATCCCTCAAGGGAAACACAGCCAGAGACACGGCAAGTTTTGGATTAGACATTCAGCCGCGCGCTCCAAAAAGTAATAAGTTAGACTGGCAAATAACAGCTCACCGGTGCGCGCCACTGTGATAATCTCCAGTGCAATAAGGTACATGGGAGAAAATTGATTGGCTTTACCATCTCGTAAAACAGCCTGGATACATGAGGCAAGTAAAACAATGTAGTTTCTCAGTTTACTTGAGGCAAGTAAATATTTGGGCTCCCAGGCAAAAAGCAGATTTATGCTTTAAGTTTGTTTACATGCAGACAGATTGCCTTCACCGTTATATAAATAATGGTCAGATTCACGTAGCTCTTTTCTAACTCCACCGGGCGTTCAAAGCACTTTACATCAAGGAACTTTTCAGTCACTCACTTTGATGCATAGTGTATGCAAATACTGGAGGCATGTGTAACATAGGACACAACGACAGTATGGACGGGCGGGAACTGACATCGAACCAGCGTCTTTTGGACTAGAGGGCCAAACGGTTTACCAACTGAGCTACTGCTTCCTTACAAAACATTTGTTAATAATTATGTAGTGATTAGTTAACCGTACAAACAATAGGAGTAGAATAGGAGAATAGGAGTCTGTGTTTTAACCTCCACCTTAAAGGGGGGGTATTACGTAAAATCGACTTTTTCAAGCTTTATATCATGTTATTATGTCATTCCCTCATTAAACACATGCCTGGAGTGTTGCCTTGGCTCATTCACATATTTTTGAGTAATCAGTAAAAACTTCGACTGCAGCCATTTTAGGTGTAGCTATGCCTCAGTCCTCCTAGGAACGCCCCCACCTCCTGGAGACGCCTCTGGACCTTTCGTCACCAGCCAAGCCACCAACCACTGCTCCTCAACTCAGCAGAGCCCCCTCCCCGCACAGTAGTGTTGTTTAGATGCCACAGCAGTGTGCTGAAGGGGGCGTGTCGGAAAGCTTCTTAAAGAGACAGAGGCCTATTTCAAGACGTTCAGTACAGCCATTTTGAGAGAGCAATTTTATTCAAGGCAGTTATTTTAATTTACTGCATATACAGACCAACAGAAGGTTACGTCATCATTGGAGTATGCTATAGACTGGTGCTATGTGATTGAAAAAAGCATAATACCCCCTCTTTAACTGAGCGTATTTCCTCCAGTTTGGCTTTACCCAAATCTAAAAGCTTCTGGACAGGAACCAGTGTAATCGTTCATTTGAAAGCTAGGACCTACAAAACTGATCTAAATGGATCTTTTTCCTTACATTGTTGCTGTGTTGTCGTCTTTTTCCATCAAATTTTGTCACATTTTTGTTGCACCTTCATCCTGTTTTTGGACACTTTTTTGTTGTGTTTTTGTGTGGCTTTTTTAATGCACTTCATGGCTCTATGTTTTCATCCTCCTCTTCTTTTTTCGCTATGTTGACAATCTTTTTTCAATGTGCTTGGTTCAGGTGGGGATTAAGAGGTTATAAAAGAAGCTCGCAATGATACAATAAATGAGCCCAACCTTGGTTTGAAGGTTCAACGTTAGATTCTCATATTATTGAATCAAAACTTGTGTCCCACAGTGAAGCAGAGTTTTTCTCCAGGCTTAATAGCGATTTATAGATATTTGTACTGTAGACAATTAACCCTACCTTCATCCAGCAAATTGTCAATATAGTATGTAAAACTACTTGGACATTGTGTTGTTGTAACCTACAGTCTATAAATGTTGTGTCTATAGGTGCGGTGTGCTGCAGTCTTTGCCTTGGGGACTTTCGTGGGAAACTCTGCAGAGAGGACAGACCACTCCACCACCATAGATCATAATGTGGCCATGATGCTCGCTCAGCTCATCAACGACGGCAGCCCCGTGGTCCGCAAGGTCACTGCGCCGACACTCAAACACAGAACATTAACGCTCACTATTGTATCTGCAGTGTGATGCCCGTGTGTCAAAATGTCTTAGAACATGGGGCGAAGGAACCAACGAGGGTCAGTGTGTCGTCAAATCATCAAAGACTTTGACCCGATCACTGATAGTATGTGTAACGTGGTCACAATAAACTCGCATTGTAATAAAAAAAAGCCTAATCAAACAACACAGATAGGGAGATAAGATTTCCAACAGAAAATGAGCTGATGAGACCGTAGATACAAAAATAAAAGTCCATATGAAATAAATGCTCAGTTATATTTAGAAAATTATAGTGAGAACCAAGAAATAGACCAGGCATTGGCAAATTAGTGGTGTGACTTTATCACTGTCCTTGCAGAAGCCGCATTGGAGAAACATTATCCAATAATTTGTAGCTTAAAATGAAGTCATAAATGGGACTAAACTGTGCTTAAGGCAATGTTGTCCTCAAAATCCATCTCACTTTTTAATTTAGGTCCCTCATAGAGACATTAATCTTATAGGAAAGGCTTTATCACAGTTTTACCCCATGATATCTGGGGATTTGTTACATTTTTATCACATGAGGAAATTACCTTGAAGAATAATCAGCATTTTGTAAATTAATGCTTTTTTGTTCACGATTAACAGGAGCTGGTTGTAGCGCTGAGTCATCTGGTCGTCCAGTACGAGAGTAACTTCTGCACAGTGGCCCTTCAGTTCATAGAAGAAGAGAAGAACTACTCTGTGCCATCACCAGCCAACACTGCAGGTAAAGGACCGAGACAGCACGTTTAAGTGTTTGTACACATTTTGGCAATTTTATATGTGCATTATTTGTTTGTTTTAAATTTGTTTGCCCCCTTGAAGCCAGTGTAGCCAAAGAAGTGACTTTGGGCTCTAACTGAATATGATTTCTGGACACAAGCCTTAGAGATGAAGTTATAAAATTAGCTCTGAATGTTAAGGGGTTTATTTGAGATGAAAAATAAAACAAAACGCCATGCTACAGAGCAGTATAGCAATACTAATGCGCACTGCAGTTATGACCAACGTGAGTGAGAACTGTCAGAACAAAACAAACCACCGCACCCAGTCAGTGTATCAGAGCTAATCAGCGCTACTGTTAGCGTGAGGAGCCAGACCGCTTTAGCCGACTATCCAAATACAAGCGCTATAGTCCTACATGTTACTGGTTCCGCACTGTCAAAGCCAGAGAAAGTTTCCCCCCCCAAAAAGCTTTGCTTTACCGGCTTTGACAGCCGTTGTGTGCAGGATGTTATTTTGAAAAGGAAAAAAACAAAACATTGTATAAGGCTTACTCTATTTTTGCTATACAGATTATCGGAATCCCTACATTAATATACATTAATCTAACCAGGTTAATTAACCACATGTTGTGAGTTTTTGTTCAGGAAGATTTCACCAGAATAATCTTAGATGGAAATATCGATATTATCGTTTATCGGATTTTTAGGAGATTATGTATCATATTAAAAGGCCTACCTCTCACCAGAAAAACCTACAAAAAACAATTGATTCTGGAGGTTGTTAGAGACGACTGTGATCGAAAGTTAAAGGTGCCGTGCTGACCACATACAGCTTGGGTCACTACAGAGTCGACTACAGGGTTCAAAATATATGCACAAATTATCTACTTTTCACATAAAAAGTTGCACAATGCACCTTTAAACATTTGAGGATGTACAAAAATGATTGGATCAACATGAAATCTAAAAAAATATTTACTACAGTACCTCCCAGCCTCTTCTGCTTGGAACTGATTTACCAGGCTAAGACGTAAACTACATTTATGTAAAGTCCTAAATATGTCGCCTGAAGGTGTGACGGTGTTCAAGTCTAGATTTAAATCGGTCTACTTTATTGATCGTGTGAATCATATTTGTTGTTGTGTTAAGTTTTGGTATGTATGAAGTGCTTTAAATCACAAATAGTACAAATAAACTTTCCTTACTGACTTACTGCCATGCCACAGCAAGTCAGTAAAACCAGTCTAGAGCCTTGTCAATTTCACATTTGGTGCACCTGTGTGTTTTAACTTATTTATCTCTTTTCACACAGAGCCTGGAAACCTGACTCCAGTGAGGGACAGCCCGGCCATCCCACGCCTGCGATCGGTCAACTCCTACACCAACATTCGCGCAGCTACAACGGCACGCAACCTGAATAAGAGCCTGCAAAACCTGAATCTCAACGAAGACGGTGAGAGAGAACGAGAGAAAGAAAGAGAGGAGGGAGGAAGAAGGAAAGGAAGAAGGAAAGGAAGGAATGAAGGAAAGGAGGAAGGAAAGAAAGAAGGAAGGAAGGAACAAAGGAAGGAAAGGAAGGAAGAAGGGAGGAGGGAAGGAAGGAAAGGAAGGAAGAAAAGGAAGGAAGGAAGTAAGGAAGAAGGAAAGGAAGGAAGAAGGGAAGGAAGGAAGAAAGGAAGGAACAAAGGAAGGAAGAAGGAGGAACAAGGAAAGGAGGGAAGGAAAGAAAGAAGGGAAGGAGGGAAGGGAAGAAGGAAAGGAAGGAAGAAGGAAGGAAGGAAGAAGGGAAGGAAGGAAGGGAAGAAGGAAAGGAAGGAAAGAAGGGAAGGAAGGAAGGAAAGGAAGGAAGAAGGGAAGGAAGGGAAGGGAAGAAGGAAAGGAAGGAAAAAGGAAGAAAGAAAGAAGGAAGAAAGGAAAGGAAGGAAAGAAGGGAGGGAGGGAAGAAGGAAAGGAAGGAAGAAAGGAAGGAAACAAAGGAAGGAAAGAAGGGAGGAGGAAAGGAAGGAAGAAAGAAGGAAGGAAAGAAGGGAGGAAAAGGAAGGAAAGGAAGGAAGAAGGAGGGAAGGAAGGAAGGAAGGAAAGGAAGGGAAGGAAGGAGAGGGAGAAATATTGAGGGTAGCTACAAAGGTGGACAAGGGGCATAAATAAACATAGGCAGGGATGGAGACGGACTGTCGAATCAAGACAAAGAAGATTTAACTGGCTCGATAAAAGGAATGAATTTAACAAAAGCCTCCAGCACATTCAACCGTGATTTTTCTCTGCGCTGGTTGTAAAAGTAGCGAACCGCGGGCAAACTTTTGCAATTTATTACTGTTAATCCCGTGAGCAACTCCGTAAATATTCATAAAATTACTGAGAGATTGTGGACAGGGTTTGTGGAAAATAAGTTGGCCATTTCTCAGCTCCGCGAGTGTGCAGGAAAAGCTTTGCAAAATGATTGGGTTAATAAATATCATGCGCTGCCGTGATTTGCATAATGGAGGAGATGAACACAGAACACATGTTTTGAGATGCGAAACTAAAAGTGTGAAGTGGCTTAATATGCAGAAAACAGACTCAGCAACAGGAGCTGTCCATGGTGCTGAAGGGCACAGGGCTCTGTTTATCAGAGACTAAACCAGTTTTTATCATTTGTCTTTAGGTAGAAGAGTTGTTAAATCGATGAATCAACATTTTAAAACCACATATTCATTGGATATATATAGAATACACACATTTAATAATGCTTTGGTATATTGAGGTAGGAAACATTTGCGATAAGAGATATTATTGAAGACCTTTAAGTACTGCAGAAACTCTCTTAGCTTAAAATGACACTTAAAGGGGGGGTATTATGCTTTTTTCAATCACATAGCACCAGTCTATAGCATACTACAATGATGACGTAACCTTCTGTTGGTCTGTATATGCAGTAAATTAAAATAACTTGCTCTCTCAAAATGGCTGTACTAAACGTCTTGAAATAGGCCTCTGTCTCTTTAAGAAGCTTTCCGACACGCCCCCTTCAGCACACTGCTGTGGCATCTAAACAACACTACTGTGCGGGGAGGGGGCTCTGCTGAGCTGAGGAGCAGTGGTTGGTGGCTTGGCTGGTGACAAAGGTCCAGAGGCGTCTCCAGGAGGTGGGGGCGTTCCTAGGAGGACTGAGGCATAGCTACACCTAAAATGGCTGCCGTCTAAGTTTTTACTGATTACTCAAAAATATGTGAATGAGCCAAGGCAACACTCCAGGCATGTGTTTAATGAGGGAATGACATAATAACATGATATAAAGCTTGAAAAAGTCGATTTTACATAATACCCCCCTTTAGGCTCTGTTTGAAAAGTACTTAATCTTCAAATATCCCAAAATGAACATGAAATACAATGAGACACAACTGACTTTGGGTAAAAAAATAAAGTATTACATTAGAAAAATGGGGGGAATTGTAAATAAATGCACTGACGATAAATACTGAGCCCAAAAATGTATCTGTCATGTATTGAACGATAAGTCGATATAGTAATTATCGTAGCGGCTTCACTATAGATGGATAAAACCACAGCCAACAAAGCACTTTTGGCCTTTACACAAAAGTCCATTACCTGCTTTTTGCTAGTTGTGGAACAAGAAATGTTTTGTTGTTCAGTATATTGTGAAAGCAGTTTGTTAATAAAGCCTTTGTGCGCTGTGACTTTATATAAATCGCTAGTTGTTGTTTGTTTTACTCTGACAGCATTACTCCCGGAAAGCTGTGAAACATACTTATAAAATCATCCCTGTGAAGAATCGGGGTGTTAAAAATGTGTTAGGGAAGAAAGGAAAGAGTTTGGACTAGGCCTGGGGCGGTAACCGTATTACCGCCATACTGCGGTCACATGACGTGCACCCAAAGCTGTTTTATCCATCGCCTACGCCTTTCTATTGTCCATACGTTTATATGCGTTGGAGTGAGTTTGATTGTATGTAACAAAAAAACAGGTACTGTATATTGAGGAAACATAATATTAATTCATCACATAACTTCCTGATGCAGCGGCTGCACATTGGATTAATAGTGTAATTCGCAATGCTCATACTTTTTGAAGTCCAGTCAACCTATTCAATGCATACACAAATTACAGCACCATGTTTAATAAAAGACCATAAACATGTCAGACTGCTCCTTTTGTGGTGGAGACTTAAATGAGTTGTAATATCTTTAAAGTGCATCTGACACATTAGACACAATTTTTTGCTAAAACCCAGTTAACACAATTATATTTAAAGGGGGGTATTATGTAAAATCTACTTTTTCAAGCTTTATATCATGTTATTATGTCATTCCCTCATTAAACCATGCCTGGAGTGTTGCCTTGGCTCATTCACATATTTTTGAGTAATCAGTAAAAACTTAGACGGCAGCCATTTTAGGTGTAGCTATGCCTCAGTCCTCCTAGGAAGCCCCCACCTCCTGGAGACGCCTCTGGACCTTTCGTCACCAGCCAAGCCACCAACCACTGCTCCTCAGCTCAGCAGAGCCCCCTCCCCGCACAGTGTGTTGTTTAGATGCCACAGCAGTGTGCTGAAGGGGGCGTGTCGGAAAGCTTCTTAAAGAGACAGAGGCCTATTTCAAGACGTTCAGTACAGCCATTTTGAGAGAGCAATTTTATTCAAGGCAGTTATTTTAATTTACTGCATATACAGACCAACAGAAGGTTACGTCATCATTGTAGTATGCTATAGACTGGTGCTATGTGATTGAAAAAAGCATAATACCCCCTCTTTAAGGTTTTGCTAAAAAAAAAAAAAAATGTACCCAGCTTTCTTTAGTTTTGTGATGTTTACAGTTGCCGTGCCAACCATGTTATGTCAAATGGAAATGAGTCAAACTGCTATGGAACTTTACCTCTATCTATGTCACTTCCTATTTTCTGCCCAACATTTCTTCATTAAACTTGTTGCTTCACTGAAATGAAATGATAACTGGCTTTAAAACCTGACATTTGCACTTTAAGGCAAATATTGGCCTTTTCATTGCGCAGTAATGTTTACAGTAAACTATGCACTGTCATCGCTGAGTTGTTACAATAGCATCTGCATCATTGGGTAACACATGCATCAGGAAAAAGGTCAGTGCCTTCTGGCCAACTACTCAGTCTATAGTGAAGCCTCTGACTTTTTTGTTTTGTTTTTTTCCCACCAGTGTTTACCAGAACTCTGTATTTTCATCATCTCCACATTTCAGCCCAGAGGATTCATTGGTTCAGTCTGAATCAGAGTAATATCTTGCCGGTTTAGTCGGCTTGAATGAAAGTTATGCGCCGCTAGACTGATCCGCACAGTTTTACAGCAGTGTCTTATTTGATTTTGGTTTGGCCCATTTGCACTGCGTTTGTCTTTTTACAACTATAATAATGATATAAACTTATTTATATCGCACTTCCGCAGCAGCTTGAGTGCTCGCCTAATCCAATAAGCGTTACCTGTTTTTCCTCTTGAATGCTTCCGACACTTACAATGCCAGGGATATTCTTTATAGATTTACTGTAAGATGGCTTTCTTTTCGTCTAGGCGGACAAGGAGCCTTCTCTCCCGGAAACATCAGCACGAGCAGCAGCGCCAGCAGCACCTTAGGGAGTCCCGACAACGACGAGTACATACTGTCATTCGAGACCATTGACAAGATGAGGCGGGTGTCGTCCTATTCATCACTCAACTCCCTCATAGGTAACAAACATGTATAGCACGTAGAATGTATTTCTGTATTTTAATGAGCGGTGCTGAACCAAACTGATGACAAGCACTGATTACCAGCTTGTTAATAATATTGAAGAGGCCCAAACATCACTGCCGGTAAGAGCGACACAAAAATTGGTGAGCATCTATCGTTTATTCACTGTACTGTTTTATTGATCCAGCATACTGGTTTGCAGCTGTGGATGTGTGTCTTTCCTCAAATACTGTTTGCAAATAATGTGTCACTACTGTTACTAGCATCACTACTGCTATGCTTACTTGAACCACAGAGGTCCACTTACTACAAGGTGTAGGAACTTCATATTAAGTAAAAATGTAAAGTTTAGTCAAATCAAAACATTCTCAACCTGATCTGCTACATCCAGTGGAGTTCTGGCCTGTTTGTTGTCCTGAGCGAACAATCTTTCCAATCCCCCTCACTCGAAATGACTCGCCTCTTTTTAAATTGTCATATTTACTTCCCTGTCCGCATAAAGCCGACTTAAGGCAGTACTAAGTAACTTGTTTACCTTAATAAATCCTTTCCGTAGTCCCTCTGGGGGTAATACAAGTGTTAATGGGCCAGAACACCACAATTGCAACTTTGCTGCCACCGGTCGGAGCAGCAATACACACTAATAGAATCACGAAGAAGAAGCTAACAGGCTAACGGGCAAAGCTAACTGCGGGCTAGCGCCACTTTAAACAGTATTTACAGCAAAGTTTGAGTGAAAAATATTATTTCATTGTGTAATTAGATGAACAATATCCCTCTCTCCCTTTGTCTTTACTGTCAGCGTAGTATTTACTCTCACGGACAATTAATAAGTAAAAAAACGCAACATGCTATGACACCTGCAGTGGCGCTTATGGCCTCTAGGGGCATGAGTTCCATAGTACTGCTACAACAGGTCAAATCTCTGTGATCACTGGCATCATAGTATATCCATGCATGTACTTTTACATTTAAACATCTTTTTGCACTTTTGATAGTGTAAACTTGGACCAAACTTAATTAAAAGTATGGTCGTAAATATTCTTAAACCATCAGAAATCCTAAAATCTACTTGTATTAAGTTTACAGCTACTGCAGTACAATGTGATATCTGTTTTAAAGATAAAGAAAAAGTTCAAATTCACGACATAGTACATCTGACCTCTACTCCTTCTACTATTGTACTATAACTTTCTACCTTTACTCAGATTACTGTTTTCCACTCCGCCATAAAGCATTTCTTAGGTTAGAAACTTAAAATGTCTTTGTAACATTGATAGTTTTGTAAAGACTCAGAAGCAGTATATTCCACTGTGACTATTGTTAAGTTCTTTCAATCTGAAAAAGTCATCTGCTCTTTGGAAAGGAACCGTGACACAACACTACACAGAGACACAGACTCCCTCGAGCAAAAGACAGAGGACGGTAAATTAACTGTAAAATGTCACTGCACCAGAGCTGGGTCCATAGGCCGGACTCTAGAGAGACCCCATCAGAGCGGGACAAGGACAAAACACAGTCCAGGAATAGACCAGGTGCTGTTTTTGTAGTTTTTGCAGACTTGTACAGGACAGCGGAGCAGAGGGGCTGACAGGACGGCCCACAGGAGTCAGCTGAGGCCGTTTAGTGGGTTTCCTCCTTGGTTTGCGTTGTTACTCTCAGCTGATTCAGGCGTCATAACATCCAGACAGGAAACACAAGGTGACTCGAGATATCACTAAATAAGTGCTATATATCGCACTTTCCTTTTTCTTTTCTTTTTTGTATAAAAGTCCAGCTCTCGTCCTAATTTTTGTAATTTACTTAAAGAGGGGGTATTATGCTTTTTTCAATCACATAGCACCAGTCTATAGCATACTACAATGATGACGTAACCTTCTGTTGCTCTGTATATGCAGAAAATTAAAATAACTGCCTTGAATAAAATTGCTCTCTCAAAATGGCTGTACTGAACGTCTTGAAATAGGCCTCTGTCTCTTTAAGAAGCTTTCCGACACGCCCCCTTCAGCACACTGCTGTGGCATCTAAACAACAACAACACTGTGCGGGGAGGGGGCTCTGCTGAGCTGAGGAGCAGTGGTTGGTGGCTTGGCTGGTGACGAAAGGTCCAGAGGCGTCTCCAGGAGGTGGGGGCGTTCCTAGGAGGACTGAGGCATAGCTACACCTAAAATGGCTGCCGTCTAAGTTTTTACTGATTACTCAAAAATATGTGAATGAGCCAAGGCAACACTCCAGGCATGTGTTTAATGAGGGAATGACATAATAACATGATATAAAGCTTGAAAAAGTTTACATAATACCCCCCCTTTAAATGTTACCTTTGTATTTAGTAGTATTCGGGACAGTTTTCAAATGTCACAAAATGTTTGGCGTGTTGTGCACACCTGGTAAACACCAAAAGTTCCTCGTCCTCCCTGGGATTGTGACAAATGGCCAATGGAGGATTCCCTTTATTATTCGGGACTTATTTTATCATTGTATTTTGAGTCATAAACGTCTTCTAGCAAACTTGTCACGTCCCGCTGTGTGCCGTTCCCACGTCGGGCCTGAAAATGAGTTGAAATGGAAAACCTTGCGGAAAAGGCAAACGGAGCTCTTGAGAACTGTAAATTTAACTTGGCGTCAGAGCCGGTTCAGGTGTAATGAAATTTCCTTTTCAACACGTTTTCTTTGATTTGTTTCCGCGTTCATTTCTGTTGAAGGCTCTGTGTCGAGTGGGTGGGTTCAGCCTCGCATCAAATTGGCCACCAGAGGCAGCTTTGATTTAACTTAATATTATGTGATATGTGATAATAATATTTAGACGTTTCCCAGATCAGCTTCTGCATGTGGCAAAGGTTTCGTCTCATCAAACGTGTTTACGTTTAAAGGCCCTGTGTCTGAGGGAAGCAAACGACTATATTTCTTCCTTCGAGTCGCCTGATAGTCCCGCTAGACACGTTGGATATGAGATTTGTACGTCACCAGTAAGTAAATAGATGCTGGTCGGACTCGAAAGTGCGTGCTAATGTCCTGCTGTAGCAAAGACAAGCCCCACACCTCTAACCCTCACAGAACAACATCCCCATGTCACCCCTCACCCCGCACCACGCAAACACAAATCTGAATGTCAGAAACAGACAGCGAGAGCCGGCTACAACTTTACGGGCTTTCACTTGATAACAACTACAGTATGTACACAAAACACTAGTAAACAGCACATTTACAAGTGTAAAAGCTGATCAAACTTACAATTCACTGTCAGAGGTCCAGCTAATCCACGGCTGCAGCCTCAAAAAAGCCTTTTACTCTTCAAAGAGAAAACTTATTGTCCGCGTCCTTGGGCAAGGCACTTCACCCTCCTTGCCTCCAGTGTCTGCGTACATTGGTGTATGAATGAGAGAGTGAATGGGTGAGTGGATCCTTGCTGTAAAGCGCTTTGAGTGCCTAAAGTAGGTGGAAAAGCGCTATATAAGTTGAGACCATTTACCATCCTAACTTTGGCCTGAAAACGAATGGGTTGCGCCCCCTAGAGGGTAAACTCTGCTACTAAATTAGAATTTCCTGATTGCTGGAGACGTGTCCACGGCCTCCACAGAACGTCATAAGCCGCACCAGCTCCACACATCGTCATCAGGTGCTGCCCATTGTCCTGCCCCTGTACCTGTGGTTTATAACCAAGTCCCTCCCACGTAAGTCTGCTGTGATTGTGCCAATGCAAAGGCCCACACACTCACCCCCGCATGTCACCCCCAAACTTCAGAGACCGCCTCTTTCACGGCAATTTTTGACTTTTGTTTGTGGGTGGGGAAAGGCTTTGGCACGCCCGTTTAGGTACTCTTTAAAGATCCTCTTCCAGTGACGCATGACTTCCTGTTTGTCCGAGTATTCCCTGGGCTCGATCTGACAGGAGCTGTGGCATCAGGATTGGATTTTTTCCAGAATGCGACAGGATTGGCCAGTTATCCTGTCGATTGAAACACACCACGCGAGTATTGAGATTGACCTTTATTAAAATCTTGATTAGAGTAAAATTCTGTTAATTGCCCAGCCTTGCATGAACGATAATATCTTCAATACCTTTGCTAAAATATGTGTAATCTAGAACCATAAAACGGAACAATAGTGTTAATTTATTACATCGAAAACTATTTCTTTTAAAATTCTTCATTTATTTGAGCTGAAACAACTTCCTTTAATGCTGTCCCTGGACTCAACAGGCATCAAAACCTGGTCTCTAAAGATACTTTTACTTTTTTGATACCAGTAGTACCTAAACTTTTTTTAATACCATACTGGTATCGTTTAGGGGTACACAGCCCTAGTAATATGTAATGTGGTTTGGATTACGAAACAAAATGGCACAACGTTGAAATCTGTTATACGTGCTTTAAGATGCAGTCGATATAGTATGTATGAAAAGTCATTTATTCCTCAGTAGATCCCGTTTTCCATTCACGGTGCTCATCAAACTCAGCTGGGATTTTGCCACCATTGTCTCACTTTTGTTGTTTTTCAATTTTATTTGGTTTAAAGTCGACTCATGGGGCTTCCGTTTCATCTTCACTGACTTTAGTTCTCGCTTGTGTATTTTTGCAATAACACAGCGCTCTTACTAGGTTTTTTATCACATTCTCGTACGTGTCCGTGGCCGAAACAAAAGGTTAAAACAACATTATACATAAATATGCCTGGTTGTTGCCGAGTTACTGACTTTGAAACGCTAAACAGGCCATTGCTGGACACTGGTCTGAAAGAGAGCATCAGGGAAAGTGTTATGTGGGAGTCGGAGCAAAGATCTGCCAACGGTTTATTGATTTACATAAAGCACTGTGTCTTTGCCCACTTACTATCATTGTGCAAATCCAACTCCAGAGACGGATAGTAAGAGCGGAGATATGAGAAAATCAATGTGGTTCTTTTCCACTCGAGATGAAAGTTACACATTTTTGGCTTGATGATGTTTGGAACTGAAGCGTTTATGAATGGAATTATGATGATGATGCTTTTATATAGCGCTTTACAATTTCATTATTTTATTATTCATACTCATCCCATACTTGATGGTTGGAAGCTACCACTACAGCAGCCCAGGTCCATGTTTAACACTATCATTTTGTTCATATTTGTGGAGTATAGAGTCTTTCTAAGTTTTTATAATACGGTTAGGGTTAATGTTAGTGTTAGGAGTTAGTGTTAGGGTTAAGGTTAAAGTTAGTGTTAGGGTTAGGAATTAAGGTTAGGGTTAAGGTTAGTGTTAGTGTTAAGGCTTAGGGTTAGGGGGGTTAAGAAACAGGATTTGGTTAAAGTTAGAACAATGTGGGGGGCAGGATCATGGCATTACTGGGTTGGAAAGTGGAAAGACGCAAACAACACGGCTAATGCTACAACAGTTAGCTCATACGATGCTAACGTTATATAAACTTTTCTCCAAACCAGATATAATTAAAAACATGCGACATAACGTTATGTTGAAAGCTGTGACCAAAAGTGACGTTCACTTCACTGATGCAGTGGTTTTGTTACAGTTTTAACATTAGCAGCGCTCCTCCAACTGAGGGCCGCCATTACTGTCTTCATCTCATATACGAACTCATAGCAGTCTTAAGGTTTCCGAGTTTCCAAGTTGTAATTACCAGTTCGAGTGGCGTTCCGAGGCATTTTTCCAAGTGGGAGGTGGGAAATTGATCATTTATCACTAGTTACAAGCGCGCACAATAAAACCAGTGTTTCCCTACCAGGGGTATGAGGTCACAAGCACTTAGCTTAGCAGGGGACATTATTTTAGCTTTGTTTTGAACACATTGTCTTCTGGGCATTTTCTAAATAATTGGCAGTAATCTTTTATTTATTTGTTTATTGGGTTGGGACAGTGCATGTTAATGAACATCCATCCATCCATCTTCTTCCACTTGTCCGTTGCCGGGTCGTGGGGGCAGGCGTCCAAGCTGCCCAAATCACATTGCACCAGCCCCTTATGGGTCCTCCTGCAGGTGGTGGGTCCACAGAAGGACGGCCTCACGATTCTAACCGGGCCTGTTGGTCTCTCATAAGGGGCTTCTGAACTGCTCTTTGTCTGACCCGTCACCTAGGACCTGTTTGCCTTGGGAGACCCTACCAGGTGCTAATTTGCATCCGTTGTCCCCCACTCGCACTCTCAAACTATTGTACATGTTTTTAGGGGTAGGGGAAACCAGAGTGCCCGGAGGAAACCTATGCAGACACGGGGAGAACATGCAAACTCCACACAGAAAGGCCCGTTTAGGTGGGAATGGAACCCGGGACCTTCTAGCTATGAAATACAAGTTCTAACCGCTGCTCTACCGTGCTGCCCTAATCTTGACACCAGGCTATATAAAAGTATAAAGAAATGTCCAAGGGGTACGCGAGACACAAAAGGTTGGGAACTACTGCCTTAGACCGCCACCAATCTCTCACTCACCCAACTACATTCATACAGAGACCCACTGACATCTAGATGGCTTTGCTCCTGTTACTTTACGGTTTTATTTGCATATTTTATTGTACTTTTGTAAATCCACCAACTTGTGTCACTTTGCTTCTCAGTACATGCATACAGTATTTTGTAAATTTAGCTTATTATGTTTTCTCTTTTATTAGCTTAGTTCATTTTTATTTTGCATTTCCTCATATAATTTATTTCATTATTAACCTTAGTGTTTCATGTTGCACCATTGACTAAAGCAAATTCCCAGTTTATGCTGCAGTGGCATTAAAAATGGTTTGTGAGTGATTGCTCTGAATATACAGTAAGGACTCAGTGGTTAGACTCCAACCACTTATGAATAAAGATTGTTCTTTTAGTAAGACAGAAGGTTTGCTTACTTGCTTTACTAATTTCAATCACTTCCTGTATTCTTCCTCAGAAGCGTCACGTGATGGTGAAACGACGTCATAGGCAGCTTACGTGGATTTATTGCCTGTCACTTCACGTTACAGGAAGACAAACCTTGTGTCTTGATAAAAGAACAATCTTTAATCATTTTCACTAAGAAGACTAGCTATCACTTACATTTTCATATCTATCCCACGGTCCATTTCATATAAACATCACTGAAAATGTCACACCGAAATTGTTTCATCTGAGCTGTCAGACTTGATTAAATGAATTTGCAAGTGATGGTTGCCCCACACAGTTTAAATGACTCAGCTTCTGTTTGTTCGGACTAAAAACAGGTGGCCCAAATCAAATTAGTTACAAAATCTAAAACAGATGACTGGATTTATACGAGAGAACAAGAAAGCAAAATATACAGTGAGTTTTTATTTGTGCAGCGTGAACTACATTTGTTGCAGACTCGTTCCCTCCACACTGGCCCCTCTGTGCTTTCCTCGTCATAAAGAATAAGCACAGCCCAGTCTGGACGAACTTCTCAATCTCTGCTTTCCAACTTTCTCTTGCATTTTTTATGCCTCTCTCATTTACAACTCCCCCCCACCAAAAGAAATTACTCTGCTGTGTTTAAAGTATTTAACGTCATCTGCTAGAATTGAGAAGGCCATAAAACAGTGAGGCATGGGCCCATTTAGGCAATAGTTAACATCTTTACAACTGCACATCCATTTCAGTCGGAGCGCGTATTTGGGATGATGCAAGTGTCATTTCAGGACACCGGTGCAACTCGCGCCCCTGAGTGATTGTCCCGTACCGCTCCTTCATGTGGACAGTAGGGGGGGAGGGGCGGAGAGGGGTTGTGGGTAATTTGTGTTCTCCGTAATGTAGTGTGGCAGCTAAATGGGAAAGCAACCATATCTCACATTTGTCAGTCTTGCTGTTTACTGCGGCAGCGCTAACAGGCTAGCCACCGCCCGCTAATCACATCCTGCCCCTCAGGCTCCAACCTAATCACCTCTTCAACGCACTCACTCATCTTCTCGGCTTTTTTCATCCCAAATTCACTGAGAAATGCAGCTCCGACAGCCCCCCCGTGCTCACTTTTGTGAATGCGCTCATTTGGTGTCCCAATTTTCTACAGTAGATTTGTGTGATGATGATTCTTCTGTGGTTCGACCTACATTCCCAGACAGATGCTGCGTCACCCGCCAAGTAGTGTACAGTTTAAAATTCAGTTTACATATTCAGTTGCATGTTCACATAGTATGCGCTCACTGCCTGATCAAAACAATGAGAAAAGGTGACACACACAGTAACATGCTTCTAATGTCAGTAGATTTATTCATGTTATGCAGTGTTACTTTAAGTTTTCACCAAGACTTCAAGTTGGCCCACAGCAAAGCCCTCTCCAGCACGTCCCAAAGACTCTATTGAGTTTAGGACAGGGCTATTAATGGAAATTTTATTGGCAGAAACCGCTCCTAGATTTGGAATTTGGATGAGACAATGACATATTTGTGTGGGTTAAATGACACTGGACCAAAGCATTACGTTGTTGTTTGAGCAGAGGTTTGTATAAAGGGGCTTTTCCACTGGCAGACACTACACAGCCCAGTGCCTGGTCAACCTGGTTGGGCGAGCTTTTCCACTGCCGAGGCCAGGGCCAAACCGGGCTGACCAGGTATACGTTTTGGCACCGACCTCTGGCTGTGGCCAAAGTGCTAAACCGTGACTAATGTGACGTGAACAGACACTGGCCTCTGATTGGCAAACGAGAGAGAGGACAGCCCTCACTACATGCTGGTCATATGGATTTAATATTTCACAACATCATACTGCTGTTCTAAAAGGTGCTTTTGCCGATATTAGCATTTAGCCGCTGTTAGCGCAACTTTAGCTTGTGTTAGCGTAACATTAGCATGTATCTTACCTTCATAGTTTGTCTTTAGCTGCTTCTTTCCTCTAGTATTTGCCTTGGCACCTGTGAATGTTTCCATAAACCCCACTAGAAGCAGCATTTATCCACATTTGTTCTTATAGCTTCTTACAAAACTTTTCAGGCCGTTCTGTTGTTGCTTTAGTACAGCGCACATCTGTGGGGCCCAGCCAACAACAACTGCGGTTGTGTAGTGTATTGGAAACACAAGTGTGTACTGGGTAGAGTCGATACGTGACAAGGCGAGTAGTTAATGTCTAATGGAGTTGAGGTCTGGAGTCTGTGGTGGGCAATCCAATATGTTAATGGAATCCTGGCATTGTCATCTTGGAATATGCCACCAGGAATACAAAATAAAATCTATGGTTATTGATTAAATAACCTGGCCACCCAGTATATTCAGGCTGACCTCATTCTTTTGCCACATAATGTTGCTGGACCTAGATTTGACCAACTCCAGCAACCCCAGATCATACAAATCCAGGGAGTAAGTTTTTGTTTTGTATCTTGGCCAGGCTGTCTAGTTTCCTCGACTGAATTGCAAAGGTTTCTGTAAAACAGCGTAAGGACAAACGATGCTATTTCAGTGACATAGACACGAAGGCTTCTGCTGTCATCCTGATACAAGGTGAGGTTCACAGTCAAACAGGAGCTTTGTCAAAGTGATAAGACATTTGTGAGTCTAAAAGTTGTTTCTCACCTTTGAATAAAAAGACAAAACAGAGATGGGATTTTGCGACGGAAATTGAACAACAAGCCACCTGCTGTATGTATTTCATACGTAGGATAAAGGTAAAGTGAGAGACAGCAGTATCTATTACCTTAAATGTAAGAATTCAGTTTCAAGTAAAAAGCTCCTTTGCTGATAGTAAACCTGTAGTGGTTTTTCAGTTTTGTCATTACTTTTAGAGTATTGCAGCAGTCAATCCAGTCACTAATTTAAAATCCTGTATTTCTCGCTCAATATGCGCTGTGCTTATAATGTTTATGGCTAACGTCCTGTAGGGAATAGACTACTTCCTGTCCACATTTATTACGTAAATTAAAAACAACGCACGATTTAAAAAGCAGAAGAAAACCTAAATTAACATAAAGCCGAATGTCTTTTATAAAAATGAGTTCAGTTGGTTGTGCTATTTTAACATTTGTTAGCATCACATTAACATTAGCCGTTAGCTTCAATGCTAAAACAGCTACAGTTATAAACACAGAACTGCCCTTCAGTGAAGTGATTGAATCATTACCCAACAGCTGCATATTTTCTGCCATATCATGTTAAAAATGTATTTAATTAAGAGTCTGTAGAGTCTGGGAATGTGATGTCATATCGCTAAGCATCATGGGATTAGCAGCAATAATAAACTAATGGAGATTTTAAAAGGTAAAATACTGGAGTTATTGTTTACATTAAAACACTTGGACACCACAGTGTATTAGATGTATTTACAAGCAGTGGTTGTTACACGGCTTTTTTCTCCACTTTTTATACTGTTTTTAGCTAATGTTGGTCTATGGAACAGCTGCAAAGATGGCGGATCTCCATGGTAACAGTGGAATTTCCCGAACTCTTATACATTTTCCACGGTGAAAAGTGCGAACCGGCTTCCTTTGGACAACCTGCTGAACGTTTGTTTTGTAAAAAGCATCATGTAGAAACTTTAAATGATCATTAATGACTAAATGCGAGTTGTCTGTGTTTCAGGTGTATCGTTCAACAGCGTCTACACTCAGATCTGGAGAGTTCTGCTACATTTGGCCGCAGACCCTTTCCCTGAAGTGTCCGACCTGGCCATGAAGGTCTTAAACAGCATCGCGTACAAGGTGAGCACTGTTTACATACTGTACATGTATCTGGTAACGATGGAGCGGTTTCAGGAAACTGCTTTCTCTTCCTCTCATTACGACTCATTTCGAAGATCTGAATGTAATATGAGTGTCATAATTGACTTTGGTGTCTGTCTATTCGCCGGTCGCCTTTTTTTTTTCCCTGCCTCATGCTTATGCGAAAAAGATGAGTTTCCAGCACTTAGGCCGCACCCTCCCACTGGCACTTTCTCCCTGCAGAAGCCCATTACTTCTGTGCAAATGCAATTAAGGGGCAATGACTCCCCGCGGCTTGGCAGAGCGCGGGCCGTCGTAACTTAAGGAGGCCATAATAACCACCACAGTCCATCCCGGCTCGAACCGCAGGGCGAAATTTCATGGCTTTTTTTGCAGCAACGCCACTTTGATCCCCAACCTTTAGGAGCAGAGTCTCAGTACACTCCTACGGGACAGCATCTATAAACAAGTGGAGAATTTACAGCATACAGAATAAACCATAGTGGAAAAATTAGAATATCATCTCAATTTTGACCTCATAATTAAAGGCCCTGTGCCTCACTTTCAATTATTTTTATGTTGTTGTTATAGTGGAATAAATGTTGTTTTGACATTGATAATTATATTGTAAAAGCAGGTGTTGGTGTTACTGTGAAAGAAAAGCTCCACTTGACAGCGCAAATGTTCTGAAAAGTGCTTATAAATTCATCCTTCTGAAGAATTGGGATGTTAAGTTGAATGTGTTAAGAATGTGTTTGCACCACAACTAACAATTGCAACTTCACTCAGAGCCTCTGTCTATTTTTAAGCAAAAATATCATGTGCAGAGAGTTTAAGTTTAAATTAGGGCTGGGCGATGTGGCCAAAAAATAAAATCTCGATTTCTTTACTCAGTTTGGACGATTACGATTTTAAATCGATTTTATTGGAAACAGTGTTAATTTCGTCGGCTAAAATATTTAGTCTTAATTTTAGTCAAAGTGATATTTCTGACGACTAAAATTGGACTAAAACTAAATTAAGTTTTTTTCATGAGACTAACACTCAATTCTGAAGATATTTTTTGATTAAATCTCGACTAAAATTGAATTACATTTTCGTCAAAAGACTAAAACTAAAACTAAATTAAAATATGTTGTCAAAATGAACACTGATTGGAAATAAACTTAAGTAGAAAATAATACTTCCCGCACGCTGCCAACCTTGCAAAAATAGTTTACAAGGATTAGGTCAATGTTTCGGTCCCGAGACCTTCATCAGGCAAATTGGAAATAAACTTAAAAAGATCTCCTGATTTTTCATATGAAAAAGAACTGCCCACATTAATATTTAGATTTAAAATATAGCCCACAATTTGGCCCATTAAAAATTGTTAGTTCTGTTTTAAATATTCCGTGTCTGCTCTCAAAAGTAAAACTTCCTCATGAGCTCTGCTGTGATTGACATCCGTCTCCATGGAGACTCAAGGGGAAAGGGGCGGAGCTACATGGTGCCACTGCTGCTGCTGCGGTGTCTCCGCCTTGTCTCCGCTCTGAGTGGGAGAAGGGCAGAGGATCAGACCAGAGGGAAACTGTGTTTTAGCGAAGAAAACTCCATCACGCAAAACACAATACACGGCCTTTGTGAAACAGCAGAGATCGTCAGAAAGTCACTGGGTTCCACTGGCGTCATTTCTTAAAACAGTCGCTACGGAGCGTCTGACATGCTGCTAAATTGGCAGCGCGGCGCACGTAAGGCGGACATGGAGCGGCGTACACGATTTTACGATTTTGCCATTTTCCAAATCGTCTGTTTTTAAAAGCATGAATTAATCGAATTAATTCGATTTATCGCCCAGCCCTAGTGTAAATTGACCGGTAATAGGCTCTATGCACGCGGGTGACACGTAACTTCTGAGTGCGATACCCATAGGTCGCGGTCCTTCCCCTCTCGCTATTTTCCCAATAAGGGTTAGCGTCGTCTTGCACGAATCAATGAGTGATTCAAGAAAACATCACAGACACTGCGATACTGATGGGAAGTCATTGGTGTGTCGTTGGATGTAAATACCTGACTTCAGGAAACGTCTGTGTTCATTTAGGTAGGACAAATATGTTCTGATATGCCTGTGATTCTTGTATTAGCAGTGTTTAGGGTCTCCTCTCAGAAGTTAAGGCTCCTTGATGTGCTAAAAATCATAACAATAGCTTCAACATGATTTAAGTTTCTTATTTTTTGCTAAATATGTAACTAAATTGTACTTAATATAACTTTGTTTACCCATTGGAGAGGCTCGCTGCAGCACATATCTGCAGTGTGTGAAGGAGTGCTGATATTCAAAGATATTACCCTGCCCACAGCCAGCATAAAGGGAGGGACGGGTTTTCAGAAAGGCTGTAAAGACCGAGCAAGAAAAAGACACATTTCACTCAAAGCACTGCATTGCTACAGCTCACAAAGAGATTGAAATTTTAACACAGCCTGCAGGTGCTGGTCGAAACAGGCTGAAAACGCAGACTAAAGTTCTTGTTCTTGTGCTTGACAGCTCACAGTTATTACAAGTCATGAGTCACGCCTTTCAAGTTTCGGTCAAAGAAACCAGACCATGATTTTCAGATGTATAACTTTGGTAGGATGTGCTTTCATGTAATAGTTAGAAATTAATTTAAAAGATGAAGATGTTTGTGAGGATAAACATAATATACTGTAGTACAACACTTTGTAATTAAATAAATGTTTTCTATGAAGGAAAGCGAAGGGTGAACCAATGCGCCACAACAAAATAATGTCTTGAAAGCTTTAACTCATCTTTCAAAGACTTCATTCTTGTGTTGACGCTTAAAATGATATATTTCAGCGTATGTATTTAGACTTTCCTCTGCTTTGATTTAGACTTTTCTAAGAGCAGACCATTCATAATTGGCTTCTTTGAGAGAGATTTTATAAGTTCCCGTTACATTGTACTATATTACAAGTCTGCTTCTACTGCACGCCTTCTATCTGGCACTGTGTGTTTGACTTTAAAATTATTTTATTTGTTTATAAATGTCTTCATGGCTCGCCGCCTCAGGTCAGGAGACTCCTCTTTGTTAGTAGTCCCAAGGACTCAAAGGGAACTGAGAGGCGATCATTCTTTTTCAGGTGCAGGCCCAACATTGTGGAATGCACTGCCCTTGCACCTTAGACAGGCAGAGCCTCCTTCTGCTTTTAAGAGAGAGTTTGTTACAAAATGTGGTTTAATTACACAATGAAGTTAAAATGTTATTAGGCAAGGCAAGGCAAGTTTATTTGTAGAGCACAATTCATACACGAGGCAATTCAAAGTGCTTCACAGTTGCAGAAAAAATTACAAGAAAACAGTTAAAATCAATACAACAACACAAAGTTAATCAATTACAGTAAAAGTCAAGAGTGCAGATAAAATACTTTCAGTTTTCATATGCACGGGTAAAAAGAGCTGTTTTCAGCCTGGATTTGAACATTGTCAGAGTTGAGGCCTGTCTCACATCCTCATGAAGACTGTTCCAGATTTTAGCTGCATGAAACTGAAACGCAGCCTCACCGTGTTTATTATTGACTCTGGGAACCACCAGGAGACCCCTCCCTGAAGTTCTCAGGGCCCGAGATGGTTCATACGGCTCTAACATGTCAGAGATGTACTTTGGTGCTAAACCATGAAAAGACTTGTACACAAGCAGAGCTGTTTTAAATTCTATTCTCTGAGTGACAGGAAGCCAGTGCAGAGACCGGAGCACTGGACTAATGTGGTCGTATTTCCTGGTTTTTGTCAGGACTCGAGCAGCAGCGTTCTGGATGTACTGCAGCTGTCTAACAGCACGTTTAGACAGGCCAGTGAGCAGGCCGTTACAGTAGTCTAACCTGCTAGAGACAAATGCATGGATGAGTCTCTCTAAGTCTGGTTTTGACACTATTCCTCTGATCTTAGCAATGTTCTTCAGATGGTAAAAAGCTGATGATGTTATTGCTTTGATGTGGCTGTTTAAGTTCAGGTCTGAGTCCATGATTACTCCTAGATTTCTAACCTGATTTTTTGGTTTTAGAGCAAGAGACTCAAGGTGACTGATAACACTTTGTCTTTGTGTCTGTGGGCCAAAGACAATGATTTCAGTTTTGTCTGAATTTAGTTGGAGAAAGTTGTTTTGCATCCACAAACTGATCTGTTCGATGCAGTGACAGAGAGTATCTACAGGCCCATGTTCACCTGCCGTCAGTGACACGTAGATCTGAGTGTCATCTGCGTAGTTGTGGTACGACACATTGTTGCTGTTTATTAGCTGACCCAATGGAAGCATGTACAGGTTGAATAAGAGGGGTCCCAAGATTGACCCCTGGGGGACTCCACAGGTCATGGAAATTTTGTCTGAGACACAGTTGCCAATTTTGACAAAGTACGTCCTATCCTCGAGATAGGACTTGAACCAGTTTAGAGCAGTACCAGAGATTCCCACCCAGTTTTCTAACCTGTGAAGTAAGATCCCATGGTCCACTGTGTCAAAGGCAGCGCTCAGGTCCAGCAGAACTAAAACTGAGACCTTACCTGCATTGGTGTTCATACGGATATCATTTGTTACCTTGATCAGAGCTGTCTCAGTGCTGTGGTGGGGCCTAAATCCTGACTGGAAAGTATCAAACACATTGTTAGATAGGAGAAAGTAAGTGAGCTGTTGATATATTACTTTCTCTAGGACTTTTCCTAAAAACGGTAGGTTTGATATGGGCCGGTAGTTGTTCAGTACCTTGGGATCAAGGCTGCTCTTCTTTAGAAGAGGCTTAATGACCGCGGTTTTCAAGGCCTTTGGAAATGCTCCAGTCTCAAATGAGATGTTAACAAACTGAACAAGTTGTGGTAACAAGCTGGTCAGCACAGACTTCAGAAATCTAGTGGGTAATTCATCAAGGCAGCATGTACATGAACTCAAACCGGAGATGACCTCTTCGATTGTTTTGCCAGTAACAGGTGTGAAATGTGTCAGCTCAAGGTGTCTAGTTGGTGGCAGGGTTGGTATTTGTGTTGTGGAAATTATGGCATTTTTTATGCCTTGGACTTTATCATAAAAAATATTGCAAACTCATTGCACTTAGATGTAGAGATTAGTTCTAAGGGCAGTGAAACTGGAGGGTTAGTTAATCTGTTTACTGTGGAAAACAGAACACGAGAATTGTTTCTACAGTTTGCGATGATTTTAGAGAAGTATTTCTCCCTTTCTCCACGCAAAATCTGGTTGAACTCACAAAGCACTTCTTTGTATATCTCACAATGAACCTGGAGCTTTGACTTGCGCCATTTCCTTTCGGCTTTTCGGCACTCCCTTTTCTGTGCCCTGACCGAATCTTCACTTCTCCAAGGTGCCTTTTGTCTATTGTTAACCATTTTTACCTTGACAGGAGCAATAGTATCCAAAACATTTAAGACGCTTGATGTATAAGAGTCCAACAGATTATCAACATTTGAACATGGAGGATTTTCAAATCTGATCATTTCCATAAACTGTGTCCTTGTTGTATCATTTATGTGTCTTCTTTGAATAACTCCAGGCCCAACCACTGGTTTTGGTGCAACAGACAAGTCAAAAAAGACACAAAAATGATCAGATAAAGCAACATCAACAACATTCACATTTGATATATTAACACCTTTTGTAATAACTAGATCTAGAGTGTGACCTTTGTTGTGGGTCGCCTCACTCACGTGCTGAGTTAAACCAAACATTTCAAGAACAGCATTAAGTTCTTTTGCATGCCTGTCATTGGTCACATCCACATGCACATTAAAATCACCTGAAATGACCAAACAATCAAAATCAGTGCATATAAATGAAAGTAATTCAGTGAAGTCTTCGATAAAACAATTCTGTGGTGGTTTGTAAATAGTCATATAAAGAATGGAAGATTGTTTTATCTCCATTTTGAAAGACACATACTCAAATGATAGAAAAACCCCAAATGACAATTTGTGGATGACTATATTGTCCCTGAATATTGCACAGACACCCCCGCCCCTCTGGTTTTGGCGTGTTTCAGACACAAAATTGAAATTTGATGGACTACACTCAATCAAAACTGCGTTACCAGTGTTTTTGTCAAGCCATGTTTCAGTTAAAAACACAAAATCTAGATTATAAGAAGAAATAAAACTATTTATTAAAAAGGACTTGTTTTTTAACGATCTGGCATTGAGTACAGCATGTTTAAGATTTATCTGTGTTTGAGTGGATGGAATCTTTTTGCAAGGGATATGGATTAGAGTTCTTTGATTGGACGGTCTGACTGTTGCCCTCTTATCTAATCTATGTTGTTTGACTGTACTAATTGTTTCAGAAGAACACACTCCCTCTATGGACCTCTGGTTGGTTTTGAGTTTGCTATGCATGGTAGCAACGCAGAGGCCCTTAATTACATTTTGAACAGTTATTACAAAATGCGGCTTAACATGCCCAAACCGTTTTCCTAAACTGAACCATTTCTGAGTTGTCCCTGACCTTAACCAGACTCACGGATGGTGCACATCGTTACTATACAATCTGTTTAGGTGCGTATTTATGTTAACAAAGGTTTTTTAAACTGTGTATTATGTCTTATAAATGATAAATGAAGTATTCAACAATGCGTTACTAACTGTTTGATAGTGTGCATTGATCAGTTTTATTAGTTTTTTTTTGCACTACAGTTTTAAGCACTTGGACCAGACACGGTCACACAAATAAATTACTTTTAATGATAGTTTTTATAATTATAAAGAAGATTAATTTGGGGTTGATTTATTACTTTTTAAGTAGGACTGTGGTTTCTTGTTTATTTAAATGTAAATGAAGTCACTGACAGATCTATAGACCCAGTGTGTAAGTCAGGGATCATTTATAAAAGTGGTACAAAGCACATGAAAAGAATATGTAGACTATATGGTATGTTAAAATAAAGGTTAAAAGTAGCATGTTTTTTTTTTTATCGTGATGTATCGTAGATTATTTTTGTGCAATATATCGATTATCGCAGTATCGGCGTATCGTGAGATAATCGTTATCGTGAGCCATGTATCGCGTATCGTATCGAATCGTGAGATACCCAGAGGTTCCCATCCCTATTAACAAGGTGACACAATTACGTACAAGATTGTGCTAGAAATAATACCAAGTTCCCCACATTGCTTGACATTTTTTTGGAGGGGATGGATGTTGGGTACAGATCTTCCTTTGGATACAGGATGTAACACAGGAAGAGGAATGTCATGTAACCAAACTGTACCTATAACAAACTGTAATGGGCCCTGAGCAAGTGTTTTCTCAACTTTGTGAAAAATGCACCTTCAATGATTTTAAAATTATAAATAACTCTTACGGCTGACATCGTCCCAATCGAAACTAAGGCACAGTCTTTAAGCAGTGGCACTTGCGTCATTCCTATATAGCACAATAGCGTCTACGCAGCCTTTTATCTGTACAGGCAGTTTATTACTACTCTATTCACTCAGAGTTCGTCCCTGTTAACATCAGCCTTCATTTAATTAGGATTTTAAAATGTCAAACGTTATTGATCGGTATCAAATTGAACAAGGTCAGCAGCTAATTAAAATGAACTTGCTCTACGGCCGATGAAGGCTGCATTAAATACTTTTAACGGGCGATTTCTCAGAGGACGCGGGACTTGGCGTAAAGCCAAGGTTAAAAAAAAAAAAGGTTGAGCTCATTTTTTACTCATTGTATCTTGTCTCTAGTTTCTTAATCGGAGAAGATGAGAGGAAATGAAAATGGAAGAAATTAGACTAAACCTTGACAAATACTGATGCAAAAGCAGTAGGATTTCACAGACCTAACATCACCATCACACACACACACACATATGCATCTCATTCAAGAGGTTTACAGCGTTAAAATACGATCTTGGTTCATTCGTGTGTGCCAGCTTTTGTTTCATGTGGATTCATCCGGTAATTTCAGAAAACCTTAGAATGAATTCACCTCGAGTTACTTAAGGGTCCGAAATATTGAAAGTTACATTGAAAAACAGAGAAGAAACGACAACTTACACATGTAGAGATAAAGTATTTCGTGTCTGTGCAGTGTCCGTGTTGGATGCAGACAAAGGGAAGTTAGTGAGTATGAAGAGGATGCGGACGATAAGTTTTTGTTTTAACGATCAAAGTTTCCACTGAGAGATATTTGCTGGATCAGTTTCCCGACTGTAAACTCCAATCTGAATTAATTGCTTGCTAACTTCTTTAAGGAAATGAGCAGCAGCAACATTAGAAATTCGATTTTTGAATTATAGTGCTCGTTTTACATAGAAATTGCTATTCTTTCCCCAACTTTAAAAACCGTCAACGTTTCTTCATTCATTTTCTCATTTTCTGCCAGCCATGTAATGTACCTCCTCTGCCAAACAGTTTAACACCATGTTTAATTATTGACCAGTACAAAACCATTTGGTTTGCACAGTCGCTTTTACACGATTAAACATTTAAGACGTTAACAAAGTGTGTTTTGGCCCCAGCGTGGAGCACAGCAGTTTGGAGAAGCCATTAAATCCGTTTCATACTGATTTTTAGCAAAAGATTTCCTGAAAAGAGAAACCATGCTGCTTTCGCTTAATGTTTGTTTACGACATGTCGAAGGGCCACAACTGTTTCTGAATTATCAGTGAAAGTGTTGCATAATTGTCACTTTGGCTGCTGCTGCCTCTCTCGACATCTGGTGCCGTATATTCTGCTAATTAAGGGTTAAAACAAGTTTTTCAAAGCTGTTCGGTCGAAGCCACCTGTAGCCTGGCATTGCCCAATTGGATTTTACAGACTTTCACAAGAAGAATATCTGAACCTTCTTCAGGGTTTAGTCAGTAAATCAAATCTTACGACTGTGACGCAGCACCCCGGGATCCTCTCCAGATCTTGAGCGAGTTTGGTCAGAACTATCTGGCTGGAGCTCAGTTGAGCCCGTAGTCTAGATAAAGACCAACTGAACTTTAGTGCGCTGATGAAGCCTTTTGGATGAGAGGCAAAACGTTCGACAATTCAACTACAGAGTACAGCGGACGACTCAAGAACCTTCATTGAAGATGAACAACTCCTGTACGACTGAGAGCCTACACAGATATCTGGCTGGAGGTTTCAGCCAACAGTATGCTGTGCATGTTTGGGCTGATGGGAGAAACTGGACTTCTCTATCGACACAATTCATCCACTCCAGCGTTTCCCCAAGGTTTACTGGTTTGGCAGGGGGGTGCGGCCAAACGTGCACACGTGCAGTCTGTACACGCTGCTGGGTAAAATAAAGGGTTTTTAGAAATATTATTATAGCTACTATTATGTCTATGTTCTGTATAAAACAAGAGGAGCTTAAGGCTAAGTTCACAGGACTTTCTACAAAATCAGAAACACAGATAATGCCACTTCCCCTTAACTTAACTTACATTTAGTTTGGATTGGATTTCCATATTTACAAAATAAGTACCAAAGGGCTCTAATGTAAATTTTATTGCGTAGTAGTGCTGTAGTGGCAACTTCTGTCTCTGCCTCTGTTTCTCTGCTCTTTTTGGTGCAGCTCCAAATAAACACGACCGCATGGCCTGGCTCTGCCGCACGGTAGGCCTACCTGAGCATAAAACACGGGATCCATTAAAAACACGGACTCAGACTCCATTGAGCAGGCGTAGTATCTCCTAAAAAGGGATGGAGTCGCGTAACGGATTTGGTAAAGATGCTCGTTTTAACTATCGGTGATTAGCGCTGCATAATAAATAATGGTAAATAAAATAATGGTAGTGGAAACGCTGCTCTCAGACCGAGGGAGAAGTCAAACAAAAGTCAAGAGATCTCCTATAGGTCTTGAAGTGGAACCCCTGAGCCGTGACCTTACTGTGACATTAGAGTGCTAACCACTCTGCCACTGTGTACTATGATAATAGTACACAGTGATAATAGCCATACAGAGTGTCCCATATAGAGTCCCGGAAAGTTCAAATCGTTAATAGCCTTTCTTTGCTTATGGATCCTTTCACACTATATCAATAACTATGTAAATATTTATCCCTTTAATGTAAGAGAAAGCTCCACTTCTTCTTAAATGTTATCTCTATGCCCTAATTTCCAGTTTAAATGTATACTTTTCTAGCAGAAGTTTTGTATACAAACTTTTATCTGCCTTGAGACACAAACAAGGAAAAACTGCCACATTTAGTAATCAGCATAGCAATCAATTCTAGATAGTAAAATGTGTTTGGGTGTGTTAAGTGGATCTCCGCCGCAGCGCCTCTGTACCTGACTTTAGTAAACAACAGCGCTCCTATCTATCAGAGATGCTTTGCTCCTATTGTCTTTATTAGGTTTACCCCTCCCTCGCGAGCCGCCATTAGACAATTCACAATTTAAGAGGTTATATTACCTGCTCCGTGTAATGAGATACGCCTCAGCAAATTTAGGGAAACTTTGTAAAGAGCAACACTTCTCCACTCATTAAGTCCAGCCTGTAATTGGGCTCAGACTCGTGTAAGAAATGTTTCAATCAGCCCTAACAATATGACCAACCGCATGTTTTTGTTTGGTTTTAATTGGTAGATGTGACTACCTGGATGAACCGTTTTAACTGTTTTGTGCATCGACCTCGTAGTATAAACTCAGTTATTCCAGAAATATGTGGGTTTTTTAACCATTTTTGAGTCGTGGCACACCTGTATGTTCAATGAAAATAGATTTATTCTTTCAAGGCAAACCTGACAATCCCTCATGGCGCGCACATATCGCTATTCTTATATTGAACCACTTTTAATAGATACAACTGGAAACCTAAGTCTTACAAAGCTGCTGTTTTGGAGAGGCTCAGTCGTCCTCATTATCGCTCCCAGGTATTGAAATAATTTCAGATTTCTTTCCACTAGTGCAGTGGTTCTCGAATGGTCTGGCATCGGGACTCACCATCACTCTCGCATGACGAGCGGTGACCCAAATATGAATATTATTTATTGCAACACATAAAAGGATGTTTGAATCTGTTATATATCAAGGAAAATACACAGATTATCGCTGATTTAAGCATTGACTATGAAGCTGAAATCATGTTCAGAATCAGCAACAGTAATTTAGAGTCGATGAAACGTTCCCAAGTAAAGGCTTGTGACCCACTGAAAATGATTTTATAACCCAAGTTTGAGTCCTGACCCACTACACACACACTAGGGATCAGTGTTGTTTTCGTCAACGAAGACGATATCGATATCATTTCGTTGACGCCCCTTTCTTTAATGACAATAACGTAACGATGACGAGCTAAAAATAGCTCTTTGGGGACTAAAACCTGATGAGACGTCTATGAGTTTACGTCGACGAGACTAAAATGTGAGAAAGTGGTTCGTCAGATCGTTCACAAACAGAGTTTGTACACAGTGCGGGAGAACACACCGGTAAACGTGACACAGAGCGACGCCGTCAGCTCTAATGATGCGGCCGGGCAGCGGCGCCTCTTTCTCTCTCTCTCCCCGTGGCGTGCAGTGCACTGCTAGCATACATCCTCCACGGAGCACGTCTGACATCGATGTCACAGGGACGTCGAACTCAGGACAGTTTTAAATACTGTAGCGTATGAACGCAGAAAGCATGTTGAGGCTACGTATGTGCAGACAGCGCTGTTGATCAGAGGACGAGGAGAGCGCACGCTTTTCGGAAAAGTCCTGTTCACAATGACACTTCTACTAGTGCCTATTGTGGTGTAATCTGTTTGTCAAAAGCTATAAAGCCGACACTGCTAGTGATACATGCTCTGGTCAATTTCTTTTATGGATTATTTGCTCTCTGAACCATTGTGTGCCGTTGGGGCATTTCATGCCACTTTGTGCTATGTTTTGCTATTGATTTGACCATAACTTTTTCCATATTTGAGATATTTGAATAATATTTTGACCAACAGTTTCAAAATCAAATTTTATAATTATATTTGCCCCGAGTGTAGCCTGTACTAATTTACTACCATTATGTTCCGTTATTTGTGCCACTCTTTGACCGTTGTAACGATATTATAGATGAATAGTTTTTCAAACCTTTTTCACATTATTATGTTTTTCCACTTCAGTTCTGCACAAAACCACTAAAGTTTGAAAACATATACAAATATTTAACTATTTAAAAAATAAACCAAAAAAATTCCCTCAAAATGGCTTATTTTATATCATGTTCATTAACATAATTATGTGAAAACAGTGAGAAAAATGTTAATCTACAATATTTTTACTGCAGTGTTAAACAGTGGCATGAAATGCCGCTAATGTAACACAAGGGTTAATCAAACAATTATCGATTAAAACTGTGAAGCACTGGCTTTATTTCACTGTGCATTACATTATATACAAACAAGGTGTTTTTTCACTAATAACCAAGAGCCATCAATAAAGTAACCACTTCTGGATTTGTAGTATTGTTTTGCCTGATATAATATAAAAAGTGTGGGCAAATGTTGAGAATTTCCGCATCTGC
Source organism: Neogobius melanostomus (assembly GCA_007210695.1). Lineage (NCBI taxonomy): Eukaryota > Metazoa > Chordata > Actinopteri > Gobiiformes > Gobiidae > Neogobius > Neogobius melanostomus. The sequence goes on from VHKM01000153.1 coordinate 2,026,511, forward strand.
CATAACACTTAAAACAATACATCTGGTTCATCCGGTGCCAATGTTACGCCCACATTAAAGTAAGAAAGCAATAGAAATGTAATAAACGGTGTAACTCGCTTCACCTGTTACTGTTTATAATGTTATTGCCAACTGTTAATGTTGAAATATCTTTTACAGGCGACGATGAACGCTCGACCGCAGAGGATCCTGGACTCCGCCGCCATCACCCACTCTGCTCCAGCCAGTCCCACCAGCAAAGGCACCCACCTCCATCCGGCTGGGTGAGAGACAGACGCACCACACGACACATACACAAAAGACCCGTAGAATGAGTCAGGCAAAATGTAACACTCGATGTGATAAAAGGAGTGGAGGGAGGCGGTGTGATAGGGCTGGGGGACACACTTGCAGTTTAATATCAAGTTTGGCTTTATGTAGTGGGTGTTTAAGTTTACTTTTCTGCTTTTCGGTCTGAGATTGTTTGTATTGAAAGTAATTTGAATAAGGAGATTTATTGGCCACAATTTGCAGCACAGTAATAACATGGTGACAGGATTAATCATTATGTTATTACACTGGACTGGAGGTAAACTTTAAAATGTTTCAAGTTTTGAGTTTAATATAGAGCCCTCAATGGAAAAATGACCATCTTAAATGAGATAAATGACTTAAAATCCCTTGAATAAAAGTTCTTGATATTGAATTTGAGTCGGTTTGAGTGAATCTAAGATGAGATGATAAAATGCTAATTCCTTTGAACAAGCATGAATCCCACTTGGAATCAGACAAATTCACTTTTACATTTAAAATATAGATTTTTCCCTTGAAATAGTACAAAATAATCTGAATTAAGAAAAAATGCGCTTGTTCCATTGGCAATAAGAGGTTTTATTTGATCTATGACCAGACCAGATCTACTCAAACTTTAGATTTAATCTCTTAATTCAATTCATTTATGTCACTACTTTCTTAAAGGGACTATACGGAGTTTAACAATGTTAAAAATTAAGTATTTTCCTCCCCTTACATGTTCCAGCAATGTCCTAATGTGTAGAATGAGTCCAGACCTATTCACCACAACTGCCTCTAAAATCCTGCACTGTCACTCAAAAAGGTGTTAATTCGGGTCTGAATTGCCGTTATGCACAAGCTTAATATAGAAACTGCAGTTACGTGTAAGACCTGAGGTGGCAGTAGGCAAGGCAAGTTTATTTGTAGACCACAATTCATACACAAGGCAATTCAAAGTGCTTCACAGTTAAAATTACAAGAAAACAGATCAAATCAATCAATAAAACATCAACATAAAGTTAATCAGTTACACTAAAAGGCAAGAGTGCAGATAAAATACTTTCAGTTTTCATATGCACGGGTAAAAAGAGCTGTTTTCAGCCTGGATTTGAACATTGTCAGAGTTGAGGCCTGTCTCACATCCTCATGAAGACTGTTCCAGATTTTAGCTGCATGAAACTGAAACGCAGCCTCACCGTGTTTATTATTGACTCTGGGAACCACCAGGAGACCCCTCCCTGAAGTTCTCAGGGCCCGAGATGGTTCATACGGCTCTAACATGTCAGAGATGTACTTTGGTGCTAAACCATGAAAAGACTTGTACACAAGCAGAGCTGTTTTAAATTCTATTCTCTGAGTGACAGGAAGCCAGTGCAGAGACCGGAGCACTGGACTAATGTGGTCGTATTTCCTGGTTCTTGTCAGGACTCGAGCAGCAGCGTTCTGGATGTACTGCAGCTCTAACAGCTCGTTTAGAAAGGCCAGTGAGCAGGCCGTTACAGTAGTCTAACCTGCTGGAGACAAATGCATGGATGAGTCTAAGTCTGGTTTTGACACTATTCCTCTGATCTTAGCAATATTCTTCAGATGGTAAAAAGCTGATGATGTTATTGCTTTGATGTGGCTGTTTAAGTTCAGGTCTGAGTCCATGATTATTCCTAGATTTCTAACCTGATTTTTTGGTTTGAGAGCGAGAGACTCAAGGTGACTGATAACACTTTGTCTTTGTGTCTGTGGGCCAAAGACAATGATCTCAGTTTTGTCTGAGTTTAGTTGGAGAAAGTTGTTTGCATCCACAAACCGATCTGTTCGATGCAGTGACAGAGTGTATCTACAGGCCCATGTTCACCTGCCGTCAGTGACACGTAGATCTGAGTGTCATCTGCGTAGTTGTGGTACGACACATTGTTGCTGTTTATTAGCCGACCCAATGGAAGCATGTACAAGTTGAATAAGAGGGGTCCCAAGATTGACCCCTGGGGGACTGAGACACAGTTGCCAATTTCGACAAAGTACGTCCTGTCCTCGAGATAGGACTTGAACCAGTTTAGAGCAGTACCAGAGATTCCCACCCAGTTTTCTAACCTGTGAAGTAAGATCCCGTGGTCCACTGTGTCAAAGGCAGCGCTCAGGTCCAGCAGAACTGAGACCTTACCTGCGTTGGTGTTCATGCGGGATATCATTTGTCACCTTGATCAGAGCTGTCTCAGTGCTGTGGTGGGGCCTAAATCCTGACTGGAAAGTATCAAACACATTGTTAGATAGGAGAAAGTAAGTGAGCTGTTGATATATTACTTTCTCTAGGACTTTTCCTAAGAACGGTAGGTTTGATATGGGCCGGTAGTTGTTCAGTACCTTGGGATCAAGGCTGCTCTTCTTTAGAAGAGGCTTAATGACCGCGGTTTTCAGTCTCAAATGAGATGTTAACTAACTGAACAAGTTGTGGTAACAAGCTGGTCAGCACAGACTTCAGAAATCTAGTTGGTAATTCATCAAAGCAGCATGTACATGAACTCAGACCAGAGATAACCTGTGGAAAACAGAACATGAGAATTGTTTCTGCAGTATGTCATTAGTAGTAAGTATAAAGTAGTAAGTATAAAAATGACCAACTTGCATCTAGTCCCTTTAAGATGGTTATCCTTTTTCCAGTCAACTGATATTATAAATAGTCAAAAACAAGTTGGTTTGAAGTTCTCTCTTTTAATTAAATCTAAGACTTATTTGACCAGGGTTATAATGGGGCATTAAAAAGTACTAAAAGTCTAAGGCCTTAAATGTCATTAAAGAGCGTTACATTGGATTTATTGGACATTACCCAACAGTTTTTTACTGCTAAATTTGCTAAAATACAGAAATTAAAAAGACATTCAACTGCAGTTCTGGCAGTTATTGTCCACATGTCTTTGCTGAAAAGTTTCCCCTTGTGACTTATTTGCTTTTAATGATTAAAGTTTCCCCTCATTCCCCTGTTTGATGGAATGTTTGCGAATCTTTAGAAATTAACTATGCACACATGTTTGCGTTTGTGGCATAAACACACAGTATTTGGGCTTTAAAATGGCATTACAAATAATTCAATGTGACTTGCTACTTGTATAAACCCTGATAATGTGATATTCTTGTCATATCAGAATTATTCAATTGTGTTACTGCTTCTCCAGTGGCTCGCCTCCGATGCCCAGCGCCAGCAGCTCCAGTTTGACCAATGAAGTCCCCAAACCTCCAGCCCGAGAACAGCCAGCCTCCAGACCCCCTACACCCCGACTCTGGGAGGACAGGGCCAGCCGCACTCGCACCAGTTCCCCCGCACGCGCAAAATGTTCGACAAGGGCCCGAACAGGTAACCCTACACACACTGTCATTGCACCGGATTTTAATGAGCCACACTAGATTTGACAATAAGCTTAAAGTGAGACTAAAGCAAGGAATAAAGGTGTTTACAAAGTCAAAACTAAATGCTAGACCATGGGTTTAAAATGCTAACCCGACACTTGTTGGTTGATGTTAGGCCACTGAAGATGGGGATGATCCGGGTGGACACAGGAACTACATCTGCCCCGCGCTACAAACAGGCCTGTGCGACTGGAGCGCCAAATACTTTGCCCAGCCGGTCATGAAGGTAATAGCCTTTTTCTTCCGTTTCCTCAGCTTTCTCGTACCAATGTTGTCCTGAACTGGGCAGAAAGTCTTCTTGTCACATAAGGCTCACCTAAAACAGTGAGTGGATGCATTGCAGTTTTCTGACCAGTGCAGCTTCTTGGACTCAAATAATAACGGTCTAGATGACTATTGATTTGAATATTTTATTTCGAGCTGGCACAAAAGCGAAAGAAAAAATCTTGCTCTTTCTTGCTCGAAAAGGAGTGGAAAGAAGACAAGCTTATTGACTCCCACCCCTATTAGTACAAACCTTTTCTTCCTTTCAGCTTACGCAGACATCTCTCTTTCAAACTATGTTGGTCAATAAGATGTATCAATTAACCTCTTAAAGGGGGGGTATTATGCTTTTTTCAATCACATAGCACCAGTCTATAGCATACTACAATGATGACGTAACCTTCTGTTGGTCTGTATATGCAGTCAATTAAAATAACTGCCTTGAATAAAATTGCCCTCTCAAAATGGCTGTACTGAACGTCTTGAAATAGGCCTCTGTCTCTTTAAGAAGCTTTCCGACACGCCCCCTTCAGCACACTGCTGTGGCATCTAAACAACACTACTGTGCGGGGAGGGGGCTCTGCTGAGCTGAGGAGCAGTGGTTGGTGGCTTGGCTGGTGACAAAAGGTCCAGAGGCGTCTCCAGGAGGTGGGGGCGTTCCTAGGAGGACTGAGGCATAGCTACACCTAAAATGGCTGCCGTCTAAGTTTTTACTGATTACTCAAAAATATGTGAATGAGCCAAGGCAACACTCCAGGCATGTGTTTAATGAGGGAATGACATAATAACATGATATAAAGCTTGAAAAAGGTCGATTTTACATAATACCCCCCCTTTAACCCCCACCATTTTCTCCAGTTTGGCTTTACCCAAATCTAAAAGCTTAAAAAAAAGCATGAAAATAGCGACCAAACAAGGGTGAAAAAGCAGCGAAAATGTGGCAAAAACATGACATAAAAAGCAACAAAAAGAGCATTGAAGAAGCAACAAAAACATGACAAAAAATGTAACAAAAAAGTGACACAAAAATGCGACAGAAAGGCAACAAAAAAAACAATGAAAAAGTAACAAAACCCGACGAAAACATGACAAAAAAGAGACGAAAACACAACAAAACACTTCAAAAAGGTGACAAAGACGCGGCGACAATGTGACAACAAAGTTACAATCACTTTTGTAGGTCTTGGCTTTCAAATGAGGCATTACAAAGAGGTTAAAAACAGCTTATTGTTGTATAAATCACTACAGTATAATAATGCTCTCTATCGGTTACACTGTTGTAAGTAGTTTCTAAGGAAAACAAACCTCGTATTTTTTTCAGCTTTATTTTCATGTGAACTGTGCTATAGTTGCACATTTGTCAGGTATTTTTCCAGTGACTTTGGGGTGACTCTGCCCGATGAGGACGTGAACCTGGATTTTTCTTTTTTTTCTAAAGTAATAGACTCCTATAGAAACCTTGAGGCAGTCAGGAGGAGCCTGCTGTGCGAACAAGATGGCTCTGCTGAATAATTGAGATGTACGAGTGCCATAACTTCACTCCCTCCTGGGTAAAATTCCTCCACAGTACAATGCACAGCAGGGGGCGCTGATATCTGTAATATTAAATCAAGCCGGTGTCGGTTTAAGCACCGGGCACAACCTTGTTTTCCTTTGGAGATAAACACTATTCGTTTCAAAGGGTTTTATCAACAGTTGTTTTCTCACAGCTATGTCCCTCTGGTGCTTACACACTTCATGGCGGTTCTCAGGAGTCTGCACTTTGAGTTCCTGATTTGATTTGCTTTTATTTCTTTTTGAGGTCAGCTTTGAGTCTGAAAGTTTTAGACCAGTGTTTCTTAAACTGTAGTCTGTGCCAGGGGTGCTACTTGGGCTTCTTCTTATGGTACTTTGGAGACTTTTGGGTTTTCTTAGTTTAGAGGCAAGGTAAGTTTATTTGTAGAGCACAATCCATACACGAGGCAATTCAAAGTGCTTCACAGTTACATAAAAGGCAGATAAACCAATCCATAAAATAACAATATAAAATGTCATTAGTTATAGTAAAAGCAAAGAGTGCAGATAAAATACTTAGAGTTGTCAAATGCACAGGATTTGATGTACTTTGGTGCTAAACCATGAAAAGACTTGTACACAAGCAGAGCTGTTTTAAATCTATTCTCTGAGTGACAGGAAGCCAGTGCAGAGACCGGAGCACTGGACTAATGTGGTCGTATTTCCTGGTTCTTGTCAGGACTCGAGCAGCAGCGTTCTGGATGTACTGCAGCTGTTTAACAGTGAGCAGCCGTTACAGTAGTCTAACCTGCTGGAGACAAATGCATGGATAAGTCTCTCCAAGTCTGGTTTCGACACTATTCCTCTGATCTTAGCAATGTTTTTCAGATGGTAAAAAGCTGATGTTATTGCTTTGATGTGGCTGTTTAAATTCAGGTCTGAGTCCATGATTACCCCTAGATTTCTAACCTGATTTGTTTTGCTTTTAGAGAGTGAGAGACTGATAACACTTCCTCTTCGTCTGAGAGCCAAAAACAATGATTTCAGTCTTGTCCGTGTTTCAGGCAGTGTTCTGAGACCCTTGGTTATACCTGGTTAAGTCATATTTTAGTTCTACTTAAGTCCTAGTAAACAACTGGTTTCAATGTGGCACTATCCTAGTTTAGTCCAGACCGGCTCAAGAAAGCCAAATGGTTGTAGTTGGTGAGAATCATTTTTATTTTATTCAGTGAGCTGAATAGGGTTCCACAAAACAGGTCCCAGGCGGTACAGCGGGCCAGGTGGGACATCTCTCTGGGAGTTTGCATATTCTTCCTGTGTCTGGGTAGGTTTCCTCTTTTCTCTGCGACCTAGTTCTTCTGAAATCTCACTGTCACTTTTCTCGTTAAACAGCATTCGATAAAATGACCCAGGGATGATGAATTCTATGGTATTATTTATGGAAAAAAACAAATGATTCTTGGTTAATCAACTTATATTATTGGTTCGTTGAAAAATATATTTGGGTATAATTATTTAGACTTCGAGGGCATATGACAACATGAAATGAAGGGCCAAAAACTCTCAAAAGGCAAAATGTGGGGTTAAAAAAAAGGCTGATTGTTGGTGACGTGCGTTTGGAGAGCAGGCTGAGCGGGAGAGAGCTGTTGAGCGAATCGAAATGCTGCGTTGACAAAACTTTGAGTGCTGCCATAAAAATCGGTCCATTACACAGCTCTGTGTGCGAGAAAGCCTCAAAGTCTGCGCACAGGTTATCATATCTCTGTGTCAGCAGCAGCAGCTCTGTTCGGCCCGGGCCAAGGACGATGAAAAATCTTTTGTGTGTGAGAGGCTGCTGTGATTACAAAGGCGCTGGCACATACTGTATGTGCTTTATCAAACAGGAAGAAATGGCTTTCAGATGAACTGTTCTCATAAAGTTTTGATTTGGGTTTATATAACAAGAATGTGCTGCACAAGTTGGATTCATCTTTTAATCAGAATCAGAATAGTTTTTATTGCCATAGTTTGAGAACAGGTTTTCTCGGTACAATTGTGCAACATAAAACATAACACAGAATTTAGATACAAAAATAAGCTATGAAAACTTTAAAACTATAAGGGCTTGCATGAAGAAGATTAAAATAAATTAATAAATACAAAATAAAAAGTAAAATATTATAAGATGACAACAATTTGGCTTAGAACAACAGCGGGATTGTATTTACGGATATGTAGGTACATTAAGTGATAGCAGTGGACAGTGGCGTGCTGGGACCTCATTTCGGCCCGGGAATTTAGGGAAGGCCGGCCCACTTTTCTGTGGGTTTATAGCTCAGTGATAGAGCGCTAGTCTCTGGTGCAGGAGGTCCCCGGTTCAAGTATGGCTTTGACACTTTTCTAACGCTTTCTCTTTTTACATGGGCCGCTGCACACACAGTCTGAGCCTGATACAACTCCACAATCAGCACCAAGTTATGAAGATAAAAATATGTATTTGTCCACTTTTCTGCCTTTCACTGCCTCTTTCTCTCTTTACTTGCGTGGACACTTGTCTCCGCAGCTTTGGACTGCACCAACTTCAACTAAAGTGGAGGGGTGTTCCACTTAAACACCCTTAAACACCCCTCTGAGTTAGTTCAATGTCAAATGGTATCTCCCCGCCACAAGGATGAAAAGTTAGATGCGAAAATCTTTTCTGATTTTGACACATTTCCCCCTCGTGGGGGCGGCCCGGCCCTAAACAGTGCCGCGGCCCACCGGGAAACCTCCCGACTCTCACTATGGCCAGCACGCCTCTGGCAGTGGATCGAAGTGTGGACACAGTGCAATAGAGCAGATGACATCCATTAGTCTGGAACTAAGTTATTGGGTCTTGTTATGTTCATGAGTCTGATGGCGGAGGGGAAAAAAGTGTTCAAGTGGCAGGATCTATGGGTCTGGATAGACAGTAGCCTCCTGCCTGAGGGGAGAGGGGTGAATAGTCCGTGTCCAGGTTGAGAAGGGTCAGCTGTGATCCGACCCACGGATTGTCCAAATGAATATATTTTGTTTAAGTCTCTTGACCCTGCAACTATATGGTTACTAATCAGATTTTAGCTTTTATGACTTACTTATTCGATAACTATATAAGCACCAAAACCCGAATTTGCCCATTTGGTTTTTGCTGTGGACATTTTCTTTTGGAGATTTGTATTCAATATTGTCAATTATCTTGAAAATGGTCTCTTTAACACGATTTTAGATTTGAAATACATTTTTAAAATTAAGATTGCTGCATAGGTCTACTTTGTATATACTATGTACTGCTACTTGCTAATTCAAATGTGTCCCTTGAACCATAGTAATGTAATTTTACGATACAGTACTGCGATGTGTAGCTTTAACCCAAATTCATTCACCACTTTACACACACAGAGCCTACGATGTATTTATAACACATGAAACGCATAACAGCCCTATTATTTTGCATAAATCCACACACTTTTGGCTCCTTATTCTGCCATTGATTTTCCTTGCGCTGAATATTGAGTGCGTGAATCTCCCAGGAGAATTTACTGTAGCATTCAGGAGCTCTATACAAACACACTTTTCACCTCAGACTTTCATTATGCGTCACATTAGCGGCTGACACTGTGTTGGACCACCAGTCTGCGGGCCATTGTCCCAGCTGAAGGAATACAGTGCCCATCGTCCTTAGAGACACACGCGGTATACATACAAAACAGGCTAACATGTACAAATGCATTTTTTTTACACTGTACAAGGTGTGTCACGTCACCAGCTCAGAGTAGAGGTGTTAAATAAAAGATACAGAGCTTGTACATACAGTAATGAGCTAACCTAAAGGCGACATATAATGCAAAATCAACACTTTTTTGAGCTTTTACCTCACATACCCAGTCTTCTACTGCTGAGACGCTGCTTTTCTGCTTTACCTGGATTATGCCGGGTCATAGATTTCCCATAGATTGTAGTATATCCATAGTAGGGCAATCAATCGAAATCGCGATCCCTTATCTCAATAATCATCATGGGACTTTATGGGCAGGTTTACAGCCATTTCTTTGGCAGAAACAGCTTGGAGTTTGGACGAGACTATGGAAGATTTTTGTGTTAAATGAAACTGGAGGAAAGCATTTGTTATTTTCTAAGATGAGGTCTCTATAAAAGGTCTAAGTTCATGAATCAGCTACATGTATTTCTTTTTTATTATGAAAATAATCAAATAGAGGGGGAAAAATCGTTCGTCCAGCCCTAATCCATAGAATCCAAACGTGTCCTCCACATTTTTAAAGCCCATAAAACATCCCTGCACCGTGGATTTGTTTGCATGTCTTAAAAAATTTTTTTTTTTTAAATCGAGGCTCTCATACTGTTATCAGCATTTTTACATCCCTGCTTCATCCAAACGTCGAGGCACAAACCAATGTAGCCCTGGGCGATAAAGTCTCCTGTTGTAATACTGTACGTAAAATATGAAAAGCAGTTTTACAAGCCACAACTACGCATGATATGCCAACTTTCTATGCGTTTCCAATTGCTGTGCTTTAGTATTTCAACTATTTACCTTAAGTCTTTCCCGTAGGTATTCACTCGCTCGTACTTAAGAAAGGAAATTACTTAATTTTTTTCCCCCGCATTAATTATGCAAAATCTAATATATTTCTGATTACATATTAAAGAGAAATTAAAATCATTTCCTATTCGTTTATTGCCGGTGCATGTTTGTAAACAACCCACAGAGGAACATAAAGAATGGTAATGGCATATATAGCTGGCAGCGTTTGCTTATAAGGCATTTTTCAAAGGCGAGGGGCTCACACTTCCTGAATGCTAAGCAGCCACACACAACTCCACGCCACTGTCTAATAAATACTGCTGTAATGCCTGCAGCCTGGGAATGCTGCAAAGAACTCTCCAGATGCATAATGTTATATAATATTATTTCTATATCAGTTTGTAAAATGGTAAAGAATCGATTTGCGACACATGCAGTTTCCGTGTGGACCTCGTTTTATTAGGCTATGTACTTATTTTGTAGATAATTGTGTTAACTAATGCAGCTCTCCGCGCTTCGGGAGGCGTTTGAAGTAGACACGTCACAAAATGTATGTCTGTGTGGTTGTTTTTTCCTTATATTTTATTCATTTTATTTATTTAACCAGGTTTTCAACAAGCAGTTTTGTCTGGATGAATTTAGTTTTACTCATTTACTGGTGACGTGTAAAGAGGGAGCAACTTGCCTCTCACTTGGTACAGCAAAAATTTTTTGCTTTTTTTTTCTGCCAACTGCATTTCCTGTGTTCCACATTGTTTTACTTTTGTACATCTCTGCTGTGTTTTTGTGAGGTTCAGTGGATTTTTTTTTTTTTTAAGTAAACAAACAGCTAGCTTATGAGTTGAAGACATTTTAGGCCTACAAATATCTTCTTCTGAAACACTGAAGAGGCACCAAGAGTCCCCCCACACCTGCAACACAGTGGAGGCAGCACAAGGACCGCTACAGGAAACAAAAAAGGGGCGAACGAGGAGGTATCCGAGCCAGACTCATAGCTAAGACACACACATCTCCTATCCCTTCTATTGTTCTGGCTAATCGTTCACTGGAGAATAAGACTGATTATAATCGCCTGCTACACTCTTCCCAGAAGATGGTGAAAGGCTATTGTGGAGCGGAGGGAGCTGCGCAGGAGGAAGGAGGAGCAGACCAGTTCAGTCGCAGTGGTTTAGGACTAACGCTACACCTGAATGCAATGACAAATAAAAAACATACTTACACTTATCATTTGACTTATTGCTTTGGCACACCCCTGGACAAAGAGGGTTCATAAAGATATGTTTATTATACAGTATGCATTGATATTATTTGCTATCAACAAAAGCATTTTTTAACTTCTTCTCAACTTTGATAAGTCGAGGCTTTCTAAAGTATTGTTCTGCTGTGTAAACCTTGTCGGATGTCTCCATTGTGACCTTCAAAGTTACAGTTTAAGTGTAATTGAAAGCTCGTGTTGGGATTTGGAGTATTACTCTAGCATGTTTTTTCATGTACGACTGACAAGAACACACATTAAAGTAATGATGTTACGTGATGTTCTTTTTCTACTTGAAAAATTGGTGAATAAATCATAAATAAAAACAAAAAGAGTCAGCTGCCTGCGCCATCAACTAGAAGGATTAGCTCCACGAATACTCGCTGACATTATGGTGGTACAGCAGACGAATGGAGCACCTACAACATGCATAAATAAACATTACAGCGATGTTGAACTCTGCCTGAACCTCCCTGTGTTGCATTAAAGTCTGGTGCCCTTTGTAATGGAGTTGTCAATTTTTTTATGTAAAGATCTGACTGACTGGGGTTGGTGTTAAGTTCAGGTCAAGGCAATTCGTGAGTTTTTGCAGACTTCACTGGCTGGATATCCTTCTGCAGTGTGCATAATGCAGATGTCGTCATTTTTTAAAACATTTTTTAGATACAATTGTGGAGACAGGACATGCTTTTTTTGGGGGGAAGGTAGCGGGTGATGACATTGAGCTGTCAGAAAGCAAGCTTGAGCAAACAACGCTGAGTCAAGCTACACGTGTCACATGCTCCAGCGAGTGGAACGGATGGAAGAACTTTGCTAACTTGAACTAAAAAACAAAACAAAAATAATGGAATAACTGTGTGTTGTGACCACGTTTAACCATATGCCTTAAGTGTTTTAATCACATGAATAATTGATCTGTTCTCGTAGATTCCTGAGGAGCACGACCTGGAGAGTCAGGTGAGGATGGAGCGACAGTGGAGGTTTTTGAGAAACACCCGAGTGAGAAGACAGAGCCGCAGCATCACACAGCGAGGTACAAGTATTACCAGAATAATAACTTTTGTGTAGTATGAGGCAATGTCGTCATCAAGACACTGATGTTTAAAAATCCCTATAACACTAGATCGGGGGAAAATCCTTAATTATGTCCTTAATGTCAATTAGCAGTGACCTTTTAACGGATTCTGCCTAATTGGCTATAATGTCATCTCCAGTTTAATCATACTGGCCTGTTTTTACACTCAAGCATCTGATGCATAAATTCTCACTAGTTTTGTTTGTAGAGGAACTTAATTCAAATTATTAAGGTGGATGTATTTTATATGAGAATTAAGTAGCGTAGAAGGATGACACCAAACTAAATGACATTTCAGACCCAAACAAACAGCCAATAATGTGGCCTGTATTTTTCATTTGCGAATTAACAGTTTTTTGTTTATCAGACACTTATTCATTACCATGCTGTGAGGACTGTATTTCTGAAAATTGTGCGAGTTCTTGGCTACAAATGATCTATTACAGACAACAACAGAGCAGTTTGGCAAAGGCAACTATTTAGGCTTTTATTTATGATTCATTACCTTTGCCTTAATGCTCAAGACGCCGCTTTTCTGTTTATAATGCTGCTGTTTCGCTATATATTTATTTTTGATACAGTATAATATACTAGTTGATAATAGTTAAGACCACAGTGCACTACATGTTGTAAGGTTCATTGGAGTCTCTCTCCTCAGCTGAACTCATGGGCCAGCTGGCACTTTAGTTTAGAAAGGCAAGATGGACTCAAGACTCACCAGAATTGAGTATGGAGTGAATGAATAATGACTACAGTGTGGCGCAACACAAGCTTGAAATTATAAAGAAAGAGGCCGACTGAGGCGTGGTGTGCTGCAACATGTAACCTACTTCATTCAGCATTAGGTGCTTAAGTTCTTATAGGACAAACTACAAACTTTATTTATCCCACTGTGAGTTAAACATTGTCCACCCGCTCTGGCGCTGGTGGAGCGCGGGGCTGAGCACGCTGCAGAAACGTGATCAAAATGGCAGCACGTGCCGCCGCCCCCCAAACCACCCCCCACTCTGCCACCCCCGATACGCAGGAAATATCCAAGTCTGCAAGTTCTGTAGGAGGAAAGAGCTTGAGGAGGGACCACGGTACATACTGTATTCACCATGGGTGTCTGTCCAGCCCATGAACAGCCCACTGTGTCAAGTCAGAAGCTGAAGATTTCAGAATCTAGTCTACAGCCTGCATTTAGAAACACATGGGTGTGTGGTACTGCAAAGCTCTTATTTCACTCTCTTTTCTCATCATTGCCTGCAGCGCGCTATAGATTTTGGTTAAATGTCCTGCACTCGTCAATAAAAGATTTCTTTATAACTTTTAACATAACCATAACCTTCTTATTTCACAGAATATAATACAACTGTTCATGTAATAGCTTCCAAATCTTACAGCACTATTGTTGTTAAGGCTCATAGAACATGTCACAGGTTAAAACAGTTTCTTATTTTAGACTCAAGCTTTGCCGCTGATCCACAACAGTCTCATTGATTGACTGAAATGCCCTCAGCACCAGAAGCATGGTCCTTTATAATATGAGTCAGACACTTGCACACACAGACGCGCACTGTGGACCCATGGGCGTCACGCATAGACCAGTCTTCTCACAAACTGTAAGCATTTTTTTCAAACAGAATAGTTAACAGGCTAACGTCATGCGGCCCCCTACTCCCTCTTTCTCTCACACGATCACGAGCCGATTGGCGTCACAGCCCACGCACATGTTTTTTTTGTTTTTCTCGTTGAATTTGGTGAGATCTGAGCGCTAGGGTTGCCCCCATTCAGTCTGTTCAGCTGCAGAGACAAACGCAACACGAGGATGAGGAAGGTGCAAGGAGTGTGTCAGGATAACTGCTATGTTATGTACAAATGTAAAAAAAAAAAAAAATGAATTTCAAGCCAGTGTTAATTTTGACATGTTAATAATTGTATCCAATTTTAGTCTAGTTTTAGTCGACTAAGATTGCATGTAAATTTAGTCAACTCTATGCAAGTCAACTAAATCTACTCTAAGCAAATTAAATTTCATGTATAATATTTAATATAATCATATGTAATAAAGGTCCTCTGCTTCATGGAGCTTCTCCTACTTGAACAAAGCACAGACCTGTTTCTTTGGCAGTGAATTTAAATGATATGAGGCTCTTTCGAACTGTCATTTTGATTATTTTAGTCTCCTCTTTTAACCCCCACCTTACATTTTCTCCAGTTCGGCATTGCCCAAATCTAAAAGCTTCTGTTTGACAAAAAAGGCGACATAAAAGTGCCCACAACATGGCAACAACGCAAGGGAAAATCTTAGCTCAGTTTTGTAAGTCTTAATGTTACACTGCCCTAGAGGCTGTAAGCTCCAGTCGAAAAGCTTTTAGATTTGGGTAAAGCTGAACTGGAGAAAATGTGTTTGGTTCAAGTGGGGGTTAAGAGGTTGATTATTATTTAGTCATATTTTAGTCGACGAAAATGTCTAGGCATTTTAGTCATAGTTTTAGTCTCTTATACAATTTTTAATTTAGTTTTAGTCTAATTTTAGTCTAAAAAAATCACCTTGACAAAAGTTTTAATTACAGGGAGATACAGTAAGATTGATAGCATAAGATTTTATTGAACTCACACTGGAGAAAGTGTTGTATTACTTTTAGATGGAATATTTTCAGCTGTACTAATAGTATAATACAGCCCATTAATAATGTACTTCCAGAAAAAATGGGCCCTTAGTTTATTTTATCTATGTATTGTATATATTTATTTTATGAAATGTACTGGTTTTCTGTTTTAGATAATACAATTATTTTGTTATTTATCATTATGGGTCACACTGTCCGGTCATACCATCCCTGGAGCATAGCCATTTACCTTGGCATTTAAGCGTCATATGTTGAAGGCTTGCTTATCAGTATGACGCACAACGGGGAAATCATGGCCAGACTTGAATGTCAAACAACTCACTGTCTTCAGTTTATGTCTCTTGGGTTCCGTACTACAGATGGTGATAAAAGACATCCAGACTCTTGACTGTTTTTCATCTACATCCTCTTGGGCATATTAGTTTTTAGAAGAAGAAGAAGAAGAAGATCTTTATTTATATAGCGCCTTTCACAGACATGGTCACAAAGCGCTTTACATGAGAGCATTTTACATTCACTCCATACTTGGTGGTGTTTCCCCTGGAGGAGACTGACAGAAGCGCTGTCGCAATTACACACATCTGCGCCAACGGTCCCTCTGACCACCTCCATGCATTCACACACATCATTCATCCTGGCCTATTGTACATGTTTTTGGTGGTAGGGGAAACCGGAGTACCCGGAGGAAACCTACGCAGACACGGGGAGAACATGCAAACTCCACACAGAAAGGCCCTGTCCAGGTGGGAATCGAACCCGGGACCTTCTTGCTGTGAAGCGAGAGCACTAACCGCTGCGCTACCGTGCCGCCCTATGGGCCCCGTCCCTTAATTCCCCTCTTAGCTCCGCCCATGCAGCACTGAAGCCTGAACACAGCGCAGAGAGAAAAGAGGCTCAAACTTTTATCACACGTCGTCTGAACCTCTGTTTTAACAATATACAGATGCCGGTAGTTCAAAGTTTTCTCATTTCCATAAAGTATATAGCCGAGTCACAATGTATTTGTATTTGATTGCTTTGCTGCCGAACATCTCATCCATTAATTAGTGGCTGTTTTTTCTGTGACTACGCGGATGATTTTCCTCCAATAAAGCTATGGTAATTAGAAGGGCGAGGAGCGCAGTAACGTAAATCTGCGACGGTCATGATCTGTTCTGTTTTTATCTGCGTCTCGACTCTCTCAAATGCGTACCTCCAACATGCCGCGTCGAGAGAGTGAGGGAACGAGAGAGAGAAGAGCAAAACAATGAGGCACTAATGATTGAAACTTAACAATATCTTTGCTAAATTCATAGTGGTTCTCAGCACAATAGAGCTCAGTGTTTAACATTTTCTGTGGTTGAGGTGCAGCGCAACAAGAGCAACACCGCTTGGATTATTTCTTTGTTACATTTTGAGCGGTTTCGACAGTTCACCAAACGACTCTCTCGGAACAATGGAAGCTTCTGCGCATAGAAAACCTCATGTTAAATTAATGCTTATAGTTATTTTACAATGTCGCCAAGAGCCCTATTTGGCTTCTATCTTTGTTCTGATGCAAAATTTACACTCCTCGCCACGCAGCTCCAAAATCCGCAGGCACGTTTCTTGTTCCTGGTTGTAGCTCGGCTCTTGCCGGTAGCGCAAACAAAGAAATCGATGTCAATGAAGCTTTTTTCCAACCGAAGTCTTTGAATTTTAGTTTGCCCCCTCCAACCAACACCGCCGCAGCTGCATATTTGATGAATGGCGATAGATTTTTCTCCTTATTCTTTTAATTATTACCATCTCCGGAGTATATTCAGGTGGAAGCCAAGGACAGACTCGGGGAAAGCAATGCACGTGGCGTCTCCATAGCAACGCATAGAGGAAAGGGAGAGAGAGATGGCGCCACACAACACACTTTTTACATCCTTGTTAGTTGCATGGCTGTAATTTTAGTTTTTTCCCCCCCCCCAATTTGTCACATAATCACTTGCGTGTTTCAACTCCATCTGCTCCTGAACTAACATTAAGGGGATTCTTTTTTTACACACTGCAAATTTGCTCAGTCAACGCTTCAACTTAATGTATTCTTCCCCCCAGCATCCCGCCTTACCCTAATTTGGGAAGCAAACTTTTTTGTCTCACAATATAACAAAGAA
The DNA here is from genome assembly GCA_007210695.1 of Neogobius melanostomus. Taxonomy (NCBI): domain Eukaryota; kingdom Metazoa; phylum Chordata; class Actinopteri; order Gobiiformes; family Gobiidae; genus Neogobius; species Neogobius melanostomus. Next base: position 2,043,546 of record VHKM01000153.1, read on the forward strand.
ATGCTGCTGAACTGTGATTTTTTGACGGGAGAATCAAGGCAAAAAGTGTGTGCAGTGAGTGTACAATATAGAGACTTTCCAAACTTTTCAAATTGAGCTTTTGAGGCCAGTTGAAGGAAGTCGTCATTTGTTGTGAGGTTGGAAATTTAAAATGAGGTTGTAATGTAGGGAAACACTTTGATAAGTTTGGAAATGGTAGTGTTTTAAGTAGGGCCGGGACTCGATTAAAAAAATTAATCTAATTAATTACAGGCTTTGTAATTAATTAATCAAAATTAATCGCATATAAATATTTGACCTGAGAACAGTAAGTTTTTTCATAAGGATTTTTAGTATACCATTGAATAATGACTGACTACATAAGCTTAAGCAACAAAATATGTTTATTTTTGTTCAACCAAGTCCAACAGACCAGTGCAATATTGCCATTAATTGTGCGTCTGCAGGAAAAAAGGAAACTGAAGTGTGGAAAGCAAAGTGTGATTAATTTCGATTCATATTTTTAATCGCACTAAACCTCATGTAATTCATTAATCGCAATTAATCGAAAAAAGTCCCGGCCCTAGTTTTAAGATTTCCTATAGTGGTTCTTAAATGCTGTAGCCTCGGAAACAATCTTTATCATACAAAATGACAAGACCCAGCCGAAATAAACACATTTATTTTACCTTTATGATAGAATAATTTGGCCTTGTTTTAGTATTGAAAATCAAAGCGCAGCATTTCCTCATAAAGAACTGTTGATTAAAGTGGGAACAAAAGTTGGGCTATTAAAAACTGACAAAACAATCTATAAAAAGTGACCCGTGATACACTTTTGGTCCCGACCCACCGGTTGAAAACCACTGCTCGACTTACAATTGAACCTTGAACAACCTAAAAATAAAACTATCATTGAGCCTAAAATTACAAAAAGTCATGGCATTCCAACTTGATAAATCAGAGAAATCGATGTTTTATTTGTTTTTTCAGCTAGCACAAGCAGGTAATGTGTTGCACTAGATCAGTCCATCAATCTATCTTTATTATGCCCATAAAGAATAAAACGATTGCCTGCTGTGGTACAGATGAGTAAAAACATATCAAAACCCCTTGCCTTGTAACACCTTTTAAACCTCTTGTTTGTGGCTGTATCAGACCAGTGTCCGCGTCGTGACTTGTGTCTTCTCTGCGGCAGGTATTTCCCGTCTGGACGATCAAATATTCATCAACCGAAACCCCGGCGTCCCGTCTGTGGTCAAGTTCCACCCCTTCAACACCTGCATCGCTGTGGCCGACAAGGACAGCATCTGGTGTGTTACTACTCCCTCCGCAGCGTGGTTTATTTAGGACGCTGCACTGCCAAATTTATCAAGCCTTGAAATGCAACCCAATTAAGAATTCTTTTTACTTTTCTAATAGTAATGTAATAATAGATTTGTAAATTATTAAACCCCCGTGCATTTGTTTTTGTAGCTTCTGGGACTGGGAGAAGGGCGAGAGGTTGGACTATTTCTACAATGGGAACCCTCGGTACACACGGATCACATCCATGGAGTATCTCAACGGGCACGACTGTTCACTGTTGCTAACGGCGACAGGTAAGTAACGCCTCTGCACATCTGGGTTATACTGACAAATATGTAGATCTCACAATACATACGAATTAAATTGTCTAGCCCAGAAACACATAAAAAATATATGTATTGGCACCGGTATGTTTTATCTGTTTCAAGGCATTTATGTGGTTTCTTTATCATCAACTTATTATAAGATAATGTTTAGTCGCCAATGGATGTGTATCCGACCCCACAAAAAGTAAAAACTTGACTGGATTTGAGTTAACATTTAGCTCAGAGGACGCTAATTTGTTCCTGAACTAAAATCTCAAAAGGTCTGTACATTCATTCATCATTTCTAACTAGGGTTTGACCTCACCCATATGTGGTCCATGGGTTGAAAACATCTGGATAGTGTCTAATTTCCTATGTTTGGTGCAACGTTAACGGCTATAGGAAAAAATACACTGAGCAGGCTAACAGACTCAGAAAAGTCTCCCGGACTAGCCTACTTGCTAACTGTCCGCATTCGTTAGGATCGAATGCCACTTCTTCTTTTTATTCCTATGGTCTAGAGTCAAGACCAGTGGTTCCCAAATTGGGGGTTGTGGCACACTGGAGTGGGGGTCGCAAGATTATTTTGAGACAATATTTTTTTACATTTCTGACATTTAATTTGATGTATTGATTATTGAAAACAGCATATTTTAGTTAAATTAAGCCAAATATCAAAATACAGTATCCAAATTAACATCATTAAACCTTAAATTATTACAAATGCTAGTTACATTTTACATCACTCGACTCTAGTTACATCACTCGACCAACATTTTACATGGTTGTTGGTCGAGTGATTTTTCGGGGTCGCGGCCTGAAAAGTTTGGGAACCCCTGGTCTAGACTATGAAACACAGAGGATCTTTGCAGAGATGTGTATGTGATGTACACCAGAGTATGGGCGTTCTGAGTGCATGTGCAAATCAAAACACCACACCACTGTTTTTGATATAGATACAACAAAATTGAAAGCTCAAAAAGCCGATTTTGCATGATATAGGAAATTGAAACAAGGTGTAAGCCGTTGAAACTGACATGTCAAAATGTTGATGGTTCCACCCCAAAATGGCCACTTTCCTTTGGCAAGTCCCTTTTTAAACCACTAACCAACTGACCAATAAATAATGATGTAATTACTAAAGCACTTGTGTGTCCAGAGAGAAAGAAAAAATCTCACCAAGCCTTTAATAGCTGTCGTGATTTCTATTTTTAGTGCTGAATTATTAATCCCTTCCTGTTGGTCACTGGCTAATTCTGTGCTTTATTTCACACATTTTGTTCTGTTTTGTGTGCACCACCTGCTAATGACTGCACATCTTTTCACACCAAACAGCAGTGGAGCAACTTCCCAAAACTGTTTAGTACTTTTCTCTCTGCGTAAGCTCCCTGAATGCTCATGCCCGCCAGCAAAATTTCAAATCTCACTGAGACTCATTTGTAGCACCAACCAGCTTTAAATACTTGACTTTCCCAGCTTTATAAAATGGAACAAAGGGCTCAGGTGTATTCATCCCCATTTATCACAAGAGTAGAACAATTACCCTCCATGGCTGTGTCCTCATAACACAGGTTAACTCTATAAAAGCATTTGTTGAATTTAGCCTTAGCAGTAACAATTAGCTCAAAGGAAATACTTTAAAGAGACTAGATGGTATCATTATTTACTCGCCACTGCCACCTCAGGTCTTATGCGTAACTGCAGTCTCTATGTTAAAGTGCATACACATTAAACACAATTTTTGCTAAAAAGATAGGCATAAATAAGCATTGCTTCAGCCTATTCCTTTTTTGGTTGAATATTTGTTTTGTTACTGTTTGGAAATTGTATTGATTTAAATGAATCAACCAAATAAACCAATCATTCATTCAAAAACTCTACCCAGCTTTCTTTAGTTTGACCATTGTGTGATAGTTTCATTTACTTATTGGACACTGACAGGAAGTGACATAGATAGAGGCAAACAATTTTGAACTGTTGCCATGCCGACCAAGTTATGGCAATGGGACATGAGTCAAACTGCTATGGAATGTACTCTGCAACTTTCTGTCAGTAGCTTAAAATGTTTTCCTTTTTTTACCAAAATATCTTCATTAAAATCGCCGCTTCACAGAAATAAAATACTTATTACTTACAACAGATGTTATCCATCTAATTAAGTAATATTTTCAAAAGCACTAAAACCTTCCTATGCACTTTAAGCTCGTGCATGACGATGGAGACAAGTTGGTATTTCGGTCCGAAATACCAACTTTTTGAGTGACAGCTCAGGCTTTTAGCTGCAGTTGTGGTGAATAGGTCTGGGCTCATTCTGCACATTAGAATATTGCTGGAGCATGTGGGGGGTGGAAAATACATCATTTTAACATTTCTAAATTCCATCTAGTCACTTTAAAGTGAACCCATTTCTGCTCTCTGGTACAGTGAGCTCAGGCAAGGATTGCATCTGAAATTTAGATTTCAAGCGATCAAATACAAGAGCCTAAAGTTCGGCACAGTAAGACTTTATATTACATTTATCTGAAGACGTGCCTGCAGTTGATGTACACTTAAATATTATACTTTTGCTTTTCCGTACTTTTAAATGGAGAGTATTATGCAAAATCGGTTTTAGATCTTTTACCAATGGTGTTCTCTCGTCAAAAGATACCTGGAGTTGTGTTTCGAGCTAGCCTGGCATCCAGAATGATACCCCCCCTCTATATTTTATACACAGGAGATATCTGTCTGGGCAGGGAGCTGGCTATTGCCGCTTCTGCCAAATTCAAATGATCCGTGCAATCAGAATCGTTTATTTGCGGTCACGTGTTGTTCGCAAGCAGCGTCACTCTTGGGATGCAGAAATCCCTTCAATAACAATCTACGGGCGGCGCCCGAGAAAGCCTTTTTTTTTTTTCCTAATCAGTGGTAAATGACCGAAAACACATCGACAGTAGGTGAGTTTTTGATTCATAATTCTGTTTTAATATTAATGCAAAACCGCTAACAACGCCACTGACTGCCCTTCGCTGATTGATTTTACTCCACTTCCTGTTGGCTTGCGTATGTTACGCTGTAGAAATCAAGTTGATGCGGAATCTCGCTGGTACAGCGGTGGGTCTAGATTTTGCCAGGCCAGTTTCGAGTTGCTAGTGCATCTTTGAGTAATCTTTGAATCTTCTCCAGTGAATATTATTAGCATCGTGTCGACAGCTCCAAAAAACTCCCAAACTTCCCAAACAGCTTCGCCTGACGTCCTATCAGTGACGTGCGGTCAGGGAGGCAGGTGAGGCCAGGCCTCACCAGTCATCATGGAAAAAAACAAAAATTAAAAAATACAATAAACTTTATAAAAACAGGTCCCTTCTCTTAAGATGATAGGGATTTTCTACGATTTTAATCAATCTCGTGGTTAAAAAATGCCCAAATGTTTTATCAGTTGTCGATATCGTGTAAAGAGGGCGGAGCTGCGGCGAGCCTCCAGCGTCCTGCACACACTTGAGCTCGGCTCATTCACTCAGCGCTCTCTCCCATTCGGGGCTTTTTTCACCCCCTAAAGTAAAATACATTTGTAAATGGGTTTTTGTTGGGCGCGTTGGTTTTCTATCAACTGGATAAAGAATCAGGCATAAGAACGACTTGTTTAACCTGTTCATTTGACTTTAAATCGCGCTTTGATAGTCCCGAAGTGAGGCTCGCCTCCAATGCACTGCCCTGACGATACGAGGGGACGCTGTGTCAGCGCTACACATTTCTACAAAACATGTGGACTACACGTGAAAAACAATCTGTTTTATTATTCTGCACGGTTTAGGAGAGGCAATTTAAACGCAAAGGAGTACGTAAAAGGAAAAACTAATTAGACTGACATTTTATGGATGAAATGCTGTAGACGAGTCTTTATACTGAACATGTCGACGCTATCACGCACCGCCCACGCGGCGCATCAGGTTGTCAATCCTCATTATTTGGACGGGCGGGGTACGAGTCCCGGTCACGTTCATAATGTTGTCTATTAATTTTTATTTGCAATATCGTGAGAATGTATTTTATGTTTAAATGTGTTGCTATGAATGCTATTTAAAAGTAAGACAATTACCAGAGAAAGCAAGTTGCATTTTTCCCCCTACAGTTTTGTTTACTTTATATTGGAGTCAATAGGTCCATGTGCCTCACCAGCAACAAACCTCACCGCACGTCACTGCGTCCTATGTATCCCAAGAAATGCTTTCCTCACCTCTCGATCTCTTGCTTGGCTTAATCCTCTCATCGCAAAGTGAAAACACTCGTCATAGCTTTTGTCAGTTACATCTAATGAAATGTTGAACATAAATTAACACTAAATATAGCGTTAAAAAGTTAAAAAGTTTAAGCCTCGAGAATAACAGGTCACATTTTGAACACAGTTGCAAACAATAATAAGTTGGAGTTGACTGGAAAGTTTCTTACTCGGTAGTTTAGCTTTTCCGTGTAAAAAGCAGTCAAAAAGATACCGAGGCACTCTTCAATGGAAGGTAAAAATCCTTTGTTAAATCATGGGCACCGACACAAAAAAAGGTTGTGGACTTTTCTGTTTGGAGAAATGGTGAATGGCCCGAAGACTTGCATAGGCCCCTGTTCTCCTCCCGAAATTCTGCCTGAAAACTAGAATATTGTGGTTGCAGCCTATTTAAAGCTCCCATCACGTTTTAACAACTGCCCTGTGATAACACTAACAGAAATGTTCACCTTTTCTTATCAGTACCTTGTTAGAACTTAATCAATTATATGATAGTTTTCTTAATTCTACTTCCTTCACTCTCGCCTTCTTTCCTCCTCCTCCTCACTGTATTTTGCTGTTTGTCCCAGATGACGGAGCTCTGCGGATCTGGAAGAACTTTGCGGACCAGAAGAATCCGGAGATGGTGACCGCGTGGCAGGGGCTGTCGGACATGCTGCCCACCACCAGAGGTCAGCCATCCGCCGGCGCCCACAGTAAAGACCAGTGCTACTACTATTATACACTTCTCCTTGTTACCCCATTGGCACTCTGTAGTCTCCCATGTGTTCCTATTCCAACATCGCCTTCACCTCCATCGCTCAACATGTACTTCATTGTGGGTTCAGCAAGTTTTCGACTCCATTGAATAATGTCTATATTATTTAGCAACAGCTCGATACTAAAATCTATCAGTGTTTCCCAGATTTGACCAAGACTAACTATGGGGATGACCTTATTATTAATGCAACTTTGTGCTTCTATTCAACATCTAAGAAATCAATTAGAAAAATTAATTTATGTGTTTATTTCAATACAAGATGGAAAAAAGTATTTATTTACTATCCCATTTTATCGTGTTCAACTTGTTTTGAGGCCTTGGAGGAAAAAATTAGACCAAGGGGACCACCGTATTCTCTTCTATTAATGGGAAACATTGTTACCCTACAATAATTATAAATAAAATGCAGAATTTAAAAAGGTTTCAGACCTTGCATTAACGGGTCATGACAGAATGCAACATAATTGGTAATGGAGGCGCTTGAAAACTTTCCGAACCCACTGCGAACACAGTCAAGTCGGTTGTTGAGCCCTCCCTTTGCACAAACATTTGTTTAGCACATCCTGTTTTTCCTTCTCATCTCTCTGATTTTGATTTTGCAAAACGGTGCTAAAACAAAACTTGCAAAAAGTACCTCTTCAGTGTCTTCAGTCAACACCGCTAATAATAACCAGAGGTGGTCAAAGTACTTGATTTTGTTATGTGAGCTAAAAGTACAGATACTACTGATCAAATATTAATTGCTCAATCCAATGATATCTTAAGTGAAAGTACTGAAGTATTTGCTTTAGAAATTACTTAAAGTGCATATGATACATTAGACATTTTGTGTGATGTTTATAGTTTCCCCTCCTTATTGGACGCCGACAGGAAGTGACATAGATAGAGGCAAACAATTTAAGCTGTTGCCGTGCCAACCATGTTATGTCAATGGGAAATGAGTGAGTCAAACTGCTGTGGAACTTGACCTCTATGTCACTTCCAGTAGCTTAAAACGTCAAATACAAATCACTTTTCTGCCCAACATTTCTTCGTTAATTTGCTGCTTCACTAAAATAAAATGATAATTATTACTTACAACAGATGTTATGCATCTAAATAAGACATATTTTCAAAAGCATTAAAACCTGTCATATGCACTATTCTTATTAAAAAGTGTTGTGAATAATAACTTTGCCGCTTCAAAAACATAAAGATTATTCCCAAGTGTACGGCAACAGAACGAGGACACATTTCTTACTTGTTACGAGTCATTGGTGTTGACAGTACAATCCCACAGCGCCACCTACTGTAGTGGAGGATAAAGTATTATTTTATCTTTCAAATGTAGTGTAGTAAAACAAATAAGTTGAACAAAAACTACTACTCAAGTAAAGTACAGATCCTCAAAAAATGCTACTTAAGTGCAGTACTTTACTTTGTTTCTCCGCTAATAACTTGTGATCATTTATAAAACATGTTACTGCTGTTGAACGTCTTGACAAACTGTTTGAATTTAAGGATCCTTATGGTTTATTCAAACATTGTTAACTACTTTGGACATTCTCGGGTTGGATAAAGCCTTTGGTTCTAGTTTGTTTAAATCTGTGTTTAATCTCTTTGTAGAAACACATTGTAAAAGGGAATAGATTTCTAACGCACTAAAAGCAAAGGCTGCAAACTCTCTCTTTAATTGCTGCCTGTTATATTTCTCCCACTAACAGATGGTCAAAGTGGCGCATTTAACTAAAGAAGCCAACAGATGACGTATAAAGTTACATGGATTTTTGTGACATACCTTAGTGTTGCCACGGCTTCATAATTCAGAAGTTGTGTGCAAACGTTGAAGGCGCCTGACACCTGGAGCACACACTTGTCAGAGAGCTCCGCGGCGCACTGTTGTGGCAGGTTCTCAACTCTCCAGCTCCACTTATGCTTCTCTGCCTCTGGCGTTTTCTTAGCCACTCTTTCTGGGTCAGGCAAGTTTTTCGGGGAAGTGTGACAGCTGAATGAATTGGTGTATACTGCCTGAATTCCTGAAACACTGCAGTTTCCGTCACATACATTAAAACTGCGCTACAGACTCTTAGCATCATTAGCGGTTTTGCAGGCTCTGGTGTGTGGAGTAGGACAAGTGGCAGGTTTGCATAGTGGTTTGAAAGGTTCAAGTGGCATATTGTATTGTGCAGGCATTGTGGTCATGGTAATGGCTGCACAATTCATCAATATTGGATTATACTGGTTGCATTTGGCGAATCACTGAGACTTCAATTGTTTTAGTACAATATCCTTTGCAAACAATATTCTCTCTCTGTGGCGTATAAAACTTTTGTCTTAAAACTGCCAACACTGTAACCTCTACAAAAATGTTCAGTCTTCTCTCTAATGTCGTGAGCAAAATCCTCAGCATTAGCAAACATGTACAATTGGATTTTCTTTTTTGATATTGCAGAGTGCTATGTGGCAGAAGTGTTCAGTTTGATGAGATGAGAGATGCTTGTTCTCATTTTGACTTCATTAAGTCTCAATTTAGGCTTTGTTTGCACTGGCGTTTGACCTGCGTTTTAGTTTAAATGGCGGTTTTGCCCTTGATTCATTTTAACTGATGTGTGTAGTCAACTAAAGATTGCACATTTAAAGCCGACGAATTTTAAACCAGTGTAAAAAGTTTGAATATCACTGTAAAATGTCAAGTGGATTTGGGTAATTGGAAGCAACGAAATCCGGAGATGTCAAAATAAACCGGCTGGGTCGGATTGACACGCACAGTGCCATATGCGCACCGTGAAAAACACCGTCACCCATTCGATGTAACTAGCTTCACCGTCTATCCGCAATGACAACACAGGTCTCTCCCACGTCGTGGCTTGTTTTGAGGCAGGCTTTAACATTTAACTGGGCACTTGTTTTCCCAGATGTATCGCCAATGACAGCTTCGGCAAAGGTTCTGCTTTCAAACAGTGGACAACTCAAGTTAGTATTAGCAGCTGCTCAGGTTTTCACAAGTAAAATCGATTGAATAAGACTTAGAGTTATGGCTCTGTAATATAAGAGTAGATGTAGTGCTTAGTATTATTTTCATTGCAAAACTGTAGGGCTGCATATTATATTCCCAAATTATTGTTATTCCCAATTCGCCTTCCAAAACTAATGATGTCAAAATGATAAGGGCAGTAATACCACTGGTGCTACCAGTGCATATTAATTAACATGAGTCCTCAAGGTCCACATGTAAACATGCCAGAGTTAGCCACAATGGCTAATTTTCATCTGTAGTCCCAGGGCAGGTTTCTGTTCACAGACAGGAAAGGCCACAGAAAAACAAGACAATAGACCTGAAATGGTTAGTAAAAATAAAACAGGAAATTAACACACAATAACAGTGAGCAAACATTATAAACAAGGCAACACAGACAAATAAGACATTTTACACTATTGGTAAAAAACCTACATGTTCACACTGTGATTGCAGGTTTGATTGTCCAGGAGCCAGAGTTTTACTGATCTAGTGAAGGTTCTCAGTGTTGGGATGTTTCTGACATTAGTTGGAACAGTGTTCCAGGTGTGAGCAGCCCTCATTGAAAAGCTCAACTGACCAAAAGATGTTTCCTGAAAGGAACAGCACAGTCTCGTCTGCTTTGGGCTCGTGTGCCTACACTGTCTTTTAGGTGGATGAATTCCTGCAGAGGGGGCGGGGCCAAACCATGCAGTATTCTATAAACCAGTATCATATTCTCCCAAATGAAAAAAATATATTTTGAAAGAACTTTGCAATGATGGTAGGAGTTACAGTATGCCTTTGATCCAAAACCTTTGATTTTAAGTTCTCTTATGAGACACTTTTTTTCTCATAATTTTGCAATATTTTATGATCCCCAGTAGGGTTGGGACCTCTGGGTACAATTCGATACGTGATACAATAATGATAATCGATATTTACAGTATTGCATAAAAATAACCTATGATACATCGTAGGTTAGTGGAGCACTGCTACCTCATTAATATGCATGACATCGGTCATTAATATGCTTGACGTCATCAAAAGTATCAATATTGGAATAAAAGATATCGTATCGTCCCGCAAAATATTGCAATATATCGCAAAATCAATATATTGTCACACCTCTATTTCCCAGTATCATTAATAGAATTAGTTCTTACCAACAGTCTAGCCAAAATGAATTGTATCCGTTGGTCCTTGGCTTGGTTCAAATTGTAGGAGCGCACCAGAATCGGTGTATGTTCACTATTGCTGCACAGACAAATTTATTTTCCCTGGAAATGCACCAGGACTCGCTTCACGTGCACCAAATGTGAACACAGACTCTTGGTTGCAAATGCCATCTCTTCCTACTGTATGTTCATCTTATCCTTTACAGAAAGTATTTAGCTTTTCCCCATTGACTTTTACAAAACACAATAAGGGACCACTCAGGAAGCGTATAATATAAGCTTTAACGATGACAGATGAGTTTACTCTCCTTGTTGCTGCCTCTTTCTCTCGCAGCGTAATCCATTTAGTGAATCTCTTAAAGTGTAAATTTTATGCTTGTGTTTTGAATAGTCCCCTTTTCTGGCGTAGCCTCTGCAGCATTAATAATGTACAATACCCAATAAAATATTACAACCATCTTCTATCTACTGCCGAAAAAAACATGCTTTCAAGGATGAGAGAGACATCCGTACCCCTTGCATCCCGTCCCCTCCCATCGCCTCCTGTCTGTCAGCAACACGCTGTTTGATGTCATCGGTAAACCATCCCAGTACAGTCTTTTATGTTATGTGTGTGTCATGCGTTTTATGTTGCTGGTTCATTCATGCATTATCATTTTGTGTTGTTTCTCACCTCAAAAGAAAGGCTGAACAAGGCAACAGCTTTCCCCGCAACAACTACATATGACTCAGGAAAAAACACACAAGTATAATAGTCTCACATACTATTTGAATATGCCTATTGTTAATGCTAGATATTTAAGCCGAAAATGCAGACTTTTGACAATCTGTATCTGTATGTATTGCAGTTGTGTCCACAGACCTTAAGGTTTATTTCCAATGCTGAGTAGATTCTTATTGTTCTTTCATGATGAAGGACTAAATTATTTGGTTACATTGTCTGGCATTTGAGAAACATTGTGGTGCAGCAGGTCAGTAAATATAGTTTAAAAGACATAAAGCTAAAAATACCTTTTGATTTTGGAATGTCAACGTATAAAAATACATTGACATCCATTCGATCCACACACAAACTATTACCAAGTTACATCAATCATGTGAGTCAAGTTTAGTAAAAGTTTGACTGAGAAAAGTTGCAGATTTGTGTTTAATTAGTTCTCTGGCCGTTCCCATAATCTTGAGTCGGGAGCTGTGATTAGCCGCAGCTCATCAGTGACATAAGCCTTGATATTTAACATGCCAGACAGTCCCTCTCCTCAGCCTCGTAGAGTTCACACCCAGTTGCTCACTGCTGATCAGAAATGATTCATGTTTGTTTCAGGGCATTTGTTTCTGCATTCACAATCAGTCTTACGTAATGCTCAGTTTTCTGATACTTTGAAATCACTTGTTAAAACTCTAGATTCAGTCCTGAGCAGTGTAGCAATAGTTCTTCTCCTTCATCCCTTTGCCCTTTGGAGCGAGGACTGAAGGAGGTGCGCGCGGTGTTGGAATACAGATCAAATGGTGCCAAAGTTTCAGACTGACACGATGACACTCTGCCGAGAGTGTTATAGGCAGAAGTGGATGGAGTAGCCAAAAACGAGTCTATAAAGAGTAACGTCATTACCAAAATAAGGAAAATAAATATTTTTGCTAAAACACTACTCGAGTATCTGTTGGAACATGAAAACATTGTTATTTATAATAATACACCAAAAACATAGATTAAGGAACAGTTCTTAACATCTTAACTGTTTCAAATATTAGAACAATGCTTTTGTCACTTATAGATTTATTCATGATTTAAAGAGTAATCATGAATAAAGCCACACCGCGTAGAATTTTACCCAATGAATCGCATTTATTATGTGACAGATATTTTTATCATTAAAAATCAATGAATGAATGAATGAATGAGGTTCTCATCCAGATTCATTCTTTGATTAACCACTGCAGTAATTGCATATTCTGTTGCTTAGCTGGTCATTAGGAACATGTTTTGTACTGATGGCAACAGTATAGTCCAAAATGTTATGCAGTGTGCCTTTTTTTTGTAAGAAAAGTTGATATTAATATGTATTTGACCTTTCAGTGATCCAGGGGATCCTTGGGTGGTTAGCATAGCACCTTTACTTACCATCCCGATCCGCTCCAGGATAAATTGTTTCTTTGTTTTTTCCTGCTAATTGAACCGTATCCATGGTTACATATACATTAAACCTACCTGAAATACTAAAAAACCTGCAATATTATTGATCCATCATAGTAGCCACCGGGATGGAAAGCAAAGGCGCTAAGCTAACCACCCACACAGCTGCTGGGTCACTGAAGGGTCAAATACGCCCTATTTTTACATAAAAATTACTGTGCCTTTTAAACAAAAGTTATGTTACTTAAATATTATTCCTAAAGTAGAGCTAAAAGTCTTCTGTGATTAAAAGAAGTCAAGAAGTACTTCATAAAGATACTCAAGTACATGTATAATAGGATTTAAAATGTAAAACAGTATAGTATAGTTTTGTTGAGTTGCTTAAAATGCGTTTGACTGGTTAAAGAAAAAGCTACACTGATTCTTCTACAGTAATAAATTAAAAAGAACATTTACAAAGATTTGAGTAACAATGTGAAAGAAGGAGAAAAGTCACTCTCCACAGACAGGTTTTACTGTGCCATGGTAATGAGGACTGTTACCATAGCAATTATATTCAGGGAAAAGTCATTTGACTGAGCATTGATACAAAGGTTTTCAAACTACCCACAAGTTAAACTCATTTTTTATATTCACGTATCATTGTCGTATCTTATTACAAATGCTGATATTGGGGAAAGTCTGCCTTGTTCAATCGCTCCTGTGTTGTTTTTGTCTGTGTTAAAGTCCGCTGCTCGGTTGGGTCTTGGCTAATATGTGGCTTGCTTTTTGTTGCTGCTTTCCCCCTCCCCTCACCCCCCCGTTCCGCTCACAGGTCTGGCCAGAAGGGTGTCCATCTATCTGGACAGGAGTAAACAAGGAGGTGAGTGCGCCGCCCTGAGAGCTTTTTCTCTTTCTCTCGTTTGTCCCGAGCACATGTCATTTATAACCTTGTCTGGTAAAACGGCATTGATTTGTGCCTTTAAGCAAACGCCAGATCTGACTTTCTCAAAGTGGGGTTTTAGCAGGTGCTTTATGTCATTGGGGAAGAAGTATTATTTTATGGTTGTGGTGCGTGGGCTGTCAAGTGCAGCACACAGACTTCAGACTAGCTGATACTTACCCAAAAACATCTAATCTAAGTCTTCCTCAAAACAATCTGCTCTTACTGGATCCATTAATCCACCATTCTGCTTTTTCTTGTTCACTTATTTACGTAAACTGTTTTTTAGAAAATCTGTCAATAATTTAAAGAGGGGCATTATGCTTTTTGCAGGTATTTGGTAATAATCTCAAACACTTGTTGATCTTGCACTTTGTTGGTTAAAAAATGCAATATTGATCTATAACAGCTGAAAATGGTTCTCACGCAGTCTCACTGTAAGCTCCACAAACCCCCTTCCTCTTGTTTCTCCCACTGTTTCAATGAAGAGAGAAACAAACAACATGTACAAACAATTGTCATTGTGCCTCGTGGCGCTATAGTGAAGCTATAGCGAGAGTTTTACTTTGCGATGAAAGGATTAAGCTTAACAAGAGATCGAGAGGTGAGGAAAGCATTTGCTGGATACGTGTGACTTCAGGGGGAGCTTTTAGGGAGCAGCCGCTGAGGTGCTAATAATAGCCTCTAGAGAAGATTCAAATATTACTCAAAGATGCGTACTGTATTTTCCAGAGTATAAGTCGCTCCTGACGCAGCAGACGCAGCAGCCAAAATATGCGTAATGAAGAAGAAAAAAACAGACTGAATAGGCGTACGGTTTGCTAACGTAACACATTGATGGTTAGCTACATGAAGCATAAACAATAAACTAAATAGGTGTCTGGTATGTTAACGTCACATAAACAGTTAAGATAACTATAGCATAAAGAACATACCAAACTCTCGATCTCACTCCAAATCACTAAATCCATTGAAATCTTCATCCTCTATGTCACTTCTGAACAATCACCATGGCACGGAGGCGTAACTGCACCATTGACAAGCCTCTCCCGGCAGCACGTTTTTCAGGCTCTCATTTGCGAACTCGTTCCTCTAGCTGTGGCCATCGATTTTGTAGCCTGTGATTAGCTTTGTTTGTTTTCTTCATTGTGGTAAGAGTAACCTCCGCATTCTCACTCACTCCAAACCTTCTTTCTGCTGCCTGATTAGCCTGCAGTGCCCTCTAGCGGCGTGTGAAATTATATATTTGAATTTAAAAAATTAAAAAATATCGCATATTAGTCGCTCCGGAGTATTAGACGCACCTCCTGCCAAACTGAAAAAAGTGTGACTTATAGCTCTATTGTAACATGGTGAAAAGCTCTAAAAAGTCGGTTTTGCATAATACCTGCCCTTTAAAGTACCGTGGACCAACATAAGACATTTTTGAGTTTTGCTTCTGACAAATATACTTTTCTTTCTTATGTGCTATTGCACTAACCATATCAGAATGGTACAAAAATACTGCAGTATTTTTTGTACCATTCCAATGGTCATATGTGAATGAAGTTTTACAAATGCAGATAAAAGCTGAATTCTGATATGGTTATTCTCTATAGGAGAAAATATTATTTTCTCCTATAGAGTTATTGCCGAGCTCTGAGGAAGGTTTATTCTGTTATCTTCAAATTCAGTCACTTTACAGACATGGTTACATAATGAACAGTCTATAGAAGTACAGGCTATAGAAGTTAAACTATAACATTTCTTAAATACGTCTCATAGATATTTCAAATACAGCATACATACCAGTGGTTGCTTTTACAATCTACAGCCTCAACCATAATAACCTTCCTTTTTAGCTTCTGTAAAACTTCAGTGACATTACTCTTTTCTTTAGAAACTAAAGAAAAAGTAACAGTTGAACACTCAAAGCTATCTCATAGTAAAGAAATGGTTGTTGTGTTAGAAAACCTCTAATGTTAGTTTTGTTATATGGCTTTTGCTTTGAAGCTCTAATTAATAACCAGACAATTTTCATTTCCCCTCAAAATGTCTGCTCTTGTATCAGATCCAGTTGTGAGGTGGCCCTGTCTAATTGCATGTGGCTGGTGTGCCATGGTTTAGTGCGGTCTCGCCCGAGGGATCAGCTTGTTGGACTCCAGTGGGGCTTATATAAAACAAGGCGCTGTTGGCATTGGTATGCAAAGCAGCGCAGTGGAGCAGAGTCTGGGCAGAAAACAAGACGATGGGTTTACGCAGACCAAAACATCCTGATGTCAGGTCAGAGGGTTAAAAAACCAAATAAATATCTGGACAAGTGCATCGAGAAAAGAGCAAAACAAGGGAGAAATCTAAGCGGGACACCGACAGTCGGATAGTAGCTCATAAAAAAGGTCATGGGAACACAAATACACAAAACAAAGCGGAGGTTTGGCTCGGCTAAACTTATTCTATGATGAACAACAATGAAGAATCTGTCACGGAGACAAAGTTAAATGCTTTATGCTCTTGTCTTTTATATACAATATGTTGAAAGTAAGGAAGTTATTCAAGGTGGCTAGCTAGAGCTCTTTGCCTTGCTTTGCATAATTTTTAGAAAATGCCATCTGTCGGATGTTTGTGTGTACTCTCGCCCCAGAAACGTTCCATCACCGTAGAGATTTTTAAATATTTTTCTACTGGACTGAATTTAATGAGCCGAAGTTTCACCTTTTTCAGAACCTTCTCCTCTTTAGTCAAATGCTAAGACTTTTGTAAAGGGCTCCATGCACGCGAGTGACACATGACTTCCCAGTGCGATCTCCGGAGGTCGATCTTCTTCCTCTCTTGGTATTTTCCCAACAAGGATTAGCGATGTCTTGCACAAATCAATAAATAGTTCAAGAAAACATCCCTGACGGTGAGATACTGATGAGAAGTCACTGGCTACATGTTTTTATCTCAGAGCCATGTTGAAAAACAACATCACAAAAATGAAAAAGGCCAATTATTTTTTTGAGCAGCTCGTTCCAAATCTTGGCGCTATTTAAATTTTCATTTAGGGTTAGCACTTCGCTTCAAGACAAAACACTGTGATGAGCACAGAAGTTTCCTCCAGTGAATTCTTTGCTCCAGACACAATGTTTTTAACAGCTAGTGACTGTCCATCAGTAACTCACTGCCTGCCATGTAATCTGACTCATACGGAAATAACAGGACAGGAAGAGCAGCACCTGCTGAGGATCCACTCCAATACACAAGCTGGAAGCCTTTTTATACTCTGGACCAATTATTACATGTTTACACTAAACCAGTTAATTAGAAGAAGGCTAAGATTTGTTTGGTCTCTTTTGCATCAATACAACACCGCGGCTCCTGTGATGCGAGGAGTTAATTTTATAATCTTACACAAGTTGAAATAAAACCGTTACAGGTGCATGTTCAATCTTTGGTTTGTATTATTGTATTTAGCATTTAGTGTCCGGCATGTGCTGCAGCTCTAACCTCTTGGACATCTGCACACACACTTTGCAATGGTTGAAACAATAGTTAAAGGAGAAGTAGAAATACCAGCCTGATGTTGGAAGCTACAGTAATAGCCATAATGTCTTCAGAAGGAAACCTGTTTAATTTGACCTTTTACATTTCTGTAGTCGTGCAACTCGTCAAGAAAACCAAAGAAGGCAGTGCATGATCTTGGTAAGGAGTATCTCGATGGAGGATATCAGAAAACTGGAGTATGAGTAATCAGAAAAAGTGTCCATTAGGCGCAGCTCAGAGTGGACAAATGGAGCGTTGCTGAAGCTTTGAAAGGGAAGAAAAAAAGACATCACAGAGACAAAACACAAACATCATTATCCACTGTGGAGTCGGAGAAATCCCAAGCACAAATAACTTGGCAGATGAGACTTGAGCCAGTCTAATTACATCGGGATCCACACACTGTTAATAATCTCTTCCTTACTCTTCTCCTCAGACCGTAGAAGTTTAGGCTTGCATTTCTCTGTTGTATTGTCTTTCTTTTTTTTATTACTTGGCTGCACTGTGAAACTAGGACAGGCCTGGTCTCAGTGGCTTTGGGGGAGACGGACTCTGTGCCCTGCTCCACATTTGCCGGTGCTGCCTTGTGGCTTGTTAATAACGGGCTCAAATCCAAAACCGATTCGGCACAGGGCTGAAAGTTTGGAGAAGATGAGACCTTAGGGGAGGTTAGCTTTGTAACTAAACTTACCTGAGCTTTTGGAAGGTGTAGGCACGCACAGTGAGAGGTTGAGAAATATTTGTGTTAGTTTGACTTTGTGTTCATTAAAAGAATTCTTAAAATAGTAGACTCGTGATTCCCTTGTTGTGACTGGTGAAGACTGTGCTGCTCCTCATTACGGCCTGGCACTATAGTTTCCGTGGAGTCTCTTGTCTCGCTGTTTGTCCTCTTCTGAAATTTAAGTGATAATGTGGTGTCGTATATGGATGCTGGGTGTCAATTGGGTGTACTTTTGTTTTTCATTTTAGCATATTATTTTAAAATTGTGAGGTAGTTAGAAGACGTGGACTTGCTTTTATGTCAGTGATTAGTGGATTGTAACAGAAAAGTTGGTGGTTCACTTAACTAGGGATGCACCGATTCGAACCTGGTATCTGATTTCGGAGCCAATGCTGGAAAAATACAATATCGGGTATCGGCTGAAAATATCCGATACGGAACCGATACTTGTTTTTGAAAAACACAATTTTTACCACTTAAACCTCAGTGAATATGGACATACTGGATCACTGAGTTAGTTTTAACCTAAAGGGGTGTGTACCTACAGTATGTTCCCCGGTCCTATGTTGCAAAAACGTTTGTCGTAGGTGAGTTGGTACATCAACCAATCACAAGTCATGACAGTGAAGCGTCATAAATATATCAATCAGTTTAACCCTGACCCTGCCTTAGCCACTAACCTTAAGGACATCTTAATACATCACTTCTGTTGACGGGGGACATAGGTACTGGGGAACATAGGCCTGACCCCATGCTAAAGCTAGCGGAAGCATGCTAATGCTAACGTCAGCTAATGGAACAGAAACTATGCTTGGATCATCTAAAGTAATAAAATAAAATCTGCCACTGCTGGAGTGGCCAAGTATTTTTAGTTTAGTTTATGAAATGTTGTTTAAGACTCACTTTTTCACTTAGTGAAAACCTCTTTTAAGAAAGTTTCTTGGTATCATTTAACATCGGATATCGGCGGATACTCAAATCCCCAGTGATACACTTAACCAGGATTAACCATTATGTATGGAGAATGAATAAGTAATGAGTGATGGCTGTACATATTTTAATACCTGTAGTAGAGGAGTAAACAAAAGAAGCTGCTATGTGGCAGTGGTATCTGCAAATTATCTGCTATTGTTAGCAGTAGCATCAGTATCACTCTGATATGTAAACATTACCAGGTCACTCTGCTCCCTAAAATCTGTGAAACGTTCTTAAAAATGCATCTCTGTGAATTGGGATGTTAGGATTGCATTATGAAAGTTACAAATAAGCTTGGACCACAATTAACAAATTGACTGGCTCAATTGTGTTTGTTTTGTTTTAAATTAGGGCCTTTTTAAGAAAGTTGTCAAGCTTTAAATGAATAAGTCGTATTTGTTATTATGTTGTATTATTCAAGAAACAGGTCCTGTTGTTGCAAGAATGACCTCTGTTCCCACCTCTGTGTAGATTACATCATGTTACACAGGAGTGAGAGTCTCTGCTAATCCTGGAGAAAACCTAATAAAGGAATCCTGGTGGAGCCTTTTAAAGCAAACAGGATGAAGAGCAGAGAGAGCGAGGAGCGGTGTTTTAATGAGCTGCAGTATTCAGGGATTCACTCCATCACTGCAGATAATGGCACAGAACGAACATGCATCGGAAACAGCCTTTGTCCACGGAGAAATTAGTCCAGGTTAACAGAGACATTAATGGATAAAGGATAAATATATCACAAATTAGAGCCACGCCGGGGTGAGATTATGAAGCCCATCTGCCTCCGGTCCACTTTTATTGGCGTCTAAAGTGGCTCCCTGCATTTGGACTGAAGAGGCGGGGGGGAAAACCACTCTGCGAACGGCACCATTTAAAGCAACAGAATGTAAATACTTTGAGTATTGCCTGGAAGTCTTTTAGTGTTTCCATATCTTAACTTTTATTGGAATGAAGGTCAATTCAATTCAATCAATTTGGCCTTTTAAAAATACCATGAACATGAAGTGAAACTGAAACCTCACACAGATAAAAGAATTTCCTTAAAATTAGCTACACTGCCTGACCAAAAAAATTACAATTCCAAAAAAAGGTCACACAGATGGACCGCCTTTAGCTTTGATTGCAGCACGCGTTGGCTGTGGCTTTATTCCAATAAGCTTCTAGATAACACTTTATTTTAGCACTCACTTATTAACAGCTAAGTAAGTGCTATTTTAATTAATGGTTAATTAGCTCTTAACTGGTATTATTAGTATTATGCATGGCCTTATTCAACATGTTACTAGCTACCGACACTTTCCACATCACCTCAGAATGGGGGACATATTCTCAGCTACAAAAAAACGTAAGAGGTAATTGGACATAAATTAGGACGAGTATGATCTGTTTTCTTAAGATTTGTCCTTGTTTATCGAGAGTTATTATTAAAGTACTTGCCGTCCCCGATCAGGGAGTTAGGTTTAGGGTTAGGAACGACAAATATGATGCAAGTTGTGTTTCGCTCACACAGATCTTTCACATAGTTTTAGAAACTAGAAGGTCTTGGCTTTCAAATGAGGTATCACACTTGTTTAAAGGCTGTAAGCTCTTTGGTCAATACGCTTTGAGACATGCAGAACTGCTAACCCTGACTCTAACCCTAAGCTGGCAGATAACTGGTTAACACCTAATAGGCCAGTATAATCAGACGTGTATTAACACTATAATTAATGTCCAACTACATTCTAATTTCTGCTTGATAAACAGGGATTAAGAATTAAGAAGGGCGGCACGGTGGCACAGCGGTTAGCGCTTGTGCTTCACAGCTAGAAGGTCCTGGGTTCGATTCCCACCTGGACGGGGCCTTTCTGTGTGGAGTTTGCATGTTCTCCCCGTGTCTGCGTAGGTTTCCTCCGGGTACTCCGGTTTCCCCTACCACTAAAAACATGTACAATAGGCCAGGATGAATGAGAGTGTGTTTGAGAGTGCGAATGGGGGACGACGGATGGAAATTAGCCCAAGGCTACAATCCGGTGTGGCTTGTTTACATGCATGAGACCCATGTATGTTCATTAACATGCACTGTCCCGACCAAATAAAAACCAAAACCAATAAATTAATAAATTAGTTATTAATTAGTTAGCAGCTAGTGAGATGTTGAATAACCATCAATTAGTACACTAATTAGCACTTAGTTAGCTGTTAATAAGTGAGTGCTAAAATAAAGTTTTACCAGCTTGGGTAATGTCAAAAGATCCAGTGATACATACACATTTTCCCCCAAGATCTTGTATTGATGATGAGAGAGTGTGACCACTGCGCAAAGCCTTCTCCAGCACATCCCAAAGATTTGAATTTGATTACGTTTATTTATTATTGTCAAAATAAAGCAATTGAATGATTTAGATTTGACCCAGTCTTATCCATATCTAAACCAAGAATAATCCAGGTGAGAACCGGAAGTTATCCAGATCTTGCCCCCAACTATATAAGTCATTGCACCAAATAAAGCCAAGTCTTTATGTCTCAAAATGTCCCAGAATTGCTCCAGAGGAAACCCACGTGCCACTGACTTGGCTCCAGTGGAATCCATCTATACCTCCACCTCTGTGCAGCACTGGGATTCACAGCTGAGGAGGCATTGCCCACACTGCTTTGCTCCTCTTCACTCTCTCCGTTCCGTCGTGTCCGCATTGATTTTCGTGTGGGTAACTGAAACCCGCTCGAGCCCACATTCTTGAGTCTTTTCTCCTCCAAAGAAACTGCATAAAAGCCCCGCAGAGGGGTGTAAGACTCCGGGATGATTGGACTAAAAATATGTGGAGTGGCGTGTGAGGGGGATTTCGGAAGTTAGGCCGTCGGACTGTGAAAAACAATGGAGCCTTGGTGAATCTGCAATGAGTCTATGAAGGTTTTAAAAATACAGGGTGGATTTAAGACAAAATACCGCGCATCAGAAAGGAGACGTGGAGATGGTTATCACGCTCCGTAACAGTGACCAAAACTTCTGAACTATGTGGCTCCCTAGAGATATTTTATTTTTGATGCTAAGACTAGAGCTAGAACATGGGTGGGGGTTCCAACTAAGGCTGTACAATAGTTTTATCTTTCGCAATAGCAAATTTATTTTGACCTCCAAGTGCATGAGTAGTGTATGTATTAGTTAAGCAGTTTTAATGATTCCTCTCAAGTGTTTTTGAAGTTATTTAACATGTGCATTGTGAACTGAGTCTTTGTTTAAAAGGAGACCTCAATTTATCTGTTTCTTATTCTACGTTGTCTGTTCTCCGTTGTACTTCCTGGATATAGTTGCGTCATTGTTAAAACCCGAAACTGGCTTCCACATTTTTAAAGCCCATAATCCGACATTATATCTGTTCTGAGCAGCCGTTCTGCGCTGCAAGTGTAAACCACGCTGTAAATAGAAACAGTCCAAATCTTCACCAGCTCTCAAAACATAAACATACAAAAACACAAAATATGAATGCCGAGGCACCCAAAATAATGTTTAATCTTTTTTTAAGCCCTATATGCATGATATGTCGACTTTAAATTGTAAAGAAAAATCTAATTATTCACCTTATTTGCGTAGAAGTTTGCATAGGTGCCGCCATGAATTGTGCCCGCCCCTTTTCTCCTATTACAATAGGCCAGGATGAATGATGTGTGTGTGAATGGAGGTGGTCAGAGGGACCGTTGGCGCAGATGTGTGCAGTCGCGACAGCGCTTCTGTCAGTCTCCCCCAGGGGAAACTGAAGCTACTAAGGTAGTTTACCACCACCGAGTATGGAGTGAATGTAAAATGCTCTCATGTAAAGCGCTTTGTGACCATGTCTGTGAAAGGCGCTATATAAATAAAGATCTTCTTCTTCTTCCTATCAGTTAACATAGGACTGGAGAAGTCAAGATAAAATCAGTTAATACACGAAAACAAAGCCGTGTTTAGGCCGCACAGAGAAACGGTGCAGTGTTGACTTGTAGGTGCAAGTGAACATTGGACATTTTACACAAATCAATCTACTAAACATCAGATTTTAGCGAAAAAACATTTTCCCACATTCAGTGGCGGGGCGAAATAAGGTGAAAAGGCAGAAAATTGCAATTACCATTTTTCCATCATCATGCAGCCCTAGTTCAAACCTCGTCAAATACTTTCTGTCATACTTCATCTGTATTGCCAATTCCATTATATAGCATTAAGCACGTCCATCAAAAAAGGAAATGATAAAAAAATGATTTACCAATGCAACCTATGACTACAAAAAACCTTTTCCTTCAGGGCTTGCATTTAAAAATAATCATGTAACTTACATTAGCCGACTAAAGAGTCATGATTAACTACATATTGCTATCAACACCCACTTTTGCGTTCAGAAATATGGGAGAGTTATTTTCTTGCATAAGACTTATTTAGCAGCATCTGTCAAGTCGACGTACAGTAATTAGAGAACACTTTTCTTACATTACATTTCACATTGTCATGGTTTCTTTCTCGCTGCTAAACAAGTCGTTCTGTTCCTGTTAGAAAATAATGAGTTTGAGCAGAAAACTTGTTGTTTGCTTTTATAACTCGACACATAAGAGTATTGTATTATTTCTAACTGTGGTTTACCTTTTTTTTACCACTGTCTGGAGTTTAAGACTGTGGCAAAACTGAAAATCAAATCGCTCTTTTTGTAATTACTTTTTGATGGTGGACACATTTTGTTAAACCTCATAATTATGATTCGCATTTAAACTTAAAAAACTGCTGAAAATTGTGATTATTTGTATAGAAAGAAAATAAATAAACAAAATAAAGACATAGACATAGACATATAATGCTGATCCTGTGTCAAATACAACTTGTTGTATTTCACTTCATTCACACAGTTTTTATTCTGTTCATTCTGGTTGTTTCTTCTTCTGATTTGCCCCCAATATGTATTTCTTAGATTTTGAAGCATCACAGAAGAAAACTGTCTTCCACATTTTCACCTTATTCGATTTGAGCAGTTCTGCCCCAATCGATTTGCTGAAAGAGAAAGTTTGTAGTTATTGTTCTCTTACATGTCATTCCTTCTACTGCCTGTAGAGGGCTCTACTGGCCAATTTAAGATCCTGACCAGCTTAGTCTCTCTCACTCCTTATTTTACATTGACATTATTTAAAGTTTTAAAATCTCAATGCTGAGGCACCCAAAATAATGTTTTTAAGCCGCAATTATGCAAATATCCACTCAAAAGAAAGCTTTTGGCAACGTGGTTTAAAAAGTAACAGTGAACAATACTGCAGTGCAGCATGGGTAAAACATAAAGTTATGCATTAGACCTGCGTGGTAAATCAAATCGAAATCGCAAAATCTCATTCAAATCTCCGAGCTTCTACATGTCACCCTGACGGTGCTATTTCAGAACAAAGCAACTGTGATTTAGTAAAAGCAATTCTGCAGCCCTCAAAAGACTCGGCCATATGGCTAAGAATGAAAAGAGGCGTTTCTTTGACAGAGCTCTGTGATCTCCAGGTGCTTTGCCATTTTATCTCAGTGTTCAATGAATGTCTCCTTGCAGCTAATTTGTCTGGCGCAGTGGCTGTTTTCACAATGGAACAGAAAGCCGGAAACTCCTTGACGAAACCTCCTCATTTTTGCATATTAATATTGGGGAATCTCCGTCCCTCCTCCTCCCGTGTTATTGTAACCCAGATTTCACTCATTTTGCCATCTTCAAAGAGAATGGGAAGGGGATGCCTCTCTCCTCGCTTCTTTTTTTTTTCTTTTCTTTTTTGCTTTTGAGTGGTGCCAGCTTCAAGCGTTTCCCCGTCTGTTGCGTCGTGTGCTGTGAAGTACACTCCCCGCTTGCGTTCACAGGCCTCCATGACGTCATTTTGTACTGAAGAGTTTGAAGACTCGCTGCCACATGGGGCCTTTGCATTTCCTGGCAACTAGAGCTAAGTGCGGCAAAGTAGCAGCTTGACGCATAGGTTCGCTCAATGAACTAGTTACGATTTAGTGGGGAAGAAGTGATGATAACTTGTTGTTTTTTTTAGTTTAGTGAAGTTGTGAAGATGATGAAAGGAATAACTGATTTTTAAAGAGATGAGTATTATGCAAAATTAACTTTTTAGAGCGTTTTACAATGTGCACTCTCATCAAAAACATACCTGGAGCTGTGTTTCGACCCACTCACACATCTTTGAGTAATCTTTGCTGGCTATTCTTAAACCATCAGCTACATATACGTTTAAGTGATGACGTCACAGCTCCACTTCCGGGTCCGCAGATGTGCGAGAAACTACAAAAAACTCTTTAATACCACAATCAATATTTCTGAAACTCAACGGAGAGTTACTGAAGCTACTTATTTATCAGGCCCATTAGCCAAAAATGCCGTACCTACTGCTATAAAAGTAATATTTACCAAAATCGGTACTTCCGGATTAGCGGAAAAATGCTAACGGCAGCTTAGCTAACCCCGGAAGTAGCGACTTTAGTAAATAATACTTTTTTAGCAGTAGGTGTGGAATTTTTGGCTAATGAGTCTGAGAAGTAAGTAGCTTCAGTAACTCTCCGTTGAGTTTCAGAAATATTGATGGTGGTTATTACGAGATTTTTATGTTTTTTTCTCGCATAGTTTGCCCGTCTGCCAGGAAGCGGAAGTCATGACGTCACACTTAACAAACGTATAGACCCTTTAACTGCTGACATCAGTGACATCATCTGGAGGCAGGAAGTGATCAAGGGAAATGAGATTAAACTAAAACTAGCGATTTTAAGTATAAAACTACAACTGAAAAATGTGGTCCTGTTGTGGCTGAAGGTGCAAGAACAAGAGGAATGACATTTGAGACGATAAAATAAGATTTATCTGATATTTCCAAAAACAGTTAGACATTTGTTTATCGTTACTATGACAACAGCTATAATGGAAATGGATAGGAATCGAGCTTCCCGCCTCCAGCGAAGCCCGGAATGTTTACAAACAATTAAAGGGTCTGTAAAGCGGCCTTTAAAAGTGTGTTTGTTGAATTTATGGTTTATTACATAATTCTCATCAACAAAGAGCTTGCAGTATCATATAGCGTTAGGGTTACCTTTACCGTATCTACTAGCCACAAGGGCTAATCCATATGCTAATCGGTCTCTGTTGAAGAGTTTTAAGTGGATTTGAGCTTAAACTGGCGGAGACCCTGATGCAGTCCTTGGGTGTGTAGTTAAAGATCAGTGGGACATCACAATTAACCCCAAAACAGCAGTTTGGTCTGAGTGCACCTCGGGCTAATCGGGGCTAACTGTTTTCTGACAACAAACATGAGCTAAATGTCAACTGGGAGTGGTGCACATAGTCATCAACCCCCTGCCCCCTGCTGGCCGGGAGTCACGCCGCTCCCCTTCTGCTCCCAAAGGATAATCGGATCAGTGGCTGTTATGTAACGGAGACAAGACTGGTTTAGTCTGATTAGGTTCATTAGGTCTTCTAAAAATGATGTTACTTTTTTCTTATAGCCAGACCTTCGTGTTAGTTTTGTACCTGGCCATCTTATGGATTGAGACAAAGCCCATGTCATCGACACCGAGAGCAACACATACCACCATTGGATCAGAGAAGCCATCGAGATCCGGAAACTAAGACTGGGTTAATCATTCCTTTCGGGAAAAACTTATCAGAGTCAAATCTTTAGCCTCGTCTAACTAGTCTTAAAGGCACTATACCTGATTTTCTTCAAGTAATGGAACAACATTTGTTTTTCCTCCTTTAGTATATTGTAAAGACATTTGTAGGAAAAACACTATGCATCTATTAGTAAAGCATTTGTATCTGTTTCATGAACTTGTAGGCGAGTTCATTTCTGTAAGTTGTGAAATGTGCCCATAAACTCATCCCTGTGAAGAATTGGGATGCTACAAATATGTTAGCAAAGGTAGAAAATAGATACAGAAAAACATTTTCTAGCAGAATATAAACGTATTTATCACACACAAATAAAGTCACGTTTATCACAGCAGATTGTTCAGTAAACCCGAAAAAACTGCAGTCATAGCTAGCGTTAGCATGTAGCATGAGGCTAACATGAACCATCTTGTTAGTATTCCCCACTATTTATGTATTTATGGGTTGTTGAACTACTTTGTAATTACAGAAAGTTAAGATTTTTCTCCTCTTTGTTTCCCCCTCAACTGCTTCAAACATGACCATATGAGGGCGATTCCAGAGACGCCATCTGTATCGATGAGTTGGGACAAAAACTAACATTTTAATTTAGTGTTTTCCTCTTTGTCTGTCATCAAAAATCAGGTATAGGGCCTTTAAGATTTAAACATAGTGATTGGTCCCGCTTCCGGGTTTAGGATTATGCTGTGCTCAGTGAGATCTTTATTCCACAAATGTCTGCCAACACACTGTACTACAAGGGGAGCAAAATGGATTTAACTCTCTACTGTGAGTAAAGAAAGGTACTGTCCCTTTAATTAAGTTATAAAAAGCTCTGAAAAGGTTGATAATCTGGTACAGTGTGAATGAAAGTGGCAAAATCAATGAGTAGGGTGTTGAGGAAATACAAGTTGGCGTTTAAATTGTTTAAAAAGAAGCCAATTAGGAGCAAAAGATTATGACAAAGTAAACATATGAAGAAAACGTGGCGGTGCAGGTGGGTGAGCGGAGATGCTTTTATCGATTGTGAGAGCTGTAGGAGGAAGTGACTAAGAGCTATAGGAGGGAAGGCAGGAAGTGATGCATGCTGGGATTGCTGTTGCCTGCTCCCTTGAAATACAGAGAGCAGCCGGAGTGTACTCGTGAGCTTTTGTTGTGTGTCCTCATCCGTCACACAGGCATCCATTACCAAAATACTTCCCCCCCATCCCGTCAGCGCCGCGCCACTTCCTCCTCCACCGCTGACGGACAGGTTCACAGCGCCGGGCAAAACATCATTAACAGCAGAGACTTGAAAGGATCAGACACGCTTTTGAAATTTTTTACAAGCCCGGCATGGGCTTTCGTTCCAGTATTTGTCTGTTTGAAAAAGTGTGCCAAAATCACCAACAACAACAAAACTACCATTTTTTTTAATCATATTTTCAGCTACTTCAATGTAGGAAACACATTTTTAATTCACTTTCAAGACTTTGTCATCGTGACCAAGTCTTGAGCACTGCTGGTCATCGTGACTTCTTAAAATGAAGACCGTTTACTTCAAAGCAGGTTTTTGGACTTCCTGTTTGACACCTGTCAGTGCAAGATGGAGCGTTCTGGAGCGTCTTGTGCTTTTGTTAATTGTTAAGCTTAAGATCAATGCTGGTTTCAAATTTAAATCATGTTGCTTTTGTGGTCATGTTTTTGCTGTGTTTTCATCTCGATTTTGTCGCTATTTTGATGTGTTTTTCAAGAAGCTTTTATTTGGGTAATGCCAAACTGGAAAAAGTATGCTCGGTTTAGGCGGGAGTTATGAGGTTAAATCGAGTTAATATGTATTTAAACAGTTTATTTAGAACATTTGAATGACTTTCACAAATCATATGCTGTTTTACACTCAAATATACTAAAAACTGTACTTCAATCCAATCATTGGTTTTCATGTTCTTTCTTATTCATCCTGAAATCATCTGGGGAGCTCACTATAACAGTGGTTCCCAAAGTGGGGGTGGCATTCACTCCCACTTTGGGAACCACTGTTATAGTGAGCTTTATAGTGCTACAACATACAGTATAATGATATCTATGTTGGATGAGTTGGACATTGCTGTGTTTGTGAGAGTAGGTCACAGCACCCAACTATCCTTGTCAGCAGTGGAGCGAGGTCATGCATGTTCAGAGAGTACAACATGAGACATACAAAAGGTCAAATATAATTTCCTTGTATCCGCTGTACCATTGTATTTCCACACACCGGTGTCGATGATAATGAAATGTATGTTTCTCTTTTGATTTACATACAGTTTAGACATGATTTAGTCCAATTTGATTGTCTTTTAGAGCTGGTTTAGCCCTAATTTCCTCTAGATCTCGGTCTGATGGTACTTTGTGTGAAAACTTTGAGAACCACCGCCATATGATAAAGGATAAACCCCTCCCTACTAGATTGGTAGGGGAGAGTGGGGTAAGATGAGCCAGATGAACCACCCTTATATTTTGAAAATAAAACATTTTATTTTTATGTAAGAATATAGGTCTGCTCTTGACATGATTTGAACTTGACAGACAAAAACAAATTGAAAAAATGGTTGTAAAATAACCCAACTTTTTATGAAAAACGACTCAAAGTGAATTTTTGGCCTGATCACAAAAACAATCACACACAAAAAAAAAATCATCTTTCTTCATTTTTTCCCCTCATTTTGTTCGGTGTAAAAGATTAATAGCTTTGGCCGATTTCTTCTTAAATTAACACAACTGTTTTTAAAGAAGAAAATGTTGGGTAAATTGACCCAGAAACGTTGGAGCAAATGAATGACACAATGAAACAAAACAAAGAATCAATGACAAAGTACAGAACATTTTAATGAACAATTCTATAGTTTTTGCACTTTTTATTGTTAGGTCTGGGTCTAGTAGAGACAAGGAAATGAAATATTACATTTAAAACCAAATATTCCTGACAAATTTTGAAGATACAAACAACTCGAAAACATCCCAAAATATATGTAAATAGTAAAATTTTGTATGTCTTTTATACTGTTTTTACACAACAATCACCAAAGCAAAAAATGGCACATCTTACCCCACTCTCCCCTATATGTATTCATCCTGCTGCTAAAACTAAAAGGTCATTAGTTGCTTACAAAGCGTATTGAAGAGAGTGAATGCCTATTTGAGAAAACTGTAAGACTGGCAATCTGTGGCTATGACCTCTCTTAGGCTTGGCAGTCATATGTAAAGCGGTTGCTCCAGGACATGACAATTATATGGAAAAGATGTAGCTTTATTGATCTCACATGCAATTCACCTTTTATATATTGTGTATCATTACATTCAGAGTTTCTGGGTGAACCTTCTCCAGAGCTGTTTCCTCTGGGCCACAGGTCCTGCCAGTCGCGGTTTGGGCTGGACTCGGGTTGAGATGGCAGGGCTCACAGTGTTCCTGCTGCGAATGCCAAACACAGGAGGCCTCTCACTGCTCTGGCTGCTTCCTCTTTCTGGTTCAAGTGTCGTTTGACTCATCTGAAGCCAGGCTCCGCTGCCGGGCCGCGCTCCAGCCCTGTCCCACTGGTCCTCTTGACAAGACGCCTGTGAAAATGCAAACACGCACTTTGAATCTGCATGAAGGGCTGTATAAAAGAGATTGCCACACATAAATGTCTTCATTGCATTATATATAAAGCTTGAAGGGCTAGATGATGTCTTGAATATGAACTATGGATTACAGTTTGAACACTTAGAAACATCCATTTGCAATTTAATATCATTTCTAATCATTCCCTATTCCATTTGTCTCTATGAGCTCTTGTTATGCATAAGCCTAACCAACCCTGCAGTTTCTACCTCTACAAACATGTCTTAATTCTGACCTTTGACAAGATCTAACCACAATGACCAGTAAATAAGAAATCTCTAAAATATGTAGAGATTTTTTGTGGCCTGTTTGGTGCAGGCAGTTGTCACACACATCTTTCTATCCATGCTACATTGCATTGGCCTCTCCGCAGGTTTGGACGGTTGAACCTGTGCTGTGCCCAGAACATGCCACGCTCCGTGTTTTCAGCAGCTGTGTCCCTCCTGAAATTTAATCACATCCCCGATTTCCTGTGCAAACATTACTTTGACTAATCTAATACTTTGAAGCTATGAGTCAGATTTTGATACCTCAAAGGCATTCAAAACTCTTTTTTTTTTTGGTATGACTTTACGGCAGGACTTCTCTCTGTAGCACAAAGATGATAGCTATGTTTGATCCAAGGTTGTTTTAATTTTCCATCAAGAGCAAGGATTGTTTAATAGTCACTGGACTCTCTCCCAGCACAGTTTAGTTATTTAAAGTACTTTTCTGGGTTGCATTTTTGGAGCACAGTTTTAACATGGCATTTGAATGGAAATAGCTTGATAACTAGGAATAACAGGGGTAATGCATGTTGTAGCTCTATTTCTGTATTACTGCAAAGAAAATACTAAACTAATCATGTTTGCTGGTAAAGTTACTGTTATGTCGGGCAGGGGTTGTAGTAAGGGTTAGGATTAATGTTATAGACCCTTTAACTGCTGACATCATCAGTGACATGAGCTGGAGGCAGGAAGTGATCAAGAGAAATAAGATTAAACTAAAACTAGCGATTTTAAGTGTAAAACTACAACTGAAACATGTGGTCCTGTTGTGGCTTAAGGTGCAAGAACAAGAGGAATGACATTTGAGACGATAAAATAAGATTTATCTGATATTTCCAAAAACAGTTAGACATTTGTTTATCGTTACTATGACAACAGCTACAATGGAAATAGATAGGAATCGAGCTTCCCGCCTCCAGCTAAGCCCGGAGTGTTTACAAACAATTAAAGGGTCTATATGAATGTTATCAGTCAATGAATTAGGTTTGTTTCCTGTTTCCATTTAATATCCATAATAACCATGTTATTTTGCACCCTTTTGCCAAGTAGATTGCTGCTTTATATGTTTTATCAATGTTAATCTAGTGTTAAAATGTAACGCTTTCGCTCACCGTTGAGTTAGACAGTATAATATTGAACGACCTTGGGGATATGATTATTACTGTATTCTCTAAACTATATGTATGCGTATAAGTGATCGGTTGTGGATTCAAAAGGCCATTAGTGAAAATAGTTTGCCGTGTCTGTCGGGGCTACGGCAGCTGTGGTTTCCTCTTACCATTGTGTCGAGTTATGAAGAGGGAATGACTATCGCAGTGTTGAACTACTTGCTGTGTCCAAAAGTCGTATATGAGACCGGTGTATTATTAGTTGAAACTGGACTGAAACGCAATAGAATGAGGTGGCTTAAATGAGCAAATACATACCGACCAATATTGATTTTATGTAATTTTTTGTTTATCTCTCAAATAGCCTATAGTTAAACATTTATTATCACAGTAAAGGTTTCCATCATAGAAATATATAGAAGTATGTCTAATGGAGGTCAGCCGATGTGGGTTTTCCTCAGGTCGATGCCGATATGCACCACTGATATTTTTGGCCACATTTTTAAGAATGTCTCGTCTATAATCCGATGCTTCTAAACGCGTCGGTGTTGAATAGTGACAGCAGGGGGCACTGCATATTCATGATTAGTAAGTACTTCAAAGGGCGCTTGTTTGAAAGACAAAATTACCTGTCAATTCCAACACAAAAAGGATAAGTCTCTATCTCTTATGATTCCTGAAAGTATACGCAAAAGTCTACAACAGGGGTCAAACTCATTTGGAGTGGGGGGCCAAAAATGTAAACATAGTATTGGTCGAGTGCTGAAACGGAAAGTCTGTTTTGATAGAATAAATATCGATTTAACTATTTTTATTTTATTTTACATAATATCCTTTTAAACAGACTGCACATAATCTATCCCCATTTTTAAGCTTCCAGGGCTTCATAAGGCGACTATTTGTTGTACTTTTTTAGAAATAATTTGCCACAAACTGTAATAAACTCATTGACGTAGTTGACGAATGATCCATGTATCACAAACTAATGACACAGTGACCTGCATCAGACTGGGCATTTCATCAGCTGATGGGAAATGTATTTCAATTCATCGGTGGGCCAGTTATAGTATAAGTTAGTAATCATTCTGGGGGCCAACAAAGATCATCTTGCGGGCCGGATATGGCCCCCTGGCCGGAGTTTGACATGTGTGGTCTACAACATAAAATGTATAAAATAGGTGTACAACCTTGTGACCGATATTCACTGCGATGTTTCTGCTCTCCTCTGAGGTTTAGGGAGTTGTGAGAGGGCTGATTTTAAAGCGCTGACTGCAGCTCTGCTCAAAAAACTGAAAATCTTTATATAATATACAGTATATCGATATATATTGGGCCGATATATTGGTCAACTATCACTCAATTTTAAATCTCCTTTTTGTGTTATTGCCATGACCTACTATAGTAAGACCGGCTCAAAGCAAGAAGGTCCCGGGTTCGATTCTCTGGCAGGAAGGGTCTTTTCTGTGTGTCAGTATACAGCCCCTTAAACCCTCAGCTCAAAAGTTTAAGAAGGTAAAGAAAGTGCACCTGTAACTCTTGTTTTCCCTCCGTAGGTGCTGGGATGGTGGTGGATTGGGAGCAGGACACCGGTCTCCTCATGACGTCGGGCGATGTCAGAGTCATCCGCATTTGGGACACGGACCGAGAGATGAAAGTCCAGGTATCGCATTAACAGACGCATTAACATTTAGAAACAACTATTTAAAAGCTGTAACTTTGAGTCGAAAACACCTCGCCTCGACTCATTGCCTCGCATTTTAGATGAGGAAGCATTAGCGCCATGGATTCGGTCTAAAGGCCGAGCCCCATGGTGCCGCTGCAGGACCATTTTGTTTTGAAGACAAATGACCGAAGTTGCGATTAAACTTATGTAGTGTAGAGAAAGTAAAGGAGAAAAATCCAGCTTGTGTGGTTATTTTGCTCAGAAATAGGGCTGCACAATATCGCCTCGCTATAGTTTATGCAATAACCATTTACTTTAAAATCTACAGGGCTGCAAGGTGATGAAGAAAGCGCTGAACTCAAATGATACTCGCGCGCTGATAAATGGTGCTGTCAGATGCTAAAGCCACGCATTAACTCCGGTCTCTTGTCTTAATACAGTCAGATCAGTTGCATATTGTCAGGCGTCAGGAGCTTTCACACAGTTCACTGGGTGTTATTAGAGGATTAACTGCGGATCGATGCCTTTGTGCGTCTCAAATGTAGATGTCGGAGCTGCAGCAGACATTACATTGCATTAAGAAACGCAACACATTTATTCACTGCAGTTCCTTTGTTTACTGTAGCCTTTGACCAAGTGTATGATGAAGTATCTACATCTTTTTTTGTTTTTGTCCTCCTTTAGTATATTGTAAATTCAAACATAAGTGGGAAAAAACACTGTGCATCTAATCGGTGTTAATTTCGTCGACTAAAATATTTAGTCTTAATTTTAGTCAAAGTGATATTTTTGCCTGACTAAAATTGGACTAAAACTAAATTAAACGTTTTTCATGAGACTAAAACTATGACTAAAATGTCCAGATATTTTAGTCGACTAAAATAAGACTAAGATAAGAAGATAAAAATGAAAAGGAGAGACTAAAATCATCCAAACTTCTATTGACAGTCTGAAAGAGCCTCAGATCATGTAAATTCACTGCCAAAGGATCAGCTCTGAGCTTTGTTCATGTGGGAGCAGCTCCATGAAGCAGAGGACCTGATTAAATATGATTATAATGAAGATTATAAATGCAAAGTCGACTAAATTTGTCTTAAATTTAGTCGACTAAATTGACTTGCAATTTTAGTCGACTAAAACTAGACTAAAATTGAAGATATTTTTTGACTAAATCTCGACTAAAATTGAATTAAATTTTCGTCAAAAGACTAAGACTAAAACTAAATTAAAATATGTTGTCAAAATTAACACTGCATCTAATATTAAAACCATTTGTATCAATTTCATGAACTTTCAGGCGTGTGTGAAATTTGTGCAGACTTGTCCGTGTGATGAATTTGGATGCTGCAATTATGTTGTAAATTGCTCAAATGAACTGCACACATTTTGACGTCTTTGCATTAACTTGGCAATATCTCAATATTTTATTCCTAACCTTTTATGATACGTCAGCTACTCCTTATGTCAAGGACAAATACAATATCGACGTCCACATGATGCACAACTTGGATCTAATTTTCTATTGATTTAGGTTTTTGCATTTGGCAGATGTTTAAGTTTTCAAAATAAAGGTTAAAGTACCACTAAAGGTGCTGGGGGTAGTCTACATTTTTTTGTTTTCCAACTTCAGATCATTACTTTCTTTAGTCATTTTCCTTAACAACTGACGTGTTTAGAGTTAGTAAAGCGACGCAGCTCAGGCTCATTAGAGCAGGTTTGTCTCATGCGCTAATCACCGTCTTGATGGATGGCGCAGATACAGGGACAAATGACCCGGCCTGTAGCTACGCATCGACACCGGATTATAGTTTAAATGAGCTGATAGTCTACAAAGTGAAGAGTCATTGATTCCTTCATGAGACGCGGCACTTGTAACGGGGTGTTTTTGTGTGTGTTGGACAGGACATCCCGACCGGAGCGGACAGCTGTGTGACCAGTCTGTCCTGTGACTCCCAGCGCTCCTTCATTGTGGCGGGCCTCGGTGATGGGTCTGTGCGGCTGTTTGACCGGAGAATGGGCCCAAATGAATGGTAACGATTTAAAGCCACACTGCAGAACAATCAAGGTTATATGTTTCCGTGTCACATGGCCAAATCTGCTGTGAAACTCAAAGCATGAGGAAACATGCCCCTAATGATCAGGTAGACCACTGGTTCCAAAAGGGGGGTCGCGAGGCCTTGGGTGGGGGTCCCCAGATGATTGTAGGATGAAATAAAAAAGAAAAAGGCAACTGTTTTTGATATATTTTGGAGTGTAAAACAGCATATCATTCCTGAAATCCATTTATATAATCAAAATAAACTGTTTAAATACATGTTAACTTGATTTTAAAATGTTTTTCTTCCCTAAAGTAGCGTAAGAGGCGATAACTATACAAGGGGGGTCCCGAGTTGTTTACGTGTCCGTTTTTGGGGTCCCAGCCAAAAAAGTTTGGGAACCCCTGAGGTAGAGGATGACAATGCAATGCAACTTCCTGTTGGCCAGTGTGGAGTAAAGACAACTTCATGTCAATGTTTTACAGTAAATTAATACAAATTAGTTTAGTTTGTTGGTGGTGCTATTTTACCATTTGTTAGCGTTAAAATAACATTCATCTTTAGCGTCAAGGCTTAAACAGCTACAGTTATAAACACGGAAGTCTCCTCTGGTCAAGGTTTTACATCCTGAGTAAAGTTTTTAGTATGTTGATCCACATGCACTATGGTTCAAAAAAGAAGGTTCTACCGAAAGCTTATCTTTAATTAATAAATATACCTTTGGACATCAGCTACTTGAGTGTGCGATGCCGCTTTAATGAATTTGATTTTCCTCAACATCTGCACCTCTGACATCATTTTTGATGCTCGTTCCATCTCTTTCGTAAGAAATCATCCAACAGCTGCTTGTTTTCTGCCACATAACGTTTAAATGTTTATTTCAGCAAAACGTTATCCCAGGAAATTAGCATCATGTTGCAACAGTCCATGCACATACACTTTTACGGTAGTGGGCAGAGGTGGGCAATACTCATTTACTGTACTGCTTGGACAAAGGTTCTTTAGTTGTCATCTGTTCTAAGTAGTTTACATATAACATACCAAGTACAGATGACGGGTAAGGACTGACGCTGTTAAATAGGGCTGCGCGATTTTGACAAACTTAATTGCGATTCAATTTCCAATTTTCTGTATTTGATCAATTTAAAAGCGAAAATGATGAGTGAAGGAAGTCATGTTACTTTTAGACTTTAGTCAAGCAACATATTCTCCCCACATTAGAACAATACACAATAATCTACTTTCAATACTCTTTGGTTTTATGTGGATAGTTCGGCTTCCACCTTTCCCCGACATTCAGAGTACCTGTGGGGGAGCAGCCACGTGACTAATAAGTCCAGGATGGAATCACATACTGTCTATCTCAACACTTTAGATTCAGCTTTATGAAAACTCAGACCTTTTTAATCATTTACAGCTGAACCTGAGATCGCAAGGTTCCACAATAATCGATAAACCTTGCAGCCCTACTGGAAAACTTCTGAGCGCGTACACACCAGCTTAACATGTACTTCTTGGAGTATTTTTTTTATCACACACTAATGTTTACTTCCACTTGAGCGATGTTATTTTGAAGTAACCGTACTCAAGTGGTATTTTCACCAAATGCTTTTTCACTTTTACTTGTGTAACTTATGTGGGGCTCATCTTTAATTTGTTGTGCCTGAGTAAAATAATATTAAAGTGACATTGTTCTCACTTGGGGAAATGTTTTGGCTGCGAGCCCACCTTTAGCAGTGGGTAATCAAAAACAGATTTGGAAGAGATTTCATGTACTTACGCTTACAGCATTTTTAAAGCCATTCAAACTCAATACGGTTTTTCCCATTGTAATTCTCTTCAGAGTGGGCAGCTATGATATTGTTCCTTTTAAAACAATTTGCCATTAGATAATCCTATTTTTTGTTTAAATAAGGCTCCGTTTAGGCAAGAGTTACTTTTTCATCTCCATATGATTATTATAAATTAAGTGGGTAGGTATTGACTTCTCAGAAAAGGTTTACCGTTTTCAACTCTCTATCTAATTGCTGGTAACGGCTCGTCATCTGCGTGTGAAGCGTGAGAAGGTTTTCTTTCTTTCTGTGGTCAAATCCTTCCAACATGGATGAGAAATGGCATTACAGAAACATGTTTATGTCCAAGGTCTTTTGCCGTAGTCTCACAGTGCCCTCCAGTGTTCACTCCCATGTATTACACGTATTATCTGCATTGTAAAGTAAATGTAATGTTGCTAGTAGAAATGAATATCTTGCTCCCTTTTTTCTCCCTTACTTTGCTGAATGTATTTCAAGAGCCACATTAAAAGAGAACTGTTGTGGCCTAGCAGTTTATATACTTGCAAATACTCTTTTTCACAGTGTAATCTGGTGATTGTGAATGTGTTTTGCAGTCGTGTGATGACGTACAGAGAGCATGGAGCCTGGGTGGTCAAAGCTCACCTGCAGAAGGAGACAGACGGACATATAATCAGCGTCAGGTAATGCATCTTTTATGTCTCTGTGGATCGTTCCTATTGATTAATCACCGTATCTTCCTCTCAGCGTGAATGGTGACGTGCGTTTCTTCGAGCCTCGGAGCCCAGACTCTGTGAACGTGCTTCAAACTGTGAAAGGATTAACAGCCCTGGACATCCATCCACAAGCAAACCTGTTCGCCTGGTGAGTCTGAAACAATAAAGCAATAGCAGCGGGCGCTTCGGTGTGTTGGAGAGACTTTGCAAGTGTCAGGTTTTAGCAAGATATGTCAAAAGCAACTTGTGACGACTTATAAATTATGTAAAAGTCTCAATAACAGCAGCTCTTCTGGCGTGTTCCCAGTTTGCAGTCATATCAAAACTGAAAGATCTAAGAAAGGAACAATGTTGAAACGGTGAGGCATAATGAGTATGGGTTTATGTATTTGAGGGCAATAGATGAAGAGGTTGTTTTAAAGCAGGGCCTTTCTTAACCTCTTAAAGGGGGGTATTATGTAAAATCGACTTTTTCAAGCGTTATATCATGTTATTATGTCATTCCCTCATTAAACACATGCCTGGAGTGTTGCCTTCATTCATTCACATATTTTTGAGTAATCAGTAAAAACTTAGACGGCAGCCATTTTAGGTGTAGCTATGCCTCAGTCCTCCTAGGAACGCCCCCACCTCCTGGAGACGCCTCTGGACCTTTCATCACCAGCCAAGCCACCAACCACTGCTCCTCAGCTCAGCAGAGCCCCGCCCCGCACAGTAGTGTGTTTAGATGCCACAGCAGTGTGCTGAAGGGGCGTGTCGGAAAGCTTCTTAAAGAGACAGAGGCCTATTTCAAGACGTTCAGTACAGCCATTTTGAGAGAGCAATTTTATTCAAGGCAGTTATTTTAATTTACTGCATATACAGACCAACAGAAGGTTACGTCATCATTGTAGTATGCTATAGACTGGTGCTATGTGATTGAAAAAAGCATAATACCCCCCTTTAACCCCTGCCTTAACCAAGCACATTTTCTCCAGTTCGGCTTTACCCAAATCTAAAAGCTTCCTGCCTTTTGAGCGTACGACCTATAGGCCTCATTTTAAAGCAAAGACCTACAAAGCTGATCGTAACTTTTTTGTCAAGTTGTCACCGCTTTTTTAAAGTGTTTTTGGACAGGGTTTTTTATCGCATTTTTATCACTTCTTTATTGCTCTTTTTTGCGTTTTCATCACTCTAAGGTCGTGTGTTTTTGTTGTATTATTGTTGTTTTTCCAGCACGTTTTTGTTGCTCTTATGCCACATTTTTTTAATCACTTTTTTGTCTTATTTTTCTTTGCTTTTTGTTGCGTTTCCGTCACTTTTCATCTTATTTTCGTCACTTTTTTGTGGCTTTTTTGTTGCTTTTTCACCACTATTTAGTCGTCTGTTTTTGTCGCTCTTTTGCCACTTTTGTTTCTTTTAGATTTGGGTAAAGCCAAACTGAAAATGTGCTCGGTTGAGGGGGGTTAAACTTATCATGATAACCACCAGTTTTTAGGCAGTTAATCATACCGTTTTTTCCTTACTTTGTTCCACGCATCAAGATTAACATCCAAAGATGCTGATTAACGCTTTATGACAAGAACTAAAGAGATCTTAAGTATAACATTTATCCCGTCATGAATCTCATCTTTGTGCTTGTTTTAAATCGGCATCTGTCCTTTTCTCTCTTTCCCTCTCGTGCAGCGGCTCAATGAACCAGTTTATTGCCGTGTACAACTCAAATGGCGACGTGATCAGCAACATTAAATACTACGACGGCTTCATGGGACAAAGGATCGGAGCCATCAGCTGCTTAGCCTTCCATCCGTACTGGGTAAACCGCTGCGCACATACAATATCTGACCGCTGTGGGGCAATGATGGGTTGAACTACTTTTAAATTGTAATTTGAAATACAACCACACACTTTACTATAGCTATTAGATGGATTTTTTGTATTTTACTTATTTTCTTTTCTTCATATTTCACACTGAAGTGGTGCATTTTGGATTTTGTTGAGGTGTGAGGTTTTTTTAGTGAGGCCTTTAGCGTTTTGTCTATGGGGTTCTAAGAGTTTACAAATAAAAATGTTGCTGAGTATCAAACCTGTATGTGGTCGGACATTATCCAATACCTATGCTGCGGTTCAGTACCCAAAGACCCGGGGCTTAAAAGTTGCTGGTAAAAACTTGAAACTTGGACCATCAAAGAAATACACGTCTCTCCCTTAACTTGGTTTTTAATGCCTGCTGAAAGCTGCAATGACCACATCAGCTGTAGAAGTGGAGTGTGATTTGGATTAACTGTGTTGTGCTGTGGCTGAAAACACATTAACGCAGCTAATGCCGTTCATTTGGGCTCATTGCCACGGCGCTAGCATTAGCTGATCGCTGTATTGCTGCATTAGCCGGCTTTCAGGCTTCTCATTACACCACATTACATTTGTCAAATAAATACAAGACGGAATATGGAATGAACCTGTGTTTACGATGCATTTATGGACACGGGAAATAAGACTCCAAAATGGCTGTTCCGTACCACACCACATTAAATTTGGCTACTTTTAGTTTCTGAAATCGGGTATTGGTGATGTACTCTGTCTGCAATACAGGTGAAACTCTGCAAATTAGAATATCGTGAAAAAGTTCATTTATTTCTGTAATACAACTTAAAATGTGAAACTAATATATGATATAGACTCATGACATGCAAAGTGACATATGTCAAGCCTTTGTTATAATTTTGGTGATTATGGCTTACAGTCCTTTTTCAAAATATTCTAATTTTCTGAGATGTTTGGGGTTTTTACAAGCTGAGCCATAGTTATCAAAATTATAACACATAAAGGCTTGATATATCTCACTTTGCATGATGATTTTGGCTCAAAGCTTGTAAAAAACACAAATTCGAAATCTCAGAAAATTAGATATATGGTGAAAAGGGACTATATTGTCGTCTCACTTTAATCAGCTAATTCATTCAAAACACCTGCAAAGTGTCCCTGAGACTTTAAATGGTCTGTCAGTCTGGTTTAGTAGACTTCACCATCATGGGGAAGACTGCTGACCTGACAGTTGTGCAGAAAACCATCATCAAAAAGGTCATAGCAAAAGAAGTTGGATGTTCTCAAAGTGCTGTGTCAAAGCACATTCATAGAGAGTTAAGTGGAAGGGGAAAGTGTGGAGGAAAAAGGTGCACAAGCCACAGGGATGAGCGCAGTCTGGAGAGGACTGTCAGGAAAAGGCCATTAAAAAGTGTGGGGGACCTTCACAAGGAGTGGACTGAGGCTGGAGTCAGTGCATCAAGAGCCACCACACACAGACGGATCCTGGACATGAGCTTCAGATGTCATATTCCTCTGGTTGAAGCATCCTGGTCTTCCATAACACCACAGCAGTGCCACAGTGCTGAGAGCATCCATGCCACGCAACCGCATTAAGGCAGTCATTCAAGTAAAAAGGGCCCAAACCAATTAGAAGTACATATGCATGATTATAGTTTTCAGAGGACCCACATTTCTCTGTTTAAAATCATTTTTCATTTATTTCATGTAATATTCTCATCTTCTGACATTTTTATTTTGGGGTTTTTACAAGCTGTGAGCCATAATCATCAAAATTATAACAAACAAAGGCTTGACATTTGTCACTTTGCATGTAATGAGTCTATATCATATATTAGTTTCACATTTTAAGTTGTATTACAGAAATAAATGAACTTTTTCACAATATTCTATTTTTCTGAGTTTCACCTGTATATTTATTTAGTCATAAAGTGGTTTCACCTCTTAACCCCCTCTGAACCGAGCACGTTTTCTCCAGTTTGGCTTAACCCAAATCTTAAATCTTCTTGAAAAAAAGCTTCAAAACAGCGACTAAAACATGATGAAAAACGCAACAAAAAAGTGACGGAAAAGCAACAATAACACAATTTATAAAAGCGACAAGAG
This sequence comes from Neogobius melanostomus, assembly GCA_007210695.1. Lineage (NCBI taxonomy): Eukaryota > Metazoa > Chordata > Actinopteri > Gobiiformes > Gobiidae > Neogobius > Neogobius melanostomus. The sequence goes on from VHKM01000153.1 coordinate 2,085,270, forward strand.
CGTGACTAAAAATGGACAAAAAGCAATGAAGAAAGCAACCAAAAAGAGGCGTTACACTGCCCTATAGGCTGTAAACTCCAGTCGAGAAGCTTTTTAGATTTGGGTAAAGTCGAACTGGAGAAAATGTGCTCGGTTAAGGGGTTAAATTTGTTTAAACCAGAAAAGAACACCTAACCAAAATGAGATTACTCTGAATACCGCCTGGAGAACCCTTTACCAAGCCTCAAACTATCAAATTAAAGTGTATTGAATGCCTTTATTGTGTAAAAGTGTTTATATTTGATGCTAACCAGTTATTGCACTCATCCCGATTTCTTTCCTTTGCTCTCTCTCTCTCTCCAGCCTCACTTGGCGGTCGGCAGCAACGACTACTACATGTCGATCTACTCAGCAGAGAAGAGACTAGAGCGGAGATAACACACACCAGCATTTACCCCCCAACTTACCCACCCAAACTATGACTCGAGTCCGGGCTGTTGAGCACCGGCATGTAAATGATATTTTTGTACATAATGCAATTACTCCCAACCTGAATGTTCCAGTGACTGCTGCTGACGAAAACAAACTCAAATGCTACAAGAGACTCTATATATATACTTACTATATATAATTATCTTTTCATTGTTTATTCATATTCTTATTATGAAGCAAATGATTGTAGACTTGGCCATGCTGCGGGAGCGTGTATATTTAAAACGAGAGAAAGCCTAAAGAGGATGACGAAAAGACGAGAGGATTTATTTTAAAAGAGTGAGAAGGATTGTGTTGCATCGCAGCGAGCATCACTACTTTGGACTTTTTGGAGACGCCCCTATATCGCACCAGATGCAACCCACGTTTTTTTCGCTGGACCTCAAAAATGTGTGTTCGACAGCCGAGACGAAAACACGGACGGATGTCGCCTTCGCTGCACGTTCACGGAGTTTTAAGAAGAAAAAAAAAGAATGCAAATATGAACTGGATTCTGCCTTGAGCGGAGCATGTGATCCCTGTACGATTGTGTGTGTTAAAATGGGTATTAGCACCGTTACCTTCCCCCGTCATCTGCGTGCCAAATTTTCTTTTTCCTCGCTAAACCCAGCTCTCCGGCTTGTTTTTTTCCCTCTGTTTTAAGGGAAAACTGTATCCCGGCTTGATTAGGGTAGCCAGCTGTGAACGAAAAGTGTTTTTTTTTTTTCGAATGGTACTTCTGCAAAGCAATAATCATGCTCTTCTAGGACCTAGTCACAAGCCCCGCCCCCTCGTCACGAACAACACCGCACTAGAATGCAAATTTCCTTGTAAAGCTCCTGTACCTACATTTGTCCTTGTAATAGAGTCAAATCCAGTCACATGTTGCACAAGCATTAATATTGTGGGGGAAAAATTAGACCATTGCAGGTTTAACATTGTTTCCTCATCAAAAAAGACTAGGAGCAGTGTTTTGCTTCATATACACGCTGTTTTGAGTAATACGAAATGTATTTCCTGGGTTTTATTGCATCAACGAAGGAACACAAAACTCTCCTCTACATATTCCAAGCCTGCAAACTATCGCCCATTCGAAGCTGTTATGCACTCAAAGTGTGTTCATCACAGTGCCATTGATTATCCAGCATGCCATTAGATGAAAGTTTGTTTCCGCTGTTTTATATCACGGTATTCCCTCTGCTGCCTCTGGACCATTTGAAATCCACACCAGCCCAGTCTATCACTTATTACTGTCTTTTCCAAACTTATACTTTATTTCAGATTATAAAATGGAAGCAATCGGTGTTAAAGGTGCATTATGCAACTTTTTATGTGGGAAAAAAAGTTGATATTTCTGAGTATTTGACCTTTTAGTGACCCAGCGGATGTATGAGTGGTTACCATGGCGCCTTTACTTTCCATCACAGTGGTCTCTACAACGCTCCAGGATCAATTGTTTTGTCGTTTTTTTTTGGTGGGAGGGTCCGTGAGGAGTGAAAACCTTCCGAACAATTGATCCTGGAGCGTTGTAGAGACCACCGTGATGGAAAGTAAAGGCGCCATGGTAACCACTCGTACAGCCGCCGGGTCACTACAAGCTCAAATACACAAATATCAACTTTTATTTTCACATAAAAAGTTACACAATGCACCTTTAAAGGTACCTAATACTGTCGCTGCTTGATAACTGAAGAAGTCGGGTACAGGAGCTTTAAAATAGTCTCTTAAATGACAACACTCATGACAACACTTGGTTCATGCAGCCTTATAGCAATACAACGAATAACTTTATATTTTGAGTGACTAAGTGATGTAATAGTAATCGATAATGTTGCCAATATTGGTCTTTTCAACTGTAAAACAAAAACATTTAGTTGTCTTTTGAGTTTTTATTTTGGTTTTATCGTTTGATTTTTGAATTTGTTTGAGCAGGGATTTGCAGGAAGTGAGTTTGCAAAGAGCGGCATCAGGTCTCAGGTTGTCAGTGCGTTGAAACGGTTGATGGTAATCCAGCCTGATGCCGCCTTTACGCGAACCCTGCATTTCTTTCTGTCACTGTGGTGCTGCTTGGCGTTAATTTTCTCGTGATCTCGAAATAACGTGCCTCTCCTTTGACCTTTGCATCTCTAACTTTTTTCTTTTTCTTTTTTTTTAACTGTTCCGTAAGTTTGTGTTTTTAATTCTGGCTTTTCTGTCGTTAGGCCTTTGACGTGTAGGTAAGATGGAGGCAGCAGCAGGACGCACTTGTACAATACATGCTTCTTCAGTTTTCTATTGGTAAAAAAACTATCACGACTCGAACAACCCGGTCACCAGGTTAGTCCCGCACTGACACCGATTTCTCTGTACGTCACTCAAAGGTAAAATTAGCTCCAGAAAGTAAAAAAAAAAAAAAAGAATTCTAACTTTTTAGATGTGGAGAAAAGAAAGAAGAGACTTAAAGGAGTAGGAGGACAGTAAACAGTAAAACAATCAGGTTTTCAGGTCTGTGTGGCTGTAGGCTGCTTTGCTGATTGTGGTTATTGAGACGGGAGATGAAATAAACCAAATATCACACCTGACACTGGTCTCTGCTTCTCTTCAATATAACATAAAACTTGTCATTCATTTATCTTCTACTCTAGTCTGCTTGAATTACTTTAAGTACACTGGAAAAAAAATGCAATATATTTAGACATGACTTAAAAGTGCTTGAATTATTGGAATTTGTGCTAATTTTGAGTAGGTTTGGACCATTTTAATGCCAATGATTTTCTTTCTTTGACTTTTTTGTCTCATTTCAAGTGTTTTGTCTTATTTTAAGTGTTCAAGTTAATTCCTTTTGTTTTAGGCAACTTAAAGCAGTACTAAGTAACATGTTTACATTAATAAATCCTTTCCGTAGTCCCTCTGGGGGTAATACAAGTGTTAATGGGATGATTGGGGGTCTTTCATCTCCCCCTGGTGTCTCTGGCCAGAAAACCATGCTTGCAGCTTGACTGCCATCGGGGCGGAGCAACCAATACACACTAATAGAATCACGGAGAAGAAGCTAACAGGCTAACGGGCAAAGCTAACTGCGGGCTAGCGCCACTTTAAACAGTATTTACAGCCAAGTTTGAGTGAAAAAATTATTCCCATTGTATAACTGGATGTACAACACCCCTCTCTCCCTCCACCTTTTCTGTCAGCGTAGTATTTACTCTCCAAGACATTTAATAAGTTAAAAAAATCCTAACTTGCTAAGACACCTGCAGTTGCGCTTATGGCCTCTAGGGCAAGAGTTACTTAGTACTGCTTTAACTTCTTATTTCAAGACTGCTCAAACCTGTTCAAATTTGCATTAAATGTCTTAATTCAAGCACTTTTCAAGCCATTTTGCTAAGATCCAGTGTAGGACAGTAGTCTGGTACTGCGTTCATTGCCTGTAATTTCAAGGTGGAGTGAACCAATCCAAGAAATGTAACCTGTTTCCGTCAGTAATAATAATAATAATGCATTGGTTTTATATAGCGCTTTTCTGGACCCTCAAAGACGCTTTACATGGCATTATTAATTCACTCCATACTTGGTGGTGGTAAGCTCTGGGGTAGACTGACGGAAGCGAGGCAACCAGTCTGCGCCATCGGCTCCTCCACCACCACTCACTCACTCACTACATTCACCTCAGGCTTCCTGGTGTTACCAAACGGTCTCCCATCCAAGTACAAGCCAGGCCCTTCGCTGCTTAGCTTCCAGATCTGACGGGATCGGGCAGAGCAAAGGCGGTACAGCCGTAAGTAAGGGTGGTGACAGTTGTAAAGTCCAAATTTAGTGGAATGGCCAAAAAAATTACTAGTTCTGACAGAATGCACCGAAGGGAAATCAAAGCTCAATGGAGCAGTTCCAGATTGCCTTATGTTGTAGCTATTTAAGGAACAGTTCACCAGTAGAGTTGGCTTATAAGCAGAAGTTTTTATCTTGAGGCCAACATTTATTAAAAACGTGTCCCGTGAGCTGTGCCTCTTCTGCTCTACATGACGTGTTCAGGAGCATTTGGAAAATTAAATGTTTACTTAAAACAGTGAACAAATTGTAAAAAAAAATAGGTACAAAGGTAATGAAATATGTCACTGATGCAGAAATGGTCATATCTCACACACAGAATATATGAGGCTAAGTTATGTTAGGCTTTGGAGTTGTTTGCGCCCCCATGTGGGTTCCATCTTGGACACTCAGTCACCAGGCCGACAGTTTTGCCGCAAATAGCTGTCCAACACATTTTTCAGAGATTTGGGAGATCTGTGAATAATGTACATTTCAACAAACATGTGTTTTTAGTTAGATATGCAATACATCGGGGTTGGCACTGCATTAAAAAGAATTGTACCAACTACTACTTTATTAATCACAATTGACTTGGTTCAAAGCACAGTCACATTGTGTCTCTGAGCAAGACACTTCGTCCATACCACCCGGAGAGGGGGAGTCAGGTCTTAAGAAATATAATTTGAAGGAACAATTTCAGTTCATTTGTTTAAAATAAGTTCAAATTGGCCATTATTATTGATGGTATTATTATGTTGTTGTTATTTTGGACTCAGGTGCTTGGCCTGTCCACAGTTCATGCAGGGTGTATGAACTAGTGGGCTTCGAGGAAAAACGGAGCTGGCTGATTCAGGACTGTGATTCAGCTGTTTCACGGTTACCGCCCCAAATGAAACGGAAGGATAAAACAATTAACAAGGACATGTCAAAATAATGGCCAAATATTTCAAAAACATACATGTTATAGGCCTATCCTGAATGAGCAATACTCATTACTTTATGACAGCATTATTGATCGTCCAGCTGTGATTCATGTTGCAGAAAGTGGTGGTGGGAAGTGCCGCTGTTCAAACAACGCGTCTGACACGGCATTGTGTTACCGCGGTCAGAGTTCAAAGGCCTGACAACTGCGTACATAGCAATCCCGACTGCGTTACGACTACAGGTATACTACCGCCACACACACACTCACATATACACACACACACACACACTGGGTTCACGGGTCTAATGAGAGCATTCCATACACTTTATTTAAGGAGTATAACTTTAACCAGATTTACTACTGCTCTTCATCTGGCTGAACACTTTTCTAACTTCTAAAACATATTTATTATATGCTACAAATAATTTAAAAAGAAAAGGATGTGATCAGTCCAGTAGGAGGCTCTCATCTGTCTCAGATGGGGTAAGAGCCAGTATTCCAATATCTATCGAAATTAGGGTGGCCACCTGAAATAGTAGTGAAAGTGGGACAGGGAGGGACAGACATGAGAAATTAACGACTGGAAAGTTGGGACATTGTATGCAAAATTAAGTTTTTTTTAATGCCTTAAAGGGACTATACAGAGTTTAAAAATGTTAAAATTGAGAGAGAATGAGAATGAGCCCAGACCTGTCACCACAACTGCCTCTAAATCCTGCACTGTCTCTCAAAAAGGTGTTAATTCGGGTCCGAAGTGCCGTCATGCACGAGCTTAACATAGAAATTGCAGTTACACGTAAAACCTGAGGTGGCAGTAGTGAGTATAAAATGACAAACTTGCATCTAGTCCCTTTAAATGCAACACATCTATGCATTTATAATTTATCAAATGTGGAAACATTAGATAAAGCAGATTAAGGAATGGAGTCAAATTTGGATATTCGAAAAAATTGGGCAAAATAATGTAAAACGGACAAAATAAATATTGAAAATGTCTTCAAAACATGCAGTTGAATTTGCTTTGGACCATAGTTTTTGTATTTTCTATGAGTATATGGCATACAAGATCAACAAATCTAGATTTAATGCCTACTTGGAACAACTGTGATGCTTTTCGCTGACATTTAAGGCCTTCATTTGGCACAGTTCCTTTAATGAGTCAAAAAACTCAGAAACACTGGTGGATAATTTGTCATTCTCTATGTAAGTCTAAGTTCATGAATAAGTGGGACATTATCTAAACAGGTGGGACGCAGGGAAAGGGTCTAAATGGCTGTGCGGGGCGACCGAGAGGGACAGGTGGTTACCCTAATCGATATTGTACTTTTATAAGAAGTATCCAAAAGGTATTAACGACAAATCACCTTATCTTGCAGTTATACAACATCACAAAAACTGAAATCAGTCGTTTCAGCCGCCCCTGTCTCTGTTATACTTTACAGGCCAATTGTCTTCTAAAACCCAGCGCTGTGTGACAGAGTAGGTTCCTGTATGACTTGGTAAAAACGCACACACACACATTCACAAAGCCACAGAGGAGTCCAGGGGAGCACATTCCTGAGCGGGAGAGACATGGGCAGCCGGGACATCCTGAGGAAGCAACATTCACTTCCTGTCAAATTAAACCCAACTCGCTGCTGCTGCTCGTGATAACCGTCTCCGATGACGGTACCACCTCAGTGTCCCCTCCCGTCCCGCCCACTGCAGCCAAAATCCATGACCAAAAACGTCCCAGCGGCAACATCAACCAGTGCACCTCAGGACTGGTCAGCGGAGTGGGGATTCTCGAGTCAGGATGGGGGTCATGCTGCTGCTCACCTCTGCGCTCCTGTCCAGCTGTGAGGAGATTAACTAAGTGCAGAGCAAATACCTGTTTTGTGATTTCAAATATGTTGTGTGACTTTTGTCTTTTCTTGTTCAAAGATGTGGGTTCGCGGACAGGAGCGGACGCCCAGAGCAGTAAGTACTTCACTGATCACTTTCTTAAAAGCTTTACAGGGCACACGGCTCATTGCTGGAAGTATCAGAAAGTTGAGGGTTGAACAGATTTGTTAAGGTCACCTGTTAGAAGTACGTCTGCACAATACGGGAAAGAATTGCAATGTATGGGTGACTGTCTTGAATATTTCGATAATGATATTGCAATATCAGGACCAAAACGAGGCTCAAATTGAACTAAATTAGGAAAATCGTGACTAGAACAGAACTTAAGCCTATTATTTGCGATACATATTTATACTACATCACATATTATATTGCGATAACACTAATCTGTGTATAACTGGCAGCTCTTGTTAATAAGAGGAAAAATAATCTGTAAATGATCAAAATAGGACATTTCTAACAGTGGATCAGCGTTATACATATAGGAAACGGAACGACTCAGTATTTTTACCTATAGATATCAGAGTTTCCGTGGGGCATTAATGGCATTAATAATCATTAAAGGAATTATGCCAAAATTAAGGCCCTTTAAAAGCATTCAGTCTGGTCCAAATGGCATTTAATATATACATTTTTTAAGAGAGTATAATTAGTTCTTTTAGACTGAACCCACTCAATGATTTTGCTCAGCTATTTTTACGGCATACATTCACCAAAAACACAAAAACTGTGATTTGAAACAAATTCCGCTGCAGTTCTGAAATTTGGCACAATCTTTTGCTCAGACGTTTCCCATTGTGTCCATTTTGGTTTTAACATCAACATTTTCCCTCGTTCCCATTTGATTGAATGTTTACAAATCTTACGGAATTCAATATGTCTAGATTTGTTTTGCATTCTCAGCATTAAAAGTATATTATTAGGCATTAGAATGGCATTAAAAAGCGTTACCTTGCTGCCAAACTCTGATATATTTTTCCTCAGTTGTCGATTAAATGACCTTGTTGAACAATATGGTACTTGAGCGGCTCCTGTGACGTGGCTCTATTCTCTTTGCCCAAATGCTTGGTGTGAACATGTGACAAAGATCCACCTGTTCCCACCTGTTACTTCAGCTTCACTATTCATCATCATGTTCAGCATTTGTGCCCTGTCTCTGTATTGATGAGAATTATCCTCCAGTGGCCAGTGTCCATGTGTTTCAGTGGCCGGCAGCTGTCGGTCCAGACTCAATTAGCACCATGTGTGAGAATTACCTTCATCTATCATGAATCATGTGTCCCTATAGTAGTGTTGTCTTATGGAGGTAACAAAAGCCATCTGCCTCTTCTGAGAGTCTACATTTTGTTGGTTACATTTTCCTGTCTCTCATTGACGGTGGCTAACGTATGGAAGGAGATGAAGGGAGAAAAGTAGACCACGTGTGTCTGTGTTTGAGAGTAATAAACGGAAAAGACTCGAATCCTGAGTCACACTTATGATACAGCGCTCTCTCCAAGTTGATTAAGCATGATTCAGTTTCATATTGTCAAATCGCCCACCCACACATAAAAACGTGTGCTTGTCTGCGGAAACTTCCCATCGCTCTGCTGTGCTTGGTGTTGGCTGTGACGCGTTGAAGGTGACGTTTTGGAAACGTAGTTGGGAACTTGTTATCGCACAGTGTCACACGCCTCTCTGTCCTCGCTGCTGTCTAGTGGAAATCATTAGTTCTGTTTGAAGTGAGGACAGAGCTCGTATCTGAGACAAGACTCGACCAGTACAGGAGAATAAGTGGCACATAGGTCTGTATAGGTATCAGTGGCTACATTTACATGTCCAGAATAATCAGATAACTGGAGTAATCAGATTGCCCAATAATCAGCTCTATTGTGTTTATATTCACTTTAGAAATCTGATTATCCAAAACAAGAGCCAGAGCACCTCTAACCACTCGACCATCAGCTGCACACTGCTTTCTCTTTAAACAAATGTGGGATTTATTTAATGGATAACTTTTCTTTTTGTTTGTTTTTTGCCTTTTTCCAATATCTTTTCATCTGTGTGACATTCGTTTGGTATTTTGTTTTATTTTCCTGGTTAGTCTATACACAAGTGTGAAAGATTAGAAAGAACATACACTTGTTTGTATCTAAAGTCAATGTAATCTAGGCCTTATAATTTATGTTATGTATGCTGACTTGAATATGGGGTAGGCACTTATAAGCTTTATTGCTTCCGCCTACTCCATTTTGAGCATCTACAACTGTATGAATTTTGAAAGACATACTGAATGTAAAAAAAAAATGCCTAAACTAAACATCTTTATCAGATTATCCTGTTTACATGTCTCTTCAATAATCTGAGAACTCCAGAAATCAGATTATGATCAGATTTTGGTCTCCATGTAAACGTAGCCATTGCTTGTAAAATTAGCACTGCTCAAAGTAGTGATGAGACGCTGATATTCATTCACATTGACATTAAATGGTTGTTGTTCCATCGTAACATCATCGTAAGCACTTTTTAGTCCGTTTATACAATATACTGTACATGCCAGTACTATTTTGTAATTAAACAACAGCTAATAAGTCTGGTCTGTGGATTTAAGGTGAATTTCTGCAACGTGGACATAAATGGAACTCATGGTATTTCCTGAGACTAAGCGTTCACTGCCCCTGGGCCCATGTTATGATAGTCTTCAGTTACCTGTCGCCCCTATAGAGCTGTGGTTCTCAACTAATGGCTTAGGACCCACAAGTGAGTCGCAGAAAGCCACGAGCTGGGGATGAGTTGTTTTGACGACGCTTTAAAATCAATAATGTGTTGGCATATACAGTATTTCTTGTTATGTTTAAACCGCATATTGTTTTATAGTGTAGAACATAATGTTTATTTGAAGAGCACCGCTATAGAGAACCCAGAGGAGAGAAAAAGTGAATGAGCTGTGTTGACTTTTCTCGCAACTAATCCAAAAGCAAAAGCCCATACCCACAGCTTTATTTGCTCAACACTTATATTACATTCATAAGGAGGGACTGCATTACTACCAGATGTAGATTGGAAATATTTATTGAGCAAAATGCAACAATATGGGACGCTGAGAGAGTGATTCAATGTCTCTACAGTTCAGACAAGAGACCCCCTTCTCTTCAAGGTCGCTCTTCAGTGACTTTACATCGAACATGGGGGAGGGTGAGATTGAAACGTGACCAGCAGTGATGAATGGACATCCAGAGTCAATTTGAGTTGCTTGCGTTTACACTTGCAAATGAACTGCTCTGATATTTCCCCCATTGCCCACCTTTCTTAGACCTGAGTGCTATTTTTCCTCTCTGGGTCCCCTCTTGGACAGGCCCATGCTGCAGGGGTGGGTGTGTCCCTGCGCTCCTGTCTGTCCGCTCCTTTGTTTGTTTACCTCACACAGCAGCAGCAGCAGACTGGTGTGAGCTCCATCTGCTTCAGCCGCTGCTCTGGGGCTCATTACACAAACTTTAGCTGCTTTAGAAAGTCAACTCAGAGGTGATTTATACCAAAGCTTTATATTAGTCTCCTAAACCTACTGTGACATATTTACCCCCCATTTTGTAACCAGAAATTAATACAATCTTGTGAGGTTAACTTAAAACAAGCCAGCAAGACAAACAATTTTTATCCCTCTCCATCAAAGCTCAGTGTCCTTGAATTTAGTAATTTAGTTCTTATCAAACCAGGTCAAACTTACTTTTACTCCGGCTCTATAAGCGCAGATACTCACTCTAAAATGTAGAGAAGCATTTGTGAAAAAGCAGCCGTCATAAATAAGTCAAGCAAAAGTGCCTAAAACTTTTTCCTGTAGCTACTTTACTTAATACTGCTTGTCTTGCAGTGAGAGATATCGGTTCAATGTAGGGAAAAACATCTCCACCAGGGCTTAAGCTCTGGAGCAGGCTGTGAAGAGGAGGAGATTCTGCTGTGAAGGCTTACAGTAAGGGCCTATCTCACCGGCTTGGAGACTTGAGTTGCTGCTGGACAGGGAAATGTCTCCGAGATGTCCCTTGGAGATAAAGCGAGTCTCCAGGTAGTCTTGGTGAAAACGAACAGGTCACAGAAAAGTCTCACAGGTTCAGGGCAACAAATAGTGTTCGCAACGTTGCCACAAATGCTTGAGACGGCGTAGACTTCTAGGAGACCATGCAGAGACATCTCATTGACCCGCGGCAACTTGAGTCTCCGACTAGTCTCCAGGCCGGTGAGATAGGCCCTTTGTATGCGCGCAATCAATCCGAGTTACAGAGACACTGCGGAGACTGCCAGAAGCGGTGAGATTGGCCCTTCAATATGTATGAATGGTACACTGCAAAAAGTATTTGATCTTGAAATAAGAAATACATTTTCTTCAAATAAATACATTTGGCTTTGATTTGAGAGTCTAATTTGAAGAAATCTGTCCATGGGGAAAAATATTTATACTTAAATTAAGATAAAACACAGACGTTTTATTTCAAGTAAATTGTGTGGTGTGTGGTGATTTCTTTTATCTTAATTCAAGTGTAAATATCTTACCCCATGGACTGATTTCTTTTAATTAGACTCTCAAATGAAGGACAAAGTACTAATTTCAAGACAATTTTACTTATTTCAAGAATACTTTTTGCAGTGTAGCAGCGTGTCGTTAAAGGTGCATTATGCAACTTTTTATGTGGAAAAAAGGACGCTCCGGGATCAATTGTTTTGTAGGTTTTCTGCATTATGCAACATAAAAAGTTGCATAATGCACCTTTAAGAGTTCTCAGCCTTTTTTTTTTTTGGCTACATAGTCAGTTTGAGAGCATCAACAAAGCTCTTTCTGTGATTGGAAATGTGAGAAATCTTTATTCAGATATGACTGAAACGCCGGGCTCTTTGATTAATAGTAATGTTTCCACAGTCGTCAAATTTCTACTGTTTCTACCAAGTGCTTTTGAGTCAGGGCAGTTTAGTTTGACCATTTATAATCATCACCGACTGTGGCCTCTGAATCAGACATTAGTTTCCTCACGTCAAAGCCACACGCACACAGACTGTTGCTGTTTACAACTATTCACAATGAGAACTAGTCGTGCGCATCTGCTAAAGTTAAACAGCTAAACAGCAAAGTAAAAAGCTAATTTATATCAATGACCAAAAATGGCAGGAAACATGCCGCGATGACTAACCTGTTTTCATACACATTGTTTGGCTTCTGTCTCACACCCAGATGAGATCAGGGGCTGCTAACGCCAACATATCAGCTTGACCTGCCTAGCTGCATAATGGAAACTTTTAGCCACATCTGCTAAGTGAGGCTAACCTTCTAGCTTTTCTGTTCAAACTGGGAAGTGAGGAAGAGGAAATGCCAGGTCTCCTTAGTTCACAGAAGCTTCCTGCCGCTCATACAGGAGCACAGATGATGTTTGGCCAGTGTGATTTAGAGGTCAGAAATGTACGGAATTTGTCTTTTGTTCACACACACAAAAAACGGTGTAGTCATTCAGCTGTTAGCAGAGATTGCCACTTTTTAAGTACTTTACTTTACTTGAGTGTTTTATATATATTTGTTTGGGCAGACATGCACATCCACAAATTCTCAACCAGTGTGTGCTGCTATTACTTTTACTCAACCACATTTAAAAGATAAACAATGCTTTCTACTCTCAACAGTCTTAAAACGGCTCCAAAGTCAAACATTAGCTGCATATTTGTCCCATTTAGAAACCCTATGATGCTCACTCTGGGACAGTAGGTGGCGCTGTGCCGGGTCACTGTCACAAACTCACAATAAGGAAGTAGGTTTGTCCCAGTCATGTTGCCGTACTGACTTCAAGCTCATGCAATTAAGTTATGATTTACAACACATATTTAAACTGATTTGTACTTTCTACTTTGAATATTGTCAAATACTTCAGTACTTTAACTTAAAGGAATAGGCCACCGTTTTTACATACTGAGATATGTTCTTACCTTAGCTTTGACGAGTTCATTTGTACCTGTCTGGTCTCCACGTGTGCCTTCCGTAACGTAAACACAGCACAGACGGCGTTAGCATTTAGCCTCTCTCTTCTCCTCTATAGCTCCAAACGAGGTGAAGATAGAAGCTACCAAACTCTTCACGTTTTCCCTATTTAAATATGGTTACGTGAAGTGTTACACTACAAAGTATAATTACACAAAATTAAACGATGTGGATTTTCTAAGCGGATAAAAAGGGGAGTAATTACCAGGAGTAATTCAGCATCCGCGCAGTGATATCTTCACTTTACTGTGCAGATGCCGAATTACTCCTGGTATTATTACGCCTTACAATATAGTTCCCCTTTTTATCCGCTTAGAAAATCCACATTGTTTAATTTTGTGTTGTGTGCTTCTATCTTCACCTCGTTTGGAGCTATAGAGGAGAAGAGAGAGGCTAAATGCTAACGCCGTCTGTGCTGTGTTTACGTTACCGAAGGCACACGTGAAGACAAGTCGGTTACAAATGAACTCGTCAAAGCTCAGGTAAGAACATATCTCAGTATGTAAAAACGGTGGCCTATTCCTTTTAAAGCTACAACACGTAACATTTCAACCAAAAAATAGAATAGAATACAAAATTATTTTACAGATAGTTTATTGTTGAATAATCACTGCCAAACAAATCTTCTCAGATTTTACCTGACTGTAACTTTACTGGGAGCGGGATGTCTCCAGCTCGTCTCCATGGAGATGTTGACTAAAGGCAGCGTCGGTTAGGTCTTAGTAGTATCTGTACTTTTACTCAATTAATGAAATCAAGTACCACAACTAGCTATTAAAACGGAGAATGCGCCAATACTTTTATATATTTTAACTTGGTCAATAATGCTACTTACAGCTGGGGCAACATGGGTAGTTCTGTGTAACGTTATAGCAATAATGACTATAAGCAAAGAGAAGAGCCTTGTCTGACTCCACCTCTCCTGTCCCTCCCTCAGAGTTCACTATCCGCTCCATCTCTCTGTCCCTGGAGCCCCGCGACGACGTGGCCCGGGACACCAACGTCACCGTGAGGTGCAGCGCGCTGGTGAGCACCCTGGGACTCCAGCCCCTGAGCCGAGAGTACACCATCTACAAAGACGGCATCACGGTCTACTCCAAAACCACCAGCAGCATCGAGGACCTGCTGTACCCCCTGTCCCAAGCGCGAGTGTCCCACACGGGCAAATACAAGTGCAAGATCAGCATCGACGGCAAGAGCATGAGCAGCGAGTCGCACAAGCTCACAGTCACCGGTAACAGAACTTCAACACTGTCACTGAATATTTGAAATTGCCGACTAAATCCATCATCAAAAACAAATGTTCTCTCTTAAACTGAAACGAGCATTAATGGTGATATCCCAGTATTCCTTTAAGTTTAATTCATTCATTTAATTGTCAGTGCTGCCAATAGCCATAAGTTGCTTTCTCCTATTGTATTTGGATTAATAGTTTTCTACATTTTTCCACTTTGCCATATGCCTTTAGGCAATCTATACATTTTACAGATACTATTTAACCTCCTAAACCCCATCTGAACCGAGCACACTTTCTCCAGTTTGGCTTTACCCAAATCTGAAAGGTTCTTGAAAAAAATGTCAAAATAGCACCAAAAATGTGACGAAAATGAGTATGAAAAGAATTACCAAAATGTGACAAAAAAATGATGGAAAAAATATGTCAAAGAACGCTCCAACTACCCGGGGAAAAAGCTCCATTTAGATGAGTTTTGTAGGTCTTAGCTTTCAAATGAGGCGTTACACTGGCCTTTAGGCTGTGACTTTATGGATTTGGGTAAAGCTGAACTGGAGAAAATGCACTCGGTTAAGAGGTTAATATTCATCATTTTGATTTTAATTCAGCCTAATTCTCTCCCAATTAGTGTGTTTTACAGAAATCTCAACAACAACAAAATTGTTATTAATGACCTTTGTGCAAAAGTTATAGAGGGGGTATTATGCTTTTTTCAATCACATAGCACCAGTCTATAGCATACTACAATGATGATGTAACCTTCTGTTGGTCTGTATATGCAGTAAATTAAAATAACTGCCTTGAATAAAATTGCCCTCTCAAAATGGCTGTACTGAACGTCTTGAAATAGGCCTCTGTCTCTTTAAGAAGCTTTCCGACACGCCCCCTTCAGCACACTGCTGTGGCATCTAAACAACACTACTGTGCGGGGAGGGGGCTCTGCTGAGCTGAGGAGCAATGGTTGGTGGCGTGGCTGGTGACGAAAGGTCCAGAGGCGTCTCCAGGAGGTGGGGGCGTTCCTAGGAGGACTGAGGCATAGCTACACCTAAAATGGCTGCCGTCTAAGTATTTACTGATTACTCAAAAATATGTGAATGAGCCAAGGCAACACTCCAGGCATGTGTTTAATGGGGGAATGACATAATAACATGATATAAAGCATAATAAAGCATATTTTACATAATACCCCCCCCTTTAATGCTTAACAAAATGCTCCTGTTCTTTCTTCTCCTAAGACTCACAGAACCAGATATATTACTTGTTGTATGTTACTATGTGTCGTGTATTTTGGCGCTGCAGGTCTGTCCACCCCGGTCCTCCTCGTTGACCAGACCAAGCTCAAGGAAGGAGAGGAGCTCAAGGCCAGCTGCACCGCCCCAGGGGAGACCGGCTCCATCATTTTCTACTTTTATGAAGACCTTAAGGAGAAACGAGACGAGAGGGTGAATTCGGATCATGTGGAGGTGATGTTCCCCCTGAGTGGACCGGGACACCACACCATAGAGTGCTCCTACATGGTCCTAATCCCACCAGATTCCATACCCTCCGAGAAGAGCAGCTCTGTGCACGTTTCTGTGAGAGGTAACAAGAAGTAAACACGCACCAAGTTATGATGATGCACTTTATGTTTGGATTTCTGTATATTAGCACAACATTTAGGTGGGGTTTGTGCAAATAATTCACTGAACTCAGATATAGATGTAAATGTGTGTGGGATAAAAGGCATTGCCATTGAGTAAAATCTGGTCCTATAACACCACAATGTCATTTGCTTTTGTTTACAGAGATGACAATCACACCAGTCCTGGATATATCCCTCAGTACAAAGTCTACGAAGGAGACCAGCTCACCCTGTTGTGTGGATTTAAAGACATTTATGACCACGTCGACCCGGTGCACTTGTATCTGAGCCAGGGCACTAAGCTGCTGAAGAGCGGACACACCAAAGTGAATCACACCATGAAGGTTTTGGCCAAAGATCCGACCGAGTTCGAGTGTCGATTAGAGATGGGAAATGTGGTGAAGGCAGAAACCAAAGCTGTCCCCGTTACCGGTGAGTTTATTTGCTTGTTTGGATCTTAATTTGGGTTTTCCGTACTTGCTCTTCCTGGGTACCTTCTCATAGATTATTTAATAGAGCTTTACTGTTGTGTTTTTGAGAAAGACCCTTTAGCCACTTTACTGTGTGAATTTCTTGTGTATCAGTGTTACTCTTTTAAATGGTAAAAAGGCCTCAAAGTGGAATTTGCAACAGGACAAAGTCACTAGACCAGTGTTAATTTTGACAACATATTTTAATTTAGTTTAGTTTTAGTCTTTTGACCAAAATGTAATTTAATTTTAGTCGAGATTTAGACAAAAAATTCTCTTCAATTTTAGTCCAGTTCTAGTCGACTAAAATTGCATATAAATTTAGTCGACTAAATTTAAGACAAATTTAGTTGACTCTGCATTTATAATATTAATTATAATCATATATAATCAATGTCATGGAGCTTCTCCCACATGAACAAAGCTCAACGCTGTTCCTTTGGCGAGAATTTAAATGATCTAATAATAATAATAATAATAATGCATTTTATTTCTTGGGCGCCTTTCAAGACACTCAATGTCGCCTCACAACAACAAGTAAATTGACATCAACAATTAAAAACAGTTAAAATACAATGTTAAAACAGCATGAATAAAAAAAGGACGATGCAGTTGTGGTCACAGTGAGTAGGCTTGTCTAAACAGATGAGTTTTGAGGATGGATTTGAAGTGTGGGAGTGAGTCGGTGTTACGGAGGTCAGGAGGGAGAGTGTTCCAGAGCTGGGGAGCAGAGCGACTGAAGGCTGTACTCCCCATGGTGACGAGATGGGCGGGAGGGGGGACAGTGAGCCGGAGAGAGGAGGAGGAGCGGAGAGAGCGGGCAGGTGTGGAGACATGAAGGAGGTCAGTCAGGTATGGAGGAGCGAGCTTGTGGATCTGAGGCTCATTCAGACTGTCAGCGGAAGTTTGGATGATTATAGTCTCTTCTTTTTATTTTTATTTAGTCGACGAAAATATCTGAACATTTTAGTCATAGTTTTAGTCTCATGGAAAACTTTTAATTTAGTTTTAGTCCAATTTTAGTCACAAAAATATCACTTTGACTAAAATTACGATTAAATATTTTAGCCGACGAAATTAACGCCACACTAGACTGAAACTATTTCAGGGGTCCCCAACCTTTTGACCACAGCCCAGAACCGGGCAGGGGGCTGTACTACACGGGCCGTCGACCCACCCGAGCCCGATCACATCCTGTCCAAACCATTATTAGGATATATGAGTCCGATCCAAAATGACCCCACACACTTTTTACTTTTTTACATCCAGAGTGTCCTTTCTCTGGCACCACCGAGAGGTCTGCTCTCTTCACATTCTCGCCTCAACTCACGCTCATCTCTCCAAAACTCTCCATTGCACAACACCCTGTCAACTTTTATTTTCCATTTACATCTTTTTTACGCTCCCACTGACAGGACAAAGTGCAGTATTTTGTCACACTGTGAATTGAACTATCCTGAAGAGTGAATAGGCCAGTGGTCCTGCAGTAGTGCACCGCTATGAAGGAGCTGCTCCACACACTTCAGAAACAAGACCCATAGCATGATTGAGCACGTGTTACGAAACGCCCCACTCCCCCAATTGCCTGGGGCCGTGGAAAAAAATGTAGGTATGGTAATGGAATGAATAATCTGAGTTTAGTTAATCTCTTTCTAAAAAAAATGGCAGGATCCTCGAGGTAGGGAACACTTGGAGCAGGGTAGGCAACCTCAGGCCCGAGGGCCAAATCCGGCCCTCCAGCACAGAACCTCCGGCCCTCATGATGTTTTAAATGATTTTGAAGATTATATTTTTACACAAACCTGAGCTCCAATGCCGTTATTGCACTCTAAAAATGTGCAAAATACAGTCAATTCTTTCCAAACAGAACACCCAATTATGTCATAGGGCTGTGTACGGTTCATTTTTATTCGATACCGATAACTGATCGATACTTTCTCCGATCTAGAACCAGAAATAGAACAATAATGTGTGGAAGATCTGCAGATTTACAATATCAGATTAATCTCCATTGTCAAGAAATGAGAAAAAAAATGGGTAAAAATAGGGAATAAATGGGGGAAATGGGGAGAATATTAGTTAATAAAAAAAACAAGAAAAAAATGTGTAGAAAAATGGGGCAAACATTGGGCAATAAATAAATAAATTAAAAAAGTGTTTTTGATACTTTATTTTTATTTTTTAATACCAGACTGGTATTGTTTAACTGTACCCAGCTTTAATCATGTACAAACAACACTGGCATTTGAAGAAAATGGTGCGTTACTTTGGGCTAAGATTGGCAGGTCCGGCCCTTGGTCTTTTTACAGTGACGGAAATAGGCCCTCCGTCGAGCAGACTTGCCTACCCCTGACTTAGAGTATACATGGTTGGGAAAGTTTGGGAAGCACTGAGCTAGAGCATAGTTTTGATAGGTTGTTTGCGTTAATTGTTTTCTTTGCTGTTGTCACAAAATGCAACAACAGAACATACAAAAATTAAATCTCTTTTATTGTAGAGTGCATCTGTTTATCTTATTGTTATGTTTCCAGAGCTGTTTTCGGTGCCCACTCTCACCATGTCTCCAGTGGAGGTCTTCCAAAAGGAGCCCATGAATCTCGTTTGTAAAAGTGAGACTTTTGCCTCTGACCGACTGTCCAAAGAAGACCTGACATACGCCATAGACCCGCCTCCGCTCCACCTGGTCGAGCGAAGCAGCGGAGAGTTCTCTGGCAAAGCTCTGTCTCTGGAGTTCAACTACACGTGTCTCGCCAGGGCCAAAGGGATTGTGAAACAAAGCAAAACACTCACCGTGCGCCCCAAAGGTAGGGGCGCATTTTCTACTTTCAAACATAGAATGTGTTTTTAATCAGCGATCTCACTTACATCTTCTTCTTCAGTCTCGGTGTCCATCCCCAAGATCTCAATCAAGGACGTATACAAACCAATCATCGGCAGACCCTTTAAGATCCAGTGTAAGTCTGACAACGGCAGCCTGCCCATAAACTACACTCTGCTGCAGGACTACGAACCGGTGTCCACGGTGACTGTGAGGAGCACGACTGAGGAGGCCCTGTTCAACGTTACTGTGCACAGACCCAAAGACATCCACTTGTTCATGTGCGAGGCGTCCAACAGCAAGAGAGAGGGGCTGCTCAGCCTCAGACTGGACGCCACGGTCGTTGGTAAAATATTTGTCATTTACTGTACA
This sequence comes from Neogobius melanostomus, assembly GCA_007210695.1. Classification (NCBI taxonomy): domain Eukaryota; kingdom Metazoa; phylum Chordata; class Actinopteri; order Gobiiformes; family Gobiidae; genus Neogobius; species Neogobius melanostomus. The sequence goes on from VHKM01000153.1 coordinate 2,104,822, forward strand.
TGTGTTTGGGAGGTGTACCAAAGTTATCGTAGTAGTGGTTGTTTGTGATGCGAGTAAAGGAAGTAATGACAGTAAAGTTTAAACTGTTAATTGTGGCCGAAACTTAGTCCCAACTTTCCTAACATCCTAATTCTCATGAGTTTATAACCATGATTTACATCTTTCAGGGAGCAAACCGAGCTTTACTGACACAGTGATTCTAACAACAAGTCGCCTGCTTGTTAACGATGCACAGTCTGTATTTCACCCATTTTAGCTTTTACAATATACTGAGAACAAATGCAATTTAATCTTTCATTTAACAAACATAACATTGGATTACAAACATGTAGTAGTTTGTAGTTAGGCCAATAATCCACTGTATGGAGTTAGGGTTTGAAAGTTATGGATTGAACATTATCATAGAAATCTGTCATTTTGGGTGGTACTAGGCTACTAGAAAACACTGAATGAATCTGTATTAAAGGGACAATGTACAGAGACATTAAGCTCATAGAGACAGAGATGTACTGCACCAGATTATAGCTAAATAGGTAGTTTCCGGCACATTCTTACACACACATTTTTTTTTTTCTTGACGCCTTCTTAGAAAAGGTTTTTGGCATTCACAAAATGTGTTCTTTGCTGAAAACGCTCCTCTGGAATAACAAATCCTAAGAACAGTCAGGAGGACTCTTACATACAAAATAATCTCCAGTTCTGTTCACCATAATGCTCCCTGAGTCATATATATTTGTACATATTAAAATCTCTCATGGTTTATTATTATGGAATGTACCAATTCTTCTAGAAGTGTTTTTGTTGTCTCAGTCCTGAGGTCAATACACTGTTGCTTTGGAATTTCAAGGTGAAAGTTTCAAGGTGTTTCAAAGTTAAAGCACAAGCAAAGATCACATGTTTAATATATAAAGCTGAGCTCAGAATATGTCTATGAATACAAACTACACTTTGAAATGATAAAAAGTCTAAAATTGTATATTTCATGTACTCAGATATTTATTCTCTCCATAAAACGTCTCTGCAGAGCCTGTCTCTCACCCAGTGCTGACCATCATCCCTACGCTGCCTGAGATCCAGGAGGGCTCTGACCTGACCATCATATGCGGCGTCATGGGCACGCCGCCCGTCACCTTCAAGGTCTATCGCGAAGGTTTCGACCGGCCGCTGTTCGACAGGACCTCGTACGAAAACACCACCAGCTTCGAGATCCACGGCCTGGGCAAGGATCACAGCGGCACGTACTACTTTCAGGCCTCCAACCACGCCACCAACATCGTCCGCAGTGAGCCAGTCAACATAGAGGGTGAGACCAGAGGGGTGTTATATTTTTTACATGATTATTGTGTGTGTGTTTCTGATATTTTGGCAGAAGGACATTCAAGAAAGCCAGGTTTCACTTAAGCTGATGAGCTGTAATTCAGGGACAGGGCTCATAAGTTTATACTTCACTCTGCTCCACTTTGAACATGTGGCAAATGTAATGTGAGATTCTGTCGGTGACTTGACACATGCGCATGATTCAAATAAGTGAATGAAATGAAACTTACAAAAAAGGGTCTGTGTAAGCTCTCAGTCGTACAGGAGTTGCCCATTGTAGATGAAAGTTCTTCTGTACTCTGTAGTTGAAGTGTAGGACGTATGACAGGGATACGTCACTTTTGTCAGGATCTGATACGTATCACGATACTCAGGGGCTGATCCAATACGTATTGCATACTAGAGATGTTGTTTACATAAAAACTTTGGATGCGACAGTGTGTGTTAGATGGATTTACCAGTAGTAACTCGGCAGCTAATAGAGTTGTTCAACAGCTTTTTTTCCCTCCACTTTTTAAAGAGGGGGTATTATGCTTTTTTCAATCACATAGCACCAGTCTATAGCATACTACAATGATGACGTAACCTTCTGTTGGTCTGTATATGCAGTAAATTAAAATAACTACCTTGAATAAAATTGCTCTCTCAAAATGGCTGTACTGAACGTCTTGAAATAGGCCTCTGTCTCTTTAAGAAGCTTTCCGACACGCCCCCTTCAGCACACTGCTGTGGCATCTAAACAACAACACTGTGCAGGGAGGGGCTCTGCTGAGCTGAGGAGCAGTGGTTGGTGGCTTGGCTGGTGACAAAAGGTCCAGAGGCGTCTCCAGGAGGTGGGGGCGTTCCTAGGAGGACTGAGGCATAGCTACACCTAAAATGGCTGCCGTCTAAGTTTTTACTGATTACTCAAAAATATGTGAATGAGCCAAGGCAACACTCCAGGCATGTGTTTAATGAGGGAATGACATAATAACATGATATAAAGCTTGAAAAAGTCGATTTTACATAATACCCCCCCTTTAAGTTTTTTAGCTACTGTCAGTCTAAAAGTGTGTTAGTATCCACTCTATAGACCACTGGGAGGGGTTTGCTTGTCCGAATCCCACTCCTCTTTATTCAAAGACTACTCTTAAAATGTTGGTAATTGGTAATTGACCTTTGCTGTTAAGGATCAGTCTCAATGATCTGAGCACTGCTTTTTTACCTATCTATTGATCTGTCCTGTCCTGAGCTGTGTCTCAGTCTCAAGGTTGAAGGTGGAAATAAATAGGCCCAGTGCCTTACAGTCCACCATTCAACACTGGACAATCAGAGCAATAATGACCTGAGTTATCTAAACTGTATGACTGATTTTACTTTCATATAAATGACTTTCTCCCCTGCGTTCTCTCTCTCAGTGCGGCTGGCGCTGTGGAAGAAGATAGTGATCGGGGGCTTCTGTCTGCTGGCCCTGTCCATCCTGGTGGTGGTGTGTGTGCTCTGCTTCAAATCCCACAGAGGTAGACAGACCTACAGCCCTCCGTCTGCGCCCTCTTAACCTCACTATGTACGAACCTGCTCTCAACACTCTCCTCCCGCTCTCTCCATCTCTCTGTGTCTTATTGTAGGTAAAAAGGAAGGAGCGTCTGAACTGTCAGTGTGAGTTGGATCAGTATTTGTTTGTGAATGTAATAGGATAGTGTGTTGCTTGAAGCTGAAGGAAAGACATAGGGACATTTTGGTTAGTAGGATTTGGAAGCCAGGTTGGTGGTTTGTATGTTTGAGACTATTAAAAAGAGATTGAATAAATAAATGATAAAATGTCCTCTCCCAATCCAAATATCCCGTCTCCATAAGGTCTTATAATGAAGAAAACATGACAATAGCTTTGTCCTGAAATGCATGTGATTCTTGTCAATCTTCTTGCAAATGTGGCAAACATATACTTCACCGTCATTTAAAAACGATAAAAACGCAAATATAATCGCAACCGCAATAATTTTAAATACAATTATTTTATATTTTACCAAAATACAATAGTTCTGCCCTATAGTGACGAACGTCTTAATCCAAAAACATACAAAACCACCATTTGTTGTTGCCAGTTTAGGGTCTATATTGTTTGGACAGGACTTTTTGGTCGCATCATTTCATTTTGTGATCATTCTTTATAGAAAGCCTGCGCGTCCTAAATCAGATGAGTGTCTAACAGTGAATCTAACCCACAACACTGCGGTTTCTGACACGCCCACAGGTAGCACCTTTTACTGTATACTCTCATCCAAATCGCATTAACAGCCATAAATCATCTAAATCTAACACGCATGCGAGGCCTATCTTACAAACTCAATTTGAAAAAGGTTGGGACGAATGTATAATGTTGTATAATGCAGTAATAAAGTAGTATTTAAACAGCCCATAGAGAATCAATTTGAGTTTGGTGACAGCAACACTCTTCTCAAAACAAATTCAACAAATTAAAGATTAAACAAAACAGAGGTACATGCTCTCGCCTCACAGTGGGAAGGTCCTGGGTTTAATCCCTGGACATTTGGTCCTTTGATTTTACATGATCTCCTTGTATCTTGGTTGTTTTCGGGTGCCCTGGTGGTTTCCTACCACAGGTACAATAGATGGCCCATTGCATAAGGTTCCCCTGTATTAGAGAGTCTGAATCTGAGTGGGACTTTCTCGAACACAGCAGTACTAAGTAACTTGTTTACCTTTAATAAATCCTTTCCGTAGTCCCTCTGGGGGTAATACAAGTGTTTATGGGATGATTGGAGGGTCTTTCATCTCCCCCTGGTGTCTCTGGCCAGAACACCACAATTGCAACTTCCCTGCCACCGGTTCGGAGCAGCAATACACACTAATAGAATCATGAAGAAGAAGCTAAGAGGCTAACGGGTAAAGCTAACTGCAGGCTAGCACCACTTAAACAGTATTTACAGCCAAGTTTGAGTGAAAAAAATTATCTCCATTGTGTAATTGAATGTACAATATCCCTCTGTCCCTTTGTCTTTACTGTTAGCGTAGTATTTACGCTCATGGACAATTAATAAGTACAAAATCGCAACATGCAGTGTCGCTTATGGCCTCTAGGGTGCATGAGTTACTTAGTACTGCTTTAAATAAAGATCATATAAAACCATTATTCTCTTAACCCCCACCTGAACCTGAGCGCATTTTCTCCAGTTTCGCAAATCTAAAAGCTTCTCGAGGAAAGCGAGGATGAAAACGCAACAAAAAAAACAAAAAAACAAGCGACAAAAACGTGACAAAAATGTGACGAGAAAACAACAAAAACACAACAAAAAAACTATGAAAAAAACCTATGACAACACAACAAAAAAGCGACCACAATAGATGAAATCACGGCAAAAACGCTTCAAAACTGTGACCAAAAAGGCAGTTTTGTAGGCTTTAGCTTTCAAATGAGGCTTTACACTGGCCTATAGGCTATAAACTCTCCAGTCGCGAAGATTTTAGATTCCTAGATGTTTTTCAATGGAGTCATTCACAGTGTCCCAACTTTTCTCTAATAATTTTTAACTTTCAAAATGATCGACTCACAAAAACATAAACTGAAATGTGCCTTTTGCATGGCCTTGTGTTGCCTGTCTTTGTTTTCTGTTGATGTAGCATCACTTGCACTAAACTTGTTGAAGTGTAGGTTGCAGTAGGAGTAATATCCACGTAGTGCACTGATGTCGAGTCCCTGCAAGGTTCTTAGACTGCTCTGTTGTGATCTTGTTGCAGACGCAGTGCCAGGCTATGAAGGCATAGAGGGGAGAGTGACCAATGGGACCAGAGCTAGCGCAGCAATGCAACCCGCTAACGCCAGCGACAGGACCTGCTACAGTGTCTCTGCAGCAGTTTAGAGACTGTTCGCGATTGGAGATTTGAGTTTAAACAAGTGAACAATCTTGAAAAATGACTGAAGTCTAAGGAGGAGCCTAGAGAGAGTGGACTCTTCTCGGGATTTGGATGATCTCAGGACTGAACTGCCAAAGAGATGCTCGTAGTAAAACGGATCATTGTTCCCTCTCCCCTCTGCTAGCATCTTTTTTGTACATTCTTACCAAGCTTTGACCTTTAATGCTCTTTTTCTGATTGTCTGCTGTGTCTAAAATCTGTTTGAAATGTTGGCTACATCAATATTGAGGGGCGATAAGGCAAAACTTGTCCATCATAACTCTTTTGTAATTTTTACTCTTTTTATTTTTATTTTATTAATTTCCTTTAAAGTACATATGACACATTAGACACCATTTTTGCTCAACATAGTTAAGATTTTGCAACACATTTTACCCAGCTTTTTTAGTTTGACCATATTTGTGATGTTTATACTTTCACTTCCTGATTGGACACTGACAGGAAGTGACATAGAGGCAAACTAATTTAAACTGTTGCCGTGCCAACCATGTTATGCCAATGGGAAATGAGTCAAACTGCTGTGAAACTTTAATTGAAAGGTAAATATCTGAAATTAATTTAAAGTGTATATGACAGGTTTGAATGCTTTTGAAAATATGTCTTATTTTGATGGATAACATCAGTTGCAAGTAAATAATTATGATTTTATTACAGGGAAGCAGAAATGTAATGAAGTAAAGTTATTTTTATTTGAATTTTTAAGCTACTGGCAGGAAGTGACATAGATGGAGACATAGCAGTTTGAACCATTTCCATTAACATAACATGGTTGGCAAAGCAACAGTTTAAAATTGTTGTCTTCTATCTATGTCACTTCCTGTCAGTGCCCAATAAGGAAGTGAAACTATAAACATCACAAAAATGGTAAAACTGGGTACATTTTTTAGCAAAATGTTAAATTTAGCAAAAATTGTGTCTAATGTGTCATATGCACTTTAAACCTCACTGGTTATATCTGCATGACACTAACACTAGAGCTGACCAATAGGTGGGATTCGTTGGGAAAAGTCATCAATATGTGGGCTCAACATTTATCGTCTGTACATTTATAAGCATTTTCCCCCTATTATATCTTTGCAAAACTTGGGTTTCATTATATTTCATGTTTATTGCAGCTTGTGTGGTATTTTAGGATATGATTATGCACTTTTAGAACAAAGGTTTGCTGTCATTTTTATGCTTTGGATTTGACAGTATCTAGTTTCTTTCGAGTCAATAATATCGTTTATTGCCCTATTTTCCTTCCTCAATATATCGAACTTCAAACTATTGTGACAGGCCTAAATAATGTGTAAAGAGCAATGAATTACAATACATTTCCCCAGATTTGCAGACCGTCACAGGTTCAAGTCGCATTGATTTCATGTTGTTATGTATCGCCCATGTTTCTTTTGTCCTGTATGTTTCATTAAGGTCTTTATAAGGAGTCTATTCAAGTGTGTGGTATTTAAGTGAGTTGATGATTATTTATTGATTTACCTTGTTTCCACTCTGGTCTTCTGGTCACACAGCACCTTACACTACAAAGTCACCTCCTGGATGTTCGGCAACATTACAGTCATATGCATAAGTGGGGCCTTTTTAAGCATTCATTTCTTGTAAACCAGACTGTCGCAGTGACAGTATATGGACAGTATGATGGACATTTGCACAATGAATGTATTGTTGTTCCTGTTGCTGTAGCCATTGCTGCAGTTTAGGGCCCATGTTAAAGCTTTTATTAGTTTATGTATATAGTAGACTACAGTATATTTTTCCACAGGAAGTGTTTGTATATACTTTGCTTGATCCCACAAAAGAGGCACTTAGAATAAAGATTTTAGTTTTTACATTTGTTATCGCCTTTTATTTAATTTAATCCTAAATCCTAAAAGCCTTGTTACCTTTTTTATCTACATCCATATCATATCTTTCTGTGTTAATTCGCTCTGAATATCCCATACCTCAGACCACAGGCAAAGTCCATGAAACTTATCCGTTTCCTTTAACCTCAGCAGAGACTTCCTCGAAAAGTCAAAACAATGGAGTGGAAGGGAAACCTCCGACTCTGGCACTGTGCATTTGGAAGAGGCCAGGGGTTTGAATGCATGCAGCAGGTGGGGGAAATTAATCACATGGGACTTGGTAAAACTGTGGGTGAGATAAATTGAGGGAAGTTGTTTTTGCCTGGACGCATTGTGATACAGCGACTAAATTAAGTGCATATTGTGCTCAAGGAAAACCAAGAATGTGCTCTGGGCTCAACATTGTGAGTTGACAGAATCCTTGTAACCCTTGCATTCGAATTTGTTTGCCTTGACCTCTTAATCCCCACCTTAACCGAGTGCATTTTCTCCAGTTCAGCTTTGGTGGCACGGTAGTACAGCGGTTAGTGCTCGTGCTTCACAGCTAGAAGGTCTCGGGTTCGATTCCCACCTGGACGGGGCCTTTCTGTGTGGAGTTTGCATGTTCTCCCCGTGTCTGCGTAGGTTTCCTCCGGGTACTCCGGTTTCCCCTACCACCAAAAACATGTACAATAGGCCAGGATGAATGATGTGTGTGTGTGAATGCATGGAGGTGGTCAGAGGGACCGTTGGCGCAGATGTGTGCAGTCGCGACAGCGCTTCTGTCAGTCTCCCCCAGGGGAAACTGAAGCTACTAACGTAGTTTACCACCACCGAGTATAAAGTGAATGTAAAATGCTCTCATGTAAAGCGCTTTGTGACCATGTCTGTGAAAGGCGCTATATAAATAAAGATCTTCTTCTTCTTCTTCTTCACTAATGTTACAGCCTATAGGCCAGTGGTAATGCTTCTGTTGCTTTTTGTGGCTTTTTTGTTGCGTTTTCGTCACACATTTTTGTCACTTTTCATCACTTTTTCATCACTTTTTCAACACATTTTCATCATATTTTCATCACATTTTCTTCTGTTCTGTAAAAATTAAATGGCAACAATGAAATACCGGCGCTAGAGCTAGTGAAGACTTGACTGGGGCTCCTCCTGCTGGCAGCTGTAGGAATAACAAACTTGGTTTCGATTTACGGTGTGTTTACAGCTTCAGCACAGTTTGATAAACACACTTAGAGCTAGAGGGTTTTAACAGTGGCGCAATTGTATCCAGGTAGTACAGAACGAAGTGCTCACACCATAGAAGAAACAGCGATATTAAATAGGATTACTCAAAACTGTGAATGTGTACTACTCCTATTCTTTAACAAGGAACGTTATAACATGGTTTAAAGCTCAAAAAAGTCAATTTTGCATGATATGTCCAGTGCTTTTAAAAATTACCCCCATAAAATTGTGAATATACTGTAAGCCCAGACAAGGTGCCGTTCTGTCTATGTTGATATATAAACCTAATTTTAATGGTAGATTTTTGCCTTTGTGTGTTGCAGCGACCAGAGCAGTGGCCAGAACCACAATCAGCGTCTGGACTGAACGACCACCTCAAGGTAAGACAAATATGGCAACGTATAACAGGCAGCAAACTCCCTCTTTCTCGGTACAGCTGCATTTTTTGCCTTTTTCTGCTATCTGCATTTGTGGTTTCTATGTTCCACATTGTTTACTGGATACTTTGCCGTGTTTGTGGATTTTATATTTTTTTACTGCAAAGAGTCCATAATGAAGAAAGCAGCTTTTTGAAAGTAAACAGCTAGCTTATCAGCTAAACCCATTTGAGACTTACACATTTCTTCTTCTGAGACACTGAGGAGGCACCAAGAGCCCCCCACACCTGCAGCACAGTGGAGGCGTCACAAGAGCTGCTACAGGAAACAAAGAAGGGACAAACGAGGAGATGGTGAAAGACTGTTGTGGAGTGGAGGGAGCTGCACAGGAGGAAGGAGTAGGTGGAGCTGACCAGTGCAGGACACCACGCTCTGAAACAGGGACAAACCCAGGAGGTGCTGCACCACTTCAGAGGATCACAGGAAGACTGAAGGCAGCCAGCCAGGTTTCCTCCGGCTTCTACGGTTTCCTCTACCTCCAAAAACATGCTGGTCAGGTTGGCCCACAGTGGTGATGCACTCAGTTACAGCGGCTCAGGACTAACACCTGAACACTATTTCATTGTACGCTTGTACAATGACAAATAAAGCTCTTACTTACTTACTTGCTATGCCACGGTGGTTGAAGCTTTTACATCACAGCAAGAAGGTCTCGGGTTCTCGACTGTGTAGGCTTTTCTATGTTCTCCCTGTGTCTGGACTGCTCCGGTTTCCTTCATCAACCTAAAATATGCACAGACAGTACTGATCATGAGCCTACAGTTCATGATCTGGGTAGATGGGTTCTTGGGCACTGTGCTGTGGTTCAGAACCCACACCCGACCAGAGCACAACTCAACAACGGAATGGGTTACACACAATAAACATGGCCCCCAGTCTAAACACACAGTCACAATTGCATCATATTGCTTGCGGGTTATGGTTTTATTCCTTGAGGCGACAGATATCTGGCTCAGGATAAGCTTCAGTCACCAGTGAATAAGCAGAACAATATTCATTCATTTATTATTCCATTTCATTTTGATTGCAGCTAGTGAAGAGACAAGCGTAGTGTCCAACGAGCTTGACGTGGAGTACACTGAGGTGGTGCATCCACGATCCGCAGATCCACCAAGAGGTAAAAATTAAGCTCTCTGGTCTGTGGCATCTAAACACTTGCTTTTCCTTTCTGTCTTTTTCACCGAAACCTTTTATTTCCCCACATTCCTTTATTGTAGATAAGATGGACCAGTACTTCCTGGGGTGGGGCCTAATTGTAGATCATTAAAGCAGGTTTCTGGGATTTCCACCTCCAAAGCGAGCTCTAAACAGGAAGGGCTGCGCTGATATCGGCTGCTGTGACACGAGAGCGATATGATATGAGGCCGTACTTAGTTCTGGTCCAGAGAGAGAGATGGCCGTTACAGACTATGACCGTTATTGGGCAACAGCAAACATTATTGTGCTCTACGATGGCCTGTATGATTTGCAGCACACATGCCTCACAACATTTTGCTGAATATCTCCACTTTTTACCTCCATTTCACACTTCCCACTGTTTATATAAGCCTCGATGCCTAAAAAGAAATGTTGGAGAATATGAACATGGGTTTCTGGGTTTTTGTCACTGCAGCTCCACTGAAGAAAGGCACAGAAACGGTGTACAGTGAGCTACAGAACTCTCTACATGGTGAGTTTGTTATTTAAGTTTTACTCAGATTTTATGTCTGTGTAAGCTCTCAGTTGTAAAAAAGTTTTCCATTTCATTTAATGTTATAGTTTGGGGTGGGGGTGATTGTCACAGGATGTCATGATGGCTTGAAGTGGGCCTGGTGGAGAACCTACAATATTTAATACAGGAGTAAAAACACATTTGAACATTTTAAATTTTGAGTAAATATAGGTCCAGTTCACACAGATGATTTTTTTTATTGCCTCACAGTAGTAAAACTCTTTTCTTTTATTTGATTCTGTGGCTGATTTGTTGTAACTGGAACTATTTCACTATTTTGTTTGTGAGACTCTTCTGGATCATCTCACTTTTTAATCCAAAGTCAATAGTCCTACATCTTAACTCACTGAAGTAGAGATTTGTTTTAAAAAACCTGTTGGCCATAACTCTATCCTGTTTCTGGTGACTGGAACTTCCTGTTATTAGAACAACAGCCAAACACTGTATCTGTCCATCAGCCAGTCCTTGTTGACAGAACTGTGCGAAGAGAAGAGTGCTGGAAGTTTGTCGTTTTCTACTGTTTTTAAAGTGTTTTAAAGGTGTACTATATTTTACTCAAAGAATTTTATTGTATAAAACTCAAATAAATTTCAAATCAGTCAAATACTGGGCTGAAATTACAACTTTTTATCAGGGGTGAAGAGGTTGAAGTGTATATGCCAGGCTTCCATGTTTTATAATCAAATTATTACTTACTTTAATGGGTTAATTACTTTGAAAATAATAAGTGTTAGTCTGGCAATTTCATGAGGTAAAGTTGAAAAAGTTTCAAATATTTGTAAGAGGGACTGCTCCATTGTTTGTTGTATGTTCAATCAGCAAACTCCTTTGTGCACATTGCCTGGCCCATCCTCCTATGACAGGTTTTAATGTTTTTGAAAATATGACTTATTTAGATGGATTACATCAGTTGCATAATTATCATTTTATTTCAGTGAAGCTGCAGTTTTAATGAAGAAATGTTGGGCAGAAAAGTAATTTTATTTGAATTTTTAAGCTGCTGACAGGAAGTGACATACTGTAGATGGAGGTAAAGTCCCATAGCAGTTTGACTCATTTCCCATTGACATAACATGGTTGGCACGGCAACAGTTTGTAATTGTTTGCCTTCATCTATGTCACTTGCTGTCGGTGTCCAATAAGGAAGTGAAACTATAAACATCACAAAAATGGCCAAATTTAAGAAAGCTGGGTACAATCTTTAGAAAAATCTTAAATCTAATTGTGTTAACTGTTTAGCAAAAAATTAACTTCTAAGATCTGACAAGTCCATATTCCATGGATAGAACTGGGAATCGCTTGTGGCCCATATGTACAGTTTGGTTGCACGGCGACCTGTTAAGAAACCTTTCCTATTATGTCTTACAAGAGAATGTGCCATTGTTGAGATTTTGACGTGATTGGATAGATTACAAATTACATGGGTTCAATTCCAGCTCCCTTTCCATAAGTTACAGCCCAGAAGGTGTATAAAATAAAGATAAGATACCATTTGCTCCCCCGCTGTTTTCAGTGCAGTCTTTAAATCCTAACCGCAGGTGCAGGTGTGTGTTGTTTTGGTGACGTCTAAAGCGCAGTGTGATGCTGAAACAAAGGAGTGAGGGAGGTCAGCGGTCTCGCTGTGTTCCTGAATAAAAACACGTCTCTGTACTGATCTCTCCACAGGTGAAGACGACCATCACCCCTACGTGAGTACGCAACACTTCTCATGTGACCGCCCTGAGTCAAAGTACTTTGTTTTTCACATCTCTGCGGACCCGGAATGAGCAAGAGAACGGTTTGAACATGTCCTGTAAATAGCGTGTGCCCAGAAAACAAGTGAGACGCAGGGACAAATACATTAAAAGCTCCCATTTGCTTCATTCATTTTCTTTTTCTGTTTTTTACTTTTGGATATTAGCTCTTGTATTTCATATTTCTGGCCTAAAATGATCCTTTTGTGATGCTCCTTTCAGTTCAGGCAGAATGTTTGGATTTAGAGTTTTCTATGTTGAAGCTTAGTCATAGTAAAGTTTAATCACTGAGTCAAATTAAGTTGTAAAGTCGGACTTTAGGTACAGAGAGAAGTCGGAGAAAACTGTTTGAATGAAACAAGGCACAATCCCAGATATGTTTTTTGGCAATGAAACGCTCATGCATGTTCTTGAAGGGAAGATAATATTTGGTGACAAAATCAAAAGACAAAAAAGAGAGCAAGATGTTGGTGTTGTCTAGTTTGATGGTGAACATAATATATGAGATGAAACTGGCAGAGAAGGGAGCACCTGGCCAAGAACTGACCCACTTATGTTCTCACTCTCCTCCTAAACTTTAATGCGTTCCAAAAACGTATCGCTAGAGCCTGTCTGGACCCCCCTCTGTCCCAGCCCCTGCCGCGTCGGGCCCAACGCTGGAGGAAAACCTCTGTCAGAGTTTCCACCAGAACAAAGACATTTTGGGCTGTGGCTTCCTTCCCTATCTCCCCTTCGCATCAGCTTAACAGGCTCACTCCAATTACCTCAGGACCATCCCACGTACACTGTCCCTTTATAGCACCCCTAATCAGCTCTGACTCAGACAACAGAGTATGTCCCTAAGAGGCACTGGTAGCACCCAAAATGTTACAATACCGCTCAGAGGAAGTGACATAATGGGCTAAGAGCAACTCTTTTTTAATCAGCGGCAGATCCTGATTGAAGATAATGCATTTACAGTTTAATATGTCCCAGTGTTTTGTTTCGTCTGCACCTTCGGATACAGATCTTCAACAGACAATGTGGAGTTTATACAAAAGAAAGAGGCTTTATTGAGTTTTAGGACTAGGGGTAAAAGGATTAGCGCTATTGGTGGATATGAACTTACAGTACGTGAAAATGTATTGTAGACCTGAAGGGCAATTTTGAAGAAGTCACAAATATTGCCACAAAATAGAGATTCTGTTAGATTTAGGTCCATTTAAATGTTATTAGTAACTTTTTCAATATATTCTCTAGTCTATGAGTGACTTGGTTGAATTTTTATGCTATTTCTTTCACACTGATTTTTTGGATCTTTTGCTGAATGGCGGTCACAGTCGATAAAGTAGAAGGTAGTGGAAATATATTTGATATTTAACCTCTTAACCCCCGCCTCAACGGAGCACATTTTCTCCAGTTTGGCTTTGCCCAAAATAGGAACAAAAACAAAACAAAAAGCAACTAAAGAGTGATGAAAACATGACGAAAAAACAATGACATTGATGAAGACACAACAAAAAAGTGACAAAAATGCAACAAAAAAGTGACAAGAAAATGAAACCAAAAATGCAATAAAGAAGTGACAACAATGCAACAAAAAATGGCTAAAAAGTGACAAAAAATTAAACAAAATGTGAAGAAAAAATGCAACAAGAAAGGAATGAAAAAAAATCAAAAAGTGACGACAACACGGCAACGACACAAAGAAAAAGATCAATTCATATCAGTTTTGCAGGTCTTAGCTTTCAAATGAGGTGTGACCTTCCGGAGCTTCGCGTGGGTGCCGCCATGAATTGTGCCCGCCTCTTTTTCTCCTATCAGTTAACATGGGACTGGAGCAGGGTTGCCAGGTCTGGGCAGCCAAACCCACCCAAAAATATCTGAAAAACTGTGGAAAACCCGCGGACATACGGCACTGCTGGAATTTTCAATATTGTTGGGCGGCACGGTAGTACAGCGGTTAGTGCTCGTGCTTCACAGCTAGAAGGTCTGGGTTTGATTCCCACCTGGACGGGGCCTTTCTGTGTGGAGTTTGCATGTTCTCCCCGTGTCTGCGTAGGTTTCCTCTGGGTACTCCGGTTTCCCCTACCACTAAAACCACTAAAAACATGTACAATAGGCCAGGATGAATGTGAGTGTGTCTGAGAGTGCACATGGGGGACGACGGATGGAAATTAGCCCAAGGCTACAATCCGGTGTGGCTTGTTTACATGCATGAGACCCATGTATGTTCATTAACATGCACTGTCCCGACCAAATAAATAAATAATAATGTTTACCAGTAAACATGCCCATGTGCTCCCGCGATGATAAGAAATCGCCCCTTTCTCCCTCTCTTATTGAAAAAGCAGCTCACAGAGCCTTGAGATTTTGTCATTCGTAAAAGTGATTTTGATAAAAAAATAAGATCGAAATAGCCAATTTTACATTGAAAATAGCAAGGCAAAAAACCGAGGACAGTTTTTTCACCCACCGAATGGCTTTAAAAACCGCCCAATTCCGCGGTTTAACCGCGGACCTGGCAACCCTGGTGAACGGGTGCCGAGACAAAGCAAAAAGAGGCCAAAGTGGGCGGGCCCTGCCAACTTTTGAAGCTTTTAGATTTGAGTAAAGCCGGACTAGAGAAAATGTGCTCTGTTAAAGAGGGGTATTATGCTTTTTCAATCACATAGCACCAGTCTATAGCATACTACAATGATGACGTAACCCTCTGTTGGTCTGTATATGCAGTAAATTAAAATAACTGCCTTGAATAAAATTGCTCTCTCAAAATGGCTGTACTGAACGTCTTGAAATAGGCCTCTGTCTCTTTAAGAAGCTTTCCGACACGCCCCCTTCAGCACACTGCTGTGGCATCTAAACAACAACACTGTGCGGGGAGGGGCTCTGCTGAGCTGAGGAGCAGTGGTTGGTGGCTTGGCTGGTCACGAAAGGTCCAGAGGCGTCTCCAGGAGGTGGGGGCGTTCCTAGGAGGACTGAGGCATAGCTACACCTAAAATGGCTGCCGTCTAAGTTTTTACTGATTACTCAAAAATATGTGAATGAGCCAAGGCAACACTCCAGGCATGTGTTTAATGAGGGAATGACATAATAACATGATATAAAGCTTGAAAAAGTCGATTTTACATAATACCCCTCCTTTAAGGCGGGGGTTAAGAGGTTAATCATATCTTCTATCAGAAGTAATGGCAAGGTTTCTTTATACCGCACGTTTCGTACACAAGGCAACTCAATGCTTTGTGTAAATAATGCAATTTATTTTATTATTTTTTTCCGGGACATTACTCGACATTTGGGTAAATATGCCAGTTATCGAAAGGTATATTTCCTCTTTAGTCCCTGGACAGATGTTATACGTCACTTATCACTGAACAGCCAGAGCTGCAGTACTGTGTGTTGTCTCCCCTGTAATTCTCAAATAATCACAGTCGCCCACATTTTTTTTATTGCTTGCATTATATTTTGTTTCGTTTCATAAAATGCCCTTTTCCACTTAAGTTTTCTCTCCGTGCGAGACTTGCGCTGTTCAATAAACTGACCTCTCCTTAGGATTCATCCCGGTTGTGCTTTTCTCCAGGGCTCGGTGGAGTACGCAGATCTGAACTGTGAGCAGCCCGACATCAATCACTATCCTCCAGAAGTGAACCATCACTACCACCAAGAGCTGCCTGTACCCGTGGACTAACTCGACACTGCCCTCGTGTGTACAATCCCTGAGCTGCACTGCACTCCTCTGCACTCTCCTCTCTCTGTCACTGGCACTGTTGAAGCTGTAAATATTGATATGATTTTATAATAAAGGCTCTTTTTGATAGCTGTCTTTAATTGAGAAGACTTGATTTAACTTAGCTGTCGCCCTATAATTGGAAACAGAGGAGCGGACTTGGACTGGAGTCAGACTTAAGTCACTAAATCGACTTGACTTGTTCTAAAACTTGGGACTTGACCTGATTTTTATTTATTACAAACAATATAAAAGGAAGCCACCAAATTAAAAAGTTAGTTGTGGAGATTTTGTTTGTTTGTTCATTAGGATCCACATTAGCTGTACCTTTTAAAAAACAATGCAATCATAAATATATATATATATATATATGTTTCAAGAGTGTAATACATATAAAGACCACCCTAGTTTAATTTGTGGTAAATTTCTTTGCATAGTAAGTAATAATCATAATAATCATTAATAGCATGTCATCTGCATATAATGACTTCAGTCTTTCAAGCCAATGACTGGAAAGTTCAGAGTTGCTTGTAACTTGCAAAACAAACACTTTTCCAAATCCATTTCTAGCCGGTTCATGTATTAGTGTTGTGGTGTCCTCAGACTTGTGGAAAATAGGGAGATTTTTTTCATCTGTGTATCGGCCCAAAGAACAACGCATTCCTTTGCCTGGTGTGTGTGTGTAATACAATGTTTCTTGCCTTGTACCTGATGAAGGAAACTTGTTCTGAGAATATTATTTATTTGATATTCCATAAATGTTGCTGTTTTCTATTGAGGACAAATTGTTGAAAAGAGTAGCAGAAGTACAGAGACCAGTGAAAAGTCAGACACTTGAGTGAGGACAAAGGTAAAAGAAAACTGTGGAAAATAGGCTATATTTAAAACAATCTTACATTAATTTAAAATACTTTGGCAGAAAATATTATACGCCTAAATAAGAATTTACATGTTATGATCTAATGATTGAAGCGATGACAGAGAGGCAGAGGGACTTCCTCTCCAGGTCAGGGTTGCCCGTTCATGCAAATATATCCCCCACCATCATACTTGTTTCCTTCACTGTAAAATCGGGAGAAATGACTGACCGGGAGCATCGCGGGAGACAGGGTTTAAAATCGGGAGTCTCCCACGTGAATCGGTAGAGTTGGCAAGTATGTGAAACACTCTTCACCCACATGGCCTGTGTGATAGTAGTGCGTCAGAGAGACACCGTTGGTGCAGTGTGGCCGCCACGCTTACATCCTATAGCCCCATTACAGATGTGGCTACAGCTTACCACTGCAGCTGGTTGGTGAATTAATAAATGGTGAACTCTACTACATCTATATGTGCTTTGAGGAACTTGTCAAACTTGGATGCATTTTATTTGCACATCACTAGAGTTCACAGTTGTCAGTGGCCTCATTCATGCGGCTTGTTGAGGGCGCCATCTAGTGGCTTAACATTGTAGTTCACATCAGTTTCTGTTTTAGGTTTACATCATTACCGTTAAAGGTGCATAGTTTAATTGAAATATAGCCTATAAGTTTGACCCCATATATTTTATTGCAAACAAAATAAAATGCATAGCCATATCTTAAGACCTACACATTTTTTCTTCTGAAACACTGAAAGGGCACCAAGAGCCCCCCACACCTGCAGCACAGTGGAGGCGACAAGGAAACAAAAAAAGGGACAAACGAGGAGGTATCCGGGCAAGACTCATAGCTAAGCCACACAAATCTTCTATCTCTGCTATTGTTCTGGCTCATGTCCGTTCACTGGAGAATTAGACGGATTATATTAGTCTGCAACGCTCTTCCCAGAAGATGGTGTAAGACTGTTGTGGAGCGGAGGGAGCTGCGCAGGAGGAAGAGGCGTTTGTTTGTTGTTGTTGTGTTATGTCCTTTTATACGTTGACACTTTGAGCTCATTTCACACTTTTTTTCAATGTGTTTTTTTACTGCAAATGGCTAATAAACTGAACCGAACTGAAGGAGGGAGAACGAGCTGACCAGTGCAGGAAACAAGGACAAACCCAGGAGGCGGTGCACCGTTTCAGAGGAGCACTGAAGGCAACCAGCCAGGTTTCCTCTGGGTACTCTGGTTTCCCTACATTCAAAAACATGCTGATCAGGTTGGCCCACAAAGGCAGCGGCTCCGGAGTAACCCAACACCTCAACGCAATTTCGTACAATGACAAATAAAGCTCTTATTTACTTTTGTTCAGAAAGTTGAGACTCCTTTTAAACTACATCTCTCTATTCCTTTGTTTGGGCACACCATTGTGTCCATTAAACAGCAATTATGTGTTTGACAGGCATGAGTTGTGTTGTCCAAACAATCTAAGGCACTCAAAGTAAACACTGCATGGCCAATTTGTAATATTACCCGCTAGACCACATTTTAAAGTCATACAATAATGTTTTCCTGTTGGCTTGTGCAGTTGATCTGTCAGTATTGTGTCAATGTTGTATCTGCAGTAATTCTTTTCACCTTAATTGAAATATTCTTTACTTTATGGAAGAATCTGAATATTTTATCAATCCACAGGGGAAATTACTCAGTTGCTGCAACTCCAGTAGATATTAAAAAACAAAATACAATAAAACACAGTACAAAAACACAGCCATCAATGATAAGCGCAAAAGGCTGCTCAACAAAAGAAGTTAATATGAACCGCATAGCATGATATATTAGAGAAACTGCCATGGTTTTATTATAGTCAAAGTACACCTATACTACTATCACCATGTGTTCTTCCATCATAATCCAAAATACTATTCAAAATTGGGCTGCAATAACACATTGTCTGGTACATTACTACAGCTACTTGTTGTAGTTGGATTTTCATAATTTCAATGACGTTGCCACCTTATCTGTTCTTGCTTTGTGCAAAAATAACTCCTTCATTCATTAATGTTCACGTACACGATGTTACATAAGCTATTACTTGAGAGTCAGTCCATTGAACATTGAAATATCTCTCCCTCACACAGAGAGGCTTGAGGTTTTGTTGCTGCTGATGTGGCGCTGATGAAGGAAGTCACAGGCTGTTGTGTTAAACCACTGTTCAAACGGACAGCAGAACAAACACCCAGCGCATGAGGCTCAGAGAGTCTATGCTTACATACTAAAACAAAAGAATCAAGAGTCAATAAAGATGGACGCTTAGGTGTTTTTTAAACGTTTATATCTGTATTAGCCCAAATTTTCCGTTGTAGTTTAGCACATGTGAGAAAAATGGCTGTAATCAGCATAAGTGTTGACAAGTTTAGCCATTTTAGAAATACTAAATGATTCATTTATTATTGATTATTATTATTATTATTATTATAACACCATTTGAAGTTGGCTATAGTCATACTTTAAATGTCAGATCCGGTGGCCACTTTTTCCACTAACAAACCGTAATTTTGCAGATATTAGAAAAGTGCTATTTATAATTTCAATGAGGATGTTCTCTTGGCCTAAGTGGCTGACATAATTGCCCTTTATTATATTTAATACAAGCCCACGTCATGTTCATGTTTGTCTAATTGACCATCCGGATGCTCAGGGGCAGAGTTGGCATGGCAACGTGAACCAACTTTGACTCAGAAATGAAAAGTACCTTCAGACGTTTAGGTACAATTTATGATTTTGGTACAGTATGCTAAATGTATGCTTTTGTGGGGGAATAGGCGATATTACAAGGATTCACGGACTCTTTGATGAAAATAATTATAGTTTAGTGTAGAAGGAATAGAGTTTGGGATGGAAATTCACTTTTACCATGTTTGTGGATACTAGCAAACATTCCCCATAGACTAACATTAGCTTAAAACAGTATAAATGTGGAGGAAAAAGCCGTGGAACAACTGAGTCACTGCTGGTAAATACTGTACATCTAACACACTGTAGTGTCCAAGTGTTTTAATCTGCACAATAACTCCAGTAGTTTATGATTTAAAATCTCCATTAGTTTATTATTGCTGCAAATCCCATGATGCTTAGTGATATGACAGGATATCAGGATCCTAAACTCTATAGTAGTTGCCAGTAGTAAGAACAGTATTCTACAAATTCTAATATACTAATATTGTGGTAGTGGTTTTCACACCGAGTACTACCTCATAAAATATTTAACCACCAGGCCTGGATCAAGATTATATATCAGGGCTTAGAATGGCTTGAAAATAGACCTAAATTGGACTAATTATTGCTAAACTGGGTGTAAATCGGGGGGAAAAGCCTAACATTGCAAAAGCATTAGGTATAAGCTCTGTCATTAGATAATTTATTTGACTGCCATAAGAGTTGGTTATATTTTACTTGAGTATTATTGTGCATCTGCTGCTCTTGTGTAATGTATTTACTGATGAATGTTCATGTGCCTCTGACCTCATCATTAAAACCACATTAAGTTTTAATGGCCTGAATCCATTGAACTGGCGAAGCATTAGCTGCTCCCCGTGTGGAGGTTGTGGCCTTGCTCTTATATCTGTCTTCCTGAATACATTATTTTTTCTGCATGGTGATGAGCAATCATGTCACTCAAGTCCACTGCAGCAGTAAAGCAAAATCTCTCAACAATTATAAACTCATTGAGATTTTATTATCTTTTTCATGCCAGTTTCTTGGACACTGGCAATACAGGCAGAACAATGTAGCCACTAAGAAGGTTTAAATTCAACACTTATGTATACAGAAAACATCATCCAAGCAGTCAGTTTGCTCTGTTCAGGGCATTATCCTGTGAGCGCTTGTGTTCACCTGTTTCAGTTAAGCCAGGTTTTAGGCGCTATAATCGATGTTAAATCTGTAGCCTATACCATACGTTCACAAACATTTCATTCAAGTTTCACCTCCTAAAATGTTGACTATCTACCACCAGGACAAGACCAAATCCAAACTGAACCAGGTCTGGGGGGAAATGGGCTAAAATTGACCTTGGACTGACTGAATCTTGACAAAATTATATGTAGGCTGTAACTAAGCAAAAATGAAATTGTAAAAAAGTACATTTGCTTAGGACACCCAGTCTTATTTACTACTTCAACAATACAGTAGCCTACATACAGTATAAGCCAAAGAGATGAAATTCGAGTACCGCTGAAGTAAACGTCTAAACAACAGTTTCTATCTTTTGAAAAATGAAAAAGTCCTCTATGGCAATAGGACAAAGTCATGCGAGTGAAATCCGCCCATTTCATCATTGCTCTGTAACAGTGATGTGGCCAAACCTACTGCTCGAGTGTCAAACTGTCAGCCAATAGGAGCTTGACACAAGAGGCTCAATCACAAGGACATTATAAATTCATACTTCATAATGTCATCTAATCTGTGGTTCACAATGACACAGACTGCAGGGACAATGTATTGTCTAAATGGTGTTGAAAAAATAATAAAAAATCAAACGGCATAGCCCTGAAGTAATTTACGGAAACACTGTTTACAAAGGCCTTAGACAAACACTGATAAGGTTTCATAGTGTGA
This sequence comes from Neogobius melanostomus, assembly GCA_007210695.1. NCBI lineage: Eukaryota > Metazoa > Chordata > Actinopteri > Gobiiformes > Gobiidae > Neogobius > Neogobius melanostomus. The sequence goes on from VHKM01000153.1 coordinate 2,126,157, forward strand.
CTCATGGTGTAGAGTGCAGGAGCATAAGCACTTCATACATTTTATTCAAATGGGGAGTGCTGTGTTCACTTTACGGCTGAATCATGATCCAGTCTTTCAGAACCAACAAGTCAAGTTTTTCCAGAGCTACAAAGTCCTGGTCAGGAAGAACTGGATTAGTCAAGATCTACATTCTTTACACATTTCCTTAGGCCAGTGGTTCAACACCCCTTTTCCCCTGAAGCTGTGGTCAGTGTGGTCTCAGGGCCCTCAGCCCAGGTTGGGAATGAAGTTATGGTCAAGCACATCAACATACTGTGTCCAATATCGTTAGATTAGTTACACCTACTACCTTCTACTAACCATTAAAACCATCCATCCATCCATTTTCGTCCACTTGTCCGTTGCCGGGTCGTGGGGGCTGTTGGAGCTGCCCAAATCACATTGCACCAGCCCTATGGCTCCTCCTGCAGGTGGTGGGTCCACAGAAGGACGGCCTCATGGTTCTAACCGGGCCTGTTGGTCTCTCATAAGGGGCTTCTGAACCGCTCTTTGTCTGACCCGTCACCTAGGACCTGTTTGCCCTGGGAGACCTACCAGGGGCACGAAACCCCGACAACAGAGCTCCCAGGATCATTCAGGTGTTCAAACCCCTCCACCACGTTAAGGTGGCGGTTCCAGGAGGGGAGCATTAAAACCAGCTACCAATAAACAAAGCAAGTTTATTGTGCTTCACAATAAAAATTTAAAAGTGTAGGCCACATAAAATTACACGTACAGGCAGATAAAATCAATACGATATAATTACTCATTATTGTTTGCCAGTGCTGCTAATTATAAAGCAAATTCTGCTGATTGTATGTTGATAATTGTAACTACATTAGGATAAAAGTTAACTCATGAACATGTACAGTTATATAGTTATGTTTTGAAACGGATACAGTATGCTCAGGAAGGATTGTTTACATTTGACGTAAATGTCTAAGTGTAAGATCATGAAATGTACATGTAATTTACATGAACAAGGGGTAGGCACTTTATAAGCTTCTTGCTTCAGTCTACTCCCTTTGAGCTTCCATTACTGTATAATTGTGAAATTTCGAGAAAAACAAGAAAAGAAATGTAAACTGCTCAAATAAACTACTACTACTACATTATTCAATTCAAAGTGGAGAGTGCATAAAGTACTACTTTCATCTTTCAGTCTTATAGCTAAAAAGAAAAGGGGGTGGGGGGGGGGGGGATGTAGCTATTCATTTATGTGCAGTTGCAGTTTTTTTTTTTAAATGTTTTTACTAGGCTAAAATAATTTGATTGATTTTTTCATTGTGACTCTGGATGGCGTCACGTAGCACCCTGAAATATAATACAGAGCTCATCCTGAAATATGCTCAGTAGACAAACTAATACACACATTTTCACATTGACCCGGATTTTTTTTTTTAATTCTTATCTTTTGCAAACCCATCCTAATGAATTATTGATATTCAGCGTCTTCACCAGCAGAGAGCAGAACGCGTAGGCGGCACCGTGTGCGTTTCACTTCCAGGTGCAGTGCGCCGCGGTCCAGTCACATTTCAACACGAACAGCTTTGGGCCTGATAAATGCGCATGCGCTCCACCGCTGACCTCGGGTTTCTGCGTGAACTGCCACGTTAGTAGCGGTAGACACAAAATACCAGCTACTCTCCCAGCCTTAAGCAAGAAAAAGACCCCCGACCAGCTCCATTTCTGCCGCTCAGTCCCCGCTGCACGGTCCCTCGCTCCCGTCTGTTTATCTGAAAGAAACGCTGCTCCAAAGATGTGGAAGTTGTTGCTGCTGTGCGCCCTGGCTGTAGCCCGAGCGGAGATCGCCGAGGAGGAAGATGTCCTGGTGCTGAAGAAAAGTAACTTTGACGAGGCCTTAGCGGCGCATCCGAACATCCTCGTTGAATTCTGTGAGTATTTTATCCTCGTGCACATCTAAAACCATTCATACGGACTCGCTCCTCCGGGTGCTCCAGCTAAAGTCTCCGCTGTAGCTACATGTTAGCCCCAAACTTTCACACAAGTTGTCGCTCGTCTGAATAACCTAATCACGCCTAGTCCATAATGTAGCATGATTTTGACGCGTTTAGCTCGTGTGATTTCCCCATTGCGGTCACGGACATGTCGTTAACTCGCATTATAATGAACTCCTGCGCGCATCTCCCATTGATAACATCACCATTTATTTCCATGGCCTTTCCCCTCTCTGGTAAAATGGACTCCACAGACAAGAGTTTACTCCAAAACGCATCGTCGTCAATGAACCGTGCTGTGAAGTTCATTCATCCCTTGTTAAGAGTCGCTTTGATCACGTTACTTTCCGGCTTAACCAGACTTTCATCAGCGCTTCTGATTTTCACTTTGCTCACGATATTGGTTTGCTCAGGCGTCTGTATTTTAGGTTTTGATCTTAAAAATCTGCAACTCATTTGGAAAGTGTTGTGATCATTTTTTTTGGGCCTGAAACGTTTCCTCTTTCTCAAGTTTCAATTAGGCCTAACTTTCAATATCTAGTTTCATTTCACTCTTTTTGATTTTTGACCAAGGGGCGCGCGCACACATGGAGAACCACCACTCTACATTATACGATATTTGCATGGATTTTGCTCAAAGCCATTCCTTATAGTCTGGCTTCCCGGGAGGGGTTTATCCCTTTTGTTGACCTGCACAGATTTGTGTCTATCAAAGGTATCGCCCAGTGAGGTCTGACCGTGAGCCAGTCCATCCAATGGGCTCGGATTTGGGAGGGACGGTGGATTCTGGGCGTGCGCTCGTGTCTCCCTCAGCAGGGCGGGATCTCAGGGCAGTTGTGCATTAGGTTGACGTGTACTTAAGGCTAAACTTGCAAAAGTTCATGCGTTGTTTTCACTGGGAGAAACAAGGAAGCTTTTCTCTATTGTGTGATGCAATCTGTCACTTTATTGACGTGTCACTTAGTGGCCTAGTCCTGTGCCTCCACGGAAAAATAATTGACATATTCCATGCCTTCCAAATGATCAACCACACTACATCTTTATATAATAGCTTAAACTTATTTGTTATTTAAAAAGTCTAATTTCATTTGGATCCTTCTCTTTAGAGCTAGCAGCTAGATTTGCAACTACTTTTACAAAATGTGTATAAATTATATGTGCATTAGCAAATAATTCAAATTGAATATTTTCTTTTTTTGATAAATCTAGACGCCACTTTTAGGAATAGAATATCTCTAATCACTATGTTGCCTTAATTGTAGATGTATTTCTGTGATTTAACTTTCAGTACATGTGGCTCATCGTCATTAACACTGACTTGTTCCACAGATGCCCCATGGTGCGGACACTGCAAAGCCCTGGCCCGGAGTTCGCCAAGGCAGCCGGCATGCTGAAGGCGGAGGGCTCTGAAATCCGCTTGGGCAAAGTCGACGCCACAGAAGAGACCGAACTGGCTCAGGATTACGGGGTCAGGGGGTATCCCACCATCAAGTTCTTCAAGGGAGGAGACAAGGCTTCCCCAAAGAATACTCTGGTAAGATTTAACACGATCAAGTTTTGCATCATCTCTGTAGCCTCGCCAAAACATATCAGCCTTCTTGTGTGCTGATATGATTTTTAAATAAGGATTTGTTATACCATTTTTGTTGCCAACTACTCACCTGAGGTCTGAGAATCAATTTCCTGTTAATACGTTTAAGTGATGTCATCGCTCTACTGCCAGGGTCTAACGGAGCTTTAGCCCTATTTACTACAATGTGATTTAGCTGATTTTAACCTGCTGTAGAGCCGACTTCAAGGCTCTTTTTAGACATCTGATCGCAAAGAAATATTACATTTACTCTGTATTTTCTTAGTAATGTTTTTCTGGCATTAATTATCTAATTTGTTTCCATACACAATGAAAGCTAATTTATATAAAAAAATCTTCATTTTACCAGGCGAAATGGTGAGCTATATTGTTAGGAGTAAAACAGTTGTTGGCCTTTTATCTGTTTCAGCAGGAGATTTAGATAACATTTTTTACTGTGTTTTATCTATGGAACTCTCAGACGTTTGGACCCGGAAGTAGTTTATTGTATGTGTGATATCACACTTGACAAACGTATACAACTAGTTTCTGGGGAAGTTCAATTGCAAATAATGATCCAAAGCACTTAAGCGCTGGATTATTTTAGCCCTCTGTGTTAATCCAGCTTTGTATTGGACCTATCAAAAATGCCTAATATCTACCAGTAGATGAGGTATTTGCAAACTTTTTAATGCAAGGGCCACATACTGCAATCACTAAGGGCTTGGGGGTTCCCAACAAGTACCGTTGTACATTTTCTCAAATTAGACTGTGTATTCACCTAAACTACATAAAAAGCAACAAGACGCCAGCAGCTATGCTTTACCTTTGTCTAGGTCAGTGCAAACATTGGTGGTGTTGACCTCCTTTTAAAGTTAGTAATGACTGTTCAGAGCTTATCTAGGGTGTGAGCAGGCTGCTTTTTAGCCCCCTGGCCTCAGTTTGTCCTCTTGTCTAGATGAGCCTGGCAGCAATTGCTGAATGGATGTAAAAGCACCACCACATTTTTCTGCATCCATTATTAGGGAGGGAACATAGACTGCAAGGTTAAAATGTCAACCGCTTGCATCAAGATTTGCCTTGCTTATGTTCCCCAAAGACTTTCTTTTTTTTTTGACATACTGATGCAACATTGAGTAAGTTCTGTCATACTGAAGCAAGTACATTAGCAGACTGCATAGATGGCCTCTGAATCCTACTCATGACTGGCCTTACTTTATTACACATCCTGGTCTAAGTCTGGCTAATCAGGTTCTCAGAAGTTACATTTGTGGGTGGGGCGGGGGCGGCACGTTCTCCTCGGCACGTTCTCCTCATGCTGCTTTCAGTGAGAGGGAGAGATGTGCAAATCTTCACGTCGTCCAGTCTGTGGTGGGCCTAGTCTGTTTGTGAAAGGGGAGGGCTGAGGTGAAGGCAGCACCCTCCTCTTCACGTCACAGAGCTATGCAGAGGAGCACTAATGATATATCCACATGTAAGGTTACTGCTTGCACCACTAAACATCACTGAACAGAGACTAAATACTGTTCCTATTTTTTTCTTCATGCTGCAATCCTCCTTTAAAGTGCTACCTACACATTTTGATGATTTTTCAAGTTGATATTACAATTATTTTACATTTATTTCACCAAATATTTATAGTTTGTTTTTAAATTCTGTCTTTCCTTAACCCACCATTCACCTCAGTAATGCAATTATTCCTATATTGCCATAGCTCTATTTATGACTGCTTTTAGGCACTTGTGTAGGTACAAGAAAATGTTCAAGAAAAGAATTGCTAATGTCAGTACTTTTCAGTTATTGTTATTGCAATATTGTATAATGAAATAAACTGAAGAAGCCACAAAATATCGCCAAATCGCTGAGGTCTTCCATCTGACGGAGATTTTGTCTTGTTTAAAAAACAATTGAAGTTGTTTGCCAGCCAACTTTTGTTTAGACTTATTGAAATGTACTGTTAAAACGGTTTGGTAAAATACTGCAATATTCAACACGGTTATCAAATATCACACAGCCCTTGTTCCTTTGATCTCTATTTTTTTAATTGTTTTTTTGCGTGAATCAAAAAACTAATTTTATAGCAATTGTTTAGCCGTGCAAACCTTGACCTGACTTCTCCTGGATATATCGCATTACGGGTCCACTTTTCCTCTAGTTTGAATGTGTTTTGTCTGTCTGCAGCGGGCCGACAGGCTGACGATATGGTGACCTGGTTGAAAAAGCGCACGGGCCCCGCAGTCGCCGCTCTCGACGGAGTCACTGGGGCAGAGTCTCTCATCGCCGACAATGAAGTCGCAGTCATTGGGTTCTTCAAGGTGAGGGTTAACATAGAATTTAAACGGCACAGGCCAGGACGGATGCTCTAAGCTCAAATATTACAAATGTTGCTATAGGTTGACACTCATTAGGACCACGAGACTTGTTTACTCTGATCTCAGTGAACTTATTCACAGCACCTTGTCATGCAGACCGGTGACTACAAAATGTTTCAAGTTACAAATCCACTGACGCATGAAGTGATTTACATAGTCAGCCCATAAAGTGGCTTCCTCAAAGTTTTAGATTACAGAAAAATGGCTAGGCTAATTTATTTCAATAGAATCAGACCACGATGATGAGCAACTAAAATGCTCAATAAAATATACATCCGTGCATAAATTATTTAGATTATCAACTGAGGGACAAAACGTCTTCATTAGTTGATGAAATAATCCATTTTACCGTGACCTCTTTTGTGTAGGATCCCAAGTCTGCTGATGCCCAGGCCTTTGAAAAAGCAGCTGAGGCAATTGATGACATCCCTTCGCCTCGACTTCCGATGAGGCCGTTTACGCAAAGTTGGAAGTGGCCGAGGATGGCGTCGTCCTGTTCAAGAAGGTACGAGTAGTAGCATGTACTGCACTAGGCCCCTCGTATAACGCATCAAGTTAGTGGCTTAATTACACTGTCTATAAATGGACGCTGAAGTCATAGTGGTGTTTTTAGCCTCTGTAATGTGACACTGTTGACCAAACGTTATCCGCTCGCTGTGTCTAATCTTGTCTCGTCTGGAGTATTCTGAAACGTGTGGGTCATTGGGTCCTTGCTGTGACTTGAATGTTTTGATTTAGGTGGCACTGGCAGTACGTGCTTCAAGATGACCACTTTGTAAGGCTGCCTTGCAGATCAAAATATTGACTTTGTTTTATTTGAGCCAACTTGAGGCTCATAATATTGTGCAAGTAGTGTTTAGTATGCATCCAAGAATGTAAAGAACTTGAATATTTATGGGCAGGAAAAATTTAATGAGACAGTATGACATGAAATGGGATGAATAGTATAGAATGGAGAGAAGCATTCAGTAAATTGTCGAAGCCAGGAGTCAAACTCGCGACACTGCTGATGGCAAAGAGCCCGGTTTATGTGCTGCATTTAGCTATCTTTGCACAGAAACACAAAGGTTTTATGCCTGTGGTTTATTGGACTCGACAGCAAAAAGTGAAAGGGAGTGAAGAGACATTCAGCAAACTGTCCAAGCTGTCAACCCGCGATGCTGTGGCCAGAAGACAGTCAAGTGTTGTATGTGAAGCCTTACCCACTAGGCCATTCGCAAGATCCAGAACGCTATTCAAAGGATTTTACAGCATAATTGCATAAAAAGCACCATCTAGCAATAACTGAAGGCTAAATACTGGGTTAAAGTAGTGACTTTTTACAAATGTTATGTTTTTTTTTTTTTTTTCAAATACTTCATACAGTTTGTTTTTTATTTATTTTTTGAAGAAAACTTTAGAGGCACTACACTTCGGGAACCACTGCACCAGGCTGTAAGGGCACAAACCTGGCAGTTTCTATGTGCCTTTCATCTTATTCAGAACACATTGATCTGTGTATTTAAAGTTACTCCTATGATACTGGACTTGTGTAGGGCAATCTAGACCAACGGTTCCATTTTCTTTTCATCAGCAAATTAGTTTCTGGGTTGAATTCTCAAATGGGTCAAAGTACAGGTTGTCTGATAACAATTATCCAACAAGGTCCCAGTTTACAACAGCAATTTTAATGAACACTCAATGCAAGCAGTAGTATTTGGATTAATCATTAAATCTCCTGCACCTTCTTTTGAATCTTCTCACGCCAAGTGTGCATGGATTTTTACACTTTTCCTCCCCCTACCGTCCCTAATCCCTTTTGTAATGTGTAGAACTGATCATTTCACAAGCTGTTAATACTGCTTTTGCGTAATTGGAGCCTCTGTTGTTTTTAAATATAGTCTTGGGTAGGACCTCTGATTAGTAACTTTACCCCAGTGCATACATTCGGTAAATCCTCTGAAAGTGTTGGTTCACTCTTAATAAACAGCTGGCCACTTGGACTTGTTTACTGCTCTGGGTTTTAGGGGCTTCAAGTGCTTTTGCAAGGGCTGCGAGCTGCGAGCAAAAGCCCATTCCCCTTTGTGTGCCAGGAATTGCTCGGTGCTGCTATTCCTAAATAATACTGTTGCAAAGTCTCATTGCCTGTCTGCGTGTCAACAGGGCAATCAGGGGGTGTATAGAGAGATCTCTGGTAAATCTACGGGCGCTGTTCGCAGGCAGATTAGAAGCGCGACAGCTGAGTGCTTAATTGTATCTGTTTCCATCTCGTTTCCAGTTCGATGAGGGCCGCAATACTTTCGATGGAGAGATGACGAAAGAAAACCTCCTGGCTTTTGTCAAGGCCAACCAGCTGCCTCTGGTCATCGAGTTCACAGAGCAGGTAACGACCCCGCACCACGGTGATTCCAGCATAATGAAGCAAGATTCTTCCCCATGACTTGATAATGAACTTAAACCCAAATAGTGTTTTAATAATGTACAAAGCACTTTTATAGACATTGCTTTACTGTGAACTTAACGACATGTCAACGTAATGAGACACAAACCAATTAAAAACTAAAGTGGATGCTTGTGTCTGACTACATTAGAAGTAGGCTGCACAATATATTGCAAAAAATATCGCATTGCAATATTAGGTGATGCAATATCCGTGTCGCAAGAAGCCACAATATATCGCAACTAAAGTCTGCATCTCGACTTTTTTTTTTCTTTTGCAACTCAGCCAAAAAATGCACTGACTTTATACATTTATAAAGGTTCTAGTTAAAGCAGTACTAAGTAACTCTTGCCCCTAGAGGCCATAAGCGCAACTGCAGGTGTCGTAGCAAGTTACGATTTTTTTAACTTATTAAATGTCTTTGAGAGTAAATACTACGCTGACAGAAAAAGGCGACGGGAGAGAGGGATGTTGTACATCCAGTTAAACAATGGAAATAACTTTTTTTCATTCAAACTTGGCTGTAAATACTGTTTAAAGTGGCGCTAGCCCGCAGTTAGCTTTGCCCGTTAGCTTGTTGATTCTATTAGTGTGTATTGGTTGCTCCGACCTGGTGCAGTCAGTTGCAAGCATGGTTTTCTGGCCAGAGACACCAGGGGGAGATGAAAGACCCTCCAATCATCCCATTAACACTTGTATTACCCCCAGAGGGACTACGGAAAGGATTTATTTAGGTAAACGCGTTACTTGGTACTGCTTTAAAGCTTTAAGTAAACATGTCCTAATTTGGTTACATGTTAGTCTTGTTGTAGTGTTTAAGTCTTGACACAATTTGCATTATTCAGCACGACAAACTGGTTTATCTGCCATAATTTCAAATGTAGCTTATGAGTTCCATACAAGTATTGGTATGTTCTCTAATTTTATCTTGTTAATTTGGATTTCAAAGAAGCTCTTGACGATATAAAGAACATTGGAGCCGTAACGTGAGGTTCAGATTGGTGCATCAGAATGAAAGTCAAACCTTTTACTGCAAATTGTCATTAGGAAGTTTTCTTTTAAAATATCGAAATACTGTTCAGTTTCACCACCTTTTTTTAGATCTGAAATATTTCCAAGTGCTCGCATACCCCTGGTTGAGAAACGCTGTGCTACATTGCCACCAAAACATAAAACTACTGTGTCCTTGGGCAAGTCACTTCTGCCTAATCCTTCACTTTAGGATGAAAAATAAAGTTTTTTTTGTTTTGTCAGGTACAGACAAGGTAGCTGTAACTTCTATTGCCGCTTTGTACTTGTGGGTGACTGCATCTTTTTGTGCCACAGACTGCCCCCAAGATCTTCGGCGGTGACATCAAGTCCCACATCCTCATGTTCCTGCCCAAAGAATCCTCAGACTTCAAGGAGAAGATGGAGGAGTTCAAAAAGGCCTCAGCCGGATTCAAGGGCAAAGTGCGTCAACCTTTGAATTGTGCCGCAGATTTGTCAAGACAAGAGTTTTAAACGCGCTCCTTCTCTCCGGCAGATCCTGTTCATCTTCATCGACAGCGACTTGGACGATAACCAGAGGATCCTGGAGTTCTTCGGGCTGAAGAAAGAGGAGTGCCCCGCCATCCGCCTCATCACTCTGGAGGACGAAATGACCAAGTACAAGCCCGAGAGCGACGCCATCACAGCCGAGGGCATCACAGCGTTCTGCACACTGTTCACCGAGGGAAAGCTGAAGGTGACGCGACGAGAACCAATAACGCTTTGGTTGGGTTTAGGAATGCTTGAAAATGGGGCTGCATGATCAGATCAGATTAGATTAGGTCAAAGGAGCTGTATCACGCTATTTTAGCCATTCCAAAGTAAAGTATAGGCATTTATATGATATATTGTACCTCTATCACTATGGAGTACTCATTTTTGAGAGAAATATAAGTATTTTTGGGGGGTATTTTCCCTACCCGGAAGACAAGACGCTTCGATTCAGTTAACTCTGCCCCTCTCTCCGCTCATTCCACATTTGCAGTATTATAAATATAATATCGCTGCAAAAAGTGAAGTTACTTCACATAATGCAGTTATAAGGAGTTGACATGTGCAACAGTTTCATAAATGGCTAACATGCGTTTTGATTGACTCACCGCTCAGCCTGGCCTCCCCATCGGGTTATGGGATCGCTTTGGTTATAAAAGTTAATCCACTTTGATTCTGGCCAAGGTTCACCAAGCATCTATCAGGTTGGTTGATATAGTAGCTGAATTTCAGAAAGAAATCCTAACTTCTGGCGAGTGCACTCTTCTTTAGGAAGGTTGAATAGTCCTGTTCCTCTCGTAGCCAAACGCGCATCCATGACATTATCGTTCGGTAAGAAAAAAGAACAGGCGTGTCCAGAGAAGGTTAGAAAGAGCTCAGTCTTCAAAAACAAGACTTCTGCTCGATCCATGGATCCTCCGGGGGTGCGTTTGTTTAGGCTCCCGGGACAGCACAGATGTGTCAGAGTTCCTTTTTTTTTTTTTCTCTCTCTCTTACAACAAAAATAATGAAAAAGCTGTTTTATAAATTACAATCAGGCCGTAAGACATTACGTTACAGACGTAGAGCACTTCCGTTCCTTTCTGACGACACAACTGAACAACTCCTCGTTTACCAGGAGAGGGCGGAGCAGCTGCTCAGAGAGCAGGATTCAGGAGGATTACTGAGAACTGCGTGAATGAAGCCAAAAACTGCTCTGGGGGTGTTTTTGATAAGGAAATGGCATAACATGGTTAAAAAGTCGATTTTGCATGATATAGCTCATTTAAATTGTATTATATTTGTGTTTTTATCCAGTAGCACCAACTTTTGAGAGAATAGAATTGTGCACCCCAACTTTAGAGGCATTGTATTTTTTTAAGTAATTGTCCAAAAGATAACAATGTGGTGCTCTGTGATTTATGCTGAGCTGCGTAGGGAGAGAAGCGTCTCAGATACAAAGATAATCCGTCTGGGACAAGTTGAGGAGACAAGGTTGTTTCCGTGGTGACAAGATGGCGGGACGGTTTGCCTTTGGCAGTGTCTCCTGAGCACAGCCAAGGTTGCAACGCAAAGATTACTTTCTACATGAGAATGAGGGTTACAGTATTTTTAATGGGGGGGAAAAAAGGTTATTTCTACTACAAAATCAAATCCTAATTGTGAATGTTTGTCATTCAAAGAGATGAGCCAAACTTCACGTATTACAGAAGGGGATATTAGGGATTATGTCATATAGGCCCATCTTTAACTGTTTAGCTGTTCATAATTATAAAAAAGTTGTGAACAGAAGAAAAGGGAATTGATGAGTATAATTGAAATGTTTAACATGTATTTTCTCTCTGCAGCCTCACCTCATGAGCCAGGACATCCCTGAGGACTGGGACAAACCCCCGTCAAAGTCCTGGTTGGAAAGAACTTCGAGGAGGTGGCCTTCGATTCATCCAAGAACGTCTTTGTTGAATTTTGTAAGGATAATTTGTTTTTATCTTTGATACTTTTAATATAAAATGAATGACTAAGCAAGAGTATTTTTGGAGCGGTAATGTGACACACGTGCTACTCGCTTGTGTTTCATTCTGACTTCCCAGATTTTATTAGACTCTTGATGAATGATATAGTTAAGTTTAGCCTCCCAGATTTTCTTTATGGTGGTCCACTTCTAAATTTGGCCTACAGTTGGGAGGGATTTTCCATGGCTGCTGTTTTTAAATGCAGCCAATAGCTCAGTCATGCACAGTAGGCGAAGTGCTTATGAGTTTTCTCAAATCTCAAAAGGGGATCAAGGCCAACTGCACCGTCTACACGTGAGCGCCACACCAGTGTGGTCCAGATCATGGATGTGTGCAGCGTTTTGTTAAAGGCTGTAGTCGAGCCTGAGCGATGTGCCACACGATATGCTGCTGATCTTCTAAATGCGCAAAGCACTGGTAGTTTTACTCCCATTTTTGACAAGTTTATTGATCTTGGCTGCTCGTTTACAGAAAAAATAATAATCACAATTATTTTGCAATAATAGAAATTACGATTATTCAAATGATTTGTTGCCTTTTAAATTAAAAAAAAAAAAAAATCAAATTTATTTAAAGAATAATAAAGCAAAGAATTTTCTTTGGGCAATTCAAAAAATATGCTCCTGTTTCTAAACTAATCACCTGCCCCCTGCTGGCCAGCCGTCACACCTGCCCAAGCAAACAGACCTGCGCGGCCTGATGACATCACACAGCGCTGTTTCTTTGTCGGACCAAAGCATTTGCCAGTAGCACGTGAAATCCCAAGGGAACAGAAACAATCATCCCAGCAGCATGAAATAATACGAGTTTGCTTTGAGCTCCGTTGAGATCTGCTCCTGAAGAGGAGTTTTAGACTCTTCTGCTTAACCAGCGCCTGTGCAAAGGATATGGAGGCTTCTAAACTTCTGTTCCCCTTACCGCAAAAGGTGAGCACTTATCAGTAGCCTTTTCTCAAGAGCTACGTATAAAAAATATATTCAAATGATACGTGACAATAGTTCTATCACGACGCGCTGGTAGTTCAGGTGATCAGACGCGTTCACACAAACCGCGCAGGACGGACTTTCTGCGCTTTGGATAGACAAGCGGGAGGGCATCCTTTATAAAAAAATAAAATCTGAAAACACAACTATTTTTGTAATCGAAATGTTGTTGAATTTCGATTTAATTGAGAAGATAATTAGCTTTTGCTTTTCCAAACTAAAGTAATTGGCACTTTTAAACAATTTACTCCAATATCTGACTTGACTTGGTTTTTCCCAGCCATAGACGGTCAAGGGCATAGATTGGATTGGTTTACTTCAAAGACGTTTAACCTAACGACAAATGTTGTCTCTATAATATGTGTCAGTTAGAAATTTCACTTAACAATAACATTTGACCAAATATTGACCTTTCATCTTTCTCAAATGAGAAATGGCTTATAATAATGAAAACAGTCATAATCCTCCAAAAATATAGCGTTTATTGAAATGGATTTGTTAACCTACTGACTTACATCATCTGGTAATGTTTCCAGATGCCCCCTGGTGCGGACACTGCAAACAGCTGACTCCGATCTGGGATAAACTGGGAGAGAAATACAAGGACACCGGCAACATAGTCATCGCCAAGATGGACTCCACGGCAAACGAGATCGAGACGGTCAAAGTGCACAGCTTCCCCACACTCAAGTTCTTCCCCGCAGGAGACGACCGCAAGGTGAGACCCAAGAAGAAGAGTTTAAGGGTTCGAAAGAGGTGCCCCCAAATATCAGAGCGTTGATGAAGCACATGCAGAACTTGAATCTCGTCATCTTTAAGTTTATGTTGTTGCTGTTTTGTCCGTATATATTCCAGCGTAATGAGTTCACTGCGAGAGTCTTGGCTCTGTGCGTGTTGATCACAATCGAAAAATCACATGTGTAGTGCGTAGACTGAATCAGGCCAAAGAATTTATACATGCAACGTGCTGAAAGACTTAAACGCTTTTGTTGTGGGTGCAGATGAGAAGACCTTAAAATGTTTTCTCTGGTTTTATTATCATTTTACATAATGTTGTTCTTAAAGACAAAAACAATCATATGAAAAATTGCCTGACAATAGTATTTCAGAATGATGGAAGTAAATACTTTAATAGTAGTTCGTCACATTTTTTAGTTCTAGTCATTTGAGTATTTTGTGATAAATTAATGAATTGAGTTGAATTCTGCCATCTCGACCTAAAGACAATATCAGGATCCAGTTTTAGACATTTTCAGTCTTCATCTCATGACCTATTTACGGATCAGCTTTGACCAGCCTTTTAAAAGCAAAGCGCCAAAGTGTATTCGGTCTCTAACACTTTATCACCTTTGGTCTGCCATTTTGAGCCCCTCGCGTGCTCTCATTCCCATTATCTTAAGTTCAGTTTTGTGCATTTTTCTCCATAGCCTTTTACATACTCATCATAATTATCTATATCTTATGCCCTGCAGGTTTATTTACATAACGTGTTGGCACAATGTAGTTTGCATGCTAATACTTTTGTCATATTAAATGCACAGGTGATCGACTATAATGGAGAAAGGACATTGGAGGGTTTCAGCAAGTTTTTGGACAGCGATGGTAAAGACGGAGGCGCCCCGGCTGGAGATGAAGAAGGGGATTTGGAAGAGGTGAGATCTGCTTGTCTATAAGGCACCCATATTGTGGCCGTTTGGTTTGACATTTCTCTGCAAACTTTAAGCAGAGTTGGCGTCATGTCTGTCCTTAAAATGCTACAGTAAACTTGATGACGGGCACATGTAAACAAGATTTAAATGAGGTTTTGCGGGAAATCGTGCCATAGCAACAAGAAATCCTGGGGCCTCCTTTATCCCCACAGATTATGGCTGGTTTCCAATTTCTACCATCCTTTAGTGAATACAGTACCGCTGAGGTGTTCAGGCCGTCATATTGTCCCAGTAAAGAGCCGTAAATCCCATCACTACCCACAACCTGCTTAACATTATGCTTAATAGGAATAACTCTACAACATTACTTTTAAGTCCTATCCCCAGGTGAAAAAAAATTGGGAGCTGTCCCTAAATCTTTTTACCATGGATCATCTTCACTCACACCTTTTCGCTCTGTTGAGGGTAGTGCCCGCGCCTATTCCCAGAATAGGTTTTGGGCAGCGGTGAACTCCTCACACTAATGCCTTGTGCAGCTGTTGCCGCTGTTTACTGGGCATTACATGGAGACTCGAGCCCCCGGCTTAAGCCACACGTGCAGCATTTCACTCCACATTCGCTCCCTGCTGCTTCTGCAACTACAGCTGTCTGCGCTGGACATAAAGCTATTGTTGTGGCTAATATAGAGCGTGTGTGTGTCGGAGGTTGATTGGCTGCTACTGTAACGGGTTTTCTAAACTACTTGACATTGTTGTATATGTTTTAGATGATGGATCTTACCATGGGATACTGAACTATGGACTATAACAGGTTACCTTTTGCAACAGTTACATTTTTTTACTCGCGCTATTTTTGTCAAGTCAAATCGAGCCACGAGCTCAACTCCGTGACAAAATGCACGTTTCTGTATAGCCTTTCATACACATCTAAAAAAAACTAGCATGAGTACTATTCATTTACCTCCTTTCCCTCAATAAAACTGTCTTTGCTACATTTGGAATTGGGTCACTTCAGCCAGCAGTCGATTTATTTTCTTTTTTGGCCCCTATGCGACCTGTATCATCTTTTCATGACTCCGATCTTTTCAAATGCGACCCAGGCCACTTGGATATGTGGTCCTAAATCCGACACGTATGTGATCTTTTTGCAATGCGACTTCAGTCTGAACGGCCAGGTCGCATTTGTCCGACCTACACGCCGTCGATGCACTACAGATTCCCTTCAGTTGCAGTAAAGCCGTCGGGAGCGGGAGGAAAACTACACGTGCACTTGTTATGAATGAAGTTGGCGCCGCCTTCTCCACCCCTGAATTCCAAAGGGCACATTTCTCATTAAAGACATCGCTGCCTCTGCTCCACAAAAGTCCATAGTCCAAAAATTTCACTTAAAATGATAGATGTACTGGCTCCGTTAGCTTCCTAAAACTTTTACATTGCCAGATCCGTGGCACGGTTTCCTGTTTACTTCCTCAAACAGCCTGCAGTCTGAACGTAGCCCATATGTCACCAGTGAATTATAATTCCCTCAAATGTAGCAGATTGTGGAATACCTGTATAAATTGATTATTGTACAACATAATTTAACAATGCTACTGAGACGCACTCTGTCAGGACAATATCCAGTTAACAAACAAACCCCCCAGTTCTAGTTCAGGTGAAGCAGGGAACAGATTTTCCTTTTTTTTTTTTGCTCCTAAAAGAAAGTTGAACTGAGGAAGCTTCTGATTATTATTTTTTTCAATTCAAAACTTTTCTCCATAGGAAATTAACTACTTTCTTTTGTGTTTGACAGGATTTGGACGATATGGAGGATGGACAAGACGATGACTCTGACGGAGAGGAGGGTGAACATGACGAGTTGTAAAATCTCAAAATCAAATAGTACAAAAAACAGGAGAAAGGAGACGTGTCTGCCCCGAACCAGTCACCGTCACCACCTTTTACTTACTTTGTCCCCTTTTCTGTCCCGAGAACATTAACACATCCCCTTTTAACTGCCTAAAGGGCCAGTCTTTTCGCCAGATTCAGTCCAAGCTCCGCGGGACCTCCAGCTGCACCTCTTCTGGCTTCAACGGGACATTAAAACAAAAACACACCTTTTTTTTATATATATGTATATGTATACACGGTGTATATAGGTGACCTCAATGCCTTCTCTACAAAACTCCACACGAGCTGATTGCCTTGTTTTATTTAAACCAAATGTAAAAGTGGCATTGAAGTTCACTCATCAAAGTGTCTCTGTTCAGCTGACTTTGCTCACTGTGGGTGCAGGCGATACGAGCGTAACCTAACCTCGTCTGTATTGTCCTTTTCCCTTTGATTTGAATGCAGGGGGCCAGTTTTTGTGGCGGGTTTGTAGGGAGCGATCTCTCAGGGGACACGGGGACATCCTATCGGTGTGTTTTGTATTGAAGTCGACTCCCTCTGATCTTGTTAGCGTAGCACCACCAACTAAAAAAAGCCCTCTTCCCGCATTTGTAGCCATGACCAATTAGTTTTATAGAGGGGGCTTACTTTATTTTGTATCTCATTCCCTTGTTTACTTCCCCGTATAGTCTCCTCGTTTCGGCATTGCTGCTTGCTTTTTGTAAAAGAAAATATAATTAACTTTTTGGGGGTTATTTAATTGCTATCACTGAGACAGTTGTTTTTTTTTTTATTTAGAAGTTGTCATTTTTTTAATATTGTACAAACGTGCCCAACTGTAGTGCGTTGTCCGCCTTGTCGGGGTGATTTTGTCTGAACCTTAGACAGTTAATGAAATTTAAAGCTGAAAACTCTTTATAGGTTGCACTGCATTTACGCCTATTCAGAGATCCACTACTTAACACAGACCGATTGGTACCGATTACTGTTAAGGCTGGTTTGAGAAGTGTCTACTGGTATGAAGGGAGCAGTTGCACAGCCCTATCCCGCTCTACATCCCATCTGGTCATACCTTGGACCCCTGTTGCTGGTGCGTGTGTGTGTATGAGACAAATCAACTGGCTAAATGTTGTGTGTTATCGAGAGAATGAATGTAGGTGCTCGTATGCGTGTTGTGGTAGGACGGGGAGGGACACTTTTGAGTCCAGGGGATGGGTGTAACAACTGTACAGCCATGTGGGAGAAACTAAAAGCATTCCATCATATCCAAATTGATGTGGAAACGTGAAATGGTGGCCAATAAAAATACAAAAATTACAAATGTCTTCTGTATTTTGTTCCTAAATTAAACCATTGTTTTATCAGCCCACAAAAAGGGACATGTGGTGCTTGAGGTTCTTCCCGTGGTACTCGAGGCCATCTGTAATCTTTACCTTCATTTGATATAATTTTCGGCTTTAGTAATGCAACAATGTTTGGTCTTTTTCCTTTTTAACCAGGGGTCTAAAACATTGTGGACCTGAAGCAGCAATTCTCCTATAAAATACATATTATCCCATTAAGAAAAATTGGAAAATAAAGAAAAGCCAACGCATGAAACCAAACTTTTGGTCCTTTTGACCGGTGCTGTTACAGTGAATGTGACGACTATATCAAACCTAAACCAGGACTTCACCAGATAATCTCTCACTGTAGCCAGGGGCGTGTAAAAGATAAACCATAATTAATCATATTTTCATCCATTTTAGTTATAAATTAGTACAATTTGTTAATTTAGGGCCGGGACCTGACATTGATCCAGCATGTATCCTCAGGCCCCTCGGATTGTTTTGAGAAATGTAACCTGACTAAAATACTCAAAATGAATAAAATAGCCTTCAAGATTTTCCTAGGAGAGGACTCCCAGACCCTTGTTTGGAAAATAGTCAAATTCTCATTTGTACAAAACAATGACTGAATTTGGATCAACCCCTCCGTCTTGTGAAAAAGAAAATCTCCTGGACGATACGGCAAACTTGCCAACTCCTGATTTAGGGCTTTATTCTAGACCTGGTTTTAGTCCAGATTTGGTCAATGGTCTGTTTCTGGTGAGACTTGAAAAGCAAGCTTCAGTATTTGACCGTGTTGGTAGCCTTCTTAGTATGAAAAGTTTGAGAATCACTGTTGGATCATATGAGGCATTTCAAATGTTCTCTTTGGCTGACATTGTCTAGAACAGTAGTACGTCAGGCCCGGTCAAATGGCCTGGTCTATAATATACCCGTGGTCTAATCTAGACTAAGACAAAATATATCCGGGGTACAATCCAGCCTAGGTTGCTTTAACCCCTAAACCGGACAGAATATGTTACACCGGCCCCCAGCATAAGATCTCAAGATGGCCCAAGATGATTTTGAGAAATAACTTTACACAAATCCGAGATCAAATGCCAGTTGAAATATTAAAAAAAGTTTAGAAATTTCTCAATACCTTTAATATTTTTTAGCAGAACACCCAATCAAATCATATATGATGTAAAATACTTGAATAGAGGGACTGTTCAAAGTGAGCGTTAACCTGTACAGAAAACTAATCTTTTTCTTAAACAAACATGTTCCTTGTGGTAAATCAGTTCATCTCAACATTACCAGATTCTAATCGAGAAAATGTGTCACATGCAAAGTAAAGCAAGAATGTCAGTGTCTAAAAGTAGTTGGCTAAGTAAGTGTTGGTAATAGTGCAGTCAACAGGGGACCATGTAGTCATTGGTAAAACCCTTCCAATGTTTACCAGCACTGGTTAATCTTAGTTCTCTGACTGACAGTGTTTATGAGCTCTTCATGGCCGACAGTGCCGCTTCACCCGCGCGTGGCCCTAACATTTGGCACCAACACACTAGTATCCCATCTGCTGTTTACTAGACGTGACCAACACTGACCCCCTCCTCCTCCTCCTCTGCATTTCGGGATGTCACCACTTCCTTAAGGAGGCACTGGCTTGGCAGGAGAGACGTGCGCTGCGTGAGGAAAGGTGGATGTAGTAATCTGAAACATTCACTCATGTACTAGTACTCTTTGGAGAAATTGTACCCATAGTAGTACAGAAGTATTACTATTGTCCATAGTAGTACAAGATAATAATGAGGTACGCTTTTTTTAAGTTTTTTTTTCTGTACTTTTGTAGTTTATTCAAGCCAAATATAATTTTGAGCGACAAAGCAATCTAAATTTAGATGGTTGCCAGCACTTCTTCATCAACATTATGGAGAAAGTCCCTTATTTATTTATTTATTTATTTTATTTCTGCTTGTGAAATAAAACATTAAGATATTTGGCTCCATTATAAGTAAATCTATGAGTGGCAAAAGCATGCTGACATATGAAAATCATTTATTCCATATCAATAACGAAGTGCTTCTAATCCTTGTGTTGTTGCTATAAAATATTGTAATTGTTGCTGTAAGGTCTCATAATTGTTTAATTTGGCTTTTCTTGTTATTAGGCCGACTTGAACGTCTGTCCTGACTCTGAAGATGAAATTGTCAACTCTGGTAATATAGGCCTACAGTATTTTACAGAAATGACAAATACTCCCATACATGTTTTTTTAATTTGTTTGTTTGATTGTTTACAATGAAAAAGTCAGTCCTAACGTTCACATTTCTAACATCCCGTCATTTGTTTCACTGTTTTAATGTTTGCCAACTCCTGAAAACAAAACAGCTTGATTTGATCTCAATTATTAACAGAGGTGTAAAAAAAAAAGCACATGCTCACACGCTCCCCAACAATCAATATCCTGCGAGTTCACAATAGATAAAATATAGGTCTTTTTTCATCACAAATGTCTGCTTTTACAATATATTTAAGAGCAAAACCAAATTCCACCACTTGGGTGGAATTATTTAATGGGAAGAATAAAATATCAGATTCTTCCCATTATTGGTTTTGTCTGTCGGATTACATCACTCACATCTATTTTCTACTCCCACTTCAGTAGTTATCTGGGTGACAACATTTTACGTCTATTTGTGCAACATAATTTTTGAGAACCATGACTCTCACTTTAGAAATTATCTTGGCTCCTCCACTCACCCCTGCGTGAGTGAGTAGTTTTTTTAGTGGGAGGGATAGAGTAACTCATCTTCTAGATCTTACCACGGGATGTGCAAGTTGACAGCCCCTAAAATAGACTGACAGAAGGTATAAAAGACGTGGAAGGGAAGGCCTGGCCAGAAGAGCTTTAGTCGCCCAGGAGTAAACTACCCAGTGAGAGAGAGGAAGACAGCTGGACTGCACCGAAATACTGAACGCCCTGATCTACTCGTTTCACTGAGAGACTAGATTTTGATTTTTTCCTTGCTGGGACAAACATATCTTCACCTACCATAATGAAGTACTACCAATGCCCCGTGGCTCAGACGATTGGCCCCAAGCCTTACACCAAGGACTGTGGGATGCCCATCACCTGCAAGAACACTGCCTCTCTCAAGCCCGTGCGCAATGTCCACTTCCCAAATGACATTGTGTTCCAGGACTACGTTCGACAGGGAGAAATGGAGAGGATCGGACTGTTTATCAGATCCAAAAGGGTCAGCCTGGACACCATCTACCCCTCGGGTGAGCATCACAGGAAGCTTTGGTTAAGTGTTTGAAGTGAAGGGGAGCAAAAGTGATGTTAAATTCTAGAGCAGGATTAAGGATGATTTTTGTTATTTTATGCAGAAATGTTTATTATTATCTATATAAGATTTTTGACAGTGTATAACAAAAACTACTAAATAAGTATAAATTCAAATGATAGCATAAAAGATGCAGAATAGACCTTTAAGATCTTCAGAAAGTAATTCATATAACAGAATAGTAATAGTCTAATGTTACTACTACTTTCTGTAGGAATGGCTGCGATTCACGAGGCTGTCCTGTCTGGGAATCTTGACTGTGTCAAACTGCTGGTGAGCTATGGAGCCGATATCCACCAAAGAGACGAGGAGGGCTGGACTCCACTGCACATGGCCTGCAGTGACGACTACCCCCACATTGCACGGTAAGCATTTCAGGGTTAAAGAATTTCAAAAAGGTGACATTTTGGTCCACATTGACATATCAAAAGTCACGTCGCAAAAAACATAGTACAGCAAAAAAAAAAGTGTGAACATCTTATTATATATTTTATAAAACACTCCCATCTCTAAACATAAGATTTGCTTGTAATTGAGTAAACAAAACAAAGGTTAAAACATTAAATGTGTAGATTTTACAGTACATTTTCACACCTTGTCAAAACTCCCATTTATGCATTCCTGGCACAGCCCAGACTCACTGGGACATGTTGTGTTTCTTGCAGGTACCTTCTGTCTTTGGGAGCGGACCGGGACCTTGAAAATGACTGCGGAGAGAAACCGGCCGATCTCATTGACCCGCAGAGTCAAGAGCTGCTGGACCTCTTTGGCCTTGCTGCAAATGAAACGTAAAAAGAGGCGTAAACCATGTGCTAAAATCATAAATCTACAGCCAAGTCCTGCAGCTGTTTGGCAGAAAAGACTGAGGTGGCCACTTCAGATCAGCGAGAAGCTTTCTGATTGCGTATTCAGAATATCGTCAGAGAAACGAAGAACTGGTACAGAGAAGAGTTGGTCAAGAGAAACGCTGACAAGGTGTTTAATCTTACAGTGCACAAAGGAGAGAGCTCCAGTTATGTTCGCACTGCAGCCAGCCAAACATCTGAAGCTGGTATTGGTCAGCATGTTTTAGGAGGACTTTGAATGTTGTGAAAGTGATGCTCATTAGGCCGCCTTTCTGAGCTAAAATTAGCAAAACTCATAAAAGCTGTTTTGTGCAATTGTGTTTACAATAGAAACGATGAATGCATGTTATTCTCGTTTGTGACTGAATGATTTTTCTGTGGTTTTCTGACTTCAATATTATATAACATTCCTTTTGTTATATCAGCTTTTTATTATTTTATACAATTAATAATAATAAAAAGAATGTACACAGATTAATATTGTGTTGAGCATGGTAATGACAATTGGAGCAACAAGATCACGGAGTCTAATATATATATATATATATTAATGTACCCTTATGTCATAAAACAAGTGATTATGGGTGATATTTGGCATTGGTAACAATCTGAAAGAAATATATTAATGGTCGCCTTTTGTTACTTGCTTTGTGGGGATCTTACATGAAACAAGACCGTTCTTGTAAGTGTTTCGTTCTGTTAATTATATGAACAGTTCAAACAGTGGTTGTGAGTTTGGTCTGTGTTAATAAGCTGTTCTGAAAGGTAATAAGTTATTTCCAGTCAATGAGACTAATCACAAAATGATGCGGCTAAATGTATGACTGAACATGTAAACTTATTTTCTTATTATTGCTGTGGAAACTGAAGCTTCAGGGGTCGAGAGTGATTACGATTTCATTACATAGAATTATCATTGTTATTGTTGTAATTAGTATTATTGTTTGGGGAAGGTGTAGCCTATAGTACATGATAGACATGTAATTTTAGACATGTAATCTTCCTTAACGTAAATGCCATCTTGCCAACCATGACAAGACTGTGCACCTCATCCTTTTTTGCTATTGTTCCTTGTTGTTGTTTTTGTTCCCTTTTACACTGATTGTACTATTGTGAAATGAAATGTTTTATCAAATTGAGTTGGGGGTAGGCGCTCATAAGCTTCTTGCTTCGGCCCACTCCTTTTGAGCAAAATGTATGCTCAAATAAATAAATAAATATAATTAAAAAGTTGTTTCTTTGTTTAAAAATAAGTTGTACTACAAATCACAAACTTGCAAGAGACATAATATTTATATTATTTTGGTAATTTAATAAAACATGAATAGTTTGGTTGCCAGTCCAAAACACAAACAAGAAAAGTGGAAATACAAATGCTAATATTTACAGACAATACACAGATCGATATTTTGCTTCATTCTTTGAACTTCCACTCCTGTCGGCACATGGGGCACTGCTGCTGGACCTGCTGTGAGTTCAACCACTTCAGGATGCAGTGCATGTGGAAACAGTGGGAGCACTGACCCCAGACCAGCGGACAGTCATCACCCGGGACTTTGCCTTGGAGGGAAATGGTAGGGTAAACTTTATTATTAATTATCACTTTATTTTTAGATTTTAGCTTTAGAAGTGAGCAATGATATGATGCATCTTAAATTCTTAACCCAAGCAAACATGATGTTTCACACCATATTGATATGTAAATACATTTAAGGAAATATATTGTCATAATAGAAAAAAAACTTGTGATTGGAAAAAAGTTAACTGTTTTAAAATCATTATTTAAATATAACTCGTTTCTAGTCAAAGCACACATTTCCCCTCATTTTTCCCCCTGCAGGGTGTAGAGTAGACTAAGTGCTTGGTTGTAATCCCTTGAGTAGCTTTTTATATTGACGAGCTGCTTAACTATTTAACATAGACGGACAAAAGAAACCATACCAAAGCCAACTCTCCACACCAACCTATTTGTAGGTACTTGGAAAAGCCACTCAAGGCTGAAACCAAAACAGTATTGGCAAAGCCAGCTGATACTCACAGTCAGGGCAGCAGCCATTGAAAGGCATCCTGCAAATGCCACAGTTTTCATCGTTAGCTATCCACAGCCATGAAGCCACGCCGCTCCATTGTCGGATTTTCACTTTCATTGTGGTATATCCAAACCCGCCCTAAAAAGGTTAAAAGTAAAGTCAATGTATTGAATTAGCTAGCAAGCGTTAGCTGTAGAGCTAACTAGCAATGTCTTCTCTTTGTTTACCAAACTCACCGCGTGAAAATCCAATAAAGCACAACCGATAACACTGTGTCACGTACAGCAAGCAAATAATCTATAAAAACAGGGGCATATTTTAGACACATGCATGTTTGTAATTTGTCAACATGATGTGAAGTTTCTTCCTTGTGGAAAATGGAGTACGGAAAGTGTTAAACTAGTAGCAGTACCTCCCTCTACAGTTAAGGCATCATAACTGTAGAGACAAATAGGTCTGTGGCGAATAAGCATTGTTAAACGTTTTGCATTTATATTTAACGCGATATATAAATTGTACTATTGTTTTCTTTTTCGATCTTTTATTATTTGCGATTTAATCTTTCTCAACCAAGTGCAATTGTGCAATTTGGCCACTAGATGGCAATCATTTACATGTGCGGTACGTTTGATTAATTGATTTACGCGAAAATTATAAAATAATTATTACCTGATATAAGATTGTTGTCACCAAATACTGCACAACAATACAGCAATCAATATTTATTGAAAAGTTAAAGATTATTTCATAGAGAAAGAGCGGGAAGAGGCGGGACCAGGGTTCAATCTACTTCCGCAAACTACATCCGTCACATCCTGCCTCTTCAACCTCGCGCCACAGCCAACGCTCATAAAGGATTGATTGTTGGCCCAAAACTTCATTGTTCAACTTCTTTGGGTCAACATCTCGAAACTCTACCTTCACGATGTCCGACAAGATTAACATGTCCCTGGATGACATTATCAAGTTGAACAGGAAAGGAGGCTCGGGCGGAGGCGGAGGCGGCCGCGGCGGATCGTCCAAAGTACCCCGGGGAAGTTCAGGGCGATCTAGCCGACAGAACAACACTTTCAGGCGGAACAGCAGGCCCGAACCGTATACCAGGGTAAGCAACAAAAACAACTATTTGTTACAGGCTGTTAAACTTCAAGTCTACTTTTATTTTGCTATCGACAATATATAATTATGTGTTTACAAGTCAGTATTTTGTCGGAACTATAAACATGTATTGGCGATCGCACCGACGTAGTATCGAACACACGATGTTGTAAGAATTACAGGGGATTTCCAGTAAATGGCGAACCATCGTATTAAACAAGAATATTCGTCGCGGATTTCGAAATCAAAATGGCGGCGTGTTTTGGTGAAGGCCCATAATGCCCCTCAAATGTGGTTTGTTTACTTGTAGTTTAACTGTAGTACAGTATTGGTTTTGTGTTTTTACCGCATGTACATTTCGTGTCGTGTAAACACCTAAATATCCATGTCTTTCCCTCCCTTTTTATTTCCTCGGAATCTTCCTTTTGTTTTGTCAATAGGTGTGTTAAGCGCATCCATAGCGGGACATTGTTTTTTCCACAGGGGTATTGACATGCAAAGATGCTAATGTACTTGTCTTTCACAGCCCAGAGAGTTACCAGACAAATGGCAACACGATAAGTTTGAAGAACACAGTGGAGGCTCAAGGAGACAAGTAACTACAGGGAGAGCTGTGGACAGTGGCTCCAAATTACTCATTTCCAATCTAGACTTTGGTGTCTCTGATTCAGATATTCAGGTAATGCATGACACTTTTGAAATGAGTATTGGATTTGGTTTTCAATTCTAACATTTGAAAATTGTGTTGCAGGAGCTGTTTGCAGATTTTGGGGAGTTGAAAAAGGCATCAGTGCATTATGACCAATCTGGAAGGAGTGAAGGAACAGCTGAAGTCATTTTTGAAAGTAAATCTGATGCGCTGAAGGCAATGAAACAATACAATGGCGTCCCACTTGATGGTGAGAAAGTACTTGCCTTGTACAAAGTTTCGCAGTATTTTTCAGAAGTTTGTGATTTAACACTTTTTTTTTAATGATTTTAGGCCGGCCAATGAAATCCAGCAATTAATAGAGGAACGAGTACCGTCAAGGTGAGTGTCATTATTTTAAAAGGCACATGTATATCATCAAAGTGCATTGGTTTGGTTTGGTTGTGATTTGTCGAGTGGGATGATGGTGATGAAGTAATTGTCCATTGCTCAAACCTTTTTCTCTCGTCTCCAGGAGTGGTTTTGACCGAAGCAGACTCGGACAGGCAAAGTTTGAGAGACCTGAGAGGAGACGTGGAGGTGGTGGTGGCGGCGGCGGTGGAGTGGAGGTGGAAGGCGCGGCGGTGGCAGCAGCCGCGGAGGACGTGGTGAGAAAAAGCCACAGCTTTCTGCAGAAGAATTGGACGCACAGTTGGACGAGTACAATGCCAAGGTTTGTAGAGATGTAATATTGTCTATATCAAAGTGTACTGAAAGTTGTATCTGACTTTTGATTTTAACTTTTTTCTTTTTTTACAGTTCCAGATGGACACCAGCTAAACACCTCAGGAGAAGCAGCTAATGCTGTTATCAATGTTTTTTTCCCCGAGGGGGTTTACAGTTTTGTACATAGAGTTTAAATCCATTTTACCATGTGCATCACAATACTTTTTGTAATAATGGTTTGCAGGGAGAATATCTCCTGGTTTACATGCTCTTTATTTAATGTGAATAATTGCTGTATGCATTCTTTTATCATGTCAAGTATTGTATGTGACCATGACTATTATTGACTGCTTTTGCGGTTCCGTTTGTGTGACTCGTGTATAATATTTTTTACACATAAACGTGTTCTATAGAAGTTTTGTTCATCTGTTCATTTATTTCCTCGAGGCACATGCAAATTGTTATGCCATGTTGGTTGAAATTTATCTAGTGTATGCCAGTGGTTAAACTTCTCACAGCGTGAAATGAGCCATGTCTAGATCAAGATAAACATAAGATAAACATTGCAGAACACCCCTGAGAATCCCCTGAAGTGCCACCAGTGGTACACGTAGGCCCACCGCACCATTGTTAAATAAACCCCCTTTTATGTAATGCACAATTTACTTTCTCCACACTGTCCTTTCAGAACACCTTAAGTTTTAAATTCACGTTGAGCATCTATGAAAAGCAATAACGGGATTATCGGGAAGGTTAGAGAACGGCATCCCTCGTGCGTAATGACGCGCACGGAGGCTGGATGGACCCCCGGAAACGTGTTACGCGCGGCACACACGGGGCGGCGCCGTTCCGTTGTTCGCCATACTTTCACTGTCAGAGGAGCGACTCACGCACTTACTGCAACAGCGCCTGGAATCACAGCCGCACCAACATAGAGGTAGGGGTCTTTATCCTGGAGACTTCTGATCGCGCTGCATCCAAAGGAGCGGCCTTGTGCCACGGCGGTCGGGGTTGTGTTCCATCCTCGGATGATGGGGGAACTTGATGCTAATGTTAGCCGCTGGAAGTGGTTAGCTTGGATTGTGCCAAATTAAAAAAAAAAAAAAAAAAAAAAAACCTACAGCCATTATAGGCTCTCAGTCCCACCCTGTAGCGACGGGCCTGGGTACAAAAAGTTGATGTCAGTCTTAAAGGATTTGACTGCGCAAATTTAACTTTTGCAACTGGAAGGCTGTTGCATTCTCGGACCGGCATCCAAGTAGACAGATGCCGGTTCTCTGTAAAGATGCAAATGTGGTTTCTTTGTTACCTTGCCCAGGCGTCATCTTGGTCCATCCCATTTGAACTATCAAATTTAGACGCTCTCTACTCTTGTCGAATGTGTTACATCGTCGTGGTAGCTGCAGGGACTGAATTCTGGGATTTCTAGAATATTCAGTGCTGTCTGGATTGTGGATATGATACAATCTCCTTTCCCCCTGTAAAGTATGACCTAACGCTGCCTCCTGACAAGTTGCTGACAGTATTCCTCACTTAGTCACCATCTAATCGTGGAAGACTATGCATTGCAGGCGAAAGAAAATAAAGTGATGCGTTTTTGCTCTCGGATTTAGTGGGGAGCAGTTTTTGCCCTTAAGACTGGGTGGGGTACGTGTTACTAGTCTAGACATACATAGTACCTAAGGGCAGATGTTCTTCGTGAGCTAATAAATAATGCAAAGTAATGATCATACATGGATAGCAGGCGTTTTATCAGGTCAGCTATGTTGCTTTTGGCATGGAAACATTGGGACATTGACACAATACTGAAGAATGTCTAATGTCATCCGGTGGATCTGTCTATTGTCCATTCCTTTGCTGGAACAGAAAGCAAGGAAATTACCAATTTGTCCTATGAATTTTGGAGCCAGCAGTTACATAATGCCTTCCCTTTTGCTTCCCCTAGTCCTGCTCTATTGTGGATGATCTTGATCTAATCCGATGTCAAATTTAGTTATGCAGATCAGTGGACTGCTTTGAGATTAAATAGTGTTGAGTAAAAATGGATTTAGATTAACCTGGTTCTTTTTAACCCATTCTTTGTCCTAGTGTGATTTTGGGAAGACAGACTTTTAACAAAGCCAAATTGAGAAATTGTTTGTATCGTTTTACAAAGGTACATTCATTGCAACCATAACCATGTCATGTTCTACAGAAGATGAAAATAAATGATCTTCCAGGTTGGGTCTGTAATACACAGAAGGTGTCGAAGTTTTAGACACTGTACAGATGCTCTCCTTTATAAGCCGCTCTCTATAAAATGCATACCTTCCTCTTATTTATGAGCACACTTTAGAGGAGGGGTCTCTAAACTTTTTTTCACAGAGGGCCGTATATTGGCATGTATAAAGCATTCAAGCATTCAACTGTATGTATTTAAGAGAGGTTTAAAACATTCCCCACATTTGTATTTAGGCTTGGAACCATAATGCCAGCTCAGTCTCACAATAATTGTTCATTTTTAGGTTTTATTTGTGTGGAATTATTAAAATTGCAGGAAAATTACCATCTCTGGCGATGTGTGGCAATAAAACAAGAAGCCTGAGGGCCACCAAAAATGAAAGCTTATTTTCACAAAACATGGCATTTACTCCCTATACATTTTGATAACATTAGAAATGGTGACCAAATGTGAACTTTATTTCTATAGTTTCTGTTGTTCCTTAAGTGGAATCGATGTACTTTAGGAAACCTTACATTTTGAAACCTCAAATAGTCTTGTTGATGGTTTTGTGTTTGTGCCATACAAGATAAACTATTTGCACATTCAATCTATTTAAATTGTATTATAACATTGCAAACCTGTTGTTTATGGACATTCAACAAACTCCATAAGACACGGAAGTAAGATTTTAAATTATACACCGAAGTAAGGTTTTAGATGTCAATTATAATGGTATTCCTTCTGTTGATAGACTGAGATGGCAATAATAGTTTACAGTACACACAGAGATGGCCCTCAATAATTGCTCATGCATTTGTTTTTCCTCCTGTTTCCTGAGGACTGCGGTCAGGAGCAGCAGCTGAAGCTCTGACTGTGGTTCTCTAATGTAAACGAGAGTCGGGCTTAATGACTTTGTGTTTGACAGAGCAAAGCCAAAACAGCTGAAATACGATTGATGGATCTCCTCTTTAGTGAGTGCTGTCAGTAGTTTGTTTTTAGTCCTGTTCCTACAGTGTTTTCACTCATAGCTCTTAGCCACACTGCGTAGAATTTTTCCCAATAAATAAATACAAGCATTTATTTTATGACAGATATTTCCATCATTGTAAAGTACCTCATAAATGTACAAACAAACAAGCCTTTACTGTGAGCGGCTCAGCTCTCCTAAGACATGACTGTAACTTTACCAGGAGTGAGTACGTCTCCAGCTCGTCTCCATGGAGATGTCGACTAAAGTCAGCAGAATTTGAGATTTGAACAGGTTAGGTCCTCATCCAAATCCATTCTTTGATTACCCACTGCAGAAATAGCATTTTCTGTGTCGAGCTGCTCATTAGGAGCATGTTTTGTACTGATTGCAACAATATAGTCCAAAATGTTACACAGTGTGCCTTTAAGTTGAAAAGGGCTTTGACTTGTTGGATTACTTGATTCAGGATGTATAAACATAAACATTTGGTAGACATTTCTTCTTGCACAAGTTTTTGTGGAACATAGAGATAATAAGAATGTGCTTTGTGTCCTATATTCTTGTACATACCGACAATATAGCTTGTTTTGGTGAAGCTGTAACATCAACACAATGAGCGTAACTTATTATGTACAGTTGTGCTCAAAAGTTTACCTACCCTGGCAGAATTTTAGATTTTTTTTAACTATTTTTTAAAGAATATAAAAGATAACACAAAAAGTGTTTTCTCTCATAGTTAGTGGTTCGGTGAAGCCATTTATGGTCAAACAACTGAGTTTGCTCTTTTTAAATTCGGACCAAAATGACTCTGATTTAAAGTTGACCTACCCCAGTTTGTAATACTGTGTATTGCCCCTTTAACATCAATGACAGCTTGGAGTCTTTTGTGGTAGTTGTGGATGATGTTCTTTTTTTTCTGATGGTAAAGCAAACCAGCTCGTGAATATATTTTTCGTCAACATATGTCAAGAACAGAGAACCTTTCATAGAGTTAAAGGCTCCTGCCCTCCGTCTGAGGTTATAACGTCATTATCAAACCTCGTGAACGCAACCTGATGATAAATGTTATTAACTGAATGAGCAAAATACAGTAGCATGGGATATAGGCTAATGATTAACTCAGAAGTGATAACCTTGCGCTTTTATTCTACATACAGTAAATGGTGAGACGACGAGTGACCCTGAGCATTGTTAGTTGTTAATAACATCTGGTGCAGTATTGAGCGATAGGAGCGTGATGTTGCTCGTGTAAACTTTGTGAATGTTGTTTGGAACAAGCACGCGTCTTCCTGCTTTTGTCTGTCATCGAGTTCCTATGAAGCCCTTTGTTGTTCTCAGTTCACCTCTTACATGAAACAGCCCTTCCTCAGAGAAACCATTGGACCAAGGATAATCAAAACTAAAGCTCGCGCCCACTTCTATTAAAGAGGGGGTATTATGCTTTTTTCAATCACATAGCACCAGTCTATAGCATACTACAATGATGACGTAACCTTCTGTTGGTCTGTATATGCAGTAAATTAAAATAACTGCCTTGAATAAAATTGCTCTCTCAAAATGGCTGTACTGAACGTCTTGAAATGGGCCTCTGTCTCTTTAAGAAGCTTTCCGACATGCCCCCTTCAGCACACTGCTGTGGCATCTAAACAACAACACTGTGCGGGGAGGGGGCTCTGCTGAGCTGAGGAGCAGTGGTTGGTGGCTTGGCTGGTGACAAAAGGTCCAGAGGCGTCTCCAGGAGGTGGGGGCGTTCCTAGGAGGACTGAGGCATAGCTACACCTAAAATGGCTGCCGTCTAAGTTTTTACTGATTACTCAAAAATATGTGAATGAGCCAAGGCAACACTCCAGGCATGTGTTTAATGAGGGAATGACATAATAACATGATATAAAGCTTGAAAAAGTCGATTTTACATAATACCCCCCCTTTAATCAAAAAATGTTAAATAGGAAGTAACTACACATGTTTTGTGCTGTCACTGGTGATAAAGAAAGATGCATTATTACTCACTTTTGGATTTATTAGGCCACTGTATTTTATATTACGCTAAATATATTGGAGCTAAATTGTACAACTTTGGAGTAACTTCTTTATCATGTTAATCAAGGTTTTTTGGGCACAGGACAGCACAGGTTGAAAGAAAGATAGAACCGGACAGTCATATATACAGCAGCCTTAACCACAAGACTATCATTATTGCTTTTGTCTTTTCTAATTTAACTACATGCAATATTTTAGAGCAGGGGTACTCAACATCAGGTCAGGGTGCCACATCCGGCAACCCAACATGTAGTATCTTCTGGCAACAGAGATCAAATACTGCTTCAAAAATAAGTTGCAATCAAGCAGACCTACCTAACTCTGGTTTAGTGCAGTGGTTCTCAGCTGGTATGTCATGGGACCCACCGTCGCCATAGGATGACGAGCCTCGACCCAAATAAGAGTATTTATTTCAACATAAAATCACAGAACACAGAATTGTTGATTTAAGCATTTAATAAGCCCCCAAAGTTTAACCTCTTAACCCCCACCTGAACCGAGCGCGTTTTCTCCAGTTCGGCTTTGCCAAGATCTAAAAGCTTCTTGAAAAAAAGCGTCAAAATGGAGACAAAAACGAGGATGAAAATGCAACAAGAAAGTGACAAAAAGAGTGGCCAAAATGTGCCAGAAAAGTAGCAATAACACAATAAAAAAGCGACAAAACCACGGCTAAAGAGCGATGAAAAAGCAACATAAAAGAGCCACAAAAATGCAATGAAACATGACAAAAAAACACAACGAAGAAAGCGATGAAAAAGCAATAGAAACATGACTGGCTGAACTGGAGAATTGGTTAAAGTGGGGGGTAAGAGGTTAAATCATAATCAAAACTAACCCAGCACCATTCATTTTAACAGATTTCAGGAGTGTTTTTATCCTTTTTCTGTTGATGTAAGATAAGATAAACTTTATTGTTTGTCCCCAAGGGTGACTGGCTCAAAACATGCTCACACACTTCCATAAAAGCCCAAGGCACATTTAAAATCAACAATAATGAACAACAGGATGTATTGAAAGAAATGTTCCCTGGAAAAAGGCCACAACCCCCCAAAATCCCTCAACCAACAACTCGGGACCCCTTTGTGTAAATTGTAATTAGTATTTTGAATGCTGTATTTTGACATTTGGCCGTATTTCACTAAAATATGTTGTTTTCAATCAGAAATACATCAAATTCAATGTCAGAAATGTAAAAAAAATATTGCCTTTAAATCCTCTTGCAATACCCACTTCACTGTCCTGCAACCCCCCACTTTGGGAACCACAGCTTTAGAGTGACGATATGTCAGGCTTTCAATGCGTGTGTCAAAACATTTAAGCTACAGGTTTGTAACACAATCCGACCAGTTATAATACGGTATTCAAATCTCTATGCTCTCGTTGTAATCTCTGTTGTTAATAAGTAGCTTATTGCTTTGTTTTCCATTCAGTCGATTTGAATGTGCGTCGTGTGTTTTCGTTATACACGTGCGTTATGTAATGAATGTTAATTAAAATGGCATCACTGTTTTGCTTACAATGGGTAAACCCCTCAATTAGTTTGGGTTTAGCAGCACACATGGCCCGGAGGCTCATACTTGTCATACCAGGAGCAGCAGTCCCTTCTCTCTGGCCCGAAACAGCGTCTGGACCAGCCTCGGAGACACCCCCTTGATCACTCCTCCTCCTCCTCCTCCTCTCTGGGATAGCAAAACCACTCTCTCTCATGTCATGCACTTCATTCCCTATTCTCTTTGTGTTCAGGTGATAGCACGCGGCAGGGAGGCTAAGGGGGCTCTAAACGGCCTCCTAAAGTAAAGCAATAGTAACAAACATACAGAGATCAAAGGTTGTGAGCAGCTCTAAATGATAGTAGGATTTTCCCCATATTTATACATGTCTATTTTTATTTATTTTTATTATCAACGAGAAAAACCTAGTCAAGATCTTTCCACTCCAGAACCATTTAACAACAGTATTGTCCATTTGATTCCTCCAAAGTCTGAATCCCACTCCAAACAATGAGCTGTTATGCCCCAGGACTGACTGAACCTATTGATTAAAGCGCTGAGTCAATAAGCGTGAGCTGCCTGCGATCAATTTGATTATGATTTGATTACATTTTGATTAACTGGTCTAGTTGTGATTGTGAGTTAAAGGGCCTATACCTGATTTTGTTTTGTTTTTCATTACAAACAATGAAAGAGGAAGCCACTACATTAAAGGGATATTTCAGGATTTTTGACATAGGGCCTCATTTCCTAGTTATCCAGAGTGTTGTTGATGTCTGGAGATATTTTTTTCTTAAATTCATGCAGTTCTTATATTTGAAGAGTCTAGTGGCGCTAGTTTAGGGCAAGGCTAAAGCATTTCTATGGTAACCGCTAGCCTGCATTAAAAACAGTCTGACCCACTCCACAGTGCACCTGAGGCAAATCACTTATAACTCCAGACTAACCATATAAATGTCTGTGTTAATAGAATAATTTTTGAAATATAACTGACCTTGTATCACATGAATTACCGCATTTTGAGGGACTATTTTCTCGCAGATCACTCCGCCGCTGCGTTAGCTTACAGCCACGAAGCTGATGCTGCTCAAATATAAGTTATTTTAAATGCAAAATGGTTAAAATTATTCTATCGAGCCGCCTCACACTCAGTCCATGTATTTGTTATTCTGTACATGAAGTAAGTCACGTGGGTAATGCTTCTCCAGGTTTCAGAAAAGCAGCCTATTGTGCATGGCATCACTGAAATCACTACATTATTAGGAACATCATCATCTGGTCACATTGCTCGGATCTAAGGGGCACTACAGGCCCGAGGTGGGTAGAGTAGCCAAAATATTGTCACTTTCAAATAATTTTGCTAGAAGTCAAAAGTAGTGGCCCAAACTCAAGAAAGAGTAAAAAAGTACTTGGGGATAATTTTACTTGAATAGGCTACTGTGAGTACTGAGTAACTGAGTGTAAAAGTTTGATTTATGTTTCAGTAGTGACATAAATTATGAGAAACAAAACATGAAATAGTGTGAACATTGTAATATGGTCAAAGGAAATACCATAAAAATATATAAAAAGAATTGATGTATTAAGTAAACAAAACACAATACATCTGTAGATAAGATTTTTTTTTAAATAGGATTTTACCCTTAAAGATTTACTCACAGTGTAACGAGTTACTATTTCTTTTACCCAAGTAAGAGTACAGATACTACTTAATTTTAATATTACTCAGGTAGAAGTAAATAGTATTGTATGAAAAAACTACTTTCAAAAGTAAAGTTACTTATGTACATGTGCTTGAGTAAATGTCACTGAGTACTTGTACACACTAGCCATGCCAGCCCTCTTTGGTTTCACACTCCCTCTGGTACTGACTTGTTTGTCTGTATTTGTGTTGTTGATGTGTCTTGTCTGGTTGTATGTGAGGGCGAAGGGTTTTTTATGAATCTGTAATGTTGTATGTGGTTTGTCTTTCTTGGTCAACCCCTTGTCTTGTGAATCTTGTCTTTTTCAGTTATGGGTTGTCCGTTCCCTGCCAGGGACTGCAGATGTAAATTAGCCTCAGGCTAACTCTGGTACAATGCATCAAATGGCAACATTTATGTTATAATTGTACATGGTCCCTTTTAAATAAATAAACTAATAAATAAAATAAACTACTTCGCGCCTCTGCCAGTGGCTCAGTGTATGCCCACTAAACAGAGAGTCTGTGGTTTAAATCTTGTGTAGTGCTGCTGTGTCACGGAGCGCTCACCTCTTGAACTCGATGTGATATAAGGTCTCGCCAGTGCATGCATTTGTTGTGTCCTTTGGTAAGATACTTATTTCACCTTGCCCTCAGGGTCTGTGTACATGTCTTATGAGTGAATGAAGATACTGTATGTGTGAATGTCGCATTTTTATACACTGTACAACATGAATTAAACACTGACATGCACATTACTATAATAGAATCATCAAGAATAGAGCAATACAGTTGTGTGTTTTGTGGTACAGAAATGGCTGAGGATGACGTGACCCCGGAGCAGCTGGCCGCCATCGCTGCAGAGAACGACGAGCCCGAGTCTGTGAACTACAAACCACCTGCACAGAAGACGGTGCAGGAGATCCACGAGCTCGACAAGGACGACGAGAGCCTGAGGAAGTACAAGGAGACGCTGCTGGGGACTGGAATTGCAGCTGCTGGTAATGTCTATGATTATAAACCAACATAAAGGCTATTCTGGCTCAATAGAACAGTCACATAGTTACATTTTAAGGCTGCACAAATTTGGAAAAATTGAAAAAATTGTGTTTTTGTGATTAGATTCACATTTTATGTTTTAAAATCAAAAGGACATGATGGATTTATCAACAGTTAATCCCAGAGTCTTATGCTGTTTTCTGATCACATTATTTTACCTAAACATAGGCCTCATGTGCGATTTGCTTGGGATACACAACCTTTGAGGAATATGGAAAGGGTAATAGCCAGAATACTTAAATACATACAATACATAAGTTATGCTAAACCGACTGTTTGGTTTGTTTTAATGCTTTTCTCTCATCAAAACATATCTTTTGTTGTGCTTTGTCATTCACACATGTTTGAGTAATCCTGCACGCTAGACGCTGCCTCTCGAGTGCAGAAACCGCTTGGTTGCACTGCTTTAAGTGTAGATCCCCGTGCCGTTCTGATCATTTTGAGCTCAAATGCAAATAACCATTTAATTAAGCAATTTTCTTCACACTGTAATTGGGGCTGAAAAAGAAGAAAAAAAAGTCTTTTGTTTTTTTATTCTTGTAATTTTCAGATTTTCAAAATCTTGTCTGAGAAGAGACTGGAGCATAATTAATGCAGAACTGTCTCAACTACAGCACAGATGGCCTGGTTTCTGCTACTTCTCCGTGGATCTGTGCATTTCACGTGCAATCCATTAAACCTATACCTAAATATTAGGGCTGAGACGATACACTTTTGTCACGATCTGATACGTATCACGATACTCGAGGGCCGATCCGATATGCTTTGCTATACAGTAAATAATTATGATAAGTAATATGTTTTTGTGTCCAAAGTTTATAAACAAAATGCCATTTGACATAATATGAAGTGTTAAGATTGAAAAGTGCATTAAAGGGATATTTCAGGATTTTTGACATAGGGCCTCATTTCCTAGTTATCCAGAGTGTTGTTGATTTCTGGAGATTTTTTAAATCATGCAGTCCTTATATTTGAAGAGTCTAGTGGCGCTAGGCTAGAGCAAGGCTAGCGCATTTCTACGGTAACAGCTAGCCTGCCTTAAACAGGCTGACCCACTCCACAGTGCACCTGAGGCAAATCACTTACAACGCCAGACTAACAATATAAATGTCTGTGTCGATAGAATAATTTGAACCATTTTGCATTTAAAATAACTTATACTTGAGCAGCGTCAGCTTCGTGGTTGTAAGCTAACGCAGCGGCGGAGTGATCTGCTAGAAAATAATCTCTCAAATGCGATCATTCATGTGATGCAAGGTCAGTTATATTTCAAAAATTATTCTATCGACACAGACATTAATATGGTTAGTCTGGCATTATAAGTGATTTACCTCAGGTGCACTGTGGAGTGGGTCAGACTGTTTTAATACAGGCTAGCTGATACTGTAGAAGTGCGCTAGATTTCTGCATGGATTACAAAAAAAATATCTCCAGAAATCAACAACACTCTGGATAACTAGGAAATGAGGCCCTATGTCAAAAATCCTGAAATATCCCTTTAACACAAAAGGTAAGAAAGTACTGTTACTGGAAAAGGAGTACATGATAAAAATGCCTCCATACACAAGTATTGAAAGTATTGCGATACTTGATATAGTATCGATACTTGGTATTGCAATATGATACGATATTTTGTCCCAGTCCTATTAAAAATATAGGGTGTGAATAAGTTATCTGAAAGTGTGTAAGCATCCTAACAACTCATGTAGCATAAAAACTCATTGGTATTGCTTGGCTCATTGTTTTACAGACAATTCTGATCTAGGGCTGCAAAAATAATCGCTATTTAAAAAGGTGGCGATTAGCCTCAAAGACCCCAAAGAGTTTTTGTTGCAGTAGAACATCCTTTGGGGTCCTATTGTTACTGTAACCTGCTATCTCTTCAAACATTCTAAAATCCACATGATTCTTGTATTAGTTTCTCAGGTCATATTCAGTCCTCTGAATTCTTACGCTCTTGTCCGTGTTTTAAACGTGCACCGTGAACTGATTCTAATTTAGTCTCAAACGCAATACTGGGCAGAAAAAAATCGCACTTAGATGCAGTATTTTCTTGTAATTGTGCAGCCGTGTTATATCTATTGTTGTCTCTCCTTTGTCCTGTGTTCAGATCCGTCTGTTCCAAACGTGGAGGTGACGCGCATGTCTCTGGTCTGTGAAGGAGCCCCAAACCCTCTGGTGCTTGACCTCACAGGTACATTTGACTGTGCAAATAAATCACAAATTGTTTTCATCCCTGTTCAAGATCACACAGGGTTTTATGAATACACGTTTTCTGTCTCTTCATATTCAGTAGAAATAGGAGGATTTATATGGTTTATTACACTTGAGCTCTCTTGACGTTGCTGCTTAGATGTGGACTGTGCACTGGTAACCCAATCTCCGAATTAAACTGTTATCGCTCAGCAGGAAAAAGCTGCGGTCTGCGGTGTCTTGCTTGTCAATTTATACCTGTTTAACTCCACGTGAAA
This sequence comes from Neogobius melanostomus, assembly GCA_007210695.1. Classification (NCBI taxonomy): domain Eukaryota; kingdom Metazoa; phylum Chordata; class Actinopteri; order Gobiiformes; family Gobiidae; genus Neogobius; species Neogobius melanostomus. The sequence goes on from VHKM01000153.1 coordinate 2,164,410, forward strand.
GTAAGGGGTCAAAAGCAGCTCTTGATGCATGAAAGAAAGGTTATTCCGAGTCATGATCCTCCATTGCTCCTCCGCTCCAGCTAAGAACACTATGCCGCAAACGTTATGTAACACCAAGTTCTTTGTTCAGGTGGCAGGGAAAAAGCACCGAGGGGAATTTTTGAGGCATTTCTATCGATCTGTCTACTAAATCAAATTCACTGTGAGCTAAAACACCCTGAAGTGTTCATCCAGGAGGGAAAGACATAACAGTAGCAGCCAAAAAGTTGCATAAATTCTACCTTCTATAAGTATGTGAAATCTTCTTTTAAAACTATGAGTATCGCTTTTATTTATTTATTTAAGTGCGTACAATTAACCTGTAACATACTACAACATTCATAACCAAGGCTAATTTGCAATATTCGTCTCTAGAAGGGAATAGCAAGAAGCTCTCAGGGTCGATTAACGGACCAGGTGGAGTTTTCAGCATGTCAGCGGTAGGATCCTTTACCACTAAAACACGTACACTAGTTTCCTCTCTGGGGCCTTCACAAAAAAAAAAAATCCTAGTCCTAAATCTTAGTGGTGTAAAAAATAAGAATATGAATACAAAAACTTTATTGTATTGGAAATGTGTCTTTGATATTACCTTTAAAGCTGTATTAAGTAACTCATGCCCCTAGAGGCCTTAAGCGCCACTGCAGGTGTCGTAGCATGTTTTGTTTTTTTACTCATTAATTGTCCGTGAGAGTAAATACTACGCTGACAGAAAAGACAAAGGAGAGACATCCAATTACACAATTACACAATGAAGATAATTTTTTTCACTCAAACTTGGCTGTAAATACTGTTCAAGTGGCGCTAGCCCGCAGTTAGCTTTGCCTGTTAGCCTGTTAGCTTCTTCTTCATGATTCCATTAGTGTGTATTGCTGCTCCTACCCGGTGGCAGGCAAGTTGCAATTGGTTACACCCCGCCATTCTGACCCCCCCCCCCCCCCCTCCGACATTGAGGTCTAATTGTCCCGGCACTATGACATTTTTTCCCCCCTTTGTCGGAGTGGTGACACTTTTATCTTCTGTGCAACGTCCCGCCATTCCGACACACGCCTAACCTTACGGACCTATTGTCGGAATAGCGGTGTCAGAAAGTGTCCGATTGGCGGTGTGTTGCAATGGAGAGGTTTCGGAATGACGGACCGACCCCATTGCTATTGTGGTTTTCTGGCCAGAGACACCAGGGGGAGATGAAAGACCCCCAATCATCCCATTAACACTTGCATTACCCGCAGAGGGACTACGAAAAGGATTTATTAAGGTAAACAAGTTACTTAGAACTGCTTTAAGACACATAAAACACATTAACATCCAGCATCCAAAACATCATCATATAGCACTAGAGTTCTTGTTTCACCCCTGCCGAACTTTAAAAAAAAAGCATGATTAAAAAGGCAAAGTTTAATGCAGGCTAATCAGAAAGTACAGCTTGTCTTACAGATTTAAAGAGTTTGCAGCTCCAAAGGAGTTCTTAAAAATGTTTTTCTTTGCGGATTATGACTCTATATCTCCGCCCTGACGGCAGTAGTTGGAACTCATTGTTTAGTCATTTATGATCCACACTGTCTTCATATAGATTAGCCAAAGTCTATATGAGGAGCGCTTGGGACATAGGGCAAGCAATTCAGTTTTCGGTTCATGCATGTAAACGTATTGACTGGGAACACCCATGACAACCCTGCACACCCAGAAGAAAAAACATAAAAGATAAATCTGTGCCGTTGAATTTTATTTGTCACATTTGTCAGGAAGCTCAACTCTCTCCGTTCCCTGCTGCTTCCATCTGCATTCACGACACCTCCCTCCAACTTGCACCAAGGGTTTGAGAGTTATACATTTCTATGGGGATTGACAATAAAGTAAAACTATATTTTTTATCTTTATCTGACTGAAATAAAGTCAATTAAGTCATGTAATATTCCTTTTGTCATCTACTACTGTTATGCAAGCACATTTCCAGGTCAGAGAGACAAACATATGGAGAATGTAAATACGTGTACGACGTGAGTCTATTTTCAGAGACGTGCTTCGGTCATGAGGAAATCTAATCTGTACTGTACACTGTGTTTCTGCAGGAGACCTGGAGGCCTTTAAGAAGCAGCACTTTGTCATGAAGGAGGGAGTGGAGTACCAGATCAAGATCAGCTTTAAGGTACACAGCCACAGAACACACACGCAACACAGCAAGAAGTATGATTCCTGGACTGTGTGGGGCCTTCTGTGTTAAATTTGCATGCTCTTGTACTTTTCCCCCTTCAAGCTAATGCACAACTGATAAGCCTCCATTAAGGTGTTCCTGTCCAGACTAAACCTGATCTGGAGATGGGTCGCCCACTGCTCCTGACAGGTTTCCCCTGCAGCACTAAAGGATCTGTCAAATGGAGAGGACACAGTTATCTACTTAGAACGTTATCTAATGGGTTGCACTTTACTTTACGGCACAGTAATAACAAGAGGTTGGAAATGATGTCTGGGAATATCCAAACAAAACAAAGAGGGCTAAAACGTTTTGCTGCCATGTTTCCATATTATCACGAAGAATAGACCATGTTTTCTGGTCATTTACTCTCTTTTACGGTCAGGATCAATTACCATAAAATAAATTAGGTGACTTTCCTCATTCCATGTAATAACCACAATGTTATTTAAGTTGTAGGTACTGGCTATTTCCATCCCATTGCCATGTTATTTCTGCAGTGGAAAGTAAAGTGTTACCATATATTGTGTATAATATTTAAGTTATTTCTTCTCTAAATATGACTTTATTTTAGTTTATTAACCTTGTAACCTCCACCTGAACCGAGCACATTCTCCAGTTTGACCCAAATCTAAAAGCTTCTTGAAAAAAGTGTCATAATAGCAATAAAGATAAGATGAAAACGCGGATGAAAATGCAACAAAAGAGTGACAAAATCGCAACCAAAAAGTTATGATTTATTTATTTATTTTGTAAGTGACAAATTTGGACAAAGCTGAACCGGAGAAAATGATCTTGGTTTAGGCAGGGGTTAAGAAGTTAATGGAGTGCCCTTTGAGATGTGCCAACTCATTTTCGAGGAAACACGAAACGCAGATTATAAATAAACAAGATACAATACAGTACATAGACAAGACAAAACGCATATCAAGATAGTCACACAGACAAGACAAACTTGCTCCATTGTCCCCCCTGTCCCTCCAAAATAGTTAAACAGAATAACAATAACAGAAAATTTAAAATAAAATAAAAAATCAACAGGCTTAAAGACCCTATACCTGACTTTTGGACTGCAAGCAATGAAAGGGGAAGACACTAAATTAAAATGTTAGTTGTGGTCCAAACTCATTTGTAACTTTCCTAATATATTTGTAGCATCCAAATCCTTTAAAGGGTCACGTTTATAGGTACATTTCACAATTTGCAGCTAGGGCAGGGCGATATGGCCTAAAATCTATATCATGATATAAAAAAGAAATATCACGATAACTATATATTTGACGATATAATTGACAATGGACACATTTCTTTAAAATCTCAGCCTTACGCCTATTGGGAAGATTAATTCAGTGATATATTTTTTTTTAAATGACAAACTAATTTCCTTGCAAATATGATCTAAGCTTACATCTTTCATTTAATTTTACTTTTTAAGCACCTGTCCCTGTGTTCTACAGTCAGTGTTTATGCTGCTCTGATGGAGCTGAGCATAAAATTATATCGTGTCAACAACGATATCAAAAATTACAACGATATCAAAAATGTATCACGATAACGATATGCGATATGATATGGCCCACCCCTATTTGCAGGGTCACTTTTCAGAGTCATTTTCACAAAAATGCTTGAAAAATAGCCTGACAGTTCATAAATTTGATACAAATGTTATATACTAAAGGAGGACAAATTTAAATTCATTCCATTTCTAGGTATAGCTCCTTTTTAAAGCTGAAACGTGTCGATGTATTTTCAATGTGCCTTGGAGTTTTTTCGTACTTTAATTAGAAGCAGACAGGTGTGGGTCTCCAATGAGCACCTGACTGATCTGTTAAACCTTTTAGTCATACCAAAAGGATCCAAAAGTGGATCACCATTTTTTTTCTTTAACAATAACAAAGTGTTTTGTTTGCAGGTAAACAGGGAGATTGTGTCTGGCCTCAAGTACGTGCAACAGACTTACAGGAAAGGAATAAAAAGTGAGTCTCATCCTCTTCATTTATTAGAAAAAATTACAAAAAACTCCAAACTCAACCGTGATCTTTCTCTCCCCGCCCCTCTCCTCTCAGTTGACAAGTTGGACTACATGGTGGGCAGCTATGGACCTCGCGAAACTGAATATGACTTTCTGACAAAGGCAGACGAGGCTCCCAAAGGGATGGTGGCCCGGGGCAACTACAACATCAAATCGAAATTCACCGACGACGACAAACACGACCACCTCTCCTGGGAGTGGAACCTGGTCATCAAAAAGGACTGGACTGACTGAAACCACTCGGATTACCCACAAGCCCCTGCAGTGTCCGCCATCTTGCCTTGTTTTTTTTCTTTTCTTTATTTTTAACACTGTTGTGCATTATACAGTCATCGTACAGCCTTATCGTTTTGTGCCTCGCTGTCTTAACTCTCGGCATGGGCATCCGTCTATAGGTAGCAGCAGTAGCAGTTTTATACTTCTTCATCCGTCCGTTCACAGATTCACAGGCACACTACAATGCTTAACCAGCAAAAAGTCAATAAATTTCAGTTTAGTTTCACTGAAAACATAGAAAATATCAGTGGCTTAGGTCAAAAAATCTTCACAAGCCCCAAATTTTGTAAAAATGCTCTGGGTCCTACGCCAGAGAGGACCCGGAGACAATTAAAATGTCCAACGTTTAATGTGTTTATTACTTAAGGTGCATTATGTAACTTTTTATGCGGAAAGAAAAGTTGATATTGGTGCGTATTTAACCTTTTATTGACCGTTTCCACTGGCAGGGCCCACCCAGCCCAGTGCTTGGTCTATCCGGTTAGGTGAGCGTCCCCACTGATCAGGCCAGGACTAACCCAGGCTGACCAGGCACAAGTTTTGGGACCGACCTCTGGCTGTGGCCAAAGTGCGCTGAAGTAGTACTAAACAGACTGCTGAGCTCTGATTGGAAATCGAGAGAGAGGACCGCCCTTACTAAAACATACAGTTCATACGGATTTAATATTTCACAACATCATACTGCTGTTGAAAAAGATGCTAGCATTTAGCAACTGTTAGCACAACTTTAGCTGGTGTTAGCATAACATTAGCATGTAGCTTCCCTTCATAGTTGTCTTTTAGCGGCTTCTTTCCTCTAGTATTAGCCTTGGCACCTCTGAATGATTCCATAAGCCCCACCAAAAGGCAGCATTTATCCACAGTTCTCATCGCGCCTTACAAAACTTTTCAGGCCATTTTGTTGTTCTTCAGTAATGTGTATTCCAGCGTGTGCATCTGTGGGAGCGTCGCCAATAACAACTGCGGTCTTTTATTAAGTGGAAAGCCTAGAATGTACAGGGTTGTGTAGATACGTGACAAGGCGAGTACTTAGACCGAGGCGTGCAGGATACAAGCTTGTTATGTGGAACCGCGGCTAAAGTGACCCAGTGGCTGTGGTTAGCATGGCGCCTTTACTTACCATCACAGTGGCCTCTAACGCTCCAGAATCAATTGTTTTTTTAGGTTTCTAGTAGGTTTTCTGTTTACAACGTATGCGTAAACATGAAGATGGCTCAATCAGCAGAGAAAACCTACCAGAAACTCTAAAAACAATTTATTCTAGAGCGTCCTAGAGGCCACTGTGATGGAAACTAAAGGAAACTACCACACCACCAGACTACTACAGCCGCTGGGTCACAAAAAGGTCAAAGACGGACTGTAGCTTCATGTCTACGTCTATATTAAGAATACAAATGCTAAAAGAACGGTCTCGAACAACTGGACAAAACCCTTAATTCCTGATAACTCTATTGTGATGTGCCTGTAATTTCTCTTTCACTTTGTGTCCACTTTCTTTGTTACACCTTCACGACTGAGCTGTGCCATTAAGTAGCACCTTATTTCATTGTCTCACTTTTCTTTTTTCAACCCCGTTTCTGCCTTTTTGTTTTTGTTTTGCTGCTTGAAGAGATTAACCCCCGCCTTCCGATGTTACCCAGAACGGCGTCGTCTTCCTCTCTTTGAAGTGGAACAAGCAAGTGTACAATCAACTTCAGTTCCCCTTTTTATATAAACCGTGTATCAGTGGTTGTATATTGTGACTGTATATTCACATTAGCTTTTATTGTGTTCATAGCACACACCCCACCACCGCCACCGGCATTTCCCCCTCAAAAAACAATGTTCATGGGTTGCGTTCACTATAAAGAGATCATTTCAGATTGAGATGGACCGATCCACAATGTCTTTGACCTTGAAGTTACTTTTTCAAATGTCAATATGTGTTGATATTATTCAACCAAAATCTCCAGTGTATGAACTGGAAATATAATTTTGGCTACAAACCTTCCACGGTAAATAATGATTGTAATTGTAAAGATCGTCTGCTTTGATATTGCCTATAGAAATGCAGCTTTATCTTTGCCCTCCATCTGACTTTTACAATCAATCTCTATAATGTGAGCGCAACTCATTAAATATTTAAACATTCCTTTGAAAACTATTCCATGCTTCCCTGCCTATACTCGCGAGCTGACTTTTGATATAGAAGTTGCCAATACCTGCCTTGTATTCACTAATAAGTCATTCAGAGCTGCTCGATAGCACCCCCTGCTGTCCCAAAATGTATCCACCCAATTCCGTTCTCATAGGAAATGGGGCCAAAGTTATTAAGGGACTGTAACATGTACAAGTATAGCGGCCTTAAAAACATACCTTATGCTTATTTATAGATGGGAACTTTGCAGAATTAGCTTGCCTTCTCGTGCGTGGACACGTGCGGTGCTGAGGGACACGGTTTAAAAATAGCACTATTAGGTTCTCTCATACATATGTATCTATAAGTGACGCCACTCGACCCATTTAATGCCCTGTTATTTTCTTGTGGCTAAACTTCAAAATCCCCAAACATGAATGACCATTTTAGTTTGGTTTGAAGCAAGTCTGAAATGTCCTTTTTTTTTCTTTTCTTTAACCTCTTAACCCACCCCAATATAGCGACAAAAATGAGACAAAAACAAGGATACAAAAAGTCGGTGAAAAATGACAAACAAGCAACGCAAATGCGACAAAAGAGTAACAGAAAAGTGATGAAAAAGTGGCAAAAATGTGATGGAATTGAGTGACAAAAATGCAACAAAAAGCCACAAAAAAGAGCAACAGAAAAGTGACCAAGATGCGAGGAAATGTATCCGTTTAGATGAGTTTTGTAGATTTGGGTAAAGCTGAACTGGAGAAAATACATTAAGAGGTTAATGTTTAAGCTTCTATTTCACGCAGGACACTTTAAAATTATGAAGTAGCAAAATACTGCGCGAACTCCATTCTCTATTGCTAAGGAAATAAAGGACATTTTAGACCATGTATTTAAATGTTTGTTTACATAGAAGAAAAAGGCTCTTATTGAGATACATTGCTTGAATGAAATGAGTTGCTTCTCTAGAACATTAATTTTCAGGTATAAACAGGGTTTCTACGGGGCATTATAAAGCATTAAAAGTCATGATATAAATTATGCCAAAATTAAGGCCTTACAAGTCATAAAAAGCATTAAATCAGATTCAAACTGGATTAAATCTAAATTTCTCAGAAAATGTTATTTTTCCTTACAGAGACAGAACCCACTGCTCAACTATTTTTAATGCAGACATTTGTCAAAAACACAAACACTGTGGTCTAAAACTAATTCAGCTGCAGTTTCGACAGAAATGTTACACAATATTTTGATCAAAACTTGTGCCCAATTTAGTTTAGAATATAAAAATGTCCCCTTATAGATTTACAAATCTTAATAAATGAAATATGCCAAGAATTTTTTGCATTTGCGGCACTGAAAATATAGAATTTAGGCATTAAAAAGCGTTGTATTTGCCTTGCTGTCACCTGTAGAATCCAAGATAGAACAAAGATACAACCTGAACTGATTTGCAAGTGAAATTCTTCTTTAGTCCCGTTGACCGTTCCCTCAGCACCATCACTTTGACGTGCAGCCGCTCTGCTCATGTGTGTGACCAACCCCTATCAAGGCGTCTGTAAATAAAGGGCTCAACTCTCGCTACCAACCAATAAACCCTGTAGCCCTCTGTTGGAGTGGAGATAGTTAAACAGGCCGCTTTGATACAGCTGAGCATACACTATACCGCCCCTAAACGAATGTGATAAATAAGGAAAAATCATCAGTCCAACTCAGTATTAAGTTATTCTACGAGCGCCTTTTTTCAATGGTTATTAACATTTATTCTATGTTCCCCTTTTGCCTTAAAGCACATCATTTGCCCCAAACAGGTGCAGGTCAGTAAAGAAGAATAGGTTTATCATGGGAAAAGTGAGTTCATTCATTTCAAAACATTTGTATTATTCAAATACGCTCTACAGCACAGTTATAACATGGTAATAAGATGGAAAAAAGCATGGTCCTAACTGTGAACTATTTCCCTGTATGAAGAGCAGGAAAATGGCTAGTATTTGGACAAAGTGCCGGTATTAGGGATAATGCCAGGCTATTACCATCATATTGCCCTGCTAGTGCTGTGAAGTAAAGCGCTGCCATGTGAAATATTTCAGCCATTTTATTTACACCATGGATTGGCTAACATCCTTGTATGGGGGTGGTAATTTATGAGACTTCCAAACCAGGCGGATCGTGTAATTTATCATGCTTGATATTAGGATTGAACTTCTCTGACCTAAAACAAAGTTTGCTGGGATGAGATCCAGTCGCCGCAAAATAAACTGCTTAAGATGTTTCATGTATGTGGCCCGGGATGGTTGAAGGAATATCCTGGACATTTCGTATTTTATTATTTACTAATGTGCACCTGTATAAGGCCTAATATGAAGGATAATAGATGGAATTAGATGGGTTCTTGCAGGTGAAAAGGTGGAGGTTTAAGCACAGCGAGAAAGCACAGGAAGAGACTGAATCAGACACTATTTGCTGCTGACCTCTATAGTGTCTATACGACTGAAAACTGGTGCGGCTATTTGCCTTTTTTTTTTTTTTCTTCTATTCCAAGTCAGTCAAGGAGATGTGGCTTTTAAAACACTAAAAGTTGAATCATGTACTGTACCCGAACACGTGGATGTAACTCTTTTGCTGATGTTCTGTTTCCGGCTCCATACATTCCTCATGTTGTACGGTTTGTATGAGGCACTGGTGTGTCGGTGGGGCTGTATATTCCAACGTGTTTGTGATTGCTATCGGTCAATAAAGATTTTGCTCAAGACTAGCCTCCAAGTCATACTTTCTCATGAGGGACCATAATGGCGTGGTGTGGTTCAGTGGGAACAATTAGCACTATTTTCCGTAGAAGATAAACAAATATAGCACTGATTTAGGACTGCGTGATTAGGCAGCTCTAGTATCCATGTATTAAGCAGTGTTGGAGTAATGTAGGGCAGGGTACAATTCCATTTTTTTCGATACCGTTCATCTCCAATGTCAAGAAATGTGTGAAAATGGGGAATAATTTTGTGGAAAAATTAAGGAAACAATGTGTAACAAAAATTGGGCAAAAATAGGGGGAAATGGGGAATAAATTGAAGGAAAAAATGGGGGGAAATAAGAGAAAATATTAGTAAATAAAAAATCAGGGCAAAATAATAATAATTGGGGGTAGTAATGGGGCAAACATTGGGCAACAAAATTCAATTAAAAAAATAGGAAAAAATTGAACGGAAAATTATTTATTTGAGCTGAAACAACTAAGTCACTTCCTTTAAAGGGGGGGATTACGTAAAATCGACTTTTTCAAGCTTTATATCATGTTATTATATCATTCCCTCATTAAACACATGCCTGGAGTGTTGCCTTGGCTCATTCACATATTTTTGAGTAATCCGTTAAAACCTAGACGGCAGCCATTTTAGGTGTAGCTATGCCTCAGTCCTCCTAGGAACGCCCCCACATCCTGGAGACGCCTCTGGACCTTTCGTCACCAGCCAAGCCACCAACCACTGCTCCTCAGCTCAGCAGAGCCCCCTCCCCGCACAGTGTTGTTGTTTAAATGCCACAGCAGTGTGCTGAAGGGGGCGTGTCTGAAAGCTTCTTAAAGAGACAGACGCCTATTTCAAGACGTTCAGTACAGCCATTTTGAGAGAGCAATTTTATTCAAGGCAGTTATTTTAATTTACTGCATATATAGACCAACAGAAGCTTATGTCATCATTGTAGTATGCTATAGACTGGTGCTATGTGATTGACCAACAACATGAAAAGTTTGATCTAAAGATTTTTTTTTTTTTTCGGTACCTGCTTTCAATTTCGACCTGCTTTCATTTTTTCCGATGCCAGCAAAATCTCTACTTCTCTTCGTATCGGGAAAAAAGTTTAGAGTGCTGCACTGGATCAACAATGTAGGCTAAAATAGAAATCTTCTTGTGAAAAAGCATTATTACTATTCTCAGTTAATATTTTGTCAAAAGTAACTCAAACGTAACATACAAACATAAACAAACATTACATTTTCAAAGCAGTAACTACTAATAAAGAATATATTACCATTTTACAGTAACTTGCACTAACACTGATTAGGTGTACCCCGTCCCGTCTAAGGCCCATATAGTAGCAGAGTGATGTGGCTCATTGAAATCATTCGTCCACCAATCTGAAGGTCAGTGGTTCATATTCCAGCTTCCATTGGTGTATGTAGTATTCTAGTGCAGTGGTTCCCAACCTTTTTTCCTTGAAGCCCCCCCGCGCGTGCTGTAGTCGGGCCGCACCCCCCCCCCCCCCAGTCCAAAACTGTGGCGCCCACAAATGTATCAAAACATACAAATAGTTGATCATACGCATTTATTTCAAACAAATAAAGTAAAATTGGGGTGTTTAGTCCTTACCATTTATTTTGCTCAAATAATACCATTTATGACCTGACCCTCTGACCAGGCAAAGCACTGGGTCCGCCCTGCAATCCCAGGCGCCCCCCAGCCAGGTTGCGAACCACTGTTCTAATGTGAAGTGTAAAGTGCCTTTGAGCGAATGCATTACTATTCATGGGACAAGTTGTGCGTTGTGGTGGGACAGGGATGAACTGAAATTAATAATAGATAAAGACTCACACAGAGGGTTAATAAGTCTCAAAAAACCCAGGAAGAGGGGATGCCCAATATTCTATGAGGTGAGTGGCCTGGATTCTCTAAATTAACCCAACTTCTTTATCCAGGGTTTGTACAGGCAGAAAATAGATCTTAATGCTTGCACTTAAGCACTTAGTAGGTTAGTAGGGTGTACTTGGAATAATTTCAGATTAAAAATGAAGGTGAAGCTGTGTAGAATTTCAATATTACTTCCAAACTAAAGTTAGTTTTAGTGACATTTTAAAATAAAAAGTTTGCATTTGAGAGTATTTCAGCTTTATTTTTAAAACAATACACTACAAAAAATGGAATCATTTTACTTTAGTTGGTCACACTGTAAGAATATTGGTAGGACCCTCGACGTTGAGAGTATAAATTAATGACTCATGAGGTACGAGACAAAAAGGTTGAAAATGACAGTTTTAGACCATAATTTTGGTATTTTCAAGTATAATTGTTGAGCTATGTCATAATTTTCTAAGAAAATCAGATTTAATGCCAGTTTTAATCAAATGTAATGTTTTTTAATGACTTTTAAAGCTTTTCAATGCTTTCAGTTCAATATGGTATAAAGACATAATTGTAGGGTCAGACTCAGTTTACCATTTTGATAAAATGTAAAGAAAATCTAAAAACTCCAGAGGCAATAACGGCGTTTAAGGGGAAACGCTTTGAGCAAAACTCTTTAAAACGTTTGCTCTCTTAAAATGGGCTAAAGTCACTAAGGCAGGACGGGGGAGCTCAGACCTCACTATGGGAAACAATCACTCACAAATGAATGTCTATGAGAGCAAGAAGAGAATGAATAAACTGACATCAAAACAAGCCAGAGCCTTGAAGCAGAAATGTTAATGTCTGTACTTTATACTTTAACAGTGATACTCTTTCTAAAACAAAATAGAAAAGTTATTCCTAGACTCCTAGACCTACAAATGTTAAAAAGGCACAGCATCATAATTTAACAACAACTTAACATGCAGGATTTTCCTTCTGCTAAAACCGTCGTAAACATTTGAAGTTCACCCATTTGGCCTGTTGTGTTGCGTCGTAGCGGTTTTCAGGGTGAATACTTGTAGCTAAAGGGTCCAGTCAAAATGACAATGCAAAAGTGTACAACTACTTACAGTTCAAAGAATATATATAGAGCATGCATTCTCCATTGAGACATGAGATGATCATAACAAACTTTCAACAAAATCCCTTAGCACCACCCACGCCTGTCCTGTCACACCTCAAAAGCCTTTACAATTCAGATGTTTGTCGTTTGTACATAAATATAATACAGTTTAAATAAACATTCACAAAGCACTGGGGAGGGTCGAGCATGCGGTTTTGCTCCACGGTTAACAGTCGGCTAGATTCAAAGCGATGGATCCAAAGCTGAACCCTGAGAAGCAATACTGACCACTCTAAAGGTTTTCCCAAAGGACGCCCAAAATCCACTCCGGGCTATTTTTGGCACAATAAAGTTTGTATAATATAAAATCAGAGGCCTGTTGCCGGGACGCGGCTCACGTCTAGTCTCAGTTTAGTTGAAACGAGTTATTTGCTTTGACACTCGGTCTGGAATGTTGAGGGTTCTGTTTCGAGTGAAAAAGGACACATGTGCACGAGCAAAATCACGCATAAACTTTCCCAGAAGCTTGGACCATTTTGAAGAATCCACGCACAAAAATGAATAATCAGCATGATATTACTTAACTAAACGAGCCAGTTAAAATAGCAACATACTGGTGAAACACGGATAATTTGAATATCGTTAAAAAAAGGCATTCACTTCTGTTATTCAACTTAAACTGTGAAACTAATATATGATAAACTCATTACATGCAAAGTGAGACATGTATAGCATTTGTTTGTTTTGATGATTATGGCCCAGCTTGTAAAAACCCCAAATTAAAAATCTTATAAAATTAGAATAATGTGCAAATGGACTGTAAGTCATAATCATTAAAATTATAACAAATAAAGGCTCGACATGCGTCACTTTACATGTCATGAGTCTATATCATATATTAGTTTCACATTTTAAGTTGAATTACAGAAATAAATGAACTTTTGAACCATATTATAATTTTCTGAGTGTCACTTGTAAATTAATACTATTTACACATCAAATCTGACCAGTTATAAAACTATTTGAACTCTGTCTGCTGTCCAGACCTTTGACAGGGGAGGGAATCAGGAGGAGCATTTAGTTATTTTGGGAGGAAACCAGGACCAACCCATGTCTTTAAGGCTTTTACCAAGTTTTAACTGAGAACTAAACATTTAAATTGTCACATTCTAGTAAAACTGCAGAATGCGACAAGGCAACGACAGGCGACATCCTGTGTCCCCCTGTGGCCACCTCCCAGACCCGCCCCTGAACTCTTTCAAAAAGGTCTGTTATATTAAATGTTTTATTTTTAAAGCAGTACTAAGTAACTCATGCCCCTAGAGCCATACGCGCCACTGCAGGTGTCGTAGCATGTTGCTTCTTTTTTAACTCATTAATTGTCCGTGAGAGTAAATAATACGCTGACAGAAAAGACAAATGGAGAGGGATATTGTACATTGTGCCACAAGCCAATTACACAATGGAGATCTTTTTTTTTTTCACTCAAACTTAGCTGTAAATACTGTTAAAGTGGCGCTAGCCCGCAGTTAGCTTTGCCCGTTAGCTTCTTCTTCGTGATTGTGGTTTTCTGGCCAGAGACACCAGGGGGAGATGAAAGACCCCCCAATCATCCCATTAACACTTGTATTACCCCCAGAGGGACTACGGAAAGGATTTATTAAGGTTAACGCGTTACTTAGTACTGCTTTAAATAACTAGTATCATTATCCTTTGTTGTGAATTTAAACTTTTTCATTAACCTCTTAATCCCCACTTTAACTGAGCGCATTTTGTCCAGTTCGGCTTTACCCAAATCTAAAATCTTCTTACAGTCTACAGGCCAGTGTAACGCCTCATTTGAAAGCTAAGACCAACAAAACTGATCTAGGATTTTTCCTCGTGCTTCCATGCATTGTCGTCGCTTTTTCGTCATGTTTTTGTTGCTTTTCCATCCTCCTTCAGGTCTCATTTTCGTTGCTATTTTGACACTTTTTCAGGAAGCTTTTAGATTTGGGCAATGCCTGGATTCCTGGATAATAACTGGAGAAAATTGGCTTTGTAGGTGGGGGTTAAGAGGTTAAAATATTGCATTACATTATCAACAAATGTGAGGAATTCACTCCGTACCATTTGTTCCTCCAGCAACAGGCCCCAAAGTGACTGACCAACACATGCATGGCTTTTTTCATAATTCAGATTCTATACATACTGAGGCAATAAAACACATTAAAATCTCCCATTTAAAAATACAAAAGTGGATGTGAAAACATTAACATCGCGTCAGTCCACAGCAGGTCCAGTTCAGCTGGTTTTACAGTAGATGCACAAACACATAAAGTAGAACACAAGCCCAAACACCGGGCAAAACCCTGATCGATCCAGTTGTTTAAGTAGGATGTGCTCGGGACTCCACCCCCTCTTATCGTCGTCTCTATATCGTTACATACAGTCAATGGTTCATCTGGAAAGTTTGCTGATCACTCGAATAAGTGCAGCATTTTCATCTTTGAGTCTCTGGTTGTCGGCTTTCAGATCTCCCAAAATCTACAGAAACAAAATACAAGAAATGTTAAATGTCGTTACAAAACCAAAGGCAACTCCCATAACTGTAAGTGATATTTGATATCGTATCATCTGCACGGCAAAGTTAATCCCTAATTATATCAAACAAAATTGCATGTTTCAACAATGCTGTGCAGCAACACAAGGTCTATTTTTTTTAACATAACATATTATAAAGTTTTATGTTTTCTATTTATTGCATCTATCTCTAGAATATTGTCTCACTTAGTAAATATGTAGGCAAGTCATAAACATTGTTCAAGCTCCAGGCAGAGCAAAAGCTCCTTTACTGTGGTGTGAGCAGTTACCACAGTACATTAATGACTGTTCTGCAGAGGCCATTAGACTCTGGATCAATTATAGCAGATACAATTAGTGCAATTGTTGACCGGGCCAGAGCTGCATGTTTTCCTCCACAAACAAGCAGGTCTGGATTTCCACATCAAACAAAGGCCAGAGCTTTATTGTTACTACCTTGAGTTCATCTTCCATTTCGATGGCTTTCCTCTGCAGAGACAACTTCTCCTGTGACACAAGACACGTTACTAGATTATTCATAGTGACGATAGCAATTCAACATCAAACACACACACAAAAATCCTGTTTTCTCAATGCAACAGATATTCTATTTTAATCAACACTGTGAAATACAATACACTTGACACTTGAAATAAAATGACTCACAAATCTCTCCAGCTCGAGCAGTGCTGGGCGGTCTGTGGTTCCCTCTTGAATCTGCCACAGGAAAAAACACTTCACTGTAAATAACCACCTACAGCTGAGGTTTTTAAATTGGATCAAGTAGAGCCTCTCAAAGGAAAGGTGCGTTTTTTCAGCTGATCAGCATCGAAAGCAGTGGTTCTCAACTGGGACGCTGTTTGGACCCTCCGAAATCCTAGGGTGGCAAGCTGTAACCCCAATAAGAATTGAATTTCTCATATAAAATAGTGTATTTTCCCACAAATTAAAGCTGAATTATGACCAAAACAATAGTATTTCTTACAGATTCAGATGTTTCAATACTTTTATAGGAGATAAATATTGAAAGAAATGTTCCCACTTTTGTAGCGAACCACTCAGTGTTTCCCAACCAGGGGTACAGGGAGCACTTGGCAGGGATACTTGAAAATAGCCTGGCACCCTCTGTATATTTTATACACAGACGGTATCAGTCTGGGCAGGGAGTTCGCTGTTGCCGCTTCTGCCAAACTTAAACAGATCTGTGCAATCATGTGATGTTCACAAGCAGCGTCACGCTTGGGATGAGGAAGTCCCCTCGATAACAATCTAGGGAGAGCAGAGTTCTTTTTTCTAATCAGCGGTAAATGACTAAAAACACATCGGCAGTAGGTGAGTTTTGTGATTCATAACTAGTAGTTGTCTCATGTAAAGCGCTTTGTGACTATGTCTGTGAAAGTTCTTCTTCTTCTTAACACTGAATGATCTATGTTAAGATGTTCACTTAGTTAAAAAATTTGGCAGGATCCTCGAGTTAGTGAGTACTGCGTATAAATTAATGCCTCAATGGGTACGAGGGACAAAAAAGGTTGGAAACCCCATAGCTAAAGTGATGCATAAGTGTAAATGCAGAATGAATGTCATTGTGTATCCATGTTAACAAAGACGTTAGGCCACACTGTACGAATCCTTGACATGAGATTATTACGAAATTATGCTGATCCGAATCTGGCACTAAACCTGCCCAATCCCTGTGTTCCCCTTCTGTTTTTGCGAGCCAACGCACACGTTGAGAACCACTGGGCTCGTCAGTATCAGCAGCGGTTATAGCACAGAGGCCGAAGCTAAAGGTCAGGATCAAACCTGTCGCAGCCTCTCCAGCTCCACTTTGTTCTGGCTCAGCAGCAGCTCCATCTCCTGCAGACGGTCCTTCAAAGACAGGTTCTCCTGCAGGATCTTGAAGTACAGCTAGGGGGAGACACAACCAGGAGTCAAGCGAGTTCATGGGAGTGTGGGAATGAACTCTATGACGTGGTTTTTTTTAATCTCCAAAGCAAGTTGGTTGTCATTCCAGTATCTATAGATATATCAGATTGTTCGTCAGTGCTACGTACCGGCCTGTAGTCAGTGGATGAGTCGCCAAATCTATTCCCTCTGCAAAAAACAAACACCATTTTAGGAACAAAGTTTAGATAAAAGAACAATACTTTCGTTGTTTTTGTATCATTATAATCTTGATTGGCCTGTCATGATATAATAGCTGATGATAACTTATAGCTCAATAAATGAACAAGATGAACAATATTCGGCCTCAATATTTATCTACATTTTCCAAATTTTTCATCCTATTAAGTAAATTGTGTTTTATTGACTTTTATCTTAATTGCAACTTACTGAGATCTCCATTCTTTAAGTTCGAGTGTCATCAAGTGGCCCTGAATAATATTTAGTGATGGGAACGGATTACGTTTTTATCAATATCAATGCCATTGATAATTTCTCTTATCGATCCGTCTTTATCGATTCCAATAATAAAAAAAAAGTCTATAGATTATTATATGCACATGCTTCTTGTAGTTTTATAAAGGAGAGCTAATAATGACCTATTTTACATAACTTCGATCATACAAAGCATTTAAAAAGCTATTATAAAATGGTTATCAAATTTACGGGATATAAAGCTCAAATGTTTATTTCAGAGGAGTAGATACTTGTTTCTCTAAAACGCTCGTTTGACCAATTCAAAAAGCGACAGCCAGTGCTGAAAATGACACGCAGTGCATATGACAACTGAAAGTATCTTATCTGCACTCTTGCTTTGTACTGTAATGAATTAATTTCTATGTTGATGTTTTATGGATTGATTTAATCTTCTTCTAATTGTATGTAACTGTGAAGCACTTGAATTGCCGTGTGTATGAATTGTGCTCTACAAATAAACTTGCCTTGCAGGGGTGGAGCTACATCCCGCACATAAACAGGTTGTTAGAGGAAGGGAGAAATAAGTAAGAAAATCATTATTTTTATGAACAAGGATATCCTTGTCAGCTCTTTGGCGCTGTCGTTTCAGAAGGACGCCGTACGACATGAGTCAGCACGTGGCCATTGTTTTGGTTCTTAAATACGTAACAGCTGCACCTTTATAAGCGTTTATAGAAGACAGATTTAGACGGACTTGTTATGACGTGCCGCGCGGATACTAAAAGAGCAGCAAATTTTGTAATCGTGGCATGCCTATGAGTCATGAGTCAAGAGAATACATGAAGAACATGACTATTTTTTTTGTCTTTAATTTATGCAGATAAAACCAAGTTACTTTGTAAAGCACTGTCTGAGGACCCTGCAAACATCAAAAGATTTTATGTTATTATTTATCTATTCTTTAATTTGTTCAGTAACATGAGAACTTAATAACAATAATAATAACACAGAGGCCGAGGTTTTTATATTGATATTGATGTCCTAAAAAAAAAAAAAGCATTCATCCACATTAAAATTCTTCCTGTACGCGTGGAGGTATTTCTTAATCATTTTCACCCCTCAGGCTAAATGAATTATACAAGCCGCCTCATGTTTTGAATAAGTGTATTGAATAAAGGCTCACTGTGAGGTGCTGTCCCCATTGGTTTCCTCTGGTAGAGCCTCGTCGTCATCTTCATTCTGGAAAAGAAATGATCGAAGAGGTCAGGTAAACATCACGCACATGGTTTTGTCAAGCTCATTATGCGACGGCAGAAATGTAGGAGAGAGTGGGGTAAGTTGAACCACCCGTATATTTTTAAACTCAAGAACCTTCATTGAAGATTGTTATGTTAGATAATAGATTTGATCTTTATATGATTTAAACTTGCCGGACAAAAATGGGAAAAAATGGCTGTAAAATAACCCCACTCTTATGAAAAAAAGGGTTTTCACGACTCACAATGCATTTTGTGCCGATCACAAAAACAATTGTTACACACAAAAAACACACATCTTGGTCCATTTTGATGTTGGTTGGTCATTGTTTGGTATAAAGCAGATTAATAGTTTAGACAGAGATCTTCTTAAATAAACACAACTACAGTATCTTACAGAACTGAAGAACCTCATTCCACAGTTTTAGCAATTGTAAAGTAAGCACAACATGAACTGAAGTCACCAACCACTGGTGCATGTCTTGCTTTTTGGAAGATTGTGGTGTTTTGTGTATTGTCCCTTGCTGATCTTTTAGCTAAGCTAATTCACCTTTTTTTGTTTTTTTTTACATAATTTAAAGCAGTACTAAGTAACTCTTGCCCCTAGAGGCCATAAGCTCCATTGCAGGTGTCGTAGCATGTTGCATTTTTTTACTTAATTGTCCATGAGAGTAAATACTACGCTGACAGAAAAGACAAAGGGACAGAGGGATACTGTACATCCAATTACACAATGGAAATATTTTTTTTCACTCAAACTTGGCTGTAAATAATGTTTAAAATGGCGCTAGCCCGCAGTTAGCTTTGCCCGTTAGCCTGTTAGCTTCTACGTCATGATTCTATTAGTGTGTATTGGTGGCTCCGATCCGGTGGCAGTCAAGTTGCAATTGGGCTTTTCTGGCCAGAGACACCAAGATCAGATGAAAGACCCCCCCAAACATCCCATTAACACTTGTATTACCCCCAGAGGGACTACGGAAAGGATTTATTAAGGTAAACAAGTTACTTAGTACTGCTTTAACTATATGTTGTTATTCATCATTTACTGTCTTTATGATGGTGTTTTGTTGTGTGTTTGGGCCTGTTGTATGTCCTATTCTACCTGTCTTGACATCAATCTGCCATGGGACTACGGATGAAAATTAGCCTACATGGCTAACTCGGGCACATTTATAAGTTGAAAAAAAAAAACACATGTTGATTAATGTGCACTGTCCCTATTCAAATAAAAAAATAGAAAAATAAAAAGGAGGGTAAACTGAGAGTCTGCTCCATAAGGAACAATGAATAACATTTTAATATACAATTCTATAGTTTTTACATTGTTTATTGGTGGATCTGGGTCGGTCGAGTAAGACGGGCCACAGCTAGAAGGTATCGATTACAGACCAGGGTGGAGGCATGTTCTGTCTGTGTATTTCCTCTACTCGGTTTCCCTACACTACATTCTGGTCAGGATGAATGTGAGTGTTTGAGAGTGCCATGGGGACGACGGATGAATTAGCCAAGGCTACAATCCGTGGCTTGTTCATTAACTTGCACTGTCCCTACAAATAAACAATAAAAAAAAAAACATTCAATTATTGGGATTTTTTAGAGCCAAAATTGCATAATCTAATTCCTTCCTGGAACCGCCACCTTAATGTGGTGGAGGGGTTTGAGCGCCCGAATGATCCTGGAGCTCTGTTGTCGGGGCTTCATGGCAAACAGGTCCTAGGTGACGGGTCAGACAAAGAGCGGTTCAGAAGCCCCTTATGAGAGGACCAACAGGCCCGGTTAGAACCATGAGGCCGTCCTTCTGTGGACCCACCACCTGCAGGAGGAGCCATAGGGGCTGGTGCAATGTGATTTGGGCAGCTCCAACAACTGCCCCACGACCCGGCAACGGAAAAGTGGAAGAAAATGGTTGGATCTTTTAAACCAAATGTATATTTTTAAAGATGCAAACAACTAGAAAACATCCCAAAATGTACTTTCTTCATTCAGTGTTTCTCAAACGGTGGCGCTGGCAAATATCTTTAGCCTTTTACAAACATGCACGTTCAGACGGATACCACAGAAGAGCTGCTTATTTGTAGACAGGCCCTACCACTTTTCCTACCTGAAGGATATCGTTCAGTAGTCGGTGTTAGAAGTTGAAATTGCAAGCTAGGCAAACCTTTGAGAGCATTTCTATCTGATCAATTCTTATACCACAACTCGACATCTAAAACGATGAAAAACTGGTTTAGCAGCCTTTCCTTTGACTTTTAAAAGCGAAAGGCTGCTTTTTTGTTTCTGGCTCCGAGCAAAATACTTCCCAGTTTCCTGCGTAAAGCTCCAGTGAAGACGCGTACCTCTGCACCCGTCTGTACAATGCCCGTGGAGCGTCTCTCTTTCCTCCCTCGCCTCCGGTCCCTCACTCCCAGCTTCTTGTCCGCCTCGGGCTCCTCCTCCTTCACCGGGTCAGTGTCTGAAATGTCAGGAGAAATACCGTTTTATAAGGAATCTCCAAAACGAAAACTGTCAAATGTTTTTCCTCATCAGTATTTGAAAGTGATTGGATTCACAAACCTGACATGTTATTTTTATGTCTGAAAGTCCTTTCTATTGGCCAACATCATGCTCATGTTTTTGAATATTGTCACCACTTTTGGACGCCTTTATGAGGAAATAATTGGACATTAGTTCATATGTCCTGACAGAGGAGACAATGAACTTTGAAACAGTTGATAGACGAGAGAGAGAAGAGAAAGAGAGCTTCCGCGATCTGCACTTAAGTTTTTCACATTCACTGCCTTGATGTTTGACAATAGCTGGGATCCTGTAATATTCCAAGTCACTTTCACGATCTTTCCTGTTTGAACAGCCATAAATAGAACACTTTAACGCCATTGTGCAAAAGATAGCTAGCCCAACTCCCGTACACTACAATGAATGTTGTGATGTCACGTGCAAGCAACCCATTATCTTGATTTAGGACTGACCAGTATAGACTGGCTTGTAAAGCAATATTACAGTTTCTTAAAAGGGGTATTATGCTTTTTCAATCACATAGCACCAGTCTATAGCATACTACAATGATGACGTAACCTTCTATTGGTCTGTATATGCAGTAAATTAAAATAACTGCCTTAAATAAAATGCTCTCTCAAAATGGCTGTACTGAATGTCTTGAAATAGGCCTCTGTCTCTTAAGAAGCTTTCCGACACGCCCCCTTCAGCACACTGCTGTGGCATCTAAACAACAACACTGTGTGGGGAGGGGCTCTGCTGAGCTGAGGAGCAGTGGTGGTGGCTTGGCTGGTGACGAAAGGTCCAGAGGCGTCTCCAGGAGGTGGGGGCGTTCCTAGGAGGACTGAGGCATAGCTACACTAAAATGGCTGCCATCAGAGTTTTACTGATACTCAAAATATGTGAATGAGCCAAGGCAACACTCCAGGCATGTGTTAATGAGGAATGACATAATAACATGATATAAAGCTTGAAAAAGTCGATTTACATAATACCCCTCTTTAATTCACCTTTACTAACCTTTTTGACTGAATTTATCATTTTGGCTCAACTGCAATGAGAACTAAAACATTACACTGATAAACTTTTCATTTCATATAGATTATAGTGTTGTTGTTGTTGCAAAGAGTGTTGTTCACAAAAAAACAAAAAACTGGTAATTTGGTGATTGCCTATTCACTTGAACTTGCTTCTTCTGAATGATTAGCAACTACACTAGCTAAGGTGTAGCACAACTTCGGAGCATCAATTTGGATCTTGTGACAAACATTGTATTTGATTTGTGACTTTGTAAATCAAGATTCAGTTCACGGTGCACATTTTAAACTCATCCAGAAGCTTAACATTTGAGAGACAACTGGACTGACATACGAACTAAATCAAGAATCACATACATGTTTGTAGAGGTCTGGACTACAGGGTTAGAGTGATCTGCTTAACGCGATATCAAATCAATTGCGATTAATTCACAGCAGAAAGAGAGAGGAGGCTGTTCCGTTACTGTAATAATCTTTGAGCAGAGCAGGAATATCTTATCTCGATATCTCTTCAGTTGGCAGCATGTCGGGGCTTGAGGGCGGCAGCCGCAGCTAACGTTACCACACTCCTGTTTTGAATGTCACAACACTGAACTGAACACTAACGCACATCTGTGGTTTAGGCCCTAAACATGGTACACAGACTTCTTCTATTGGTGAGTTCATGCCTGCATTATTTTAAATGTGGACTGACTTAACACCTCTTTCGGATCATCTTTATTCATTTGTCTATTGTTACATAACAGCACACTGTAACTGAGGTGTAAATCTTAATTAATGGGCTCTTTAAAGTGTCTTGGCATTCAGTTAATTCATTTTTGGACAACACCTCTGTGTTACACTGCCTGACCAAAAAATAAAAAATAAAAAACAGTTGCCAAAAATAAAAGGTCAGACGCTCTAATATTTGTTTGGACCATCTGTTAAAAATGCCGATATCTCCGGAACTGAAAGTTATAGCGACTTCAGAGCTTTAAAATTAGTCCTCCCACATCTTCCTGGGCCTCAGGGGGACGAAGAAACATCGGGCGAAAATCAGTCACAAATTTGTACTATTTTATATATTTTATGTTGCCGACTTTTGCTTATAATTTCGGAACCATTAGAGATAAAGACTTACCCTTTTTGTTTTGGAATCTGCTGTTTTTTGACAAGCTCCCTCTAAAGTACTGATTAAACATAAATGTCCTGAATAAATCAGCCCTATACCACTCATACAGCGCCCCCTGCTGTCACAGCTCAACACTGACATGTTTAGAAACATCAACACAGGATTATAGACCAGACTTTAAAGAGGGGGTATTATGCTTTTTTCAATCACATAGCACCAGTCTATAGCATACTACAATGATGACGTAACCTTCTGTTGGTCTGTATATGCAGTAAATTAAAATAACTGCCTTGAATAAAATTGCTCTCTCAAAATGGCTGTACTGAACGTCTTGAAATAGGCCTCTGTCTCTTTAAGAAGCTTTCCGACACGCCCCCTTCAGCACACTGCTGTGGCATCTAAACAACAACACTGTGCGGGGAGGGGCTCTGCTGAGCTGAGGAGCAGTGGTTGGTGGCTTGGCTGGTGACAAAAGGTCCAGAGGCGTCTCCAGGAGGTGGGGGCGTTCCTAGGAGGACTGAGGCATAGCTACACCTAAAATGGCTACGTTTTTACTGATTACTCAAAAATATGTGAATGAGCCAAGGCAACACTCCAGGCATGTGTTTAATGAGGGAATGACATAATAACATGATATAAAGCTTGAAAAAGTCGATTTTACATAAGACCGCCTCTTTAAAAAAAAAAAACATCAGTAGTGCAGATCGGCATCGGCTTTAGGAAAATACATTATACATTTCTATGATTGAAAGCTTTACTAAACTTTAACTATAGGCTATTTTGAGAAAATTAAATTAAAATTAAATTACTTAAAATCTATCTGCTATCGGCCATGCCAGCCTCCCAAACATCCATATTGCTCGGGCCCTATTCAGGTAGTCAGCTGATCTCATTCTTTGTTTTGGTCAGGCAATGTATAACTAATAATAAATAACAAATTAAAACCGGTGGACCAATCACTCACAATAAATCCTCTTTTCAGTATTGCCATAACAAAACCCAAAGAAAGAAGCCTTGTTTTCTTCATGCACAATGAGGATTTTGAAGATATTACCAAGTGCTTTGAAGTAGAGAGTGAAAATGACATGTAATGGGGATCGGCATTTTTCCACGTCATTTTGAGTTCTTGCATTTGATGATTTTATCAATGCGGATAAATAAAAAAACGGAGACAATTGACCTTTCGCCAGTTTGTGTAACGTTACAGTGGGGGAAAAAAGTATTTGGCCAAAATCCAATAGAAAGTCTATGGGGAACTGACCAAATACTTTTTTCCCCCACTGTATGTTTGTTTATTTTGGTGACATTTAGCGTGGCGTAGGCCGTCCACATTGTTTGAACCATTGTAGGCAGTGCTCAGGTTGCGTTTTCGCTTTGGGAAGGAAAATAACTCGACTCCCCCAGTCACACTCTTGTGGTTCCTAGTGTCTGATTTACATCCTCCATAGGCAGAACGCTTCACCATTTTGCTTCTTCTTCTTTGTCTGGTAGGGTTTTTGGTGGTTAGCAGTAAAAAAAATGTGCATCTGCTCAGTGCTCATTGCTGGTATGTCCCATTGTTTTGCATTGAGGTCTGCGGCATGTCGGATCTAGCTTCAATCGAAAGGTCAATTGCGCTAAAAATCCAAAAAGATGACAAAGTTCCGCTCACCTCTCTCCGCCGGGGTGAACGTGATGATGGGGCTCACAGGTTGGACAGTTCGGGGAGGAGCAGGGTCCGCTGCTTTGCCCACAGACTTTTCAGCCTCTTTAAGATCAGTGAGAGTCACGCCCTGAAAATACATAAATAAATGTAATCGCACATTTTAGTTATTGTACTAATTAACCGTTCTTTACATTTCTAAAATGAATTTGCTCAAACTGCAAAAGGTTATTATTGAATTAAGGCGTCGTCTTTTGTCTCTTTCTTGTGAATTCCGGCCCACATATTAGGGATAAAGAGGAGCAACTTGTTTTACGCAATCACTTTTTTGAGAAGTTTCCAGTGAAGTGTTAAAGCTGTTCAAACAAGTCCAAGCTAAAAAGAATAGTCATCTGATACCACTCAGATGTAACTACGGCGCTGAAAGCAAACAGGTTGTTTGGCTTGTTTACTGTGCGAAACTGAAAGCATTGTTCAGCCTATTTCACAGGAAGCAATGAACATGTACAAAGTGCATGGCAGAGACAGCGAGAACATCCTGCACCTACAGCACACATGCCCAGGTGGATGAAGAGTCTTGCTCAAGGGGGACACAAAGGCAGTTTGCAATGCCAGTTATCAGGTTAGTGAACTGTCTCCTGAGCTAAACACATCAAGCAACATTGTAACTAAAAACAAAGAGCAAACTACAAGATGACTGAAGGAATCAAGTTTAAGAATTTATATATTTTCCACATATTACCTGTGTGGAGCGTCGCGTCTGTCGCAGCAGCCGAGAGCGAGCTTTTCTCTGGGACTCGGACTCTTCGTCTCTGACTATAGCCTGGAACCTGAACACACAGTTATACAAGAGTGGTAACCAGCAACAACAACAGCAACTACACAGAAACAAGACTGCGCAGTAAAGTTTATTGAAGCAGATACTACAAATAAATGTACTGTATATATAGCAATAGAATATACACAGAAATGTGTTGTAACATTGTTACATACTGTAAAGGTTGCATTTGTATCTTTTCTAACTAAACAAAAACGAATCCCTTGTAACACACATCATTAAGATCATTCTTGTTATTATGAGCATCAATCGGTCTGCGATTAATGTACCTTTCATGAATAAATGTGGAGTATGTTATGTATCAAACATTTTGATACAGAGTAATGTTATATGGGTTGTAATGGTGATGATGAATAACGATAATGCCAACACGGTAATGAATTCGGTATGGGAAACAGAAATAATACAATGGTTGTAGAGTGTGAGATACTGTGAGTGTTGACCTGGTATAATGCAGTATGGCATCTGTTGAAATGTAACCAACTCGGTTGATAGTTGTCTTGTAAGATGGTAAGAAATATGCAGTGTTGTTAGTTATTGTTATTTAAGTTTATGAACAGGGGTGGGAGTCAATAAGCTTGTCTTCTTCCCACTCCTTTTCGAGTTAGAATGTATATTATTATTTTTTCTTTTTTGTTTTTTCTTTATTGTGTATATATATTTTTCTGTTTTTTTTCTTGGATTTTGTGCCTTAGCTCGAAATAAAAAACTCAAACAAACAAATCAAACAAACTCTGTGCAGCGAAACATGAATAGCTCTGAGTGGGTCTTACTTTCTCCGGTCGGAGTTGGGAGTGTTGGGACTGTCGGCTGGTGAGTCTTTAGTTTGTGGAGTGGGTTGGACTCTGGCTGTTCGGTTCGCTCTGTCCTGCTCCTTCTCCTCCTCCTCATTTTCCTCCGGTGTCTGGATACAAAGATATGGCGGCATCACATTACTGACATTTTGTTGCGTAACATTATTATGTAACAGCGTTTATTTTAATTTATTTTCACCGCAGAGAAGACACCTGCCACACCAACCTCTTTCGCTACATCCATAAATCTCCTCTCTGTCTTAGCTTCCTGTTTGCAGCTCTTACCTCAGCATCCTTTAATCAATATATTCATTATCCTTCCTCTGCACATGTCCAAACCACCTCTATAAGTATATTTAGCATGAAAGCTACTCCCCCCTAATCCATTCTTGTCAATCTTTAAAAAGGCACTATACTTGATTTTTTTTCTAGTAGTGGAACTAAATTTGCCCTCCTTTAGTATATTGTAAGCTTGGACATGTATCACAATAACACTGTGCATCTTATTATAAAACATTTGTATCAATTTAATGAACTTGCAGGCGAGTTTTCTAAAAAACAAATTGGAAAGTGACCCTGAAAAGTTGTGAAACGTGCCTATACACTTGTCCCTGTGAAGAAATGGGACGCTAAGAAAGTTAGGAATGAGTTTGGACCAAAGCTAACATTTTAATTTGGTGGTTTCCTCATTCATCGTTTGTATAATAAAAAAATAAAAAAGGTATAGGGCCTTTAATAGAACCTTAGCATCTAAATGTACAGATAAAACAAGAGCACAACAAGTAATAGCCTAAAAAGAATAGATCTTTTTAAAATACGAGTGCTTTTATACAATACAACTAAAAGCATGTCTTCACTCCTTGGAAATGACTCTTATACAAGTTTGCTAAGAGCGGGACAACACCAGTGTGGAGATGGAGATTCTGCTCTGTCCAGTGGCACTAGTTTTCATACATAAGATTTAAAGTACATATGACAGATTTTAATGCTTTTGAAAATATGACTTATTTAGATAATCATCTGTATAACTACAATTTTATTACCGCAAATTAAATGAAGAAATGTTAGTTTTATTTGTACTTTTAAGCCACTGACATAGAGGTAAAGTTTCATTGCAGTTGGAGTCATTGCCCATAGATACCAATGGCATCTCTGGACTCGCCCATATATGGTCATGTTTGAAAACAGTTAAGGGGGAAAACAATTGAGAAAAAACTTTCTCTAATTATTCAAAAACTACTTTAACAAATGTTGAATTATGAATATAGTTTACTAAATAAAGATAAAGTGGTTCAACAGCCCATAAATACATAAATAACGGAGAATGCTAACATGATGCTTCATGTTAGCATCGTGCTAATGCTAACGCTAGCTAGCTATGCCTGACGTTTTTTTCACTTCTACTGAACAATCTGCTGTGAATACATCCATCCATATGGACCCAATTTAGACTTAACTTTATTTTTATGTGATAAATATGTTTATATTTCGCCAGAAAATGGCTAAAAAGAGTGAAAAATTGTGTTTCCTAAAACATTCTGTTTCTATGACGCGATGCCGTCTGTATCTATTCGCTACTTGCGTAGGGTGACCAGATTTTCTAACTGAAAAACTGGGACACTATTTGGGATTTAGTCGCATGGTCAACCAGGGAGCCATCCACGCTAAAGGGTAAATATGTTTGTTAATGTCTTACACCATGCACCAATCAGCATGATAGACTTGATATTTTTTATTGGTTTCTACTTCTAATGGACATTTGTGTGGCCCAAAGACATGAATTTTCAAGCGAAGTTTGTACTTTGTGGTTCATATTGGCCAAAAACTGGGACACTTGGGACAGATCCTGTGTAAAACTGGGACAAATGAATGGTTTTGGAGGAATGTGTGGGACATGGGACAGAGGACTCAAAACTGGGACTGTCCCGGGTAAACTGGGACATCTGGTCACCCTATACTTGCGCAATACCATAAAAAAATATCTGTACCTTTTATTTATTGATTTTGAAAAGTCGATCGGGAACAAAGCTCTTGTTAACCTCGTGTGCAGTGCGTTGTAGTTCTGGATTCTGTTTTCGATTGTATGAGCACAGCAGAAGTTGTTTTTCATCATTGTTTGGCTGTGGCTTCACTCGCACTCAAAGGCCTCCAGCTCGTAGCTACCCCCCAAGGCGCAGAGCTTTATGGGTCATGTGCAAGTAGAGAATAGACATAACATGGTTGGCACGGTAACAGTTTAACACCGTTTGCCTCCATCTATGTCACTTCCTGTCAGTGTCCGATAAGGAAGTGAAACTATAAACATCACAAAAATGGTCAAACTAAAAAAAGCTGGGTACATTTTTTAGCAAAATCTTAAATCTTAGTGTTAATTATGTTTTAGCAAAAATTGTGTCTAATGTGTCGTATGCACTTTAAAGATCGGTCCACTTCCAAATGTTTATTCTTTTGATAACCCATTGCAAAAACAGCACTGGCCGCGTCCAACTTAGCACTAGAGGCATTCTCAGTATCGCTGGCATTATTCATCAGGGTTTTACAACATACAGTATGACCTGGATTGTTTCACCGTGTGGCTTTAATAAGATATTTGGTCTTACCTTGTCAGCAGGACTAACTGTAGAAGTGGGTACACTGTCCGTGTCTGGACTGGAGACAGCGGAGCTTTCTAAAAACAAACAAAGGGTTGAATTCAATCTTTACAATTTGTGACCATTTAAGTAGCATTTTTCATTTGCTTGCCATTAAATGTTGAAGTCCCCTAACAAATTTCTCATAACTATAAGGCCTTTAGACAAACAAATGCTTTAAACATTCACCCGGACTGCTCTCCTTCTCCTCACTGAACTCCACGTCTCCGGACACGCCCCTTTCCTTCGACTGGTCCTGCACATTCATCTTCTCTTTGCTGCTCATCCGGCAAACAGAGCTCCTGTAGGAACAAATAAGGCGAGTGATGACACTTCGATGCAGGGCAGCAAAAGTGAAAACACAGTTGATCTTCTGGAATATTATCTTCACTCACCGCCGCCGTTTGCTCTGTGCGTTTGCCGTGGTGGAGCCTTGTTGGTTTTGTCGATCTAATATGGACTGTTCCTTGCGCCACTGTAAACAGCAAGACACTATCAGCTACAATCCAGAAATACTTTTAATTCTACCTGCAATACAGTCATCTTTCCTTTCTGTGGGACTCAACCATGGTCCCTGGTTCTAATCCTGCACCGTGTGAGCCTTTCTGTGTCTGAGTGAGTTTCCTTTTTGGCGACTTTTCACTAAGACAGCTGCGTTATTGATTTTCCAAATTTAGTGTCATCATGTCCTCGTTTTACTTTTGATTTAGTCTTCAGTGTTTTATGACACAGTTTGATGGAAACAAATTGCTTAGGCTTTTAGCTTAACCTCTTAAAGGGGGGTATTATGTAAAATCGACTTTTTCAAGCTTTATATCATGTTATTATGTCATTCCCTTATTAAACACATGCCTGGAGTGTTGCCGTGGCTCATTCACATATTTTGGAGTAATCAGTAAAAACTTAGACGGCAGCCATTTTAGGTGTAGCTATGCCTCAGTCCTCCTAGGAACGCCCCACCTCCTGGAGACGCCTCTGGACCTTTTGTCACCAGCCAAGCCACCAACCACTGCTCCTCAGCTCAGCAGAGCCCCCTCCCCGCACAGTGTTGTTGTTAAATTCCACAGCAGTGTGCTGATGGGGGCGTGTCGGAAAGCTTCTTAAAGAGACAGAGGCCTATTTCAAGACGTTCAGTACAGCCATTTGAGAGGGCAATTTTATTCAAGGCAGTTATTTTAATTTACTGCATATACAGACCAACAGAGGGTTACGTCATCATTGTAGTATGCTATAGACTGTGCTATGTGATTGAAAAAGCATAATACCCCCTTTAACACCTTAACCGAGCATATTTTCTCCAGTTATTATCCAGGCATAACTCAACTCTAAAGGCTTCTTTAAAAAAGCGATGAAAAGGCGATGTAAACAAAGATGAAGACACAACAAAAAAGCAACACAAGAGACCACAAAAAAGTGATGAAGAAAACAAAATAAATGCAGCAAAAAAGTTACAATATACAGTAGTAATAAACAAAAACGTGTCAAAAAAGCAAGAAAAACAGGACGACAATGCGGCAACAAGGCATGGAAACACAATGAGGAAAATCTTAGATCATTTTTGTAGATCTTAGCTTTCAAATGAGGCGTTACACTGGCCTGTAGGCTGTAAGAAGCCTTTAGATTTGGGTAAAGCCGAACTAGAGATAACCCCCACTTTAGTGCATTAAAAGATTAAGTTTAATAGAACAAACTGTGTTGGAAATGGTTCGGTATCAAAGACCGTTATCTTCTTGGATGCTCCAGTTTTCCCCATTAATCCAAAACATGCACTTCACTCATCAGAAGACCAATTTTTTAATCAAAGACTTTAACCTGAACCCCGAAGTTGCCTTTTTCAACTGCTCCCTTTGCATTTATCCAGGCTTGGAAATGCCACAGATGCCACTTACAACACATGCAATAAATATATAGTAGTTTTGGATTTTTGACTGAATATGCAATTTGGTATCCAAGTACAATCTTACATTGGCTTGTTTCTGCAATAACTCCTCTAGCAGCTCTTCAACACTTTCATCGGCGACGTCAAACGGTGTCTGACCCTGCAAAATGTCATAAAGGAAAAAGGAAAGGATAGTTAAAACCAGAAAATCAAATTTGAAAAACAAAAGAGATTTGAAGAAAGACACATTCATGGATATCACCAAAGAAAAAAAAATCACCTTTTGCCAGCTTTTAATACAAAAAAATGTGCATATGCAATAAAAAATTAAATAAAAAACAGCATTGGGATATTTAGAAGAAATCATCTAAAATAAAACCAAAATATGTATTGAATTAAAATAACGAGAAAACAAAAATGTAAAAACACACATTTAGTGAATGATAGAGGATATGCAAATGATGCAGGAGCCTCACCGAGTTGCTGCGAGATTCCATGTTGCAAAGCTGTTCTGCCAAAATCTGACAGGCCTCGCTCTGCCCCCAGTGTGCCGCCGCGTGGAGAGGCGTCCAGCCGTCGTTGTCTTTGGCCGAGACATCGATGCCGCACTGGCACAGCATTCTGGGTAAAGACGAAGGCAGACCACTCAGTCTTTCATCTATATGTATGACTTAATTCGTACTAAACACGAGACAAATACCAAAAAGACTAAGCATAGTAAAATATTACGCAACGTTTGACATAATCTAAATGAACAATGTTTGTGTGAAAAGTGCAAAGGACAATGGGAAGACAACATTCACAAAACCAATCTCCACTTGCGCCAAAAACGGTCTTACTTGAGAGCCTCCAGGTATCCCTTTGCGGCGGCCACATGCAGCGGAGTGGCTCCGGTTTTGGCGTGTCGTACGTTGTCCGGGGAACCCTCTGTGAGCCAAGCCCGAGCATCCCTCATGATCTGCTCCTCCTCCGCACGTTTAGCTGCCTCCAAATCCACTCCTGGTCATTAATATGTGATTAGACTCGTGCAGGAGAACAACACTCACTGACAGTAATTAATAATTCAGTATTTTTTAGCTTGACATAAAATATAAATGATTGTAAATTAATGTTTTTTTGGTTTATTTTGTGGTTTGGACTTTGCATTTACATCTTATACCAGGGGTCACCAACCTTTTTCAGCCGAGGGCCACTTCAAGAGCATTGAGTTGTTCGAGAGCTACCAGTTAAAAACAAATCCTAAAGACTTAAACGTACACTGTTTACTTATAGGATATGGGCCCCGTATTATATCAATAGCTTTATTTTAAAGTCGTACTGAGTCACAAGAACAGAAATAATTGTATTTTTAAGAACAGATTCAAGAAAATGAAGTGTTTTACACCTTAGAAAAAGTCTCAAGGGCTACTGGGCATGTCCCAAAGGGCACCTGGGTGCCCACGGGCACCACGTTGGTGACCCCTGTCTTATACCCTAGAACACCATTGCCGGGTGGTTTTCAACCGAGTGATTTTTATTATGCTGCATTTATCTGGAGTGTCATGGGTCTCTGGGTAGCATTGTCTTTGACATCTTTCATGGCATGGGTGTTTTCCCAATCCAAAACACACTTTTTCCTACAGGCACAGGCAATAGTGATAGAAGGTAAAGTAGGTTTCGGGGAAGTCTCAAAATCCCAGGAATGGGTGGACGAAAAACCAAGTTTCATTTTTAGGAATGTTTTGTTCCTGAATTCCTAATTTTCCAGCAATTTTGGAGCATTTTCATATGGTCCCCTCATGATGCTTTTCTTTCATTTTGTTAGACATGACACAGTTTAAAATAACAGAACACTACTCAAATGTGTCATGTTTTGATATATTTTGATGACTTTTTATCGGGTGCATTATCTCGGGTAAAAATGATAAGCGATAGTGTTTTAGGGTCAGTTATAAATACAGCTCACCTAGTTTTACTGTGAATTTCTGAAGAAGAGACTCTGTGGTTTCATCCAGTGCAATGTCCAAAGGAACATCCCCATCACAGTTCACCGCAGAGAGACATGCGTCATGCTGCAGGAGGTACCTAAAACAGCAAACACAAGGATTAAGTAGCAACGAGGGACTTCAAATGGGGAAAATGTAATGCAAAACTGGGCTTTCCCTTATGATTCCAGCCAAATGGGTATATCGGTTTTTAAATAATTAGCCATACATGCATGATTGTGCCAGACCAAACCACTCAACTCGAACGTCGTGCTGCCAAACGCGGAAACAAGGTTTGTATTGTTGAATGCAGAAATACCCTGGCACCCACGCAGCATTGTGACGTCCCCACGGAGGCAAAGGACCCTTTATTAGGCAGCTGTTGTGCTACTCGACAGAAGAGGCTATAGAATAGAATAGAGTGTCGTCTACGCACTTCTAATTAAAGGGACTGACAAGTCATGACCGGGAACAGAGTGTGCGAGACAGAAACACAACCAGCACAGTGCGGTCAGGAATAGCTGGAAAAAACACCATCACACTGGTTTAGAAATTGAAAGTCCACAGCAGTCGTGTTACTCAGATGATAAACTGAAGTGAAAAGAAAATGACCAGTTTCCAAGTGTGTAAAATCTCCCATTTACACACTTGGAAAATGGTTAAATGTCTTGCCAAAGGACACAACAGCAGTAGAAGCTTGGGCAACTCTCTACAAACTGAGCTACTCCCGCCCCAATGGGAGAGTTCAAACAGTTAGTGAAGGTGTGTAGAAGTTCAAAAAAAAAAAGGCAAGGGTCATTCGATACAAAAACTCAATCAATATTGGTACAGATACTACACTTTCAGAGGTATCAGCAAGTACCTCAACTATCACCAAACCCCTACCGTGTGTGTATTGTTCGAAATAAGAAAGGCAAGAGAAGAACATGGTAGTGCTGTTGACTGCATCGTAGCTAATGAAGGCTCTGCAAAATCAAAAAACGCTTAATAGTCACGGAGCAAGAAAAAGGCTTAGCGTTATTTAACAGGCTTCGCTGTTTTTACTCACACCCCGTGGTATCGACTGGTATCAGCTGCTCTGAGCCAAAGTATCACATCAACACAACAATAACCAAGACAATTAGATTAGTTTTGATGGACGGTGTGTTGTGCATCTGAGAAAAGGTGTATAATTTCTTATTTGAAAAAGAACTGGAACTGTACATGAGAGGATAAAATGTTAGATAACTGTGCTAGTGACTACATCCAAGACTGATAGTTACATTTTAAGCAGCACACTGTAGCATGTAAACCGTTCCACTGTTTCGCCCCCGACACACATACCGTAAACACAATGCTTGCACAAATTAACTTACGCACACATACTTCACAGGTTGTAAAAAATCCCCAAACTACTGGAAACAACAACAAAAAGAACAGTGATGTACTGTAGTTTTCAAGCACAGTAACGACAGCTCTGCTCTGCATCATTGGCCTGAGTCTGGACTCCAACCATTTGCCAAATGTTCCTCCCTGCTGTCCCCGATTTCCTGTCACTGCTCCCCTGCCCCAAGGCCACTGAATCTCTTTAGGAAATAAATAGAAATAACAATAACAAACTGTAGGGCTGCAACTATTTCAGTGTAGTAGTCGACTGGACAGCTGTGCCTCTGAGGCGTTATACACCATTTTTAAAAATCAGATAGTGCGCATCCTTTTTTTAACCTAAGACCTGTGAATGGAGAATATTTATAAACAACAACCAGTGTGTATCAAAATCACAAAACGTGTCACATTTTGATTGAATTAAGGCATTGTCTTTGTGCTCAAACTTGTGCAGATTAGAACGATTAACACTGAATTGGTCGTACTTTACAGTTATCTGATCTTTCATTGCAGCCCCAAACGTCAGCGGTAGATTGAAGAAGGCTAAATAGACGTACAAAGCAGTAATCCAAATAATCACACAAGTACTTACTGACTTAGTGTTTGAGTGTATTAGCGTGATTTACGGTCAAGTGCTGGCGAAGAAATGACAATAAACAACAAGAAAATTCCAAAGAGAAAACACGATTCAAGTTATGAGACGTGTACCTCTACTCTACTTCAAAAAGGTTCTCAAGTACGTGACAGCGTTTGTCAACAGTGATAAGTACTAATGTAATGTTAAGTTTTAAGACAGTACTTACTCTGCGATGTCTGGGTAGCCGCAGGAGGCCGCCACGTGCAGCGGAGTCCACCCCTCCTGGTCCACCTGGTTCACGCAGGCTCCATTTCCCAAAAGAAACGTGACCATCTCCATACTGCCATCGATACAGGCCTTTGTCCCGGAGAAGAGAGAACACAGTTATCCTCATGTCAACAGTCTCTAAAATGTTATTACAACAGAGGGTTTCTCTAAACGTTTTCTGATGGAACATTAAAGGTATATTGAGGATTTTGACATAGGGCCTCATTTCGTAGTTATCCAGAGTGTTGTTGATGTCTGGAGATATGTTTTTCTTAAATTTATGCAGTTCTTATATTTGAAGAGTCTAGTGGCGCTAGGCTAGGGCAAGGCTAAAGCATTTCTATGGTAACAGCTAGCCTACATTAAAACAGTCTGACCCACTCCACAGTGCACCTGAGGTAAATAACTTATATTTTAGCAGCATCAGCTTCGTGGCTGTAAGCTAACTCAGCGGCGGAGTGATCTGCGAGAAAATAGTCCCTCAAAATGCGGTAATTCATGTGATACAAGGCCAGTTATATTTCAAAAATTATTCTATTAACACAGACATTTATATGGTTAGTCTGGTGTTATAAGTGATTTACCTCAGGTGCACTGTGGAGTGGGTCAGACTGTTTTTAATGCAGGCTAGCTGTTACCATAGAAATGCTTTAGCCTTGCCCTAACATAGCGCAACTAGACTCTTCAAATATAAGAACTGCATGAATTTAAGAAAAAAATATCTCCAGACATCAACAACACTCTGGATAACTACGAAATGAGGCCCTATGTCAAAAATCCTCAAATATACCTTTAAGCCATGATTCAGTCTTATTCCAGTTTTAGACTAGACTTTTAATTTTTAGTCAAGCCAGTTTAGTTCCAGATTGGTCCTTGTTCAGGCTACTTATACGTCTTGTTATTTCCATTTTCGAGCTAGACTTGCCCAGCGTAGCTTACTGGAGAATTAGCACGTTTTAGGATGCGCTTTACCTGGTGGAGAGCGGTAATCCCATCTGCGTTTGAACAGTTGACGACGTCCGGCCCGTCCTCTCTGTTCAGGAGCCGGGCCTCGGTCAGCATCACCTGGGCCTCCTCCGTGTCGCAACTCGCACAAGCCGCCAAAACACAGCCGCTCGGTCGAACCTCACGCGTTTCCTGAAAAAAAAAAAAGATTACACATTGTAAGTAAAATAAGATAGAACATTGTACTGACTTCTGATCAGCTGTAATGTTTATTCAGATGGCAGCAGGTCAGCTTACCCCCGCCTTCACCCAAATCTAAAAGCTTCTGTACTGGAGCTAAGACCAACAAAACTCATCTAAGCTTCTTCCTTGTTATGATTGTCGTTTTTGGTTGCGTTTGCATCACGTTTTGTTGCCTATTTGACATGTTTTGGTCCCATTTTTGTGGCTTGATCACAGTTATGCTACACAACAAAAAACCCGGACAAAAAACACATGACAAAAACGTGATTAAAAACGGTCTTAGCTTTCAAATGAGGCGTACATTGGCCTAAGCTCTAGTCAAGAAGCTGGAGAAAATGTGCTTGGTTAAGACGGGGGTTTAAACACGCATCCACACGGGCTAGGTGGGTGAAGTGTCTTGCCCAAGGACAGTGCATCAAGGGATCCAAGATTTGAACCACCAACCTGAAGTAAATCTGGCACAGTGGGCAACTTAATATTTATAATTCAAAGCGTTTTTTTGCCTTTTGATGAATTTATAACATGAACCCGGACTTGGGGGACAAGTATGCTCCTTAGGCAACGCTACGACTGGGTAATAACAGTTTATAAGCGATAATAACGTGGTAGTTATGGGAGAGATGTTGAGGCATTCGCGGATGATTCACAATGACAAACAATAAAGCTGAGACAATGTAGCACGATGCGGCTATATTTACCTCCTCTGCTACTTTGACACAATTGCGAGAGGAGGAAGTTGTGAAATGACTAAAGTTTAACAAAAAAACCACCATGGAAGTCTGCGCTACAGTCTCTTCCCTTTGGTCACGAAAGCGCTTGACAGGCTGCAAGTGTGGGTGCTTATTTCGCTGCTGTTGAACTGAGCTGTTCCAACTCGTTACTACACAGATGCCTACACCCTTCACAAACCCACGCACAAAGCTCGATTTTAGCCCGCTTTGAACGCCACACACGGGTCGCAATGTAATTAATCCATCCAAAACGAGCTCTCCTACCGTCTTTTGAGCAGGGGGCTGATTTGATCTCCTTCCCCGGACTCGGGCTCGTTTGTCGGCAGCTCGCAGTGCTTGGCCTCCGGGTCCAGGGGAGCTCTCTCGCCGAAGTCGCCCCTGCACCTCCGCCGGGCACCGCGGAGGCTTTGTCCGTACAGGAGCCGGCCCATCGCTTGAGCTGCTCCTGCCGCTTGGTCGTGGCCGAGTCCCCCATGACTTTAAGCGCGGAGGAGGACTGCGATTTTAAAAATAAAACACGCAGCGCAGGGAGGGAAGGACACACCCTCCATGTGTGCACTTTCACTTCCTGGTTGTGGATGTTCAAAGAGAGGAGGAGGAAGAGGCGCGTGCCCGTGGGAGTCGGGGGCGCGCGCCGCGGTGACGTCAACGCTTGTTTTATTTTATTTATTTATTTTAAATTTTCTATGCTAAACAAACGCTCCAAGTCGCCTCAAGTTCGGCAAGCTGCATACCTTTTTTATTGAAGAAAAAAACATGTACAATTCAAGTCATAACAACTAAAAAAAGCAAGGACCTTTTAACCTCTTAAAGGGATATTTCAGGATTTTTGACATAGGGCCTCATTTCGTAGTTATCCAGAGTGTTGTTGATGTCTGGAGATATTTTTTCTTAAATTAATGCAGTTCTTATATTTGAAGAGTCTAGTTGCGCTAGGCTAGGGCAAGGCTAAAGCATTTCTATGGTAACAGCTAGCCTGCATTAAAACAGTCTGACCCACTCCACAGTGCACCTGAGGTAAATCACTTATAACACCAGACTAACGATATAAATGTCTGTGTTAATAGAATAATTTTTGAAATATAACTGACCTTGTATCACATGAATTACCGCATTTTGAGGGACTATTTTCTCGCAGATCACTCCGCCGCTGCGTTAGCTTACAGCCACGAAGCTGATACTGCTCAAATATAAGTTATTTTAAATGCAAATGGTTAAAATTATTCTATCGACACAGACATTTATATCGTTAGTCTGGTGTTATAAGTGATTTACCTCAGGTGAACTGTGGACTGTTAAAAAACAGTCTGGTTTTTAATGCAGGGTAGCTGTTACCATAGAAATGCTTTAGCCTAGCGCAACTAGACTCTTCAAATATAAGAACTGCATTATTTTAAGAAAATAATATCTCCAGACATCAACAACACTCTGGATAACTACGAAATGAGGCCCTATGTCAAAAATCCTGAAATATCCCTTTAACCCCCACTGTAACGCGTGGTGGTGAATGCGGAGGTAGCTAGCCATGGACGTGTGCGGCTGGATAGCGAAGGAGCAACCAGGTTTCCACAAGACACTTATTTATTTGCATTACCACTTGTTACACATTAGCACAGCGGTCTGCGTACACGCGGCCGAGTCCATGACAGAAGTACGAAGAGAAAAGAAGTGGAGGAGTGACCTATTGACCTAACAAATGAAGGAGGCGCCACCTTGTGGAGCTATACCAGCATGACAGTCAAAAGTGAGTGTTACATAGTCCCCCCTGGTGAGAAAAAGGCTGTCCCCAGCCGTACACAGTTGAGGAAGCAATATACCATACCTATTAACATTCTATACATAGATTACAGTTAAAGGAATAGCATACACAGGGCTATGACCAAACAAAAAGAAAAAAATTGACCTTGGAGTCGTGGCAAAATAAAGTCGAGTGGAATTTTTTCTTCTTTTTACAAGAAATGTGAACCTTAACTGGCAAAAGGCACAACACATGGGCTGAGTAGAAAAAACAAAAATGTCTACACCCTTGCAACAATAAAATGTAGATTAACAATGACAAAAAAAATAGTCATAACCAAAACCTTCACTTTAGATCAAGTCTGTCAGTGTGAAAAACATTAGTCCACTTTTTGTCATTCCAACCAGACGTAATCCTGGGGCAACGCCTGGGCCTGAGGTTGTAATGGTCTGTAGGAACAGTGTCTGGGTCAGACCTGGCTGAAAGAGCATGGGAACAGTGTCAACATCGGTTTCAGAGTCTATGTCCGGTAATCCAAAGGGAAATGGATCAGAGTCAGTTTCAGTGTCTGTGGGTGGGGCCTGAGGGGCAACAGTGTCATTGTTCAAAACCTCAGAGGTCCCACTCTCATCAGGAGAGGAAACTGAGTGTCCTTTGGAGGCGAGAGAGTCCCAAGTATGGAATGGTTGCATATTCACAATGTGATAAACACCAGCATCTGTACCAGAGTCGACCCAAGTCAGTTTGTAGTTTACAGTACTGAGTTTCTGAGATACACGCAGTGGTCCTTCAAACAGTGGTGCAAGTTTAGCTGTAAAGTTAGACTGAGCGTCAGACCTAGGGTGCGTCTTAACTCTAACAAGGTCACCGACACTAAACGTGGCATGTCGACGTCTCAAGTCATAGTAGTGCTTTTGTCTGTCATGACTATAGTCAAGAGCTGCTCTGGCATGGTCATGAGCTTCCTGTAGGGAGGCTCTGAGAGTCTCAGGGTAAGGTACACCTGGCTCATCAACACCGTCACAGGAGGGTTGTGTGATAAGGTCAAGTGGGGTGTCCAACTCACGACCATAAAGCATCATGGAGGGAGTCTGTCCAGTACTGTCATGTGGGGCGGTACGTAGAGCAAAACAATCTGAGGAAGGTACTTGTCCATGAAGTATGTTTGTCACCTACATAAGCGCGGATGGCAGTTTTCAGAGTCCGGTTGACACGTTCAGTGGCATTAGTCTGAGGGTGGTATGCCGTAGTGAGTCTGTGTACAGAGCCTAAGGCTGAAACAACATGTTCAAACAGTTCACTCACAAAGGAGACCCTCTGTCAGAAATCAGGTAAGTGGGGGCACCGTGTCTAGCAAAAATGTCAGTCACAAATTTACCAGCTGCTACCTGCGACGTAGCTTCCCTGACGGCACTTGCTTCGACCCACTTAGTCAAATAGTCAACAAAACAATCAAGTACGCATTACCAGCTGGGGTGCGGGGTAGGGGGCCAACAAAATCTACACCTACATACTCCCAGGGTTTCTGAGGCACAATGGGAACCATAAGACCTGCAGGTTTCTTCTGACATGGCTTAGTGAACTGGCAGACTGAGCATGACGTTACATAGCGTTTTACATCAGCGGCCATTTTGGGCCAGAAAACCTTAAACGCAGTCTAGCTAACGTCTTAGAAACACCAAGGTGACCTGCGGTGGGGTGGTCATGGTAATAGACTAATAAGGTACCTCTAATAGAAGTAGGGGCAAACAGTTTTAGCTCTTTCAAAGGGTGCAAAGCACATTTGGACTTACAGTCTTTGTAATACAGAAGAGAATCATACACAACATACTGTAACACATTGTCACTGTCCGAGTTGGTCTGCGAATCTGCTTCAATATCTCTGAGTAAGGGGCCTGTGACAGGGTCATCTAGCTGTAGCTGTCTCAATTGCGGACGATCAGCTAGCATAACAGGGGCAGGGCACGAATGTCCAAACTGCCAATGACAGCATGTTCTGGTAACAGATCTGTCGGACTATCACAAGTCAGAGGTAAGGGGTTGCGGGACAGTGCATCCGGCACCTTGTTGTGAGTGCCAGGTTTGTGCACTATCGTGAAGTCAAAGTCCTGTAGGCGAAGTGACCAGCGGGCAAGCCGGCCAGTCGGGTTTTGACGAGACATGAGCCATCTGAGACTATTGTGGTCAGTAAAAATAGTGACATGCATACCTTCAACATATGGACGAAAGTGCTCCAGGGCCCATATCACAGCAAGGCACTCCTTTTCTGAAGTGCAGTAGGGAAGTTCAGCTTTGTGAAGGGAGCGACTAGCAAAGGCCACAACATACTCACGACCCTTGTCATCCTTTGCATTAAAGCTGCGCCCAGACCAACGTCACATGCGTCGGTGTGAATGAAAAAAGGGCGTTTGAAGTCGGGAAATGACAGGACAGGGGCCGACGTGACATGGTTTTTCAAAATGTCCATGGCTCTTTGGCAGTTGTCGTCCCAGCGGAAAGCGGTGTCCTTTCTTGTGAGAGCATGAAGGGGTTCAGCATGGCGGGCGTAATCCAGAATGAAGCGGCGATAATATCCGGTCAGGCCGAGGAACTGTCGGACGTGTTTCACCGTGGTCGGGGTACTAAACTCCTTGACCGCCTTAACTTTGTCCGGATCCGGTTTAACACCCGATGATGTAATGCGGTAGCCGAGGAAGGTGAACTCTTTGAGGCAAATTGGCACTTTTGAGTTTCAGGGACAGGCCAGCAGCTTGGAGTCTGTCCAGCACTTCCTCAAGATCCACCAAGTGCTGTTCGAAAGTAGGCGAGGCAATAACGATGTCATCTAGGTAGACAGCACACGTTTTGTAAATGAGGCCGGCAAGTACTGAGTTCATGAGTCTTTGAAAAGTTGCGGGCGCGTTGCAAAGCCCAAAGGGTAGCACCCGAAACTGGAACAGACCGCAGTGTGAGATGAAGGCAGTTTTAGGTCTAGAGTCTTCTGCCACAGCAACTTGCCAATAGCCTCGTGCTAAATCTAATGTAGAGACAAATCTACCCCTTGCCAAAAAGTCTAAAGACTCATCCACTCGAGGTAAGGGATAAGAGTCTTTTTGCGTTACTTGGTTGAGACCTCGAAAGTCTATGCAAAATCTTGGGTCAGAGGCTGCTCTGTTGACGATGACTACAGGTGCAGCCCAAGGACTTGTGGAAGGTTCAATGATATTGTCCTTTAGCATTTGCTGCACTTGCTCCTCAATCACACGTTTCTTAGCAGGTGACGTGCGATAAGGTGGGAGATTCACAGACTTTGCATCACCAGTCTCTATGACATGTTCGTGAGAGCTGTTTGACCAAGATGACCATCAAACATGGGGCCAAACTCGGAGAGCAACCCGAACAAAGCGTCTTTGTTTTCCTCTGAGAGGCTTGCTTCCGACACTTTAGCTGCAAGGTCTGAAGTAAGTGCATCCATTGACATTACTGTTTCAGTTGAATGTGAGTACTCGTTTTGACAGTCCTCATCCTCCTCCGCAAGAGGGCAGGGGATGTCGTCCATGTAGACAGTTCTTGTGGGAATGTGAATAGACACAGAGGCTCTTGTCATAAAATCCATTCCCAGAATGAAAGGAGAAGACAACTTAGGTATTACTGCAAAACGCTGGTAAAAGTTTTTGTTCATGAATCCAATATTGAGCCAAGTGACACCTTCGGGAATACAAGGAGCGTTGTTAGCAAGGTTAACTGCAGGGCCAGACCACTCACTTGTTTTGTCGGGGTAGGCGCCATTGACTTGAATAAGGTCTGCTCTTACAGCTGAGAGTGAAGCACCCGTGTCAAGAGTAGCATCCACAGAAGTAGAATTGAAGTTCACTTTTGTTCTCAGAGGAGTATTCCAGTGGACTTTGGAAAAATTGTCCTCTAAATGTCCAAGCATAGGTCCATCTTGAGATAAAGGAGGCGAGTGAGGCACATTTAGCGACTGGAGGGAGGTTGGCCTCGGCGAAACGTCCTCCCCCCTTTGTAGTTTCCCGACTGCTTGGTTTGTGGCATGGCTGTGGTGCGGTCATTACCAGTCTTTTGTGGATCTGAGTCCGGAGAATCTGCCGCTGGAGAAGCCTGAACACGGCTAGGCCCCACCACATCCTCAGCGGTTGGAGTTGAAGAAGGTTTGCTGTTGCAGTTTGGGCAGGTGCGAGTGGTGAACCCTGGTTGAGAGCATTTAAAGCAGTAAGGTTCAGATTTACGCTGCTCTTTATAACGAGAGGACGTCCGCGATCCACTTGGTCCGAGCACTGAATGGAGCTCATGAGCGCGCAGTAAAAGGTCCATGACAGAAATTATGTTTGCGCCATACAGTGCAACTCTGTATTTCTCAAGAGAGTGCTTGCTAATTAGCTCAATTTGCTCTCTTTCTGGAGGTGGGCTTTTCAGTTTGTTAAACTCACTCAACATGTGGGCAACAAAGGTCGGGAGTGGTTCATCCTGAGCCTGGACACGATCCAAAAGTCCCCTGAGAATGCGTTCCTGATTGTCAGAAGGCAGAAAAACTGTCTTGAATAGCTGACAGAACTGAGCCCACGAGGTGATGTGGGAGCTTAGGGCTTTGAACCATTTCCTAGGCTCTTTTGAAAAAAACGTGGCAGTTCATTTAGTAATTGTCCATCAGTCAGGTTCAGTGAGAATTTGTATGTGCCAACTGCTTGTAACCAGTCCTCAGGTTGCACCTTATCGTCATCCGCAAACACAGGAGGCTCTAGTTTAGCGTGATGCAAAGCTGCTGTGATCACTCTGGAAGTGTTGCTGAGCTCCAGTGAGTGAGATGGAAGAAAAGGATTTGTAGGAAGGAACGGATTGGTAGGCAGGAATGGATTAGTATTGTTGTTGTTAACTGCACGTACAGCTCTGTTCGTAGCAGGAACGTAAGGCGTAGACGTAGCCATTGGGAAAACAGGTGACTGTAGGACAGCAGGAGGAACAGGATTTTCCTTGTTGAGACGGTCCCACTGCTTTAGCATACTCTGCTGCATGCTGAGGGAGTCACGTAAACAGCCGCCAAGTCTGTCCACTTCTGCTCGTAAGTCCACTACTTCCTGTCGAATGTCAGGGTTATTATCTTCGACAATACTGTACATAGGCACTGAGGTAAGCT
Source organism: Neogobius melanostomus (assembly GCA_007210695.1). Taxonomy (NCBI): domain Eukaryota; kingdom Metazoa; phylum Chordata; class Actinopteri; order Gobiiformes; family Gobiidae; genus Neogobius; species Neogobius melanostomus. The sequence goes on from VHKM01000153.1 coordinate 2,208,349, forward strand.
CCATGTCCGAATCAAAGTCTGGGAAGTGTGCCATTGCGCTTTCCAAAAATAAGTTTCGCACAGTCCTTTTACAGAGAAAAAAAAAATCAGTCAGACTGAGCTATGCTGACAAAAATGCAAAAAACGCGTGCAAAAACACTAGTCAAAACTAAATTTGGAAAAACTGCTGACTAAAAACTCATCCAAACTAAACTGAGATCGGAGTAGCTACGTAATAACAAAAAGCATGGCAGAAAAACAGAGCTCAATGAAAAAACTCACAATAATCCCTCGTGGATCCAAAAAAAAAAATCTAGCGAGTCCAGAGAAAAAACGTTCGGGCGCCAGTTGTAACGCGTGGTGGTGAATGCGGAGGTAGCTAGCCATGGACGTGTGCGGCTGGATAGCGAAGGGAGCAACCAGGTTTCCACAAGACACTTACACCGGGATTCCACATCTCACGTCACCGCCCCGCTCCAGCCCGCCGCGGGCCGCCTCCGAAGGATTCCGAAATCAAACGCCCACTGCACACGTCTTGCTCCGTCTGGGCTCCACTCCGCCCAACCGCGGAGCTGAGGAGAGCATGCGCAAGACGTACGAGATCACGCGATAAAATGTGTGTACAAAAATGCACGTAGGACAGAGTTAACAGTGTGTAAATAGTTTATTCAGTATTATTACAGGCTCAATGCAATTATATTTATTTATCAAAGAAAGTGACTCATTGATGTATTTTAAAAATATATTGTAATGTAATTTTGTGATTTACAAGTAGTCTACGATTTAAAAAATATTATATATAGCACAGCTTTAATGTAAATATATGTATAAAAATACTTTATATGTTTGAAACGTTCTGTATTTATATTTCTACATTTTATTTCGAAAATCCGGATGTTGTTTCCGTTCTCTTTCCTGTCTTCTGGTGCGTTCTGAACTGTTGAGCTTGATACGGACGGAGCTGACGGGGCGCAGACGTAGCTGAAAATAGAGTTGGTCCGTATTTTTATCGTGCCAAGGCGGAGAGGCGGAGCGGCGACGTTGGCCCTCGGAGCGGAGTGGACGATGTGGAATGTTTCTGAACGTTCAAAATAGCAACGTATTTGCTGCGGCGGTCGGGGCGGAGTGGAACGGAGTGGAACGGAGCGAGCACGGGGAATGTGGAATCTGGGGGTTATTTATTTGCATTACCACTTGTTACACATTAGCACAGCGGTCTGCGTACACGCGGCCGAGTCCATGACAGAAGTACGAAGAGAAAAGAAGTGGAGGAGTGACCTATTGACCTAACAAATGAAGGAGGCGCCACCTTGTGGAGCTATACCAGCATGACAGTCAAAAGTGAGTGTTACACCACCTGAACCAAGCACATTTTCTCCAGTTTGGTTTTACCCAAATCTAAAAGCTTCTTGAAAAATCATCAAAATAGCGAAGAAAAAGAAGAGACGTAAACAAGGACAAAAACACGACAAGAAAGTGACAAAATGTACTAAATAAAGCAATAAAAACATGACATAAATGCAACGAAAAAGTGCAAAAGTGCAGTTCTTCCACTATGTGTGAATAATGTATTTACCCATTACAATTACAAAGTCCACAAGAAGAAGTTTTTGAGTCCAAATTGTCCATAAAATAAATGGTACATTGAAGGTATATTTTGAATTGAAAAATAAAATGTTCGATTGTTTCTTTTTCTGTTGAGCAAAAAGTACATTGTTTTTTTCAAGTTCAAAATTAAACCGTTCATGTAAAAAGTCTGCAACAGGGTCAATACCAGAAATTATCTTGAAATGTGTCTCTTTCCCCTTAGGCGCAAGAGTCAGCGCGTGTGTTTGTAGCGCAGCTTTGGGAGGAAACTCAAGTGGACACAAGAAACCTGTGCTTTTCCTGTCATTGTGCCACTGTTTGACTTTATGGACCATCTGTAAAAATATAATGAAACGTTCCCCAAAGAAAAGGTTTGGGTCAGGTCTATAAGCTCTGGCTATTGTTCTTTCAAAAGCCTAAACGCTCTGTGTAAGAAATATTTAGCCAAGTAAGTAAGCATCCACAGTGGAGCTAATCTTGCCTTTGCCAGAAGTGGGTAGAGTAGCCAAATAATTACTGAAGTAAGAGTAATGTTACTTTAAAATAATTATACTCAAGTAGAAGTAAAACGTTCGCAAGTAAGAGCAAAAAAGTACTTGGAGAAAATGTTAATTGAGTAATGTGAGTACTGAGTAACTGTTTGAGTGTAAAAGTTTGATTTATGTTTGATTTATTTTGTAATGAAATAAATTATGAGAAACCAAACAATGTGAAAATTAAAGAAAATACTATAAAAACCCATAAAAAGAAATAATTATGAAGAATTAAGTAACAAAACACAGAATACAGCTTTTTTACATGTCAAAATGAAGATTTGTCACTTAAAGATTTACTCTCAGTGGCACAAGCTACTATTTTTACGCTCAAGTAAGAGTATAACTACTTAACTTTAATATTACTCAAGTACAAGTAAAAAGTACTGTATGAAAAAACTACTTTTAAAGTAAAATGTCACTGAGTACTACCCACCTCTGCCGATCCCTGATGTTCTCAAACCAGTAGTATGGTATCTGATCCACTGTTGGTCCTTGGGCATCTTGGTATTTGAGTTGTCCGCACGTCAAACTGCTTTGGTTAGTCATTATTTAGAAAATAATATGGTTTAGGTTTACACCCAGTTTACTCATTTATCCCGGGTGTAGGCCTGATGGTACTTGTAGCCGAAAGCAAAATATGGCAGGCTGTACAGGTATAAGGAAGAAACGTTTCACATTTGAAATGTTCCAAAACCAAATTAACAACCTAATCCTTTATCAAGAAGGTCACTGCACTCTCTGTCTGAAGTTTTCACACATTAATAGGTAAAAACAAAAACACGTTCATATAATATTCTGTTTTGTTCACACACACAGGTTATTTAATCAAAACAAACCATTAATGCCAGGGTTTATAGGCATACCTGTTTATCAACAAACATGGTTAAAGTCATTCATCGCTGAAAAAAAAAAAAACAGGACAATGGACTATTATGTTAAGCCATGCTGTTTAGTCAGAAAATGTTTGCTCACTGTAATAAATGGCTACTGAATAGACATTTAGAATAGAATAGACAATAGAGATAATTAATCCCAGATACATTTATTGATAGACCTATGTGTACAGTCAGACAATCTGCAATAAGATCAAAGTTAATGTGACCCAGAGTTGATGCTTGTCCAGGAACATAACAGCTTTGGTCGCTGTTTACTGGTGTCATAACCACTTCCCTTTGGTTAACATACTGTTGCAGTCACACCCAACAAAGCCGTAAAGCTATAGCCTAAAGACAAAACTTAGTAGCCCTTTTAAGTGTGGGGTAAAGGTGTAGGCAGGAGGCTGATCTATAAATTGTTGTTGTCAATGAAATATTCTACTTTCACATTTGAGTAGAGGCTAATCAATGGGAACAAACCTAAATCTTCTACTCGAGTCTAAACCAGGGATTCCCAAACATACTGTCAGTGTCTGAAATGTCTTTATTTTAGAATATCATTTTTATATAAATCGCAGTTTTGACCAACTTCAGTTTAATATGATTTGTAATAATAATACATTTTATAATAATAAACACATCAAAAGTACTTGTAGTTAGTGGCATAATGTTTAAAAGGTAAGATAAAGGTTGGAATCATCTTGTAAACCCCATGAGTGTCAGTAGATGGCAGAGTAAAACAAAAACAGGACTGAAAAAGGACCAATCCTAAAGAACAAAGCAATCTCTACAGTGTACTTTTAGTTGAGTTTACCCAAAGCAAGAATAACACTTATCACTACATTTAAAGGTTGAAGCTTGTAAGATTTTACTAGTAAATATTTAATAAATATGTCCTTTTTGTTTCAAATGTAAATAATGTTGATTTATTCAAGTTGTTGTTTTGTTTCACAAGACAATTATCCAATCAGAAAGCAGAATCATCCTACACTTTTAAAGATGTCACTGATCCTCCAATCAAGTCCAAATGAGTGCAGCCTGTGCAGGCCTCCTGCAGTTCCTGCTGAGTGACCTCTGGGTCTAAATCGTCTTGCTCTTGCCTAAATCAGGGTATAAATGATCAGCCAGTAAACCTAGATTCAGAAGAATCCGTACCACATTTTTAGAGGTATGTCTGTAGAGGATATACATTAGACATTTTAAACAAAAGCTTTTTACTTGGCCACAAGCCATTAATGTTATTTTAATCAATTAACCTGTTAAGAATTAAATCAATATGATCGTCTTTCCACTGACCGCTATAGCCTGTAAACACAGCGCGGTCTCGGGGTCAAACTCCACATAACATGGTATTTTGTTGTCTATGTTGCTCATAGTGCTCAGGACCGCTGCCTTTGGCCACCAGCAAACCAGAAAACTCTGCTTAAACGTAAGTGTAATTCTCTCATTGCCAAAATTTGGCATAACAATATTTACTTGGCTAATTTCCCAGTACATGTGTATAGAATGGCCTTTGTTATGGACATGAGGCTCAACTGTTTTATTTTTTTAATAAATAATTCTGCGTTTGGCACAACAGAGTCAGTCTTATTCTTTAATTTTGTATCCTCCTTAGCCAATGTAAAATATGAATATCCAACTTTTTAAAGAAATGTGTAAAATGTGCAATATTTAGGCCACTGCCATGTTGTGGTTCCTGATCATTATCATCATCGTCTGAAAAGAAGATGAAATGTGGTTAGATTTATTTTACATATCAAGATGAGATTAACCCTATGTGTTTGAACAGTTGTCTTTGCTGTAACAGTAGCTTGCTTGTGTGTGCAAATAAGTGCTGTTGGTGCTTCAAGCTAATGTAAATCTTTGAACATGAAGGCTAATCAAGATCATGTCAGTGTCTCTGTACACGTATTTATTATAAACTTTGTATATTTGCTTTTATTATTGCAAAAAATAGTTTTATCATCACGTAGCTCAAACTGACACTATGCTCATGTGGGCCTATGTCCTTATTTCTCAGGATGTTCCCAGTAAACCCCTCTCTGGCTGATTGCCTTCCTGGTCACTCTCTCACGCGCATGGCCCGGGAGTGGCTGGCAGAGGACACCCCAAATTTTGACCCTGCCGGAGTTTGTGTGGGAACCAGACAAATGGAGGCGAAGCTGCTGTGTAAAACTCCTCTCAGTGTCCTGGCCGGGAGTCCGTTCTTCACTGCGGTGTTCAGGGAGGTGGGCTGCTCTGTGGACTGGAGATACCTGGACGGAGACCACTTAGGTAGGTATTGGGTAATATGATGTTGGCTTAATTTATATACTGACATACAAATGCAATCAAGAGAGACTCCAAATAAGATTTAAGTGCAATGAAAAGTTTATTTATAAACTTTGATGCTTTGACCTAGGCCAGAAGAGATGGGTCTGGGTGCTCTTGGTAAGGAAATGGATGATTCTGAGGTGACTGATGGTCCTGCTGTTGAGATTGAGCTGTGGGGCAGGGGAGGCTCAATATGATAGAAACTGAATCTTGGTCTGATCTGATCACTGTTATAATTCCAGGGATATTTTTAATTGATGCTCGAACACAGACACTTCTCTATTCACTCCTGTTGGTCAGTCTCCTCAGGCTCTGAGTGAGCGACGTGATTTAACCAGTTATGATTGAAGTGTGAACTTTCAGAAGCAGCAGATGGGTTTAGTAACCTCTTAAGCTAATTATGCTAGTCTAGTTGGAGACTCGAGATGTCTCCGAGGCGTCCCCTGGAGATGAGGCGAGTCTCCAGGTAGTCTTGGTGAAAACACATGTTCGATTTATCGGAGACTACAGACACTGTTATGAAATAGGGCCTTTGTCTGCGCGCATTCAGTCAGAGTTGCGGAGACAGCCAGTCACTCTCTCCAGTGAGATAGGCCCTTAAGTGCACACAAATCAATATGTATCCAAAATTGTGATCTATGCTCTAAGAAATTGGTGATTGTATGGATATTGCACACCCATAAGGCATGTTGCCTAAACTCATTCATTCAAAATTTTGTGCCTGATCTGGATTCACACAAATGGACAGTCCTAGAAAAAGGTGACTGGCGACTAGATTGATTCTACGATAGAACATTTTTACTTTGGACTGAGAGCTTTCACAAACCAATGGACCATGATTTTAATGATCTTCAAATTTCACACCTCATCAAATTTGTTCTTTTTGGTTTTTTTTATAATGCTGGACAAAGTTGAAGAAAGCATTTGTGGTTTTGTTTGCAGGTGCAGATGCCGTCACCCTGACCGCTGTAGTGAAGGGCCCAGTGAACGGCATTCTTATGGGGGAGAGACCGGCGCTGAACTGTTTGGCGCGCGCCTCTGGGATAGCCACACGCTGCGTTACACTCCGAGCTATGGCTGCTGAAGCGGGATGGCACGGACAGGTGGCGGGAACGAGAAAAACCACCCCAGGTTTCCGTTTAGTGGAGAAATACGCCATGGTGGTTGGAGGGGCATCCACGCACCGACACGACTTGAGTGGGCTGGCTATGATCAAAGATAACCATATTTGGTCTTCAGGCAGCATCAAAAGGGTAAAATAAAACAAGGGCTTGACCTGTCACTTTGCATCCCATGAGTCTATATCATTAGTTTCACATTTTGAAACTGAATTACAGATATAAATGAACTTTTTCATGATATTCAAATTTTTAGTTCCATTTACAGTATAAGAAGCTGTTAAGATACTTGATTTTTTAAAATATTTTTTTGTATATTTTGAAAACTAAAAATGTGTTTTAAACAATTGCCTAGTGTTGAATATCTTCTTGTTCAGCAAATATGTGACCGCTAGGAGGTAATTTAGTAAGTGCTTTATTAGTCATTCTACAATTATACAACAAAATTGCCTTTAGGTGTTGGGTTAGTCCTGAGCCGCTGTGACTAAACTCATGGGCCAACCTGACCAGCATGTTTTTCGAGGTAGTGGAAACCAGAGTACCCAGAGGAAACCTGGCCAGCTGCCTTCAGTTATCCTCTGAAACAGTGCACCGCCTCCTGGGTTTGTCCCTGTTTCAGAGCGTGGTGTCCTGCACTGGTCAGCTCCTCTTTCTCCTGCACAGCTCCCTCCGCTCAAGTCTTTCACCATCTTCTGGGAAGAGGATGGCAGACAAATATAATCGGTCTTATTCAGAGAACAAACATTGGTGAAAACAATGGATGGATTTCTGTGGATACCTCCTCGTTAACTCTATTTCTGTAGCGCCTCTTGCGACGCCTCCACTGTGCTGCAGATGTGGGGGGCTCTTTGTGCCTCTTCAGTGTTTCAGAAGAGGAAATTTGTAGGTCTCAAATATATTTGGCTCATAAGCTAGCTGTTTTCCTTAGAGTACCTAAACGAGCGTGCCAAAGCCTTTCCCCACCACAAACAAAAGTCAAAAATTGCCGTGAAAGAGGCAGTCTCTGAAGTTTGGAGGTGACATGCAGGGGGTGAGTGTGTGTGGGGCTCGATTGACCTCGACATTTGCATTGGCACAATCACAGCAGACAGATTACGTGGGAGGGACTTGGTTATAAACCACAGGGGCAGGACAATGGGCAGCACCTGATGACGATGTGTGGAGCTGGTGCGGCTTATGACGTTCTGTAGAGGCCGTGGACACGTCTCCAGTCAATCAGGAAATTCTAATTTAGTAGCAGAGTTTACCCTGAAGGGGGCGCAACACATTCATTTTCAGGCCAAAGTTAGGATTTAACACATGTTTGCGCTATAATGTCAGGGACCAGTAGACAACACTATGAGACACCCATTGAGACAGTTTATCAGTAAAAAAAAAAAAACAACTTGATTTGGTGTTCAGTTGCTCCTTTTTAAAAATAAAACTGGGTCCTTCATGGCTAGTACGGACTCTCTGTAGTTAACGTCTTGGAGTGTCAAGTGTTATATAAAACCGATTAATTTTATGTCCCCTGTGTTGTCCAGGCAGTGAGAACAGTCCGATCAGTGTGTGGCTTCAGCAGTAAGGTGGAGGTGGAGTGTCGGGCGGTGGAGGAGGGCGCAGAGGCAGCGGCGGCAGGAGCTGATATTGTCATGTTGGACAACTTTAAACCTCCGGTACATCCTTTAAATTGGCTCTTAAGGTGTATTTACAGCATGTGTTACTCTTTTGTAACGGACATACATTTTGAGGGTTTGTTTGGATCATTTTTAATATTTAGAGAAGTGTCTAGATTAATCAGATGGAAATCACCTTGTCTGTCAGTTACAGTTCACTTGGTGTTTTCAAAGCAGATATTGTGAATTATTCTTTTAATCAGACCATTGCAGTGTCTATGTTCACATGTTTTGGATTCTTTAAAAGAAAACAGAATGCTATACTGTCCAAAGTATTATATGGATAATGCATATGATTAATTAATTAATTACCAGGAGCTCCACGCTGCCGCTCAGACGCTCAAACAGGCCTTTCCCTCGGTGCTGATTGAAGCCAGTGGAGATGTGACCCCACAGAATATAACGCAGTATCTCTCTCCCTGCATCGACATAGTCTCTTTGGGCTGCATCACACAAGGCTGCCCAGTGGTGGACTTCTCCCTGAAAGTCGTCAACTGAGGTCATTATAAAGGATCCATATCTTACCAAGTAGTTAAATAAATGCTTACACATATCTAATTTCAGGAACAACTATGGACAATACTCCTTCAGTCAGCTCAGCAGGGCCTGGATCCCCCTGCCTGGGCGTCAGAATGTTGCTAACACTGACTGTTCAAGGAGGCCATGGCGAAACACCTGCCCGACAGCTGTCATCAGGGTGAGGGCTGCTGCCTCACACCAATGCTTTGTGTGCTTGGGTGACTTTTGTTTTTGTGAACTATCTGAAAACTAGTGTTCTGCAGATTTTTAAAATCTTTTCCTTGTAAAAGTCAAATAAAATTGAAATGAAATTAAGGATTATTGCCTCATTGAATTTAACACCTACTTTGAGATGTTTACATCTGTTAAATACCCCCATGGCTGTTTGATAAAGGCACATGTCAATTGCAATTATATTTCAAGCATGTCTTTAATTCATTTCTTTGAGAAAGTATGATCTGAAGCCAGACATTGGTGATATTTGACATTTATCTGCTAAATGAATCTGATTTGTGAAACTACTGTAATAGGCTGTAACCGGGGCTCAACTAACAGCAGGCCTCCTAAAATATATCACCAAATTAAATCATTTTATTACAGGTAAGTGGCGTATTTGAGCAGTAAACATTCTGCTCAAAAGGAGTGGGCTGAAGCAAATGCTAATGAGCGCCTACCCCCCAAACCCGGTATAATAGAACTTATTTCACAATGTACAATGTTAAAAGGAACAAAACAAAGGAACAGCAAAAAAAATTAAGTGCACAGTCTGGTCATACAATTGTCAAGATGACATTTACATTAAGATTACATGACTGAAACTAATGTACTATATACATTCCCCCAAAGGAGTAATAAAATTACTGTAACAAAGATAAATCTATATAATGAAATCTTAGTCACATGCACGAACCCTGCAGCATGCATCAGTTTCCACAGCAATAATATATTTTTGCTGGGAGCGGGACATCATTTGCTCAGACAAGAGGAACGGACAATGAACCAAACATCACAGGGAAAGACTGGATTTTCAGGAAATAAAATGCTCTAAGAAAACGGACTCCCATGTAAATGAAACCTTATCAGTATAAAAAGGTAAAAATGAAAAGACAATGTTAATATAACTATGTTGCACAATAAATAAATTGGCTAATAAAACTACAATATGTAACTGTTCTGTTACTGTTTACAGCAGGGGTGTCCAAACTTGTGCATACTCCACACCTTTATTTAGGCTTGGAACCTTAATGTAGCTCTGTCTCACAATAACATTCTAGTTTTTGATGTTTTAAATCAAGTGGAATTATTAAACTTGTAAAAAGTACCATCTCCAGCGATGTTTGCCAAATCAATAAGAAGCCTGAGGGCCATCAAATGGTGAGGGCCGCACTTTGGGCACCCCGGTATACAGTATTTATGTCTTTACACAAAATGTTTTAAGCTGGTTTGAGAATCCAAAGCTATAAAGTGACATTTAGGGCATAACGGAGATACGATTTATAAATGAATCCTGGCTAAATATTTGCAAAAGCTAATTCTATATTTGCTTAGGATTTACATAATTGAAAGGTATAAACCCCAACCCAACTCCTAAATGACTGTACAGTACATACAATTATTTACATCTAACAGCACCTTCAGGATCTCAGGTGCTCTTACGTCAGGGGTGTCGAACTCGTTTGGGTCGTGGGCCGAAATTCAGTCCCCACGGTGGGTCGCGTGCCATATTGTGATTGACTGTGGCCTATTAAATAACAATGGTTTACACAAATTGCGCTATATCAGCCACTTGTTTCTCAAAGTGCTACATAAAGTCATTCTTCATTCACTCCACACTCGATGGCAGTAAGTTACTACTTACTGCCATCGAGGTCAGATTGACCATTTACCATTATGGCTATAATGTGTTGTTTGTATCCCGATCTCTTATGTCAGTGCCCTCTGCTGGACACGTGTGGAATTCTTTCCTTTTTTGAAATGTTAGCTGTCCCCTAGTGGCATTCTGGTTATTTCTTAAAAATCCACAACTGCGCACAGCAACTTTTTTTTTTCACATACTCAGAAATTCATGCTGTACAAAGGGCCACATTAAATCATCATCTCGGGCCTTGTGTTTGACACATGTGACTTATGTCACGGGGAGAGACATGGTTGCATTATCTCAACCCTAGACCAAAGTGTAATTTGGAAAACCTTGTCACAAGAGCTTTAATAATCCTCAGGCTGTTGTGGTGTATTTTTTTTCCTGTAAATATTCTTTAAAGTTCAATATACTCCAGTCCTGTTCAGTCTCTATATCATCACTCATTGTTGGAGGAATCTTTTTCCAAGAGTGAATTGTCCTCCTTTGGAGCGTCTTCTTTTTCCTCTTCCTTTGAGAGATCAGGCGATCCGTTACTCCACCCTGCCTCTGCAGCGCCCTCTTCCTCCAGGACCATGTCATGCAGTTTCCTCTTAAAGCAGCCCAACTGCAAACACATCAGCACAAGATAAGTTTAGTTAGTTTTAAGTAAAGGTTTTACTTTTACTTTACTGTTGCAGTTGTAACATCTCTAAGACTTAAGTGGATTTCATAACTTAGTCTAATAGATTTCAATGTGACCTGTTAATTAAATATTGTCATCGCGCTGTATTGTATTTGTGTCGATAATGATACCATAATAAAATTGTCCTGTATTTTTTCCAGCCTCCTAGCGTAATTATTGTCCCAGTCATATTTGGGCAATATCGAGATTTTTGTCTCAATCCATTTCCTAAAATCTGCTGCATCTTCAGGTACTGGCCATGTCTTCAGCCGATCAGCGTGTTACAACTAAACATCTCCCCATTTTCCCAAAACACCAATAATATGACTTAGAGAGTGATGCTAGAACAAACAGCTCTTACCTTAACCATGATGACAGCGATGATGATTAGCAGCAACAGTCCACCCCCAGCTCCAGTTCCAATGATGAGCACCTTATCAGGCAAAACTATCATCTCGATATGGACCTCGCTCTGTGGGAGGAAACGCATCATATTTATACGGCCTTTCTTTAAAATGTAGTGACAACCACCAAAAAGGGCAATATCTCTCGCATGAACTACACGGCTGCAAGACTCAACTGGAGTGTAAAATGGTAATTCGGTTTTTGATCATAAAATTGTCAATGAATGGGCTAAACATTGGTTAATATTTGGAGCTCCTGACCGAACAAATCAAAAAGTTGCAGAAAATGTCACATCTTTTTTGTTATGACTTAAAAAACTTGTACACATTTCCATTTTATCCATTTACAGTAATGTTTGATTGATGGTTACGACCCCTTTATGCCAAATAGACAATTAACTTACAGCTTGATGACCTTTGTAAACTTGCAAACTGAAATGTGAAGGTACTGTGCTGAGTGTAAACAATATTTGCTAATGTTCTAGTGTTTTTAATTGGTGAAAGTTTGCTTCAACAAATACAAACCCGTACCGATTTCATTGATGGATCGTTGTCCTCCCAGAAGTTGCTTTCACCTGATCTCTGTTGTGCAAACAAGAACAGAATTTAGCTGGAAATTTAGCTAAATATGAATGTTAAACGGCATATTGTAATACCTGCTGGTTGTCTGAGTCCAAGGCATACTTCAGTTTGTCGTACGAAACAGCGAGAAAGCTTTTAAACTCCACGGCGTCGTTATCGCCAGTGTAGCGCTTCAGGAAAGGGACATTCTACAGGGCAAAAACAGGTTTAATAAAAAAAAAAAAAATGAAAGTCCTAAAGTGTTGCCTTTTTGGGCCATTATCGCGCTCACCTGTTTACTGAGGTCTTTAAACTGCACTTGTCCGGACAGTTCGAACTCCACGGTGGATCCGTTGCTCAGCAGGAAAGTGTCACATACTACATATTTACACTGACGCTCTGGGTTACAATACTGTAAAAGATACAGAATATAGTCAGTGCAACTTAGGGCAGCACAATAATATCACATCAAAGCCTTATGCAGTAAATTACTTTGTAAACACAATATCCTGTTTTTATAAGCTTATATGTTTAACCCCTTAACCCCTACTTTAACCAGCTTTACCCAAATCTAAAAAAGGGTAACGCCTCATTTGAAAGCTAAGACATGCAAAACTCAACTAAGCTTCTTCCTAGTTTTTGTCGTCACGGTATAGTCATTTTATTTGCATTTTTGTCAAAAATTCCTTGCTTTTTTGGTTGCGTTTTGGCCGCATCTAGTTTTTAGGGCGTTTTCACACAGGCTCTAGTTAGGTCGACTTAAAGGGACTTTAGGCCCGAGAGCGGAACTTAAGGGTCCGTGTGAATCTAACTGCAGCACTTTAAGCCGGTCTAAACAGCCGCTCCGACTGTGGCTGAAACAGGTGGTCTCGGAGCGGCGCATCTCGCTCTCTGCGTCAGAGCGGTTGTGGTGTGAAGGCGGCCGACCTCTGGTGAACTATTCTCGCTTTGATGAAACTTTTTTGCACGAAGAAAGAATGACTACGCGCTGCATGAGGACGGATTACTGCTCTGACGAGGCAAAATGGATTAACTTTAAATCATCAAGGTACGCCTCTCTTTCCTGTCTTTCCCTTCCTGCTGCAGTGAAACTTTCTGATTAAGTACATTTCTCCGCGCTTCGCGTATATATATCACTCTCATTGTATTTAACCACGAGGGAGGAGTGACCACCGCCTAACAACGGGGAAGTGTGCCTGTACGTGCACGCGTGTCGGTGTCGGCACATTGACAGGTTGATGCCCGTTGTTATGGGACGTTATTATACGTTCATTGAACAGCTGATCGTTGTTACGTGGCTGATGTTGCGATGTTTTGTGCGAGCGCGTGTGAACACGGACCCAACTAACGTGTTAAACGGCCTTAGTGTAACTGTGACAAAGCCACAAACACCCAAACCAAAACTTGATGAAGAAACAATGAAAACGTGACGAAAACGTGAAATCAAAAACGAGGAAACAGCTAAGATCAGTTTTGTTGGCCTTAGCTTTCCAATTAGGCGTTACCCTGGCCTACACACTGTAAGCTCTCCAATAAACAAGCTTTTAGATTTAGGGTAATGCCGAACTAGAGGAAATGAGCTTGGTTACGGTGGGGGTTAAGGGGTTAAAGTCCGCTAAGCCAGAAGTAACTCCAAAATTGTGTAGCCTTTAAGTGCATTTGACAGGTTTTGATGCTTTTGAAAATATGACTTATTTATAAAGATAACATCAGTTGCATAATTATCATTTTATTTCAGTGAAGCAGCAATTTTAACGAAGAAATGTTGGGCAGAAAAGTTATTTTAATTTTTAAGCTGCTGACAGGAAGTGACACAGAACAAGGCAACGTTCCATAGCAGTTTGACTCATTTCCCATTGACTTAACATGGTTGGCACGGCAACAGTTTAAAATTGTTTACCTTCTTCTATGTCACTTCCTGTCGGTGTCCAATAAAAAAGTGAAACTATAAACGTCAGAAAAATGGCCAAACTAAAGAAAGCTGGTACAATCTTTAGCAAAACCTTAAATATAATCGTGTTAACTCTGTTTTAGCAAAAATGGTGTCATATGCACTTTAAAGCCATTCGCAAAGTTCACCTTCATGATTAATCTCAACTTACTTTAGATTTAGGAGCAGATACGCCGTCTGTTTCTCTGCACTGGGTTGTATTCTGAAAAAGAAAAAAGGGAAATATTAGCTTCAACATCTTTATATTGATTATGGGTTATTTACCTTTTCGACTTGGACTTGATAGCTGTTCATTTCAAAGTTGTGTTCAAGTTTAGTTGGAAAAAACAAGGTAATGTTCACAGGAAAAGCCCTCCACCCGTGATTATCCACCTGCCAATGAGCAATGAGGGAGACATAACAGTGAAACAAGAGACAACAGGTCAGAGCTAGGGCTATGAAATTAACTGTAATCAAATAGAAATCGTAACGTGAAAGTTTCTGTGTGGTTCTGATTATCTGCACAGTTCTCCTCAAAAACATGTTTGAGATGCATGTGAATCTTCTATTTATGGGTTTATTTTTCATGCTCCAAAACAGGTTAATAATGTGCACTGGGGGCTAAATATTGACTTTAAACATTAAAAACGTAGGACATCTTGTAATTGTAAATTGTAGAGGTTGCATTCACGATTTAATGATGTCATAATCTCAGGTGGAGGGCAGGGGCCAATACTATGGGAGAAATACAGTTTTTGTAAGAAATCTCCAAATTGAAAATTAAGAAATGTTTTTCCTCAAAAATCCACCATGGAATTTTCAGTTGCCTCCACCTCAATTTTAAACTATTGGCTCTTTACAATGTTGTGATGTCACGTGAACGCTACCTATTACAACTGTTATCAGAAAAAACTATACACGATTTAAACAAGTTTTTGCCTCATATCAGACGACACAAAGGGTATTTAAACATAATATTTACAAAAATACTTTTGTCATATTACTGTACTATAGGATTATTATTGATTGATAAAAAAAAAAGAATTACCTTGTATTTGGTCAGCAGTTTCTTGGGGGCGGGGTGGTCTGTGGTAAAATTCAAATAAGTGATGCTTTCTTCTCCACTGATGCATACAAAACAAAACAAAACAAAACAAAACAACAAAACAAAAAGATTTAAAGAAAAAGGTAGTTCATGTTGAAATGATGAAAATAAGATTAAATTACACTTACGTCAAAAGCGACATTTTGATTTCAAACTGGACTGGGATGTCTTTGGTAAGGGAGCCTTTGCTTGAGTTTTGATTATCACTGTTTAATAGATAAAGACAATTTAGGACAAATAAATAAATAAATACATTTTTATATGAGTTTTTTTTTTTTACCTGTTTCCTGTAATATTCACTGATAAGAAGTCCTTCCACTCATAGTGTTTCATCACATGGAAAACACTTGTAAATTTGGTCTAAACAGAAAAAAAGGCGAGGTGTCAGAAAGGTCAGAGATGTGAGATCATTATGAAACTGCATGTTCTTTTTCTCCACCTCTGATCTGCCGCGATAAACAGGAAGACTGACACTACACTCCGTTTTGTCTTCATGATCATCATTACAAGTGTAAAGCGGCCTGGTCTTTGAATCCTGTAAAAAAAACAACAATGTATGTATGTAGTTTTTACAAAGTCTTATGAGTGTGATTACAATCCACAGTTCAATGCAAAAGGTAAAAAAAAAAGTTCATGAATTACCTGGGCCAGACTCATCCTGGAGTAGGACAGTCCTGGAGGGTGGTATATCGTGAGGCTGGTGTTGTACGAGTCTTCGCCGCGGTTAAACATAGTCATGCTCACGTTGAAGTAGCTATTGTCTCCCACCAGTAAAGTCGGATTCCTGAAAACGAAGTTGGACGTTTGTGAAATTTCAGTTTGCATCAGTTCAAAGTGCAGGAAGTGACAAAAGAAGTTACATACAAAAAGTTAAAATCCACTTCGATTTCAGCAATGCAGGTGTTGTTGCTACATCTCTTCTCAAAGGGAACCTGAAATAAAAAGTCAGAGCGTTACTCAGCTGTTCAGCGCGTGTCTTCCTCTCAGGGGTTCCTCTGGGTTTGTGATTTATGCAGCAAAACATACAGGCCATTTGGGTGCACTTTACAGGAAAGAAATAGCATGGTAACTAGGACAAGGGGGTTCCATATACCATGAATATACAAACCATGTCTTTATACTGGCCTAGATTAGTGGCTTGCTAAATTGCATGGCAGATGAGTCTTCTTTCCA
Organism: Neogobius melanostomus; assembly: GCA_007210695.1. NCBI lineage: Eukaryota > Metazoa > Chordata > Actinopteri > Gobiiformes > Gobiidae > Neogobius > Neogobius melanostomus. The sequence continues at coordinate 2,224,626 of VHKM01000153.1, forward strand.
TTAGTAAATAAATACCTTGTAATTTCCATACCAATGTTTTCAGTTTTGTCATATGCTGGTGGGTGGTGATATAAAGAGTGTGTAGAGTTTGCATGTTCTCCCCTTGCCTGCATAGGTTTCCCCGGTTACTCTGGTTTCCCCTACCACTATAATTTGTAAAATAGTCCAAGATGAATAATGACATGCGTGTAAATGAATGGTTGTGGTCGGAGGAGCCGTTGGCACAGATGTGCCAGCTGCGCAACTGTCAGTCTACTCCAGGGGAAACTGTGGCTACAATGCAGCTTACAACCACCATGTGAGAAGTAAATGAAGAAAAATATCCTCTGTGACTTTGGATGACTTGTGTGTTATTTGAAAAACGCTATACAAATAAGCTTCCATTCCATATTGATAATCTGAGCATCAGGAACATACAGAATTCAATACAAAAAGTAAATATCAAGCATTGGCTGAAATGACTTGAATTGAGGAAATGTTTTGAGCAGTTTTCACTCATTGAGACTTTTTTCCTGATCTGACCAAGTTTACTTTGCTAATTTGATGAAATTTCAGCTTAAAATAAGAAAGTAAAACTGCTAATGGGATAAAAACAATTTTCTTACACCATTGGCAAAGAAAATTGCCTGAAATAAAGACAAAATGTATTGAAACACGTCAGAAACCTTTCAGAACAAGTGAAACAATCTCGGTCAAATGTCCAACTAAATCTTAACTAGTCAAGACAACTCAAATTTGGATCATTATGCTCTTTTAAACTAGTTTATCTTTTTTTTTTACAGTGAATAACTTGACATTCTCCTCATGTGAAGCAAAACATTCAGCTTCTACCATCTTTTATAATCTGTTCACTGTCAAAAACTAAACTAAACTAGGACTCCCCACACCAAACCTCAAGGATCTGAACAAACGGGCCATTGGATGCATTGCACTCTCCATAGAACAGGACTCCACACACCCCCTGCATGTTCCCATCACCCCTCAGGACGGAGGTACAGGGCACTCAAATATGGGAAAGCTCGTTGTAAAAGAAGCCTGATCCCCTAAGCCATCACATTTCTTAACAACAGTGTGAGTGTACCCTGACTATTGTACTGTATGTTCATTGTTGTTCTTCCAGTCCTATTATCAAACATGCACTGTGTATCTGTGCCCTGACGAAGACAACGTATGTGGTCGAAACGTGTCGGTAGCCTGTGATGTCCCGATTATAATAAAGGATTTTTATCTAGTGCCTCGGATTGCCTTCTTCAAACCATGCACTGTGTACGTCTAAAAAAAAGTCTAAGTCTTTGGGGGTGTGAATGAGCTTGCTCTGTGGTGAAAACCTGTGACGGTTTTACCTCCACAGAAGCTTCTTTATCGCCATCAGTGTTAAGGGCTGCATCCGCGCGCTCACTTTCCACTTGAGAAAATTTCATCTTTATACTGATCGGTGACAAAGTGTCTTGCACGCATTTCTGAAAAACAAATGCGTGCTGTTACATTTGTGCAACAAGTTCAGTAGAAGTGTCAGACAATCTTAAAGGTTTTCACACAAACCGGCATGAAAACAGAGCGGTTGAAGCAGGTGTCTCTTTGTCTCAGCTCATATGTTTCTGTGTATATTCTCTTTTTTGTGGTTGAATTGACAAACCCTCTGAAAGTCTGCCTCATTGGGTCAACATCCAGCATGTACGAGATGTTCAGTCCAGGTTGCACAGCTCCTGTACAGAAAGGGATAAAGAGTCAGATTAGTATGCTATGGATTCCTGATACGTTTTAGGACTACTAGTGTAATATTCTGTCAGTCCTGTACCTGCGGAGCTCTTGGTCGTTTCAATCATTTCAAAACAGATCGTCAGAGTCACCAGAGGCACAAATTCATCCGGGCTGCTCGGACATTTGATGATGTCGATGTTGATCTCATGAGGTTCAAATGTAATGCGGGTCGTCACATTGAACACGGGCTTGGATCTGCAAAATGTCACAAAATAAATAGCCATTTTCTTCCATTCTTTGTAATAGAAGTGAATTCTCTATTTCCTCCATAGTCTGCAGACCTTAAAACAACAGCAGCTCCCCGTGAACCTATGAGAAGATCAGGCAGCCCGTCTTCCCCGAGGTCCATGCTGCCGTCAATGGACTGACCGAAGAGCCTTAGCCCAGAGCGGATTCTCTCTCCCATGATCTTCTGCAATAAAAATGATTTGTCAAGTTCAGGAAAAGTTTGACAAACATACAGTGGTTTAATAAAGTTTCCAGACCTCTATTTGAATCTATTACATGTTTTAATGAGTAGCATCCCTATTTTTATTATCTATAAATTCTACACCAATTACCCAACAATAATGCATTGAAAATAGAAAAGTTAAAAAAAGTTGAGATCTGTAGTTAATTTCTCATGATCCAGAAACTTGAAGAATCAACCTTTATTATCCTTAATTTAGGATAACCTGACCCAAGTACATTTTCTCCAGTTTGGCTTTACCCAAATCTAAAAGCTTCTTGAACAAAGCATCAAAGCAGCGATGAAAACGAGGATAAAGAAACAAAAAAACGAAACAAAAAAACAACAACAAATGAGGCACACAAAAACACAATTAAAAAGTGAGGAAAAAGCAAAAAAAAACAAAGGCAACATTAACACAATTAAAGCGACAAAAACACACGAAAACAACAAGAGAGACAAAAACACGACAAAAATGTGACAAAAACGCAGCGACACGGTAAACAAAAAGTCACGATCAGTTTTGCAGGTCTTAGCTTTCAAATGAGTCGTTACACTCTGGCCTATAGACTGTAAGCTCCAGTCGAGAAACTTTTAGATTTGGGTAAAGCCGAACTGGAGAAAATGTGCTTGGTTAAGGCAGAGAGTTAGAGAATACAATTAAGTACTGCACAATATACTGCATCGCCAAATTAGTGTTATCGCAACAACAATATTCAGTAAAAAGTTCAGTATTTCTCAATGATTTTCTAAATTTTCTCCATTTTAGCCATTTTGTTTAAATTTAATTTAAGTACTGTCTTGAAATTACTGAATATCGCAGTTTTTTCTCATATTCTGCAGCCTCTGGATACCTGGCTGTGTGTGCTGCGTATGCCTCTGCTCCTGTCCCCGAGGTACAGGTACACAGCTCCTCTGTTCTCGTCTTCCAGTGGGGCCCCAACAGCCACGTCCCGGAGACCGTCCCCATTCATATCGGCCACACTGGCGATAGTCGTCCCGAACCGCCCCATGACGTGTGCAGTGATGTTGAAGAGTTTCATCAGCTTCAACTATCAGACAAAATAATCTTTATGTTTATGTGCCGTTAAAAAACACCATGAATCTATTATACATTATTCTGGCTTTGTAAGTACTTTAGATATCTTATCATTGGTATTTCTATTATATAAATTGAAAAATTCAGCCCTAGTTTGTGTTGCTAGCAGAAGGTGCATGGACTGAACTGAAGTAGTTTTTGGGAGTAAAAATAGCTGCTAGCTATGAGCTAAACTGATAAAGTACAAAAAAGTGAATGGACTTTAAAACTGGCGTAGCAATTTTTGTAAAAGAATGGGACAACCTCATGCCATCAGCAGGTGAGGTAGAGGGGAAGAAAGCTCTTAAAGTGATAGTTTGTAAGTTCAAATATTTTCCAAATGTAATAGATTGCGTAAACTGACCGCCTGCAATTTCACGCAAAATATGTAATACTGAATAATATTGTACGCTGGAATAAAAAATTACTAAAGGGACAACAGAACAGCCTAAAGTTTTGTGAGCCACGATTAGAACAATGTGGACATATGCTGCCTTCTGGTGGGGTTTATGGAATTATTCAGATGTGCCAAGGCAAATAGTAGAGGAAAGAAGCAGCTAAAATACAACTATGAAGGTAAGCAACATGCTAATGTTATGCTAACACCAGCTAAAGTTGTGCTAACAGCGGCTAAATGCTAACATCGGCAAAATCCCCTTTTTCAACAGAGGTATGATGTTGTGAAATGTTGAAGCTAGGGTACCTGATTTTTTGGTGTTGTAGAATACATTTATTTTGCCACCTGAGAGTATGTTGTAAACACAGCAAAACACAGACCTTGTTGTATTGTCTTCACCTAAAGTTTTATTGAGCAATGGATGATAGAAATCTAATCTAAATTAGTGGAATTTACCTTGGGGGTGGTCGCCCTGCTTCACTTTGTCACCACTCAAGGCTGTATATGGGTGTGAAATGTGCATATAATTACATTCTTTGAACAATTTAAACACATAGGAGAGACTATGAGAGCTAGAAACAAGTTTGGGCCAAAACAGAAAATGTCACTGTTTGAACAGGAAATATCAGGTACCCCCGCTTTAAATCCTATGACCTGCATGTTAATAATCTGTCCAATCAGACGCCAGCTGTCTGTTCATGTCACTTTAGTTTCGGTTCAGCGCTTTGGCCATGGCCTGAGACACTTGCCTAACCGGGTTGACCAGGCATTGGGCTGGGTAGGGCCTGCCAGTGGAAACACCCCATAAGAGTCACTGTTAGGTCCAATCGGGAGATGGGGGTGGAGTCGGGGGCCTTGGTTGACTTTTGAAATTCTCTCTTCTCATTTTGCAACCTTACAGACTGTCACTTTAACAAGTAGCCAGATCAATACACATCCTGTTTGCTCATAATGAGGAGACGACATAACAATTTGGTTGAAAAACGGAATATTTTCTAACATAAATAATTGGCTCTTCACCTCATCAGTGAGTCTGTAGATGTAGATCTTGCCCTCTCTCGTCTCGTGCGGCTGGTAAAACAGTGGCGCTCCCACCAACAGGAAGTCAGTGCTGCCGTCAGAGTCCAAGTCCACTGAGCACACGTCTCCACCGAAGTACGCTCCATGCTGGACGTCAAGAATTAATGCAATTTACAAACAATAACATCCTTCTAAGATAAATGGATGATTTAAGTGCTTAAGTGATGATATCCTGTGAAAGGAAGCTCTCTGGTTTCCTCCTTGTAACCACAGTAATAGAGTGTGGCATCTGCAGCACTGACATACAGTTTCTCAAGATATTAGAGTTACCAACCTGTTCTCCGGTGATCCTTTGCACAGGTTTCCACTCGCTGCCCGTGGAAGCAAACAGAACCACTTGTCCGATGTGCTTGTACCTCGGCGCTCCAGTGAAATACAGGACGGTCTTGTTCTTTTCTCCAACAGACACGGAATAACCTGCCGCAAAAGCCAAATAATAACTCAAATATCTCGTACAGAATCAGTACTAGTGCTTTGAGTTCATACGTTTGTCACACTCTGGGACAAACTGATTAAAATTGTGCTGCCGAATAGATGATAGTCTTTTGCAAATAGCGTATCAATTATATCAGCTGCATTTATCAAATTAAACATTATTTTATTGATTTTAACCCTAATAAACAGCCAACTTTTGCGCCTATAATAGAAATCTGCAGATCCCTGGGCCTGCTGTCTTTACTTATCTTGTTAGTCCTGCATTACTGTATATTATAATATGGATATGTACTGTATATGTACCTGGATGTATTAATCAACCCAAAACTGGGCCTTGAACTCATAAACAAAGTATGCTGTGATCCAGTGTAGCCAAAGTCAAATGAGATAGTACATTTTAGTAAAGACTGGTCAAGCGCTTATCTACGGAGTCAGTCAATACCCATGTAAGAGTCCTCCTCCATCTGTAAATCCTTGATCTGTGTCTCAGTTTTTCCTCTGAGCTCATGGAGAGAACCACGCCACGTCTGTGACCCAACCGAGCCCAAAAGCAGCGCGTCCTGTTGCCACAAACAGAGAGACAACCAACAGCTTTATAGAAATTCATGAAACTAAAAACAATAAACGATCTGCTTACTTTACTATAGGCAGCACTAAATCCAGTCTGGGACATTTCCTCTGTTAAACTTCCAGCCAAAATTGCAGTGGTGCCTGAACGTAAAGTAGCATTAACATACATTAGATTAGATATATGACATTTGTATGTTTTTTTATGTATTCATAGAAAATAATGTTCAATACCTTCGGTTTGAAAGATCTTCTTTTGGAAGTTTTCCAGCACACCGGTCAGCCCACTGTAGTTCTCAATATGAAAGGTGTTATTGTCCTTGGGCTCTGACGCAATTTTCTTCAATTTTGTCAAATCCACCTTTTTTACCTGTAGATAATAGAAAATATAAATTCAATATCAATCTAGTCACAGGATGTTTTATATCAGTTGTTCCCAAACTTAGTGGAACCGCTTTAAGTCAATTTTTTGGCCAAATCGTTTGGTCTGTGATACAAGAACCTAATAAGACACCGCACAATGTGTTTCAGAAAGGATCATTAGCCACGGGGCAAATGAGGAACATCTGCACATTTTAAGTGTGCAGAACAACAATTTTGAAATGTTACCACACCCTGTGCACATTTTCAAAAATAAAATTATAAACATCACAAAAATGTTAACCAGGAAAGAACATTTTAGCCATACCCCCCTATTTTAGGTTCCACTTCACATTTAAGGAAACACAGTTTAGTATTTAGTTAAAGAGAATGATCAAACTTCAGTCGCTTGAGTTTTAGTGTTATTTCTTGGTCAATGTGGAAAGGCACATGTCTGTCTTAGTTCAAAAGATGTTCCTGCTGTTTCTGCAGACCCTTGGTGACATTAGCGCCTCAGTTTGGGAACCCCTGTGTTAAAGCTACACATGCCATTTACCCCAATAACAAATCGAATAATCTTCTTTAAATCATAATTCTTAGTAGCGTTGTATCTCTCGTCTTTATCACTGGGATCTCCGTCTGTGATCAAAACCAGGACTTTGGTTGCCTCAGATGATGATCCACTTGCAGGATTTTCAAAATGCTCTTTTCTATAATTTAAAAACACAAAAATTAAAATTACAAATTACAAATTACTTTATATCTGTATTAAACTTACAGAACAAAGTCCAGTGCCTTGTGAGTGTTGGTCAGATCCTTATACTGTTCTTCTTTTTGCAGCAAATCGCCCGCAGTACCATCCGTGTAGTCATTAAAGGTGAAGACTGTCCTCACATTAGATGAAAACTGTATTGCTGCAAACTAAAGAACACTTTTGTTAGTTAGTATCAAGCCTGCGACCTGCTCCTTATATCAGTTATAAAAGTATTTGCAGGATAATTATATTGGCAGTAGTTACCTTTATCGATGTGTTTTTAAGGGGCAACATTATATCTTTAATGAAATCCTTATTTGATTGAAATTCTTGATCAGTCATACTGCCTGAACCATCAAACAGAAAAGCAAGGTTCACTGTCTTTTTAGTGCAAGCTGGAAAAAACAAACACATTCGGAAAACAGTCAATTGTGTATTATTTTAATGAAGATTGATCTAAAGAAACCGCTATAACTCAATGAGGCAAAGCTCAAATTGGAAACAGTGGAAAATCCTCACCTTGAAAGGCAGGTGTGTAGTTTGACTGCTCCTGCAGGTGTTCTTCCAGATCGTAACACACGCTGTTTATGTAGGAGTTTTCATTACATCTAGTGACCACATTTGGACTGCAAACCTGTAAATCAAAATAAGCTCGATTATAAGCACATTGTTGCATATTTTTGTCAAAACAGTCTTACCGTGAGTATGGACCGTGAGGGGTCCTTTGTTATTGACAACCCCAAGTGCTTGACTGGTAATTCTTCTTCTCCAACAAGAAGAGCTAAAGAAGTATATCAAATAAAATGTTAGTGAAGTCACATTTTACACATTATGGTATTGAGTTGAAAAGTAACATTGTAACCAAACGTTGTAACTAAACGTTTAATAACATGATTGTATCAATATAGTGATTTCTCATGGAGCAGGGCAAACACTTGTAACTCATGGTAATGTAATTATTCATAACCCTAACCTATAAGTTATCAGAAAACATTATCCTCGGTGATCCCTGATTACTATGTTGTTACTGTGCTGTAAAGTGTGGCTTTCGTGTAGATCCACTTTTATTATGGTTAATTTCTATCCCTGGGCATGGCGCCTTGAGAATGCCTGATCTCATCAGATCACGGAGACTAAGGTTTGGCTTTGCTAGTACCTGGAGGGGAGACTGTCAGGGGTTTACCATAGCCCCTATGAGTGAAAATCTGGAGATTTTGTAGCGTTTGCTTCACAAAATCAAATGATTTGTTTACACATGATCAATAATCTTTAAATACATTTACAGAGAAGAAGAATGTGTCTTTACATTTTGGTGAGAATGAGGGCGAGGTTTTGTTTTGTCCATGTCGATAAACAGCACCAGATCCATTCATGGACAGAGGCGCAGTCACTATTATTCTGTGAATGAGCACAAAAATTAATGTATCATGTAAATAAAGGAAACACCATGATGTAAGAGATATGAGATTTGATACAAACAATTTTACTTATCAATTATACTGTACTTTAAATATAGTGTAAATTAAATCTTACCCTTTGTTCCCCTTGGACCCCACCTGAAGCACTTTGAATCCAAAAAAGTCCTCTGCCTCCCCAATGTAGACATCAGGGTTCCTCAAGTCAACGTTAAAGGCCAAGGACACACTGACTGCAATTACAGGCCAGTAACAACGGTCATAAAAAGATGATAAAGAAGATCGTTTTAGCTGTAAATTATACACTGTACAAGTTATTAGATTATTTGTGACTTTGTGCATATACATGACAACAAAAACATTACATAAAGATCAGAAGATGCAGTTGATTTGAGAGACTCCGCAATGATCAATTGTCACATTATGAATTAAAAAAACATCTTTAATTTACTGAAAGGAGACAGTCACACATCATTTTTGATCTGCTTTGACTCATCAGTGACAGGACATCCTGACTGATTTGAAAAATACACTTCCTGGCAAGGCTATCTTTCTATTGCTTTAACATTTCAAGAGGCAGTGCAATAATCAAAATATCAATGTGTGCAAATAACCTATACGCAATTTGCCAATCGGATCAGACCATAGTTTTTCATGAGATACCAACTTATTGGTCTAGACATGAAACCATTGATTTGAAGTAAGGTGCAAGAAGCCGTGCCATTATGCAATGCATCCTTTTGTGGTTTATTCAGGTTGGCAATAAACACTTCAGTATTTCCTGTCTGTTTCAAAGCAGTCCAAAATATTGTCAAAAATAATTAAGACCCCCATTGCACTCTTAAGAATTTCTAGAAGATGAATAGAAATAGCTCTTACCAGTTGTGCACAAATATAAGATGAGGCGTTGTCGGTGCATGTTTTTGCCCACGTTGCCTTGCTGTAGATGGTTCAGACATGAATGAATAACATTTCCTGTGCTGTCGCTTTTTGAGGGCGTTCGTGTTACAGGTGGTGTGACACTTCTCGAAAGATGCAATCAGTAAAAGCCCACACTGCAGTCGACTTCCTCTTTTAGGGAGTATGTCCTTTTTTGAGCTTTGACCGCTACCACTCGACCCTGCCCTTGTCGTTTTGGTAAAAGGTCACACCCTGTTCACACACATAAAATAAGCATTTACACTTTGTGGAGAGGTTGAAAACAGGTTTGATGCAGAAAACACCAAACTGATTATAGCCGGTATAGCTGCAATCACAGTGTCTGAAGGGGATTTGCATATTTAATCCTTCATTCATTTAAAATAGACCATTATGCCCCAAAATATGATAAACATATCAAATATAAGGCAAGGCAAGGCAAGTTTATTTGTAGAGCACAATTCATACACAAGGCAATTCAAAGTGCTTCACAGTTGCAGAAAAAATTACAAGAAAACAGATAAAATCAATCAATAAAACATCAACATAAAGTTAATCAATGACAGTAAAAGGCAAGAGTGCAGATAAAATACTTTCAGTTTTCATATGCACGGGTAAAAAGAGCTGTTTTCAGCCTGGATTTGAACATGTCAGAGTTGAGGCCTGTCTCACATCCTCATGAAGACTGTTCCAGATTTTAGCTGCATGAAACTGAAACGCAGCCTCACCGTGTTTATTATTGACTCTGGGAACCACCAGGAGACCCCTCCCTGAAGTTCTCAGGGCCCGAGATGGTTCATACGGCTCTAACATGTCAGAGATGTACTTTGGTGCTAAACCATGAAAAGACTTGTACACAAGCAGAGCTGTTTTAAATTCTATTCTCTGAGTGACAGGAAGCCAGTGCAGAGACCGGAGCACTGGACTAATGTGGTGGTATTTCCTGGTTCTTGTCAGGACTCGAGCAGCAGCGTTCTGGATGTACTGCAGCTCTAACAGCTCGTTTAGAAAGGCCAGTGAGCAGGCCGTTACAGTAGTCTAACCTGCTGGAGACAAATGCATGGATGAGTCTCTCTAAGTCTGGTTTTGACACTATTCCTCTGATCTTAGCAATGTTCTTCAGATGGTAAAAAGCTGATGATGTTATTGCCTTGATGTGGCTGTTTAAGTTCAGGTCTGAGTCCATGATTACTCCTAGATTTCTAACCTGATTTTTGGTTTCAGAGCGAGAGACTCAAGGTGACTGATAACACTTTGTCTTTGTGTCTGTGGGCCAAAGACAATGATCTCAGTTTTGTCTGAGTTTAGTTGGAGAAAGTTGTTTTGCATCCACAAACTGATCTGTTCGATGCAGTGACAGAGTATCTACAGGCCCATGTTCACCTGCCGTCAGTGACACGTAGACCTGAGTGTCATCTGCGTAGTTGTGGTACGACACATTGTTACTGTTTATTAGCCGACCCAATGGAAGCATGTACAAGTTGAATAAGAGGGGTCCCAAGATTGACCCCTGGGGGACTCCACAGGTCATGGAAATTTTGTATGAGACACAGTTGCCAATTTCGACAAAGTACGTCCTGTCCTCGAGATAGGACTTGAACCAGTTTAGAGCAGTACCAGAGATTCCCACCCAGTTTTCTAACCTGTGAAGTAAGATCCCGTGGTCCACTGTGTCAAAGGCAGCGCTCAGGTCCAGCAGAACTAAAACTGAGACCTTACCTGCGTTGGTGTTCATACGAATATCATTTGTCACCTTGATTAGAGCTGTCTCAGTGCTGTGGTGGGGCCTAAATCCTGACTGGAAAGTATCAAACACATTGTTAGATAGGAGAAAGTAAGTGAGCTGTTGATATATTACTTCTCTAGGACTTTTCCTAAAACGGTAGGTTTGATATGGGCCGGTAGTTGTTCAGTACCTTGGGATCAAGGCTGCTCTTCTTTAGAAGAGGCTTAATGACCGCGGTTTTCAAGGCCTTTGGAAATGCTCCAGTCTCAAATGAGATGTTAACTAACTGAACATGTTGTGGTAACAAGCTGGTCAGCACAGACTTCAGAAATCTAGTGGGTAATTCATCAAGGCAGCATGTACATGAACTCAGACCGGAGATAACCTCTTCGATTGTTTTGTCAGTAACAGGAGTGAAATGTGTCAGCTCAAGGTGTCTAGCTGGTGGCAGGGTTGCTATTTGTGTTGTGGAAATTATGGCATTTTAATGCCTTGGGCTTTGTCATAAAAAAATATTGCAAACTCATTGCACTTAGATGTAGAGATTAGTTCTAAGGGCAGTGAAACTGGAGGGTTAGTTAATCTGTTTACTGTGGAAAACAGAACACGAGAATTGTTTCTGCACAAAGCACTTCTTTGTATATCTCAAAATGAACCTGGAGCTTTGACTTGCGCCATTTCCTTTCGGCTTTTCGGCACTCCCTTTTCTGTGCCCTGACCGAATCTTCACTTCTCCAAGGTGCCTTTTGTCTATTGTTAACCATTTTAACCTTGACAGGAGCAATAGTATCCAAAACATTTAAGACGCTTGATGTATAAGAGTCCAACAGATTATCAACATTTGAACATGGAGGATTTTCAAATCTGATCATTTCCATAAACTGTGTCCCTGTTGTATCATTTATGTGTCTTCTTTGAATAACTCCAGGCCCAACCACTGGTTTGGGTGTAACAGACAAGTCAAAAAAGACACAAAAATGATCAGATAAAGCAACATCAACAACATTCACATTTGATATATTAACACCTTTTGTAATAACTAGATCTAGAGTGTGACCTTTGTTGTGGGTTGCCCCCCCTTTATATATAATATAAAATAGAAGTTGTTATTCTGTTAATCTGCTCTTCAGATGATTATTATCTGATTAGAAAACAGAATGATCCCTGCATTTTTGGTTGCTGGATCCAAAGGACAAAAAAAAAATTAGTTCATACAACTCTGACTGAATTCTTGAGATTCTGAACTAGAGGTATTGTTTGCTCACACACTTGAAATGGAGAAGTGAATACGGCCACAGATCGATGGTCAGCATTTAGCAGAGGTTTAAAGGCACACTGCGTAACATTTTGCCAGCCATACAAAACATGCTCCTAATGACCAGCCAGCCAGAAAATGCTATTTTTAGAGTGTGTAATCAAAGAATGGATTTGGATAAGGACGCTCACAGCAGATTTTACATATTTTTCCAACAATAAAAAATATCTGTAACACAATGAATGCTTCTATTTGGCGAAATGTTATGCGGTGTGGCTTTCAACAGTGCCCATCAGTTTTCTTTATGCTCTGTCTCACAATAAAATTACAATTAATACAATATGTTTTTTTGAGGTTAAAGTTGTGCAGAATTATTAAACGTGAGGTACAATCTCAATTCAGCAAGAAGCCTGAAGGCCACCAAAAGTTGGGCCACACTTCGGACACCACTGACCATTTAGGGCAGGGGTGCCTCAATTTTGCAGTCCGGGATCCCCAAAATTCTTCCCACTCCCTTTCAGGTAGAAATGGATCGTCATGTTTACATACTGTATATTCCTTTTTTGCACAAATGACTTAACTATGTTATTTTGTCTACCTTGTACTTTCTGTGCCATTGCCTGAAATAAATGAACATTACCATGCAAATAATCCAATCTGTATGAAACTATTTAAACACATACAAAAGCTCAAGCAAAAAAAACACATCTTATTTGTTTTTACATTGTTTGCTTTGATATTCTTCAATTCTAAAATCCACGCAGTTTAAAATAAAGAATTATAATAAGTACACTATGAGTATTTTTTTTTCTTATACATACTGTATTTTGTATTTTCGTTTTCCTTTTTATGGTTTGTGCCCCATAAAGTATGTTGTAAAAGGAGTAATTCATGAATGTGACAAATAGGGGTTTAACTTTTTCCGTTTCACATCTAATTCCGTTCTGAAGTTTCTATGTGGGAAATGGGTGTAACAGTTCAGTGCATTTATTATCACAGATTTTTAGCCACATGCAAACAAACTGACTATGATTCAGTTTCATCAGTCCATTGTGAAACTCTCAGCTTCTCTGGGTTTCTGAGGAAGTGTGTCATGACCCTTGAACATGTTCCCTGTACAGTCGTCTATAACTCGGATAGTGTAGCCGTAATAAGAAAAAAAAATGTGTTCATCCAGGTAGAATTGAGATAAACACAATCAACGTGAAAAATATAAACAAATACAAACAAGGGCCCACTTAGAGCACATCACAATTCCATTTAAATCAAATAAAAGGCACAACATAGGTCAATCAATTCTACAACTTTCATACCTATTCGTTACCGCAAAAGCACATTGTTACCTGAATAGGAGAAGAAACCTTGATTGAAAGCAGCAGCTCTTCACATCCAAAGTAATGGCTGAGGCAGTGGCAGAACAGAAGCTCCTGGACTGGTGTCCACTTGACCGACGAATAAACTTCCTAAAATAAAGGAGTCCTTTCACGACACGCCTCACTAAAAGGGAGTGTAAATTTAGTTAAACAGTACCATACCTTTACTTTAGAGGAATCAGTCTCTTCACTTCCCTTTTTTACTTGCAGTGTCGTAACTGCATAAATGTGCTCATGTGCATGGGAAATAGAAGACTTGTGTTGCCTAAGGTCTGTATCGTTGTAGAGAATTAATTCAGCTATACTGGCATTGATTTATTGATTTTATTCTCAGTTTAATTCTCTCTGATGTAAAATCCCAAGACGACTACGAGCCCACACAATTTAAGTCATACTGTTTAATCTCATCCAAACGGGCATTGTTGCTTTTATGAGTCTCCAACAAATCTTTGTAGAAGAAAAACAAATTAAAATGGTGCCTAATGCCATTTTCACTCTTAACATAATCCTCTTCCATGATATGTCTGAGAAACATTTTAGATTCAACAGGGAACTGACTCTTTAAGTCTGTGGCCGCAAAAAATATTTCCAGAAGCTGACAAGTTTCTTTGGTATGTGACGTGAGCAACGTCACATGCCAAAGAAAAACTTATTTGAGATACAGTTGGAGAATAAGTGGAGGTATTCCTGGACAATTATGTGGAATAAAAAGTTGATATTTATTGAACAAAACACTTGATCCTGGAGCGTCCTAGAGACCACTGTGATGGAAAGTAAGGGCGCCATGCTGACTGATACAGCCGCTGGGTCACTAAAAGATCAATTAAGCAATATCAACTTTTTTTATTGCCTAAATAGTTGCATAATGCACCTTTAAGAAACTAAAAGCAACAAAGGAATTTGCAATAACAACTTGGCACAACCGGCCTTCACCAGTAACTAATTTAAGAGATTAAGCGACTCTGGACTTGATGCGAGTCACAAGGTGAAATCATGCTGCAGTGGTGCAACATCATATTTTATATTAGACTGAATTAGACATTCAGTTAGTGTTGGCCAATTTACAAACAGTTAATAATAAAATACATTGTTATCAAGACAATACATTTATATTTAAAACAAAAAGTATTTTATTTTATCTATCGTAAAAGAAAAGGTTTCATTTAAAAGACACAAAATATCTTAATTCACGATGGTATAGTGGTCATTTCCTCTTTGCCCTTGTTGTCTGTTTTACTTCCTGTAGAGATAGAGAAAACCATCAGATAATTACCAAGCAAATATTGAAATGGAATCATAATTTGAATGAACTAAATGAGCAAATCAATGGAAGGCTTCAAATACAGCATTTAGGAGATAACTCTAATCTGCAGAATCCACATTTCCCTTCTCCAAGTGCTTTTTACCAAACCTACTCACCCTGCATTTTAGGCTTGCTAGCTTAAAAGTACGTTTAATTTAAAGACTCTTGTTGTCTGTCAGCTATATACAGGACAGGACAGTTTAGTGTGAATGGGAGTGAACAGTAGAGACATTCAACAGAGCAGGAACCTCACGACAAAGACGCCTGAACAATGTGGCTCATGTTAGGAAATCAGTGTGATATTTGTAGTTTACCAATTAGTATTTAAGGTTCCCACAGATTTAATCAGCTAGCCAGCTGTAAAACCTGAACTGTGAAAAGAATGAACAGATAATCTTCAAGTTGTTTTTCCCCACAGTTGAAACCCAACACGGTTGACTGCATCAAACCACAGACTAAAAATGATTTGGTAAGACCTTGAACACATTTCACGGTTTGCACAGAGTTGTTAAAACTCTTCTCTCTCTTTGTCAGAGCACTTGGAATTATTTTGCACGTTTCTCATGACAGCACTGATGCAAAACAGTATATTCTGTAAATCCAAATTCATGGCAGAACACAGTTGATGAACAGTGTTTTGCTTTAGTTCTATATTTTGTACACATTGTAAATTTGTGTTATTATTTTTTTGTGCTTTTATATATATATATATATATATATATATATATATATATATTTTTTTTTTTTAGAATACATCCATTACCACGTTTCACATATGCATAAGTACTTATTCTGCTTATTTTCTACTAACTATTCTATTCATTAATGTACTACTACTAATTTTATCCTTTTTATTAGTAGAATTGCTGTTCATTAGTTTGTAAAATTACTGATCTACTGTGACAATGCCAGTTCCCTGGTGGCTCAGTAAAGTGTGTCCAGGTTAAGCGTTTTGCTGTGCAGTCTGCCCTCTACAGGTTTTCTCTACAAAGTAAAAACTAGTGCTCAGTCCATTTTTTTTCTTTCTTTATTATTATTTTTTTCACACTTGTGAAATTCAATTATTAACAATTAATCGTGTTTAATCGAGGTTAATTGCTCTCTAATAATTATATTCATTATCAATACTTGGCCGACATAAAACAGTCACATTTAAAGCATTTGCTCTCATTTACTTTTTTGACTTTTTGTAATGATCACTTTTTTGTTGCATTTTCGTCACATCTTTGTGAGGAAAAGCATTTGTTATGCGTCAGGATCAGCATCCTTACAATTCAAATTTCAAAATCAATATTTTACATTTTTCCAAAACAACAGCTCTCACTTACAAAATGGCAGAAATGCCTTCAACAAACCTTTGAGCAGAGTCTTGATGTTCTTCATGCTCCTCGTACGGCCTCAGCTGTTGAAACAATGTCTTAAAAACTGATTTGACTGGACCTGTACAGACGACAGTAGCAAAACATTGAGATAGTCTTTTAGAAATGTATGGTTATCTAATCAAAAATCGTACCTGTGTGGGACTGATGCGGAGGACTCCGACTAGCTGATGTTCTATCAGTACATTTGATGAAGGGGCAGTTTCATTGTGCTCATGTTTACCTTCTTCACTCATGTTATCTACAGTCTTTTGAGGCTTATTCTTTGACTTCTTTTGCTCTGTGATAGTGTACCATCTGTAAACAGTGGAGGCTCCGTCGACCCAATCTTTGAGACATTTTTGTTAAGAGGGGCAGCAAAAAGGCTCTGGAATGACTTCGCTGGAGTCTTTGCCTTTTCAATGTTAGTTTCTTGTCTGTTTTTCAAATTGGGTTTTGCAGAAGAGGTGAGTGATGTCTGATGACTGTTATTTGAAGTTTCCCAACAACTTGCTGCTACTAATCCAACTCCCTTATCCTTATCAGCGCTTTCTGTTCGACTTCTGGGAAAAGGTCTTGTCTTTGTTGCTTGATTAAAACCACATTCAGTCCATATAGTCTTTTCAATATTTTGGGCATCTGACACAGTTGGTTTGCCAGTAAAGTTTCCACAGTCACTCGATGTCCCTTCCAACTGAGGAGGAAGACTTGCAAAAAGACTCTGAAATGACTTGGGAGGTGTCTCTGCACTTTGAATGCAATCCTTTTTGCTTTTCCTCTTCGAGTTTAGTGTGGCATTAGAGGAGATTGACTTTAGACTGTTATCTGAAATTTCAGAGTTTACAGTTGTGAATCTAACGTTCCCTTCAATACTATTACCACTACCATTCGAAATTTCTAGTGTATTCTCCGTAAATGGACTTGGTATAGCCGCCTTAAGAGCCTTTTGACTATCACGTTTGGATTTTTCAGTCTTTTTTGCGCTTGACACAGCTGGTTTGTCACTGAATGCATCGGCAACTATCAATGTCTGATCTACATCCGCAGTAAGGCTGGTAAAAGACTCTGAAATGATTTGCCTGGAGTCACGGCACTTTCGGTATCTTCTTTTTTGTGCTGACCTTTAGTATTGGCGGAAACGGACACAGGCCTATGAAGATTATCATGTGAAGTTTCAGTACTTTCTGAACAAATACCATTATTTGTGGCTTTTGCTGCTGTTTTGCCACACTGACTTGCTTTGTTGTTTGATGACCCTTTTGGCTATAAATATCTGATTTTATAACTTTTTTAGCATTAAGTCGTTTGTCACTACAGCCAGCACTTGATGTCTGGTCTGAGTCTGAATTAAGATTTGCAAAAAGATGACTAAATGTTGACGTAGTTTTGTCACGAGCTGGAGGTGCGTTGGAACCAAGCCGACCATCTTGCCTTTTTTCCACAACATTTTGAGTAGTGTGACTTGACTGGTCAGTGGTTTCTCTTTGCTGGACAGCTGTGGCCTGACCTGTAGGTAACGAATTGCATACAGATTTCTCATTATTAGAGAGGACAAATCGTATCTTCGGACCATTTTAAATCTTGACCACGTTCACCGAGTTTGTCCACATGAAGTTCTTTGGGTATTTGGCACTTTTGAGGTATAGAACTATCTGCTTGTGGAAGATGTTCTCTGTTACAGTCTGCCGTGCTCTGGTCGGGCACAAGCATCAGATTCGTGCCCTCTTTTGTTTCATTGGCTTCACGGTTCCTTTAGTGCCACTAGGAGCTTTATTGTGACATTCCTTTTCATAATGCCCAGATTTTGCTGTGACATGAAGCGGAGTGTATAGATGACTTGTGTACACCCCGGATTGAGACCGCAGGACGTTGGCAACAGAGTAAGGCGCGTTCACTGGATTCACAGTTGTTGTCGTTTTTGGTGGAGAACGTGCAGATTTCAGACTTTGTGCAGCTGTGTACAGGACGGGTTTGAACAGCTGAGTCCGAGTAGGGCTTCCACAGAGTAGCAGACAGGTGCTGGTTGGTCCAAAGAGGCTGAGGGTAAAGAATCTTCAGACTCAGTGTTGTTCTCTGTTTGCGGTGCACTGTCCTCCTCGTTTTTATCAGACTGTGGTTCATTATTGGGCGGTAAGGCTTCATCTTCAACAGTAGTTCCTGAACTTTGATAAAAGCTAGGCCTGAAAGAAAATGCAAGATATTTGAGCTGCACTAAACACTGTGGTTATCAGTTACATTTTATATAACAAAAGACCACCCCCAAAAGAAATTGCAATAATTTCGATTCTATTCTATCTTTCATCGCTCAACAAAAACTGGGGTGTTTTGCTGAGTTCATACTCTGTAGGGGCAAAAATAGATTTACTCACAACAACAAAAAGTCAGGTGCCCCAGCTTTAAACTAACTTAAACTGTGCAAAATCTGTTATAGTCATGATTTCCCAAATTCATTTTCTTCAGTCTTCATTGAGCCACAAGGGAACATTGCGTCGTCACAGTAGCTTCAATCAAGTAATAATCAAAGTCTTGTTTTGCCTTGATTTAGGTTTGTTTAGACACACATTTTTTTTTTTTGGTTTAATTTAATACAACGCACTGTGCTAAAATAATTCAGTAAAATGTTGCAATATTGTTGTTATCACAATTTTTAGCCAGATTGTTCATCCATTCATCTATTTTCTTGCACTTTATCTGGGGCCGGGTCGCGGAGGCAGCACTCTGAGCCAAGATGCCCAGACTTCTCTATCCACACACACACTTCCTCTAGCTTTTCAGGGGGATCCCGAGGCGACACCTGGCCAGCTCAGAGACATAGTTCCTCCAGCATGTCCTGGGTCTTCACAAGGGCCTCCTCCTCATACAATAGGACATGCCTGGAACACCTTCTGAGGGAAGCAACCAGGAGGCATCCACAATCGATGCCTGAGCCAACTCAGCCGTGTGGTAAAGTGAACAAACACTGTATATGTTTGTATCAGCAAATAAAATGTATACATCTAGTTAAAATGGCATTTTTTTATTCAAGTCTACTCCTAATACGCACCTTTACATTTATATAAGAGGGAAAAGAATGCAATTTCCTTACCTGACATATGGCATGATAATGTCATCATTTTTATTTTGTTCTTCATTTACAGTCTGACTGACAGGGTCTTCAGTTTTCCTGTTGAGTTCAGCAAGTTCAGTTTCTCGTTGTATAAGCTGTAAAGAGAACACGATGCTAATTGTGCCATTACTACAACACTTGTGAAGCAACAGACAAATCAAAGTGTTACTCACAACATCCAGGATCTTCTGAGTCGTGCTGGTCAGTGGGTCGTGGGAAAACCTGCAGTCATTCACATTACACCTGCTTTTGACGTGGAAGAACTTACAAGGAATAGACTGTGGAGCTCAAGTTAAGGTGGTAGCTGTATAATAGAAAAAATAGTTCTAGATGAGTCTTTGCACAGTGGTCCGACTCTCCCATCATCAGCGCAAAAAAACCCACTGTACGGATTTAAATCTTGTGACATTGTGGAAGCTTATCAAAATAATGCACAGATAATTTGTGCTGTAATCAAAGCTATAAGTAATCCAACAAAATAGTAGAGCATGTGAAGCAGTAGCAGTACTAGTAAGTACTGTATCCGTTACATAGTTTTGGTTAAAGGATATTATGCATGTAAGGGCAGCCCGCTCCTTTGTAGCAGCTTGCTTGGATGTAAAATTTGCAAGCTTCTTTAATCAGATCATTGTGTCCCTCAGCATGTTCCAGTTGGCACTCTTCACCCTAGTTGGAAGAATAAAGGCATTACTGAAAAGCATTGGTTGAGTAATTGTGCATACACACCAAAATCCTCACATTCGATTTTTGTTAGTTGCTTGAACAACACTTAAGTCGCTTCAATGATGAGTCTTGCTTTTGTTTACGTCAGGAGGAGTTATTGCTGTGCAATTCGGAGAAAACCTTTTGTGATTTATACCATGAGCTTTTCACTGAGCACAAAGTTTTGAATGACTCTGACACTGACAGTAGAATCGTTTTGCAACGTACCATAAGCAATCTAGGTATAGGTTAGAGTTGGACTACCTACCCCAACACCATACAAGCCTAAACCCCTTCCTCTCCCAGACACTTAGTGATGCCCTGCCCAACACTGTGCTCTCCAACAGTCTGGGATTCTTCTTTTCATGTCCTCTCGCCCGCTGCTCCTACCTGCTCTTTGTTTCTACAGGTTTGCATGTAGAGCCCACGTCAGTCGTCTTTGCTTTGTCCCGATTGTCTAACATGTGATAATCTACATCAACGTCTACTCGAGCGAGTGGGTTAAGATCCATTTCTTTCTGCTCACTTGTAAGGCATTGTTCGCCTGCTTTTGTTCACACTGTGGTGGATGCATTGCAGATCCTGCAGTTTCACATAGAAATAACACAGAAAGCCCCAAGACGGCTCAATTGCATTAAGGCTGTGTGTAACAGTGTAAGTAGATCACAGATGTATTTTACCTTTGTGCATCTCCCCATAAGATGATATTTACAAAGCAGCCGCCCTTCCACTTCCACAACATGTTGGTCCTTGAACTCTTGTGTCATTAATCGTTTTCGGGGCTGAAGAGAAACAAAGCACAGTCAAGACTTGTGGTAAACTTGTACATCCAACATGATTTTGTGTGATTTGATATTCAAATTGAGCTATCGCAAACATCAAAATGTAATAAATAGTCCCCTGCTACTACAAAGTGGAAGTATCTAATAGAACATATTGGCAAAATCTTTTTTTTGACAAAACCATTAATCATTATAATCCTTATCCTACAATTGGTCTGTAATCATCTATTTTGTTTGAAAAGTAAGTAAATGTGTTTTTATTAACTTTTCAAACAAGCATTAGGTCTTGAATTTTATAAGCGATAAATGTCATAACACTTTCTCACCTGTGTAAAGTCAGCATCTCTTTCTCTCCTGGTTTTGTAAGAATTCTTGTATCTTTGGGCATTTTCTTGCCTTCCCCCGCCTTTGTATTTCTTTTTCTGTTTGTCCGCATAATTTACGTTTCCTTTATTATTGCTCCTGAAAGTCCTATTATCGTGTTTAAAAGCCTGAGCACTGGAGACACTGGGCCTGGGACGTCGATGGGTGTCAGAAGTTGTGGGCTCTTCTTTTGGAGACACAACAATAGAACGTGCAGATCGGAGATACTGCCTCTGTGTGAAAGACAATGGTTAGACAATGGGTATGTTTGCAGTTATAAGAAAAAATGGCCATGTAGGTTTTCATCTTTTTCTCTAATAATGAGAAGTACGACAGCACAATTTCGGAAAAATACCTTTTGCGATTTTACTGATAAGTATAACGTGAGTATTGATGTTTTGATTTTCAGTGTGTATTTTAAAATTAAGATGCTCATTTTAATCACGTCCAGAAGCATTAACATTTGAGAAGACTGAACTATGAACTGCAAAACCAATACAAGAACAGAATTAAGAGATAACAGGTTTTAAACATACAGTAATATATGCAAATAAATCTGTAATGCCTAAATAGTTGCAGTCCTTGCGATATCCTAATTTTACATTCATATAAAGTGAGCTTTTTGCTACATGATGATCCAGCTGATTGAGTGGACTTCATGACCGATCACTGATTAAAATTCAAGAGACTCATTTGGAATAAATTGTAAAGCCCAAATCAGAAGTCTCAAACAAGAAAAAAGTGACGTTTTTTTCTTTCTTTTTTAAGTAATTAGTTAGATTTCAATATTACTGTGTATGATTGCACATGTACTTATAGAATTTCAACTTTGCACTTTGTTCATTAGTTAAAAGCCTACTCTCTCACTAAGGATCAAGAGAGGCAGAAGCTTATTACAGTCCTACAATGCAAAATAAGTGACTGCCCAATTCAACACTACAAAATACTACAGAAACTTAGTAGCAAAAGACTGACCTTCAAATCGGAGCCTGGTTGCTCCTGGGGTTTTCTCTTTCGTGACATGCCCTGTCCAAGATTGACATTATTTCTACAGAAATAATGAAGCAATGATTAAGAGATCTTCTTTCCACACTATAATAATGGTGAGCAGCGCATTTACCTTTGCCTGGGCTCTTCTTTTTCGAAATCCGATAGTTTGGTGAAAAGATTAGAAAAAGACATCGCCGTTTCATTTCATGTATCTAAGCAACGCGAAAATGAAAGCATTGCGACTTAACGGTTATTATAACAATCTCCAGGTAACGGTAAAATCAAATATTTAAAAAGATATGTTACAATCAAGATGAAAAGGGCTTCTGTCAAATTATAACAAGTATAAAGTCGCACACAGGAGGTATATTTACATGTGAAGCATTAGCGTTCAAGTTAGACTGTCAACTTCCGTGTTTGCCAAATACGTCACCAAATAAATCCAAAAAAGGAAGAATAGGGCGGAGCCTGGCACAGCCAGAGGAAAAATAGTGACATCTAGAGGCAGAAAAGAGTAATGGCAATGTAGTGAAGCCCTCCATGTACGAAAAAATAAAAATAAAGAAAGAAGAATAGAATAGAATAGAATAGAATAAGAATAAGAATAAAAAGAAAAGGTAAGTCGTGGGAAGCCTCTTTAACATAACATAACGGTGTCAGAGCGGTTAGTGCTCTTGCCTGACAGCAAAAAGGTCCTGGGTTCGATTCTGAATGGAGCAATGCATGGGGCAAATGCATTTCGTTGTACAGTTGTAAAGGCACCCCGAATAAAAAGTGTTATGAAAGGGGCTCCCAAACTTTTATGCTCCACCCCACAAAAATGTTATGTGAATAATAATAAAGAATACCTAAACCTTACCTTTAAGATCTTCAATGAAGGTACTTGAGTCATCTTCTGTACTCGGTAGTTGAAGTCTCCAAACATTTCGCCTCTCATCCAAAAGGCTTCGTCAGTGGACAAAGTCCCGCTCAGCACGCAGCGTAGATAAAGATGTTTATGCTTTCACCTGTACATTT
The DNA here is from genome assembly GCA_007210695.1 of Neogobius melanostomus. Lineage (NCBI taxonomy): Eukaryota > Metazoa > Chordata > Actinopteri > Gobiiformes > Gobiidae > Neogobius > Neogobius melanostomus. Next base: position 2,247,814 of record VHKM01000153.1, read on the forward strand.
GAACAGTTCACAAATGAATGTATTGTGTTTTGTGATAGCCAGACGTCCAATTTTACTAAAATGGAAAATAAAATCCCTCCTACTCATCAAAACCTCAGAGATGTAATGCAGTATTTACAATTGGATTTAAAAAAAATATTAATTAAGGAAGAACAAATGTTTTACTCAATCATTACAATATAATAAGTACATTTGGACGGACTTCCTAATACATCATTTGACTTATTTATTGTTACTTAATACTTCAAGTGTTTACAGGATTTTTTTCTTTTTTTATGTTTTGTTGTTGTTGTTCTTTCACCTGACAGTAATTGCTTAATTGCAAATAAAGATAGGCTAACATTTTTTTACAAGCATTTGCTGTTTTAAAAATATTTTCTACCTTGTGATCCCCGGGTCCCATGGACCCCCATTCCCCACTTTAGAAAACTGTGTCCAGGTATATTCAACACAACACAGAGAAGTAAAGGTATGTATACAATGTTTACATAAAATGATCCAAACGTCCATGGGATTTGATCCCAGAGCTTCAGCAGCCCCCTTTGTAAATCACTACACTACAGTCATCAACACACACTTTGAAAAGTTGTTTTTTGGGTCTCCTTGTTCGCCTTTCATTAATTTTATTTATTTTTTTTGTCGGGACAGTGCATGTTAATGACATACATGGTCTCATGCATGTAACAAGCCACCGGATTGTAGCCTTGGCTAATTTCCATCCGTCGTCCCCATGCGCACTCTCAAACACACTCTCATCATCCTGCCTATTGTACATGTTTTCAGTGTAATCAGCATTGATGACCCTAGTTGGAATGTGTTGTAGTGATACAGTCTGGACTTCGGTCCGCCACATATTAGCCCATCCCTGCGCCAGACTCAAAGTTCGGAGCTCAGTCAGTTACAGTATTGCCTTCTTTGACACTTGTGTTTATTTCCCTGTTACTCCATATGATCTGCTGCAGAATGGTGCGGTGGGCTCCTCTCCTGCTGTTGTGGGGTCTCCTCTGTGCCCCCTCCACACTGGGACAGGAGGCTGAGGGCCAGGTCACAGAGCAGGCCTCAGAACAGACTGCAGGGGCAGGTGCAGGTTCAGAAGCTGAAAATGAAGATTGGGGAGTACATTCGATCAGAGGGAGTTTTGAGGCCGTGAGTGGATACTTTGACTCAATGCTGGAGTTGATGGGAGGTAAAGATGGTGTCTGCCAGTACCGCTGTCGCCATGGTAAGAAGCCTGTTTGGCTACAACTTTATTTACTTAATATTTAATTAACAAACAAGATTTTTTTTTTTAAGGAATACAACTTAAGACACAACAACAAATGTGTCTTTTACACTTGGGTCTTAAATGAGTCTTGCTATGAACACACTGCTTGTATTTGGATCTGTTTATGACTAAATACAACAAATTAAATTTAATATCTAAATGCGAACTAGGGTGACCACCTTTAACAGAAGAAAAAGTCAGACCATCTGAGCAATTTGGTGAAGTAAATCTGCATTAACGTAGGCTGTAATTATAGTGAAAAATAAAGACCATATTCCGAAGCAGCTACAAACGCATTGTAAGTAACAAGTGACATTAATATTATTACATACATTTCACAGGATGCAAATAAAACAGCAGCACATCATATAGTAAATGGGTGGGACAAAGGGCTAAAAACCGGTGCAGTTCAACAAACTAAAAGATGGAAAGGTGGTCACTCTGCCACCAAACTTTGGACTTAACCGGCCTGACCTGGATAAATGGTCCTCTCACAACCTCAAAATACAGTGCCTCTCGAAAGTACTAATACACCTTGAACTTGTGCACATTTTGTCATATTTACAACCATAACGTAAAGATTTTATTTTGAATTTTTTACTGAAAGTTCACACACAAGTAACAGACAACTGTGAAGTGAAAGCAAAATGATACATGATTCTGTTATTTTCAAAAAATAGAAAAGTGAAAAGTGGGGCGTGCATAAGTATTCATACAGCATGACTTAATACTTTGTGGAACGCCCTTTTGCTGCAATAACAGCAGCAAGTCTTCTGGGGTATGACTACAAGATTTGCACATCTAGAGACTGACATTTTAGCCCATTCCTCTTTACAAAACAACTCAAGCTCTGTCAAATCATGAGAGCGTTTGTGAACAGCAGTTTTCAGGTCTTTCCACAGATTTAACAGGATTTAGGTCAGGACTTTGACTGGGCCATTCTAACACATTAATATGTTTGTTTTTAAACCATTCCATTGTAGATTTAGCTTTGTGTTTAGGGTCATTGTCCTGCTGGAAGGTGAATCTCCGCCCCAGCCTCAATTCTCTTGCTGACTCCAGCAGGTTTTACTCCAAAATGTCTCTGTATTTGGCTCCAGCCATCTTCCCAACTATTCTTACAATCTTCCCAGTCCCCGCTGAGGAAAAGCAGCCCCATAGCATGATGCTCCCACCACCATATTTGACACTGGGGATGGCGCACTCAGGACGATGAGCAGTGTTAGGTTTGTGCCATACATAACGTTTTGCATTTGGGCCAAAAAGGTACATTTTTGTCTCATCTGACCAAAGCACCTTCTTCCACATGGTAGCTGTGTCCTCCATATGACTTCTAGCAAACTTCAAACTGGATTTCTTATGGCCTCCTTTCAATAATGGCTTTCTTCTTGCACTCGTCCATGAAGGCCAGATTTGTGTAGAGTACGACTTATAGTTGTTCCATGTACAGATTCCCGCAGCTCAGCGGCAGTACGTCGCAGCTCCTCCAGAGTTATCTTGGGGCACTTAGTTGCATTTCTTACCATCGCTCTCCTTGTTCGGTCTGTTAGTTTAGGTGGACGGCCGTGTCTTGGTAAGTTCGCAGTGGTGCTATACTCTTTCCATTTCCGAATGATGGATTGAACAGTGCTCCATGAGATGTTCAAATCTTGGGAAATCTTTATATAACTTAACGCTGCTTTAAACTTCTCCACAACTTTATCCTTGACCTCTCTGGTGTGCTCCTTGGCCTTCACGATGTTGCTTAGTGACCAATACACTCTGACCATAGCTCTGAGGCCCTCACAGAACAGCTGTAATTATACTGAGAGTAGATTATGCACAGGTGGCCTCTATTTAATGGTTAGGGAGAGGTGTGAACATTCTGCAGTCATTAGGAATGTTATAAAGGCAATTTAATGCACTGTATGAATACTTATGCACACCCCACTTTTCACTTTTCTATTTTTTTGAAAAATAACAGAATCATGTATCATTTTGCTTTACTTCACAGTTGTCTGTTACTTTTGTGTGTGAACTTTCAGTAAAAAATTCAAAATAAAATCTTTACGTTTAGGGCTGTAAACATGACAAAATGTGCAAAAATTCAAGGTGTATTAGTACTTTCGTAAGGCACTGTAGCTGCAAAACCAGATTATCATCAAAATAGGTCATTTTTAAGAGCAGTGAATGTAAATATTTGATTGGTTGTTATCTAAAACCTCTGGGCTAGGCTGGACATTTCTACACTCATTTGAACTAATGTTATCATGTGAGAGCCCTCAAGCTGATTGAGGCGATATCCCTTCAGAATTGTGTCGCGATAACCTCAAAACACCTCATTTGTCTCTAACAAATAATAAAATAGAAAGACTAGATCAAAACTGGTGAAAAACAAATTTTGATTTAATTTGAAAGACTGTGAGAGTTTTTAAAATAATAAACTGACTGAATATTTTTTACTTTACTTCCATATGGAATTTGTACCGTGTGTGTTTAGAAGGCATAAAATGTCCCACTATTGGGGTCATACAACATTATTATCATGGCATTGTTTCAGCAGCCACATGAAGAATTTAATGTCTTTAGCATTGAACCTGAAATAATATTAAAAGAGTATATTTTCCAAAGAATAAGAAACATTCATGCAAAAAGCATTGTGACAGGTCAAGCTATTGAATTATATAGAGTAGGATGATAAGTTTTAAGTTGGTGGCCCTATGCTGTGTAAGGAGAATCTAAAGCAAAATCAAGCACATTGTGGGGGTGACATTACAATGTTTTGTTTTTTTCAGGTAAAGATCCGATCCCCCGCCCTGACTTTCAAATGCCTGAGCCCGATGGATGCTCTTCCTACTTCTTTGGTCTTCCAATCCCTGATGGGGTATGTTACAAACCAACAAAAGTAAAATGAAACAATAGCGAAAAGTGATAATTAGCCACATTTAAGGGGAGTCACTGCAAAACTCTAAATTTTCACGTTTCTTGTTTCTATTTCTTCACTCTATAAAATTTTCACCATAAATGTACATGGAAAATTGTGAATTCAAAGGCTATTTCTCTTAACAAAAAGTACCCCCTTAGGCATGTGTAATAACTCGTATTAGTTAAAGGCTACATACCTGATTTATTTTCATTTTTATCACAAACAATGAAAAAGGTAACCACAAAATTAAGACGTTAGTTGTGGTCCAAAGTCATTCCTAACTTTCCAAACTTCAATCAATCAATCAATCAATGGTTTTGTATATCACAACAGGAGTTGCCTCATAGGGCTGCACCGAACATTAAGGCAATAAAACAGAACAGTAAATAAGACAATGTAAAGTTCAGGTGAATCAAGTATCCAGGCAAACATAATGTCCAAATAAGCGTCAGCAGTAGGTGGCGACGAGCAGCGCGGGTGTCCCCTGTCCTTAGACTCTCCAGCACGGCAAGGAAAAACTCAAAAACCCGGTGGGAGAAACGAGAAACCTTGGGGAGAACCACAGAAGGAGAGATCCACTCCCATGGACGGACAGGCTATAGAGATCCAGGGCCAGTGACGGACTGGCCATTGGGCAATGTGGGCAAATGCCACTGCGGCCGCCTGGTCTCATCACTTGTTGTGGCCGCATCACAAACAAATAAATAGGCTAATTAAAGCGAGGAAGCGGCCGCCTATTGGCGCAATGGCTGCAAGCGGCAGCACCACCAGCGGCTCGCTCGCCGCTCATCACAACTTGTGGCGCACAACCATATAAAAAGGCTAAATAAATAAATAAAGCGGAGATGCGGCCGCCAAATGTGGCCTCTCTGCTAAAATTGCCAGGGCCTCTTTTTGGTGCCAGTCCGCCACTGTCCAGGGCCGATGGAGTCCCTTCAGCAGACGGGCCAGGATCGAGACCGTCCAGTCCTTGTTGTCAATCCAGTAGGCAGGGTTCCTCCGTTCAGCCGGGTTCCTCCGTTTGATCTATACAGGCACTCCCGAGGGGGAGTGGGACAGGAGACACCATGTGAATAGTAATGAACAGACTACAGATAATATAAATATTGTATCATAATAAGACAAAGTTTGCAGTAAGAAGAAGAAGAGGATAACGCTCAGTGTACCGTACTTCCCACAGCAGTGTTTCTCCTAAGGCGGCTTTACTTCAGGCTGTGGGTTAGAGCTTTACCTAACTGACCTGATCATAAGCTAATTCGAAGAGGTAAGTTTTGAGCCAAGTCTTAAATGTAGGGACTGTGTCTGCTTTTTAACGTGAGCTGGGAGTTTATTCCATAAAACTGGAGCTTGGTAGCTAAAGGCTCTTCCTCCTACAGTGATTTGAGAGAGAAACTCCAAAATTAACTTATTTCCAATTCTTCACTGGGATATGTTTATAGGCACGTTTCACTACTGACAGGGTCACTTTTCAGGGTCACTTTCACAGAAATGCTAGAAAACCAAAATTGTTCCGAATTAAAATCATAATTAGAATCACTGTATTTTTCTCACAAATGTCTGAAATTACAATATACTAAAGGAGGACAAAGCAAATTTCGTTCAATTTCGTTCCAAAAATCAGGTTTACATATCATTCTAAATCCCCATGGAAGTCCTAAGGGCTAAAAGTGAATCAGCCGTCATTTGCACATTTTCATTGCGTAACATTCTCTCATTAAGGCAACATATTGGATTTGGGGCCCTAATACTGTAATACACGTAATTTCAAATGGTAAATGAATAAGGTACAACAGGCCCACAAATAGCTATATCGTAATTTTCAGCTTGGAGTCACTAAGCATCTGTGTTGATGAATGACCCCTCAGTGTACCCAGTCACTGTCTGAGTGTCACCTCAGTTGTGTTGTCCCACAGATGGACGTGGGGATCCCGGCCATGACCAAGTGTTGTAACCAGCTGGACATGTGCTACGACACCTGCGGGTCCAACAAGTATCGCTGCGACTCCAAGTTCCGCTGGTGCCTCCACAGCATCTGCTCCGACCTCAAGAAGAGCCTCGGGTTCGTGTCCAAAGTGGAAGGTCGGTCTTCAACGCAGATATGTTTTAGTCTGTGCTCCCATAAGCAGTCTATATAGAATAACAATACTGGTGATATTACATTGAATTTTACAGTTACATAATAGAAAATATTTAAACCTACACTGTCCATTGCAAGTGCTGCAGAGGTTATTGCCAAATTGTCATATTATGTGATGCAACATCCATACCGCGAGAAATCACAAAACATTGCAAAATCCCTCAGGCGCCGCCCCATCTGAATGAGATTTATACATTTATTGTTATTTAGACATATGGTAACTAAAGAATGTTCAAAGGTTCAGTTTTAGTCATTTTTGCTGTTTGTGGGACCTTTGTTTTTAAAGTCCAGTTGACAAAAAATAGATTAGTTATGGTTTTTGATGCATTTTAATTGAATTGTTTAGTGCAAATCCTACCAATGGCTAGACAGAGCTGGCCTGAAGGACAGCACAGAGGCACTTATCATGGCTGCACAGGAGTAGGCCTTAAGCACCCGAGCAATAGAGGCCCAGATCTATCACACCAGACAAGACCCCAGGTGTAGACTGTGCAAAGAGGCCAATGAGACAATCCAGCACATAACTGCAGGGTGTAAGATGCAAGATGTAAGATGGGCGGCACGGTAGTACAGCGGTTAGCGCTCGTGCTTCACAGCTAGAAGGTCCGGGTTCGATTCCCACCAGGGACGGGGCCTTTCTGTGTGTAGTTTGCATGTTCTCCCCGTGTCTGCGTAGGTTTCCTCCGGTTTCCCCTACCACTAAAAACATGTACAATAGGTCAGGATGAATGTGAGTGTGTTTGAGAGTGCGCATGGGGGACGACAGATGGAAATTAGCCCAAGGCTACAATCCGGTGTGGCTTGTTCATTAACTTGCACTGTCCCTACCAAATAAACCAATAAATAAAAAAAATATGCTGGCAGGGAAAGCTTACATGGAGCGCCATAACCAAGTGGCTGGCATAGTGTACAGGAACATCTGTGCAGAGTATGGGCTGGAAACCCCAAGGTTAAAGTGGGAAACACCTCCAAAGGTGGTAGAGAATGACCGAGCCAAGATCCTGTGGGACTTCCAGATACAGACGGACAGAATGGTAATGGCGAACCAATCGGACATTGTAGTGGTGGACAAAGAGCAGAGGAAAGCCGTGGTGGTTGAAATAGCAATACCAAGCGACTTCAACATCAGGAAAAAGGAACATGAGAAACTAGAGAAATACCAGGGGCTCAGAGAAGAGCTAGAGAAGGCCTGGAGAGTGAAGGCATCAGTGGTGCTCGTGGTCGTTGGGGCACTCGGGCAGTGACCCCCAAACTGGAGGAGTGGTTCCAGCAGATCCCAGGAAATACATCAGACATCCCGGTCCAGAAAAGTGCAGTTCTAGGAACTGCAAAGATACTGCGCAGAACCCTCAAGCTCCCAGGCCTCTGGTAGAGGACCCGAGCCTATATATATACTGTATATATGGCGCTAGGTGCTCTGGAGGAGCAGCCCGTGGCCCTCGAGTTGTAACCAATAGCGAAGCCCATACTCACAGAACTATCGTTACGTCTAGTAACTGTCATTTGATATGGGTGGCTATAATATGTGCAATTGGCCTTAATGCTGTAATACTTCTGTGGTCAATTTACATCACACACTTTTGATATGTGAGGGTGTGTAAAATTAATTTACTGCTAATTTGGTTCTTATAGCTAGACCTTTATAAGAACCAAATTAGCATAATTGCTAGAAGACCTTATGAACCTAATTGGACTAAGTTAATTTACTATTAATACATGTGATCTACTCCAATATAAAATGAAAAAATAAATAAATGCCAGTAAAGCAAGGTTATCAAATAGAGTATAATTGAAATTGGAAAACGTTTAGTGACAAATACTTACCTCATATTTGACTGTATGTCATGTCTTTTCTGCAGCGTGTGAAACTGTGGCAGACACTTTGTTCAACACCGTGTGGACTCTCGGCTGCAGACCCTACATGAACAGCCAGAGGGCAGCGTGCTACTGTCTCGGGGAGGAGAAGGATGAACTGTGATGAACTCCTTTTAACTAACTGCAACTACTTCTACTCGAGTAATTTATTTCTTAGTTTTGTTATGATTTTGCTGACAATAAACGTCTGGTGTCTCTGTATTAGCTTTTTGGTTTTAATATAAGTAGCATTAACTGTTGTGTGTTTAGTGCTTGTTTATGACTTCTATCATATATCTACGAAAACTTCTAGAAGCATTTCAGTAATGGCAAAAGCAAAGCACATTTTAAACATCAAAGCTCTACATATCTTATACTGCTCTCTGATTTTGCCCTACTTATATTATTGTACTGTGGTTTGGGGTAGTACTAGACATTGTGCAAGAAATGAAACAGCTGTTGTGTTTTGTATCTACAGTACTCGTTTCTGTTTATTACTGGATGAGTTAAAATAGTGCCTTGTAAGTTTGGTCTGTGTCAAAATAGCCGATTTGGTGTGATGTATTGTAATAGACTGGATATAGATAGTGTGAGTGTTCTAGCACATTATTTTGCTGTTGTTTCTTTATTATTTGTTATTACCTTGCCCTATGTTCCCTTGTTTATGATTTATTACATTGCACTACGTTCCTTGCTTTGATTGTTAAATGAAAATGTTATTGTTTTTACTTTGGGTGTTGGCGTTTATAAGCCTTTTGCTTCGGCCCACTCCTTTTGAGCAGACTAACTGCTCATATAAACAAATAAACTAAACTAACAGTAAATTTGTCATATTACGGCTTTGGACGGGAATGCAATCAAACGGAAAGGAACATGTTGCTTTTAGCGGGTAGTAAGTATAAACAAGTGGTTCTCAAAGTTTTCACGCAAAGTACCCCCTCATTAAATAATTGACGCTCAAACCACAATCAGGAAATGACCTGGACCCAATCAGGACTAAGACAGGTCTAAAAACTAGCTAAAATAGACCTAAACATAGAGTAAAAGAACTATGATCTAGAGTCTAAAGACCAAACTTCACTACTCATTAAAGAAATTCTATCTAAGCTGAAAAGACTAAAGTCGCAGATGACCCTGAAATAATATAGGCTTAATTCAATTGACTCTGTGCATAACTTCAAATCATAACGCCGCTGCCCAAGGAGTAACTTCCTGTTTCGATCCAGAACACCAAAATAACAGCACCATCTTATTCATTAGTTCACCAGTTCATTAGTTCAACTTTCTTTCTGCCTATTAACAGACAAACACTTAAATGTGTGTATTTAATTATATTCTTGTAATGCTGCAAGTACCTGCAGAACTAATCAAAGAGACGAGCTGTGTGCTTTTATTTTGGCGTGCTGGATGGAAACAGGAAGTCACTTCTTGGGTGGTATTGTTGTGATTTGAAGTTATGCACAGTCAATTGCAAATGTAAAAGAAAGCTATATTACTTTTTCTGTGGCACATTTAGTTTAGACACTATATTGAACATATCGTAGTACCGTTCTTCACAAATGGTATGGCTTCAGGACCCACCAGCTCTCTTGTTTAACAAGTTTAATTTGTAATATATAATGAAAAATAATGTAATCTTCTCAAATTATTTTTGAATAAGCATTAGATATGCCTTTAAATATGAAATTGACAGCAAAACAACTCAATAACAGTAATTTAAAAGACTTATGAAGTGCTTCTATCCTTTTTCAGAAAAAAACATATTGAAAGAGAAAGGCTCGCACCCTCTGAAAATGGTTCCGCAACCCGCTTTTGGGTCCCGACGCACCAGTTGAGAATCACTGTCGTAGTATCCCACATGGAAAGAACCTATATGAGGATATATGCGCATACATGAATCCTATATGCAGCATATATGCACACATATGCTGCATATATACAGCATATATGCACATATATGATAATATATATGCGTATATATGCCACATATAGGCAAAATTGAGGTGCATATATGTGCATATATACAGCATATATGCACATATATGATAATATATATGCGTATGTATGCCACATATAGGCAAAATTGAGGTGCTTATATGTGCATATACAGGCTACATAGGTCTCCTGTATTGCTTCTTTATATCCACATATAAGCCCTATATGTACATACAACATATGTCTCCTATGTTGCTCATGGCAGGATCTAGTCATTTTGTAGCTCCTATCTCACTTTAACAACTGTCATACATGATGCCTAGCTCATATTTTCTATTATCAAAGCAATAACTAAAACTAACTTAAACAAATTATGTAAAATTGTACAATATTGTGATAATTATATTATTGCAATATTTCACTAAACCATTTCAACACGATATGTTCCATTCTAATTAAACACAAATTGTTTTTCAGCAAATTGCGTCAAAAGAAGACTTAAAAAAAAAGACTACATCAGGACCAAAACAAGACTAAAATAGAACTATGTTAGTACGTGTTTCACCAAAACGTTAACACATTTATAAGTTCAACGAATTGTTTGATTTCAATTAGTTTGAAAAAAAAAAAAAAAGAATATTTCGATCACAGTCAGAATAAGACTTTGGTGATAGAGCATGCCTATGGCTCTGCAAGAATGCTGGACCAGGATAGAAACCCAGCTTGGTCCCAAGGAACATGAACATGGAGTTCTGTCGGGACTACTTAAAAATAAAGAAAATAGTTTTTGAAATAGAATAAAAATCAAAATGGAAAATAGAAGATATTAAAAACTCAATATAAATTGATTTATTGAATAAACAAATGCATATAATAATAATAAAATAAATCTAGAATGAATTTGTTATGTGTCCCTGAAAAACATTAACACTGTGTTTTGAGTCAATTTTAATGGCTAAAACATGTCAGAAATGAGTTTGGCCCATAGACTGTATATTTTTGGCCACCACCTAAAATTGGCGCTGTTTAGTCCCATTGTCAGAAACGAAGAAGAATTCAAACAGGCGGAAGGCGGCGACAGGAGAAAGGCACCGGCGTATCTGGTCCTGGACACAACTTTGAACGGTGAGTCTATTAAGTGTAGTACTATTCTCACGCCAAGTCTTTGTAGTCACGAGCCACCCGCGATTTCAGCCAGAATAGCATAGCGGCGATATCAGCGCTGCTTGTGGTAGAGGAAAAGGCGACAGGAGCTAACGTTATGTGGCTAAACAATGGAGGGAACTGCGGCGAGAGGAGAACCCGTGTGACCGCGGTCAGAGCAGAGAGATGCAGGTACAACTTAGAGCTTTGAACACAACACTGTCTATCTTTGTCTTGTTATGCTAGTTAATAGTATGCATGAAAGCGCGTGTACAGCATCAGTGATTATGCGCCAATAAAGTTGCTGTTGGTTTGGTTAAATGTCTGTGGGTTAGTTACTTACATTTTTGTTTTGTTTTAACAGTGCCGATTACAGCAGCTTCTGTTCTGAACGTTTTTAGACACATTTGAATCATTATAGAAGTCTTATAGGCCCGCTAAAAAAATGTAATGTTAATATATAACAGATGTAGAAAGGTGCAGGTTCTCTATAAGCCTGAGTGTTGATTTTTGTTATAGTGTTATAGTTAAAATTATAATTTTTCATATCAGATGACAGTGAATTAAATCAAGGGTGTGCCTCCTGAACCAATTGTACTATTTGTAACTTTACTCCTGTTAGTAAGATTATATGCAATTCTTATTTTGATCCACTTTTTCTTTTTGTATATTTGGTCATGAGCATCCATTGTATCTGCATTGTGAATGTACAAAAAAAAGAGCGGCAGTAGTGAAAGAAAAGACAACAGTATGAAATGTAAAGTGTGAAGTAACTAAAGGGGCAGATATTATAAGACATGTTCTTCTCTGCTCCGTTTCATTCATACTGTATTGGCTTGGTGGATTTGTTGTGATTGTATGATGTCACTTTTGAATGAAATAAATAAGAAAATGAAAAGCTAGGAGTCATGGGTGCGTTTACACAATCAGGAAATTGAATAACCTTTGATGCAAGTTAATATATGTTTTCATGGCGTGGCTGTGTTGTGCCATTCCTCTTACATTTTACTCTTACATTAAACAGAAATATTGTGACCCTCAGGTGAATAATGGTGTCAGAGGAGAAGGAGCGAGATGTGGCGTGGAAGGAGCTGCGCAGGAGGAAGAGGATGGAGGAGGTGGAGGAGCTGACCACTGCGGGACACAACGCTCTGTAATAGGGACAAACCCAGGAGGCGCTACCGTTTCAGAGGATCAAAGGAGACTGAAGGCAGCCCGCCAGGTTTCCACGCAGCGGCTTAGGACTAATTCTACATCTGGTACGTTTAATTTTGTTGTACAGTTGTATAATGACAAATAATACTATGTGAGTATTACTCTATCCATTTAATAATAATGTTATATGTTAATATGGCATTGTTTTAAACTCTGTGGTTGATAATTTTTACTGATGTTGATGTGTTGTGTATGTTGCAGGACCTTAAGGACGGCTCTGAAGGACCATGTGCACGGTGGGAATGGAGGTGAGAGTCCTTCATAGTTGTCTTTTATTTGCTTCTTTGTTGTATTATTTGTCTTGGCACCTCTGAAAAAACCTGTCGTTCTGTTGTTCCTTCACTAATGTGTATTCCAGCGTCCACATCTGTGGGAATGCCGCCCACAACAACTGCAGTCCTTTATTAAGTAAAAACCCTTGCATGTACGATGTAGCAAATGAGAAGCAGAGTACTTTGTTCACTGAATAGAAGTGCACTACAGTACATAGCGTTTCCATAGATATGGAATTTAAAATCTATATTTAAAAATCAAAAGTATAATAATACTTTAACCACCTTAGTTTTCATTTAAATCCATTATTATAGAAGACAGTATATTTTCTGTTGTACAGAACCTGAATGGAACCTTTTTCACCATGTTTGTGTTGGCATGTCTGTATCAGGGTTGACCTGGCACTGGGCTTAATAGAAACACAACATTAGTGTCCTTACTTAAAAGTCCTGATTTATACTTTCATGGAGATTAGAGCTAGCATGCTTAAATAATTGTTTGTTCCCCAGAAATGCAATAAACATTGTTTGCTTCTATTCTCATTCCAGCATGGGACAGACCTTTGCCAATCAAAGGAAACCGGTGGAGAGGCGTCACCTGCCAGCCCCAAGTATTGGAGACAGTGATGGCAGCCAAGGACTAATGCCACCTCTATGAGGAGGTAATCTACCTGCTGGACTCCCTGCTTCGGACATTCCTACAGAAGGGTGTGTATGGCATCACCACACCATATGATGTGTTGACTGCAAGGGTGAAAGAACTCCTGGGACTTATCAAAGCAATTTTTAAAAAAACAAACAAAAAAGGGGATTGATATGTAAATGAACTGTGGAAGTTGTTGAGATTGTTTAAATCACATTGTGGCATTGGAGTTTATGCTGTGGCAATAAGTACAAAAACAGTCCAAAAGTCGGATACAGGCAACATGTTTGCATTAACTTTTCCACAAGTTTAGGTTTTGACCAGATTCTGGACTCTCTCGTATTCAGACACTAAAACAATAAAATATTTTTGCAGAAGTGCATAAAAGCTCGATCAATATGCACTTCCAGTGGTGCAGAAGTGACATTCACCTCCGGATTAATGTAATCTTTATACAATGTTTTACGTGATAGCGTTTCAACCAATGAGCATCCAGATTGACAAATCAAGTAATAATACATTTTATTGTCACTGCATACATGTAAGATGTTTGCTTTAAATTGTTCAGAGGTTGTTTTGACTGCTTAAAGCCAAACTATGACGAGTCTATTGAAACAACTGTTTGTGATACTGCCTTTTGTGTTATAACCAACAAACAACCCTAACTACACTTATAAATTGTTTTACATATGTGTACTATTGTTGAATTGCAGTCGGAAGACTTATTTGAAAATAAACTAAACCTAAACCTAAACTTAAGACAAACAGCACTGGAGGTATAACCTTGGTTGGTACATTATTTGATTTGGGTACTAGAATTAAATTCACAGAAGTATTAACCAATATTAATGGTTCCATTTGTTTGGTTAAATTTAACCAATCTGGTTGGTGTCCAACCGATCTATTGGTTAAAACAACCAATCTTAAAAATGGTAGTGTTTTTAACTAATCTTGGTTAAAACACTACCATTTTAGATATTGTTTTTCTATTCAGTTTTTTCTTATTTTTGTTCTTGTACTATTTGATTGTAAATAAATAATGTAAATTTGTACATGTTGGGCTTTTATTTATGTTGCCTAGTAATTATGGATTTTAATCATTTTACAAAAAAAAATTATATAGGTGCATATATGTACACATATTTATGTGACATATATAAAATTGGCCGTTTTCCTATATGTCATATACATATATGTACATATAGGTGCATATATGTACACATATTTATGTGACATATATAAAATTGGCCGTTTTCCTATATGTCATGTACATATATGTGTGCATATATGTGTGCATATATGTGTACATATATGTACACATATATGCGTGCATATATGTGTACATATATGCACACATATATGCGTGCATATATGTGTACATATATGCACACATATATGCACACATATATGTACACATATATGCACACATATATGTACATATATGTACATGACATATAGGAAAACGGCCAATTTTATATATGTCACATATATTCAAAACCTATATCAAAACATATATCAAAACATATATGTTTATATAGGTTTCTTCCATGTGGGATATAATGTTATATCAAAGCATTTTATGTTATTTACCAAATAAAAACACGCCCATACTGCTCAAGTTGTAAAGAAAGATTCCAAGCCTAAGGGTTAGAGTTAATAAGTTTAATAACTTCCATTATTTACATAAAAAATATAGTATTAACAACAAAACAAGACTTTATACAAACAGAGGTTGTCTGATCGGAAGGTATCATGGCAGCGCATTACTGCACGGGACATATCAAAAAAAGAGGACTTCCACAAAAAAAGTTTTTCAAAACTCAAATTTCATCCTCTACCTGTGAAATAGGTAAAGTAAAATAAAGTAAAATAATAAAGTAAAATAAAATTAAAATAAAAAGTAATTTCCAATTTTATATTGTATTTCTGTGGCCAATGCAAAGGATCAGATTTTACTTACTTTTATATTTATGTCGCATCAAAAGTCCAGGCGCTTGTGTGACATTTTGCTTCATCCGGCCGTTAAAGGCTTGAAGCTACAAAACAGAAATGACGGGCACAAGTTAAACATGACTCCAACAAAATTAGTTAAAGGTGAAGAAGAGCCATCAGTCCTAAACAGTCCTCACGTCGTCAAAAGACAAATCCATGCTGCAAAGGTTCCAAACTGTACAATAAACAGTCAATGTCACTGATTTAAATTATTTGCTGTACATTTTCTAGTGAAGTGCTACTATACAGTACAGTACAAGGCAGGTAGGACTATACTCATCACATTTGGGCTACCTTCTTTCTACCTACAACTACCTACCTCCCAAGAACTGCACAACATATATCGCAAGAAGCCACAATACAGAAATTGTAAAACATTTTTAGCCTCATTTTGGTCAAAATGTTGTCTCATAAAAAACTAATTAGCTTACAATTTTTGCTTAAATTCAATGGAATATATTGTATTGAAAAGGTTCAGTATAGTTTAACCTGTTACCCCCGCCTTCACCCAAATCTAAAAGCTTCTCAACTGGAGCTTACAACCTATAGGCCAGTGTGACACTCATTTGAAAGTGCAGTGATATCTTCACTTTACTGTGCGGATGCCGAATTACTCCTGGTTTTATTACGCCTTACAATATAGTTCCCCTTTTTATCCGCTTAGAAAATCCACAGTTTAATTTTTCCACATTGTTTAATTTTTGTTTTAAACGGTGGACTATTCCTTTAAAGCAGTACTAAGTAACTTGCTTACCTT
Source organism: Neogobius melanostomus (assembly GCA_007210695.1). Classification (NCBI taxonomy): domain Eukaryota; kingdom Metazoa; phylum Chordata; class Actinopteri; order Gobiiformes; family Gobiidae; genus Neogobius; species Neogobius melanostomus. The sequence continues at coordinate 2,263,931 of VHKM01000153.1, forward strand.
AATAAATCCTTTTCCTAGTCCCTCTGGGGGTAATACAAGTGTTAAAGGGATGACTGGGGGGTCTTTCATCTCCCCTGGTGTCTCTGTCCAGAAACCACAATTGCAGCTTTGCCTGCACCGGGTCAGAGTCACCAGTACACACTAATGGAATCACGAAAAGAAGCCAACAGGCTAACGGGCAAAGCTAACTGCGGGCTAGCCCCTCTTAAATAATATTACAGCCAAGTTTGAGTGAAAAAAATTATCTCCATAGTGTAATTGGATGTACAATATCCCTCTGTCCCTTTGTCTTTTCTGTGAACGTAGTATTTACTCTTACAGACATGAGTAAAAAAAACGCAACATGCTACAACACTTGTAGTGGCGCTAAAGGCCTCTAGGGGCATGAGTTACTTACTGTAGTACTGCTTTAAGTGTTTGTAGCATTGATTACAATTGCTCATAACCAGACACCATGATATAATTGCTTCTAACAAGGTTTATAAAGATTTCAAAAGGCTCATAGGTTATTAAAAGGGTTTACCAGTGCCAGGGTCCTTGTGGCGCAGCAACTTAACCACTATTGGCCTCGGTCTTTCGCCCACTCCGGGTTTGCCAGTGCAGTGCGCTTCTACATCTTCGATTTCCATCAGTTTTTGTTCGTACTCCAATAACTTTGCTGGATTCTTCAGCTCTAGCGCTCTAGTCACTGGCCCCGGTCTGTTGACACCCACTCCGGGTTTGCCGGTGCAGTGCGCTTCTACATCTTCGATTTCCATCAGTTTTTGTTCGTAGTCCAATAACTTTGCTCTATTCTTCAGCCCTAGCGCTCCAGTCACTGGCCCCGGTCTGTTGTCGAGCAGTTTCTGTTTTTTCTTTTTAGGTGCATCGAGTTGCCATGTGGCCGAAATGAGCGGTATAGTAATTAAAGTTGCCGTGCTTTCCATTGCCTTTTTCTTGTTTCTTTGGCAATTTATTAAAGTTGCCGTGCTTTCCATTGCCTTTTTCTTGTTTCTTTGGCAATTTCCTCGGTTTTTTCCTCGGTTTCTTCCACGTTTTTTCCTCTTCTTCGGTCCTGTGGCGTCCGTTGGGTTTTGTTGCGTTCCACTGGTGCCCTGAGCTGCACTTGCCTCAGTCGTTTGACCCGTCGTTGGGTGTTTTCGCTGTGCCTTATTTCTCTCATTCATTTGAGCTCTTTGACATGTCTCACTCATACCCATTTCATTTATTACAACGAGACAGCGAGTATTCTCATTAGGAGTTTTTGTTTCCTTTTCTTTGCGTGGAGCTCGCAAGCCGGGGAGCAGAGTGGGGATATTTTGCGGGTACTTCTGGTTACTAGATTCAATGGGTCCTGCGACAGAATCTTGGTTGTACACCCAGTAGTTATAGTAGGCAGTGTACTGGGAGTAACTATAGGCATTGGGATACATTTGGGGTGGAACATGTGGACTGAAATACTGTGAGGGCAGGTACGGGAAAGGTTGCATAGGAGAAATATTTCTCAGATGAGAGTCATGGCGGTCTCTTGAGTGCGGGCTTTTGCGTCTATGCGGTGAACGCGAGTTTCTCCTCCTGTAGGGCGAGTGCGAATGCCTACTTCTGCACGGAGACCATGAGCTTCTCCGTCTACTGCGTGCGGGACTGGGACTTCTTCGCCTCCTCCATGGGCTCGGCGTTCTGGATGGAGACCTACTTGCTGATGAACTAGACTCATGGATGGAAGACGAGCTTGTATAACGCGCAGGTGAGTACTTCTCCTCTCCTCCCTTGTGCTGCTGCTCAATCTGTGTTTTTTCTTCCTCTGTGCTCTGTTTTTTCCCGTAGAGCCGCTCCTGCGTGCGGTCACCGAGGCGGTTAATCTCGTCGGTGCCTAAACTTAACCCCAGAGACTCCAATATGTTCTGAAGGTGTTTTTGCTGTTCGTCTTTACTGGAGTGTTGTTGCTCTTCCTCCAACCTTTGCCTTTCTATGGGAGCAGATTTGGATGAACTTGTTGCACCATGAATTTCAACGCCGTTCTGACTGCTATGTGGCCAGCGGCCTGTGTCGTCGTTGACTATTTCCGTGAGCTTATCGATGTCCACCCCTTTGTTGAGAATGTTGAGGAAGCGCATGAAGCCCTGGTTGCTCTTGTTCACCTCCTCCTTCACTGGTGAGGGGTCTTTTGGGCGAGGAGATGGACAGCTCAGAAATGGTATTGGCTGTGAAACACAAGGGGGGAAAAGTCAAGACAGACATAGGAAAGCACACAGTATATGGAAAAGTATTCAAAATAAAATTGCCTTTAAAATGTTAACCCAGCCAGAACAAAATGTTGTTAAACATAGTTGTGAGCAAACTTACGTAATAGTGTAAAAGTATTCAATGTTTGGATTAAAATAACACTTTCAGAAAGACTGTGCTTGTAGTGGTTTATCGTCTGCCTCTCCCTCCATATTCTGTAAAAACAGTAATGTATTGTACTTACCATGTGCAATATGTCGATCTTAAAATGTCAGATTGGTTAATTAGCAGTATTATGAGCCATATGTGAGTCACACATTGTACTAAATTATAAGGACTGTGATAACCAGTCACTGGTTTCACTAGCTTCCATAGTCTTTAGCCAGCAGCTTTTCCTGTTTTTGCCTCCAGCTAGAGTTGTGTTGTCACTCGTGACGTAGGCCATTAAGGGTCTATATACAGAACTATAATTAGTTTGAATAAATTGTATTGTTTTTACTTGGAATGAAACAACTCTCTGCCGCTTCATCCCTTTGGTGATAGTCTGTAAGTTTGCTAAGTGAGAAGCGATAGAGTGAAATTCCTCCCCTCTTTAACCTGAAAGCCCTTCTTAGTTTGCAAGCAGGAACAGAATTTTCAAAAATAAATGATCAAGCTCCTCCCCCTCCCTTCCTGATGCGTCTGTTAAGTATGACATCACACACAATAATAATCTACTTCCGGGTCCAAACTGTTGAGAGTTCCATAGACAAACACAAAAAAAACATGCATCTTTATCTCAATCTTTTGCTGAAATGGCAACAGATAAAAGTATATTTTACTTTATACCACTACGCCAGCCCTGAGTGGCTAGCAGTGGCGATGTTGGCACCCCCATATAAGCTCCAGTCACTGTGTCGCCCGTCATTCAATAAGCACACCTCTTGTCACTTCACCCCATCAGCAAGAAGGGCGGTCTGGTGAGCAACTCACTCATGCTACTCAGAGAACCGGGGTTACAAAAGTAACCTAAAGTTCTCTTTCATAGCATTCGTTTCGATGTCTCACTATGGATATGGAGACTCCCGTATTGCCAGACAAGCGTATTGCAATTGACAATGCCAACCATGGCCTCTAAAAGAAGCCTAGATCATGTCTTTAGAAGAGCCAACACTGAGGACGACATGAGACAACCCTTGTGACGTTACATCCAGTTTATAAAACCTTGGAAACGTCAAGGGGGAGGACCAACAAGCCTCAGCACAGATGTCCTTAATAGAGTACTCCCCTGAGGTAGGCCCATGAGGTAGCCAGGTCCCTGGTAGAATGAGCTCTGAGCCCATCAGGAACATGGAGGCCTGCCGCGGAGTAAGCCATTGAGATGGCCTCAACAATTCAATGGGAAAGCCTCTGTTTAGAGAAAGGCTTTCCCTTGTGGGGCTTTGCCCAGGACACAAATAGCTGATCCACCTGCCTAAATGATCTGGTCTTATCATCATAGGCACACAGAGCATGAACAGAGCATAGCTTGTGCAAACGCTGCTGTTCCAAAGTGTGAGGTGGAGGCTGAAAAGCATCCAAATTCACCTGAGAGCAAATACCAACCACCTTTGGAATAAGGGCTGGGTTGGGCCGTAGAAACACCCTGAGATTGTCAGGGCTAAATTTCATACAAGATGTTTGAACCAACAGGGCATGGATATCACTGACACGTTTTGCCGTGGCCATAGCCAATAGCAAAACAGTTTTATGTGACAGCATTTTCAGCTGGATATCCTCCAATGGCTCAAAGGGATGGTCCGTTAGCGCTTGTAGCACAACTGACAGATCCCAAGAGGGAGACATCCATTCATGAAACATCAAATTCAGCCACCTTGCGCTCTCCTGTAACACTAACATAGCCATACATTTCCTGAAAGCCCACAGCGCAGCGCTGGAAACGCAGGCATGTCAGAGACAGTGGTGATGTCGTCCCATATAGTAGGATTTGGGACGCGAGACATGTCCTCGCTGAGCTCTGCTTGGTATTAACTCTCAGTCAACTCTCCTCTTGGCCCGGGGGAACGAAAGAGGGGTCATCCTCGTCGTCCTCCGACACCAAAGAATCCTCTCCAAATGAGTCGTCCTCCTCATAATCGAGCAGGAGCGGTTCCTCATCTTCAATAGGATGCAGGTCTAGCACCAAGCCCCAGGTCAACGGCGCGGGATCACCTTGAGCCGGCCCGAGCTGGTGTGCTGCGGTTGCGGGCTCGGCCGCTCCGAGCTGGTATGCTGCGGTAGCGGCAGGCTCATTCAGAGCGGGATCCCTCTCCGACAAGGTAGCTTGGCGGGCCAGCCGGCGGCGGAGACTTTTCACCGTGAACCGGGCGCAGTAGGGGCACGAGCCAGGATGATCTAAAGCGACTCGGGCATGTTCCAGCCCGAGGCCCGCCAAACAGACCTGGTGTGAGTCATTGCTTGAGATTTTGTTCCCGCAAGTGCAAAGCCGAGCACTATCCTGCTCCATCTCCATGGCGGGAGAAAGCTTTTCAGCTGTAGCCATGTTCATTAACTGGAGTGCCAACGAACAAAGCGCAGAATACTAGCTTGGTGTACTGTAGCAAATCATCACTTGAGCTAGTCAACGCAATAGTCCGTCCTGTATGGTGGCAGGGCGTAGTGTCAAAGATCACCAATGCTCAGCGGCAGAGGGGTTAGCTCTACCAATAAGCACCCATGCTGCATCCGAAACCATTAAATTGTAGCCTCTAAGTACTAACACTAGCAACTAATCCTTAACCTTTCATGGGGTCAACTGTTAGATCTCTATGCAGTTAGTGAACTTCTGCTTCAGCAGCATTTGCCCAATTCGACCGTCCTTACCCAGGGGAAGGGGAAATGACATCACCAACAGCTGTGTTTCTTCTTCTTTAAAGTTCAGTGCAGGCCAAACAAAAGTGCATACCGCCACCTACTGTATATTGTCCAACAACAACATAGTGTCCAAATAAAGACATTTAAGGGGAAAAAAGAGACACATCCAAATGATCCTTCACATTTCCCTTTATTTTATCTCAACAGCAGTTTCATAAAGCTACAGTATGCAAATTAGCCATGTGGCTTAAGTTTCTACTAAAAGAAGCAAAAGCACAAACTGCCTTCATTTAAGAAATTTACTGAGGAGGCTCTTTAAAACCATGTGACTGTGCTGTGGTGACTAACATGTATTTTGTCACTTATAAAGTTTGGCTTGTGCAGAATCTTTAAAAAAATATATATTATTATTAAATGTGCACCTGTCAATCAACAGTGGTTGCGCATGAATCACTCGAGGGTGGGGCGAAGGGGGTGGGGAGATTGGCGCAGTGGCTTATGGGATGGCACATAGCTCCTAATCGCCAGTGAGTTAGCATCAGAGGTCCCTATGCTAAAGTGGCTATGATAGTTAGCATACAGGCCACTTTCCCTAACTCCTTCCTAACTGAAAGCCCAATTCGGATGCATCTTATCATGGCGGACGCTGACGTACATCCGGTTTGGCGTAAGACCTCTTACCAATTTACTGGTTTTGGATGGAGCACCAGTGTTTCCCACAGATTTCAAGGAGACTGTGGTGGGAGAGAGCGCCACCTTGATGCGTTTTCCTGCATTCTGGTGCATTTTAAGCAAAAAATAATAACTATTTTTGGCTATTATGCTGCTGTGAAAAGAATTTATTTCCACTGCCATCCAAAAAATAAAGTAGAATAATTATCAAGCAAAGGTCTGGAACATCATTTATCGTAATCATAATTTGTGCTTTGAAAACAATGCAACAATTCATTATAGTTTTGTTTTTACTCTAAAATTACATTTTGGTTTTCTAAATAACAGAATATATACACAATGTGCCAATGCAGTGTTTCTCCTCTTTGCTCAGCTCAACAATGAGCCCTGTTTAGTCCAAGTCCTGGCTTGGTGCTTGTTTAGTCCTGGATTGGTCCTGGTTTGGTCCTGCTCGCTGCTCTTTTGTTTTAAACGATGGAGAAACAGCCGTGCTGTTTGCGCGTAACTATCGCGCGTGCATATTTAATTAGATGACTAGCGTCTTCTCGGTTTTAAATCTTTAGCGAGCCGTATTTCAATCATTCTGCAGCCGTTTCTAAAAGTTTAAAACGAGCTCAGAGGCTGCAGTTTCTCTTTCTGCTCAGCTGGGTTAGCGTAGCCTGAGGAGGAGAGGGAGCGAGGGTGAGACAGCGCAGACGCAGCTGCAGGACTGAGGGAGTCAGGTCGGGTCTAAAGTTTGGATCCAAGTTTCGGGTTTGGATGGGTTGGCGCGTGGGTCCAGAACCAAACTGAGGTCCACCATTTCGTGACCTCTGGTTTAATTCATTATAGTGGCAGCTGCATTAGCAGCGCAGTAAAGAGGTTTACTATGCAAAATAGCCATGTGGTCTTTTAGTTTATAAGCGAAAACAAAACTACGCTAAGCTGCCTTCATTTTTTGTAATAATAATAGGCTACTTAAACAGTGAGACATTGTTCACTGCTCCTTATTTGTCCTGTTAAACCTGCTGATCCGGGAAGAGGAAACTTTACAAAAAATACTTACTTTACATCAAAATGCAAGACCAGGTGGTCAATTTTGCACATTTTATCACATTTGTAAAACATTTACAGACCATCACTTTGAGTTAAAACTTTTATAATAACAAAGTCACAAACCTCGCATTCTTGTGGCTCCACAGGGGGACTGACAAATCTCTGTTGCAAAGCTGTTGCAACTCTCCGCCTCAGAGGGTGATCGTGCTGAACATGGAAAGAGCTTCTTCTGGATGCGGCCACTGGACCCTGGAAGGGAGAAACGGAGTTACTTTAATTGCACATGAGGCCCAAAAATGTAACGCCAAATATGAGTAAAAGCCCACTTTTGTTCTTAACACACGATCCCGCAGCCGGAGAATAAATTTTACTCTCTCTCGGAGTGTTTCACTGGGTTCGATTGGTTTGGACCCTTCAGTACATAAACCAGGCCTGTAAGTCTCAACATCAACCGTTTTAAGTGCAAGAGAGGCTCTTTTCAGCATTATCTGCTCCTGTATCACTTGGAGCTCCTTGCGTTTCCTTGTCAACTCGGGGTCCTCTTCATCTGGCTCATATGGCAATCCATCCTGGTCTTCTTCAGTCACTGGTTCTGAACTGTGCCAGTTATGAGAGGAACTGCCAGGTATATTCCACACAGAATTTGACGTACTGGTACTGCCATGTTGTTGCTTATGCGGATTATTGTAGCTATTATTAGGTGCTGGACCTGGGTACGTGGGATATTGATGATAACTAGCCCATCCGTCGTTTGTCCTGTCTGTGCTAGTATTAACAGCACTAGGAGGGAGGTTTTGTCCCCAAAAATGATTCATTGTTTTTTCTAAAATCTTGGTTCACGTGTTCAAGTCAAACGATGTGCTGCAAAACAGAACAAAAACAAGGGGGGGAAATGTATAGATTAGGTCCTTTATATGACAACTGTGGCATGCATTAGTCAATATAATCCACTGACATTCACATAGTCAGCCACATGAAGTGGCTCAACCCAGACCTGACCTTCTGCATCAACCTCTGATAATAAAAATCCAGGTGACTTTAAGTGTATAAGAATTAGCTGACCGTTACCACAACATCCATGGCTCTAGTCTAAAAACTACAAATGCATCTAAATAAATATGACCATCCATCAAATTAGGAAATACAACATTCAATTTATATTAGCATTGGGGAGATAAAGTGAAAACGAGACGTAATTTAGAGCTATGCATGCACGATGGTTAGCATGACAGCTAGCTAGCTGGACTGTTTACCTAATGAAGATTGTCAAATGCTTCTCTTTTCTGAGGCATTACGAGGAAAATGCTCATTTTAAGAATGGCTGTTCTTTACCAGAGTTGTGCACAGATGATAAAACTTCAAAACACAGCGTTTATAAAAACATGGCAATAAAAGTATGTGTTCGATCGGCTAGATACATTTAGCTGATGGATGCAGGATTATTAGGCTGTGATCAGGGTTGCCAGGTCTGGGCAGCCAAACCCGCCCAAAAATATCTGAAACACCATAACATACGGTGCGCCTGGAATTTTCAATATTTACCAGTAAACAGAGCCCATGTGCTCCCGCGACGATGAGAAACCGCCCCTTTCTCCCTCTTATTGAAAAAAGCAGCTCAAAGAGCCTTGGATTTGAGATTTTTTCATTCGAAATAGTGAGTTTGATCAAAAAATAAGATAGAAATAGCCAATTTTATATTGAAAACAGCAAGGCAAAAAACCGCGGACAGTTTTTTCACCCGCGGAATGGCTTAAAAAAAAACGCCAAATTCCGCGGTTTAACCGCAGACCTGGCAACCCTGGTGTGATGGAAACAGCGCCGCCTGGTGGATGGAATAAGAAACAAGAAAAATGCTTGGGAAAAAAAATACCCAAGAACACGACTGCACCTGTGGGCGGGGCGGTAGCCTAACGCTCTAACTGGTAAGATAATAAAATATAACTAAGTGATTAACATTTTCACTGGGGATAATTACAAATTACACTCTAGTGACACACATTTACATGTAAGGAGTAAAAGATATAATTATTTTGGCATAAAAATATTTTAAAAAGTAAATTGAAGATTGAAGCGATCGCTCCAGCACCTACCGTCTCCGTCTCTGCTGGAGACGCAGGGAACACGCGTGAAGCACCCTTTGCATGCAGTTACCAAAACCACCACCAGGTGGCTCCAAAGGTACAACAACAAAAACAAATAATCTTTAAGGAAATTCAATAATACATCTCTGTTACAGAAGCAATGATTATTATAAGAGATCTTCTTTCCACACCGAAATAATGGTGAGCAGCGCATTTACCTTTGCCTGGGCTCTTCTTTTTCGAGATCCTATAGTTTGGTAACAAGAGTAGAAAAAGACATCTGTTTCATCTCATGTATCTAAGCAACGCGAAAATAAAAGCATTGCGTCTTAACGTTTATTATAACAATCTCCAGGTAAGGGTAAAATCAAATATTAAAAAAGATATGTTACAATCAAGATATATATAACAAGCAGGGACGGATTTAAGTAAAATGGGCCCCGGGGCTAAAGTTTTTTCAGGGCCCCCCATATACTGTATATCTGTATGTCAGATTTCGCTCTCTCTACAATGAAAAGATAAATAAATTATTATTTTTTAATTTGAACATGCAGAAGTAACTTCTTAAACATAGTACTAGTTTAAAACATATTTAAAAGGGGGTTCTGGGGGTCGTCCCACAGAGTTTTTATTTTAATGGTGCAATTTGGTGCATTCTCATGCATTTTAACAGACCAATAGGCACATATTTTTCCCCAGTGTCAACTCAATGAAAATGGCTCAGGCGTTGTTTAGAACTGGTTTAGACCTAGTTTAGTGCTGGTTTAGACCTGGTTTAGTCCTGTGCTCCATCCGAAACCAGTAAATTGGTAAGAAGTCTTACGCCAAACCGGATGTGCGTCAGCGTCCGCCATGATAAGATGCGTCCGAATTGGGCTTTCAGTTAGGAAGGAGTTAGGGAAAGTGGCCTCTATGCTAACTATCATACTTTAGCATAGGGACCTCTGATGCTAACTTACTGGCGATTAGGAGCTATGTGCCATCCCATAAGCCACTGCGCCAATCTCCCCACCCCCCTCGCCCCCACCCGAGTGATTCATGCGCAACCACTGTTGATTGACAGGTGCACATTTAATAATAATATATATTTTTTAAAGATTCTGCACAAGCCAAACTTTATAAAAGTGACAAAATACATGTTGTCGTCACCACAGCACAGTCACAGGGTTTTAAAGAGCCTCCTCAGTAAATGGTCTAAATGAAGGCAGTTTGTGCTTTTGCTTTCATTTAGTAGAAACTTAAGCCACATGGCTAATTTGCATACTGTAGCTTTATGAAACTGCTGTTGAGATAAAATAAAGGGAAATATGAAGGATCATTTGGATGTTTCTCTTTTTTTCGCCTTAAATGTCTTTATTTGGACACTATGTTGTTGTTGGACAATATACAGTAGGTGGCGGTATGCGCTTTTGTTTGGCCTGCACTGAACTTTAAAGAAGAAGAAACACAGCTGTCGGTGATGTCACTTCCCCTTCCCCTGGGTAAGGACGGTCAAATTGGGCAAATGCTGCTGAAGCTCTAGTTCACTAACTGCATAGAGATCTAACAGTTGACCCCATGAAAGGTTAAGGATTAGTTGCTAGTGTTAGTACTTAGAGGCTACAATTTAGTGGTTTCGGATGGGGCCCTGGTTTAGTCTTGGTTTAGTCTCGGGTACAAAGTCGTCTGATTAAGCCTTACATTTGAGGGAGTCTGCAAAGAGAGAGGGAACTCTCTCCTTTTCTCCTTATGCCCATGGGCCCTTCAACCTGCTGGGCCCCTGAGCTTAGCCCCTGTAAGCCCCTGCATAAATCCGGCCTTGATAACAAGTATAAAGTCGCACACCGTAGTGATGGGTCGGTCGCGAACGAGTAGGTACAAAGAGCCGGCTCTTTTTGGTGAGCCAATCCAAATGATTTGGTTCACCAAAAAGAGCCGAAAATCCCATTACTAGCACACAGGAGGTATATTTACATGTGAAGTAGTAGCGTTCAAGTTAGACTGTCAACTTTCGTGTTTGCCAAATACCTCACCAAATAAATCCAAAAAAAGGAAGAATAGGGCGGAGCCTGGTACTGCCAGAGGAAAAATAGTGACATCTAGAGGCAGAAAAGATTAATGGCAATGTAGTGAAAAGTAAAAAAAAAAAAAAGAAAAAGAAAAGGTAAGTCGTGGGAAGCCTCTTTAACATAACGGTGGCAGAGCAGTTAGTGCTCTTGCCTGACAGCAAAAAGGTCCTGGGTTCGATTCCGAATGGAGCAATGCATGGGGCAAATGCATTTCGTTGTACAGTTGTAAAGGCACCGCGAATGAAAAGTTTTATGAAAGGGGCTCCCAAACTTTTCATGCTCCACCCCACAAAAATGTTATGTGAATAATAATAAAGAATACCTAAACCTTTAAGATGTTTATGAATAGCCTAAGTTAAAATGCTTTCACCTGTACATTTCACCTGTCCAATTTTACTAAAATGGAAAAATAAAATCCCTCCTACTCATCCAAACCTTAGAGATGTAATTGCAGTATTTACAATTGGAAAAAAATTAAATATTAATTAAGGAAGAAAGAACAAATATTTTACTCAATCATTACAATGATAAGTAAATTTGGACAGACCTCCTAATACATAATTTGACTTATTTATTGTTACTTAATTGCAAATAAAGATAGGCTAAACAATCTTTACAAGCATTTGCTGTTTTAAAAATATTTTCTACCTTGTGATCCCCGGGTCCCATGGACTCCCATTCCCCACTTTTGAAAACTGTGTCCAGGTATATTCAACACAACACAGAGAAGTAAATGTATGTATACAATGTTTACATAAAATGATCCAAACGTCCATGGGATTTGATCCCAGAGCTTCAGCAGCCCCCTTTGTAAATACACTACAGTCATCATCACACACTTTGAAAAGTTGTTTTTTGGGGTCTCCTTGTTCGCCTTTCATTAATCAGCATTGATGACCCTAGTTGGAATGTGTTGTAGTGATACAGTCTGGACTTCGGTCCGCCACATATTAGCCCATCCCTGCGCCAGACTCAAAGTTCGGAGCTCAGTCAGTTTCAGTATTGCCTTCTTTGACACTTGTGTTTATTCCCCTGTGTTACTCCATATGATCTGCTGCAGAATGGTGCGGTGGGCTCCTCTCCTGCTGTTATGGGGTCTCCTCTGTGCCCCCTCCACACTGGGACAGGAGGCTGAGGGCCAGGTCACAGAGCAGGCCTCAGAACAGACTGCAGGGGCAGGTGCAGGTTCAGAAGCTGAAAATGAAGATTGGGGAGTACATTCGATCAGAGGGAGTTTTGAGGCCGTGAGTGGATACTTTGACTCAATGCTGGAGTTTATGGGAGGTAAAGATGGTGTCTGCCAGTACCGCTGTCGCCATGGTAAGAAGCCTGTTTGGCTACAACTTTATTTACTTAATATTTAATTAACAAACAAGATTTTTTTTATTTTTTTTTAAAGGAATACAACTTAAGACACAACAACAAATGTGTCTTTTACACTTGGGTCTTAAATGAGTCTTGCTATGAACACACTGCTTGTATTCGGATCTGTTTATGACTAAATACAACAGATTAAATTTAATAACTAGGGTGACCACCTTAAATAGAAGAAAAAGTCAGACCATCTGAGCAATTTGGTGAAGTAAATCTGCATTAATGTAGGCTGTAATTATCGTGAAAAATAAAAAACATATTCCAAAGCAGCTACAAACGCATTGTAAGTAACAAGTGACATTAATATTATTAAATACTTTTCACATGATGCAAATGAAACAGCAGCACATCATATAGTAAATGGGTGGGACAAAGGGCTAAACACCGGTGCAGTTCAACAAACTAAAAGATGGAAAGGTGGTCACTCTGCCACTCTTTGGACTTAACCGGCCTGACCTGGATAAATGGTCCTCTCACAAACTAAAATAGCTGCATTGATTGTTATCTAAAACCTCTGGGCTGGGCTGATACGGGACATTTCTACACTCATTTGAACTAATGTTATCATGTGAGAGAGAAGGCATGGACATGGACTGTGCCCTCAAGCTGATTGAGGCGATATCCCTTCAGAATTGTGTCACGATAACCTCAAAACACCTCATTTGTCTCAAATAAAATAGAAAGACTAGATCAAAACTGGTGAAGAAAAATAGCTTTAGCAATTAGCTTCTAATTTGAAATACTAAGAGTTAAAATGACTGAATATTTTTACTTTACTTCCATATGGAAATTGTACTGTGTGTGTTTAGAAGGCATAAAATGTCCCACTATTGGGGTCATACAATATTATTATCATGGCATTGTTTCAGCAGCCAACATGAAGAATTTAATGTATTTAGCCTTGAACCTGAAATAATTTTTTTTTCAGGTAAAGATCCGATCCCCCGCCCTGACTTTCAAATGCCTGAGCCCGATGGATGCTCTTCCTACTTCTTTGGTCTTCCAATCCCTGATGGGGTATGTTACAAACCAACAAAAGTAAAATGAAACAATAATTAGCCATATTTAAGGGGAGTCACTGCAAAACTCTCAATTTTTACGTTTTGGGCCAAGTTTGTTTCTTGTTTCTATTTCTTCACGCTATAAAATTTCCACCATAAATGTACATGGGAAATTGTGAATTCAAAGGCTATTTCTCTTAACAAAAAGTACCCCCTTAGGCATGTGTAATAACTCGTATTAGTTAAAGCCTCCATACCTGATTTATTTTCATTTTATCACAAACAATGAAAGAGGTAACCACAAACGTTGTGGTCCAAACTCATTCCTAACTTTCCAAACTTATTTCCAAATCTTCACTGGGATATGTTTATAGGCACGTTTCACTACTGACAGGGTCACTTTCACAGAATTGTTCCGAATTAAAATCATAATTAGAATCACTGTATTTTTCTCACAAATGTCTGAAATTACAATATACTAAAGGAGGACAAAGCAAATTTCGTTCAATTTCGTTCCAAAAATCAGGTTTACATATCATTCTAAATCCCCATGGAAGTCTTAGGGGGTCATTTACCCAGCGCTAAAAGTGAATCAGCCGTCATTTGCACATTTTCATTGCGTAACATTCTCTCATTAAGGCAACATATTGGATTTGGGGCCCTAATACTGTAATACACGTAATTTCAAATGGTAAATTAATAAGGTACAACAGGCCCACAAATAGCTAGATCATAATTTCCAGCTTGGAGTCACTAAGCATCTGTGTTGATGAATGACCCCCTCAGTGTACCCAGTCACTGTCTGAGTGTCACCTCAGTTGTGTTGTCCCACAGATGGACGTGGGGATCCCGGCCATGACCAAGTGTTGTAACCAGCTGGACATGTGCTACGACACCTGCGGCTCCAACAAGTATCGCTGCGACTCCAAGTTCCGCTGGTGCCTCCACAGCATCTGCTCCGACCTCAAGAAGAGCCTCGGGTTCGTGTCCAAAGTGGAAGGTCAGTCTTCAACACAGATATGTTTTAGTCTGTGCTCCCATAAGCAGTCTATATAGAATAACAATACTGGTGATATTACATTGAATTTTACAGTTACATAATAGAAAATATTTAAACCTACACTGTCCATTGCAAGTGCTGCAGAGGTTATTGCCAAATTGTCATATTATGTGATGCAACATCCATACCGCAAGAAATCACAAAACATTGCAAAATCCCTCAGGCGCCGCCCCATCTGAATGAGATTTATATATTTATTGTTATTTAGACATATGGTAACTAAAGAATGTGCAAAGGTTCAGTTTTAGTCATTTTTGCTGTTTGTGGGACCTTTGTTTTAAAGTCCAGTTGACAAAAAAACAGATTAGTTATGGTTTTTGATTAATTTTAATTGAATTGTTTAGTGCAACATTCAAGACAAATTTCAAATATTGTTTGCAATTAAAAGACAAAAACGTATTTCAAAATGGCATTTTCTCATTGATATGGGTGGCATTAATATGTGCAATTGGCCTTAATGCTGTAATACTTCTAAGTAGTCAATTTACATCACACACTTTTGATATGAGGGCACTGTAAAGTTAATTTACTGCTAATTTGGTTCTTATAGCTAGACCTTTATAAGACCTATATAAGAACCAAATTAGCATCATTGCTAAAAGACCTAAAGAACCTAATTGGACTAAGTTAATTTACTTTAATAGTAAAGTTAATTTACTATTAATACATGATCTACTCCAATATAAAATGAAAAAATAAATAAATGCCAGTAAAGCAAGGTTATCAAATAGAGTATAATTGAAATTGGAAAACGTTTAGTGACAAATACTTACCTCATAGTTGACTGTATGTCATGTCTTTTCTGCAGCGTGTGAAACTGTGGCAGACACTTTGTTCAACACCGTGTGGACTCTCGGCTGCAGACCCTACATGAACAGCCAGAGGGCAGCGTGCTACTGTCTCGGGGAGGAGAAGGATGAACTGTGATGAACTCCTTTTAACTAACTGCAACTACTTCTACTCGAGTAATTTATTTCTTAGATTTGTTATGATTTTGCTGACAATAAAAGTCTGGTGTCTCTGTATTAGCTTTTTGGTTTTAATATAAGTAGCATTAACTGTTGTGTGCTTAGTGCTTGTTTATGACTTAACAGTAAATTTGTCATATTACGGCTTTGGACGGGAATACAATCAAACGGAAAGGAACATGTTGCTTTTAGCTGGTAGTAAGTATAAACCAGTGGTTCTCAAAGTTTTCACGCAAAGTACCCCCTCATTAAATAATTGACGCTCAAACCACAATCAGGAAATTATCAGGACCCAATCAGGACTAAGGCCTAAAAAGGAGCTAAAATAGACCTAAACAGAGTAAAAGAACTATGATCTAGACCAAGAAAAGACCAAACTTCACTCAAAATTCACTACTCATTAAAGAAATTCTATCTAAAATGAATAGAGACTAAAGTTGCAGATGACCCCAAAATAATGCAGGCTTAATTCAATTGACTTCAAATCATAACGCCGCCGCCCAAGAAGTGACTTCCTGTTTCATTCCAGAACACCAAAATAAAAGCACCATCTTATTCATTAGTTCACCAGTTCATTAGTTCAACTTTCTTTCTGCCTAACTATTAACAGACAAAACACTTAAAATGTGTGTATTTAATTATATTCTTGTAATGCTGCAAGTACCTGTAGAACTAATCAAAGAGACGAGCTGTGTGCTTTATTTTGGCGTGCTGGATTGAAACAGGAAGTCACTTCTTGGGCAGTATTGTTGTGATTTGAAGTTATGCACATGAGTCAATTGCAAATGTAAAAGAAAGCTATATTACTTTTTCTGTGGCACATTTAGTTTAGACACTATATTGAACATATCGTAGTACAGTTCTTCACAAATGGTATGGCTTCAGGACCCACCAGCTCTCTTGCTTAACAAGTTTAATTTGTAATATATAATGAAAAATAATGTAATCTTCTCAAATTATTTTTGAATAAGCATTAGATATGCTTTAAATATGAAATTGACAGCAAAACAACTCAATAACAGTAATTTAAAAGACTTATGAAGTGCTTCTATCCTTTTTCAGAAAAAAACATATTGAAAGAGAAAGGCTCGCACCCTCTGAAAATGGTTCCGCAACCCGCTTTTGGGTCCCGACGCACCAGTTGAGAATCACTGTCGTAGTATATGTTATATCAAAGCATTTTATGTTATTTACCAAATAAAAACACGCCCATACTGCTCAAGTTGTAAAGAAAGATTCCAAGCCTAAGGGTTAGAGTTAATAAGTTTAATAACTTCCATTATTTACATAAAAAATATAGTATTAACAACAAAACAAGACTTTATACAAACAGAGGTTGTCTGATCGGAAGGTATCATGGCAGCGCATTACTGCACGGGACATATCAAAAAACTGAACTAAGAGGACTTCCACAAAAACATGTTTTCAAAACTCAAATTTCATCCTCTACCTGTGAACAAAGTAAGTAAAATAAATGTAAAAATAAAAAGTAATTTCCCATTTTATATTGTATTTCTGTGGCCAATGCAAAGGATCAGACTTTACTTACTTTTATATTTTGTGGCATCAAAAGTCCAGGCGCTTGTGTGACATTTTGCTTCATCCGGCCGTTAAAGGCTTGAAGCTACAAAACAGAAATGATGGGCACAAGTTAAACATGACTCCAACAAAATTACTTAAAGGTGAAGAAGAGCCATCAGTCCTAAACAGTCCTCACGTCGTCAAAGACAAATCCATGCTGCAAAGGTTCCAAACTGTACAATAAACAGTCAATGTCACTGATTTAAATTATTTGCTGTACATTTTCTAGTGAAGTGCTACTATACAGTACAGTACAAGGCAGGTAGGACTATACTCATCACATTTGGGCTTCTTTCTTTCTACCTACAACTACCTACCTCCCAAGAGCTGCACAACATATATTGCAAAACATTTTTAGCCTCATTTTGGTCAAAATTTTGTCTCATTATGACACAATTTGAAGAGAAAACTAATTAGCTTACAACTTTTGTTTAAATTCAATGGAATATACTGTATCGAAATGGTTCAGTATAGTTTAAATTGTTACTTGTGGTCGAAACAAATTCCTAATTTTACCCTAACGTCCCGATTTTTCCAGATGGGTTCATCAGAATGTGTCACAATATTATACTACACGAGGTTAAGTGTTTGTAGCATTGATTACAATCGCTCATAACCAGACACCACGATATAATTGCTTCTAACAAGGTTTATAAAGATTTCAAAAGGCTCATAGGTTATTAAAAGGGTTCACCAGTGCCACCACAACATATCCAAGGGGAGCAGTCATTAATTACATACCACTTTCTTCAGGTTGGCTTTGACCACCTCCTCTGTCAGCTCTGGCTTCTTCTCTTGAGCTCCTCCTCCCGAATCTTCTGTGCCCGTCATTTCCACCGGCACATTTAACGGAATATCATCCAAGAAGTCTTGTGATGGGGCTTCTACATCTTCAATTTCCACCAGTTTTTGTTCGTACTCCGATAACTTTGCTGGATTCTTCAGCCCTAGCGCTCTAGTCACTGGCCCCGGTCTGTTGTCGAGCAGTTTCTCCATTTGTTCATTTCTCTCAATAAAATAGAGTTTCCTTTTTTTCTTCTTCCTCTTCTTCGGTCCTGTGGCGTCCGTTGGGTATTGTTGCGTTCCACTGGTGCCCTGAGCTGCACTTGCCTCAGTCGTTTCACCCGTCGCTGGGTACTTTTCCGTTTTAATAGCAGCCATAACAGCATTCAGTTCTGTCGTCCAGACCCTCACCTTATCCTGTTCCTTTTCCACTTTTCCTGATGCTCTCGATTTCCTATATTTGAACAGCTGTTTTCGTTGTGCCTTATGCCTCTTACTAATTTGACCTTGCAAGCCGGGGATCAGGGGGCGATATTTTGCGGGTACTTCTGGTTACTAGATTCAATGGGTCCTGCGACAGAAGCTTGGTTGTACGCCCAGTAGTTATAGCAGGCAGTGTACTGGGAGTAAGAATAGGCATTGGGATACATTTGGGGTGGAACATGTGGACTGAAATACTGTGAGGGCAGGTACGGGTAAGGTTGCATAGGAGAAATATTTCTCAGATGAGAGTCATGGCGGTCTCTTGAGTGCGGGCTTTTGCGTCTATGCGGTGAAGGTGAGTTTCTCCTTCTGTAGGGCGAGTGCGAATGCCTAGGAGAAATAGATCTCAGATGAGAGTCATGGCGGTCCCTTGGGTGCGGGCTTTTGCGTCTATGCGGTGAAGGTGAGTTTCTCCAACTATAGGGTGAGTGCGAATGCCTACTTCTGCACGGAGACCATGAGCTTCTCCGTCTACTGCGTGCGGGACTGGGACTTCTTCGCCTCCTCCATGGGCTCGGCGTTCTGGATGGAGACCTACTTGATGATGAACTAGACTCATAGCTGGAAGACGAGCTTGTATAACGCGCAGGTGAGTACTTCTCCTCTCCTCCCTTCTGCTGCTGCTCAATCTGTGTTTTTTCTTCCTCTGTGCTCTGTTTTTTCCCGTAGAGCCGCTCCTGCGTGCGGTCACCGAGGCGGTTAATCTCGTCGGTGCCTAAACTTAACCCCAGAGACTCCAATATGTTCTGAAGGTGTTTTTGCTGTTCGTCTTTACTGGAGTGTTGTTGCTCTTCCTCCAACCTTTGCCTTTCTATGGGAGCAGATTTGGATGAACTTGTTGCACCATGAATTTCAACGCCGTTCTGACTGCTATGTGGCCAGCGGCCTGTGTCGTCGTTGACTATTTCCGTGAGCTTATCGATGTCCACCCCTTTGTTGAGAATGTTGAGGAAGCGCATGAAGCCCTGGTTGCTCTTGTTCACCTCCTCCTTCACTGGTGAGGGGTCTTTTGGGCGAGGAGATGGACAGCTCAGAAATGGTATTGGCTGTGAAACACAAGGGGGGAAAAGTCAAGACAGACATAGGAAAGCACACAGTATATGGAAAAGTATTCAAAATAAAATTGCCTTTAAAATGTTAACCCAGCCAGAACAAAATGTTGTTAAACATAATTTGAGCAAACTTAGTAACTAAGTAATAGTGTAAAAGTATTCAATGTTTGGAATAAAATAACACTTTCAGAAAGACTGTGCTTGTAGTGGTTTATCGTCTGCCTCTCCCTCCATATTCTGTAAAAACAGTAATGTATTGTACTTACCATGTGCAATATGTCGATCTTAAAATGTCACATTGGTTAATTAGCAGTATTATGAGCCATATGTGAGTCACACATTGAACTAAATTATAAGGACTGTGATAACCAGTCACTGGTTTCACTAGCTTCCATAGTCTTTAGCCAGCAGTTTTTCCTGTTTTGGCCTCCAGCTAGAGTTGTGATGTCACTCGTGACGTAGGCCATTAAGGGGTCTATATACAGAACTATAATTAGTTTGAATAAATTTATAGTTTTTACTTGGAATGAAACAACTCTCTGCCGCTTCATCCCTTTAAAGTGATAGTCTGTAAGTTTGCTAAGTGAGAAGCGATAGAGTGAAATTTTAAAGTAAACAATCAAATTCCTCCAGAAAGCCCTTCTTAGTTTGAAAGCAGGAACAGAATTTTCAAAAATAAATGATCCAGCTCCTCCCCCTCCCTTCCTGATACGTCTGTTAAGTGTGACATCACACACAATAATAATCTACTTCCGGGTCCAAACTGTTGAGAGTTCCATAGACAAACACAGAAAAAAACGCATCTTTATCTCAATCTCTTGCTGAAATGGCAACAGATAAAAGGCCCCAAACTGTTTACACCTAATTAGAATATATCTCACCATTTCTCCACACAAAATGAAAATATTTTTATATTTAAAACAAACTTTCATTGTATATGGAAAAAAAAATGTGATAATTAATGTCAGATAAGCATTACTAATGAAAATCCAGAGTAAGTGTGATCTTTGTGATCAGGTGTTTAAAAAGGGCCTTGTAGTCAATTCTATAGCAGGTTCAAATCAGTAAAATCCCATTATAGTGAATAGGGCTAAAGCTCTGTTCGACCCGGAAGTAGAGCGATGACATCATCACTTAACAAACGTATTGGACCCGACACAGGCAGTTCACAGGAAAGGCTTGTCTTATTGGTCAACGCGGGAGAATACTAGACTCTGATTAGTTGCTGAGATCCGGGAAGAGGAAACTTTACAAAAATAATATATATATAATATAACTTACTTTACAAATGCAAGACCAGGTGGTCAATTTTGCACATTTTATCACATTTGTAAAACATTTACAGACCATCACTTTGAGTTAAAACTTTTATCATAACGAAAGTCACAAACCTCGCATTCTTGTGGCTCCACAGGGGGACTGATAAATCTCTGTTGCAAAGCTGTTGCAACTCTCCGCCTCAGAGGGTGATCGTGCTGAACATGGAAAGAGCTTCTTCTGGATGCGGCCACTGGACCCTGGAAGGGAGAAAACGGAGTTACTTTAATTGCACATGAGGCCCAAAAATGTAACGCCAAATATGAGTAAAAGCCCACTTTTGTTCTTAACACACGATCCCGCAGCCGGAGAATAAATTTTACTCTCTCTCGGAGTGTTTCACTTGGTTCGATTGGTTTGGACCCTTCAGTACATAAACCAGGCCTGTAAGTCTCAACATCAACCGTTTTAAGTGCAAGAGAGGCTCTTTTCAGCATTATCTGCTCCTGTATCACTTGGAGCTCCTTGCGTTTCCTTGTCAACTCGGGGTCCTCTTCATCTGGCTCATATGGCAATCCATCCTGGTCTTCTTCAGTCACTGGTTCTGAACTGTGCCAGTTATGAGAGGAACTGCCAGGTATATTCCACACAGAATTTGACGTACTGGTACTGCCATGTTGTTGCATATGCTGATTATTGTAGCTATTATTAGGTGCTGGACCTGGGTACGTGGGATATTGATGATAACTAGCCCATCCGTCGTTTGTCCTGTCTGTGCTAGTATTAACAGCACTAGGAGGGAGGTTTTGTCCCCAAAAATGATTCATTGTTTTTTCTAAAATCTTGGTTCACGTGTTCAAGTCAAACGATGTGCTGCAAAACAGAACAAAAACAAGGGGGAAATGCATAGATTAGGTCCTTTATATGACAACTGTGGCATGCATTAGTCAATATAATCCACTGACATTCACATAGTCAGCCACATGAAGTGGCTCAACCCAGACCTGACCTTCTGCATCAACCTCTGATAATAAAAAATCCAGGTGACTTTAAGTGTAAAAGAATTAGCTGACCGTTACCACAACATCCATGGCTCTAGTCTAAAAACTACAAATGCATCTAAATAAATATGACCATCCATCAAATTAGAGAATACAACATTCAATTTATATTTGCATTGGGGAGATAAAGTGAAAACGAGACGTAATTTAGAGCTATGCATGTACGATGGTTAGCATGACAGCTAGCTAGCTGGACTGTTTACCTCATGAAGATTGTCAAATGCTTCTCTTTTCTGAGGCATTACGAGGAAAATGCTCATTTTAAGAATTGCTTTTCTTTACCAGAGTTGTGCACAGATGATAAAACTTCAAAACACAGCGTTTATAAAAAAAACATGGTGTTCTGTCGGCTAGATACATTTAGCTGATGGATGCAGGATTATTAGGGTGGGATCAGGGTTGCCAGGTCTGGGCAGCCAAACCCGCCCAAAAATATCTGAAAAACCCCGAAAAACCGCGGAAAACCGGCGCGGCTGGAATTTTCAATATTGTTTACCAGTAAACAGAGCCCATGTGCTCCCGCGATGGTGAGAAACCGCCCCTTTCTCCCTCTTATTGAAAAAGCAGCTCAAAGAGCCTTGGATTTGAGATTTTGTCATTCGAAATAGTGATTTTGATAAAAAAAAAAAAAAAAAAGGTAGAAATAGACAATTTTACATTGAAAACAGCAAGGCAAAAAACAGCGGACAGTTTTTTTCACTCGCGGAATGGCTTAAAAAAAGCCCCTGGCAACACTGGTGTGAAGGAAACAGCGCCGCCTGGTGGATAGAACAAGAAAAATGCTTGGGAAAAAAAATACGAAGAACACGACTGCACCTGTGGAGTGGGGTTCAAACGACCAACCTTCTGAAATTAAGATGACAACTACCATCTGAGCCACACTATGTAATGTAATGTGCTTTTTAAAATCACAACGTACAGTACAGGTCCACAAAATTAGATGGTTTGGATTTAGGGCCCAGAATTACAAGCTCTGCTCATTTTCTATCAGAGCTCTACATTAGAAATGTGATAAATAATAACAAGTCCTACATCATTAAATCATTTTATTGTTAGTTGATTCAAATATTTACAAAATATTGTTTCTATGTACACTGCTAACACATGGATGAATCGGATAAGCACTTTGCTTATTTCCGAAAGGACTACAAATGTGATATGGTGCTTCCCAATTTGTATAAATCTGCCAAGTAATATTCCCAGTGTTTGATAAACACACTTGACATGCAAAGAAAAGTACTTGTACACTTTATCAAAACTTGAGCATCATAGAATGGTTGAAAATCAATAGTAAAAGATTTTGTATTGATAACTTGGCGTCACATTGCTGTTGGAAAGATATCACATCTCTTATTCCAATCATTTATGGTTCGAACATTAGTGTACGGTGTATACTGTATAACATGTGTCAACAGTGCTAAAATAGTTACTAGATACACTTTTATTGTCCCACAGAGATTATCTTTAACCTCATTCATCTACTTCTTGGTGGGAACCTGTTGCAGATATCTGTGCCGTTTCAAATTATCATGTTTTGATTTCTGTACATTTACAAAATTTGAGTACTCAGTCGGAGGAACCATGATCAGATTTAGATAAGGATGGCGACGAGCCTGTGGCAATGCTGCTCCCACTGGTGGAAAAATATTCTGAGACTGGATGGGAGGAGTTTGTGGGTACGGTGGAGGAAAGGGGGCGGTTGAGGCATAAACATATTGGGCATGACGGGGGGAAAAGTTGGAGGTAAATTTGGGTAGGGGGTGGGGGAAAGTTAATAGGGCTAGGAGGAGGGATTACATGAGATGGCATTGGCGCTGCCTCATGATTTGGTGTGCGGTAAGTATTGGAGAAATGACTTGAGTGGGATATTTTGACGGCCTCTGCTGTGTACCATGGCTGTCTGTTTGGTAAGGGTATTTCTTGTCCATTTCTTCCCATTGAGCACTGTACGAGTGGCTTCTCTTGAAGTCCTGACTTGAGCTGCTCGAGCTAGACCCACTGGAGGATGGGCTGCGGCGTTTAGGGACATACGCCTGTCTCTTCTTCTCACACTCCTCTTCCTCTTTCCGATTTGGTGGAGCATTGTCACTTTGTTTCTTTCCATACAGTCGCTCCTGAATTCGGCTGGACATTTGGCCGAGCTCCTCGAACTCCAGCTTCAGCCCGATGGCTTGTAAAACATCATGCATTTGTTTACGTTTGTGTTCATCAAAGTTCGGGGTGTTACTTGTTGGAGATGAACCTTTCTTCTCTAAATGGCGACTTTCCAAAGAACCTTTTTCAGACATAGTTTTTCCATTTGAACTGTACGACCTGGACAGCTGTGAAGTCGGTCTTTGAGGACTTCTTTCACTCTGGGGCCGATATTGTTGGTTTTGTCTTTGACTTGGCTCGGCAGTCCTTAGCCGATCAACTTGTGGTGGAGAGGAGGGTTGACAAACTTTCACCTCTGGAGAGCCCTGACTCACAATCTGTGTTAAAGTGTCCATATTGACACCCATGTTGAGGACATCAAGGAAGCGCTGAAAACCTTTAGACATTTTCTTCTCCCCAGCAGCAGCAGCAACAGCAGCTGGAAGAGGAGGAAGAGGTGGTGGGCTCAAACGACGATGACTTGGTTCAGGCTAGAAGACAAACAATTAGATGAGCACAAGTTTAGACTAATTGACACACATCTATGGGTCTATGGCCATCACAGCATACTGTATGCAAGTACTGTGCACTAAAACATACCAGCCGACTTGAACCGTTCAAAGGAAATCTGGTCCTGTTGTGATTATGGTCTTCATGGTCCCTGGAAAAGCTGTCACTCCTCAGTCTCGGCGGAGAATAACTCTGTGCCACATAAGAACACTTCATGTGACATCATTAAAACATTTGAAAAACTTTTTTGAGTTTCAGTTAACAGAAATAAATTCAAACGAAGAAACCACTTCTTTACACTGATTAATTTTCTTCCAAACCAATTTTAAATAACTCAATTTCCAATATGTGGACAGGAAAAAGGTTTTACCCATGATATATGAATATATGAAGAATAACAGCATATTGTATTACAGTCAAGCTCAAAGCGTTATAATGTCAGAAAGGATTAACGCCCAAAACTCAGTGATAGTAAGCAACTATTGTAGTCACAGCTGCCAGGGGATAAATTGACAGAAGCAAGCCTCCCAATCTGCACCAGGGCCCCTTAGACAACAACCCACCTCATTCAATGCAAGGTGGCGGACGTGTTTTGCCCAAGAACAGAATGAAAGAATGCACCAGACAAGGGCTGGATTTAAACTACTGACCTTTGAATACACAGGCGAGCGCCTCCTCTCTGGCGACCTGCTCCTCTCTCTGCTGTCTCTGTCCTTATAATATTCAGTCACTGGTCTGTAATGAGTGTCTGATTTGTACTGACTGTAGTGAAACTCGTCTTGGTGCTGGCTATATCTGGAATCTTCTGGCGTTTCCTGTGACTGTATCCCTCTTCCACTGACACTGTGTGTTTAAATTCCTTGTTCCTCTGGGAGTATTTTTCTGGGGACTGTCTATACGAGTCTTCTGTTTTATGTTGGTATCTGTACTGGTCGTCATCCTCCAAAGTCCTCCGTCTTTTCTCTGAGGCACTTCTTTCATGTGAAGATGCGCGCTTTTTTCTCCAGTCTGTGTCTGAATTATACTCTCTTGTATAAGGTTCACTATAATCACCACTGCCCACTTTCTCACTCCAGTTGTCTCCATCCCCAGCGTATTTATCATACGAATCTCTGATTGGATTTCTTGGGGTTCTTTCCAATCTTCTCTTTTATCATCTTCACCCCAGTGCTTTGATCCTCTGCCGCTGTGAGGACGCCTCTGTCCGTAGTCATAGTTGGACTTGTTTGAATACATGCTTGCAAATGAATGCAGTCTATCTCCTCAGCAGGAACTCAAGAAGATACACCAGAATCTTGAAGACAAAACATACAAAATATGTTACCTACTGTCGTACAATTGATTGTAATAATTATGTTTAGTTGAAAATGTCAAACAACGACTCAAAAGCAATATATAATCATAATCATGAACACATTATTTAAACGAGCTGTGTTTTGCACATAATCAATTTACTCATCTTTTATATTATTAAGCAAAACGATATTAAAAATCATCTGAGTAACTGTAAAATTGTTTGCATTTACGTAATTTTAATAGTAACACACATACATCTGTTATCTGTTACGCATACGTTAGTTAAAAGCAGCTACTTATTTCGAACGGTACGCTTTTCGCCTTGGTAACGTTAGCATCGATTAGCAACATCCAACTTTAGCATTTAACAACCTGGATCATTTAGCCCTACCCTTTTCACTGGAAGGCTTCCAATTATTCAGGAAAGAATAGGATGTTATTTGAATCGATGATAAGTTTCTTCATCGCTCTAATCCACCAAATGGTGTCAAATATTTGTCGATCACAGTCGTGTTCGTGTGTTTCGGAAAAGCAAACCGGAAGTGCAGCTCAAAGGTGACAAGTCTGTTAATTGAAGTGTGTTATAGCGCCACTGTTCGGACGGAGGTCACATAGCGGGTAAAGGTAAAATTCTTCGGACTGAGTGATGGTCAAGTGGTCAATGTAAAAGTTCAATATTAAAACACATAAAGCCAAAGCAAGTCACTACTGTTGGCATATGGAAATACACATTTTTGCAGTAAGTAAAATCGAGCCTATGGTAAAAGTTTAGTGTTGCAAAGTGTTTAAAGGGTGGCTCAAATTCATAATCAAAACTCTTAACCCCCACATGAACCGAGCACATTTGATCCAGTTTGGTTTTATCCAAATCTAAAAGCTTCTTGAAAAAAACTAGCTCCATAATAGTGACCAAAATGAGACGAAAACGAGGACAAAACGCAACAAAAAAGTGATGAAAATGTGATGAAAAAGCAACAAAAACGCCACAAAAGAGTAACAGACATGTGGCAACAAAATGGCATAAAAGTAATGAAAAGAAATGTCAAAAAAGTGACTACAATGCGACAAAAACGTAAGGAAAAAGATGTGTTTAAATAAGTTTGTAGGCCTTAGCTTTCAAATGAGGTGTTACATTGGCCTATAGGCTGTAAGCTTTTAGATTAGAGTAAAGCTGAACTAGAGAAAATGCACTTGGTTAAGGCGGAGTTAACAGGTTAAAAAAACAAGCATGACCAAAAATTATCTGTTTATCGTTTATAGATTGACATTATTTCTGGAAAAAAAAGAAAGCTCAAGAGGACAAAGAGTCCTTAATATATTAACCTTAATATATTTCTGTATAACTGATTTGTGTCCAACCTTAACCAGTCACAGGAAAGTGTTAATAGGCAAACTACTACAGCATCTATCGAGGGCTTTATAACTGATTATTAAATGCTTAGAAATACTTTTTTAATGTTTTATAAAAGAAGTAAAATATAATAATGACAAAGCGTTACCCAGAGTTTACTATAGCAACATTAATCCAGCCTAATAGCAGAGCTGGGCAATTTTTCCCCCCACAGAAAATCTGCGATTTTCATTAAGGGAACTATCAGTAGAGTCTGAAGTCAGGGCAGAATGTCATGCACACTGTGTGAATATGAATTTTAGACCATATTTAATTCACTACGAATGATTAAATAGAAAGACTAAAGCTACTGACTAAAGCATTTATTTGCAAGTTGAAACGCACTACAGACTTTGGTATATGAGGCCATTTTTCAGTGTAAGACACAACCATCACCCAGTAAAAAAGGGAAAACATGTAGTGAAGCTCATATAAATCAAGTAATGCCAAAAAACACCAGTAAAGCAGACTATGTACTTTATTACATCTTTGCTAAAATGGTCACAGAATCCAAACTTCGTCATCTGTAGAAAATCATAATCTGATATGACAGATGCCTTTTCTCATTAAGTACGTGTACAATGTTACTTCACATTTCTACAATCACTCCAGTGTCGTCTACATCTCTAAGCTGACTATGAGGTGCGGTGTCTCCCTGGTGATTTTGATGATAAATAAGCTCCAATCACTTGTGCGGTTTGGATGATTTAGTCTTTGTTAGGGATGGTATGACACGTGCGGGTGGTGAGTGAAGCAGAGGCCACAGAGTTACAACAGTCCTTGGGCCATCTCTGGCTGCGGTCGTTCAGTAAATCCACCTGGGGGAGCTGTAACAGAGGACATTGAGCACAGAAGATGGTTAAGCATTTTCTAGCACCATAGCTTTGATCCATATAGCCCTCTCCGGTGCTTTCCCAACATTAAACATAATTGAAAGTATGGAATAGGAACATCACCCTTGTTTCTTTAGATCTGTCTCTGGCCTAAAGCGATAGCTTTAATTCTTCTGACAGTATGGAAACAGTGATTTCACAAAAAATACAGGAAAGCATATTGTTTAATCATCTGCCTATTTTCACCACTTTTGTATGTAGGAAAAGAGGAACTAGACTATTTAGGTCATGTATTCAGTATACTGTATGTAGTGTGTAGACGTGGGTAATACTTAGCTACATTCACTCAATTAAATGTACTTGTGTAATGCTTTGAAGTAACTGTGTTTCCTGGAGCAGTTTTATTAACACTTTTTCACTTTTCTATTTGAGTAATGTTATTTTGAAGTAACTACTCTTTAGTTACTCTTTTCACTGTAAATACATGTGTAAATGACGAAAGCTTCATGTCAACAAATAAAAATAAAGCTAAGATTAAACTGCTATAATTTTCTTGTATCTATTTGTTTTTAATGGAGTACTTTGAAATTATGAGAAATTTGACATTATTTCATGTAGTGTATGGCTTATAACATTAATACTTAAAATCAGACATTTATGCTTTGTCAGATATTAATTAGTAACGTTACTTTCTTTACCCAACTCTGATGGTGTAATAAGACTGTTATGTTCTGAGAGGTTCGAGAAGCAAATTGCGTTTCAGCAAATTTCGAATCTAAATGCATAGTGGTAAAATGAAAATCTAAAATAAAGTAGTTTAAACTAAATATTTACTTAATTTAATGCAGTAACTTAGTGTTTGTTGCTTTCGTACATAGTATAATTGTAATAATTGAGCATAACATTTGTAATGTGTCTTTTCTCCTGCCTGTTTGAAAAAGAAAAAGCTACAGCAAGTGTTTTCTAAATGTGTTACCATTTGAAAATATGTGAATCTGTAATAGAGTACAATGTTTATTTAAAAAAGTACAACTATTTATCTATGTATTTATTTATTCAGGCATAAATAAACAGGTTTATTTATCTATTCAGACGTAAAACAAACAGGTTATGTATTTATTTATTCAGACGTAAATAAACAGACTTACGGTACCTCTCGCTGCTCACTGGTAGAACTTGATCTCTGCGTCAACACAGTCAAAGAACAGGTCCCCGAGCTCGTCTCCCGAGATTTCTCCGCTGAGCATCGCCGAAATCTCGCTCAGACACTGTGACTCCAGCTCCCGTAAAATCTCATAAATCACCAACCCCTCGTCCTGCCGCGCAAAAAAGAAGCAGGGTTAAAATATGCAGCTGACAGAGTGAATTAAGGGGCACTTTAGTTGAGTAGCATTTTGAAGACGCTGATCCCTCTGCTATAAGTCAGTCAGCATGATTTAGGAAAAACATCTAATTCAGTATTTCAGATAAGCGTTGCTATTGTCATTAGAATTTAAATACATTTTTTCATTCTATAATCATTATTTAAAAATCAATATTTTTTTCAATTTGCATTAACATATGAGAGAAGACAGATTTATGAACTAATCAGACATGTATTTCAGAGCAAGCAAATCCAGAACTGTACTATAAGCAGATAATAACCACACACTTTCTTTTATTTATAGCATGTGTTTGCCTTTCACTTTGTGTGTTTTTTAATTTTTGTTTTATTCTTAGACAAATTTAAGGTATTGTCTAATTTTAATTTATGACGCTGTCAAGAAAGTAGAGTAATGTTTTCCAGCTATTAATTTGACATTGTTGATATTGTCACAGGGCACAATAAAATGTGTTATTTATTAAAGAAAGTATTTGTTCGCATTGTGATTCACTGTCTGAGCATTTAAGAAAACCTGGGTTTGTCATGGGATTGTGTTATCTCAGTATAGTTATGATAATTACTAGACATAGTTAGGCTCTTTGCTTATTACAATTACTATAGAAAAAAAATAACAAACCTGTTATCAAGCACAGCAGGCTGAAAATTACACCTGGGACAATGGGCATAACTCATCTCAGGTCTAACGGAAGAAGTCTGACAGAAGAACTCACGTGCTATTTTATATCAGTGCAACTTTCAATATAATGGTTGTGAATAAAAAAAAAAAAAAAATCAGGTGCATTCAGGTAACACTGAAAAGACATACATACAGTCTATAAAGAAAAAATCATACCAAGCCAAGTGCATGGGTGTTCAGTAAGAGAGGCCCATATCTCTATCAAAACTCGATGTGTAGGAGTGCTGCTTGATCTTGTTTTAAGTATGTTTAAAAACTGGGGCACTCAAATAGGTCGGAGTAGTTAAGAAGCCTTTATTTTACATGTCTAACTGGATCAAAAAGCCAATGCGTTTCGTCTCACAGGCCTTTCATTTCTTAACCTTAGCAACCGTGGTATAATTTTTTCTCTCCATTAATCTGACAATATTGTTATGTGTAGCAGTAGTTTCAGAATCTTTTCAGATGCTTTCTATACGTCATAGTGTCAAGTGTTTTTTTTCATAGTGTTGGAACCAGACTTAGAGAGACTCACTGGCCTTTCTAAACGAGCTGTTAGAGCTGCAGTACATCCAGAACGCTGCTGCTCAAGTCCTGACAAGAATCAGGAAATACGACCATATTAGTCCAGTGCTCCGGTCTCTGCACTGGCTTCCTGTCACTCAGAGAATAGAATTTAAAACAGCTTTGCTTGTGTTTAAGTCGCATGGTTAACACTAAAGTACATCTCTGACATGTTAGAGCCGTATGAACCATCTCGGGCCCTGAGAACTTCAGGGAGGGGTCTCCTGGTGGTTCCCAGAGTCAGGACTAAACGTGGTGAGGCTGCGTTTCAGTTTCATGCAGCTAAAATCTGGAACAGTCTTCATGAGGATGTGAGACAGGCCTCAACTCTGACAATGTTCAAATCCAGGCTGAAAACAGTTATTTTACCCGTGCATATGAAAACTGAAAGTATTTTATCTCAACTCTGCTTTTAACTGTAATTGATACATTTTATGATGATGTTTTATGGATCTTATCTGTTTTCTTGTAATTTTATGCAACTGTGAAGCATTTTGAATGGCCTTGTGTATGAATTCTGCTCTCCAGATATACTTGCATTGCCTTTTGGCATCAGGTTTCTCTGTGGGATGATACCCAGCAGAGTGTCTGCTCTCACCTTCTTCTTTCGACTAGGAGAAATAACCTATAACCATTTTAAGTGAGAGGAAAATGAATGAAGGTTCAAAGAACAGCGCAACTCAAACTAGAGAGATCCTTAAAGATCCTTTGAAGGCCTGGGAGCTTTTTAATCCAGTTAGCCATGTAAAATAAAGGCTTAACTATTCCTGCCTTTTTGCGTGCTTCAGATTTTCGCTTTTTGGGCCCATCTCTCCACTTTAGTTTTGAATTGTATCACAATATAAAAACATTTTGCGATACATATCTAGGACATCTGTCAGTGCCCACCGGGTTAGTCTCCATGGTGTTGAGCGCCCCCTGGTGGCTTTGTACAGGTCATGTCTGCGATCCACTTTGCTCTGAAACCGCGGCTGCTTCCTGACCGGGTCGTCTGGTCCGAACTGCGGGACACCACCCTCAGCACTGGAGCGGTACAGTCCGAAAAGACAAAAGGCTTGAAGACAGACCTACATGTGTTCAGGCGAGGGGAGAGAGAGCGGAGAGGAAGACTCAGAATATCCACCGACCCAAAGACAAGAGAGCATTTATGATAGAGATAAAAAGCTGTCTAAAAGCTGTCATCTGTAAATGGTAGTTCAAGTGTCACGGATGTTAGCGTCTTTGTCAGGGACTAATGATTTCAATTTGGCAGCAGGCCAAATGTATACCATTCCAATAGGAAGTATATCACTTGTAAAGGTAATACCACTGCCATCGTTAATAAAAAACAATTACAGTTTAGTAAGTATCATACTCTGGTATCTGCTCATTTGATCAGGCCTCATAATCATTAGCCTGATAATTCTTGTAAAGTTGGGGTCTAGAAGGGCATTTCCCAAACATGGCTTTGTTTACACCTCTCTCAAACCATATTATCTCTCATTTATTAAAGTAAAAGAAAAGAAAAAAGAAATATAAGCCTGGTGGAATCAGGTGGCTCTGTAAACCACATAATGCAAATAGGGATATCAATTTAACCTCATGTTAATCCGCATTAAGAAATGAGAGAAAACAGATTTATGAACAGCTAAACTAATCAGACATGCATTTCAGAGCAAGCCACAGCTGAAGTATTATGATTCGAATATAAAATGTATTACTTTAATGAAAATATATTTGCCCTTCACTTTGTGTGTTTTTTTCCTTTCTTTTTTTCTTACACAACTTTATTATAACATTGTCTAATTTATGACCCTGTCAAGCAAGTATACCTGTAGTAACTACTAATTTGACATTGTTGATATTGTCACAGGGCACAATAAAATGTGTTATTTATTAAGTGAAAGTATTTGTTCGCATTGGGATTCACTGTCTGAGCATTTAAGAAACCTGGGCTGGGTTTGTCATGGGGCTGTGTTATCTCAGTATAGTTATGATAATTACTAGTCATAGTTAGGCTCTTTGCTTATTACAATTACAATAGGAAAAAAAAAAAACCTGTTGTCAAGCACAACAGGCTGAAAATTAGACCTGGACAATGCGCATAACTCATCGTGGGTCGAACAGAAGAAGTCTGACAGAAGAATTCACGTGTTATTTTATATCAGTGCAACTTTCAATACAATGGTTGTAAAAATATATAAAAATGTAAAATTTCTTTTTTTTTTATCAAAGTGCCTTTGATTAATTTGCATTCAAATAACACTGAAAAGACATACAGTCTATAAAGAAAAAAAAGAGAGGCCCATATCTCTATCAAAACTTGATTTGTAGGAGTGCGGCTTGGATATAAAGTCTTTGTTTAAAGTATGTTTAAAAATAGGTCGGAGTCGTTAAGAAGCCTTTATTCTACATGGCCATTTTAGGTGAGAGGAAAATGAATCCAATATTCAAAGAGCAACTCCATCTAAATAGATCCCTAAAGATCCTTTATAGGCCTGGTAAATAGGGATATCCGTTTAACCTTAAAGCCGGGGAGCCTGAATTTTCCTGCTTTCGAACTGAGAAAGGAGGAGATAAATGAGAGAAAAACTGTTAGCTGCTGCCCCAACTCGTTTCTATCTCTCACTATCACTCCAACAGATCACAATTGTTCATGTAAATTGACTAGATGCAGGTTTTTCGGGCGTGTGTACAGCTTTATGGGATGACAAAGCAAAGCAGGGCTGACCAAGTGAATTGTACTGATTTAAACTGCAAGTGATGAGAAATACACGCTATATTTAGATGTATTAGATGATGGCAGTCTGCTAAACAATGTACTCTGTTACAAGAAAATTAGTAGTAGTGTATATGGCGAAAATATTTAAAAAAAGATAGATATTTATTTTCAATCATTTTTATCATGAAAACAGGGCTTTAACATAATGAGCAGTAATCTAAAGTGTAACTTATTTTCCCAATGTTTCATACCTGGATGGGTCTGGAGTGGCAGTGAAGAAGTGCACACAGGGCAGACTGGGGTCCCGGGGCAGGACTGAAACCATGCTCCCTGTGGTCCTGAAGCCTCCGGAGTCCATACAGATCCCACTGGGTTTGTCTCTCAATATGGACATCATCACTTCTGCTGTAACTGAACCTGTACGGCCGGAGATATAATTAGACTTGATTCTTACAAACCCTTTCTCACACATGTGTACACAATATTTAAGAGCATTTTAGCTCATTATCTAACTGTAGGCATCTCATTGCTAACAGACGTGCTTAAAAGCCATTATATGCTCTGTGCACTTCACGTTACGAGTGTACGATACCACGTACTTAAAGGGATATTTCAGGATTTTTGACATAGGGCCTCATTTCGTAGTTATCCAGAGTGTTGTTGATGTCTGGAGATATTTTTTTCTTAAATTAATGCAGTTCTTATATTTGAAGAGTCTAGTGGCGCTAGGCTAGGGCAAGGCTAAGCATTTCTATGGTAACAGCTACCCTGCATTAAAAACAGTCTGACCCACTCCACAGTGCACCTGAGGTAAATCACTTATAACACCAGACTAACGATATAAATGTCTGTGTCGATAGAATAATTGTAACCATTTTGCATTTAAAATAACTTATATTTGAGCAGCATCAGCGCCGTGGCTGTAAGCTAACGCAGCGGCGGAATGATCTGCGAGAAAATAGTCCCTCAAAATGCGGTAATTCATGTGATACAGGTCAGTTATATTTCAAAAATTATTCTATCGACACAGACATTTATATGGTTAGTCTGGTGTTATAAGTGATTTGCCTCAGGTGCACTGTAGAGTGGGTCAGACTGTTTTAATGCAGGCTAGCTGTTACCATAGAAATGCTTTAGCCTAGCATTAGCCTAGCGCCACTAAGCTTTCAAATATAAGAACTGCATGAATTTAAGAAAAAAATATCTCCAGACATCAACAACACTCTGGATAACTAAGAAATGAGGCCCTATGTCAAAATCCTGAAATATCCCTTTAAACCAAAGTTTGTATTTTAGGTGCACCAATACCTACTACTTCAGGAATGCCCCAAACACATCCTAACAACAGGGTTCAATGACAATACTTCAACAATACTTTCATCAATGTGGTTTGCTATTTTACTTAATCCTCACTCTATACTATGGTCTACTGTATATGCCCAGTGCCCCCTTACATTAACGATTAGCAGTCCCACACAATTGAAGAGATAGCTCAAGATTTCATAAAGGACAATGAGTAACAGTTAGGATGTGACTGGAGCAGATTAAAAACATGTGAGCTGTAATGACTTCACTGGAGAAAACTACAACGCCAAACACAAAATAAAAATTAAAACTAGAGCAAAGTTTTGAACGAGCCTGCGCAAAAAGAATTGGCCTGTTTGTAGTTTACATTTTATTGAGTTGTTTACATGTTATATTGTCATTATTTAGCACTAGCGCTTAACTCGCGAGATAAAAGCTCCGCCCTTAACGATCACTGGCGTTTCCTCCGGGGCAGGATTCACAGCGAACATGATGTTGGTAACGCGTTGCAGTGACTGTCTGTCAGTAACTCGCTGTCATTTACGAAAGCTTGAGCTATAGCTTTCTTTGTGTGGGACCCTGTTAATTGTGAATGTAAATATAGGGGAAGGAAGCCCGTTAGCCGTACGTTTTACACAATATTATAATTTGACAAAACAACTGGATACATACAGGCCTGCTGACTGTATACTTTATTGTGCGTGTCACTGTCACTGTTGATTGAACTACAACATAGCGGCGCAGCGAGTGACATAACCTTGTCAATTCCCTGTTGTTTGTTTGTCACTTGTTTACCGTGTACTGTATGTCCAGACCCACCTTGTTTTGTGCAGAAAAGAAGTGGGTGTGGTTTACCAGGCTAATCATTTTAGGTTATTACTGCCTCAGATACAAAAATAACATTATTGTAACACTTAATAATGAGAAGGATTACACTTGTATCGAACTTAACAAGCTTGTTAAGCCTCTCAAAGTGCTTCTATTTAGACCTTAGCCCTGGAGTTGACTCACACGAACACACACACCCCATTCACGCAGGCGGGTGAAGTGTCTTGGCAAGGACACAAGTAGCTCAAAAAAAATGCTGGGACACAAATTGCTCTATCAGTCATGTAATCAAAGAAAATATAAAGTAAACATGCACCCATTTTTTGTTGCACATGGACCATAACTCGGGGCATTGGTGATAAAAAAGGTTATTTCAAAAAAGTCTAAATACGCATAATAAAGGAGACGAGGGTTTCTAAATAAAAAAAAGTGAGATCCCTGGAGTGTCATTACCGTCATGCTGCTGTAGTAGCTCGGTGCCCCTCTGTAGCGCTGTTTGGCCAGCTCCATTCGCGCGGGAGGGTTCTCGGGCTGAACACCTGAGAGAAGCTGAAGTCCCCTGACCGTCCCACCAGCCCTGGGCCTGAGCCACGCTTCTCAGCTCCGGGTGCTCCGCGGAGATCTCCGTAGAGATGGTCAGCTGGTTCGAGATGTTCTTGACTCCCTCTGAATGGCAGTAATGAGGAGATTAGATGTTTTGTGGCGCAACATTTCACGCTCCACAGCCCATCCCTTTAACAATAGCATGGATTCATATTGCGCTCACAAGCTTGAAAAACGTATCTATGCAGTACAGTAATTACTCATTAATTACTCGATGATGTACTGTAGTAATGTAGTCATGGCTGCCCTGGGCTCATGGACACAACACTGCATGTGGCCACTGTTGCAGCTGGTATAAATGAATAAATCTTATAATATCTTACACCCCTGTCGCTCTCACCTGTGACCCTCTGTGCCACCCACAGCCTGCCTGCCGTCTCCAGCACCCAGGCCTCGCTCCGGTCCACAAGGAGGAAGGTGTTGTGGTAGGAGAAGGGCTCGGGCTCCTCCCTGCACTGGCCGCCCTGTCCGTGCTGCTGCAGGAGCTCAGTGATGACAGAGAGGGCGCTCCAGGCACTGTCCCCGCGCTCCAGACCCAAACTGCACAACAAACATGAACAAAACAAAATGTTAGTGCAGTAAATTAGAGCAGTTATGCGCATACACGTCAGAGAGTTCAAAGCACTGACACTGTTAAAAATGAACTTTTTCACTCAGACTAAAAGGAAAGACACACCTTAAACACCTGCATGTTTTTTTGCCGTTGTTTTCCCTGTCACAAAAGAATATTGAGAGTTTATATGTTCTAACTTGAAGCAATTATTCTAATACATCGTT
Organism: Neogobius melanostomus; assembly: GCA_007210695.1. Taxonomy (NCBI): domain Eukaryota; kingdom Metazoa; phylum Chordata; class Actinopteri; order Gobiiformes; family Gobiidae; genus Neogobius; species Neogobius melanostomus. The sequence continues at coordinate 2,300,403 of VHKM01000153.1, forward strand.
CTATATTAAACAAATGTGTAATGCAGGCAATGGCATCTTCTTTTAACTAAGAAAAATATAAAAGCAAAAGTGGAATAACACTGACGTCTGTGCTCACTGCAATCAGGATCACAATAGCCTTGATTCAACTTGGATACGGAAAAAAAAAGCAGTCGATATTACAGAATAAATATCAAAAAGGCTTTCTCTAAAAGCTTATTATTTATGTTATTACAACATGTAAAATACAATCTGATCACCCTTACATACACACACTCACACACTTCATTCACACAGGCTGTCTTGCCCAAGGACACAACGACAATCTGCACCTGCAGGAGCCGAGATTCAAACCGCCAAACTCTCGGTTATTGGACAACCTGCTCCGTCAAGTGAGCCATTGTTATTACCTCTGAGACTAACAATAAAACTACAACTTAAAAATATTTTAAGTTACCAGCAGGTTCGTAAGATTTCTGTTTACTTAGTCCTAAACAGAATGAATAACAGAGAATCTTTTGTTGATTGTGTGTAAAGATGAAAAGATAAGTGTAATGCTTTTGTGCCATTCACTTTCCTGTTGTGACATGCTTTTGGCAATCACCGCACCTTCCTGATCAAAGGAACACACTGAAAACACAGGCCACAACTGTGCCAAAGACGCTTCATTCAGAGTTACAAAGAAGTATGTTGACATTAGTACATAATGTATTGGTTGATATCAAATGGCATCAGACAGAAATTCTAAATTAAGCCACAACCACAATTAGAATGGCACTTTTGCATCGATAGATGTGTCCCCTTGGTTGCATATTTTAAGTACATTTTGCTGGAGGATCTGGAGGATATTGTGCTGGTTTGCACCAGAAAGAGTGACTAACACGCCCTTCTCCCTCATTATAATGCATTTTATGTCTTGCCAGAGCCACCAAACAATTGCTAAGGGCTTTTGCTAAGGCTTTTGTGAAAGGTCACTTGATACAAATACAGTATAGAGTCAATCATCTCTAACCGTAGTAAGTCCATGCCGAGCAGCGCCTCTCCAGGGTTCACCTCTTCTCTGGTCCACACCGCCTCATTCCCGATGCACACGCCCTGGTCGTTGGCTCCCATCTCGGCCCCCCACATCCAGGCAGGCTTACTCAGCACCACTGCATGGGTCTGCTCCACTTGTGGGATCTGGATGTACGTGCACTGAGGAGATTTTTTTTTATATAATTTAGAAATACAGTATACTAAACTTTACATTCTAAATGCTTTTCTGTTCACCTATTGGTCGCACTGTTCATTGTTTTCTCTGTGCTTTAAGTTTAATACAGGACTTTTCACTAATCTATATGTGAAAATAATATTGCTGAGAAAAAGAAGAACTGTCACAAATCACTTATGCTAGGATCTTCTCTATTGATACAACTTGAAAATGAGAAATCTACCACATAGATAATATGTAATATATGCCCTTTCGCTTCGTGCTTTCAAACATTAACAGGTTTTTCACTCAAACTATGAAATGTAAATATTTAACAATCACACAGTGGTATTATGTTAAGTACGGAGAAAGTGGAGTAACTCTGGGGCCATGCTTTACCCCCAGGACTGATCCCGGCGGGTGAGTCGCTGCTGGGTAGTACGTCACCTCCTGGACCTCATCCCGCGGTCGGTCTGAGTTCTTTCCAAAAATCACTTGGTCGTGTTTGGATCCGGGGGCAGGGACACAAAACAGTCACATGACCTGGACCCTCTGCCATCCTGCAACACAGACAAACTTTAGTGCGCTCACGGAGACAGCCATGACAAATTGGGTGCCACGATAACACGTTAATGACATCATCATAGCTTTTTCTAGGGGTTTCAGTGTTAATAGAGTTGGAGGACATTACATGGCGTCAATAACATAAGTAGGACTGGATACGTTTACATTGTTTTGGTACCATGCCTTAAAGGGGGGTATTATGTAAAATCGACATTTTCAAGCTTTATATCATGTTATTATGTCATTCCCTCATTAAACACATGCCTGGAGTGTTGCCTTGGCTCATTCACATATTTTTGAGTAATCAGTAAAAACTTAGACGGCAGCCATTTTAGGTGTAGCTATGCCTCAGTCCTCCTAGGAACGCCCCCACATCCTGGAGACGCCTCTGGACCTTTCGTCACCAGCCAAGCCACCAACCACTGCTCCTCAGCTCAGCAGAGCCCCCTCCCCGCACAGTAGTGTTGTTTAATGCCACAGCAGTGTGCTGAAGGGGGCGTGTCGGAAAGCTTCTTAAAGAGACAGAGGCCTATTTCAAGACGTTCAGTACAGCCATTTTGAGAGAGCAATTTTATTCAAGGCAGTTATTTTAATTTACTGCATATACAGAGCAACAGAAGGTTACGTCATCATTGTAGTATGCTATGACTGGTGCTATGTGATTGAAAAAAGCATAATACCCCCTCTTTAAGTCAAAGGTGCATTATGCAACTTTTTATGCGAAAATCTTGTACTTGCACTTGTACCAAAACAAAATTTAACTTATCCAGTCCTGCTTATGTTATTGACGTTAACAGTACTTATGATACCAGTGACTGAACTATACTTTTTTTGGCTACCTTTGCTTAAAAGAAAAAGTGCATTTCCAATCATAATATCTCGCTGGCTGTGTCTGTTTTTCACATAACATTTTAGATCATGGGCCAGGTTAGAGAATCCTATACCCACCAAATTTAGGATATCTAATGTTAGGCTACTTAAAGCCTACTTGAGTCATAACAGGTTAACTTGATTGTTAAAAATCATTATTTGAGGCTGTCAGTGATGAGTGATGATGTAGCAGAAGAGTGAGTCCACGCCCTTGTGACCACAGTATTAATGAACAGTGGAAGAGACTTTTCCTATAGCCTCCCAACTCAGATACTCTGCGGTGCCATCCCTTTCACACACACACACACACGCGCAGGATTAGGAAGCAGAGCACTTTAGTGGCGATAATCTCCACAAATCCGCCCGCTACCTTTTCTATTATCGCTTTGACTAAAATGTGCGACACAGGAAACGCGCTGTATGTCGTAAAGGCGCAGCTACAGTGCGCGGTGGTATAGGCTATAGCCAAGTCGCGTGTGTTGTGGAGCTCCAGGGGTGTAGGAAGAGCCGTGTTCCTTCCCCCCAAGAAAAGGCCCCGACACGGCGGCTTGCCTTGCCCCTGTCACCCCGCTGTCGCTTCCCTCTTTCCCCCGTGGAGCTGCCAACCACGACACGCGCTGAACGTGTCATTACGCATTACTCACGGGCTTGGGTAACAAACAAACAGGGTGGAGTGGAGGGGTTTCAAGCGGGGCGCAAACTACCGCTGAAAATGCTAAATGTTTACCTTGGATCATTCGTGAGAGCGGACGCACACACCGGCTGCCGCGAGGAGCAGTGTCGGAAGATGTGTGTCACGTGATCGAGAAATCCAAAGGTCTCGTCCCGTCTGGACACGAGTCTCCACGCGCAGTCTCGCCCGGGTCCGGTGCAGAAGAGAGACAGCTAATCATAGTTTGTGATGTTTACAAAAGCTTACTGTCAAGCTATGTTTTAGAATATATGACAATAATATGCCATTATAATATGATATAAGCAGCTCTCCCATACACCTGCCTTGTCTCTGGCTTTAGATTTTAAATACAAAAATAGCCTGGATAAAGTTTCTCTAATAGACCCTCATTTCCTATTGTGACTCATATATAGGCTGTAGTGTCAAAATGGGCTGCTCGTTACTCTTGATATATACGGTGTATATGGGTAAAGTGGGACACTTTTTGAAATTCAGTTTCCATCTCATTTTTTGTTTAGAATAAAAAGCCAAAGTCTTTATATTGCTATTGTTCTAAAAGCTTTATATGTCTATTTTACACCAGTGGAGGGAAAAAAGTCAAATATTTAACACAGAAGTTAAAATTCTGCCTCAAACACATGTTGGTCCAATGACACATTTTTCGAGGTGCTATGGGTAAAGTGGGACACTATTAAAATGGTAACATTAACATTATTGTAGCAACTACTTTTATGAATATGTTAAGAGGTTATGATAATTGTAACTATTCTAATGGTTATTATAACTGTCGTGTGAGATAGGGCCATGATGGTCTGATAAGTGAGTGAAGGAATAACATGCCAAAAAAAACATGTTAATCTATGAACTCAGGCCGCCTTTAATTGGTTAAGCATGTTTTAAAGATTTGAAAAGATAAATACATTAAAAAGCTACAATTAAATAACTTAGAAACTTCAAAGAATGACTTAATGTTAAATTATTGCTCAATGGTGATCAACAGTTCATAGTTATTTATTTTAATTTTTATGGACTACGAGTCCGGAATAAAGTTGAATTGAATAGTAAACAAGAGCAACAGTTAAAACTACAGTCAGAAATGAAATAATCAGAAAACGTAATTAAAACAAGATATATCAAGTTGAATTGGTCTAATTTGAAGATGTGTAAATAAAGAGAACACCTGCAGGATTTCCCCCAAAATACACTGTCCCACTTTGCCAATAGCACATTGGTAAAGTGGGATAGTGATAAAAGTATAAAGAATTAACATGTGATTTTGAGATGTTTTGTTTGCAGATGCATCCCTTACCATTTATTAACAAAAATCTACATGTTAGTTTTAAAAAGTTATAGCCTTATGACCATAAATCCCCAAATGCTATGTCATTTGACATACTGTACCTCTACTTTTTTAGTAATTGGTAGTAGATTATGGTTTGCCACGCCATATGAAGTGAAGTAATATCCACAGAACCACTCTTTTCTAATCCTGCACATTCTAATTATTAGGTGTGTTTATTTTAAGTAATAAAAATGACACATTAAAAAATAATCATTATTGAAGTTACGTGTCCCACTTTATCCATATTCACCCTACATAACAAAAAAAAGTAAGATGGATGTCTAGTGTCTTGCCCAAGGATACAATGTTACTATGCATATATCTAAACACCACCAATCTTCAGGTTGATAGTGTTTCAGAACTACTGCCCCATCTGCATTGCTAGTTTTTTTCTTCTAAATGTTCTTGTTTCTTGCAATGAAAAATAGCAAGAGCTCTAGATTTAAGCCTTGTGCTTTGTTGTTGCGCTATTGCTGTGGTTGTTAAATTTTCATGAAAATGTTTTTTGGTAAATGTTTTAAAACATATCTGAATTTCATCCAGTTCCGTTCAGTTTTGACTTTGTGAGAAGTTTTGTATCCTCTAAGACTGGGAGTGCTTTGAAAATCTGCGTACCCACAGACTTCCAATAAAACTCTCTTTACCCATTGACTTCCAATTCATACTTTGACCTCCCGTCTCTAAATCAAGGTCAAAATCATTCTCTCTGCCAATTTCCATTTTTTACGCTACAAACCCAATGTAACAAAATACATATAATTATTAGTTTTGGCAACTCTTAACCCCTTGCCCTATATCACAGCCCAATACCACTGAATGATTGTAATGAAAAGATATGCAGGAGTGGGTCTGTGGGTGGTTGACCAACAGGCTCCAATGTCCTCATGTAAAGACATGTGGAACTATTTTACCCACATTTTGTTGATTAAGGGGGTTTCAGACAGTTTCCCCAAAAGAAACAACAAAACCTAAATAAAAAATAAGCCTTGAGGTAAAAAAAACATGGGTTTGGTTCCTTGACGCCCTTTCACGTTGAGCTGTCCTGTTTAATTAAGCTTTCAGGCACAAGAGCTGAAGCTCCAACAAAAAAAAAAAAAAAAATCAAAACATTTGAAGATTACAAGCCACTCTGACAAAATATCTTGACAAAATGATTATCCACACTGATGGGCCGGCACACTGAATTATTGCATTTTATTTTAAATTGTTGTTTTTCATTGCAAACACTAGCATCTAAAGGATTAATGATTTATGGTGATTTATGGTGTTAAAGCAACATGTCATTTTAAAGGGAATCCTTAACAATAAATACATAAATAAAATTAATCCATCTATATTTGAAGATACACACATACAGTATACGAAATACTCCCAGAGAGGGCGTGACGTCAACAAGGCACAAAGACGTAAACCTTTTTTTGTCATCTCAATTGAGGTTCGTTTGACAATCCAGACAAACGAGACTTCAGTAATGAAAAGCTCGTTAAAACACAAAAACAAATTATAGGCAGGCAATTTACCGTTTGACGTCAGCTATGTTAAAATCAAGTCTACATTATTTGTTTCAATACATGCAAGTCTGTGCGTGTAGTGTAACAAACACATCATGTAAACCGGAGTAGTGACATAGCATTGATGTTAGCATGTGGCATGTCAGGCCTAGAATGTAATAACTCAGTTGTCATTTAAAGTTGATTCATAGGTCAAAAGCCAGTGATACAATTACCTTAATGGCTGCAGCGCACACCTTTACTTCAATGGCTCACACAGAGAGAGCTGACAGAGCAATTAGCTGTAATGAAAAACGGTGACAGTGTTTTCCAAATAAACTGGCGCCACTAGAGTTCATTTTAAGATGTGGTTAAGTGACATTTGAAGAAAGAGCAAATGTAATATCTGTTCAACTTTGGCCAGTTAAGTACAGTATAATAACACTTCGATCAAATGTTGTTTAAAATAGGAAATTAAACATGATCTAACTCGTTATATATGTTTATTTGAAAGTTAATTGGCTTTATTTCATCAAAATGAGTTAAATGTCATAACTGAGTAAAAACTAAATAAAGGACCTGTACCTTCTAGTAGTGGAATAGTTATTTATTTTTACATTGCAGTGACAGTATTGCCCTAAGTTGTGAAGAGGATATTAGAAAGGCATTAGAAAAGTAAGGAATGAGTTTGGACCAAAACTTGCAATTTAAAATGTCTTGCATCTTTCATTGTTTGTAAACAACAACAAAAATCAGGTATAGGGCCTTTATAGGTATAGGCTGGTAAGATAAGAGAGCAAAAAGGTTAATCAGTCTGCACTAGAAGGATTGATATTTTAGACATTTCACAACACCTGAAGGCCACACAGTGCTCGGTTAATGCGTGACTTTTCTATGACGTGTTGAGTCGCAGTTTCAGGTCGAATGGGTTTTTGCGGTGAGTGGCGATTTCACTGTACACGCGCGCGCCGTCGGCCCGACTGGATTCCTCCAAGATCTTTGACAACCTGTTAGCTGCTCCGACACCTCACCCACACCCCGCTCTCCCAAAGCTTTCATCTCCTCCTGTGTGCTGACAACATTTGCACATCCTGTCTGCTTTACCCCCAACACAAGTGTATACGGCGAGAGCGGGAGCAGAAGCCACCTGAGCTAAAGACAGACACACCCAGGAAACAAGCGGCGCGGAGTTAAATGCAGTCACAAATGGCCCTCGAACAAGCACAGGCAGAGGCACACACTTCACACACCGAAATGCGCGCGCTAAATGCTTCCACTGTGACGGCGCATGGATGGAGGAAATCATTTCAGACAATGGCGAATATAATATATGTTTGGTGAGCCATATGTTAAATACTATTGTTTTTTTATATTAAACACTAATCATTTCACTATTGCTTTGATGATTCATTTAAGTTAGGGGACATTGGACATACAGTATAAACATGATTTTGTCTAATTTACACCCAGTTTAGTCTGACCAAGGCTACTTTTGAAGGTCATATATATTATGAGCTGGTACTTGGTGTGAGAACAACTGATTTAGGTCTTTCAATATTCTTGATGGGGAATTATAGACTTAATTCGGCCCTCACATATTTCCCTTATCATATCGTACCACTACATGACTTGTGGCCCAGTAAACGTGGCACATTGTCAGTGCATGGACGGCTAGTGCCTACGTGTAACCAAGATTATTTAATTCTCTTCATGTGGAAGTATCGCCAGACTCTGAATGATCAATGCCACACTGTGTTGACTGTTCAAATGTCTCCAGGCCTGTATTACGGTAATACACTTCTTCTACATAAGACATCCAGACTTCATCCCATCCTTCCGCTTGTGTCTCTCCGGACTTCTTTAGTATTTCCCTAACAATTCTAAAGTGTCCTGTCTCAATGGAGTCTTATTTTGTTGCTCAAATGTGAATGCTGCTGGACATGTTTGAGATATGCACAGTGCACTGACTCTCAAATTTAAAACCACACAGTACACTTTTACTAAACAGTCCTGAATGGAGATTTGCCAAGTACCACGGGAGAACGCACTTTCAAAGCTTGTGTATTTTCTTTTTCAATGACATCACTTATGTTATTATGTGATTTCCTGTCTATGAATTATCTCGCAATAAAATAACTACCGCACAGTAAATTTCTTTTGAGGTTTGAAATGAGCAAAATGTGCTCATCACGTATGCTACCATCGTGTGCACACAAAGGACACTAAACGTGGAGCTGTAATTGAAATTCATCCTCTAATGTTGGTGCCAAACTTTAAAGAAAAAAAAAAAAAAAAGGAAATGCAGTGTCCAACAAACACAAAGGAGCAGAAAAAAGTGTGTGGAGATATTTCAGATGTGATTGGTTTTCACACAACTTCATTTTACCTTGTTTCTTTTATTTCTTTGGTTTAAGGCTTTATTGAACAGGACAGCACAAGGAGAGAGGGGGTGAAGAGCGGGGAGAATCATTCAGAAAACTGGACTTAAACCCTCGACTCTGAGGCTGGAAGAGTGCTTGACTTTCTTGTGCAGCATCCTTACCAAGTGGGACACATTTTCTGAAAAGTATAAAGACTACACATTCATGCTAACAATGACAGTTTTGCATATAGCCACAAGTTTTAAATATGTCACAAATCTAAGTTACTTAAAAGCCTTGTATCTACAGTATTTGATCCCTGTTTTTTTCTTCTTCTTCAAACAGTGATAGAGGGAGCTTTAAACTGTATGTGGTGTCGAAACTTCCTCCTAACTTTCCTCATACTAACGTCCTGATCTAGGAATGCGACAAAGGTCAGTTACAAGGACAGTCAAAGGTGAGATAACACGCCCAAGAGGTTCTACCTGTGAGTGCAGGATTGTTTTGTTTTCAACCAGTTTTTAGGACCTTTTTAAAGGTGTGGTAATTGTCACAGTTCCTGACATGAACATGAGAGTTTTATATAGCCCAATATCACACCAGAAGTTGCCTCAGAGGGATGCACCAAACATTAAAGCAGAACTAAGTAACTCATACCCCTAGAGGTGTCGTAGCATCGCGTTTTTTTTACTTATTAATTGTCTGTGAGAGTAAATACTACGCTGACAGAAAATACAAAAGGGAGAGAGGGATATTGTACATCCAATTACACAATGGAGATCTTTTTTTTTCACTCAAACTTGGCTGTAAATACTGTTTAAGTGACGCTAGCCCGCAGTTAGCTTTGCCTGTTAGCCTGTTAGCTTCTTCTTCGGGATTCTATTAGTGTGTATTGGTGACTCCGACCCGGAACAGGTAAAGTTGCAATCGTGGTTTTCTGGCCAGAGACACCGGAGGGGATGTAAGACCCCCAATCATCCATTAACACTTGTATTACCCCAGAGGGACTACGAAAAGGGTTTATAAAAGGATCGTCTTTAACAACAACAAAACAAACAATAAAACAAAACGATGTTAAAGCAAATGTAGTGTAGGCAAACATAGTGTCCAACAGAGGTAATAAGCAGTCAGCAGCAGATGGAAACGTGCCGGGGGCGTGCTCCCGTCCTTAGATTCTCCGACAAGGCAAGGAAAAACTCCTTGTTGGAGCTTCAGCTCTTGTGCCTGAAAGCTTAATTAAACAGGACAGCTCAACGTGAAAGGGCGTCAAGGAACCAAACCCACGACACTGTGGTTAAGCCCAGGGTTACGATCACTAAAAACAGCCCATGCACCACAAACGTCTCCCGTTACAAAATACAGCAAGGAGGCAAAATGGATTTCACTCCAGTACAAGAATAAAAATGTGTACAGACCCCCTCCGATTCACAAGACGACCCGCTCTAATATCTGTGCCACTGTCGTCCCAAATAATATGTCACATTGGTTTTGTCTAGATCAGCGGTTCCCTAAGTGAGGACCTCAGAAGCACTGTGGGGGGCTCCAAAGTTTGTATACAAAACAATAATAAAGTTTGAAAGAGAATTTATATGTATTTGTTAAGATTTACTGCTTCAGCTCAGTATTTAGCCCACGGCATTAATATTAGTTATTTTACATGTAATTTTAAGCTGTAAGACATTGCAATTTTTGTTTTTACCTCTTAAACCCCACCTGGGCCGAGCGTATTTTCTTCAGTTTGGCTTTTCCCAAATCTAAAAGCTTCTGGAAAAGTGTCAAAATAGCAACAGAAATGAGAAGAAAAACAAGCATGAAAACGTAACAAAATGCGTCAAAAAGTGACAAAAGAGCAACAAAAGAAGACCAAAAAAGAGGTGAAAGTGCAGCAACAAAGTGACAAAACTCAACAAAAAAGTGGCAAAAATTAGAAGGAAAGAGAATTGACAAAAGTGAGGAAAAAGATAAATTTAGATCAGTTTTGTAGGTCTTAGCTTTCAAATGAGGCCGGTCGAGAAGCTTTTAGATTTGGGTAAAGCCAAACAAGAGGCCCCCATTAAATCTTTTACTGTAGCATCGTGACACTTCAGACTTTGGGAATGGCTCATATTAGGCCCATAAAATATGTATGAAAACCCAATAGCAGATACATTTGCACGAGACAAGAGTATATTTGGGAAACATCCCACTAACATGGGACCATCTAAAGGAGTAAATGTAAAATGCAGCTCCAGCCACTGTGGCGTGTCCACGTCGCTTGTTGCCTGATTGTCTGTGTGGAGGCTGTTTGTCTGTCTGACTCACACTTGTCGTAGGAGCAAATACGCAGTGTGGCATCAACATCTCAACACCTTGTCTGAGCCGAGCGATATTTAGAGCTCTACGGACACACAAACACGCATGAGGTGGCTTCTCCCTTAGACATAACCAGACCGAGACCAGACCAAACCAGACCAGACCAGACCAGGGGCGCGCGAGGGCGGTGTCTGCGGCCCCCTTGTGAAGTGGAGGGACGTCCCGGTGTAGATGAGGGGTCTTAGGGACGGAAACAGCTGTGAGGGCCTTGTGTGTATTAATCTAAGGGGGAGACAGGATGGAGAAGGAGGCTAATAAAGGTATTACTGCTTCTGCAAAGGTGTGCGTCTGACTGCCTGTCTTCCTGAAGGATTAGCCAACGAGCTGCACGTTGTTGGAGTCTTTTGCGCACACCAATTTGGAAATGTCTAACTGAAAGATCCACATTAGGGCAGTACTCGAATCGCAAATGCCCTCTGAAAACAAACAACATCCAGTCTCTGGTGCTGGCGAGTAACAAGGCAAAAAGTATGAGAAAAGATACACATTTCTTAGGTGAATACTTTTTATTTTTACTTTACTACATATTTGAGAAGGCATCTGTGCTTTCTACTCCAGGACATTTTATATAGAAAACCATAATGGACTTTTAAATGAGTGCCTCGGTCTTTGCTACTCAATCAGTGTTGGGCAAGTTACTTTAAAATTATAATATATTGTATATTAGTAGTTACAGCTTTAAACATATAATATGTTTGTATTACATATTACTGTTTCAAAAATGTAGCTGAGTTACACTACTTTGAGTTTCTTTTGAGTTACTTTTCGCAAAATATAAACTGAAAATAGTAATAATGCCACTGTGCAAAAGTGCAGTTTTGTTTTAATGACGTTAGTTACACTAACTGCAGATCTTATACACCAGTATCCCAACTTGATTTGGTGATGCATTTTGTTTGGGGGGAGTTTGGCATTTTTTGTTCTTACATCAATACAAATCATTTGTTTGTTTGTTTTTTGTTTATTTGAGCAGTAAGTTTGCTCAAAAGGAGTGGGCCGAAGCAAATAGCTCATAAGCGCCCACCCCAAAATGAGAAACAATAACATTTACATTAACAATAGAAGCAAGGAACGTAATACAAATGCACTTGTAACTTGAGTTAATTGAAATGTAATGACTAATATATTCCCGTATTTTGTTTAAGTAATATGTTATATTCCTATAGTGACTGAAAATAGTAATATATTTTTGTAACGTTACCCCAACACTGTACTCAATACACATTAAGCTGCCCTAGCAAGTAAAAAGCTATTGTTATTTCTGGAGTATTAAAGAACCTGCCTTTTTACACAGATTGTTCTTAGAAGTTGTGTTCTCGACAGACTTTTATGGCATAGTTTCAAACGAAGGGCAGGTGCTTACATACAACTAAACTCTACTGGCATTATATCTGAATAGAAAATCCACAATTGTTGAACCCTATCATTATTTTGATAAGATTGGGTCTTTCAAAACTGCCATATCAATCTTGTGGCTTTAAACTGACAACTATTGTGCCTGTTTTGAGAATAATGCCACCACTTTTTAATACACACTTTACCACAGGTCTAGTAACTCTCATGTGCAACACCACGTGCAATAAGCTCCGTATCGGTATCACTTCATCAATCACTGCCAACGTTGACATTTTCATATTTTAGATTCGGTTCTAATTTTGCACATGATCCTGTTCTTTGGTCTTTGGTCGCACATTTTCCTTTCTGTTTGCAGCCCCTGAGTGTTCTTGAAGAACTGATGAAAAAAGATAATTCTCCATTGCGAGATGAAATAAAGTCCTATCTCATTTCTGAACCTCTTAACCAAGTTCTCGAATGGGATACAGCCAAAGGCCAGTGTAACATCATTTGAACTGATCTTTTCCTTGTGTTGTTGCCATGTTTAGTCACTCTTTTGACATTCTTTTGATACTTTTGTCACTTCTGTCACATTCTTGTCAACGTTGGCCACTTTTTCCTGTTGCGTTAAGTTTGTCACTTTTCATTGCTTTTTGTTAATTTTTTGTAGTGTTTTTCCCCCCACTTTTCTGTAGCTTTTTGTGGCGAAATTGTCGCTTTTTCGTCACCACATTCTGTCACTTTTTGTCTGAATTTTGTCGAACTTTTTCATGCACTTTTTCATCAACTTTACTCTGATTCTTTGTGCTTTTGTCACTCCTTTTGTCTACGTTTTCATTCTCAGTTTTCCACAACTGAACTTGTGTCAGTTTTGCTTTTCAGCTGAAAATCTATAGTTTTCATTTCAAAACACCAGCGGCATTCAGTGTCTTCTGTTTGATCTGGTTTGAAACAACATGTCTTCCAAATCATATTTAACTCTTTCTGTGGTTTCCAAGTCGTTGTTTCAAACACTTTTTTGTGGATAGTGGATACTTTTACTCTTTCACTAAACAGAATTTTCTAATCTGACCCCTTTATTTAAGTAGATTCTTTGCTCCTATCTGTAATCTTACTTAAAGCACTACTAATTCATGCCCCTAGAGGCCATAAGCGCCACTGCAGGTGTCGTAGCATTTTGCGTTTTTTTACTCATTAATTGTCCGTGAGAGTAAATACTACGCTGACAAAAAAGACAAAGAGAGAGAGGGATGTTGTACATCCAATTCACAATGGAGATCATTTTTTTTCACTCAAACTTGGTTGTAATACTGTTAAAGTTGCGCTAGCCCGCAGTTAGCTTTGCCCGTTAGCCTGTTAGCTTCTTCTTCGTGATTCCATTAGTGTGTATTGGTGGCTCCGACCCGGTGGCAGTCAAGTTCCAAGCATGGTTTTCTGGCCAGAGACACCAGGGGGAGATGAAAGACCCCCCAATCATCCCATTAACACTTGTATTACCCCAGAGGGACTACGGAAATGATTTATTAAGGTAAACAGTTACTTAGTACTGCTTTAAAGATATTGAACTTCTTCACCACTGTCTGGGTCTTATTATGTACAAAAGCTGCTCACTGTAGTTTAACCCTGGTAGTTCATACTTCATGCTTATCTTATATCCTCTTAGAGTTCAGCCTGAACCGAGTGCATTTTCCGTTCGGCTTTACCCAAAAATAAAAGCTTCTCGACTGGAGAGCAACAGTGTAACGCCTCATTTGAAAGCTAAGGCCTACAAAACGGACCCTACATTTTTTTGCTTGTCGTATTTTTGTCTCATTTTTGAAGTGTTTTTGTTGTGTTTCATCGCTTTTTGGTTTCTAGGTTTTTTGTTGCTTGTTCATTGTTTTTTGTCCGTCACTTTTTTGTTGCCTTTTATCGTGTTTTCGAAGTTTTTTTTTAAAATTTGTCTTGTGTTTCTTGTGTTTTCATCATGTGTTTGTCCCCTCGTTTTTCTAGCACGTTTTTGTCGCTCTTTATTGCTTCTTTGCGCTCTTTTTTTGTCACATTTCTGTTGCGTTTTCATCCTCATTTTAGTTCCTATATTGACACTTTTTTTCCCAAGCAGCTCTTAGATTTGGGTAAAGCCAAACTGGGAAAAAAAATGTCCTCAGTTCACGTGGGGATTAAGAGGTTAAACGTTAACGCTTCTCTTGTGTTTGATATGAACTGAAAACATAATCACAAATCTCAATGCAATTGCAACACTAGATATAACACTCAATCGTCCTATTACGTAAGATACTGTAGCAGGGGGGAATTTTGAGCATCTCCCTTATACTTATTTCCAGTAAAGCTTTTATTTCAAGTTTACAGCCCTGTGCACACAAGAAGGGGTTTTGGAAATTAGATAAAATAAAGCAAAGTCAAATTCTCTGCGCAATTAAAGATCCGGTTGAAAGCAGCTGATGGGAGGGGTGCAGACAGCAACGGCGGCGCCAAGGCTGTTTAACAATCAAAGATGGGGGCGGGGGCTCGCGAGGAAGTCTCTACTGAAAAATACAGGTGTACACTCACAATCAAAGCGCAGCTCGCAAAAAAAATGACTGGGTTTGAAGTTGAAAGGAGGGAGCGGGACAGGAGGAGGATGAGGAGGGGGGAGAAGGAGCAGTGGTGAGTGAAAGAGAGAGAGAGAGAGACGGCCTGAGAAAAAGGAGAAGACAGTGGGATGGTCTCTCCGCTTTTGGGATTTTGAATAATTAACAAGGATAAGGAAGCGGACTACCAGGTGCTTAGAGTTTACAGTGTGGATATACGGAGGGGAAGTGCCGGATCACGGCGGCCTATGGCACTCAAGGGGGCTGGTGCAGCTGGGGCAGGATCTGTGTGGGACGCCTATGGTTCCCGTGGGACTGAGGAGAGAGACCAGAGCCGCCTGACCCAAAGCACACAACACCTGCGCCATAGAAATGTACGCGTAGCAATAACACTGCGCTAATATGCGTGTGCTAAACATGTGAGGTGGACACAATATGATCTCAGGGGAAACGCTGGAAAGTTACATTGTTTCTTAATAAGGCTGGACAATTTGTCACAATCACACTGGTATTGCAGTTTTGATGGTTTCAGTAAGAAAGGTGCAATTCTTTAGGTAAAGTAATATCCAACCAAAAAGGATGATGAGAGCTGTTAACCCTGTAGTTAAGACCTCTGCAAACATGCTCTGAAATGGGATTCTTACATTAGTTTAGGGGCTTGATTTGAGTCTTCTCGCAGATGTTAAAGCCACACCGAGTGGAATTTTACCCAACAAAAAATAAAATGATATACAAGCATTTATTTTATGACAGATATTTTCATCAGACGGGTTAGGGTTAGAGTGACCGAAACGTTGCTGCAATAAAAGCCAAGTAAAAGAGTGAGACACTGTGGGAGCCTTTTTTTCAAGTTAAGTAATCTATTCTTTTACGCACCTGTTGCCTTCTCAATGTGCAGAGCTTCCACTTATCATGACAGATATTTTCATCATTGAAAAATACCTCATAAATGTACAAACATACGCTTTTGCTGTGAGCGGCTCATCTCTTGACATGACTGTAACTTTACCGGGAGTGGGTGCGTCTCCAGCTCGCCTCCATGGAGATGTAGTCAGCAGAATTTGAGATGTAAACAGGTTAGGTTCCATTCTTTGATCACCCACCGCAGAAATAGCATTTTCTGTGTGGAGCTGCAGTGGGTAATCAAAGAATGGATTTGGATGAGAACTTATAACCTGTTTCAATCTCAAATTCTGCTGACTTAAGTCGACATCTCCATGGAGACGAGCTGGAGACGTACCCACTCCTGGTAAAGTTACAAGGGTTTGTTTGTACATTTATGACGTATTTTTCAATGATGAAAATATCCGTCATAAAATAAATGCTTGTATTTCAATTTTATTTATTATTTTCAACGCTGTGTGGCTTAAAGGTAAAAAATAAAATAAAATAAAGTATTAATACAAGATTTAAAGTATTGATACAGCAAGTTATACAAATTCTTTAGTGAAAAAAAGCAGACGGGACTTTTCAAATGTGACATTATTATCATGAAATTAATGAGCAAATATTTCCAAGGAACAACAAATGAAAAACTATAAAACACATTAAATCTAGGTTCAGTAGCTACAGATGTGGCGGTAACCTGAAAAAGCTCAGCTGGCCTGAGTGTTACTTACTTACTTACGATCCTCCGCTGTTCTTTATAAAGTGATCAAAATAAAGCTAAAACTTTATTTTGATCACTTAGTCACTTAGTTTACTATTATTTAACTTTTTTTTTAGCTTAGCTAACTATTTTTAGCTCAGCTTTAACTGACATCTTTATCTAGTCCTATTATGTATGTGTGTATGCGTGTGGCGTGTGTGTGTGTGTGTGTGTGTGTGTGTGTGTGTGCGTGCGTGCATGCGTACTTGTATGCATGCCTGCACATACATGCATGCATGCATACATGTATGTGCATGCATGATGCGGGGCGTATTGTTTTAAATGTTGTAATCTGTAAAGCACTTTGTGATACCATTCGGGATGAATAAAGATTGATTGATTGATTGATTGATTGATTGATAACTATCTGTCCCTTGAAAAAAATATTCAAATATCATTGAGTTTTGCATTTTTAAATCTGAAGTTATTCCTCTCCCCAGCTAAGGGCTCGTATGAGGGAGTTCAATTACAAACTGTTAGAAAATACATCGACACTGATTAACGCCCAAACGGCAGCAAGAGGCTGATGTCTTACGTAAACTATTTGAACTTTAAAAGCAAATAATGGCTTGAGTACAAGAACTTGTTCCGAGGGTAATTGCAGCAATTAAAACACAAAGAGAAAGATTTATACGTGAGCAGGAGTTTGCACGAAGCAACTGAAATAACTGCATTTGAATTTAGGTTATGAATTGAGTTATTTACTTTGTGATGAAGCAGTCAGAAAAAATAAAAATAAATAAAGTCACAAAGAAATTAAAGGCTCTATACCCAATTTTCTTTTGCAAACACTGTCTACGTTTACATGGTCAGAAAAATCAGATACTTGGAGAAATCAGATCACCAATAATCAGATACGTTTACATTCTCTTCAGAAATCAGAGGATCCAAAACTCCGGGTGCTACATGTGCCAGTGCAGAACCAGGCGGAGAATGACTGCGCCTCCACAGTGCCGTCCACATGGCACCAGTGTCTTGTGCTTGGTTCTGAGTGGATACAGCACCGGTTTAGTAACCCAAAGGTCTGGGGTTCAAATGTGCGGGTGAAGAGAAGCAAGCTGTGATTTAAACAGTAAATAATCAGAGCTGGGACTCGAACTCACAACACTGAGGATGGAGTAATATCCTGCCATATGTGCATCAGCCTTCACACACTGTACTCTCTCCACAAACACATTTGAGATTTATTTCATGGATAACTGTTGTGTTTTTTATTCTTTTTTTTTTTTTAATCAAAAATACTTTCCATCTTTTGATCTTTGTATTTGTGACATTAGTTTGGCCTCTTTGCCCTTTTCCTGGTTAGTTTATGAATATTAGATAATGTATGCTGAGTTTAGAATAAACTGAAGTAGTAGGACATTATAACTTTTGTTCCACTAATATGAATAAAGTCAAGTGTATGTCCTTTAATTTAACCATTAAATACACCTTTTAATTTTAAATGAATATATATATACATTTTTGCCTGACTAAAGCCACTGGCCGAAACGCTGCACTGGAGTGTCAAGTATGACCGTGTGCGAGAGATTTAGCCTGTATGAGCCTTCTCTTATGCACCTGTTCCAAACAAGAGATGTGCGAAGTAAACCGTCTTCACTAACTACTTTAAGGAATTGGTAAACGCTGAATAATGCTGGACACGAGGATTTATTTTCTCAATAGAAAGATTGGCAGGAGTTGGAACACTGAGAATACTTTATTTCAATACACATTGATAATACTTTTTTTGTTGCTACTCTTTTTCACTGCCAGTGGCGGTGATCGGACCAGTGGTTCAATAAGCTAAAATTAATCTGCAAAATGTGCCTACAAATGTTTTATTAGGCAAATGAAAAATCAAAAATGTCACAGATGACTGGCTCTACGTCCACACCCACAGCATTGCATGAAATGCGAGTGTCAAAGCTTTTGTAATTACTACCATAGAAACCTGCTCGCAACAATTTTAAATTAATTTCTTTGTTGGAAACACCTCCAGCACTACCTGAATAAACCACAAACGTGTGTACACAAAATCTAAACTGTTGATTTTGGCACTATGCAGAAGCAGTCAAGCAAACAGCAAGAATTAATTAGGTAAAGTTATAAGTCCTTTAAATCTAGAGTGTAATTAAAAGTCATGACTGTGTGTATTCTCCATTGTATTGTGCTCATAAGGAAATATGCAGGACTATTTAAAGGCAGGGGGAAACATATTAAAGGCACATTATGTGTGTGGTCCCGACAGTCCAGTGTTTACAGTTAAACAATAAGCAACGACTGACAATACAACAGCGCCTCATTAGACACTGAAGCACTGTGGGCTCCACAGTCACTTCACACTTTTATGTCATTGCACACTGACACTGTCAGTGGGAAATTTGCCTTTGACTCATTTGTCAAAGCCCTTTAGGAACCTAAAGCAGCAGTGGCTGACACAGTGCAGGTCTTGAGCACAGTTTGTGGAGAGCCTTTAAATCTGTTCTACAAAGGTCTGTTCCAACAAACTGAAAACCATGTTTACCTTATACATTTTATTTACCATTTCAGTGAGGAGTTTGCACGTATATCTGCAGTTTCCTCTGGGTGCCACCAAACCATGTGGGGGGAGTATTGATTGTCTGAAGATAGTTGTCTTGTGCAGCACCATCAGTTTTTCTTTTGAACGTCTTTCTCATTATTATCGCATTCATCAGATCAATCCATCAGATCAGGGATAAGCAGCGTCAAGCCCGGGCTAAATCTGGCCCTCCAACTTAGAACCTGGATCTGGCCAAATATGATTACACGCATAGAGATATGTGTTAAAGTACTCAAAAAAAGGCTGAAAACCCCCTCCTAACCCCCCTTTCAGGTCATACGATAACAATAGGATTGGGAAAAGATGGCCACGAGGAGGTTTCGCTCCTGATATATTTTGACGTGGAAGAATATCGGCCCATGACTAAGGTGTCCCTGCATTAGATTCTGCTGCTTTGGGTACAGGGGACCATGAAAAATATAAAGACATATACAAACTATTCAACAAACATTTTAATTTCTCTGAAACGGTGTCAGAATAATTCATCTGCCCGGAGCTGCACTGGCCGTGTCACTGATGCTGATTCAGTGTTTGCTGTTGGCGTCCACTCGACTTCAGCATTTCTAAAGTGCTGCTTCAGAGAAAGGCCAGGAGCAGGAAGTGTCTGTGGTCTGAACCGACAAGCTACGACAGGACCCGCATTAACGGCGAGAGACGAGCGAGGGATCACAGGAAACTATTAATGTGTAATGATAAATACAACAATGAACTGACAGCTCGGCTCACATGGTCGACACAAGTGCGCAGATAAGTTGGGGAATTGTTTTGTATTTATCGCGTTATTTGATTCCCCAAAAATAAGTGCGCAATAAATGGAGTGTTCAATTATAATAGATAGATTCAGTATTATATTATACATTTTAATTGTATGTTTTGGTCTGGACTAAACCCCTCGAGGAGTGTCCACAATCAAAGGATTTCCAGGCTCAACTCTACTCTACTGCAGTGGTTCGCAAACTGTGGTCCGTGTCTATGTCTTATACACGGCCTGACCCGCAAGACAAGTCGCCATCTGGATTTAACTGTTATGATCTGTCGTTGCTGCAGTTGGTCAGATCTAGGTTCAGCAAGACTTTGTGCCCAAAGAACGAGATCAGCTGAACATCCTGAATGACCAGGTTATTCCATCGATGTATTTCTTCTTCCCTGGTGGTATACGAGCCTATTCCAAGATGACAATGCCAGGATTCATCGGGCTCACATTGTGAAAGAGACATCATTCTTAACCCAAATGAGAATCTTTGGGATGTGCTAGAGGAGGCTTTGCGCAGTGGTCACACTCTCCAATCATCAATACAAGATCTTGGTGAAAAATTAATGCAACACTGGATTTATTATTTTTTTACATGGCAGAAGCTTGAAACAATTGAAACGACGCCACAGCAAATGTGCGCTGTGATCAAAGCTAAAGGCGGTTCGTGCGTGGCGACTTACTCCTAAAAATACACGTGTTTAAACTAGATTTTTGGAAATGATTTGTGTGTCACGATACGGTTGCCTATTGTACAGTCCATACAACTGAGTACAGCCCATATATATTTATCACACAGGGCTTTTTACTTGTGCTCTGTGCTCTTACTTGAGTAAAACTGATACTTTCAGTTTACACCGACACACTGTAAAATGTAAAATTTGTTTCAACTCAAAAAACTCATTCCAAGGGCTGCCAAGAAATTTTATGTGTAACTAATAACCATTTTACATCTAGTCGATTTGAAATTTGAGATTCACCTCTTTCGTTCAATTGTATTCTTAGGTTGACATAACTGTTTCCAGTTGTCGGAAGTGAAAAACTTAGGTTGACACAACTGATTTAATTTGTAACTGACGTTTTTCACTTCAGACAACTGGAAACAGTTATGTCAACCTAAGAATACAATTGAACGAAAGAGGTGAATCTCAAATTTCAAATCGACTAGATTGTAAAATGGTTATTGGTTACACATAAAATTTCTTGGCAGCCCTTGGAATGAGTTTTTTGAGTTGAAACAAATTTTACATTTTACAGTGCAGTAAAAGATCTGTGACTTAATCGAGAATTATTGGAAATATCAGAATTTTCATGCTATTTTATGATTTGTTTCTCATAATTATGTCACTACTGAAACATAACTCAGATGTTAACGCTCAGAGTGCCTCAGCAGCATTGCCTCCAAGTACAGTTTAATTGAATTATTTGTGTCTCTACCATAGACTGCAAATTAAGAATGGACTAATTATAGCCTCCTTCTTCCGGAAGTCCCAAGGAAGTGAGGGCAGGCTCTGGAAGTTCCTCACTTCGCCCCTCTTTAAGTCATTATTGGCTTGTCATTCTGATGTGTTTTTCTTAAGACTTGCAACATCGTCCTTTTTTCCCTCTTTCACTATTTTTATCCTCTTTATTTTTGCCCTCTTCTGGCTCAAAAAACCCGGCCAAACCCATCCTCACTTAGTCCATTCTTCATTTATAGTCTTTGTCTCTTTTTAATTCTCTTTGTGTAAAATTATTTCAAAGTTGCTTTCAGTTAAAATGACTGTAGCCAATCTGTGGGCTAGTGTAAAAATACAAGCTAATTCACTCTAACCTCTTAATCCCCGCCTTAACCGAGTGCATTTTCCCCAGTTCGGCTTTACCCAAATCTAAAGCTTCTCGACTGGAGCGTACAGACAGGCCAGCGTAACACCTCATTTGAAAGCTAAGACCTACGAAACTGATTGTGACTTTTTTTGTTGCATTGTTGCTGCGTTTATGTCACATTTTTGTGTTTTCGTCTGGTTTTTGTGATTTTTAGTTGCTTTTAATCATTGCTTTATTGTTGCTTTTTTGTCGTGTTTTGTCACTTTTTAATTGTGATATTGTTGCTTTTCCTCCATATTTTTTTTTTGCTTTTTTTTTGGGTCACTTTTTTGCTGCATTTTCGTCCTCGTTTTCGTCTCTGTTTTGACGCTTTTAGATTTGGGTGAAGCCGAACTGGAGAAAATGTGCTCGGCTAAAAAGGGGGAGTTTAGCGGTTTTAGTGCAACGTGCTTTTATTCTGATTGTAGAATAAATTAGGCCTATACACCAACTTTGTTTTTGTTCTTTATTTTTGTTAAACACATAGGCCTAACTCTACACTTTTGCCGCAGAGCTCTGACAGACACTTCAAACTTCCCTGATCCATGCTTTGTAAAAGTGCGCCGGTGTCGCCTCGAGCCCTCTCGCATCTTCAAAGACCCGGCCGTACCACAGAGCGTACACGCGCACTCACTCACCCACTCAGTCACGAGCAGAGCGGGGGCGGGGCCTGCCGCGGCTCAAGAAGCGGAGCCTATCATAAACTTGTGCAGAGCCTACCGTGCAGTCGAGCGCGCAGGTGAGCGCCAAAATCCGCACCCGGTACCAGCGCCTCCGCAGCGAGAGGAAGGATGGAGAGGACCTGAGAACGATGAGGATGTTATTTAACTGCGCGCTTTTCTCGTCACACAGAAACAGGAGAGGCCAAAGTGTTTTCTGAAGAGGGAAAAGTTTGAGCGAAGCGACGCAGCGGACGAACAGGTAACCGAGGAATTTGAATGCGCTCAAAGTTAAGTCTATGCGGTTCAGGTTTAAAATACCCTAAAGGAACTTACAACAGATAAGTGCTATGTAAAGTTTACATAGCAGTGTTTTTCATTAGGTCTGTTTCAGTGCCATGAAAATATAAAGTTACTAGTTCTTAATTAAATGTACACAACTTTAGCTTCACAAGTGTCATCTGTTGAGTAATAAATATCCAAAATGATTCTGGAAAATAAAAACGGAGATACCTGCTTTTGCAAATGAACTGTTTTTGAAACTTTTTGCTATATTTAAAATGTTTGCTATAAGTAGGCAAAAACAAAAACTGACATAGACCAACAGGATACAGTTATTTAGGCTATGAATTAGCAACATTAAAGTAAAGGTAGATCTATTTGGTCAAATCAAAATACAACGTAGACGACCTGAAAATGAAGTGAATGGGCTTCAACTCTCATACATAGTTTAAATTGTTGTCCATTGTTGTACTTTATATAAACCTTTTAACTCCGGGGTTCCACAACTCTGCAGGGTTATAAGGCAAAAATGACAATATAATTTTGTAATGAAAAATATTAAAAACATACAGAACATTGGTGGGATTACCTAGCCAAAAATAATTAAATTGAACTGTATTTACCTCTACAATGAATATAGTAAAGGGTGTTGAGGACATAAAACATTTTGCTCAGGCCGCAGTGATGTTAGTAATAAAACATTTTCAAACTCGGCGAAGAATAAAATCCAAATCAACAAATGTGAAGTTAAAGACCGTGCTGTTTGTTTGTCTACGAGCCAAGCAAAGTAACATAGACACATTTCCAATGCATGTGAATGGCTCAGTCAGTGTCTGGAACATGTAAAACTGTCACCGGGCCCTAAGCGAACTCAGTGAAACTCAACAGATTTGCCCTTGAGTGTGATTCCAAATGTTATTGCTCCTTCGTTGATCAGCTTGTTAAACCTGCAAATGCGCTTTACGTTATAGCTTCAGTTGGATGTTTTTTCTCCTAATTGTTTTGCTTTACTTCAAAATGTCGGATTAAACTCTTTTTTTTCTGTGTAAAGTTGGCACTTGGCCAAATAGATAAAGATAAAAATGTTCTAGCAACATTATAATAGGTATAGTTAAGCACCGTTACCGGCAAAAAATATGAGGACAAGGCGTGCACCACGATCGCCGATATACGGTAAGGTGTTGTGAGATCGACTCCCGGCTCTGACAGTGTGCTTAAAGGAATAGGCCACCCTTTTTACATACTGAGATATGTTCTTACCTTAGCTTTGACGAGTTCATTTGTACCTGTCTGGTCTCCACGTGTGCCTTCAGTAAGTAAAAACAGCACAGGTATCGGCGCAGTGATATCTTCACTTTACTGTGCGGATGCCGAATTACTCCTGGTATTATTACGCCTTACAATATAGTTCCCCTTTTTATCCGCTTAAAAAATCCACATTGTTTAATTTTGTGTAATTATACTTTGTAGTGTAACACTTCACTTAACCATATTTAAATAGGGAAAACGTGGAAGAGTTTGGTAGCTTCTATCTTCACCTCGTTTGGAGCTATAGAGGAGAAGAGAGAGGCTAAATGCTAACGCCGTCTGTGCTGTGTTTATGTTACGGAAGGCACACGTGAAGACCAGACGGGTACAAATTAACTCGTCTAAGCTAAGGTAAGAACATATCTCAGTATGTAAAAACGGTGGCCTATTCCTTTTAAAGTGCATATGACAGATTTTATGCTCTTGAAAATATGACTTATTTAGATGGATAACATCAGTTGCATAGTTTTCATTTTTTTCAGTGAAGCAGCAATTTTAATGAAGAAATGTTAGAAAAGTTATTTTTATTTGAATTTTTAAGCCACAGACAGGAAGTGACATAAAAGAAGGTAACATTCCATAGCAGTTTGACTCATTCATTTCCCATTGACTTAACATGGTCGGCACGGCAACAGTTTAAAATTGTTTACCTTCTTCGATGTCACTTCCTGTCGGTGTCCAATAAGGAAGTGAAAACATAAACATCACAAAAATGGTCAAACTAAAGAAAACTGGGTATAATCTTTAGCAAAATCTTAAATGTAATCGTGTTAACTGTGTTTTAGCAAAAATTGTGTCTAATGTGTCACATGCACTTTAATGTCTCCCCCCACTCTTTATATCCTTTCAGGCTCTGTCGTGCCCAATCTAATAAAGCTGGCAGGTTAATATTGTATATTAACTATGACGAGGGGCGACGGTGGCACCCGTGTCCAGAGAGCAGACCACTCCAATGACAGTAATGTGCCTGCGGCGACAGGAAGGGCACCCATTTTAGAATAGATTTGGCAAAACAAAAGTGACTTCACAAGTTCACATCACAACTGAACCCTTAGACACAATTTTTGCTAAAACATAGTTAACACAATTATATTTAAGATTTTGCTAAAGATTGTACCCAGCTTTCTTTCGTTTGACCATTTTTGTGATGTTTATAGTTCCACTTCCTTATTGGACACTGACAGGAAGTGACATGGATAGAGGCAAACCATTTGAGACTGTTGCCGTGCCGACCATGTCAATATGTCATATGTCAATGGGAACTTAACCTCTATCTATGTCACTTCCTGTCAGTAAAAATTCAAATAAGAATACATTTTCTTCCCAACATTTCTTCATTAAAATTGCTGCTTCACTTACATCCATATAAATAAGTCATAGTTTCAAAAGCATTAAAACTTGTCATATGCACTTTAAATGTTCAAAAACTGCTTCCAAACTTCCAGATTTTAAATTAATGCATTATGAAAAATGTCTATAAAGGGCAATAAATCGACTGGTAGTTGATTGATTGATTGGATTTATTTGAGTGATTATTTACAACAACATTATTGCAGTGCAGAAAACAAACAACGCAACAAAAACTCAAAAGGAGTAGGCCGAAGCAAGAAAGCTTATAAGTGCCTACCCCCATATATTCAAAATGAATGTACATTCCGGATACAGTAATACAACATCACATGTTTACATACAATACAACACTTTACATTACAAATTCCTGAATTACACAATTACAAATGTCCGCACTGACTTTACATATAGTTAAAACTCAGATTGGTTGCAACAGTGCGACCAGTTGGATCCTCAAATAGTGTGGCGCTAAATGTAGCTGTCATAACGATAATCTTTTTGAATAAAGGTATTGGCATAAAATAAAAATGCAGGCCTATTTTTGATTAACTTCATTGCCAAATGTGTTTGTACATGTGGTTACCTTAATTGAACTTACATTGAAATAGAAAACTGCTCACTGAATCTATTGTTTAAGTATTGGAATTAAGATGCTTTTGGGGAATTTATAAAGTGGGACACAAAAATGATCCAAATGAAAAACTTAAAATGTTAGTGCGGGGCCTTGGAGTATATTGCCAATAACAAGAAACCTATAAAAAGGGCTACAAAAACTGCTGATGAAAAAAACAACGCTTCCATACTATTATCTATTTTAAAGTCAAGTCTCTTTTTGAACACCACATTTAGCTGACCTAAACTAAGATGTTTACTTGCATGTTTCTAAAATAAAGCCCACAAATAATATTGAGATCTTTTTGTCAATATCACTTATCCCTACTTCTATCAAAAAAATTAAACCTGTAATGTAGTTTCATCCAGTTCATTCAGTTGGAGGAACAGATGGATTGACAATGCCAATGCTTGTAAAACTCATGCAATTTCATGTGCAGAGGAACTATGTGTTACGCACTCCTGTTTCACTGCTTGTGCTTTGAAGACCTCCTCCAGATGCAGCCCCTGTGAGTGCCTCGTCCCGATGGCAGGCTTGTAAAGCAGAGTTTGTGCTGGGTCTTGGTCGGGCAGGTTTTATGGCCACAGCTCTGTCATTGCTCCGTATCATCCTCCTCTCCTCCCCCTCTCTCACTCCCCCGGTGCCTCTGCCAGCTGTTTCCTTCCAGAGCTTGTAACCCTGCGGCACTTTGGGGAAACACAAAGGAAAAGATGCTGATGACTTTGGGTTTGTTTATGGTTTTGTCAGCATTGGCCATGTCCAACTGCACACCTCAGTGGAGCATTCCCAAAAGATTACAGAGTGGTGTCCGCGGCTCCAGGCTGCCCCAAAGTAAATCAGCCTGACCTCTACAACCGGACCTTTCATTTGAGAATTCCAGGCTAATTGTTTTACGATTTCATAGAGACTAGAGAGTGGTTTGAGTGGTTTGACTCCTCAAAGTGAAGTGTAACGTATCACGTGTAACCCTCGGTTGCAGCGTTGTCTCAACAAATTGAGAGAAGTGCAGGGGGTGGTTAACTGTCAGTCAGAGTAACAGGACATACCTGTTGTCCCAAATGTCTGAAGATGTAAAGTATGTAAAGGTAAAGTACTAGGAGGCTTCATCTGCAGTCACTGTCGATGTGGTAACTTCCTCTGAGATATGTCTGATTTAGTGTCATTTAAGAGGATCTTAAGACAGTGAATCGCTCTAAGCCAGAGCTTTTACAGTTTCCTGCAGTAAAGATAATTGTAGAGACTCGGACCGGGGGTGTGGTGGAAGTCGGCAAGACAGTTTGGGGGTCGGACATGTTTGGGGCCAAACATAAGTTATGCAGGTTGTTAGTTTTGTGTCATACATTTAACAAGCGTTGTGTCACCACTGAGCCCTGCCCCCGTACAGGACACATACCTGTGTGATTGTTGCATTATGCCAGTAAAGATGAGCTTGTGCCCATGATTACATTCATGAAAGAGTTTTCCTATGTTATTGTTGGACTCTTCTCTTACTCCTGAATGTCATCAGTCTGTCGATGCACAGTCGTCAGTGAGTAGTGGGCGGGCGTATTATGGGCTGGCTCTGTACCTGGCGGCCTGTCGTCGTAAATCATGCGTGATTCATAAAAACAGGTTCTTCTGTCTGCCAGGCTTCAGTTCTACAAACCTCAGGGACGTACAAATAGACTTTGGCTCACAGCCATACCTCCCTGGTGCTTCTTCCTTCACCAAACTGCTCCCCTGTCAACACTCCCTCCCCCAGCTGTGAGAGCCTCCTCTTGGGCCCAGGATGTTGTTTTCTTTGCTCTGTTTGACGGTCCTCCATGGGAAGTACCTGGCAGCGGATGCGTGTGGCAGGCTGCTGTCTGGACACGTCTGTCTCCCCCCGTCTTCACTCTTCATGGACACTCCGCGTGAGAAGAACTACAGTAACCTGCAGCTCTAATGTTGTAGACACAGGGATATAGGTTGAATGACTGCATTACACTTTCTCACACCTGCAGATGACACTGCGAAATAAAACTGTTGATTAAAGAAACAGGAGCTAATCCAATTTTCTGTCTGTTCCCCAGGTTTCATCAAAGCATCACCAACACAATGTGGTAGAGTGCAGAGGAGTCAGAGACACAAAACAATTCCTTACAAAGTTTTTTACTGCTCTTCTGTGCTCATGGCTCATCCCTATGAGCCCTGGTTACGGACAGCGCCCCCAGTGGCAGCGCAGAGGAAATGAACATGCCCACCTGGTGGGATCTGCACCGGGACGTTCCAGCAGGGACTTGGCTGGATCTACAGACAGGACAGGCCTTGCCCTCAGTCAGTGCAGGAGGGTCAATGGGTCTACAATCAGGACTACAGTCCTCTTTAGGACCTTATGGCTCTGATCCACAGCTCTGCGGTCTGCCTGCGACTCAGCACACCCCCGCCTCGCACTCGTCCCACCTCTTTCCTCAAGATGGCTTCAAAATGGAACCCATTGGCCCTGAAATGCTGCAGCAGGAGCCTTACCAACTAGAGGAGCCACAGGAAAGGGTGGTCTCAGTTCGGCCCAAACCCCAACGTCGTTCCTCATCACGAGGCGGGGGGCAGGCTGTGTGCCGCTGTCCCAACTGTGTCCACGCAGAGCAGATGGGACAGAGTGCAGACGACAGGAGGAAGCATATGCATAACTGCCACATCCCGGGCTGCGGTAAGGCATACGCCAAGACCTCCCACCTAAAAGCGCACCTGAGGTGGCACAGCGGCGACCGGCCGTTCGTTTGCAACTGGCTTTTCTGTGGGAAGAGGTTCACACGCTCAGAGGAACTGCAGCGCCACCTACAGACACACACAGGGGCGAAGAAGTTATCCTGCCCTGTATGTAACCGTGTTTTTATGAGAAACGACCACCTGGCTAAACACATGCGCACCCACACGTCCTCAGGAGATGGGGAGGAGCGGGTGAACGGAGAGAAGGGCTTTGACTCAACTACACCTCCTCAGTCTGCCCCAAATGTCTCTGCACAGGACGTCCCAGAGCCCACACTGAAGCTGAAGACCGAGCCAGACACCGCAGTAACAGGGCAGTCTGGGTAATATCTGTAAACAAGCATTAAAGCGCTTACAGTTTACTCCTGTGAGTCACAGAGGGGGTAGATCAACTATTGCAAACAAAACACGTTCAAGATCACTGTAAAAAAAAAGATTTCCTGCAACCAATGTGAGTCTTTGCTTGCGATAAAGCTAAATAATAAAGCAAGCAACAGCAGAAGTTGCAGCTTGTTGCTGGACATTGCTGCTCGAGCTGCTATTGCTATTAATGATAAACGACTGAGGACAAGTGAAAATGTTTGACTTGTTTACATTGTATTTTACAAAAACAAAGTCGTGGTTGTGTTTAATCTTAAGCAGTCAAATTAAAATACCAGGCCAGTGTATGGAGAGGTTAAAACTGTAAAGCCTGCTGTTCTAGATGTGGCAAAACACTGGAAAATCTTTTTTTTTATTTTTAATTCATGGCTAGAAATTATAGACAACTGAAGCTGCTGTGCATACTCAGTGCACACTACTGTGATCTTGACATGTTAAAAATTAAATATACAATATAAATATGTTTTTATAAAGCAGAAAGTAAAAATACTATTAAATAAAGATGTGAGGAGAAATTTCTGTTGGGTGAAATCAGCCGTGAAGTCTGTTGTGACTTGTCGATGACAAACAGCGCTCAGATCTACACTGTCAACACTTGTGGAAGCTGCTGAAACGATCCATCCACCTTGGACCCCTAAATCTTTTGTATCCACTCACCTGCAGTGATGAGACTCCACTGCATCATTGAACAATGAGCCAAAGCAGAGCAAACTTTTTAACTTTAGTGTGACATAAATAATACCAACCTTTACCAACAGATAAAAACATATTCCTGACAGATGACCTAAAAGCACTGTGTGTTTAGTGCCACTGTGCGGTCAACTAATGCTGCACATGGATAAGCAAACTTAAATTGCTTTTACTATTAGCAAACACAATGTATCTGTGACAACAATAATAACATGCAAGTAGGGTCAGGCTAAATTGACTATTGTCAACTAATAGTATGTTGAAATCGCATCACTCAACATGTTAGATTAAAAGCCGCATTGACACATCCGATCCAGGAAATCGGTTATATACGTGCAGAAACTTGAAAAATATTTGTGAAGTAGTAATAAATACTTTTAGAAACCTTTTCAACATGCAAAACTTTAGCGAACGCCCTGCTTCGTATATTTGTAGTTCATATAGATGCAGTAAAAATATGTCCATATTGATTCATTGTTCTGTAGTAAGCAATAGAAGATGCTCACTGAATTAGGAGGCATTTAAACCAGCACATGACTAGAGCTTGTTTTGAAGTTGCAATTTTGCTTGAAGTTGAGTTTTAAAGAAAAGCTTTAGGCATACAGTAGAAAAATACTATTTTATTGATTTTATTAGTGTTCCTATCAATAGATGTTTTAAATGTTGTTCAATAGAGCCAGATGAACAACTTATTATTGGTTTCTGTAGTTCTTATTATTTTTTATTAAACCTTAAGTTAAATCACATGGTGTAATGACTTGTATTTAATCTATTCTGTATCTATTACACTGTTGAACTGAATAAAAAAAGGAACCTTTACTGAATTTGCATACCAGATGTGTTTTTTAGTAGTTTATTTGAGCAGTTAACATTTTCTCTTTCTCCAAAATTTCACAATCATACAGTTTATGGAAGCTCAAAGGGAGTAGACTGAAGCAAGAAGCTTATGCCTACCCATTGGTCATGTAAATCACATGTGCATTCCATGATGTTACAGTTAGACATTACTTTTTACATTTACATCAGATAAACAATCCTTCCTGAGTATTCTGTATCAGTTTCAAAACAACTAAATACATGTACATGTTTGTGAGTTAACTTTCATCCTAATGTAGTTACAATTGTCAACATACAATCAGCAGACTTAGCTTACAATTTGCAGCACTGGCAAACAAAGAGCTTTTAGCTGCATTTCGCATCATTTTCACAGCATGCTAATAAATAATAATAATTACTATAATTAATAGTTATTGTTATTGATCATAACAATTATCCTTCTTGTCATTGTCAATGAATGAATATCCGATTTCATATTATATAAGCACATTGGACATTATATTCTGTCATCTTGCCAATTCCTTGTTGTCATTACTATTCACTATTTATTATCATTATTATGATAATGATATGCCCAAATTCTATACCCTATCTAGTGTGGTGTGTTAACAAGCCAGAGTGTATAGTGGCCTGTTTAGAGTGGATGGTAGCCCTCAATCAACCAGTAGTACTACTAGTATACCAGTGTAGTGTAGTGCTACTTCATGAAGGAAATCATTCTTGGTCTTTATCCCTAGACCTCCAGTCTGGCAGCTAAGCTTCCTTCAGCCCATATGTTTACAAGGTTGTACATTTTCTGTAGATAAAAATAATCCATCCTTGAATTAACAAAGAGAAACAACCGTTGGCCTACCCTAACCCTACAAATGTTCAACTTTGCTTACACGCTTTCTCCAGGTCTGCCCCCTGTCTTCACATCAGCGCAACAACAAACAGAGGGGGGAAAAGCATCCGTTTATGATTGATTACATGTGTTAATTTCTATTATATTGCAGAATTATTATCAGAGGCGGTTAGTGTAGCTAAAGTATTTACTCAAGTAAGAGTAACTTTACTAAAAAGTAGTGACTAACAATTATTGTGAAAACTTGTTTGAGAGTAAGTCTGATTTACAATTCAGTAGAGACATAAATTATAAGAAACAAAACTGAAATTATGTAAAAATCCTAGTAGCCAATTTCTAACTTGAAATGGCAGAAAAATATAAGAAATATATATTTTTCTGAAGAATAAAGTACACAACTATATTTATATGTCAACAAGAAGCTTTTGCCACTCAAAGATTTACTCACTGTTTTACTCAAGTAAGCGCAGATAAATTACTCAAGAAGAATTAAAAAGTACTATTTGGTAAAACTACTCTAAGAAGTACAAATACTTCAAAAGGTTACTCAATACATTTATTGAGTAATTTCTGTATGCTAACAATCATTTTTTATTGTTTTATTTTGCAAATCGTATATACAATCATTACATAAAAGAACAAAAAGCATCAAATATACATTGGCCGACAGGTACAGCAACATGTAAACATAAAAATGCCACTCTTTTGTGACATTTTATCACATTATTGGCACAATTTTGTCACTTTTTCGTCACCTTATTATTACTTTGTCACATTTCTATAACATTATTGTCACGTTTTCGTCATAATGGATGGATGTGATTGCTTGTTGTCAAAAGATCGTGCGTCATAATCGGAAGAGGAATTACGCAAGACCGGAAACCCACGAGACACGGTTGAAGAAGAACGCCCGACGGTCGTTCGGAATCTTCTCTGAATTTAACTCTAAATATCAAGATTTTTTTGCAATTTATATTGTTCATAAAGGAAACCAACTAATCTTTCAAGATGGGGGGTGGTGACTTGGTAAGTAGGGTTTTTAAATTCACGAAATGCGAGTTATTTTAGGGATGCTAATGGCTGCTGCTAATGTTTTGGTCAACTGGTAATTCACCGTTCTGGTAAAGTAATTTGATCATTGATAATGTTCAAAAGAGCTTTAATGCCGCTGAAAATGATATAGAACCCCGTGATATCCCATGTATATGTATATCAAATTTATTTTTCAGAACTTGAAAAAGAGCTGGCACCCGCAGACTATGAAAAACATAGAGCGGGTCTGGAAAGCCGAGCAGAAACACGAAGCTGAATGCAAAAAGATCGAAGAGCTTCAGAAGGAGCTCAAAAATGAACGTGCCAGAGAAGAAATGACTCGATTCGCGGAAGAAACGGGTGCTATAAGGTTAGTTGTGGCTAAAGAAACTATTTTGCTAGGAATGCTATTTCCCATCTGTTTTTATTGACTAAATGATGGCGCTGCTGTCCATTATTTTAGCACTTTGTTGTCCATATTTACTCTGAATTACTATGGGGGAGATAATTATATGGAGCAGCCAATAATAATTTGTTTAAGAAGGACACTGATTCAACAACACTTTTGTTTACAGAAAAAAGATGACCGTCTGGACTGGATGTACCAAGGCCCATCTGGTCAGGTGTCCAGAGATGAGTACCTGCTGGGACGTCCCATTGACAACAGATCACTGACCAGTACGCAGATGCAGAGACTGGGCCATCAGCAGAGACTGGACTCCTTCCAGGATCCATCTTCAACCCAAACACAGCAGCATCCGGCCTTGACATGGCAGCCAAGATCAGGGAGGATCCACTTTTTGAAATTAGGTATGTTCCTATCTAAAATTAAAGATGGAAGGCGTCTTTTCGGTTATTATTTTATGTATACTATATGTGTTTATTGCCTGTGTTGAAAAGGAAACGAGAGGAGGCAAAAAAGAGAGAAGTCCTGACTAATCCAGTGAAGATGAAGAAAATCAAAGAAATGGTAATGAATAATTCTGTTCTGTTATTCTAGTGCATGGTATGGGTATTCCAGTACTGTAATTACAGTATTATAGAAGAAATACCAATCTCTACAAAAAACAAACGTATAAAAACACAGTCAATTCCACTTTCAAAGCCCTTGTTTAAAGGTTGTTGTTTTTTGACTGTGCAGCTTCGTCAAAATCTGGACAAGAAAAAGAAGAGAAAGAAGGAAAAGAAAGACAAAAAAGACAAAGACAGAAAAAAGAGAAGAAACACAAGAGACGCAGCTCAAGTTCTAGCTCAGACGAAGATGTCAGAAAACACAAGTAAATGTTCTCTATTAAACAAAGCATTTACTGTAGTCAAGTTTACTTTGAAAACAATGAATTAACGCTTATCAATGCATTCTTTTAGATCCCGATCATATCATGAAGCTTCAGCTGATAAGAATCCAATGGTCACCATGTACCGGGCTATGGTTTACAGGTGAGTAAACTATGCACACACAGTGTATCACTAAACAGCACTTAGGTCCTAAATAACCACTGCAAAGCCAACTTGGTTCGGTATATGATCATGATGTGGCTGATTTTTGGTCTGTCAAGTGTAAACGGTCCTATTTGTGCCTTTCAGCTCCCAGCAGGCAGGAATCACCACACCTCAGCCTCCACAAACAGTCACTCTTCTTCGCGTCGGGAGAGAAGTCACTCCCGATCGCCTCACAGGAACCACAGGGACTACCACTCCTCATCCTCTTCAAACAGAAGTGACGGAAAGGACAAACCAAAAGCTGCCACACTTCCAAAAGAGCGGTACCAGAGGAGGAACAACAACATTTCCAAGTAAGTGACATAATGGGCTATTATGGACCAAATATAAAAAACTTTGTTGATATTGTATAGTATACATAATTTAATACTACTTAATACTTTTAATACTAAAAGAAAACGTTCCATCAAAAGCTTAAATGTTGAATTCAGAAGTTTTACGGTGTTAATTAACAACAATTTCTTGTAATTTCCGTGTAGAAAGTTGTCTGCAGATGAGATGGAGCGCAAAAGGCGAGAGATGATGGACCAGGCCAAAGAAAGAGAAGAGGATAGAGAGAATAATGTAAAAAGATACAAAAGACAAGAAGAGAAGGAAAAACATCGGGAACAAAACACCAAGCGTAAAGCATATGTGGGTTTTATTCAGTAAGTTGTTTATTTTTTATAGATTATTGTATTTTTTATAATTACTTCTTTAATAACTTGCCTTGCAATCTTATTTTCAGCAATATGAAACTGGAGAGTGCTGCGTCCTCCTCATTAGAAGACCGAGTGAAGAGGAACATCCACTCAATTCAAAGGACTTCAGTCTCGCAGGACCATTTCATGAGAAGATAAAAAGAAAATGTATATATATATAGTGTCGTATATGAATTTCTCTCCTTATTCAGTCCATCCATGTGTTCGACCTAGAAGAAAGGGCGTTTATCATGTTTTGGCTTTATTTGTATAAAACACATTCACTTTTTTTTTTTTATTTAAACCGTTTCTTAAACAGACCCTCAGTTTAGGTTTTTAATATTTCATGAATCAATTGAGACGTTGTACAGGTGCTTGTTTTATAATATGACCCAGATATGTAACTGTATTTTGTTGTTTAAAAAAAACGGACTAATCAAAATTGTTCTAGAAATAAAACAATGGTCCCAGCATGTTTGGTGTTTTAATCATTAATATACTATAATATCTCGCATCATAACCTATAGACTTGCATTTTTTATTTATTTATCTGATTCTGATGGTATTTTTTTTTAAAGAAAGAAAGAATGCTTTTACCTAATTCAACGATGGCATCTCTAAGTATATTGTGATTTAGAATGTCACACTGATAGTCTCATGAAATTAAAATACAGCATAATATAAGCCAACGAAACTGCTGCTGCTTTATCAGTGTGAAAACCTTATACATCCATGATGAGAACTTGATCCTGGTTTCTATTTCACTTTAACACGCTGCAACCGAACTGCTAACCCCTACTGCCCGCCTACTTCACGTTTCCTCCAATCATAGGAAAGCTTTAACCCAAGCTACTGCCAACTGTCCAATCAAATTAAAGAATGACCGTGACCCATGTCACTAAGGTAGATTGACTTCCGTGTTTCTAAATCGTGTAGTCATTCACCGATGCTCACAGCAGGCGTTCATAAAAGATAATAAAATAGACCACATTTTAATTACTGGGAACACATCACACATCGGCCAAAATGGTAAGAGTCCTAGCTGTTATTTGGGGTTATTTAGCAAGGTTTAATTACAGCAATCGTAGCAAACAGTTATTGTAAATTGTTGGTGCTAACAATGCTAACTTAACAGATACTTACTAAGCACCTTTTCGTGAGCTACCACCTAATATAGATAACACATTTCATTACTCTTATTACTTTTAAGCAAAAATATTTCGGCAAAGCTAGCTAGCACTTGCGTATTTGGCAAATCGAAGTATAGTCAATGGAAGTCTTTGCTTTGTCAACCTCACTGAATGACACAAGCAAAACTAGCTGCTATGAGATGATGGTCCCAATAAATAATTTATGCAGAAACACTAAACTGCTTATTTACATGTTGGGACCGCAAAGGGCTTATCCACAACAACAAAATGCATTTCTCTCAATAGACCTTATCAACTTACGCTTGTCTTGGTACCTATTTGTTAACAAGAAGTCTCGGGTCAAGTTTTGTGGAAGAATTGTAATTTATCATGCATTTTGAGACCCACTGGACCACATTTCAGAGTCTAGTCTACTCTCAAGTCAGTTTTATGGCATTGTTTTAACTTTCTGTATTCTTGTTTCTCTCAGTCGATTATGTCGTATAACGGTGGGGCTGTGATGGCCATGAGAGGGAAGAACTGTGTAGCCATCGCAGCAGACCGGAGGTTTGGCATCCAGGCTCAGATGGTTACCACAGATTTCCAGAAGGTGTTTCCGATGGGGGACAGGCTGTACATCGGGCTGGCGGGGCTGGCTACTGATGTTCAGACAGTGTAAGCATGAAGACTGATGTTACATGTAATTATTAGCAAGTATAACACTCACTTTCTATAGAGTTCGGGAAATTCCACAGTTACCATGGAGATGCGCCATCTTTGCACCTGTTAGCATACATTTCCATTGACTAACATTAGCTAAAAACAGTATAAAAAGTGAAGAAAAAAGCAGTGAAACAGCTCCGTTAGCGGCTGAGTCACTGCTGGTAAATACATTTAACTCACTGTGGTGTCCAAGTGTTTTAATGTGAACAATAACTCCAGTATTTTAACTTTTTAAAATCTCCATTAGTTTACAATTGCTGCTAATCCATAATGCATAGCGATATGACATCACATTCCCGAACTCTATTGGAAAAGTACTTCAATTGTCTTCTGGCATGTATAATTTAGTTCTCTAAAAGCAACAGGTGAATAGGTTTCCTCAAGCATCAACACACAGACTTTTTCTGATTACTGTGCATTTGATCTTCCACTTCCTATTGATGGTTAGAAGAAAGCAAGAGCTGTTGTTGGACTGATGTACAAGTCGTAATAATGGATTATATTTGTATGCTCTTTTTCAAGCTCAAGTTTACCGGCTTCTTATTCATTTACTTTCACATCCAATTTTTCCTTTTCTTTTCATTGAACATGAAACATTGTTTACAAGTTACAAGGACCCATCTTAAAAAGCCACTAACATTCATTTTAGTTTCAGTGTTCGTTTACTGCAGTGCATTCTGGCCAACAGTACCTCTATGTGCTTTTTGGATGGTTTGTTTGAGCCAGCTTTCTTTGTCTTTTTGGCAGATCTCAGAGACTTAAATTCAGACTGAACCTGTATGAGCTGAAAGAAGGTCGTCAGATCAAGCCCAAGACTTTCATGAGCATGGTGTCCAATCTCCTATATGAAAGAAGGTGAGTGCGAAAGCAAAGTCCCAAATCACCATAATCTTGTAATATTATGGCAACTCACAGGTGTATGTATCAAAGTGAGATTAATGTGGCTGAAAGTGAAAAGTTGACATGCTAAGATGCAGGAGAAGAAGGATGTGAGTTTGACGCTATCCATATTGAAATGGCTGGGTAACTGGCGCAGCTCTCATGGGTTGTTTCCTGTCTGCCTTGGTTGGTGTCAAACGTGGTACATGGAATCATCAACATTGGTGATGACATGAGTTCTGTATGTGACTTTTGAAGAAACTAGAAATCTGTCTGGCTCTTTTTTGTTGAATTATAATGGCATTTCATTCATTTCTTTTTTCAGTTCTTTTTTTTTTTTAATTGGTGGAGATTGTTATATCATGATTCAGGTCTTCTCTGTTTAATGCAACTCTGTGCTCAAACTCTGATACTTTTCCGCACTCCGTGTTCTCGTTGGTTGGCGCCTGTCCTGCTCTGTGGCTGATTGTTGGGTTTTCCTCAAAGGTTTGGCCCGTACTACATTGAGCCTGTGATCGCGGGACTCGACCCCAAAACCAACGAACCGTTCATCTGCTCCCTGGACCTGATCGGCTGCCCCATGGTGACGGAGGACTTTGTAGTGAGCGGGACTTGCTCAGAGCAATGTACGGCATGTGTGAATCACTGTGGGTGCCAGACATGGTAAGTACTGTACTATCATTGACCAGAAATGTTTTATTATTATTGGAGAAAATAGTGGCACTAAAATCTAGTAAAAGACATTGGGTATTTATGACCGCACCCAAGAAGAAGCTTGTTGCTTTCTGTCAAAAATGGATAGTTGAGCATGAGCCAACTTGGTATTTTTTGTTAAATCCATTGTTTACATAATGGATGAAACAATGGCCCTCCTGGAACTGACACCTTAATGTGGTGGAGGGGTTTGAGCGCCCGAATGATCCTGGGAGCTCTGTTGTCGGGGCTTCGTGCCCCTGGTGTCTCCCATGGCAAAAAGGTCCTAGGTGACGGGTCAGACAAAGAGCGGTTCAGAAGCCCCTTATGGGAGACCAACAGGCCCGGTTAGAATCGTGAGGCCGTCCTTCTGTGAACCCACCACCTGCAGGAGGAGCCATAGGGGCTGGTGCAATGTGATTTGCAGACCCGGCAACGGAAAAGTGGAAGCAAATGGATGGATGAAACAATGGCATTCTCTGGCCCAGGGGTAGGAAAGTTTGCGTCGTAGGACAATTTTCTACATTGCCAAAACACGAAGTACAACTGTAGCTCAAAGTACAGCACCATTTTCTACAAACACCATGTTGTATGCACATCATATATGACTTAATGTGGTGTTTTGCCAGGAAAAATAATTATATATATATTGACAGTAATATACATAGTTTAGGGCACTTCAACAGGAATTTGATCATGTTTGTGTAATAATATTTCTCACACTGATCTTGGGAGCCAGAGGTTCTATGCTGGAGCGCCAGGTTTTGCCCTGGGGCCGGACGTTGCCTACCCTTTGCTCTAGTCTATTCAATTTTAAAGAGTCTAAAAAGAAGCAAAAAGAAAAAAACTTGTTGGTACCCTGCATATATACTGTAAGAGTTGTATTACATTTCATTATGTCTTTTCATATTTGTAGTTACATTTGTATAGTTGATTAACAATATGTGTTGAATGTGCAGGAACCCGAGGACTTGTTTGAGACCATTTCCCAGGCCATGCTCAATGCTGTCGATAGAGATGCTATTTCTGGCATGGGAGTAGTTGTACATGTCGTGTAAGTACGCAGAAAACCTGTTTATCGCAGGCTAATATTGCACAGGCCATCCAGTAACCATTTTCTTCATTCTTTCAGTGAAAAAGATAAGATTACCACCAGAACTCTCAAGCCAGAATGGACTAGACCTCTTTCCCCCACGTTTCACCAACAAATGCTTTTTGTATGAAAATAAACATAAATGCTTGTACTGTCATTTTCTTTTTCTCTCAATGGTCAATAAATAAAATGGGTTTAAATGAAAGGCTATTGATCTCTTCAATTGAAAGAGTTGAAATATGAGCAACTCGATTACTGAGAAAATGGCACTTATTTTACTCACAATCGCTGAAAGAATCGTCAACTTTTGTATTTTTTGCAATTTATATGAAATATCTTCTGCGGTATCACTTTATTTAACTTTAATAACTACATTTAGTACAATATGCTCTGTAACAATGTGCAATAACATGTACCTATGGGTTAGATACACAATGGAATAACTTGTATTGGTACTTCATAGGTACATAATGTAATAGGATACGAGACCGTTGGGGTTAGGGCTTAAGGTTAGAGTTATGTCTTATTACATTATGTAATAAACATATTATTCCATTGTGTATCTAACCCATGGGTACATGTTATTACACATTGTTACATGGAACATTACGTATCAAGGGTAATGTAAAATAAAGTGTTTCCTTGGGTGTAATTACTAGATGCATTCACAGTGACACTACTGTGCACTATTATAAGATAAGATAATACTTTTTTGATCTCACAATGGAGAAATTCACATGTTAAATCAGCTCTCAAACACTAAAAAAAAAAAAAAGACTGGAAATGTGCAATTTAAATAGTAAATAAGGGTATCTTATATACAATTAAGTAACAAAGTAAATAGTTCTGAGCCACAAATACGCTCATCTCCAAAGCATTTCAAACATCGAGGCTAGATTAATCTTAGCGCATTGAAACGATCATTTTACTTGAATAATTTGCATGTTTACACGGTCTGGGTGAGACTATCTAGCTTACACAAGTGCACAGTTAATGTTAACTCGATAACGACACCTTAATATATTCATCTCCATATTAGAAAATGATGAAAGGATGATGGCAAGTATTTATTGTCCCAAAATTGTTTATTTAGTCATAAAATGGTTCTATTTGTTCAAACCCACTTGTTTCACAAATGTGTTAACAGGACGCTTGACTGAGAAACTAGCATAAATGAGAATATTTGTTTAGCACAATACCATAAGGACAATTAATAAAGACAATTATTGTAACTTCAGATCCCCATCTCATAAAAAAGTGCAGGCCAACAACCAAAACAAGATAAAACTCCCTTTAATATGCAATGAACCATTTTCAAGTAACCTTTTTTTCTATGTCTGTTGGTAACAAAACAATACTGTATACAAACACAAAATTGCTACATTAATGTAAACGAGATATAAAAATGATCCTTATGGTATTAAAACAAAAGTATTTGTTGCAGATTTTCCCCTTTTTGTCTGAACCACTCACGTTACATCGACCTCCACCAAGCTCACTGTTAAAATTTAAAAATAAAAATTCAAAAACAATATGGCAACGAAACATTCAAAACACCAAGATCTTTTTTTTTTTTCCTTTTTGTTTTGTCCGTTTAAGTCATAACACAATCTTCAGTGGTTTTTAATGTTGTACGAGTGGTGGAGAGCCATGTACACGTCTTTGCCATGCATTTTTGATATTGCATTCAGTTACTTATACATATATTAATGTGTTTATTCCCTGTTTTTTTCCAATTTGCTGCTTTGTCTGAGTGAGAGAGAGACATGACTGGTGTTTCGACTGGCAAAGTGTCATGCAATCGGACTATTCGGTGATAGTTTACACTGTGTTCGTGGCTAATAGAGAAATGATGAGTTACGACAACAACATGAACAGAAACCCAGGAGACTTGTACTGACAAACTGAACTGCTAAAGCTGACACACTCATTCAAGGCATTCGTGACCAGGATCCTGCAGTGAGGAGAAGGAGGAGGTGACGACCAAATTCACACAAAAAAAGAAAAAATTGACCTTGAGTTTTTCTTATGGAGCAGTGGCGACGTCGACAGTCATTGTTTTTGTAAATGAGACTTGTAACAGCCTTTGTACATCCTTCCCGCGGCAGGATGGGAGTTCTTTTGTTTGTTTAAAAGGGAGGGGAACAGAGTTAGGGACATAGACAAATTACTGAAGAAGAGGAGAAATAAGTGCGTGGTAAGAAGGACAGGAGCCGGACCGGGACTGATGAGCCTATGACAGGATGTTGGACATGAATTCGTAGAATCGTTTGGAGTACTGCTCCGGATTCACCGTCGAGATTTCTGCCCCCGCCTGAGGACGCAAAGCAAGGACCATCACATTAAAGATAGATTTTGGTCTTCGTTCCAAACCATTGGAGAATACACAAACTCCACAAAACAAGCATTTTTATCGTCTGCTGCTACAACTGTCCAACACAAAATGAGGCACATTGAGTTGTTTTGTACATGAAGTGTGCCATTTAAATGAACTTGCCTTGCCCATGACTGCTTTAACTATAGATTAAGATTGTAGCTGGTGCTTTTTTTAATTCAAGTTTTAG
This sequence comes from Neogobius melanostomus, assembly GCA_007210695.1. NCBI lineage: Eukaryota > Metazoa > Chordata > Actinopteri > Gobiiformes > Gobiidae > Neogobius > Neogobius melanostomus. The sequence continues at coordinate 2,341,919 of VHKM01000153.1, forward strand.
GTTGCTGCTGATAATGGATCAAGCTAATGCGTTTTAGCCAATTAGCAACAACTGCTACGCTAAAAATCTGTCCCTGTTTCAACAATTTCAATGAGAGCCATTCCAGATTGATATTACAGTGCAAATATAACGTTTGCAGGTAACCAAACCCCCCTGTCTTTTGTGGGCGAAAGGACGCGGTTTTTATTTAAAAGGCAAATCACAAGCTGCTCTTCTTAGTATGAACTATTAAAGAGGGGGTATTGTGCTTTTTTCAATCACATAGCACCAGTCTATAGCATACTACAATGATGACGTAACCTTCTGTTGGTCTGTATATGCAGTAAATTAAAATAACTGCCTTGAATAAAATTGCTCTCTCAAAATGGCTGTACTGAACGTCTTGAAATAGGCCTCTGTCTCTTTAAGAAGCTTTCCGACACGCCCCCTTCAGCACACTGCTGTGGCATCTAAACAACACTACTGTGCGGGGAGGGGGCTCTGCTGAGCTGAGGAGCAGTGGTTGGTGGCTTGGCTGGTGACGAAAGGTCCAGAGGCGTCTCCAGGAGGTGGGGGCGTTCCTAGGAGGACTGAGGCATAGCTACACCTAAAATGGCTGCCGTCTAAGTTTTTACTGATTACTCAAAAATATGTGAATGAGCCAAGGCAACACTCCAGGCATGTGTTTAATGAGGGAATGACATAATAACATGATATAAAGCTTGAAAAAGTCGATTTTACATAATACCCCCCTTTAAACATGGTGGAAAGTCCGATGCAATTTACACTAATCACTGATAATACATTTATTGGAGCTTTGTAAATTAAATAACAGAAGGCAGGTTCATTTAGAGAATTTAGTAACACATTATTAGTACTGAAACGATACACTTTTGTCACGATCCGATACGTATCATGATACTCGGGCGATCCGATACATATTGCGATACAGCAAGTCATTACGATAAGCGATATGTTTACCTTAAAATGTGTAAAAAGAAAACTGTCCAAAGTTTATAAATGCATTTTGACATTTATTGAAGTGTTAAAGGTGCATTATGCAACTTTAAATGTGGAAAAAAAAGGTTTTATTTGTGCATATTTGACCCTTCAGTGACACAGTGGCCTTTAATTCGCCTTTATTCTCCATAACAGTGGCGTCTATGATGCTCCAGGATCAATTGGTTTTAGAGTTCTGGTAGGTTTCACTGCTGACGGACCCTCTCACCAGAAAACCTAGAAAACAATTGATCCTGGAGCATCATGAGGCCACCGTGACGGAAAGTAAAGGCGCCATGATAACCACTCATGCAGCCATTGGGTCACAAAAAGGTAATTTACACACATATATCAAGTTTTTTTTTTTTTCACGCATAGAAAGTTGCATAATGCACCTTTAATTGAAAGTGCATTAACACAAAATGTAACAAAGGCTGTGTAACTGTTACTGGAAAACAAAGGATAAAAATGCCTCCAAACACAAGTATTGAAAGTATTGCGATACTTGATAAAGTATCGATACTGGAGCAAAAAGTACAGCGATACGATTGTCCCAGCCCTACAAAATATGCTCATAATACAGCACAGCCTGATTATTTTTTACCTTTTAATACAATATAAATCAAGTCCACACACTCAAAGGGCTGTTGAAGTTAATTATAATAAAGTAAATGGGTGGCAATATGGAAGCACACTTACCCCATGTTTCACAGTTTTGGCAGCATGTGCAGCTTTTTTCTTTGCGTCATAATGCGTGAGGATGTCTATTATCGCCATGAAGTATACCTCCTTTTTCACAGCTCCTAAAACATATAAGCAGACCATTCTTCATTTTGACGCTTAAATAAAAAGCAGTCAGCCAAGTGTTAAACAGCAATCTGTGTTTGGTCCACAACAGATGCTCCATGCATTTCAATAGAGTTTTAGTCAAGTGAGTCAGACGACCAAAAGGACTAAAACAGGGGAAATCTGGCTTGGTTTTAAGTTGGAACAGAACCAATCAACTCAACTATGACCAGGACAAGATCAGGGTTAAACTGACTCACTGTTTTTGTTGGCTTCCAGTTTGGTAGAAATGCTGTGCCATCAGTATTGTCATATTTCAAAAGATGTAGACAAGGTTTACACAGAGCATTAAAAGTAATTAAATTAGTTGTGCCAAAATCAAGGCCTTAAATGTCTACATTTCATGGAAAATTTGGACAATGTTTAACAATTTTGACTAAATAAGTTAATCAAAAATACCAGCACTATGGTCTAAAACAATGGTTCCCAACCTTTCCCCCCTTGGACCATTCAGTGGTTGTTCGTGTAACTCCTTCCTCAAGGGTGTTGCAGTTTATTTGGAAAGCAATCACTTAAAAAGCATCATTTGTAAGTAAAAAGACAATGTTGCATTCAAAATAAATCTAAAATACTCCCAAGACTACACAGTTTACTGCAAAATATAGCTTTTCCTATCAAAATAATGTTCAGTTTCCCCCTCCCCCCCCAATCTGAAATAGTTCCAAGTACCCCCGGCAGTCCCAATACCACTAGTTAGGGAAACACTGGTCTAAAACATATTCAGTTGCAGTATTGGCTGACATTTACCACTTTTTTTTTGCTCAAATGTAACCTGTTTTATCCAGTTGTTTCTCGGAAATGAAATTATGTGCTGATGTTTTCTGGGTTGTGGCATTAAATACAGTATTTGGGCATTATTATTTTAGGCCCATAGCTTAGCCCTGGTTTAGCACAGGTTAGCACAGGTTTTGACATTTTATAGACCACCATGTTCAGAATCGGTAGTACTCAGATACTCAAAACTTGAAAACCACTGTTTCAACTGGACTGGGTTGTTTGAGTTGAGGACGTTTTGCCTCTTCTCATGCTGTATGTCATTCTCTACTTATATGCAATTTTTAACCAGAAGACAACCACTTTTTAAATAGTAAAAGGCCCTGATACATGGCCAGCACTATTGCAATATAAGAAACATTTGTTACATCCTTGCGAACCCCTTCATTGAACTAAACCTAATCTTGATCTTAAACGCATATGAGACATTAGTCAACATTTTCAAAAGACACAGTTAACGCAATTAGACTTAAGATTTTGCTCAAATATTTACCAAGTTTTCCCTGATTTAACTTTTTTTTGGTGATGTTTAATATTTCACTTCCTTATTGGACACGGGCAGCAACATTTTTAACTGTTGCCGTGCCAACCATGTTGTTAAATACAGAAGGAAGTTTGATATGGAAATCACAGTTTTCACTCTTTTTCGACGTTTTCTGTATTTAGCACATGCAGTTGAGTTAAAACCGGCTCCACATGAATGAGACGCGGATGTTTTGTTTCATTCTTACATTAGAAAATGAAGCAGATTTTCCAGTAGAAGTGAAAAACTGAGACTCAAAAGCATTTTCAGTTATGTATTTATGGGCTCTTGAACCACATTGCCTCTCCATATCTCTGTGTCTTTATTTGGTAGTTCTTTTTCCCCCTTTGTTTTGCCCCTACGTAGGACTGGGTACCATAAAAAAGAAATCGATATGGGTACTTAACGATACTTGGTTTTTGATACCGATACTTTTTTCGATACCTATACTAAAATATATGTCACATAGAACCATAAAACAGATTGATAATGTTATTCCCTTTACTTCCATTTCATTTCTTCTACATTTGTATCATTTGTTTGAGGTGAAACAACCAAGAAACGTCCTGTAACTATAAAAGGGCAGAAAAAACACTTTCCAAGTTGTTCTTACTTTTCCCCCCAAAATGTCTACGTGTTTTTTCCCTCAACTTTCCTTTTCCCCCCACATTTTCCCCCAAATTTTCCCACTGTTTTCTCCCAAATGTATCAAATTATTCCCCATTTTTTCCCAATTGTACGGTACCCCAATTTATCCACTTTTTTCTTTTCAATTTTGACAAACAACAACATGAAAACATGAATGTAAAGATTTAATATTTCATTTTTTTGATACCAGTAGTACCTAAACCTTTTATTTTTCATTTAACCAGCCCTACCCCTGTGTCGCCTGTATCTATACCAATGAGAAATGTCAGCGTAAGAATTCCATGAAACTATCCCTCTGTGTCATAAACAATTTTTTTTTTTAGATTGAATAACCTTTTCCTCTTTAAATTACGACTTCACAATAACACTTGCCCCATATTTTACCATCAAACTAAGTCATAATTACAGAAGGATTCAAACCTGTCATATGCACTTCTCTCTTAAAGCGCTTACCGTCTTGGCTCTTGATTGCGTAAACATCCACAGAGGGGTCGAAGTCCCCGGGGCCGAAGAATCCCCCGCAGTTCAGAGGGTTCCCCGGGCTGTCAGGGGCGTCCCGAAGGAGCCGGTCAGCGCTCCGCCCCCCATCCCGTCATTTTCATACTCGTCCTCCTCTCCTGTGGCCTCCACATCCATCTCCTCCTGCTCCGCCCGGTCCACGTCATGAATCCCCACCAGCAGACTGTAGTCCATGATCTTTAGAGTGGCCAAGAACTGCAGAGTAAATGTATCCAGGTCAATACAACTATGGGACAGACTGAAGCGAAACAAACAAAAACTGAAATTAAACCTCCAATTTATATGGATATTAAAGGTCCTACACCTGATTCAGAAGTGGAATAACATTATTTTGTTCTTCAGCGTATTGGAAACATATTTGTGGAAAAAAAGTGCGTGGTACATTCAATTATAAGGCCTTTTAAAGATTTTTAAAGACATAAATTTGTACAGTGCTAATTGATGTTCACATTACAGTATTATGTTTTGTCCTTCAGTATAATGGAAACATATTTGTGGAAAAAAGTGCACAGCACATTCAATTCTAAGGCCTGTTTTAATTATCGTAAAAATAAATCAAGTATATACGGGCTTAAAGAAAGCACACAAAGTTGACCACAAGTGCTGCACGATTTTGAACAACTATGATTGCTCTTTGATTTTGTAGTTAGGTTTTTAAATCAAGTTCACTGCTTGCATGTTATAAACAAACCCTGAAGCATTAACGATACTCTTGTTAAAGGAATAGGCCACCGTTTTTACATACTGAGATATGTTCTTACCTTAGCTTTGACGAGTTCATTTGTACCTGTCTTGTCTACACGTGTGCCTTCCGTAAAGTAAACACAGCACAGACGGCGTTAGCATTTAGCCTCTCTCTGCTCCAAACGAGGTGAAGATAGAAGCTACCAAACTCTTCCACGTTTTCCCTATTTAAATATGGTTACGTGAAGTGTTACACTACAAAGTATAATTACACAAAATTAAACAATGTGGATTTTTTAAGCGGATAAAAAGGGGAACTATATTGTAAGGCGTAATAATACCAGGAGTAATTCGGCATCCGCACAGTAAAGTGAAGATATCACTGCGCGGATGCCGAATTACTCCTGGTATTATTACGCCTTACAATATAGTTCCCCTTTTTATCCGCTTAGAAAATCCACATTGTTTAATTTTGTGTAATTATACTTTGTAGTGTAACACTTCACGTAACCATATTTAAATAGGGAAAACGTGGAAGAGTTTGGTAGCTTCTATCTTCACCTCGTTTGGAGCTATAGAGGAGAAGAGAGAGGCTAAATGCTAACGCCTGTGTTTACATTACGGAAGGCACACGTGAAGACAAGACAGGTACAAATGAACTCGTCAAAGTTAAGGTAAGAACATGTAAAAACGGTGGCCTATTCCTTTAAGTGATGTTGTCCAATGGCGCAGGTTAAAATCAGCAAAATCCCATTAAGGTGCATAGTAATATAATGGGATTTTGCTGATTTTAACCTGCCTCAGAGCTTTGTACAAGACTCTTTCTAAACATCTGACTGCACAGAAACATTACATTTACTCTGGATTTTCTTTAGCAATGCTTTTCTTGCCCCATATTTCCATCAAATTATTTTACACAATCAAGGCTTACTTTAAATATACAAAATATATTCATTTGACTGGCTAACAATTATTATAAGTGCAAAGCAGATTTGGGTGTTTTATTTGTTTGTATTTCACCAGGATATTAACATCAAGTGGTGTTTCGCTGGGTTTGTCTATGGAACTTTGTAGGGTTTGGACCTGGAATGTGTGAAAAGACTGATATATGATGAACTGCTGAACTGATACAAGAATTGCATGCATTAAAGAACATGTTTGTAGAGGACAGGTTAGCAGGTTTATCCACAAAAGGAGCCTATGGACACAGGACAGGTTTAGCAGGTTTTATCCACAAAAGGAGCCTATGGACACGGGAGATTTAGTTGTTTGCATATGATGTTGTACTACCTAAAAAAGTGCAGATGTTGCGATTTTCTGGCTGCATTGCATGGCTTTAAATAACCAATAGTTTATCAAGCAATCAATATTTTTGTTGCATTGCTTTGTGTTCCATCAACTGCAGCCTTGGTCTAGTAAAGCCATCTTCTGACACTTGGGGGCGCTGTGGTGTGTGTTGTTCAAAGGGAATCCTTCACTGCCTAATCAAACGCTGCTTGGCTGTGCCTTTAGGGAAAAATCCTGCCGACTTCAAAACAATAGCATAAGACCCTAGTTACTACTGATCATAGAGATCTGTGGGAAAATGCAGCACAAGTCTGGTCAATGTGTTACGTTTGTGTTGCTTACTACTTTGTGATTTGTCCAATTAAAAGCAAAATACACTATGGACGACAAACTGTTAAACATAAAACATACCCTTTAATAGCTAATGATAACAATACATTAGTCTTAGATATTGTCAGTGATGCAACTTCTGCCACTGCTTCACAATATTACACAATAGTTGAAATCAAGGACTAAAACAATTATACCAACTATCTACTTTGCCTCTCACCTCGACATCGTGTTTAGCTTGTCCAAAAATAGCTTCTTATTGTCGTCCCCTATCATCAGCTTATGGCCTTCATTCAGGAAGTCGTTGTCTTTGAAAGTGGGGAGTTCTTTAGCCTAAACAAAGAGAGAGAGAGAGATTTTTTTTATTTTACGGTCAGCTCTGAGCTGGTACTTTGGTAAATCAACATAACCATTTAGAAATAAGCGTTGACTTCAGTTTATATAATGTCCTTATCGTCGCTCAGTCGGTCTATGCTATCTTATCACCGTCCGACTACTGAGAGCGTTTGCATTGGTGGGCCCTAAAGCACACACATGATAATGGCTTGAAACAGACACAGAGGACATTAAAGCCTTGCACTGGGAAACTTTATCTAACAGTAGCATATGGCCCCTTTATACCATCTTAAAACAAAATTGCCTAAATAACCAGTCGGGACTAAATCAGAACTAAACTAATGCTTGAAAACTCGATGAAGGGCGTCCAATATTTGATACGTGACAAGAACAAAATCTCTGCTGCATAATTAACCTACAGAACAAATTTGAATTTCTCTCTTTTCTGTTTCAAAATTCAACAAGTGTCGACTCCTGATTTAGATTATACACATTAAAGTGACTATTTAGGACTAATAACAGGATTAAAACAGAACTAAGCCTAAATCAGAGGTGTGCTAGGACTAAACTAGAAATAAAGCAGGTCTAAACCAGGAAACCATTTGACCAGTGGCATCCAGTATTTGGGTTTCAGACAAATCCATCTTCTGGGCTAATGTAGTTATTATCTATTCACTCTGCATACTCTGTGGTGGCAAGCTCTTATTGCAGCATCCGCCTTGAAGTAAACAAATAGAAGCGAGCCTACCAATCTGCGCCATCTGCCCCTGAGACCTCCATTCACTTCACTCACACACCACATTCATGCATAGGCAGGGTGAAAACCAAAAACCTTACAGCTAAAAGATGACGCCATCACCGGAACCGCTGTTGTTATCTATATTCAACCTTTGTGCCAATCTGTGTATCTCTATCCACTCGCTCTCTCACTTTGAGCTGCTCTTATATCTTATACTCCAAATACTGTGTGAGACAATATATCTATTTTGCAATATATCGTGATATCTTGCGGAGCGATACGATACGTTTTATTCCGATATTGATACTTTTGATGACGTCATGCATATTAATGAGGTGCGCCACAGTTTTCACAGTAGTCAATAGAGGCCAGTAATGATCAAGAATTCAGTCAGAACAGCAGAGGGCAGCATTACTTTTAATGATGAATGAATGTTTTTTATAATTATTTAAAAAAAAAAGTAATTTGGGTTTGATTTATTGCTTTATTTCTTGTTTATTTAAATGTAAATGACGTCACTGACAGATCAATGACCCATTTGCAGTAAGTCAGGGATCATGTATTCACTTATTTATTTAACCTCTTAACTCCCGCCTTAACTGAGGGCATTTTCTCCAGTTCGACTTTACCCAAATCTAAAAGCTCCTTGAAAAAAGCATAAAAAGAGCGATAAAAAAGCGACAGCGTGAGGAAAAATCTTATATCCGTTTTGTAGGTCTTAGCTTTCAAATGAGGCATTACACTAGAGGCAGTAAGCTCCAGTCGAGAAGCTTTTAGATTTGGGTAGAACTGGATGAAATGTGCTTGGTTAAAGAGACTAGATGCAAGTTGGTCATTGTATGCTCACTACTGCCACCTCAGGTCTTATGCGTAACTGCAGTCTCTATATTCGGACCGAAGTAACAACTTTTGAGTGACAGTGCAGGATTTTAGAGGCAGTTGTGGTGAACAGGTCTGGGCTCATTCTACACATTAGGACGTTACTGGAACGTGTAGGAGGATGAAAATAATTTTAAAGAGGGGGTATTATGCTTTTTTCAATCACATAGCACCAGTCTATAGCATACTACAATGATGACGTAACCTTCTGTTGGTCTGTATATGTAGTACATTAAAATAACTGCCTTGAATAAAATTGCTCTCTCAAAATGGCTGTACTGAACGTCTTGAAATAGGCCTCTGTCTCTTTAAGAAGCTTTCTGACACGCCCCCTTCAGCACACTGCTGTGGCATTTAAACAACAACACTGTGCGGGGAGGGGGCTCTGCTGAGCTGAGGAGCCAGCCAAGGCAACACTCCAGGCATGTGTTTAATGAGGGAATGACATAATAACATGATATAAAGCTTGAAAAAGTCGATTTTACATAATACCCCCCTTTAACATTTTTAAACTCTATATATTCCCTTTAAGGTGGCGGTTACGAGGTTCAGAGAAAGGGATATGAAGCACATGAAAACAAATGTAATTGATGAATAATATGTCGTATGTCAAAAAAAATTCTTAAAAAATCGTGATGTATCGTAGGTTGTTATTGTGCAATATATCGATTATCGCAGTATCGGCACATCATAAGGTTATCGTCATCATGAGCCATGTATCGCGTATCGTATCGTGAGGTACCCAGAGGCTACCACCACCAATCAAGGCAGGAAAATATGGCGGTAAACGATATTATTGGAGACCTCAGAAATTAACTCTCTCTGCCATTTATAGAACGACGAAGTCAATATACTAATTATCGTGACAGCTTTACATACAGGACTAAGCTTGAGAATCAGTGTTGAGTACATCTCAATTTAGATGTCATTTGACAGGTTGTTTCAGGGTGAGCTGGGGGCGTTTATTTATACCACCCCATGCCACCAGCTGTCAACACGGCAAAATGAAACGCACCTTCTCCTTGTCGCTGGCTTCCCTTGAGACCGTAGATCCCTAAGAAAAAACGAGAAGACACAAAAATAGCACGTAAATCAAAGGCAGTTTAAAAATACAACAATTGAAATATTTGCTTTATAAACACTTCTTGACGGCGTCTCGCACAAATGCTGGATGTTTTGTTTCTAGCTGGCAGAGCATGAAGCGTTCATTTAGGGCAGGGAATAAAATCAAGATAGTGAAGCGTAGCAGTTTTATGTTTAGCTCTAAGAGCGCGTGTGAAAGAGATGTAGTTTTGTGTCGTATTCCGGGGACTGAGCTTTTAGAAAATCCTAACAATGGCTCGAACTCAAGGGACCGCGATAAACAGCTGCATCTGCTCAGTCATTTGGAGCAGAACGCTTTATGCACCGTCTGGGCCCCTGTTTGCAGCCCGCCTAAAGTCAAACACATATTTACCTGCAAAAATATAAAAATGTTCAGTAGAGAAAGAGAATAGATGGCATTGGCTTTGGCTTCAGCATACTTCTGACAGAACTATTTTGTTTGTTTTGTTAGAGTTTATAAAATACAAGAGTTCACTTCTGCAATTTGTCTAATCATTTAAATACTGACAAACTGATGTAGAGCATGATCTCTCATTCTGATTCATAAAAACATGTAGATGAATCTTGCTCCAATTGAGGGAGAAATAATGAGGAAAAAGCTCAGCCTTACAATTTTACAATAAATGTTTTAGACTCGTTAAGTTGACTCTTTAGAAGTGAGTTGCACAGGGACATGGCTGACAGGTTGGTAATTAACGCTTTGATCCAGGGTTTCACAAACTTTTCTGGCCACGCCCACCAAAATCACTAGACCAACAACTCAGGACCCCCACTGTAAAATGTAATTAGCATTTATAATATAATGCTACATAAACATATACATTTATAATAATTGAATGCATTTTGATATTTGGCTTCATTTCACTAAATTAAGTTGTTCAACGTCATCAAAGATACGTCTCATCCCCCACGTTGGAAACCACAGCTTTAATCAACAGAACCTTGCGAGGAAAATCTAGAAAAGGTTTTTATTATGACTTCAGGTTGAAAACTACACCAGTTGAGAAATACTACTATGAACATGTTTTTCAGGCATTAATCTTGAATATTTTAATCAAACATTATGGCTCAACTTAGATTGATTTATTTGCACATAAGCAGACCAGGTAAAGTTCTCAAACCTTCTGGTACATTTCGACCTGTACTCATGCTCCACTGTTATATTGCACTGCATTAAGTTCTGCACACCCTTCATTTACCTGATATCAATTATATTACCATTTTGAATCAAATGTCTGGTAAATGTGTACACACATCTGAATATTGGTACCCATCATGTTTATTCACTCTTATTTATTGCTGTTAATTTGGTTAGAAAGACTGTTTGAATTATATTGTCCCGGAGCATCAGGTTGTGTAAGAGCATAGTTTTCCTGAGGTTGTGTGATACCTTCAGGTCGTATTTGCGGTGCACGGTGAGGCGATGGCTGAATACATTCCTGGTGACCACCATGTAAGTCTCCACTCCGTCCACTGTGAGCCGGTACATGCCGAGGAACTGAGGGAGCAGTGTGTTGCCATGACACTCTACAATGAACTGGACAAAGAGCAGAGGAGAGGGAGGAGTGGGAGTGGAGTCAACTCAACAGCGGGAGAAAACAGCATCACGCCGACTGCAGTGATTCACCCTTTTAGCTTTAAAGTGAACGTCATGCATAATTGAGGCTTAAAAACATTATTTAGAGTACCTCGGCGTCGATATTTTACATTTTTAATTATGTCTAATAAAAAGACAGTAAGGAGTGTCTTTAGGAGTGTCTCCAGGTCATTCAAAATCTGGTCAGGATTTTGAATGACCTGGAGCACCGTGAAAACTTTTACTTTTGGTTGACGGCATGCGAGCAGATCGACAGCGAAATGATAAACACACATTGAGTCCCTCAATTATGCACTCAAAACTCCGTAAATGAAGCAAAAAATACTAGATATTATTGACGAGATAAGGAGCAACGTTACAACATAGTTAAAAACTCAGAAACGTACACTGCCTGACCAAAAATAATGTCGCCACCTGGACTTAACTATGATCTGTTATTGCTGCAGTTGGTCAAGACTCGATTCTGCAACACTTTGTGCCCAAAGACTGAGATCAGCTGACGACCTGAACATCCTGATTGACCAGGTTATTCCATCAATGAGTTTCTTCTTCCCTGATGGCACGGGCAAGATGACAATGCCAGGATTCATCAGGGTCACATTGGCCGCCACAGAGTCCAGATCTGAACCCCACTGAGAATCTTTGGGATGTGCTGGAGAAGGCTTTGTGTAGGGGTCACACTCTCCCATCATCAATACAAGATCTTGGTGAAAGCTGAATATAACGCTGGAACTTAGATAACCTCTCAACCCCCACCTGAAACGAAGACATTTTCTTCAGTTTGGCTGCGCAAATCCAAAAGCGACTGGGAAAAAGTGTCAAAATAGTGAGGATGAAAACGCAAAAAAAGGGACAAAAACTGACGAAAACGCAACGAAAACGTGCCAGAAAAGCAACAAAAGCAAAATAAAAACGACAGAAAAGCCACAAAAAAGTGACAAAAATACTACAAAAAAGTGAGAAATGAGTGACAAGAGCAACAAAAACATAACGAAAACACGTAAAAAACAACAACCCCAAAACGCTTCAACTATGTGACAAAAACCCGACGACAACGCAACAAAATATTTAGGAACAGTTTTGTAGACCATAGCTTTTAAATGAGCATTATACTGTTCCTCTCAAGTCAAGAAGCTTTTAGATTTGGGTAAAGCCAAACTGGAGAAAATGCACTCGGTTTAGAGGTTAAAAAAACAGGCAATGCTAACCAGTAAGCTAACGTTAGCTTCAAGCTTCATATGCTAATGTTAACAGCGAGTGACGTTTTTTTGCTTCTACTGAACAATTTACTGTGAAAATACATCAATCTGGACTCCATTTTGGCTTGACTTTATTGGCATGTGTTAAATATGTTTATAGTCCGCCAGAAAACATCTATAAAGAGTGAAAAATATGATTCCCATAGAGGTTATCTTCCCCCTCGGCTAGGCCATGTCCCCTTGTGTGACACAAATCAAAGCTATACGCGGTCCAACCACATATTAGAACATGTGACCTTTTTGTGTGGCGACTTGTTTTTGGTCAAGCAGTGTAGATTACGAAAGCTCCAGCCAAGTCAAAGTACATTACATCCATACATTTCGCTTACAGCTACTACGGTTCTACCTGGTGGTATTTTTTGAGGATGTTGTGCATCTCTGCAATGTCTTCACTTGACACGGTTTTGATTACAAAGCGATGGTCATAGCTGGACAGGAAACGGTTCCCAAAGCGCCCCTGAGAGTCACTGTTGAGGGGTGCACTCCTTGTTAATGAGTTCTGCCAAAAAACAAAAACAAAACCAGGACAATAAGTCAATTATACCAACTTTTGTATAATGTTTTTATATGCTGGTCATGCTACAGTACTGACCTGGTAGTCCTGGTCGTCAATGCAAAACCTCTCCCGAAGGTTCCTGAACACCATGGGACAGTACTCTTTGAACTTAAAGCGACTAGGCAGATTTTCTCTGAGTGGAGACAGACACAGGAGCAAGGGTTTAGTGAAGACTAATGATGCATACTAAGCAGCTACAACAATTGATTGGCTCTCCTTTTCACTCCTGTTTTTAAATAAACTGTAACGGACCGAGCCTGACTACTTTACTACAGTTTGAAGTAAAAATGCTTTGTTATGCTTGTTATGTATGAAAGGGCAAAAAAAAAAAGTTTAGTTTTGTTCATGTAAAAAGGAATTTAAGCAATGTTCCTTTTGCCTCTATGTTCCCTTTGTAACATTGTGAAATTAGAATTTTTATTGTATTGAGTTTGGAGGTGGACGCTCATAAGCTTTTTGCTTCGGCCCACTCCTTTTGAGCAGAATGTTTAGTGCTCAAATAAACAAATAAACGAAACTAAAAAGCATGTATGTATAAAAGGGCTGCACAATATTTCGCAAAAATATCGTATATCAGGTGATGCAATATCCATATCGCAAGAAGCCTCAATATATCGCAACTAAAGCCTTCATCTGACTGAGAGCGACACATTTCTTTGCAAACTCAAACAATGCATTGAACTTATAACTGTGTGGAAGTTCAGTTTTAGTTAAACATGTCCTAATTTAGTTAAATTTCAGTCTTGTTTTGGTCCTGATGTAGTGTTTTTTATGTCTGTTTTGACACAATTTTCTGATAAACTAGTTACTTGCGATTTTCTTTAATTAGAATGGAACATATCGAGTTGAAATGGTTTAGTGAAATATCGCAATAATATCATTATCGTTATATTGCACAGCCATATCGCAAATTACTTCAATATCATTCAGCCCTAATAAAAAAGAGAATTAATTGAACTTTAGGCACAATATTGCTTAAATTGTAAGTCAGTGGTTTTGTTCAAAGTTCAAAAGGCAAAGCTAACATACTTAAAGGAACAGGCCACCGTTACCTGAGCTTAGACGAGTTGATACATACCTGTCTGGTCTTTGTGCGTGCGCTCAGTCACGCAAAAAGACCAAAGATGTTGTTAGCTTAGCCTCTCCTCCGCTCCTCTATGGGGCCAAACGGGGGTGAAGTTAGAAGCGACCAAGCTCTTCCACGTTTCACCTATTCAAATACTGTTACGTGAGCCTGTACACGATCCAAGTATAGCTACACAAAATTAAACATGTCAACACCTTAGGAGCACTTCAATGTCCGCGCAGTAAAGTGAAGATAGAACTGCGCGGACATTGAAGTGCTCCTAAGGTGTTATTACGCCTCACAATTGTACTTTATAATGTTTGTTGTACAGCACTTTGGGCGGTTGTGGCTGTTTTTAAGTGTGCTATATAAATAAAGTTGACATTGACATTGACATTGACATTGACAATATAGTCCCCCTTTTTATCGGCTTAGAAAATCGACATGTTTAATTTCGTGTAACTATACTTGGATCGTGTAAAGGCTCACGTAACAGTATTTGAATAGGTGAAACGTGGAAGAGCTTAGTCGCTTCTAACTTCACCTATGTTTGGGTCCATAGAGGAGAGGAGGAGAAGCTAAATGCTAACAACATCTTTGGTCTTTTTGCGTGACTGAGCACATGCACAAAGACCAGATAGGCACGCATCAACTCGTCTAAGCTCAGGTAAGAACATATCTCAGTATTTAAAACCAGTGGCCTGTTCCTTTAAAGGGGGGGTATTATGTAAAATCGACTTTTTCAAGCTTTATATCACGTTATTATGTCATTCCCTCATTAAACACATGCCTGGAGTGTTGCCTTGGCTCATTCACATATTTTTGAGTAATCAGTAAAAACTTAGACGGCAGCCATTTTAGGTGTAGCTATGCCTCAGTCCTCCTAGGAACGCCCCCACCTCCTGGAGACGCCTCTGGACCTTTCGTCACCAGCCAAGCCACCAACCACTGCTCCTCAGCTCAGCAGAGCCCCCTCCCCGCACAGTGTTGTTGTTTAAATGCCACAGCAGTGTGCTGAAGGGGGCGTGTCGGAAAGCTTCTTAAAGAGACAGAGGCCTATTTCAAGACGTTCAGTACAGCTATTTTGAGAGAGCAATTTTATTCAAGGCAGTTATTTTAATTTACTGCATATACAGACCAACAGAAGGTCACGTCATCATTGTAGTATGCAATAGACTGGTGCTATGTGATTGAAAAAAGCATAATACCCCCTCTTTAAAGGTCCTATGTTACACTTTATTCAAACTTTCTAATCTACTTAGTGACACCTTAGCCTTGATATTTTTGTTATATAACTTGTGTCTAAAAAATTTAACGATACAAAGCTCCATCATATGAACCCACTAGGCCTCAGAGAAGTGTTTATAATTGTAAGTAAAATCAACAATAGAAACTGCCTATTCTGCACAGGGACGGGATCATATTTGAGTTTGGTGAAGGTGTATAGACATTAAAACTCAAAGAAACTTCTTGGATTCCTCCGTATGACGCATATCAGGGTGTGGGCGGGCTGGCGTTTTGTGCAACTATGACTAAACATGCAGGATTACTGAAACGTGTGATGTGCAAATGAAGCAAAACGCCCGCTCCAAGTATGTTTGTGATGAAGATAGCATGATACGGGCCTTTGAAAAACCCTGAAAACTAAAGAGGTCGCTGTCGTCTGGTGTAAACAAATTCGAAAAGACAGTTTCCTGATAAAAGCATCCACATATCAACTCGCCCATCTCGAATTTAACTCCAGGGGCTTTGAGCACTGTTTATCTGTGATGATGACTAAGGAAGAGCAGGGACTTAAAAATGCAAAAAAGAATCCATTAGCATCCGAAGCCCACAGCTTCACAGCGGTCACACTGATGCTGTGGTTTTGAATTCCGATCATTTTGTAGCCGAGTATCGAGAATGATTGTTTACCAAATCCCTATGTGGTCTGTCTGAAACCAACAGAGGCAGACACAACAGGCATGGCAATTATGACAGAATACGAAACACAACTAAGCATGAACCACGAAGAGATAGCAGTTCTGCATGATTTAAAAGAATAAACCATGATATCAGATAACTGTTAATTACAAGCTTAGGCTCTGAACGGAAAATGGGTTTAAATCTCTGTTCAATGGGAAGCCCTGCCGCGATAAGTATATAACTACATATTAATTTGACTACCCAAGAGTTTAACAATGGTCATAAACTAATATAATGCAAGTTTAAGTAAGGTGCGATATTTGGCAGATAACAAATGTAGGTTTTTATAGTTGTTGTTCTAGGAAATGTCAGCCAAAACCCACAATCACTTATGGTCTGGATCTCCCTTTATAAATACTAACTATTATTCCTTATACAAAAAAAAGGCTAATATTACTCTTCAACTGTGAGATGTAGAGCTTATTTTGGTCATTTAAAAGCATAACTCTTGTGTGGTGCATTTAGATTTGTGTGTGTTTGCTTTGGTACAGCAACCCTTATACTGTAGCTTCGTTAAGACTTTTCCACTGAAATGTACTTTGTTTTACTTAGGGTTTCTACAGGTGGCAGCATGTAAAATGGGATGCTTTTGTAATGGCAGTCTAATGCCTAAATAATATAATTTTAATGCCACAAATACAAAAAGTCTTGGCATATTTCTTCCGTAAGATTTGTAAACATTCAATCAAACAGGGGAACGGGGAGACATTTTGATATTCAAAGCCAAATTGGACACAAAGATTGATTGTGTCAAATTTCAGTCAAAACTGCAGCTGAGTTTTTTGTGTTTTTGACAAATGTATTCAGTAAAAAATAGTTGAGCAAGGTTCTTTCTCTAAGCAATAAATATATTTTTTTTTAAATGTATATATTGAATCAGATTTAATGATTTTTAATGCCTTCATTTAGCCATAATTCCTCTAATGACTATTAATGCTTTTTAATGCCCTGCAGAAACCCTGTTTTAAGAGTAGCCGTCGTGTAATGCTTTTTATCCACATGCATTACTTTATGTACCATGTATTCTAATTGCATAATGTACCTGAATAATGAATTCTCATGTACATAATGATTGTAGAATAAACTACCATTACTAATTTCAAAGGTTTCTCAGTTAAATATGTCGGTGTGAAGGTAACCCAACGGCGCACTTTTTCACTTCCTGCATGGCCATATGTAGAGTTCTTAAAGGAACAGGCCACCGTTTTTCCATACTGAGATATGTTCTTACCTGAGCTTAGACGAGCTGATACGTACCTGTCTGGTCTTTGTGCGTGCGCTCAGTCACGCACAAAGACCAAAGATGTTGTTAGCATTTGGCCTCTCCCAGTATATTCCTATAGCTACAAACGGGGTGAAGTTAGAAGCGACCAAGCTCTTCCTCGGGTACGAACAAAGACCAGACAGGTACGTATCAACTCGTCTAAGCTCAGGTAAGAACATATATCTCAGTATGGAAAAAACGGTGGCCTGTTCCTTTAAGAGTCACTATCTAGGTATGCACGGGTTTTTGTTTGTTGTTCCAGGTATAATATAATGCTTTTAAAGAACTTTCTTTACTACTGTGACATCCACGAGACAGTATGTTGATCAACCAGTTATAACCAACCTAATACAATACATATTTGACATGTGGCTGCACTATCCTGTATTACTCGTTCAAAAACTGGACCGTAAATTGTTTTGATCCACAGTGACTTTGTCCATCTCTGCACGGCGGACCTTCTAGTTTGAGCTTGGATTAAGGTTGTACTGTTGACAGAATAATAAGATAACAGAGTACCTACTTGTTAAATAGGTGGTTGTCCACTTTGATCTTACTGTAGGCTTTAAAGTCGTCTGGCATCAACATTACTGGTACAGGCACATTACCTAACTCGTTGATCTGGAAAATAGAAAAACACAAAATAGAAAGCCATTAGAGAAAACCTTTTCACACCAAGCACCACTGACAAGCTTATGTAAGATCTTATCATGTTGATATTAGTGCCACATTTGAACATAAAATACATGGAAAGTCGGGAATAACGTGGATTAAAACAAAACTGGACTACACCTTATTTTCAAATTAATATAAGATTCACAATGCACATTTTAAACAACTCCACAGCCATTAACACAGAAAAGAAGACTATGGGTCATTTAGTAAGTGTTTGCTCAAGTGCAAATTGAGTAGTAGTGAGTAGATTTATGCATTTTCTACTCACGACACATTGTCTCATTTACATATCAGATAAATGACCCCCTACGTATATATGAACTGCTAATTTGCAAAACTAATACAAGAATCCCATGCATTTGAGAATGTCATTGCAACCTCTGAACTGTGGAAGTGAGCATGTTCTTTAACATGATAAACCCTTAAAGCCACATTGCTTCACAATTGACCCAATAAAAATTATGAAACAAATATTTTCATTGATGAAAAATACCTCAAAGTGAACATACAAACGTGTCTTCACTGTAACCTCTCCTCAGACCTGACTTGTAACTCGTTTCCATGGAGACGAAAGGCAGCCAAATATGACATAGGTTAAGGTACTCAATACTCATCCAAATCCTTTATTTGATTACCCGCTGCAGAAATAGCATGTTCTTTGTCCATCTGGTAATTAGGAGCCTGTTTTTTTATTGCTGGCGAGTGGCAACAGTAATTGAAAATCTTCACTGAAGGTTCTTGAATCGTCTTCTGTACTTCTGTAAAAGGCTTCGTCAGTGACACTAGAGTTCAGTTCAGCCCGCAGTCTAGACAGATTTTGTCTTAGTTCATCCCAAAGACAAAACCCCGAGCCACAAACAAAGTAATGTGGTTTATTCTATTTGTTGCAAAGAGGAAGAAACTAAACAAGCGTTATAGAGGCTTGCTCAACATCGCAGGGGAAGCACAAGCGGCCCTCAGTCTGCTGTTCACCTCCAACTCAAAGCCACCAACCACGCCTTTGAGGACGGAGAGGCCAAGGTAATTAGCAGTGATCTGCTGAGATTAGGAGCTTCCAGACTGAAACTTAGGTGTCAGGTGGGTCATTAGGGCCTAATACAACAAAGACTCTTAAACTACAAAGATGTTTACCTACAGGTGAGCATAGCTGTAAATAGAGGGAGGGACTTAGCCAAGCTGAACTCCTCCCAATGGTCTTTATCTAGACTGCGGGCTGAACTGAACTCTAGTGTTGCTGACGAAGCCTTTTGGATGAGAGGCGAAACGTTGGACACTTCAACTACACAGTAGAGAAGACGATTCAAGAACCTTCAGTGAAGATGGACAACTCCTGTACAACTGAGAGCCAACACAGACACTAATTGAAAATCTTGCGCAGTGTGCCTTTAAAAGGAACCGGCCACCGTTTTTAAAAACTGAGATATGTTCTTACTTGAGCTTAGACAAGTTGATGCGTACCTGTCTGGTCTTTGTGCGTGCCCTCAGTCACGCAAAATGACCAAAGATGTTGTTAGCATTTGGCCTCTCCCAGTATATTCCTATGGCTCCAAACGGGGTGAGGTAGGAAGCGACTAAGCTCTTCCACGGGCACGCACAAAAACCAGACAGGTACGCATAAACTCGTCTAAGCTCAGATAAGAACATATCGCAGTATGGAAAAACGGTGGCCTGTTCCTTTAAGGATGTTTTCAAAATATGTTACTTTACCCAAATACAGTGCCTCTCGAAAGTACTAATACACATTGAACTTTTGCATATTTTGTCATGTTTACAACCCTAAACATAAATATTTTATTTTGAATTTTTTTAATGAAATTTCACAAACACAAGTGACAACTGTGAAGTGAAAGCAAAATGATACATGATTGTTATTTTTCAAAAAATAGAAAAGTAACAGTGAAGTGGGGCGTGCGCAAGTATTCATACAGCATTATCGGAGTGCATTAAATTGCCTTCATAACATTCCTAATGACTGCAGAATGTGTTCACACCTTGCCCTAACCATTAAATAGAGGCCACCTGTGTGTAATCTACTCTCAGTATAATTACAGCTGTTCTGTGAGGGCCTCAGAGCTATGGTCTGAGTGTATTGGTCACTAAGCAACATCATGATGTCATGGTTGAGGTGGAGTGAGGAAAATAAAACTCGAAATGCAGGACTGCAACAAAATTAGTGATGTTTAATAAAGACAAAATCCAAAATGGCAAACTAAAACAAACCAGGGCTGACATACACAATGACACGACAAAGGACAAGGGAAACACAGGGGTATAAATACACAAGGAAACGGGGCACAGGTGAAACACATCAGGGCGGGGCAGGCAATTAACACAAGGGAAGCAAAGCAAAATCACAGACCACACATGTCAAAATAAAACAGGACTAGACCAAAGACAACATACAAAAACAGGGGAATAAAAGACAAATCATGATACATGAAGGCCAAGGAGCACACCAGAGAGGTCAGGGATAAAGTTGTGGAGAAGTTTAAAGCAGCGTTAAGTTATACAAAGATTTCCCAAGATTTGAACTTCTCACGTTGCACTGTCCATCATTCGGAAATGGAAAGAGTATAGCACCACTGCGAACTTACCAAGACACAGACGTCCACCTAAACTAACAGACCGAACAAGGAGAGCACTGGTAAGAAATGCAACCAAGTGCCCCGAGATACTGTAACTCTGGAGGTGTCATGATTCATCTTTTGTTCCCCTGTTTTTGTATGTTGTCTTTGGTCTAGTCCTGATTATTTTGACATGTGTGTTCTGTCCTTGTGATTTTGCTTTGCTTCCCTTGTGTTAATTGCCTGCCCCGCCCTGATGTGTTTCACCTGTGCCCCGTTTCCTTGTGTATTTATACCCGTGTTTCCCTTGTCCTTTGTCGTGTCATTGTCTAGCCCTGGGTTGTTTGAGTTTTGTCAGTGTTGGATTTTGGTCTTCGTCATTTATTCAACATCACCAGTTTTGTTGCAGTCCTGCATTTTGGGTTTTATTTTCTTCACTCCAGCGCCAATCTCGACAGGAGGAGCTGCGACGTACTGCCGCTGAGCTGGGGGAATCTGTCCATGGGACAATTATAAGTTGTAATCTGGCTTTCATGGACGAGTGGCAAGAAGAAAGCCATTATTGAAAGGAGGCCATAGGAAATCCCGTTTGAAGTGCTAGAAGTCATATGGAGGACACAGCTACCATGTGGAAGTAGCTGCTTTGGTCAGATGAGACAAAAATTTAACTTTTTGGCCCAAATGCAAAACGTTATGTATGGCACAAACCTAACACTGCTCATCGTCCTGAGTGCACCATCCCCAGTGTCAAATATGGTGGGGGGAGCATCATAATATGGGGCTGCTTTTCCTCAGCGGGGACTGGGAAGATTGTAAGAATAGTTGGGAAGATGGATGGAGCCAAATACAGAGACATTTTGGAGGAAAACCTGCTGGAGTCAGCAAGAGAATTGAGGCTGGGGCGGAGATTCACCTTCCAGCAGGACAATGACCCTAAACACAAAGCTACATCTACAATGGAATGGTTTAAAAACATATTAATGTGTAGACTGGCCCAGTCAAAGTCCTGACCTAAATCCTATTAAATCTATGGAAACACCTGAAAACTGTTGTTCACAAACGCTCTCCTGATTTGACAGAACTTGAGTTGTTTTGTAAAGAGGAATGGGCTAAAATGTCAGTCTCTAGATGTGCAAATCTTGTAGAGTCATACCCCAAAAGACTTGCTGCTGTTATTGCAGCAAAAGGGGGTTCCACAAAGTATTAATTCATGCTGTATGAATACTTGTATGCCCCACATTTCTATTTTTCTGAAAAATAACAATGTATCATTTTGCTTTCACTTCACAGTTGTCTGTGTGTGAACTTTCAGTAATAAAATCTTTGTTTATGGTTGTAAACATGACAAAATGTGCAAAAGTTCAAGGTGTATTAGTACGTTCGAGAGGCACTGTATTTGCAGTTTGTGCGATTTGCTAATTGCGACTATTAAAATTGAAATCTTGATTTTAAGTAAAATTATAATACACAACACCTATAGTAAACCAGGAAAAAACAAGTCTAGCCTAAGCAAAACCAGAATGTAAACATCCCTTGAACTTAATTAGGGGACTAAATGACAAGGACTAAACTGGGTCCAACCAAAATCACAACTAGACCAGTCCAGACCAGGACTAACTCAAGAATCAAATTATTAAAATTAATCCTATACAAACAATAAACTCGTGCCTGCCACATCCACTTGATGAAAGTTCCCACGCTTTCAGGCTGAGCGAGGGCAAGGTGTGCACTGAACACAAAAAATTAAAACTATGTTTACAAATGAGTCACGCCGTTTCAAAAGAAGCGTGATTCATTTGATGAGGCTGCATTTCTGGAACTTCTGCACAATCTCGGCTTCTGTTTGCAACCCACAATCATTAACTTACAACAGAGATCCCCCGAAAATAAGAGCAGGGGCAACAAAACATGATCAGCTCCAAAACATATGGGACGATAGCAAAAACACTGAGATAAGAGGTAAAGACTGCCTTGGAATTGAGTGTGCATAGGAGACAGGATTACACAAGACAGCAGTTTGTGATTGGTGAACTTACTTACTTTACTGCTAAAATAAGACAAACTCTTAGAAAAGGGTGTTTTTGCAAGAGAAAAAGAAAGGAAATAAAATGTTGTTATACAATATGAAACATCAATATAGACATGTTTCAGAGACTCAATTGGATTGCCATGATGGTGACTTGACCTGTACAACGTCCACTTTAAGCAATCCCTCTGTGTGGCACTTAGGGCAAGGTACCATTAACTTTTTTCGATACCGGTACTTTAACGATACTTGGTTCACGATACCGATACGTGAACGATACTTTTTCCAATACCCATACTAAAATAACCAGAACAATAATGTTAATGTATTCCATAAAAGACCATTTCTTTTGAATTTGTATCATTTATTTACGAATACTTTATTGTTCACCAAGGTGGAAATTTGTCTTTGGTTTCACCTTTAAGACACATAAACATCCAGAACATCATCATGTGGCAACACATTTCTTGTACTACATGCAGCAAAGTCTTAAAAAACATTGAAAAAGGCAAAACAAAGCAGGCTAAGGCCTCATCAGGGAACCTCAGCTTCTCTTACAACTTTAAAGAGTTTGCAGCTTTACTGCTCTCAGCACAAAGGAGTTCTTATAAATGTTTTTTGCGGGTATGACTCTGTATCTCCATCCTGACGGCAGTAGTTCATTTCAGCTTAAACAACCAAGTAACTTCCTTTGATGCTGTCCCTGGACCAACAGGCATCAAAACTTGGTCTCTCGTTATATTTTTTTTTCGGTACCTGCTTTCGAAACTTTTTTCCACACCGTACTGATATCGTTTAACAGTACCCAGCCCTAGTTGCAGAAAACATATCAGCTACATTTTTATTGACTTTATTCATTTATTTATTTGGTGGAGACAGTGCGTGTTAATTGATGAACACACAAGTAAACATAAAATGACATACTCTAACCATGGACTTATTTGAATCTGTTCCACAAACACCATCATTCTTAACCAGTCGACACATGGCACTGGAGTGTCTTGCCCAAGGACACAAATGACAGTCCACAGTGGTGTCGGGATTGAACTGTAAACCTATGAGTTGGCGGCTGAATGTTTTGCCGCCCCAAACTCAGCAACTTCATGATGAAGAACGGATATTTGCAATAAAAAATGCCACATGGAAGAAGTCCAAACTCATCTGATCTCACCCTTTATAGGATGATAAAACACTGCTCATTATTATCGCAGTTGTTGTAGTACAAGTGTGGTATTGTCAGTGTCAATCAACATTTGATTCATTCTTTTGGACGGTAAAGAACAAAAATGGTAAATGGTCTCAACTTATATAGTGTTTTTTCCACCTACATTAGGCACTTTACAGCAAGGATCCACCCACTCATTCACACTCTCATTAATACACCAATGTTCGTAGACACTGGAGGCAAGGCAGGTGAAGTGTCTTGCCCAAGGACACAACAACAGTGTGCACCTTCAGGAGGCGGGATTCGAACCCCCAATCTTCCGATCATGAGACGACCCGCTCTACCATCTGCGCCACTGTTGCCACGATCTACAGTAACAATCAGACCGCCGTATTTTCCAGACTATAAGTTGCACTTTTTTCATACTTTGGCGGGGGTGCTCCGGAGTGACTAATATGTGATTTTTTTAATTCAAATTATATATTATATACTTTGACACGCCGCTAGAGGGCACTGCAGGCTAATCGCGCAGCAGAAAGAAAGTTTGGAGTGAGCGAGAGAGCGGAGGTTACTGCAATGAAGTAAACAAAACAAGCTAATCACGGGCTAAAAGCTAGATGGCCACAGCTAGAAGAACGAGTTCGCAGATGAGAGCTTGAAAACATGCTGTTTGGAGAGGATTGTCAACCGTGCAGTAACATCTCGGTGCCCAGGTAGTTGCCAAGGCATTTGATTTGGAGAGTTTGGTCTGTTCTTTATGCCATAGTTATCTGAACTGTTTATGTGACGTTAACATACCAGACACCTATTTAGTTCATTGTTTATGCTTCATCAGTGTGTTACGTTAGCAAACCGTACGCCTATTCAGCCTCTTGTTTTTTCATTAGGCAATGTTTGACTAGTGCGTCTTATCTATGTTTTTTCTTCTTCATTACGCATTTTTGGCTGGTGCGACTTATTCTCCGGAGCGACGTATAGTCCGGAAAATACGGTACTTTGTTTTAAAACGTACTAATTAAGGTAAAACCCAGCCTTACTTGTTATTATTCATCATTTGGATAATTTGGACTTTATACAGTTGGTAATACTTATGATCTGTGAGCGTAAATCAGGGCCTGTAGTTCTGGACGGATTACCGACATCAAACAGGCTGTGTACAACATGAGCTCAACAGCCTGCGACACCGTGTGGAAGAAAGTGCAGTCCGCTGGCATTGAAGCCGCGGCTCAATTAAATATGCATTCAACTTGTGAGTTTGAGAAAAGTGCTTTGATGAAAAGTCCGTTTGATGTCTTGGATCGACTTCCCGCCCACACCTCGAATCCGCGGCCTGCATGCAGCTTCCCACACACATCGCCAGAGTTACTGGAGCTGCAGCAGTTCATATCATTAATACTTAGTCCATGTATTATACCACAAGCTGACAAAGCCAATTGAATAAGTTATGTGGAGTCGAGCGAGGCATAGCATGGTCTAAGCTTAATATCTCTGTAATTACAAGACTTGTGCTTTTCACAGACGACTATAGAACTTTTTAGAGGGAACGAGCAACCACTGTCCATAGACTAACATTAGCTGAAATCAAAAAGAAGAGATGATATAGATGTCACTTCTTTACTCAGAAAATCAATGTCTGACAAAAGACATTACAAGATAGAATCAATCAAAATGAAAACCTCCATTGCTCTCTTATTATAATGCACTCCTATTCCTAGAATACTCAGACGTTTTGCCAACACAATCCCGAGCTCTATTAAGTGCTTATGATCGTTTGACTGGCTGACTTATTGTTCACTGGGACTACGGCTGTCATGATAATTACAATATCGAATTGATTTAATAAATCACAGATTAACGCTAAATTTTTGGGCTCAATATTTATCGTCTGTACATGTGTTTCCCCCCCCCCCATTTTTATAATGTAAGTACTTTATTTTTACCCAGTGTTTCATTGTATTTCATGTTTATTGCAGGATATTTTAAGAAGTGCTTTTCGAACCACACTTTTTCTGTCATTCTTAAGCTTGATTTCAGAGGCAGTGCAACAATGCCGTTTACCACAATATTTTCCTGCCTCAATATATCGAACTTCAGATTTTGTTATTGTGACAGGCGTACAAATACAGATAACATCTTCATAACTTATTCTCTTATTACATTTTTGATTGTGGCAAGAGATAGAGAGTCAACAATGGAACAACCAAAACGGTTCAGTATTTATCGACTAGTCAAAGTCCTCTCACGGACTATTCATTTTAGTCAGTGAGATGTTGAAGCTTGTGCACCAGCATCTATGAACCCAGAGACAATAGTGCACGTTTACCCAAGTCATTCACTTTCTGACCAACCCAATGGCTGCAATTATTTAGTCAGTAGAACGTTCTCTGCACGCCACCAAATATCTCGTCTGTGGGGTCTTTCTATACGTAAAACAAGCCAACCGTTGTTTAAACCTCTACAGACGCGTTCTGAAATAAGAGTGTGACAATATATCGATTTTCCGATATATCGCGATATTTTACGGGACGATACGATACCGATACTGTTTATTCCGATATCAATACTTTTGATGACGCCATACATATTAATGAGCAATGTCATGCATACTAATGAGGCAGCAGTGCTCCACTGTTTTCACAGTCAATAGAAGCCAACAGTTATCAATAATTCAGTCAGGACAGCAGGGGGCAGCACTACAGTTTTAAGCACTTGGACTAAACACTGTCACACAAATAAATTACTTTTAATGATAGTTTTTATAATGATAAAGAAGATTAATTGGGGTTGATTTATTCCTTTTTACATAGGACTGTGGTTTCTTGTTTATGTAATTGTAAATGAAGTCACTGACAGATCTATAGACCCATTTCAGTGTGTAAGTCAGGGATCATTTATAAAAGTGGTACAAAGCACATGAAAAGAAATGTAAATGATAAATAATATGTAGTGTGTTAAATAAAGGTTAAAAGTAGCGTGTTTTTTTTTTTAAATCGTGATGTATCGTAGCTTATTTTTGTGCAATATATCGATTATCGCAGTATCGGTGTATCGTGACATAATCGTTATCGTGAGCCATGTATCGTATCGAATCATGAGTTACCCAGAGGTTCCCACCCCTATTCTGAAATGTATCTGACTTTTAGTAGTTCATGCTTCAGTCTTCTCTCAAATGTTAATGCTTGTGGCCAATCTAATCACCACACGTGTCTGAATTGCAATGAAATCAAACTCAAGACTCAATCAAGCACTGCGACCATCACTTCAATTGTGTAGGTCTTGTTGCATAGGCTGGAACCAGCAAAATGATTCATAACAAGTATGGCCAAAATAGCCCGACCCACATAAAAAGGTAATTTTGGCTAATACCATTTTGAACATGCCATCACAGCAGACACTGGGACCCATTCTGACTTCAAACTTGTGTGTGTGTGTGTTTTAGAGGCGGTACTATCCCAGTGCACAGGCCAGTGCTGAAGTGTTCCGCACAGTGGGCAAGATCACAGAACTGCTGCTTGGTGCAAAACCTCTCCATCCATCAACAGGGTGCGATCTGCCCTTCGCTGTGCTTTTCATAGCCAAAGGGTGCCAACGCCAAAAGGCAATGCGATATAGCCGACTGTGTGTCCATCGCCCCTATTTATAGAGTGCGATGGGACAAACAGACGTAAACACCCACAAAACGCAAACAATACTGCATATCGGGGCAGCAGGTTGGTCGCCCTGGCACGGAGTTGCGTCTGGTCGTGTGCATGAGCAAGCGCTGAAACCGTGGCGTGCTGTCTGCGGTCACACCCCTCCCCAGCTGCCCCGTGCATGCCGCTGCACACACAGCTCACGACCTTGCCCCATACATGATTCATGATGTCAGATTGTTGTCAGTGTGGCTTTGAAACAGTACGACACGCAAATCTGACAGGCACACCTACGGCTACGGCGGAATTTCGTGCGTTTGTGCCTCGGCAATCTCTGCAATGTACACACGCGCGAGACAGCGGGGTGCACATGCTAATTGCACAAACGATCGGGTTAACTTTGAGACAGTACACTGACCTACATGCACGTGTAATACAATAGTAATAAGTGTTGAAATGGGTAATTACGCGGCGAGCCCTGATCTGTGCTAACAAGCTAGCAAAATCAAAACAGCAGCACAAACACAGCCAAAACAAAGCATTGAAAAGAGCTTTACCGTGTGGTTGACTCCCCACATTAAAACGCTGAGAATAGGCTCGCTTGCACGGAATAATTTGACTTTCTGTCCTATAAATGCTTCTTTTTCGTCTTGGTTTTGCTGGCGCTGATGGGCGCAGCGCTGGTGCAGTTGGATGACATCTCCGGGTGAATTCAGCTCTGCGCGGCTATCGCTGTCGTCCAAAGCCTTTACGATAGAAAATCGGGAATCAAGAGCTTTAAAAGTCTAGAAGTGCATCGTGCTCGTTATCCAGCCCGCGGCGAGTCTGTGGATAGGTGTAAACAGTGCCTGTTGGACTCAGCGGTGAGCATTTTGCGCCGTCACCACCCTTCCTCCTCCGGAGCAGTGCAGGCCGCAGGAGACGAGCCTTCACCCGGCCATCGGGCTCCAGTCAGCGGCGTGGGAACAACCAGTCTCGGCCTCGGATGCCCAGCCAACTGCTCCTCTGCTTCGCTTTCGTCTGCAGCCCTCAAAGTGACGTGATGTTGTTTTAGTTGGACGCGGGTAACCCCATCATGATGCACTCCAGTTGTTGTCAGTCACCGGGGTCTCCTCAAGATGGCGTCCGTGCTGCACTCCTCAGTCAATAGCGCCCCCTGCAGGCCCGCGTCTGCCAATACAAGAGGTGTTTGAAATGAAGTACAGAGATAACTTTAATACAAACACATGGGCCCTTTGTGACAACATGTAACTGAGCTGAACTGATTTAACTCCAGGGTTTAGTGTTAACGCAATGGTTCTGAAATTTACTGTGAATTATCAAACCAGACACGCGTTTTTCCTCACAGGAACAGTTATGGTTAATTAATTCACATAATCATTTCCAGACTTAGCATTTAGAGGCAAAAGTAGTTACCGCTGTGTTATGATATGGACCATACTTTCATGTCAACACATCAGTCAGACAGGAGCACATGGAAAAGTGGAATATTGTAGCTGAGGTATTAAGCCTGGAGGGCAAATCTTCTTTTGTTTTGTTTTACTGTCAGGTTGGTCTATAATTTACCTTAAAACTCAGTTTCTTGCAGGACACGAGCACATTAAGAGATGAATAAATTAGGCTTTGGCGGCGCAATCATCATTAGGCCTTTAAGACGAATTAAATCACATTTGCATGGGCCCAAAACTTCCCCAAAATGTATAATGTACTTTGGATGTGGGGAACTTTTAATGAATATCACGGAGAATTCCAAATAATTGTGTACTTTTTGTTTCACGTCGGTTCTTCGCCCTGTGCTCGGCGCACTGCACACAGCTGTAGTAGCTGTAGTGCAGGTTTGTGGCCCACTCCGGGCCCTGGGCCATGAGGCCTACAGGCCGCACTGCTGCTCAGCGCTAAATCAATTATACAGCCGGACCAGAGCAGGGGGGCGGGGCCACACAGCGGGCCCCTCGATTTAAGTCAAAAAATAAAGCGGCCAGAGCCGGTTTAAACGTGAATTTGCAGTGACAGGGAAGAGAAACAGTGAAAGAGACTGAAGAGAGCAGGGCCTAAAGAGCCTCCTGTCCCTGAGCCTGAGAGCGAGGCGACAAAATAATGTCACGTGACTCAAAATGGGCAGTCCTCTGACGGTGCTGAAAAAAGCCATTTTCTGGCGCTGCTGCAAAATCTAGCGAACTCCTAATAATTCACCTGGACCCAGAGTAGAGCAGAGGCGGACTTTGATGTTTGATCAGGTAAGAACGATGAATTAAAGGCGTGATCTTTGTTCGGCGATGCGGCGCTGTTCGCGGCGGGGCTCAGAAACTGCACGGTGTCACATTTTGAGTGTCTCTTGTTCGCCTCTTCATATAGCCCTGTCAGTGAATGTAAGATGGCTGCTTTGTGTAGCTGTTTGCTTTCTTTGCCAGCGGCTGTTTGCTCTGAATGTGTCCGGGTTCTGTGGTGTTTGGGACGCGGAGCTCCGAGGGCGGAAGGCTCTTTGTTGGTGCGCCGCTGTGGCAGAGCGATGCACGGATGAGGCCACACAGGGGCCATTCAGCCGCTGCTCTGCGCTCAGTACCAGCTCATTGACAGTTTCCGCGCCTCTGCCTCGCTCATAACATCATATTAACCACCAGAGTGGCCCACTACATGCCACTGCTGCTGGGTTTGTCGACCACAAGCTCCCTTATCGCGGTTTACAACCGGCTGTCCCAAGGACGAGCTGGAGACATTGTCTGAGCGCTGAGTAGCCGCTTGACCAGATGGGAGATGGTCCCGAACCCTTTGGCTCGTGCCGTGCCCCGTGTAACAAGACCCTCTCTGTGCTTTCTCCACAGACCAGTCCAGATGGATAAAATGCAACCCAGCCGGATTAAAATCACAGAGCTCAATCCACACCTCACATGTCCACTGTGCGCAGGCTACTTAGTTGATGCCACCACCATTGTAGAGTGCTTGCACTCCTGTAAGTTTCTTAGTCAGGCATTGGCCTACATGTCTTTATTTACTTCTGACTGGAATTATATTAGACCTTACAGTTACAGACCTGTTAAAGACTGTGAATGAAATGTGTTTGAAGACCTGCTGAATGATGCTTTCTTATGTCATTTTTCTGTGTAGTTTGTAAAACATGTATCGTTGCCTTTTTGGAGACAAATAAGTTCTGCCCTCGATGTGACGTCCAGGTTCATAAGACGTGTCCACAGCTCAGCATCAGGTGAGCAACATTTAGCAGGATTCACTGTGGTACCTGTTATTATGCTACACCTGACAAAACATTCATTATGTCTGGTGGTGCAACCAAAAACGTTATCGTCCACGCGTCTAATTAACTTCTTTTTTTTTTTTACCCAAGAGCCGACAAAACCCTACAAGACATTGTGTATAAGCTTGTCCCGGGGCTTTTCAAAGGTAAGATTGTTCCCAACAGGATCAGGTTTATCTGATCTTGGACTGGAAGTTAATGCCTGTTTTACTGTGTTCAGATGAGATGAAGCGGCGGCGCGACTTTATGCAGAAAACCGCGAGTTGGAGCCGGGGGAAGTCGTGGAGACGTTCAACATCGCGGAAGATGAAATCATCAGTCTCTCCATACAGTTCTACGAGAGGAGCAAGTGAGTCACCGTGACGACTGACAGTATTGCTTAGTTTGTGTATAATAGAAATCTCTAACATGTATATCATTAAAGCCATATTGCGTAACATTTCACCCTATAAATAGCAGAAAACACAAGAATATATCATTACTGGTGAAAAGTACCTCTAAAAACATGTGCCTATGTAAACATGAGGTTTACATAGGTCAGTCCACTTCCAAATCCTTTATTTTGAAAGCCCACTGCAAAAATATAAATGTTCTCGCTGATCATTAGAAGATATCGCTGGTGCGTTTGTGTTTTTACTTCTAGACAGTTTAGTTGTTGTGACGTAGCAACAATATGAGCTGGAATATTCAGAAGTGTGGCTTTAAATTTCTCCTGTTTCCGTGTATATTTATTGCTGGTTTTCTTCATTTTTTGCAGAAACAAGGACAAGCAGCATTCAGAGGTGGACAATGACAAGGTAAACTTAAGGGATTAATGTGCAGTGCAGGGGTCTCCAACTCTCCCACACTCTCCCCAAAGGCTCTCCACATTTCTACAAAAACCTTGATGCTCCAGATTGGATTATTGTCTTGCTGAAACAAATCTTTTGCAACGAGAAGAATTTACATATATCTGAAACAAAATCACTTTTCTGTCTTTCAATTGGAATCTCATCTTGCTCCATAGCTGCTTGAGTATTCCCAAAGCTCTCCGTTTTTATTATGTAGAAGTAGCTCACAGGAAAAAAGTTTGCTGACCGCTGACATAGTATTATCATTGTAACCATGTAGTATGTTGTTGTTCTCTTTTCCCATTTGTGCTTTCGGTGGTTGTTATGGGGGGAAAACAAAACTAGTTGTCACATTATTGTCAAAGGAACAACATGGAACAAATGCAATAGTTAAAACTGGTTTTGTGTACCAAGGGTAAAGACGGTTTACTTTACACATCTCTTGTTTGGAACTGGTGCCAAGGGTAACCAAGGGTAAATTCCCCAGTTCCCTGCCCTTTTTAAAAGCTAGTTTTTATATGCTAATTAATAGTGCATCATCTCTTTCATTTTCTAGTTGAATGGCAAACGCTTCCTGCAGTGCCCCGCCGCCATGTCCGTCATGCACTTAGCAAAGTTTCTCCGAAGTAAGATGGACATCCCCAGCAACTACCGGGTAATTAGACACTTTGTTTTTAAACCAAGTATGTGGAGGTTTGTTCACACTCGATCTACGTGTGTGTGTGTGTGTGTGTGTGTCAGCTTGATTAACTTGCACAATGAAGACCCACTGCAACAATCCCATATTTGTGTGTAACTTTAAACGGCCATAATGAATCTGTAGACCTAAATCAAAGCAAGACGAGTTGCTTTGGGCCCCTGTAACAATGGCAGGGGTGTAAGCCTCTTCCTGTCTGTTTCAGGTGGAGGTGTTATATGGAGATGAACCCTTGAAAGACTACTACACACTAATGGACATCGCCTACTTCTACGAGTGGAGAAGGGTGAGTACTTCTTTTTTTCAACTATTTAAATAGTTGCACAGAAAATGAGTGCAGTACCATGCAAATTAACTTCTTACCACCCGCCTTAAAGAGTACCTAAACGGGCGTGCTAAAGCCTTTCCCCACCCACAAACAAAGTCAAAAATTGCCGCGAAAGAGGTGGTCTCTGAAGTTGGGGGGTGAGTGTGTGGCCTTGATTGACCTCGACATTTGCATTGGCACAATGACAGCAGAGAGATTACGTGGGAGGGACTTGGTTATAAACCACAGGTACAGGGCAGGACAATGGGCAGCACCTGATGACGATGTGTGGAGCTGGTGCGGCTTTTGACGTTCTGTGGAGGCCGTGGACACGTCTCCAGCCAATCAGGAAATTCTAATTTAGTAGCAGAGTTTACCCTGAAGGGGGCGCAACCCATTCGTTTTTAGGCCAAAGTTAGGATTTAACACATGTTTGCGCTATAATGTCAGGGACCAGTAGACAACACTATGAGACACCCATTGAGACAGTTTATCAGTAAAAAAAAAACTTGATTTGGTGTTTAGTTGCTCTTTAACGGAGTGCATTTTCTCCAGTTCGGCTTTACCCAAATCTAAAAGCTTCTGGATTGCAGCTCACAGACTATAGGGTGTTTTAGATGGACGTCACAAATTTGGTTCAGACCCGGATGTGCCGCCATGCTGGAGATATGGCTCATGCCAATTAACGAGACGGATTATCAATTTTGGACAAAAACGCAAGGTTTCGTGGTAAACAACGAAAGACTGAATGCAAAAAAAACCCGGTTTTATTTACAAACTTAAGTTAATTGGATGAAGTTCCATATGAAATGAAAGCGAATGCCAGTTTGTTTAGTGGCGATCTCGCAATCTTGCCTCCCGTAAGTGAATCAAATTTCTCATCAATATTTGACATCATGCTCTTTATACGAAGTTGACATAACACTCTTAGAAATTTGTGTATTATTTTGTTTTGGTAGATTTCCCACCTGTAACTAGAGGTCATGTTGGAATTAACCTTGCTAATTGAAAATGTTAAATAAACCTTTTTACACATAGGCTTAACCCTGTTCATTAAATGTAAAATCCACATACCGGCTACAAAATGAGCTGCGCAAATTCTGTTATCCAGATTTGTCCCATCCAAATTCTGATTGAGGCTTGCAATCTATTGTCTCCTTTTTTTAGATAACTGTTCTGTCTGCTCTCCCTTATTCTGCACAGCTCTGGGTAAATGGTAGTACTGCAAAGTAGTTTCTCTGTCTGATGTATTGTGACAGCCAAGAACATGACAATAATTAACCATTTTGCTGTTTCAAACTTGGCGGTACTGTTTGTTTTGATAGGCGAGTACATGGTGAGTATCGCCATCATGTCTGACTTCGGAAAAGTGATGTCACGGGCAAACACACTAGGCCAGTGTAACGCCTCATTTAAAGCTAAGAACAACAAAACTGATCTAAATGGATCTTCTTTCCTGGCTTTATTGTCGTCACTTTTTTCACGTTCTTTTTCCATCTAATTCTGCCACTGTTCTGTGTACTTTCATAGATTTTCTTGTCACATTTTTTGCTGCTTTTTTGTTGCTCTTTGTGGCTTTTTAGTCCCTTTTTGTGTGTACTTTTATTAGTTCATTTTGACGCTTTTTGTTGCGTTTTTATCCTCGTTTTTGTCGCTATTTAGACACTTTTTTCCCCAGAAGCTTTTAGATTTGAGTAATGCCTGACTGTGCTCGATTCAGGTGGGGCTCAGAGGTTAATGTCCGAGGCCTTCTGACTGGACAGATCTTGATGATATGAGTTTCTGGTTGTCACTAAAAGACGGACGGTTCTTATATTTAGTGCTCAGACGGAGATAATGGTTCCTTTTTAAACAGTGAGTTCAACAGCTGTGGTTTAGGACAAATATGCTTAACGTTTAAGGGTACAGGGCACAATTTTAGCAACAACAGATGCTCTACTGGGGATCCATAAATAACAAAACATTCTCTTAAGAAACAACCATCCAGGAACGTTCTTTTAGCTTTAACAACTAAGCAGTTTCAATTAGGGCTGAAACAACTGATTATTGAAATAGTCGACAACTATTTTAGTAATCGATTGTTTTCTAGTAAACACAGACTCAAATAGAGCAAAAATGACAAGAAAATTGTGTATTTTTTAAATGAAAACCTACTTTGTTTTAAAGTTAGGGTCTGTAGTGTCTACAGTGTCTGTGCATTTCATAAATATCCGTCTGTGTCTCATCCAATCAGAAGCAGAAGCCAACAAACGTTCACTTTAAAGGAACAGGCCACAGGTTTCCATACTGAGATATGTTCTTACCTGGGCTTAGACGAGTTGATACGCACCTGTCTGGTCTTTGTGCGTGCCGTAGAATAGTGTGGTAGCTTCAAACTTCACCCCTGTTTTGGAGCTATAGAATACATTGGGAGAGGTCAAATGCTAACAACATCTTTGGTCGTTTTGCGTGACTGAGGGCACACACAAAGACCAGACAGGTATGCATATCTCAGTATGGAAAAACGGTGGCCTGTTCCTTTTTAAGTTTACTCCATCAACATGTCCTCAAGCGATGCCACTTTAGAGTTATGTGATCAAAGAAATTTGAAAAATAAAATTTTCATACACCATTCACAGCCAAGCGATTAATCGTGAAAATAGTCGGTAGATTAATCGATTGCCAAATAATCGTTAGTTGCAGCCTTAGTTTCAATTGAAAGAAACATGCCATTATATCTTCAATGTCAGAAAATGCACTAATGGGCTTGAAATCAACGATTCTTTGTTTCCATACAAATATGACCCAGTCCAGCTTTAGTTTTGGGCGCTGGTTGAAGAGGCAGAAGTTTAATCTATTCAACCTCTCAATAACTATTAACATCTGAATCCAGCAGAATATATCCATCTTTAGACCCTCTGTGACCTCAAGATACTGAATTGAATTACCCACATTTTATTTTCCCCCTCAGACCGGACCCATCCCGTTGCAGTATTTGGTCAAGCCCAACCGGAAGCGCAGGAGGCCGTCCCAGTCAGCCGCCGCGGGACAGTCGGACGGAGTGAACACGAGCCCCGCGTCCGAAAGCGACTCTCACAGCGACAAAGCCCTCCACAGCTCCTCCTCACCCTCCGCCCCCGCAGCCTCACGGGGCAGCTCCCAGCAACCCGGCTCTACATCCCACCCCCCGGCGCCCCCCTGCTCTTCGCAAAGCTCCTCAAACGGTAACGCGACGGGGCCCAATTCTCAGACACTCCCAAGCCTCAAAACAAGGGGCGGTGGCGTCGCGCGGAAGGTGACTGTTAACGGCACAAGCAGCGGGAACAGCAAAGAGGAGGGCAGGGGCGGCGAAAAGGTGCAAATATGACTTAAAAAGTTTATACTCGCAATGGAAGGACAGTGTTTGGATTTCGTCCCTTTTTTTAAGAGCAACTTGTCCAGGTTTTGGAGGGCAAATTTGAGGCAGAATCCTTAATTCTATCTGCTGAAAATGACTGGTGTTTTTTCGGCCAAATAGACACTTGTATGTGCGTGTTTCTGTGTGTTAGACTAGACCTGTGCACACATACAAACTGTATAGTATGTAACAAATGTGAGCATGTGTGCATAATATGTATAAACTTATCTTTTATACGAGATATTGTAATTGTTTGTACATGTGTCTGTCCCATTTCCATGCGTTTCATTGACATTGATTTGGCTTGGGTTAAAGGAATAGGCCCACCGTTTTTACATACTGAGATATGTTCTTACCTTAGCTTTGACGAGTTCATTTGTACCTGTCTGGTCTCCACGTGTGCCTTCAGTAACGTAAACACAGCACAGACGGCGTTAGCATTTAGCCTCTCACTTCTCCTCTATAGCGCCAAACGAGGTGAAGATAGAAGCTACCAAACTCTTCCACGTTTTCCCTATTTAAATATGGTTACGTGAAGTGTTACACTATAAAGTATAATTACACATAATTAAACAATGTGGATTTCTAAACTGATAAAAAGGGAACTATATTGTAAGGCGTAATAATACCAGGAGTAATTCGGCATCCGCGCAGTGATATCTTCACTTTACTGTGCGGATGCCGAATTACTCCTGGTATTATTACGCCTTACAATATAGTTCCCCTTTTATCCGCTTAAAAAATCCACATTGTTTAATTTTGTGTAATTATACTTTGTAGTGTAACACTTCACGTAACCATATTTAAATAGGGAAAACGTGGAAGAGTTTGGTAGCTTCTATCTTCACCTCATTTGGAGCTATAGAGGAGAAGAGAGAGGCTAAATGCTAAC
Source organism: Neogobius melanostomus (assembly GCA_007210695.1). Classification (NCBI taxonomy): domain Eukaryota; kingdom Metazoa; phylum Chordata; class Actinopteri; order Gobiiformes; family Gobiidae; genus Neogobius; species Neogobius melanostomus. Next base: position 2,378,687 of record VHKM01000153.1, read on the forward strand.
GCCTTCTGTGCTGTGTTTACGTTACGGAAGGCACACGTGGAGACCAGACAGGTACAAATGAACTCGTCAAAGCTAAGAACATATCTCAGTATGTAAAACGGTGGCCTATTCCTTTAAAAAAAAAAAAAAAACCTTGAGTCAATAAGCTGTTGGATGTACATGAAAAGAGCTAAAGCATTTGCCTTTAAAACTGCTGTATAAATGTCCTGGTATAACCGTCATTCCTTCTTCACTGACGATGCACTTTCATATCGCAACCAACCACTGTTTCCAAGCAAGACGCGTTATCTTTTGACGTATTTCTCAAGCACTACCACTGTTAGATGTCCAGTTACAGATCGTCGCTCCATCGTTCGTGGCAGCCCATCCACTCGGAAGGGATATGAATTTTGACCATGACGACGTGCGTCTGCTGTAGCGTACTCAAATTTCAACATTCCATGGGTTTTCTTTGCAGCAAACATGGATTTTTAATTGGCCATTCATGCATGTTTTAGGTCAATAAAATGTTTACTTACACGCTTGTCTTCTGAACTTAAGTTTCCTGCTTGACTCCCCCTGATAAAACGTATGCAATGTGTCTTAATATTTTTCCCACCTATGAAATTACACATGCTTTTCCTGTAGCGTATGTTGATTCAAAGTCAAATTTAATACAATTCAAGACATTTTTAAGACCTTTTAAAACTAAGGCCTCAACAAAGGTTTACATTTCTTCAACTTCTAGCCAGGAACCGACAAACTTCCACTTTACGTATTTTGACCGACTTCATGGTAGTTTTACAGAACGGTGGTCGGCAGACACTGAGGAGCCTAAACTTTAAGCAGGCAAAAGTGCATATAAAAGGGGACAAAAAGTAACAAATTATAACATGTCACAATCAATTTTATGGATAAGAGTAAAAAGGTCAATGCAAAAACAAAAAATACCTCACAAATCACTTTAAGACTTTTATACTTAAGGGTCTTAATTTGGCAATTTTTCTTAAAGGTGCATTATGCAACTTATGTGTGGAAAAAAATAACTTTATAAGTGTAAATTATCCATTAAATATCAACTTTTAATACTTTTTAAGACACTGCGGATACCGGTGATTGAAACGTTTACACACACAGAAAAACCCAAACATACATTTGTACATTTTATTAAAGCCCATACCTTTCTTTTTTATAACCATGAAGAAAAAGTCCTAAAAGCATCCAAATTCTTCACAGGGACGAGTTTATTGGCACATTTCACAACTGGCAAGGTCACTTTTACAGAATTGCTAGAACACTAGCCTTTAATTTAATAAAATTGTTCCAAATGCTTTTAAGAGGCACAGTGTTTCCCCCCACAAATGTACAATATACTAAAGGACGCCAAAGCAAATTTCGTTCCATGACTAGAAAAAAAAACAGATATAGTGCCTTTAAGCAGTAACTTGCCGTCCTCCCGATCAGGGGCTAGGGTCAGGGTTATGATTTAGGCTAGGAACTGCAAATGTGATGTAAGTTGTGTTATTTTTAGAAACTAGAAGGTCTTGGCTTTCAAATGAGGTATCACACTGGCATATAGGCTGTAAGCTCTAGAGTTAATATGCTTTGAGATTTGGAAATACATACTTGCTACCCTAAACCTTATCCTCAGATGGCAGGTAACAGGTTAACTAACAGTGGTGGAAGAAATACTCGATATTCCTAAGTAAAAGTGCAGATACAGGACCAAAAATTGACTTAACGTCTTCAGCCCTAACGGCACCCGATCGGGTGCCAGTAATGCTCTGGCAGTTGGCGCCACTGGACACAAGGGGGCGCCCTTCCAACCTTCTCAGTGTACATGTGGATTGACTTTCTTCAGATTTAGACTTTAGGTCAGACACCATGAGTGACAGTAACATGACGCTAATAGTGAGCTCTTTATTGTCTGTAAAAAAAAGCTGAGGCCTCGTTGCTCTTCAGTCACAGACTGAGAAGTGAAGAAGGAAGTCATGGAGATTCTGCTTTAGACAGAACTTCAGAGTTCTGCTGGATATAAGAGTCATATCTTATTCTGAAACTCACAAATATAGTAAAACCAAAAAGATACAAAAAAATATTTTTCCAATCAAAAAAGGAAAAATGTGAAAATCATGAAATTATATCATTAAAAATATTAATTGTTAATTACTCTCATTTTACAAAAACGAAAACATGACCATTATATCTGATGGAGAGTCATGTGTGTCCCAGTTCCTCTGAGTCATGGTGGGTCATGGTGGACCATGACAGATGTGGACAGGACTGTGGTAGATCTACTTTTACTTTGGTGGTAATAGTTACTATAGTAACTGTGTTGAAGAAATGAACCTCATGAGTCTCGTGTAACATCTGTTCACATCAGTCCTGCTGCACCACGACTCAGAGGAACTGGGACAAACATGACTCTGCAGCAGATACAACTGACAAGGTTTGTTTTTGTAGAATAGAGTCATTAATAATTAACTGACATTTACTCTAACAAATTCAGGATTTCCACAACTATTACTAAGGAATACTTGAATTTCAATCTTTTATTGTTACATCCAGCAGAAGTGTAATGTTCTAAAGCAGAATCTCCATGACTTCCTTCTTCACTTCTCAGTCTGTGACTGAAAAGCAATGAGGCATCAGCCTTTTTACTGAAAATTAAAGGGTCAATATTTAGCGTCATGTTACTGTCACTCATGGTGTCTGACCTACAGTGTAACTCTGAAGCCAATCAAATCACAGTGACTCAAAGTGGGTGGGGCTCAAATGGGCACCAAACGCCAAGATCCAAGATCTGAGACTAAAATAATAAACCTGGGCTTAAGAGGTTAAGTAAAAGTATCTGATAACATTTTTACTCAAGTAAACTACAAAAGTATGCATTGTAAAATGTACTTTGAGTAAAAAGTAAAGTATTTTAGAGTTTAATGTGCAGGATTTTTCAAAATCATTTGAATCAAACCAGGTCTAAACAAGTAAATCACTAAACCAAGTCAGTTCATCGTAGAGAATGTTGATTTCACTTTGAAATAAAATACTTTTACTTTTAACCCAATTTAAAAATGTAGTGGAGTAGAAAGTACAGTAGAAAGTACAGATACAGGCTCTAAAATGTAGTGAAGTAAAACGTATTCATCATAAAATGTACTTAAGTAAAGTTAAAGTACCTATAATTTGTACTTTTTACTTGTAACTTTGTTACTTCCCACCACTGCAGGTTAAGGAGGCTAAAGTGGGTGAGATGTGAAAAGCAAGTTCACTTCAGGTACCATACTGTATACAAGCAAAGGATGCAAAGTATTTTGCTAATGTCTAGTAGCAGTTTCATCAAGTGCTAGAGGAAAATAAATAGTTTCAAATTCAAAACAGTTTAAAATCAAGATATGTAAGTATTGTAGTGTAATGTATCATAATGGGCAGGTCTTTCTTTGGATCCTCTGGACAACATGCAAGCGCCTTTAGTGGAAACAAAATGTATTGGGGAACACACTTTGTAAATTACGGTGGCTGTCGGACTTCAACTCCCTGTAGAACTGTGCCACTGTTACGGTTCTCAAGTCCTTCACACAAAGTACCTCGGTAAAATGTATTTGGCTTTCCAAATAACCAGACTAAATCAGCAGTTGGAAATGTCAAAATGTTTCCAAAAGGTGGTCTAGGCTAACACATGACTTGAACAAGGTGTTAAACAACCCCCGACATTTAACACAAAACACAATATTGGTCAAAGATGGTAACTAAATGAGCTTAATCCAGTCCAGAGCTGCCAGACACAGTTTGAGAGACAATGCTGTAGGACTATATCACTGTGAACAATCTTTGACTCCAACATAATATTAAAATATTACCAACAGTTACAGTTATCATTGCACATTAAAACAGGTTCATTTGGCAGATCCGATGTTACGAGTCCTTTTCTTCATACAGCGGAGCGGACAGTATGAAATCTTGCTTGTGTGTGCCGTCACAGTAAGGTGGGTTATTGGTGTATTTGCAGCCACATAAATAAACGGTCATGTCTTTGACAGGGAAAAATCGTAATGGAGAAAAACCTGGTGCTTTTAGTTTGTGGGATCCGTCACAGAAAGGCTGAAAAGAGGGAGAGGGGGGAAAATGTTAGAATTGCAAGTAACGGGAAGGCACTGGTTGGAGATGAATAAACCTCTTACTCCCCCCCCCCCCCCGGCTTAACCAAGCTCATTTACTCCCAGTTTGGTTTACCCAAATCTATGGCTGGGAAAAAATCGATTTGATTTGAAAATCGAGTTGGTAGGTCAAATCAATTCATATTTAAAAAAAAAAAAAAATCGATTTTTTGTTTGTTTTTTAATTTTTTTGTTAGATTTTTATTTATTTATTTTGTTTAGTTCTCTGCCCTCTGCTTAGAGGAATAAGGTCCTGCTGTACAAATGTGCCTCAGTTACCTCAGGATTTTTGTTGTTTTATTAGCTTAATCCAAATACAGTATACATCATTTGGATGTTTAACAATCTTTGTTGCACACTGCATAGTGACTTTTAGTTAGAGAAAGGGTTTGCCTTTGCAATTTTGTTTATGTTGGTTCACTCTAATTAAATACAATAAATTTTATATATATATATATATATATATATATATTATATATATATATATATATATATATTTATAGTGTGCAGTTATTTTGTTTTACATGGGGGGGGGGGGGAATTGAATCGAACATCGAGTTTTTAATTAAAAAAATCACAGATTTTTGAAAGCTAAGACCTACGAAACTGATCAGCGCCTTTTCTCGTGTTTTCGTCACTGTTTTGTCACTCTTTCATGGCTTTCTTGTTGATTTTTTGTTTCCTGTTCATCGTATTTAACGCTCTTGTCACGTTTTTGTCACATTTTGGAAGTGTTTTTTGTTGTGATTTTGTCACTATTTCATCGCTTTTTCGCCACTTTTTTGCTTTTAAAAAGGTTAAAAAGAAGGTTGGCTTGCATCTGTAGACACAGCTTTACACATGGTCTCTCAGCCTCAAACTAAACATGGCTTAGTTTCTGGGATCACAAAAGGTCGAGCATTCTCAAGGTGGTACGACTAAAGTACACCCCAAGAAACAAAGTAATATACAATAACATTTCCATGACACTAGCTCAGGTGGTAAAGCAGTCATTTTAAGTGAGTGTTTTGCATCTGGTCTAGCTATTTGTCAGTTTATCCTGTTGTGTCCTTGGGCAAAACACTTCACCCACCTTTCCTCTGTTTGTGTGTGTGAGTAAGTGTGACTCCGGAGGGTCACGCAGACAAAGAAGTATCCCAACACCGCTGCGTATGAGTGAAGAGTGAACTGAAATGCACCACATTGTGAAGCAAGGTCAAGTGCTGTGACTAATGACGCCTTTATTATCGTTTACCTGTTTCTTGCTGTAGCCACACGTGCACCACGAATGACGCTTTCCACCAACAACATCCACTTTAAAGGGTTTCTTACACGGGATCACGGGCTCAAGTGGTAAAGTGCACAGCTGTGACGATAAGGAACACACAAATCAATGTATGAGATGATTGCATTTCTTAACAACATCCTGTAGGGGGCGTTAATGTTTTTTGTGATTTGTTATATGGCGAAGTAACAAAGTAAGGAGCTAATAGTAACAACATTTTATCATTCAACGTGTGCACCGAGTAGAATACGAGCTATAAAATGATTCCCTTTGATAGGTCAGGACCATATTAAGGTGGCGCTGGCATTGTTTACATCTAGGCGGTGAAATGTAGGTCAGTAAACCAACCCCAATAAAACCAACACGAGCTTTATTTACCTTAAAGACCGGCGTCGTTCTAGTCCAAGGTCGTTTGAAAGTGACACTCGTCCATAATAAGCGATCTAATTTGGTCAAAGACTGCATGTTTAGAGGTGACAGATCAGCTGCACGCGCGTGAAAACACTTCCTGGATCATGTGACAGACGGCGAACCAATCACGATCGATAGTTCTGTGGCCAACTGTTTTCTTTTTCTTTTCTTTTATTTATTATAGTGAATAGATGGTACATAATGATCTTACACACGCCATATCAGTAACAGTAAGTAAAAAGCTGTTTTTCAGCTTTTTACCATCTAAAAACATTGCTAAGATCAGAGGAATAGTGTCAAAACCAGACTTAGAGAGACTCATCCATGCATTTGTCTCCAGCAGGTTAGACTACTGTAACGGCCTGCTCACTGGCCTTTCTAAACGAGCTGTTAGAGCTGCAGAACATCCAGAACGCTGCTGCTCGAGTCCTGACAAGAACAAGGAAATACGACCACATTAGTCCAGTGCTCCGGTCTCTGCACTGGCTTCCTGTCACTCAGAGAATAGAATTTAAAACAGCTCTGCTTGTGTACAAGTCTTTTCATGGTTTAGCACCAAAGTACATCTCTGACATGTTAGAGCCGTATGAACCATCTTGGGCCCTGAGAACTTCAGGGAGGGTCTCCTGGTGGTTCCCAGAGTCAATAATAAACACGGTGAGGCTGCGTTTCAGTTTCATGCAGCTAAAATCTGGAACAGTCTTCATGAGGATGTGAGACAGGCCTCAACTCTGACAATGTTCAAATCCAGGCTGAAAACAGCTCTTTTACCCGTGCATATGAAAACTGAAAGTATTTTATCTGCACTCTTGCCTTTTACTGTCATTGATTAACTTTATGTTGATGTTTTATTGATTGATTTTATCTGTTTTCTTGTAATTTTCTGCAACTGTGAAGCACTTTGAATTGCCTTGTGTATGAATTGTGCTCTACAAATAAACTTGCCTTGCCTTGCCTTGCCTAAGTCCACGAACAGCTGGGCGAATCAGGGGAAAGAAAAAGACATGACCAAAATAAAATACCAGTCTCAACCAGTGTTAATTTTGACAACATATTTTAATTCTTCTTTTGACGAAAATGTAATTTAATTTTAGCCTAGATTTAGTTAAAAAAAGAAGAAAAAAAATTACAAACTTAGTCGACTAAATCATATTTAATCAAGGTCCTCTGCTTCATGGAGCTTCTCCCACATGAATAAAGCTCAGAGCTGTTCCATTGGCAGAGGATTTAAATGATATGAGGCTCTTGAAGATGTTCTTTTCATTTTTATTTAGTCTTATTTTAGGCTAAACATATCTGGACATTTTAGTCATATTTTTAGTCTCATGAAAAACGTTTTAGTTTTAGTCCAATTTTAGTCAGCAAAACTATCACTTTGACTAAAATTAAGACTAAATATTTCAGTCGACAAAATTAACACGGTTTCAACTTCATAAGAGAGATGGAAAAAATAAACGGGGAACCACACATTACCAAAACAATCAACCACTGATCTTTTTCCCAATTCCTCCTTTTCCTTTCTCCCCCTTCTCATATTTGACTCCTATTTTTCCTTCATATTACCCAAAAAATAACAAAACTAATTTCTCTTTTTCCATCATATTACTCAAAACAGATTTTTCTCTTATTTTCTCTCATTCCAAGTGCCCTCGCTAAAATAGCAACCATATAAGCTTGAATATAACCCAGTGTCTTCCTATACCTTTTTTCTACCTTTATTTTTTCACCCTTCCCCTTCCCTCCATGTGCACCTACCTACACCAAATAACTAATTTCTAGTAATATTAAAAATAAAACAAACAAAACTCCTACAGAAAATGCTAATAAATACACACATGATTAAATAGTAAACAAAAAACACAAAAATAAAATAAATAAAAATAAAACTTTGTGGGGTGGTTACATTTCCATTGTCTCTAGCATTGAGGGCAGCCACAGGTCCTCGAATTCTTTCATTTTGTTCTGTAACCTCGCTGTTACTTTTTCCATATTCAACACATCTTTCATTCTGTCCCACAGTTAGTAAGTGTAGCATCAAACCAATAAACTGTGAAATGACCCACATGTAAACAAGGTAATTTCATATTCAGCGTTTATATGTTCATAAGCCATACAAAAATATCACACACACAAAAATAGGCCACACAATCTGATGAGTTCTTTCTTACAAACATCTTGCAAAGTTACATTCAGTTTTTCAATTCAAAACATTAGCACGGATGCAACTATAATCCTGAGAATGAATAAATTAAAAGGTGAAATGAACAACCTTCAGGATGTGCAGTATAAGTCAGTTCTCATTTTTACACTGGGTTCAGAAAGTATTTACTTCTACAATATTATGTTAAAGTCTGGTGCTCACTGAGCTGACAAATGCCACATTGATTATACAGTGAAAATAACAATAGTAATAAACATCTGGAAAGGCGTAAACCGTTAAATGAAGACAGGCTTTTATTGGGATATTTGCTGCTGAATGGATCAATCATGCCCTGTCATATCCAATCACAGCACTAAAGCAATTAAACATTTAGTTTAACATACTTGATATTTTTTTAGCATCAATAAAGGTGCTTCGTGTTGTCAGCAAATATAAAACAGTACTGCAACAGGCAATACTGCATTTGGTCCACCAACGGATTTGAGCCAGAAAGTGTCAGCCCGAGTTTTTCAAAATGGATTATCATGAGACTGGGAATTCAGATCTCGCAGAACCCATTTCGGGAACCACTGCCCGAAAAGTGATCAAAGGAGGTCTGAAAACTTTCTGAAGTCACTGTATAGTATTATAAGCCTACAGTACATGATATAATAATAGGTATTAAAGTTCTCCAGCACACACGTGAATCATTACAAGTGCTTCAGTTTAAATGGCTTTTTTCATAGCAAGGCATGTTTTGGTTATGCTCCACAAATATCTAAAACGATCCTCTATTTCTTGAACGCACCTTTAACATAGTTCACTACGTCCCTGAAAATAACCTTAAAGTGGGAGCCGTCGCAATAAGGCCCGTTTTTTGTTTGTTTACAGGCACACAGGAAGACGGTTCGATCCTTTTCGGGAGTGAAGCGCAGAGGCTCGATGCTTGGCGCTTTGGGAGCTCCATCGCAGAAAGGCTGCAAAACAACAGAAGTCGATTATTGTTATAGTTATATAGTCAAGTAGCTTAGTAAAACACTATGGCGAGTATCTATATGTGTGCGTATTAAAAGTTGGATATACGCCTGCTGTCGGCTATGTGCAGGATTATTACTGGAAGAGGGATAAAGTACCGGAGTATTCAGAAGTCCAGTCGGATAAGCCAATTTATTTATTGTAGGAAAAAAGTTTAATGGAGAGAACTTACAGCTTTGTTGATTATTGTTTTAAACACACACGAGCACGGTCATAACCATTTGCCTCCAACTTAACCACCAAACAAAGTCCTAAGTTAATTACAGTGGTTCCTGAACTTATCTTCTCACACAGAACACCACCTAAGAATATAATCATAAAAAAGGGTTTTATTATAGCGCTTACTAGACATTCAAGACGCTTTACGCTGCATTATTCATTGACTCCATACTTGGTATAATAGCCAGGCTAGTACTGGGCTAATGAGATGTTGCCTCGATAGGTGGGTATGACGCGCTAGGCGGCTGTTTACCTGTTGTTTCGTGTTCATCAAAATATGGTCCATATACACTTCCAGTTAGGTGCAAAGTTCATAATTTATTTCAGTGCAATATCCATAACGTCCAAAGGGTAAAAATCCATTAAAAAACAAGAACAGTGCCACAAACCGCAAAGCGGTCAAAAACCTGTGCGCCCTCACGGGGTCAACACCTGTCTGTCCATCGATTGTCCTGGCATATATATACACGCACATGGGACAGCGCCACACAGTGTACACAAGAGGGCACAACACAAACACAAATTATTTCATGCCATATTTGGCTCCTATACTTGGTAAGCAACTATTGTAGCCACAGCTGCCCTGGGGTAAACTGATGGAAGCGAGGGTACCAATCTGCGCCATCAGCCCCTCCGACCACCACCACCAACCACTCACCCAGACTTACTATTACCTAAATTACTACCCGCTTCGACTATGGAATGGAATGAATGGTTGGATGGACAACAATAAGTATTTCTCAACCAACCCTCGAATCCTCTAACTCAAAGTAGGACACAACAAGAAGGCATTAAATTGTAAAAAGTAAATCCAATTTAGCCACAAGGGGTCACTACTAGCAGTATAATGTGACGTGGGGCAACTGTGATAAAAGCAATGTAGCCATTAGCACTCTCTCACAGCCAGAAGGGCTGTACAACAGCAGTACAACAGTACAACAGCAGGCCAGGTCGACCAAGAACGAGATTCTGAATTCTCAGTGGAACTAATAAAATGTCTAAAATTACGGCACTCCAGCAGAAAAAACATACAGGGGTGAAGGACAAAATTAAAAACAATGTTTTTAATTGTAATGAGATATATGATGAAGAGTGTAGTGTAGGTTTCAATGACACAATTATGTACACATGTATGAAACTAAGACATTGTAGAGGTTTGTGTGCAGCCTCAAGACCTGCCTTTAACACATCATGACAAACGATAACTTAAAAAAATATACATTTAATCTAAAAAATTATAAAAAGATATAGCTGTTTGACACAGTTATAGTGCAAATATTAAAAAACAAAAACAGAGTTTGATTCAAGTATCTGTCATTGGTTGATCTAAAGTTGTCATTTGTCATTTGTCCACAGCCATTGACCCACTGGGTCCTGACCAGCCGTTGAGAACCACTGACCCAAAGACTTGTAAACCTGATAAATGTTGAGGCAGGTAAACACAACCGAGTTATTCACTTAGACATTCTGGGATGTAGCCAGAGGAAGAAATATTAGGTCTAGTTCTATTATCTTTACGGCTACAAGTACAAATGTTACAATCCAGAGAACACGGTACATGTCTGCCAACAAGCCGCCTCACAAACGCCAAGTGTCAGGCCTGGAGGAATGTAAACAGCAGGGAATGGACTCTAAATGACTTCCATCCTACGCTTTGGCCCCTTTCAGGCCCCTGAAACCCGACCCAGTCCATTTGATTACAAACCTGTTTCTTACTATGTCCACATGCACACCAGGCGTAGCGTTTCCCAGCTTTCAACTTCACTCTGCAGGGTAAACGGGCGGCAGCGATGACTTCAGTGGACTGGGGACGGTGCTGCACCTACAAACAAAACACACAGCACATTTGTTACTATTCCTTTAAAATTATTTCCAGTAAATAAAATTAGGCCACGGCAAATCTCATAATCACGAATCCAGCTTTATAGGAGATGTGAGCAATACAGTGCAACGCAAATGGCCACAAATAAAGAAGCCATAATTAACCAAACTGCTTTTTGGTTATATGTAACTTGCACATTATGAGCTAAATTGACCATTTAATCATATTGTCTGAGGATACTACTTGATAGCGTGAGATAAAGCTAAATTAAGAGAGGGATATGGAGACTTTGGCTACATCTTGTGGCCAAAGCATGTACTACAAATCACAGCAATGTAGGCTACACTAAAATGTACAGTAATGTCTAAACATTAGAAACACAAGAATGCAAGAAAAAAATACATGTTTCTTCCTAAGTGTTGCCATCAGCTGACATTCTGTTTAAAGGCGTTTTTTTAATAGTATAGGCCAATAATTTTGAGTGTCAAACCATAACATGCAGCACTATGAGATCTTACATTGGAGAGATAAAGAGATGTTTTTACATAATTTTCACAAAGTTTTGCTTTATACAATGAACTCCACTCTGAGTCTCAGTCGACAGCATAGACTGTACAAATGTCGACAGGTGCAGTCACTGAACGGTGTGAAGGGTCAGTCAGAAGGTGTGTTTGGGCGTGTTAATCGTTTGCAGTGATTATAGAAAGGCAAACTCTGCATGCTCCTAATTTACAGCATTATGGATTTTTAAAAAACAAATATATACGTTTTTAGTTAAAGATATAGTTAAATATAATAGGGATTTCCTTAAATTGTAAGCATTTAAGCCCGAGTCTGACCGTGGAGGAGGAAGCAGGCAGAATCAACTGAGGTCGTCTGAAGGTTTGGAGGCATCCTCTCCGCAGCGCCGCGATAAAACACCCCGCGTTCATTTGTGTCCGCAGATTTTACAGTTTCAGGAGTAAGATTCTAGAGATAAAAAGAGCAACAAAGGTGAAAGTCCCGAATACAGACGTCTCGCAGCGTTGAACTTACACAAGCAACAACGCAACATGGCCTGCCCCCTGCTGCGTCACAGCGCGTGATTGGCCACTGAGTCCTAAGCCCCGCCCACAGAAGTTCGGCTGCTCTTAAGAGTACAGTCTATGGTGGTCTGGTCTGAAGTAGAGATGACCGTCGGAACCATTGAAGTATATACACTGAAACTAAGGGGGGTAAAGACTGGTCTGGAACAGTTTTGGATTTGTGTCATGGATTGGAGGAAGAGGTTAAACAGTTACCAGAGCACTTCAATCAAACATAATTATATCAACTCAAATCTTTGCTGAATCCTCATCCTCCATAATAGTTCCTATGATCCTTTATCCCAAAAAGTTGAGAGATGGAGGAATGCTTTCCTTCAATGAAATGTGGATAATGTGCTTTTACATGTAGAATATATGTAGCCCACAGCACAGGGCCAAACTTCATGAGGGTTAAATCCAAAAAGAATGACACAGAAATATGCATTTATTAACAAAAAAGATGTCTTATTCAAGCCTTTAATTTTTACACACAAAAATATCAAAATACTTTACAGGGATTTTAATTAATATTTGTCAAATTAGTTTTGATCAATTCTCTTAAAACAATACACTGTACAATGACAACGTGCTTGTCCTTTTAAATTCAGTGCTCATTTCTAGACTTTTCAGGGAACAATGCATTGAAAACTATGCATAGTTTTACTTGGTAATTAGCAGTACATTTGCGAGACTTCACTGCATTTCATGCAATTCATATCCCATTATTTAACTCGCAACCAACAAACCTTCGTTCAGGTGCTTATGTCTTAATACATAAAAAGATACACAGTACAACATTCAGAACATGGATTTTTCTTGGTCGCCCAACTTCAAAGTTAAAAAAAACAAACACGTATACAACTTTTATCAAACAAAATTGGAAAAGGGACTAAAATGATTTACATTTGGGCCCAAATGCCCCAGTGCAACATAAAGAAACGCTTCAGAGACCAGTGGCACCCTTCAGCCAAAGTCTAGGACCTGGTCCAGTCTGGACTCAAATAACACTTGATAAACTGCAGATCTTCATCTGGAGTCGTGTCAACAAGGTGGCTCATGTCTTTCATATAATTTACATCTGTCTTTGCTACAGTATTTATGACCAACAAATGAGCTGCTTTAGCCTACAATCACTATTTAACACAATCAGCCTTATTATGTCACATGTATGGGAAACTGAAAAGAGTTACTATTGATTAAATGTTTTTGTGAGTGACCTACTATTTGTTAGTAAAACTGTGATAGTGAAACTGGTGGATAAGCTTATTACAGACTATGATCCTGCAGTAAAAGTCAATATAAATAAAACGACCGGTCACTGCCCTCGCTCTGTTACAGCTAAACTAAGGATTATACATGTTATTATTACATCTCCTATGTCTGTAAAGTTCCATTATGTCCTTGTTTCTCACTTCTCTGAAGCACAAACAACAAAAGAATCTGAACACAAAGAAGTACGATAAAAAGATCTGACACTTTAGTTACCACTAGAGTCACATTTTCTGCAGAAATGATCAATATCTATCAAAAGTAGAAACAGTTATAGAAGAGTCCTCCATGTCCCAAAGATAAAAACACTATCAAGAAAGACAACAATAGGAGGCCTCTGGCCTCACCCTCTTCTCTGTATATTACATTATTAAGGCATTGTCAATCCAGTATTGCTAAAAGAACAGCTATTTGGAGGACATTAAAAGTATGAAGTATGAAATGATGTGAGAGTTTTCGGGACCGAGTGCAAAATACTCATGATGAGAAACCATTCAGTCCCTAATGGCCTAGTGAGTACCAAGCACCTTTTTAAGGTGCATTTTCAATGGCTAATTTGCTTTGTTAGTATCTAACATGCAAAGTGCGAAATTTATCATAAAGAAAATAATTAATTTTTAACTTAGTCCCCAAGCGTTTGGTTTTGTCTGCATAATCTCGATAGCAACTGGAAAGATAAAAAGTCTTATAAACTCTTGTGATCTATGGAATTAAACAGTTGATTGACTTAAAATGTGCCATGTTTTTGACACATGGTTTGAATGCTATTTTTACACTCAGAGTAAATGCATAAACAACTATTACAGTTTAAGTGGGTATCTCTATCCAGTGAAGGCTATTTTGGTAATGAATAGTCACAAATATGAACCACAGCTGTCTACAATGGAATATAATGTATCATAAAGGTAGAGAGTTCTGAGGTAATAACTATCTTCAGGTAAAAATGTCACTAACCACAAACATGAAAATAAAAGAACCTTCACATCTTCCAACGGTGTGAGGCTGAAACTTAAACAAATAGACACTACAAGGAGGCAAAATATTGAGGAAGACGGTAAGTGTTTGCAAGAGGCGGCAGAAAACTGTATACAGAGACCGGGTCCAGCCAAGAGCAAATCCGTGAACGGTCGGTGCTCGAGTCAGACCCAAAGAGTTCACACTTCAACCAAAAGCCAGGGGGCGCTATTGGCCGAGCTCACAATATAGTGCAATTTAAAAAAGAGACCACTATTCATGCTCTCTGAAAGCTGCCTAAACAAGAAAACAAAACAAAACAAAAAACTATGAGAAGACCCTCAGATATAAGAACTAAATGTCACAAGATGAAAAGTCCATTCGTTGTACATTCATAGAGGCTGAAGAGACGAAAAAAGAGGACCTCATTTTAATCAAGCTGCTCGTGTGAAGAGTTGTCAGCCATTTTTGTCTCCACCTTTTTCTCCTGGACCCTGAAAACACAAGATCGGAGTTTATCAAATGTTTTTTATTTATTTAAAGAAAGAAAGAAAGAAATCCACACAATATCACAGCGCCTCTCTTCAACAAGAACAACATTTGCAGAAGATATCAAGCGTCAATAGCGCAGATGGTAGAGCGGGTGATCTTATAACTGAGAAGTTGGTGGTCATTGTGTCCCTGGGCAAGACACTTGACCTACCGCCTGAATGAATGTAGTGTGGGCGCAGATTGGCAGCCTCGCTTAGCCTCGTGTGTGGAGTGAATGAATAAAGACTACAGTGTAGCGCTTTGAGAAACTTGTCAACACAGGTTTGTATCATTACGAAGAGTATGATAGAAAATAAAGTCATTTAATATTGACTAAAACATGAAAAACAAGACTAAATCAATATGCAACACATCCCCACATCACTTTTAAGGCGCGTTATCAGTCCTTATGTGTGACCCACCCCAGTCTTGTGAAACAGGCTGTCCTGCAGACCGAAGAGGCTGCCCCCTGTCCCGTCTGTAGAGGGGAGGCGGAGGACAGCAGGTTTGGAGACTGAGAGATGAGGGGGAGTTCGGGTTGGAGGAGAGCGCTCCGGCCAGGCGCTGTAGCTCCCTTTGTCTCTGCTGCTGCAACATCTGGCACACCAGCACCTGCTGCTCCTGGGACAAAGAAAGACAGTGATGTGAGGGTGAGATTTTGAGAAATACAAATGTATTCATTAATACTAATCATGTAAATCTTTTCATGAGTTCTATTTAGTAAAAAAAAAAAGTGAAAGGAAGAAAGGAATGACAGTAAATTACATCTAAGGAGAACTTTCATCCGTCAAATAACAATGTCAGTGGGCGGTTTATTAGGGGTATATTTCAGAGGAAGCTCATTTGAAAGACAATAATCAACAGATTCCAAAACAAAAACCGCTACGTCTCTATCTCTTAAGGTTTCAACATTGTTAATAATTTTGCAATTATAAGCAATTCTAATTTATGCAGCATTTTATGCTGATGTACAAACGTGACTGATTTTCACCGCCATGTTTCTCAGCTCCTCTGAAGCCTGGGAACTTAAAGGGATATTTTTTTCTTCAGGATTTTTGACATAGGGCCTCATTTCCTAGTTATCCAGAGCGTTGTTGATGTCTGGAGATATTTTTTCTTAAATTCATGCAGTTCTTATATTTGAAATGCTTAGTGGCGCTAGACTAGGGCAAGGCTAAAGCATTTCTATGGTATCAGTTAGCCTGCATTAAAAACAGTCTGACCCGCTCCACAGTGCACCTGAGGTAGGGCTGGGCGATATGGCCAAAAAGTAAAATCTCGATTTTTGTACTCAGTTTGGACGATTACGATTTTAATCGATTTTATTGGGAATAAACTTAAGTAAAAATAATACTTCCCATACACTGCCAACCTAATAGAAGTTGTTGTAATTGCAATAACATTGTATGCATGATATCTATGTAAACAGTAAATGAAGATATTTGAGAGGACTTGTTCTGATAAGACGTGATGGAGATACTGCCTACACTGTTTGAAAGGCCTAAATTGCAGTGTACCACTACACTTATCAGTCTAGTTTCAGGATGTATAGGAGGTGGAAAAATGTCGTTACTGGTGTGAAGTTTTGAGACGTCAGAAACTGTTGAAGCTGCTGCTGTTGCTGCTGCTCCAGGAGGAGCTGCTTCTGCTGCTCAGACAGAAGACACGACCTGCAACAGACACAAAGATTAAGATTAATCATTCTGCAGAGAATTAGGTTACACAGTTTAACTAAAGATTCTTGGACTGTACACTACATCTTGTTTGTTTTTTCTAGATCCTTTTTTTAACGCATGGTTCCTTTTTTTTTTAAATAACCGCTCTGTATTAAAATGCTTACGTTATGAATGTGTTTTCATCAAGCATAGTGTAGTATAGTAGCACAATTAACACCCGTTTACTTTTCTAATCTATGTACATACCAGTTCATACAACCGTGCCCGCCCTTCTCTGTTTGAAATGCATTCAATAGACTTTTCAAAAATAAACATTCTATTTAAAATATAGTGAAAGAACATAAAAGACACTTGAAAATGTGACCAAATACTTTTAGAACTGAGTTACCACATGATCCGTCATCAATCTTTGAAACTAGTAATAAATCATTTTAGAAAAGCCTACGGGAAAATGAGATGTCTCTGGAACTAAAACTGTATTCCCAATGTTGTGCTCCATAGAAGGATACAGCAGATATGAAAAGTATCAATCTTCCTCTTTCCTCCTAAAACTCATGGTTAATTGGAGAAGGAAATGCAGTGATGTTTGATTGTTTGTTGAGCTATATTGATTCCTCTCATAACAACAAAAATGATAAACAGTCCTACAAAAGACAAAAGGTTACGAAAGATTCCCATATTAAAGTGCGTGTGCTACATACGGGCTGGCGCTCTTGGGCATCTGAAAGCTCTGCGCCAGTGCTTGAGGGTTGAGCAGCGGAGGCTGGGGGCGCAGTGCCGGGAGTGTGGGCTGGGGAACGCAGTGGACCGGAGACTGAATCACGCCGTTTAAACTGCCCAGGACCCCATTCATGTTGAGCTGCGGACTTCCCGTTAAAGAAGCCATGAGGCCGCCCACCGCAGGAAGACTACAGCCCCCGGACTGGTTCAAGGTCCCCAAACCGTCACTGAGACCGCGGCTGAGACCGTTGAGGAGCGTCTGACCGAAGGAGGCGGGGCTCTGCTGGGGCGGGGGCGTGCTATGGAAGGAGAGGGAGGAGCTACTGCCGGACGGACTGCCAGAGTGGAGCTCCTACAGAGGATAGAGAAGTGCATACATTTAAATCATACATACATTTATTATGATTATTATGATTATTATATACCTAGTACAATATTAGATAGTATAATTAACACTTTCAATACGGCCCGGTAAGTCTATGTAGTTACTGTAGTACATCCTAGACATCTACATTTATGGTATCTATCATGGTACATCAATGGTACGTCACAGTTGATATGTACCATAGATGTACCACTGTAACTACTGTAACTGTGAAGTACCATTTAAAGTACCATGATGCTATGTACCACTGTAGTTGTCTAGGATGTACTACAGTAACTACACAAACTTACCAGGCCGTGTTGTAAAGTGTTACCTTATTTTGTTATTGTCTCTATAAGTTTTGTATCTGTGTCACTTCCATCTGTTGTCCTGTATTTGCCCTTAGTGTCTTGCCCAAGGACACAGTAACACTGTGCTTCCTACAGTCGACCCCAGGGCAGCAGTGGCTACACACACCGAGTATGGATTGAATTAATGAAAATGACTTATTGTGAAACACTTTGTGACCTAAGTCTCTGAAATAAGAAACACAAATACATTTCCTTTATTGATAATTAGTAAATAGTCCCAATCCTGAAAACTGTGGCTGAAACCGTTTGTTGAAATAAACCAGGTCAAATCCAGGACTTTTTCACAAGATGCATTTGGATATGCGCCTGGGAAATGGTGCAAACTTTCACATTTTATAAAGTACTACAGTACATTGAAGTCCTACTTTAGACACATGTTTATAAATATCAACAGTTTCTATGGTTTTCTCACCTCGGAAGAGGTAACAAACGAGGTGTCATTCAGGAAGCAGCTTTTTGACAGAGGACTCTTATTGGAGCTGAGAGTGTCTGATGAGAACAGAGAAGCACACAGACGGTATCAGGTACAATTCAACACACACATTGCATTTGATACAGAGGCATGCTGTAGGTTTCAAGCCAAGAGAATAATAAAGAGTGCAAAGCAAAGTAGGTCAATTTGTGGCATTGGTTGACAGCAAGGTGCCCTTAAAAATGTCTTGCATTTGAGTAAAAACATCTTAGTTACTTGAGCAAACATTTAATGTTAATCTTAAAATGTAAAAAAGATACAAATATAAGGGGTCTAAATCAGATGACAAGATAGATATCGTAAATATAAACTTGACTGTAGACAGCTGCTCTCACTCACACAGCACACAAATGATTTACTAAAAGCATTATACAAATAAAATGTATTATTACTAAACTATGATTAGAAACATTTTTATTCACCTTACAGATTCTTTTAATATACTGTATATTGGTCAATTTAGGTGAAGATAAAAGTCGGGGAAAAGTATGCCAAATTTATGAGCAACGAATGCAATATGCCTATGTGATGGCAGCGCACATTAATAATTGACAGTGAGTCTGGGAGTGCGACCTCACATGAACTATATCTGTCTGAGGACGTGACGTGAGCGGTTTTCTGTGGCGCGTGGTCTGACCTTGTGAGGCGCACAGGAAGCCGACGGGGCCAGAGCAGTGCAGAGAGCCCGGGGCAGTGCTGTGGGCCTGTGGAGGGAAGGACACGGCCAGCTCTGTGTTCAGCAGCTGCAGACGCTCTCTTTTGGCCGAGAGGCTGAGGATCTGGTCCTGGAGATGCTGGTTCTCTTGCTGCAGCGAGTGGAGCGACTGCAGCATCTCCACAACTGCATCAGACAAAACAGAGGTGCAACAGTTAAAGCATGTGCTACAGCCCTGAGTTTCAAACACTGTGCCTTCAAGGATTGTCTGGTTTACCTTGAAAATAGGGGTGTAATGTAATGTATGTATGTACGTATGTATGTATGTATGAAAAGCATTATTGCCTGAAATGTAATGGTTTATATCGTGAGCTATTATACTTACACATTTTCTACCTATTGTGAGGTGTTTTTGTCTGCATAACAGGGTGGTATGTTTTGTTTTAATATGAGTGTAAGTGCAGAACAGAGACTGTTTAGCGTGGGCTAACTAAAGCTTGTTCGTTAGCAATTTGGCTGGGTTTTTGGAGCCAGCTCCTATATACTGGGTGAAAATTAAACTAAAGTAGTGAATATAAAAATAGGGCGATGAAGAGCGTATTAAGACAAACACGTGAAGGTAAGAATGACAAGCCTGTGCGCATAATGATTAAAGAGGCAAAAATCTTTAAAGCAGTAACTAAGTAACTCATGCCCCTAGAGGCCTTAAGCGACACTGCAAGTGTCGTAGCATGTTGCGTTTTTTTTTTACTCATTAATTGTTCGTGAGAGTAAATACTACGCTGACAGAAAAGACAAAGGGAGAGAGGGATATTATACACCCAATAACACAATGGAGATATTTTTTCACTCAAACTTGGCTGTAAACATTGCTAAAGTGCTAGCCTGCAGTTAGCTTTGCCCGTTAGCCTGTTAGCTTCTTCTTCGTGATTCTATTAGTGTGTATTGCGCCTCCGACCCGGTGGCAGGGAAACTGCAAAGGTGGTTTTCTGGACAGCGACACCGGGGGGAGATGAAAGACCCCCCAATCATCCCATTAACACTTGTATTACCCCAGAGGGACTACGGAAAGGATTTATTAAGGTAAACAAGTTACTTAGTTCTTCTTTAAATGGAAAGACCATTACAGCAAGGAGCTTTCTGGAGCCTGCCCCATTTCCTAATACAAGGCTTCCCTTAGCTATAGCCATGCTACGTCCATGTTTTTCACAGTCTACAGTGCAGAATCTTGTGTTTTTCATAAGATGTGAAATCCGAATGTTTTATATCAATTTTAGACCTCTCTATCATGCTATATCGTGATCGTAACATAGCATATGTTCTAATGTCACCAAACAATGAGTTATTCATGAATCATAAATACTGTAGCATGAAAAATGTTTAAACAGACTACATTCCTGCATGGCAACGGCACAGCAACAGACGCCAAATGAGTGTCAACTTTGAGCTTTACCACTCTGTCAGGATGTTGAGTGTTCTGTTTAGGATGAAATGTGCATGTACGCTCTATACCCCAACTTGAAAACAAATAAAACTTCACTCAACAGAATCACAAAATCATTTCATTGAATAGCTTGTCCTCATTGTCGGCCCTAGTCACACTTTAGAACTGGAAAAGTTAGCAAACCAACCACCGCTGCCTCCTACAAAGAGCCAGAGACAGCTCAGACCAACACAAGACATCAGCTGCATTTCACGCCATGTTTTATTTTTAATGTGGCGTGAAATGCAAAATTAAGACATAATGAAATCATGACTGAACAACAAAGTGTAAAACCGGGGCTAAAAATAAGAAACATGTTCAGACTTCAGACTTCAGCTCCACCAATGTTTGCCCAAAGGCACTTATGGCTGCTCCCTTTTATGGACTGCCAAATCCAACCATTCGGCAAAGCAGGTTAAACAAAGACAGGATAACTCAAACTACTTTGAATTTCCTGTCACATACTGAGCGTTTATAGCATGTCCATAATCACATTGTATTAAGGCAAACAGCTAAGAAAATGCAATAACGTTGTTGTTTTCTATCTTTGATGTTATCTTGACATTTGGGCCTATTTTATGAACTCCTAAAAGAGAACCGCATGTAAAGGTTAGAAGATTGATTGAACACCATAATATTTTCACTCAGCATTATCCTTCCATTCGTCATAGTAGCTTGTGTTGAGTAGAAACAGGAAGTGGGTGAAGCGTGTCACAGAGTTACAAGCAGCTCCAGTGACCGTCTGCCTCTCTTTCTCTCTGTCTCCCACAGGTGTTTATAGTTACTACGGTTGCTGGGGCCCGAGCTGGGGTTAACTCAGACCAGAGACGCAGTGGTCACCAAACCTGTCTGATGACTAAATAACACTGTATGCTGGTGCTACGAATGCTGTCAAAACACTTTTTACTCGAATTTCTCACGAAGATCATGACTCTGGTGTTATCTCTTTAGTCTCAATACATTAGAAAGTATAGAGCAAAGAAGTGCGAGACAGCAAATGAAAATGGACCTATTTTTGGACAAATACATTTCAAATCTGATCTTGTTTATCGTTCACATGATAATGTTGTTGTTTCATTTACCAGTGGCACGTGCAAAAGTGGATAAACAAGAGAGTCATTTATGCATTCTTTAGCCATGCCGTGTCCTCTCAATTACCTATCAGCCCTAAACCTGTAATACTGACAATTACAAATGGTAAACTAGTTACAACATGCCCACAAATAGCTACTGCTTGCCGTCGTTATTTAGTCTTGATAAATGACCCTCAAAGAGCACAATAGCAAATGTACCTGTATTGTACCAAATGTGTCCTCAAAAATACGAGTATAAAGCAAAATTCTAGGTGTGTGTGTATTTCAGAACAACAGGATCATTTATTTTCCTGTCAATTTCCCCCATCATAAAGTATAGTGTCCCATAGTGTAGTTTAAAAAAAATTGACTTTTCCACAGTCGAACCATACATATTTTTACTGCCCTGGCTTTTTAACGCACTACACTATGTAGGGTAATAATACATGTACTTTAAAAATAAAAAAAGGAAGGAAGGAAAATTGTACACAAATTAATATTATACTGAGGATGGTAATGACAACTGGGAAGTAGCAAGACCACGGAGTATAATATGTATTTTAATGTGCCTCTTTAACATAAAACTAGTGACTTTCGCATTTTGTTACTTGCTTTGTACTAGACATCTTCGTTTCCGTTTATTATATGAACATTTCAAACAGTGCTTTGTAAGTTTGGTCTGTGTTAAAATAGCCGCTTTGAAGTAACAGGTCAGATCAAAATATGATGCAGCTAATTGTATGATTGATATTGTAAGTACAATTGGACATTTCTACACAAGTGGATATAAGCCATTTCTTTTGCTGTTGTTTCTTTATTGTTGTTTTGTTCCCTTTGCACTATGTTCCTTGTACTATTGTGAAGTGAGAGCTTTTTTGTATTGATTTCGGGGGTGCGCTCATAAGCTTTTGCTTCGGCCCACTCCTTTTGAGCAATTTGTTAACTGCTCAAATAAACTCACTAAACTAAAAGCTCATGACAAGTCTCAGCCTTGCATACGCCCAAACTCTTCTCATTTATTTTATTGAATTTGTATGGAGCAGTGGGTCCAGTGTGGCCAGTATCAGATCTGCACCCCCTCCCCCCCAAAACACCTCTCTCTCATCTGCAAACACTCGCCACGCGGCACCAGCGCACGAGGGAGAGGCTAAAAGGCGCTTCGACTGTTTGTATCTTTGAGTCACTTTGAGCTCCAAGAACTGCACTGATTGAATGTTTGTACGAAATATGTTGGATTACGAGGGCAGAAACACAAAGAATTTATATAAACATCTTTTGGGACAGATCAGAGTGTTTTTTTTTTTCAGGCAAGAAAATGATGTTGTCTATAAACCACCCACTGCATTTTCTCCAGTTCGGCTTTACCCAAATCTAAAAGCTTCTCGATTGGAGCTCACAGCCTCTAGGCCAGAGTAACACCTCATTTGAAAGTGAAGACCTGCAAAACAAATTAAGCTTCTTTTCTTCACTTTTATATTTGAATAAAACTGGAGAAAATGTGCTCAGTTAAGATGGGGGTTAAGGGGTTAAAGTGATTGAAGTAGTTTTTTGTTTTTATAATATCTTAGGATTTTACATTCTATTGCAGTGACAGTTGATATTCTAGCATTTTTAGTCAAGACCACTCAAAAATGAAAAAGGCCCCGACTAAGTCAAGCTGTCCCTCCCATGAGTAATGCTCCATCCCTCTATACCCCTCCACATACTTCAGGTAATCCATTCATGCCCACTCTGAAACTGACTGATTACTCACTGTTCACTCCCATCTCTCCGTTGCCGTGTTTCTCGAGTAGGAGCTCGATGTGGGCACTGGCCTGTGGGACGTTTTCGGGACGCGCTCTGGATCCTGCCCCTAAACCATCTCTGTGTTCGAACAGCAGAGGAAGACAGCTCATCGGAGACCTGGGCAGGGAGGAGGCAGAGTGGGAGAGTGGGGGAGTAAGAACACATTTTGTTTTTCAATACATCCGGACAAGACATTTAAAAATGGCGACAAAGACAATAGAAGAAGATAACTCGAACTGGAACACTTGGAAGATATTGGAGTTTTTGTAATAACAAGACAAACCCATTAGTCTTTAGCATTTTTGTGTGGGAGAATTCAGCCCCGATGATTTAACTCAGTTCGGGGTGCGGCTCCATTTGCTGTAGTACTGCATTTGCTGGGAAAGTATTAATGTTGGTCTTTTATTAACCTCTTACACTCGGCCTTAACCGAGCACATTTTCTCCAGTTCCAAGTTCCAAGTCTAGTTACACAAAATGAAACATGTAGATTTTCTAACTATACTTGGATCGTGTAACGTTTCACGTAACTGTATTTAAATAGGGAAAACGTGGAACAGCTTGTTAGCTTCTAACTTCACTCCAGTTTGGGGCTATACCTTTGCTGGGAGAGGCTAAATGCTAACAACATTTGAGTGACTGAGCGCATGCACAAGACCAGTTCTACTGGTTTGAATAGTTGATTAGGCTGATTAGGCTACATAAATGCAAAGGTAAATCCAAAAGCCTTAAGAATGTATATTTTTCTTATTGTATTATTACTCAGTTTGATGGGATGATGAGGTAAGCATCAATTAGAGGCAAGTATCAATAAAGTGGAAATTGTAGGTTCTAAGATATAAGTCACATAGGAATAACAGGGATAATTGCATAGTCCAAGAGCAGCACTGGGATTTGCTCATGGTTCTTATGTACTGTGTGGTTGCAAGGTGACAGCTATGAAATGTTTACCTTCCTGTGCCCATTGTTAAAAAACCTCACTCTTCTCGGTTCACGCCCCGTTTAGACTGGTTGTATGAAAACCATTAAGGCAGCATAGAAAATGAAAACAACAAAAAAAGCAAAAGTGACTTCTACTTACTGCGAGGAAAGACTTTCTCTCGGCGAATTGCCTTGACACGGGAAGCGGCAGTCATCGAGTTCAGGCTCTGAAAGGAACACTCGTATATAGGACAGTGTGCCAAATTCATCCAAAGTTTTCCTAATCCTATTTTTCACCGACATAAAAGGCTGTTCTGTTGGGACAAGCCTCGCCCCATCAGCCTCATTTCCTAAACAAATTGAAACCGTCCCGTACCTGGCAGAGAGGTGTGGGTTTGGCTCAGCAGCGGCGGCAGCGTGGAGGCTGAGGACAGACAGCTGGAGAAAGGCTGAGACGAGGCCAGACTGTAGGAGGTGCTGGAGACCGGATGCACCTATGATGAAACAAAAAAACAAACCCGCAACTACCATAAACGGCCACAGAATTTAGAAGCAATGATCACTCTCTGTGTTTCCAGCGGGGATGAAACAACACTGTACTTTTCACTGAATTAAAGGCCTTTTAAAATGATTGTGGTCAGGCAGTGTATGATTCCCATGTCATTGAAGCAAAAGTTCTCAATTAGTCATCATCTGGACTGTCAGAGAATTTAACCCCTTAACCCCCGCCTTAACTCCAGTTCGACTCCAAATCTAAGAGCTTCTTGAAAAAAAGTGTCAAAAATAGGATAGAAAAGTGACCAAAAAGCCCCAAAAATATGACAAGGGCAAATCTTTGATCAGTTTTGTGGTTCAAATGGCCTGGCCTATACCCTGGCCTATAGGCTGTGAGCTCCAGTCAAGATACTTCATTTTTCATCCGATAAACCTCTTAGGACGACACAATGACACTGTGGTTAATGCTCTCATGCTGGATCTACGCACTCATCCTGAGGGGAGGAGCTAGACGTGCCCTTAGCCCTAACCGGTTGTTCACGCTAATCTGGTTAAACTACCTTTTGTCCTGATCTGGGATTGTATGAGGAGAAAAATGTCACCCAGTCCAGCTGACAACTTTGCCCTTGGCCCTGACTCTTAACCCCCACTTTAACCGAGCACATTTTCTCCTGTTCAAGCTTTTAGATTTGGGTAAAACTGAACTGGAGAAAATGTGCTTGGTTCAGGTGGGAGTTAAGAGGTTAAAGGGCTGTGGGTATAATAGCATTGAAATCTGTGCCACGTATTTACATTTGTATAACACACAAGTAAAAAAGAATTGAACGTTGTTGTGCATCGTTAGCACATCTGTAACACATGAATAATAACCGGGCTCATTAGGGGCGGCTTGGTCTCGGTTCGACTCAAATGCTATAAATGTCTCTCTATCTGGGCCTATTTATAGACACACACGGCTAGTCAGAACAAAGCTACGGGAAACGGCGCTATCTGAAGTGTGACTGAAAATACCTGAGAGCTGGAGACAGCGTTGACAGCTGGGAGGGAGAGTGACGGGGCGTGGGACGAGAGCAGCCCTGTGGAGAGGGGGCGCTGCAGACGCCCGCTGCCAGAGACAAAGAGGAGCTGCAGACCCCCCCACCCAGAGCCAGGGGGGCAGTGGAGACCACGCAGCCCAAGGAGAGCGGCTCCTTCAGACTGGAGTAGATACCTGTAAAGAAGCACGAGAAGTTACAGCGCACAAGACATCCTTATAGATAAGACAATATGGCAAAACATATCACAATTTTGATTTTATCCCGATTCATGGACACTTGTTGATGACGTCATGTGTCGGACGGATGTGACCTGGCTGTTCAGACAGAAGTTGTACTGCAAAACATCAGATGCGTAGCGGATTCAGGCGCACATACAAATGGGAAAAATCTGATCTGTCACTGTGTTGTTTAGACTGTCATGAAAAGATCAGATCCAGGTTGCATAGGGGCAGGACAATCACATTAGGGTCACTTTAAGCCAGCAGTCTGAATATAGCATTAGTTTACACCACCTTTAATATGACACATTAGACACAATTTTGCTGAAAACATTGCTGCAACACAATTATATTAAAGATTCTGCTAAGACTGTACCCATCTTTCTTTAGTTTGTCCATTTTTGCTTATAGTTTCACTTCCTTATTGGACACTGACCATGTTAACCTCTATCTGTCACTTCTTGTCAGCAGCTTAAAAAGAAAAACAACTTTTCTGCCCAACATTTTGTCCTCAAAATTGCTGCTTCACCAGAAATAAAATGATGATTATGCAACTGATGAACTTGCAACTGAGGTTATACATCTAAATGAGTCATATTTTCAAAAGCATTAAAACCTGTCATATGCACTTTAAAGCTTTCTGCTTCTTCTAGAGGTCGGCCAATAGTCAGCCTGTCACGATGGCTAAATTGAAGTTCAATATATTAAGGCAGGAAATTGAGGTGATAAATGGTATTACTGACTCTAAAGATACACTGTCAACTCTAAAGCATAAAAATGTCAGAAAACCTTTGTGCTAAAAGTGCATAATCATATCCTATAATACTACCACGCTGCAATAAACATGAAATATAATGTAACCCAATTTGCTTGAGTAAAGAATCAAGTTTTACAGAGAAAAAATAGGAGGAAAATGCTAATAAATACAGACAATAAATATTGAGCCCAAAAATCTGTTTTATTGAACGATAACTCGATATAGTCATTATTGTGACAGCCCTAGCCAATAGTGAAGTGGATGGGGAAATGTAGGGGTAAGTGTCCATGTTTGAGCCGAGTACTACATTATAATAAGTACAATTATATATGACTATTGGATATAAGAGTGTCATATTGTTCATCTCTATTGTGAATTGGTGGGGAAATCTGCCCCATAATCTAAGGGGAGTTGGTTTGAACCTCAGCCAAGTGTATACTGTCAATACACCCACGCATTGCCTACTATAGACACAGAGTAAATGGTGCTATGAAGGCCACCACCAGGGTGAAAAGAAAGAGTGTAGTGGTGAAAAGCAGATTGTGCATATTTTTTTGGTTACTTACTTTACCATTACTTTTAGATCAACCAACTTCCCAATACTACGTTACATATTAATATAGCAGGATCTTGCATTTGCACTGAACAGTGTTTGCAGTTTGAAGCCTGTGTAGAAGAAGCTCAGAAAAACTCAAAACCAGTATCTGGGAAAATATCACTGACCCATACAAAAGAAAAAATAATGTACATTTTAGATAAAAATGTCTAGACAATGTTAAAAGACTTGTTATGAAAAAACACTGAAAAGTCAAGCAGAGTGCAAACCATAAACAACACGGCCTTTGTAGTACAGGAAGCTGAAGGATTACCACACACACCCACTCACTTGCAGCAGTAAGAAGTATTTAAACCCTTCTGGATACCATGTTTATGCATGTTTGCCAGATTTAAATGTTAATAATAGGCTATCAAATACTTTAATTTAAGTGAATACAACGCAGAAGTGCTAATATATTTCAGACATGGTTAAAAGCTACTTGGGCAATGTAATTGTGTCACAATGTAGGGGGAATTTATTTTGGGGATATATCTTACGGCAATTGCGATTGGATCCACACTGTTTAATAATCTGTAGTCAGATCACAGTGCACATTTTAACCATGTAGTTAGACCTGTGGATTTGTGTTTTCCAGCAAACCATGAGCACAATAACAACTGTTCCGGATGTTACAGCCTTGTTATTGTTCCCGCCTTCTCTTCTGTGCAATGCAATGTGCTTTATATTTGTATGCGCACTCCGGTTGGTGATCCAAGGAACCCGTCTCTCCCCGGATTGGCCCGGTCTGCTTCTGCTCCTCCAATCTGGGACTTCGACACCTGTGCGCCGCGCCCAATAAAACTGCCTGTTCATCAATGGCTTGGAGTCCAGCGCGCCACCCGTTCTGTCGTGTCTTTAGTTGTGTTGTCAATAGGCGAGCCAATTTTAGTGACTTTAGTTTTGTTAAGACACTTGTTTGTTTGGTTGTTCCTTTATCGTTAACTTTGGTTCTTTTGTTAAAGGAGCTGTGTTAGTTATTTTCAGTTAATTAGAGTAATTATTGGGTTATTATCTGTTATCTCTTTTTGCTGTAATTGTTTTTCCTTTATACATTTTTCTTTAGTTGTTAACATTTATATCCTTTTGGGACACCCTTCGTTCATCATTTACCTATTTTGTTAAAATAACTCTTAACCCCACCTGAACCGAGCACACATTCTCCAGTCTGGTGTCACCCAAATCTCAAAGCTTCTTGAAAAAAGTGTTAAAATAGCGACAAAAATAAGACGAAAAAGTGATGAAAACGCGCCAAAAACAGAGCAACAGAGAATGACAGAAAATTACAAAAATGTGACGAATACACGGATGAAAATGCAACAAAAAAGCGATGAAAAAGTGACACAAATGTGGGACAAAAAAAAAAAAAAAAAAGCCAAAAATTGAGCAACAAAAAATGAAAAAACCCAACAAAAAAAAAAAAAAAAAAAAGTAGAAAAAAAAAAACAATAGATAGTGTAGGTCTTTAATAAGGGTACCTGCAAGCTGTATGTATGTTTGGTAAGAACTGAAAAATCACTGAAAAAAAATTAAATACTGAGATAGCATTAGCAAAATGATACCGTCTCACACGTGTCAGTCACCAAAAGACCGCAGATGGTAGCATTAGGAATAATACTTAGAGCACTTCGACGTCGAAGTGCTCCTTTGGTATTAATACGCCTGACAATATAGTACCCCTTTTATCCGCTGTTTAATTTTGTGTAACTACACTTGGATCGTGTAACTACTCAAGTAACCGTATTTAAACAGGGAAAACGTGGAAGAGCTTGGTCGCTTTAACTTCATGGCCCCATAGAGGAGAGGAGGAGAAGCTAAATGCTAACAACATGTTCGGTGTTTTTGCGTGGCTGAGCGCACGCGTAAAGACCAGACAGGCACGCATCAACTCATCTAAGCTAAAGTAAGAACATATCTCAGTATGGAAAAACGGTGGCCTGTTCTTTTAAGGGCGGGAGTTCAGAGGTTAAACTTACAACTTTATTCCCATTTTACATCTTGGTGTCAGTGTTGCTTCCTTTCCCCTAGCGAATCCATCTGAGGTCGTAACATTAACTATGATAAAAGGCACTTAAAATTATATATAAATATGTAGAACAAAACAAAATCCAGAAGGACAAACTTCACAGTGCTTTAGACTCACCAGTGCCTAGAAGTGAATTTCCTCGACTTGTGGAAAAGCTGCCGGCTGAAGTTGATGATGAGAAGGTGGAGGAGGATGTAACAGCAGCGGAGGTGGTCGTAGTCGCCTGGTAATGGACAAGTTCAAAGCCGGCGCAGTAGGGGGCGCCGTGTGGTGATGGTGGTGCTCCTCTTCTCCCCTCCGCTCCCTGTTTTTGCTGCCCTTCGGCCGTCCCGGGCCGTGGCGGCTCTTCTTGCTGCCTCTGTGCCTCCGTTCCCGTGGCAGCGACGGAGGGGGCGTGGCTTTGTCCTCTTTTTCTTTTCCTCTGCGTCCGCCTCTTCTAATATGGGCGGCGTGCTCAGCTGGGACACTTTGAGGGATTTGGAGGGCTTGTAGTCCACGGAGGAGGAGGAGATCTTGCGGATTTTGGTCGCAGACGACGACGTGATGCGCATGATGGAGCCGATGGTGGAGATGGTGACTTTGTTCTCGAACGGGCTCGAGTTGCGTTCGGACCGGTCGTGGCTCTGCGTGGCCGCTATAGGCCCGTCGGCAGGGGTCAAAGCAGGGGGTTTGTGATATTTCGAGTCCTCTTCTTCGTCGTCATCTTCATCGTCTTTGTCCCCTTTCTCCTCCTCCTCTTCATTCTCCTCCTCCTCCTCTTCCTCGCGCACGGCCGGTCTCCGGTGGCGCTCTTTTCGGTCCTCGCTGCTTTGGTGGTGGTCGTCCGCGCCCCGGCTGTGGTCGCGCTCGTGTCGCGAGGAAGAGGAGGAAAACTGGTGGAAGTCTTGGAGGAAGACAGCGAGCCACCTGCAACAGAAATAGGAAAGAAAAGAAACTAAACTGGGTCACTGTGGCGTCGCTATAATGCATTTATACTCATGGGTCAGTGTCTGTGCTGTATGTATATGGATTAATATAGACATCTTCTATTTCAATGCTGAAGGAAAACATTCATAGTTTCATTCAAGTTATTTATGACATAATGCAACAAATCTGAGCAGATATTATGGAATTTGAGTCCCCAGATTTGAGGGAAACTTAAAAGAAAATATGTTGATTTATTCACAATTACAAAGACATTTTCCATGATGTAAAAGTGGTCTATGTTTACATTATTTGGGAGGAACTCAAAATGATTGCCACATCCAATGACTAAAGCCGGTTTGGGAAAGAACATAAAGGGACTCTCTCCTACTCCCACCATCTCAGCATCTGTCCCCAATTAAGTCCTAACAGGGTACGGCTGCCTACAGTAGCAGTGGGTAATATGGCAAAAAAAAAAGAGTATATAATATAATAATTTCTGAAGACTTTAGATCACAATTTCTATGTGAAATGTCATAGTGGAGCTTAGAAGTGAAGTAGCGGTCTGCTGCTTTTGAAAGAGATTGGTTGAATCCACCTGTCACTCACTTAGAGTTTTACACAGGCTGACCAATAGGAGGAGTGAGTGGGGAAACTGTCTGGATTTGAGCATAGAGCAGCATTAAAGCAGTACTAAGTAACGTGTTTACCTTAATAAATCCTTTCCGTGTCCCTCTGGGGGTAATACAAGTGTTAATGGGATGATTGGGGGGTCTTTCATCTCCCCCTGGTGTCTCTGGCCAGAAAACCATGCTTGCAACTTGACTGCCACCGGGGCGGAGCAACCAATACACACTAATAGAATCACGGAGAAGAGCTAACAGGCTAACGGGCAAAGCTAACTGCGGGCTAGCGCCACTTTAAACAGTATTTACAGCCAAGTTTGAGTGAAAAAAAATATTCCCATTGTATAACTGTATGTACAACACCCCTCTCTCCCTTCACCTTTTCTGTCAGCATAGTATTTACTCTCCAAGACATTTAATAAGTTAAAAAATCGTAACTTGCTAAGACACCTGCAGTTGCGCTTATGGCCTCTAGGGCAAGAGTTATCTTCAAGAGTACTTAGCTTTAAAGAGAAAAACACTGTATCCCAATATGACAATATCTCCATAACAGCAGATCATAGTAGGATCTGATGAGGTCCTAATATTATCATTATATCGCCCAGTCCAACAACAACTTTAACTTTAAAGATACCAAATAAATACTATTGTTTTTGTTAGACAAAGATAGAAGAAAGTCTAGAGTAAGTCAAATGTGCAGTCAATTAATGGTAGGCAAGTAATTTGGTAGGCACTATGGAGAACATTACAAACCAAATGACATAAACCCACATAAATAACCCACATCATGATTTAATCTGAAAGGAAATGATGGGAGGGACGAGTAGATGTATGTACACAACAGGATGTGTGTGCGTAGTTTGTCCCATTAACCAAACATAAGTGCGATTCCATTTTAGTGCCTGTACCTGTGTTGAAAGGGCTGGAAGAACAGGACGAGGACGAGCTTTGCCGGTGCTTCCTGGTTTCTTACTGCGATGACTGTGACTGTGTGAGCTCAGCTTCTTAGATTTACTGTCGCCGTCTTTACTGATGTGGTGACTGGAGGAAATCTGGCAAAGACAGGCCAATTTAGAAACTTTATTCATGAAATTCAAATGTACACAAATCCGAATCCTTACCTTCTCTATGCTGCTGCTCGTCACGGAGGAGCTCAGGCTGTCGGAAGATTTCTTATGACGGTCTTTCGGTCGAGTCTTGTCTTTGTGGCTCTGGAAAAACAATGTAAAAAGACAAGCTTAAGATACAAAGACATTTGTTTGTGTTAAACTCTCCGAGCATGGTAAGAGTTTTTCAAAGCTAGACCAGGTCGTTTGAGTTGAGGACGTTTCACTTCTCTTTTCAGACGCTTCTTCTTGCTCACCATATACCTACCTTATTCTTGATTAACAATGATGAACAAGTCCTGAGTTTAGATGAAGAGGCGAAATGTCCTTGACTCAAACCACCCAGTCCAGTTGATGCCACATTTATAAAGTTAAACCACATAACAACTCCCCCAATACATAGAATAAAATACAAGCTTTTTTTTTTTTTATTACAGACATTTTATCATTGAAAATATCCAAAACAAATGTGTTTGCTGTGTGCGGCTCACCTCTCCTAAGAACTGACTTGTAACTTTACTGGAAGCGGGGACGACTCCTGCTCGTCTCCATGGAGATGTTGACTAAAGGCAGCCAAATATGAGATTTACATAGGTTAGGTCCACATCAGAGGTTACATTAACTGAAAATTCTCCGTCATTTACGGGATATTTTTAGCTTTGACGGAGAATGTTGAACCGCATGGGGCTCTTTCTGCGCACATCACTGTGGAGCACCGCATTTCGTTTTGAATTTCACATGGCAACTACACAGCTTTTAAGTGCTGCGATGGTTCTCTTACATCGGAGCTGAGAGCGCATGGATTGGGGCATGGAGCAGCTTCAAAAACGCAGGATGCAAACTGCTAAATATTGCTTATTGCTTATTTCTTGCAAGATGTAATGAGAGATTAATTAATGACTGATAAAAATATCTCATGACGGTTTTTTACAACCCTGTCCGTCAAAATGGAGAGAAATGATCCCTAGCGAAACCACTGGTCCACATCCAAATCCATTCTTTGATCACCGACTGCACAAACAGCCTTTTCTGTGTCGAGCTGGCCAGTCTTGTATCGCTGGCAACAGAAGAATCCAAAATGTTACGCAGTGTGCCTTTAAATGGTGATGACTTAGTGGTCTCTGCTCTAAGAAAACCTGTATGTACTAGTATTGGAAAGACTAATATTGAAGCACAACGGGTAAAGAAAATAATGTGGACTTTTTGTCTTGCTTGAGTGCATCTATTCACTGGACGTGCTGTTCTTTTAAGGCAAATGGAAAACTTTGCCCTTCTCTTGTTATTACGGTTATTTGGCTATTTTAAGGATGAAAACATGGATGAAAATCAGTCCTAGTGGAGAGCCATTTCCACACAGCAATGCTCGGCCCTGTCCAAGAACATGGGATTATCTTGCTGAGGAGATCAGTCTAAACACTACAGTGTGAAATTGTAAATCTAAATAATCTAAATACTTGACAGAAAACACAATTAGACATTTTTTTTGTATCATTTGTTCAGCCCTATTATGGCATAAAACTATAAATAGAGTTATATTTCAGTGCCGAAGCTGTTTACCTTTCTGAGTTTGTGGTGATGATGATGCTTGTCTTGGGGAGGAGAGCTGGGCCGACCCCTCGAATGAGTGAAGGAGCTGCTTGTGTTTTCACTTGAGCGTAACTTCTTTTGCTGCCAAACAAAACATAAAACATTAGGTGTACTGATTAATCTAACCTGACAGCTTTATTTCTCCGCAGGGCCTTGCGTCATACCATTTTGTTGTAGTGGTGCTTGCAGTAGCCACAGTACTTCACGTTGTCGGCCTCTGGGCCCTCCTCCTCGCACAGCAGACCAGCCATCTGTGCACTGGCCAGGGTCAAGGGAAAGCCGAAAGTTACAAGACATATGCTAAAAATATACCGGATAAAGCTTTGCAGCAAAATATTGAGATTGCTAAAAGTGGTTGAGACTGAGAGTCAGCTGGCACGTAAGTAGCCTACTATAAGAGTACATTTATAAAGGGTTGGTTGGTTCTTAATGGTATGCTCCATTCTGTGACTATTCATTCAAACAGATTTGGCGTCCTGGCAAGAAACTAGGCCCTATTTAAAAGGCCAGACAGCAGCTTACATAATAGAAAGGCTCTAATACACTGCAAAAAAAAACAAAAAACAGATTGCTAACAAGCAGAAGTGGGTACTACTCAGTTACAGTACATTTACTCAAGAACATGTACTTAACCTCTTAACCCCTGCCTTTACCAAGCACATTTCCTCCAGTTTGACTTTACCCAACTCTAAAAGCTTCTTACAGCTTATAGGCCAGTGCCTCATTTGAAAGTTAAGACCGATCTGAACGGATCTTTTCCTCACGTTGTTGTCACTTTTTGTTGCGTTTTCATCTTTGTTTTTATTTTGTTTTTGTCACTTTTTTGCTGTTCTTTGTGGCTTTTTCATCCACTTTTTTTGTTGCTTTTTTATTGCATTTTCGTCATATTTTTGTCACTTTTTCATCCTTTTTTTGGTCATGTTTTTGCCATTTTGTTGTTGTTTTCATCTAGTTTTTGTTGTTGTTTTGACGCTTTTTTCAAGAAGCTTTTATTAGGGTAAAGTCAAACTGGAAAAAGTCTGCTTGGTTAAGGCAGGGGTTATGAGGTTAGGTAACTTTTTGAAGAAACTGTACATTTGCAGTACAAGTACTTTTTTCGTACAGCACTTTTTACTTCTGCTTGAGTAATATCAAAATGTCTGTACTCTTATTTGAGTACAAAAAATAGTAACTAGTGCCACTGTCAGTAAATCTTCATATGTCTGTTAAATGTGACCTCACACACAATAATAATCTACTTCCGGGTCCAAACAGTTGTGAGTTCCATTGAACAAAGCACAGCAACAAACTTAACCTTATCTGAATCTCCTGAAATAACAACAGATAAAAGGCCAAAAACTGTTTTACACCGAACTAGAATAGCATATCTCACCATTTCTCCAGACAAAATGAAGACCTTTTTATATTTAAAACAAGCCTTCATTGCGTATGGAAAAAAATAGTTATATAATTAATGCCAGAAAACATTACTAATGATAATCCAGAGGAAATGTGATATTTCTGTGTGATCTGATGTTTAAAAAGAGCCTTGTAGTCGGCTCTACAGCAGGTAGCAGTAAAATCCCATTATAGTGAATATGGCTAAAGCTCCGCTGGACCCGGAAGTAGAGCGATGACATCATCACTTGCAAAACTTATTTTGACGCCTAAAATAGATGTTTGTCTTGTTTACTTCCTTCTTCATAATAATTGTTTTTTTTTAAATATTTTATGGTGTTTCAATTTACAATTTCCACTTTATTTCATGCTTTGTTTCTCACAATTCATGTCACCACTGAATCAAACGTTTACTCAGTACTCACAGTCCTCAAGTAAAGTTTCCTCCAAGTACCTTTTTACTCTTACTAAAGTCAATATTTGCACTACTACCTTAACTTGAGTAAAATATTTTAAGTAACGCTTAAAATATTGGGGCATGCATTCGCCAAAGTGTGTACACAAATGTAAGTCTCATTGTCTTGTATTATAACCGTATAAGATTTCTCATAATTTTTACGCTCAAAGCAAAACAAATATTTTCTGGACGGCAGAGAGCTCTGTGCTAAACTTGCTTTTTGGTAGCCCAGACAACAATCAATTTTCTGGATGTAATATCAGAGTGTGCTGAGCTTGTGCTGCCAGTGTTACTGAATACTGCGCAAACTTTACAACACACCCAAACGTGTCAATATTGTATTATAAATAGTTAATGGCAGCGCATCCTTTCTGTGTGACTTCCCTGTGCAAACACGGACACTGACACGCGCAAAATTGAAGGTGTGTCGTGGCTCTGAATGTAAACCCTGATTGTCTAGGTCGTATGAGCAATTTAAAACAGGGCCAGTGCTGAGTGGAAGCATTTAAACAAGTCACACATTTGAGAATGATGGAGCAAAGCACTGAGCTTCAAATAAAATATATAAAAAGAAAAGTAGATATAGATTTTTTTCATGGATTACTAGTACAAACATCTGTCAATTTTTACAGACGACAGCTCATTCTTGTTCGCGTACCATGTGACGTGGAAAGCCTGTCGACAGCCTTGTCTGTTGCAGGTCATGCAGGCCCCACACGCAGCTTTGCTCTCTCTGCCGTGGTCCTCGCAGATGTAACATGTCTGAAAAGGAAACACAGTACACTCTGATTATCATTTATTCAAGATCACAGCTCTTTGCCATTTCCCCTTTTGAAGTCATCAAAGTCCCAAGTCTGTCCCATTCCCTGTCCATACAGCATATGGTCAGAAAGGATATGACGCAATCTTCTTTCATTTTCGATCCATTGTTAAAAAGTGACATGCAGCAGTGTCACATGTGCCCTGAAGTAGATTTACACACCAAAGACCTGCTAACTAAAGTACCTCATAATGTCTAATGTGCAGTTATTGGAATATCACATAATAATAGGCTTTATTTGTCCTATAACGTTGGAATTGCATAGTCAGGAAACCTAAAAAAAAAGTAATAAAACTTCCAAAAAACACAGGATTCAGGAGCTGTCTCAACCAGCTTCCAATACGAAACATGGTCGAGTGAGAGGCACAGATATTACATTGCAAAGGGACAATTGTAGGAGACAATCAAATCCCAATTGTCGTGGATGAAAAGGAAAATAGCTCTTCCGTTCTGTCCAACCGCATCTTAAGAAGTTTTCTTGTCAAGGCAACAGATGGATCTCTCCAGCGGCGCAGCGTGCTTTGTGCTCAGCGTCTGCTCGTACAAAACTGTTGGCCAGATGTTTGCGTACACATGCAGCCGGTAGTGTTCAAGTAACACTGCAGAGCGCTAAAGCAGTCAAGGCAATTAACGCACGGAGCTCTTCTTATAAACAATAGCGAGAGAATAGCTACACGGTGCGAAAATTAAGCCCTGGTTTTGTTAGTTCCCTCCTGAGGTCCGTCACCCATGAAAATGATCTGTCTACAAAGATCCTGTATTGAAGATGGGAGAGTGTGATCACTGTGCGCCTTCTCCAGCACATCCCACATTTTTCAAAGGCGAGACAATGTAGCTGAATATGGAAAC
Organism: Neogobius melanostomus; assembly: GCA_007210695.1. NCBI lineage: Eukaryota > Metazoa > Chordata > Actinopteri > Gobiiformes > Gobiidae > Neogobius > Neogobius melanostomus. The sequence continues at coordinate 2,415,901 of VHKM01000153.1, forward strand.
TTTTTAAATTTAGAGATATCAATTTGAAACTGTTGCTGTAGATTACCTTTAATGCCCAAAAATGCCCAAACGTTCCCATATTTTCAGCGATGAAATCTGAATGATCGAGCCAGGTTTATGGTTTTATTTTGTTGACATTTTTAGTCAACTAAATATAACTAAATATTAGTTTCAAAGACTGTTTCCAGAGGGGATTTAAAATATCTTCTTTAGCTTTAAAATAAGGCGTTCATTAGTGGAAAAATCTGTAATAAAAAAATTAATGCAAATTTCGCCTGTTTTTGGAAATTCAAAACAATAAATCAGGCTAGGAATTAGATATTAAAAAATCCCTCAGAAAAGACCTTCAAAATATTGCTCAGTCCAAGGCTGGAAATTTGAAGTCTGTAAGTGTGAGAACAATGCATTTGAGAAAATGTCTCTTGAAATAAATCCATCTTCTGATACATCTATCTATTAACATCAGTGCAATAATTAAACATCCTATTGTAAAGATCTTTTTTTTTTTCTTTTCAGGGGAAAGTTTATATCTTAAGAGAGGAATTTGTCCCCTTAAGATCTGGACTCTGTGGTGCCAATCCATGTGTGAAAATGACGTCTCATGCTCCTGAACCCTCTTTCACAATGTGAGCTTCATGAATCCTGGCATTGTCATCTTGGAATATGCCCGTTAGGGAGGAAGAAATCCATTGATGGAATAACCTGGTCAGTGTTTTTCAGGTCGTCAGCTGATCTTTGGGCATTTAGTGTTGCTGAACCTAGACCTGACGAACTGGAGCAACCCCAGATCATAACGGTTAGTAAAATCCAGGTGGCCACTTTTCTTTTGGTCAGGCAGTTTATTTCCCTAACAAGGACCCATCAATGGTAGCACCGCTGTTGACTGCATCGTGGCTAATCCATGGGACAGACAAAAAGAGTAGTCCATGCTTGTGAATCCTTGTCAATGTATTCAAAAGGAGAGCAAAATTAAAAAAACAAAACAAATAAACGTTGTAAATGAAATCTTATGAACAGTGGACAGACCAAGCTTTTGTACTTCTTGCACAGCTATTCCCCGGTGAGCGGAGAGTGGGTCGGACGGTGAGAGGGGGGGCAAAAGAGGCCTAGCAACAGGTGCGGGACAAAGAAACAGCGGGATTTTTACCTTTCTGCCTCAGTTCGCTGTGCTCTGTTCAAATTCTTCACTCTGAGTGCCATCTCAGGAAATATTTGGACCCAGTTGACTTAAAGTAGACTAACGCAGGACTAAACATATGACTAAACCAGACCTACACCCTTAAACTTGACTAAATGTTCTAAACTATGCCAAAATATGGGGATAAACACAACAAAACCAAGACTACAAATCCAGACTAAACCTTTGCTTCTTGGGACAAAATTAAAACCAGGTCAACATTCAGGTCCATACATCAAAGCAAGCTGCATTCATTAAGGTCCGACTCAAGTCTATAGCCCCGAGCAGCACTAAAACTTGTACTACAAAAGACCACAGACGCATACGGTATAAGATGTAGGCTAAGTGCTTATTGAAACACCCAAAGAAGAGACTATAGGGACTCGTGAGTGGCTTCTCAGGTTTTCACTGTCCATTGTAACGCTGTCTAGGAATGCAGGCAGCAAAAGGACTTGGATGAATGGCTCCGGCTGAGAAAAGCTGCATGCAATCTACTGTAGCTGACACAGTAATATGAACCCTCTCCCTCGTAGTATGTGTACATTCATATGCAGGCACGCTCGCACACACACACACACACACGCCATGTCGGAGAGTGGCAGCCCCAGCTCTGCCAACCCATGCAACTATTGATTTCTTTGTAACGCTGCCTGCTTTAAAAGGCAGCTGAATGCAAGGCGGAGCAGGAGGAGACGCTGCTCACTTTTTCTGCCATACAGTATGATACGGTGCAGCGACTGGCAAAGCAAATCCTAATTGTTAATGGTGCATTTCTGTTTCTTGTGGTTGTACAAAAAACGTATTAGCACTTTTTTTTAGCACTTTTAGTCAATCTTTAATCATTTTCGAGCCATCTCACAACAGTCAAGCCAAGTAGCCAACATTATCGCTGATCCATTTTGTGACCCACTTTTTCATCAAAATGATTTTCAAAACTAATTTACAACAAATAATTTTCATGGATATTGCGATTTGTCTAATCAGCAATTCTAAGCAGCTTTGAGTATAATGATAAAGAAAGCTGAATAGATACAGGCAGCATGATGCCATACAGGGCGCGTGGCCTCGCTGAGGGGAAAGAAGGATGTTTGGGAAACACAATTTTCACACTTTTTTGTCATTTTCTGGTGGAATATAAACATATGTATCACATACAAATACAGTCAAGTCTAAATCGGGCACATATGGATGTTTTTTCACAGCAGATTGAAAACCGGCAGTCGTAGCTAGTGTTAGCATGTAGCATGAAGCATCATGTTAGCATTCTCCATAAATGTATTTATGGGCTCTTGAACCACTTTGCTCCTCTCCATGTCTTTGTATCTTTATTGAGTAGAAAACTATATTCATAATAGGTGGCGTTCACGATTTAGAATGTGATGATGTCATATGTCAGGTGGAGGGCAGGTGCCAATACAACCCTATGGGAGAAATACAGTTTTTGTAAGAAACAAACCCGCCGTATTATTATTATGGCTGAAAGTCCTTTCTACTGGATAACATCATGCTCATGTTTTCGAGTATTGTCACCACTTTTGGACGCCTTTCAAAGTAAATAGTTGAACATTGGTTTATAGGTGCTGACAGAGAAGACAATGAACTTTCAGACAGTTTTTGTTTCATGTGGATTCTTCCAGAAATGACTGAGGTATTAACCAAAAACTAAGAAGAAATAATCTGCAGTTCGCCAGTTACCACAGTTACCATAGTTACCATAGTTACCCCCATGGAATTTTCAAACTATAGGCTCTTTACAATGTTGTGATGTCACGTGAACGCAACCTATTCAGCATTTGTTGAAGTAGTTTTGGAGTAAGTTTAGATTTTTCTCTTCTTCTGACCGCTTCATACATATGGGCGATTCCAGAGATGCCGTCTGTAGCAGAAGAAGAAATCAACATTTTTTAACTGTATGTCTCTCTATATCAACCTTGCAATTGTTGGTCAGGGGCCAAACAACAAGGCAGGGTATACTTAAGTATATTTTAAAGGCACTATACCTGATTTCTTTTTAAAGTAATGAAACGAAATTTATTTTGTCCCCCTTTAGTATATTGTAAACTCAAGACATTTGTGGGAAAAGCAGTGTACATCTAATTATAATGCATTTGAATCCGTTTCATGAACTTGCAGGCTATTTTTGTAGCATTTCTGTAAAAGTGACCCTGAAAAGTGGCTTCCTCATTCATTGCCTGTAATGTAAAATCAGCTGTAAGGCCTTTAATGACACTGTAGGAATTTTCTAACCATCTTCAAATTCCACCCAGGGCAGCAGCCAGATCCGTCAAATGACAATGGAACCAGATTTTGAACCCACTAGAGACTTCTCTTTTCTTTTTGGCCTATATGCAAATTTTAGGTTGCTGTAGGAAACTGGAGCACCTGGAGCAGTACTGCAGGTCTCACTCAGACCCAAAGAGAGCATGCAAAAAAAAGAGTAGGGTCACACAGAAAGGTCTTACACTGCGTGGGAATCGAACCCCTGAGATCCTCTTGCCCACAGAGATTAACACAGATTGTGGAAAGTAGAATAAAATGTCCATAATTCCACAAGATGATTAATGAATGTTAATGCATTAGTCATACAACTCTTTCCTGAGAACTCAATCAATCTGTATTTGTAAAGGTCGATAATATCCCAGCAGTCATCTCACAGGGATTTCCAATTATTTCTGATTTGATCAAACAAAAGAGCAGTTTGAAAATCAACAACAAGACATACCGTCGATTAAACCGTAAAACAGATAAGAAACATGTACAGTAATGTTCCCCCGAAGACACTTGTATGGTGTATTTGTCATTATGAAATGCTTCTGTGAATATGAGGGTAAAACCGAAGCATGAATGGTCCTTGTTTTGTTCAGTGGTTTGTAATGAATTAATTGTATTTCCTTTTTAATATCATCACATTCTTGTAAAACTTGATGCTGCTGCTGTGAATTGGCGCCTGTCTCATGTGTGTCCATTTAACAAAAAACAAAAAGTCCTAATAATAAAATATATATATAATGTCTTATTCATTTGAGTCGAATGGTGTATTTATCATTATGTACTCCTCTGTAACACCCACATTCAGTTACTTTAAAGAAACAGGCCACCGTTTTTCCATCCTGAGATATGTTCTTGTGCAGTAAAGTGAAGATATTACGCCTTACAATATAGTTCCCCTTTTATCGGCTTAGAAAAACGACATGTTTAATTTTGTGTGAGTATACTTGGATCATGTAATTCTTCACATAACCATATTTAAATAGGGGAAACATGGAAGAGCTTGGTCACTTCTAACTTCACCCCCGTTCGGCCCCATAGAGGAGAGGAGGAGAGGCTAAATGCTAACAACATCTTTGGTCTTTTTGCGTAACTGAGCACATGCACAAATACCAGACAGGTACGCATCAACTCGTCTAAGCTCAGGTAAGAACATATCTCAGTATGCAAAAACGGTGGCCTGTTCCTTTAAAATGGTAATATATTCTATATTATAGTTAGAGTTTTAGAGGCTGTGTTTCAGTTTCATGCAGCTAAACCTGGAACAGTCTTCATGAGGATGTGAGACAGGCCTCAACTCTGACCATGTTCAAATCCAGGCTGAAAACAGCTCTTTTTACCTGTGCATATGAAAACTGAAAGTATTATCTGCACTCTTGCCTTTTACTGTAACTGATTAACTTTATGTTGATGTTTTATTGATTGATTTTATCTGTTTTCTTGTAATTTTATGCAACTGTGAAGCACTTTGAATTGCCTTGTGTATGAATTGTGCTCTACAAATAAACTTGCCTTGCCTTTTACAGATGTAATATGTTTGTATTGCATATTACTGTTTCAAAAAAGAAGCTGTTACTTCTGAGTTACTTTTGGCAAAATACAAACTGAAAATAGTAATAAAGCCAACAAGCAAAAGTGCAGTGAAAGATTTCATATTCCTTCGCTCTCCCCCATTCTCTCGTGTTTTGTTTTGACAACATTAGCTACACGCAAATGCAGAGCTTGATTTGGAATGCTGCATTTTATATGGGGGAGTTTGGCACTTTTTCCTTCATACATTTAAATGCACTTGTAACTCGAGTAACTTCAATTGTAATGACTAATATATTACCGTGTTTTGTGTAAGTAATATGTTATATTCCTTAGTTACTGAAAAATGTTATATATTTTGAACCAAATTCTTAACTCACTCCTTTAAAACTGCACGTCTGCAGCACATGATTTGTTATACTGTATGATGAAGTGTATAGTTGTTATACTGTATGATGAAGTGTATAGTTGTTATACTGTATGATGAAGCGTATAGTTGTTATACTGTATGATGAAGCGTATAGTTGTAATACTGTATGATGAAGCGTATAGTTGTTATACTGTATGATGAAGCGTATAGTTGTTATACTGTATGATGAAGTGTATAGTTGTTATACTGTATGATGAAGTGTATAGTGGCAGAGTGGTTAGCAACACAGTTATAAGATTCAGCATAATCGCTCTCATAGCTTTCAGTATTCACACCCCCTTGGGAATTCCATAGCAAAAAAAAAAAAAAAAGCAGTTTATAGCTCGGACAACCCGCATCGTTCACGCTGCATTCAGAGTGTCAGTCTCCACAGGACGTGTATTTAGCTTGATAGATAGCTGGCCCTCTCTGCTCCGGCTCCCTGTGAGGTCCATCATTTTAAAATTACAACAATCGAAGAGCAGCAAGAGCGTCTGCCAAACGTCTCTCTCTTGGCCCAAAAAAACTCCTCTATTTATCTGCCTTCTCTGAACTATACTTAACTCTTTCTAAAAATACTGTCAGTCCTACTGTTGTTTCAAACTCAGGGCAAAAACAACTAATTAGATGAAACAAATGGATCATTGAAATTAATGTGTGATCAAATAATTGTCATCTAGCAACAGGCTGAGTTTTATTAGACAGTATTCTATCTTTTGAATGGGGAAAAAGTCCTCAAAATGGCATCAATAATAGGAACCTGGCATCATCTATTGGAATATTGAGTTTTCCTTAGTATATTATGTTGAGAGTCTCTCCTGCCTCCCTTTAAGACTCAATAGGACAACTCTAATTTATTCAATAACCTCCTTCCGTCTTGACTCAGAAACAAATGAAAACGGGAATTTCTTTTAAGCCTCATGAATTCAACTTCTCCATTTATCTGCCACGTTTAGAGAAAAACGTGTTTTCCCAGTCTGTCTCTAGCCTCCCCCCCCAGAGAGGGTGCGATGCCTCACCACACAGAGCCGTGACGGTTCGAGCGGGATGTGTAGGAGGGAAGATGAAACGCAGTGATGTTGAGGTATTTCCAAAAGACGCGTTGGAGAGGCATTGCATCATGGGTTGTTGAAACGCTATTGTGAATATGAGGCATGAATGGTCCCTGTTTTGTTCAGTGGTTTGTAATGAATTAATTGTATTTTCCTTTTGAGTATCATCACATTCTTGTAAAACTTGATGCTGCTGCTGCGAATTGGTGCCTGTCTCGTATTTGTCCGTTCAACAAAAAAACTAAAAGTCAGAATAAAAAATGTAATGTAAAAATTAGGGCCGGGTCTCGATTAAAAAAATTAATCTAATTAATTAGAGGCTTTGTAATTAATTAATCGAAATTAATCGCATATAAATATTTGACCTGAGAACAGTGAGAAGTAAGTTTTTTCATAAGGATTTTTAGTATACCATTGAATAATGACTGAATACATAAGCTTAAGCAACAAAATATTGTTTATTTTTGTTCAACCAAGTCCAACAGACCAGTGCAATATTGCCATTAATTGTGCGTCTGCAGGAAAAAAGGAAACTGAAGTGTGGAAAGCAAAGTGTGATTAATTTCGATTAATATTTTTAATCGCACTAAACCTCATGTAATTAATTAATCGCAATTAATCGAAAAAAGTCCCGGCCCTAGTAAAAATATAATGTCTTATTCATTTGCGTTGGAGTAAGTTCCCCTAAATATCGTGCCACATTGACAGGGTTTTCCAGAGAAAGTACCAATTTTGTACCATGTTTGTGTTACTATATCAATCTTTAACAGTCGCTACCATATTAGTGTAGTATGTTGTTAATTCAAACAAATGCCAGCCTCCACGGGAAAAATATCCTAAATCTGGGGAGCCTAGCATATTTTCTCCAAGTAGAGTAAATGCCTTATTGTGATCACTATGGCAAATGCAAACTAAACCAGACAGCTGTGCACTGTCTGTATCTAAACATTGCACATTGTCACGGATTTCCGACACAGAAGAGTCTAAATCAGTGCTATGGTGGTCCGCCAAGCATCGCTTCACCCTCTGCCAAAGCTTGCATGTATATTTAATTAATGTGAAGAGTCAGAATGTTCAAGAGAGATGGTGAGAGCTAGAAATGAGTTGGGTTTACAGTTAACAGATCAAACACCACTCCTCCTTTCACTGTTAGTAGCCCAGCTTTAACTGCACAACTATCGTAATCTTCTCACTCGTTCCTCAGCTGGCTCAACAGGGGTTACTGATGTATACAACACAATACAGTGACATCTTAAAAAGCTTTATTAACCTGTTATGTGACATCTTAGTGTTGGGTTCAGGGTAGGCCTGCCACGATAAATTTTTTTGAGGACGATATATCGTCTCAGAAAATATCGCGATAAACGATAATATTGAGTATAATGCAAATACTGTAGGCAATAAAAAGAAAACTGTAAGCAACTATTTTAATTGAAATGTATTGAACTTCTGACATTCAATATTAACACCTTACCAAACAAAGTGCAAACTAGAAGGGTCAACATATTCTAGGACACTGTATCCATCTGTGCTTCTCAACCTTTTAACATAACTTACACTCTCACCAGGTTCTGTGTTTAAACTAGGCCTGTCACAACATTTTTTTTTTTTCAAATAGTCAATATACAGTGTCATCGTTAAAAAAAAATCCCAATAACAATAATATTGATATTTCTGGTTAAATTGATATTATTCTGGTTAAATATTTCCTGACAAAAACTCACTTCTGTGTTAAATCAAATCTGGTTAGAATAAAATGTATATTAAATGTATGGATTCACATAATACTGTATTACTGCAAAAGTAGAGTAGCCATATGTTGTGTTCTTTTTCCTTTTCTTTTAAAATATAACCTCCTGTACACACGGGTGTTGGAGTCAAGCAGCTTTTTTGGGAAACTTGTTGATTCTTTGTCACACCGCTACAGCATTTCTCTGGCTTTTGAACAGTAACATAGAGTAATGTTCTCAGGACTATCACGCTTGTATTTGGATAGTGGCTAAAGCGCTCGGGTTCCTCTCGCTAACAGTAGCGCTGATTAGCTTTGATTCACTGACTGGGCGGGGGTTTCGTTTCGTTCTCAGTTGGACATACCTACAGTCGCATTAATGTTGTTATTCTCTCCGTGATGCTTCTTTTGCCTGGAACTCCAAGTGTTTTTCACACGAGTCCCTCTTGCTCCGCAATAAAGTTCACAATGTGTTGGAATCAGTAAAGCTCCGTAGTAAGCAGGGCACTTTGTTTACACCCCGCCTCTTTCCAAAAGCAGCGCTGATCTATAAATGATCTGGATACATGCGGGGATACGGCTAATGTGTTCAATGCTGTCTTATGCACAGAGACGGGTTGGCTGGACGCTCCGCTCACTCAGCGTTGTGATGGCGTTCATGTTTCTGTATTTATTTTAAGCACACGCAGCACGTGCATTTATCGAGACTAAAAATGTTATCGTCCTTCATTTTACTTATCGAGCGATAACTCGATATAGTAATTATCGTGGCAGGCCTAGTTCAGGGCAATGGCCGCTGGCTGCTCTGCTTTGCGACGACGACACTGGAGGCCGCCATTGCTCCGCCATTGCTGTAGTACCGCCATATAGCCGCTAGTCCCCCATTGGAATGCATTGTACTTTAGACACGTTAAAAACAACTTTAATGCCCGGTGCTTAATTGTTTGGAACTGTCTACAGCTAGATATTCCTCCTGTGATTACGCTGGGTTAGACACAATCAGAGGCACCGGGCTGGTTATCGTAGGATACATTTTAGAAATCTCGTACTTAATGAGGGTCGGACGGTTAGCATTGGAGCTGCGCGAGCTACACGTCACGCAAGGGCCGAGTCTAAAGTGAAGATCCCGCCCTTATGCCCTTATTAGGAACATGCTTCGTCAGAGCTGGGGAGGAGGAGTCTGTAAATCCGCCATGATTTCCCCCTCGAACGTGGTCATTATGGTAAACGGGGAGGAGTGAGGAGGAGTTGTCTATTCTGTTTAACGGTCTATGGTTCAGGGTTATTTATTTTCTCCAATCATATCCAAATATCAAAGTGTATTAACGGGGGAGGTTACAGCCTATATGCCAGTGTGATAACTCATTTGAAAGCCAAGACCTTCTAGTTTCTGAATATATATGTAAGATCGGTGTGAGTGAAACACAACTTACATCAAATTTGCCGTATCTAACCCTAATCATAACCCTAACCCCTGACCCCAACCCCGATCAGGGGGCGGCAAGTAACAGGTTAAAAGGAATTATGTCTAAAATGCGATCCTTAACCCTAACCCTAAATGCTAACAAATTATTAGCAATTATGACTGATGCAATAATGCATTGACTAGACAGTACAGTTATTTATTTTTTAGCATCAATGACAGCTTGGAGTCTTTTGTGGTAGTTGTGGAGAAGGTTCTGTATATAATAAATCTACACATCTTGTGGCAAAAACCCTCCAGTTCCTGTAATGCCTGGGCTGTCTTGCATGAACTGCGCGTTTGAGCTCTCCCCACAGTGGTTCAATGATATTGAGGTCAGGAGACTGAGATGACCACTAACGGGACCTTCTCTTTATTCTGCTGGAACCAGTGGCATCAGCGAACCAGCTCTATATTTCACAGTAGGTATGATGGACTTTTCATCATGGGCCTTGTATGATGGCAAGAATCATAGGGAGAATGGGCCGCTTTACCATTAGATTATATACAGAACCTTCTCCACAACTACCACAAAAGACTCCAAGCTATCATTGATACTAAAGGGGGCAATACACAGTATTAGGAACTGGTGGGTGTTAACTTTTCAACAGGGTCATTTTGGTATTTTATTTTGTTATGGTGATTTGAAATGAGTTCACACATTTTGTTTTTCACAATAAATGGCTTCACAACATCACTGACCGTGAGTGAAAAGAAGAGATCTTGTGTTTTCATTCATCTTCTTTGAGAAATGGCAGGATGTGTAAACTTATCGGCACAACCCTATATAACCTTCATGTACTGACAACCATTACCTCTCACATTTACAAATTACTGTGTGACTGCGTATAGCAACAGGATTCTGGCATATCTGACAGGACGTGCCAAATCCACTTAAATTGCATTGTTAAGAGTACAAGGTGAAACTCCAAACCTCCTCCAATCTCCATTAAGATAATATCTTTTTAGGTATTAGTGAAGGTGTAATTACCTTGATGTATCTCTCATGTGGGACGTACTGCAGGATGATGGGCTCCATTGTGAGGACGTTGGCAAACTGCACTTCGGGAATGTAGAGCGCACACACCACATGAGCCCAGCCTGGGACAAAGGACCAAATAGAACAGTATTATTCATATTTAGAAAGAAAATGTCAAATAGCAAAATTTTAGCTGGTGCGTTTCTACCTATTGGGCACTTAAGAACCATTCAAGACTCCAGGGGGAATTCATTATTTGGGACAGCCTAAGCACATATCATTTTACTTTTGTTCAAAAAGTGTAAGCCGAAGAGTGGTGTAGGCAGTATCAAAAAGTCTGTGCACCCCAGCAAACAAGAGGTCAGAGAAGTTACATCTGCCTCTCCATGATTTAATTATAAGGGCATAACATATCAAATATGTACATTACGTTACCTATAATAATCTGAAATGGTCTCAATTTATAAAGTGCTTTTCCACCCACTATAGGCACTCTGCGCTTTCATTCACTCATTCATACAGTACATCAGTGCACACAGGCGCTGGGGCAAGGTGGGTGAAGTGTCTTGCCCAAGGACACAATGGCGGGGTGCACCTGCAGGAGCTGGGATTCAAACTGCTGACCATCTGGTTATAAGCTATACTCTAGTGCAGCTAGAGGGGGGGGTCGCATATTGAAGCGTACACGGGGTAAAGGGCCACAGATCGATTAAACCTTTGACTAGCAGAAGTTTAAATTGTTCCCACACCTTTACTTATGCTTAAAACCTTCATGCCAGCTCTGTCTCACAATAAAATGTTAGTCGTTAGGTTAGAATTGTGTAGAATTATTATATTTCAAATAAAAAGGACCAATCTCTGATTCTGTGTGCCGATTCAGCAAGAAGCCGAGGGCCACCAAAAATTGAGGGCCGCATTTGGCCCCCGGGCCGCACTTTGGACACCCCTGCTCTAGTGCCTAATTGTTTGCACTGTTTTGTATGTGTATTTAACCTGTATAGTGTAGTGACTGTGTCCTACTTTGTATTTATTGCACTGACCGTAATGTTTTATTGTCTTAGGGAGACTATTTACATCTGTCCAGGGACTACGGATGAAAAATAGCCTTTTGGCTAATTCCGGTGCATTTACAGAAATGTTGATTAATGTACACTGTCCCTGTCAAATAAATAAATAAATAAATAATGCTACAAACCAACAAAATATAAACACACATTATTTTGAAAGTCAGTGTTGGCAGGCTCGGGCACTATAATATTGTGCATTTAAAGAGATCATTCACAGATCCAGGCCTAATTTTTCACTTATTTGTGCTTGAAAACAAATCACAACACCCACTCATGGGAAAAAACACCCCCCGAAAGGCCAAATTTGAACCACTTTGGGCAAACTGCTCTGATGTAGTGACACTACAACAAGTGTCTTTCCCAAGAACACGACTTCGAATGAGTTGACAAACTACTTATTGAGCTACAAAACAGGGTAACACTTTAGATTACAGCCCGCGAGTTCCATGAGTAGGTACAGGAAGCAATTAAGTAATTACACGTACACTGTACATATAAGTACAGGTCATTACTCATTAAAGTGCAAGGTCTAATAAAGGAGTGCAAAGTGTAACAAAGGTGTACAAAGTGTAGCAACTCTATAGAACGTGTAATAAAGGAGTAGAAAGTGTAACAAAAGTGTAGTTGCAGGTGTTTTTCCCCGTCATATAGATGTGCCAGCTTTATAAAGGGCATACAAGTTTCATATAATGGGGACAATGATTGCATAACCTAATGTGCAAACTACTGATCTCTAAAGTGAGAAGCTATAGCCTGTAATTTAAAGAAACAAGAGGGAACAGAGAAGAATAAAGAGTAATGAGGTGGAATAAGGAAAAATAACCACATAACTAATGTGCAAATACACCATACCTAATGTGTAACTACACGTCAGCAGGGGCTGTAACCTAAAGTGAGAGGCTATGCACCTTTATTACACCTTACACCTTTATTACACTTTGTACACCTTTATTAAATCTACACATGGAACTTGCGGGCTGTGATATAAAATGTTACCCAAAACGGTAATATTCAGTACCTAATAGAAATGTTTCAAAAAGTAGTCACTGGGACCATTGTTGTGTTCAAGTGGAAGACGTTTTCCTCTCATCCAGGAGGCTTTGTCAAAGGAGTGCCCACGAAACAACCTGGCAACAGTCCACTTACCTCCGCTGTCTGTCCTCTTGAGGGCACCATCTTTGTGTGGGCAGAGTTCGCACCTCTGAGGGAGGACAGGACAAGAGTCAGCAGGTGTGATTGATTTTAAACTGGGAGGGGAAGAGCTGGGTGAAGGCAGTGTCATGTTGAGTTTGGCAGTACTCACCACACGCGCCGCCCGCTCCTGTGACTCACACTTCCGACAGAACCAGGGACCAGTGGGCACCTGGACAATGCCATAGCATGCTGGAACAGATAAACGGTCTCATCATCTCATGTTAGCCACCTCTAATAACATAGAAATAAGACTCTCATTTGTCAAAATACAATAATATTATAACAACTGAGTCAACTTGTGTATTTTTACCAAGTGTGTAAATGTTTAATATACTAAAGTCAAACAGTATTACCATATAAAGTCTAGTAGCTTATTCTAAACTAACTGTATCTATAGGCGAAATAAAGCAACAAAGCATGTGAACACAAGGAAACAGAGAGTCCAGAGAGGCCTCGCCTCTGACGTACAATCATGCCTGGGTAATGTGTGTCAGGAACCTAAAGGGTCAGAGCCGCGCACAGTAAGCTGAAGTGGCACAGCGGCGCCGTGCAGACGGTGCCACCGGCTCTGAGCGTTCATCATGTGCGCAAAGAGGAAACAACAAACTGCACGCCTACCCACCCCTCCCACACGACACACTAAACACGCACGTACACAAACCATCAACCTGGAGCCGGAGCGGCCAGCCCACAGCGCTGGCTCAGCCGCAGCTGCCCGGTAAAGACGCGCTAGTGGCGGCTACGTTACCTTGGTGAACGGCGACGCTGCAGCCGTGTCCATCACAGTACACCAGAGGGTTCTCAGCCCAGCCTCGCTCGTCTGAACACACGCAGCAACCTCCGACCATTTCCCGCATGCTGCTCCCATAAGAGTGAAGTGTCTTTTCCTCCCGGAACGGCTCGGCGCCGGACTAGGCCAGTCAAGTGGTCGCCCCGCGCTCTGACGACCCAGCGGACATATCGATGCCGCGCTACTCGCGCTGTTCGAGCCGCCGCTCGGAGACCAAATCTCGGCGTGAGGTTTGTGGTGCTGCTGCTACGTTTTTTCCGTGATGTCCTCCCCGTCCCCATAGAGCCGATGCAGTGCGCATGCCCATATGTGCTTCATTGGGTCTGAATAAAAGTCACATTAAAGATATAGCGAGTTTTTTATAGAAACAAAAGACTAATTCAGCGAACAACTGAACAAAGCAATGTTGTTCTAAAATTGTAATTTATTTGAAAGTGACAGCAAGCCGCGCAGCTGCCATTATTAGAGCCAAATTAAGTGATAAAACATGTGGATTGGTCATGAACCGCTGGCTGGTGTACGTCGTCAGTCCTACTCGTACAGCGCCACCTTCAGGTCCGACAGACAACAGCTGGAGAATGTTACACAGTGTTTCACCAGCCACTGTCTGGAAGTGAAAAACATCCTGTACTTTAGATGAGATGTTTTTGAACACGACCTTCGACTGTCTTTCAGCTGACAGACAATGAAATAGGCCCACCCCGTAAATATACAGCCTACTTTTAAAAACAGGTCTTCTTTCACCTAGAACACAACATATGTAGGCTACCTAGTTGTTGTTTTGTATCAATATTTCGTCATAATTTGAGTCAAAGTCATTTTTTACTGACTTAAATTGGACTAAAACTAAATTAAAGTTGTTTATGAGACTTATACTAAAATAATACGAAATAGAAATGAAAAGAAGAGACTAAAATCATCAAAAGTTACAATGACAGTTTGAAAGAGCCTCATTATTTAAATTCACTACCAAAGGAACAGCTCTGTGCTTTGTCCATGTGGAGAGCAAACATTAAGCAGAGGACTTTGATGAAATATGATTACATAAATGTTATAAATGTAAAGTAAATATATCTTGTAAATATATCTTGTCAAATTACCACTGTTTTGCATTAATTTATGGAGTTCAATAATAAAGGAATGAATAAAGTTCATACATAAGTTGTACTTCTGCTCACTGGGACTGTATATTGCCTTATAGTGTTATGTTTGCATGTTCAATGTAAAATTAATGAAAGGAGATAAGTTACATAATTATGTTCAGTGGTATATTGCATTAATAATAGGCTATTGCTGGGTTGCAGGTGACACCACAGCGTTCTAAAGGCCTATAATATTATATAGAGGTAACATTATTTTGTTTTTAAGGAAATGTTTTGGTCTTGTACAGAGAGATCATGGACCCAGTGACTGATATTAATGATCATTTTTGTAATTCATACATTTTCTTTTTACCTACGACTTGTGAAAGGTAATGCAGTTAATAGGATAAACTGGCTCCTGCCCCCACTGGGTCCGGTGACATCATCACATTGTAGAACCTGCAACCCAGCAATATTAGTATCTGTATTTACAACTAGGGGTGGGCCATATCGTATCGCATATCGTTATCCCGATAATATTTTTTTATATCGTTGTGGACACTATATAATTAATGCTACACTCAGCTTCATCAGAGCAGCATAAACACTGACAGGTGCTTGAAAAGTAAAATTAAATGAAGGATGTAAACTTCAGTAGATCATATTTGCGAGGAAATTAGTATGCCGCAAAAAAAAAAGAATCAAATATCACTGAATAAATCTTCCCAATAGGTGTAAGGCTGGGATTTTTAAGTAATTTGTCCAATGTCAATTATATCGTCAAATATATCGCTATCGTGGTATTTCTTTTTTATATCATGATATAGATTTTAGACCATATCGCCCCGTCCTAATTACAACTATAGTCAAAATTTCAAATAATGAAAACACCTCAAGAAAAAGCCCATATTATGAATCATGCAGTAGATAGATTATAGCTTTTAGAGTAAAGGTGGTGGTTGTGAGAAATTCTAGAAACCTATTATGATGATTTCTCAGACTATACGCTTTTGCTGATTACTTTATCCTTGATTACCGTAATTGCACGATGAACACAGCCTTCCGTAATCCCGTCAGCAGATGTCACTAGACCACATATAAACTTGGCCATTGTCACAGTTGTGGCTTATGACTATTCTCTGAAGTGGATGAGTAAACTCTCTAGTGCGGTTTTGTATAGTGGAAATGGGACTTCAGTTACACATATGGAAAATACAAATTAATAAATGCCTTGTTAGTGTGTCACATGTGAGTAGGAGTAAAATAGAGACTGTATAAATGTCTAAATTTGGGTGTTTTATTCAGGGATAATGCTCACAATTAATACCAATACATGTGTGGGATATGTTCTTCTTCTTCAGTGGTTACCTGGAGATGTAGCTGCAGTGGTACAACTACAGGTGGCCAAATATTACAGTTACAAGAGTTCCCTTCTCTTCCTAATGCTTTCTGATAATCTGTCTAGCTGATCATTAGATGCACTTTTGGCATATTCATTTTGTCATCGTTTAGTTGCCCCTGAAATGTTACATATAACCTGTAATGTTCCATAGTGTGGCTTTAAGAGCGCCATTTTGCTATTAATTAAAGCACTAGTTACCCAGTGCAAATTGTAGAAATCACCTATGATTGCATTAATAAAAAAAAACCTGGTTAATTTTCCTCTTCTACTAATACCTCTAGCCTACTTACATATTTTACACCTCATAATTTTAGCACCCTGTGAGACACTGTTTACATGCAGTACTCAGAAACTATATAATTGGAAAAAGAGAAGCACTTTTGAAATGGATGACTGAGCCTTTTTATCTGACATATGGACACGAAGTTGTGATGACAGTTCACCTCACAAGTGTCACTTCTGTTGGGCCTCAGAGATAGAAAAGGGAACTGCTGTTGATGGAGAGGAAAGATAATTCATGCAGTAGCAGCTGGATGAAGAGGCAGTGACACGCTGCTATGATCTTTGAGCAGCCAACTGTGACCGAGCCTGCACTTTCTCCAGAGGCGTGAAGAGAAGCCAAAGTATGCACTAAATAAAAGTGATTAAAATTAAAAAAATAAAAATTATGTCGTGAAAACACAACCTGAGTAACAAGTAACCGATCTGATTAATGTATCCGTAGTAGTGCTGTAATCAAACACACAAAACCACCATATAACAGATAAAACACACAGGTATTTGAATTACAAACTTTAATTCTCTTTACATTTGAAGATTTGTCACTCAGAGTAAAAGTCTTTACTTATGTAGAGGATTGATTCTTAAAAAATACAGCATTACTCAAGTTCAGGTAAAAAATATTATATGATAAAACTAAAGTTCATGTAAGTAAGTACTATCCGCCTCTGACTCTCTGATATTGCTAAAATCAGTCCAACTCAGAAACTAATCCATAAACCTTGGATGAGTGTGCCAGACACATAACTAATACCAGTAATGTAGTGGGAGGTTTGAGTATGTTTTTCTACAGGGGCATTTGCATGTGTCCACTCAGGTCTAAAGCTTAAATACTTACATCTGCCCCCAGCCGCAGGTGGACGCTGGTGACTAATTCATTAACTCAGTATCAGGTTTTGCTACTTATTCCCACTGTGCCAAAGCCATCTGTTTAAACTAGGTTTTAGTATTTATTCATGAAGCAATCAAGCTTTTTGTAAAATATTTTGATACATTTCACATTTTCTACAGACATTATTTTAATATAAAGCATATGAGAACAACTAAACTGCCAAAGCAAAAGTCTGCAAACATGTTTACAACGAGAAGGAGAACTGTGCATAGAGTAAAGCTGCAAAGCGCAGTGTTTGAAGTCTTGGTGCAATCCTTTGAAAACCACAGGAGACTGTGACCTTACACACAATAGGATCTGTCTCTCTGTGAGACTCTTCAGAGAAGCACAACGTTTTCAACAATTCATGTTTTTTTTAATATAAAGGACAATAACAATGTAACATTTGTGTCTGTCTCTTTTTTTTCTCTTTTTTTGTTGTTGCAAAGACCGATACCTCCCCAGTTAGGTACACACCGCAACAGTGTAAGAGCTGTTAACTCGTATTTTCTTTGTGAATATTCTGTCTACTGAAATGAGTCAGTCAGTCGCAGCGTTATGTACAGGCTACTTCAGTTCGTGGATGTGCTCGCCGCGGACGATGTGGGATGTGAACTCGTAACGGTCGCGACTGCGGTGCCCACACACGTTGCACTCAAAAGGGTCTCGAAAGCCGTGGCAACCCATGTGAATGGTGTACATGACGTAGTCCAGGAAGATGAGCCTGCAGTGGCCACAGGGGTACACAGATGTCCCATCTGACTCCATGGCTCGTAATGCCTCGAGTGGAGACAGAGGCAGAGGCTGAGCCTGTCTGTGCAGCATGAAGTCCCTCATTAGGTGCCCCACTGCGTACATCCTGCTGAAGGGGTCCATCCCAACAGAGGGCTGGGAGGAAGGAGGGGGCAGGGGATGGCCCATCTTGTGGCCGTTGGTCAGACCCAGAGGACTGAGGTTGTTTCGGGTTAAAGCGATGGGGTAAGACTGGGGCAGGGCAGGGTCCCCATCTGGAGGGAGAGGCTGGTGGATGGCTTCAGGAGAACTTTGTTCTTTCACCAAGTCCCTGTTAAAGCTGAGATCTAGGCAGACTCCACTGTCGCCTAAACCAGGAAGAGCAAAAAGAGTCATTCTTTGAAATCTAGGGGAAGTATCACTTACTTCATTTACAATTCAGGCACAGAACACTTGAAGCATGCAAGCAGGTGATAAGAAAGTGTTTCTTTGAAATGCCATAGAAAAAATATTGTCAACAAATGCAGGAAAGCCCTGCAGAGTTGGAGCCTAAAGGACAGACATACTGCACCTGCACCACGACACCTGCTCACGTTTCTTTGCCTCTCAAAGTGTTTGTGGTTACAGACTTTACTTCTCTTTTCCCCTGTGGTTGTCATATTGAAAGAACTCACATCATTTGTAACCCTGTTGGAAATGTAGGAGTGCCAGTGCACTTGTGTTTCATCAGCAGCTTTAGGACTGATTGTGAAACTACAAGCAAAAGTTAGAGGACCTCACCGGAGAGGTGAACCTGCCACTCACTGTGTGGGCACGATTGCATTGGCCAAATATTAAGACATGCACTACTAAAACTATAGGGAAGAGCATGCTGTGGTTACTAGAAACTAAAGAGTTGAATTCATCATGCACTCATGTATATTTACCAGTACCACCTATGACACACATGAAGTAAAGTATTTAGGACAGTGCTGACCACAGTGCAGACAGGTGCCTGCCCCCAAAAGCCTGTTTGACAGGAATTAGAGGCCAGTAAAACAGACAGACAAAACGCAGTATATTGAAAGTGCAGTAATTGACTGGATACACTTCATACAAGTAGCAGTAAGCTGCAAGCTGCATAGATTCTCCGATTTTGCTGCAGCAGTCTTACCAGTAAACTTCTGTGGCATTGAGCTTTTCCTTTTGGCTACATTGCTGGCGAGCCTGTCGAGCAGCAGAGCACGCTCAGAGCCCATCTGATTCCTTGGTGTGGGGCTGTCCTCTGTGTAAAGACAATGAAAATCACTATTATTATGATGCTATGGAAACAACTATTGAAAGACATGCAGCTGATCGACAGAGGATGTGAGCTGTGATGTCCGTGTGTTTAAGACACTGAGGAAGCAGATATTACTTTAAGATGCCGAGCTGATTTGACCTCACTTCCTGCCGCTTCTGACTTCACTAAAGCTGGAGAGACGACCACAGGCTGAGGATGTGCTTCCTCACCACATACGCAGCGCTGGGTATAAACTGACGACACCAGTGACCACATAGCTATAACATTATCTACATTTCGTAACAAATGTCCTGTCAAAGGGTAAAAGCTTTTTAGGGGGGCGTTTAGATAGGTGTAGGATGTGTGTGTTGTGTCCTACATACGCTGGCTGGCTTCCCCTTTGCTACCTCACACACCAGCAGCGGTCTTCAGTGCGTTCTTCCTCATCACCGCAGCAGCTATACCTCATTTAGCTCTAATGGTGGGGTAATGGCAAAGAGCGCTATCGCATAATGAGGCCATAAAACACGCTGGGACTACATACTGCTGTGTACTCTTCCTAAGAGCATAAAACGACACTAATAAGAAAAGACTGGCAGATAATGGGCACCTAGATACCTACAGTACAATGAATGTAGGGCCCCTTTCAAGTATAACAATTTTGCAGAGGGCCCTACTCAGACATCATTATGTCAGAATGACAATCCCAGAAACATGTAGCAGACGAGTAGTCGCTCACCTCTCTTGAAAGGGCCTTTGTTTTGGATGTACAGGTGGCACCTCTCTCTGTGCTCTTCCAGGAGCTCCTCTGCTTGTAGCTCCGGCTGCAGTGGTTGCACTTGAACGGTTTCTCCACTGCAAAAAAATCATTCAACAACATTCATATATTTGCTACTATCTGTCATCAGATGAAACAAAACGGGACCGAAACTTGTTGAGTCAGGTTCCCAGAGCGAGGTGAATGAGTCAGGTATTTAGCATGACGATAGCGTGTTACTGGAAATTTAGATGGACAATGCATGTGTTTGATAATGACTTCCAAGAACGGAGACCAAAACCAGCACAAGATGTGGCAATACTGTGATTGTGAAAATTTCCAATCTACAAAAAAAAAAAAAAAAACATAATTCAATGTACCGTCTTTAATCAGGGTTAAAGTGAGGTCTGGATGGACAAATAGGTTAACTAGGGCCTTCACGCACAATGACAGGTTAGACTACCCATTAAACAAAAATAAAGTTACTTTCAAATACAAGGATCAAAGATTAGACATTTTTACGGTTAAGATAAAAGAGTACTTTATTGTCCCTGTAGGGAAATTTGTCCTCAGCATTTGATCCATGCTTCGATGCCGGTGGGATCGATTAATGGACCCGTAAGGAGCAGCGGGCAGCCACATACAGAGCACGGGGACCCAGCTCCATGTGTCGAGCCAGGTTAATTACGCCACTTCCCTACGTGGAACAGGAACTGACATAAGAAGAGTTGAATATTTCTTAAATGTCACCGTGCAACCACACTGTACATGGCCATTAGCGGCTTCCAGTTCTGTCTTTGGGATATGGATCTCTCCCTTTTTCTATGTCACATTCATTATAGAAGTGTTGTTTGTGGTGTAAAACAACGATTACTTAAACCAAAATATAAATACTAAGTGAAATGAAGAGAAACAACCTGGTTTGAACACAATTGTAAACTGCAGACTTACACTTATAACATATAACTGCCCTTGCTTGTCATTTTCAGATTGGACATGATGTTCAGATTGGGAAAGGGGCCAGTGTTCCTTTGAGATTGCCAGTATGCTTAATTCTCGCGATAATTGTTAGTTCACAAACACACCAGAATCCAAGTGGTTTGGACGTAATGGATACAAATTGACAACGCAGCGACGACCGAAAAACACGAGGTAAGCTGCAACATACTTTACAAACACACATAACATCTTTTAAATTAAATATTTAATGGATTAGCTGTAAGCTTGATCCAATCAGCAGCTGCTCCAAAATGAGTCGAAAGAACATTTTCACTGACTCATAATCGTTTTGTGCCGGGGCAGCCTTTGCCACAAATAACTGTTAAAATGGTATTGTCAGCTGAATCCACAGACCTCTGAAAATACCGTTTACTATAACAGGGGAACAGGGGTTTTTAAGTGAAATGAATATTTATTCTTGGTTCGTGTCTTGTCATGATGGTAGTGGGAGCCAAAGCCTTGTATGATACTTTTGTCTTTATAGCCCGACCTTTGAGTTAGTTCCGTACGGTTTCGGCTACAACTGTGGCCTTCCTCTTATTAACGATACAAAGCCTTGTATCTTTAATTAGAAATGTCCAACAGAAAAATGCACAGATGTTGAACCTCATACCACAGAATTTGCATAATAACATCTAAACTGTGGTCAATTTACACCCCATCTGTACAGGATTGCCTGAGGCTCCAATACCAGCGGAAGAAGCTAACCTGCGCAGTAGACCCAAGTGCAGACAGAGGTATGAGGTGTTACCGGAGTGGGTGCGCAGGTGTCCGCTCAAGGCGTCCCGGCGGCGGCAGGCATAGCTGCACATGGGGCATTTGAATGGCTTCTCTCCTGAGTGCAGTTTGATGTGGCGCAGCAGGTTCCCCTTCTGTGTGAATGAGGCCCCGCACTGAGGGCAGTGGAAGGGCCTCTCTCCTGGGACAAGCACAAGACCATCAGGACGTTCAGTGACATGTCCATCACGAGAGTTTGAGGATACTGGAGAAATCAAAATACTTAATTTTTAACAGTGGAGTAATGTGAAATAACTGTAAAGCAAAGGTAATTATTTACTTTTACAGCAGTAGTGCATTTCAAAATGATTTTTCAGTTTCTAATCACTAGGACTTTGTGTATTTTGTTTGGAATACAGAGATACTGAGGCAATTAGTTCTTTCAGCTTTATGATAAGTTTATTATTGTCAAATCACAGATTGAGGTAACATTTATTTGAAAAGCGCAAACTGCAAATAAACTAGTGAGTGGGTTTTGATTTTGTGTTTATGTAAATTCCTGGAGCATCTCAATGTGACCTTCAAGGAACTTTTCATATTCATCATTTTTCCTTCATATTCATAATTTTCCCATCACTTTGCTCACGAAAAGAAAATGAGATGGTTATCAGAAATCTAGAAACAATATTGTCATTTTACAAACCACTGACAAACCAAGCCACGCCTTACATTGAGTCAGAGTCATGACTTCCATCTGAAGGAAGGCGTTTCTGGTTTAACCATTTTCTCACAGAGAAGGACTCACGGAGGAGGAAGAATGAGCTAATCACTACCTGAATATGATGAGCCTTCAAAGACGCAAGAAGTAACTTTAGATAGAGTAGGTGTGCAGGGACATCAAAGACAGTGGAAATGCAACAATAACAAAAGGGAATCTAAACTATGCATTTATCTTTGATTTTAGAACAACTGAATTAGCCTACATTCGCGAAGTCTTGTGCACAAAAGAGTTCTGAGAAGCCAGCCACGAATTAGTGTTAAAAAGAACACAGTTATGTGACGTGTTGCTCTAGCTAATCGTTAGCTGATATTTGAATATGTTAATAAGAAGCATGTTTCTCATCAAACATCAACGTTGGACATTTATGGTCCGAGTTATATATCGCGGGTTGGTGTAAGGGGCCCTCAGGAAAGTCCAAGTACAGGAATGCACAAGTAAGCCTGATCTCTTTTGTTTGTTTTGTTTTGTTTCATCCAATAACTGTGACTTAATGCCTGGTCTGTTGACTAAAAATTAATCCTTGTGATCGGATTGTTTGATGTGGGAAAGTCTAATCATTCAAGATAAAGGGATGTGAATGCTGACACAAAATAATGTATCAAAGGGTTTCTATCTCTCGATCTCCGTCTTAACCACTGTGGTAATCAGATTGGCTGTCTACACCTGGACTGCTGCTGTGAGTCTGGAGATTTCACAACTCTGCTGTTTGAGGTCAGGTGTTTTCGTGTGTTCCTTTTACGTTACCCGTGTGGCTTCTCTTGTGCACCAGCAGCACGTTGATGCTGACGCAGGACAGGCCGCAGATGTCACAGCTCAGTTTGCCCTGGGTCGGAGCGCGCTGAGAGGCCAGGCCACCGGACACGAACCCCCCTCTGCGGACGGTGAGTGGGCGTCCGTGAGGCCCGCGCTGTCGTAGCGAGAGTAGTCCACCAGCGACAGGTCCTGCGGTTCGCTCATGGCGTCTTCGTCCTCTTCCGGTTTGTCTTCCTCAAAGGCCTCGCTCCCCTCGCTGCCCCCGTCCTGCTCCTCCTTTGCCACAATCTCATCGTCATCTCTCTCTGTCTTTATGTGCGGTTCAGAGTTTTCCATGTCATCTGACTCGTTCTTTATGGAGCCTAAACAACAAGAATGCAAAGACAGAAAACATGATCAGCACAGGGATGATTTTAATTACTATTGAGAAGCTGATTTACCTTCATATGCAAACTTTTTTAGGCAAGTAAACACAACTCACATGCTAGACAGAACCTAATATGAGCAGAAAGAAAAGTTGACTATCTTTTTTTGTTTTTGTAATTATTTTCACATTTCTAAGGATAAAAAATATACACAATATACTAAAAAATACCACAAAACAGTGTTCAAATTAAATGTAAAAGGTCTTGCATTTTATTTTGGTTGTCGAGACAATTATCCAACCAGGAAGAGGAATGAGCCCCACTTTTGTGACAGGAGGGTATTAGCCAAGCTCACCTCCGTCATGGACAACACGTCCCACCCACTGCACAGGACTGTAGAGGAGCTGAGCAGCTCTTTCAGTGGCAGACTGAGGCACCCTCAGTGCAAGAAGGAGCACTACCGCAATTCCTTCATCCCCACTGCTGTCAGACTGTACAACACTACTATAAAGTAACATGTGCAATAACCTCTTTGCAAAACTACGTGCAATAATCTCTGTATCTACGTCACTTTATCAACCACTTGCACTATGACTGTAAACCTACCTGTTTTATTATTTACTGTTTATACTTTTTGCCCCCTTAACGTGCTTTGGTACTAGTACTACTTACTATTTAATTGTTTGCACATTTCCTGTCTATCCTACACACCCTGAGTGTTTCTGCGAGCTGAATGTAACAAGTGAATTTCTCCATTGTGAGATCAATAAAGGCTTATCTTATCTTATCTTTGTTTGCCAGATCCTCCGGCTCAACCCAGCTTGGAAAACTAAGACTTCTACAATTCCAGCACCGGTCTCTGATCAAGTCCAAATTAGTGCTAGCACAGGCCTCCAGTTAAAGCTCAGGGACTGAACTGGTTCTTAGGTGCTTTCAAATGAGGAACGGAATGATATGGGCCTAATGCTTGTGTCTTCATCTGAAGCTGAAGACAACCCAAGTTCAGTCCTAGTTTTAGTGCCTTTTTGAACCCACTAAGGAGGTCATTTACCAAGCATTTACTCATGTGCATAATAAGTAGCATGTACTAAAATGGATCAGCAGCAGAGTCATTCGTGCCTTTTTTTTTTACTCACGCATCATTCTCTCATTTACATGTCCAATATGGGGCTTTAATATTGTGATACTGGCTATTTCAAAGGGTAAACTATTAGGTGCAATATGCCCACAAAATAGTATGTTTTATTTTTCAGCTCACACCTATCTTGATAAATGCCCCCCAAAGAGCGTGTCCTGAAGCCATTACCTTCAAGAAAATCGCTTCTATCACCCCTCAGCTACTCAAAACCATTATGCAGCCACAATCCTGTACCGATGGGCCCTCCTGCTACAGCAATCACACATCATATTCATTCATGAATGTGGGTGAAGTGTCTTGCCCAAGCACACTATGACTTGCAACATGTGCAGGGCCATTTTGAGAGCCAGTTTTCAACTTTTTTTTAGTTAGGTTTTTGTTGCTTGTTAGTCCTGTGCATAATCGCTATCATTCTGGATTGTAGGACTGTATGAACTGATTTCTGGATTCTTCAGATACTCGACGCTCTTATAAAGGAGCGAACACGGACACATGAAGTGCTCTGAAAAGTAACGCGGGACAACTTAATACTATGTGTAACTACCTATTTACATATGTATCTGATAATAGCTTAGCATCAAAAACAAACATTTGAGCTGGAAACTAATAGTTGAATATCTCCTTCAACTGTACTAAAACATGACCCTCTTAACCCCCACCTGAACGAGCACATTTTTTCACAGTTTGCTTTACCCAAATCTAGAAGCTTCTTGAAAAAAGTGTCAAAATAGCAACAGAAGAAATGAGACAAAAACGAGGAAGAAAATGCGACAAATACGTGAGAAAAGATACTGAAAAAAGTGAAAAAACGACAAGATGAAAATGGTGACACAGAAGCGACAAAAGAGTAACAGAAAAGTGACAGAAATGTGACGACAACGCGGCAGCAATGCGAGTAAGAAGATTCGATTGGATGAGTTTTGTAGGTCTTCAAATGAGGCGGTACACTGGCCTATTGCTGTGACCTTTGACATTTGGGTAAAGCTGAACTGGAGGAAATGCACTTGGTTAAGGTGGGTTAAGAGGTTGTCAAAATATATCCTTTTAACCCACCTCTCCCACAGACCCAGACTTTTGCAAGTGTTTATGTGCTGCTCCGTTACCTATAGCAACCATAAACTCCCCCCAACCTAGTCAACTATAATAAAGACAGCTACCATACTTCAAAGGTGTATTTATTTCCAGCAAAGTAAATGAACCCTAAGTAAACGGGATCCACTCCCGTTATATTTAGGCGGACAGCCTGATATCAGTACTAGCGACGTGCTCCAAAGGAAACGGAGCTCAATGTGGGGCAGTCTGTAATGTCACATACAGATTCAAAAGATGTGAGGTTGAGATAATGGCAAGGCATTTCCTCTGAAGAGACAGAAAACCAGAACCAGGGCAAGAGGCGCCCTGTGCAGACACACAAAAAAGGTTTAGTTTAGTGTGAATGGCTTAGAGGTTGTTCTCTCATATTTAAATAACCTATATACAGTACTGTGGCTTTTTTGCATGCGCGTAGAATATTTTAGAGACAGTGCAAGCTTTAAACACGTCCAGGAGCATCAGCATTTGAGAGAAGGCGGAAATATTAACTACTAAACATTTGCATTTGAGAACATTTTGGAGACGAGAGATATTTTTGCTGTTTTGAAATCATTACAGCCTTTTGCGACTTGCTAAAACTCGATTGCCACTGCGATTACCTCTGCAGCTCCAATTGCGAAACCTGTCACTCACAAGCTCCTCGCCAATGAGCGTCAGCGCTGCTCCTGTGTGAAGCTCTGCGCATCTGGCTCCATCCAAAAACCACATGTGGTCTAAGCGGTGGCTGCTGATGAGCTCGAGATCAGCACAGTGCGGGGAGGGAGGCGCAGCAAAGGTGTTATGGAAACTTTGCACGCACAGAACTCGCTGGGGCTCGATATAGAGTCCAGCATGTCACCAGTGAACCGCAGACCCCAAGCACTGAGAAGCTTTAGGAAGTGCAGCCAGTGGGGGAGATGGCAGTCTGAAATAAACTCCAGAGAGAAGTAGCTTAAACTTGTTTAGTGTGTAACTTGGAGTGGGCCGTGTGAATGCAGCGACTATGGAGGTGTACAGGAGGTTAAGAGTTGACTCTAGTTTATAGACATAGTGGCTTCATTATGGGAAAAATGAATGGAAAAAAAGATGTGGGTTATGGGCAAAAAAACTACAATAACTTATTTAAGCTTATTTGGCTGTATTGTTTTTTGACATAATCGTTTCATTATGTACAGTAAATATACTTCACATTGCTACCTATATAAACTATAGGTAGCAATTTGTTAACAACACAGTGATAGAATGAGTATGATGTCATGCCATCTAAGTGTAATAACATGGTAATTAGGGCAATTATATAGAAACACACCTACTTTTTTCATATGATTAACCTTAACCCAAACCCCAGCCTAAAAACAAGGACAGTAAATGAGTAAGTAATGGAAACACATGAGAGCTACATGTATATTTGATCAGACTCTAGAGACACTGCAACTGAGCGTGCCGCCGCCATGACCGTATTTGCATGTGGTGGAGGAGACACGGGGAGAACATGCAGATTCCACACAGAAAGGGACGGACAGACGCCAAGAGTTTCTGAGCCACTGCAACACGTTACGGCCAATATCTCATCAAATTTGTCATGACATAAAGCAGGCATAGTGCAAATTCGGGCCAACAATATAGAGTCCATCATGTCGCCACATAAACGAGAGAGAGTTTAAAATGGATTACTTTAAACTTTACATACTGGGAAAACCGATGTCATGCAAGACCACCTAAGTTTATTTTAATAGAAGAAATTAAATAAACAAGTCAACAGCAGGTCATCATGTAAATATGGAAATAAGTAAAATCCTCAAACTCAAAGCTTGTCTAGTTTCCCCTCCTTCATGTGTCCCATTCTGAAATTATAACTTGGGTACTACGTCAAGAGTGTGCATCTCGTCAATCAGCATTAAGTACAGAATAAGTAAGACATTGTATTGAAAACCCTGAAACTTGAGCGCAAAAGTGCTGAGCTTTAAATCCGTGGTTGCCAGATGGTGGAATAGAACCCAAAAGTGGGTCGCACCGAGGTTTCCTTTTCCTGCCTTAATATTTCAAAATTGAGAGTTATGGTGAAAATGATCCGAGAAATGAACAGAATGAAAAAGGTACAAAAACAGGGACATTTTTTGAACAAAGCAGTAAAAGCACAATACATTTCATAGCTAACGGCCTATAACTGATACATATCCTTACGTGATGTATATCCTTACCAACAGACTCGTCTTTCTCCTCTTCCTTCTGTTGCTTGATGTCTGCAGCATCGTTGCAAACTTCTGTAAAATAGCAAATATTATATTATATTATATTGCTGTATGAATGTATGTATGATATTTCTCAAAAATGCATTCCAAAGCAACTTTTCAGTACTCAGTTTTCACATTGTTATTGTGTTGAATATACATACACATTGCTTCTAAAGTAAATAAAAAGTTATGTGTCATTGGAAGCTCTGGGCTTTGTGCAGTGTAGGGAAGTGTGCAGCTCAACAAACAGGCACTAATAAACTTACCCATCCCATCTTCCTCTTGGGACTCAACTTCATGCTTGTCTGAGTTCATCATGGGGAGATCTGTAAAAGTAAGCATCCAAATTCCTGACACGCTTTAAAGACTGACAGGCAAGTCCCACACGTTCTTATGCTTAGACGTTAAAGCTGTGAAGTGACCACCTCACACCCAGAGGAGGTGGGAATGCGGTCGCCTTTGGTCTTGCAACGTGCTTTTTGACACACTGAGCCCAACATAGCGTTCACCATGTCCCTTGACCTACTCCTTTTTAAAGATTGTTTCTGCAAAAATAAGGCCAACCCCAAAATACAAAGCATGCAGACTACTGTTCCTGTTAGACGGGGAAAAAATAGAGGCGTAATTTTTAAGAAGAAGCCCATGGTTGATTGCTCGACCTTGTCACTACATTTAGCCCGCTGAGAAACAAATGATGCTCACTGCACAGTGCATTTCCTGCCAGCTCTGTAGATAGGAGTGAAAAGTGCTTCATAGGCTAACAGCCACTCTCAACTTTACAGGAAAAGTTAAACCAACAAATCTCAAAAATATATGTATGTGCTATGTACAATTTAAGTAAAGGATGGATGGATGACTAAAGGAAGATAAAATGGTATGAGACAAATTACAGTGATAGTTTGATAGGATGTAGTTACAATATGTCAATGTGTAGAATTGTGTTTTGTATTAAAAAGATACAAACATACATACTAAGAGGTTATTACTGAAGATCCACTCATTCAAATGTTTAGAAAAATAAAGCACTAACCCAAAAAGAGAAATACAAATTCATTCCCAAGTTAAATTAGCAGATACTTTCATTTCAAATATATCCCACAGTAGTAAATTCCAACACTAAAATGCCACGCAGTATCATATTCAACAGCTACAAATCTTACCCGTGTCGCTTCAGAGAAGAGCAGGTGTCTGTACAGGTCTCAGTGGATCCCTCGCTCCTCAGATGGACTTTATTTGAATATGGAATAAAAGCAGCGTCACTCGTTGAATTTTGGAGAAATCCCTTAAAGGAACAGGAACTGGTGCTGAACAAGGTGGAGCAACAGAAGCCAACGCTTACAGCAAGAGTGTGAAGTGCAACGCACAGTTTTCCTTTCTTTTCAAGATGTAACCAGTTCTCTGGACAAGGAATAAATGAAAGCGTTTATTAATGTGAAGAGAATGAAATAAAATAAATAAACTAATTAGGTGCATATAACTTTATATAAAAGTGTTCACACGCTGTCTGCCAGAGTTTGCAAAAGGAACTACACCTCCATCTTGTGGCTAAACATGAACAAGCCTTTCTGAAAGCAAATGCAAGCATAATAAAATATTGTATTGCAACAGTATGAATAATTACAACTACAACACTACTGCGGTTACTAAATACAGCAATACTAATGTTGAGTTGATTGTATTATCCACCTTGACACACAAACCTACTCAATAAAATGGATTGAAAAAATTAACTATTTATTTTCCCAATTCTTTAAACTGCACTGATAACAAGTGATTTTGGCCTATGCTACTGTCACCACGACGACCACTACTACTACAACAACTACTAGTACTACTGCTGCAAACTCAAAGATGTTACAAGTTTTTTTTCACATAAGAGAAAAATTGCATACAGTTCGAGGATTGACAAATAACAAATTGACAAAGTAGGTTTTCATGTACGGGCTTCATTTGTTGACATGTTAGTTACAAAGATTTTGGGGATTTGGGATATCTGGATATTTTGGACAGTCTTTGAATAAACGTGTTACTCAAACGATCTTATCATGTTTAAAAACAAAGTGAAATAAAGTAATAAAGAAAATATTGGTTTTACTTTTTACCACTGCTTGCTTGTTTTATTAATCTTATGTTATTGTTTTAAAATGTGATTTGGATTGGCAAACTAGGCAAATGTTTTAGCTCAATGTTATGTTCAAATATAGGCTAATAGAGTTCGGGAAATTCCACAGTTACCATGGAGATCGGCCATCTTTGCAGCTGTTAGCATACATTTCCATTGACTAACATTGGCTAAAAACAGTTTAAAAAGTGAAGAAAAAAGCCGTGGGACAGCGCCGTTAGCTGCTGAGTTACTGCTGGTAAATACATCTAACACACTGTGGCGTCCAAGTGTTTTAATGTGAACAATAACTCCAGTATTTTACCTTTTAAAATCTCTATTAGTTTACAATTGCTGATAATCCCATAATGCTTAGCGATATGACATCACATTCCCGAACTCTATAGCGTTAACTCTGCTCTGGTTAAAACAGCCCGGCCAGCCTGATTATACGCTTGTGCTAATGTTTACAAAGACATCCTGCTTTTGAACAAAATGCTATGAGTCTAAACTGTCACATGCACTTTTAGCTTAGGTTTAGGCTCATTTCAATTTTGGTTTAGATTCCCAAAACGTCCGACTGAGATTAGGAATCTAATTTCCAGGGGTGTCCTGGCCCCAGAAGGGAATTTATTGTACATATTTTTAGTGGTAGGGGAAACCGGAGCAAACACGAGAGAACATTTTAGGCAACATTTTAACCTCTTAACCCCCGGCTTAACCGAGCACATTTTAAATGCATCATTTGAAAGCTAAGACTTTTTTTTATCACATTTATGACGCTTTTTTTGTTGCTTTTTCATCACTTTTTTGTCGCCAGTTTTGTTGCGTTTTTGTCACATTTTCAGAGCTTTTTTTTGACGCTTTTTCATCACTTTTTGTTGACTATTTTGCTGCGTTGTCACCCTAATTTACGTCTCATTTTTGTTGCTATTTGGACGTTTTTTTTCGAAGAAGCTTTTAGCTTTCAGTAAAGTCGAACTGGAGAAAATGTGCACATTTAAGGCGGGGTTAAGAGTGCGGGGGAAAAAGATTCATATAGTGCGTATTTGACCTTTCAGTGATCCAGTGGCTGCATGGGTGGTTACAGTAGCTTGGCAGCTTTGCTTTCCACCTCGGTGGCCTCTATGGATCAATTTTTGTTCCATTTTTTTGCGGTTACTGGTAGGTTTTCTGTACGGTACGTATACGTAATCATGGAGACAGTTCCTTCAGCAGAAAAAACCTACCAGAAACCCTATAAACAACTGATACCAGAGCCCACCGGGATGCAAAGTAAAGGCGCCATGTTAACCACCCATACAGCCACTGGGTCACTGAAAGGCCTATATTACGCACAATACTGTATCAACTTCTTTTTCTGCTTAATAAGTTGGATAATTTGCACCTTTAAGTAACCGTAGAACTAACAAAATAAGCTCATCATAAAACAAATATAAAAACCCCATTATTACCTCTTGTTAACCCCTGAATGACCCCCTCCACGTCCCATAGAGTGCCCCCCTCCCCTCGCTCCGAAAACTCCCTCACACAGACACCTCATAAAAGTGAATCATAAAGCTGCTCCGCTCCAGCCTTTGACTCAGTGGGCAGTCCACTAACTACCAACGCAACCAGTTCACTCATAACACTACTGTCTCATTAAGGCTCTTTACCGAAAACTGTGCGGATGTTAAGTCACTCCAAGAATTACTGTAAAGAGTAACGCTAATTGCCAGGGTTTATTTGCTGTCTGGAATCCTGCAGTCGTAAGAGACGGCCTCAAATCACGTCCAAGGTAAAAAAAATAAAAAGTGGGTGAGTGAATTGTTTGCTTTCATCACTTGTTGCCCTAATATTACAAATAAATCTAAATGCAGGGCTGCACGATTTTGTAGTATTGTAATTTTGATCAAATGTTTTAAAGGTGCATTATGGAACTTTTTATGTGAAAAGAAAATGAGTGGTTAGCATTGGCGCCGTTACTTTCCATCACATCGGCCTCTATTATGATCCAGGATCCATTGTTTTTAGGGTTTCTGGTAGGTTTTCCACTGCTGAGGAATTGTCTTCATTACGCATATTGATTCTGGAAAAGGAGAAGCGGCGTCCAATCCTAACAGTTGGCAAGTAGGCTAGTCTGGGCAACTTTTCAAAGTATGTTAGCTTGCTCAATGTATTTTTCCTATAGCCGTTAGCATTAGCCACCAAACATCGCAAGTTATGAACAATCTAGATGTTTTCAGCTGTTGTCAACCCATCGACCACATTTAGGTCAAAGCTTAGTGAGAAATCATTATTGAATGTACAGACCTTTATACAAAATACTCATTAGCATGGCATCTGAGCTAAATGCTAAATCAGATTCAGTAACATTTTTGCTGTTTGTGGGATTGGATACACCTCCAATAGGCACAAAACGTCATCTTATAAGATGTTAATATTAAAGAACGCACAGAAATTATATCCACAGAAAAACTGACAAAACATACCTCACCATACTTTAGTTTTGCGCTGTTTTCCTTATTCATTTGTATGGGGATAGAATGCTCAATTTATACAACAAAAATGTGCACATTTGTAGAAACGCAGATAGCTAAAGGCATTTCTATGATTTCTATGGTTGTAGAGGCAACCATGATCTAAAGAAAGTAAAGGTGCCATGCTAACCACCCATACAGCCATTGGGTCACAAAAAGGTCAGTTACACACATATATCATTTTTTTTCTTCTTCTCCATAATGCACCTTTAATATCAAGACTCGTTTTAAACATTTCTAGGAGGATTAACATTTGACATGTTTGTATAGGTCTAAATTACAGTGTTGTCAAGCCTTAAAGCCACAACACGTAATATTTCACCCAATAAATATAATAAAATACAATGATTTATTTAATTACAGATATTTTACCATTTAACAACTCAATGAAGAAGACAGGATAATTTAAAGCAGTACTAAGTAACTCTTGCCCCTAGAGGCTATAAGCGCAACTGCAGGTGTCTTAGCAAGTTACAATTTTTTATTAAATGTCTTGGAGAGTAAATACTACGCTGACAGAAAAGGTGAAGGGAGAGAGGGGTGTTGTACATCCAATTATACAATGGGAATATTTTTTTTCACTCAAACTTGGCTGTAAATACTGTTTAAAGTGGCGCTAGCCCGCAGTTAGCTTTGCCCGTTAGCCTGTTAGCTCTCTCCATGATTCTATTAGTGTGTATTGCTTGCTCCGCCCCGGTGGCAGTCAAGTTGCAAGCATGGTTTTCTGGCCAGAGACACCAGGGGGAGATGAAAGACCCCCCAATCATCCCATTAATACTTGTATTACCCCCAGAGGGACTACGAAAAGGATTTATTTAGGTAAACACGTTACTTAGTACTGCTTTAAGGTTGTAAGGCAATAAAGCATTTTTTTAAATTTACGATTTGCTAATTGCAACCATTCGGATTATGAATGTGCGTCCAAATAAAAACCCATTTTGGTTGTTTACTGTAAGATTGTAGGAAGAGCTGATACTCTCTTTCTCAGATCGGGCAAAGGGCCAGTTTTCCTTCATTGATTATACAGTATTTTAATAATTAATCTCTGTAATTCCACAATTCTCCAGGCCGGTTCTACTGCAACAAGGTTATCTAAAAAGGTCCGTCTCTGGGCTGCGTTTCTGAGTTGAGGATGTTTTACCTCTCATCCAACAGGCTTTGTCCAGGGTTCAATTACTTTGCCAGGTGGTGCCTTCTGTGTGGAGTTATTATGTTTCTCCCATTGCTGCGTAGGCTTGTCCAGGTCCTACCACTAAAAACACATATAGTAGGGTTCACTCCGGCGCCATGACAGATGTCTACTTATAGCTATTATAATAATAGACATTTTAACTTTACACTAACTACCAAACTATGTAATGTATGTGGATGCGGAATAATAAGACATTGCGAAGTTCATTGGTCTGCCTGAGACGCAGCAGCTGCAAGAGTTGACCGAGTACAGGCAAACAACTCAGCTCCAAAGTTTAATAGTAAAAAAAAAAGTTCCTGCACAGATTAGATTAATTTATTTGTACAAAGAGAGAACCACAGCCAACCTCTCCTTGTCGTATTGTGTGTCCGTTGCGGCTCACGTACTTCAAGCGTTTGAAGGACACGGCAAATAAAGATTAATATTGTTAAAAAAAGGCTTATGCAATACTTAAAGATGATTAACTTTGCAACAGCAGGTCGGGTCACTATCGGCGCAGTCCAAGTTTGTAGAAGCTAGACGAGGAGTAAAGGCAGCCTGTGCGTTGATTTATGGAGGCTCCGAAAAAACATCGGCAAGAAACCAGTGCAATATTTTCAACAAGAATTTTCAAAGTTTTATGTTCAAAATGTCTCTTTGCACACGAAGACACAAGAGGTCGATATGCTTGCTTTGAGATCCTGCTCCAAACCGGGTCTAATGATTGGACAAAACCTCCATTATCATCTTGAACTATAAAGAAGGAACAAGAGGCTACATTGCTGCTTAACTACTCCAACCTTAACGATGCACCGATCCAGCTTTTTTGTGCTCCTTCAAGGGAATTGGTTTGAGTGGGAACTGGTTTAAACATTCAGCAAAAGATGAGAGGACTTTGTAGGTCAGGATCTAAATGAAGACAGTTTCTAACATAAAGTGACCAGATTATTAATATGCTAAGAACGATTAAACTCTCAGCATCAGCCTTCAACAATAGTCACATCAGTCAATATTCTTTAAAGTGACAGATTCATAACTGTTGTCCCAGCCTCGATTATTTAAAGCGTTAGTAATACTAGAAACTCAGCGACTGAATTCTACAGAGCTGTCAAATGAGTATGACACGTTTATATTCACTGAGATTAAGTCTGTGAAAGTGGCGTGTCTAATCCAGTGGAAGCATCAGCATCGGTTATTTGGAATTGATACCCAATTCCTGTTGAAACTGGAGCCGATCCAGGAAACCGATATCGATCGAATATCGGTGCGTCTCTTCGTTGTTCCCTTATAACAAAACAACACATTTTGTTTTGGTCATATAATCATCTAAACGAGCAGCAACCTCCCTCTCTCTTGGTACAGCTCTGTTTTTTGCCTTTTTCTGCGAACTGCATTTGTGGTTTCTGTGTCCACGTTGTTTTACTGGATGCTTTTGTGCGTCTTTTCTGTGTTTTGTGAGGTTCAGCTATTTTTTACTGCAGAGAGTCCATAATGGTCCTGAAGAAAGCAGCTTTTTAAAAGTAAACAAACAGCTAGTTTACGAGCTAAAGACATTTGAGACCTACCAATTTATTCTTCTGAGACACTGAAGAGGCACTAAGAGCTGCAGCACAGTGGAGGCGTCACAAGAGGAGCTACAAACAAAACAGGACAAACAAGGAGGTATCCGGACAAGGCTCACAGCTAAGCCACACAGGCCTTCTATTGTTCTGGCTAATGGGCGCTTCACCACCTGATGTCATGAGGTGGTGCTCATCAAAGGGCAAACAGCTTCACTGAACTCATTCTGATCATATCAGTGCTCAAACTGCCTCCACTACAAATATTTGCTTCGTAATAGTTGGCAGACACTATTTTTAGCTTTAAACTTCACTTGCCTCTGTAACATCACTTTTGACAAGTTCTCCCAATACGTGAATGATTTTAAAGGGACTATACAGAGTTTAAAAATGTTAAAACGTATTTTTTATATATATAAGTATTTTCATCCCCCTACACTTTCCAGCCATGTCCTAATGTGTAGAATGAGCCCAAACCTGTTCACCATAACTGCCTCTAAAATCCTGTCACTCATAAAGTTGTTACTTCGAGTCCGAAGTGCTGTTATGCACGAGTTTAATATAGAGACTGCAGTTACGCGTAAGACCTGAGGTGGCAGTAGTGAGCATAAAATGACCAACTTGCATCTAGTGTCTATAAAGGACCTACACCTGATTTTTTATTATAAACAATAAAAGAGGAAGCCACTAAATTAAAAAAAAGTTAGTTGTGTACAAACTCATTCCTAACTTTCCTAACAAAATTGTTGCATCCCAATTCTTCATAGGGACGAGTTTATAGACACATTTCACAACTTGAGGTCACTTTTTAGGCTCGCTTTCAAGGAAATTCTACAAACCTAATCAGGTATAGGACCTTTAAGTTACAAAACATAGAAATACTATTGATGTGTGGGCAAAAGTCCTTTACAAAGCAAAATAGAGCAAAATACGCGATTTTTTAACAAATCTTCCAAGGAGACAAAGAACAGAGCCACCGCCCAAACTGTGGGTGCTCTGTCACTCACCCCGCGTTGTTGCACCCACCTGTGTGAGCGCTCGGGCCCTCTCTCCGACTGCTGGCTACGGCCCATGATCCGCCTATGGCAACCGGCCACCAGTCTGAAGAAGAAAGAAGAAAGCCTGGAGCGAGAGAAAAGCACACTCACAAAGGCATTACAATACATGCTGGGTTTCCATGGCAAAGTGCGGGCAAAGGAACAGAGGGAAAAAAGAGACGTTGACCAATAAAAGCTTATGATTTGGGACTTTGAAGGCCGGAGCCGAGGTCTTAGCACGACACAGACAAAGTGAGGCGAGGATTTACAGAGTCTTTCATGATCTCGAGCGCGCATATATATTAAAATTTGAAGAATTGCTAAAAAAAAAAAAACTAAAAAAAAAACAACAACACAAAAAAACTATCCAGCAATTCATTTTAGAGGCTTTGCGAGACCCTTTCGGAGGGGGCAGGGCACTCAAGGGAATAGGAGGTAGAAAAGGAGACAGAGGGAGGGAGGGGGCGATCTGGGAGACAATATAATGAGAATAGGTGGGAGGGATGTGGTTTTTAAGAGGGGGCTGGCCACTTGATGATGTTTCAGCCCCCGAAGGCACTTACAGTACATGTGTCAGCCAGTTGGACTTGATTAAACATTGAAGAGTTTGGTTGTTGCTAACGATATGTTATTTTTTCCAGAATTAATCTGAAATGCTTACAGTCATTAAAAAGACATCAGAGGTTTGAGGAAAATAATGAATCAGCTGGTGCGATGGTTATGCGAACAAGTGTTGGGCTTTTTTTTTTTTCCGCTTGCAGCAGGGAGACAGAGGGAGGCAGAGGGAATAGGCTTCTTTCCACTGTGCCTTTCAGCTTCCCTCTCTCTCTCTCTCTTTCTCTCTCTGTACAAAAGAGGCGTGTCCACGGACCAGTATAAAGTCCAAGCAGAGTCACTCGTGTTGAGCCAGTCCTTTGCACTGCACAGACCGGCAAGACGACTGACCTACGGCTGAGCAGGAATTGCAACATTAGGCAACCGGACTTTTAGATTTTCCTTTGATTTCGCAAAGTGTCCCCAAGGCTCAACAAAAAGGCGAAAGACCCACATGCGCAAATGCCGGATAGGATAACCACTCTGCGACTGTCCATGCCAAGATTAAAGAAGTTTGTGTCACCCATATTCGCCAGCCAAGTCTGATCAAGAGCCGGCTTCGATTCCATCTCTGTGAAATTGAATCAGAGGAGCAAAGTGGCAGCACAGCAGAGGCTTTGTGTCCCTGATATTGAGACCTGCAGAACAAAGCGCTCCTTTCTCCAATTTGTCGAGATTGAATGTAATTCTTTTTTTTTTTTTTTTTTTGGTGCACGCTGTGGTAACGACGAAAGAGGAGAAGGCAAAGAGGTTCTGTAACTTTTTTCAATCCAGTTCTCCGCTCAGGTGAGGGGACTGTTATGCTCTGTGGAGCTCCATCCTCCTGGGGTATGTGGGCGCTTTGCTTTGCAGTGTCACTGGCCACGCTGTGCCTGTCGGACCAGGCCATCCGCTGCCCCATCTGCACGGAGGAGAAGCTGGCCGCCTGTCGCCTACCGGACGGATGCGAGGAGACGGTGCGGGAGCCGGGATGCGGGTGCTGCCCAACCTGCGCACTGCCCAAGGGGGCGCACTGTGGCGTGTACTCCCCCCGCTGCGGGACAGGGCTCCGGTGTTTCCCGCCCCGGGGAGTGGACAGACCGCTGCACTTGCTGATGCACGGGCAGGGGGTCTGCACGGATGAGAGGGAGCTGGAAGACAACTCAGGTGAGACAAGTCCACGTTCAGCGTTGTCTAAACAGTGGCGTAGCATTGCAGAGGTTCACTTCACACCAAGAGACACCTCATAATTAATGTCGATTTTCGAGAACTACCAGGACTGCACCCAGATCAAATTCAGACTAAAACAGGACTGAAAATTAAACTTAACTTTTGCAGACCAGATATAAACCGGGAAAAGACTGAACCTTAAAAGCATACTAATGACATTGTATCTAAAAGTGCCACCAGTGCTACAAGACACATACCACAGTTTGAGATCCACTGGTACTTTGGAGTTTGATGCTTCATGAGGCTGGGTGACTGCAGCTACAGTATTTGTGAAGGGTTTGCTGTTGATAATTTTCTGCAAGTTTATCACACTTGCATTTGCTTTGTTTGAAAAAGGCACATTTTGTAATCACTCATAATTTTACATTCATTTTTTACTGTGAGCAAAAGACATTTTTAGTCTGGAGTGGTTTTTTTTGTTATTCCACAAGGTTGTTCCTGTACTTCACCTTCCAATTAGCAGCTGATTAACCAAACATTATAGCAGATCAATAAACTATTTACCATGTTGTTAAAGGTTTGTACTTTGCATATTGTCATTATGTAAAAATAACTAGGAATGTCATGTTGTGGTTGCACGATTCTGGGGGAAAATACAGTCAATCATTATTATTCTTTTGAGAAGTATTGACAGTTAGATTTGCAATTTATGTGTCAAAGTCACCATTCACTTCACTGTGCACATGTTAAACATGTCCAGGTGCATTAACATTTGAGAGGAGACTGAAATATGAACTTCTAAAATGACAATGAAATGCATAACAAAACTTATTTATAGAAGTCCAAAGGTTATACAGTGCTCTCAATGAGACAAGGAGACAAGATACTGTGTTGTTTAAAAAGATATTCTAGTGCCTTTATAATGGCAACTTTTCCAATTGCAATTTCAGCTCCTCCTGCTCTGTAGCCTGTAGTGTAACCGCTCTGTTTTCGCTCTGTATGGATCTTACCTGCAGCGCTCTGGGGTCAGAGATCAGGGGTGCGACAATGTCCTGCTTGTTTACCCTAATCTCAGTTTATAGCTCCTAAACAGAGCGTGAACACACTCCCGCTCCTCTCGTGGCAGGTCAGCCCCGCGCCTTGCAGCCACTGTGAAGAGGCGCCCGCGCTGCTCCCCCAGACGCCGCGCAGGCTTTGGAGACAGCTGTGGTTGTATTTTAATATGCAATGAAAGTTTATGAGCGGTGTACATTTTAATAACGGGAGTGTATCGGTTAATAAACCCTTTGAACTTTATGTGCAGGTAGAAGCATTGTGGTGGAAATACAAGCTTGTGTGTATGTGTGCGTTGGTAATGGCAGAGGGTCATAAAAGCTGCCCTATGAAATGGCTGTAATGGAGTGTGGCCAGTCTGGGGCTATTAGAGCTCTCTGCAATCAGTAATTCACTTGTGCTCTTTCACCAAAGCCCTGCTGCTCCCTCCCTCCCTCGCTCCCGAGTGATGTGACGTTCATGACTGAATCGAATCTTTTGACCGCCTATTTAAAATGAGCTGAGGCTGCACAGTTACTCGCGATCAAATCAAAATTGCAAGTTGAATGGTTACAATTTATTTTCACAAATTACTTACTATCCTGTCTCCATGGGGTTTTATTTTGAGTTCAGCATTTTAGCCCAGTAATTCAGCCCAGTGGTTCTCAACTGGTGAGTCAGGGGAAAGGTGGGAGGTAGTTATTGATATGACCTCACCATCATAATGGGGCCCAGAGAGAGAAACTTTTACCCAAACTACAGTCACTGTCTTTTAATCCTTCCTCACAGATGAAGAACCTGGGCGTGATTTTTGACTCTGAGCTGACTTTTATTCCACACATTAAGAATATCACAAAGATAGGTTTTTACCATCTAAAGAACATAGCCAGAGTCCGCCCCATTCTCTCTCGGGCCAACACGGAGACGCTAATGCATGCTTTTATCACCAGTCGTATCGACTGCTGTAATGCCCTGCTTTCTGGTCTTCCCAAAAAGAATATCTCAGGTTTACAACTTTTACAAAATTCAGCAGCTCGTGTCCTGACAAAGACCAGGAGGCGGGACCACATTACACCGGTTTTAGAGTCACTGCATTGGCTCCCCGTGTGTTTCAGGATCGATTTTAAAGTTATTTTAATGGTTTTTAAATGTCTTAATGGTCTTGGTCCTTCTTATCTTTCAGAACTGCTTTTACCTTATGAAGGTAATCAATAATTGTATTTTGAAATTGGGGTAGGCACTTATAAGCTTTCTTGCTACGGCCTACTCCTTTTGAGTTAATATTTATTTTATTGTTTTTTTGTGATAATGTAAATGTAATGATGTAAATATTGTAAATAATAACTCAAATAGCTCAAATCAATCAAATCAATCATCAATCAACCTTCACGGCCGCTTCGCTCCTCTGGCAGGTGTCTCCTAGTTATTCCTAAAGTCAACAGAAAGACTCATGGCGAGGCGTCTTTCCAATATTATGGCCCTCGCCTCTGGAACGACCTGCCAGAGGAGCTCAGGACCGCAGAGAACGTTCATGTATTTAAGAGCAGGCTCAAGACACACCTTTTTAGCTTAGCTTTTAACTGACATCATTTATCTAGTCCCAATTATAAATATATATATATATATATATATATATATATATGTATGTATGTGTATATATATATATATCTATATAGGGATATATATATATATATATATATATATATATATATATATATGATGCGCGGCGTATTGTTTTAAATGTTGTAATCTGTCTGTAAAGCACTTTGTGATACCTTTCGGTATGAAAAGCGCTTTATAAATCAAATTTGATTGATTGATTGATTGATAATGTTATTGCTTCTGGACAAATTGAGCTGAATCTTGATCTCAAACATAAATTGCAAATCTAATCGCAAAAGCAAAACACATTTACACAATTAAGAGCATCAAAGCAGGCAACAAAGTGAAAGATTTTTGAACAAAACATTGTTTATAACAGTTTTATATACATACACACATTTTAAAGGGTAAAACCAGTAATTATCAAAATGAAATCAGATGGCTTTTTGAATTAAACTATTGCAAAGATTTGGCCGCCATTAAAGAACATTAAATTACACCCTTCTCCCAGCTGTAACAGCACATGTCCAGCTCATAATCTGTCAGTGTCTTCATTAGAGCCAGCACTGTATTATTGCATTCCTTTAGCAAAATCTGTTTCTACTTTTTCACAGCAGGATGTCTACAATTGGTATTTAATCCAGCTGCAGAATGCCCAAGCCATGGGGCTCAAAAGTCCCACCCACCCTGAAAGCCGCTCTGGTTCCGGAAATACAAATCCCATTCATTTTTCAAGACTTTTCAAAAGAGTTTAAAGGCTCATCTGCAATGTCGCAACTAGCACAAGAAAATTCCAGGCAACTGGACAAAATGCTTTTATAACTTTTTGGTTTATTATTATTTATAACATTCCAGATAAAAATTCAAACGAAATGTTTGTCTTTTATCTTCATGAGTTTCCACATAGGTGATTAACTGCCATAATACATTAAAAAAAAAACCTTTATGGACAAAGTGAATGGAAAATATTCTTCCAGCACCAGAGCCTGTGAGCTCTATTGAAGCCAATTTAGTCTTTAAGCCAGTCACAAGCCAGGATAACGCCACTGTTTCCTTGCATGACCATAGTCACTAGGGGTCCCCCAAAAAGCACCAGGAAGGGCACCCGTTGTAAAATCTATGCCAAATCAATTTCATGCGGCTGGTGGTGATTTGTAGTTTTATAATAACGTCTTATCTGCATCGTGCATTTCCCAACCTCCAGCCAATGCTGCCTCAGAGTCAGTCCCAAACCAGGATAGACATACAAGTTCGTATTAGAAAAGGACTCTGATTCCAATTCCAAAGTCAATATGCGAAGTAGTCCATGTACGCATTTGCTAACTTTTTCACAACGTGTTATCTTATCTGCTTTATGATTTTCAGGCAACAGGACTCATAGGTCACTGTTTTCGTGCTTGCCTCAAACCAGGGCTGTCTTGGGAAGGGCGCACAGCTAATTGCACTGCCTATTGCACTTAGCAGTGGTGCACAAAGGCAAAAAGGACAGAATAGGTCAGATTTGCCCATAATGCAATGTGAACAATTTAAAATATTATTATCACATTGCAACCATATACGCCCAAATTATTGAGTTACTGCCCTCCGAGACACTTGCTAATGGATAATGACAACAAAGGTTCGGTTCAGCTCGACCAATATGAAAATCCCAGGATGCTCATCTCCAGTGCAGCATTTGAACCCCCCCCCCCCCCCCTGCCAACACCGCCAGCCTGCCCTTTAACTAAGTAGCCTCACAACATGGTCCGGCCCATTCATAAGGATGAGCTCATCGCCACTTTCACTGCCAGAGCTGAAATGAGAGCCTTCTGCTCCGTGTGCAGGGCCAGCGTAGGTTAGGGCCGGCACATAGCGTGACTGAATGGAATCAGAAAGACGGGGAAAGCTGTCTAGAGACTGATAACAAAAACTAAAGGACGACTGCACTTGGCTCGACTTTGTAAATTCACACTTATTTTAGCGGACATAACTTTTCTGAATTCGAATGCCATATGTTGGTTACATTGCAATAAGCTTTTATAGTGGTGTTTCAAATGATTGTGCTCACTGGCAAAATAAATGAATTGATCTGCAAGAGGTTTTTGCCTGATACAACCAATGGCCGCTGGCTGCTCTGCTTTGCGACGACGACACTGGAGGCCGCCATTGCTGTAGTACCGCCATATAGCCGCTAGTCCCCCATTGGAATCCATTGCACTTTAGACACGTTAAGAACAACTTTAATGCCCGGTGCCTAATTTAGATATTCTAGATATTCTTCCTGTGATTACGCTGGGTTAGACACAGAGGCACCGGGCTGGTTATCATAGGATTCATTTTAGAAATCTCGTACT
The DNA here is from genome assembly GCA_007210695.1 of Neogobius melanostomus. Taxonomy (NCBI): domain Eukaryota; kingdom Metazoa; phylum Chordata; class Actinopteri; order Gobiiformes; family Gobiidae; genus Neogobius; species Neogobius melanostomus. Next base: position 2,459,097 of record VHKM01000153.1, read on the forward strand.
ACAGTCTACAGTCTACAGCCCTTATGCCCTTTTTAGGAACATGCTTCGTCAGAGCTGGGGAGGAGGAGTCTGTAAATCCGCCATGAATTCCCCCCCAACGTGGTCATTATGGTAAACGGGAGGAGTGAGTAATGACGGTCTATTAATAATATGTCTATGGATACAACGTGTGGCCCCTTCTGATTGGAGTTAGTTAGGAATAGGTTCTTTCTTAATAATAGAATAATCTTCTTATGTCATTCTCCGCTGTGGAGTTGGACAGCATGGATCCTCCATATTTTAGTCATTCAGGGCCTTGTTCTCAAAAGTCTCTTTGTGTCTTCACAGTATTCCTGTGGATATACACACATTTTCTTTTAGTTGTAAACAATTATACCTACATTATATTTTTCAAGCTCTCAAGCAAATGATTAATATTGGTAATATGCTATAGTCATATTAGGTGTTCTATTAGGCCTTGACTTACCTTAGAAAGCCCCACTGAGATTTTAGTTGTACAAGTATTATGCTTTGGCTCCTCATCTGTGTCATTTGCCTGTGTACAATTTTTCCAGGTTTGTGACTGGCACAAACACTATATGGTAACCTCCTGCAACTAGATATGATTATTTTTGGGGATTAGTTACGAAAAAACAAAACAAAACAAGGTTATACATTGCATACTGTAGATTATAGACAATGAGTTGAAACCTGGAAAATGTTCGAGATTAGTTTTTGGTTTTCTGTAATTAGATACCGAGTCTGTTGGTCTCAAAGCGGCCTCTTCTCTGTGAAGTCTGTCATATCAAAGACGAGAAGCTCTGCACATTATGTTGCACAGTAAATATATACTTCTGGGCACCACTGTATAGGAATGTAAACCAATGTAAACCCATGTAATCACCCGCCTGCATAGACAATCACACAGGCACCGGGGAGAGAGGAGAAACTACCGTGTGGAGCAGCAGATTTCCTTTGTGGCACATTTCACTAGCACTTATGCATTATTAAACAAGGGGTGCATCTCCTGAATACTCGCTGCCCCACTCCTAGCAACAGCGAGCGAACAGGAATATAAATAGAAAGAGAGTTTCCTAAAACCAACAGAATTTATAATGAAAAGGACAGAGAGAATAACACAGAAAAGGAGACTTTGAAATGTTGTTCAGTGAAATTAAAAACTTGAACGACAAAAAGAAAATAATAAATCGACTTTCAAACTTTGTTCATTACATGGGGACAAATGAAATCCGCCTGAACAAGTCTCAGTTTTAGTTCTGCTGGACCTGTGCCTTTGACTGGTTCAAGTCCTCTCTCGAGGACAGTATGTACTTCATTGAAATTAGGAACTGTGTCTAAGACAAAACTGCTATGACCTGTGGAGTCCCCAGTGGTCAATCCTTGGACCCCTCTATTCAATCTATACATGCTTCAATTGGGTTGGCCAATACACAGCACAACTATGCAGTATCACTAACGGTAGGTGAACATGGGCCTGAAGATACACTCTGTCACTGCATCAAACAGATCAGTTTGTGGGTACAAAATAACATTCTCCAACTAAACTCAGACAAAACTGAAATCGTTGCCTTTGGCCCACAGACACAAAGAGAAAGGGTTATCAGTCACCTCGAGTCTCTCTAAAAAAAATTAGGAAAAATATTAGAAGAAGGGCTACTTGCCCAAAACTTCACGCTGTGGTGAGTTAATAAACAGCTGGTGAGCATTCAGTTGTGCGGATGTTTTGTTATTTTTACATTGTTACTTTCTGATCCAGCACATTGGCTTAGGACAGGTGGATGTGCGTGTCTTCACCTATCAATAGAGTACATCTACAGCTGCAGTACATCCAGAACGCTGCTGCTCAAGTCCTGACAAGAACCAGGAAATACGACCATATTAGTCCAGTGCTCTGGTCTCTGGCTTCCTGTCGCTCAGAGAATAGAATTTAAAACAGCTCTGCTTGTGTACATGTCTCTTCACGGTCTAGCCCAAAGGACATCTCTGACAATTTCGAGTTGAGCGCTTCTTAATGCCCAGTCAAAATGATTTTGAAACTTCTTGTGGCTCTTCTCACTCAATAATTACTGTTCATTCAATACTGAAGAGTTTAACAACATGCTTAAATATCAGGTCAAACTCCTGCCTGTTAGCCTCATGTCAGTGCAGTGTGAGGAGTTTCCTATAACACACTGAGCAGATGTGCCACACTGTTGTCTATTTGCTTACTTTGGACCGAGCGCACCATTTGCTCAGCTGGGCCTCTGCTGCACGAGATAATGTGATTAGCTAATTGCTGTCCTTTGTGGGAGACGGACCTCTTCTAAAGCTGCAGCTCAGAGTCACAAAAACAGGCAAACATTGTCCCTGGATTAAAATACAGAGAACAGTCAAACCAGGACTTTTGAAATGACCCATTTTAACTAAACAAGGGAAAGACTACAATGCTATCTTCAACATTGAGGACATTTAGATCACAACACCAACAGTCTTTCACTCGTTATCTCACGTGGCACTTTTGTCACAATCATCATCTGTACTGTCATAGAGAGCCTAATATTTACAGTCTTAACAACATATTAGTGGATTGTTGACCCTATCAGTCACTCTTAAGTTTTCATATTATATTGTTTGATGGATAATGTCTGAAGTAACTATTACTATTTGTAGTAATAGAAAACCTAGTGGGAAAAAAGAAACTTGCACATTATTGTTTCAAATGAGCAGTATCTTTGCTCAGAACATACTAAAGCTAACTATTTGTAACTGTCCCCCTTCCGCCACAAAGGAATGAACACTTTTCATTGACCTATATCCACAAAATTGTCAAGTATTTAGTCAATAGCAACGTGACTGACCCTTCCGAAAAATGTAATCAAGCTTCACACAATCTCGCAAATAGTAGCAGAAGAACTAAGCTGATAATGACACACACGCTTGCGAAACTTCTTTGCATGAAAGTGACCCTCACTTGTGCCTGGAACCACCCAATGAAAATTGTTATTCAGCATAAACACCGAAGGCCCGGGTTCAATTCCCGGAGCAGGTGGGGTCTTTCTGTGTTAAGTTTGCATGTTCTCTCTGTGTCAGCATAGAATTCTTACTAAAAACCATGTCCAACAGGGTCCTTAGAACGTACTTGATAAAAGATTTTTGCATCTCTGTTCTTAGTTAATAGCCCTATACTTGATTTTGTATGTGGTTTGCAAACAATAAAAGAGGGAGCCGGTCACAGGGATGAGCTTATGTGCCTGATTCACACCTTTCAGGCAGCAAATACTGTCACTGCAATGTAAACCACCAGAACAAAAAACTATCTAGTTCAGGGTTAAAAAAAAAGGCTTCATAATTAAATGCACAGGGCACAAATGTCAGCTTTTACAATATACTGAAGGACAAAACACATTTACTTCATCAGGTGGAGAGTCATTAAAGGGGGGGTATTATTCGACATTTTCAAGCTTTATATCATGTTATTATGTCATTCCCTCATTAAACACATGCCTGGAGTGTTGCCTTGGCTCATTCACATATTTTTGAGTAATCAGTAAAAACTTAGACGGCAGCCATTTTAGGTGTAGCTATGCCTCAGTCCTCCTAGGAACGCCCCCACCTCTGGAGACGCCTCTGGACCTTTTGTCACCAGCCAAGCCACCAACCACTGCTCCTCAGCTCAGCAGAGCCCCCTCCCCGCACAGTGTTGTTGTTTAAATGCCACAGCAGTGTGCTGAAGGGGGCGTGTCGGAAAGCTTCTTAAAGAGACAGAGGCCTATTTCAAGACGTTCAGTACAGCCATTTTGAGAGAGCAATTTTATTCAGGCAGTTATTTTAATTTACTGCATATACAGACCAACAGAAGGTTACGTCATCATTGTAGTATGCTATAGACTGGTGCTATGTGATTGAAAAAAGCATAATACCCCCCTTTAAACAAAGGCAAAAAAAGCTCAAATATTCAGTATGTTTCAAGGCAGACTTGATAAATATGTGGCTCTCAATTGCGTGTCCAAATTTACCCCTATATTTGCAGAAACAATCCGTACAAGAGACAGATCTAAGGCATTTCAGGGTGCCAGAATTTCCCCCAATTACTACGGACAATAAATCTGCAAATGTTGAGCTGTGTGCGTATTCTGAAAGCCCTCTGTTTAGTCTCAGCGTCCAGTGACTGTGCAACGATCAAAAGCACGTTCAGGATCAACATCAAACACGCTGTATTGATTTGTGAAATTCTCCCCAAACTCGAAAAGCTCTGGGGAGACGGTGTCCCGTTTCACTTTATTTCCCAAAACATTTGCTTTGTTTTTGTCCAGCTGAACCGCGCTTGACCTAAAACATTCTTGCTTTGAGTGTAATGGCTTTGTGCATGTTCACTGTGGGTTAGGCCTGACTCAAGGATTACATAACTAGCAACTTCGCCAGCAAAAGTTATGAGCATAATTTCATAAGAGGGATTACGTCTTTACCCGGAGGTGGGTGGAGGAGAAGCCAAAGTATTCACTCAAGTAACAACAGTACTTTTAAAGAATTTTACTCAAAAAAGTAGTGATCCAAATAACTACTCAAGAAAGAGCAGAAAAGTATTTGGTGGGACTACAGAGTAACTGAGCATTAAGGTTTGATCGGTTTAATTCTCTGATTTATGAAACATGAATATATATGCACAATAAAAATAGATTTATATAGACATTTATATAGACATTTTATTGAAAACAGATGACATATCCAGCCAGCAGCAATTTAACGTTTTTAATGCCATTTTATTGTCAAATTGCAAACAAACAGATGGCCATAACCCATATGAGGAGACATGTTGGTATCAAAAAGCAAATTGGACACAATAGGAAACATTTGCTGGAAATATTGTTAACAATTTTAGCCCAAACTGCATTTGAATGTTTTTTGGACCCTGACTTTTTCAGTTTTGACAAACTTACAAAGTCTGAGAAAGGCAGAAGACTTCACACATCAATAAAGATGGGGTGCGTAGGATGAAGGTTAAAGCCAAACAGTAACAGAAAGGAAATCCCGCCTTATGAAGTCACAATAGTCGAGCGATGTCTTTTCAAATAAGCTTACACTTAATGCCATTAGAGATCTAATTAAGTGCTTTTAAAGACATGTAAGGCCTTCATTTTGAGACAAAGTATATAATGACTTTTAACCTCTTCCCCCCCGCTTTAACAAAGTGCATTTTCTCCAGTCCAGCTTTACCCAAATCTACAAAACGGGTCATTTTCCACTGCTTCACTTTTTCTACTACTTTTCTGTTGCTCTTTTTGGCCTTTTTGTCATGTTTTGACACTCTTTTGTTGCTTTCTTTGTCACCTTCTCATCGCTTTTTTGTCACGCTTTTGTTGCATTTTCATCCTCATTTTAGTTGCTTTTTTGACACTTTTTTCGAGAAGATTTTAGATTTGGGTAAAGCTGGAAACTCGGTTAAGAGGTTAATGCCCTTCAGTGCATAGGAACCTTCATGTTCCTATGTCAACGTAAGGTTCTTTTCCCACTTAAGTGTTTTAGATTTACAGATTAGCACACGCACGTCAAAAAGTCCCTCATGGAAACAGTATTTAAAAATAAGCGATTACTTGCCAATCCCCACAATTGCAATAAGCACAACACAACATTTCTATTGAACAAAAACTGATGACTCTCGATAAATATGACTCTGATTTCATTTCCACATGCATCACTAGTGATTGTTTCAAATGTTATTGTAATACTTCTGCGGTGAAAGACCATACCTCCGCTGTTTCAACTTCCTTTTAACACTGTTGACATGTAAACGCACATAGGAATAGTTTGAATTGGCACGTATCGGTGAAGCCCGGAACGGACTACAGCAAAACCACAACAACAAGCGGATGATGATTAACAGATATGAGGACGGCTCCTGCCTGGAAACAGTCTGACAGCTTTGGCACCGCGCGCTGTTGACAGAAGGTTTTGGTTGTAAGTCGAACCAACCTTTTGAACTTGGAGCCAAAAACTCTTCAAGAAACCAATATTTTAGCTTGTGCAAAACATTTTGGGAAAGCTATCCTCACACCGTCGGACTGATTTGAAACATTGACACATATCTTCAATGCAACACAGTGTTCTTTCTATTTGGAAGCTGTAGCTCCCTGGAAATATGTTCCACAATAGGGCAGTGGTTCCTAACTTTTTTTGTTCGTTTCATATTGCATTTAACCTCTTAACCCCCACCTTAAAGATGCATTATGCAATAAAAAAGTTGATATTTGTGCATATTTGCCCTTGTTGTGACCCAGCAGCTGTAAGAGTGGTCAGCATGGCGCCTTTACTTTCGATCACGGAGGTCTCTACAATGCTCCGGGATTGTAGATTTTCTGGTGAGAGGGTCCGTCAGCAGTGAAAACCTTCCAAACAATAGGTAGCGTTCACGTGACATCACAACATTCTAAAGAGCCCATAGTTTAAAATTGAGGTGGAGGGCAATTGAAAATGTCATGGCCATAACCATAGTAACGCTCAAAATGCAGATTATGGTCTTAAATCATTGCTAATTTCTCTGTAATTACTGGGCCAATTCACATGAAACAAAGCTGTCACAAAGTTCAAAGTCATATCTTGCAGCACATATGAACATATGTCTAATTATTTCCTCCCAAAGACGTCCAAAAGTGGAGACAATATTCAAAAACATGTGCTTGATGTTGGCCAGTAGAAAGGACTTTCAGCCATAAAATTCACATTTCAGGTTTGTGAATCCAATCACTGTCACATGATGATCAGAGAAAACATTTGGACATTTTCTTTTTGGAAATTTCTTTCAAAAACTGTTTCTCTCCCATAGAGTTGTATTGGCACCTGCCCTCCAACTGAAATATAATTCTATAACGTGAACGCAACCTATTGATCCTAAGCGTCATAGACACCACTGTGATGGAAAGTAAAGGTGCCGTGCTGACCACTCATACAGCTGCTTGGTCACTACAAGGTCAAATATGCACAAATATAAACTTTTTTTCACTTAAAAAGTTGAATACTGCACTTTTAACCAAGTGCATTTTCTCCAGTTCAGCTTCACCCAAAAAAAACACATCTAAACAGATCATTGCCAACTTTTTTTCATTGGTTTTTTAATGCGTTTTTATCACACATTCTTGTCACTATTTTGACACTTTTTTCAAGAAGCTTTTAGATTAAATATAAAATGTGCTCGGTTCAGGTGGGGGTTAAGAGGGTAATGTCATCAAACAAAGCCTGCCTCTAAATCAGTCAATGCAGTATTACTTTACATAAACATTTGTAGCCATAATGCAATGCCAGGGGTGTTCTTTGTCCATTTTAGAGTTAACTTGAGGAGAGTTGGCCATGATAGATCAGTTTATGTAACAACACATCACTGTCAGTCAATGGAACAACGGCAAAATCCAATAATTTACTTGCACAGAGTGGAGAGCTTGACCTCAAAGTGTCTGAATTATTTATTATGAAATATCAAACACATCTGTAACACCACACTGTTCTTTTCTTTTGGACCCTGCAAGACTTTCACTTCACATGATCTACGATTTGATAACGGATGGAAAGCATCTAAAAAAAAGGGGACGTCAGTGATGGCGTCAATTCTTTTGGAGTCAATACAATGAGGTTTGGCTGTGTGCAAGTTGGATTTGATTCAAAAATATGTTTTACTCTCGAAATTAAAAACACAAACATAGACTTCAATTTATGCCTGCACTAGAAACCACAAAACAACTAAATAAACCAAAACAGTCTGCAGAAACACTTTAATCACTCCAAGTTTTTCGGTACAAAATATAACAATGTCTTCATTGGGTGTGTCCTTGAAGCCAAAAAGGAATTTGGACACTTTTAGAGCCGATATGAAGAAAAAGGTTGTGGTGTGATTGTGACTACACTACAGAATAGTTGCAAATTTTAGAGCAACTCTATATTGTTTCAGCTTTTCTAATCTTACATTTCTTCTAATCAACAACTATTTGGATTAACCTCTTAACCCCCACCTTTTAGTGCATTTTCTCCAGTTCAGCTTTACCCTAGTCTAAAGTTCCTCGACGGAGAGCTAACAGCCTATAGGCCAGTGTAACGCCCAATGGCGCTGGGCTGCTACACTGGAGGCCGCCATTGCTTCTCCTTGCTGTAGTACCTCCATATAGCCGCTAGTCTCCCATTGAAAAGCATTGGACTTTAGACACGATAAAAACAACTTTAACGCCTGGTTTCTATTTTTTGAACACTGTCTACGGCTACATATTCCTCCTGAGATAACGCTGGGTTAGACACAAAAAAAGAAACCAGGCTGGTTTTCCAAAGAAACATTTTTGAAATCTCGTACTAATGAGGGTCGGACTGTTGGCATTGGAGCTGCGCGAGCTACACGTCAAGCAAGGGCCGAGTCTACAGTGAAGATCCCGCCCTTATGCCCTTATTAGGAACATGCTTCGTCAGAGCTGGGGAGGAGGAGTCTGTAAATCCGCCATGATTTCCCCCTCGAACGTGGTCATTATGGTAAACGGGGAGGAGTGAGGAGGAGTTGTCTATTCTTTTTAACAGTCTATGGTAACGCCTCATTTAAAAGCTACAAAACTGATCTAAACTTTTTTGTTGTGTTGTCTCCATGTTTATGTTACATTTTTGACAATGTTTGACACAGTTTCAACACATTTTTTGTTGCCTTTGTGTAACCTTTTAGTCACTTTTTAGTCGTTTTTGTTGCTCATTAATTGCTTTTTAAATGCATTATTGATGCTTTTCCGGCACATTTTAGTCACAGTTTGTGTTGTGGTTTTGTTTTTGTTTACATCCCATAGGCCAGTGCAATGGCTCATTTGAAAGCTAAGACCTTGTAGTTTATGAAAATATGTGTAAGATCTTTGTGAGTAAAACTATTGAAATATTTTTTGACTAATTTGTAACTTTCGCAAAGACTCTGACGTGTGCTGAAAAAGAGTGTTGAGCTTTGAGCAGGAATTAAGTCATAACAGAGCATGAATAACTTTTTTATTTTTTATTACAAACATTTCGGGTCTCGGCCTTTACAACGCTTTCATGTACTTCCATTTAAAGGCACATAAGAGCCCGCACGAGGCTGGACAACCTTGCCGATCTGCTCTTGTCTCGAGCAGCTATCTCTGCACTCACCTGTGTCACGGATCACACAATCAGCACCTGATAGTACAGTATGCGGAAACAAACAAGCTAAGGTTAGCTTTTCCAGTCCAAACGAAACTGCAGACGAGCGCTCACTTCCTCCGTGGAAAAACAGCAGTGGTAGCAAACAGGACATGCCACCCATGACCCACTTCTCCTGCGGCATCGATTTGAGCTGGAAGATGCACAAGCAAGACAAGCGTATTTATAGACTAAACTGTGGTGCAAACAGTGCACTTAGGTTTCTTTAGATGGTCATCTTTAACCCCCGCCTTAACCAAGCGCGTTTTCTCCACTTCAGCTTTACCCAACTCTTAAAAAGGTTGTTTCAGTCTTTAGATTTGTATCACTTTTTGTCACTTTTTTCTGTTACTCTTTCATCACGTTTTTGTCCCTTTTATATGGCTCTTTTTGGCTTCTTCATCACTTTTTCATCACTTTTTTGGTCACGTTTTCTCGCTCTTTTGTTGCATTTTCATCCTTGTTTTCGGCTCATTTTTTGTTGTTGCTATTTTGACATTGTTTTCAAGAAGCTTTTAGATTTGGGTAAAGCCAAACTGGAGAAAAATTTAATGTGCTCAGCTCAGGTGGGGGTTAGGAGGTTAAGACATACAGTATGGTTTACACCCAGCTTAGACATTGTTCAGTCCTAATGTGATTTTGATCTTGGCCCAGTGGTACTTGGAGTGTCAAGTCTTTGGCGCTTGGAATATCCGCGATTGGTGTGGAAAGTCTGAGAACCACTGAACACTAGCTATACAAGCCGTGAATCCAACATGACTACTAATACAAACAAACAAGACACACTTCTCTTAGACACGCTCAGGGCAAACTCAGTCAACCCTATTATTCGACTAAAATGCTCTGACGAAGACACAGCCGCAAAACAGGGTTCGCCTTTCGTTAAAATCAGGACGAATCTCTGGAACATCAAGGGGGGGAAAGCGATCTACTATTAGTGTCCTTGCCAGCAGCGGTGAACTGGATATGCACCAGTCCCCGCAGATAGAAAACAGAGCGTAGACTTGGATATGGGATCGTGCTCAAGATGGTAAAAGCTGCCATTTCAACAAGCCCCCTTTGAATTCTGAGCCAATTTGTAAACCGCTGCAGGTAACAAAGGGGCTGCCAAGCCTCATACGAATCTAAAAGACACAAACATAATGCACTCTTTAGTTTAGCCTGTTTTGAGTTGGACCCCGAGGGCACACCAGAGCATGCGGCTGTACCCAGTTGGGACAGTCCAAATACCAGCTAAACAACCCCCATCTGGCAACGGATTGGGTTGTAGTGGAGTATATATATATATTTTCAAAAAAAGAACAAGGAGGGGGCATTTCCTGTAGACGCAGCTGGTTGCCTTCGGGGGGACTTCGTACGGGGTTGTAGGTGATTTTGGCTCGGACCAAAACAAAAAGTGTAGGGTTGGGCAACACAATATTTTCGCAGAAAGACAAAGTGAAGCGGGCTGCAATACTACACCGGGAAAAACACTTGTTTATCATAGGAATATTCCAATAGAAAAACAACTTACTTTGAACTTGATCATAGGGTTGGAAAGGGATGGAAAATTCCCGATAAATTTCTGTAAATTTCCGGAAACTTCAAATGGGAACTTTAGCTCAGAAATGTAAAAAAACAAAACAAGAACAACAACAAAAAACGCCCAAAAGGCTTAACCTCTTACCCCCGCCTTAACCTTGTACTTTATTGCACTGAATTTGGGGTAGGCGCTCATAAGCTTCTTGCTTCAGCCCACTCCCCAAGAATGTATACTGCTCAAATAAACTAAACTAAACTAAACTAAACTAAACCAAGTGCATTTTATCCAGTTCACTTTAACCCAAATCTAAAAAGGTCACAGCCTATAGGCCAGTGTAACACCTCATTTGAAAGCTAAGACTTAAAAACTCATCTAAATGGATCGTTTTCCTCACGTTGTCGTTACTTTTTAAATCTTTTTCTCCATCACTTTTTTGCGTTTGCATTTTCATCCTCGCTTTTGTCTCATTTTTGTTGCTCTTTTGACACTTCTTTTATACAATGTTTTTCTTTTATCACACTATGAATTCACCTCTCTAACTCAAATCATGACAGATCAATGATCAATACTGTACGAGGACTGGATGGAGCCTGTGTCGGACATGAGCTGTATTAAACACAACAGACCTAAATTATAGTCTTTTAAAACAATATGCAAGATGATACAAACACGGAATGAGTCTATTCCATTCTAAAAGCTACAGCCTAAAACGCTGTCCTCTTCAAACCCCAGACACGGCGAAGATGATTTCTTTGAGACTTTCATATTTCAGTGTCACTGTCAAATCCCATTTTTATGCTTCACTTTATATCAGTCTGTAAAGAAGCAACCTTCAGGTGTTAATTCCCTGTTAATCCCCATTAATTCTCATCAATTCCTGGGCGCGAGTTGCCTTGTGTACGAAATGCGCGTATAAATAAACCATAGACATAATTATTAATAGACCGTTAATACTCACTCCTCCCCGTTTACCACAATGACCACGTTCGAGGGGGAAATCATGGCGGATTTACAGACTCCTCCTCCCCAGCTCTGACGAAGCATGTTCCTAATAAGGGCATAAGGGCGGGATCTTCACTGTAGACTCGGTCCTTGTGTGACGTGTAGCTCGCGCAGCTCCAATGCTAACAGTCCGACCCCCGTTAAGTAGGAGATTTCTAAAAGTTATCCTACGATAACGAGACAGTTCCAAAAAATTAGGCATCTAAAGTGCAATGCATTCCAATGGGGGCCTAGCGGCTATATGGCGGTACTACAGCAATGGCGGCCTCCAGTGTCGTCGTCGCAAAGCAGAGCAGCCAGCGGCCATTGAAATAAACCTTGCCTTGCCTCCTGTTAATTCCCATAAATTCCCTTTCCAATGTTGAAAATTCCCGGAATTTTGCAACCCTAATCATAAAATCAGGGCATTATTGTCCTCTGCATTTGACCCATTCTTCACCTGTCAGGAGCTAAATCTTGAGCAAGTGTGGTCAGGAGTACCTAGGTGGAGTCTTTTTCAGCCTATTGTGCATGTTTTGGTAGATGGGAAAATTGAGCACCTCATAAGGACGACTTGTGAACTAAACACACAAAAAAGAAAGCAGCATGGTGGTGTGGTGGACATGCCACACAACTTAATGCTAGAAGGGTCTGGGTTCAATTCTCCCTGTTTCCAAAGTGGCTCAGGACTAACTGGCCTACAATTGGTATGTTTAATAATAATAAACAAAAAAAGATCTCTTCCTTTCATTAAACGCATAATGAAAGGCAGAGTCAGACGTGAACTTTTGAAAATAAAAGTCTAAAATGTGGTGCTTCTAAGAAATAGATAACTCGACGGGAATGGATGAATCTCCCTGGTGAAATTTTCAGGAAAGATCAGCTGTGGGCCAGAGAACAATTGAATAAAGATTGATTTTGGTGTAGATCCAGAACACTGTCAGAAACCGGGACCTCTTCAAAAAACAAAGACAAGCGACATGTGGCCACAGAGGCTCGCTCCAGCCACGTGGAGTCTGAATGCCCTGGATCTGCTTTATTCCTGGGTCAGAGTTCTCCTGTATGCTTTAGTTTTAATGGTTGAATACCATGTGGCATTTTCATTGATTTCCATAGGCTTAATCCAAATATTAAAGTTAAAGCATAGTTTTACTATACTCAGATAGTTAGATGCAGCATGCTTTTGTAACACAGCGTAATGCAGGACAGGGTGGTATCCAGAGGCAGCACTCTCCTCTGTCCTTGAGGTTAGCCTGGCCTCATTTGGAGCCTATATTTCACTGGGATTGTCTGAAGGATGTTCCACCCAAGGACACACAGGACGATCTGCTCTACATCTCACTTAGCCGCATTTTATCTAAGGCTGCATCCGAAACCATAAATTGTAGCCTCTAAGTACTGACACTAGCTACTAATCCTTAACCTTCATGGGTCAACTGTTAGATCTCTATCCAGTTAGTGAACTAGAGCTTCAGCAGCATTTGCCCAATTCGACCGTCCTTACCAGGGAAGGGAAGTGACATCACCAACAGCTGTTCTTCTTCTTTAAAGTTCAGTGCAAGCCAAACAAAAGCGCATACCGCCCCCTACTGTATATTGTCCAACAACAACATAGTGTCCAAATAAAGACATTTAAGGCGGAAAAAAAAGAAAAGAAAGAAAGAGAAACATCCAAATGATCCTTCACATTTCCCTTTATTTTATCTCAACAGCTGTTTCATAAAGCTACAGTATGCAAATTAACCATGTGGCTAAGTTTCTACTAAATGAAAACAAAAGCACAAACTACTTACTTACTTACTGAGAAGGCTCTTTAAAACCATGTGACTGTGCTGTGGTGACTCTAACATGTATTTTGTCACTTTATAAAGTTTGGCTTGTGCAAACTTTATTTTTTATTTTATTTTTTATCAATGTGCACCTGTCAATCACAGTGGTGCCATGAATCATCGAGGTGGGGCGAGGGGTGGGGAGATTGCGCAGTGGTTATGGATGCACATAGCTCTAATCGCAGTAGTAGCATCAAGTCCTATGCTAAAGTGGCTATGATAGTTAGCAAACAGCCACTTCCTAACTCCTACTAATGCAGACCAATCGACGCATCTATCATGGCGGACCTGACGCCATCCGGTTTGGGTAAGACCTCTTACAATTTAGTGTTTCGATGCAGCATAAGGCTTCAGACCACGCAGTCAATGTAGCTATATCAGCAGAAAGTATGTTCTTGGCATTTAGCTACTCCCTTCTCTGCCGGGGTGACCACAGCGAACAGGCCACATGTTGATTATTGTGAGGATACAGGTGAGCGTGGGGGGTGATGGGTAGGGCTGCCCGTTTTTAGAAAAAATAATAATAATATTGCAACGTCTTACAAGAAATTCAATTGTGATTGCGATTAAAATGAGCATTACATTTACATTTGGTGTAAAGATTGAAAAAAATAATGAACTTCTAAAGAAATAAATGACTGGCATTTCAAGAGGCAGTGGTTCTCAACTCGTATGACGTCATGACCAGAGGTACAGTAGGTGGAGTAGCCAAAATATTTACTTAAGCAAAAGTAACGTTACTTTGAAATAATTTTACTCAAGTAGAAGTAAAAAGTAGTGGCCCAAATAGATACTCAAGTAAGAGTAAAAAAGTAAGTAGAGAAAAACGTAAAAGTCTGATTCATGTTTCAGTTGTTTGAGACAAAACATGAAATAATGTGAAAATTGTAATATTTTACCATACACAACATATATAAAGAAATCATATGAAGAATGATGTAAACAAATCAAGAAATACATCTATTTTACGCATCAAAAGAAGTTTTGTCACTTAAAGATTTACTAACATTGGCATGAGTTACTTTTTTTTAAACTCAAGTAATAGTACAGATACTTAAAGAAAGTTACTTAAGTACATGTACTTGAGTAAATGTAACTGAGTACTACCTGCCTCTGGTAACATATTATTGTTGAATAAGCATTGAAAACTGAAATCATGATAAAAACGACTCTAAATCAGAGCTTTTGCCAGACACGGATAGTGTTTCTATACTTTTTCAGTAGATAAATGTACAGTAATACTGTTTTCTGGGAAAAGCTCATGACCCACTGAAAACCGTTCCGTGACCCACTTTTGAGAACCACTGGTGTAGAGGTCTAAACTATAGGACTACCAGGTTTTATGCATAATAATAATAAATCATAAGGAGGTTTCCCACTAACTAAGACCTACTGGGGACAGGATTTGCCGTAATTTGCAAACGATATTGCGCTGCTAAAATAACTGCAGTCTTTGTGATTTTCGAACTGCAACCTTCACATTGCAATTTTAATTTGATAGCAAGTATTGAAGGAACACAACAACTATATGCTGTCAGGAACCGGCGACCGACCCTTTGATTACTACAGGTGGACAACTTTTCCACCATGATGCAAAAGTAAAAGACGGGAATGTGTTGGTGTCACTGTGGCTCTAATTAGCAAAAGTAACTCACTGACTGTCGATGCAAAACAACATGTAAACACAAGTCAAATCTTCTTTACCCCAAATCATTCAGCATGCTTGCACACTGCTTTTTATACACGGACTACTTTATTTTCTCTCCTCAGCAGTGGAGCAGCAGGAGGAGATCATCCCCGAGCATCCCAACAACAGCAATATCCGCTGCAGTCCGCAAGACAAGCGCTGCATACAGAAAACCCTGGCCCGACACCCGTCTAAATCCACCAACCAGAGGAACATGGGCAGAGAAGAGGCCAAGGTGGTGCTGGTGAGAAAATCAAACGCTCCCCCCCCCCCCTCTTTTTCTTTACGGGAAACAACACGCAATCAAACCCTAATGGTTTTTACTCCATGCCTTCTGCAGGTGGTTCAGATTATAGCACGGGTTTATCGCGGTACAGCCACATAAGTGTAGCAGTTGGGCTATAAATTGCGCAAATTTGTTATTTAGAGGCTGTAACATTGAATCGTGGCACCGTGAAATGAAATGCAGGTGCGCTATAACACCATTATGGCATCTGCTGATTTAACGTATGGGCTGAACTGCAATCACAGCATGCGCATTAATAAGAAACAGGACCATTTTAAACCGCGAAGGTACATTCCTGTAACACAGTAACAGGCAGCAGCATAAACATACATATGTCATGCATGGCGGCATACGGACATTATGTGAGGGGGGCCACCCAAGAAGACTGGACCTGAACATGTCTAAATGCAGATTAAGTGTGAATTAAGTGGGTGCAGAAACACAGGAGATTTTGTGTACTTTGAGAAATATAAAACGCATGTGCTGTGGTTTCGAATTGAGGCTGAATCAGTAACGTGCTGGGACCTCATTTCGGCCCGGGAATTTAGAGAAGACCGGCCCACTTCTCTGTGGGTTTATAGCTCAGTGATAGCGTGCTACTCTCTAGTGCAGGAGGTCTCCGGTTCAAGTATGGCGTTGACACATTTCTAACACTTTCTCTTTTTACATGGGCCGCTGCACACACAGTCTGAGCCTGATACAACTCCACAATCAGCACCAAGTTATGAAGATAAAAATATTTATTTACTAAACAGTGCCGCGGAAACTCCCGACTCTCCCTATGCCAGCACGCCTCTGGGCAGAATTGAAACATACTTGGAGGCTTACAGGCAGAAGAAAGGCATTGTCTCGAGGTTAAAGCTGGACGTTTTTTTTAAGCATTGCTGTTGCCAATTCTGGTCACTAGGTCAAATTTACGATTGCAATTGAAAATGGGTTTGGGTTTCTGTATTTCCCAGCCATTTGTATTTCAGTGCTTTAAGGGGAAACAATGGAGACAGAGAGCAGCCATTGCCTTTATAGAGACTGTCGTTGCTCTTTACAAGAACAATTATGTGAAAAGTGTCTGTATTTTGATGCACAATTATATAATGACAAGAACAATGTTAACATTTTGACTCAAGAACATGCATCTTAATATGGAATAACTGTAAGGATGGGATACAATTAACAATGAAAAAAATCAGCTCAGTTGTGAAAATCAGTTTTCATGGTGACCATAACATCCTTCTGAATTCAGGACATTGCCGCTCGAAGGTTGGGTACGTAAACGATACCATATGGTACAGACATTTTTTTTTTTTTTTAATCTTTAGAGACCAAAAAATAACTTTAAAATAACTACACCTTATTTAACCTTAATTAATGATGAGTTAACAATTAATGAATCATCAAAAATTAATTAGTTAAGTGTGTGAAGAACTATTCAATATGAGTTGGGCATTAAATGTAGTAGTTATTATAGTTAGTATACTAAACTAATGATGAATTAAGTGTTGACTCATCATTTATAAAGGCTAAATAAGGTGTAGTTATTATAAAGTGTTACCACGAAGGTTACTTGGTTGTTTCAGCTCAAATTAATGATAAAATTCAAAAGAAATAGTCTTCAAAGTTTAATGGATAAATTATTGTTCTGTTTTTCTGGTTCTAGAATATTTTCATATCTGTAGGTATTGGAAAAAGTATTGTTAGGGCATCGGTATCGTAAACCAAGTATCGTTAAAGTAGCAGTATCAAATAAAATGTAACAGTACCCAGCTCTAGTGGCTAATGATGCTCACTGCGACCAAGTATAAAGAAAGCATCACAGAGACTTTGTGCAACAGAGTATACAGAATTTACCCTGATCTAAGGTAACCCAGTTTGAGCTCCAGGACTATGCATTAGTTTAGTGAATTACTAAAAAAACAGAAATTGATTATTCCCCTGTGGGGCCAGGACTCCCCTGAAAAAGAGATGTTTAATCTCAGTGGGACTGTGCGTTTGTATTGAGTTGATTGTTGCTGCATGCTGTAAAGTGATTATATTTGTGAATAGGGCTTTAAAAATAACACAGACTTACTTTTTTTCTCCCCCAGGCTCCGTGTCGCGCTGAGCTGCAGAGGGCTCTGGACCGACTGGCTTCCAATACTCGCACCCACGACGATCTCTTCACCATCCCCATCCCCAACTGCGACAAGAACGGAGACTTTCACACCAAGCAGGTCAGAGTCTGCAAAACATGATAGGATCGTAAATCAATCATCCACAATGAGAAAAATAAAACTGTATACTTATATTATAATCATATTATTACATAATATAAATAGCTTGAGTGACAGAGGCCTAGGTGCAGTGGGTTGATGACGTTTCGCTGACCAATCAGAGAGTAACTGGTTGTACTGTTGTGTCCTTGAGTCTAAAACTCACTAACTCTGAATAAACAAACAAAAAAATGCACTGAGCTTGATTTAGCTCTGTTGCAGTAAGTGGTATGGTGGTATGGTAAAGTGGTATGGTTAGGGTCAGGGCTTTTGCCATTTTGGTGTCCTAAGCAGAAATGTTTGGTGAGCGAGTGGGGATAGAGCAGGGGTGTCCAAACTTTTATCATCGAGAGCCGCATATTGAAGTGTATGGAGGGCCAAAGATCGGTGGTCAGTGCAGTGAAACATTCACCCGACTGCATTAAAGAACGGTTTAATCCGCCCCCACACCTTTATTTAGGCTTGGAACCATAAGCTCTGTCTCAAATTAAAATGTAAGTTTTTGATGTTTTATTTGGGTGGAATAATAAACCCTAAAAAAGCAAAAAGTAATATCTCTGGAGATGTGTGCCAATTCAACAAGAAGTCTGAGGGACACAGAAAATTGGTCGGAGGGCCGCATTTGGCCCCCGGGCCGCACTTAGGGCACACTCCTGAAACCACATCAAAATAATTGGTGAAATTATTGAATTAAGTAATGAATTATTTGAGTTTAGATGATATGGTTTAATTATTGGGGCACCCCAGAACCAATGGCCGCTGGCTGCTCTGCTTTGTGACGACGACACTGGAGGCCGCCATTGCTGTAGTACCGCCATATAGCCGCTAGGCCCCCATTGGAATGCATTGCACTTTAGACACGGTGCCTAATTTTTTGGAACTGTCTACTGCTAGATATTCCTCCTGTGATTACGCTGGGTTAGACACAATCAGAGGCACCGGGCTGGTTATCGTAGGATAAATTTTAGAAATCTCGTACTTAATGAGGGTCGGACTGTTAGCATTGGAGCTGCGCGAGCTACACGTCACGCAAGGGCCGAGTCTACAGTGAAGATCCCGCCCTTATGCCCTTATTAGGAACATGCTTTGTCAGAGCTGGGGAGGAGGAGTCTGTAAATCCGCCATGATTTCCCCCTCGAACGTGGTCATTATGGTAAACGGGGAGGAGTGAGGAGGAGTTGTCTATTCTTTTTGACAGTCTATGCCCAGAACCTGAATTTCTCTGCTCTGCCCCTGTGCTTCTGTTCACACATGTCCTCCCTGGCCCTTTACGAAACCGCTTCCTCCTTCCTATTGCTACCCACTTCCACTAATTCCTCTGTGAAGGCTCCTACTGGTCCTTCAGGAGAGCACTTGGAGCTGTGGCTTTCAGACAGACTTTCCCTCTTCTCACACAACAGACACGCCCCTTTACCGTGAAACTGAAAATGTATTTCCCCTTAGAGTTAAGTAATTAGATTCAGATTTGTTACATTTGCATTATATATTTTAGCTTCTTCAAACTTACCAATACAATTAAATTAGTCCAATTAGTAAAATTGTTCAAATTCAAACTTAAATAAACATTGACCCGAAGTTGTTTGGTGTGTGTTTCTCCGGTGTAACACACACCTGCAATCCTGCACTGATGCTGACTTGTTGTGGAGGAGCTTATAAGCCACTTCTCCTGCTGCGTGGTCGGTTTCAGACAGACCTTTCTTTCGCGCATTTTGAGTGTTAGTGCGTAGGAAAAGGAAGGCGGACGCGGTTTCAGAAAGGGCCCCTTTCTCTCTCTTTGCACCTTCTTCTCTTTCCTTTTTCACTTGGCGCTGAGAGCACATGCTGCAGAGCAGAGTTTCTCAACTGATGGGTCGGGACCCAAAAGCGGGTCGAGGAACCCTTTTCAGTGGGTCGCAAGCTTTTACCAGAAAACACTGCTTTCAAAAATATCTACTAAAATGACTAAAATGATTTTTATAATGATTTCAGCATTTTAGTATTAAACAATAATATGTAAGTAAAATGCAATATTTTACATTATGTAGGCTGTAGCAAAGTCAATTCTGTTTTGGGTTGCGGCTTGTGATTTTATGGTGATGGATGGTCCTGAGAACCACTGCTCCAGAGAACACTATATTGTTAGGGCTTCTTAACGTGCGGATGAATGTATTATCGTTTCCCTGTTGTATGAACGCGCGTGAAGATTCAGTGTACAGTGTTGGGCATTTTACTTTTAAAAAGTAATTAGTTACCGTTACAAATTACCTCTCACAAAAAGTAACTGAGTTAGTAAATCAGTAACCGCTATTTTTGCTGCAAAAGTAATTAGTTACTATGCAAAGTAATTATGAATATATTTTATATTATGTACTATTGTATCAAAGATGTTCATAGTAACTGAATGAAAAATAGAAACATTTTAGCATTTATATTAAGTGAACAGATTGCAACTCCCCATATGCCTGGAAAAATAAATATATATAAAATATAACTATAACTAAATAGGGGAGACCGGGTATGGTTGTAACACTTTTTGCTTCAGCACCTGTAACTCACTGAATTTTTGAGCTAGAGTTCTCAAACATTTAAGTACAAATGGCACCAATTCAAACCTCTGCAAGAATATCACAGACCTCGTGAGTTGATGTCAAATACATGGTGGTCCTTTGTTACAACCTACCCCACTACCGGGGTAGGTTGTAACACATGATGGGTTGAGTTATAACAGTTAAACAAAAGAAGCAAAAACAGAGGCCACGTCATGTGATATGATTCAAATAGAGGTTTATTTAAATAAAAGAACAATGAAGAACAATCTCTCTCTCTCTCTCTCTAGCCTGTCATATGCTTAACCTCAAGTGGAGTCAGTCGATAATACAGGTCAGCTGTCTGAGTCAAATAATCTGCCAACACTTCCTCCTGCACTTCAGAGAAAATGTTGTTGATGCTTCAGTAAGCTACACTGGGATGATCACTGGACTCCGTCTCTCAGCTTCTGCCGTGTTTGCAGTATCTGCTCAGTTTTACATGACATATCCCATGTGCCTTTGCAACTGATCTGACCTGCCCTTCTTTCTGACCACCACATTTTTTTTAAACATTAGCTGACACAAATCTGTCAGTCTTTCTTTTCCACGGTTTAGGCATTCTGATAAAGTATAAAATCAAGTAAGTGTTATTAGTTGTATATAGGGGATGATTGTGTTACAACCATCCCCACCCCTGTCAGCCATTGTTCAGCTAGCTCTATTAGCATAATGGTTTGAAATTAGCAAGGGAAATGTGCATCACATTTTGAAACTACAATTTAATCTAATGTAAGTCATATGGTTTTATGTGCAATAGTATAAGCACTAAACAAAATATAGTCTTGGTCAAAAAATGTACTTTCTTACCTCAAAATAATTTTTTTCTCTATATAATCTGCATGTACCTGTTTACAACCTTGACAATCACCATGTGGGTAAACACTGATATGATTATTTGACTACTATCTTATCCCTGAATGGTGGAATTGGTGGTGTTACAACTCTCCCCATGTTACAACCATACCCGGTCTCCCTACTGAAATTATTATTTTTTTAAATCCCACACTTTGTATTTAAGTGTAAATCCAAGGCACACTAAACTTGAATAACAAACAAAGGAAAAACAAACTAATAAGTAATGAAATTATCTGTATCTTTGCACCGAGGCTTGGAGTTGGATTAGTAGTGACAAGAGGCGTGTAAGCATGTGACGATGCGAGGTGCTTTGTTAGACTGGAGTTACTTGTGGCAGTGTGCATTTAACATACGCATTATTGCCTTTTATTTCAACAAGGGAGAAGTAGTGATGGTACTATCAGTTCGAAAATGTTACCTTTGAATTGCCCTGGCTTGTCAACAAAGGCAGCGTGAGTAGAGACTCCGCCCACCCAACTTTTTAGCCAATCATCACCACCCCTGGTCTCCCCTGCGCTGTGTTTCATGCTGCTGCAGCATGGCCCAACAATGCAATTCTCATCTGGCTTGTAACTCACTCAGAGATAAATTCAGTTGTCCAATACAAAGTACAGGAGGTTTGCAACACAGTTCAACTTAATTTAAAAGTTATGTACTTGGGTAATAGTTATGTACTTGAGTAATAGTTATGTACTTGAGTAATACCTGTCTTCATGACACTGCGGCGCTTCATTCAGCCGAATTGTAACGTGCTCCTTTGTTTTCCCAGTAACGATGGGGAGAGTAATTAATTAGATTACACCGTTACCGAAAATGTAGTTATTCCCAACACTGGTCCTGTATCGTCGTTCGCATTGGCACACACATTTTAACACTTCGCCAATGCTCTATGCCATGCAATCACAATGGCCTCAATGAGGTGCCCCTCTGAGCGTTACGAGCGTATAGGAAGCGGCGGCACTGGTTAGGGTTATAAATGGAAAATGCTTATGCCCCATTCTTTGATGTCACTGCGGCAACTTGTCAGGCACAGATTGTGGCTGCAGATACTTAGCCGTGATAATTAACTTACTGTGGATGGAGGAAACCCACCCAAACAGGGAGAACATGCCAATTCCAAGTAGAAAGGATCATCCAGTCCATCCAGGAACTGAACTGCCTGCTTATAGCTGTGAGGCCAAAGTGTCACACTGTACCGCTCATAAAAATGTGGTAAGAAATTCACAAATCACATTGCCTAACTTGCACTTTACCAGCTATTACCCAAGTACATAACTTTTAAATTAAACTGTGTTGCAAACCTCCTGTACTTTTTATTGGACAACTGAATTTATCTGTGAGTGAGTTACAAGCCAGATGAGAATTGCATTGTTGCCAACAATGCAATTCTCATCTGGCTTGTAACTTTTATTTAATCTGACCCAACAAATTGTTGGGCCAGATTAAATAAAAAACAAAAAAAAGTTGTATTTACTATGTTAAAACCTCGGCCTTTTGACCACATGAGCAGTCTGGTCGGGTGGCCAAAAGTTGAAAGGAAGCAGAAGAAACTATTGTTAAATTCGGTTCAAGATCAACACAACATGTTTCCAAATGACTGCCTTATGAGAGCAGCTAATGCCAAGCCCCTATTTTTGTAAGCTCTAATAAAACAGTGATTTACACGCGAAAATTGAGAGCAGTGACGTGCGTTATGTGCAGAGGAGTGCTTTCCCCACTAAACTCTAATGGCTCCATTGCCGTGTCGCATGCAACCAGGCGTAGCGACTTTGTGTTGAACTTTTGCTGCGAGTTTACACCGCTCGAGATAAGGGCCCGAGAACGAGCATATAACGCCAGATAAGGCTCGAGCGCTCCGCCGTGGTGTAGCAATCAAAGATGCAGAGTCAGTGGTAAAAGTGGAAAGTTGGTGGTTTGGAGGTTCAGTTGTGCGCATTGTGTAACGTGGTTAAAGGATCCCGTTCACGAGCATCTGTTTACTGTTTAACTCACTGTGATAAAGCCCGTCGGGGAAATACCGGTCACTGGGAACAATTTCATGGCAGAATGGTTCCTACACTGTTCATGGCTCCACAAGAGGTTTCATTTTATAGGCTATGAGAAATCAAAAATGCAAACTTGCTGGTTGTCAATGTTGCAATCATTTGTTATCACAATCAATCTTTCTCTCAGCCCCATTTTTGAACCGGCTACCCTCAGGTCGACATGCTTAACAACTCTGCCCTTGTGGCCTGCTGCTTATAGATCGCAGCTAAAGGGTCTAATATTTACAAAAAAGAACGCTGTATCTACCAATAAAATGTTCAGACATGTTAAAGGGATATTTCAGGATTTTTGACATAGGGCTTCATTTCGTAGTTTTCCAGAGTGTTGTTGATTTCTGAAGATATTTTGTTTTTTTTAATTCATACAGTCCTCATATTTGAAGAGTTTAGTGGTGCTAGGCTAGTGCTAGGCTAGCGCATGTCTATGGTAACGTGTAGCCTGCATTAAAAACCTCTTCAATCATCGGGTAGTCCTCCAAACGTTGCCATATCTGATTTGTAGAAAGCTCCTTTGTGAATTCCACGTGTAGTAATGCCGGCAACAAACTACTGTACATGTAGATCCGGTAACCTAGCAGATCACTCCGCCGCTGCGTAGCTTACAACCAGGAAGCTATTGCTGCTCAAATATAAATGCAAAATTGTTATATTAAAAAAAAAAATTAATAAAATTCAGTCAACACAGACATTTATACCGGTAGTCTGGTGTTATAAGTGATTTGCCTCAGGTCCACTGTGCTTGGGTCAGACTGTTTTTAATGCAGACTAGTTACCATAGACATTAGCCTAGCACTAGCCTAGCACCACTAAACTCTTCAAATATAAGGACTGCATGAATTTAAAAAATATATATCTCCAGAAATCAACAAGACTCTGGATAACTAGGAAATGAGGCCCTATGTCAAAAATCTGAACTATCCCTTTAAGAGAGACGTCCAATTGAATTTCAAATGCCACTGAAGTGTTGCAGAATGAGTTGCAGAGAAAATGTGGGCTTCAAATCTTTATCATGCTTGTCAACTTCCATTGTCCAGATGTTAATGCTATTTTCTTAGAATCCAACAAAATGCCTTCTATCACAGGACGATTGTTTCTATACAATAATGGAAACAAGAACAATAGTCTATGCAAGCAAAGTGTAATCACAATTGCAAGCCATTTCAGCATTTAAGAGCAATACACTAAAACGCTCTTAATCCCAGCTTGCTCCCAGCTCATGTACTCGTCTGACCTTCTCTAATGGCCCCATGTGGTTCCAGTGCCTACGGTGTGAATTTCTGTTCCCTTTTGTCTCTACATGGCACTCTTTGAACATTTAGTACAGGAACAGGGGGGAAATAAGACTTTCACTTAACTTCGACCCAATTGTAAATCAATTTGGTCAATCCTTTACGCACCGTGACTGAGTGTTGCAACGTGGGTGAAATATCTCACTCAGGGGAACAACCGTGAGGTTTGAAACCAGTGACCATGCGCACTGGGCAGAGCAGGGGAGTGCTTTTGACTTGTTCTTGAGTAATATTATGTTGAAGTGTCAGTACTCTACTTATACTATGGCCCCTGCAACAAGGTGATAAGATGATCACATTTGAAATCATTATGAGCAATATTTACTTTTTATACTGTATATTGTATTCTTCCAAAGCATCAAATCTTTAGCTCTTACGGAATATTTTGGCAACTCTACCCACGACTGGTTGTAATTGAAAATAAAAAAAAGATGTGTTGGCCCCATTAAAGTACGTAATATATCTAGAATTTCACACAAAGCATAGTAAAACTAAACCAATAAAACACATTCCAAGTGTCTTACTGAGATTAGTCAACAAAAATCCTCAGAATGTTTCTGAACTACAACATGTCATGTCTGCTATACTTGAGTTTTATAACCCTAAGTAGCACAGGTTATAATCCTGTATATTTAATGCTTTGGTACTTTTGTATTAATGGGATTGTTCCCAAATACAAAAAGGGTTAGAGTTGCTGTAAGACCAGGGGTGCCCAAAGTGTGGCCCACAGACAGGCTTGTTGAATTGGAACACCACCATGTTTACTGCATGTTACATAATTCTACACGATTAAATCCTCAAAAACTTTATTGTGCAGCAGAACTGGCATTAACCTCTTTACCCCCACCTGAACCAAGCACATTTTCTCCAGTTAGGCTTTACCCGGTGGCGGCACGGTAGCGCAGCGGTTAGTGCTCTCACAGCAAGAAGGTCCCGGGTTCGATTCCCACCTGGACGGGGCCTTTCTGTGTGGAGTTTGCATGTTCTCCCCGTGTCTGCGTAGGTTTCCTCCGGGTACTCCGGTTTCCCCTACCACCAAAAAAAACATGTACAATAGGCCAGGATGAATGATGTGTGTGAATGCATGGAGGTGGTCAGAGGGACCGTTGGCGCAGATGTGTGCAGTTGCGACAGCGCTTCTGTCAGTCTCCCCCAGGGGAAACTGAAGCTACTAACGTAGTTTACCACCACCGAGTATAAAGTGAATGTAAATGCTTCATGTAAAGCGCTTTGTGACCATGTCTGTGAAAGGCGCTATATAAATAAAGATCTTCTTCTTACCCAAATCTAAAAGCTTCTTGAAAAAAAGTGTCAAAATAGTGACCAAAAACGAGGATGGAAAAGCTACAATAACATGACAAAAAAGCAACAGAAAAGCAACAAAAGAGTAACAGAAAAGTGACCAAAAAAGTGACAACAATGTGAGGAAAAAGATCCTTCTAGATCATTTATGTGGGTCTTAGCTTTCAAATGAAGCCTTACTCCTGTAAACTGTAACATTTTAGATTTGGGTAAAGCTGAACTGGGGAAAAAATGCACTTGGTTATAGAGGGGGTTAAGAGGTAATTGCACCAGCTGAATGTTTGACTGCATTGATCAGCCCTAGATGCTGTACGCACTTCAACATATGGAAAAAAAGGTCGGACAACTGTGTATTGTTCCCTGCATTAGTGATTTTCCTAACATGCTGTTCTCTGCTTCAGTGCCACCCGGCCCGCGATGGCCAGAGGGGAAAGTGCTGGTGCGTGGACCCAAAAACAGGTCTGAGGCTCCCGGGACCCCTGGAACTCCGAGGAGATCTGGACTGCCACCAGCTCATGTCGGCTACACTGAGGGCCTGAACTGCAGGGGGCGCTGTACGAGGGACCAGCTGAATCTTAATGGTGCTTATAGGAGCTGCACACATGGAGGAGGACTTCGCCCCAAAGCTCAAAGTCACGTGAGGGTCCTGGCACCTGAGCTGACGTAACAAAAAGGAAACAATTGACTTCTTTGGCTGTTTTTTTCCCCTCTACGTGAGAGGTCGTGTGAATCTTTCGAGCACTTGTGGTGTGTTGTTCTGTGAATTTGAGAATGGTCTTTAGACACATGTGCTTCAGAGTTACAGGAGGCAGGAAAAATGTTGTGTGTGATAAATGTAAATAAGGAAAATGTGTTTTTCTTGCAAATCTCAACAATCTCCAAAATATAAAAACATAGCTGTTGACATAGTTAAATCTGTCTGAGGTCATAAATTGTTATAGTAATACAGTTATACAGGTATAACTACTGCCATCAATTTATTATAGTGATTTATTTTGATAGGAATTTCAACTAACAGCTCCATAAGCACCAAACCCCTCACCTTGAATTTAACTCTGCAGATGGTAACCAGGCCGCGGTGATGATGTGAGGAAGAGGGGAATAAAAACCATAATCTCCTGTGTTAAACTGCCAAATGCTATGCTGTTGCGTTTTATGGCACCAAAGCGAAAATGATTTCCTTACAAACATTTGGTTAAAAAGCCAAAAGAGACACATTACTGTTGCTGCGAACAGTTGTAGTCCAAAAGCCTGGAGCAGAGCTGAGCTCCGACACTGTGCACTTCGGATAGTCTAATCATGTTCCCGCAGCCGCCGCTGGATGCCAATTTCACTCCAAAGGTTTTATGAACATGCCTTGACACATTTCATTTTGCCATTTAAAGGAAATAGTGCAGATTTTCTACAACAGAAAGGTGCCAAACCAGACCTCAAGGTGTCTGTCATTTATTAAAACAATGACTTTAGCGTTAAGGAATTGTGGCAATAATCTGCAGAAGTGATGAGCACATGTGTGAACATTTGCAACAGCCTTTGGCAAACTATGACCATTATTATCACAGTAAAAAATATATAGAACAGGCTCTGCACTGCAGACGGACTTAGTGAGAGGCTTCAGGCTGGTGACTCCATGGAGCTTCACTGTAAGGCCTGATGGTGTCAGTGAACATGAGCAGAGATTTTAGAAGCAAAGAATATCTCACTCATATTGACTTCAGGCTGTGCCCCCTGCAGAAGGACTCTTGGTGCTATGTTAAAAAGCAGACACAAAGGTGTAGCTGAACCCCTTAGGCACATAAAATGCAATGTATTGATTGCATAATGACTAAAAGTGGTGTAAAGACATGTTTAAAGATAATAAAAAAAGATTGTAGCCTTGCACACATCAAGATGATGGTTATTTGCTTAAAACACAACCATGTAAAAGGCAGCAGAGAATGGTAGATGAACTACATATTTTGTAGCTTAAGCCAAATGTTCTCTTTCCAAAGACTAGAAGAAACTATTTCTTTTTCTATAAAAACAGGCATCTGTAAGTTTTAGAAAATAACTATATTTAAAAGTGATTTTAGTCTTGGATTGTGGAAATGTTGAGTGAAATAAATATATGTTTCTTGATATTTTTTTTATTAGGTGCTTTGAATATTTAAGCTACAGTCCTTTGCTTTTACTGTTGCTAAAAATTATGTAATTCTCAAACAACCTTTCTGTATTTTGTTATTACTCTGTTATGCATGTGAACTGGATTTGGGTTTGGATAAAATTGTTCCAGTCATAATTACAATGAATTAAAATGAAATTGAATGAATTGAAAACTGAACCATGGATACCTATTCCCATTGTAACTGTTTAAATAATAAAATGTACACAGTGTATGTCAATAAAATGAATACGAATCTAAACTAAATCTTTCTTTGTGTGAATTAAAACATGATAATATGTGGATAAGACAGATGCGTGATGGGTAAAATATGCCACGCACTTACACAGTGAAACTTGTATGCAATGGTCGTAGTCGTCCACTGCCTTCAATAACTGCGTCTTCAGAAAACAGATCAGATACCGCTCTGGGGAAATAAACAGGAAATACACTTCAGTATTCATTGAAAACATGCTTTTGGGCTTTGTATGACGAAATGGTGGCACTAATGACATAAATAATAATGTTTATGTTGCACAATTTTTTGGGGGGGAAAGTATTGTAAGTATTGGAATTGCAAATGGATCTGCTATTTATGTTTCCAATCAAATGATTATTATTTTTGGTATTGGTCAATAACACAACAGATGTTTCCTCACAGGGCAGCACAAATATTACTGATTTACCAACATGAACAGTTTGGATATAAGACATACATTTCAAAATCAAGCTTCACTTCACTGCAAATTATAATCATGTCAACCTTTGAGAGAAGACTGAGAAACAATAGACAAATGTATTTCAGATGTTTGTAGAAGGATATTGTACAGCTTAAATCATTGTAGTCATTTTTAGTTTGCTACTTTGCTACCAATCAAATTCAATCAATCAATCAATCAATGGTTGACCACGTCCTTTTTATTGTTAGCACAGTAGGAAATCTATAATCACCATTTGAGACTACACAATGTACAATTTGGGGCTGCCATATTCTTTTCCACTCACGGGAAACAT
This sequence comes from Neogobius melanostomus, assembly GCA_007210695.1. Lineage (NCBI taxonomy): Eukaryota > Metazoa > Chordata > Actinopteri > Gobiiformes > Gobiidae > Neogobius > Neogobius melanostomus. The sequence goes on from VHKM01000153.1 coordinate 2,488,004, forward strand.
TGCACATGTTGTTACATTATAAAACATCTGACATACCTTGAACATTATGAACGGGTCGGTGGCAGATCATATGCCTGGAATGTGTGCCAAAGATCATTATATCACAATAATTTAGCTGCTAAAAATACCCCAGTAGAGTAAGCTTTCAGCTCTGCTTACTTCCACTGTGTGCCTCTATTTTGGTGAGTCTTACAGGCTTAAGGAGCGGGTATGAATCTACGTTACAAGAACAGCTTTGCAGGTTCCTCCTTGATTGATTGAAAATGTGAAAGGACATGTTCTGCCCCTCAGTTCGCAGCTATGCCCCGAGGCCATGCGTTAAGCCTTTAGTAGCTCAAAGCAGCCATCCACAGGTGTCCAAATCCAGGCTTCACTGCAAAAAAGGAATAACCTACAACTTACAGTTAAAATGACTTGAATTCAGAAAATTATTGTTTAGTGCTTTACGAGCTTGACAAGCTTATCTAAGGGCTACAGTAGGCCCTTATTGATTCACTTTCCACACTCGGTAGGGGTACTTTTGTAAGATGTGGGCGTACTTTATTGTCCAAGTAGGGAAATGTGTCTGAATTTGACCCATCCTTTGATTTGATTTTAAAAAGCTGCTTTCTTCAGGACCATTATGGACTCTTTGCAGTAAAAAAGATGTGCAAAAGCATCCAGTAAAACAATGTGGAACACAGAAACCAAATCCAGTTCACAGAAAAAGGCAAAAACGCACCTGTACCAAGAGAGGAGGTTGCTTCTTGTTTAGACGTCGCCATGACGCATACAGTGTATTAGACTAATGATTATTTTAGTTGGTTGGGACTGGGCATGTTACATATGGATTTAGCCAGCTAATTTGCATCCGTTATCCCGCATTTGCACTCAGACACAATTTCATTTCTACACAATAAAGTGTAATAACACTTTTTTTTTCTTTAAGAAAAATATTCTAAAGTAAAATAAAAGTTCTAAAAAAGTAAATATGTCTAAAACCTACACAAAATAAATTTTCTGAGACAAGCAATTTTAAAAATATCTATTTCTTTTTTGCAGTGAAATTACTGCACATGCCGAGCTTTGCGCCCGCTGCAATGATAACGGCGCTTCACACCTGCACATATGATAACAACAGTGTCCAAATGCATAAAATACAAAACACAGGTCAAGCAGAAATCACCTAAGCCCTCAAGTGCGCAGTGTAAACAGAACCAAAATGGGGTCACAATGAACACAATCAATTAACGCACCCCAAACAAGTCGTAGTGGGCCTGAATGGTCAGTGTTAGGTAACTCCCACAAGCTTAAGTTTGTTATTTTATAGGGAGCACACTATTACAACTATTGACCTGGCTAGCTCACGAACAATACGGACAAGAATGCAAAGTATTTCTCTTTTAACAACAAGTCAACGCTGAATAGGACGGCCTTAGTTTGCACGAAAGCTTAGGAGCAGGTGAAGCAGTGTTGATGCCCCCCCTGAAAGGGTAACGTAATTAATCTTTATGAAATTTGTATGTAATTGCATGACTTATAGTACGATGTCTTGGTTGTGCCATTAGTTCGTATTCAGCAGTGTACTTGATGAAGCGCTAGCAGCACTGCTCTTGTAAATTTAGGATAGTAAACATATTATGTTTTTATGTTGAAAGATCTTACAGAAGATGCAATATGGCTTTAGCCCAAAAGGCAAAAGGGGTGATACCGTGATAGTACAAGCCTATAGCCTAATAGATTTAGACGCACTCATACAACATAGAGGCTGCAGCTGCAGGTTCACTGGAATGAGCACACACTATAAAACCCTCTTAATGGCCATAACTGTCTATTTCATGGGCTGCTATAAACCATAATAATGGGCACATATTTCTTATAATGAAAGAAATAGGTGATGTTGTCAACAGGTCAAAAGATGACTATTACGATGTACAAATTAGAACGCTACTTAATTTTACTGCATGACTGCTGAATTATAGCTACAACAGGGTCAGGTCTAAACTAAATGAAAGTGAAAAGGGATATATATTTCATTTCATTTATATATATATACAGTATATATACAGTATATATATATATATATATATATATATATATATATATATATATATATATATATATATATATATATATATTGGCATGCAGCAATTTGTCATGCTTGATTGTTTCTTCAAATTGTTATTCAAATCAATTAAAAAATGTAATTTAAAACGCTTTGAGATTCCAAACCTGTTATTCAGTTTAGAAATGTTGGCTTATTATGAGTGAAAGTAAAGGTGTTGCGTGTCTTGAATAACTTTTTCAATAAATGATTGGCTCCTGTGTGTAATGTTTCTATGGCCATCAGGATGTAATGAAGGCTGCAGCAGTGACAGCTCCTCTGGCTTGAGCATCAGTGTTGAGCAAAAGCAAAGGCAGTGTTGTAATGAGCGGAGGGTGGGGGTGCAGTTCTGGAAGATTCTGCAGGAAATCTTACGAGTGGACCCCATTTTATCGCTTATTGTGGGGGCTGCTTGTGTCTCTCAGCAGTACAATCTACACTAACCTTAACCTTCTCCGTAGTGGGGACTTTCAGGTGAGTTTGTTTGTGCGCTCTCCACTTCACCTTTTGCGCTGTTGGATCAAAATTGATGCGAATCTGTGAAATTTCTTTCTCAGGCTTGACGTTTTCTGCACATACTATTTTACAGATGCCATTTTTCTTTTCATAGAGGCAGCTAGCGTTTACCAGCTAACTAGTGCATGCATTTTTGACACGATGATGTATTACTCACCTGGATTAACAAAATAAACAAGTGACAGCGGACATAATGTTGTAATAACAAGGGCAATTTAAGTGCCATCGCAGTAAGAAAGCAAACGCGAGCGTCTATTGAAGCTAATGTTATCTTAGCAGCTGTGGGCTAGCATTGATACACTGGATAATATTGAGATATATAACCTAGTTAGCACCGGAGTGTCTAATTCACACTTTGACCTTGATTGAATCGATATGACGTTTCGGATGTAACTACTGCGAATCTCGTAAAACTTCAACCCCACTGATACAATCCATTCCCCAGTCATGAAATTAGCGTTTGTGCGCATCATTCTTTGCAGGCTGTTATATTGTGACAGTATGCTAATCATGCTAAGCTAGTTAGCCTCAGTCCCGTTGTCTTCACCGCAGCACCGGTATTTCTTTTGTTTCTATGTTTCCTCACCTTTCCCTTTAAAAACGACGTTGTCAAACTCCAGCTGATAACAACACAACTTAATGCCATTTGTGGTAAAGCTTAATGCCATTTGTGGTCAAATACATGCGTCACATTCATAATAATCATAACCTAAGTAAGATACATTTTGAGTGAATAAGCTCAACTTTTTCTTTTCAGCCTTGTAAACTCATATAGTTATTATTGAGCATTATATCATTGCAAACACTTCTTATTAACGGAAACTCTGGTCAATATGAAATCAATTTACGTATGTGGGAGGTTATTATAAAATATTAGATAATTCAAGGAATACAATGCCCTCTTGTCATCATGTATTGCCCAAAAAAAAAAAAACTCAAAAAACTACTACACAACATGGAACAATTAGGGAAACGTAGTTCTGTCATTGTATGCTTTAACTCGACCCCTCAAGTTCTTTTTTGCTGTGTGAAGCCAAAACAAAACACTAGGCACTCCTCATGCATGTCTATCATCCATCCACAGTGCCAATGACTGGAATAGACTGATACCTACGTGTCCCTCCAAAGATGTCAAGTAAGAGTGTTTTAGTACTTTTGTGTGGCAGCTCTTTCTTCATTATTCATCTTTACAAGTACTTCATTCTCAATTTTTAATGAGATGCTGTTTTCTGTACTGAACATTAACAACCTGTCTAGGAATGATGCAAGCCTTCTAAAACATCTACTATATTTTCTGTCGGTGATGTCTTTTTTTTTTTTCTCTCCTCACATCAGAGAGGCCATCCTATGCTCCTCCCCCACCACCCGCCCCCGCCACTGTAAGTATACCTAATTCAAGTGACAATAGACATATCTTTTATTATATCTGTCTTGAGCTGTTTCACTTCACTTCGAGGGGTTACAGTTTATGTATACAATTTAGTTTATTTCATAAGCATTGTAGAGTGACGCGTTACTGCTTCATGTTTTTGATTGTCCTGCAGCATTGTGAATGTGCTTATTAAGGCATTTCCCATTTTTTATTTGTATGGTATTTTTTGATGCCATTTCTCATTTGTGTTTCTTTGTTTCCATCAGCAAATTCCCAACACCCCCGGGTTTGTGGGGTACAATCCTTACAGCCATCTGGCCTACAACAACTACAGACTTGGTGGGACCCAAACCACCAACAGTCGAGCAACGGTACGCATACAGTATTACCTATATTGCACATAAAAGAACGGGAGGTTAGGCTGTTATGACTCCATGTTTGGCTTTACCCAAATCTAAAAGCTTTTTGAACAGAGCATCAAAATAGAGACAAAAAGGAGGATGAAAAACGCAACAAAGAAGCAACAAAAATGTGCCGGAAAAGCAACAATAACACAATAAAAAAAGCAACATAAACACAACAAAAAAACAAACAGACAAAAATGTGAGAATAAAGCGGCTAAAAAGTGATAGCAAAAAATATATAATAATATAATAATAATAATAGCAACAAATATGTGCCGGAGAAGCAACACAATAAAAAAAGTGACTGAAATGTGACGAAATCACGACAAAAAAGCAAGGAAAAAAAGCGATGAAGAAAGCAACAAAAAAATGCCAAACGTGACATAAACGCTGCGACAAAGCAACAAAAAAGTCACCCTTTTGTAGGACTTAGCTTTCAAATGAGGCGCTACTCCAGTCGAGAAGCTTTTAGAATTGGGTAAAGCTGAACTGGAGAAAATGCACTCGGTTGAGGAGAAGAGGTTAATTCAAACAACAACAAAAAATACTTGAGCACCATGAAGTTACGGCTTATAAGCAGTTCGAATGACTAAGCCTGGATAAAAACAAAGAATAGCAGAGGTTGCTTCTTTCATGTTGCGGACGGCAGACTTGCTAATAGCCCATCTGTGTGTATTCAAATAGCACCTGCCGTTCAAGGTCTGCCTTTCTTACAGCCACATTAAGAAACTCATGCTTAAGTGTTGCCATGGCATTACAGGCTTCTGCTCGGCACGTCACTGGCTGCTGAGCGCTAACACGGCCGCTGCATTCAGGCTGCGGTTGGTCGAGCGACAGGGGAAAACCTAAGCCTAGCAACATGTTTAATGCCATTCAAGTCGGAAGATTATAACAATGTCAAACTTTGTGTATCGTAAAGAAAAGTTTGGGAAAAAGTACAACGCGAATTGTCCAGATTACCACCTAGTATAATGATCCGCTTCACAGAAATGCGTCTAATTATGTATGATTGTTTGCTAGCTTATAAAATGTATACCTTTTGACATTTTAAAAATCATAATAAGTAGTGAAAATAATAAGTCATCTTGATCCTACTTTGCAGAAGGTGATTCTTATGGTCACGTACAATCACATACAAATTCTTTACCGCTTTTTTATTATTTTACTATTTCCCTATTATTATTATTATTTCCCTCTGTAACCATTTTTCTTTTTCTTTTTTGAACTAGAACTCCTCTGGAATAAATATCCCAAAGCCACCCAAGCCACCGGACAAGCCTTTGATGCCATATATGAGATACAGTCGTAAGGTAAGTGCCCGTTGTGTTTTGGTACATTTTTGCATCATCATTGTGCTTTGTTGGAAGAAAGTGGTGACTTGTTTGACAAATTCAGACACTTAGGCATTAGTGATAGCTTAAGGTTGGTGTCGCGGAAGAATAAAGACGGAGTTAGCTAGTCCAGGCCACATCACATAGTGGGAAGTGATCAACTTGGTGATGGAGCTTAAAGCACACGGCCTCCTCTGGTTTGTGACCTCTCTGCAAAGAGATAACTACTTATAGCCCCTCCAACCCAACCCAACCCCACACCCATGTCTGGTTCTCATCACCAGGTTTGGGATCAAGTAAAAGCCTCCAATCCTGATCTGAAGCTATGGGAAATTGGGAAGATAATCGGTGGCATGTGGAGGGACCTCACTGATGAGGAGAAACAGGATTATTTGAATGACTACGAAGCAGAGAAGGTTGGTTGTTTTACAAAGGGGTGTGTATGGGGTTCTTCATATGGCCAGTAGATGTGTCTCCAGCAGCTGTGGGTCCCTCCAGTCATCATCCCTTCCTCTGTAGTCTGCATCTGTCCTGTTGTAGTTTATCAAGCAAAGGTTTTCATGTTGCCTGCCTTTTCTGTGGTCTCCTCTTTTTTCCCCTGTCATTCCTGTCATCTTTTCCAACCCCTAGATTGAGTATAATGAAAGCTTGAAGGCCTATCACAACTCGCCAGCTTACTTGGCCTACGTCAATGCAAAAAGTCGCGCTGAGGCAGCTCTGGAGGAAGAGAGCCGCCAGCGACAGTCCAGACTAGACAAAGGCGAGCCGTACATGAGTATCCAGCCAGCAGATGACCCAGATGGTAAGACCGCTTAGATAAATGTCTCCCAAGGTTTAGATACAGTCAGACCTGTAATTATGACAGCAAGACCACACACCGCTGTCCAGTCACACACCCTATGTGGCTGTTTTGGGTTGCACTGTCAAAAACAAACAAATTCCTGCTTGTAAGATGGGAAATCTAGTCACTCTATCAACAAAATGTGTCTATGTTAGTGGTCATTCTTAATATAATCACTTGTTTTAGCAACAGGCACATACGCAAAACAAATGGAGGGCATTTGAGTTACACCCACGTTTAGGAAATGATGCTGGTTTGGGGCTTGACTGGCTTACTGTAGGACATAATGATGCACAGGGAAAAAAAACTGCAGATAAAACCCAAATTGCTATTTAGAAACACCCTGGACCATAAAATGCCTGTGTCCCAGTGGGATGCGCGCTCCAAAGACGGCATGTTCAGTACATTTGGGATTAACGCGATTAAGCTCTGCATGAGGTTACATACTAAAGCGAGTGTATCATATTAATATCCAGCCTTAAACATTCTTTGTTTAAACTTTCTTAACAACTTGGGCATTTTTTTTTGGCAGTACGTGTGAATAATGACTAAGTAGAAAGCACATCATGTACTGTATACAAACGTTTTGAACAAAAGAACATTTTCTGGTCAGTCAAAATTGCAGGCTAATTTCAAAACTACATGCAGTAGGTTGTTATCTATGCAAAGGTTGCAAAGTTAATGGTCTGTACTTTAGGTAATCATGATTAGAAAAGTGACCTGCTTGCCATATATTCATATAGTAGAGTCATTTTTTCATATAGTAGAGTCATTTTTTACTTTTAACTAAAACTCTATAGTTTTTCAAAATATACTGTTTCTCTCATTCTTCTTTCCTTATGTTCATAGATTACGACGATGGATTTTCCATAAAGCACTCGGCGGCGGCCCGTTTCCAGCGTAATCACCGTCTGATCAGTGAGATCCTGAGTGAAAGCGTGGTCCCAGATGTGCGCTCGGTCGTGACCACGGCTCGAATGCAGGTTCTCAAACGACAGGTCCAGTCTCTGATGGTGCACCAGGTTTGTACACTGTTGTTTTTATAATGTAAAGTGAATTATACTGTATGTCTCAAAAACAAAAAAACATCTGCTTTACAGAGAAAGTTGGAGGCTGAGCTGCTTCAGATTGAAGATCGTCACCAAGACAAGAAGAGAAAGTTCATTGAAGCTACTGAGTCGTTTACAAATGAGCTCAAAAGGGTACTCTAATCCTTACACATTTCAAGGTGACATTTAAAGCACACTTACAGAGAGCTGTTCAGCATATCGACTTCTGTATGTGCTAATATTATGTGTTCAACTACAACCTGCTGCTAAATAAGATGACAATTCTCATCATTTGAGTGACATTGGAGCTGCATTTGTAAGACAAGATCCTGTGTTGTGAAATCCCAATGTTTACAAAAAGGGGGCGCCATTGACTCTGAAAAGTAATGTCTATTGCTGGGTTGCAGGTGACATCACAGCATTCTAAAGGCCAATACTATTATATGGAGGAAAAATGATTTTGTTTTTGAGGACATTTTGGGCTTGTACAGAGAGATCTTGGACCCAGTGACTGATACTAATGATCATTTTTGTAATTTAAATATTTTCTTTTGAGTTATGACTTGTGAAAGTCTAATGCTGTTAATAGAAAAAACTGGCTCCTGCCCCCCGCTGGGTCCATTCTAGAACCTGCAACCCAGCAATACTGTGAGAACAGACACAGAAGGATGAGATTATGAATCCATATGTTTATACTGTATATCATTGAGATGTTGTAGGTTTGATAACACTGCTGTGCTCTGTCCAGCTCTGCTGCATGAAGGTGGAAGTAGACATGGATAAGATTTCAGCAGAGATTGCTGCAGCAGAAGAAGTCGCCCGAAAACGAATGGCTGAGCGAGAGAAGGACTCGGGAGAAAGAGGGAGCAGAGAGGGGCCAGGCTGTGTTTTAGCCGAAGAAGAAAAACATGTTTGTTCGGCTCATGGAAACAAGTCCCAAAATGCTCCCAGTGACAGCTGCAAGGAGGGTGATGATGCAGAGCACAGCTCCACAGACGCTGCAGGTAAGACTGTGGTTTACCTCATCTGTATATCCGTACAGATCAAGGAAGTTACCATGCAAGGCTTTTTTATTATTTATTTTCTTTTTATTGTAGGAAAGCCAAAGGCCTCAGAGGAGGTGGAGGGTCATGTAGGCAGCGAGGAAGGAGTGTCTGAGGACAAAGAGAGCGTCCCAGAGGGAGCCATGGAGGAGGGCACCAGTGACAGTAACACAGGCTCCGAGACCACCTCTGCTCAGGCAGAAGATGCTCCCAACAGTGAGCCTTCTGAGGGGCTGAGCCGAGCCAGGGCCCACTGACCCACACATGAATGTCTGAACTATCCTCTACAAATATCACATATTGCACAGGTTCATCTCAGATTGTCGACGTTTATCAAGTATTGCAATTGTTTCAATGTTAACAAGCCCGAGGCTTGTATGTTTAGTTAGACAACACCAAGGCTGCATAAGAAAGGCTGGACACATACAAAGAAGCACTTGAAGCCATTAAACAAGGGTCCTGCTAAGTGCTCCACAAACAGCCATGTGAGAGCACTACACTTGATCCATTTCCATCAGAAGAACCATACAGGCCATGTTTTATCACATATCTTATGTGTTGACAAAGACCAGCCACAAAAGGCCAAGGTCAAATTAAATATTATTGTTCAGTGTTAAATTTAACTTTGTTCTTTGTATTGTAATGTTATTGTTGCTTTTATTGTTATTTTTGCATGTTGCAATATTTAAACTGAGTTGACAAATTTGTGAAAAGTTAGGTGGCGGTCAACTTTCTTTGTTTACTCTGTATCAGTATTACAGTGGCAGTATTGTCTCAGGAGTTTGTAGTCTTTAGTAGTAATAGTTACTTTGTTATTTATTATCAGCATTTTATTATACTTGTGTAATGGCTTTCCTTGGCCTGAGCCAGGCCCATGGATGAGTGTACCACATGCTGAGCAACTACCAGTGTTCTCAAGTTTGCTGACTGTCAATCAAATCAAAAGCAGTATGCTTAGAACAAGTATGTGTTTTATCAATATTGCAATTTTAAACTGAAAACTTTAAATGTACTGTTATTGTGCACACAGTGTTACGAGGTTTGCATAAAAAATGAGATTCATGTCATAAAAACAGCTTGAAGAAGTATTATATACATGCAGTCTTAAAAAGAATTTCCTTTTTCATATTTATACCAATAAACTTTTCTACAATAAAATGGCTTGTTTTTTAGGCTATTACCTTTGTGAAGTTGCAGGTAAGGGAAGTGGGTTTGAAGAGAGGGAACTGTTATGATTTCCTGTTTTCACTACAGAAGAGCCATGCAGCCTGTTCTTGTAAGTTCACTTTGATGGAACATTGGCTTTGGCGCTATATACTCTCTGCATGTACCCTTTGCAAAAGAAATGTTGAAAAAGTTGCTCTTTGATGCTCCTTTGGCATTAGCTACACGAGTGTTACCACAGAGGCCCCTTTTCTTTGCGGTCAGTACTTTCGGTGAAACCAAAAACCGGAGCGATACAGGTGTGCAAAGGTCTGCGCAGAATCTGGTAAAGCTGTAAATGTGTGAAAAGGGGCTGGAACTGTCTCTTTGTTGTGTGCTCTCAATGTAGATTAGTCACACGATCCAAATGCAATTAGGTTTGTTACAATTACCAAATCTGCTAAATGTCCTCTGCAGAAAAAAAAGGAAAGCAAATTGGACTTGTATCTAAACATTTATATCCCTGTAGTTTAGACAACCGCAATACAGGTGCTCGTCATATAATTAGAATATCATGAAAAAGTGCATTTACTTCTGTTATTCAACTTAAACTGTGAAACTAATATATGATATAGACTCATTACATGCAAAGTGACATATTTCAAGCCTTTATTATAATTTTCATGATAAGTGCCATAGTTTAGCAGCTTTTGGTTCAGCCTTTTGCTTAAAAAATGCATGAGCAGTGTAAGAAAAATGTTTGAATTACCTACTGTGTCCTGACTTGAAACACTAAATACATTTGGGTCAAGAAAACCAACTTAAAACGATTGGATTACCGATAAGAGCACTTCAAGGTTTAAACAAAAATGTGCACATGTGCTCAAGAGGTGGTGGTTTTCTTGTCAATCAATGGTGTGTGGTTAGAGCTCTCTCACATGATGGTGCTGTAGAGAATAAGTGGTTGTGTCTGCATGCTATTTTTTTTTTTTTTTACAAATAGGGAAACCACCATCAAACACTCACACTCAATCTGCACAGCGCTCACGATGACTTCAATCAGGGGTAGGTGCCCATAAGACCTCAGACATTTAAACAAAACATTTAATTCATTTCCAATACCACTGATGTTCAGATTCTAGCTAACGGAATCATTTAACTTTGAAAATGTATTGCCTTTTTAGGTCCACAGTTTGTTACAGCTGTCGTCCTGTGGCCCATTATCTTTGAGGTATGTTGACACACATTTTTAAGTAGTAGGCCTAGTTGTGTGACATGTGACCTATGATATTAAACTGCTCATAATTGTGATTTATATTTAAAAAAAAAATGCCACATACATACATTGTGTAAATGGCAGTGCATCTGGTCAAATCTGATTACATGTCAGTTTAATGGGTAACGGTGTGCTCCCAATCCTCCTCAAATTACAAAAAAAAAGGGACCAATAAATCTTAAATCTTCCCATCACAACCTCATTTACAAACTTGAGCTTAAGGTTCCAAGCCTGAATGAAGTTCACAGTAGTTTTATGTGCAAATAGACCTAGATTGGTTCAGCAGTGATGAAAGATGAGGATATTCTTGCTTTTATATGGTTCAAAAGTCTGTATAAGTCTCCACTATGATAACTGAAAATAATACCACCATCAGTAAAAAAAATCTTTAGACACACCAGGTTTAGACATGGTTCATAGCTGATTTAGCCTTAATGATAACTTTAGTCCCAGTCAAAGGCAATTTGTGGCTACTCTCTGTGCTGGGGCGATGGTTAGGCTCACCAGCTGGAGACTGGAGAGTTAAAGTTAAGGTGTACTTATCGTATCTCTTTACTGTCCCTTTAAGAAGATGTGTCCTCTGTGTTGGACCTACTGTATATCCTGCAGTGATGCACGTGGGCGACCGCAGTGCAGCACCTGGGGACCCATCTCCAGAGCTCAGACGTTTGAACCTCAACTGAGCACATGCCGCCATTGGCGACTACAGTCACAATATGTGGCTGGGTTCATCAGGACATAAGATAAGATAAGACAAGATAAGCCTTTATTGATTTCACAATGGAGGAATTCACTTCTTGATTCATCCATTCTGTTTAAAGCAGCCAAATGTCTACTCAGAAAGAGAGCAGACAAAAGATCTATCTAGGTACTACTAAGGTAACAAGGTTCAAGTTTCAGTTTCTAATCTAGTGTAATGTAATGACTAATATGCAAAAATATAAACTCAGACATTGTGGAAATCATCCTGTGCATCTAATTAAGCTTTTTTTTGTATCAGTTTCATGAAATTGATACAAAGTTATGTAGCATTTATGTATCGGTGCCCCCACAAGTTGTGAAACGTTCATGTAAACTCAATCCCTGTGAGGAAATGGGATGATAGAAATGTATTAGGAAAGTTCAGAATAAGTTTAAACCGCAACTAACTATTTGATTAACTTGCTCCCTCTTTCGTTGTTTGTAATGAAAAAACAAACAAAACAGGTATGGGGCCTTTAACATGACACCGTCTGAATCTTTTTTTTTACAGCTTTGCTTGGCTCAAGGAGAAGAGTTGACCACACCCACGGACAACTACGATAACTATAACGATAACTTCACAGTCGACTTAAGTGACTTCCCTGTGCTGTGTTCGAAGGAGGACAACCGAAACTTCCGCCAGTGGTTCATGCCCACCTTCTATTCCATCATCTGCTTCTTGGGCTTCACTGGCAACCTCCTGGTCATCCTCACCTACTTCTACTTCCATCGCCTCAAACAATGACCGACGTCTACCTGCTCAACCTGTCTTTCGCCGACCTCCTATTCGTGCTGTCCCTCCCCTTCTGGGCGTTTAACTCCATGGCCAATTGGGTGCTAGGCCTGGCCGTGTGCAAAATCATGCATACCATTTACAAAGTTACGTTTTACAGCAGCATGTTCCTCCTCTCCTCCATCAGTGTAGACAGGTACTTTGCGATATCCAAGGCCGTCTCTGCCCATAAGCATCGCGCTCGAGCGGTGTTTTTCAGCAAGATCTCTTCAGCTATAATGTGGGTGTTAGCGCTCATATTCTCAATACCCGAAATGACATTCACGACTATCAATAACAACACGTGCACGCCTTATAAAAGCAACAACGACACGCTGCGTGTGAACCTCCAAACAGGTCAGATCATCCTCGCCTTCCTCATACCCCTCCTCATTATGAGCTTTTGTTACATCCGCATCATTTTGACGCTGAGCCAAACTAGAGGATTTGAAAGAAACAGAGCTATCAAAGTCATTCTGGCGGTGGTGGCGGTCTTCCTATGTTGCCAATTGCCTTACAACATAGTGCTATTTTGGACCACTGTAGTTACTGCGACTGGAGGGACCACTGAGTGCGATAATGAGAATAGTCAGTTCTACGCCACAGATATCACTCAGTGCATAGCCTTCTTTAGGTGCTGCCTGAACCCCGTCGTCTACGCCTTCATCGGAGTCAAATTTAGGCATGACGTCCTGAAGCTGCTGAAGGAGTTAGGATGTCTGAGTCAGGAGAGGTTTTTCAAATACACATTCGCCAAAAGGAAGACATCAATGCCGACCGAGACAGAGACTACCACCACTTTCTCGCCCTAAAAAGCCTCCTTTGCTTTTCACCCATTTGTTAATGTCATACCGGGGCAACCTGCCAGGAACAGTGGGCGACCGCTGGGCCCAGGTTCCAAATAAGGAGAAGGAACTATAGCTTATAAGACATCATTGTTGTATACTATTACAGTATGTCAGATTTTCAAATGGAAGTCTATATTTCTCTCTAGATGAATCACTATCTTGGAATGCTGAATCTCCATTTTTACAAGATAATAGGTGCAGCTATGGCCCTTAGGTCAGATTCACGTGGGTAGTGATCAAAAGGCGCACAGTGGGTCTTATGGCTTATTCATCTATTCCTGTGCCACTGATACCCCTTTAAACTCCCACACTGGTCACACCAAACAGAGGTGACCGGAGACCTTTATTGGACCAAATGACATTGACTATGTTATTGTTTTTAGTTTGTTTGATTGTGACTGGCAGCTTAAAAATGCTACATACACAAGTGAGTGTTCAGTTGTACATCAGTGCTTCTCAAACTGTGGTATTTGATCGCGATCTAGCCCTGGTGGTACTTGGAAGGTCAACTTTTTACTGTATCTGTGTTTGTTGATTTGAATGTTGTTCATTGATTTGACTGTATTTCAAGTTGTGTACTGTGTAAAATACTGTACATGTGAAACTGTACTGTATTCTTATTTGGAAAGAGGAAGTTGCTTGAGCTGTGACGTGCAGTACTGTGTGGGTGCTAAAAAGTATTACTCAAAAGTTTAAGCCGGGTTAATGTAATGTACTTTGTAATGTAAAGGAGCAGTAGCCAAATACGTTTTTGCAGCTTTCAATAAAAACCCTCTTTAAATCAATGGTTCCTGATTTATTCTTTCCTTGCCATGTTTTTAGCTTTTTATTTATTTTCCCCCAACCATGACTGTACAGTAGATTATTTCGCAGTGGTCAAATAATAATTAATTCCTGTTTATAACTTTAATACAAAAAACAATACGCTATGCTCTAAAACCTTCACTGCTTACAAAAAAAAAGCCATCTAAGTAATTTACGGATGCCCCTACAGCTTGCTCACCTCTTGGGGTCCTCGTACTCCTGTTTGGGAAGCATTGACTATAGATTACAGGCCCGTAAATCCAATGTACCAATGTAGGTATAAAGTAATTGTTGGTGAGTAATACCACACAAAGAGAAAGTAGAAGAAAAGTATAACACAATGTAATTCCTTTACAAACAATCCTTGGGTTCTGACTAACTATAAAAGTATTGAAAAGTATTTTTTTGCAATACTTGCTCCAATCTAGCTAAGCCTTAATGTACATGTCTTTATAGTCACGTTACATAAGTATGCAGTGAGGAAATAGCCCTGGAGACGCAATCTTCATTTTCCTGGGAATGATGACAGCGCAGAGAGTCATTGGATTGCATTTGTTTCTTCCACTGCTCATACGCTCAAAGGGAAAGGGGCAGGGATCGACTAAGAAAAGCATGTGCCACATCAAATCAAGGAACTCAGTGTGTTTTTAAGAAAAAGGAAGCAGAGCCATCTTCAGTCCTTACTCCAAACCAACAAGGTAAGAGAACTTGATTTAACTTCTTAACAATGCGGGATTAAACTTTCATGATATTGATGTACGGCGGTAATTTAATAGAATGAATAGTTAATACAATGGGATGTCATGTATTTTTGCAATTAACTTCAATAGAATATTTCAAATCAATGCATCAGTATAGGTGTAAAGGTGTATAGGTATATGCACTGTATTAATATTACATCATGGAATATAAAGTCATTACCACTACCATGGATTTAGTTACTTTGGACAATTCAGCTATCAAAAGTGGCTTGAAACTGTGATGCAGGTGCTAACCACTCTGTCATCTCAAATCTAATGTTATACAGTGCAACATGAAGAGATACATGCTAGAAATACTTTCTATGGCAATTTTGTGTGAAGAAGAGTAAATTTCATTCCTTATACTGTCTCTTGATGGAGTCCACTAAAACTTTAACATCGTTGTATAAGCAAACGCTAAAAGTGACCAATGTGGCATCACTGCACTATCATTCAAAAATATAAAATGATGATAACTTCTTAATGGTCTCGCTCCTTCTGTAATGTGAGAGCTGCTCTGGGTCAGTCTGCGTTCTCAGTGAAAGGGCCACAGTTATGGAACTCGTTGGCACTGGAGCTGGAGTCTCAAATGGACCTGAGACTTTTCTCACAGAAGCTGAAGCTCTGGCTAAAGAACAAACAAAAGTGTGACACTGAACTGTGTGGATGGACTTGGGATGTGAAGTGGTCAGATACTATGTCTTCTCTTCTCTACTTTTTTTTTTTTGTATGATGCTTTTTTATACACCCTGAAAAGTCTAGTCAGGGACGGTTCTTGTACTCCCTGTCAAATAAACAAATAATAAAAAAAATGTATATAATATAATTGACTCCAGATTAGGACTAAAGCAAAGGAGAAGGACTGTCAAGATTGTCAAAGCGCTGCAGGAACAGGTTAAAAGAGCCACATGTGGTGCTAAAACCATGGATTGCAAATGCCTCGGGATTCAAGCATGTAACCGTAACGCTTCATTCCCTTTCGTTTAAATTTAGTTTAATTTATCTGGGTTTGGGACCAGCACAAACGGTACACTGCATGCCAATAACGCAGTAAAAAAAAAAAAAACACCCTCAAAGTTAATGTTTTTCTTCAATTTGATCCCTCATTAAAATGTATTAGAAAGAACACTGCTTTTGCAACTTGACAACAGTTTCTCAGCTGACGTCTTTTGAAGAATGATGTAATAAATAAAGCGATGAGTTGTTCAGCGTTGCAACTAAACAGTTTATACTGATTTGGGAAAGCAGAGCCGTAGCCATGGTAACCCCTGTGCCAGGTGACTCACTGGGACGACCACACCTTCGTCTGAAAGGCAATAACAGCTCACACTCAACACACCCAGAGTGGGATAGGCCGTTCACTCAGATAAGCGCGGGCATGAGATTTCACGCGGCGGCACGAGTCATTATTCATTTAAAGGTTTGTTGCAGCGCTGCGACGTTCAGCCCTGAATGTAATGCCCAGAGGCGACATATTTTACAAGTGTGTATGCAACAGCTTAAAACAGGGGATGTGACTACAGTTAAAGTCGGCTGATGATACATGAAAGAAAATATGCTTAACTCAGACTATAAATCATGAAGAAATACTGTTTAATGATTAATGTTTAATCTTATTGGTCATGTCGTGAAATGAATAACAAAAATCAGCCTGGGTGGAAAAAAAAAAGTAAAAAAATTTAAAGTTTCTGACTGACTATAGTCTAGGGCAGAAAGCTTTGTTTGGTCAGAGGGTCAGATAATAAGAGATACTATATGAGCAAGTGAAATTCTAACAAAGATCATATGGCTTCTAAACACAAGCATTGAAAGTACAGTACAGATCCTGTTGTGGGCTATTCAAGAACTTCTGAGCACTCTATTGCAGTTGTTCTCAACACCCAAGCCGTGATAATAAAGCTGACTACAAGAAACCATTAACTATCCATTCACAGTGACTTTAAGGCCTGTAACCCACTGAAAAAGGCCCCGCAGTCCCATTCTTCGGTACCAATCCACCAGTTGAGAACCACTGCTCTTACTGGTTAAAAAAGAAAGCTTAAACACCCAAGTTGACAATAATGAGTCCAGTGAATCAAAGCAGCAGGATATTGACAAAAACTGACAGCTATGTGCACAACAAGCTTTTTAGTGGAGGCAGAATGATTAGAATAACTCTGGTTAGGCTGTCTGGACTTTGAGAACCACACAGACACGGGGAGAACTTGCGAACTCCACACAGAAAGGCTCCGTCAAGTCTTAAATCTGGGACTTTCTTGCTGCGAGGCTCAGACTGAAGTGTTTATCTCTTTGTACTGGCACGCAACACAGTCTGTAAGTAACAGACACTTTTCAACCTTTCTCTGAAATGCTGACTGTACCGCACTAAGGAAAAATAATATCTTTGTGCTCATACACAAAAGGAATCCTATATTTCCATTGAAGACGGTGTAAGTGATATCCCTCCATTGTGTCTGTGTCTTTCAGAGTCTCTGGGGCAGTCTCGTATCATGATGCCTACAGCTGAAGGCCTGTCACATATGCTCCCGACTCATCATGTGCTGAGGGTGGGACAAACCGTTCAAGTGAGTTCAACGGCACCGGTGGTGAAAACCAATCACCGCTCCCCCACTCCCGCAGATCTGAGTGGCAGTCCGAGTGACAGCGAACTCGACATCTCCCTGGAGAATCTCAACCGGCTCATCCTTGAACTTGACCCAAGTTTTGAACCACCACAGGGGCAAAAAAGCCCGACCTCAGGTACAGTGTGCAATTTCTCATAAAGTCCTGTTTTAGTCAAGTTCTCCTTCAAAGTTTGAAACAGTGAAATGGTTCTGAAAGCGTGAAATGCAACATATATGAACTCTAGAGAACACAACAAAGACTAGCATGATTGAATGTGCCGAATAGGGTTGGGTACCATTACGATACTGTATGGTGTCGAAAAAACTGTTTAGGTACTAAAGGTATCGAAAAAATATTATAGAGGCCAAGTTTTGTCAGCATTGAACTTGGTTGTTACAGCTCAAATAAATTAGACAAATTTAATAGAAATAGTCTTTTATGGAATAAATTAACATTTTTGGTCTGTTGTCTGCTTCTAGATGACAAATATTTAAGTATAAGTATCGAAAATAGTTAAAGTACCGGTAGCTGAAGTGGCTGTAATACATTACAAATGAATGTATTACACAGAGACATGAACAAATCTTTAAAAAAAGAAAAAAAAGAAAAAAAGAATGTGCATAGCCAAAGATAAGCTTGGGGGGGCAAAACAACAACAACCAAACACTGGATATGGATAAAAGGATTAGAAATCTGCCACAAAACTTTCAGATTTCTTACAATGCACTTACATATATTCCCATCATTTAAAGCCACCAATAGTTTTCTTCAATCATTTTATAATTGTGCCAGTTCTATTGTCGAGGAATGGCTGCAAACCGTAACACGCCCTGCACAGCGCACACAGACAGAGCTGAAACAATATCTGTACAGGCTTTCACTGCAGGCTGCTTTGATCACAGGGCTGCAGGTCAAATGTATGAATAGATTTCCTGTTGCTCTTTGTGAACGTCGAATGAATACGTTTTTGAAACCGAGAGTCCAGTGAGCCCAACTACCGGTGTTACAGAGCAGAACTAATGTCAGACAAAGCAAAGAAAGGGACAGTAGTAGTGGTAGAAGTGCGACGTAAGTGCAGGGACTTTCACTGCAACGCTCCGCAAAATGTCCTGACTTCATACAACCCAGTCCAGTCGATGTCTTCCAAAAACCTCCACTGAGCTAAAATGTTACATAATTATTACACTTACAGGTCAAGTAAAAGCACACATTATCTTGTTCTTAAGGGAGGGGAGCGGCACATGCGGTCTCTGCAAGTATAAGCATTAACAAGTTGGGACGTCTGTTTTTTTTTTTTATAAACGTAACAAAAGATGGAGAATTTAAATGTTGGCAAGGATAACGCGTTGCAAGCAGCTACCTGCACGAGAAATGTGTTGCATGGGAGTTCTAACAACAGTGTTTGCGTGTCAGGCTCCCACTGCAGGTCTGGTCCAGAAGAGCAATGTCAGATTTTCCTTTGCGCAGATCAGGGGTTTTGGTGCTTCTCAAGCTATGTATGAAAAATATTGGGAAAACAACTAATGGCGATATTTTCCACGATTGAGAAAAATGATTTACATTGATATACACGTTAAGCATTAAAGGTACATTATGCAACTTATTATGTGGAAAAAAAAGTTTTTTATTTGTGCGTAATTGACCTTTCAGTGGCCCAGCGGCCTTTATTTAGCCTTTATTTTCCATCACAGTGGCCTCCAGGATCAGTTGTTTTTAGAGTCTCTGGTAGGTTTTCACCGCTGACACCAGAAAACCTACAAAACAATTGATCCTGGAGAGTGATAGAGGCCACTGTGTTGGAAAGTAAAGGCACAATGATAACCACTTATTGAGCCATTGGGTCACAAAAAGGTAAATTACGCACAAATATCAGTTTTTTTTCTGCATTAAAAGTTGCATAATGCACCTTTAAAGACATAACAAATGTAATATTGACTGCAAAACTAATAAAACATATTTCCAAAAGCCTGTTCTAAGGTTAAAGTGTTTTTTTATGACTGCAAGAACAGCAGAGATGGGATATTCTGTTCACTTTAAAAGTTGATATTTGTGAAAAATGGAATGGAGATTTTGATTCAACTGTAGTTAATTATAATTAATCTTTCTTTGACTTAGTTTTAGAGCTTGATTTTTGTAGATTTTGTAATGCTAGATATTTTCTGTTGTCATATTGTCATAATCCATTCATTTGTTATCAGATGGGAAAGTATCCAGTCCTGTGCTGATCCCAAGAGGCTGTCCCGCCAACGGCTCACCTGGCTCAGTGACTGCGGTCTCCCCCAGTATCCCCATCCCGTCTGCGTACGGTCTCAGCTGCAGTCCGCATGGGGCGCTGGTGTTCTCGAGCTCTCCCTCCACCGCTCTGCCCCTCTGCCCTGTGGTAGCGTGGGCCGCAGAAGCCCCGTCCCGAGGCAGGATAGAGGATCCACTCAGAGCCCATGGAGACTGTCGCAGCCGAACAGACACAGCGCGCTGTCCCTCCTGTCCACCTCCTCGTGCTCGGACACCAGCTACATCCTGGGGAGGTGAAACATTCAAACAGGGGGGAAAAAATGATAATGAGGGTTGTACAAGAAGACACATGCAAAATAGGTTTGTCATTCATTTAGACTGAAGCTTTATTTCTTCTATTGTATGCAAACAAAAAAGTGGAATACAGGGCCTTTATTAAATGTTGCAAAAGTGAGAATTTTATTAACCTCTTAACCCCACCTTAATCAAGCACATTTTCTCCAGTTCAGCTTTACCCAAATCTACTTATCACATGTTTTGTTGCTTTTTCAACACTTTTTTTGCCGCTTGTTTTGTCGCTTTTTTTAATAGCTTTTTCATCATTTTTTGTCACTTGTTTTGTTGCTTTTTTTTTGCTTTTCATCCTCACTTATGTCTCGTTTTTGTTGCCATTTTAATGCTTTTTTCAAGAAGCTTTTAGATTTGGGTAAAGTCGAACTGGAGAAAAATGTGCTCAGTTAAGGCGGGGGTTAGGTAAGACTCAAAAGATTCTATTGAGTTTTGAAGTTTTGTTGACATTTTTGGCATTACACGTAATAATACATTAGCAATACATAAGTGCAGCAGGCCATAAAAGCATATATTTTTAAACAATATGCAACATTTCTGATCACATGTTTTTCCTTTTTTTCTAGCACCTTGTCCCTGACCAGTGAGGATGCTGATATTTTTGAGTACAACATCGTCAACGTGGGTCACTGTTCAGACACGTCTTTCTCACCAAAGAACAAACATTTACAGGGGTTCCATCACCACACAGGAGTCCACAGTAGTCCTGCCTCCCTCTCGGGCTCTCTCACCGACATCCCTGTGCTTTTGGTCAATGGCGCACCGCAGCCCGAAATACAGTCCACCCCGCCACCTCTCGGACTGCAACTGGACTTCTCAGCTCCGAAATCACCGTCCCCGCACAGTAAGCAGAAGTGAAAACTAAATCAGTCGTAAAATACGGAATCATTTTTAGCACGTTAGCACGGTTTCAGGTGGTGATACAACTTCCTTTGCTTAGGTTTCAGATGACGAGTTATTATAAAATTATGAGTGTTGCCAGTGACCAATAAACAAGTCAAAAACCTCACGGTCTTTTAGAAGGTCAAAACTGAACTTGCATTGACTGAATCAATATATTTGTTGAGATTGATTGACGTGGGAGAAAGCAGGCGAAATACATTTTGTTAATTTGGTTGGATAAATACAAAGTGGGCTAGTAATGAAACTGGTGACTCATTTAGGAAATATTAGCTCATAACAAAATAACAAAAAAACATAATGTTTCAGGTCCCGGTTGCTATGGCAGCCAACTATCAATGAAGTTTGTAATGGATACGTCAAAACAATGGTTTCGGCCACATATCAGCAGAGCAGAAGGTACGTACGTAGAAAGATTATTTCACATTCACTGCATGGCTTTGGTAAACATGGTTATTTACGTACATCCTATTTACATTTTAGCTGACGCCATGGTGAAGAACAAGGAGCCAGGGACCTTTGTGATTCGAGACAGCACGTCGCACAGAGGGGGTTTTGGACTCGCAATGAAGGTGGATCAATCGCCCACAACGTTTACGGCATCTGCCTACCCAGGTAATTTATATTTCTTTATCCCTAACTAAACTTTATGTACAAAGCTCAAAAACAAAAGTGTCCATATTTCCCATCCTTTTGCATAGCCTCAATGACATAATGTTTGCAAATGTTTGGAAAGCATAGACTCTCTGGGGCTTCAACTGGGAGGGTGATGGTGTCAATGCTGGAAAGCACAAGTGGTTTATTTGCTGTTGACCAAAGGCAAAAACAAACTACTTTTCATAAAACTAAAGACTTGTCTATGGGTCAGATGGGAGCTCTGGGGGCCTGACCGCCTATTGCTGATTGCTGATCATTGTATCATGCACCCCTGGTTGGGAAACACTGAGATTGTTAAATGTGGAGAATGGCCCGTCTCCATCTGTCTACCCAACATCAGCGATTGTTACAGGTTACAACAAGTTTCTCCCACACAGAAGTGAATAAGAATGGACTGATACATCAAGACGCTAGACAGGGGTTTGGTCAATCTTTTCCAAAAATAAGTCCCCTCTGTGTTCAGTGACTAATGCCAAGGCAACATGCAGGATACATTAGCTTGACAATTGTTGTGTACTGTACTTCATAACATGAACATTGTACAAAATGCAGAAACTATGAAGCAGTGCCTTACTTGACCATCATGATGTGATGTTTGTAAGGACTTCTGTGGTGAGGCTCCAGGCTGTGTCAGTTTTTCCAACCGCAGCATCCACTGTGTATGAGAGGAAACCAGCTGTTTATGCCACAGTAAGCAACAGAGGGGCGGACATGGATCTGACGTACAGTCCAGTTTTGTACAGTATCTTATCAGATTACAGTAGAGGACCATGTGACTGAAATGTTGCGCCCTCTATAAAAACACTTTGCCCCATTCTACACTCCAATAATAGTAATGAAGCTGGTTGTGATAACGGCATTTAAAGACTGACCAACTTACCATATTCAACAAGAAGAAAAAGATAAACAAACGTTTATTGTAAAGTGTTTGTTGCTATGTAGGGTGGGCCATATCGTATCGCATATCGTTATCGCGATATAATTTTTGATATCGTTGTAATTTTTATATCGTCGTGGATACGATAAATTCATGTTACGCTCAGCTCCATCAGCAGCATAAACACTGACTCTAGAACATGGGACAGGTGCTTTGAAGTTAAATGAAATGAAGGATGTAAACCGCTTGAGTAGATCTATCGCGAGGAAAGTAGTATGCCGTAAAAAAAAAAAGAAAAATATCACTGAATTAATCTTCCCAATAGGCGTAAGGCTGGATTTTGAAGTAATTTGTCCATTGTCAATATATCGTCAATACATCGTTATCGTGATATTTCTTTTTATATCGTGATATAGATTTTAGGCCATATCGCCTGCCCTATTGCTATGTTTTACTGAAATGTTGCAATATTTCAGGGACAACCATTCAGATTTGGTCAGACACTCCTCATTGAATCATCAGCCAAAGGAGTTCGCATCAAAGGCTCATCCCATGAACCGTACTTTGGTAAGTGCCTCTAAACAGTCATGAATGAGTTTTCCATAACTTCAGATTTGTGTATTTCACTACAGCACGACCTCCTCCCATGTGTGACTAAACCACGTCTAGTCTGTAGGGACGTGGGTGGCAGCAATGGGCGGGCTGCCTTGATTCAGTGCAATGATCTCACAAGGCGTGTTAAGATTAACAATTACATTCATTTATCACCCATCAATGTCCATTAAATAATACATACAAATATAAAACCTGTGTAAATCTCAGTCAGATGAAAGACCTGAAGTATACAGGTAGTAGTAACAAAGAGATAATGAACTTAAACAGCTCCATGGATAGCATTTTAAAAACTTATGCATTAATTGTTACACAGTTATAATACATTTTGAATCTTTTTGATGCTACATGTAAAATAATGTAGTCTAAAGCACATCATCAAATATTGTTTTCTACAGGAAGTCTTCCAGCCTTGGTTTATCAACACACAATATCTGCCTATGCTCTGCCCTGCAAACTCCTGCTCTCCTCTGAAGGTAGGCACCAACATACAGATATTTTGGGGCTTTTTGTTTAAATAAATACTGACTCAATGCATTTCATTCATCCAGAGCTGGTTGCAACCGAAGAGAGCAAGTCAACAGCAGAGACCAAGAAAAAGACAGGTAAAGGCAGTGTCAGATTAGCTTGATAATTAGCTAGCTAGCTTGCCTGCAAAGTTTGGATTGGACAAAAAATAAAATAAATAAACAAATAAACTTATATTTAATAAATACGCACATTCATATTGTCATTTTGGCTTCAATGAGAAAATATGTCGATGGCATATGAAAATCTAAGTAGAAGATGCTGCTTTGCTACATTTGTTTAGCTACTCACTGGGGTTAGCCGCAACTTGAAGCACATTCTTTCAAAATGAAAGCCCAGACTGACTATTTTCTGCGTTATTACAACATCACAAAAGCAGATAGTAAACTCTTGGCTAATGTCTGACTTGGCTTGATTTGTGAAACTCTTCCTGTGGCTCACCTTAAAGTAAAATCCCCAGTCACTGTAGTGGTGTAGAGTAATTCACGTACTGTAATTACAGGTCACTGCTTTTATACGAGAAGTCATCATTCAGGTACAACGACATTATCATCATGGTCAGTTATGTCATTTCCAGGGGTGGAAATGACTCAAGTAAAAGGAAAACTACCGAGTTACTGTTTGAACGTAGAAGTCTGATTTGTATTGTAGTTTTTATGGAATCCATCAACAGAACAGAAAATTCAGATATTTCAACATAATAGGCTACTTTAAATGGAAGAAAATAGTTCTGGAAAATACACTGTTACCATGGAGACCCGCCATGTTTGTGGCTGTTAGCATACATTTCCCAATGCCTAAACATTAGCTAAAAAGTGAAGAATAAAAACCTTGGAACAGCTGAGTCACTAAATAGGCCTACATCTAACTCACTGTAGTGTCCAAGTATTTTACCTTTTAAAATCTCCATTAGTATATAGCCTTGCTGCAAATCCCATGATGCTTAGCGATATGACATCACAGTCCTGAACTCTATTCTAAGGACATGGTAGGAGAAAGTGCAATAATAATAATAAAATTTAAAAAAAAAGACATGGTAGGAGAGAATGCATTGAATTGAAGTTCAGTTATTTAAGCTTTGATAATCTTTATGTCGATATGAAGATTTTGTAACTTTGTAACAGATTTACTTACGGTGGAAAGAGTACTAAACATTTAATTCATGTAAGAGTACTATTACTTACAAAACGTGATTACTCAAGTAGAGGCAAAAGTACAATGTGATAAAACTACTCCAGAAAGTTACATACAGTACTTCAAACAGTTACTTGTAAATGTTACAGAGTACGACCCACCTCTGCTCATTTCTGAGACTTTAGTACAAAGTTACACAAAAATCAGTCAATAAATAAATAAATTAAAATTCTTGACACTGTACTGTTGTTTACATTTAATCAATATGAACAACTTCTTAATCTATTCTATTGAAGCTACACATAAAGTAGACCTCGATTTACAGTGAAGTCTACATATTAAAAAAAAGATGCAGATTTCCTGGCATTTTCAACAAGAGTAAATAAATATGTAGCCTATCTGTTGGCTATTTCTGGTAACATTTGCCTATTTATTCACAGCCTCCAACTTTGTCTATCTGAACACCGTGCCCACCGAGATGTTGACAGGCCCGTGCGCGGTCCAAAAGGCTGTGGCATTAACATTTGAAAAGGCTCCTGGTTCCTTCACACCAGCCATAGTCAACATGAAGGTCTCCCCGAAGGGTGTAACACTGACAGACATCAACAGGAAGTAAGACAATAGACTTCCTGCACAAACCGTTCATCCTACTGTAAATGTGTGTATAACCAAAGGTGTGATGGTTTCTTCTCAGGATTTTCTTCAGGCGCCATTACCCCACTCACCTCCTCAGCTACAGTGGACAAGATCCGGACAATAGACGGTTAGTAGTTGTGCCCAAAAGCAATGGTGTTGGAATTTTGCTTCTCCTGTGGAGCTATTTCTGCATTGTGAAAGTGCAATAGCAAGAGGTGCTTATAAAAGTCAAAAGAAAACAGTCACATTTAATTGCAGTTCTTTTCTATCTCTATTAGACACTCTACACTAAGGACATTTTTAATCAAGAGCCATACTGAAAATTTCACATCAAGGAGAGCCATAGACTTGTGGTCCATGCACTTGAAACATTGACATGGGTGCATATAATTAGGCTTGACCACACCACATCCTTTGTCAGGCCTGGAACCTTAATACCAGGTCTGTCGTACATTCAATATGGTTAAGATTCTACACGGGGCATTAAAAAACATCAAAAGTCATTAAATTAATTGGTCGAAATCAAAGCCTTAAAGTCATTAAAAAGCATTACATTCAAACATCTCAATTTCTTTGAAATTATGATATTGCTCAACAATTTTAATGTATAAGTTCACACCTAAACAAGACTACTTTTTATTTGCATAGGTTTACACTCATCATTCCATCAGGCTCAATTACTTATTTTAAATGAATGATGCACTTCTTTCCTTTATTTAAAGGGACTAGATGCAAGTTGGTCATGTTATACTCACTACTGCCACCTCAGGTCTTGCGCGTAACTGCAGTCTCTATATTAAGCTTGTGCATGACGGCACTTCAGACCCGAATTAACACTTTTTTGAGTGACAGTGCAGGATTTTAGAGGCAGTTGTGAACATGCCTGGGCTCATTCTACACATTAGGACATTACTGGAACATGACGGGGGAGGAAAATACATCATTTAAACATTCTTAAACTCTGTATAGTCCCTTTAAGTGTGTCCCAAGAACTACTGTTATTGAAATACACTCAAAACCTTCTTTTTATTCCTGCAGGTGGGTGAGAGGCTCAGATTTCGGTGCAAAGTAAGTGTTTGTTTACAGTACCCATGTTTGAGTCTGCACAATCGGCCCCTCCCCAAATGCTTAATGTGTTCTCTTTCTTTCTTTTTTTTCCCTCTGTCTCTTTACCGACAGGATGTTTGGTTTTGTGGCCAAAGGTGTTGAGGCTGGCGTGGAAAATGTTTGCCACGTCTTTGCAGAGTATGACCCCCTCCAGCCCTGTCATGAGATCGTAGACTTTATTGAAGAAACAATAACAAAAAACAGAAACAGAAAAATACAGTGCCACTAAAAATGTGCTGGATATTGATGTTTATGTGCTGTACAAAAAGGTGTTTATACTTTGTTCTGTCAGTAAGGGAATTTACTTTCTAGTTTGCAAAAGCACTTTCTTTATCAGTCTGAGAACAATGTCAAGAGACTGAAAGTGTAGCTTTCTATATCTGTGTACATACAGGTAATCTAGATAAATAAGCACCATGTCTTCATCAACTACTTCTAAATTCAGCACTTTCTGTTTTTGCTATTTCAAAAAATATTGTCTTATCATTTCAAAGTAATGAATATGTAGATAGTTGAAATTCAGCTTTATAATGTATATTTATATTATTTTGTGTATTTCTTTGTATATTTGCTGCATTTGTGGTTTAAAAATAAAAAATAAATCATCATGTTATATGTGTATGCCATGTCATTATGCACAGACTTTAAAATAGCAGAACTCAACACATAACTAGTGTAACCAGGCCTTCAGGTGGTACTCAGGGTAATCTGCAATTTATTTATTTTTTATTAGAGATCAGTTGTTTCATTTTACACTTTAGTAATGCATTTAAGTCTGGTTTACACATGGCTTACACCCACTTTAGCTGTTATTTAGTCCAAATTAGGTGCATTTTAGACATTCAAAAACATGGTTTTAGTCCTAATTTGATTTTGAGCTAGGCCTAGTGGTATTTGGAAGGACAAATATTGACAAATTGATTTAAAAAGTTGATAACTGATAATCATGAGAAGCAGGTTTGCTTGATGGCAGGCACCTTATTATTGTTGTCAAGTGTCAAGTCTCCCCATGGTGGTCCAAACCAAGCACTTAAGTTAAATCATCTCAATGGCCCTGAAGAGTGAGCATAACCAGAACCTTGTTGACGTCAGATTATAAAATGGTACAAAATGAAAACAGGAAATGCAGGTGTATTAGGTATAGACTTTATTTAATCTTAAATGATAAATTGTTAGATAAAAGCAAAAGTCTTTATTCTGAAGTCACAGAGCTCTCAAAGCTTTTGAAGCAAAGCAAAACCAGGCACAAAACTGCATAGATAGATACTGTATATATTACTGTTTTAAATACTCTTTTTGGCACCAAATGCAATACATGAAGCTTTTCTTTTCTTAGATGCCAACTCAAAGTTATAAATAAAAGCTTATCTTGTTGTGTAACCAATTCTTGAGAACACGCAGCCCTGTTAACTATTTACACATACTGCCCTCTACTGGTTAACACAGGTATCTACATTCTCTGAGACACATTCAGGCTCTCACTTGCTATTCACAGTGAGTAGTTTAAAGAAAATAAAATGTATCATAAAATAGTTGCTATATAGTAGTCTATTAAATCATATTTTTGTGAATCAGAAAGCAGGAAACATAAGCATTGACAAAGCCCTCTGTCTTTAAATAATCAGTGTGAACTTTATTCTACTCAGTGCAAGGGTTTTTAGTGCGAGGGACTCCTTAAATGCTCTGCATTTCATTCAGGACCTATCATAATACTAATGCCACACAATATGAGAAAAAAGTTGACATATTTGATAACTGTTTTGAATATTGCGAAACGATATATATATATATATATATATATAAACAATATATAAACGATATATATACATACACACACATACATACGCTTACATGGAGCGCCATAACCAAGTGGCTGGCACAGTTTACAGGAGCATCTGTGCAGAGTATGGGCTGGAAACCCCAAGGTCAAAATGGGAAACACCTCCAAAGGTGGTAGAGAATGACCGAGCCAAGATCCTGTGGGACCATATACAGACGGACAGAATGGTGATGGCGAACCAACCGGACATTGTGGTGGTGGACAAAGAGCAGAGGAAAGCCATGGTGGTTGACATAGCAATACCAAGCGACTTCAACATCAGGAAAAAGGAACATGAGAAACTAGAGAAATACCAGGGGCTCAGAGAAGAGCTAGAGAAGGCCTGGAGAGTAAAGGCATCAGTGGTGCCCGTGGTCGTTGGGGCACTCGGGGCAGTGACCCCCAAACTGGAGAGTGGCTCCAGCAGATCCCAGGAAATACATCAGACATCTCGGTCCAGAAAAGTGCAGTTTTAGGAACTGCAAAGATACTGCGCAGAACCCTCAAGCTCCCAGGCCTCTGGTAGAGGACCCGAGCTTGGAGGAAAAAGAGACTGCCCGCGGAGGGTGAGGAAGAGTTTAAAAAAAATATATATATATATATTTTTTTTAAACAATATTTTACTTAATCTTTCCAACATGGTACAATAAAAGAAAGAAAAAATCCACCAAATTGTGTCAAAACAAGATTTAGAGAGAAAATATAACTGTGTCAGATGGAAGACCTCAGTGATTTTGTGATGCAGAGTGACTTCTTCCAATATACCACATCACCAGATATTGCCGGTATATATGTGTATGTAACTTGGTGATATATATTGTGCTTCCTTAACAGAAATTGCAAAAATCTCTGAGACCTTGTCCCCAATTCTTCTGTGCACTTGAGTTTTGTTTTAAAAGGAAGAACATGCTTGACACAGATTTTCCCTGTTACACCAGTGAATTGGATGAAATGCAGAGAATTTAGTGAGTCCCCTAAGTGCAAAGCAGTTTAATCTATGGTTTACACACTCGTCATTGCTTAGCCTCAGTAACTTTCTTTTTTGCACCATCAAATTGTATGCAGAAATACTGGAATCATTCAAAAAGGACCTTATCTTACACCAACACATTCATAGATCACGCAAATCTTTATGACCGTTATGTCCTATAAGGGCTGGAGTCTTGTCCAGTCAGTCACGCTTCGGTTCCGGTCATATACACTTCCATATTTCTAGTCCCATAACTTTAGGACAAATAGCTAAGTATGGTCTGAACCCACATTCAAGTCAACTATGAAGGACGCATGAACATTACCTTACATACGTATCTTCCTCTTGTATTCCTCACACACAAGCTTTTGGTAATGCAAGAAAAAGGACTCAGTATTAAATTATGCATCTTTTATAAATAAACTCTACTAACTTACTTACTAACATTAGAAATATAAGCTTAAATTTCAAAACAAAAATAATAATTAATTGAAGAAGAAAAGCCTTACATGATATTAACACGGGCTGGTAAGAACACAATGTACTTAAGGAGACACAATATGCTTTAATCTGACTTTTTCAAATTGAATTGGTATTTCACGTGTAGTTGTTCATGGTGTTCATGACGCACTGTGTGTAGTGCTTGTGCTGAATGTTGCTGTAGGTTGTATGTGAGATCATATTCATGAATGTTTTACTATTTTCAAGTCACCTTATGATGATTGTTGTTGTTATTGTGTAGTGTTTGCTGCTGCCAAGCTACGTCTGGCCCAGGGACTATACGATTAAACACTAGGTTTATTGCTAAAACTGGCACATGTACAAGAACTTTGATTAATGTGCATTGTCCCTGTTCAAATCAAATAAAACAAATCATTATAACTTGAAAGAATGTGAACTGAAACCCCAATTGGACCTCTTTAGCTCACAGAGAATGATTGGAATAAGATGTCTAATGCCCTCTGCTGGCAATAGTAGGGAGTGGCTAAAGTAGCTTGAAACAAATAGAGGTATGGCCATGGCCAGGCACAAACACGATGCTACGAGTTAGATGCTTCATGTTATAAAGGCAAATATAACATGTGAGACGTGTGAGACTCCTACCGAGGGTGCAAGTGAGAGCCGTAATAAGCTGCAACTACAATAGACAAACTACCAGAACGTGCCGCCAATCAATCATTCACCAAACTTTAAAGCAACTGACAGTCTTGTGGGATTGTGGTCAACTACTGAAAACCTGTTTAGTGCCCAATTGAATCAACTTAGACACCTCTTAAAACTCTCAGCGCTCTTGGCCCCTGGACAAAGTTTGGCACATGGGCCTCACTTTGGACAACTATGCTGTAAACGAGCAATGTTGACTGTCTAGAAATCGCTATATACAGCAAGTGCTCTAGTATGAAGTCATTAAAACACTGTAAAAGAAAGAAAATACTCGTCCCGGTATGTTTTTGAAGCGGAAAAACATCCTAAACATTTTAAAAGTTCAAGCATAGCATATTATCTCTCCTTTAAAGTACCCTTTGCGCTACAAACGTCTGTAACAGGGCGTCCCGCTGTGTTACTGTGTGATGGAGGCGATGCTGCGGGACCTCTTCATGACGAGGCGCACTTCGACGTCCGGGAGGCTGTCCTGTTTGGTCTGAGCGCACCCCTCGTCCGCCATGGACATGTGCAGGTCAAAGCGCAGGGACACAGACTTCTTCCTCAGCTTCGGGTTCCCTCTGAAGAAGGAGCCCTCCACTGCTTGATCACTTTGTCGATCTTTTCTGTCCTGTAACGAGACACAGGAGACATTTTTAATCAGCTTTAGCATTAACTGTAAACGTTTGTCAATATCTCGCAGCTTGAACATGTGTTTGACAAGTTGGATATTACAGTTGTATCTAACAGATGGCAAGAAACTCAGTGTGTCTTATTGTTTACAAAGAACCAATGTTTTAAAGGGGGGGTATTATGTAAAATTGACTTTTCAAGCTTTATATCATGTTATTATGTCATTCCCTCATTAAACGCATGCCTGGAGTGTTGCCTTCATTCATTCACATATTTTTGAGTAATCAGTAAAAACTTAGACGGCAGCCATTTTAGGTGTAGCTATGCCTCAGTCCTCCTAGGAACGCCCCCACCTCCTGGAGACGCCTCTGGACCTTTCGTCACCAGCCAAGCCACCAACCACTGCTCCTCAGCTCAGCAGAGCCCCCTCCCCGCACAGTGTTGTTGTTTAAATGCCACAGCAGTGTGCTGAAGGGGGCGTGTCGGAAAGCTTCTTAAAGAGACAGAGGCCTATTTCAAGACGTTCAGTACAGCCATTTTGAGAGAGCAATTTTATTCAAGGCAGTTAATTTACTGCATATACAGACCAACAGAAGGTTACGTCATCATTGTAGTATGCTATAGACTGGTGCTATGTGATTGAAAAAAGCATAATACCCCCCTTTAACAAGATGAGGTCAGGTCACATTCAACAGAGGGCACCAAAGAACTGTAGTTATGTGAAATAATGCTCGCAAACTAACTGTATCAGATGAAACCTTCCTTCTTTCTGAGCACATATAGGGTTTAATCTAGAGACAAGCCGCAAGAATAAATGTGTTTTTCTTCAGTGTATTGCAAACCAGACAAAAGTGAGTGAAGTAACTGTAAATCTACAGGTGAAACTCGGAAAATTAGAATATCGTGAAAAAGGTCTTTTATTTCTGTAATACAACTTCAAATGTGCAGCTAATTTATGATATAGACTCATCACATGCAAAGTGTGAGCCATATTTTGATGATTATGGCTCACAGTCCATTTTCAAAGTATTCACATTTTCTGAGATGTTTTATTTGGGGTTTTTACAAGCTGAGCCATAATTATCAAAATTATAACAAATAAAGGCTTGATATATCTCACTTTGTATGATGATTTTGGCTCACAGCTTATAAAAAACACAAATTCAAAATCTCAGAAAATCAATCTCAAAAGGTAATAGCAAAAGAAGTTGGATGTTCTCAAAGTGCTGTATCAAAGCACATTAATAGAAAGTTAAGTGGAAGGGGAAAGTGTGGAAGAAAAGGTGCACAAGCCGCAGGGATGAGCGCAGTCTGGAGAGGACATGGGCTTCAGATGTCGTATTCCTCTTGTTGAAGCATCCTGGTCTTCCATAACACCTCAGCAGTGCCACAGGCTGATAGCATCCATGCCACACAACCGCATTAAGGCAGTAATTCAAGTAAAAAGGGCCCAAACCAAGTACAAGTACATATGCATGATTCTAGTTTTCAGAGGACACACATTTCTCTGTTTAAAATCATCATCTAAATTAAAACAAACAAAGGCTTGACATATGTTACTTTGCATGTCATGAGTCCATATCATATATTAGTTTCACATTTTATTGAATTACAGAAATACATGAACTTTTTCACAATATTCTAATTTTCCGAGTTACACCTGCAATTATATCATTTACTTTATTGCTTCCTGAGAGTTGTGAGACATGCTTATAAACTTATATCCCTGTGAAAAATCGGGACGTTAGAAATGCGCCAGGAAAGTCCCGAATGCTTTTGGACGACAACTTATAATTTAAAACCTACGTGCTCCAAGTAAAGGGTCTTTTATTCAGTAATGTTCTTGATATTCATCCAGCTTTTTTGCATGTCTCTGATAACATGGTACAAACTTGACATTAAAGAAAACAAAACGTGGTGATCACAAAGGTTACGCGGCCTGTAACACCTGTATAACGAATAAAGGATTGTCTTGTCAAATAAAAACAGACGCCACGCCCTGAACGCTGCACTGTCTCCACATCAAACAGCGAGCGACACGGGAGAAAAATTCCCATTCAGCGCTATCACGAAAAAGCGCGTGGGAATTGTGCTCTCCACATCGAATGGAAAGGCACATGACACGCGAACGTGAATCTTCCTTTTTAGTCTTGTCTCCTCGACTAGATGTCTCTAAGGTGTGGACAAAACTATTTAATGTGTCATTACAATTTTAATGACTGAGGTAAAAACATGTTTTCAAAATTTAATTACAAAGTGTCAAAAGGGCATAAGTGTTGAGCAAGCACTTTTAACAGCCACAACAGCATAATTGGTGGGTTGAAATCAAAAGGGCACAGGTGACATTTGGATGCCCTTACAGAAGACAAAAGGATCAGGCGCCTACTGTCGTTACTAACTTCAAAGAGGAGTTACTGTACTACGCAAAAGCATATTTATATATATATTTGTTTAACTTCAGATACCGATACTGGGGGTTTGAGTACCTGGTTAAAACTCCAGGTTCTGACCTTCAAAATGAGGTATAGCAGGCCCATATGTACTTAGATTTAGTTGGTGAAAGTTGTGTTTTTAAAATTTAGAGAGCCAAAACAGGTATCGGTTCGATTCCGTATCGGATATTTGGAATCGATACCCTATATCGTATTTTCCCAGCATCAGCTCCGATATCCGATATATCAGACGGTGCATCCCTAGTTTCAATATTGTTCTCATCAAAAATAATGCCTGGAGCTGTGTTTCGAGCCCCTTGCCCATCTTCACTATCTTCACTATTCTTATTCTTATTAAGATGTATTTTAGATTATTACCAAATACTCTCTCTATTATGCTGGAGGGTGCCCTTGTGCAAGACACTTCACACATCTCACCTCCAATATCTCTGTACATTTTACTGTGTAAGAAGAAATCACCCAGATAAAAAGTCCCTTCATGTAAGAGGCACTAAAGAGAAGCTGTTGGCGCTTGCTTGTTGAAAGTGCTTACATATCAGAGCGGGACGGGGGTGCTGACAACAGGCCGATGGGGGAAATAAAGATCGATACTTACTCAATGGTGCCGTGACCTTCTGCACTCTCACGCACCACGTTGCCCTGAAGAATCTCCTGGGTTTTCACTGTGGAAATGGGCAGGTCCTTATCCAGCTCGGGCTCTGTACAAACATATGCAGGATGAATGGTAATAAGTTGTGCCTGTTATTATGTAAGTGGTATGGGTTTTCACATCAAGAACTATATAAAGGATCACCACAGGATGCATTTTGACAACTGTTGTGGAACTGTGAGTGTCTTTTACCGGTGAGTATGACGAGGCTATGCTGTCTGATCAGTATGGAGTGTTTCGTGATGCTGCAGTCGGGAGGCAGCAGTGGGGGGATTTCGGGGAGGGGCTCAGACTTCGGCTCGTCCGGAGTTACGGCCAGGTCACTCAGTCCGTTTTCTGACCAGCTCTCCTTCGAGTCTGCCGCGGGGGACTTCCACAAGCGCAGGGACAGCGAAGGGGCTCTTCGACTCATGTATCTGCAATCACAACCATCAGGCTAATACAGTTTGACTTGATTGATTCACTGCTCCAACAGACTGACCAAATATCGCAAAAGCACAACTCATGACAAAAATATGGACACATTTCATGGTTTGCACGCAGTTCCCCAAACCTTTCAGAGCACTGTTCATAATCTCACACTTTTGAACACATTTATCTGTCAGAGCACAGGTGATGCACAACATTGGCAAGAGCCGGCTTGAATTGCGAAAAGTGAAGAGGACGCACTTTTGGAGCAGCATTCACTGTTGTTTGGATCAAGCACACTGCAAATCCATTGAATATAGCCATGCAATATTTAGTTCTGAAAAAAGCTATGTGTTACGTGTTGCAGCATAACACAGTCCCCCGATTGGAAGGTTGGGGGTTCGAATCCCGCCTCCTGAAGGTGACACTTCACCCACCCTGCTTCCAGTGTCTGCGTACATTGGTGAATGAATGAGAGTGCAAATGGGTGAGTGGTTCCTTACTGTAAAGCGCTTTGGGCCTGATGAAAGTAGAAAAGCGCTATATAAGTTGAGTCCATTTACCATTTACCATACTTCGAGTTTTTTTCATCCTTGCTACCGCATTGTTAATTAGTTTTCCCAAGCCAATTTTGGTTTGGTTCCAAACCGTTAAGGCGTATGCGGTTCAAGGTGAATTCTCATGTGTTTGTTTGAAGTCACAAATATTGTAAGAATTCAGCTTGCCGGCAAGGTACTGTAAGCACAACTCTACCACACCTTTATTTGCATAATGTGTAGTAGAAAGTATTTTAATTTCCTTTCAAATATAGCATAACGCTGTACTACACAATACTAAACTATAACAATGGTCTCACAACATGCTACTGTAGGTAGAGTATTTATGGTTTTGCTTTCATGTCTAAACATGCTAATCCTTCCCTCATATGTTCGCAGACTTCTCCACCTGAATCCATAAACAGGTCAATCCAGGCCAGTAGGAAATTCAGACAAGATGTTTACTGTTTATGGTATCACCAGCCAAAGAAAGCACTGATCTAGATAACTATCATTACTCATAATATTTGCACATTCAATAAACTAAAGCATGAGACTCCAATTGTAAGCCGATATGACAACCAGGGCCGCACGCAGACTTTTAGAAATAGTCTGTGGAGGTCTATCATTTTTATTACTATTTGGTTCCATTCTATGTTGACGAATAGGACACAACATGTAAAGCTAAATGGAGTTGTCTCAAAGATGAAAACTTGCAATACTGGAGTGCCACAAGGGGCAGTGAGCGCTCCTCTGCTATTTACACTTTACACAAATAAGTGCCAAGTAGCCACACCCAAAACAGAATTATAAAATTCTTGGACCACACAATTATTGTCAGTCTTTTGTCTACAGGTGACAGTCCAATAGTCTACTTTGATGAGGTAGACAATTTCAAGGAATGGTGCGAGGAGCATCACTTGTTCCTAAACACTGAAAAAACAAAAGAGATCATCTTTCACAAAGCATGACCCTTTGGTCGTTGATGGTAGGGAAATTGAAGCAGTGTACTTGGGTATCTACATTAAT
Organism: Neogobius melanostomus; assembly: GCA_007210695.1. NCBI lineage: Eukaryota > Metazoa > Chordata > Actinopteri > Gobiiformes > Gobiidae > Neogobius > Neogobius melanostomus. Next base: position 2,524,242 of record VHKM01000153.1, read on the forward strand.
AACCGATTCAGATGGAGTGATTATGTGGCGCATCTCTATGGGAAATTGGCCCAGAGACTCTACTTCTTAAGAAGGTTAAGACTGTTTGGTGCAGGCTTAAAGATAGTGACCTCATTCTATGATGCTGTTCTGGAGAGCCTGGTGAGGTATGGTATGGCTGCTTGGTTTGGAGCCTTAACTGTGAAGGACAAAAGCAAACTGCAAAAGCTGATTAATGTAGCAATGAAAATCATTGACAGTAAGAACATACCATCCCTTAAAGTCATCTTTGAGGACACTACCCTCAGGATGGCCAGGAACATTTCTAGTGGCCCAGAGCATGCTCTTTTCTCAGAATTTGAGCTCCTACCTTCTGGTAGACGCTTTAGAGCGGTCACATTTAAAAATAAAGATTCTCCTTTCTCCCCAGAGCAGTCGGCCTTTTGAACTAATATTCTTAGCTGATGAATCTTGGGTTGTGACGAGACACGGGCGTCCCTGTCCTCTTTTGTGTGTCCTAATGTTGGGATGTATTTTGCATTTGGAATTTGCTTTCAACTTTATCAGTGTAGAGGTTAGGCAAAGCGATGAACTGTGCTGTGTCCATCAGTAACTGACGTCGCAATCATGTATTTTATTTATGAATGTGGTGATGATTGTGATGTGTGCCTCTTTAAACATTGGTAATGCAGCTAATGTGGCACTGTAGCCCAAGACAATGAAGTTTATCCCATCTCTCATCATCATCTCATTTTGTCTCATCATATGCTCTGGTTCTGGTGTAGTCCTAGATTAGACGAGGCTTAGTTCTGGTTTAGAACTGCATTTGTACCGGTTTAACAATGGCTTTTGCAATTCACACGCTGCACAAGCTCTACAGTGGACGATTACTCATTCACTCCCCACATTGGTGCTGGTACTATTGTAGCCACAGCTGGTCTGGAGTAGACTGGCAGAGGCGTAGCTTAATCTGTGTCAATGGTCGTTCCAACCACCACCAATGACTCACTCACGCACCACAACCACAGGAAATGTGGGTGGAGTGTCTTGCTAAAGGGCACTAATATGTGTATTTGTGATGCCGGCTCAATACATTTTACATGGCTTTATGTAAAGGGCCAGGAGGGTATTAGCCAAGCTCACCTCATGGACAACATCTCCCACCCACTGCACGGGACTGTAGAGGAGCTACAGTAAGCAGCTTTCAGTGGCAGACTGTGCAGGAAGGAGCAAGTCCTTCATCCCCATTGCTGTTAGACTGTACAACACTACTGTAAAGTAACATGTGCAATAACCTCTTGCAAAACTACATGCAATAATCTCTGTATACGTCACTTTATCTGCATCATTTCATCAACCACTTGCACTATGACTGTAAGGCTGCACTGCTAATACTGACATTTTTTTTTACTATAGTATGTTTATTTTATTTTTTATTGTTTATACTTTTTGCCCCCCTAAAGTTTTTGGTAGTCATTGTATATAAGATACCTCTATTTACTATTTAATTGTTTGCACACTTCCTGTCTATTCTGCACACCCTGCAGTGTTTTTCTTGAGAGCTGAATGTAACAAGTGAATTTCTCCATTGTGAGAGCAATAAAGGCTTATCTTATCTTATCTTATACCATGGTCAGTGAGAATTCTAATGCTAACTGGCATGCATTATTTCCTTAAAAAAAAAAAAAAAATCACGTTAAATCACGTTCTATATCACTCCACTGCAGCAGTTTTCATAGCAACGATTAACAATTGAGCTGGATCTAGCTTCAAGTAAAACAGCTTAAAAAGTGAAATAACTCCGGCCCAGGACTTACAAAAAGCAAACAGGCCCAAATGAACAGTTTCAGTTTGTGGGACCATGGTATAAGCGGATTAAACAACTCGGAGCCTTGCATCATACAGTTTTAATGCACTTTCCTGAAGAACAGCACAACGCGCATATATTAGTTGAAACTTAGCTATACTTACTTAATAATGTCTTAATATAGCGCTTTTCCAGATGCTCTCTCACTCACTCCATATGGCTACAGTCAAGTCCTTCTTTAGATATGGTTTAATCTTGGTTTTGTTCCATAGGCCAATTAGTAAACAATGTCCCAGAAAAAGGTCCAGATTTCTGAGACCATGGTATTTATAAGAAATTATAGTTTGAGTTAAGGTTTTGTGCCACCGAAATCAAAACATATAAACACCAATATACATTATCTCTAGTCTGACTTTTCAAAAAGAAGCTCGAAAAAATATAAGCCCGGACCACCCTGAAAGAGCTGCTGAGATTGCACGTACAATGCGATGTTTCAACACAAAATGTGTATGTGTTAGGACACGGTTTTGGGATTTCCATGAGTGTCATTGAAGATTAAAAGGATTTGTGGAAAGTGTCTTCATCCCCACGACAGAAAAAAAGAGAAACACATTCCTATCACCAATCTCCTCTTATAAGCTCGCGTTTAGATTAGTGTAACATTTTTGTACAATATCAACAATTTTAAATGCATACAGACACAATTCTAATAATAAAAGGCTTTTTAATGATATATGACTCTGAAGTGCACCAGAATTTTCACTTTTAAAGCCACATTGTGTAAAATGTTACCCGATAAATAAAGCAAAATGTTGCATGCCAAAGAGTCATTTCAGTCATCCAGGTCACATCAAACTACGCTATATCCAAATGACTTTAACTTGATTTACTATCTGCAACTTTCATCTAAATGTTGGCCCGTGTCCCGCTCCGTGGCCTCCTCTTTCAAAGAAGAACAAACAAATCACTGAACCAGGTGCCACGTCCCGTCTGCCCTTGTGTCGGTAAAAGTCTGAATGAAATCATCGCTGGGGAAGAAGGCTGCAGGCGTCTGTCCCATAAAACTAAATGAAGTTTCCTCACACTGTAAAACGTAATTATAAAGCTACATTGGCAAAGGTGCTACAGTAAAAAAACAAGTCAATAAGGTCAAACAGGCGTCAGGTTTAGTTGTTACACACTTTTCAATAGATTGCGTGTCTTTCAGTCGTTCTATGCTAAGTTCAAAAGTTTAGCCAAAAAATATACAGTAGCCGTCTAAAGTGATTCTCATTGAAGACATTAAGCTACTGTATGAATGAACACATGGATTTATGTAGGAAACAAAAAAGGTCAAATAACTCCAAAAATGTTTTATATTTTAAAGGCACACTGCGTAACATTTCAGAATTGCCAACTATACACAACATGCTCCTGATGACCAGCTACAGAAAAGTCTTTTTTTTGCAGTGGGTAATCAAAGGATGGATTTGGATGAGGGCTGGTCGACATCTCCATGGAGACAAGCTGGAGACTTCTAGTCCCAGTAAAGTTACAGTCAGGTCTCAGGAGAGGTGAGCTGCTTGTTTTTGTTAGTTTGTTCTTTAAATATTTTGTATTTTTCCACAATAATAATGTCTGATAAAATAAAGGCTAGTATTTATTGGATGAAATGTTATGCGGTGTGGCTTTAAATTCTTCAAAATTGACACCCTTTATTCTTGGCATTTTCTCAATGAGCTTCATACGTTCGTCACCTGAAGTGGTTTTCAATGGTTCTGGGAAGTCAAAACCATTTCTGGTGACTATATTGTGAAGCTCATTGAGAAAAAGTGCAAAGCAGTATTTTTGCTTTTCAAATGAATGAATGCCATCAGTGAGAATCTACGATGTAAATAGTCTTGAAATAAAAGAAAAAACAATGCAAAAACGGTTTCTGACGTTTTAAGGCGCGCTGTAGATCAGTGGTTCCCAAAGTGAGGGTCGCAAGATGATTTTGAGTTGTTTTTTTTACATTTCTGACATTGACTTTGATGTACTTTAGATTGAGTGCATATTTTAGTGAAATTATCAATAGCAATATCAATAGCAATAGCAATAGCAATTCGCAATGTCAAAACACAGTGTCCAAACTAAGTAACAACCAAACCAGATTTCAAATGTTTTGCACCTTAAATTATTATAAATGCTAATTACATTTTACAGGAGTTGTTGGTTGAGTGATTTTCGAGGTCGCAGCCCAAGAAGTTTGGGAGCCATTGCTGTAGATCATCTATTGACAGAGCGCATAGTTGGTCATAGCTGTACATTTGACTGTTTGATCTCAACTCAGGGGAAGGGAATCTTATTTGTATAGCGCTTTTCATATGACACAAGTCAAACCCAAAGCGCTTCACACATGAAAGGGAGGTTCATTCACTCCATGCTTATGGTCGTAAGCTACATTTGTAGCCACAGTTTCCCCTGGGGAAACTGTGACTCACACATAGGCATTGGGTGAAGTGTCTTGCCCAAGGTCAACTATGACTGTATGATTATCTGCACTGTATATATTGCACTTTGGGACTCTGCTTTTTTCTCTAAGGACTAATTTGCAGATTAGCTTAAAAAAGCTACAGTCTGAAACAAACATCTGTGCTGTCGAGCTTAATGTAATTGTTCATTGTCCTGGTAAATTAATAAATGAAATGAAAAATGAAATGAGTGATTGGTGCTGGTGGTTGGAGAGACCACTGGCACAGATTGGTGTCTATGTTTCCTTCAGCCAGTCTTATATCAACATAAAAAGCTTAGTAGTAGTAATGGTAGTCAACTGCAACGACTAAAATTGTTTTCAAAATCACAGTGACTGTACATGTTACTAGACGTGTAGTAGCATAACTTCTACTTAAATGTGTTTGAGCATTTATACATTGTATAGCTTTCAATGAGCTAAAGTCCTCGTTTTAGATGAGTCATGATGTCAGTAAAAGTTATATGTGCTTTTTACACAGCCATGCCCCATAATCAACCACAGGGGGTATTAAATTAAACGCTTCTATCCTGCCAGGCTATAAACCTCGCCGAGTGTTTAACTTGTGCTTCCTGGTTTGTAATCTTCTCCATTCTCGCCCTCACCTTCCCTCCTCCCGCTCCAGCAGCCGTCTGTAGGTGGAGATCTCGCGCTCCAGCCTCATCTTGGTGTTGAGGAGGTGGTTGTGGCGCTGGCGTTGCGTGGCCAGTCCGTTCCTGACCTGCTCCAGCTCGCCCTCCAGTCGAGAGATCACCTGAGAGAGGTCCTGCAGCTGAGAGGAGTACAGCCGCTGAGTCTGCTGCAAGGACGTCTCCAGACCTTTCTCCTACACGGGACGTAAAGCAAGGTTGAAAATACATGTATGCAAAATCCTGAACACTTACTTCATTTTCTACAATTAAAGGTCTCTTTCTTTTTCTTGTAGCAGAATAATTTTCTTTTTGTTCATCAGAAATGAATAGTAAAACCAGACCTTTGTGCAAAGAAAGACCTTTGTGCGCCGTGCATCAAATTACAAAGCCTTTTCTATCGACCATGAACTAGCAAGGTCGTTTTTATTGTTCAGTATTGCTAGTGCTAAAAGTTGAAACTTACTCATCTCATCCCTATGATGTGGGAAAGTTTGGACCCAAGCTAACAATTTAAAGCAGTACTAAGTAACTTGTTTACCTTAATAAATCCTTTCCGTAGTCCCTCTGGGGGTAATACAAGTGTTAATGGGATGATTGGGGGGTCTTTCATCTCCCCTCTGGCCAGAAAACCACAATTGTAACTTTCCCTACACCGGGGCAGAGGCGCAAGACATCACAAAGAAGAAGCTAACGGGCTAGCGGGCAAAGCTAACTGCGGGCTAGTGCCACTTAACCAGTATTTACAGCCAAGTTTGAGTGAAAAAAAATATTTCCATTGTTTAATTGGATGTACAATATCCCTCTCTCCCTTTGTCTTTTCTGTCAGTGTAGTATTTACTCTCGCGGACAATTAATGAGTAAAAAAAAACGCAACATGCTACGACACCTGCAGTGGCGCTCATGGCCTCTTGGGGCATGAGTTACTTAGTTCTGCTTTAAAATCTATGCTCGCCTTATTCATTGTTTGTAAATAATATAAACATATAGCAGCTATAAAAGCCCTGGTCTTGTATATGTTTACAAGACCAGGGCTTTTATAGCTGCCTTTCACTACTCTCTGGGAATATTAAAGGATTATGTCTCGAATCCCTGTTAGGGCTGGTTATTATTGTGTGAGAGACCAGTAGAGCACACGTGGGTGCACGGTGACGCTCAACCTGTGTCACCTGCATGGTTGATTTGACAAAGGAAAATAAAACCTCAGATGCACAATGAAATATTCACTGTCAGTTACTTCACTACTGTAATTAGTTGCAATATTGTGTAATAAGTTGCGTTCATGTTACAGAATTTAATTTCATTTGGAGGGCCGGTGCCAATACAACTATGGGAGAGAAAGTTTTTGAAAGAAATGTCCAAAAAGAACATTTCCAAATGTTGTCATTATTTGATAGTGATTGGATTCACAAACCTGTCACATTATTCTTATGGCTGAAAGTCCTTTCTACTGACCAACATCACACACATGTTTTTGAATATTGTCTCCCCTTTTGGATGCCTTTATGAAGAAATAATTAGACCATAGTTCATATGGAAGAGATGACTTTGAACTTTGTGACAGGTTTTGTTTTATGTGAATTGCCCCAGGAGAGAAACAGAGAAATCTGCATTTTCAGCGTTACAATATTTTTGTTGTTGTTTTGTGTTTATTGTTTATTGAAACAGGGACAGTGTACAAAACCATTAGTCTTTACAAAAGAAGAGATGATTTGTATCAGATTTAGCGAAGTAGCTATTTTCCATCTGCAGTCCCTGGACAGTCAGTACACAAAACATTACAATTATAATATAAAATCTAATCTACAATAAAATCACTATATAAAATACATTATATGCTTTTTCTAAAAGTGTATACAAAAACTAAACAATCCCTACAATTTACAATACATTCATCAATGCTGATACGATTGATGATCTAAAATATACTTTTTCAAATTTCAAGTAAAACTATTAAGATCTACAGACAGTTTCAGACAGTCTGGAAGCTCATTCCACTGTTTAATGGAGTGAAATGAGAAGGCACATTGCGCAAAGGCCTATAGTTGCCAGTATGGAATTTTCAGCTGCCCTCCACCTCAATTTTAAACTATAGGTTTGTTAAGTGTGACATCACACACAATAATAAGCTACTTCCAGGTCCAAACAATAGGTTGTGTTCACATGACATCACAACTTTCTAAAGAGCCTATGATTTAAAACTGAGGTGGAGGGCAAGTGAAAATCCCATGAGGTAACTGGCAAACTGCAGATTCCTTTGTCTTAGTTTTTGGCTAATACTTCAGTTATTACTGAGAGAATCCACAGTAAACAAACACTGTATCAAAGTTCATTGTCTTCTCTGTCAGGACATATAAACCAAGGTCCAATTATTTTCTCTGAAAGGCGTCCAAAAGTGGTGACAGTGTTCAAAAATAATGAGCGTGATGTTGTCCAGTAGAAAGGACTTTCAGCCATAAAAATAATATATCAGGTTTGTGAATCCAATCACTGTCAAATACTGATGAGGAAAATCATTTGTCAATTTTCGTTTTGGAGATTTCTTACATTGTATTTCTCCCATAGAGTTGTATTGGCTCCTGCCCGCCACCTGACATTATGACATCATCACATTCTAAAACGTGAATGTGACCTACTATCGACAAACACAGCAAAAAACGCAACTTTATCTGAATCTCCTGCTGAAAAAACAACAGATAAACAACTGTTTTACACCTAATTAGAATAATATAGCTCACCATTTCTCCAGGCAGAATGAAGATATTTTTAGATTTAAAATAAGCCTTCATTGTGTATGGAAAATATATTCATTGTCAGAAAAGACTTACTAAAGAAAATGTAAATGTAATATTTCTGTGTGATCTGTTGTTTAAAAAGAGCCTTGTAGTCGGCTCTATAGCAGGTTGAAATCAGCTAAATCCCAGTATAGTGAATGCGGCTAAAGCTCCGTTAGACCCGGAAATATGACATCATCACTTAAGAAACGTTTTATATGAAGGCACTTTAGAATGTTTTGATGTCATGTGAACGCCAGTTATTGTGCATTGAGCATTTTGTATTTAAAAAAAAATTGTTTTACTTCTTTATGACTTATGCTACTGCCTCTTAACCAGGTCACAGTGGAAAATAAAAATTGGTTCATAAAGTTTTATTTATTCACTATTACTTACTATTTTTTGCTCTTTTATTCGTAAATAAAACAATTTAATAACCTGTATCCATATTATGAAATATACTAGATCTAAGATTTTACACCAAGCCCGCACTCTGTCACCAAAACCACGATCCAAAACACGGTGACCACCTTCTGTCACGTGGAGACAGAACTTAACTATCAAGCAGCCCTATAATAATATATGAGAGAAACTATAATGCTCTCCTATGTGTTCTGACACTCCATGAGCAGCATTAAATTCTGCAGCATTTTCAGTTATTGTAGTTCATGGTTGTTTCTTCTACATGCGTCTTCTGTTGTTAGTCCACCGCTGTTTTCCCGGGGCACTTCTGACAAATACTGACAACAGCAAATTGTTCGAACCGCACAGGAGCCGCAGATCTAGCCGCAAATCAGTCGTCTCATCAAACCTGCTGCATTTGTATTGTCGGTTTTCCCTGCTGTGAAACAAAAAGTGCTAAGGCCTACTTAATGTCATCTATTAGCCTTTTATTGGCCTATTTTCAGAAATTACCCAATGAGCTTTCCCCTCAGTGTTTATAGTTTCCAGTAACATGTCTTTTCACGTGTCAAAAGGTCGAACAGCTATGTTTTTGAATTGTTTGGTGCTATGGCAACTGTCCTAATTTCACATCCCTCGAAATCCGTGGATAAAAGGACTATACAAACGCGAGTGGCAAAGGTCAGCAGTGAATGAAATCTCGACAGCTCCTTTCCTGTTTGGTCGTCTAGACTATTCTCAACCTGCATTACATCATGTGTTTATACAGGTGTGTTGTTTCCGCTCCATTGAACTGAAATAAAAACAAGCATTAGGAGCACCTGACCTATGATCTTCTTCTGTAAAGGGTTAATCCGGAGTTCAAGGAGGAGTACGGTAGCTGTGAAAAGGGCCCATTCACAGTAGTATTATCTATCAACAATGCCGTAAACTGGTTATGTATAGATTTGTAACGGCAGACTGCAACTGGTATTATGATCTCAAATAAAAATAGATTTTGGGAGACCACTTTTGTGTACATGGCGGACAAAATAACGGTGCAAGGCCTCTTTTGAATTTGCTTCTCTCACCACAGACAATAATGTATTTGAAAACTTTGCTAGTTGCCAAAAATATGTATACGATCTGTGAGTGAAACACAACTTATATCACATTTGCTGTCCCTAACCCTAATAATAACCATAACCCTTGATCGGTGAGGATTCATGCAGTCCTTATAATTAAAGAGCTTCGTGGCGCTAGGCTAGTGCAAGGCTAGTGCATTTCTACAGTAACAGCTTGCCTGCATTAAAAACAGTCTGACTCACTCCACAGTGCACCTGAGGTAAATCACTTATAACGCCAGACTAACCATATAAATGTCTGTGTCGATTTGCATTTAAAATAACTTATATTTGAGCAGCATCAGCTTCGTAGTTGTAAGCTACGCAGCGGCGGAGTGATCTGCGATAAAATAGTCCCTCAAAATGCGATAATTCATGTGATGCAAGGTCAGTTTATTTCAAAAATATTCTATCGACACAGACATTTATATCGTTAGTCTGGCGTTATAATTGCCTCAGGCGCACTGTGGAGTGGGTAAGACTGTTTTTAATGCAGGCTAGCTGTTACCGTAGAACTGCGCTAGCCTTGCACTAGCCTAGCGCCACTAGACTCTTCAAATATAAGGGCTGCATGAATCAAAAAAAAAAAATCTCCAGAAATCAACAACACTCTGGATAACTAGGAAGTGAGGCCCAATGTCAAAAATCCTGAATCATCCCTTTAATGCAGAATTCTGTATTTCCCGTTGGCTTGAGTTGGCAGTTGATGCAAAGCTTTACATACACTTCAGAAAACCATTCTGTTGTCTTTGTTTTCTTATCAAAGAACAACCTGAAAGTCCTGACAACAGCAGCAATCCATTAGCGCATGTTTTCACGCTTGTGTTTCATATTTGGTCATGAACATGCATTGTCCCAATCAAATAAACAAATAACAATGTCCCTTTCACTACATCCATAAGTCTCATCTTTAGTCTCCCTGTACATTGCCTGCTGAACAACTCAAATTTCAATTGCTTGTTCTATATTGTTCTTCTGTACATGTCCAGCCCTTCTCATTTAGGTCTTTCCAATTTCAACAACAAGGTAGTTAAACTGTTATCCAAAATTAAGAGTGCATTTATACCACTGGATTAACAATAGTGCAAGCTATATTCAATAAAGGTCACACAATAGATACAGTATATAGAACGAAAGAAAGATAAGAAGATACATTAATAGAGAGTAATTTTGTCATACAGCAACCAGTCCCTCAGCTTCAAATATAAGTGCAAAAATAATAGAAAGGTAATAAAAGCATTAGAAGTAAGTTGTTGTCCTTACCATGGCGTGGAGGGTCTCAATTTCGACCTGCAGAGCATGCCACTGTTTTCGGGCTTCGGCCAGTTCAGCCCTGGCCTCTCTCAGGGCAGCTCCCCCCTGGTTCACCTGCGCCCATGCCGCCTCCTCCTGCTGGGCAGCATCATTGTCAGACATAAGCCCTGAATTACAGTAAGTACAGTAATCCTAAATAACCACAGCCCTGTTGTTGGATACTTGAATGATAAAAAGTGAATGAAGAAGCGCTATGAGCTCTCGGGCACAAACGTATCTTTGATACAGGGAGAGAGAGCAGGCCCAGGTGGTGTTTGCCTGCAGATAAACAAAGAGTAGACACAGCTGCACACGGCGCGCTGACAAATTGGACAGCTGTTCACACCTTTGATATCTCATAATGACATGACATTTCCTTCATGCTTCTACATTCAAATGAAGGCTTTACAAGGTTTAATCAATCAATCAATCAATGGTTCCATGGACGGACAGACCATAGAGACCCACGGCCGATGGACTTTTACTGAATAAGGTATTCAGAGAGTGTTTTCATTTGGAATTACACCTGGATAAGGAAATAGCTGTTGTAAATTTACTGCAATCATCATTTGATTAATGTTCGTAGCAAATAATCTATTCAAAAAGTCTTTGTATATACAATTGTTGAATTTGGTAATTAGCCATTCAGCTGACTGATGAGAGCCAACCAAGTATTTAACTATAATCCCACAAAATATGCATGACATGAGCATATTATTTTACTGAATACTTTATGAATCTACTCAGTATTCTACTATAAGACCTGTGTTGTGTTCTTCTATTACATTTTGTTCCAGGGCCAAAATTCATAAATATATTGATAGACACTATAGAAGCCAACGGCTCCCAGGAAATGAAAGCCTCACAGAGTACAATTTTACCCAATAAATTAAATTAAAATACAAGCTTTTATTTTATGACAAATATTCATCATCATATCATCATTAAAAATACCTCATAAATGAGCAAACAAACATGTGCTTTTGCTGTGAGCGGCTCAGCTCTTTACAGAGAGTGGGTGCGTCTCCAGCTCGTCTAACATGGAGATGTCGACTAAAGTCAGTAGAATTGAGATTTAACAAGTTCGTTTCTCATCCAAATCCATTCTTTGATTACCCACTGCAGTAAAAGCATTTTCTGTGTTGAGCTGGTCATTAAGAACATGTTTTGTACTGAGGGCAACAGTATAGTCCAAAATGTTATGCAGTGTGCCTTTAAACTAGATTTATATTTATACTTTACTATTGATTTTTATAAATGCATTTTCTGCTCACACAAGCTTCATTTCAATAGACAACTTATAACCATGGCTAACTTTGAATGTATTACAATCCGTATGCATGTTCACCATCACCACCATCATCATGTTTGATAGAAAAAATCAAAACAAACTTCAGGTCGAGATGGAAACTCTTGGGCCCTGATTTGGTCTGTGAGCCGCCTATTGATGATCGCTGCACCACTATAAAGATACTAACTTTTAAGCTGTTGTCAATTGTTACTTGGTGTAGTAATAACACATCTAATACTAATGTACTGCCTGGTATTGTGGGTGTGAGTCTGGAGGAAACAAAAGTGTGTAAGTGATTTATGACAGTGGAGGAAATCTGCACCTTGAGCCAAAGTCACGGAGCTGAGGCAAGGGGACACTCTGTGAAATGAAAGCCATCAAGTTTCCTTTTAACAATAACAAAACATGACTCAAGAAAAAAAATGTCTGCTCCTTCACTGACGGAATAGCAGACAGATAACAGTCTTTGCTGAGTATGAGTTTTTTTGGATTGTACTATAAATCCCCTCATGCATTTTTAACCAGAGCCGAGGGATCTTTTTACACAGTGTGGTGCCAGACCGCGCTGTTACTCTGCATTAGGGAGATCCACGGCGGTAAACAGCGAAAGTGAGAAGGCGATTGTACGCACAGAAAGCTCCTCCATGAAAGCCAGCCTAAGCTCAGGTCAATGAAGCTTTATCTAGATGAAATGATGCATTGAATCAAGCCTTTTGTATGTAAAATCTGCAAATACTTGTTGTTGTGGAGGGTGCGTCTGGTTGGCATAGGGCCCGGCGGACAGCACACGAGTCCTTGATGTGTTGCGTACCTCTGCAAGTGCCCCTCCACTGGTCCTGACTGCTGCTGCTGCTGCTCCCCCTGCTCCCGAGTGGCTGCTAGGCCAGACAAAACCGGGGGGTAGATTTGCCAAGTTGCCCAGGCTGTGGTGTCTCCGGCTGGGGCCGGGGAATCGAGTCTGGTCGCACTGAGTTCTGATTTCGTGGAGCAGTCGGGTGAGCTCCATTGCTGTGCCATCCTCGTGCTGCCCTCCTTCCCTGCCTCCTCCGTGCGCCGCTGCTGTGTTCAGAGCATCAGTGGAGCCGGCTCGCTGCAGATGCAGAGCCTGGGCAGCCTGTGAACAGATCGGCAGGGGGAGGAGGGAGGGAGAGGGAGAAGGAAATGGAAGAAAGAGAGTAATGACCTGAATTATATTCTGTCATTATATTCTTTTCATTTTCCACTTTTCACCATCAATGTCTTTTAGCCCCAAAATGCAGATTTTATTTCAACCAAACATGCTCTACCTGGTTCCTGATCCCACCATTTTTATCCAGGTTTAGGACTGGCAGAAAGAATGTGCTTCCATTACTGTTTGTCCAGGACACACAATAGCAGCAGGAGTCTTATGATATAAAAAAACGTTGCAAAGCTTACTTTTGAAACTAAAAATGACAATAGTGTGTTCAAAGTGAGCCGAAGTGTAACACAGAGCAGTGGCATGTTTAAGCCATACGCACTAATGTAAAGACTTTAATATACGTAAATGTAAAGTCTATGGTGCAGCTTTCAATCAATCAATCAATCAAAACTTTATTTATAAAGTACTTTTCATACAAACTTATAACGCAAAGTGCTTTACAGATTAAAGCAGTTCCTGCCTACCCAACCACCCACTCTTCCAAATAAAAACAGACAATAATACTGCTCACCCCACCCCCTCCCAATAGCCACGCAGCACACACAGACGCACATGATGAGATAATGGACGTAGGGCTGAGTCTGGGTACAGATGAACCAGATAAGGAAATACCATCAGAGGATGAGGGTGTTGTGTACTGCAGAGACCGGAGAAGCAGACGATCAGTAAATCAGCAGTTTGCTTGTGCTTGTATGTGTTAAAACAGCCACACCGCAATTAAAGAAAGGCTGTGTTGTCAGCAAAACAGAGAGTGGGAAAATGAAAGCCATGTTAAAACAAAGTGCGCCATGTCCCGCAGATCTGCAGCGTGCACAGGTGTCAAATTCATGAAAACCAACCATATATAAGTTTAATCACCGATCACACAAGGTTGTATAATCTCAAATCTTTGCAGTATTCTTCAAAATATTTCCTGGATCCTTTACCCAAGGAAATTGAGAATATGCTTCTCAAACGTGGGCTCAAACGGAGCACTAAATAGAGTATCAAAAACATCAATATTCATGGCAACACCTGAGGGTACGTGAGCACTCAGGATTATAACATTTTAAAAATATGGTGAACCCGAGCAGTGTTTTAATGAAATGAAAGAAAATTCTATCATTTTATCGCAGAGAATGATTCAGCATTTGAGTGTATTTCAGCTATATTTTGAACACGACACACCAATAAATACCAATAAATCTTTAATCGATCACTTTCTAAAAAGTGGCAGCACCCTCAAGATAAGGGTTATTAGTATAAATGAGAGACAAAACAGGTTGGGAACCACTGCCCTAGATTAAGACCTTGCAGCCATTTTCAACTCAAAGACTTGCTGCAACCCTGGGTTCATCAGTCTCCACAGCCAATCTTTCTTCATTCCCATCACCCTTTTTGAACAGCAGTAAGTCCCTGTCCCGCCTCTGACCTGGTAGTCCTGGTGCAGCTGCTGTAGTTCACTCATGGATCGGTGCACGTCGCCCCTCAGGCTCTCGCTGCTCTGCTCCGCTCTCCACTTGGACTCTCTGAGCTGCTCCACCTGCTGCTCCAGGTGCCTCGTGTTCTTCTCCTCCGTCTCACATCTACAGCACACAGAAAGCATTTACTGTGGAGGTAACCATCTAGCTAAGGGAGAGGGGTTGATGAGGAGTGGGGGTGAACATGTGCTTTTGTTTTGGTCGCGTTAGCGCAAATTAATTACGGCCGAGCGAGTGCCGACCCGTGCCACAGCAGGACCGTCTGTAGGCGACATCTCTTTCTCTCGGGACACGAACATTGTTTAGCTCACGATGGGGTTAATCAAGTTTTTAGTTTGGCCTGTGAGAACCTATAATGCTTAAGGAAGAACACAAGGCAGTGTTAGAGAAATAACAATGGTGTTCGAGAGGATGATGAAGAATAGGCAGCAGTCAGGATGTCTTATACAGGAGACTTTTATTTACCATCGTTACGGGACCCGGAGACATGAACTCGAGACATTGCGCTAGTCCTGCCATTCAAGTCTGTCTATGCTTCCACAGAAGAGGGATAAATACCGTCTAAGAGCATCATACTGATACGCAAGCAAAACATTCAGTGGCTGAGAGTGGGCGCCTGAGCACCACAGTCAAGGCTATGACAGAGATAGTACAGCACTGTACAGCTTGACACAGTATGATAAATAGCCATTTAATGTTATCCTTTAAAGCAGTACTAAGTAACTCTTGCCCCTAGAGGCCATAAGCGCAACTGCAGGTGTCTTAGCAAGTTACGATTTTTTAACTTATTAAATGTCTTGGAGAGTAAATACTACGCTGACAGAAAAGGTGAAAGGAGAGAATGGTGTTGTACATCCAGTTATACAATGGGAATATTTTTTTCCACTCAAACTTGGCTGTAAATACTGTTTAAAGTGGCGCTAGCCCGCAGTTAGCTTTGCCCGTTAGCCTGTTAGCTTCTTCTCCGTGATTCTATTAGTGTGTATTGGTTGCGCCGCCCCGGTGGCAGTCAAGTTGCAAGCATGGTTTTCTGGCCAGAGACACCAGGGGGAGATGAAAGACCCTCCCAATCATCCCATTAACACTTGTATTACTCCCAGAGGGACTACGGAAAGGATTTATTAAGGTAAACACGTTACTTAGTACTGCTTTAACAGGCAGCACAATGTAAATGAGGAAATGAATGTCAGGCTGCCATCAGAGCACCGCTCTCAGTGTAACAGCTGCGCCACATGGAAGATAACCATTGCGCTTGAAGCTTGCGCTGTCCTTGCGCCAGGCACAAGATCTGGCCCCCAGTGTTGTATTAACTTTTCACCAAGCTCTTGTAACGATGGGAGAGCGTGCCCATGGTGCAAAGTCTTCTCCACCACATTCCAAATTGTCTCAATGGCGTTAAGATCTGGACTCTGTGGCGGTGAATCCATGTGTGAAAATGATGTCTCATGCTCCCTGAACCAGTCTTTCACCATGTGAGCGCCATGAATCCTGGCATTGTCATCTTGGAATATGCCCATACCATCAGTGTAGAAGAAATACATTCAAGATGTTCAGGTAGTCAGCTGATGTCATTCTTTGGGCACATAGTGTTGCTGAACCTAGACCTGAAACAACTGCAGCAACCGCAGATCATAACAGTCTGTTAAATCCAGGTGGCGGCTTTTGTTTGGTCAGGCATTGTATCTTGCTTAGGGTCAGCACAAAACTAGAAACAGGTCTGGCGAGTGTCTCTACAAACCACTGCTTTTATCGTTACTTCAGAGGGACAAAATGACCTTTCTCCGGATCTGGAGTATGGCATGAGTTTAAAGTTTCACTACAGGACACTCAGGAGAGCCTGCAGGTGGAGCTATTATTAGAAGCGCTGTACTTATTTCCAGCAGCAGTTGGGCTTCCTCTGTCCTTCTAGAGTCAATGGATCTACGTGACGCTTAACTGTGCGTGCATGAGTGGACGCTTTGGTGAGGGGTGTGGGGGGAGAGAGAGAGGGCTGTGTATCACTCTGCATCAGTACAGAAGTGAAAGTGCAAACGCGGCACAAAACCTGGCCTGGATCTGTATGCAGGTCGGCTCACAGCAGCCGGAACAGGCCAGAGTTAGATAAGAGGGTGCTAGGAAATACATCAGAGTATAGGATGATGGCAAGCGCTATTTTTGTTTTGTTTATGCAGGTCTGTGTCACTGAATCAGCTGAATGACAAAGTGCGAGTTAAATATAGTGTCTGGCAGCCATAGTGTAAGTGCATTTTTAGTGTAATGTCAGTCAACAAACAACGCTGCAAATCGTAGACAAAGCTTCTTGAGCAGTCATCTGTATTCTCTAGTTGAAGTGTAGGAAGCTTCGTCAGCAACACTAATGAACTCTGTCCCTTCTTGTTCACTCAGTCAGTTAGTTTAAAGAGGGGGTATTATGCTTTTTTCAATCACATAGCACCAGTCTATAGCATACTACAATGATGACGTAACCTTCTGTTGGAGATTGAATCTGGTGCACCGGCAGGTTTAAACTAGATTTATAACATGACAGTCCTGAACTAAAGGAAACAAACAGCTAAAACAATCAGATTAAACCATGAAACAAGAACAAACCCATCAGTTCCTGTCATAAGATCTGATTTGATTTGGATACTTCCTTGTTCATCAGGTCTTAACACAGTGAACCAATCTTTTGGCGAGATTTCACTGTGGTTTCTGTCTCAACAGGCACAATGGGCAATAGGGGTGAAGTGCCTTCCCCAGGGACACAGTGGCAGTATATGCGCTCAGGATGGGATAGACCCGGCGACCATCCACTTTCTGGGCCATTATTGCGGTTTTATTATGCTGTACATGATGTGTGTGTTATGACTTCTTAATATAGAAAACACAAGAAGTACCCCCGAAGAACAAGTAAATCACAACCTGGGTCCTGATTGCAGATGAATAACAAAGTAGTGACATGTCTGACCTGGCCTGGATGACAGCCGCTTTGGACTTCATGTTTTCAGACTGCAGAGCTAGCTGAGCATTCTCCACCATGAGTTTCCCAACCTGCAACACAAGCACACGAGCCTCAGATGATAAGAGTACCACACTAAAGCACTAAAGCGGCTCTACTCTCATGTTATTGTAGCATAATACTGAAAGGACTAATTGTATTTTTGCACAGGGGCGGTCAAGTTGCTGCACTGAGGAACAACAAAGGGCATTGGTTGTACATGTTGCGTACTAAAGGAATCCAGATTGAAATAATAATTGTAATTTCAGGTTTTAAAGGAAGGGAAAGGTAGATTTGTCTCCCATTTTCCAGAATTGCATGTCCCCAATCAAGTCTTATAGTGCCAGTACAGGTCTCTTGTAGTTAAAGCTCAGCGGCTGAACTCTGAAAGTTCTTGGCTTTTATATGTGAAATACCAAGTCTACAAAAAATGTGCTTGAGTCTTTACCTGCAGTTTAAGGCAACTCAAGTTCAGTATTAGTTGTGTTCACAGAAATAAAAAGGAGAAGCGGCGTTTGATCCTAACGTATGCGGACAGCAAGCAAGTAGGCTAGTCCGGGAGACTTTTCAGAGCCGTTAGCTTGCGCAATGTATTTTTCCCATAGCCGTTAGCATTAGCGAGCAAACATAGCAAATTATGAACATTCCAGATGTTTTCAGCTGTTGTCGACCCATTGACCACATTTAGGTGAGGTCACTACCTAGTTAGAAATCATTAATGAATGTACAGACCTCTTGAAAGTTCACTTTAGATACAATAAAGCGTCTAAAAGTGGCCTCTGAGCTAATGCTGACTTAAATTCAGATTAGTTTTTGCTTTTCCAATGGCCACTAAACTTCATCATATGTTAATCACACACAAAAAAGCACAAGAATTATATAAATGTCATGAAAAGGACAAAACATACCTCGCCATATGTTAGCATTGCGCCTGTTTTCCCTGTTCATTTGTATCGAGATAGAACGTTCAATTTTATTCTGGTCTGGGATTCGACGACTAACAAAATGTGCGCATTTGTAGGAACAGGCTCAGATAGCTAAAACATTTCTGTGATTTCTATGAATGTAGTGCTTTTTCAAACCACTATGAGCGCATCCTACTGAAATGACCTTTAAAGGTGCTGTTGTAGCAAACTAGGTTAAGTTAACTAGTTACCGACGCACCAGCCACAAGGGCGCCTCCCCCCCGCTGTTATGTAATCAACTTCAGGAAGAAACTGGTTCTTCCCCCACACCTCTAGACGAGACACAAAAGAATCCCCTCCTAAAGCTTTACATTACACAGTAAGAGACCGGGCTTTACCTCCGCACCTTTAGACGAGGCACAAAAGAGTCTCTCCTGAACTTTACATTTCCATGGCCCTTTAACTTTACATTTCTTGGGTACAAAGACAATCCTGTGCCTCACACCTCCGTGAAAGGCGTTTACCCGCTAGGCGCCTTTGTATTGAAACTGTGACCCCTCCCACCTCCGTGCTGTGACTTTATTCATGTTTTACCTATGTATAGGCGGCCAGAGGCTTCGGCCGGCAGAACTTATGCTGCACTCAACCTGTATGTGTCTGTTCTCCACACGTGTGTTAAAATAAATTACACTATTGGTAAGACAAATATCTCTCCAGCTTTTCCTTTATAGTGGTAGAATTTGCCACGACAGTGCCTTATGCAACTTTTTATGTGGAAAAACAAAACAAAAACTGTTGATATTTGTGTGTATTTGACCTTATAGTGACCCTGCGGCTGTATGAGTGGTCAGCATGGCGCCTTCACTTTTCGATCACAGTGGTCAACATTCCAGGATCAATTGTTTTGGAGGTTTTCTGGGGAGAGGGTCAATTGATCCTGGAGCATTGTAGAGACCACTGTGATGGAAAGTAAAGGTGCCATGGTGACCACCCATACGGCTGCAGGGTCACTACAAGGTCAAATATGCACAAATATAAACTTTTTTCCACTTAAAAGTTGCATAATGTGATTTTTCAGTTTGGAATAAAAGTATAGCCCAGTCTTAGTACAAAACATAAATTACATAACGCATAATCTGAAGGAGAGCAGCTGTTTCTTCCTTGTTTTTTATCACGAGCATCAAACACACCCTTTGCCTTTCCTTTTAGTTACACACTCCCAGACACACCTGAGAGAAAACACACGTTACACGGAATATTCCATACTATTGTTCCGCTGTGTAAACTTAGTAGTTTATACAAAACCTTTCCTTTATACTACATCCTTTCAATATGGGTTCAGTTTCAGTGGAATTAAGCAGCTTCTTGAAAAACGATGAATCACAGACAAGATGACACACAGGCTAATTATCTGCATTAGGCTCTTGACAAGACGAT
Source organism: Neogobius melanostomus (assembly GCA_007210695.1). Taxonomy (NCBI): domain Eukaryota; kingdom Metazoa; phylum Chordata; class Actinopteri; order Gobiiformes; family Gobiidae; genus Neogobius; species Neogobius melanostomus. The sequence continues at coordinate 2,543,970 of VHKM01000153.1, forward strand.
CATCACTAAAAGTTGTTGCCGTTATGAAAACAGATAGAAAACTAATCCGTCATTATAAATTGAATGGAGTTGCTGGATTAACGCACAATGAATCTCGTGGCGTCTGCGCATCGGTCTGTCAGCGCAATGGGAACCTGAGGCGGAGCAGCGACGCATCGAGCCGCGACGCAAGAAACAAGAAACTCATTAAAACATCAGGCTAAAAACTGACACTGAAAATTATTTACAGCTTAGCATTTCAGGCCATTTAAGGTTGCAGAGGCAGAAGTCCTTTTAGTGACCCTTATTGTGCTCCTGCCTAAAGACTTCTAATGCTTTAACCTCTTATAGCTGTGTGTTAATTTGACGCGTTTACTTGACGTTTTTATGTTTTTGACTGTGTACTATTGGAATTCTGAAGCTCTTTGCTAGTTAGGTTGTTATTACATATATATAAATCAGAGGTGGTCAGTAACAAAGCAGTTATTTAAGTACTTGAGTAGTATTTTTGTTGAGAACTTATTACTTTCACTCCACTACGTTTGAAAGATAAACATAATACTTTCAACTCCATTACATTTCCATAAAGGGCTCTGTGGTGGAATTTCTTCCCACTATAAAGGAAAAAGCTTGAAAGTATTGTCTTATCAAAAGTGTAAGTTTAATTTAACACATGTGCGGAGGGCCGACACACAGAAATACACGTAAATCCATGGCGAACTCTGCCGCCCAGAGCCTCTGATCACGTTAATATAGGAAAGAGAGAGAGAGAGAGACAGAGAGGAGAGACAGACAGACAGAGAGACAGAGAGACAGACAGAGAGAGAGAGAGAGAGATCGAGATCGAGATCGAGATCACTGGATCATCATGCAGACATCACCTTTTTGTGATGTTTAGAGGGAGGGCCATCTCGGGGTATTATCTTTAGGTGTGGTAGAAACTCGGCATGTGCTTCAGCCGAGAGGAGCCGAGATAGGGCACAGAGGACGGGTCCGGACATTGATTAAGCGGGCCAGACGGTACTTCACAATTAGTGTATTACTTCGACTGGCTTTAGTTTAATTAACTCTAGAGACTGCCATTACAGCTCCAAAGTAAAAAGGAAATTTGGCCATGTGTTTGGTTCATATTAACCTCTTAACCCCCACCTTAACCGAGTGCATGTTCTCCAGTGTAACGCCTCTTTAGAAAAGCTAAGACCTACAAAACTCATCTTTCTTTGTGTTGTTGGCGTGTTGTCGTCACTTTTTTGGCATTCCTTTTTATTGCTTTTCAGTTGCGTTTTTGTCACGTTTTCACCACATTTTCATCGCTTTTTATCACTTTTTTGTTGCATTTTCATCCTTGTTTTTGTCGCTATTTTAACGCTTTTTTCAAGAAGCTTTAGATTTGGGTAATGCCAAACTGGAGCAAAAGTTCAGGTGAGGGTTAAGAGGTTAAAATGCCTCATGATGCACACTCCAGAACAGTAGATGGCGCTGTGCAGATGTACTGTCAATGCCACTGACTCACAACACGGAAGAAGGTTTGTCCCTGTCGAGTTGCCGTACAGAGTGTGAAATCAAGCACAATTTTGTGTTTTCATACAACACTTATTTAAACTGATTTGTACTTAAATTTTTTTACTTTAACTGGAGTCATATTTGACCAGGAGTATCTGTACTACAATATCAAGTACCACCACTGATATAATACATTATACTTTTTAAAGCCCATATTATAATATTGCTACATCATGAGAATTACAAAAATGTCCAAAAACAAACATAGACAAAGATCAATACTTCTGATTATTGATTACATCATTAGAATAAGCATTTGTAAATGGACTTGTCTAATTCATGGCTACATAATTAAAACAATCAGCAATATCTTCAAGGACATAGGCTGTTGTGGTCTCTGATTCTCAGCAAATTACTGGTGAGGTCTGAGGAGAGGCGAGTCTGCTCACACTAAGAACACATGTTTTTTGTGGTCCGTGGGTGACTGCCAAATGCCGAGGAGTATCTGATTGGAGGTTTGTAGCCGGGTGTGCAGGTTTTAGTTTGTCAGACATAACAGAAACACCCAGACAGGAAGATGACACACTTCACTTCATTTATGGAATTGAAAGCACTGTTGTTACAAAAAATGTACTTATTACATGTTTTTAAACTTTGTCGGTGCACAGAGTCGTGGTCCTCGTCCTCACAAACTGTGCTTTGCTTGGAAACTTATAAACAAACGAGTCATGTCTGGACTGTGGCAGTTGCAAAAAATCCTCAAAGTATTAATTATGTTTGAGTTGTTTTGCTTCTCTCTCCATGCTTTTCATAGTAATTCTGACACTTTACTAAACATAATAGCATGTTGATGTTCTGTCATCATCAGTATGTAGATGTTTTACATTGATTTCTAAATTGTTTTGCAGTGAGTTTTCAGGGAAAACATAACAGTGTTAACTGTTACTTGAAAATGTAACTTCATAATGATGCAGCATAATAAAAGCAGCAATAATAAAAATGGCTTTGAATGATTTAAAGGTGCAGGTTTTTATGTAATAATAATTTAAAAAACGGCACCCAAATATTGTAATACGTTAAGACGTATTACAATATGTGTGCGTAATTGACCTTTTTGTGACCCAATGGCTGCATGGGTGTTTATCACGGCACCTTTACTTTCCATCACGGTGGCCTCTACAATGCTGTAGGATCAAATGTCTTGTAGGTTTTCTGGTGAGAGGGTTATTATTATTATTATTAGTTTATTTGATATGGACATAACAACTGCATTGGACAAACCAGATACATTGTTTTTAGTGTTATAGCAAAACTCCTAATTTGCAACACCTGTCCAGGGTCCATCAGCAGTGAAAACCTACCAGAAACTCTAAAAACAATTGATCCTGGAGCATCATAGAGCCCGCTGTGATGGAAAAGCAAAGCAAAATAAAGGCCGCTGGGTCACTGAAAGGTCAAATCCGCACATATAAACACTTTTTTCCACATCCAAGTTGCATAATGCACCTTTAATATTTGACATGGCTCGTGTTAAAGGTAAAGTCACTGGCCCTTTAAGTGAGTGCATGCAGCTCACATGATGTCACATGTGGCCTGGTGCTGTTTGCCCTGACTCTGGCCAACCACCATAAGATGTGATAATAATCTTTCTCAAAGATTCAAAAACAGGTTGACTCACATTTTTTGCACCAGCACCAAGTCAGACTAGAGCTGTACAACATTATTGCGATACTACTAAACCATTTTAACACATTACATTACATCAAATTTAAACAAAAAGGGAAAATTGTTTTTATTTGTTTGTCAAATTGTGATGAAACATGACTTACTAAATAATAAATAAACAATCTTTATTTTTGGACCTCAGTGTTTTTGTACTATATTATGGCTTCTTGTCATAATATTGCTTCACCTAATATTGACATCATCTTAATTTTGCTACATGGTGCAGTTCTAAAGCAGACCTAAACTTGCCAAAAGACTTCCACGCACCACTATGACAAGCTCACATTCCACCAGTGGCACCTGTCCCAGCTGAAGCGACACTAACCTGTTCCCGTAGCTCCTTGGCCATCTGCTCTTGCTGGGACCACTCCTGGCAGTGTGAGCTCCTCTGGACGCCCCATGCCGAGATCTGCGCCTCTAGCCTCAGGTTGGCCTCCTGTAATTTGTTCACCTGCTCCAAAAACCCCCTCAGCCGGACGTTTAGAACCTGCACCGTCTGCCCCGCGTCCTGGAACATGCTTCATTCACCTGGGCAAGCGTCCAAAAACATGTCACCTTCCTGTTTGCATGCAGGCAAATAAGTCCGATGGATCGCCTCTTCTGCTCGTGTGCACTTTATACCTACCAGCTTGCTATCTTTTAAGGCAAACACACTCTGACATAAAAAGTTGCAGCCAGTTAGATATATCACACGGCTAGAGGCGTTTTATAAGGTAAATGTTTACCCAGGGATACTCACCTGAGGCAACGTGGCTGGCCGAGGCTGGATAAAGAGTAGTGGTTCTGACAGGGCAGCAAATGTCCTTTAGCGACTGGTCACACTGCACCCATCCACCACTCCCCACAGCTTAGCCACATTCCTCTGTCCTCAACTGGGCTTTTCCTCCCTGATCAGACGTGGGTAGAATAGACAAAATTACGCTCAACTAAAGGTCCTGTACCCTGTGTTTGTTTGTTTTGTTTACACACATTAAAAGTAGAGCAGGTACATTTTGAATTGTTAGTGTGGTCCAAACTCATTGCTAACACTTCGATTCTTCACATTGATGAGTTTATGAGCACATTTATGACTTTGAGGGAAAAACTGCCTACTATAACAGTGGTTCTCGACTGAACCATTTTCAGAGGGTTGTGGGTCACTTTCCCGGGGATCTTTTCTGTCAGTATTTTTCTACTAAAGAAGTTGAGACAGAATATTTGCTCGTAGTTAATCTTATTGGGTTGCTTTGATGATCATTTCAGCTTCATGGGGCTCATTTAATGCAATGATTCCTATAGCTTGTGGTGGGTCCGTACACCATACCAGTTGAAAACCATTGTATTAGTACTATAATAATGACAACAACAACTAGCCTGTTGGATCCTGATCGGTAAAAGGCTTTCTCTCTCTGCCTCTTTGCTTTTCCTATACTTTCTCTTTTTTTAATTATTATTTATGATGCAGCTAAACTGAATAACAGATTCATCACAATAAGGCGTTATAATTAGATGCACAGTTTGCAAATGGTCTTGAAAAAATATAGTTTGCACCCCAGGAAGAATAGCTGCTATTCTTAAAAAAATAAACAAAAATAAACAGATACAGGGCCTTTTAGTGAAAGAGATGGTAAGAGATTTTGTTTGTAGAGAATAATAGCGACTATAAACCAAGTAAGAAGTCTATCTAGTATCAACCCTTTGAATTAGTAATCAAGAGAAAGTAATTTTACAATCCTGATCGTTCTTCGGAGTCAGAATGTGACATAAAACGCATACCCTGCACATCATAATACGATGTAGACAGAACATATCGTCTATCACACATATCTTATATTGTATACATATGTCTTGTCTTTTTTGGTCAAAACACTCTATGGGGTAAACAGGATTTTACCCAACAAAAAAGAAAAAGCAGATATAGGGCTCTTAATGCTCCAATAAAGTTGCAGATGAACATGGGGTTGCTCCCTAGTCTCCCACGCACCTGTGTTAAGTATTTGTTAAAGTCTTTCTTCTAGACTAAGCACTAAGCACAGTAAATAATGAAAAATTAATCTCTTCAAGCATGTTTGAGATTATCAGTTTAGGTAATCCTTGAGTCCTTGAGATGAGAATTGCAACATGATGAGCAATTACAAAAATAAGCTTGATAATAAACACAAAATTATCCAAAATATCTGACATTTTCTAAAGATAAAGTGTTGGAAACTAATACAGGGGCAACAGAATGTAATAGTAGGTGGGAATAAAACAACTCTTTTAAGTCCATTTGAGTGAAAAGGTCACACAAGTAATAACAAACAAACAAACAACCACTCACTTTTGTTTGCGCCGCACCCCTGGTCATCAGCTGGCCTGCACAGAGTCACACAGAGCACAGTTCACTCTCCTTCTACCGATCTTTTCCTGATATTGAGTTTTAGCCAGGGTAGAGAGAGAGAGAGAGAGAGGGGTGTAGAAGCTCTCCTTGTCCCACCTCGAACCCCCGGCGTTTGCAGAGACCACAGCGGGGCAAGCTGGACACTCACTCCTGCTTACATCACCGCACGCTGAGGCCCTTTGTACTCCGTGATCCGGGATTATTGAGCTGCTTTTGAAAAAGGCAACAACACCGACTGTGCGGGGAATGTTCAGGGCAGAGACGCACTGTATATCGCATTTCTATGTGTGCGTGTGTTTGGTCTAGCCGTACTGTAAACCCATAATGAAGGGTTACCTAGGCTGCAATCAAACGCGAAATGTGTCCCTTTGCAGGCTCCCTAAGTGTCACGTTACGGAGGCTTTTTTGCAGAGGTGACCATTGTGAAATTATACAGTTATATTGCTAGAGGCAGCCGGTCGAAGTCAAAAGTCTTCTAAATATTTGTCTATCAATTTCTTAAGAACTCCCTATGCAAACGCCTACACCGAGTTGCAACACTGTTTACGGACATGATTACTTAGATGGGAAAAAATACTCTACTATAATTATGTGGTGCAAACTTATAAGTATTTATTATTGATTTTATTTATTGTCGGTAGAAAAATTGGTTTCTCTTCTATTTTTGAAGTTTCTCGTCAGATGGGAGTGTTTGTGTGCAGGCTTTTCATGATTTGCTGAGACTTCCTGTAGCCTGAGCCAGGACGTGACGCTTTTGGCGCAGTTCAGGAAGTCGCAGAGACATGAAAAGCCTGTAAACAAACACTCCTGTCTGACTAAAAAGACACTTTTCTTTGTTTTGACTATTTACTTGATTGTTAAAATTCACAAAACAAACAAATTGTATGTTTAATGTGTTCTTTGTGAGATATCGTTGTTTTTCTTAGTAAAATGGCAAATGGTCTATAGTTTTTCCACCTACAATCGGTCGAATGAAACCACATGTTTACTGTGAGTCGCCATTGCAGATCCAAATGAACACACACGACTGATACAGCATGGTGTGGCGTTGTCTGTTGCAGCCCATATGTTCCATTGCAAGCATCCAGCCCCCAAATGTGGCGCCGCTCTGGGCAAAGGCGACCCAGGACATCTGCTTGAGGTCCATGCTCCCGCTGTCTACAACATTGTCAATTTTCTGACATAACTTTGGAACAGAAAGGGACAGAGATTTTGGTCTTTTGTGTTTTGCAAACTGGAAATTTCAAGCTTTCAGATGATCCCTCACTGGTCCTTCTACGCCTCTGGGGAGCTGCGTAACATGGCAGTAAAAGTTCAATCTTGCCTAGGGCGCAAACTTGGGTTGGGTTGGCCCTGCCGGGAAACTACCGGATTTCACCCCTGTTTCCACCGTCCTCCCGTATTAGTATAATCCCGTAAGTCTCCCGTACAATAACAAATACAGTGGGAAGAAAAAGTAACTACCGTTTGAAATTTCTCACATTTCTGCCCAAATTGGTCACTAAATGTGGTCTGAATTTCATCAAATGGTCTCAACTTATATATTCAACTTTGGTTTGCGAAAGAGCACTTGGATGCTCCACAGCACTACTGGCAAATATACCGTGGACTGATTAACCCAAAGTTGATTTTTTTTGGGAGGAACACACAACGTCATGTGTGGAGGAAAAATGGAACAGCACACCAACATCAAAACCCTATCCTCACTGTGAAGTATGATGCAGGGAGAATCATGGTGCGGGGCTGTTTTGTTGCCTTCAAAGATATTTTGCATAAAAACCTGAGACATTCAGAAAGCGTGGAATAAGTAAATGGACCGCTGTATTAAAGGGGGGTATTATGTAAAATCGACTTTTCATGTTATTATGTCATTCCCTCATTAAACACATGCCTGGAGTGTTGCCTTGGCTCATTCACATATTTTTGAGTAATCAGTAAAAACTTAGACGGCAGCCATTTTAGGTGTAGCTATGCCTCAGTCCTCCTAGGAACGCCCCCACCTCCTGGAGACGCCTCTGGACCTTTTGTCACCAGCCAAGCCACCAACCACTGCTCCTCAGCTCAGCAGAGCCTCCTCCCCGCACAGTAGTGTTGTTTAAATGCCACAGCAGTGTGCTGAAGGGGGCGTGTCGGAAAGCTTCTTAAAGAGACAGAGGCCTATTTCAAGACGTTCAGTACAGCCATTTTGAGAGAGCAATTTTATTCAAGGCAGTTATTTTAATTTACTGCATATACAGACCAACAGAAGGTTACGTCATCATTGTAGTATGCTATAGACTGGTGCTATGTGTTTGAAAAAAGCATAATACCCCCTCTGTAAATAGCTGGTTGAATCTTCTTTTGCAGCGATAACTGCTTTTCTGTAGTTGCAGATTAGACGCTCACAACGATCAGGATGAATCTCGGACCATTCCTCTTTACAAAACTGCTGCAGTTCAGTGAGATTCAGCCGGTGAACTTACTTATTCCACGCTCTCTTGTGAATGTTTACATGTTATGGCCAGTAAAAATCTGATCAAATGTAAATGTTGGGTGGTATTAGTTTAAGCAGACACTGTTTACTCATTCTTATGATTTTGCTGAAGATCAGACAACATTTTATGACCAATTTGGGCAGAAATGTGAGAAATTCTAAACGGTGTACTTACTTTTTCTTCCCACTGTATATTTTTATAAAAACACTCCACTAGCCTCGCAAGAACCAGCCACCTGCAGTAGCCTGGTAGGCAGTTGTGGCGAGGTTAGCGCAGCTGTCTTGGCTTCAGATTGCTTGGGTTGGTAGGACGGCTCACAGCGGCCGCCAGAAAATGTCCCTAATTTTCAAATCAGAAACTTGACAGGTACGGTACTTTTTCATCAGAGAACAACTCAACCATTCACACTTTGCACCCGAACACACAGACGCCGGATGAAGTGTCTTTCCCAGTGTGCACCTGCGGGAGCTATGATTCGAACTGCCAAACTTCTGGTTATAAGACAACCTGCTCAACCATCTGAGTCACTTATTAGTATTATTATTAATTGTTTATTTGGTGGGGACAAAGCTTGTTTTGAACCACTGACATTTGAATTTTTAGACAAAATGCTCTAACCACTGAGCCACAATCTTCCCTGTTGATGAACAAGTTTTGCTCATACTGTAGAGACATTTATTTGTAATGTTATGTATGTCTTCTTTATTTGTCTGTCGCCTTTTTCAAATCATGTGTATTGTACAGCGAGTTAATAAGTAAAACCTCCAAAATACGACAAATATTTGGCAGTCACATTAGAAACTATGGCGAGGTTGTTTGATTAACTTAGGGGTGTGGTATAATCCATTAAAACAACACTTGGATGGCCGTTATCCAATATACATGCAAACTAAAATAACATATTGAATGCCAAATTCACAAGGGAATTCACCACACCAGACAAACCGTGAAATGTTCTACATTATTCAACAGTCCTTTCGAGCGCCGGGTCCTCGTAAACTCCATGAGACTGCGAAATTAAGAGTTGAAAGAAGACTTATAATCACTTGAGAGATAATTGACCTGTGAGACAAACAAGGTGCAATTAAGAGTCTTTGTAAAAGGTTCACACGGTCTTCTTGGTTGGACGATTAAAGAACATTCTGTCTTACTAAAACAACAATCAGCTATAATAAGGTGTACTTTAGGGAACGTACAGGTCTGTTTTATGTGTTAGATTTTCAAGCACATTGGGCAGCTCCCCTCCTGGAACCGCCACCTTAACGTGGTGGAGGGGTTTGAGCCTGGAGCTCTGTTGTCGGGGGCTTCGTGCCCCTGGTAGGGTCTCCCATGACAAACAGGTCCTAGGTGACGGGTCAGACAAAGAGCAGTTCAGAAGTCCCTTATGAGAGACCAACAGGCCCGGTTAGAACCATGAGGCCGTCCTTCTGTGGACCCACCACCTGCAGGAGGAGCCATAGGGGCTGGTGCAATGTGATTTGGGCAGCTCCAACAGCCCACACGACCCGGCAACGGACAAGTGGAAGAAAATGGATGGATGGATGGATTTGGGCAGCTCAGTGTTGGTATTGCATGCTTTAAACAATGTCAAAGTTGAGTCTTAAAAAGATGCTTTTGGCTGCCTCAGCATTGATCTTTCATATTTCTAAAATTTGAGATAACAAAAAGACCGTAAGGATTGCATAACTGGGCTGGTCAGGATTTCAAACAGGTCTGGAGCACTCTCTGCAGGCAAGAGTGGGAATGACACATTATAAAGCTCTGAAAGCAAAATTTAATTTCAGCTAACGGCATGTTTTCTAAGCAATGCCACCATGATGAACACACTTTGTGCACAGGTCTAGTAGTGGGCTTTAAAATGTGGAGGACAGTTTTGTGTTTTTCCAATAATACAATAAAATCCGGGAAATACAGATTGACACGTTTCAGCAGTAGAAGAAGAAACGACAAAAGTGAAGAAGAATGCTCAAAACTTATCTTCAAGAATATCGTTAGCATATTTCAAAGCTGATATGTCTCCTTTAAACCTTCAAGTATTGTGTATATGTATAGACAAGTTAATTCAACTGTGATTTTTTTTTGAGCGCCCAAAATAATAGTAGCAATGGTAAATTAGGCTAAAACAAGCTACTTGCAAGAAATGTTTAGTGGTGGAGCCAACGTTTTGTGTTCCCAATAATAAAATAAAATACAGGAAATACAGATGAAGTCTGAATAGGCCACCGTTTCTACATACTGAGATTATGTTCTTACCTTAGCTTTGACGAGTTAATGTGTACCTGTCTGGTCTCCACGTGTGCCTTCCGTAACGTAAACACAGCACAGACGGCGTTAGCATTTAGCTTCTCTCTTCTCCTCTATAGCTCCAAACGAGGTGAAGATAAAAGCTACCAAACTCTTCCACATTTGACCTATTTAAATATGGTTACGTGAAGTGTTACACTACAAAGTATAATTACACAAAATAACCATAACCATATTTAAATAGGGAAAAGGTGGAAGAGTTTGGTAGCTTAACTTCACCTCGTTTGGAGCTATAGAGGAGCAGAGAGAGGCTAAATGCTAACGCTGTCTGTGCTGTGTTTACGTTAGGGAAGGCACACGTGAAGACAAGACAGGTACAAATGAACTCATCAAAGCTAAGGTAAGAACATATCTCAGTATGTAAAAACGGTGGCCTATTCCTTTAAGAGAAATGCTCAAAATATACCTTCAATGCTAAAAGACTACATTTTGCATGATATGTCTCCTTTAAAACTTTAAATTGTCCATATATGTATGACGAGTGAATTCAACTGTGATTTTTGAGCTCTCAAAGTACCTGGACTATTTTGATGAAGTAAGTTGCATTTAAAATCATGATTAGTAAATTAAGCTAAAACTGTGGCTGAAAGCTACTTGCCAGAAATGTTATGTAGTGGAGGCAACATGAGCACTGAAATGATAAGACTCACACAGAGGAGCACCACCTCATGACATCATCAGGTGGGGGCCGGTATTTTGAGGTGGTGATTGTACTGTACTGTATGTAGCGCACACAAACATAACACAAAACTCAACTCAGGGTAGTGTTTGATATATAAGCATGATTGTCTTTCATAGGGCTCTTTCAACACGAGTTATTTCATTGTCTTGGGCAGATAATGAGCTATTCTGTCAAAAGTACTGGGCGTAGACTATAACCTATAGCGTGAATACAGATGCACTTACACAGGAAGGGCAGAGCTGGCTTGATTTCCTGAGAGGGCTTACCGCAATTGGTTTTAATAAGACAAAAGAATGTGCCCATGGGTATCAATAACATTTTGATGATTTAAATAAAAATGTTAAGTGCATATTACTGTGTAGTCTAATCATCCTTCGCTTGCATTTGGCATTTGCTTCATGTCAGATCCATTCATCCAGGTTTGTAAATGGCCGAAAGTGCACTGGATTGTGACCTCTTGTGGCTGGATTAGTTTCATCGGTATTGCATAATAGTCGTTATTTTTCTATAGAAACTTCTTATTGGGTCATAGTGGTTGTGGCTTATCCCAGTACAATACAGTATGGTTTGGAAAATAGCCTGGCCGGTCTGTCACAGTCACATTAATGTGCTACTGACTTTTTATGATGATAAGCATCTGTACATAAACTGTACATCATTATGACAGGAAGGTATAATGGCCTATAGTGCGATATTTAAGACAGTGTTTCCCAACCAGGGCCACAGGGATCAACTTGGAACTATTTCAGATTGAAAAAAAAAGGGGAAACTGAACACCATTCTGGTAGGAAAAGCTATATTTTGCAGTAAAAGATGTTTATTTTGAGCGCAACATTGTCTTTATACTTACAAATAGCACTTTTAAGTGATTGCTTTCTAAATAAACTGCGACACCCTTGAGGTAGGGGGTACACGGACTATTACTGAATGGTAGTGTGAAGTGTGAATTGAGAATCACAAAAAGTTCACACTTCTGCAACCGGGACAATTATAGTCTCAAATTTTCCTCTGTATCTTAAAGAGTGTGAGATAGCAAGAGAAGTCAATTAATCTGGGCTGGGAAATGGCACAAAAATACATTAGCTTGTGATTTTACTTTGACCAATCTAACTAAGTTCCTCTAAAGAAAATAATATGACATTTCTACATTTTGTGCATGTATATATTTGCTCATACATTTGTTTGGTAGAATTTAGAGATAATATGCAGAAGAGTCATGCACGCTAAACATTTTGTAAAACCAGAATATACTAATGAAGCATGTAGACTGGTTGTCATCTTCAAACAACATGCAGCTGATGATTTCACTGTGCGTGATCCATGACAAAGTTCTAACTGAATGTGTTCTTTGGTACTGGGAGAGTGCAAAAGCATTACAGCGTGTTTCAGATGATTTGCTTCTTGCTCTCTTCTGCACTGGGCAAACATATGTGTTAGCTTTGGGACAGGATACAGGGATTATAATAACAGAGACTAGAAGCTGTCCACGGCTGTATGTAACTCAGTCAGAACAAATACTGGCCCTGTCTAGACTTTTGTGCAGTTCTCAAAGGAGCATAAAGGAGCTGCAGCATCAGACTGTGTCATGTGGCTTTGATGAGTGAGATGTGGCTTCTATTCAAGGAGAAAAACTAAAAAGAGAAAGTTAATGCAAATATGTACACCTGTGGAAAGTGTTCAATTGCATTATCATCATTGCTCATTGCTGCATTTATGATTTAAAAGTTAAGGGCAGGCACAATAAGCTTTAGCTTATTGTAAATGAAATGAAATGAAATAGAAAGAGGCCTATACTAGGCCTAAACATTTTATTTCTAGGCCTAAACATCTGTAACGGCTGCTCACTGGCCTTTCTAAACCAGCTGTTAGAGCTGCAGTACATCCAGAACGTTGCTGCTTGAGTCCTGACAAGAACCAGGAAATACGACCACATTAGTCCAGTGCTCCGGTCTCTGCACTGGCTTCCTGTCACTCAGAGAATAGAATTTAAAACAGCTCTGCTTGTGTACAAGTCTTTTCATGGTTTAGCACCAAAGTACATCTCTGACATGTTAGAGCCGTATGAACCATCTCGGGCCCTGAGAACTTCAGGGAGGGTCTCCTGGTGGTTCCCAGAGTCAGGACTAAACACGGTGAGGCTGCGTTTCAGTTTCATGCAGCTAAAATCTGGAACAGTCTTCATGAGGATGTGAGACAGGCCTCAACTCTGACAATGTTCAAATCTAGGCTGAAAACAGCTCTTTTACCTGTGACAACAGAAAGTATTTTATCTGCACTCTTGCCTTTTACTGTAATTTATTAACTATATGTTGATGTTTTATTGATTTGATCAGTTTTCTTGTAATTTTCTGCAACTGTGAAGCACTTTCAATTGCCTTGTGTATGAATTGTGCTCTACAAATAAACTTGCCTTGCCTTGCCTTATTTATGTTCCAGCATTCATTTCAAGTCATTAAAAAAAACACATGAAAAATATTAATGCTACTCAGAACTAGGACTAAGCCAGCGCATAAACTGGTAACATCAGGGCTAACGCAGGACTAAACCACATCTAAACCAGGCCAAAGGCCTAATACAGAATAAGACAGTTTCATGTGAGGACCAACTGAACTAAGACCAGTGCTTCTCAAACATGAGACTCTGCTCTGTAACCTCCTCACAGCTGAGCGGTCAGAGGGCTTCCCAGGCATCTGTGGAGCCGTTGTTCTTATGTCCAGACCTGGCGCTTCATGATAAAACTCAATGAATTAAGTAAGGGATAATGCACGACGATAACTGGACGAAGCGGAGGCGTGAACTGGTTGCTTCCGCGGAGTCCAGTTATTCTGATAATGGACATCTCGGAGTGCATTATCCCGCTTATACCATGGTCCGGCTAACTGAAACTGTTCATTGGGGCCTGTTTGCTTATTGCTCCTGGGCAGGAGTTATCTCACTTTTTAATCAGTTTTTCCTGAAACTAGTTCCAGCTCAATTGTTTACTATGGGAACAGCTGCAGTGGAGGCGGGAAGCTCGATTCCTATCTATTTCCATCGTAGCTGTTGTCATAGTCAATGATAAACAAATGTCTAACTGTTTTTGGAAATATCAGATAAATCTTATTTTATCGTCTCAAATGTCATTCCTCTTGTTCTGGCACCTTAAGCCACAACAGGACCACATTTTTCAGTTGTAGTTTTACACTTAAAATCGCTAGTTTTAGTTTAATCTTATTTCTCTTGATCACTTCCTGCCTCCAGCTCATGTCACTGATGATGTCAGCAGTTAAAGGGTCTATAGAACGTGATTTAACTGTTATTTAACTTCCGGGCTAGATAACGGTTATCACTTTTTAACGGACATCTTCCAGCCAATCAGAATCGAGTATTCACCCAGACCATGGTATAAGCGCTCTTATGAGATGGCGCGCTCATGTTGCATCCTCATTCATGCAGCTTCAGCCACTCTTTTACTTTTAACCTCTACCATTGCAAAGAAAGCATCTCTGCGGCACTTGTAGCTTTCCTACAAACGCGGATCAAATTAAAGGGAGTAAGGAAGCTAAATGCTAGCCTGGCAAAATCCAGACTCACCACTGTAGTCACCGCAGCGCCGATTCCATTTCCCACAGCAACTTCCCCAAGCAAACAGGAAGCGGAGTAAACCAATCAACATACAAAGGAGAATCATTCTGGTCTCACCAGGCTAAAAAAATCCACCTGTCAAATGATTTATTCTGATATTATTTGGCTAAGTTAGGGTCCAGATAGCGAGGTTTAACGTGTTGACCAGTTAACACGAGTTAACACGAGTTAACACGAGTTTTGGTGTCTGTCAATCCGTCCAACAATAAGCCCCCTGTTTTCTTAAGTTAAAAGTCTGTTTGATAGAGCCGTGTTTTTATTTGAGCCCGCTCTGGCAGGTTACGGGTCACGAAGCATCAGACACACTGCTACGCAAAGCGGCATGGAAGCGCAGCGAAAGTGGCGCGGATAATGCAAAAAAAAAATCTATATTTTTATTGAAAAGGAGGTGCAGGCAACAGAATTGTTCGAGCCCCACTTTACACCAAGTACTTTTTACTTTTTACTTTTACTTTAATTATTTGGATAACTACTTATTTGGGCTCTATACCTAATCTTTTTCTAGTAACGGAACAAAATGTGTCTTTTCCTCCTTTAGTATATTGTGAACTCAGACTTTGGTGGAATATACACTGTGCATCTAATCATAAGGCCTTTGTATCAGTTTCATGAACTTGCAGGCTAGTTTTCTAACATTTCCATAAAAGCGACTCGAGCTCTTTGGTTACGCTCTGAGGTCAACTTTAAAGGCATTACACGGTTAGATACTGTTCATAAGGTCTCTTTATACGCGGATGATCTCCTCCTGTATGTTTCAGACCCAGCCTCTTCTTTCCCTATGATTTTTAATATTTTAAATGAATATAGCAGCATTTCTGGGTATAAACTCAATTATCAAAAGAGTGAGTTGTTTCCCATTAATGACTCTGCCAAAGCGGTTTCTCCTTCCATAGTGCCATTTAAGTGGTCAACCACTGGCTTCCGATATTTGGGTATCCATATCTCTCTTTCTCTCTCAGACTTGTACAGAAATTATTTTGCCCCCCTGATCGACAGGACTGATGGGGATTTTGTCCGCTGGTCGGCTCTTCCTCTCTCGCTTGTCGGTCGGATAAACCTGGTAAAGATGGTAACCCTTCCAAGGTTTTTATACCTGTTTCAGCACCTTCCAGTTCTTCTAAACAAATCTTTTTTTGACAAGTTGGATAAACAAATTTCAACATTTCTATGGGCTGGCAAACCAGCTAGAATCCGAAAATCAGTTTTACAGTCTCCTAAGGATAAAGGGGGGTTTGCTCTGCCAGTATTCAGGTATTATTATTGGGCAGCCAATGTGCAGAAGCTTTTATTTTGGATGTGCGAGGAGCCAGACTTGATACCCCGGAAACTCTGTTAGACTCACTTCTCTCTGTGGACCCTGTTGCTAAGGGATGCATTTCAATTTTGTATAGATCCATTTGGTTAACTTCCTCAACTTCCCTAACAGCCATTAAGAATGTATGGGAGGAGAGCCTTAATGTTAAATTCACTGAACAACAGTGGACTTCTGCCCTATCTCTAGTTCATGGGTCATCTATTTGTGCTCGACACCGGCTCATCCAATGCAAAGTTTTTTTCAGGGTTCATTACACTAATTCTAGACTATCTAAAATGTACCCCTCTGTGAGCGACTCCTGTGGCAGATGCAATTTGTCACCAGCAAATCATGTGCTTATGTTCTGGTCATGCCCCAAGTTAGGATCATTCTGGGCATATATTTTTGACACACTGACCAGAGCCTATGGTTGTAGTGTTGTTCCAAATTCCATATCTGCCATTTTTGGTATTCCTCCTTTTCTGGGTCTGCCCCAAGTATTTCAACGGGCATTGGCATTCACCACCCTGCTGGCCCGTAGGTTGATTCTACTTAACTGGAAGCTTCCCTGTCCCCCATCACATGTTCGCTGGGTACGAGAGGTACTGTACAACCTGAAGCTTGAGAAGCTGAGGTTTTCGGTCAACGGAGCAGTAAAGTCATTCTATGACACATGGGATCCCGTTCTGCGACATATTGATTCTTTGAATGTTCCTTTTGAGGATGACTAGTATGTGTGTACGTTTACATTTTTATTATCTGTATGTATGTATATATACATTTTAATATTTTTTTATTATTATTATTATTATTTTTTTTTGTAACTTTTTTTTATTTTTTTATTTTGTGTGTGTGTGTGTGTGTGTGTGTGTGTGTGTGTGTGTGTGTGTGTGTGTGTGTGTGTGTGTGTGTGTGTGTGTGTGTGTGTGTGTGTGTGTGTGTGTGTGTGTGTGTGTTTTATTGGCCTTTGGTTGGGGAGTAGAGTGGGTGGAGCGTTTACATGCAGCTTATTTCTAAGAAGTTTGATACATTATGTTTACTACTTTGCTACTGTATGTACTGTATGCTACTGTACATATTTTGGCAGAGGCTCTTAACAGGCAGTTACCTTTCCATGGAATTAATGGGAGCGAGTAAACATATTTTTGTGGAATAATTAAACCGTTCGGATGACTCATTAAGTTAATAATGCAATGAGGAAACATGGGATTGTCAGTTTGATCCACCCTGGAGAGTCATGCGACTGTGCCAGATTTTTAAGTCTTCTTCATGGCACCCTATCAAACCTAAATTAAGCTAAAATGACCAAAGATAATTATATTAGGGTAAAACCTGATGAAAATAATAAAGATGTTAAATATAGATTATAAAAGCTGTTACCTCATCAACATATCTGGAGTCGTAAGTCACTTCATTCACGCAGTTTAGAGCAATCCTACAGTAAATCCTCCTGTTCACTTTGCTTGTTTCGATCTGCATTTCCTGGATTATATTACGTTATAGATGGAATATGAAGCTATCGACCACATTTGTTGAGCCCATTGTCCATCACAAGACCCGTTCTGTGCAGCGCTATACGCTCAAAGTGTGTTCATCACGGTGCCATCGATTTGCTAAAGCTTGTTTTTTACCGGAGCCTCAGGCCAATCTGAAATCGAGACCACCCCCGTCTCTCGTTCCTCTACATAGACATTATTGCAAAAATAAAAATGCTGAGGTACCCACAAAAATGTGACGGTTGGGCACATAATACACAATGGCTTATTTCATCAGTGGAACTTCCCATTGGTGAGATCACTCTGATGACAAAGTTAATCATAAGGTCATGAATAAAGGTCCTACAAAAAAATACCAGTAACTATCATTCTCTTAGGGCGTTGTAACCAGTCTCTTTTTAATGCAGTGTCTGAACAAATTGTCGTCACGCTGATAAACCTGGGAATGCAACCCAACCTGTTTCATCATGTTACCATAATAATCCATTAAGTCGCCTCCATGTTGGCATTAGTGGTACAAGTGTAATTGTTTGTTTGAGAGCGTCATTTCTTGGTGCTGTGGAGTCGAGACATTGTTTCGGACATGGATTTATATTGGGTGGTCCTAACTTTATCCTTTTGATGAGACCAATTTGTTCCTGTTTGTGGTTAAATCATGGTTTAGAAATAATTTTCCTGCTTTTCTCATTCCTGTAGTGCTGCTTTTTTTTAAATGATGAATTACAGTAGTTTGGATTTAATTTAGTCCTGGTTAGTCCAGGTTAAGATGCCTAACACAATTTCACATAATTTAGTTTGAGTTAGGAGCTATATTAAACCTGGTTTGGTTACGTCATGGTATCTGTATCCTTGTAATAGCTTAACCTTTTAACTCAAAGCAACGCCCTTGTTTTAAATATTTGAGTATGACCAAATTATTATCGAACAATTAGGTGATACAATGCCCATACTGCAAGAATCTACAACATATTAGAGAATCATGAGTTCTTCCATGTGACTAGACTTATGTAACACCTACACTCCAAAATAATGATTAGCATAGGCAGCAGTGATGATAAGAGCAGCAGTAGCGGCAATGGAAACAGAACTAAGCTCGCTCCGGGAGTTTGTAGACCAGTATAATAATAAACGAGCAGACGACAGTAAATTAAATGTAGGTACCTTATTATTTAAACATGGGGAGTGCATGTATTTACAGTGCAGTGGTCATGACCATGGTAACAAAAGCGCTTCAATTTCAGAGTCAACAATCGCAACAAATCCCAAACCCCTCCAAAGTTATTTCCCCCTCCAGGAGGTGAATGGATAGAAGTTCAGTTCGTTATAGTCTATGAGTATACGTGGATCCAGTCTATGAGTTATACGTGGATTCAGTCTATGAGATCCAATTGCTATGTAGCAATAAGGAGTAATTGTGAATGAGAGCAGTGAGGGGATGGCTGTGCAACTCCTACCGCACTGGAGAAGATGGATGGACAGATGATTGTTGAGCAGGTTCAGATCCTTGGGCTTCAGCTCGCCATCGAAGACTAAAGGGTCTTTGGAGGTGACCAAAAAAACCCGGCCGATCGGAGATAGGTTAACAGCACATCTCATTCGCAGTAGACAGCGGGTTCAGCTCAATATCATCTGTTGCAGCCCTGAGAACGGTTTCCCCCCCACGCCTGTCTGAATGCCGGCACCGCCATGATTAAAACTAATCTGTCACATGATACACATGCATCACGTGCAGCACGAGTTACCGCGAGAACTCGGAGGAGCGCCGGAGAGAGAAAGGCAGCGGACAAGGATGTATTATCATTTTAATGGGGGTTACAGGGTCCCCCTCTAAATCCGTGCACGTCCCGCTGCATGGGAACAATCACACTATATGGACTTGCGACGCGGAAATGGAGGGCACTGCATCGGCCAGACTCAGTACATCTGTATAAGCATCAGCCAGACTGTGAAACAAAGTTTGTACTACGGATACTAACGGATTGCCAAACTTTGCATATTGCAACCTGCTAGGCGCCTTACGATCGCGAGTTGAGCGCCTCACGGTAAGATTGGGTGGACTGTCATCGTGGGACTGGTCAGCATCATTGTCGGATAGTTCAGTAGTAGAACTGACTGTGTGACTCGCATCGGCCTGTTCATCGTTCATGGACAAGTCCGGTTGTACCTCTTCGCTTATGCTCTCTTCCACAGACTCCGTTACGTCTTCCGCAGAAAAGCGTTCACATTCTTCAACTGATTTGATTGAATCTTCCAGTGCCAGGTGTTCTTCAAGTACGTTAGACGAGTGCAGGGGTTCAGGACGGAGATCTCCAGAATGGCCTTCAGGAGGTCGGACTGTAAGCACTGCATTATCTGAACCCTCCGAACTTACAGAAGCATCGGCAGATAACTGGACACCGGGGACATGTTTAGTCAAGGTGATTCGTATTGGTGGCAAGGAAAACCCTTCCAACAAAACTTCTGGGCAATCCTCACCATCTGAGACATCACAAGGAAGGTCATCACGTTCCCTTTGATCGGATAGGCAAGAGTGCGACGCTGGCACACGAACCGGTGGAAGTTCTTCCTCTGATTCAGTAGACAGGAATCCGCAGGGTAACAGTAGGTCTCTATGCAATGTGCGGGGTGGCCCATCTTTGTGTTCAGGTGCTACTGTGTAAACAGGAAGATCACCAGCCCTTTTGACCACTACATAGACATCATCCTCCCATTTGTCCACGAGCTTGTGCTTCCCTCGTATGCGTACATTCCTCACCAGTACATGATCGCCCAGTTCAAGGACTGAAGATGTTACTCTCTGATCAAAACGAGACTTGTTGCGTTCTGCATTCTTGGAGGCATTACGAGATGCAATCTGATAGCTCTCCTGCAACCGAGTTTTGAGATTTTGCACGTACTGTGAATGGGACTTGTGCTGTGGCTGCCGAACAGGAAGACCAAAAGCAAGATCCACGGGCAATCGAGGTGAACGGCCAAACATAAGCTCGTAGGGTGTGTATCCCGTCACTTCGTTTCGAGTGCAATTATAAGCATGCACAAGGGCTTGACATGTTCACGCCATTTAGACTTTTGTTTATTCTCCAGCGTTCCAAGCATACTGAGCAGGGTTCTGTTGAACCTTTCCACTGGATTTCCACGTGGATGATATGGAGTAGTTCGACTCTTTTTAATGCCAGTGACTTCACACAGCTCTTTGATGAGTTTTGACTCGAAGTCACGACCTTGATCTGTATGAATACGTTCTGGGAACCCATAATTGACAATGACATTTCCCAAAGGTGCCTTGCTACAGTTCGAGCCTTCTGGTTGGGTGTTGGGAAAGCCAGGGCGAACTTAGTGAAATGGTCCGTGAGCACTAAAATGTCTTTGACATTGCTGGTATCAGGTTCCAGACTTAGAAAATCCATACAAAGGAGTTCCATTGGCCGAGTGGTGCAGATGTTCACCAATGGAGCAGCTCTTTCTGTCGGTGTTTTCCTCCTGACACACCGAGGACAGGTCTTTATCTTGTTCTCCACGTCGCTTGCCATTCTAGGCCAATAGAACCTTGCACGCACCAGGTCCAGCGTCCGGTCCATTCCCAAATGCCCCATGTCATTATGGAGGCTATGAAGAACTTGAGGCCGCAGCTCTCCAGGTAGAACCATCTGAAATGTGAGGCAATCGCCGTCCTGCCTTCGCCGGAAAAGAACTCCATCAATAAGTTCAAGCTTGCTCAACTCTCTCAATAAGAAGGGAAGTTCAGGAAGTTCCTTGCGCAGAGCAGGGTGAATTTTATCACCAGATTCAAGCTGGGAAATTACCTCCCGGATACTTTGATCTGCTCTCTGCTTCTCCTTGAGATCGGATTGGGACAAGCAGGAGATGACTGGCAACCCATGCCCGGACTCATCACCGTAGATGTCTGGAACAACATCTGCAGAAACAGCCAAGGACTCTACGAGGGTGATGTGCTCACTTCCTGCATCCGGCTGGTTGCTGACTCGGACCAAGGCACTCTTACAGATGGCATCCACCACTTCAGCAGAGACATAGCCATTGTCACTTGGATCGTTCAGATGTTGTCCTACGAAGTCTCGGATGAGATCAGATTCTTTCTGTGAATGCGAACCCTCAGGAGGATGTTCATGCGGTCTTCGGGACAGAGCATCAGCATCGATGTTTTGGTTGCCGCTTCTGTATTGGAGTTTGAATGAATACGTGGATAAGGCAGCGAGCCATCGATGACTTGTGGCGTCCAACTTTGCCGATGTTAAAATATAGGTAAGTGGATTGTTGTCTGTGATCACTGTGAAATTTGCTCCGTAGAGGTAATCATGGAATTTTTCAGATACACTCCACTTCAACGCCAAGAACTCCAACTTGTGTGCTGGATATCGGGATTCACTCTGGGACAACCCGCGGCTGGCATATGCGATCACTCGGAGTTGCCCATCCTGTTCCTGGTACAAGGCCGCTCCCAACCCGGTGGTGCTTGCATCTGTGTGTAAGATGTAGGGTTCTTTAGGATTAGCGAAGCCGAGGACAGGTGCAGAGGTAAGTTTGTCCACCAGAGTGTTGAAAGCCAGTTGACAAGCAGGTGTCCAACGATCACCGAAACTCTGCCTGGGGTCATGGAAGTGATCTTTCGATCGTTTCCTCGCAGAAGTTCTCTGAGCTGGTCCATATCCACGTGTGAGATCATTCAAGGGTTTGGCTAGAGCTGCATACTGCTTGATAAAGCGACGATAATAGCCAGAGAATCCAAGGAATGATTTCAATTCTTTCAGCGTCTTCGGAATCGGCCAGGTTTAAGAGCACTAATCTTGTCTGAATCAGTTTCAACTCCACGCTCCGAAACAATATGCCCGAGGTATCTGACTGAGCGCTGGAAAAATTTACATTTCTCAGGAGATAACTTGAGGTTATACTCCTTCAAACGGTTCAGAACTCTGAGCAACCGCTGTTCATGCTCCTCGAGACTGTCTGAAAAAATGATCAAATCATCCAGAAAGACAAGTACTTCCTTCAAGTTGAGCTCTCCCATGCACCTTCCATCACCCCTGGAACGTACTTGGTGCATTAGTGACGCCCTGTGGCATCCGGTGAATTCCCAAAAGCCTAGGGGGGTTACGAATGCCGTTTTGGGTTGTCATCTTCATGCATTCCAATTTGATAATACCCCGACTTCAGGTCAAGAACAGAGAACCATCTCGAACCGGTTAATGCAGAAAAGGTTTCTTCAAGGTTAGGAAGAGCGTATGCATCTTTGATCGTTTGCTGATTGAGCTTCCTGTAGTCTATGCACAATCGGATGTCATTGTTCTTCTTCCGCACGACGACAATGGGTGACGAAAAAGGGGATTCAGACTCTCTGATGACTCCAGCCGCCAGCAACTCCTGAAGATGCCTTCGAACAGCCTCAACGTCATTTGGATGGATGGCCCTGGCGCGATGTTTAAACGGCGTTTCATCATTGAGCTTGATATGATGTTTTACTTTAGTTGTACAGCCCAAGTCGAGGTCGTGATGCGCGAAGACTTCCGGATCCCTGAAGCTTATCGATAATGCGCTCTTTCCATTCCTGTGGAAGATCAGAGTCTCCGAAATTGAAGTTCAAATCAGTCTTTCTCTCTGTGGAACTGTAGATATGACAGTCTGCTGAGAGATGACAGCTTGACAAGCTCCGAGTTCTGCAACGACAGTGAGAGGTGCTAGAGAGATGTCTTGCTCCGTTTCATTGAAAATGACAACAGCACTTTGTGCGGTGACTGCGAAGGTAGCGTAACCAAACAGCTCTTGACAAGAAGTCCCCCAGGCAGGGAGGATTGTGGGTGTTCAACAATTGCCCATTTGCTGGAGGAAGGGCATGAAACTCTCGCAACCCGTCGAGAATGACCGTCTTGCCCGCCGGAATGAGCAAGGGCCCTTTACTTGCGGTATGCACAACACCAATGTTACCGGCTTCATTCCTCCGGTGCTGCAATTGGAGCATCTTCAGTACTGCTTTGTAGCCATGTGACTGGGGTTCAAAACTGGAGCAGACACCACTCAGGAACTGTTCGTACATCACTTCCAGAGTATTCATCCCAATCAGCACAGACGACTGCACAGAAGACTGTACGTCGGGAACAACAAGAGCGAGAGTAGGTACTTCGAACTCAGAGCCAAGAAAGTCCTTGTGGAACTTTGCCATCATTTCAACGTAGCCCAAATATGGGACAGGCTGCCCAGCTGCACCCTCAATTTGCAAGAAATCCTCCAATGAGTGAACTTGTTGATCTGCCAGGTGCCGGTTGTAGAACGAAACGGGTATAGTCGTGACTGTGATCCAGTATCCAAAAGACAGTTGCAATCCGTTCCAGCTATTGTGACCACAGCTGTACACCGTGAACCAATTAATCCTTTCGGCAACCCAGCCTGCTTGTAGCAGATGGGCTTGTACAGTTCAACTGGACATGTTCTTTCATGGGACATTGCTGGTCCTCATCAGCTCCCGTCCGCCCCGTGACAGGAACTGAGGTTAGTTTAACTGTGACGGGTTCTGGCTCTGCCATTGGTGCAGTTTTCATTAAACTTCCTTCGCTGATCCGCAACACGGCCCGGGTCTGGGGGGTTTTGACATTGTGGCCTTGTATGGCCATCTTCCCCACATCGGAAGCAATAGCCTGGCTTTGGTCTTAATAGAGGCTTTGCAGGGGATTTGAGAATTTGTTGGCGCTAGCTCGTTGATTACGGCCACTGCTGTACTGGACGGATCTCCGGACTGCCAACTCATGAAGGCAGCAAGTTGTTTCTGAATCTCTGCCACTTGCCTGGTCAATTCCTGAGTTATGGTTGTCAAGGTGCACAAGTGTCCTGTCCCTCTGCTAGTTGAGAGTTCACGTTGATTTTCTGCTTTCCTGCCCCGAGGTGCTGCTTCATTCGGACCGCTTTTGCAGCCTTGCGATCTTCATCTGTCCTCAGCAGCAACAGCAACTCTGCGAATGAAGGTGGATGGGATTTTTTTGGGTTAACTGTAATTCTGAAATTAACGCATTGTCCCAGCAGCCTCTGCAGAACTGGGTCAATACATGCCTGTTGACATCCGTTTCCTTTGCTCCACCTCTTTTTATGGCCAGGTTCAATGCAACCTGCAGTCGCTGCAAATAGATTGACGGCAGCTCTCCAGCATCCTGAAACGTATCCATGAATTTTGCGTATAGTTCGTCTCCGTCTTGTACTGTACCGTAGGCAGAGTCAAGTTGTTGCAGGTAACCTCCCGGCAGTGTATCTGGACTTAAATGTTTCACCATATCCGCAGCAGGTGGTAAGAGGCTTTCCAAAATCTTCCTTGAACGTTGAAGATCAGAGATAGCAGGATCTTTCAGTATCAAATCTACACTCGAACGCCACGTTTCAAAATCTGATTCATGCCCGGGCCTGGGTACTTTCCCGGAGAAAACTCGTAACTTTTGAGACGCAAGCAAGTGCATTGCGTGGTCTTCATTCTTAACAATGTGCTCCACCACATACTTTTGAATGTCCGGAGGATTGAGGTCAGCAGCGGAGAAGCTCGAGAGGGAGGGTCTTACATGCGGCTGAAGTGCTGGTCATGGGTTGTGTACGTTACCGCAGGGCCTTGTGGTGCCAATTCTTGACGTTCCGTCTCAGGCGTGATGTCCGGTGACACTCGGATAGTGGTTGTCCCTGGAGGAAGCTAGAGACGGTGCCACCAATCTGCACCATCATGTCCTGCAAAACTTCAGCAAAATCTTTGCCAGTGGCTTTAGCCAGCATTTTCAATTCTGACAAGTAACTTTGAGTTTTAGTATTGCCCACTTCTTCAGCATAAATGTCAGCCAGAGAAGAAATTGTATATTGTATTGCTTTGCTCTTTGCATTAAACAAGTACGGTAATTCGGGTTGTAATGCTTCGACCGCGTCCCGATCACTATATTCAACAATAATGTATTGATTGAACTGGGAGTTTTTATCATCTATTGTTTTTGTTCTGCTAATCGAACCGTAACGTTTCAAAAAATCTAGCACTTCATCATCAGCCTTAGAGCCAGTAGAGCTATCAACTAGCACAGCATGTGGAATTTCAATTTTAAGCTTTTCAAATACATCCATTGTAATGCCAAAATGTTTATTAAATACTGTACAACACACTCCTGGCTGGCTCGCCACAATTATGTAACACCTACACTCCAAAATAATGATTAGCATAGGCAGCAGTGATGATAAGAGCAGCAGTAGCGGCAATGGAAACAGAACTAAGCTCGCTCCGGGAGTTTGTAGACCAGTATAATAATAAACGAGCAGACGACAGTAAATTAATGTAGGTACCTTATTATTTAAACATGGGGAGTGCATGTATTTACAGTGCAGTGGTCATGACCATGGTAACAAAAGCGCTTCAATTTCAGAGTCAACAATCGCAACAAATCCCAAACCCCTCCCAAAGTTATTTCCCCCTCCAGGAGGTGAATGGATAGAAGTTCAGTTCGTTATAGTCTATGAGTTATACGTGGATCCAGTCTATGAGTTATACGTGGATTCAGTCTATGAGATCCAATTGCTATGTAGCAATAAGGAGTAATTGTGAATGAGAGCAGTGAGGGGATGGCTGTGCAACTCCTACCGCACTGGAGAAGATGGATGGACAGATGATTGTTGAGCAGGTTCAGATCCTTGGGCTTCAGCTCGCCATCGAAGACTAAAGGGTCTTTGGAGGTGACCAAAAAAACCCGGCCGATCGGAGATAGGTTAACAGCACATCTCATTCGCAGTAGACAGCGGGTTCAGCTCAATATCATCTGTTGCAGCCCTGAGAACGGTTTCCCCCCACGCCTGTCTGAATGCGGCACCGCCATGATTAAAACTAATCTGTCACATGATACACATGCATCACGTGCAGCACGAGTTACCGCGAGAACTCGGAGGAGCGCCGGAGAGAGAAAGGCAGCGGACAAGGATGTATTATCATTTTAATGGGGGTTACACTTACATAACTTTTGCAAATGCAGGCTAAAAAAAAAAAAAAAAAAAAAACGTATTTAAATTAATTTGCTTGCTTGTTTTGGTTCTGATTTTGTTCCTATCTCATTATAACATAGTTTGATGAAAAAACAAATTGCTTTAGTAGTGTAATACATTTTTTGTTGTTATGATATTGTTATTGCTATAATCCATTATCACATTGCAGTTTTTCTCATGTAGCTCTCACTCAGGGGTGTCCTTGTGGTTTAATTGCCACACATTGCCAAAGATGGTAATTTTCCTGCAATTTTAATTCCACACAATTAAAACCTAGAAAAATTAACATTTATTGTGAGACTGAGCTGGCATTATGGAAGCCTAAATGCAAGTGTGGGAATGGTTTAAACCTCTCTTAAATACACGCAGTTGAATGTTTGAATACACTGACCACTGATCTGTGGCCCTCCATGCCTTATACATGTCAATATACGGCACTCGGTGAAAAAAAGGTTGGACACCCCTGCTCTAACTGAACTAATCACACATGAGAGTGTAAGTCACGTATGTCAAACTTCAGTTCGAGTGCTTAATCCTATGACTTTAGATACCTTTAGTCCGCTGCGGGGTGGTCCTTTCAGTGCCCTTGATCTCCACTCATGTGATGCAGGATTTACGAGCACAAAAGGTCACAAAAGCTGCATATATCCTTCATAAAAACATGCTGTGATGACAAATCCATGTGCTAGCTTTATGAATACATTTCCGTCTGTTTGCTAATAAGAAACACCCAGAGGGATGATAGTAAAAACAGTAAACCGCAGGAGGCATTATCTCCAGTCATTACAAGTCATTACAGGATCTGTGGCAGGAATCAGGCCCCACTCAAGCATGTCCGATGTGTTAAAGCTTTATAGAGAATAATCATTATGTACCTATTCACTCTGTGTAATGAACACCTCTATTAATCAACCACAAGCCACAGGCCTTTGTTGGTGAAAAAAGAAAACATGCAATAAAAGATTTACTGCTCTATTTTAGCACTACAACATGAAGAGAGCCATGGTGCGAGTAAATATTTTGTAGGCCAAAAACATGACCAATTTAATATTTAATAATGTACCTATACCTAAGCATCAATAAATGAGTCCTCTGCATTTGTACCCTTCCTGAATGCTGCTGGGACAAGCTCTAAGGAGTAGTGAGCGGCTGCAGCTCAGCACCAGAGAAACCATCTCCAGTCAGATCATCAGGTTTATTGTTCTTGGAGCCAGGGGATTAGCCTATGGGCATGTTTTTGGCTGATATGGGAAACAAAAGCACTCATAGGAACCCACCCAAATGAGGCAAGAACTAATGATGGCTGAAAAAATATCACAGTTTTCTTTCTCATATTGATCGATCTCAATTTTCAATTCCATGTTATTATTTTAAAAAAAAGATAAATACATACATAAATACAGATTTTTCATGAATTGGCCGGCCCTAATAAGCTGCCCCACTGAAGCAAGTGTGATTGATCATCAGAAAGCAAAACAAATCTAAAAATCTGTAATGCTGTCTACACATTTTGAATTGAATATTCAGTCAGAGCTTGAGTTACAAATCTATGACAAAACAATTATGCTGTACAGTGCGGGTGTGAGCATAGTCACAGTCCAACATAACAATGAATCTAACATATTATCAGTTTAAAGATCAAAACATTTGCAGTAAATGGCAATTAAAAGATACATATAATGACAGAAAGGAATGTCTGTGATGCACTTGTAACTGCCCTTTACACATGATTAAGTACTTTTCACTTTTGACTTAGAGCCTCCACCCTCCACCCGCCACACCCAGACTGTGATGCTGATCATACCACAAAACAATAGCGTCATCATCAAAATGCCAGACAACTATGTCATTCCACACATATCACAGTGACAGCGAGACGGATAATATTTATGTGGAGAAACTATTAACAAGTTCTCAGGCGTGACAATGGAAAAAGTATTTCCTTCTACTATAGTGAAAGTTTGCAGAAGCAGTGGTGTAATGCAATTTTCTTGCACTTGTCCGTTGCCGGGTCGTGGGGGCAGCTGTTGGAGCAGCCCAAATCACATTGCACCAGCCCCTATGCCTCCTCCTGCAGGTGCTGGGTCCACAGAAGGACGGCCTCATGGTTCTAACCGGGCCTGTTGGTCTCTCATAAGGGGCTTCTGAACTGCTCTTTGTCTGTCCCGTCACCTAGGACCTGTTTGCCATGGGAGACCCTACCAGGGGCACGAAGCCCCCGACAACAGAGCTCCCAGAATCATTCAGGCGCTCAAACCCCTCCACCACGTTAAGGTGGCGGTTCCAGGAGGGGGTCTTACTTTTATTGGCGTAATATTTGACCGGTAGTATCTTGTACTTTTACTCAAATAAAGAAATCAAGTATATTGACCACTAGTGAGTAGTAATAGTGCAGAAGCCTATCTCGATATGGGCTCTGTGGATGTTATTCTGTTGTCTGTTGTCTGTTGTCGATGGCAACACCTTGCATGAATCTGAAACTCTCTCTATGCGGTACAATTGCCCTAGGAGTATACTCTCACTGAGTTTTAAACTGAAATTAAAGTTTCATTGAGATACTTTGGGCCAAGATCTTGAAGTTTGACATGTTTAAAAGTTAAATAAAAAGTTAAAAACAAAAGAGTTTATTTCGCATTGGTGCTACTTCCGGGTTGATGATGGCTGAAAACTGTTTATAGTATGCTGCAGTATGCCTGCATCTTTCTTCCTCGAAAGTCTGGCAATGCAACATAAAGCTAGGGGCTAAAATGGACTTCATTCTACTGCGTGTTAAAGTACAGCCTCTTTATTCTGAGAGTCGATTGGCCTTTAAACTTTTGACATAATCTTCAATTGACATTCATTTACATCAGCTTTGCCAGCAAGTACTTAGGCATCATTCAATAACATAATGTCAGACCTAAAAACCATTATTCCCATGTGTCATAATCTGTTTTACATGCTGACATTCACTTGAGGTTACAAAATACTTCTCATTAAATAATTATAATGGGAGTGCCACGCTTTGGCAAAGGGATGGCACATACCTCTTTGTGCCAGACAAGTCCAGGCCTGCTTCATTTTAGCATTGTCCCAGGACAGTGGAGTGAAGAAGGGGCTCTGTGCAGGGTGTAGGCATGGCACTGAAGGGTGACAAGTAAAGCCAGACTTGTTTGATCTCCCCTGAAATAACAAAAACATAATAAAGTGAGTTAATAATATGCCAGACAGGCTTTTGTTTTTTGTTTTTGTTAAAAGGCTCTCTCACTGACATTAACATACACTTCACAGCAAGAAGGTCTCCGGTTTGATCCTGGACCGAGTGGGGGTCTTTCTCGGAGTTGCATGTGCTCCTCCAATCTCCCCTACCACTAAAAATAAAAGGTGATTTCTCCAGCCAGGTTGAGATGGGTCTGCACACAGCTCCTCACTGGTTGCCCCAGAAGCGAATTAGCCAAACATGAGGTTTAAATAACCTTTGGTCCCATTCCAAATATTTTTTTAATTCCCAGCAAAAATAGTATTGTTTGTAGCTGATTATTAGGTGAATGTTTGGACTCGAAGACTTGTTTGTTTATGTTTTAGGTTTTCCAAGTTGAGTTGTTCTTGCATGTAGACGTATAACCTGGAATGTTATGCAAAACAATCAAACGACATTCTTATGAATAGGCCCAGTGATCATTAGGATATTTATCATCCATTTTGACAGTTAATATGCAAATTCTTCCACCACAATATCAAAATCTCTTAAAAGGTGATGACATTACATGAACACACCCTGTCTTGACAGCTGTTGATTGTTAAAAATGTATCGGTAAAATGTTTGCATTTCTAATCGACAGTGAAAGGAATGCTGTTTCGCCACGGCTGAGTGATCTTACAAAAAGCAGATGTTTCACGGCACTCTCTAACATGAGCCTCATCGACAAGGCCACAGATCTGTCGTCAAAATGCAATTTATTGACCGTCACCAAACGCTTAGTCTCTCCACACAAACAACATATTTGGCTGAGACAACATGCAGGTAAAACAATTCATCATTTTAGATGTCATTATTGGCAGCAGAAGCAGCGTCACAAGAACGCAGTGACCCGAGGGCGCTGCCACACAGTCTGTCTGATCGAAAACAAGCGACTCTTGTTCTTAGGTAATTACAGATCATGTAGATATTGTACAATGAATCATAAATGTGTTTCAGATTAAACAAATAGAATGATGTTGATACTATAATGGTTATTGAGAAAGCACATCTGTTAAAAATAATTAAAAGCAAAAGTTAAAGCATTTGCCCATGATGCTCCAAAACAACTTAGAATGGCAAATAGAATAAGAAACTATCGGATTTTCTAAACCAAGTGAAAACTACAAGTTGTTTCTCAGAGAGGCCAACAATAACTTATAAAAGCCATAATCTATTTTAATACATTTCCAACCAATATACAGAGGTGAGTAGTACTCAGTTACATGTACTTGAGTAACTTTTCGAAGTTATTGCACTTCTTAGTAGTTTTACCATATGGTACTTTTACTTATACTTGAGTAATAACATAATGTATCTGTACTCTTACTCGTGTAAAAGAAAGTTACTTGTTCCACAGTGAGTAAATCCAAAGTGGCAAAAGCTTCATGTTGACACATAAAACACATGTAGTTTGTGTTTTATGTACTTTACTCTTCCTTTTTGCTCTTCTTTGGAAATATTAGTCAAGAGGAAACAGGGGCGTAGCACCAAATCCTGGGCCCTGGGTACAAACTATCTTGGTGGACCCCCCCTCCTCCCCCCAGTTAATTCACATTTAATATTTTATGTTTTTTAACCACATAACAGTGGTTTAGTTTGACAGTGCAGTTCATTTATTTTCTATTATTACTTTATTATATATACCTAACAGGCCTACAAATGCTTCATATACAAACACATATTCAACACAGATTTGTCCTGGATACTTAGTTCATGGTTTATTTGTTTGTTTGTATGTTTGTTTGTTTATTGTGTATTCAATGTTTGACTTGAAATTTCATCTGATTTGGCTCCTGTTACAGAAATGGAATAACCTTTAATCCTGTAGTGATATAGATTTTTAAATTGGTGGTGGAATAATCTACTTTCATTGGGCAATTGAAATAGCTAGTTTTAGATAGAACATAATGATTATTAGTATAGCTCATTAAACAGGAGGGCTGCACCAGGGACACAGGATTTTGGACTGGGAATAACACATTTGTGACTTTATAATATCCATTAAAATGCTATTTTACAAAAAATAATGATACTGTATGTTGTCTCTGTGGCCCACATGAACAAAAAACTCAAGGGCTTCAGCCCGATTTAGTCTCTCACATATGTGAAGCCTACTTGTGTTGTCAGTAAATTCTTGTTTTAAAAAGTTACACTGGAATAGGCTAAATGGCACGAGCCCTCCACATTTTCACTAGAACCACGTTCACTTGTCTCCAAAGCTGCGCATTTATAATGTGAGTCTCCAAATGCGCACGGCTAATTAGCATAATTAATTCTACGAAAATAGCGTGAGTGACCTGTGGCCTTTGTCACTGTATTGGCTTATTGCAGTCAATTACAATAAATATAAGGAAAGAGAAACTTTAGGGTTAAAATGAGGAGAGAAGGAGCTCTGGCTCTTTCTCTGACTCTGCACCTTCCACTTCTCAGCGCAGGCAGAGGCAGGACTCGCCTCACTTCATGTTTAACTGCAATTTATGACAAGAATGTTGCATCTAGAATAGGCTAGTGTTAAGTATAAGCACATAAGAGCGAGGCAAGACTAATATTTGCCTTCCCTAGCTTAGTGTCATTGCATTGCAGAGCCACCTCATCAAAGTCACTGTTGAGTTGAAGCGCGCGGTGCTGAACGCCGGTGTGTGGGCTGAACCATTTGGCACATTTTTAAAGGGGTGTCAGGGCCCTGAGACTCATCCATCATTACTGTTTGTGCAAAATTATGTCTAGCAAACATTGTATTTCAGCGCTGTTTTGTTCAATTCTTATATCAATTATGAGGAAATTTAGAAAGTACAATACAGAACGCTTTTTGCAGCACTTTTGAGGGCCCCTACCCTGCTCTGGGCCTGGGTACTCAGTACCCTTTACCCCCCCAGTCCGACGCCCATGAGAGGAAACTCAAAAAAGATGCAGACCTGTGAGGTAACTCCTGTTATGATTGGGCTATACAAATCAATTGATTGATTTTATGCTCAAACAGTTTCTCACAGTACTGTAGCATTTTCCCCAGGTACATTTTTTTACTATTACTATTATATATATTTTGTATTTTATATATTTACACATAGTCTAAGTAGTCTAGTAGGATTATACTGTAGGATATGTAGGAGTTCTTTTTTTATGAGCATATAGTAGTAGTAGTTTATTTCTTCTGTCATTATAGACATTTAGATCACATGTCACATGTTTTGAAAGATCTTATACATTATACAATAAGGAAAATGTGTACTTTAAGTATTTAAGTGCTAAATGATGCCTGACCAAAAGGGGTTTAGGCTGAAGTCAAGATTTATAATGCCTAACCCACTTACAACTGTGACACTATGACCAAAGATGACACATAATAATCATATTCTCTACCAACGATGGTATCACAACACACACAATCAAAATTTAAATTAAATTCTCTTCTAATGATCTTCATTCAAGTGTTCTATACTTCTCCATAATATTTAACTTAAGATTTTTTTAAATGCTTTAATAGTTTTGGAGCCCTTAAGGTGAATAGGTAGACCGTTCCATAGATCAACTCCTTTGACTGATAAACTCAGTATCAGTCCTCGCCTTTGGGTTTTTGCAGCAGATCAGTTCCTCTGAGGTTGTATCTAAATTCTCTTATTTGAAACATC
The DNA here is from genome assembly GCA_007210695.1 of Neogobius melanostomus. Taxonomy (NCBI): domain Eukaryota; kingdom Metazoa; phylum Chordata; class Actinopteri; order Gobiiformes; family Gobiidae; genus Neogobius; species Neogobius melanostomus. The sequence continues at coordinate 2,577,259 of VHKM01000153.1, forward strand.
TCTTATAAACACTGAGGGAGGATGAGGTTGTGAGCCTTGTACATCACAACTGCTGTGCAAACATCAACAAGATCATGCAATTTTGAAATATTTAATCTAATAAAAAGCGGATTTGTTGGAGCAAGATATTCTGCCTGACTGATCACTCTATTTGCTTTCTTTTGTAATAAGAAAACAGGTTGTATATCAGTTTCATAGGTATTCCCCATAATTCCACACAATATATCCAAGACATTTGTGTCCCCAGAGGTAAACCAAAGTTTTTTTTTAATCCACTGATGTTCTTTTAGAGTCAACATAAATTATCTTCTGACTCAGACTACACATATCAGGCTTGTTTGTTTGTTTTTAAGCGAAAATTGACGATGCGTGACAGGCCATGGTTGTGACAGTTTCATGGAGAAACCAGATTGCCTTCTTGGACCACTCCCGTTCCCCGCAGAGGCAGAGAAGCTGCTCTCATACCTGCCTGCGCCTGAGCATCCACCCACCTGTGCCGTGCGAGCCACTCCCTCTGCTGGCCGTCCTATAAAACGCGCTCCCCGGCTTTTCCTCCGCAGCACCTGCATCTCCCGCTTGGACCAGTGAGCAGCCACCGCTAAAACCAGGAGAAACAAGCCGGCATCATGGCAGCCATCCGCAGCGGATACTCTTCGATGTCCTACTCCTCCATGCCGTCTCTCTCCAGCAACAGACGGGGCACGAGCGTGCACGGCGGCGCCGGAGGGTCCAACGTGAGGATTTCCTACGCGACCAGACTCGGGTCGGGGTTTGACCTGTCCTCCGCGCTGCAAGGTGGCGGCGGCGGCGGTGGAGCAGGGGGAGCGAGGATAGACAGCATGCACACCAGCGGAAGCGAGAAGGTGACCATGCAGAACCTCAACGACCGCCTGGCCACGTATCTCCAGAAGGTGCGCTCACTGGAGGAGGCCAACGCCAAACTGGAGAAGCAAATCCGGGAGTGGTACGACAAGCAGGCGCCCACCGTCCGGGACTACAGCAAATACGAGGCCATCATTGAAGACCTGCGGAGAAAGGTGCTGATACTTTTTCACTTATTGTGTAGTGAATTTGTAATACCCAAGAATATCTACAGGGTTTTCTTACTATAACATTTTCACGTTATTAACTGTTCCTTTACTGCAATGCAAATGATTCTTTCTGACATTTAAATAGCCCATATGTATGAACATGAACATACATTACAACATAGTACAATGTAATTCTGAAATGTATTGATCAAAATAGCAACAGCACTGGCAAATAATGAAATGAAATGAAAGCTAATGTAATTTGATGTTGTTGGTTAATAGCCTAGTTATTAAAACAATATTACTTGGCTAAGATATTTTTGATATGCCACTGTGCCCCATTCATTGAGCCTCATGTTAGGTTATCTGGCTTATTCAAATGACACACAAATGTCTAAACCTCCTGACTCTTTTTGAACTATGTATGTCATCCAACTCTTTCCCACTTATTTTCTCTTTTCCTCACAGTCTATTTCCTTAACCATGACACGTATCTCTACTATAACAATGAGAGCATTATATTATTACACATTTTTTTGCGCCTCAGATCGGCGGCGCTACACAGGACAACGGCAGACTCATGCTGCACATTGACAACGCCAGGCTGGCCGCGGAGGACTTCAAAGTCAAGTGAGTGCGACAGAAAGTACATTGAGACCTCACTGGATGAGATAAATGTACACAGCGGAACAGGGCAGGGGCGCCAGCAGTCAACACAGTGGACTTGCGTAACTGGTTTCAACGCGGCTTCACCTTTCCGTTTGTTGACACTAAGTTAATAGAGTCAACAACATTAACCTCTCTGACATGTCTTTGAAAGGTCATGGTGGAAGAAATGCATTACCTACACTCACTCACAACATGCATTATTTGTGGTTAATGTGTAATCTCCTGTATTTCCTCAGTAGTTTCTCTGATACTATTAAAGCATCAGGCAAAGCGAATGTATTTATTGAGCCCAGTTCCGTCAAAGAATCATTTAAGTCAAGTCATAAAACCAAATTAGTCTCATTAGTCGCTTTGCAATGTCATACATGAGTCATTCACTCCATTCACCCAGGCTACTTTCAGACCGGATATGTCGCTCTTTAATTTAGCGCTGCTTAAAACCAATTGACTGAAAGCACCTGTGATGGCATTTGTACTTTTCTTAAATCAAGCTTTCGTTTGACAGGTTCGAGAATGAAATGTGTCTCCGTCAGTCCGTGGAGGGGGACATCAGCGGCCTCCGCAAAATCCTGGACGAGATCACCATGGCCCGGTCCGATCTGGAGATGCAGGTGGAGGGCCTGAAGGAGGAGCTGGTTTACCTCAAGAAGAATCACGAAGAGGTGAGAGGAGGAGGCTGCGTCAAAACAAAAAACAACCTCGGGCCAAATAGCGAAGACAAATGTCGGCCTGTTGTTATTAGACAGACTTTACATGTGCCTTAAGTAAGCAGTCCTTTCAAACCTGTTTATTCAGATGACACACAGCTAAGCCCCGAAGTGTTGAATGAAAGAGTGGCCCAGTAAACCAAACAGTGTAATTACTTATGGGTTAAATAAGGGCTTTACTGATAAGATATGGGTGCGATCTCACTGGTAGGGTATGTGGAATTTACTATAAACAATACCTGCCATAGCAGCACTGAAGGGCGGGCCAAAATGCAGAGAAAAAAGTCCCTATGGGGTCAATAAAGTGTATTTTGTCAATTTCACTTGTAAGAAGGGGGAGGGAATCTTATTTATATTGCGCTTTTCATATGACACAAGTCACCCAAAGCGCTTCACATAAGGAAAGGGGTTTTCGTTCATTTTATAGCTGATGGTCACTCACATAGGATTTTTATATTCCCCTGAAGGTCTCCCATCCAGCTACTAACCAGGCCCGACCCTGCTTAACGTCTGAGATCTGACGGGATTCTGCATTCACATCTATTACTGCTTACTGCTGTATCTTCATTTGTACATAATTTCTCTCCTCTTGTAGGAAATGGCAGCGATGCGTAGCCAGGTGAGCGCCAGCTCGGTGAATGTGGAGGTGGACGCCCGGCCACAGGACAACCTCAACGAAGTCTTGGACGGGATCCGGGCTCAGTACGAAGGCCTCGCTGAGAAGAGCCGCCGCGAAATGGCAGACTGGTACAAAGTCAAGGTTGGTTGAAACATATCAGAATGGTCAATGCTATTGTTTTGTTGAAGATGAATGGTTAAAAAGAGAGCATTCAATTAAAAAAAAAAGGCGTGTCTTAGCATATTAGAGCAGTGCGGTTCATGTACCACTCAGGCTTCTTTAGGTAGAACTCTGGGTCATCTGCAATTTTCATGCATTTTCATTTTATTAGAAATGATTTAAGTTATATGCAATTAAGTTGGTGTTTTCTGGTTTATACATGGTTTACACCCAGTTTAGACATCAGACCTATTTCAGACGCTTTTTAGGTGTGAGGAAGTCCTGATTCGATCTTATTCTAGTACTTAGAAGATCAGATATTTAATGAGGAAGTACTTGATTTGGAAAATTTGAGAACTACTGTATCAGAGAATATGTTGCAATACCATGATGAGCCCCCTCGCAACATTGCTCATAATATTATAACATGTGAAATAATACGGTAAGTTACCATCCTATTCAGAACACATAACAGTTCTTCCTAATGTAAACACACCCAATGTTTTTAAAGACTTCTTCAAATGGATTAGGCCCCCTTTAGAGAAAATGTACTTGCTTTGTTTTCTTTCAAAAGTATTTTCCACAACTTTATTTCTCTGTTTGTTGTAGTTTGACAGCCTGAACAAGGAGGTGACGAGCAGCTCTGAGTCCCTCCAAACATCCCGCACTGAAATCAATGACCTGAAGAGGACGCTGCAGAGCCTCCAGATCGAGCTACAGTCACAGCTCAGCCTGGTAACATGACACTACGCACAAATACACACATACATGCTGTTACATAATACACTGAGGTAACAGACTGGTGAAAAAGGGGTGAGCTTCAGCCTATTGGGCAGCAGCACAGAAGAAACGAAAGCTCTGTTGTACATGTCAGGAGTACAGTTGAGTAAATAAAAAATCAGAAAGGGCAATATATAAAACAATATATTCCAGATGATGAAAGGAACAAAGAGCTTATTGTATATGGATAATGACACGTGGGCACATATGTCGCAACAGTGTGCAGTTTTGTGCCCGTTCCATATGAAAGCAGACGGTAGCATCCGGAAAGCCGTGTCAATTTTGTTTTGGGTTTGGACAGCATTATATTCTATACAATTGTCCATATACAAAATGTCCATTATTGTGACTGGAGTGAAAAATCGGCTTGTCTCTTAGCCTGGGGCCCAATGACAGTACGTACTCTGGCTTGGCTCGAACCGGCGACCTTCTGAGTCCCAGAAAAAACGCTTAACCAGTGTTTCTCAATATACAGTAATATTTATACATATTTAGGCAAGGCAAGGCAAGGCAAGTTTATTTATATGGCACATTTCATGTACATGTACAACTCAATGTGCCTCACAGCAGCACCAGCTTTAGCATTTTTTAGCATTTTTAGCATTTAGCATTTTGACATTGTTATAGAATCAGTCAGTTCGATTTTTTTCTCAAAGAATTGTTGAAATGAATTCATAAAGCTGGAAATCAAACACTCATTTTTGGGAAAGGCCCTTAACTCAAAAATGCCATCCTCTTTTGGGTCCCGAACCCCAATCCTCCTGTTGAGAACCGCCGAATTTGACCTTTGCAAGACTGCTGGCCTCCACACACAATGTTCATAAAACATGTGATAAAAAATATGTTTACCTTACTGTATATGCTGTAAAGTTTTGTTTACTGCAGTAAAGCATACAGAGAAATGGTATAGATACTGTATATTATGCATTAAGGCAGACAGCACCTTTCAGAAAACATTAGCACACGTAACTCCTCAAACACTCAATAAGCTAACCTCAGGCAACTCAAGTGGAAAGACAGGTTGGCAAAGCAATTACCCTGTAGTTAACAACCACTCTCTTCCCCTCTTGTGTGCTTGTCTTTGCGCTAATAGAAAAGTGCTCTGGAGACCAGTTGGGTGACACCGAGTCCCGCTACAGCCTGCAGCTCGGCCAGCTCCAGGTCATGGTGGATTCCCTGGAGAGCGAGCTGAGCCGAGTGAAGGCGGACACTGAGCGGCAGAGGACCGAATACCAGTTGCTCCTGGACATCAAGACCAGGCTGGAGATGGAGATCGCCGAGTACAGGAGGCTGCTGGACGGAGACGATGTAGTGTGAGTGGCTGGGCACGTTTAGCAAATCATAAAGATAGGTTGAGGTACTATATCAGTGGTACGTGTGCCACTTGTGGTCACAGTCTTCTACAGGCTCATCTACAATATGAGACTTCTTCACGTTATATTTAAGACATTTGCTTCTATCTTGATTAGGGCTTTTAAGTTGGGTCTTTGTATTTTTAGACACAGTTTGCACCCAGTTTAGGCATAATTTACACTAATTTAGGACTATTTCTGTCCCTTTATAGAACCAGTTTAGCAACTGTGTGCACAGGTCAAAGTTGGGATCACAGTGTGTCAGCAGAGAGTTTGATTTCCCACCGACCAGAAAATTTAGAAATGTATTAACCTATAATGGACATAGAGAAAAGCTGGTCTCTGTTCTGGGTGTAGTCATATTAAGGTATTTTACTGTCGTAATAAAGTATTCAAGAACAGGACATGGAAGTCAAAGATAATTTCCTGTATTTTGGAAATGCATCACACTGAACACATTACAGAATAAAAAAACAAGCCATTATAATGATTATATAAACTAACGTTGTATTTTTCTCTCTCCTCCGCTTTTCTTTTACAGAAAAGTTAAAAGTAAGTAATTACATTTATACATTTCCTTTTTCTTTTGGAAACATACAGTATTGTTACATTATTGTAAATTTGCAGGTGAGCCAGTTAAGACCCAGCGAACCAGAGTCGTGATTGAAGAAATAATTGATGGAAAAGTAGTGTCCCGCTCAGAAGACATCAAGTCAGCCCCCGTAAAGTAAATGGATTCCTCGACACCTTTTTCTTTACTTGGTAATATTGATCTGGGGTTATTTTTGATTAAAAAAAATATAGATAAGATATTGTTGGATCAATATGCAAAAGAAATGTAAAACAGTACATTTTGTCTTCAATGTATTATTTTTTGTATACGCTTATTTTCTGAACACAAGTATTGAGGCCCATTGAACTAAAGTTAAACAGGTTGAACATCTAAACACTAGATGGCACTGTGCACAGCTTTAATGGTATCAGCAACTTATAAAATTGACATTTTTAAAAGTCTAATTTTACAAAATGCTTAATGTTGAAACCCAAACTCTAATTTATTTAAAAATAGTGAAAAAACAATTAAAGGCGGATTGAGTTGCCTTGTGTACGAAATGAGCGGTATAAATAAAGTTGCCTTGCCTTGCCTTAAACAATACATTGTATTTTTGTGTATTGCAAAAATAAACTTTTCGTAGCCTTTTTTGGAGTTGTTACTTTGCCATATTAGATGATTCATATATCCAGTATTTTTGCAGGCTTGTTTGTTCTATTCAAAGCAAAATGCAGAGACACAAAAACAAATACTAGTTTTCGGTCAAAATAACAGAACAGGTGTCCATGCTTACAATTTAAAAATCATTTGTTTTGGGATTTGCAGTAGGTGAAACTAGAACATGGAGAATTGTTTTTACCCAGGAGATGACGACACATTGTAACTTCATAACCTTTGAGGGACTTTTGTAATATGTCATTGCACAATGTTATTAATACAGTGCACATTTGCATCTGTGAGTAAAGAACAAGGGCATTAAATCATTCATAAATAAGGCCACTGATCTATATGCAGTGTAGTAACTAAATACATGTATTTAGAATACTCATTTTGAGAAAGTTACACTTTCATTTGAGAGTAATTTGAATACAGTTTCTAAATATCAAGGCAATACATCCCAGTATCCATCATTAATTGTAGCTCCATATTGCACAACATTATTAAGAAAGAACTTGTAATGTTGACCTGTTTTTTCCTCCTAAAATAAAATAAAGATGTGAAAGTATTCTAAAAGTATTCAAAGTATTAAGAATACAGTACTCTGATTAGACAAAGTAACGGAATACGTTACAAAATACATTTTAAGACAAGTATTCAGTAACTAAATACAATTTTAAAGTATTCTCCCCAACACTGTCTATATTTAGACTATACTTGAAGCGGCCGATCACACATCTTCCCTTCAATCCACCAATCTGGCAACATAAATCCTTGAACAACTGCAGCATGTTTCCAGTTTGAGGAGTATCTTCGCTATCGTAAGCTACTGTTTGCCCTCTGAAGTTTTGCAAACGTCTACAGGAGGCGAAATGTAGCACGACTGTGCCAGTCACACCGGGCGAAGGTCCACAGTCACGACTCGATGATGACAAAATCCTGCACCACGGAGCTGACGTCACCACCGTACAGTCACCCGGCTCTGTGACGTCACGGCCCATGCGGCTCGGTGGCGGATTATATATAGGCCAATAGTTTATTTTCTTTCCTATTATGCCTATTTATGACTGTCATTGATAGATTACGCGTTACATGGATTCGTGTGTATTTTGTATTGCATCATGTATCCATATTTATTTGGACTATTTATTTAGCCTTTTACTATTTATATTATATTATTTAGACTTGGACCAGCGATCTCCAGTAGGTTTCCTGCCCTTTCCAAATAATTTCTGTAGACCCTTGATGAATCACCTTTTAGGCGTCATTTAGTTTTGTTCTGATGTTAGCTACATTTATACATAACGTGGCGTATAAACTCAAGACATTTCCTTAACTTTCCATCTAAGTAATATGTGTCTTCAAAGCATATTTACTCTCTTCTGTTTTGATGCGTAAACCGAGTTCGCTGGGGACCCCTCACTATGTATTTGTAAGTTGATGTCCTCTAAAAAAAAAAAAAAGAGGATTTTCTTTATGAGTTTATTGCCCTCTGCCGGTTCCTTTCCGCCACTGCGCCGCAATGACGTCACCAGGAGGAACCCGGTGCCAGCTCGGTGTAGCCCGGGAGTCTGGTCCTGCATGTTAACGAAGCGAGGCGGTAGTAACTCTGACTGAGGCTATTATTGGACACTCCGTTTGAGCACGCACCGACCTCTGCTGCGATGACTCACTCCGCACTCTAAAACTATACGGCTCCCTCCAAAAAAATGGGTTCAGGTTGGCCCCATAGAAGATGTTTAAATGTAGGCTATCCTATTTGGGAACTGAGAACACAGAAAGAAAGGCTGGTTTTGTAAGTGTTTGAGAACTGCGAGGAGACTCAAAACAGGACGTCTATCTCTCCAAAGTAAATAAGGCTTGTGAGTTGATTAAACACTGGCATCTGTTAAACTTTGGCCGACAAGTTTGAAACTGAATAATAAGGACGCTTTAAAACTACAATTTCTCTTTATAAAGTAAAAAAACGAATAAAAGCAGTTTGAACAGGTCTATTTACAACGAGTGCATGTAGGCTATATCTATATACATAATACTATTTTGCCGTCTGTTAGTCAAGCAACATTCAGTCTCAACGTGTGACTGCTGCTGCTGTCCATGGTGCTGAACCATATTAAGCTAACTAACACAGACCTAGACCTATGGCTTACAAGCAGATCAGATATCCTAACTGCACGTGAAAGGCAACTTCAGAATTCTTGATACAAAAGTCATACATAAAATAGCTTCATAATGTCCGGTGCATCTGACAGGGACTCGGTGTGCCAGGTGTGTGAGTTCTGCCAGCTCAACATGAGTGTGCTCGGGTTAAACGCATGTGATGCTGATGTGAGGACCCCATTCTCAAATGAGTAAGCTCGCCTCCGCAAAAAAAATTGGAGGAGAGTGAGGGTGCTGCGCTCCCATTGACTGAGCGAGGAGAGAGAGAGGAAGCGAGCAGCGGGCTCCGCCTATCGCCTACCGCCCCACATCCATCCACAGCGAGTCCGTACGACGCGGAGGGTGGCAGCGCTCACAGCCGACCAAATTGGGGCCCTTCATCGCGAATCTAAGGCATGGGCTCCCCATGATTGAACCCGGCAGTGGAGGGGAGAGGAGGGCCAGCGGGGGTGGGGGGGACCGACACCGCCAGAGAACCGAGGGAGGAACACAAGCACAACCGCGGGTGCCTGCTGCCACGAGCGACCAGCACTATTCGGCCGAGATGTCGTGAGGTGTGGCTGGTAACGCTCCGGGATCCTGTCAGCCGAAACGACACGCCGAAGGGGAGCCGGTGAAGGTGGTGGTGGTGGTGGTGGTGGAGGAGGAGGGGTCGTGGTGGAGAAGATGTCCGCCTCGGTGGGGCCCCAAGGCGGCCCTCGCCCACCCACCGCGCCGCCATCCATGCCGGATTTGCCGGACCTCAGCCACCTCACCGAGGAGGAGAGGAAGATCATTATGGGTGTGATGGCTCGACAGAAGGAGGAGGAGGAGAAAGAACAAGCCATGCTAAAGTAAGCGCCGTCTGTTTCCCGTTAACTTCATTGATCCAAGTCTGTTCCAGCGAACTGCCAATTAGGCTACAACCTACAGTAGCTAATGCCTTTTGTAGTGAGCCACACTTCTCACACCCATCAGCATCATTTCCTCTGCTCTGCCATCAGCGAGCGACAGGTCTTAAAAAGGCGCTGAGATGGAGCCATCCAATAGGAATATACAAGCTAGCTATGTGAGCTTGTAATGATTTATCTGCAACACTATTGGCTTTGATGCTGATGCTATCGATCAATAAATGAAGACGAATTCCTGTCAGCGCCGGTGAGATGACCCGAAACAGGGTCAGGCGTGTTACAGGTGCAGCGGAGGGGGCTTTGGGTACGGGATGTGACCAGTGCAGGCGAGACTATGGAAATGAATCAGATCGTTTTACACTTATTTACTATCAACCCGCTGTTCATTTCAGCAGCCAAGCCAGAGCTGCAGGGTGGAGTAGCCCGTTGGACATGTTCGTGCTCCCCCTCGTGTGTGTGTGTGTATGCGCGCGCGTGTTAGTGTGTATGTGTGGTGGTGCGCGCGATGGTTTGGGCAGTAATGGCTACAATGACATTATGCTCCACACAGACCCCTGATGAGCGCCACTGAGCGGGCAGTTACAGGCCGAGAGGCGGCGGTGCTGGAGCACAGTCCCTCCGAGCTGTGGAGGAGACGGGGTGTGGTTGGAAATCGTAGCAGGCCTGAAGCTGGTGCTCAGGAGGGGAAACACTGATGTAGCTTTTACCGTAGCCTCTCTGTGCGTAAAGATGGCATTTGGCAGGTGTATCCGAAAACAGCATGTGACCAGGGGATGCCATCAAGAATAGGATGCTGCTGTGATAGGCCGGCATATGGTGGGAGCGAAGCTAAAGACAGATGTGCAGTGCAGTAGCCTGACATTTTAAGTCTTCCCAGAAAGTCTGTAAAGATGACCATATGGTGCAATGCATGAAATGTCAATTGGCTATTTTGGCGTAATCAACTTCCCAAGCTCTCTGGAAACAGTTGCAGGAGTCTATTGTACTTGATCTTTGCGGAACCTAGTTATATTTTCCTCAGCCCTGTAGTGCTGCCTACAACACAGCAATAGCATCTGTCATGTACATTCGCAGGACGACTTACCCTGAGACAATGATGCAAAAGACATGAGCAATAAGTAGCCAAATATAGGTTCAGGTTAGTTGTTTTGAAATTGAGTATACAACTAGACATGCAAACTGCTGAGACAGCCGTATAAAGATAGTGAGCAGTGGGAAATAAATTACATGGTCGTGAATGGGCTTTTACCTTCTGGGGTTGTCGTAGAAAATTATCTAGGCCAGTGGTTCTCAAACGTTTCATCCATCGTTCAAAAATGACAGATAAACAATACAATTTTGGGCTGAATATTTATTTGCATTCCCTTCCCCCCCATTTTTCTACTGTAATACTCTACGATTTACCCAACATAAGTTGTGTCTCGCATTATCTCGTTGTATTTCGTGATATTTTAAGATTAAGTACTTTTCGAACAGAGCTTAACTGTAATTTTTAAGCTTTAGAATTTGTTCCTGTGGTATTATAAGGTATTCAATAATGCCTGCCTCAATAAATTGAACTTCAGATTTTGTTATTGTGACAGGAGGCCGAGATCAAGATCAAACCAGGTCCAAACCGGGTCAAAAAAGTTTACACAGACCTAGATTTGTATTAAATTATATCTACAGTATCTATCGTCATTTGTTAGGGTTTGTGGCACAGTCTTTGTAGCCACATATTGTGTTTTTCTAGTTATTTAAAGCACATGTTAGACAGAGTTGGCCTGGAATAGTAACCTGTACATGCACTCCCACACATACTGGCACAAAGGGTTTAGTTTAGTTGTGTTTCACGCACTTAAAGCATATTATATTGTATAGGCCCAACATCCCTCCATTGTAGCCGCGCGTTGGTGCTAATGGCTGTTTGGATTTCCTGGCCTGGGCTGGAGGGAGAGCCAGGGCGAGCGCTGGCCTCTGGGGGGGAAGTGATGTATTTAATGTTCCATGCAAGCTCAGCCCAGGTTCACTCAATAATGGCTTCATCATCGGGCTAATCATTGATGGGCCTAGTGTGCGGACTGCCCCGGACACAATGAGAGGACTGGGGTTTTATAGGGGATTATGCAAATCGCAGATAGCAGTCGGAGAGCAGCGCTAGCATCTGACATGTTTACTACGGAGCATTGTGGAGGATTATTATGCAAGATGCTGAGAGGAGATGGCGAGAGTCAGAGCTGGAGTTGTAGCGATTGTATAGGCGTCCAGATACTGTCTCGGTGCATTGTGGGTCGTAGGAGAGAGGATTTGTTTAAGGCATCCAGGGAGAGTGTGCCTCAAAACACTTTCTACTCGTACTTATTACTAATACGGTGGTAGAAACAGTTTTAAGACATGCTGCAGCTTAGTCGAAGCGCGTTGACAATAGATTGTTACCGCACTGCAAATCCAAATTATGAAGCTAAACGCTGACAAATACATACAGCAGTAATGCAAAATATGCTTTATACTTTCAGCCAGACACAGACAATGTCATTTTTTCAATAGGTTGTAAAAGTAAAGCATGAGGGAAATTCTAATGTTTAGCGACTGTCAAGTAAAGGAGCAACATCTGATAAAAAGTTACTATGCCATTGAGAAACATTTCAACATACTCCTCTTGCAACTTATAACGAAGTACATGGAAATGATTTCTGTTAAATAAAAGATGACTTTGAACATTATAAGCAAAATAAGTCTTATATTGTTTGCTTGAGTACCCATACTGTTGCCTTTTGTACAGTAGGCCCTCAAGCTTCTTTGAGAATTGTCAGAAATTGTACCTTTTGCAGCATGTGTAATAATGCTGCACGATCATAGCCTCAATACCTAACATTTTAATGTGAAACAGAGTTGCATTTAAGGTTCCAGTTGTAAATAAAGGTGACTACCATGATAGTACCGTCAGTGGCCCTCCATAAACACATTGCAAAGTTGGGACACTCCGTATCACAGTAACAGAGAACTGATTATAGTCGTTATGATACATGAGCATATCGTTTTTCATTGGGAATCCGGAGAGCTCTTGAAAATGTGCGAGTCCACATGTATTTAATGTCTTGAAGAGTAATTGCAGACATGTGAACCTTCTAACCTACAGCAGCTGTGAAAGTTGCCTCCTATAAAACACGCTGTAGCTCCTGTGTGTTGTGTTTTCTTCTGGTCAGCACTGTCCAATCTGAAACCTGGGACCCAAGCAGCTGCTGGAGATAAGATCGAGTTGATATGGACTGTATCTATCTAGTGTGGGTTTAACGCCAAAGCAGGACTTATCCTCCCTGGCTGCAAATACATTGATGATGACGGCCGCTCTCAGTTAAGGGCCAAGAGTTTTATGAATGATTTACCTGTAGCTAGCTGCAATTTAGAGAACCACAAAAGACGTGGACAAAGGGGAGCTTGGGATTTGGGAAATTTTTTTACATTTTCTTGTAAGTGATTATGTTGTCTTTCTGCTTAAATCTTCCCCCAAGTCAGTTTGTAGTACTAAGACGTCTCTCTGACCTAAAGTAAGACACCTTTGTCAAAGTGGCTTCTGGTCAGTCCACATGAAGTCAATACCTGATCCTTTACTTAATGATTCACGGCACTAACAAACACGGTCTATGGCTAATACATTATGGACTCTCCCATTGATAAACTGAGCCTTGATTGACTTCCTAATCCAGAGACAGCTGAGCGAGTGGATGCAATGTCGAGAAAACTCATCTGGGCTGTGCTTTATCAATACACATTTTAGTTAATTATTGTCATATTTTTAATGAGCAAAAGAAAAATAAATCAGTTTTGGTGTAGTTTACTTTAGTTTGGGAAATGTTGGGGACTTTTTGCTGCATTTATGGTCTTTGCATGAAGAAAAGAAAGGAAGTGTTTGCATCAGGATCTATAAGCATTTGCGAATCCTTAATTGATCATGAATCCAACATTTATAAAGCATTTACTAAAAAGATGCTGGGCCCATCTTGCATACAAGATCTGTGGGCGTCGCTTAGAGAATAAAGGGGTTTGCTGAGACGCGTTGTTGTGCTACAAACAACGCTGACTACAATGAGCGCTTACTGCTTTCTCTTCGCTCTCCTCTTTTTTACATTAAAGGGATACTTCGTGATTTTTGACATAGGACCTCATTTCCTAGTTATCCAGAGCGTTGTTGATGCCTGGAGATATTTTTTTCTTAAATTCATGCAGTTCTTATATTTGAAGAGTCTAGTTGCGCTAGGCTAGAGCAAGGCTAAAGCATTTCTATGGTAAAGTCTAGCCTGCATTAAAAAACAGTCTGGCGCACTCCACAGTGCACCTGAGGTAAATCACTTATAACGCCAGACTAATGATATAAATGTCTGTGTTAATAGAATAATTTTTTAATATAACTGACCTTGTATCACATGAATTACCGCATTTTGAGGGACTATTTTCTAGCAGATCACTCCGCTCTGCGTTAGCTTACAGCCACGAAGCTGATGCTGCTCAAATATAAGTTATTTTAAATGCAAAATGGTTAAAATTATTCTATTAACACAGACATTATATCAATCAATCAATCTTTATTTATATAGCGCTTTTCATACATTTCATGTAACACAAAGTGCTTTACAGATTTAAAAACATTCTCTCACACCCACCTCCTCCCACAAATACAAACACATTGTCGCACTCACACTCTCCCCACCCACCTTCCCAGAGACACACCACACACTCAAGGTAAAACAATGGACACAATGGACATAAGGCTGAGGTAAGGCTGGGTACAGATAAACCAGGTAAGGAAACACCATCCAAGGAGCCGTCTGCATCGGGAGCAGCATCTCGGCTGCAGCCACAGGGCACCAACACAGGACGCCCGGAGGAGGCGCGGTAGAAACACCACACCTCCATCCAGACACCCACAGGACAGCACCCCAGCAGCCACAGCCAATCCCCGCTCCCGAGGCAGAGGGCTCCTCCAGAGGAAACTGGGAGACCATAAAAATGGTTAAAATAAGTAAAAAGTAAAGGTAAAAATAAGAATATAAGGACCACTAAAATAGGCCGAGAGGTAAATACATAAAGAAAACATAAATAAATAAATAAATAAATAAATAAATAAATATTAATAACAATTAAATAAATAGGCCTAGCAGTTAAAAGCTAAACTAAAAAGGTGGGTCTTAAGCCTGCTTTTAAAACATGAACGTTCTCTGCGGTCCTGAGCTCCTCCGGCAGGTCGTTCCAGAGGCGAGGGCCATAATACTGGAAAGACGCCTCGCCGTGAGTCTTTCTGTTGACTTTAGGAATAACTAGCAGACCTCTGCCGGTGGAGCGAAGGGGCCGTGAAGGTTCATAAGGTAAAAGCAATTCTGAAGATAAGAAGGACCAAGACCATTAAGACATTTAAAAACCATTAAAGAACTTTAAAATCGATCCTGAAACACACGGGGAGCCAATGCAGCGACTCTAAAACCGGTGTAATGTGGTCCCGCCTCCTGGTCTTTGTCAGGACACGAGCTGCTGAATTTTGTAAAAGTTGTAAACCTGAGATACTCTTTTTGGGAAGACCAGAAAGCAGGGCATTGCAGTAGTCGATACGACTGGTGATAAAAGCATGCATCAGCGTCTCCGTGTTGGCCCGAGAGAGAATGGGGCGGACTCTGGCTATGTTCTTTAGATGGTAAAAACCTATCTTTGTGATATTCTTAATGTGTGGAATAAAAGTCAGCTCAGAGTCAAAGATCACGCCCAGGTTCTTCACCTGTGAGGAAGGATTAAAAGACAATGACTGTAGTTTGGGTAAAAGTTTCTCTCTCTGGGCATCAGGACCGATGACTAAAACTTCAGTTTTGTCCTGGTTAAGCTGGAGAAAGTTTTCTGTCATCCAGGATTCGATATCCAAAATGCAGTTAAAAAGTGCGTCCATTGGCCTGGTGTCATCAGGAGACATGGAGATGTATAACTGTGTATCATCAGCATAACTATGAAAGTTGACTCCATGTCTTCTGATGACATCACCAAGAGGGAGCATATACAGGTTAAATAGCACTGGGCCTAAAATCGAACCCTGGGGCACACCACATGTAATTTTATGGACCTTAGAGGAGCAGGTATCCACACTTACCATGAATGTCCTGTCTGTGAGGTAGGATGTAAACCATTTGTGGACAGCACCAGAGAGGCCAATGTGTTTTAAACGAGTTAAAAGAATAGTGTGGTCGACTGTATCAAAGGCAGCGCTCAGATCCAGTAGAACCAACACTGTCAACTTTTTAGAATCATAATTTAATCTAAAGTCGTTTAAAATCTTTAAAAGGGCCGTCTCGGTGCTGTGGTTTACCCTAAAGCCAGACTGGAATTTCTCAAGAACGTTATGTGCATTTATAAAATCACTAAGTTGGATAAAAACAAGTTTTTCTAAAATTTTGCTTAAAAATGGTAAGTTGGATACCGGTCTAAAATTGTTAAAATCATTAAAATCTAAATTGCTCTTCTTCAGTAGAGGCCTCACCACCGCCCCCTTAAAGGCAGCAGGGAAGACCCCAGTCTGAAGAGAGCAATTCATCATGTTTAAAAGCTCGTCTCTAAAATTGCCATAAAATGTTTTAAAAAACGGTGTTGGGACCGGGTCTAAAAGACATGTGGTGGGCCTCACTGAGGAGAAAACTTTATCAATCATCTCAGCATTAACCATGACAAAACTGTGCAGTGTTTCCTCTGGAACAAATAGACAACCAGATGTATTTATATATATGGTCCGATTAGGTTCATTAGGTCTTCAAATTAATATTGTAGCTCTTGTTCCTATAGACAGACCTTAATGTTAGTTTTTTTTCGTACCTGACGGTTTCGGCTACAACTGTGGCCTTCCTCAGAGGTTGTCACGTGATGTTGCTGTGACGTGTCTGGTCAGCTGATTTATACAGTTTTTGGCACTGTCTTCCTGCTTGTGGTAGCAGGCTGACAGCGCCATCTGCAGTCCGACTTCTTCAGAACTGTGTCCAGATGTGGGAAAGTTGGTATGCCCCCTCGACCCGGTTCAACTGTATAAATCAGCTGACCAGACACGTCACAGCAACATCACGTGACAACCTCTGAGGAAGGCCACAGTTGTAGCCGAAACCGTCAGGTACGAAAAAAAACTAACATTAAGGTCTGTCTATAGGAACAAGAGCTATAAGACATTTATATGGTTAGTCTGGCGTTATAAGTGATTTACCTCAGGTGCACTGTGGAGTGCGCCAGACTGTTTTTTAATGCAGGCTAAACTTTACCATAGAAATGCTTTAGCCTTGCCCTAGCCTAGCGCCACTAGACTCTTCAAATATAAGAACTGCATGAATTTAAGAAAAAAATATCTCCAGACATCAACGACACTCTGGATAACTAGGAAATGAGGCCCTATGTCAAAAATCCCGAAGTATCCCTTTAACCTCACACGCAGCCTTGTGCATCTTACTAAGCGCTCGCAGGACAAACTACAATTTCTCCCACTGTGAGTTAAACACTGGCCATCTCCTGAATGTATCGATGTTCCAGCTCGCACCAGTATTAGAAAACGTGGGTTAAACTCCCCACCGCAGAAACGTGATCAAAACACCAGCACGTGCACCACACTCACCCACATTGCAGGAAATATTCCAGTCTTCTTTCAGTCTTCTGGTGTCTTAAGGTTAAAACATATTCATGGGTCATTGATTTTATGCTTATTAAGAGTGGTGGTCAAAGTATCTGATTTCATTACTGGTCAAATATTTATCCAATACAAGTAAAAGTAGTTTCTCCACCAAAGTGTAAACCGTAATTGTTCTGTAATTGTTGAATACTTAAATAAGTATCCCTGTTGTGCTGTACGGCCGCACAACAGGGACCATTATAGAAATGCAGCACAGTAGAACATTAGTAAAATGGAGTAAAAGTACTTCTCAAATAATGTACAGATCTTAAAAAAGCAGTTTAATTTCAGTGCTTGCGTATTACCTTCATTACTGACCACCTCTCCAATAAAGGATTAGAAATAACAAGAGAGCTTAGTAGTCATTACAAAGCGAGTTTATGTAAAGTTCCAGTCAGCAAAATGTTCCGTTGATGAAAACGCTGCCGAACGTAACACTGGTCTGCGCCGCTCTCAGGAGCTTTTGAGGTTTTTCCAAAATGTAAATTTAAAAATGCTGTGTAAAATATTGATGCAGTCAGCGGGGAGGGGGCAGACGTTCACAGACAGTGGATGGGATGTAGATGCAGGGCCCGGAGGCTGGTGCTGGTGGTGGGTGGGTTTAATGGAAGCACTTGAAGTAAACACAAAGTTGTAGACTGCAGTTATTTTTAGCCCGGTCTTCAAGTACAGTAATGCTCCAGCTATATTGTGTATTGTGTAACACTGACAGAACCCACAGAGCGCCAGGATGTGGTGGGATTTTATCTTGATTTTTCTATCATATTTGTATAGGTCAAACTTGGGTAAAAAAAACAATCTACCACAATTGAACTTGTCGTCAAAACATTCCTGGGATTCCTGGTGTATTCCATACTAGTAAATCAATGGAGATTTTATAATGGAAAATAGTTTAAGGACAATGTTTCTCTCTGACACGGCAAATTTCCAA
This sequence comes from Neogobius melanostomus, assembly GCA_007210695.1. NCBI lineage: Eukaryota > Metazoa > Chordata > Actinopteri > Gobiiformes > Gobiidae > Neogobius > Neogobius melanostomus. The sequence goes on from VHKM01000153.1 coordinate 2,595,427, forward strand.
GATAACGCTGAAATGCTGAGATTCTATCTTGAACCCTATTTCCGGAAGTTCCTGCCATGAATTGCTCCCGCCCCTTCACTCCTATTAGTTTACATAGGACTGCAGACATCAAGAGAAAATCACTTACTACACGGACACCAAGTTGTTTTCAGGCCGAGAAACAGTGCTGTGATCCGTGGCAAAAAGTGATTGAAATGTGTTATAAGTTTGAAAACATTCTTAACCTTAAAGGTGCATTATGTAACTTTTATGTGGAAAAAAAAGTTGATATTTGTACGTATTTGACCCTGTAATGACCCACTGGCTGTATGAGAGGTCAACATGATGCCTTTACTTTCCATCACAGTGCTCTCTAGGACGCTCCATGATCACTTGTTTGGAAGGTTTTCACTGCTGACATTGCTATCACCAGAAACCTACAAAACAATTGATCCCGGAGCGTTGTAGAGACCACCATGATCGAAAGTAAAGGTGCCGTGCTGACCTCTCATACAGCCGCTGGGTCACTACAAGGTTAAATATGCGTAAATATCAACATAAAAAGTTGCATAGTGCGCCTTTAAAAAACAAATAAACATAGAAGTGTAACTCTCCCCTTCCCTCCCTCTGCTGCCCTTAATGTACTGTATATATATTATGTGTCTGTGTGTGTGTTGATATTGTTTTCTAGATCGGTGTTTCCAAAGTGGAGGATGATTTAATAATAAGAAAAAAAATGAATTGGCTCTATTTATTTTAATGGAATACAGTTCATATAACAAGATAAACGAAATACTGTTAATTTCAATTACATTACATACCAAGCCTAAAGACAAATATCGGCCCAAACAGAGACCAAAATGTTTAAAGTGATGCTATGAGCCTGAGTAAGCCATTTCTCCATTCATACTTAGTAACATGTATTTGATATTAGCTCACAAGGTCCTTCACAAAATACATTTAAAAAAATGCAATAAAAATAAATAATAATAAAATAAAATAGACACAGAGTAGAGTATAACTTTCTTTCTTGTTTTTACAACAAATGAGTTCAATTATTGCAAAATTAGACTTCTAAATGTTTGTCTCGGCCTATGAGTTCCATTATACAGTCTATATAATGGCAGATGGGGCAGGACATTGTGGATGAGGCCACAGAAGGGCACGTAGGGGATTTAAGGGTTTAGGATTAGAGTGATAAGAGTGAGGGGTTCTCAGTAATCTCCGAGTAGCAGGGCTCCCCGGGCTGCAGCTACAGGGGCATCCACAGGGCACTGCTGTCTGATTCCACAAAGGGTATTCACGTGGAAGGTCAAGGTGCTTTACTGTTTGGCCATAGTGTGTATTTATTGAAAATATAGTTGAACTTGTTTAGCAAGTAGTGACTTCAAGACGTACCCACACTATGCTTCATTGTAGCTACTGACTATTGCATAAGTCCCATATTCACACTGATTCTTACGCCAGTGTACACAGTCACTGTAGTTACTGCAGGTGCAACAATAGTAATAATAATAATAATAATAATAATAATGTCTTATGTCTTATACTATTTACAAGTTTGCTTTACAAGCCTGTATTACCAAGTTTCTTAAAGCGATATACTGTAGTCATTATTCATTCACGCCATACTCCGTGGTGATAAGCCACTATTGTATAGCCACAGGTGCCCTTGGGGTAGACTGATGGAAACGAGGCTACCAGTCTGTGCCATCGGCCCCTTCGACCACCACCAACCACTCACTCACATACTACAGTAATCCGGGTCTATTGTACATGTTTTTCGTGGTAGGGTAACTGGAGTACCTGGAGGAAACCTAAGCAGACACGTGGAGAACATGCAAACTCCACACAGAAAACCCGGGACCTTCTAGCTGTATCACTGTGCCACTGGCCAGGGCTGGGATTGAACCACTGAACATTGCATTGAAGGAATAACTCTTGACCACTGAGCCACTTCCCCCCATTGCCATTATTGTAAATGGTTTCTATTTATACAAATCTTTTCCACCTACATCAGGCACTCAAAATACTTTACATCAAGGAACCACTTATCCATTCACTCCCTCATTCATACACCAATATACGCAGACACTGGAGGCAAGGTGGGTGAAGCATCTTGCCCAAGGACACACCCACAGCGAGCACCTGCAGGAGCTGGGATTCGGTCATAGGACGACAGCTCTACCTCCTAAGCCCAGGGCCGGATTTAAGTAAAATGGGCCCCGTGGCTAAAGTTTTTTCAGGGCCCCCCATATACTGTATGTCTGTCGGATTTCTCTCTCTCTACAATGAATTTTTTATTTATTTGAACATGCAGAAGTAACTTCTTAGACATAGTACTATTTTTAAAAATGACAAATTATTATTTTAATGGTGCATTTTGGGGCATTCTCATGCATTTTAACAGACCAATAGGTACATATTTTTTCCCAGTTTCAACTGGAGTCAGACCTTGTTTAGAACTAGTTTAGATTTGGTTTAGTCTTGGTTTAGACCTGGTTTAGACCTGGTTTAGTCTCAGGTACAAAGTCATCTGATAAAGCCTTACATGTGAGGGAGTCTGCAAAGAGAGAGGGAAGTCTCTCCTTTTCTCCTTATGCCCATGGGCCCTTCAACCTGCTGGGCCCCTGGGCTTAGCCCCTGTAAGCCCCTGCATAAATCCGGCCTTGCCTAAGCCACTGTATTTAGGTAATACTGTATTTAGTTATTAGTTGTATTACTACTACGCGGCACTGTATTTTCACTTACAGTTAAGTGCAAATGCTTTGACAATTAATATATTTACTCCAGCCTGTAAAAAAACCCATCTCATCCATCAACAATCTATAAATATCTAGATCCCCTAATTTAACCCCAAATATTGCTGCTATGTGAGTTAATACTTACTTACTTACACTTACTTATGGTTAAACATTTTTTGATCAGTTAAACAACTTCTTTGCCATTCAGAAAGGAAGTGGAATAAAGTTCTCTCAAAGTCATGTACTGTATCTCTTTATGTAGAGCTATAAAAACAAGACAGTAAAAACGCATAATCGGTACTTTCTCTATAGCAACACTTACGCTTTCTTGGGCAGACTTCAGGTTTCAAGGTTTCTGAGAGAAAAATGCTAATGTTGAATTATGGATAAGCTCTGAAAATAGCTCACTTGGAAGCACTTCCTGAAATATTTAAATATTCACTCCACTGGCTGCTGTTGATGCTCTCGAATGTGTTTTTTTCTTGTTAACCTGCTGCAAGTTTGCCCACTCTTCAGGCCAGCTCATTATCAAATATACATCGTAGAGGGAGGCCCATATAGGAACTGATATTCTTTCTGATATGTCTGTGAGTCATCACAATAGCGCAGTAAAGGTGTTGATAGTATTTACTGTTTTTGGTTTATAAGTGTGCTTTTAAGACACTTCACCCACCTTCCCTCCAGTGTCTGACATTGGTGTAGGAACGAGAGTGTGAATGGGTGAGTGGTTCCTTGTAAAGCGCTGTGAGTGCCTAATGAAGGTAGAACAGCCTATATACATGTGACCATTTATTTGGAATTGTTAGTTTTATTTGACTTAATCAAAAGTGTCATTTGGATTAGATTTGTAACTTTTGTTACTATGGAACATGCCTGGACTGGGAAAGGAACAAACATTTATCTTGTACAGTAAGGAGTGAACAGTGGCGCAGCCTGTAGTCAAATGGTGGATACTGCCAAGCAAACAAATTGCCGAGAGTCTCTCCCTGCTCTTCATTCCCCTTTCACCCGGGGCTGTCCTGTCCGCGAGCCAAAAATCCTATAGTTACCGCTCCTTAGCGCATCTATAGCTCGATGGTTTGGGTTTTTTATCTGTCACGGGACTCCCATCATTTCATGAGAGTGTATTTGTGATTGTAGACTTCACCGTTCTAGTTACTGTTAGCGGGAAAACTTGTCAACTCGTGACTCAGGGCAACCTGTTGGGTGCAGTGGGCAACCACAGTGCAGCACTCGGGGTCCCATCTCCAGATCATCAGCCAGAATCTTTGTCAGGAATACTTAGCTGGAGGTTTTTTACTTGTGTGCATGTCTTGGGTTGATGGGGAATGTACCAGGAAGGAATCCGCCCAAACACGGGGAGAACAAGTCAAATAGAAAGGCTCAACGGGAAGCAAACTCATGACCTTCTTGACAAAAAAACAAATACTGTTAATGTGATGATAATTATAATCTCAGATGGAGGGCAGGGGCCAATACAACTCTATGGGAGAAATACAGTTTTTGTTAGAAATTTCAAAAATATTTGGTAGTGATTGGATTCACAAATCCTCCATATTGTTTTCATGGCAGAAAGACCTTTCTACTGTCATGTTTTTGAGTATTCTCACCACTTTTGGATACATATATGAGAAAATAATTGGACCTTAGTTGACACGTGCTGACGGACAATACAGTGACCTTTCAGACAGTTTTGGTTTCATGTTATTACCTGAGGAATAACATGTTTTCCTTTCTTTAACCACACTAATAGTCCTGAACGCTAAGAACACCGTACTTTGTTGCACTACAAAGCTGAACAGGTGTACAGTGGTGAAATATAACATGAAAAATATTACAAGAAGGCTATTGACTTATGCGCTTGAGTATGAACGCTGTGTCTATTTTTTTTTTTTTCTGGCGTGATTTTTATGTGTTGATACAGCTGTGCCAATTTGAGATGCGGTTAATTTTTAGCCACTGTGTCAAAGTGGGCAGGGCTCGGAGCGGAGCATCTGCGGCCTCTCTCACGCCCGCTCAGGTCAAGGCATCACGGCTTAGTCCTGTAATGAGCTCATTTTCAGATTTCGCGGCGCGGTTTGGATAAACATTGCAAGATTTCGGACATTGTCTTTAATAAAACATGAGTATAGGTACAACATTTGGAAAACTCTTGATAGCGCTGCACATAATTGATACAGGAATACATGATTGAATACGCCAAATGGGTATTGAGTCTATAATGCTCTCAGACCTTCCCTGTTTAAAGTTTGATGAGGAGACAATCTTGTTCTGACCAAGCCCAGTGTCTGCGCTCCTTCTGTTGCCCTGAGTCTGTTTGTGGTCGGGGAAAGTGAAGGCAGTATATCATTAACATTGTCCTCTTTACATCAATTACTGCTCTCAAAGTGACCGTGTTTCTATGGGCTGGTTGTTTAAATGTTGTTTTTTAATATATACATTTGCAAACATACCTGGAGTTGTGTGTCAACCCACTCGCGCTTCTTTGAATAATCTTTCGCTCTTCTCCAGTGGCTATTCTTAGCATCGCAGCGACAGAAAAAGCTCCTCCTGTTCCCGAACAGAAATGCTTTCCTACCCTCTCCATCTCTAGCTAAGCATTAGACACAATAGACAAATGTTTTGCTTAAACATAGTGAAAACAATTATATTTAAGATTTTGTTTAAAAAAAAAAAAAGTACCCAGTTTTCTTTAGTTTGACCATTTTGTGATGTTACAGTTTCACTTCCTTATTGGACACTGACAGGAAGTTACATAGATGGAGGCAAAAAAATTAACTGTTGCCGTGCCAACCATGTTACATCAATGGGAAAATGAGTCAAACTGTACCTATGTCACTTCCTGTCAGTAGCTTAAAAATTCAAATAAAAAGAACTTTTCTGCCCAACATTTCCTCATCAACATTGCTGCTTCACTGAAATAAAATTATAATTATTACTTCGAACAGATGTTGTCCATCTAAATAAGTCGTGTTTTCAAAAGTATTAAAACATGTCATATGCACTTTAATCCTTTCACCATAAAGTAAAAACACTTGCCATAGTCCACCACAATAAAATAAAAACACGTTTATTTGTTTCTTTTTTTCTAGGGTGAAAACTGGGTTTGTTTAAGCTGTTTTATATCAATAGTGCATTTTCTCACCAACAAAGTGTAAGATAATGATAAACATGTTATTTTGGCATCACTCGTTCAAAAGAGGACTTTTTTCTATATCATCAGATTACCTCGGACATTTCCTTTTGTTCTCTCAGTTCCATGTTTTCTCGGGTTTTGTCGGAGCACCTGATTGTTTTATAACTTTATCTGGACCGACTGATGCACTCACCCCTATATCCTGCTTTGTAACGATAAAGATAATATAAAATACTAATTCCTCTTATTCCTCCAATTTTAATACATAAACATTGAATTAAAACAATTATAATCTACATAAGTAATCAAGAGCATTGTTCAGGCAGGGTACTGTACATAAGACTGTCCACACGAAAAGTCTTCTGTGCCTTATTCCAAACATTTACTTCTTACGGGATGGTACTGAGAATGTTAGGGTTTTTTATAATGAGTATGTGTATGTAATTCTGTAACTGTATCTTTTGCTGCCTCTTGGCCAGGACTCCCTTGAAAAAGAGGTTTTTAATCTCAATGGGACTTTCCTGGTTAAATAAAGGTTAAATAAAAAAAAAAAGTGATTGACCCCTGCCCTGTTCGACATATTCCCCCCATATTATTCTTATCCTGTAAGATGCAAATTCGCCGACACACACCGCTTTATTCCCAAAGTGTAAAAAGGAGATACAGTACAGGCCTTTGTAGAGAAGGGGAGAGAGCGGAGAGGCGTGGGCTGCCGGGGATTAGAGGTTGCCTGTATAATTACTCCTGCATCTCAAGTCATGGCTTAAACACAACAGGCTACCCGAGGCCAGGCGCTCTGAGCACGATTACTGTGTTTATATCGCACGGTTTTAGGACGAGGAGAAAAAGATGCCGTCAATGATAAAGCCATGGATAATAACGTATCGCAATGGAGTGTGGATGAAAAAAAAGAAAAAAAAAGGCTTTAAATGCTGCTGAGAGAGAAGATATGTTACTTTGAGAAGGTGAGGCCAGAAAGGTGCTTTGCCTCATGGGTAAAAATCTCCCAACATCAATAAAACGATCATCTAGGCATCAGTGGAGTCTACTATATAGGCTCAGGCTGATAAGGAACAGTAGCTCTTGATAGTGGGGCTATATGGGGATAAAGGGGCACACTTCACTGTTTATTATGTGGCCAGTAATGTGTTGTTTGTTATGTTATTGTTTGGTGTTTTACAGAGTCATGTAATTCACCTATTGTTCAGTGATTTGAATATTGATTTACAATCACATTGCTTTTGCAATACATGGCTTACTTAGCCTGGCCCAACCAACTACTTGCTTTTCCAACACCAAGATGTATAAGTTATGTGAGTTCTGTTTGCCATGACCAGTGTTGGGCAAGCTACTTTCAAACTGTAATATATTCTTTATTATACCATAGTCTGGGTGAATACTCGATTCTGATTGGCTGGAAGGTGTCCGTTAAAAAAATAATGTACACCTAGTCCGGCAATAGTTAAATCACGTTCTATATCACTCCACTGCAGCTGTTTCCATAGTAACGATAAACAATTGAGCTGGAACTAGCTTCAGGTAAAACAGATTAAAAAGTGAAATAACTCCTGCCCTGGACTTACAAACATAAGCAAACAGGCCCCAATGAACAGTTTCAGTTCACGGGACCATGGTATAAGCAGGATAATGCACTCCATTATCAGAAATAACTGGACTCCGCGGAAGCAATCATCCTCCGCTTCATGTCGGACGGTTCACGCCTCCGTGTTATCCAGTTATTTCTGATAATGGACACCTCGTCGTGTATTATCCCTTACTCAGCAGCTTTAAAATGTAATATGTCTGTATTACATGCTAATGTTTCAAAATGTAACTGAGTTACACTACTTTGAGTTACTTTGAGCTACATTTGCCAAATAAACTGAAACTTGTAATAATGCCAAAAGTGCAGTCAAAGATTTCCTTTTCCTTCGTTATCCACATTCTCTCGTATTTTGTTTTAATGACGTTAGCTACACACAACTGCAGATCTTACACACCAGTGTCCGACTTGATTTGGTCCTGCATTATATCTGGGGGGAAGTTTGGCAGTTTTTTGTTTGCGTTTCAATACAGCACTTGTAACTTGATTTACTTAAATTGTAATGACTATATTACTGTTATATTCATCAGTTACTGGAAAAAGCAATATATTTCTGTAACTCGTCACTTTTGTAATGCATAACACCGGCCGTGACTGAGAAGCAGATTAATCAATTAGAGAAATGTATGGTCCTTCCGTATCAAAGCAAACATGGCGACTTACAAGAGTATGAAGAAATGCAAAATAGCTGAAGAAAAATGACACGGAGAACTTAGAAACGGCACAGACTGCTGCAGAAGCACTAAACACTGTCAATCCGAGGCGAGGGAAGTTGTAAAGTTAGTCTTAAATGTTATGGGAGTTTTGAGAGACTCTTGACCCGTTACAAATACGCATCCTTGATTGAATTGACAATAAAGAAAGACATTATTTGCTGTAAGGCGTTTTTGATGCTCCCTTCGCCACTTTAGACCCGCACAAAATGTAGAAATGTAGCTTGTATTTGAATCATTTTTATTGAAAGACAATATATTTTTCAAAGCTAATTTAATGCAACTACAGTGTACAGTGTTATATTCAAGTAAAGTACCCACTGGTGGAAGTGTTTTTTCATTGCTTTGCCGCCATGCCTTTGCAAAGCCATTATGCAACACAAAGAAATGGCCTATAGGACTGTGCCCGCTGAGCCACATTGCTGTCTATCATCAACAGTGGATCTTTGAGACTCTGACAGCTGTGATCCCAGTCCCTTCTCAGCGCAAAGGATTGAGCAGATTGTTTGAGAAAGTGCGGCCGCCTATAGAAGACACACAGGCCCATCTGCAGCGGGCGTTATCTGTGTCTGCGGTGTGGGACTGCTTTAGAGCCTTTTGAGTGAGGAGGAATTTCACAACACGATCACGGCTAGAAACAACATGGCTGACGGAAACAGATATGCATCACTTCTTATGCTGTATTTAGCTTTAGTGTTAGACCAAGCCATTTTCATTCACAGTTCACTCCTGCTATGATATGGTGATCTCACTGCTTCTACTGAAATGTATTGGGATTGGCCATGGCTTAACGTACTCCTGACCAGCAGAAGATACTGGTTTTGGATGTTTTCCGTGTGTCTTGGTGCTCCATTTTTTCGCCCCGCCACCCAAAATATACACAGTAGGCTAAAAGGTAAAGCAATCCTGACCAAAGCGCTGAAGATCTGAGTCAAGTCAAATCTAGAGGAAAACGTTCCCTGCAGAGACGATAAAATGTCAAAAAAGAGGATTAAAAGAAAAAAGCGATCTTCCTAAAGTAGCCAGTGGTTTTTGTGTGTCCTTGGGTCTCTGTGGGTCAGCCCCAGGGCACATGTGAAAGCTTGTACCAGTGCTGAGTACAGTTGTGCTCAAAAGTTTACACACCCTGACAGAATTTGTTTGATTGAGTTTTTATTTCGAGCTACACACAAGGCACAAAAGCCAAAATATATATATATAATAAAAGAAAAAATAATTAACATTCTGGCTCGAAAAGGAGTGGGAAGAAGACAAGCTTATTGACTCCCACCCCTGTTCATATACTTAAATAACAATATATAACAATAACACTGTTTAGTTCTTATCTTACAAAACGATTAACAATTGAGTTGGTTACATATTAACAGATGCAACAATGCATTATATTAGGTCAGCATTCACAGTATCTTACACGTTATAACAAGTGTATAATTTTGCAAAGAATTAAGACAACACAACAAGTTGTTTTTTCCACTCATAGTTAGTGGTTGTGTGAAGCCATGTATGGTAAAAAAAACAGAGTTGCTCTTTTTAAATCATAATGAAAAAAGAAAGTTTACATACCCCAGTTCTGTGTATGGCCCCCTTTAACATCAATGACAGCTTGGAGTCTTGTGTTGTAGCTGTGGAGAAGGTTCTGTATATAATCTAATGCTAAAGCGGCCCATTCCTCTTAAACCTATGATCAGGGTCATTTTTGGTGCTTTCTTTTCTCATTATGATTTAAAAATTGCAAAATCATTTTTTTCCCCACAAATGGCTTCACACAACCACTAACTATCAGAGATTTTTTTGTGTGTGTTTTTTTGAGCATCGTTTGAGCACATCTGTATGTATAGGACAAGTGAGTAAAGCATTGTAAAGAGAAACAGTGCATTGTTATTATCATTATTAACTAAGCTAATAAAAAACAACAACACTTTGAATGTGAACCTGATCACCGGAAATAGACTACTAATGTTTTTTTATTTTAGTTCAAGGTTGTTCTATCCTATGCCTCTAATTTCCACTATGCTATAATTATACATCTCTAAATGTGATTGCTCGGAGGAATGTGATGAGGATTTGACTCCAGCATCAACTCGGGCATGTTCATTCTGCGTCTCCAATTCACAACGACCTAGTCCTCTTGAAACCTTTTCTACAATTAACTCCGACATGACTTGACGACTGTGTTTTGCGCACTAATGTCAGTAATTACGTGGTGACTCTATTCTCCCTCCCCCTTCACCCCCTCGCTCGTCTACCCTGATGAGGCCGTGTGTTTTAAGTCAGTGTCATATTGTCTGCTCCTCTCCCTCTTCTCCCTCTTCACACGTGTAATTATTTATAGACAGTCTCAGGATGTATCGGCTTCTGGTCTGTGGCCCACGCTCACTTCCGGCTTGGCTCTCTTTGGTGCTCCCGCCTGAAGACATCTGTTTGTATATCCAAGGCTTTTTGCTCAGAGAAAGGAATCATTATATACATACGTTTTTTTCTTTTTCTGTCTGTGTCAAGAGTGGGACTGAATGATATTATATTCTTTTAATTTGTCATTTTTGATTTGATTTTGAAGCTGATAAGTGTAAACAAAAATCTATACGTTCTTCAGTAGTGTATAACTGAAGTCGTGGAAAATAACATAAATAACGTTGACAGCGTTGAGGATATTTTGCTTCTCGCTAAATAGTGTAAGGAGAGAGTTAAATTTCAAGAAATCTGATATTTTATTTTCTGAAGATATTTACTCTCTTTTTTAAATCTTATTTGACTTGAAATAAAACTGTTGTAGTTGTTTTATCTTAACCTAAGTGTAAATATCTTGCCCCATCGACAGATTTATTGAAATTAGACCCTCAAATCAAGGACAAATTGATACATTTATATACGTACATGATTTGATTTTTAAAATAGACACTATTTATGTTGAAAATAACAAATTAGTAGCACCAATCTTCAATTTTCAGCTGTAACCAATTTCAAAAACATGCAACAGACGACATATTACTTATTTAGTGATTTATTTATTTTTAATTAAAATGGGGCAGTTCATATTAATTAACACAAGTCCTTCGAGTCCATCCATCCATCCATTTTCTTCCACTTGTCCGTTGCCGGGTCGTGGGGGCAGCTGTTGGAGCTGCCCAAATCACATTGCACCAGCCCCTATGGCTCCTCCTGCAGGTGGTGGGTCCACAGAAGGACGGCCTCATGGTTCTAACCGGGCCTGTTGGTCTCTCATAAGGAGCTTCTGAACCGCTCTTTGTCTGACCCGTCACCTAGGACCTGTTAGCCATGGGAGACCATACCAGGGGCACGAAGCCCCCGACAACAGAGCTCCCAGGATCATTTGGGTGCTCAAACCCCTCCACCACGTGAAGGTGGCGGTTCCAGGAGGGGTCCTTCGAGTCCACATGTAAATATGTTTGCCACAATGGTATTTTTCATCTGTAGTCCCAGGGCAGGTTGGTGTTTAGAGACATGAAAGACCACACAACAACGACAACAGATATGAAATAGTTAGTAAAAACTTCATTAGAAAAGTTGATACTGTTGCTATTTGCTCACCTTTTCTGGATCATTTAATTTTCAATCAATCAATCTATTATAATCAGTTTGTTTTTGTAAAACCCAATATCACATTCGCCTCAAGGCCTTTTCAGATGTTGTATTAAAAGCTATATTTTATATGTCAGCTCTGTCCCATGGTGAATTTATATTTGTCCTCCTGTTTCTCCTTCACAAGTTGGTCTTTATTTAGTGCCTGTGTATTCGCTGGGACTATTGATCTGTTGTCGTTGCTCGTAGCTGCTGCAACAAAAAGCCCCATATGTTTTACACACCTGCTCCGAGGATTTGCATGAACTACGAGGTCACGGGAAAAGTCACAGCGGCTCTACGGTGAAAAGGGTGAAGCTGGGATTATCTCAGGCTAATTACTGCAAAGAAAACAATGTGCAGCGCGTTTACAGGGGCATGAGTGGTCTGGAGTTTTTTATTTAGCTTTGCAATCCGAAAGTTAGTGGTAGAGCATGCTTTGTTTTACAGCAGAATACAATGGTGTAACATAAAGTGTTGAATAATGTCTGTATGTGGTCATAGTTGATGTGTTGTTGTCTAACACTTTTGCAGGAGGTGGTTGAAAGTTTCATAGGACACATTTTTACTGTGTTGCAATAACTGTAACATAAAATAATGCAGTGTGAAACCATTTTTAAAGTTTCCTGAAGGTGCCAGCAGTGATCAGCTGATGAGACAGGAATAGGTTTACCCCGTACGCCTCAAGGCATCAGAGTATTCATAGACGTGCAATTAACAACTCCACACAAGTGACAGAGACTGAGAGAACGAGAGAGTCTCTTGCTGCGCAGACAAACCCCGTGCGGGTTTTACTTTTGGGATTTCTATGTTTGTCGTTGTTTGTTTGGACAAGCCTAAAGCTGGGTTAACCCCATCTGGCTTGTTAGTCCCTGTTGACTTTTGGTGCCAACTTAGAATGAGAGATGGGACACTGATTCATCATCCCCTCTGGCCAGTGTGGACAGTAGGCTTAACGTGCGAGTCTAAAAGCAACAGTACTGACTTCTTATAGTAGCTCCTTCTTTGTAACCACCTGCATTTTCTAGTTTTAAGTTTGATACTGGCTATTTTAAGCACTGAAATATTCAATAACAGTGTTGAATATAAGGATTAGATTTCAAACTAAAATCATGGGAAATTTGTTTGTTTTTAAATCAAATTCTGTCACAACAAAACTTAACTGCTGGACGAAACAGGGTTAAAATGTTACAATGAAGTCATGATCAAATTTGAACTGCATTTTTAAGTTACCATGGGCCTGATCTTCCGCCTGGCGCAACAACAGCATTGCTCAAGACGATGTTGGAATCTTGCATAAAAACAAAGGTGCGCCAGTGCTGGTAGCCTGAGGGGATCGCTTAGAGAAAAAAAAGGGGTCGGCTGTGCTACAAACAGTGCAGACTACGACAAACTCTTGTTGCTTTCCCTTCTCTCTTGTTCTCTCAACAGCTTCGCGCATCTTAAGCTGCCGCTGGACCAACTACAGACTATTTCTCCCACTGTGCATTAAAGCAGTACTAAGTAACTCTTGCCCCTAGAGGCCATAAGCGCAACTGCAGGTGTCTTAGCAAGTTACGATTTTTTTACTTATTAAATGTCTTGGAGAGTAAATACTACGCTGACAGAAAAGGTGAAGGGAGAGAGGGGTGTTGTACATCCAGTTATACAATGGGAATCTTTTTTTTTTCACTCAAACTTGGCTGTAAATACTGTTTAAAGTGGTGCTAGCCCACAGTTAGCTTTGCCCGTTAGCCTGTTAGCGTCTTCTTCGTGATTACATTAGTGTGTATTGGTTGCTCTGCCCCGGTGGCAGTCAAGTTGCAAGCATGGTTTTCTGGCCAGAGACACCAGGGGAGATGAAAGACCCTCCAATCATCCCATTAACACTTGTATTACCCCCAGAGGGACTACGAAAAGGATTTATTAAGGTAAACACGTTACTTAGTACTGCTTTAAATACTGTCCATGTCTTGTTTATGTCATCCTGCTCTAGCGCCTCAGCATTAAAGAGCGCAGGGTAAACTCCACGCCACAGAAACATGATCAAAACACCAGCATGTGCGCCCCCCCCCCACCACCCACAGTCTAGTAACGTTTGTAGGAGGTAAAGCTTGGGAAGGGACCACTGTTGCGCATAACATCACCATGGGAGTCTGTCCAGCCCACAAAAGCTGCGATTCCACATAACACGCTTGTATCCTGTATGCCTCGGTCTATGTACTCGCCTTGTCACGTATCTATTCTACTCAGTACACGCTAGGGTTTCCACTAGCACAAGGCTCGCAGTTGTTGTGGACGTCACTCCCACAGATGCGCACATTGTGGAGAAATGCTGCTTTTTGGTGGGGTTTAAGGAATTTTCAGAGGTGCCAAGGCAAATACTAGAGGAAAGAATTAGCTAAAATATAACTATGAAGGTAAGCAATGTGCTAATGTTATGATAACACCAGCTAAAATTGAGCCAGCGGCTAAATGCTATCAAGGGCAAAATCACCTTTTTCAACAGTGGTATGAAATTTTAAATTCGTTGGACCTGCATGTTAATAGTGAGGGCTGTCCTCTCTTTTTCCAATCAGACGCCAGGAGTTTGTTCACATCACGTTAGGCTACCAGTTCAGCACGCTTTGGCCATGGCTTGAGGTTGGTCCCAAAACTTGTGCCTGGTCAGACCGGTTTGGCTCTGGCCTCGGCAGTGGAGACACTCGCCCACCAGGATAGGCACTGGGCTGGGTAGGGCCTGCCAGTGGAAACACCCCATTATTGCGCCAGGTATGAAGCTCAAGATTTCACAGAGCGCCCCACCCCATTAGGGCAAAAGTCGAGTCTATAGGCTGCATTTAGAAACACAAGATCAGACCCCATGTGTTTTTCTTAGACTGTGTTAGCAAATAAAATGTGAATCTGATGAAAGATGGCAGAGCTGATTTTGCGAGATATTGTGCAGCCCTAGACTTTGCCATGACTGATCTGTTCAGCGCTTTATAATATTTCTTAAATGATGGAGTCACAATGGCACAGTGGTCTTCTCTCTGTAAGTCCCTGAGTTTCATTCCTATAGATCTCAAGGGCATTGGCATTTCTCCTTGATCTGGGTGATGATCAGTACTCCCAATTTATCATCCAATTTATACCATCAATCTAAAACATGCTGACGGGTTAATCCAGCAGACTCCTAACAAGTTGTTGTTGGGTTTTTTGGCCCTTAGCTGTTATGTGACTGGACAGCACAGGGTGCAAAGAGGGTGAAGAGTAGGGAGAGACATTCAACAAATTGTCAGAGACTTGTCGGACTTAAAACACACAAGACAAATTCCGCTAAACAACATTAGCTTGGGATCAATGTTATATTTTTCATTATCGCTTGGAAATTGTGAAATTGAGTGAGGAGAGTGTGTCTGTTTTTGGTAAAACGTTTGGACCTAACAGCTGAGGTCCAGGCTGGTGACTGACCCCTGGTGGTGGCCCGTGGGGACGCAGTGGGCTCAGGCATGTAATCGATAAGTGCACAGTTGAGTGAACACGGCCATTCTCTCTTCTGACCAGGAATTAGGCGTTTTTATTCAGTCTTCATTGTACACTTGATTCAGTACAGATTTATTTATATTGGGGAGAGCCTGTTGTTATTTAGTTTGATGGTATAATGCAAGTCACAATCATATAAAACAAAAAGTGAAATAAAGTAATAAAGAAAATATTGGTTTTACTTTTTACCACTGTTTGCTTGTTTTATTAATCTTATGTTGTTGGCTCAATGTTATGTTCAAATGTTCATAATATGTATAGGTATATAGGCTAATATAGGTATATAGGCGTTAACTGTTCTGGTTAAACTGAGTATACGCTTTCCTATTGTTTACAAAGACATCCTGCTTTTGAACAAAATGCTATGAGTCTAAACTGTCACTTTTAGCTTAGGTTTAGGCTCATTTCAATTTTGGTTTAGATTAACCCAAAATGTCCAACTGAGATTAGGAATCTAATTTCCAGGAGTGTCCTGGCCCCAGAAGGGAATTTATTGTACATATTGTTAGTGGTAGAGGAAACCGGAGCAAACATGCAAACTCCACACTGAAAGGTCAGGCCAGGGATTGAACGTGGGACCTTCATGCTGCTGGGCAAGAGATCTAACCACTGCGCCACCGTGTCACCCAATCATGCTAAAAAGATTGTACTTGTATAGACAAATATGTTCAGAGGCAGTATATTGCTAAAAACAACCATGTTAAATTAGATAAATTATTTTAAATGGTTTGAATTAAGAGATTTTTTCTTGAATTTGAGTGTCTTTAGATTAACTGTTTATGGAACAAAATGATACATCTTAAAATAGGACAGCAATAAGAACAAAATTAAAGACCATTGAGAAAAAAAATATACATTTGCAATCTTATTTCAACACAAGGGCAGACAGCTTGATTATTTTAATACCTGAAATGTGAAGTAATTTCCCCTCATTTCTTAGATTGTCTTTTCCCCCACACTGAGCTTGTTCCTCTCAGTACTTACATGTTAAAACAGCACCGGCGTAGATCTCCTCTCTGCTCCGTCTGGCTCCTGTTTGACAGCAGCAGAGCGGGAACAGCTGGTGCCTCGACTCCCGCTCACGCTCGGAGCCTGACGCCACTGGGTTTCCATGACGACGGACCGCTCGGACAGCTGTTCCCGTAGTTTCTTCGTGATGATGGATGATAGACAGCCCTGAGGGGTCAAGGGGCATCGGAGTGACGTAGCTGTTGCGCCAATGTCATGTTTTACTTAGCAATGTTTGTGCAAGAGAATGTTTGCTGGACGACAAATGGTACAAGTTGTGTAAACAATAACATAGAGTGTTCTCTTAATCCTTTTGGGAGCTGAAGAGTCCCAACTTCCTTTTTAATAGGGAGTTCTCTCTTTGATTAAAGTTTCTCTTACAAATATTATTACTGTATTATGTAGGAAGAATGCAGTGATGTGCTGGAATGTGTTGGTGAAGGGTCACACTCCACTTTACAGTTGTAAAATGTATCAAAATGTATGCATGCAAATATAAGGATATTTTCAGAAGAGTTTTAAGGTCCGTACTACACACCTAACCAATCGAATCATGTTACTACGGAAACTCTGAGCTGCCAGTGTGACTGAAACATTTTTGACTGCGCTTCCTCGTTCAGACGTAATACCAAGTCGTTAGTTGCCAACTCGTTCTACATTTTACATTTTAACATGTTGCCAAATCGTTTGAACGACTTCTTAGAGTGTAGGCTAAATGCTAAAAAAGTGACCTTTTCCGCCTAATAATACCACAGGGTATGGGCCCAACAATACACGTTTCCTGTGACAACATGCTACGAAAAGGCTCATCGACGTGAAAGTAAAGCAAGTGAAGCGTATTCATTAATTGATATTGTTGTTATTTATTTCGAACAATTCTCATCATTCATTCTAACGACTTTAGCAACACGTGAAAACGACTTTAGCAACACGTTAAAATGACTTTAGCAACACGTTAAAACGAGTTGTCATCTACATTAGGACGAGTTGGCAATACGTTCTAATGACTTGGTATTAGGTTCGAATAAAAAAGCACAGTCAAAAATGTCAGTCTCACTGGCAGCAGTGAGTTGCCGCTTCTATTTCTTCTCTTGCATGTGTTCACTTCAGCAGGAGCCACGGCTGCTGCGTGATGCAGAAAAAAAAACCTATGTCCTCAGTGTCCATCTGAGGGAGGGACAGTTCCTACAGTATTCATTTTGGTTTAAGTTTGAGAAGCCAACATTTGGAAATGACTTGATCATGTACAGAAAAGGGATCATGTAGTACCTTACCTTATTTCATTTATTCATTTATTTGAATGGGACAGTGCATATTAATGAACAGACAACTAGTGCTGTAAATATGCCAGATTTAGCTCAAGGCTAATTTCCATCCGCAGTCCCATGAGGTAAGATGTTAGGCCTAAAGCAGAGGATGCCATACTTTTTTCCCTTTGAAGGCCACATTGGACACATATTCGCAGACAAAGGGAAACATCAAATCCAAACATAATTTATGATTTCATACCTTTATGACAAGGCAACTTTATTTATATCGTGCATTTCGTACTCAAGGCAACTACATTTTTGGTCAGTCTCCTAAGCACACTACGGACCAAATATAGTCCAGAATTTGGGCACCAATGGCCTGGAAGAAGACCCAAAAGAAGACAGTATTCAGTTTGCACATGGACATGACACTGCTAGTATGAGACAGGATGCAGAGGATGGTGAATGGTGATTCATAAAAGCAGACGGGCGACGGAGTAAGAGAAGAAAGTGATGAGCCCATACTGTAATAATGTGAATCCACTATTACACAATATCAGTCTGTCATGAAAACAATCGCTGCAAGAATAACCAGTGACTAAGACCGGGTTTGGCATCTTTTAAAACAGTGTGAAATTATGAATCAAGTAGCGCTCGTCCTCTCATTGGTCCAAATGTGTCCCGTTTTGGTCAGTCACACGCCACCTCCCTGTTCCCAGCGCGGTGTGGGACCAGTCTGTGCTGCTTGCTCACGATGGAAATATACTGGACAAATAACGGCACGATATACTTAACTCCAAACATATATTGAAACAACTTGTGAATGTACCTTTTCTTTTTAAGAGCAGCAATAGGGATGACATAGTCTACTCTGCGGATGTTTTAAGTATTCCAGTTTCGGTCATGGTAGAGCATAGGCATCTTTTTGGTTATCCTCCGCATCGAAGGCTGCTGACGCTGGACCAGGAATTTTCTTTAATACATGGTTCTGATGCTGACGCTGAGTTCTGTGGACTGGGGACAATGTCGGACTTCAGCAGGCCCAGGTGAAGTCTTTGGTTATACATTATTGCCATTTATTGTTCTTTGTTTAGCTTAAAATGCATTGCAGGAACATCATTGGAAAAAGCGCACTGCACTACAGTAGTGTGTTCGTAGATGAGGAAGACGATGCAGAAAACAATTGAGTGTTAAGCATTTTCACATGTTATGTCAGTGAAGCTGTTTTAGGAGTGAAGATTGACTGAACATGGCTGCAAACAGCTGACAAAGAAATGGACCAATGCAGTGCTACAATCCGAGCTCTGACCAGTGCACTGCATACTGTCATTGCGTCCTTGGGCAAGACTTCACCCAGCTTGCCTTTGAGTGAGTGAGTGAGTGAGTGAGTGGGTGGGTGAGTGAGTGAGTGAGTGAGTGAGTGAGTGAGTGAGTGAGTGAGTGAGTGAGTGAGTGAGTGAGTGAGTGAGTGAGTGAGTGGCTGTCATGCCTTTGTCGCTCTACCTCAGAGAAGCTGTGGCCATAGAGGATGGTGATTGAATGCTGGAAAGATAAAGCAATTTTAAGTGTTTAAGATTTATTTCATGTACAATGTCATACGGAGGTGTAATAATGGCTTGGTGGCCTATTCCAGTAGTTGACATGATTCTGTCTTGCGTATTGAGCCTTGAGCCTTAAATTTATATTTTGAATACCCCACTATGATCTGCCGATTTTAAGAAAGGGTTTAACTTAACTCAGATGTGTGTTTAGTATCCTAAATAAACATGAACATACTCTCAAATCCACACATTTACTGCATAATATTGATCAAATGAACGTTACTTTGACAATAATATTAAAAGGTTTGATGAGGTTTGGTGGATTTGTTTACTTTGAGAGTCCAAAATGGTCCTGAAGAAAGCAGCTTTTTAAAGGTAAACAAAATGCTAGCTTTTCAGCTAAACCCATTTGAGACCTACACATTTCTTCTTCTGAGACACTGAAGAGGCACCAAGAGCCCCCACAGCTGCAGCACAGTGGAGGCGTCACAAGAAGATCTACAGAAAACAAGGAAGGCACAAACGAGGAGATGGTGAAAGACTGTTGCGGAGCGGAGGGAGCTGCAGGAGGAAGAGAAAGGAGGAGGTGGAGCTGACCAGCGCAGGACACCACGCTCTGAAAAAGGGACAAACCCAGGAGGCGGTGCACCGTTTCAGAGGATCAGAGGAGACAGCGAGAGAGGGCAGCCAGCCAGGTTTCTTCCGAGTGCTACAGACAGTTTCCCCGACCTCCAAGGTCATGCGGGTCAGGTTGACTCACAGTTGCAGCGCGGCTCATTAATTGTCTGCAAGAGTAAATACAACACTAAGAAAAGACAAAGGGAGAGAGGGATATTGTAAATTGTGCCACAGCCCAATTACACAATGGAGATATTTTTCCCCCCGCTCAAACTTGGCTGTAAATACTGCAAAGGTGGCGCTAGCTTTGCCCGTTAGCCTGTTAGCTTCTTCAAAGGTGATTTGGTAGACAACTGAGAGCAGTGAGGAGTTTTGCATTAGTGTGTATTGGGGCTGCCGGGTCGGAGGCAGGGAAAGTTGCAAGTGTGGTTTTCTGGCCAGAGACACCAGACTAGGGTTGGGACGATGGACGATATCATCATCCATCGTGATGGATGAGCAACATCACGATGGAGAGCCACCATCGTGATGCCACGCCCCCTCCTGTCAGAAACACGCACTGATCTTCTGTGGGCCTTGTAAACCTACAACATTTGCTGGGATTGCACTGTAAATTAAATCTCGAATATAACTAATATGTACGCTAGTTTAAGTAGCCTGCCAGAAGCCCGAAGACATGATGTGTTAGCCGTAATGATTAAAATAAAGACGCAGCGCTGCTCTATTTCTGACGCGCGGGGCTCTCTCTCTCTCTCTCTAAAAGCAGCTATTGTTTAACACCGCGTGGTTTCGCGTTGCTTTTCGTACGGAAACTAAACAGTTTTAAAACGCCGCGATAGATCTCACATCGAAGCTGAGAGCACATGGGTTTGGATGTTCTCACGAAGGACGGAGAGAGGAGAGAAAGAGGCGGTGCAGGAGGTACGAGTCTCCGAGCACATGGACCGGGCGGCGTGTGGAGCAGCTTCAATAACGTAGGCTACGATGCAAACTTCTAAATATTGCCTCGTTCACCCACTGTTTCTTAAACATTACGCCAAAATTGCAAATAATAAGCTCCGATTTACATTTGTATTAGTGTGATAAGAGCCTTGTTATTGATGAGCAGATGACGCTCTGAATAAGTCGTTCTCCTCTGAGACTTTTACGCACGAGTTTTAACGCATTTCTATTGCAAAATTCGTGTACCATGACTCTGTTCAGATCATGTTTAGTTTAGATACATTTATCCTGCAATCTCACATTTTTCCTAACATAAATAATATGCAGCCCATACTGTATATACAGTAGGCTATGTAAATGTCTTTAAAAATGCTTATAATGAGAGTTGGACGATATCATCGTCCATCACGATGGTTCACTGTAAACATCGTCAACTGCCAATTAAGGGGACATCGCCCAACCCTACACCAGACATCCCATTAACACTTACGAAAAGGATTTATTAAGGTAAAAAAAAGTTACTTAGTTCTGCTTTAAAAAAGGAATCTGAAATAGTTTAAAGTACCCCCTGCTGTGTGCTTGCGTACCCCCAAAGTTCCCCGTGTTCCTGTTTGGGAAACACTGGCCTATACTCTTTGAGGCAATATGAATAAAATAATAATAATCAAAGTTACTTCATGTAATGTCTCAGTTCTATAAAAGCTGTTACTGTATGTATTGTCCCTGACTGGAGAAGTCTGTTAAATTTAAAACCTCCCTCATCTTCTGTCACTGCAAACATCTGGCTGCATTTTCTCACTCTCCCGAATAGCTCTGTGTCTGTCTTAGTTTGCACCAGAGACAACTCCTCGTCTTTAGCTTCCACAAATAGGCAGAGCTACCGTCGAGTTGTGAATGAAGTGGGGTAATTAAAGCGGCTGTCTGGGCTCCAGTAGGAGAGCTATGCTAGCGCTAAAATGCTAATGCCGTTTCCCTCTGACAGCTCTGTTAGTGGGTGTTTTCACAGGCACTGATTTGCAATTCATGCTGTGGTTATTTCTATCGCTGCGTCCCGGGAAGTGGGCAAAACTGAGAGGAAATCTCACTTTAATTGCTCAGATGTTTTGAAAGGCAGCGTTCAAGTCTCACTATAACCGCTGGTTATTTGGCTGGCAGGTTGTTCCGACTATATTTCTTAATTATTCAGTTATTCGTGAATGTCATAATGTGCCGACTGTGAAAAGATAAAAGTCCAGTGGTACATTGGGTTTTTAGACCTAATGCTGCCGCCCAAGTGGATCAAAGAGTTTAAGTTTGACAGTGGCTCACTAATGAGTGCGGTTTTGCTACATCTTTTGAGACCTGGGTGGGCACAGTATTATGAAAATATTCAAAGCGCTGTTATAGTTTTGTGTTGTTACTTTACCAGTACATGTAGTAGCAGTAGTAGGAGCAGTAGTGGCAGTTGTTAAATTGTGCAGAGAATCCAACATATATATATAAATAAATGTAAATGTGAAAAGCAATTGGCTTAGTCTCTGAATCAGAATACTATGCTTGTACTATTTAGGCATAATTTCACAACAGCAAAGATTAGTAGCTGATAATAAACTTGGTGTAGGCTACAAGAGTGATCGGTGGTTCTATTGGCACAGAAGTGTGCAACCAACCACCCTTTTGCCAGTCTACCCCGGGGCAGCTGTGACTACAAACTATCATCACCAAGTATTACCTTGTGAAGCGCTTTGGGAGACCTGTGTCATGTGAAATGTGCTATACAAATAAAATGTATATGTCGTCAGTGAAGCTTTAATGATAGAGATGAAACAACCCTCTGAACTTGTGGTCCCCTCTTCCAGGACGCTGCACCAGCAGTTTGAGAGCTACAAACAGGAAGTGCGTCGCATCGGGGCGGACACTCGCCAGCAGCAGACGCAGCAGAAGGATGACGCGCCCACCTGCGGGATCTGCCGGAAGACCAAGTTCGCCAATGGCTGTGGCCACCTCTGCTCCTACTGCCAGACCAAGTTCTGCGCCCGCTGCGGAGGACGGGTCTCTTTGCGCTCCAACAATGTAAGAACATTTCACATTGTCCTCTGCACTGAAGTCACTGCTGCCCTCTGCTTATGTCACTGTCTGTGCTTCCCTCCACACTTTGGCCATCAGGGCAAAGTGTATTGGGGGAACTGCCTGGCACCATATAGACCCTGTAGGTGCATCGTACTTGTCAGGCGATAGTGTGGCATAGACCGAAAAACAAAGGATGGGTCGAAAGCAGTAAACAAACTTTCTAACCAAGACAAAATAGGAATGGCCTTAATCTTGACCCAGACTGAAAAGAGCTGAAGGGTAATGCCTGTGTTTATCTAGTGTCTTGTTTCTCCATTGTGGCTGTATGTCCAGCACATTTGATTTGCTTCAGCATCCCTGCAACTGCTGCTTTTTTTTGGGCCAGCTGTCTTTCTTTACGTTCAGCTTTTAAAGTAATTTTTATATCAGATTTCATCTCAAGGGACCTCATGGTCAAAGAAAGGTAAATAACAACTAAAAATAATGAAAGCTTACCAAACCAGCTGTGAGCAATGATATAATGTTAAAGATTATAGATAAATGCTGTTAACACTGTCTGCAAGACACCAGAGGGTCGCAGCTTCCCAAGCCCAAAGCCCATACGCGTTTGTTGCTGGTAAAGGTTACTGTAGACATAATAATGTGGCTGGTTGCAACAGGTTGCAAAAAATTGCCAATTCACTTAAGCTTTACTAACAAACATTATGCCAATTTCTAGGCACAATTTGCAGCTCGCTATAAAGCGAGTTGAGGAAGTTTTCATACCTCAATTATTTCTATTTTTTGCGCTAAAAACATTTAAACAGATTTTCAGTTACAAACATTACATACAATTATATTCAAAATAAAAATAAAACAACTTTGTGACAAAAAACCCTATACAACAACTGCAAACCCACTGCATTGCTCTCTATCATAGTTTTGCTTTGAATTTTCATAAAAGTGAAGTTCTGTGATAAATTCCATTGACGACACAGAAGGATGCAGCTTTTGTGTAAGCCTGACTATAATTAAAACAACAATCCATTCTCAGAGCATAGAGGTGTATGAACACTTCCTGAACCCTCCTGGCGCTTCTGCTCAGATCCATGGCAGGTGTCCATGAAGCCATAAATCCGTGTGTTGGTGTTATTTTCGGCGTGGTCCTTGTTGCTGTGGCTCTGGGCTCGTCTCCAGCCCTCGTTCTTTCTCTCATACCTGACTGTAACCTCCAGCGCAGCCTGCTGCTGCCCAATCTGTTCCTTAGGAACATTCTGGGCTCAAACTGTGACCAAATGTAGACACAGCTCACAGACCAGTGAGAAAAAACATACAGTCGGTGCCTCCTCAGAGAAACCCATGAATTACTGTAAACCACACAATAGTAAATGATAGATCCTTTAAAAATGCATCAGGTTTTAAGTACAGCGTCTTGGGGCTCAGAACCTCCTAAATCAGAATGAAAACAAAACATGAACTTAAACTATCATTGATATCAAGTGTTATCTGACTGTAGATAGTTATAAATGAAATAGCAATTCCTGCATGTGTCACTTTTGTTTTTATGTTCTTTTAAGCAATACAAGCAAACTTAGTCATGAGTTAGAATGATGTGACCAAACCACTGGGAGCAATACAAATATTTATTACAATGACAGCAGAGCGACCAAATGGTGTCCATGAAAAATAGTCTTTCATTCATGTTGACAACATGCTGACCTTGTTTTTCAAAGAAATTTGTATCCCCCAATTTTGTCGAATCTGAACAGTTAAAATTGTCACGAGTGATGACAGAGGCTGATGCTACAACCAGCTGGAACTAACATTACCTGTGGAGCTTTCTATTTTCATTAAAGAACAAAAGGACGTTTGAGTGGCATGTATAAATAGCGCGGTTGCACCCTCCATCTTACTTCTGTCACGTTGGCTGTACAGTATGTGCTGACGCCTCTTGATGATGCTGTCCCCCCGATGACGTCACCGGGTCCCGCATGCCGCCGCCCCTGCTGGTGTCCACTCTGCTGCTTAGACACTAATTGAAAGTCTGTTTAAAGTCTGCACAATGTAATTAACCAACTGTTTGCACCTCTTTTCTTTTCACCTGTTTTTTCCCGTTTGTCCATCCTCCCTGCATCTGCATCTCCCCTTTGGTTCCTCCCGCCTCCCCCCTCCTGCCTCAACACCTCCCCCCCCCTCACCTCTCTAACTGCTACCTGGACTGCATGCCACAAAGGAGGACAAAGTGGTTAGCATCTTTCTTTTGTGTGTCTTTCTTTGTGCCGTGCTGTGCCGTGCTGTGTCGGGTACAACAACACTGGCTGCGTTCCAGTCTGGAGCAGAGGTCTCGTGTCCTTTGGCTTTGGCCGTTTATTTTTTGACCCTGTCCAGATGTATCATGTCTAAAGAGCGGTGACGGCGAGAGACCGAGCGAGCGGATTGGAGCGGAGCCAGTGTGTACACATTCCACTTATGGATCAGCCTGAACGAGGGCCCTGGTAGTTATACGGCGTTTGTTAACTTTGATTTTCTGAGCCGCGTGGGACTGTCTCAGGCAGTGTCTCCAGGGAGTGAAGAGAACCAGACACACCCCTTTTTGGGAGAGACCATTGGATCCACAAATCTGAAAAATGACAATATAAACGAGTGGATACAGGTAGTTATTATCTTTTTAATGATTTCTATTCATCATGTTGAAGTTTGATATTTGTTTTCATTCAACATTTTATAAGAGTCTGTGGTCAATTCTATTCATTGCCGAACATACAGAAAGGTACAGCGTGTACTGCAGTGGTTCTCAACTGGTAGGTTGGGACCCAAAAGTCGGGCGCAGAACCATTTTCAAAAATGTAGGTACTGAAAACGTAGAGAAATACCAACAGGGTCTTTTAAAATGACTGTTATCGAGTTGTTTTGACCATAATTTCAGCATCAAAGGCTAACTATTGTTGAGAAATACTGTATAATTTGCATAGTACATAGCAAATACATTTTATTTGGTCATGCTGTCATCTCGTGCAGTGTTTCCCAACCAGGGGTACGGACAGGCCCTCACCAATTTGGCGCCGTAGGCAAGATTGAAAAAATGTGATAAAAACAAACCTAATATAATTTATCAGTTTCAATGTATATTTCTGTGTGTTTCTCTGGCGCACATGCACAAAGCCTTTTTCAGAATTTTCTTAACCCAAATATCATTCTCCAGTTCTTTTTTGTTGTTGCTGTGTTTCCTGTCCCAATCCTTTTGGACACACGTTGGATATGGAAAAGGCTAGTTTTATTTTATTTATGATTAATATTTGTTGTATTATATTAGATAGATAGAACTATTTATTTGAGTGATTATTTGAGTGATTATTTACATATTTACATTAATATTGTAGCAGTGCAGAAAATAAATAAAGTAACAAAAAAAGTAACAAGAACTCAAAAGGAGTAGGCCGAAGCAATTATGATTATCTATTCATTAAAAACAAAATCAGAACATGTGCAATCATGAGACATGGCATAACAGTTATATTGGAGGAGGAACCTCAACTTCTGAAGTAAATGTGCACATTTTCACCGCGATGTTACACGGTTCCCCAGAGGCGTAGAAGAACCAGCCAGGGGTCGTTTGAAAGCATGAAATCTCTAGTTTCCATCACAAAATCTTAATCACTTTCCATTCCAAAGTTATGTCCAAAAATCGTCGATGTTATAAGTGACAAGAGAATGAACCTCATGGGGTTGAAAAATGTACGTGCAATTCGCTGCCTTCTCCTTGGTAGGCCACCTGTGCACAGGGTATGGAGCACTTGGCAGGGGGTACTTGGAATGACCTCAAATTCAATATACTAAAAGTTTTTTTTTTTTAAATATGTTTTTCAGTCAGGTTTGACTTTGAGCTTTATTTTGAACATAACACTCAACTAAACACTGAATAATATGTGCAGTTGCTCATTTGGTTAAAATGTTGGCAAGATACTTGAGTTTGAAGGTACTCGGAGTATAGATCAATGCCTCAAGGGGTAACAGTGATCTAGGGTAATGGTGGGTCCTGAAGCCACACGAGTTGAGAATCACTGGTCTACTGTATATAACCCTTTGTCATATCAAACTTCAACATAATAACACAAGAATAAACAGAGGGAAATGAGCACTTTTAATGCGTTTTATCACAATACATTGATACGTTTTCCAAATTTCTGGAACTATAGCCTCTCCCGGAAAGACCTGTGAATGTTCTCTCTACAGTAAACGGTCCTCTTGACTAACTCTGTGTCCATTGTGTGTCTCCTCCTCCTCCTCTTGCAAAGTGTCTCGTAGTGAAGGACAGGGTAAGGCTTATCCTGACGCTGATGGTTCTGTTGCATGGGTCACTACTAAACTTTACAGTGCTGTCTTCTCACCAAGTGCCCGGGCTTATGTGTCCATTGGCGGAAAAAAAAGCACACGATTCCACGACGGAAAGTTTCCAATCCTTTTTACAAATATTGCCGGTTGTGGCGGTAAAAGATTGTGCGTCAGTGCTGTACTTCTGGCAATGAACACATATCCCTCAAAGTCAGGCAGAGTCAGCATGAGTCATTCTATATTACCGTATACAGGCTCCCAATCCCCGTCCCCCCCTCCCCTCTATACACATGTCCCCGTCCCACCCACCACTCCCTCTCCCTATAGGGCTGTAGGCATGGCTTTACCGGACAATTATAGATAAATCTCTTTTTTTTAATAATATAATCCAAATGCTTTTTACTGTGTGTTTGACAGCAGTCCAGCCTTTACCGTATGGAGAAGGGAGGGGCTCGGTTATGTGTCACTGCGCCCCCAAAATGCCCTGTGTCACGAAAAGAATATCTTTTTGTTTTGTTTTTGCTGTAGTTCATTTAAAGGCATGGTGGGATTTTGTGTGTCTAATAACTCTGGATGGTAGATAAGTCAAGACGTGTCAAATACGTATCACTGTGGTTGAACTGGTGTATGGTTTGTCAGTTGTAAAAGTCCCCGTCCTGCAGTTAACCTCTTCTCTCTGATCTTCAGCTTTACCCAAATCTAAAAGGTTACAGCCTACAGGCCCAGTGTATAATCATTTGAAAGCTATGATCGACAAAACTCATCTAAATTTATCTTTTTTCTTTCTTTTTTTCTGTCACTTTTTCATTGGTTTTTTGTTCCTTTTTCCTCGTGTTTTCGTCGCTTTTTTGTCACTTTTTCTATTGTTCTTTTTGTTTTTGTCTCATTTTCATCGCAATTTTATGACGTTTTTGTCGCTCTTTGGTCACATTTTCATCCTCGTTTTTGTCTGACTTTTGCCCCTATTTTGACACTTTTTTCCAGAAGCTTTTAGATTTGGGTAAAGCCAAACTGGAGAAAACGCCCTCGGTTCAGGTGGGGGATCGACTAAGAGGATCAACAATACACAGGGGTGAAATAGAAAACATGAGGAAAATTGAGGAAATTCCTAACCCAGAGTCAGAAATGCTTATGGGACTTTATAACACGACCACTTTCCCTCATCTGTCTTGCTCAAATATCTCAGAAAACATTATCGCTTTTACAAACCCAATTACTGCGCTTCAGACAAAATGTTGGATTGTGCAGCTTGATTTAGCCAGTGTAGAATGCGGTGAGTTGTCGGAGTGGACTTCTCTACCGCATGTCGAGGAGCATGGCTGAAAGGTAATTCAACATTTAAGTTCCCACAGCACATTTGTAACACATCCATTGTAGAGCCACATTTTGTAATAACAACGCATTATGTAACAATGTGCCGCACACCATTAAAGCTTTTATAAACACTTATTTGATGATTTCTAAAACAGCTACAAAGCTTTCCTCATAATTGTTACTCATTTATAAGCAGCTAAACAGTGATTACCTTTATTGTTCAGTCAATTCATAATTTATGTACAGCATGTTCAAACTGTTTTCCTAAACTGAACCATCTCAGACCTGTCCCGGACCTTAACCTCCTAGAGGTTAAAGTAATGTAATAAGAAACAAACTCTAACCCTATAACCTTAAGCCCTAATCCTGAGGATCTTATGTCTTATTACATAATGTACTTCCAAAGTACTAATACACAGTATTCCATTGTGTATGTACTGCATAGGTACAAGTTATTACACATTGTTACATAGCACATTACATTGTACTAAATTTAGTGGGTTCAATGTATCAAGGTAGTGTAAAATAAAGTGTTACCAGAGATTTTATTACAAAATGTAGTTTCATTACACATGAATTTGTTACATTTTGAACAGTTATTGCATAATGCGGTGTTATTACAAAATGCGAGTTGATAAGCATTAACATTTGAGAGAAGATTGAAATATCAGCTAAAAGATTCAGATACTTCATGTTTGCAGAGGTCAAAACTACAGGCCATAACTTGACCCCAAGGATCTTTTGTTTCCCGCAAAGGACATTACATAACCTAATTGAAGCCTTTACAAATGGCTCACAACGCAGTTTGGATGTGATCATTCTTGCGCTCCTTCGGCAGAGGACATGTGTTTGAAGATGGTCCATGTCTCCTACCTCCATTGCACCAGTCTGTTGCTGCCGGTGCTGCCGGTGCTGGTGCTGCCGGTGCTGTGTGTTTCATGTGTTTAAATGCCAGCTCCAGATGGCTCCACAAACAGAACAAAACAGCCTCCCTCTGCTCTGAGGAGACGCACTGCCCCCCAGTGGAGACCAGGCTCTGGCTGCTCACAGAGAGAGCAGGCCGATCATCACTAAATGTTGTTTAATTTAAATCCAATTTGGTCGGGGTTGAATTTATCTATGGAACAGATTTACTGAAACCTGACAAAAGGTCTGTGAAGTAAGATAGCATAACAACAATAAGATATAAAAGGTAGGAAATGACAGAGTTTAACCTCTTAACCCCCACCTGAGCTGAGCACATTTTCTCCAGTTTGGCATGATCAAAATCTAAAAGCTTCTTGGAAAAGCGTCAAAATAGCAACAAAATGAGACGAAAACTAGTATGTGTACTGCTCTACACCTGTATGCTAAATGCTATTTTTACCTTTGACATAAGAAACACTTAAAAGCTCAAGGCCCTTGCTAGACCTAATCTTGTGATATGAGTTTGAAAGTACTTGTTTTAAACGCCCAATACTTGAAGTTTAATTGCCTGTTGTGGTTCAAACTCATTCTAACTTTCCCAGTGCATTTCTCACATCCCAATTCTTCACTGCGATCTAAGCATGTCTCACATCTTTCAGGGAGCAATTTGCTTGTTGCATGCTGTCTTTATGCTAGTTCCTCTAACCTGAAGTTGTGAGCGCCAGTACTTCCTGTCCGTATTCATTTCCTATGGAGATTAGCTCAGACCCGCTGAAATAATCATATTATTCATATTATAAGACGCACATTGCCTTAATGAAGAAAAAAAACAACCGGCTGTATACGCGTACGGTATGCTAACGTAATTGATGGTTAGCTACATGAAGCATAAACAACAAACTAAATAGGCGTCTGGTATGTTAACGTTACATTAACTGTTCAGATAACTCTAGCATAAAGATCTCACTCCAAATCACTAAATCAATTGAAATCTTCATCCTCGGTGTCACTTCTGAACAATCGCCATGGGAACTACCTGGACACGGAGGCGTAACTGCACCGTTGACAAACCTCTCCCGGCAGCACGTTTTTCAAGCTCTCATTTCATTCATCTCACTCGTTCTCTAGCTGCGGCCATCTAGCTTTTAGCCTGTGATTAGTCTTTTTGTTTTCTTCATTGGGTAAGAGTAACCTCCGCTTCTCGCTCACTCCAAACGGAGTATAAGACGCACCCCCAGCCAAACTATGAAAAAAGTGCGACTCATAGTCCGGAAAACACGATACTACTGTACGTGTTAAAAACTTGATGCAGGTTGTAAAGAGTTCAGCAGTGGAGACACCTGTGTTTATAAAGTCAGAGTGTAAAACAATGCCATAAAACTATAGGCAAAACGATTGTTTTATGCACATTTGTTCACATTTGTGTGTTACAATTAATAATAATAAAATTAATGTTTTGTATTGAAGCTAACTCTTAGCTTCAATAAAACTTCCTATGTCTCCCCCACTGAAATATTTACATCCTACAGCACGAACGGGTATAAGCTAATCGAAATAATAGAAATGAATATGGACAGGAAGTACTGCCGCTCACAACTTCAGGTCACAGGAACTAGCGTAGCCACAACGTGCAACGAGCCAATAGTGTCACATAAACAGCCGCTAGTTTACTAATGATTAAAAAGGTTTAGAATGAGAAGCACAATCTTTTCCCCCACAAATGTCTACGTTCACAATATGCTGACGGAAAAGACACATCTTTTCCATTACTCAAAGAAAATCATATGAGGTATGAGGCGTTAATATCATTTACAATTCCTTTGCACTTTAGGCCATTAGCTTGTGATATTTCTCAAGATAAAAATAGATGGATGATGATGACACTTACTGATAGAGATACATGTTTACTGCATACAGCTTACAAAGCAGTTTTCAGCGGATGGGAGGACATCTATAGCTAATGTTTCTCCTGTGTTACCAGCCCGACTCCACTCTTCTCTATCTATCCTCTCTATTCCAGTCTTCCTCTCCTCCCCCGTAGACCAACACTTGTTTTACAATGATCCGGAGAAGAAAACAATACAGCAGCGACTGAAGTTTTAACAAACATAAAGCCTGTTGTTATACTGATAATAGGTTCCTGGTGATTGGAAACAGGCACAAGCTTAGACTGTGTTCAGCTGTTAATCTTTGTATTGGGGTTGGCTATAATGTTATGCAGTAGTATAGACTGAATTTCTAGATATAGGCTCTGCGTATGATTATGTTCAGTTGGCACATGCATGAGTGGACATTCAAACTAGGAGTTACAGTATTTTAAACACCTATCAAAGTGAATGCAATAACACACTTAAGTAGGATTTCTTAATTTGTTGTTGTTGTCTTCGTACTTCATGCATGTTGGCTATACGACAAAGCAGCGTGTTTGGACATGACTTTTGACAACATATTTTAATTTAGTTTTAGTCTTACTCTTTTGATGAAAATGTATGTGAATTTAATCGACTGAATCTAAAAGGATTTTAGCCAACCTTTCATTTATAATATTTGATATGATCATATTTAATCAAGGTCCTCTGCTTCATGTTTTTTCTCCACATGAACAAAGCCCAGATCTGTTCTTTTGGCAGTGAATTGAAATGATATGAGGCTCTCTCAAACTGTCATTGGAAGTTTTTGATGTCTTTGTCTCGTCTATCGTTTTTATTTAGTCATATTTAAGTCGACAAAAATACCTGGACATTTAGTCATAGTTTTAGTCCCATACATAACTTTCCATTTAGTTTTAGTCTAATTTTAGTCAGCAAAAATATCACTTTGACGAAATCAACACTGGCATGATGACCAAGGGTTTACAACACACACATATACACATACAGGCGACATCCATTTCAGCATCGTGAGGCTCTTTGCTCTTTGAATTTGCCAAAAGCCAATATTCACTCCACCCATTTCAAATTATCAGACCAAGCAAGAAACGTTATCACAAGCACAGATCCAATAAATAACATTCAACATTTTTCAACAAGACAAATTAAAAGGAATAAAGTAAAACTGTGTTGTAATCTGTGGCTGACAGGCAATGGTCTTTTACAGGGGTAGATTCCTCTTCCCTGCCCCCTCTCTCGTCCCCTTGAGTGCACTTGCCGCAGCTGGCAGCAGTAGTTGATCTAGCGCCTTATTACCGTAAATGAAGTATTATGTCTTTTGTGGTCGTCCATAGTCCCCACTCCTTAGGATTTCCATCAGCGCTGGCAGTTTACACCCATTGCTGCCTCGTCTGTCATTCTGCCCAATAGCCTGTACAGTAAATGTGTGTGTTAAGAAAAAGGCGGGGCGGGTCACTGAAGGCTGAGCTACGGCCGAGGCTCCCATTCATTTTGTCCATTTGAGGGAAAGCTGTTGCCAGGATTGTTGCAGCTCAGACTGGAGCTGAAATAGAGACACAGTGTCTTTAAGCGTCAGCGTGATTGACATGTGTGTCGTTTTGTGAAGGCAGGCGGCCGTGTACGAACACACATCGGCCGAACAGATTGTACGAACCACTGTAAAGGAACGCCAATATGTTGATGAACGGGAATCATGAAAAATACCCCAGCCCTCTTTATTCTTTATTCTTTTACAGGCTTGCTATACATGGTTACATTCAAATAAAACCTGCAAAAATGTTCTGGAATGCTTTTGATACTTGTAGCTCATATTTCAGGCTTCTCACAGGTGTAAATGCTCCTGGTGTAAAATGCACACAGTGAGATAATTCTCAAATCTACTGGCAATACTAAAATTGCAATAGGTTGCGTTCACGTTTTAGGATTCTATGTCAGTTGGAGGGCAGGTGCCAATACAACTCTATGGGAGCAAAACAGTTTTTGAAAGAAATTTCCAAAATGAAAATGTCCAAATGTTTTCCCTGATCATCACTTAATAGTGATTTGATTCACAAACCCGCCATATATTTTGTTATGGCTGAAAGTCCTTTCTACCAGACAAAATCACAAATATGTTTTTGAATATTGTCTCCACTTTTGGACGCCTTTATGAGGAAATAATCAGACCATAGTTCATATGAGCTGAAAGAGAGGACTTCGAACTTTGTGACAGTTTTTCTTTCATGTGATTTGGCTCAAGAATTACAGAGAAATTAGCAATTAAATAAGAGTAGTAATCTGCATATTGAGCGTTACCATGGTTACCGCAGTGGAATTTTCAGTTGCCCTCCACCTATGGGCTCTTTAGAATGTTGTGATGTCATGTGAACGCTACCTATTTGATGTTTACTAAATCGTGCAGTCCTTTCATACATATATCAGTGTATCACAGTATATACAGTATACCTTAACTTTATATTAAAAAAAAATCAAACCATGAAAAAACATTTCCACATAATCCACCCTCAGTCCATTTTCCAAAGGCAGTTTTTTTTTATATTGCCATGGCATTTTCATAAGACAAATTCAAATGTATACCTTTTGAATTTAACCATTTATATTAGTAATAATGTCTTTGGGTTTCACAATTTGGAAAAAAAACAAAAGTCTTTTACTTTTTACTTTTTCTTTTTCCACCTGAACCGAGCACATTTTCTCCAGTTCGGCTTTAAATCTAAAAGCGTCAAAACAACATGAAAAATGAGAAGAAAATGAGGATGAAAATGCAACAAAAAAATCTAAAAAAGAGTGACAAAAAACTGACAACAATGCATCAAAACAGCGACAAAAGTGAGAAGAATATGAGGATGAAAATGCAACAAAAGAGTGACAAAGAGCGACAAAAAAATCTAAAAAAGAGCGGCAAAAAAGTGATGGAAAAGTGACAAAAATCTGACAAAAATGTATCAAAACAGCACCAAAAATGAGAAGAAAATGAGGATGAGAATGCAACAAAAAAGCGACTAAAGAGCGACAAAAAAGTGATAAAAAAGTGACAAATATCTCACAAAAACACAATCCATTTTGTAGCATTCAAATGAGGTGTAACATTGGCTCATAGTCTGTAAGCTCCAATCGACAATTTTTAAATTTGGGTAAAGCCGAACTGGACAAAATGTGCTCGAGGTTAACCAGTCCTGCGA
Organism: Neogobius melanostomus; assembly: GCA_007210695.1. Classification (NCBI taxonomy): domain Eukaryota; kingdom Metazoa; phylum Chordata; class Actinopteri; order Gobiiformes; family Gobiidae; genus Neogobius; species Neogobius melanostomus. The sequence goes on from VHKM01000153.1 coordinate 2,629,695, forward strand.
TTGCAATTATATTTGAGAATTCACGTTTAAAGAGGGGGTATTATGCTTTTTCAATCACATAGCACCAGTCTATAGCATACTACAATGATGACGTAACCTTCTGTTGCTCTGTATATGCAGTAAATTAAAATAAATAAAATAAAATTGCTCTCTCAAAATGGCTGTACTGAACGTCTTGAAATAGGCCTCTGTCTCTTTAAGAAGCTTTCCGACACGCCCCCTTCAGCACACTGCTGTGGCATCTAAACAACAACACTGTGCAGGGAGGGGCTCTGCTGAGCTGAGGAGCAGTGGTTGGTGGCTTGGCTGGTGACAAAAGGTCCAGAGGCGTCTCCAGGAGGTGGGGGCGTTCCTAGGAGGACTGAGGCATAGCTACACCTAAAATGGCTGCCGTCTAAGTTTTACTGATTACTCAAAAATATGTGAATGAGCCAAGGCAACACTCCAGGCATGCGTTTAATGAGGGAATGACATAATAACATGATATAAAGCTCGAAAAAGTCGATTTTACATAATACCCCCCTTTAAAATGAGAGCTTCTGTTCACTGTGCACATTTTCAACACACCTTAAACCCAACAATGCAGAAATAACACACTGCAGTGAACTTCTCCGAGATGCGGTTGTCACGACGACGCTCCATCTTTTTTTTCTTTTTTTTTTGGGCAGGAGGGGGTTGACATTATTCCACACACTGGAGATGACACTGCTCATTCTCCTGTCTCACCCACACAGAGCAGCTCGCCCCCCCGCTCGCCCACGCCCCGGTGTTCTCGCATTCACCACGGGCACATGCACTCGCGGAGCGCACGTGGGCCCGAGCATGTCTGCGGAGATATTTGTATCAGAAAATGAGTTTAACTGAGCTCTGGTGTCAGCTTATGTAATAGATGGAATAGTTTTTGACATATCAGACTCCATAACTTGTAATTTTAGTGAGCATATAACTCCGGACCATGCAACCTTTTGGATCCAAAGAGCTTTTTTGCCAAACAAAGAATGATTGAAGATTTGCCCAGGACTAAAGCATCACAAAATTACGACTTTACTAAGAGTTTTCAGGCACCTTCCACTAGACCGGGGGTGGGGAACCTTTTGACCAAATCAGTTTTAATACAGTAGCAACAAACATTCGAGAGTTCATACAACACTGAGATAGGCCTGATCGTACGCATGTCAGACTCACATAATGCGATGGCTGGGGCTGTTTATCTTTGTTGAGGCGTCTAATGTCAGCTGGCAGTGACGATGATGCTACTCGAAGCTGGTTTTCCGACTTTGGGGCAGTCTTGTGAAAGCTGCTTGCTGGGCCCCGATCTCTGACGAAGACCTTTCACTTTGACAAAGAAGAAATCATTTGTCCATTTTTCCTGGAATACGCGGCATTCAAGATCCACCTTCCTGGTCTTCGCGGTCGCCATGACGCAGCACACGTCAATCAAGTCAGTCACTGGCGCGCGATAAGTCACGTAAAATCACATGATCTATACTCTATTTAATATGAAAAATGCCTTGGGGCGGCCTGGTCATGTGGTCTCGTGCGTGTGCTGCACTAGACAGTCAGAGCTAGCTATTAAAGTTCATTGAATTCATGGCAAAAAACAGAATTACATGCATTAATGACGTTATTTTAAACACATTTGGATGAACTACAGCCTATTCTGAGCGGCCGCACTGAGGCATAGATGAACTCAACATGACACCGTAATGGGCAGCCTCTGGACAGAGACGTCTGATTGGACGACGGACCGCACATGTGCCTCACGCATCAGGAATGTAGGCCACATCCATTTATTTATTCCAAATACACACATAATTAATTCCCTCTACGACGTCCTTCTAGAAGAGTGGACAGGCCCATAAAGATATATATACTATAAATATTCCTCCCAACTACATCACTGTGTAGGTTTTACACACAAAGACACGAGGCGGGCCTTTAAAATAGGATTTGTTCTGTTGATATGTGAGAGTGTTTGATGTGCGTTTCTTCTGTATGATGCTGTTGTTCCAGGATTAAGTCTTCAGATTATTGCCTTTACGGCATCCATGTAAACCAGTATAGCTGAATGCTGTTGGACTCTCTGACTGATTTGGGCGAGGGCAGTTGAGTAGGGTCAGAGTTAGAGACAAACCAAACAATTCCATTATTGGGCAACATCTCTTTTAAATGATGGACAGATTAGGAATAGTATTATCTCTGTTCAAATAGGTTACACGTCATGGATATGTCATTTGCCCATTGTCTTTGCTCCTGCATAGCTGTTGTACTCCAATAGTTTAGTAATCAAACCTATGCATAAAGTTGACATATACCTTAAAGCCACACTACACTTTTATTGAATAAATAAGATAAATAAATACATGTGTCTTTACACGACCGATATATGTCAGCCGGCCGATATATCGAGACGATTTTTTTGTTTGTTTACAATATCTACAGAACCAAAAATTATAGCGACATCTCGTTTTTTGCATTGGAAAGAGCTCAGTGCTTTACAATGAGTCCACAACTTCCTAGGCCTCAGGGGTCGGAGTAAAATTACAGTCAAAATCAGTCACATGTTTGTGCACATATTTTATATATTTTATGTTGTAGACTTTTGCTTATAATTTCAGAACCATGAGAGATAGAGACAAGCTCCCTCTAAAGTACTTACTAAACATGAAGGTCCTGAATAAATCAACCTTACGTACAGTTTTTGTCAAATTTAGCCAAAAATAATCGTTGGTACATTTCAGCCTTAGAAAAAACCTCATCAGTCGACCTCTAATACATATATCTATACAGTATTTCTCGGATTGCAACCTTTACTATAATAATACATGTTTAACAATAGGCTACTTGAGAGATTAAAACAACCCATCAAATTAAATTACTTAAAATATCGGCCTATATATCGGCTATTGGCCAACCCCCTTCATATTGGTAACAGTATTGGACCCCAAATATCCATATCGGTCGGACCCTATAGCTTTAATGTGGCTTGCCTCTCCTTTGACCTGACTAGAATCTTTGTTGGGAGTGGTACGTCACCAGCTCATCTCTATGGAAATACAACTGCTTTGCTTTGACTACAGGTAGAAGCCAATGCTAGATTTAAATATGTTAGAGTTTTCTCCAATTCCTATATTTGATAAACCATTTCAAAAATAGCATTGTGTTAATAGCCCAAGAAAGAACCTATAGGATCTTTATTGTCATGTGATGTGGGATTGAATAATGTTTGTGAGGTGAAGGGATTATCGTGTGCGAATAATCTGGCCGAGCTGAGGCAGGGGCGAGCGGAGGTTGGAGGTTGGAGGCAGGCGGGCGAGCGAGCGGCGCGGGCTGACAGCTGCGGGCCGTGCGGACAGCTGATTTACTGCAGATTATGCTGGACATGGGCCAACCGCGATTCAATCAGGCAGCGATGAACGGGCTACATGCTAACCTGACGGCTCGCTGCGTTTCCCATCAGGGAGGAACATTCGGGGATGTTTGCGCATCCCCAGGGCGAAGACATACATGTAGGCGTATTGTTTTGTCATCAGTGCGCTCAAGTGGACAGCCGCCGAGATATGGCATGGTGTTCTCTGCATTTCGATTCGGGGGAGCAAGTCACTGGATTATAAATGCAAAGAGTTGGAAATTCGCTGTTGCTTTACGTTCTTTTGGAGGGATGAGACTAAATCGCCATGGCTACCCGTGCATGTGAGTAGACCTGGATGTTGTGATTGATGCTAAAGGGCATCAGAAGTAGGTCTCCTCTGCTGTTACGATGAAAACAGAACGACAACAGATTATGTGAGGAAGTGAAAAAAGAGTAAACAAACAAAACACGCCTATATTTGGTTGAATATTTGGCTAATTTCTGTCAGAGGCTGGGTGGAAAGTTGGCATACTGCTTTACCTTAAGGTTGGGTATCCATAAACGTGTTAGTGTTGACAAAATCGTTGCTCATAATAAAGAAAGCTAAAAGTATTAGACTCAATAGCCATACATGTAGGTTTTGTCATAGTATTAGTCTCTTAATAATGAAAATATAAGCTTTCGTCTTTGCCTCTGTAATTAAAGTAATGCTAGGTCCAAATTAAATCCCAACTTTGTTCAGTCTCAATACCTGAAATCCAAAAATCCCCAGAAGTCACACAATTCTGAAGTCTAGATTCAACTTGTAGGCGCTTTGTGTGTCTTGTCTGCGTGCGTGAGACGCTCCAGTCGTGCAAAACACAGAATGCTGCTCAAAAATAGACCCATTCTTCACTTACTACACAGTTTGTCATGCCTCCTCCTCACTTGTGACCTGAGCAAATAGATCAATACGTTTTCGAAACGGCATTAGCCTGCTGTTGAGGGGCACGGTGCCAGAAAAAACATGACTTGACAATTTCTTTTTTATCAGCTATTAGAGCAGAGAGGCCTGCGTAGGGTGCAGTCATAATGGAGGAGCTTTGCGGATTGTAAACAGGATAGTCTGAGTGCTCTTTAATATTTCATCATGTGAGACAGAGGCAGGAAAAGCGTCCGGGGGAATCCCAGGATGTTGATGGAGATTCCCAGAGATAACTGCATTTCATTCAGTGGCGAGCGATACTGGAGATTCTGGACTTGTACAAATGAGTTGTCCAAAGTGTAACATTTCATTTATGTAACGGTTTACAATGTGATGTGTAATGCCATCCAGTACTGTGAGTTTATTGCGGTGTTTAGGATTTTTTTTCCCTTCATATTTGTGTTATATATAAACCTCGGCAATGTCGGCACTCAGTACCTTTTAAAGTGAACCCCGGTGCACTTCCAGGGCTAGTGAACACAACATTGGTCAAGGTCCAGTCCTGGTAGCTCTTACTTCCTTACAAATATGTATTTTTGTACTGAATCCATAATGTACACCTTTGCACGAGGGATGTGACAATAATATTGATTTTTCGATATATCGTGATATTTTGCGGGACGATACGACACCAATACTTTTTTCCCGATATTGATACTTTTGATGCATATTAATGACCGACGTCATTCACATTAATGAGGTAGCAGTGCTCTGCATTCACAGTCTATAGAGGCCAATAATGATCAAGAATTCAGTCAGACCAGTAGAGGGAGGCACTATAATTGTTATAATTATTATATTATATTATATTATAATTATTAAAATACATTTGGGGTTGATTTACTCCTTTGGATACAAGACTGTGGTTTCTTGTTTATTTAAATGTAAATGAAGTGATGCCACTGACAGATCAATGGCCCATTTTCAGTGTTTAAGTCAGGGATAATTTTTTCACTTATTTATTTAAGAAAAAGGGGTACAAAGCTCATGGAAACTCATGTAGATGATGAATAATATGTGGTATGTTAAAAAAAAGGTACAAAAATCACATGTTTCAAAAAAATTGTGATGTATAGTAGGTTATTTTTGTACAACATATTGATCGTTGCAGTATCGGCGTATCGTGAGATTATCGCTATCGTGAGATTATCGTTATCGTGAGCCATGTATCGCGTATCGCATCGAATCGTGAAGTACCCAGAGGTTCCCGCCCCTACTTTGCACAGTATTGTTTGCATTAATTATGAAATCTATCTTTAGGATGAGTGCGTGACAGGCATGCTGTTTTGTTATCACCGTATATTAAATGTTTTGCACATAATCGAAGCAAAGTTTCCATAACTTCCTCTCCCCCTGGCAGGTTATGTGGGTATGCAACCTGTGCCGTAAGCAGCAGGAAATCCTCACCAAATCAGGAGAATGGTTTGCGGATTCGGGGGTGCGGCCCAGGAGCGTGGGGGCCTTGAACGACCCGACCCTGGGAGGTGAAGCGCAGCGGGACAGGAAGCTGCTGCGCTCCAGGTCCCAAGCTCCGCCCACCAACGCCAACACAGGGGTTCCAGACGGTACAGTGCCCACCGGCTACATCACAGGCAAGGGGGTGGACACCATGCCCGGATCCCGCTCCCAGAGTGAACCACCCAGGGAAAAGTAAGAATTAAGTCATTTTTAACCTGTGTAATATTATGCTGTGGAGAAGTACTACGAGAGGTTTTGTTGTGCTCTGGGACACTAACCTTTGATTTGATTCTGCCGTCAACAGATGTAATGAGACTTAAGACTTATTTTATTTGCTCTATTGGCTTAAAACTGTGCTGCTTAATCCTTGAAGTGAAAAAGGAGTAACTCTGTGTTCTGTTAAAAGCAGGTCATTGTTTAATCCTTGAAGTATTGTGGATAAGACTATGTTCTTATTATAGACAGAGACATCTGTTCACCTAAAAGTCGCACAGACTGTAACTTAGTTGTTATATCTCTTCCTTATTGCTAATTTGAGCTGGTTGTGTTACAGGGTCAGGCCAGTGTCCTACCATGAGCAGAACGGTAAAGGAGGTTTGGGCAGAGGCACTGGCCGCAGGGCACCAGGGAAGCTCCAGTCTCACTCGTCTCTGGATGAGCGAGTTGGGCTGGATCGAGAGCGGCGCACAGGAGAGGGGCGGAGACTGGAGAAGATCCACTCTCAGGAATATGAGGACGGGACAGATGGGCTGGGACAACTGGAGAGCCAACGCAGACGCCCCGCGGAGGAGGACCCACGGGAGAGGCAGCGCAGAGAGGAGGAGTTTCAGAACCGTTACCGTAGTGACCCCAACCTGGCCCGGTACCCGGTCAAACCGCAGAAGGAGGAGCAGGAGATGCGCATGCACGCCAAGGTGTCCAAGGTGCGACATCAGAGGAGACACAGCGATCTGGCCATTAATGAGGTGGGACTAGGGCCCAATGACGGAAAGGACTTGTCCAGGAGAGACTCAGCGGGTAAGGCTCCTATGGGCAGGACCGTGGGGATGGGAGGGGGGCACCTGTGGGGGTTAGACCAGGGCCTGGTGGGCCGGACTACGGCCCAAACAAAGGCCGACTAGATCCTAACGCCGCAAGGACACAACGGGACAAAGGCGGGGACAGCCTGCTGAGGAAGGACTCTCAGAGCTCAGACCAGTCTGAGTCCCTGCGGCCGCCCCCTCCGCACACCTACAAGAGCAAACGGGACAAGAGACAGATGTCCATCAGCAGCTCAGAGGAGGAGGGCGGCTCCACGCCCGAGTACACCAGCTGTGAGGATGTGGACATGGAGAGTGTCAGTGAGAAAGGTCAGTCACACATCACAGAACAATTTGCACATTTACAGACAAATTAATTATTCTAATCCAGTGCTTTTGAGTTTGTCATGCACACGCCTGTACCACTCTCAGGACAGTTTTAATTTATTTGGAGAGTCCCAATGATTTAGGCCAACAGATTTGTGGAATTAGGTCAGTGGCTCGTGGCTACGTAACACTTTACAAACAGCCGACCGCATCACCTCTCCACCAGCTAGAACTGAGCCGCGGAGGACTGTGGGCTCTCAATACAATTAGACATGAGAGAAGGACATATATCCTGTACTTTAGAAGTGACGTATTAAAAAGCATCATTCAGATACATAAACAGGGATTGTGTACAGTATAATAAAGAGATTTTATCTACGGGAACAATAAAGAACACCTTAACTTTATCCTTAAGAGTGATGCCGAGCTTATGCCATGGCAACTGCGACTGAAAAGGAGGACAGGTTTAACATAAAAAATGACTTTGTGAAGGCAACATTTCTGCAAACGGGTCAAGTCACACCTCAACACCAGGGACTAATGTAGTTGTTGGTGATCTCTGATTGGTCGCACATTTGTCGGGGCAATAGTAACTTCTTACAGTGTGTTTTGATGTAGCGCAGTAAAGGCCCCAGTCGCCTGCTGTAATATCTCCCGCCGGGTTCATCCTTCCAAACAGAAAAGCAGCAGATCAGCAGTTTAAATGTGGACTCAGCATTTGTCCCATGGAGCATCCTCTGTGAAGTTTCTAATGTTAGATTAAAGGGACCGGAGCCATGTCCACGGAGAGTCTGTGTTTTCTCAGATCATCTCATCAATCCTAATAGGCCACCTGTCAGACCGGTCCCATGGAGTTTCCAGTCCTTCATTCATCTTTTTATTTGAGCAGATGACCTCACAATGTTCAAAAATTGCAGGATGGTTATAGTCAGTAATTCTGCTAAACGAGGAATGTACAGTATTCATGGTCAGTTGTAAATCCTACTATTAATATGTATCCCATCCATATGGGTCAAAATATAAATAAAGAACTGTATTGGCTGTTTGCGGACAGTGAATAATATATCTGTTGTTTACAGTACTGTGTCTCAAATGTTATGGATGCTGTGGACAAATGCTGTGGACAAATTTCCCTAAAGGGATGCTGAGGAAAATGAAGATTTCTGAAATAATTTTTAGCATTAATTTTTCACTAGCCACCAAATAATTTCACTAGCAAAAACTAAAATATGTACTGATTATGGATATTTAATGTTTATGTAGGCCTAATATATAAATGATATATTAACACAGAAAAAACAATGAAAATTAAACCAAAAATAGAAACACTGCTTGGGCCGTCTTTAATTAAATGTATTGTTACAATGTAGGTTACTATGACAAGTTATTGATAAGTGCCACCCATAATGTAGCCCAGTGTCTCTCCCAATGTCTCACATTTATAGATGCATTTTCTTTTTGTTCTGAACAGTGCTAAACACAAACTGCAAACATCTGGATCAACATAGTAAGATAGAAGGACAGAACTCTCCTCTATAGTAACATGGCTGTCTTTGAAGAATAAGCAACTCTCTGACGTTTTCGTTGCGTAAAAGTTGCTCGGTGGGTAAAAAAGGTTGGAGACTCCTGAGACCTATTTAACCAGTACAAAGGAGAATATGTGCAGCCTGTAAGCTTTAGGTTGATAACGTGCCTGCAGCTTTCTCCAGACAGGTACCAAAGTGTTGGAGGTGAATATCCACCGTCCAACATGAAACTATCTTCACCCACAGTCCACTCTTTTCCTTATCACTTCAAAGTCGATCATTAACAGCACTGTCTGTGATTTCAGTCATTGTTTACATGCTTTCTGCGCTCATACCGCGCTTCAAACTACTGTATTTAGTTGGGAGCTTAATACTAAGAAGTGTTGGAAATACTGTATGTTTAAAAAGGACAGTGAATGCATGATTTAATGTGAAACGGTTGGGGAAAAAAGGCGAATGATGTAATTTCCAAAATGGCTTCGCACTAATTATGACTGTCCTCTTTGCAGGTGACTGGGACTGTCATCCACTAGATCCTACTGTATGGCATGTAAGTTTCTCTCAGGAAGGCATGACAGTTGGATCATGAATCTGCTCCCTCCCGGTCACTCTTTTGTCTTTTGTCTTCTGTTGTAGCACCCGGTTTCGTGGCAGCCTTCTAAAGAGGGCGACCATCTAATCGGACGCATCACGTTGAGTAAAAGGTCAGCCATGCCGAGAGAGGCAGGCTCCTCCTCGGACTGAAGGCAAGCAAAGTTTTTACTCACATGCACATTGGGTGAATATGAGCAGGCTGTAAAACGTATTATTGATTTGCATTTTTTGTTTGTTTGAGCAATGTTAAGTTGTAGAAACAGTGCTTTAGTTGGAGTAAAGGATTAGAAAATTCAACATGTTCTTTTGCAGGTGGTTGGAGGTAAAATCACGGAGACAGGGAGACTAGGGGCCTTTATCACCAAAGTGAAAAAAGGAAGCCTTGCAGACGTCGTGGGCCACCTACGACCAGGTCTGTATGCATTAGACACACATCATTGAACAGTATTGTTAAGAGAAAAAACATGGCGTTCGAGAGGATAGCTGAAAAAATAAGCAGGAGTCTTGGATGTCTTTATTTATTCATCAGTCCGGGACCTGGAGACATGAATTCAAGACATTGCGCTAGTCTGACCATTAAAGCAGTACTAAGTAACGTGTTTACCTTAATAAATCCTTTCCGTAGTCCCTCTGGGGGTAATACAAGTGTTAATGGGATGATTGGGGGGTCTTTCATCTCCCCCTGGTGTCTCTGGCCAGAAAACCATGCTTGCAACTTGCCTGCCACCGGGCGGAGCAACCAATACACACTAACGGAATCACGGAGAAGAAGCTAACAGGCTAACGGGCAAAGCTAACTGCGGGCTAGCGCCACTTTAAACAGTATTTACAGCCAAGTTTGAGTGAAAAAAAATATTCCCATTGTATAACTGGATGTACAACACCCCTCTCTCCCTTCACCTTTTCTGTCAGCGTAGTATTTACTCTCCAAGACATTTAATAAGTTAAAAAATCGTAACTTGCTAGACACCTGCAGTTGCGCTTATGGCCTCTAGGGGCAAGAGTTACTTAGTACTGCTTTAAAGTCAGCCTAAGCTTCCACATAAAGAGGGATAAAAAACCTCTACTGTGCGTCACACTGATATGACAAAACATGAAATATAGTGGGCAGATATAATTACTTGTTTCTGCTCCTTTTCATTCATGATACAGTATAGGTTAAATGCTGTTGCCTTTTAAATGAATGAAATATTATATTATAGGTTTGTTGTTGTTTTTACCAGATATTACTGTGTTTGCTATTTATTATGTTTTGTTGATCAAGAATTATTTCACAATGCTTAACCTCTTAACCAGCGCCTTAACCGATTGCATTTTCTCCAGTTCATCTTTACCCAGATCATAAGGTCACAGTCTGTTAGTATAAGCCAGTGTGACGCCTCATTTGAAAGCTAAGACCTCCTCATGTTGTTGTCACTTTTTCCACCATTTTTTCCACATTTTCATCGCTTTTGTCTTTTTTTTTTTTTCTCTTTTGTTACTTTTCTTGTCACGTTTCCGTCACATTTTTGTCGCTTTTGTATCACTTTTTCCCCCCACTTTTCTGTTGCTCTTTTTTGGTTCCTTTTGTTGCGCTTTCATCCTTGTTTATGTCTGGTTTTCGACACTATTTTGAAGCTTTTAGGTTTGGGTAAAGCTGAAGTGGAGGAAATGTGCTTGGTCAAGGCTTGGTTAATAATATATTTATAAATGTATTTACGCTTTGTCACTCTGCTCTGTCTCAAACTAAACATTTACTCAGTGATCTATCAGATGTTTTTGTGGCGGCAGGTGACGAGGTGCTTCAGTGGAACGGGAAGTCGTTGCCCGGAGCGACCAAGAAAGAGGTTTACAACATCATCCTGGAGTCCAAGGCGGAACCTCAAGTGGAGATTGTGGTATCGAGGCCTATAGGGTAACATTATCACTTCTATAAACAAAGTCATGTCACATCACTGAAGCATGTCGTTTAATTTCTGAAAGCTGCCTCTGCTATTTCTTTCTCATCTATTCAAAAGCTCTGTCAATCGAATCATGAACAAAAACGTCTTAAGAAAAGCGTATAGACTCTCTCAGTAAGTAGTGTCGATTTGGTAAATGGAGCCACATTCCCCAAAATCTTTCCTATTTGATTTAATCTCCGCACACACACCACTTTTTTCCCAACTGTCTTTGCCTCCTCCGCTTCCCAAAGTCTCACTTTCCGGTGGTTTACAACTTGATTTCCCCAGTTGTAAAGCTGCTGCCCAATACCTGTCACGTGACTTCCTAAAATGAAAGGGTAAGGATTGTCTGAAAGTTGATTGTGATGCATTGTTTTTTTTTTACAGAGACATCCCTCGAATCCCAGAGTCGTCACACCCACCACTAGAGTCCAGTAAGTGTATGTAATTTTCTTTGTAATCATTTAGCATTTAAATCCGCTAAAGTTAAAGATCAGCATTGTGAGCTTAGATTAGTCACAGCCAGTAACAAAACCTGCTTTCGTTTTAGCCGGCTCGAGTTCCTTTGAATCCCCAAAGATGGACCGTCCTTCGATATCTGTGATGTCCCCGACCAGTCCTGGGACCCTACGAGATCTTCCTATAGTACTGCCTGGGCAACTTTCAGTAAGACATATAGATGAAAGTAAACACACAAGAAAGTAAGTAAGTAAGCAGACAAATTCCCAACCGGCTTCTCTCGTCTGTGTAGGTAAAGTTGTGGTACGACAAAGTGGGCCACCAGTTGATAGTCAATGTCCTTCAAGCCATAGACCTGCCTCCCGACCCGACGGGCGACCACGAAACCCCTATGTAAAGATGTACTTCCTGCCCGACAGAAGGTGAGACATGCAGTGGTTCCTTGTACAGATGCACCGATCCAGCTTCCGATACCGATAAACTGGCGGGTTTGAGTATCTGCCGATATCCGATATTAACCAATACCAAGAGTCTTTCTTAAAAGTGGCTGCTCCGAGTGCAATTGTATTAATAAACTAATGGAAAACATCACAAACAACACAAAGGATCACTGAACTTTTTTTTTAATATCCTTAGCTATGTGACAGGCTTTTAGTTTGCAATAATATTCAACACATAAATGATCGTGACAAAAATATGTCAGATCAGTCAGCATAAACTAAGTGATTATGTTATTTTATTAGGCTTATTTAGGTATTTCTTAGTGTTTGACCCAGTCTTGATTTGTTTTTGTTAGCATGCTCCCGTTAGCATTAACAGGCATGATCAAAAATACATTTCGGAGTATTAAAGGGGGGTATTATGTAAAATTGACTTTTCAAGCTTTATATCATGTTATTATGTCATTCCCTCATTAAACACATGCCCGGAGTGTTGCCTTGGCTCATTCACATATTTTTGAGTAATCAGTAAAAACTTAGACGGCAGCCATTTTAGGTGTAGCTATGCCTCAGTCCTCCTAGGAACGCCCCCACCTCCTGGAGACGCCTCTGGACCTTTCGTCACCAGCCAAGCCACCAACCACTGCTCCTCAGCTCAGCAGAGCCCCCTCCCCGCACAGTGTTGTTGTTTAAATGCCACAGCAGTGTGCTGAAGGGGGCGTGTCGGAAAGCTTCTTAAAGAGACAGAGGCCTATTTCAAGACGTTCAGTACAGCCATTTTGAGAGAGCAATTTTATTTAAGGCAGTTATTTTAATTTACTGCATATACAGACCAACAGAAGGTTACGTCATCATTGTAGTATGCTATAGACTGGTGCTATGTGATTGAAAAAAGCATAATACCCCCTCTTTAAAACTAACTCAGCGATTGAATTCTCCAGGTTCATAGCTTCATAATGACATCCAGCATATCCATATTCACTTCGATATAGTCGGTGAAAGTTGTGTTTTACAGCGATGAGAGCCAAAACTGGTATTGGCTCAGTATCGGATATTTGCGGATACCCAATACCATAATTTTTTCAGTATTGGCTCCGATATCCGATATCCGATATCGGTATCGCATCCCTAGTCCATTGCTTCTAGAAGTTAAAATGTTACTATTACTATGGCTCTTTTTCTTAAGCTGCATTCCCCTAATGAAAATGTCTACAAGTGTCTTACCACTTGTCCGTAAAGTAACCTGCTGTGCTTTGCTCCCAGTGACAAAAGCAAACGACGGACTAAAACGGTGAAGAAGAGCGCGGAGCCCAAGTGGAACCAGACCTTCATCTACTCCCACGTTCACCGGCGGGACTTCAGGGAGCGCATGTTAGAGATCACCGTGTGGGACCAGCCACGAGTGCAGGAGGAGGAGAGCGAGTTTCTGGGAGAGGTGGGACAGCATTCGAAATGCCGGATTATTTAGGGTCGGTGCAAATTAAGGCTGCTACTAAGGCTTTATGAACTATTTGAATTGAGAATCGATCACTTAAATTTCAGCACTTACACTTAGCTTCTCAGGTTTGTTCTATAAATAAAGTTCTTCTTCTTCTTCTTCTTCTTCTTCTTCTTCTCTTCTTCTTCTTCTTCTTCTTCTTTTCTTCTTCTTCTTCTTCTTCTTCTTCTTTCTTCTTCTTCTTCTTCTTCCTCCTCTTCCTCCTCTTCCTCCTCCTTGTGGCTATTCCCATAATTTGAGTAAAACTGAATTGAACTTGTTATTATTGTTAGTTCGCTTACAACAGTAGACTTTAACCTCTCTTAACCAAGTGCATTTACTTCAGTGCAGCTTGACCCAAATCTAAAAGCTTCTCAACTGGAGCTCACAGCCTATAGCCCAGAGGAACGCCTCATTTGAAAGCTAAGACCTACAACACTGATCGTGACTTTTTTGTTGCGTGTTTTTGTCATTTTTTTGTTGCTTTCTTCATCGCCTTTTTCATTCCTTCTTTTTGCTTTTTTGTCACATTTTTGTCTCATTTTTGAAGTGATTTTATCATTGATTGATTGATTGATTGATTGTTTATTCCGAGTTCAATGTACATTACTTACTTTTTTTTTTTCCTCATTAACATGTGCTACTTTTATGAACATTTGACATGCGTTTATGACATTTCCACATGCTTCTACATACATAACACTGTACAAAAAACTCAAAAAGGAGTGGGAGGAAGTAAACTTATAATCATATTTTCATATTTTCGCCTAAATATTTTCGCCTATATATTCTCTTTTGTTGCTTCTTTGTTCCGTTGTTTGCATTTCATCACTTTTTAATTGTGTTTTGGTCCCTTTTTTTGTCATATTTTCATCTTCATTTCTGCCGCAGTTTTGACGCTTTGTTCAAGAAGCTTTTAGATTTGGGTAAAGCCAACTGGAGAGAATGTGCTGGGTTCAGGTTGGGTTGTTAATAGATGACATCTTATTCCTGCCTTAATTAATGTGCTGTTATAATAAACTGAATAATCTTAATACTGACTCCTCAGATCCTGATAGAGCTGGAGACGGCGCTGTTGGACGACACATCGCACTGGTACAAACTGCAGACCCACGACGCTTCCTCCATCCCGCTGCCTCAGCCCTCTCCTTATCTCCCGCGAAGACACGTCCACGGAGACTCCCCCAGCAAGAAACTCCAGAGTATGTTCTACTACATTGTCTTTTGTATAAGTATTTGCACGTGTGCTGCTCTGATGTGGTTAAATGCAGGGCTGCACTTACTATGCTACCTTTATCATCATCGCTGCGTTGGCAAACTCTTGGTGTAAACTTAATATCCTCCGCTATATATGTATTTTTATTCCGTTTTTTAATTAGTTTAATATCTATTATTCAGAGTTTTTGTTTTTATTCATTCAACAGGCATATCATATTCGCGCTATTATACATTTTAAGCATATATATTGTATTGTGTCTTCTATTGCGCGGCCCGGGTGAAGTCCTTTACTGAACTGTCCTCCTGTTGTCTGAGCTTTTCTCCCTGTCCTGTGTGTGTGTGTGTCGTGTGTACAGGGTCCCATCGCATCATTGACACAGAGTTTGATGATGGTTTGGTAGTGCCAAAAGGTGGGTGGGGGGCACGGACAATGGGCACTTTTATACTGCTGTAGCCTGTAGCTGTCCAGCACTGGGCGAGGAATAACCCTTTCGATTTCCGTGCGCTTTGAAACAGTGGTTCTCAAACTGCAGTGGCTTCTATTGGTGACACACAATGGTTTTTAAGTGTGAAAAATCAAGTGGTAATTTAGATAAGTCGGTTAGGTTTGTACTGTCATCTTATTCCTGGTGTACTTAGAGTTAAGCAAGGAAAGGCAAGGCAACTTTATACTGCGCCATTGCAACATTACAATCAGGTAGGGCTGGGCAATTAATCAAAATTTAATCAAAATCACAATCTCTAGTTTGGTCAATCGCAATAATCGTCATGGGACTTTATAATCGACAGGTTTACAGCCGTTTCTTTGGCACAAACAGTACCTAGTTTTGGAGTTTGGTCGAGACAATGGAAGCCTTTTGTGAGTTAAATGAGACTTGATGAAACATTTGTTTTTGTTTAAGCTGAGGTTTGAATAAAAGATGCATCTAATTTTATGAATCAGCAAGATGTATTTAATTTATTATGAAAAAATAAAGTTGAATCGAAAATCGAGATCGATCAATAAGGGGAAAATAATCATGATTGTTTTTTTTTTTCCTAAATCGCCCAGACCTACAATCAGGTTAAAGTTAAGGCAAAGCACATACACAAAAGCAGCGAGACATGGGAAATACACAGTACACAAGGTCACGTGTTGGAGTTTTGTCTTCAGTAGGGGATGGGCGCGAGTTGAGAAAAGGTCATGAACGCAGATGCAGAAGGATTGGGCGTGGTTACGGAGGGGATGTGTGTGCAGTGAGTTAGAATGGAGTTACTCTTTTTTAGAGCCAGTTTAGAGTTTGGAGACAGTTTTTGTAAGACCTTTTTCTGGTTGCAATCTAGTCATGTTATAAGTAGCTCTGGTTTTGTCTTGGTTTAACACTGGTTTAGTTTTTATTATTATTTTAATTTTAAAACAGGGGTTATCTAGTTTTTTGGGTGGTGAGACGTTGTTTTTTTTACCCCTAGGCCAAAGAGTGACGGCTGTGCCTTGGCATGATCGCCCAAACTCATGCATCATTTTTAGCAAATGCTGCTACTACAGTGCAGTTAAAGTGCATATGACACATTAGATACAATTTTTGCTAAAACATAAATATACATTTAAGATTTTGCTAAAGATTGTACCCAGCTTTCTTTAGTTTGACCATTTTTGTGATGTTTAGAGTTTCACTTCCTTATTGGACACCGACAGGAAGTGACATAGATAGAGGAAACAATTTTAAACTGTTGCCATGCTGACCATCAGTGGGAAAATTAGTCAGACTGCTATGGAACTTTACCTTTAACTATGTCACTTCCTATCATTAGCTAAAAATTCAAATAAAAACTACTTTTCTGCCCAACAATTCTTCATTAAAATTGCTGCTTCACTGAAATAAAAATGATTTTTATGCAACTGATGTTATCCTTCTAAATAAGTCATATTTTCAAAGGTTTCATTAAAACCTGTCATATGCACTTTAAAGGCTGCTCCCACAGGAGTTTTATGCAGAATTGACAATATTTTGAGTATTTAGGATACTGTAATACAGTAATATAGCATACTGTAATACACATTTGCTTTAAAAATGCAGATAGATGAGTTGTTCAGCACTAGTGGAGTCCTGGTCTTGTCCTTGTGTGGGTTTAAGCCAGCATTAGTCGCTCTCCTACTCCTTTACTCCTCTTTCATTAAGTTTTTTTTTTCCTCTGTGGTTCTTGAAAAGTTTGAGAGTCACTGTTTTAGAACATGCTGCATATAAAATAATACAATTAAAGCTTGCTGAATCGGCACACGCTGCACTCCAGAGACCTGTGTAATTCATCACTTTGCCGCTGAGCTGGAGATGCGGAAATTGGTGAACAGTGTGCGGTTTCTCCTCTTCTGCTGGGCCTCAGTCACACTCGATGCACTCAGCGCATGTTAGAGCTGTAGTCTTTCACCGCACCAAGCCGCTCTCTGCATGTTACAGTGAACACGGTGTTAGCCAATGTAGTTTTGCTGTTTTTAAATACTTTTTTTTTGCTTTTTTGCTTATCACTTTTACCACCATTGACCCATTTATTTTTAGAGAGTCTTTCACCTCATTCAATAGGTCCATTTGAATTCATTTTATTTTGCACCATAGCAAGTTGTGCTGGGTGATATTATTAATTCCAAATTACCAGGTCTTGCATAAGATGTGTAAATCATAATAATTGAAACAGAATTATTTTCTGCACAATGTAAAAACTCCAAGGAGAACATGAATGTGAAAAATACAATACAGTTGATGCAAGATCTGATAAGCTGAAACAGCTGGGCATTTCTTTATACAAATACGAACAAATAATTTGGTTAATCCATAGACATAATAATAGACTCTGTCTCTTCACTCCTTCCCATTCCCGCCATAATAACTATGTTCGAGGGGGAAATCATGGCAGATTTACAGACTCCTCCTACCCTGCTGTGACAGAGCATGTTCTTAAAAGAGGCGGAATCTTCACTGTAGACTCGGCCCTCGCGGGGCAAGTAGTTCAGTCGTAACCGGCCGTGCCTGCGCCATTAGCTCTAATGCTAATGGCCTGTCAAACAAAGTCCGGCTCTCATTAGTATATGAGATTTCTAACATTTTTCTCACGAAAACCAGCCTGGTTTCTTTAATTGTAACTAACCCAGCGTTATCACAGGAGCAATATCTATGTAGAAAAAATAAAATAAAATGTAACCCAGGCTTTACATTTGCTTATAATGTGTATAAAGTGCAATGGTTTTTAATGGAAAACTAGCTTGTTTTGCCGCCCATATATGGAGGTACTACAGCAATGTCGGACAATGTCGGCCCCTAGTGTCGCTGTCATAAAGCAGAGCAACCAGTGGCCATTGGGTTAATCTCATGATATTTCTATCAAGAAATGTCGAGCTGTTTGGATTTATCGAACATTGAGCCAGTTATCTGAGAATTCCTGTTTGATACGATATATGGGAAATTCATGATGCTACACTACATTGTTCAGGTGAAAACAAATTCTTTAGGATTTTTGAAACCGGATAATATTCCCATCACAATGGCTATTTAAATCTACCTATTCTTTGCTGGAAAGAGTGGCTCTGGCTAGCTTACAGTGCGGCACTAGCTTATACGGCTAGTTCACATCCCAGTGATGTGCTACTCAACCTGTAAGCTCCAAACATCTGTAGCAAGTAGTCCTGTGCTTACTCGGGGTTTATGCAGGGGGCAGCAAGTCAAATGTAATGCCGTTGTAATGCACACATACAATACTTTTAATGCCACACATGCAGCTTTTTTGTAAGGCTGATAAATATTTCATCAAAACATGTATTTGAATGTGTTTTGAACCCACAATTTTAGTATTTTTTATGAACTTTTAGAGTAAAAACATAACAATGCCATTATTTAAAGACAAAATTTAGATTTCAAACCTGTTGCTGTCAAATTTACATTAACATTTGTAGCCTTCATATTGGCACAGTTCATTAATGACTTTTTAATGACCCGCGGAAACCCTGTTATGACACTGATTTACATTTTGCAAACGCAGCACTTCGTGGCTGTGTGTGTTTTCTGGTGTAGAATCGATTACCATTTTAGGGAATTTTAACTGTTTTTTGTGTGGACGGCGCAGGTCCTGAGCGAAACTCCAGAGAGAGGGAGAGGGGCGGCATGTTGGCCGTCCCAGAGCAGCAGAGGCAAGTCCAACACCGCTCCCGATCTGTGTCCCCGCACCGAGAGGACTCCTGCAGGGCGCGCTCACGCCCCGCGTACGTGCCCATGCAAGGTAAAGGACTGTGGAGATAGTGATTGTGTCGTCGGGTAAACCAAAAAAGGCACAATTTAGGGTTTTACAACTAAGTGTTCTGATGCTACAGTGTGTTAGGTTGTGTCTCAACAATTCCAGTGATTACGCAGCTTGATTATATCCAAAAGGTTCACTATCCTGCTATGTTTATCCAACTACTCTACAAACTTCATCTGTAGAAAATTCACTGGTCCCCATTTCAACCAATACCCTGATTGTCTAAAAGCAGGTTTCCCATGGTCGATCCTGATCTGGTGCTTACTGTTGTTGTCGTCGTCATTGTGCAGGAGCTTAGACGAGATCCACCAGAACCGCCACCCATCCCACTCACCGTCCCGGTACCACGAGCCCCATTTGGAGCACCAGCGATCAGGCGACTCTGACTACGAGTACTCTGAGGACAGGTAAGTAACTGGGGTTTATAATCTAGAACACAGATATGTATCTAATCTTGAACTGTTATTTGTTTAATTAAAGGCCCTGTACCCAATTTTTCCCATTTTCTAATTGGAAAGAGGGAACTTTTTAAGTGCTTGATTGTGGCACCTTTTGATTCTTGACCGACTTAGTTATTTTTGTGTATTGAAAGGACACTTTTCACCCAGGGCAATGTTGCTTTAGGCCTCAATGTTTGGTTGGAGCGGCCTCCGCTGACAACAGGGGGAATTAAACATGCTGGAAAAACTGCAAGCGTCTATTTTTACATAATGACATGCTAATACATTCATGGGTCCGTGATAAACACATTATTCAGTGCACTATGGTTCCAGTAAACTTTTAAGGGATTTGAAAATGCAGAGACGCCTTTAAAATTAAATCTCAATCAAATCTCAAAAATGTTTTATATATATATACAGAGCAAGTTGTCACGACAGGAACCTGAATTAACCACTACTAAAATATTTTCTTAAACGTACCTAACAAGAATGTACCTGTGTAAATGTTGACGCTTCATCTTCTCTAAAAGTATTTTTTCTTGTTGCCGTCTATCAAAGGTATTTTTCATCCTGTTTCAAACGTGCTTGATTGAAACAGCCGTTATCCATGTGTGATAAACTCTACTACATTTAAAACCAGAACCGAGTTGCTAATGACTCCTTGTTCCTTTAGTTTTTGTGGCAAAAACGGCATATATCGTTCACGTTTGTCTCTGATTGGTTAATATGCTCGTCAATCACACCCATCGAGTATCACCCCTGATCCCAGACCACATGTCTTTGTAATGAATGGGAAAAGCGTGTATTCTGGATGGCCAGGCTAACAAAAGGCAGGACCAAGTGACCAAAGCGAACGAGATTACTTAAAACTGCTTGGATGAAGCAAATCACCACACGGTATGTTTTTGATGAGGAAACAGCGTTGTGCATAAGACGTGTGGTTCATACTCATTCCTGACTTTCCTAACACATTCCTATGATCCCGATTCTTCACAAGGGGAGTTTATTAGCGCTCACTTTTCAGGGAGTAAACTACAAGCCTGTGCCAGATATTTGTTTTTTAGCATCTACTTCAAATTTGAAATAATATACAACACACGCTGCACGGAAAATCGGGTACAGCCCCTTTAACTCCTACTAAGATACTAACACTTGTGAACCTAGTTACGTTTTGCTAAGTTATGATTTCCTGGTTTCATCATAAATCCACGTGAGTCTAAGTTGCCATCCTCTTTTTATTTGTGTTGTTTTTCATCGTTCACCCATCGTCATGGCAACAGTGAGGTCCTGGAGACGCACAGGTCAATCCGGGGCGGGAGTGCCGAGTGCCTGCACACGAACAGGTAAATAAAAAGAGACCAGTCAGCTTTGTTTTCACACGGAGTCCCATTTTCGTAGCCATCTGCATTCTTCACTCTGACCACGTAACGGGCCTACTAACTGTCGTAGTGCAAATGATTGTGGTTTTTCTATGTCGTTTACTCAAGTTTTGTCCTTTTTTGCATGAGTCTGGGCAGTGCCTCATACATTCATTATTTTTGTTTTGTTTTTTGTGACTCCCTTTCACCTGATCTTTTGTAAATACTACACCTTCAGAATTAACAATACACGAGGGTCTTACCAAGCGTGGTCTGAACTGTTTATGAGGCTCCTAAATCTGTGTTCCTTTGTAATAGAGACCCTTAAAATAGCACGCCACGTTTCTGTTTTATTTTAAAATCATGTGTTCTCTCACTGAAGCTGTGTCTTTCCCACCTTTCCTCCTCCTTTGTTTTCTTTTCTTTTGCATGCATGATCTGCTCTTAGGGGGTTAGGTAGATGCAACAACACACTCCCCCCTAAAATGCCCCTTTTAGTAAATGGTATCCATAAAGACATTTACAGGTGAGTGCATGGAGCAAAAGACGGCTTTGCCCCATAACCTACCCCCGTCCTGTCTGTTTGTGGAGTGGGTCCGACATACTTCTAAGTATGTCCAAGATCACTGTGTTGGTGGTGTTGCTGTGGTGATAGTGAGTGTGAAGTTGCTGCTTTATAAAATGCGCCGTTTGCTGAAAATGTGTTACTTTCCCTATTTTTTCCAAACATATCTCTCTATGTTTTGTATACAGCTTTGCACAAGGATGTTCTCATATTAACATTGTTAGCTGCAGCATTTCAGTTAGCTAAATGAGTTAGCAGACCAGACAATTGAACAACTGGAATAACACTATTTTTTGACACCATGATAAATGCGTTCATAGATCTTTTATGCACAAATAACTATGAATTGTGTTTTACAATAACTACCCTGAGTATTTTTTTCAAGGTGGTTTCATTAAGAGCAAGTGGTTATTTAATTACGGGTGTGAAATATACTTTACCCCAAAAAACATGGTGAGCGAGTTCACCTCTTCTCAGACCTGACTCATAACATTACTAGGAGCGGGACCAAGTTCTGTTTTGACACTTTTTTTCTGCTCATTCAACACCATTACATACATTTGGTCCTCTTCTAAATGCTGTATTTTGAAAAAAAACACTCCAAAAATCGCTTTGTCCGTGTTTCGTTGAGCATTAGGAGCATATTCTGTGTTGCTGCCATGTTTGTTTGTAACAGTTATAACAGTTTTGTTGATCTTGTGACATTGCCGTGGTGACATGTAGCTACACTCTCATCTATTTGTATAACACTAAATATGACTTTTCAAGGAAGAACAGACTTATTTGTGACATTGCAAACCAAAGCAAATAAATAAGCAAGTTTCTATATTTCTAGATTTGCAATACTGTTAGAAATCTAGCCGGGCTTCCTCCCCAACCAGAAACCAGCCATTAGATCTTTAGATGTGTTATATAATCTGCATTACATGTAATCTACATACTGAACCACAATGAAAGCCAGAGCAGCCACGTCTATAGCTTACATAATGAACTCAAAGGTCATGTGCGTTTATGGAGTCATTTTTGCTTGGGCTATTGTACATTTTAATGCATGTCCGTGATGCATTTATGCCTTCAGCTGCTTTTTCTTATGTCTTTCTGTCAAGTAAAATATCTACATTTGTAAAAATGTAGATAACAATTCACTGTATTTTTTTTAAATAAGATTTTATTATTCTTATCGACTACTGGCAAATAATTTAGCTTGAAGTATAAACACTTCTTTAAACCAATCAGAAATACTTAATAAGTCAAATAACTGTTCAATACATGTCGACTCTTTGATATTAAGTTTTTTAATTTTTCACTTTTGCATGATTGTTGTCATCTTCTTTGCATGCTGCTGTTTTTGTGGGCGGGGCTTCCTGCTGTAGCTCCACCCTCCCTGCATGTTCAAAGGCGCAGCTGCCACAGAGACAGGAAGTGCCTCGTAGTATCCTCACACAGCGAGTGCTCAGGTTCACAGATGAGGTCACGGTTAGGTAAGAACATATTGAAAGTGCCAAACAATAACAACCCTCATTACTAAACAGGGGATCAGTTTATGCCAAATTGTGAATCTTCACTCATAATTGCTTTGTAAATTGGATAAATATGTATGTATTAATGGTGACCTTTCATTATAAGATAATAATAATAATAATAATAATAATAAAAAAAAACAGCCTTTATAATAATTGTACATCATAAAAACACATTTCCATCCTCCAGCCTTTACATCCAGAATGCTTCAGTCCCAGCATTAAACACTAAATCCCTAAGCTGGTCCGCCTCCCGCTCGTCCTGTTAGCTCTATATGCAGTGTCATGCGATGGCACAGAGACAGCCATCTGTCGTGAGTTCTGCTGCCACACTGTGCTCTGATGTAACAAATATGCAGCAGAGACTATATACATTACTCTTTCCATCTTTATACATCTGCAGGATTAAATAGGATTTATAATGTAACTCATAACATTTGGATAAATTAACTATCCGCTTTAGATACTTGTTACACTGTCTGCATCTTTTTTTCTTACAGTATGTTCCTTAATAATCATTTCCCTTTGTTTTACTTTACTACAAAAATTTGGCATCCCATCGGCACCTATTTGCTTTTCCACATCACCTGGTCAATTCAATCCACAACATGTTCCTCCTGTATCCATTTCCCCCAAACATTTTCTCTCCATTCATTGTTTTTTTTCTTCTCTCTCTACTGCCCCCGTGGCCATACAGCGACCTGCAGCCTTCACTGGACAGAGTGAGGAGTGCCAGCACCACCTGCCTGAGCCCGACAACCACTATGACAGAGACAGGTACAGAGCCCGTACAGACCTGCAAACATGTAGGATTTAATTTAATAAGACCTATGTTCAAATATCAGGGATTCGATTTACCATTTTGCATGAGTGTAATTTGCTCTGGCCTGGTTTTGTTTATGCCATAAACTAATGTCATGATACTGGCATGTTTCATGTGTCTCATCTACTTGTACTAACATCACCACAATTCCACATAGATAGATAGTTTTCCCATGCCGTTTTACAGGAATCGTAAGCTCACTTCCTAGTTCTTAAAGGCTCTATACCTGATTTTTTTAATTATTATTATTAACAAACAAAAGAGGAAGCCACTAAATTAAAATGTTAGTTGTTGTCCAAACTCATTCCCAACTTTCCTAAACCTTTGGAGCCCCCCAATTGACCTTTCGCAAAACCACGCCCCAAACCGGTAATTGTCCAATCAGACATCCTAGCAACCGTTACTATGAAGCTAGGTCCGTCATGCCGCAGATCTCTAATGCAAAACAATGGGACATACCAGCAATGAGCAGATGCACTTGTTTTACTGCTAACCACCAAAAACCCACCAGACAAAGAAGAAGAAGCAAAATGGTGAAGCGATCTGCCTATGGAGGATGTAACTCAGACACTAGGAGTGTGTCAGGGAGAGTCCAGTTATTCCCCTTCCCAAAGCGAAAACACAACCTGAGCACAGCCTAAAATGGATCAAACAATGTGGACGGCCTACGCCCAGCTAAATTTCTCCAAAATAAACAAGCAAATGTCTGCTCTAAGGTAAGGCAAGAGCCTATAGTTAGGCTAACACCTTAGCATGCTAACATCGTAGCTACTGACAGTCACATAATGTTACACAAACTGGCACTGGAGCTGTAACTTTACCTGCGGCGGTGAACGTTTACAAGCCTACAGTCTCACGTGTTTTGGTCTCCCTTTTTGATAAAAGTACTGTGTATTTTTTACACGGCCCTTATAACTGGCTGTAGCTGATTGTCATTGTGGCACTTGTAGGTTTAGCTAGCGTTAGCCAACTTTAGCGCACCGGAGAAATGCACGGAGAAATTATCCTATTTTTAGAAATATTTAAAACAAAGAGGGTGCTTACCGGGCAGTGCAAGAGCACGACTGGTCCACAAGGCTGTGCTGTTGCATTTAAGGAAGAGATCAGAAAATCTCTGATATTTCTGGAGACTTCTCTATATCTTTTGTGCAAATAGTTGTCCTTTATCCTTCGTTGGATAGTTTAATATCTTGAATATATCCTCCACTGCATACTGTGACCCCTTTTGCTCGATCTGGAGGATATTGCGGCGGTATTGCTCCAAAAAAGGTCACTGACGTGCATGGCAATCTGTTGCGCTGCCCGTGTTTTACCATTTTTTTGTCGGGCGTAGCAACAGTAACGAAGGGGGGCGGGGCTTTGCGAAAGGTCAATTCTCCACAGGGATGAGTTTATAGGCACATTTCACAACTTGCAGGTCACTTTACAGGGTCTCTGTCACTGAAATGGTAAATGATCTCAACATATATAGCACTTTTCCACCTACATTAGGCTCTCAAAGCGCTTACAGCAAGGAACCAGTCACCCATTAATGCTCTCATTCATACACCAATGTACGCAGACACTGGGCACCTGCGGGAGCTAGGATTCGAACCCCCGACCTTCCGATCATGAGACAGCCTGCTCTACCACCTGTGCCACTGTCGCTAGAAAAGTAGACTGCAAGTTCATACAATTGATGCTAGGGATGCACCGATACCACTTTGATTTAAGTACTTGCCGATACCGAATACAAAGGCATTTTCTTCAAACACACTTTAGGCTATAGACGGTTTATAGACTTTTCACGGCAGATCGGTTAATTAATTACATTTACATTTCCTTGAGTAAAGAAGTTACACTTTTAAGAGAAGTTATATCATTATTTTTTTATTTTTCATTCAATTACATTTGTTATTTTAATTGCATTGTCCATCATAGACAGAACAGCCCATGTGCAAAAGTTACTCAATGCCTGTGCTGTATTCATTTTAATAGTATTGAGATGGTTACTTATCACTAAAGCTTATTGGCCTCTTTTTGCCTCATCTCTGTGGATTTTCCCGTACGTGAGTTTTGGAGACGAGAGCAACTTAGCCAGTAGCCGACAGCATTTTGATTATTTTTGTTGCTGCTAAATTTAGCTCAATATGGGCATGCTATATATCTTTATTTTGCCATTTTCTGAGTACTTTTTAGTCGCTGGGTTATTTTTACAGATGAATGAAGCCCCTGGGCATAAAGCGGCTTAAGAATTGCCAAAGCTGTTAGCCGCTAGTTAGCCGCTAATTGGCAACATTAGCGGACGGTGTTTTAAGACCCATCGCTGAGGCACAATGAAGACAACATTTAGCACTTGTTAAATCCAGCACAGACTCTGATTTAGGGAGTGTAGTCTGCAATTAAAGCAGCTCTATGTGGAATATTGTATTTCCACTGAAGAATTCTCCAGTTTGTTGCTTTTTGCTCTCCTCAGCGGAGAGGCGCGTCCTGTAGGAGCGCTGGCCATACGTCAAGTGGTATCGGTTTCTGGTATCGAGACCACATTAATGAGTACGAGTATGAGCACAAGCGTGTGGTATCGAGCCCCTTGCATCCCTAACTGATGCAAGTGCTTTATAATTAGATGCACAGTTTTCCCCCCACAAATCTCTGAGTTTACAATATGCTAAATAAGGACAAACAGATTTCGTTCCACCACTAGAAAAATCAGGTATAGTGCCTTTAAAGGCCCTAGTATACCAGATTACAAGACATAGCGCTTACATTTTAATTTGTTAGTGTTGTCCAAACTCATTCCAAACGTTTCTAACACAATACTGTCTCAGTAATATAAACAACGACAACAACAAAACAAATTTTCTTCCAGTTATAGAAAGTGACGTGTCCATTACTGTATTCAATTGGCTATAGGCTTAACATCAAATAGTGTCCAGTATTCATAGCTGACTATTGTTTTACTTTGAGACTCAAACCGTCACTGAACCATAATTCACTGTTCCACTTCTCCGACTGTTCTAACACGGGACACCCCTCCACTCCCACACCCGTCCCACTCCTCCCTCTAGGTTGTCCAACTCTTTGCCCTGCCAGATTCTCCCCCGTCCCAGGATCTTAATAGAACATGTGAACGTGGGAGAAGACAGGTACCGGGGCCACACCCCTTGTGTTGACGTCCTTACCCCCTTTTCTCAAAACAGCTTCCCGCTTCTTCCCTCTCCTCAGCTCAAAGCTCCTCAAGAACCGTCTGCATGAGTGAAAACGAGTTGAATTTTCAGTATTTATCTTGCATTGAGTCAGCATGAGTAAAGGACTGGGGGAAATATCTTGTTGTGAATGGTGATTTGATTCATAATATCAAGATTTGGTTCAAATAATTTTTCTTCACACGTTCAAGCTTTAAGATTTGAGTGAAATGAACTGCTAAACTAGTGCAAGAATCATGAATTTCTGAATGTATTTGTAGAGCTCTAAAATAGATTCAGATACATTATTATTAAGCCCCCAGACCCAAAGCTACCGTGGCAGAAATATCAAGACAAAATATGTGTAGTAAATATTCCAAATTCAACCCATTTTTGCTCATGTGGATTTTATTTTTATTTTAGACGGTGACTTGGTTTGTTTCGCTCATATATTTTTGCTCTAAAGCTGCCTAATCCCCCTGTATTCTGTGCACCTGGCCCTGTCGCTGCACACCTGTTCCGCGCAGCCCTCTGTCTTTGCTCTGGCATTGTTACTGGCAAATCAAACAGTACAATCTGCTCTAATTGCGCCGTGTTTATTTCGGATCCTACATATTCACATTTACATTTAGTTTTGATTAGTCTAGATTTCATATTTATTGTTTATTTACTTTTTTTCATTTGAAAATATTAGCTAAATAGTCTGTCAGTTTTATTGTGCATCTGTAGATATTTTGTATGGCCTAAGATAATGCATGTATAGGGAAAGGCTTGAGCAGACAAAACAATAGCAAGTAATGATTTGTAGTGGGGGGGATTTGAGTGCTGAAATGGTCAACATAGGTCTGTCTTGGCATCGTGGACCGTTCAAATGAGAACATGATTCAGTTCCTTTGTCCAGTTCTTAATTCACTTTAGCTGATAGATATTCATATTTTGCCCGTGTTTTGTGCCACTATTTTCAGTTACTCCATTCATTTTTGTCATTTCGTCTTTTTTTTTTTTTTTGCCACAACGACAGACAGTGTAACAGTTCGCCCGGTCCTAACTGTCCAAATGCAAAAGGCAACCGAAAAAGCCTTGAGGGGGACAGGTAAGCCATTCACATGTTAGAGCTCCCACTTTATGCCCAGTCAGTGTTTTGAGATTTGACCGTCGTACAGTGCAGGTTTCTCGCACTAAGCACACTGCGATTTTTATTTTTAGGTCTTAACCTCTTACATTTTCTCCAGTTCAGCTTTACCCAAATCTAAGACCTACAAAACTCATCTAAACTGATCTTTTTCCTCGCGTTGTCATCGCTTTTTTGAATTTTTTTTCCTATCGCTTTTTTGTTATTGCCACATTGTCATTGCTTTTTGTCACTTGTTTGTTGCTCTTTTGTGTCACTTTTGTTGCTTTTTTGTCTCTTTTCATCACTTTTTGTCATTTTTCTGTTGCTGTTTTGTGACTTTTTCGTCACTTTTTGTCACATTTTGTCACATTTTGTCACATTTTCGTCACATTTTGTCACTTTTTCGTCAAATTTTTTTCACTTTTCTGTTGCTCTTTTGTTGCTTTTGTTACTTTTTCATCACTTTCTTGTTGCATTTTTGTGGCTTTTTTGTTGCGTTTTTGTCACGTTATCGCTTTTCATCACGTTTTTATCGCTCTTTGTTGCTGTTTTGACGCTTTTTTCAAGAAACTTGTAGATTTTAGTTCTACGGTTCCCCCACCTTAACCGAGTACAGTTTCTCCAGTTAGACTTTCTCGATAGGCCAGTGTAACGCCTCATATGAAAGCGAAGCCCAAAAAACTGATTGAAGATTTTTCCTTGCGTTGACGTCACTTTTTCATCGTATTTTTGGTGTTATTTTGAGTTTTTGTCACTTTATGGAACTGTTTTTGTTGAATTTTTGTCACTATTTGACGCTTTTTTAAATACGTTTTTAGATTTGGTTGAAGTGATATTTTGTTCTTTGCAGAGGAAATTAAGAAATTAGAGTTTTGTTCAGATTTAATTTATCTTAATCAATTCTATGCTGTTACAATATATGAAACATGTTTATAAATCAATCAAAAAAGGCCTAAATAATGTATAAATTGGGAGCTTTATAAGTCATTAGCTTTTTATGTTTTGATATGTTTTCACTCTCACTCTCACAATCTCACTGGTTTTATTTCACTATTCTTTAATTGAACTCGTGTTGGGGACAGCCGTATCCAGCCCACCTCCATCCTCCGGGGCAGCAGGGGCAGAGAGGGCCCCCTGAGGGTCCCTCCTTTGCCCGGCTCGTGTCCAAATTCCGCGCGTCCCGACAGGTGCACGCCCATGCCCTCACCGAACTGCAAAAAACAATCCTTGTGCATTTCCTGACCCCAAAATTAAAGATACCGCATGGATTTAACCGAGCAAATTGGTAACAGAGCCACTGGATCATTATCGCAGAAACGTTATTCACACAAAAAATGGAGTCAGCTCTCTACCAGTATATACAGAATGACCAGTTTTTTTTAATGTGTGTGTGCATATTTCAAGACTACAATCCCAGGATTCATTTAGTAACAAGTTAGACTAACCATTTACTCACCAGGGCATAGACTGAACTCAATTATATTTTATGTTTATTATGTTCCCTCCTTATTTGAAATGGGCACAGAATGTGACATAAGAAGAAGAGGTAAACTTTGTCACAGCGCAATCACCATAGGGCCAAAAGCGTGTCCTTGTTCTTATGGATGAGTTCTCCTTCTCCCAGTGTCACTTATAGCATTATAGAAAATCCAGCTTTTTCCCTCCTCAACATTTCTTCATAAAATTGCCACTAAGATTAATACTTTGCGCTTGCATTATATGGGCTACAGTATTTGCACGATGTCCCCACGTGATCTCCTCCTGGACAGTAAGATCGGTGCTGTACTTCCTGTCCGAGTCTTTTACATTCAAAATTAACAGGGTCCCACACAAATAAAGAGGTAGCTCAGGATTGAGAAAAGGACAAACGAGTTCCTGAGTCACTGCTACGTGTTGAAAACATCATGTTCGCTGTGAATCCTGCCCCAAAGGAAACTCCAGTGGTCGTTAAGGGCGGAGCTTTTCTCTTGCGGGCTAAAGGCCAGTGTTAAATGATAATATAACACTTAAATTCAATCAATTTTAATCTACTAACAGGCCGACTCTTTTTTGCGCAGGCTCGTTCAAAACTTTGCACTAGTTTTAATTTTTATTCTGTGTTAGCCGTTGATCTTACTCTTTCACAACTTCATCAGTGAATAAAGTAACCCTTAATGGTGTAACCTGGTCATTCAGTTTAGTGGATAGCTGACTTCATTCTTTGCCGACGTTATGTTGCTGAACAGTAATTGTCCAGTGAGTTTGTCCAGTCTGTTTAGTTGAATCCAGGCGGTGTCTTCCTGGCCAGGCAGTGGACATACTGTACTGTATGCTGTAACCCCCAGGTCCATGAAAAGATCCCTAAGTGTTCCTTTATTCTATCACCGTTGTTAGTCGTGGTCGTGGTCGTGCAGCTGTAGTTTTTCTGCCCTGATCCCCTGCCCTATTCCTCTTTGACCTTTGGAGTTTTGATGTCTTTGTGTTTCGTGCAGCTACTGTATTGTTTCCACTGAAAGCCGTTTTAACCATTCAGTTTTTCTTCTGGTTTTGTGAATGGCAGACTGACGGGCAGCCCCTCTCCTCCACCGGGCACCGGGCGCAGAGGCAGGCAGCTCCCACAGCTCCCCGCCAAGAGCAGCAGCATAGAACAAGGTGAGTGGACGTCTTGGGAAGTGCTGTTTAAAGAATAAAACCAGGTCAGCATAAACCTACAGTAAAAGGCTAAGGAGCTTTACTAGTAGCTCTTCATTAGCTTTCTATATTCCTACATAAGCTTGACGAGTCTCGTTTGATTATAAACTGTCTTGACTAAACCAAACAAAAAACTTGTACAATGTGAAGTTAATAAATAATAATTAATAGATGCATTTCATCCTTGGGCAACAAATTATTGACATGATTTCCAGATATAACTGTATTTTTTCTTTATGTTCTCTGCTACTTATTGAATGTGCTCCATAGTTTCTCCAGTGTCCTCAAGCTTAGACGCCCATAATATATAGAGTCTTAACCTCTTAGCCCACAGGAACCGAGCACATTTTATCCAGTTTGGCATTACTCAAATCTAAAAGTAAAAAAAAAAAATGCTATAGAGTGACAAAATCATGGCGGAAAATCAACAATAACTCAATAAAAAAGGCGATTGAAAACACACGACTAAAGAGTGATGGAAGAAGTCACAAAAAAGTGAGAAAAAGTGGCGAAAACACGTCAAAAAAGCAACAGAAAAACAACAACAAAAAGGCAATTGAAACACAATCACAAACACAGACAAAAATGCGACTTAAGAGTGATGAAAAATCAACAAGAAACCCACGAAAGAGCGACAAAATGGTGATTAAAATGTGATGAAAAGTGACCCAAAAAAAATGGCAACAAAGCAACAAAAAAGTTAGTTGTGTCGGGCAAATGAGGCTGTAAACTCCAGGCGAGGGGTAAGAGATTAACATAACACTTACCAAAGTATTTCATTTTGTTTAATCTCTTTTGTTTTAAATCAATTGTAATCAACGAGTTCCACAAACTTGACATGAGCACCATTATAAGCTCCAACATAAATCACTAGTCTTAAAGGAATAGGCTACCGTTTTTACATACTGAGATATGTTCTTACCTTAGCTTTGAGGAGTTCATTTGTACCTGTCTGGTCTTCACTTGTGCCTTCCGTAAAGTAAACACAGCACAGACGGCGTTAGCATTTAGCCTCTCTCTTCTCCTCTATAGCTCCAAACGAGGTGAAGATAGAAGCTACCAAACTCATCCACGTTTTCCCTATTTAAATATGGTTACGTGAAGTGTTACACTACAAAGTATAATTACACATAATTAAACAATGTGGATTTTCTAAGCGGATAAAAAGGGGAACTATATTGTAAGGCGTAATAATACCAGGAGTAATTCGGCATCCGCGCAGTGATATCTTCACTTTACTGTGCGGATGCCGAATTACTCCTGGTATTATTACGCCTTACAATATAGTTCCCCTTTTTATCCGCTTAGAAAATCCACATTGTTTTTGTGTAATTATACTTTATAGTGTAACACTTGACGTAACCACATTTAAATAGGGAAAACATGGAAGAGTTTGGTAGCTTCTATCTTCACCTCGTTTGGAGCCATAGAGGAGAAGAGAGAGGCTAAATGCTAACGCCGTCTGTGCTGTGTTTACGTTATGGAAGGCACACGTGGAGACAAGACAGGTACAAATGAACTCGTCAAAGTTAAGGTAAGAACATATCTCAGTATGTAAAAACGGTGGCCTATCCCTTTAATATTGGGTTGAAATATTCTCAAAGGGGTTGTACTGAGCAAACTAAGACACTGAGATTTACTCGGTTTGTCAGCGTTTACTGTTCAATCTCTTTGTTGCATTTCATGTGTGTATTTACGAAGCCATGCAATATACAAGAGCTTAACGCGGCTCAAGCCCCTCTAATGAATTACATTCTCTTGATGGGACATATAGCCCTTAACAGTCTACACAGATAAAGACCGTATTAAAGTGACTCTGCTCTTTATATCATGTTTCCTGTTGGTGGAGCAATGTGACTTGTGTGCTGCCTAAACTCGGCATCATGCGCCATCTAGTGTCAGGAGACGGACGTCGCACCGGAGGCCGTGTAACCCTTTCTGTTTGTGATTGATTTATTCGTCCTCTAGCCCTCGCAGGAGACGACAGAGGGGACAGCTGCCGAAAAAAGTCCACCCGTACAACAGGCCTTCATCGTCCCACGACCGAGAGATGGACCTCAAGACGAAACGAAAGGTGAGTTACTGTCGCGTAAACAAAAAGTCAAAGCTTAGTTCTTTGTTCAAGATCACTGAGGTTTATATTCATTTGCTCATTTCCACACTTGATTATATTGGTTTTGACACATCTCGTCCTAAATGAGTTCCTTAACCCCTTGACCGAGCACTTTTTCTACAGTTCAGCTTTACCCAAATCTAAAAGCTTCTCGACTGGAGAGCTATAGGCCAGACTAATGCCTCATTTGAAAGCTAAGACCCACAAAACTCATCCCAGCTTCTTCCTCGTTAGGATCGTCACGTTTTTGTCCTTTTTGGTTGTGTTTTCATCACGTTTTCGTTGCTTTTTTTGGACACGTTTTGGTCACATTTTTGTGGTTTGATACACAGTTACAAAAAAGAAACGCTACCAAAAAAAAGCTATGAAAAACGTGATAGAAATGTGGTGACAAAAAAGAAATGAAAATGTGACACAAAGGCAAAAAAAAAAGTGACAAGAACCTGACCAAAAAAAGCAATAAAAACATGACGAAATCGCATCGAAAATGTGAGAAAAAATCCGCAACAAAACGATTAAAGCGTGATCGCACAATCGAGGAAGATTCTTTGATGAGTTTTGTAGTTCTTAGCTTTCACATGAGGCATTACTTTGGCGCATAGGCTGCATAAGCTTTTAGACTTGGGTAAAACTGGAGAAAATGGTGGGAGTTAACGGGTTAAAATAGAATAAATCTATGATAACATTTTAGACATTTTTTTTTACTAGTAAAATTTCTTTTCAAAGAGCATCAAATGGTAGAAATTCAGCATCAGGTCTCTCAAATGGTAACAGACTAGGGCTAAAGCTAACTCAACTCTACCCTCTTCCACCCTCTCGTTCCCCTACAGAACTACGCGGGACAGCGGGGCAGCAGTGACAACACCTCAGCGCGCTCCTCGGACAGTGACATGAGCGACATGTCCATGAACTCCCGGGCCAGCAGCATCTCACGGCTCAGCAGCACCAGCTCCATCCCGTCGGAGTATCCAGGAGGGAGGTTCAGGTTTGACAAGACAAGTCTTCATAGTCGTGTGTTGTTATAGAAGTGTCTGGAGGGGAAGTGTTACAGGGTATCCCCAGGGTGACACACTTTAGGCACAGGCAAGTTTGTAATTTAAAGTGCCTCACAGAAAAAAGGCAGGGAAAACACATTTACAATCACAAGTAAACACAAAAACACAAAAGGCAGAACTGTTCTTGATTAGAGTCGCGAGGGAGTCTTACAAATCAAATGTTGAAGGGTTTTGTGGTTAGCTTCACTTTTGGTTTTAAAGCAGTACTAAGTAACGTGTTTACCTAAATAAATCCTTTCCGTAGTCCCACTGGGGGTAATACAAGTGTTAATGGGATGATTGGGGGGGGATTCATCTCCCCCTGGTGTCTCTGGCCAGAAAACCATGCTTGCAACTTGACTGCCACCGGGGCGGAGCAACCAATACACACTAATAGAATCACGGAGAAGAAGCTAACAGGCTAACGGGCAAAGCTAACTGCGGGCTAGCGCCACTTTAAACAGTATTTACAGCCAAGTTTGAGTGAAAAAAAATATTCCCATTGTATAACTGGATGTACAACACCCCTCTCTCCCTTCCCCTTTTCTGTCAGCGTAGTATTTACTCTCCAAGACATTTAATAAGTTAAAAAATCGTAACTTGCTAAGACACCTGCAGTTGCGCTTATGGCCTCTAGGGGCAAGAGTTACTTAGTACTGCTTTAAGTATTCAATTAACAACATATTAGTTCAACAGTTTAACCTCTTAACCCCCGGCTTCACCAAGTGCATTTTCTCTCTGATATTTGTATCAGCTTCAGCCAATATCTAAAAGGTTACAGCCTATAGGCCAGTGTAACGCCTCATTTGAAAGCTAAGACCTACAAAACTCATCTAAATGGATCTTTTTCTTCACGTTGTTGGCGCCTTGTCACTTTTTGGACATTTTTCTGTTGCTTTTTTGTGGCTTTTTTGTTTCACTGTCATTGCCTTTTTGTCACTTTTTCATCACTTTTTTGCCATTTCTCTGTCGCTTTTTTTGTCAATTCTTCATCACTTTTTAGTTGCGTTTTCGTAACTTTTCTGTTGCTCTTTTGTGGCGTTTAGTAACTTTTGTATCACTTTTTTTGTCACGTTTTTGTCGCTCTTTTGTTACATTTTCATCCTCATTTTCATCTTATTTTTGTTGCCATTTTGACACTTTTTTCAAGAAGCTTTTAGATTTGGGTAAAGCCAAACAGGAGAAAATGTGCTCGGTTCAGGTGGGGGTTAAGAGGTTAAATTGTGGTGAGATAGAAAATCATTACCGTGTTGAACCAAAGTTAAAGTTAATGTATACAGTGATCCTCAAACTACATGTAATAGTTTCTAAAAAGGTTCGACCCAAAAAACCTTTGGCGGTGCCCTGTTTCAAACCAAGCTTTTATTGTAATTCTTTGTGTTAATTTGCATGCTCTGTGTCTGTTTTTTCTGCATGCCTACATCTGTGTCCGTCTGCGTGCATGCTCTAACCCCGGGCCGGACTCAGGTCTCAGTCTTTAGAGGAGGAGAAGCGCGACAGGCGGATCTCGTGGGGGGTGAACGGGGAGCAGGACAGGGCGAGGGACACGGGGAACAGGAGGTTTCCCAGGAGTTAAAACGCAGGAGACACACTGTGGGAGGAGAAGCCACAGAGAACAGGTAAAAAAAAAAAAAAACCTAGACGGAGATGAAGAGGTTAAAATGTTGAATTGCTGCACAAAATTGAAAAGTTGATGTAGTTCGGTGTTTTTCGGAACCACATTTTTCCTGTATCTGACCACTCATAACTTTAGCGCAAATGTCCTATTGATTGTCAAAATCCTTTGTCCTGAAAGAGAACTAAATGCATCTGAATTTGGGGAAATTAAAACAAAAAAGTCAATAAGTATCAATATTCGTAAACATATAAAAATCTAATATTTTTTTCGTACTTATGTCTGTAGAAAACTGAATTCATTGCCCAAGATACTGAAAGGTGCTGCCTGTACAGTATATAAGGCTCATGAGTAGGGCTGGATACCGTTAAACTATACCAGTAGGGTATTGGAAAATAAGGTTCGACTGGTATCGAAAACATGAAATAATCGAAACTAGGTACCGGAAAAAATATTATTGGATCCAAGTTTTATTGGTCATCAAACCTTAAAGCTGATTTTTCCTGTACAAACTGTGATTTTTTTTTTTACTAGGCCCAAACTCATTTCTACAACTCACAATCCCTCGTGCATGTCCGAAATGTTCAAGCAAATTATTTATATGCATCTTTCAAGCCCATGCACAGCTTTGAGCGGTGAAATTTTAGATTCTACTTCTATCGCGCAATAAAACATTTAGTTGAAGGCCACGCAACAAGGTCAGTTTTTTGCTGTGTCTACAACATACTCTGTGGTGGTAAAAACAAGTCAAGTACCCCAGCTTCAAAGGAATAGGCCACCGTTTTTACATACTGAGATATGTTCTTACCTTAGCTTTGACAAGTTCATTTGTACCTGTCTTGTCTTCACGTGTGCCTTCAGTAACGTAAACACAGCACAGACGGCGTTAGCATTTAGCCTCTCTCTTCTCCTCTATAGCTCCAAACGAGGTGAAGATAGAAGCCACCAAACTCTTCCACGTTTTCCCTATTTAAATATGGTTACGTGAAGTGTTACACTATAAAGTATAATTACACAAAATTAAACAATGTGGATTTTCTAAGCGGATAAAAAGGGGAACTATATTGTAAGGCATAATAATACCAGGAGTAATTCGGCATCCGCGCAGTGATATCTTAACTTTACTGTGCGGATGCCGAAGTATTCCTGGAATAGGCCACTGAGATATTATCTCAGCATGTAAAAACGGTGGCCTATTCCTTTAAGGAAAAAAATTACAATATTTAAAAGACAAAAAAAAACACAAGGGAGAGAAAAATTGGGGGGAGAAAGTGAAATATTTTAGCAAAATTGGGAAATGATTGAAAGAAAAAAAGGGTAAAAATGTGAAGGAAAAAAAATTTAAATCAGGGAAAATGTGTTTTTTCTGCTCTTTTGTAGTTAAAAGGGAGTTTCTTGGTTGTTTCACCTCAAATAAATGATACAAATGTAAAATAAATTCAGTGGAAGGAAAAGGAATAAATTAACATTATTAATCTGAAATGTTTTAGTATAGTTATCGATAAAAGTACAGTTCAGGTATCAGTATCGAAAATCAAGTATCGTTAAACTACCGGTATCGAAAAAAATTTAACGGTACCCGGCTCTACTCATGAGGATCTTTTAAAGAATAGAAATATGAACATTTTTATCATCAAATGTCAATGATATAACATAACTGGAAGGGCATGAATACTTCCTGAAGCCTCTGTGAGCTCATCTCCCCAGCTCCAGAGGTCAGCTACAGTGCAGTTTGTAGGCTCACACTCGCCCCTGTGGCTCGGTGCTGACAGGGACAAACGACCCTCTCCCAGTGGGCGAAGTGCGAATGTAGCGCGGCTTATTATCGCGCTAATGTATTGGCCTCAGACGGGGGGGAGGACAAGAGAAATGGCCTCGCCGCAAATCGATCTCAATTGTGTTATAAAAGCAGTGGCATTTAGCGCAGCAACGTAAAGTGGGTTAGTGAGACGATGAAAGTTAGACGAAGAAGTAAATAAACAACATTTGTACTTTGGAGGAGGTAAGTTTTGCCGCTGTTTAATGGAACTGGTGGAGGACGCATGGCTGTCCTTAACAAGGCGTCTTTAATTGTGTTACTTTGTCTTGAGGGTGATTGGAACATCAACTAACTCATTAAACAGCTTTTCGGTGCAACTACGGTACAATTAACAGAAGATTATGCAATTTTAAATCAGTATTTAACTGCAGAGCCCCAGGTTTGGTGGTTCCCATTTGGTGAGAAAGTCTCAATATGGCAATTTATCTATTTATTATCTCGCACATTTATGTACCCAAATAATCTTTGTAAATTTCAGTGTCTTTGGAGTTTACTTTAACATGGTTCAGATTGCTGTTGGTTGTAGTTATGCTTCTGAAATTCACCCTGGTGGCCAAATCCATCCATGTGTTTCTCTGGTGGGTTAATCCACCCTTATATCACGCTCACGGGAAATTGTGGAGGTTCCAAACAATGAAATAGGAAAAGTGCATAGTTTTGGCTGGCCAGGCTTTTGTTTCTTTAGGATTTGCTCTGGTTCTTTTTTTAACCAACCAGTTATTTAACCTCTTAACCCCCACCCCGCTTTACCCAGAACTAAAAGCTTTTTAAAAAAAAGCATCAAAGTAGCGACGAAAACGAGGATGTAAAAGCAACAAAAACGCAACAAAACAGTAACAAAAAAGTGACATAAACGTGCTGGAAAAGCCACAAAAATGCAATAAAAAAGTGATCAAAAAAAGTGACAAAAACACAACAAAACCGTAACAAAAAGGTTACGTGCTAGAAAAGCCACAAAAACGCAACATGAACAGAAATGGCGGTCTCGGATTTCTTCTGTCTCCACTGTACAGTAACCTCCTGTGGCCCAGGCCTGGAGAGCTCTGTCATGCTAATGAGGCTGAGACACAGCCCAGGACAGCTCAATAGGCAGGTAATTAGCAATGATCATCTGAGAGACCTTTGACTGAAACTTAGGTGTGAGTTCGGTCGTTAGGACTTAGGACTACAAAGACTTAGAACTACAAAGATGTTTACCCACAGGTAAGACCAGCCGTTAATAGAGGGGAGGGACTGAGCCAAGCTAAACTCCTCCCTGTGGTCTATATATGGTTTGCGGGTTGAGCTTAAACTCGAGTGTTGCTGACGAAGCCTTTTGGATGAGAGGCGAGACGTTTGACACTTCAACTACAGAGTACAGAAGACGACTCAAGACCTTTCACTGAAGATGGACAACTCCTGTAAGACTGAGAGCCTACACAGACAGCAACAACAAAGTGACAAAAACATGACAAACGCTTCAAAAACGCAGTGAGTTGAGAAGCTTTTAGATTTGGGTAAAGCTGAACTGGAGAACATGTGCTCGGTTCAGGCGGGAGGGTAAGAGGTTAACTTATTGAGGCATTTGGGAATCACTTTACTCTTTTTTAACTCTCTCATTTTGTATCCATGTTTGTGTTGTGTGTGTAGATGTGCGCCTCTCCCTGCATGTCTCAGATCCCTCCTTGCATGCGTCTCGTGCTGTGACGGCTTGGACCCCCGTATCCCGCCGGACCCACCCTTACCCTCCTCCTCCTCTCGCCTGCCCCACCCCACCCCACAGGGGGCAGTAGCGGAGAGGCCCCAGAGCACCCTGCCTCGCTGTAGTCCCTCCCCCACCGGTC
Source organism: Neogobius melanostomus (assembly GCA_007210695.1). Classification (NCBI taxonomy): domain Eukaryota; kingdom Metazoa; phylum Chordata; class Actinopteri; order Gobiiformes; family Gobiidae; genus Neogobius; species Neogobius melanostomus. The sequence continues at coordinate 2,668,772 of VHKM01000153.1, forward strand.
TGTGAGGGCAGCTGATGTTTTGGGGAATAGGGGCAGTGTGGCTGAGATGTCCTGCAGCACTCTGACCCCGTCTGAACACATGGACATGAGGAGGCTGCTCCGGACCAGGGGGCAGCAGAGAGTCACGGGGCACATGTGTCCAAGTGCACTAAACTGTTTCAGAGCCAACAACACCAGTGAATGTTAGACAAAAAATACAATTCAGTGTTAACTCTTCAAAACGACATTCGGGTGTAAAGTAAAATGATATAAAGAAAGTGCAGCAGCCCCTCTCTCTTTCAAGAAAAGACATACAAATCTGTAACTATAGAGTTAAACATTTATTAAAAAAACAACAAATTTCAGCAATTTATACTTACTGTACTCTTTAAAGGTCAAGATATTGGTGTCATTCTAAAAGGTTACAATCTGAGCATCTTTGTTGTTTATAAGAATACATTTGTACTGTATGGGGTTGTGTACTGTAACGATACTTGTTTTTTTCGATACCGATACCTGAACGATACTTTTTCCGATACCTTTCGAAACGAGATGGAAATATTTGTCATCCAAAACCAAAAAACAGAACAATAATGTGTGGAAGATATGTGCAAATTTACAACATCGTGTTCATCTCCAATGTCAAGAAATGTGTGAAAAATGGGGAATAATTTGGGAGAAAATGAGGGAAAATGAGGAGAAATTGTGGCAAAAACAGGGGGGAAAAATTGGGTAAAATTAGGGAAAGTATTAGTCATAAAAAATAAGCGATTGGGGTAAAATAAGAAAAAAAGGGAAATATGGGGTAAACATTGGGCAATTTTGTTGTTGAAAAAATGTCATTAAATTGGATCCAAAAATTCTTTTAGAAAGAAAATCATTTATTTGAACTGACACAACCAAGCCACGTCCTCACTTTAATGCTGTCCCTGGACCAACAGCACCAAAACTCGGATCTTAAGGTATCAGATTTCAGTACCTGCTTTTAATACTTTAATTTTTTCGATACCGGTAGTGCCTAAACCTTTTTTGTTTATTTTTGGTTTAACAGTACCCAGCCCTTGTACTGTAAGTAGAAGTTTCAATAATTTTTTGGTGGGTTAAAATGATTAGCCCAATCCAATTCACTTTATTCATAACGCACTATTAAAAAACAACAAAGATGACCAACTCACCTGCTCTGGGACTACAGATGGAAACTAGCTCAAGCTAAATCTGGTGCAAAGCATCTTTAATTAATGTTTTTTGCACATTGTCCCTGTTAAAATAAATTAATAAACTAAACTAAACCAAAGTGCCGTACAAAAAGGACAATATAAAAATACGATCATAAATACACATAAACAGAGGCGTAAAACAACAATTTGGACAGTAAAACTAGCTAAATGCCAAAGAGAACATACGCGTGATTTAAATACAGGAAGGGAGTCAGCCTGTCTAATATACAGAGGCAGATCATTCCACAGTTTGGGACCAACAACAGAAAATGCTTGGTCCAAGGAACCACAAGCAGCGATTGTTCCGCCGATCGCAGCGAGCGTGCCGGGACACAAGCAATCACTCACATGCCTCATCCAGTTGACTGTAATTGATTTTATCGTCTTCTAAGCCCTATTCATGTGTCACGCAACAATTGAACAATATTTTTGCAACTGAGGGAAGGGCTTAGGTGAAAAAATTGGAACTAAACCCCTGTAAATTCCTGCATTCTTGTGGGTTTGGGGCGTTCTTGTATTACTGCTCAAATCCATTCCCCCAAAACATTGATGTATTTAAAAGTTGGAAAAATATATGTCTCTGCCTTGTGTGTTCATCCATCCCTTGCACTATTACCCCCTTTATCCACTAAACCAGGTAGAGTATGCTAAACGTGTCTTGACCTTGTATGAAGTCCAAACGATAAGGGTATAATTCCGATCCCTCTCTTCGTTCAGGATGCGAGGGTCGGGGGGCCGCAGCATGATGAAGAGCTCCAGCGTGAGCAGCGAGATCTACAGTCAGGAGCGGACAGACGGGAGCCAGTCGGACACGGCGCTCGGGACGGTGAGCGGGGCACCAAGAAGAGACGCTCCAGCCTCAGCGCCAAAGTGGTGGCCATCGTGGGGAACAGGCGCAGCCGCAGCACCTCTCAGATCAGCGGGCCGGGTGAGAGATGAGGCTTGGACTCTGATACATGCATGCATTTTGCCAGGTTTAGATGACAGCTCAGTGCTCGCATACGCGTCAGATTTGCGGCATTAACAATGTGTGATATGTATGAGTAGCTGTTTTATTTCGTAAAAGCAGCTCACGTCTATGTTTATCCACAGTATATGCCTAGAGCTGATACTTTAACAATACTTGATTTTCAATACCTGAAAGATACTTTTTCCGATAACTATACTAAAATATTTGTCATCGAGAACCAGAAAACAGAACAATAATGTGTGGAAGATCTGTACATTTAGAATATTGGGTTCATCTCCAATGTGTGTGTGAAAAATGGGGAATAACTTTGGGGGAAATGGTGGAAAAAATAAGGAAACATTTCGGGAGAAAAGTATGTAAAAGAATTAGGAAAAATATGGGGAATAAGTTGGATAAGATAATGGAAATATGGGGGGAAATAGGAAAAATATTACTTACAAAAATGGGGCAAACACAACAAAAAAAATAGGTGGGGTGGTTCATTAATTGAGCTTAAAGGAACAGGCCACCGTTTTTCCATACTGAGATATCTTCGTACCTGAGCTTAGACAAGTTGATGCGTACCGTTCTGGTCTTTGTGTGTGCGCTCAGTCATGCAAAAAGACCAAAGACCAGCATAATTTTCCTATGGACCCAAATGGGGGTGAAGTTAGAAGCGGCCAAGCTCTGCCACGTTCCCCTAGGAGATATTACTGCGCAGTCGTCGAAGTGCTCCTAAGGTGATATTACGCCTTACAATATAGTACCCCTTTTTATCTGCTTAGAAAATCGACATGTTTAATTTTGTGTAACTATACTTGGATCGTGTAACTACTCACGTAACCGTATTTAAATAGGGAAAACGTGGAAGAGCTTGGTCACTTCTAACTTCACCTCTGTGTGGCCCCATAAGGTTCTTTTCCACATGCAGGCGCGTGTCAGCCGAATGGCTCTTTCACCGCCAAACCGGTCTGACTAGGTATAGGTTTTGGGCCCGACCTCTGGCTGTGGCCAAAGTGCGCTACCCGTGTCTGATGTGACGTGAACAGACTGCTGGCCTCTGATTGGCAACGAGAGAGTGGACAGCCCTCACTATTGACACGCAGGTCATACGGATTTAATATTTCACAACATCATACCGCTTTGCTAAAAGGGGGTTTTGCCAATAATAGCATTTAGCCGCTGTTAGTGCAGCTTTAGCTGGTGTTAGCATAACATTTGCATGTAGCGTACCTTCATAGTTCTATGTAGTGGTTTATTTTCTGTTTTAATACAGCTTGGCTCCTCTGAATGATTCCATAACTCCCACCAGAAGGCAACATTTGTCCACATTTGTTTTCATCGCGGCTACAAAACTTTTAATGACGATCTGTACAGCGTGCGGCTTTGCCCACAACAAATGCGTGTGTGTGTGTGTGTGTGGTGGAAACAGAAAGGTCTGCGGGTTTGTGTCGATACATGCACATAGATTGTGGTGTGCGCGGCCGGTTCGCGCTATGTGGAACAATGGCTATAGAGGAGAGGAGGAAAGGCTAAGCTAACAATATCTTTGGTCTTTTTGCGTGACTGAGCACATGCACAAAGACCAGACAGTTACGCATCAACTCGTCTAAGCTCAGGTAAGAACATATCTCAGTATGGAAAAACGGTGGCCTGTTTCTTTAAACAAACAAAACGCTGCCCCTGGACCAACAGTATCAAAACTTGAGATACTTAAGATACAAGATTTTTTTCCATAACTGCTTTCGATACTTTCATTTTTTCAATACCGGTAGAACGTAAAACATTTTTCCGATACCATACTGGCATCATTTAACGGTACCCATCCCTATATATATGCCTTCAGAGAAACATGCAAAAAAAAAAGTGCTTTTCTTATGTAACTATTAGTCCCTCTGACAAAAGCCGTGGTGATTCGGTGCTTGTAAATCTCAATGCTAAACAATAAGGTGCGTTACATAATAGTTCGCTTCCTGGTTTCGCCCACGCAGCTTCAGCGGTTTGAGTTCAATTAGCCTTCTTTGAAAGCAGACATGATGAAAGGCATACGCGGCGGTATTATTTTTCTGTTATGGACATGAAAAGCTTTCAGTGGACAATGTTGTGCCTCAGGTTGATTGGTCTCTGTCATTTTCTGTCTGTTATTGTAGAGCAAAGAGAAGGAAGAGGAAGGAGACTACAGTTTAAAGGCAATGATATGTTTTGAATCATAAAATACTTTTGAAATGTATTGTGATTCGGGTATTTTGAAGGTATAATGTACTCGATATAACTGGCAATCCCAGCCCATTCAGTCAAAGATTTGGACTTGTTTTTTATTGGAAGCTCGCTCAATGTAAAATTCCCTCTGAAATCATTCTTGATCAGTGATTACCAACCTTTCTCTCAGTGAACCCTGGACCTTTACCCCTTTCCAATCTGACAAACTGCTTTATTTTATGGCAGTGTCATTTTCATTAAATTCATTGATTGGTTAAGACACAGAATACCATCCCTTTATTGTAGTTCAATCCGTTGTTTGTGGATCCATTATTTCAGAAGCTCTGGGGACCTACATTGAAGTTTTAAGGACTTCAGTTTGGGATCCCGTCCCCAGAGAAGGGATGTTTCTGAAATTTGTTTATTGAGAATTCATTATTTAGTTGTATCCTGTGACTCATACTTCAAACTACCTGAAACCTTTGTAAAGAATAAAAATGAAAAAGTTGTTTAATGCATGTAATGAACAGTTTCAAAGAACGCATGCAAATAGATATGATTTAAAGAGGGGGTATTATGCTTTTTTCAATCACATAGCACCAGTCTATAGCATACTACAATGATGACGTAACCTTCTGTTGGTCTGTATATGCAGTAAATTAAAATAACTGCCTTGAATAAAATTGCTCTCTCAAAATGGCTGTACTGAATGTCTTGAAATAGGCCTCTGTCTCTTTAAGAAGCTTTCCGACACGCCCCCTTCAGCACACTGCTGTGGCATTTAAACAACAACACTGTGCGGGGAGGGGGCTCTGCTGAGCTGAGGAGCAGTGGTTGGTGGCTTGGCTGGTGACGAAAGGTCCAGAGGCGTCTCCAGGAGGTGGGGGCGTTCCTAGGAGGACTGAGGCATAGCTACACCTAAAATGGCTGCCGTCTAAGTTTTTACTGATTACTCAAAAATATGTGAATGAGCCAAGGCAACACTCCAGGCATGTGTTTAGTCGATTTTACATAATACCCCCCCTTTAATAAAAGTGACTTAGTTTTAATGTGTACTTTTACATCGGTCAAAGTGTGCTCTTTTACTATGTCCCAAGCCCAGAAATTTAAGTCAGAAAATGCATCAGATGTATAATAGGAATTCCAAACATCCAGCACAGTCCGATAAATGAAAACAGCTAGACATTGCAGTCACCAACACTGAACCGAAAGTAGTGACTTGGTTAATCTCGAAATGTCAAGCTGTTTTTTATTTATCAGAAATTGCTTATCTGATGTACAAAGCTAATTACTTTTTTTTAAATCACTGTGAAATCATGACACATTTCCCTCTCTGTCCTTGTACGCAGAAGGCAAGGCTAAGAAGGAGAAGGGTGCCCCCATCCAGCGGAGCACAGAGACCGGTCTGGCGGTGGAGATGGTGCGGAGCATGCCCAGCCGACAGCCCAGCCGCGAGTCCAACAACGGCAGCATCCACAGCTGCAACTCCGAGGGGAAGTCAGTACCACCGTATCCTGTTTTCACACAAACTAATCTCTCTCTCTCTGTGTTATATAACTGTCTCTCAAAGGAAACAGACTCTTTACAGTGTTCGTTTGCACCTGTGCTGTCGGGTCAGCTATGTTAACAAATGGCATCCTGGATATGGCAGGTTCCATAGATAACTTAAGTGTTTGTAAACTCCCCGACTGCAGCTGTCATTCGGGTGGGACTCGGGGTGATCTACAATTTTACACTTTATTCATTTTATTTAGAGATAATGTAATTGATACATGTATTTTAGGATTTTTTCCTGATTATTTACACCCAGTTTATACACAATGAGACCCTTTATAGGCCAGTTCAGTCTTGATTTGACCTTGTTGTAGATCTGCTGATACTTAGAAGGTCAAATATTTTATGATGTAGGTATTACTGACATAGTGAAATCATCACCTCTTGTTCAAGAAAGATAATGTAATGCAAACTAGTATACATGTAAAGATACAGGTAAAATGCACCCAGTGAATGAAAACCTGACAATCTCTGTGACTCTCTGCACTCTCGCCTCACAGTAAGAATGCTCTGGATTAGGGCTGCGCAATATATTGCAAAAGCTATTGGCGATATTAGGTGATGCAATATCCGTTTCGCAAGAAGCAACAATATATCGCAACATCACAAAAGGCTTCATCTGACTGAGATCGACAACACTTTTGGCAAACTCAGCCAAAAACAAACAATGGATTGAATTTTATAAATGTGTAAAAGTTCAGTTTTAGTTAAACATACCAAATGTAGTTAAATTTTAGTCTTTGTTTGGTCCTGATTTGTTTCTTTAAGTCTTGCTTTGACACAATTTGCTGAAAAACTAGTTACTCACAATTTGTGCTTAATTAAAATGGAACATATTGGGCCAGATCTTGTGCTGGCGCACGGAGGGGCGCAGGCTAGGCGAGTGGCGGAGCTGTATGTGCTTTGCGCCTTCGCCACCTGGGAGAGGGCGTCACAAGAGGAGGTGACTGCTCTGATGGGAGCACCGCTGACATTCATTTCCTCGTTTACATTGTGCTGCCTTGTGTCCTTCCTTAAGCCTTAGGCTCTCACAGGTCAAACTAAAAACTTTATTAACCCATCGTGAGCGAGAGAGAGAGCGAGAGAAAGAGCTACAGCCGTCCGCTGTGGTGCAGATTGTCCCGCTTGGCGTGAATGCGAAACAAAACAAATGCACATGTTCACCCCCCACTCCCCCACAACCCCTCCCCGCGGAGTGGATCTGGTTGGAGGAAAAAGTGTGTCTGCACTCCAGTACTTCCCACCTAAATGTGTTAAGTCTGGAGTGGCAAGATCACAGAGCTCCTACTAAGCACAAAATGTTATGCTATAGTCTCTGCGGTTTGAGACACAAGATCGGGCCCATTGTGTTGGTTCAGTGAAATATCGCAATAATGTCGTTATCGCGATATTGCACAGCCGTATCACATATCACAAGTTACTTCAATATCGTTCAGCCCTGGATTGTAAATCTAAACACCTGGGTGGGGTTGTGTTTGGGTTGCATGTTCTCCCCATGTCTGGGCCGGTTTCCTCTGGGTGCTCCTGGCATCTCCATCAACCTGAAACATGCACTGGAAGCTAATTTCCAAGATCCTGGTTGAAGATCAGGCAATGGGTCTCTGGGCATTGCACTGTAGCCAGTCTCCCACTAATGGTCAAATGCAAAGAACAAATATCCTCATGCCTAAAAAATATGTTCATGTTGCACCACCTAAGGTAAATAGCAGCTGTAATGGCCTCACATGCTACAGGTGTTTAAAGGCCCGAGATAATGCTTTAAAAAAAAATCCAAAATCCCTCATCCAAAACATACCTTGAGTGACGTTTCATTTATCCTGCATTAGGCCGCCTCACTTTTTTTTCTCTCACCACTGAATTTAAAATAATATTCCTCATGAAAGACGCATTTATCAGGAAGTTATGTGTCAAACGGCTCCGTGTAACCATTGCCTGTTTTTAATTAACAGTTAGCTGAGCTCTGTGAAGCTAATCTGCTCCAAAACACACACACACACACACACACACACAGAGAGGGGAAAAAATGACAGAATCAAATTAAGGCCTGCTGTTTTCTGTGATGGATTAACTCACTTGGGTAATTCCACAGATTATTTTCTCGCTGTAAACGATTGCTGGCAGAGAGGGCTGTGAAATGAGGTGTCTATCCCTAAATGCTGACTGGGTACAGCGGGGTTGAGCAGTCTTTAGTCAGCAGATACAGGTAAAGTGCAGCCCTCTGCGAGCTTAGATTTACCACCCCAGACAGGTGCATCCACAATAACCCAAAAAATGACAAGGAGCTCGTCTCTTATCAGCACCGAGCCAAATCTTGTTACAGTAGTTTGTGGGTGACAGTGTTTGGCATCACTCAGCAACACGGAGGAAGTTTTCCCTCTCAGAGCATTGACGGAATCTTATATACAACTTTTAACATTTATAATATTAACTTATGTTTTGCACTTTGCTTATTTTGCACTACACATGTTTATGATATTAGTTTCTTGCATGAAATTGCTATTGTTACAGTATAAATGTTGAGTAGTAATAACTGCACGACATGAAAAACAATCATCAATATGCAATAAGTGTCTTGAAGGCTACTATTATTATTATTATTTTTTTATTTCAAAATAAGACTAGTTTGGTATAAAATAACACAAAATTAGGACCAACATTTACATTTTAATTTATCAGGAAATTTGGGGCGAAAACTGAACTTTTGCACATTTTAAAGTCCATGAATTTCTTTCTTTTTTTCTTCTTATTTTGTGATATGTGGTGGCTTCTTTTGAAATTGATCTTGTGCAGTTTGGCACCTTAGGCAAGATTGAACTTTTGCGCAAAAAAAAGAAAAAAAATGAAGAAATAAACCCATTGGGAAAGTAACCGCTTAATATTAATTAAATTCCATTTATATTTCTGTGTGTTTCTCTAGCGCATATGCACAAAACCTTTATCTGAATTTTCTTGACCATTTTCTCTTCTATAGGCCTAGTTGTTTTTTAGGTTTTGTTTAGGTTTTTTTCTGAATCCTTTTGGGCACACTTTGGATATGGGAAAGGCTAGTTTTATTTTACTTCATTATGATTATTATTGTTATAATATATTATGTTTATCTATTCATTAAAAAAAACATGTGACTCATGAAACGTGAACAGTTATATTGGAGGAGGAACCTCTACTTCTGAAGTAAATTTATACTGCAATGTTACACAGCTCCCCAAAGGCATAGAAGGACCGGGGAGGGTTTGAAAGCTTGAAATGTCTAGTTTCCAACACAAAAGACCGCAAGTCTCTATCTATTTCTCTTCCAAAGTTATGTCTGAAAATCTGCGATGTTGTAGATGGCGGGAGCATGGGGTTCAAAAATTAAAGTGCAATTGCCTGATCTTGCGCCACCTAATATCGCAATAATTATAATTTGACGATATGTTGTGCAACCCTATTGAGTGATTGCCACTATATTGAAACTCTAACATTATAAAAAGTTATTCAGTGCCAATTCTATACCCATATACATTGAGAGTTTTGCATCGGGAAGAAAATGTGCATATGAATTTCTCAATATTAGCATTGGCCACAAAAAGGATAAAACCAAAATGTATTTCAATGAATTAAGTGCATGATTATAAAGGCTGTAATAACACATTGTTGCTTTAATTTCCAGCCTGATCTTCTCTGGGGTGAACCTGGGCGCCAGCAGTCAGTTGAGTGGCTTCCTGGATGGATTGGGTCCAGCGCAGTTAGTGGGCCGGCAGACGCTCGCCACGCCCGCCATAGGTCAGCGAACTTTCATTTACTTTATCCAAAATGTCAATCCCAGTGCTGTCTGTTTTGTTAAAAGGAATCTCTGCTCTCTCCTTTAGGCGACATCCAAATCGGGATGATGGAGAAGAAGAGTCAGCTGGAGGTGGAGGTGATCAGAGCGCGGGGACTGGTGCAGAAGCCGGGATCTAAGTCTCTTCCTGGTGAGGCTTCATTTACGTGCAAGAATAATAAAAGAATACCTGATGACAAATCACAATCTCGGTCCTCATAATGATGCCTGTTAGTGGGTGTCAATGAATAGGCAACAAGGGAACATTTTGGCTTTATGTTGATGATTGAATTGAATAGACAACAAAGCCTGGGTACGTTTGATAAAACCCAAACAGTTGACCTGTGTTTCTCAAAGTGGCTGCTTCAGATGGCACCTTGTGGGTTTTTCGTTTCATTTTACTCATGTCTTTGTTCTCTTTGGGGTGGCGCTTGTTTAAAACCCCTTCAGTCATGATTTAGCCCAGGTTTAGTACTGGTTCATTCTTGGTTTAGACCTGTTGGATTGAACCACTGAGCCACTTTTCTTCTTCTTCTCCTATAAAAGCCGAAGGAACAACCAGTAGTGAATTAATGCTGGCTTTGACTGAAGTGTTCAAGATATTATATTATTATATCACCATAAAAGCCTTTAATGCTCTACAATAAAGTGGTGATAATCTTTTGCCTGATTTCTGTTATGCTGTCAGTTTAAGTTTTGCGACTACCACCCAACAAGAATATAAACTTCTGGCCTCAAGAATGGTGTCTATTGCTAATGGCTTTTTATTGCTCTGTTTCTCCGCACAGCTCCTTATGTCAAGGTCTATCTGCTGAATAATGGGGCGTACGTAGCCAAAAAGAAAACCAAGATTGCACGGAAAACACTTGACCCGCTGTACCAGCAAGCACTGCTATTCGACGAGAGCCCACAGGGTAAAGTCTTACAGGTGAGAAAAAAAAATAAAAAATTACATCTTTCTATTGGAGCGTTGAGAGCTTGTTCCACCTGTGACTTAATAAATGGGTTTCATAAAACAGAGAACTTTTTTTTTTTTTCTTCGTCAGAGGTGGACACAGACTGCATTCATTTGGAGCGCAATTTCAAACAATAAAGGCTGAAAATACTGGATATACTGTTGCATATCAAGTAATGTGCAATTTCACGTGTCACGTGAACGCAACCTATACTACGTAATATACTTATTATATCTTTAATAGACTGCAATGACTGCAATGATTACGATGTAATGATTGATTGAACGATATGTTCACTATTCAAATAATCAATGACTAATTTAGAAGGCAATAAACGTACACAGATGAAGATAAACTACTGTACTTTAACCTCTTACCCCCGCCTAAACCGAGTGCACTTTACCATTGCATATTGTCACTTTTTTGTCACTTTCTTGTTGCATTTTGTAATTTTTTAATCGCTTTTTTGTTGCATGTAGGTGGGTGAGGCGTCTCATTTTCGTCGCTATTTAGATGCTTATTTTCAAGAAACTTTTATATTTCGGTAAAGCCAAACTGGAGAAAATTTGCTCCGTTCAGGTGGAGGTTAAGAGGTTAAAACAGGTTTTATCTCAGAGTAAATCAAAATTACACACAACTGTATACATTGTTTTGCGATTTGTGGAAAATGTTATTGCATAAAACGTTTTCTCAGTGGGTTCTAATTTGCATGTCATTGTGACTGTGGTTCAAATCTGGTCAAACCCTCGAAAGCGTAAACATGTCGATGATCTTTGTGCCTGTAGGTGATCGTGTGGGGAGACTACGGCCGCATGGACCATAAGAGCTTCATGGGAGTTGCACAAGTCTTACTGGACGAGCTGGACTTATCGAGCACAGTAATCGGCTGGTACAAGCTGTTCCCACCCTCCTCCCTGGTGGACCCCACACTGGCCTCTCTCACGCGGAGGGCCTCACAATCGTCACTGGACAGCTCCTCGGGGCCCCCCGGGGTCCGAACCTAGCGGACCAACTTAGTCGCCGCAGCAACTCGTAACATTTATAGACAACAATCAGAGATAAAAGGTCCTGTTGAGAAAGCTTTGTTGAGATCTGACAATCACTTCTGTTGTTAGTCTGTGCTAGGGATGTTTCAGTGTTCTATATGTCCATTTGAGGAGAAAAAAGAAAAGTAACTCCGACATCTCACTGAAATATTGGCGCGAGTGTCAAAAAAGCATCAACAATAGCAACGTATTGTATGTAAGCGTCAGAATGTATGGACTTTGAGACGGAGGGCATCAGCCTTCTTCAAACGTAAGGGGGGCGATCGACTCCTCCTCCTTGTAACTACGAATACTACTGCTATTACTACTTACTGCAGAAAAACCCAAGACTGCCAGGAGCTCAGTCTGGAAGCACAGGGCCTTCTTTCGGTGCCTAGACCTTATCAGAGCCGCGTCACTGGTCCCTCTCTCTCTCTCTCTCTCTCTCTATGTCCCTATTGTTTACCATGGCTGATCTAAAGCCGCGCAGTTTGGAGGCGTTTGCTTTGTTCTTCATTTTTAGTTTTTAGGTTTTTTTAAATTGCACAAGATGTTTTCTGCAGTGCTCATGATGATATGTTGTCAGTCTGGTGTGTGCATGGAGAGACAAAAAAAACAACAACTAAACACAACGGATAAAAAACTACTAAGTGTCTGCAAGTGTTATGCGGGGGTGTATCAAAACAGGGGAGGGGTGAAGATGAACTTTTTTTTTTTTTTACGGTGAGGTTAGCGTGCCGCGTTGTTTTCCTTGTTCCACCGCTGGTCAACAGGGCCAGTCGTCTTTGTATAGATGTACTATATTAGGCCTTCCAGGAGGCTCGACCAATAAATGAAGTTTATGTCACTTTGAGATATGACAAGGGTACAACATCGCTGTAAAAAAGAAATCTAAAGGAAAAAAAAAAAAACAATGCATAGGAGAAATACTTTTTATGTGCCCTCACCCCAGCACGTTTCGATTTTTATCCTTCAGTTGTTTTATTTTGTGATTTTAACTCACAAGCACAAGAGCTTGATTTTTTACGAGAAGTCTAACTTTTTGAAGAAAAAATAAATATGTAGTTTAAAAAAAAAGAAGAAACATGAAGCAAAGAACCCGTCACATGGTCTATAGCTATAGAATAAAACGGTAGCACTTTACTTGACAGCACGGGAATAACATGGTAATACGAGGTAAATAGCATGATATTATATACAGTAAATTGACCGAAAGATAGTTTTCAATAAGATCACTTGGAGGGCAGTAACCATGGTGACACACTGTAAACATGACTGCGATCCATACAAGGCTATGTCGCAATCAGCATAAGAGGTTATTTTGATGAAATAACAAGCGCTAACTACTACTTCTTTGTGATTGGAATTTGCAAAAACAAAGCCCAGACTTTTGTTTAGGGCTTCAGACAGTGCAGGAACATTAACCTGCTAGCCTCCCGAGCACTACCATGGCACTTGCTTCTGTTTTGACCTCCAGAAATGTCACATGAAAACTACCCATAGGATTACACGTAGGTATAAAGACTGGAAAATCACCAACATGAATCATATTTGCTTTATTATAATAATACGGAAACAGGGCTGCAAAATGTAACACAGTTGTTGTTGTTGTTATTATTATTATGCTATTTCCATTTTATACTGTGCTGTAACATAAAGTGCAACTGGAAAAACAGATGGACTGCTCAGTTCGTGCATCTCTGTGAATGTGAAAGTAACCAATCAGACTGATCCGTCGGGACGCACACACCAATGCCCATCCTCGGTTTTGGCCCTAGACTCCGCCCAGAGCCCATAACGCTAAAGCGTGGCGGGGGCCAGCATGACTTTGGAGCCAGTTCAAAGCTGCATGCACATTTTTGTAAAACCGAAAGTGGAAAAAAAACAAACAAAAAAACAAACAAACAGCAATTCAGACGTAGATTCGTGTGTTAGTTTTACATACTGTAGGGCCGCTTGTCTGTTGCATGCAGTTGTACAGTTTGCTCGTACTTGAAATATTAAAGAGGTAAAAACCAAGAAGCCGAAGCCATTCGCATTACGACGACACATCGACTGCAGTCCCCACATGCCCCCCCTCAGTCCGGTGCTGAATGTGTGTCCCATACAAATCCACTATTGATGTCCTTTTTTTGGAGCCTCGGGAAGACTTCTACTATGTGTGCAGACCTCTCGCCCCCTCCACTGTAGTACACAATAAACTATACCTCCGGGGGGCCGCACACGTGTATGAATACTGTACAAACTGAGATCTATGGAAATATGAATTATGTTTCAACATAAGGATATTCTAATATACGTGGACTGTTTAGTTCCATATAGAGAATATGATGCACAGAGAGTCACACCATGTAAATAGTCAGTAGCCTTCACAGGTTCGTGGTATCTACAAAGGGGCCAAGTCTTAAACTGAGCAGCAGCATCTACATTTAGGGACCATTCAGTGGGACGCACACAGGCGAAGCCCACTCTACTTTTTTTTCTCTATGTGCTCTTTCAAACTTCAACGCCACACGACTCCCGCGTCTGAACTGACGTGGGGACTCCTGTTGTCCATCGCTCAGTGAAGCAGGTCATCCGGTTATTTTAAGGGTTTCTAACGTTACTTTGTTCATCCCTGTCAGTATTAACTATTAACGGGGGGAAAAAATGCTGATTGTTTACAACTTTTGTGTTCCACTGAAACAAAAAAGAGAATTAGAAAATAGTCAAGCATTCACTGCAACATTTCTTGTTTGTATAGATGATGTGGCTCAAATGATGTGTATGTTTTATATTTAAAAAAAAAGGTTCATTTTTATTATTTACAAATAAAAAAGAATGTGTGGAAGAGAGCTGCTATGCCGAGTTGTCCTTGATTCTATAGCCCTTGACACCATTTAAAAAGACTAATGTGCATAAAAAGTGCTCAAACCATTAAGGCACCATTTAGACTGAGTGCTGAGTCGAAGCGCGTTGGCGTTAGAGACAAAAAGTAATGAAAGGAATCCTGAGTGCCTCAATCCTTTTGTTTCATTTTTTTCAAATGTGGATCTGTCAAATGTGGACCTGTGTGTTGCTTAACTGTTACACATCACACCAAAACTTGCTACGCCATTTTCTCTCAGTAATTTGAGATTTTTTGATCAAGTCAAACAGTGCAGCATCTTTAAGTGTCATTGGCTCATGACCTCAACCAATTCGAAGGCCTGTTGCCACCACAAACACAAAGTAGGTGCTCTTCATGAGGGGTTTCCCATTTTCCCAAAAACCTTATCAAAATATAACTTAGGTGATCATGTAAGGAAGCTAACAACACAACAACCTTATCAAAATATAACTTAGGTGATCATGTAAGGAAGCTAACAACACAACAACCTTATCAAAATATAACTTAGGTGATCATGTAAGGAAGCTAACAACACAACAACCTTATCAAAATATAACTTAGGTGATCATGTAAGGAAGCTAACAACACAACAACCTTATCAAAATATAACTTAGGTGATCATGTAAGGAAGCTAACAACATAGAAACAATGCATTATCAAAAAAACTTCCCATCACCTGATTGAAAAGTCAGTCACCTTTTTTAGGCTACATAATGCTGTGAGTTGTAATAATGGCAAAAGCCTTTCAAAACACAACCTTTACATTGAAGCGTATGAGTTATTTGTCGGTACCAAACAGTGTGACACACTTACAGCCCGATCATATGAGTTTGAAAGTGGCTTTTCTTCATCATATCTCCATACGTCCCTTTGAGGAGGAAGCTGAACCCGCACGGCCTCATGTGTGACCTGCAGCTAAGGGCTTGGGAGATTTATGTCCCACATCCTCTTGTTAAATAAGCGCTGCCGGGCCCCCCCCAAAACAACATCTGCAAGCAATCTCCAATGGCAACAACCCTCCCCATGCCATCCCCGTCCTCCCTCTGCCCCCAACCCGCCCGCTGTCCTCTCCATTGCTCCAAAAGGTTATGGCCCCATGTACAAAAAAAAATAAAATACAGACATACAGAGAAAGTCGCAGGCCGTCGTGTTTCCATGCAACACGCCGGATAGAGTGGCAAAAGACGGCTTGATGTGGTGAAGGAACATGAGACGGCTTTTCTAATGACATTTTATTTGTAATATCGTGACCTTCCCAAACAAGATCAGCAAAGAATCTTAACATAAACTTTGGGAAATGAAGATGACGTCCACACGGCTATGTCTCTTGGCATGTTTACGCAGTGCGGTGGACTCTGCCAGACTGGTGTAGATGCCAGTGCTCAAGCTGAAAGATGTGCACATTTTTCATATTTAGCATAGAAAAAAATAAATGAATGAATACATAAATAAAGGGTATCACACATAGAGTAATATTGGCCACTGTCCCTCATCTGTGATTCGAACATCAGCTTGTTTTGATCATGGGCTGTATGATGTAATAGCCTCATATGCGTATTATTCCTAGAAATCATTCCTGAACCGTTCTACACCAATCAGACTGTCGGTACAAAACTTCAATTCCAATAACCAACAAATCCTAGTGCACGCAAGAGGAAAAAAGCAACAGTTTCAGTTGTCGTTCGCTGCAACCACCAGTAGATGGCATAGTTTTGTTTGGAGACCGTCGCTGTGGCTCTCGCGCCCCTTTTGCAGGCATAGCTTCATCGCTGCACAGTAGAATTCTGGCACGATTCAAGCTCCT
This sequence comes from Neogobius melanostomus, assembly GCA_007210695.1. Classification (NCBI taxonomy): domain Eukaryota; kingdom Metazoa; phylum Chordata; class Actinopteri; order Gobiiformes; family Gobiidae; genus Neogobius; species Neogobius melanostomus. The sequence goes on from VHKM01000153.1 coordinate 2,685,123, forward strand.
GCTGCCTTGTCTGTGTAGACCTTTGCAGTGGACAATGCTCAAGGTAGGACACGTGGTCTTTGCAAATGGACAATGCAACTTTTAATCGCACATTTGAGACTCCAAAGTGCGAAATTTGAATCGGGCAATAGGTCCCCATGAAGCCACGTGGGTAAGCAACAGGCACTTCTCAGTTATCCCCGTGTGTAGCTTACTAAAACACATCTGAAGACTATACAAAGTAATATTTTCTGCACATGGTGAGTCGATGGTTACTTTTCCAGTGGCGCAGTGGAAAAATACCTTACCCATGTTACTTGATATGCTTTTTCTTCTATTTTAGGAAACGTGAGGTAATGCGTGAACCCCATTGGAGGAAATTGAATTAACCAGAGGCACAGGCGGTTGCTAATTTGCATTGGGAGAAGAAACTTTCACTCCTGGTGTTTTGATGAAAGAAGAAGAAGCCCGGTGTCGCTGAGGCAACAACAGGTGACGGGGTATAGTAGGAACAACAGTGGCGTCTATAAAACAAAAACAGTGCGCTCTCGCAAATAGGATTGTGTTTGTTGCCCAGGGGTTTGTTTGGGTTAAGGCCGAGAAGCAGCAGCCAAGCGCAAAGGGGTCACCGAATCCAATTAACAGGAAGAAAATGGACGCGGGAAACGAACGGAGCCGCTCCAAAAGCAATTTAATAAGGTTACATGAACTAATGATTATTATGCTAAGGCTGGGGTCTTCAGCATGTTTCAGGCCATGGCCGCAAGATGAAGTGGGGACCCCCCAACTTGCATTCAGTGTGTCACATTGTATCTATAGTTTCTGCAAGACATTGAAGCCCATTTGGTTCCCAGTTTTATTTATCAAATAAAGTAAATTAACTACTAAATATGTAACTTTAAAGGCAAATTATGAAATTAAAGTTTTGTAAAATAGCCGTTGTCAAATAATCTTCGTGAATCTTCGGTTCACGACCATCGCGTTGAAGATCCCCGGATGGGACGGTGATTCACAATCTTGGGGTCCCCCGAACTTCCTGGGGTCTTCAGAGATTCTGAATAACAATGTAGGTTTTAAAAGCTATGAACAAATGGGTGGCATTTTTGATTAGGCTAGTCTCTTTTTCTTTTCTCCCCCGCCCCCCCTTTTTTTCTTTTTTCGCATTATCATGATTAATCATTGAAAGTGAGATTCACTTAATACTGCAGATCAAGGTGGGAAAATGTTGAGGTCGGTGACCGACAGCTTAAAAAAGGTTGACAACCACTGGGCTATGGCTGCGTAAAAGCCACTACAACGTGTCTTTGGCAACTGAGACGCGAGGGGAAAGCATGCATAAATATTGAAATTAAACATAGGCTACTTCCTAGTTTGCTGTGGCCCGTTATAGCAACTGGCTGATGGTACAGTAACAGGTTTTTTGAAGCGGGCGAGGGTTTTGCGCTGCTGCTGCTGCTGTTGCGCTCTCAGACAGAGGAAGGAGGCGGTCAGAGAGAATTGCGGTGGCGTCGTGTTCTCTCACCAACTCCCGTCAGAGCGCGCGCGGTGACTGGATGTGTTTCTGTCTCAATAAAACGCACGTGCTTCTACTTTATAGCATGTGAGTGGAAGCGCGCGTCGCGCTCCCATACGCATACACGCGCGCACACACTCTGGTAAAGCACTTGCGGTGGTTGGAGATGCCATGCCCCGGAACCACAGCGCAGAAGAAGGGCTCTGGATGAGGACCTCACCGGGGAAGGATGTCGAGTCTGGGCGAAGGGTGACTATGATGATGAACAGCGCGGGAGACGGTCTGCTGTCCGCCTCCTCTGACTCCTCTGCTGCAGGTGGCCACGGGTCCGACAGCCTGAGAGGGAAGCAGGGAGCGCGGCTGAGTCTGCTGGGGAAGCCGCTCATCTACAGCGCACAGAGCGGCCGGAGGAACGTCCGCTACCGCCGCCTGCAAAACTATCTGTACAACGTGCTGGAGCGACCGCGAGCCTGGGCCTTTATCTACCATGCCTTTGTGTGAGTTTTTACGCATGATATGCATGCTTCATACCTGCTTCTGTGAGTCTGTGTGCGGTAAACCGGCTGGGCACCTGTTGATGCGGAGTTTACTCTTGAAACCAGGCATTTCAACAGCTCTACGCTTAGGCTACTTCATTTTTTCTTTATTCTTAAGGCTTATTGACTTTGCATTATAACGGATTTCAACCTTATCAGTTATAGAGGCTGTAAAAGCGTGTTGTTGCAGATAGACTTTATGTGACACGTGGTCAGGCACACTTCACCTCCTGTTGAGAACAAAATTAGTGACTTATGAGCTTATAAAACACTAAAGCTATTTGAGTCTTGTCATGATTGTTCTTGATAGTTCTAAATTGTTTTATGCACACATTTACTGCATATGCGTGTTGATAATGATAGCTATAGGCTGGATGTGGTGAAATAATGTGACAAGAGGAAATAAAAAGTGACTGGCCATTGCTGCTCTATTGACTCTGCACTACCTTTATTGAATCCTGTTAATGATAGGTTATACACAGCACCAAGCCTAATGACTCTTTGATGTGTACAATGGCATTTTCCATTGAGACACCTCCTTGAACATAATTTTTGTATTAATTATAGTCATATTGGTACTGTCTTTATTTGAGCTATGATATAACTTAAAGATACAGCTCATTAGCCCTATCATTAATGGCTCTAGAATAGACTGTTATGCAATGTTCAATGATGGATTCAGCCATATTTGAGTGGTGATAGTGCCCTCATCTTGCTCTGTTGTACCCACATGGAAATGGTGTTTTTGTACAGTAAAAGAGATTAAAATGAGGTATCTCAAATGTTGGAGAGTCTCTTCTTATAGCGTCTTTTCAGGCTTCCCCCAGCCCTTGAATTCCATGTCCCTCGTGCATCTGTTGTGGCGGCCTCACAACTGTCTGACAGAGGAAGGAAGTGAAGACACATGGTGACAGAGAGTGCCAGGGCGGGCCGCAGTATGTGGGCGGGGCCTATTGCGAGAAGGCTGTGTGTTTCAGTGAGCATCCATGAAGTGCTTTCATCACACTCGAGCTGCGACCACTACAGATAAGGTCTTTTGTAAATAAGCGCTGTAGTAGCGTGTTGGTTAAAGGGATTCACATCGTTTGTTTGGCTTTTAATTCAGCCAGGGGGGTCAAGTGTCTCTGCCAAATACTAGTGCCAAGAGCCTCGAAAACCTGAGCCAAGTGAATATGCAAATGTGTAGGAGGCAGGCTGCTGATTATATCAAATAGGGAATTTATTTAATGTGCAGACATGTATATTGTCTAAATCTGAAGATCATAAATAGTTATGAAATGGGAAAAGATTTGCACATCAGATTTGGGGCCCTAAAACGGTAACAGAGGCAATATCAAACATGTCCACAAATAACTATATGCTATTTTCCAGCTTGCACGCACTATTTAGTGACTCTCTTGATAAATGACCCCCGAGTAGACAAACTAATTCAGAGTGCTTTACAGAACAAGAATGTATTAAACGTTGGCTATTAAAGGCAAATCAAATCAATAAAACATAAATCATTACCAATTTGAATGAACTCCCAGTTGTCATATTCAAAGCTACAGAAAGAAAAACAGACAGATTATTGTCTGCTGTTTAAACTCAAGGCTGTGCGTGGCGGCGTCCCTGGCGTTCAAAATGCACCCATTGCTTTTGATTAAAACTCATAAGATACAAAAATATGTACTTTGACCATAACCCTATCCTTCACTTGGCATACTTCAGGTTATGTTCAAATGGCTTTGTTAACAAAGTAGATGAACTGCTCAGCCAATCAGAGACCAGTGTTATGCCCCTGTCGCTGTGAGGAAGATATGTTTATTTCAATATGGAGTTTGGTGACGTCTAAGAGCTTTTGTTACAACGCTATTAACCTACAAAGAGGTAAAATTACTGTATGTCTATGGCTGTCCTCTGTTTCCTCTTTTAGTGCAGCCACAACCCAGCTTTATAACAAAGCATAGTTTGGATGTTTTGCTCATGATTGGTGAACTACAAGCTTTAAGTGAGGGATATAGGAAAAAAACAAAACAATGGTGAGAGCTATAATCATTAGTGTCAAATCTCATTTTGCAGATCCTTTACAAGTAACTGTATCAGTATTTTAAGCTCAATCTGTAGCTACGGTGCCTGAACTGTGCGTGCCCTTTGCTTTTTGTCCTGTGACGAATGTGGCGTGGCGCTCAGTGGCTTTTCAGAGTCGATGCTGATCTGCTGACTCCGCAAATGTAGCGGTGACAGGATCACAGTCGCAGTTAGCGGTGGATGAAATAGGGCCACACTTTGACAACAAAACGCGTGACCAAACCAACGGAGTCTCATTATATTGAGAAAGTTTGTACAGCCGGTCCCCGCAGGCGTGATAAATTGTGTTCTGCGTCTACCTGAGAGGCCAGACTGCAATGGAGCATAATAGGGCGGTAAAAAATGTCCAGTACAACTTTATAAAGAGGAGCTTTTCTGCTGAATTATGAAACGCATCCATTTTGTGCATAATAAGTTAGATAAGAATAAGTCTGTGTTTCTCAAATATAGACCCAAAGCCCAAAGGAGGCAAATAACAGTGGCCATTTCATTCGTTATTTAAGGCAGTGGAGTTTTTAAATTCCCCATATTATACTCTAATCAGGCTTTTACAGCTATGTTATACCCCATAGCTTTTGCAATATAACTTGTCTAGAAAATATCCTCATGATTGATGATTTTGTAACATGCGATTTTGAAACGTACACAAAAAGATACGCATTGACAAACACTGGCGTTTTGGGTGCGGATGAGTGAGGCAAGAATATGCAGGATTACTGATACATGTGTGAATGACACAACAACACTCCAGCTCTGCTTTTGATATAAAAGGAGAAGAGTAGCGTAGACAAAATATTACTTGAGGCGCAGGTGAAGAGGCAAAATGCATTAAAACAGAGCGTGGGATGCTGTTTTCTGAATGTTTGATGAGGATATAACACTGAAACATGGTTAAAAGCTCTGAAAAGTCTATTTTGCAAGATTCCTGAGAGCATGACAGCCAAATTCATTCATATTAAAAAAGACTCATCAAAAAATGATACGACAGAGCGATATCTCCTTGTTTTTCCCATTTCCAATGACTGAAGAAAACAAAACACATGTCTAAACAAAAAGATCTCAAAAGCATTGTTGCATATTTTAAGCATTTCAACTTTGATAGCTATTGCACTACACTTTTCAGTTGTTGTCACTTTCATACAAAACTGAATTCTGGTAAGTCGACTCGCTCCTTTTACAAATTGTTTCGCTTCTTGGCAGTGAAAACAATGAAATGAGCTCAGAGCCGCGTTCCGAGTTTGTGTGGATATTGTCATTCATTGTTGAATCGTTTAATATGGGTGTTGTCCTTGCAAATTCACAAAGAAACTCCCAAAGTCTTTCATATTAATTACCGCTTTCCGCTCGAGATTCGGTTTGCTTTTGTGATTGTCACTGAGAGAGCAATTCTTTCGTCTTTGTTTGTGTATCTTTTGTGTTTGATACTAATTTGTCAAAGTCGGTAAAAGCTTAACCTCTGTTTGGATAGCTCGGAAGTTTAATTTCACCTTCCACTGATTTTAGCTTCCAGGAGCGAGTATAAAAAGCCTCTTTGCTTATCTCACATTAGGAGCCGGTCAGAGGAGTAAACAGACTCAGGGGAAGTGACAGTCTAACATAGCCACGAGGGCTTTCTTGTTGATGCCCACAGAAGTACGTACATCCTCACCAGCACCAAAGAGGTTGTGGCTAGAAATGGGCCATATTATATTTAAAGGGGGGTATTATGTAAAATCGACTTTTTCAAGCTTTACATCATGTTATTATGTCATTCCCTCATTAAACACATGCCTGGAGTGTTGCCTTGGCTCATTCACATATTTTTGAGTAATCAGTAAAAACTTAGACGGCAGCCATTTTAGGTGTAGCTATGCCTCAGTCCTCCTAGGAACGCCCCACCTCCTGGAGACACCTCCTGGAGACGCCTCTGGACCTTTTGTCACCAGCCAAGCCACCAACCACTGCTCCTCAGCTCAGCAGAGCCCCCTCCCCGCACAGTGTTGTTGTTTAAATGCCACCGCAGTGTGCTGAAGGGGGCTTGTCGGAAAGCTTCTTAAAGAGACAGAGGCCTATTTCAAGACGTTCAGTACAGCCATTTTGAGAGAGCAATTTATTCAAGGCAGTTATTTTAATTTACTGCATATACAGACCAACAGAAGGTTACGTCATCATTGTAGTATGCTATAGACTGGTGCTATGTGATTGAAAAAAGCATAATACCCCCCCTTTAAGATAATATTGAGATTGTTGTTTGGAAAATTGCAACAACAAATATATCATTGATGACATGATGAAACCAACAGAAAAGTAGCTAAAACTCCTGGACCTCAGTGGCGTTGTTTTGAGCAACGCCCCTTAACTTTTAACATTTTTCTCATGGTTTACCTCGGAGAAAGTTTATCATCTACAATGTCTGAGAGAAGTCTTCCTCTGTGTTTCTGTGAGGCTCTCCTTGGATGATGTTCAATGAATCATAGTTGCCGGAGTTGACCTTTTGACTGAAATGCTGGCCGAACTGAAAGCAAAATGGACCAGGCTGTGTTTCTTGACTTGACTTTAAAGTTTAAACTGTAATAAATGATGGTCAGGTCACTCTGTTTAAGTTTGTAAATGCGAACAAAAATCTCCCTGGCCGGTGGTTACGGTCACTAGTTCAGAGTCTCCAAATTTCTCTTTTGTTTTGTCAAGCTGCTTTACGTAACTCCCCATTACATAAAAGCTAAATTTTTGACCCAGAAAGTTTCGACGAGCACCCGATCTTACACTTACAGCTCGAGTTGTTCCTGCCCACTGTATGTTTTTAGGATGTGTATATTTATTCTACAGTGGACCTAGACTGAGCCCGTCTTTGTGCCTGGTCGACCTGCGGTGTCTGGGGTCCCCGGCTGCCCTCCTTCCTCCCGCCTCACGCTCACAGTGCTGCCATTCAGTTCACCTCTGGATTAGCGGGGCCTTATCCTCACAAGTATTTTCACACAGGGAGAGGGGGAAAACATGGAGGGGAAGCATACAGTAAAATCTCCATCCATCAGAAGAGCATGGCGCTGATCCACGACTTCCGTAGCTCACTTTTTTCAGTGAGTGAATAAATAAAGGAATCTAGAGAGTATCTTAAAGGCACTATATAAGTGTACACTGCCCCCTGTTTGGCCAGGAGATGGCGGATGCTGTGAAATTCTTATATAAGGCAAATATGCAAGTTAAAGGAAGAGGATACCTGAGCTTAGACGAGTTGGGTCGCTTCTAACTTCACCCCCGTTTGGCCCCATAGAGGCGAGGAGGAGAGGCTAAACGTTAACATCATCTCCGGTCTATTTGCGTGACTGAGCGCACGCACAAAGACCAGACAGTTACGCATCAACTCGTCTAAGCTCAGGTAAGAACATAATGTCAGTATGCAAACATGGTGGCCTGTTCCTTTAAGGCGAGACACTGCACGTGAATAGGGAAACTTTTTAAATGTAGAGATACTGTATCAATTTGTAACTTTTGCTGTAGATTACTGGCATAAATATAAGAAATATATATATAAAGTTTTCTTCTGTCATTTTATGTTTTCATATAAAATAAGGCCTTTTATTCCTTAAAATGCCCAAACTTGCTCATATTTCGGTGACAAAATCTAAATAATGCATTGATCCAGGTTTAAAGGTTTTATTTTGTTGACATAGTTACAAGTAGTTTATTTGTTTATTACGTAGTGGAAGAATCTGAAATTTCGCCTTGTTTTTTGAAATTCAAAACTCAGTAAATCAGGTAAGGAATTAGATATTTAAAAATCCATCCGAGAAAAACCTTCAAAATATTGTTCAGTCGAAGGCTGTTGGAGATACTGACGTGGGATGTTGTCGCACTAATGTGAGAAAAATGCATTTTGAGAAAATTGCCCTTGAAATGACAATTTCCCAAATAAATCTATGGGGAAACATTGAATCAGTTCAATAATCCATCCATCCATCCATCCATCCATCCATCCATCCATCCATCCATCCATCCATCCATCTTCTTGCACTTGTCCGTTGCCGGGTCGTGGGGGCAGCCGTTGGAGCTGCCCAAATCACATTGCACCAGCCCCTATGGCTCCTCCTGCAGGTGGTGGGTCCACAGAAGGACGGCATCATGGTTCTAACCGGGCCTATTGGTCTCTCCTAAGGGGCTTCTGAACCGCTCTTTGTCTGACCCGCCACCTAGGACCTGTTTGCCATGGGAGACCCTACCAGGGGCACAAAGCCCCCGACAACAGAGCTCCAGGATCATTTGTGTGATCAAACCCTCCACCACGTTAAGGTGGCGGTTCGATGAGGGGCAGTTCAATAATTAAACACGTTATTGTAAAGATTTTTTGTTTTTGTTTCCAGGTGAAAGTTTATATGTTAAGAGACCAAATTGGCCCAAAACCTGAAAACTGCAACGATTTATTTTTTATTTTTTATTTGGTTTATTTGATAGGGACAGATATAAAAACATAGACAAACTGTAACATAAGTCTGATGTATGTATCATAGTACTTATTGCAGAAGCTAATTTGCAGCACTTTTGCCTGCAGTGTCTCTCCTTGTAGATTTATCGTTTAAAAGAAATTGTAAAGCAGTTTATGTTAAAATTGTACTCGCCACTCTTATAAAGATCCACTGAGCCCACACCTCACATGTTTAGAGCGGGCAAACTGCAAACCAAAGGGCGTGGAGACAATGACCACATGCACTCACTGCCTCTTACTTTTACATCTCTGCAGTTCTTTATGGTTAAGAATGCCTGAGTTTATGGGCTCCATTTGAACAGCCACAATGAAACTTTTTAGAACGTGTTGGAATGACTAATCTCCACTGATATAAATTACCTTCTTAAAGTTTAACAGCCAAACCATGTCACTTTGGACAAGTCTGAAAAATCTTGTAACGCGTTGGCTTCTCACGTTCTTGCGGGGACTGGTGTCTCCTCCGTGGGGTGTAATCCGTCTGGTGGTGCGCGGGTCCGCTGTCAGCTCCCGAGTGTGTGAGCGAATGGAAAGAAGCTTCTTATAAACAGCCGGGCGACGCGCTGTAAACAGAGGGGACCTGTTTGGTTCGGCAGACGACGGGACAGAGGAGCGCCAGGTCTCATCACAGCTGGGACATGAAACAGAGGTGTCGTGGCTCAGTCCATAGTGGTCACTCAAAGGGCCGTATTGTGCTACATCAACTTTTTTTGGTCCTATTTTTTATGTTGGTGACTTCTTAAAAGCTTAATGTTATAATGTGTTCCTGTGTTTTGCTTTATTTACGCACTTTTGAGTATTCCTGTTCACGTTGGTCGTTTCTTCATCTACTGTTGAAGAGCTTTGTCATGTAGTTCTTGGATTTTATTGCGTCATAGATGAAACATGAAACTGTCCGCCCCATTTGTAAGTCCATAATCCATCACTGGAGCAGTTCATAACAACCGCACAGCATCACTAAAAGAAAAAGGTTGTGTTTGCTCTTTTATAATGTATAGTTTCCACTGCTGCCTGTAGAGGGCGCTCCAGGCTGATACAAAATCCTTACCAGCTTAGCCTCTCACTGCTTTAACCCCTTAACCCCCCCTTAACTGAGCACATTTTCTCCAGTCTTACCCAAATCTAAAAGCTTACTGCCTATTGGCCAGTGTGACACCTCATTTGAAAGCTAAGACCTACAAAACTCATCTACGCTTCTTCCTTGTCTTCGTTATCACATTTTAGTTGTGTTTTTGTGTCATTGCTTTTTTGTAGCGTTTTGACCACATTTAATTTTTTACTCTACTTCCAATATGATCAAGCCACAAAATGTGACCAAAACATGACAACCGTTACAAGGAAGAAGCTTAGAGTTGTAGGTCTTAGCTTTCAAATGAGGCGTTACACTGGCCTATACTGTAGACCAGAGGTCACTAAACGGCGGACCTCGGTCTGGATCCGGACCCAGGCGCCAGCCCATCCGGACCCGAACCTTGGATCCGAACTTTGGACCCGACCTGAATCCCCTCGACGAGCGGCTGCGTGTTGCTCTCTCTCTCCCTCTCCCTCCCTCCGACTGCACCAGAGCGGTAAACTACAGCCCAGATGAACAGAAAGAGAAAGTCCTTTATCTTAGCTCCATGATACTTTTTAAATTTTTAGAAATTGTTTTGGAATTACTGAAATACGGCTCGCTAAAATGCGCAAATAGCGCGGCTGTTTCTCGATCGGCAGCGAGCAGGTCAGAACCCGGACTAAACCTTGACTAAACCAGGACTAACCTGGACTAAACCAGGACAAACCTGGACTAAGCCTGGACTAAACAGGGCTCAGTGTGTTGAACTGAGCAAAGAAACACATCACTGTCAGATATTATGTGCACATTGTGCATAATAGAGACTATGCACACTGCTATTTAGGAGCCACAACTTATTTTTAGAGCAAAAAAACAATAACAGAAGAACGGCCTCCCCGATCTGAACCCGAGTGGTGTTCTGTTATGGACTTCTGTGCTAGTTACAGTTTGTCCATAATGAACACCATGTTCGAGCACAAGGGTGTCCATAAGTGCACGTGGCACCAGGACACCCTAGGCAGGAGGTCGATGATCGACTTTGTAGTTGTGTCATCTGATCTCCGGCCGCGTGTCTCGGACACTCGGTGAAGAGAGGGGCTGAGCTGTCAACAGATCACCACCTGGTGGTGAGCTGGATCCGCTGGCAGGGAGGAAGCCGGTCAGACCTGGCAGGCCAAACGTGTTGTGAGGGTCTGTTGGGAACGTTTGGTGGATCCCTCTGTCAGTAGGGTCTTTAACTCCCACCTCCGGAAGAGCTTCACCCAGATTCCGAGGGAGGTTGGAGACATGGAGTCCGAGTGGACCATGTTCTCCTCCTCCATTGTCGATGCGGCTGCTCGCAGTTGTGGCCGTAAGGTCTCTGGTGCCTGTGGCGGCGGCAATCCCGAACCCGGTGGTGGCGCCCGGAAGTAAGGGATGCCGTCAAGCTGAAGAAGGAGTCCTACCTGGCCTTGTTGGCTTGTGGGACCCGGAGGCAGCTGAGAGGTACCGGCAGGCCAAGCGTGCTGCAGCTCGTGCAGTCACAGAGGCAAAAACTCGGGTCTGGGAGGAGTTCGGAGAAGCCATGGAGGAGGACTATCGGTCGGCCTCGAAGAGATTCTGGCAAACCATCAGGAGGGGGAAGCAGTGCTTCACCAACACTGTTTACAGTGCGGGCTGGGAGCTGTTGACCTTGACTGGGGATGTGGTCGGGCGGTGGAAGGAGTACTTCGAGGATCTCCTCAATCCCACTGTCACGTCTTCCGATGAGGAGGCAGAGGCTGGGGACTCGGAGGGGGTTCGTCCATCACCCAGGCTGAAGTCACCGAGGTGGTTAGAAAGCTCCTCAGTGGCAAGGCCCCGGGGGTGGATGAGATTCGTTCCGAGTACCTTAAGTCTCTGGATGTTTAGGGCTGTCTTGGTTGACACGTCTCTGCAACATCGCGTGGCGGTTGGGGACAGTGCCTCTGGATTGGCAGACCGGGGTGGTGGTCCCTCTCTTTAAGAAGGGAGATCGGAGGGTGTGCTCCAATTACAGAGGGATCACACTTCTCAGCCTCCCCGGTAAGGTCTACTCCAGGGTGCTGGAGAGGAGGATCCGGCGATAGTCGAACCTCGGATTCAGGAGGAACAATGCGGTTTTCGTCCCGGTTGTGGCACACTGGACCAGCTCTATACCCTTCATCGGGTGCTCGAGGGTTCGTGGGAGTTCGCCCAACCAGTCCACATGTGCTTTGTGGATCTGGAGAAAGCGTTCGACCGTGTCCCTCGTGGTGCCCTGTGGGGGTGCTCCGGGAGTATGGGGTCCGGGGCCCTCTGCTAAGGGCTGTCCGTTCCCTGTATGACCGTAGCAGGAGCTTGGTTTGCATTGCCGGCAGTAAGTCAGACCTGTTCCCCCTGCATGTTGGTCTCCGCCAGGGCTGCCCTATGTCACCGGTTCTGTTCATTACCTTTATGGACAGAATTTCTGGGCGCAGCCAGGGGCCGGAGAGTGTCCGGTTTGGGAACCTCAGGATCTCATCTCTGCTGTTTGCAGATGATGTTGTTCTGTTGGCTTCATCAAATCAGGACCTCCAGCGCGCACTGGGGCAGTTTGCAGCCGAGTGTGAAGCGGCCGGGATGGGGATCAGCACCTCCAAATCTGAGGCCATGGTTCTCCACCGGAAAAAGGTGGTTTCCCCGCTTCAGGTCGGTGGGGAGTCCTTACCTCAAGTGGAGGAGTTCAAGTATCTCGGGGTCTTGTTCACGAGTGAGGGACGGATGGAGCGTGAGATCGATAGACGGATCGGTGCAGCGTCAGCAGTGATGCGGTCGCTGTATCGGACTGTTGTGGTGAAGAGGGAGCTGAGTCAGGGGGCAAAGCTCTCGATTTACCGATCGATCTACGTTCCCACCCTCACCTATGGTCATGAGATCTGGGTAATGACCGAAAGGACAAGATCGCGAATACAAGCGGCCGAAATGAGTTTCCTTCGCAGGGTGGCTGGGCGCACCCTCCGAGATCGGGTGAGGAGCTCAGTTACCCGGGAGTAGCTCGGGGTAGAGTCGCTGCTCCTTCACGTCGAAAGGAGCCAGCTGAGGTGGCTAGGGCATCTGTTCCGGATGCCTCCTGGTCGCCTCCCTCGGGAGGTGTTCCAGGCATGTCCTATTGGGAGGAGGCCTCGTGGAAGGCCCAGGACACGCTGGTGGGACTATGTCTCCGAGCTGGCCTGGTGTCGCCTCGGGGTCCCCCCAGAACAGCTGGAGGAGGTGTGCGTGGATCGGGAAGTCTGGGCATCTCTGCTGAGACTGCTGCCTCCTCGACCCGGCCCCGGATAAAGCGGAAGAAAATGGATGGATGGATGGATGGAAAACAATAACAGGATTCAATTGATTACATTCTTTTCAAATCACAGTAATAGATTTAACAAAGGCTTAAAAATCCTGATATAACCGTGAATTAACCCCGTATGTTCCGGACCTTTGCTTGACCATTTTTTTCCCCATTTCGGACCTTGGTGAAATTTAATTCGTGACCCCTGCTGTAGACTGTAAGCTCCCGTCAAGAAGCTTTTAGATTTGGGTAAAGCCGAAAAGTAGAAAATGCACTTGTTTAAGAGGTTAAACAAATATATCAAAGCTGGTTCCCAAATTACGTTTTTAAAGCCTTAATTATGCATGATAGTATGTCCACTTTTTCTTATACTCTGTAGATTAAAACTGTGAGCAACCTCGTTTCTGGCTATGCTTTGATGAAATCTGCCGTCATTTCTTCACCATATATTAAGAAAAAAATCAGATTATTTTAGACAAAATGCCTGCTTATTGTTTAAACTGAGGTGTGCCTGGTCCCTTCCTTGTGGCTGTTGCACTTTAGCTCTGTGGGTGCGGGTGAAGGGAGACAAAAACAACAAACCTACTAGGGGATGAGTTTATTTAAAAAAAAGCGGTGCGGAGAGAAGCTACTCTCTGGTTGACTGTCACTGGGTCTGAGGCAGGCAGAAAAACCTGGATACTGGAGAAGAGTGGCAGCTCATATAACAGTCACCAACGCTATGGCAGTTCATTGGAGGCAATCAGACTCAAGAAGGGTACAATGTAAATCAGAAAGGCTTCAGATAGACGGACCATACGCAGAGAGACAGGGACACGCGTCACTGACGACACTTGAGTTTTTATCTGGAATAGAGGGAGGTCTTAGTTTATGAGGCTCTACACCATAGCAGTACTGTAATTCAAGTTTGCACTGCTCTACATCCACTGGCAGCTTCTTTGTGTTATATTCGCGTGTCATCCAGGAGTTTTCCACTGGGTTATCAAAATATTTACATTTTGGGCGGCATTAAAATATGAAATAAATCGTGAAGCTTTTTTTTTTTATTGCTGCCAGATAGTAAAAAATTGTCAATTGCACAATGTCAGTGATCGTCTTGTTCTGACATAGGACTTTTGAAGATGAAATTAAAAGGAATGTGCTGAAATGTTTTAGTAAAATATTCCTTTTTTCAATTGTTTCCTCGTACTGGCATTACTGGCATCCAGAAATGTTACCAAATCATACAGCATTTCTTGTGAAATTCATGACTCAACTTCAAAAACAGTGGCTGTAGCTCACAGTCAGGTTATGCAGAAAAGGGAGAAAAGGGAGTTCTGGTATTTTGGGTTCCTCCGAATCCCACAGTCTGACAGCTCCTGTAGATTTATCCTTCTCCCAGGACTTCCCTGCCCCGTCTGCACCGATCAGCATTACAACTGCACTCCCATCACTGGGATGACTAAATGTACAGCTATTCTAGCAAAATGTTTCATTAGAAATTGGAAGTAAGCAGTTTAATTTTATGGAAGTAGCAAGATCAATCAAACCAGGCGAGAATCTTATGGAACTTAAAGGAACAGGCCACCGTTTTTCCATACTGAGATATGTTCTTACCTGAGCTTAGACGAGTGTTGATACGTACCTGTCTGGTCTTTGTTCGTGCCCGTGGAAGAGCTTGGTCGCTTCTAACTTCACCCCGTTTGGAGCAATAGGAATATGCTGGGAGAGGCCAAATGCTAACAACATCTTTGGTCGTTTTGCGTGATGGAGGGCACACACAAAGACCAGACAGGTGTGTATCAACTCGTCTAAGCTCAGGTAGGAACATATCTCAGTATGGAAAAACGGTGGCCTGTTCCTTTAAGCTCCATAAGATTCTCGCTGGTACTTGTGTGGCAGTAACACCTCAGATGTTTCAGTGGAGTTTTGAGTTTTGAGGAATAAAATAGACACTATTTGCATTAAATGGAACAGGAGTGGAAAACAACACACTTATGTTTTAAGAGTTATTTTGAAATATCTGTATCATGAAGCATGTTACTAAAAGCCTTTATTTATTTATTTATTTGAATATTAAAAACAAAATGAAATCGATTGAATATGGAGAAAAATATGTCCCTTTTTAAGAATCGTCTCACATATTTGCACATGACACTAAACTTCAATAAACTTCAATAGCTCTGTGTTTGACACCATTAATCCAGACTGTCTTATCACTCATTATCAGCTGCTTATATTTTACACTATCTCGATTAAACTTTCTATGTGAACCCAAGTCACACAGTTTGTCCTCCTTGTGACATTTCATCAAAGCTTTGAGTTCCTCTCACTGAGTTTTGACATAGCTCTTTTCTTTTCCAGCTAAAATATGGCCAATCGTATTGTAACATGGCTGAAGGCAGTTTGGGCGTGTGTCAGTGTAAATCTGTGAATTCGTCTGCAGCAGAAGGGACACACCAGTGCGACAGGTGTCATATATCAGACATTTTGTTTACCCAAAGGGAGTTTCCTCAACCTGTGTTTGTTTGTGGAACCTCTCTTTATGTGAAAAAAACAAAAGAAAAGCACTTATCAGAGGCCTCACCTGTGCAGATGTACTGCGGCTACAGCGCTTCATCTACAATAAAAGATAATGCGATCAGAGATGGCACTTGTTGAGCACAAAAAGGCTTGTATGGCTTTGAACTAAACAACAATGCCCAACTGAAGATAATGCCATTTTGATATGACCTTACTGATAATATAGTAAAAATAATTTCCACCAATACCAATATCTCATTTATATATAGTTTAAGTTGTACCAATGTTGTGCCCTTTTTGTGACATCATGCCTTTGAACATTTCAAGCACAATTCAGATTGATCCTGATGGCCAAGTGGGTAAGGCTGTTGCTCGTATACAGCTTGTGGGTTTGAGTCCTGCCTTCAATCATTTTATGACTGTCTCTTTCCGCTCTTCACCCTGTTGAATGAAACCTGGTTTAAGGCCTTAAAGCAGTACTAAGTAACTCATGCCCCTAGAGGACATAAGTGCCACTGCAGGTGTCGTAGCATGTTGCATTTGTTTACTCATTAATTGTCCATGAGAGTAAATACTACGCTGACAGTAAAGACAAAGGGAGAGAGGGACATCCAATTACACAATGGAGATACATTTTTTCACTCAAACTTGGCTGTAAATACTGTTTAAGTGGCGCTAGCCCGCAGTTAGCTTTGCCCATTAGCCTATTAGCTTTTCTTCGTGATTCCATCAGTGTGTATTGGTGCTCCAAACCGGTGGCTAAGTTGCAGTTGGGTTTTCTGGCCAGAGACACCAGGGGGAGATGAAAGACCCCCCAATCATCTCATTGTATTACCCCCAGAGGGACTACGAAAAGGATTTATTAAGGTAAACACGTTACTTAGTACTGCTTTAACCGAGGACATTTTCTCCAGTTTGACTTTAACAAATCTAAAATATTCTTGAAAGATGTGTCAAAATAGCAACAAAACGAGACATAAATGAGGATGAAAACACAGCAAATAAACGCATCAAAAGAGTGACAAAAATTCAACAAAACTGTTGCAAAAAAGCAGCAAAGCAGGCGACAAAAAATAGCCCCAAAAATGCAACGAAAAAGTGCCATAAACGCGGCGACAACACAGGAAAATCTTAAATTAGTTTTGTGTTTCAAATGAGACGTTACTCTGGCCTATACGCTGTAAGCTCCAGACGAGAAGCTTTTAGATTTGGGTAAAGCTGAACTGGAGCAGACTTGCACTTGGTTAAAGTGGGGTTAAAGGGTCTATACGGAGTTTAAAAATGTTAGAATTAAGTATTTTCTTCCCCCTACATGTTCCAACAATGTCCTAATGTGTAGAATGAGCCCAGACCTATTCACCACAACTGCCTCTATAATCCTGCACTGTCACTAAAAAGGTGAGTGCACAGCTTAATATAGAAGCTGCAGTTACGCGTTAGACCTGAGGTGGCATAGTGAGTATAAAAATTGACCAACTTGCATCTAGTCCCTTTAAGAGGTTAAAGAACTGGCAGATATTATTGTAATAATCTCAAACACATCTTTATCACACCGTACACTTTGTTTGTTAGAAAATGCAATTTGATCTAAAACAGCTAAAACTAAATATCCAGTGTTTCACTTCCTGGTGTTCACCGCCTCTCCTTTTGCTCTCCTTCGCTGCTCAGCTGTTTCATTAAAGAAAAAAAAAGAAAGAAAACGTCTGTGCTGTTCATGTGGCTGTAGTGAAGCTATGGGAAGTGTTTTTATTTCACAATGAAAGGATTAAGCCTAGCAAGAGATCGTGAGGAAAGCATTTGATGGATACCTAGGACCTAAGGGGGTCGAAACATGACTCCAGGTATGTTTTTGATGAGAAACCCACATTGTAACTTGGTAAAAAAAACAATGAATGATGAACATTGAACTATTTTTTGATTATTAAAATTTAATAGAAAATTGTCAGCCTCATAGCTTAATTAGTTTTTATTTTTGTCCAATTTCAGATTTTTGTTACTCCCCTCAAACACTGCTGCTTTGTCTAGGTATGACGAACCTGGGGAGTGTCTTTATCCCTCTTTTTCTAGTTTAACGAGTAAATTAAAACATTATGATAAACAAAATGTAATCACAATTGCACTACCTGTCAGATACCACTGTTTGACTCGAACCACAATAGGTCTCTCTCAGCGGTGCTTTTTCCAATAAACCGAAGCTGACAACAGACAAACAGGCTGCCAATCACACCTGTTCAAGCAGCACTGACATCAGCGTCCGTCAGCATTAACACCGCTGTAACTGTCAAGGGGGAATCCCATTGTACAGGTCAAGTAAACACAATAATGACTGAGGGAAAGATGGGGAAGACATTTTGAGTAAATACAGTAGTGAAAATAAACTGCTTCTGAATGACAAAAAATATATTGTATACGTTTTTCAATTTGTTGACAAAAGTAAATGGATCGGTGTCAGCACACTCTGTATTGAGGGCAGGCCAGTACTGTAGTGTATAGTTGTTATGCATCAGGACCCCCTGAGCCTCACAGTTTCATATTTTTGCTCTCTTTTCTCATTGTACAGGTTGCATTGACGTTACTTCCTCAAGTCACCTATATATAGTGTGAAAATTGCCTCTTTTCCCACCCACACCTTCCATTTCTTGTACCTATTATCCGCAAATCCCAGTGTGAGTTGCCGCGGCCTCTTCTCTCTCTACAGAAGACATACCATCATGTCGAGTGCTCAGGGAGAGTGTTGTTCATGTTTCATTGTACAAAGTCATCACCTCTGCGCCTCATCGCGTGCCTCTCCCCTCAATCTCCCCTGTGGCTACTCCACACAGTGCTGCTTGTTTGCATTTCTGTCACTGATGCGGCGGCGTGAGCACGGCAGCAAAGGCTGTGGGGATCAAGGGTGTCTGAGCCTCTCACAAAAAGGGCAAGAAATTTCATACCAAAAGCGGGCGATACAACAAACTATCCGATTGTGATCTGGCCCTGTGACGTACTGCCAATCTAATACTGGTTATGCTGCGCTTTTCTATTCAGTTCAGCTCACACACTCTTGCCGTCTAGTTTCCCTGACCCATTCCTCTGTGATCAGTCAGACTCACATGCGCTCAGCGATATGTGAACTCTCAAAAATGCAGTGTAAAGCAGTACTAAGTAATGTGTTTACCTTAATAAATCCTTTCCGTAGTCCCCTGTGGGGGTAATACAAGTGTTAATGGGATGATTGGGGGGGTCTTTCATCTCCCCCTGGTGTCTCTGGCCAGAAAACCATGCTTGCAACTTGCTGCCACCGGGGCGGAGCAACCAATACACACTAATAGATCACGGAGAGAAGCTAACAGGCTAACGGGCAAAGCTAACTGCGGGCTAGCGCCACTTTAAACAGTATTTACAGCCAAGTTTGAGTGGAAAAAAAAATATTCCCATTGTATAACTGGATGTACAACACCCCTCTCTCCTTCACCTTTTCTGTCAGCGTAGTATTTACTCTCCAAGACATTTAATAAGTTAAAAAATCGTAACTTGCTAAGACACTGCAGTTGCGCTTATGGCCTCTAGGGGCAAGAGTTACTTAGTACTGCTTTAAGTGTATGGCGTTGTGTAAATAGTGTTTTGCCACTTGACTCATCCTTAACTGTAAAAGGATGTAAGTTAAGTTTCTTCTGAAATTTAGTAGAGAAAAGTGCACCTGTACAGAAAAGTAATGCAACCTGAGGATTAGTCTATAGTCTACCTGTGATCTCATCATATATAGAATATTCAATTGAAACATGAAGGCAAATTACTAAACATAATCCACTCATTCTCCTCTGCTCATTCAGCAGTAGGAACAGGGCCCGGTCGAGGAGGCAGCAGTCTCAGGCTCAGCAGGGCCTCCCACACTTACCACACCCCAGACACTTCTGCGCATTCCCTCGCCAACCCAAATTCCATCCCCACAGCATGTCCTGGGTCTTCCCCCCGGGGCCCTCCCCCATGGGACATAACTGAAACCGCTCCCTCCCAGTCATCCAGGAGGCATCTTGAACAGGTGCCCTCGCCACTGCAGCTGGCTTCTCTTGATGTGAATGAGCAGCTTCTCACCCTTTCTCAATGGGTGCGCCCGGCTGAGGGGAAACTGTATCTGGATCTCGTCCTTTTGGTCTTGCCCCACAGATCATACATAGCTGTAGGTGGGAGTAGGAACATATTGAGCTCTGTCTTTCGGCTCCTTTTTCACCACAGAATGTCCACATGAAACCGGTAAACTTTCATCGCTTACGGGCTGCTGAGGCCAAATCACACAAAATAACCTGCAAGTTTTCATGAGATGTTTACTTAATGTGATTCAGAAAAGAACCCTGACAGCAAATGTAAGAGGTTATATCTGATTTGTGAGTCAATTAATTCTCTCAGTGCGCTCTCAGTGGGACCATAACGAAACACACACAAAAAAGAGCCGCATTTAACTGGACACAGTGTTCTGACTTTTGCCTTGACTTTCTCCGCGTGATAAACAATAGGTTGGTAAATTTCGCTTGACTCCCGTGGCCCCCGTGCTGAAACGCTCGAAATTAGATTATATTACAATTTTTGGCCTTGCACGCTTGCGCCGCAGATGTGAACAGACTGCAACAGATGCTCACTTTCAGGAGCGCAGCTGTGAAGAGGGGAGCTACCCATCTTAGCCCGAATCCTGCCTGTAATGGAAGTCTTGGCAACTGCTGGCAAATCGACGCCTAATGTCTAGTTTTATCCGCCGACGGCTGTAGCGCTTACAAACAAGTCGTATGCAAAGGGAGCGCACTCAACTATACATGTTTTATTCAAGCAAAACAAGTCTCACAAGGTCTCTCCAATCCCGACATGAAAAGAGGCTTCATGTTGCCATAGTAATACTGCAGATTTGGGTTTTTTTTCCTCCTTGGATTTTTTTGTTTTGTTAAAATAAACATGAGCGAGTGGTGTTGTTGTAAGAGTTTAGTCATGAGCCGGTGCCACTTGCCCGCCGGCGCTGCTGTCACTACTGTGCCCCCGTGGCCAGGAGTTAGTCACGGATCATACGAGAAGCCGTGCCCTCGCCACCGCTCCCCTGCTATTTTTAGACACGCAGCAGTTACTGTAGGAGGGCTGAGGGGCAGCTCCTATCCCTAGCATAATGGCCTTTTCACTGTTTTTGTTTATATACTGTATTTCCATTTTTTTTGTAAAAAGAGATGGAGTAAAGAGTTGAGATTTCTCTTCTCCCGTTGACAGTGGGAGTAGCATTTGCAAACTCCACACAACGCTTGTATTGTGAAGTGAGAGTCCTAACCGTTTCCCTTGCAGGTCAGGGTTTCAGAATAATATTTTTGGTGGAAAAAAATAAGATGCACTGGAAATTCTTCTTATTTCAGCATTTACTACTGGACTACAGGACAGCTTAGGGAGAAGAGTGGGTTATTCAGCATTTGACTACTGTACTGAAGAGTGGCTGCACAATAAGGCTGAACGATATGGACACAATTTCATATCTCGATATTCATGCCAGATATCTCGATATCGATACGATACGATATAACTATGGGTTAGGGGAAAAACAAGTATTTTCCAGAAAAATAAAAACATAATACAAAGAGTGCAGTTTTATTCATGAAAATCTATATCGTTTGTATCTTGCTTTTTCGATTTTAATGTTTTGAATTTTCATATCTCGATATCAATATGATAACGATATATCTTTCAGCCCTACTGCGCGATATATCAATTGTTACAATCCGGCTCTGCTTGGATTGAAAGTTGTAACAAAAACCAATGTGTGAAAGGTTAAATAAAGTTGTAGTTTAATAAAAGGAGTGTAAAAGGCACATTTACATAGAAGTAACAAAAATAACCAACTAAGGATATTTACAATACAGGTGAAACTCAGAATTCAGAACTCATGTCTGTTATTCAACTTAAACTGTAAAACTAATATATTATAGACTATATATATATACATGCAAAGTGAGATATGTATAGCCTTTGTTTGTTATAATTTTGATTATTATGACTCAGCTTGTGAAAACCCCAAATTAAAAATCTAATAAAATTAGAATAGTTTAAAAATGTACTGTAAGCCATAATCATCAAAATTATAACAAATAAAGGCTTGACATATGTCACTTTACATGTAAAGAGTCTATATCATATATTAGTTTCACATTTTAAGTTGAATTACAGAAATACATGAACTTTTGAACAATATTCTGATTTTCCGAGTTTCACCTCTATGCACAAAAGTTACAAAGGTTAACAAACATTAACCTAAACTAGACAACAAAATGTTGCAAAACCACATTACCAAAGCAAACAAAACATGAACAGAAACTAACAAGTGTCTCGAAAATCACGAGTGTCACATAGGCTTATGAAAACGAGAGACGCAACTTAACGAACTGAAAAGATAAACAGAAACTCATGGTTAGCCTACTTAAAAACGTTAAGTCAATCTTTATTCATGTCTTGTCTTGACACAATTTGAAGAAAAAAACAACCATGATTCTTGTTTTGGAATGCACTGTTGAAATGGTCAAGCGGAGTTAAATATCAATAACATTGTTAATGCACTGTTCAATTACTTCTCATACACCCTGGATTCTATGCATTTTACACTCAATCCAGCCGACTTCACTGTGATTCATCTCTTTTTTCTTGGCATACACGCATTTCAATTACCTCTCATAGCGCTAATAGCTCACATTTTTCATCTTAACGTTTCCCTGTCACCCATGCGCCCAAAAGATTGGCCACAGTCCTAGAAAGAGCGAGGGCCTTGGGTTTTGCTCAGGGCCTGATCCGGCGCAGTGCATCTCGTGTCCCCGTGACCTCCTGCCTTTCCCCAGAGGCAGCGCTGCAGTTTGTCCCGGACCACCCCCGTGCCCCTTCACCCACCCTGCCACGCCCCCTGCGCCACTGTGACGACAGCGAGTGAAACTGTGCGAGGAGAGAAGAAGAGGAAGGGTGTTCGTGTCTGGTTTCGGTCTTCTTGTGATTCTAGACTTCCGGTTTTGTGTGTGAGAACTGCAAGATCACTTTAGCAAAGACATGACAAACGGGTTAACAGAGTTATCAGAGTACAGCTGGGGTCAGTTGCCTACACCTCTTCCACCTTTTCAGATGAATTATTTTCTGTCAGTCTTCATTTCAGATGCATATGGATTTTATGTGGAAACATTTATATATTGACTTATAGAGACCACAGTGACCTACAGGATAATGTGGATTTAGTGATGTAAAGCAGGACGAATTAAATTCACATTTCGAATTGAAAAAAAAAAAACTTATACTGTGATTTGAAAAATGCAATTAGTTGAATCTGTTTGCTTTTTGCTTTAGAATACTTTTTGTCCTAACAGCAGATCATAGTCTATATATAAAGGTTGCAACCATATATGACTGTGATGTGTCTCTCCTCTTTGCTCAATTCAACACACTGAGCCCGGCTTAGTCCAGGTTTACTCCTGGTTTAGTCCTGGTTCAGACCTGCTCGCTGCCGATCAGGAAACAGCCGCGCTATTTGTGCATTATGATCGCGCGTGCATTTTTAATTAGGGCGAGCCGTATTTCAGTCATTCCTCAGGCATTTCTAAAAATGTAAAAAGTGTTTAAAAGCTCAGAGGTAGGACTTTCTCTTTCTGTTCATCTGGACTGTAGTTTAGAAAGGGAGGGAGAGAGAGAAAGAGAGCACATGCAGCTGCTCGTCTAAGGGGATTCACGGTCGGGTCCAAAGTTCGGATCCAAGGTTCGGGTTGGCACGTGGGTGTGGATCCGGACCGAGGTCTGCCATTTAGTGACCTCTGATCTAAAGTAAAGTGCCATGCTAACCACCCATATACCCGCTAGGTCACAAAAAGTGAGTCAATGACTTACAAATATCAAGTTTTTTATTTCCACATAACAAGTGGCATAATGCATTTTTAAATATGCTTTTACAAATATATCTATGCAGATGGCTAACAGACGGCTTATTTAAGAAGAGCTCCTTATCTGTACACAGTCTCGTTGGCTTTTCCCACCCGGAGGAACACCCCTGGTGCTGAGCACGGCTCGGGCGTCTGTTCGGCCAGGAAAAGCGATGGTCCGTGGCCCAGCGGGTGACACTGTGTGCCTCTTTCCCTCGAGAGGAGTGAGCGCCTTGTAAAACCACACTTTCCTCTGTGTAGTTATGGTGCGCGTGAGATCAGGGATGGTTGGTGAACATATCAGCGTTTATATTGCCGTGACTGTGAAGTGTCATGGACTTTTTCAACGTGTGTGTACAACATAAGCTGGAGAATAGCTCTCTACAAACGCCACAGATAAACCGTGGCACTGTTTTTTTAATCAAGGTCAACGCATGAAACCACAGCATATTTTTTAACTTGTAAGCCTCAGTTAAGCTGGAGGCATCCAGGCTATAGATGCTCTATTAGAGCCGCAGTATACGTACCCCTTTGAACTGTCTCAAAGTGTCTACCCGGATCACTATTTCTTAGTGTGTTAGAACGCGGCAATCTTTCTCCTTTTCTTCTGTGTCTGAAGTGCTGAGGTGAGTGGTTTATCCCGTCGCACTGCTCCGTTAGCGCTTTCTTATGGCTGATTGTCAGAACAAATTAAGTTACTTGTGAGTTCACCCCAGGCCAAGTTCCTTTGTCATGGCCAGAGCTGGAGTGGAGGAGAGCCTACATGTGCCTTGACATCGAAAGCTTCCTTTTAAAAGCTCTTTCCCATTGTAAACCTGCACAGGACACCGAAGGCAGCAGTAGTTTTGAGTTTCAGTTTTCAATTATGTTTTTTCCCCCCCTCTCGTGCACTAAATTAGAATAGAGCGGGAATCTAATTTTGGGAAATAATTGCTTCAGCGAATATTATACAAGTAATGCGTAAACAGTGCTGTGTTATATTAGCATTTCTCAATAATGGATCTATTGATTAGCTGTGACAATAGAACTTTCATATGAAGTTCCCGCCACATTATGATAAATGATAGCAGCAGCGGAAAATCATGATCAAGTTTTCCAGCGTGCTTCACAAAGGTATTTATTTCATGGGGGCTGTATTTGATTTTACCAATTAATTTAAATTGAATTGTGGGCATTATGAGAAACTTTCCCACTTTCCCTAAACAACACACTTTTGAAACTTTCACAGTATTTCCTTTATTTAAACGTCTACATTGTTATACTTACAAATTTCAGATAAAGTGTGTTTTTAAGGAAGTTTGACAGTAAATACATACAAAATCTGTCAATATTTCAACTTGGTTTCATCATACAACATTCTGATTTGTAATTATATGTGCACAAACAAGGAGATACATGAATGTCCAACCTCTTATTAAAAATATCAATTAAAATCTTTTATTTTGATACTATACTTTTGGTCAGTGTCAAACATTTAGTAAGCATCAGTGTCTTGCTTTGTGGATATTCGGATTACATCACCTTGCATTCAGAAAGTGTGTGGCTAAAGCGGTTTGCTAAATTTACTCTGAGTTGCTATCTGTCACGTTATAAATGGCTCATTATGAAGTTTAACATTTATGTTGGGGAATTCTCTCTGTCAGATGAAACCAAGATATTTTAGACTTACCAGCGTTTCACTTTGACTGCCAGACTTGATTTTATTGCTTTGAAAGAGATGATACTGAAAAGTCAAGGTGTTTATGACACAGGCAATTACCTTTGAACCTAATGTCACGAATGACACTGATTGTTAGCAAACGCTGTTACATCACACGTCTAAAATAAAGATGCACTTGTTTATTGCGGCTTGAGCTGAAAATGGAAACTTCCCAGATAGCAAAATGTCGTTGAATCAACGTTGATCTAGCGTCAGGCTTTTTCGTTGAATCAACGTTGATTTCTGACGTTGAAATGACGTCAACGTTGCTCGTTATGTTGAATGTTGATCCAACGTTGATCTTTCATTGATTATGACATTGAAACAACATCAGATCAACTAGAATTATCAACATTGAAACAACGCTGAATTTTCAACACTACATCAACATTGAATCAACATGGATTTAACAGTATTAAGCATTAATATTTCATTGATTTGACATTGAAACAATGTTCTAAAATCAACAGACCATCAATCTTATTGCAGCTTCTTATTACACAATTTATTATACTGTAATACAAAAACATGACTGTACAAAACTACCTACTTGACTACCAGACAATAAATAACAAAAGCAAATGTAACATAAAAATGCATGTGAAGAATTATCATACTAGAAATTAACCTTTTTGTCTAAATTTAGCTTTAATGACACCAAGCCCTATAGAACAAAGTCCCGCCCACTTCCAGTCTTGGACGTGTGTTGCAAGTAAAAACCCATTGATTTAATCTATTACGGCCGTATTAATTGACATTGACATTAATAAAACAGCGACGCAAATACTGGTCAATACCATTCAGTCACAGAGGCCTCCCCCACTCTACCCCCCATTCAGTTCATTCAGTTACTATGAACATATTTTACATGATAGTACATGCATACAAACACCTCTGTCTGTTCTACTCATTTCAACTGACTTTTGAAAAGTGCAACAACAAAAATG
This sequence comes from Neogobius melanostomus, assembly GCA_007210695.1. NCBI lineage: Eukaryota > Metazoa > Chordata > Actinopteri > Gobiiformes > Gobiidae > Neogobius > Neogobius melanostomus. The sequence continues at coordinate 2,711,063 of VHKM01000153.1, forward strand.
TATTTGATATAAAGCAAATTTTTTTTTTTACAGTAACGCAAATAGTTACTTGTCCTGGTAACGAGTTACTTTCATTATAGAGTAATTCAGTTACTAACTCAGTTACTTTTTGCAACAAGTAGTGAGTAACTATAACTAATTACTTTTTAAAAGTAACGTTCCCAACACTGTTTTAGCACACAATTTTAGCACATAGATAATGAGTCTGTGTTGTGCTTTTAAACTCTTAATATTTCTCAAAGTCAATGGATTAAATGGGATTTATACCTTGGACTCTCACTAAAGAACAGGAAGTAGGCGGGACTGTTGAGCTCAATGGAGATAATCACTACAGGCTGCATTATGTTACAAAAATGTTACAAATTATGTTGAAAAAATATATATTAAACTATAATGAATGGCCTTCACAGAGTACATACAGTTTGTAGTTTAGAGCAAACACTTTTAGAAATGCTTTTGATTCTTGTATTAGTTTAACAGTTCATATTTCATTCCTCTCATACTGTGGGTCAAATGCTTTTGGACAAATTAGAAATTTGCTACCTTGCTTTTCATGCCATCTTTTCTTTCTAGTCCATATATCGCAGTGGCTACTTCTTCAGCCCATCATTGTAGGTGAGTTTAGGTGAAGAAAACTGGCAAGAAGCTGCTAGGGGAAAAAAGAAAAGAAAAAGAAGACTTGTTAGAATTTAATGTTAACGAAGAGGAGAAAACCGACACAGTTTGATACACAATGTACTAGAATAGACCTAAACCAGGCCCACAGGCTGCACTGGGCCTGATACAACTGAGACTACACCAGGACTACAAGCTGCACAAAACTGACACTCACCTCTTAACACTTTGGGCTCTACAGGGCTTTTCTTCTGGAGCTTAACCTGAACAGCTACAACAGAAATAATAAAGTCAGATTATGTTGCTTGGAGTTGAACTGTAGGCATGGTTAAATTGTTGTCCACTTTGGTAAAAGTTTTAGTAAACTATTATCAGTTTGTATATTAAAGGAAACAATGATGCCAATGTAACAAGAAAATAAAAGTAAATACCTGTATCAAAGAGATCAAATGCAGGTGTGCTGCAGGCCGGTGTAGAGTCTAAAATCAAACAAAAAAACAAACAAATAAATGAAAGGTAACATGTAAGTAGGGCTGTACAAGCATAAACACATATCTAATCATATTCAGGAAGAATATATTCTGTTGTAACAGTTAGTGGAAAAGACAGGTTTGAACAAACCACAATGTGTTTTTTTTAGAAATGAATTAGTTGAAATAATTACATACCAAGATTATGTGCGTTAAGCTCATCTTATCCTTGAGGTTAAGTCTAAAAAGACAATGAGACCAACATTACAACAACATTAGACATTTAATTATTTTTTTTATTTATAGTTTGATTGTATTGACATCAAAGTAGAACAATGAATCTACTATTTTATATCAGATTATACCATGGTCTGGGTGAATACTCGATTCTGATTGGCTGGAAGGTGTCCATTAAGTAAGGATTAAACAACTCGGAGCCGTGCATTAGACGGTTATAATGCACGACGCGCAGCGGAGTGGTGTTACTCCGCGAAGTGCATTATAACCGTCTAATGCACGGCTCCGAGTTGTTTAATCCGCTTATACCATGGTCCCACAAACGTAACATTTTATAACAAATGTTGTTTTCATTTACTAAACTCGCTAAATATGCCAAACTACAGGGACTATTTTATGTGGCTTTTAAGCGGCCACTGTCTGAACGGCGAGCATTCTCTCGCTGCAGCGAGGATCTCCGTCAGGCTCAACGAAACAACAGAAGCACACGCTGCATCGCCAGACTCACAACACAACAGGACTAACCTTGCTCTTTTCCGTGGAAGTAAACACCGATATGCGGCTCCTGGGCAGGAGTTATTTCACTTTACGCTGTTTAACCTAAAGCTAGTTAGCTAGCTAGCAACATGTAGCTCAACGACCTCAACTGAAACAGATGCAGTGGAGTCATTGAAGTGAGTGAAGTCCGCTTGCACCTTGGCCCCACGAACTGAAACTTTTATATGTGACTTTACTAATCCAGCCAAATATGCTTAAGTGCAGGTATCATTTTATATACGTCTGAAAATAATGAATAGTGCCTTAACCGTTTTCAGTAGAAATAGAAAGCTCATATTTTATTAACAGAAGCCTAACCTAGCTGCTTGCTCTCCTCTATTCCCCATTCATCAAAAGTTTTGTTTTGGCCAAAAACGTTGAAATTAACCACAAAATCCATCTCATTCGTTCATGTCAGTCACTAACGTTTGTCTGATTCAGCTGTGTTATGCGTTGCTATGGCGATGCCCGCAGCGGAGTGATATCCCAGTGATTTAACTACCGGACTACGTGTGCGGTTATATGAAAATAATGCACACTTGTCAGCACCCACCAGCCAATCAGAATCGAGTATTCACCCAGACCATGGTATAAAAAGTGTTATACCATGGCCTGGGTGAATACTCTTTTCGTATAACCGCACACGTAGTCCGGTAGTTAAATCACTGGGATATCACTCCGCTGCGGACATCGCCATAGCAACGCATAACACAGCTGAATCACACAAACGCTTAATTAGTGACTGACATGAACGAATGAGATGGATTGTGTGGTTAATTTCAACGTTTTTGGCCAAAACAAAACTTTAGATGAATGGGGAATAGAGGAGAGCAAGCAGCTAGGTTAGGCTTCTGTTAATAAAATGAGCTTTCCATTTCTACTGAAAACGGTTAAGGCACTATTCATTATTTTCAGACGTATATAAAATGATACCTGCACTTAAGCATATTTGGCTGGATTAGTAAAGTCACATAATAAGTTTCAGTTCGTGGGGCCGAGGTGTAAGCGGACTTCACTCACTTCAATGACTCCACTGCATCTGTTTCAGTTGAGCTACATGTTGCTAGCTAGCTAACTAGCTTTAGGTTAAACAGCGTAAAAGTGAAATAACTCCTGCCCAGGAGTGCCGCATATCGGTGTTTACTTCCACGGAAAAGAGCAAGGTTAGTCGTTGTGTTGTGAGACTGGCGATGCACCATGTGCTTATGTTGTTTCGTTGAGCCTGACGGAGATCCTCGCAGCAGCGAGAATGCTCGCTCTGAGACGAGCGTTCAGACTCAGACAGTGGCCGCTTAAAAGCCCACATAACATAGTCCCTGTAGTTTGGCATATTTAGCGAGTTTAGTAAATGAAAACAACATTTGTTATAAAATGTTACGTTTGTGGGACCATGGTATAAGCGGATTAAACAACTCGGAGCCGTGCATTAGACGGTTATAATGCACTTCGCAGAGTAACACACTCCGCTGCGCGTCGTGGTGTTCTTGACTCCGCGTCGTGCATTATAACCGTCTAATGCACGGCTCCTCGTTGTTTAATCCTTACATAATGTACACCAGTTAAAAAACAGTTAAATCACGTTCTATATCACTCCACTGCAGCTGTTTCCATAGTAACGTTAAACAATTGAGATGGAACTAGTTTCAGGTAAAACTGATTAAAAAGTGAAATAACTCCTGCCCAGGACTTAAAAAAAACTACTAAAAAAAATAAGTAAACAGATCCCAATGAACAGTTTCAGTTTGCCGGACCATGGGACGCGTCGTCCAGTTATTTCTGATAATGGACACCTCGTTATGCATTATCCCTTACTTATAAGTAATATACAGTATTTAAGTGAGCTAACAAGATAACTAAAAAGTAAAAGGAACAGTTACCAAAAGATTATGTTACATGCTGTGTGGGTTAAGTGTGTACAATTATAAATATTATTAATCATCTAATCCTAATAAAAATCTCAACAAACTTACGGTAAGACGGTCTGCTCCTGACTTCTCCGAGAGAAAACTGCACTAAGTGGCTCCAGAGCAGTTGAGATTTGAAGGCTTTAGGTCACATGACAACTTCAAATTCCCGCTCTTTTTGCACCTGCAGAACCATCAGGGCCATGCACATTGAAACAATGTTGAGTCAATGTTGGCACTTCAACCTTAAAATACCCGTGTTTATTCAACGTTGTTTCAACAGCTTTTTTTCAACCATTGATTTTGCGTCGGTGATTAAACGTTGAATTAACATTGACATTTCAATCTCAACCAAAAATAACCAATCTGACCAAAAATCAACGTTGAATTAACATCTTTTGCTATCTGGGTTGTCACCTCTTCATCCCTGTTGTCTTTATGCACTTTGACAGGAGCAGGGGAGACGTATAATGGGAGCAAACGTCAGTCGTTATAAGTAAAAGTCCAATCAGCGCAGTTCATTTCTGTGGCAGTCCACACTGCTTCACCTCTCTGTCTCACAAGACATGGATTTAATTAATTCACGGCGACAATTGGGATGTGCAGGAGGCGTACTCTCGAGTGGGGGCAGCAGCTAGCATTTTATACCCATCTATGTCCTCCTACCATAATTTGAAAATGGGAATATTTAAGTAGCGCAACTTGTCATGTCCAGGGATACAGTGACAGTATCCAACAGTTCGCGCTGGGAACTACTATAAACTATATCAACCCTCTGATTATAAGGTGATTGCTCCACCATAGGAACTATGGGACTAAAACAGGACTAAACTAAATCTAAACCTGAAGCAGACAAAGCGTCCATGTGGCGTGTCAACACACAGGGAGCGCGCCGCGTCCCGGCATTTCAAAGGCTTTACTCAAACTGTGCAGAGCTTTAAACATGTGATTTATCCATTTATCATGAATAAAATAAGACACGTATGTCCGTGATGCAAGAGAGAGGGAAAATGGGGCTCTTTTTTGCAGGTTAATAGTTGGCGACAGACACTAGTTTACCTGCTCAGACTGTTGCAGGAGTTCTGACGATGCTTTCTCTTTCCCACTCCCCCTCTCGTCCCTCCAAACAAAGTTTACAGCGGTCCCCTTGTCTGTCACAGGCCAAACACTGGTCCTTTTCAGAAGGGTAAAAGCCTGTGTTTCTTCCGTGGTGCCGCATCTGACTTCAGCAGATCCGAATTGTGGCACAGGGCAACCTTGGTTCACTCCTAGGAAATAATACAGGCAGCTTTTTGCCAAAGCGTCTCTGTGTGTTGGCCTTTACTGTATCCTCATGTTCGAAGGCTAAGCAAAACTGTCTTACTTTTAAACATAGGCCTCAATGGTTTGATTTCAGACACATATTTTTTTTATGTCACTATGAACGTTGTATATAAATATGTGTCTTCTTTGTTTACGTATCACCACAGTAGGCTAAATGGTAATGTAACTGTGTTGTTACCAGCTGCTGTGTCACTTTTAATTACCACATGACGGAGTGGAAAGAGGATGAGGTGTGTACGCTCCTTAATGAAAACAAACATGGGTCATGTACATCAACAATAGTGAAACAGAAAAACAGGTAGACGCTACTGATAGCAATGATTTTTTATAACTTTACTCAAATTAATCGACTTTCCTGTCCTTTTTTTTAATCCTGGTTAACAGCTTTATATCACAGTCCTGCCATTTAAAGTAGCATTTTGGCAGCAGTGACTGTTGTTGGCAATGTTCGTGACAGCAAGGTCCCAGGTTTGAGTCCTCCTGAATTAGTTTGGACTCCATCTATAAATCAGATTTTGGATATATACATTTTATTTGAAGAGGAAGAGGAATTTGATTTGCAATAGAAATGAAAAGAAACTATACAGTAAGTAGTTTCTGTTCTGGAATGAAGCTTTGAAAGGTTAAGGTCCTGGATGCCGGCCTCATCAACTCTCTCCCATTATCCAGCTTTGGAACACATTTATTGCTAGTTTTTGGGTCATGTCATGGCAATAAATCCCTATCCTCAATTATGGCTGGATGTGATCATAAAATCACAATTCTCAAATAAATATACTGTAGCTTTTATTCATATCGTTCATAATATAGACATTTCAAAGATAAACCTCGTAAACAATAATTTATTGCTTTTGATTCCAGTGCCAAAATAGTTAACATTTCATTATTTATATTATTATTTTATAATAATTATTATTATTTATATATTATTTACTTTATTACTTCCACAGGATTAGAAGTAGACCTTAAGATGAAAAACACAATGAGAAAACCATTGAGAGTTTGAAAATATGACTTATTTCAAAAGATAACATCTGTTGTAAGTAATAATTATCATTTTATTTCAGTGAAGCAGCAAATTAATGAAGAAATGTTGGGCAGAAAAGATATTTGTATTTGATTTTTAAGCTACTGACAGGAAGTGACATAGATAGAGGTAAAGTCCACAGCAGTTTGACTCATTTCCCGTTGACATAACGTGGTTGCCATGGCAACAGTTTAAAGTTGTTTGCCGCTATCTACTGTATGCATAGACATATTATTAATAGACCGTTAATACTCACTCCTCCCCGTTTACCACAATGACCATGTTCGAGGGGAATTCATGGCGGATTTACAGGCTCCTCCTCCCCAGCTCTGACGAAGCATGTTCCTAATAAGGGCATAAGGGCGGGATCTTCACTGTAGACTCGGCCCTTGCGTGACGTGTAGCTCGCGCAGCTCCAATGCTAACAGTCCGACCCCCGTTAAGTAGGAGATTTCTAAAATGTATCCTACCATAACCAGCCCGGTGCCTCTGATTGTGTCTAACCCACAGGAGGAATATCTAGCTTTAGACAGTTCAAAAAATTAGGCACCGGGCATTAAAGTTGTTTTTAACGTGTCTAAAGTCCAATGCATTCCAATAGGGCTAGCGGGTATAGTATGGCGGTACTACAGCAATGACGGCCTCCAGTGTCGTCGTCGCAAAGCAGAGCAGCCAGCGGCCATTGACTGTATGTCACTTCCTGTCAGTGTCCAATAAGGAAGTGAAACTGAAGAAAGCGATTTTGCGAAATCTTAAATATAATCGTTTCAACTATGTTAACTTTAAGTTTAACCCCGATCCAACCCTATCTCCCATCGCAAAAGAACATGATTGGTTCTCTGTATTCTGCCTTTTTACCAGTTCAATAATATAACTTTATTAAATTCAGCTTTTTCATCTCCAGAACTTTGGGAGACATGAGCAGAACGTACAGGAGCCCTAAACCAACTCAACAACTCAACAAGGAGAGTTCATTCAGTCCATAGTCTTCCTGTGAACTGTGCTATTACTGTCTCACATCGGATCTGTCCAAATTGAAATGACATTAATTGCGTTACTTGCAGCCCATGCGTGAGGCGCTGTGTCCCCTTCGCCTAAATCACGAACAATCCCGGACAGCACTTTGAATGTCAGCTACTATCCCTGCGTAAGCCCGGCTAAATTAGCTCTGAGCTCCGGTCCAACGCTGTTGTTTGCCAAGTCATGTCTCACTCTCGCGTCCACAAATCAAATCCTAAGTGTTTGTCTTTGCACAATAAGCCCCAATACAATAAACGTTGCCAGCCAGTGTGAGAGATATATAGAGGTTGAAGGGGGTTGGATTTTGGAAGTCAAGCAGAGCAAAAACACACACCAGCTGCTTTTTGGAATAACACGGGAGCGAAATTGACCGCGCCACATGGGTCGAGTTACCCGTCCGGGGCTTTTAATAGGCCCCTTTAGCTCACAGAGAGGAAAGATTAGCGTGGAAAACAGTAGCCTGATCACATATCATAGACGGACATGCTGTGAAAGGTATGTCCAGACTGCGATAAATCACCTCTGGGCTGTCCTGTGAAGTAGGTGTTGTAAGACAGCGCTGCTCAAATGGCAGGTTGCACAGGTTATTTAGGCTTGACAATGTCCTTTACTTGTACTATGGACCGACTGTGATAAAGTTTGTTTAAGTTACTTATTTCTTTTTACCTGCAGTCTTTATTTTTGTCTTCCCTTCCATGTTCCCATTATCCAGCTTTGGAACAACCTCATTAAATTGCTAGAGACTCATTTCTTTAAATAATCCACTATGTACTTGTTGTATTCAGGACGGGACAATTTATGGCTTGGGTGGCAATACAATCTTTAAACCAATTAGTTTTGGCCATCAGGTCTTTTCCAGACAGAAAAGGTACTTCTTTGAAAAAGGTTCATAGACAAGACGGTTTGTTTACCTGTGTTTCCATCACTTTCTGTGATCTTCCTCTGAAGCGTCATCTGGTGGTGAAAGTGACGTGTCGTAGGCGGCTTACATGGATTTGCCAGTCAGTTGGGAGAGCTTGCGCCCCCTGACGCCTTCTCCAGGACGGCATCCCAGGTGTGGGATAAGGGATTGCAAGAGAGAGAACCACATCATGAAGGGTCATCTTTGCAGAAAATAACAAGTATCGCCGCTGGATCAGAGAAGCCATCGAGATCATGAAACATGTATCGACATCTATGAACCGGGAAGATGGAGCGTACACCTTCTGCCACACCTGGGATGCCGTCCTGGAGAAGGCGTCAGTCAGTAGCTCTCCCTACTGACTGGCAAATGCATGTAAGCTGCCTACGACACGTCACTTTCACCACCAGGTGACGCTTCTGAGGAAGATCACAGGATGTTATCGAAACTAGTAAAGCAGGTAAACAAACCTTCTGTCTTACTAAAAGAACAATCTTCAATAGAAAAGGTACTAACATGATGATGATAATAACCTAAAAACTAAGGCATGAATCTACATTATTTCAAACATTAATCTAAACGTAATCACAGAATATATTTCACCAAAATGTTTGTTCATTGGTTCTTTCAAAGCAGATGTTTCTTAAAGCGTACATCATGTCAAAAGCCATGTGATGTACTGTACTGCATACTGACAGTAAATTCCTTTTCCTTTTTCACCCTCTCCATCAGTCAAACTTGTCACTGCTATTCAGTCACGCTCCTGCCCCGGTCTGCGTATGGCTACTGCGGTTTTCGGAAAAAAGTATTTGTCAAAGTAATTTATATTTTTGGCTGACTGCGGCGGTGAGGATTGCAAAGTTATTACTCTCGCAGCGGAATGGAAAACCAACCGTCGTTCTGAGTTTTACTGTAGAATTAAATCTATTTTAATGAGAGATCTTATTCATAACTTATATTTACATCTGATCCTCAAACTGTGACTTGTGCATATTTGTTTCCACAGCTCCCGTGTGCTCTGCGAGAGGCTGGGACACGAAGTTTCACTTTAACGTTCTGTCTTCTCGGCGGAAAATTTCAATTAAACTCACACAGTCTCTGACCAATTTCCTCTCATCGTTTAGTGTCGTGTAGTTTGCAAAAGCGCTAAAGCCTCCCGCCATATGACAACACTCTTTCAAAGCGTTTCCCTGTAATAACTATTTAGTTTGTCGATGATATGTTTACAATGCTGGGAACGCGCTTGTTCTCTGCATCATCAGGCCTCTCTTCTATATGAATGTCATAATTAGTGCAGACTTTATACGAGGAATATGGATATTAAACCTAAATGCTTTGGATTTCATTGGTTGACCACCGGTAACTATGCGGAAAACCTCGTAATGGCTCTCCCAGACTTAACTGCGAAATGAATTGGACTTTCTACTCCAGTAAATGCTACTTCCAATCGAGAGTCACAATCTTTTTTATGAGGTCAATGAATAAGGAATGCTGGACCAATAAACTTGAACTCACTCATAAATGTATTAAATTTGGCAGTTGTGCACTAAGAAGTCAGCAGAATAAGCGTGTTGCCCTGTAATGGTTAAAGTCTTAGGTCGGGGCATAGTTTGGAAAGAGCAGAGCAAGTCAATGTTTGTTCTTGTAGTAGTAGAAGTAGTAGTTGCACTGTAAGCATATCCCTGGGCCAATTACAAAATTTGAGTAGGTCAGGCCATTGTCACACCTTTAGGCCAAGTCTGTTAGTACTTATTGCTCGTCGATCTGCATGAAGCTAAGAGCACATTGGCAGTTCCCTGTTGCCCTGGTTATGGACCAGTTTTAGACCTGGCCCAGTCAAGATTTAGCGCTTACGGCAGCAGGGCGATTTTATAACACATTGGGATTAAGAGGACATTTGCAATTTACTGTATGATATTTTCCTTTATTTCCTCATTAAGAACACAGACATACGTACATGTTGGCCTGAAGCTGCTTAATCTGAACTAAACGGGACAGTGAGACAAACAAACAATTACAGCAAATACATTTGGAGGTTATATAAAAAGAATTAAAATCATTCATTAGTAAGACATTGAGTTGTTAAGAATGTTCTTTTGCTTGTGCTTAAAAGCAGAGGGTGAGATCATCGATTCCAGCTTTGGAAATGTTTGTTTTGATTGCACAGCGCACATTTTAAAGCAGTACTAAGTAACTTGTTTACCTTAATAAATCCTTTTTGTAGTCCCTCTTGGGGTAATACAAGTGTTAATGGGATGATTGGGGGGTCTTTCATCTCCCCCTGATGGCTCTAGCTAGAAAACCACAATTGCAACTCGCCTGCCACCGGGTCGGAGCAGCAATACACACTAATGGAATCACGAAGAAGAAGCTAACAGGCTAACGGGCAAAGCTAACTGCGGGCTAGCGCCACTTAAACAGTATTTACACCAAGTTTGAGTGGAAAAAAATATTTCCATTTTCTAATTGGATGTACAATATCCCTCTAATAAGTTACAAAAAAGGCAACATGATAAGACACCTGCAGTGGCGCTTATGGCCTCTAGGGGCATGAGTTACTTAGTTCTGCTTGAAGAGGAAACACCACAGGCAAAACTAAATGTTTTCCAGGTTTGCAGATTTTGGGCCAATTTGGTCTCTTAACATATACATTTTCACCTGGGAAAAAAACCCTAATCTTCACAGTAACATGTTTAATTATTGCACTGATTCAAAGTTACTCCATACTTTTATTTTTGGAAATTGTTATTTCAAGAACCATTTTCTCAAAATGCAGTTTTCTCACATTGGTGCGACAATATCTCCACAAAAAAACGTTTGTTTTTTTTGCCAAAGGAGTGTACTATATGTCATTCACGTTCATGTACCAAATCCTACATGTGTTTTCCTTTAATAAATTAAATTAAAAAAAAAAAAAATAATAATAATAATATATATATATATCTCCACATCAGTATCTATAACAGACATCAAGCTTTCCAGCCTTTAACTGAACAATATTTTGAAGGTTTTTTTCAGAGGGGTCTTTTAATATCTAATTCCTAGCCATAAATTTAAACCTGGCCCTATCCATTATTCACAATTTGTCGCCAAAAATATAGGACGTTTTGGGCAGTTTTAGGCATAAAACAAGACTAAAAGAGTATTATGTAGCTGTTTATAGCTCAGTGATAGCGCGCTAGTCTCTGGTGTAGGAGGTCCCCGGTTCAAGTATGGCTTTGACACTTTTTTTGCTTTCTCTTTTTACATGGGCTGCTGCACACACAGTCTGAGCCTGATACAACTCCACAATCAGCACCAAGTTATGAAGATAAAATATTTATTTGTCCACTTTTCTATCTTTCACTGGCTTTTTCTCTCTTTACTCGCGCGGACACTTGTCTCCGCTGGATTGGACTGCACCAACTTCAACTAAAACAGAGGGGTGTTCCACTTAAACACCCTCTGAGTTAGTTCAACGTCAAATGGTATCTCCCCACCACAAGGATGAAAAGTTAAATGTGAAAAAAATTCTGATTTTGACACATTTCCCCTAAACAGAGCCGCGGCCCCCGGGGAAACCTCCCGACTCTCCCTATGGCCAGCACGCCTCTGTGCTTCAGCCTACTCCATTTTGAGCATATAGTTATACATTTTGAAAGAAAAATGAATGTAAATTGCTCAAATAAACTAACATCATACAATACCTTATGTATGTATGTAATGCCTATATGAAAATGCAAAATACATTTTTTCCTCATATTTGTCAGTAATCTACAGCAGAAGTTTCTAAATGAACTCTAAATTTAAAAAGTTTCCCTATTCACCGGTAGTGTCGCAGCACTAGTTCAGAAGCATACATACTAAATTCATGAATCACATGCATTTTACTTTTGTGGAGGTCTAAACTGCAGGGTTAGCAGGTTTTACACATGATAAATGTTTATGAAGAATGAGTTTCTGTTGTTTTCAGAGGACATGTTTTGAAGTGGTACTGAGGTGCAGAAAAATAAAAATGTATATGTAAACTAATGCACATACCAAATTATAACCGGAAGAAAATTTGACTGTAGAAACATCTCAGAGATATTAGCATTTGTGTGAATAATCAATGTGACTCTTTTGTGATTCTTTGTTATTCATTTTGCTTTAGGCTGATCTAAAGAATAGACCTGTGCCCGTTGTGCAGCTCTGCAGTAATACATTTACACTAAAAGAGGTCACAATGTCATTAAGTGTCTCATCTGGCACTGAGATGCATTGACTTACTGTAACGCCAATGTCTGTGTCTCTAAGGTGGCATCGGGGAAACACCACTTGACTGCGAAAAAACTTTTCCATTATTGTATTTTTAGATGTGGAAATGCCATGTCTCTCTTGACATTTGAAAAGAAATGGTAAGTGCTTCCATCAATGAACAGATTGTAGCACTTTTTGACACCGTTTTGCAAAATCGCGGCAATGCGATCGCTACTTAAATGTTAAGTGAAAGTCCGCGGTTGGTTTAGAAATAAAACATGGATTCTTTTATGCGAGTCTGAACTTAATGCACTGTCTATGGCGAACCCGGTGCTACATCTTCGCACATCTATTCTGGTTGGCGAATGCCTGTCCGCCCTTTAAAAATATGCGTTGGGCCAAAATGACTCCTCACTCGATGGAATATTCATAGCCCCCTCGTGGAACCACTTTAGATACCGCTCCTGTCCGACCACTTGTGTTTTTGTTGCTATTTAAGTCAACTTTTCCCCAGCTTATGTTTCGACATGCTGACATTAAGTCTACATTTCGAGGACATTTTGGAAGTCGGGCCAGATGTGACTTCACTTGTTTTGGTCTCAAAGCGATAATGGTTCATTCATGAAACTTTCCATTCAGACCTTTAGTGATATATATTATTTTTGGGTACCACTTCAGTAGATGTTAGAAGTGCCTTTTTGCTCCCTCGTCAAAATACATACCTGAAGTTCTCAACGAGATGCAAATAAACGCAGTCCATGTTAATTGATGTCTTTTCCAGACACACACAACCACACACGTTCCCCAAAGCAGGTTTATGAACCACAATGCCTACTATATCCCCTTTAACCGCTTAACCCCCACCTTTCTCCTGTTCGGCTTTACCCAAGTCTAAAAGTTTCTCGCCAGTGTCACGCCTCATTTGAAAGCTAACACCTACAAAAGTGAGCTAAATGGGTCTTTTTCCTTGTGTTGTTGCAGTGTTGTCATCACACTTTTGTCACATTTTTTTTTGTTTTTTGTGGCTTTTTGTTGAGTTTTCATCACATTTTTATTTCTTTCCTGTCACTTTCTTGTCACTATTTGTGGCTCTTTTGTGTTTTTGTGTTTCATCACATTTTTTTCAATTTTTCGTCACAAAAGCAATGTCACTTTTTCGTTGCTCTCTTGAGGTTTTTTTTTATTGCATTTTCATCATATTATGTAATTTTTTCATCACATATTTGTCAATTTTTGTCATCACATTTTTGTCACTTTTTTATTGCTTTTTGTGGCTTTTTTGTTGAGTTTCCATCACATTTTTGTAAAAAAAAATTCATCACATTTTTGTCACTTTTTATTTCCTTGACACTTTCTTGTCACTTTCTTGTCACTTTTTGTGGTTCTTTTGTGTTTTCATCACATTTTTTCAACTTTCATCACAAAAGCAATGTCGCTTTTTCATTGCTTTTTTGTAGCGTTTTCATCACATTTTTGCCACTTTTTCATCACATTTTTGCCACTTTTTCATCACATTTTTGTTAATTTTTCATTGCTTTCTTGTCACTTTTTTGTCGCTTTTTCGTCACTTTTTGTGTTTTTTGTAGTTGTGTTTTCATCACAATTTTGTCAATTTTCCATCACAAAAGCAATGTCACTTTTTCATTGCTTTTTTGTCACTTTTTCGTTGCTCTCTTGAGGTTTTTTTTGATTGCATTTTCATCATATTATGTAATTTTTTCATCACATATTTGTCAATTTTTTCCATCACATTTTTGTCACTTTTTATTGCTTTTTGTGGCTTTTTTGTTGAGTTTTCATCACATTTTTGTAAAAAAAAATTTTTTATTTCCTTGACACTTTCTTGTCACTTTCTTGTCGCTTTTTGTGGCTCTTTTGTGTTTTTGTAGTTGTGTTTTCATCACATTTTTTTCAACTTTCATCACAAAAGCAATGTCCCTTTTTCATTGCTTTTTTGTCAAACTTTCATTGCTTTTTTGTCACTTTTTCGTTGCTCTTTTGAGGCTTTTTTTGTTGCGTTTTCATCACATTTTTGCCACTTTTTCATCACATTTTTGTTCATTTTTCATTGCTTTCTTGTCACTTTTTTTTTTCGCTTTTTCGTCACTTTTTGTGGTTGTGTGTTGTGTTTTCATCACATTTTGTCAATGTTTCATCACATTTTTGTCAATTTTCCATCACAAAAGCAATGTCACTTTTTCATTTCAACTTCTTGGGGCTTTGACTTTGAATCGAAAGCAACAACATATTATCTGAAGCCCTGAGCCAAAAGTAATTCCCTTATTTAATTAGCGACATTATAACGTTTTCTATTTGAAATTAAGGCTAATAATTTGGACGTCAGTTCCCTTGACAACGCTGAGCCTAACTATTTGGCAAGTAGCCGCACTCATGCCTTGTTGATTTACTCCCTCTTGTAAAATATAGTACCTCAATAATCGTATATCAATTTCTCTGTCACATTAATTTCTTCTTTTCGGTGTGGTATCATTTCTTCACCTCTAAATCTCATTATAGAGACAGGTGACAGGCAATGAAAGCCGAGTGATTCAGTACTTGATATTGGAGTTGTGAAAAACTTGATTAAATGTAATGGGCCTGTGCCATAAAGAAGGCGCATGTTACTACTGTTGTCTTCACCGGCAATCTTGTTAAACCCGTACTTTTTGAATTTCATCCTTACACATGTTGGTGGGTCCCACAGCTGAACACTGAATTAACAAACTGTCATGCAACTCAAAGATCTCGCTCAGGAAAGACTTATTCATGACTAAAGCAAATTATTGCCATTACTAGTTAACTATGAGATATTCTAAATTGAAATACATGAAAAAGTGATAGAATAGGGCATTATTTGTGGTAGAGCTTCAAGATCAATAATGATATTCTCTGCCAAAGTTACAAAATTTTCTGTATCCATATTGGTTTTTTTGCCAATCATTCTTAAAGGAACAGGCCACAGTTTTTCCATACTGAGAGATGTTCTTAACTGAGCTTAGACAAGTTGATGCGTACCTGTCTGGTCTTTACACGTGCGCTCAGTCATGCAAAGAGACCAAAGGTGTTGTTTGCATTTAGCCTCTCCTCCGCTCCTCTATGGGGCCAAACGGGGGTGAAGTTAGAAGCGACCAAGCTCTTCCATGTTTCCCCTATTTAAATGTGGTTATGTGAGCAGTTACAACGATCCAAGTATAGTTACACTAAATTAAACATGTCGATTTTCTAAGCGGATAAAAAGGGGGACTATATTGTAAGGCATAATAATACCTTAGGAGCACTTTGACGTCCATGCAGTGAAGTCGAGTTGCTCCTAAGGTGTTATTACGCCTTACAATATAGCTGGATTTTTTTTGTTTTATCCGCTTACAAAATCGACATGTTTAATTTTGAGTGACTATACTTGGATCGTGTAACTACTCACATAACCGTGGTTAAATAGGGGAAACATGGAAGAGCTTGGTCGCTTCTAACTTCACCCCCGTTTGGCCCCATAGAGGAGAGGAGGAGAGGCTAAATGCTAACAACATCTTTGGTCTTTTTGCGTGACTGAGCACACGCACAAAGACCAGACAGTTACGCATCAACTCGTCTAAGCTCAAGTAAGAACATATCTCAGTATGGAAAAACGGTGGCCTGTTCCTTTAACCTGGTACTTTGGGGTTATGGTTAGGGTTACGAATGGCAACTGTGATGTAGGTTGTGTTTCACTCACACAGATCTTACACTTATTTTTAGAAACTAGAAGGTCTTGGCTTTCAAATGAGGTATCACACGGATAGCCTGTACTGTAAGCTCTTCTGTCAATACGCTTTGAGATTTGGAAAGAAAATGACTCTAACCCTATCCCTAAGATAGCAGGTAACATACATTTGTAGTCCCTCGACATTATATGATATACTGTGAACTACACCTACATTTAAAGCATAAATCGCAAACCTAACCACACTTGCAATACAGAAGAGTGAATTAGTGTTGTGAATGTGTGGTTGTTGAGTTTGTTAGAGTGAATTAGGGTGAGGCATTTTTGTGTGTGTGTGTTCTTCTTGCGTCTTTCTTTCCTCAACCATATGCCATACCACCTCTGTCTCGATGAATAAATTCACGGGGCCGGAGAGTGGGTAATCCCGGATCTCTGCTTGTGCTTGGTCACTCATGAATACAAGAATATAATGACTTGAGAAGAGTCTGACAGTGCTGTTTATGTAAACCCTGAGCAGAAGAAATGAAGGATGGGCTTTTCAGTTGCCTGTGCGCGCACCTGGAGCGCTCCTAATGCATTTAAATCAGGAGGAGGCCATCTGCTCAGTCGAACAACCTGCACAGCTTCTTGGGCAGAACGCATCCTCACAGCAGTGTTAAAAGCCAGAGAATAAAAGTGGATTTTAAGACTAGACTTAAAACACTCCACTCTTAGATCCCGTGCTTGTAAAACACATTGATAATATCTATGACAAATGAAGTCCGAGGTCCCAGTTGGATGAAGTCATGAGCGCCTGTCACTGTCCGTATCGCCAGCATGAATCAGCCCAGTCCCCGTACCACCGTGAGGAAGGATTTTCCCGCTGCGACAACAGAGTTACGACCTTCCCTGACAGAATAACTATCACTCCAATGAGCAGCTGCCGTTTGCCCCTTTGCGATCACAGCCGGTCGAAGCAAGCCATGCTCCGCTAATGAGTATCATGGATTCATATCAGCCCCCAGTGTAACGCGATCAGAGCACAAGTTCTGGCAAAGTGACTTGTATGTTACTTTTATCATTTGCTATAATACACTTTAAAATAGACTGGACATTAGCTGTTTTAGTCTTCCATGAGTTTTTATCAGGCCCATTTGTTGAGCTTCTGAATTTAGAACGTACAAACTCGGCCACACAATTAGTTTTCTTGTAATAAATGTCATGTTAGATAATAATGAATCAACGTAGTGATAATTATTGATACAGTGACCTGCACATGACTGTGTTTTTAATGAGTGGCTCACTGGTTCAGGGCATCAATGAATGATCTTTTATCCTCCACAGGAGTCACACAGTCTGTTCTTAACATAACATTATGTGCTCGATGTTGTGAGCACTTTCTGTCGCTCTGGGAGAGAGAAAATGATTTTGAGACAGAAAAAGGCACGATCATCAATTCCTCACATCACTGTTGTCACATGACGCATTTATACGCTGATGATGACGTTCGCTTTGCAATGCCCTGTGGCTGTAAGTTTTTCAGCATATGATTAGCTGAACAAACACGTTCTGACAGTTTGCACCTGTTTTAGAAGCTGCTGCTCTTTCAGTCACTGGCCCTTTGTCCATCTCTTTGTTTATAAGTCATCTGCAGATGGGCCGCATCGCCCTTCTGAAGTACCACATTTGCCTTTCCTGTTTATTCAGAACCACGCAACTACTGCGCGGTACCTCACTGGAAATTTACTTATAATGAGTTTAATGTCATTTATCAACAGGCCGCTTCTAACATTAATAAGAAATCAACCCGTGGGCCAACAAAAATTACCTCACGGGCTGAGACGCCTGGCCAAAACTAAGCAGCTCCAACCTAAGATACCTAAACAGGCTTAAACCTGAACTAAACCATGTTCAAACAACATCTAAACGATCTTGATCAGTTTTTTAAAAGTGAACTACAGCTACCGAGTGGCAATAGTGGACCATCAGCCATACTCTGACCACAGTGAGAGAGGCCGGCACTGTAGCCTTTTTGAACCCTGGCCACCCACGCTCCCAAAAGCCTTTACAAGCTCAGGACCAAACATCTCCAAGACTCATCAAAGCCCCACTTAAAGACTTGTTAAATGCAACTTTTACACACTGTTTTCCTCTCTGCTCCATTCACTAATTTGACGCAATAAAATCCGACATTGTTGCGGCGTCTGCAGCTTTTGAACTGAGATAAGTGTTTTCACGGGCGACTGTGAAGGCCAAATATGCAACAGAGCTAATTACATGCAATCCCATAAGTGACACATAGAGAAAGTAGAGTTTTTCTTTATGAAGCAGTAAACGCTTGTGGCGTTTGTAATGTAGCCAGGAGACTGTGACGTCGTAAAAAACTTGTCTTGTGATCTGTACAGACAGTGGGGCTGGTATTTTTCCACTAAACTTACATTAGAACATTACAAACTCAATCTGTATGTTACAAGGAACAAGACATGCCTCAATCATGACATAATCTTCGTCATGTGCATTGTTGTTTTTCCCCCCCCTTGTTTCTGAAATGTTTGGTAAATACTGTAATCGCTGTTTATTTAATTTAAATGTTTTATTTCTGTAAGATTGGTTGGTAATGTGTTGCTAACTTTATTACTTTTTGCTGGATCCTCAGTAGAGTGACGTTGCACTTAAAGCAGTACTAAGTAACTCTTGCCCCTAGAGGCCATAAGCGCAACTGCAGGTGTCTTAGCAAGTTACGATTTTTTAACTTATTAAATGTCTTGGAGAGTAAATACTACGCAGACAGAAAAGGTGAAGGGAGAGAAGGGTGTTGTACATCCAGTTATACAATGGGAATATTTTTTTCACTCAAACTTGGCTGTAAATACTGTTTAAAGTGGCGCTAGCCCGCAGTTAGCTTTGCCCGTTAGCCTGTTAGCTTCGTCTTAGTGATTCCATTAGTGTGTATTGCTTGCTCCGCCCCGGTGGCAGTCAAGTTGCAAGCATGGTTTTCTGGCCAGAGACACCAGATGGAGATGAAAGACCCTCCAATCATCCCATTAACATTTGTATTACCCCCAGAGGGACTACGGAAAGGATTTATTAAGGTAAACACGTTACTTAGTTCTGCTTTAATTTTGACATTGTGACATTGACTTTTGATTTTTTGAGAAAAAAAAAAAAAAAAGAGTGAATCCCATTAGAACTGACTTGCTCTTACAGCGTCGCGACTGTAAGTGCACTGTAATCAAACCTGTGACAGCTGCTGTACAGAAGAACTCATATTAATAGTCACAGGTGTTGACTCCCCTTTCCCACCACGGTAATTGCATGTGCCTCGGTGAATAGCTGCCTTCATACAGTATCATATTCATTTAAAAGCGACACCGCACAATTTCAATCTCGCTTTTGTGGCTGCTCCAGGAGTAGCTATGGCCCAGAGCAGTGAATGGAATAAGGCGATGGACATGATATTGTGGAAAATGAGAACGGATTTATTTCCTGCTCTACCTGTTGCTGCCTGGAGATTAGCTGGGCCCATATCCACTCGACATGATCATTAATAAACCAGGGCTCTTTTAATTTGTATAGAGTGGCAGGAGCTCCACAATGAAGCTATGTCGCTGTCTCTAAGTAAGGAGTGTGTGGCCCAAGGTACACATAATTTATCTTAATAATACTGTATAATGTTTAAGGTTGCAAGAAAAATCTAATTTTCTCGCTGAATGGTAGGGTGAAATTCAACCGATGTAACGCAGCCACTGAGCTCAGACCCAGACGTACATGTAGGGAAATTATAATTGACCGGAGTTTACGGATGGCTAAGGCCAGGCTGCTACAACATAAAAGCATTTGAGAAAACGTTTGCAGCGGTCTAGGTCAGAGTTAACTAACACAATAAGACATTACACGACCTAAATAACTGCTAATTGGGACCATTAAAATGCTATTATTTGTGCCCCCGATTATATTTTTCTATTCACTTTATTGTCAATGTTGCCTTTTTTCCCTCCCACGGATCGGCACTTCCTTTGTCATGACTCTTCCGGTAGAACACGAAGTCCGTTCACTAAGTGGAAAGCGAGGGGAAATGTTAAATAAAATATGCTAAAATATGATGCACAGACAGATAGATTGATTTGTGTACCAACAAGTCAACACTGCACTGTTTCTGTAGGTGGCCTGAAAACAGCTTTGCGTCCGTGTAGTGACTGATTTTGTCTGGAAATCTGCTGCCCTATGCAAGTTAATACGAGTGAAGGGACGGCCACAAATACTGGTGGCACCCATGGAAACATCCGGAATAAAGTGAATAGCCCTTGTTTGCAGTGATGTGGACGTGTCACATTGTGTGTCATAGCCCTGCTGGAGTTGCAGGCTTTTACTCCAGATGCCCTGCAATATTAACTTCTTGAATATTACAATAACATTTTTATTGCAATATTTTACTATAGCAACATAAAATGAAACAAAATGACACTCTGGACAAAAACGCTAAAATAGAACTAAATTTGGTACATTTTGAGAAAAATTTAACGTTTGGACTTTTAAATGTATTTATTGGTTTATTTGGTAGGGACAGTGCATGTTGAATGAACACACTACACCGGATTGTAGCCATGGGCTAAATTTCATCCGTTGTCCCACACTCTCACACTCAACACACTCTCACTCATCCTGGCCTATTGTACATGTTTTTATTGGTAGGGGAAACCGGAGTGCCCGGAGGAAACCTACGCAGACACAGGGACAACATGCAAACTCCACACAGAAAGGCCCCGTCCAGGTGGGAATCAAACCTGGGACCTACTTGCTGTGAGGCACGAGCATTAACCGCTGCGCCACCGTGAAATTTGTCCATCTCAGAATTCAGTAATTTTACAATATGGATATTGTTTGTATAGAAAATTGCTTTAACAGCTTTGCATCACATTTTGCGTTTTCAATTATAAAGTCCTTATGTGCAGCTTGCTGTGTATTTCCTGGCCGCCATCTTGATTGCCACTTCCCGATTTCCTTTCTATCTCCAAGAACGGAAGGATGATCAGGTTTAGTGTCCCGAGATGTGGCTCCCCAGGTGGAGACTGCCTATCGACCCCATCATGGATATAGTAACACTAGTCCCCTCCTTCCACAATCCACAAATCCCATGTGACTTCAATTAGCCCCCCTTTTTGTATGAGCAGAGTGCGGTGACAGCATGTATGGAGAATGTGCACAGAGGGAATGTGTGGACAGACGAGGGGTAGATGGAGATGCTCCTGTGGCTGTCATGAACAGACCACGTACAATACCACGCATGTACACTACAGTATAAGGAGTACAACAGAATATCCTGTCTCCATGGGGTCTTGAATCCTGCTGACTCTGTAGTTCAGACAGACAAGTTCTGAAATTCATGTAATGCTTTAGTTGTGCATTGTGATTTTAAAACATAAATCTGATGTTTTCCTTCATGCGCTCCTTTGGGGCTGTGTTTAAAGTTCTTTTGCTAGACTCCCAAATCACTTTTTGTTTGGCAGGTTTGTAAAAATCTGGTCAAGAAGTCAAACTCTTGTAGGAAACGGTATCGTAAACCTGAGAGGTCAGTTTTTTCCACATAACCGTTAAAACTAAGACCAAAGTTTGTTCCCCATAAAACCAACAAGGAAAAGAAATGTGTTATTGTTCTGTTGTAAGAAGTCACAAAACCTGGACCATACAGTTTCATTTTATGCCCATAGATTTTAGATATCTCTCTCAGAAGTGTTTAATACTGTTTAGAAGTAACCTTTAATCATACTTTAATCATCGCACCACATTATGCAGATCGCGCTTTCTCTCGACAACTGATCCATCCTGTCGGTGCTTTTTTGGTGCATTGGGTTCAGAGGCCACGGTTGGCGGCGCGGCTGCCCTGTGTCTGGCCCGCTCACATGTCGACATATAGGCCAGACCTATAAGAGCCTGTCGGGACGTCCCGCGAGAGAACTGCCCCACATGCAGCTGTTGGCACCTCTTCCTTATTTTGCACCCGCTAATGGGGCACCTCTTTTCTTTGGCTTTGGACCAGCTCGAACAAAAATAAAAATACATTGTTGTCACTAAAGGCACGAGACGAAAGTGCTCTGATCAGGTATGAGTGCTGTTACTTTAAAACAATCTGTGTAAAGTGGAAGTAACGTTCAATACAAATTAATACTATGACTGTGACTGTGACTACTCTTAACAACAGATATCTACAACTTAATTCAATACCCGTGTGACTGCACAATATGAGAAAAATAGCAATAATATTTGATAACTGTCTTGAATATTTAAAGAGGGGGTATTATGCTTTTTTCAATCACATAGCACCAGTCTATAGCATACTACAATGATGATGTAACCTTCTGTTGATCTGTATATGCAGTAAATTAAAATAACTGCCTTGAATAAAATTGCTCTCTCAAAATGGCTGTACTGAACGTCTTGAAATAGGCCTCTGTCTCTTTAAGAAGCTTTCCGACACGCCCCCTTCAGCACACTGCTGTGGCATTTAAACAACAACACTGTGCGGGGAGGGGGCTCTGCTGAGCTAAGGAGCAGTGGTTGGTGGCTTGGCTGGTGACGAAAGGTCCAGAGGCGTCTCCAGGAGGTGGGGGCGTTCCTAGGAGGACTGAGGCATAGCTACACCTAAAATGGCTGCCGTCAGTTTTTACTGATTACTCAAAAATATGTGAATGAGCCAAGGCAACACTCCAGGCATGTGTTTAATGAGGGAATGACATAATAACATGATAAAGTCTTGAACTTGAAAAAGTCGATTTTACATAATACCCCCCTTTAATATATTTTACTAAACGTTTTCAACACTGTACGTGCCATTAAATGTGATTTTTTTTTAATCCATCAAATTGGGTCCAAACCAGAACAATAGTAAATCTTAAAAGGCAAGGCGGAAAGGCAACTTTATTTATACCGTACACAAGGCAACTCAATGCGTTGCCAAAGGGTAAAATGGAAGTAGATTAGGAGTTTTATGACTTTGCACATTGTTACCATACCAGCTGTTTTTGTTTTGACTATTTTTGCAAGAAAACTGCAAATCTCAGTTAGATGGAAGTGTTTGACTTCCTGATGACGCTATTCCAGAGATTCATCTGGGCGACCTGAGTTTGTCTGCTAAAACAAGCCTTAGAAATCTAGGCGTTATTTTTGACAAAGCAATGTCCTTAAAGCATCAAGGACAAGGAATTGTTTTTTACCAACTGAGGAAAATCTCAAAACTTAGAACAATTTTGTCCTGAGATAATCTTGAAATGATTATCAACGCCTTTGTGTCTCCCCGTTTAGACTCGTGTAACAGTTTATTTTCTTCTAAACAAAAAGGAGCTGTCTCGCCTTCAGCAGGTACAAAACTCTG
This sequence comes from Neogobius melanostomus, assembly GCA_007210695.1. NCBI lineage: Eukaryota > Metazoa > Chordata > Actinopteri > Gobiiformes > Gobiidae > Neogobius > Neogobius melanostomus. The sequence continues at coordinate 2,734,363 of VHKM01000153.1, forward strand.
CGGCGAGGCTACTGACTCGCACAAGCAGAAGGGCTCATATTACTCCAATTCTAAAAGCCCTTCATTGGCTTCTACTCACTTTTCATTTCCATTTTAAAATCCTGGTGCTGACCTTCAGAGCCGTGCATGGTCAGGCTCCCTCCTACATTAGAGACTTATTGTATCCTTAGACCCCCTCTCGGAGGCGGAGGCGGAGGCAGAGGCGGAGGTCTCTGGATCAGAACCTTCTCATGGTCCCTCGTACTCGTTTCAGGACCGGGGGAGATCGCTCCTTCCAGGCGGTCGCGCCGACTCTCTGGAACGATCTTCCGCTTTCCTTGCTTGATTTTGTTGATGTTTATAAAAGCAAACTGAAAACCTATTTGTTTCAGAAAGCGTTTTAATCCCAGTACATTAGGGCTGTTTTATGACCATGTTTTTGTGACTATAAATGTAAATGTACTTTGTATTTGTATTGTAACTTTGTGAAGCACTTTGTGACCTCTGTCTGTGAGGTGCTATATAAATAAACATTACTTACTTACTTACTTTGTATATATGGTGGCTTCTTGCGATATGGCGATATTTTGTCACATAATATTGCGATCTCGAAATACCACTCTAGGCTACTGCTTATGAATCAGATTAGCAACTACTGAATTTCAGCAATGCTCGTCCGTGAAACTGACAAATTTCCTGCATATTACGGACAGGAGCACCCACACTCCTCTGCGCTTGAAAAGCTTAGAAACAGATTTAAAAGCATGTGTTGGAGTGCGGGGCGTGAGGAAGCAACTATTGATTTGACTCAGTGCCCGGTTTGTCGTCTCTGAGAATTTTGTGTGTGTGTGTGTGTGTGTGCCGACTTTGGTCTCCATGACAACGGAAATATTCAAAATCTTTGGGACCAGAATAGACGAGGAAAAAAATGTTTTACAATTTGCAAAAAAACAGTGGGATCCATCAAGCGAAAGTTGGAACACATTCTCGTGACAGACTAATTTGCAAAAGTTGTCCCTAGTATAATTCAATTTTTCCTCTACGTTTGACATCAGTGCAGCGCCCCGCGGGGGACCTAGCTCCAGATCATGAGCAAGTTTTGTGTGGACTCTCTGAGCTGGAGGTTTTAGCCCATCCAGACACAGGGAGAACATACAAATACGACACAGTTTCTCCCCCAACGTCCAGAAATCAAACCCAAGAAATGTTTCAAGCAAGTAGAGTTGTCACATTGTCAAAACAGTTTCAATTTATATAGTAGTCCTACACAGTCAATCTCTTTCTTATTAGTATTTGAATATCATTTAATAACCAACAAGAGCAAGAAAATATCTTCAATGAAAATGGTAAATGGACTCAACTTACTGTATATCATGCTTTTCTACCTTTACCAGGCCCAAAGCGCTTTACAGTAAGGAACCAGTCACCCATTCACTCTCTCATTCATACACCAATGTACGCAGACACTGGAGGCAAGTAGGGTGAACAACGACATGGATTTGAACCCGCAACATATAAAAAAAATATCTAAATACTTGGTAGTTACCAGGATAGTGCTGGTGTTATAAACCTAGCTTTGCATTTTAGTTTTTTTAGTCATACATACATACTCAGAGGTTGTTCTACATACAGTACACTATCGTCATTCGCGCTTGAATAAGTTGAATAAGGTCCTAAGTCTTTCTTCAGAGAACAGTATGAGACCTGCCTAAGCCCATGTGCTGCAATGCACAGTGATTTGGGAGCTGGGGAGGAGGAGGTGGGACTTCAAATCAAAGTCCCACCACCTCCATATTGTACTTTCAGAGCGCTATTTTAAAACCAGTACTGCCTGCTGTTTCAAGTTGTGCTGCCTCTATGCTGTGGGAGAACCGGTAAACACAGTCTTTTGGATTTTATTCTATGAAACCTTCCAAATCATCCCTGGTAGACAAGCAAATTATACAGCAAATGTCTTGTTTTCTGCTTAAAACCAACAAACAATTTGGATATGATGTTGTTGCTCATGTTCCATCTTATGACACGTTAGACACATTTTTTGCTAAATCATAGTTAACAGAATTATTTTTTAAGATTTCGCTAATATTTTACCCAGTTAGTTTGACCATTATGATGTTGATAGTTTCACTTCCTTTTAGCCTCTATCTACAGTATGTCAGCTTCCTGTCAGTTGCTTAAAATTCAAATAAAAATAACTTAATTTGCTGCTTCACTAAAACAAAATGATAATTATTTACTTACAGCAGATGTTATCTATCTAAATAAGTCAGATATTCAAAAGCTTTAAAATCTGTCATATGCACTTTAAGTCCAGGTTTTGACTTGGTTTAATTCTCCTGAATCTTGACCTGACCCTAAGGTGCATTTCCATTCACTAACACATAGGGTATAAGTGACTAGTGTGGCCACAGCTGACCCAGGACGGACCGACAGAATCATGGCTGCTAACCTGCGTTAAGTTCCTCTCCAACCATCACCAATCGCACAATCATGTCTTAGGGCTGTACAATTAATCGAAATTCAATTGACCTTTCGCAAAACCACGCCCTAAAACGGTAATTGTCCAATCAGACATCCTAGAAACCGTTACTATGAAGCTAGGTCCGACATGCCACAGACCTCCAATGCAAAACAATGGGACATACCAGCAATGAGCACTGAGCAGATGCACTTTTTTTTTTTACTGCTAACCACCAAAAACCCTACCAGACAAAGAAGAAGAAGCAAAATGGTGAAGCGATCTGCCTATGGAGGGTGTAACTCAGACACTAGGAGTGTGTCAGGGGGAGTCTAGTTATTTTCCTTCCCAAACCGAAAACACAACCTGAGCACTGCCTACAATGGTTCAAACAATGTGTACGTCCAACTCCCCGCTAAATGACTCCAAAATAAACAAGCATACGTCTGCTCTAAGGTAAGGCTAGGGCCTAGCCGCTAGCCTAACACCGTAGCATGCTAACATCTAGCTACTGACAGTCACATAACGTTACACAAACTGGCACTGGACCTGTAACTTTACCTGCGGCGGTGAACTTTTACAAGCCTACAGTCTCACGTTTGTGGCACCTGCAGGTTTAGCTAGCGTTAGCTAACTTTTGCGCACCGGAGAAATGTTCCTATTTTTAGAAATACTAAAAAAGTAAAAGGATGCTTACCGGGCAGTGCAAGAGCACTACTGGTCCACAAGGCTGTGCTGTTGCATTTAAGGAAGAGATCATAAGGTTTCTCAGATATTGCTGGAGACCTGTCTGTTTGCTGTAGCGTCAGTAGTCCTTTATCCTTCGTTGGATAGTTTAATATCTTGAATATATCCCTCCACTCCATACTGTAACCCCTTTTGCCTCGATCTGAAGGATATCGCGGCGGTATTGCTCAAGCTGACACACAAGGCAATCTGTCGCGCTGGTCGTGTTTGACCATTTGTTTGCCGGGCGTAGCAACAGTAACTAAGGGGGGCGGGCTCGGCGGAAGGTCAATTAGAATTTCGATTATTGCATTAGACGATTACAAAAATGGCATATTCGAGAAAAAATGATCATTAAGGATGCCCTCCCACTTGTCCATCCACAGCGCAGTCCATCCTGTGCGGTTTGTGTGAACGCGGCTGATCGGCTGAACTACCTGCAGCGTAGCTCTTGAGATAACCTTACTTATTTTTATTTAAAAAAATATAGGCCTATTTTTTTTAATGGCAATCAATAATCGTTTGAATAATCGTGTTTTCAATTATTACTAAAATAATCGTGATTCTTATTTTTTCTATAATCGAGCAGCCCTATCATTTTGTTACACAGACAATGTTGGTGAAGTGCCTCGCCCAAGGACACAATAACACTTTAATGTCCCATATGTAAATTTGTCAAAGCCATTGGGGCATCACGGGGCATCTATCTGGAGGATGGTTAACATATTTTGTGGTTGATGTAGTGCGGGAATTTAATCCGGTCCCGTTTTTCGTGATACCACCATGCTGCCATTATGGAGTCTACACTGATATAAACGACGTTGTAGGGGATTTTGAGCTATAGCAACAGAGGCGACGACAGTGGGCCTTCTTCCTCCCAGTGTTCAGGGCCTTAATTAGAAGCTTAATTACACAGAAAGAAGTGGTGCCAGAGAGAGGAAGGAGGCAGAGGCTGAGGCTGAGCTTTGATGAGTCAGTGCTTCTGGTGCAGTGGTGCTTCAGACACTACAAAAACACAATAATAGACCGTGGTGAAGGTCCCAACTCTGATAGAACAAGAGGAGGGTAGAGAAAACGAAATATTAGAGCAGCATTACTTAAAAATAAGTTTAAAAAAAAAACAAAAAAACCTAAACGTCTGTGTTTTTAAGTTTTAGTGTCGAGAACAGAAAATATGAAATGTGCTGTGTTATGTGTTCCTTATTCTCCAAAATGTGCATGATTACAATAATGATGACTGAGCTTGTGAGCGCCAATACTTTCTGTTCCTGTCAAAATGGTTGTAGACTGGTTTGAATAATCATGGTGAACAGCGAATTCCTGGTAGAGGATCACTTACTGTGCATTAAAATCTTGAGGTGTCTGCAAGGTCCACCTCTACCCACCTCTGGTTGGTTACTGTGAAGACAGACTTTGTATAGAGACTAATCATCTTTATTTTGTGTCCACGGAGTCTGTTTTTCCTCTAAAGCCTTGGGTTTAATATAATCAACTAATTCCAAGAACCGGGTGCTTATTATAAATTAGTAGTTTCAGGAACACTTTGTCTGATGTGATGGATTCGGGGAACAGGCCAAAACATAATTACTCCATTATATCAGATCAAATCTTTGCCGGATCCTCCTAAATATTTCCCGGATCCTTTATTAAGCACTGTATCAGGCCTATTGTGTGTTCCTGTTATTGAGAGTTTGGTGGTAAACTTCCCCAAACTTTCTGCTTGTCATCACTTTTTTTTTGCATATGTTTATTATACAAACCTTAATGCACCTCACGTTACAAAAAGGTTTATCCATAGCATCAACTGATACTGTTGAGATTTTTAGATTTCTTACCCAGTATCCAACACACTTTACAATGAGCTACTACATAACTTCCTCACTTCACATTCTCCCACGTCAGCCCCGCGCCACACACGTACATCGCTCATTGCCTGGCTATTTCCCTAAAGAAGCAAACCTCTTAATTATTTACATCTCCGCTAATAGAAGCCGTGGGTGTCGAGCATCAAAGTCTGACACATCCTCTTCTCCATCAGCGCTGGGACTGCCTTATGTGATGGCGCTCTTCTGCAGAGTCAGCGCCAACACGGGATAACGTGACGCTCTCTGCAAATTCAGGGCTTGTGAACATGCTGATGCGTTAGCTGCTGAAACATTGATGAAAACTGCGGTACATGCTCCTGTCCAGTTTGAGCTTATTCCTGGCCTTGGCCTATCTCTTTCATAAGTTAAATTCAGACCTATTTTAGACTTTGTGTTTCTGTAACCCTGTGTTCATCCTAGTTTGGCCATGGATGAGTTTGTTTTGTCTGTATTATACATTTAGCATATTCTCATTATTTCACTCCATAAACGTTTCATTTACTGGACTGTATATCGGTTCCGGTGTAAAGCACTTATGTTATTGCTTGTTTGGTCTAAATTTAGTTTGGTTGACATTATTTTCTACAAACAGAAAAGGACTAACAATGAAGGGGATTTTTTTTCTTTTCTGAATTGTTCCTCTGTAACGAGGCGCTGAGAGATTGACGCCTGCTGCGCCTCTCATTGTGTCCACGGCTCAGAGAATAGCACCATTTGAATCTGACAAAGAATTTAAAAAGGATTTGTGTGTGTGCATGTGTGATAAACCGAATGTCGTTTCTCTGTACGTTATGCTTTCACAGATAACACAAGTCTGAATGTTGTTTTTCAAAGTATTGATAAGCTCTTCTCTTCCTCGTCCCCCAATTAAGTAACTCATGCCCCTAGAGGCCATAAGCGCCACTGCAGGTGTTGTAGCATGTTGCGTTTTTTTTACTCATTAATTGTCCGTGAGAGTAAATACTACGCTGACAGAAAAGACAAAGGAGAGAGGGATATTTTATATACAATTACACAATGGAGATCATTTTTGTCACTCAAACTTGGCTGTGAATACTGTTTAAGTGGCGCTACCCCGATGTTAGCTTTGCCCGTTAGCCTGTTAGCTTCCTTTTCGTGATTCTATTAGTGTGTATTGGTGACTCCGACCCGGTGCAGGGAAAGTTGCAATTGCGGTTTTCTGGCCAGAGACACCAGGGGGAGATGAAAGACCCCCCAATCATCCCATTAACACTTGTATTATTCCCAGAGGGACTACGAAGAGGATTTATAAAGGTAAACAAGTTACTTAGTACTGCTTAAAGAGGTTAATCAAAAAACACATTCTTTTTTTTCCTTTTTTTTTGCGGAGTGGTTAGCGTTTCTGGTAACAGTGTCTGGGGTGTTTAATCCTTGCAGACTAACAAACACCTGTCAGACTGAAGTTTATGCTGCCTTCATCTGCTCTCGTAATTATAGTAAATACGACTTGCCGAGTAGAAGATTATACATGAACGCCTCCTCATCTTGTATTTTCCACTGGGAAACTTGGAAATTTTGATGAGATAACCTTTGACACAACAGCGATATTACCATTTTATGTATTTTTGATGATTGTTATGAAGCGCTATTTAGCTTCTCAAATTCAAATATGGTCTCTTTGTTTAGAGCGCATTGGTGTGTGTTTTGTTATGTTTCACTTTGCCACGACACAAAAGCACTTGAACACAAAAGCACTTGTAATTTCCACTTCACAACTGGAAAGGATCATCTTTACCGGAGCACATGAAGGCAGCGTTATGCCCTCCTACTTGAGTGTTAACAGGGAAATCTAGAATACCCCGTAGTCATTAGCATTTGCTGTGCGTAGCGTTTTACCTCAAGCTACTTCTATGTCGCCTACAGACTTTAGTTTACAATGCTTATACTCTGTTATTGATATCGACTTTCTAACTTGTCTGAAAAAAAAAAAAGTCGTTCTGAATGACACCAGCTGATGCCTCCCTAGAGCTTCAGGCTTGTAGGCAAATCACTTAGTAGCCCCAACAGCACAGTGCGCCAGCGGCATGCAAATATCTACATCCTCTCACTGTGATTGTCTTCGGAGCCTCCTCAGCACGAACCCTCTCATCTGCTCGCTCCTTTTCACGCCGCAATAATTGGTTTTATTCAGCCAGATCAAGAGGGGGTCGTGTAGAGAAGGGGGAACACATGAGGAAATGCAAAGGCGGTGTAGCTCTCATGGAGTCGGTACAGAAAGTATTTGTGTCTATTTGTTTCATCTTAAATATTGTTGGCTCGTGAATCTGGCTAACAATTCCCCAAATCTTCCTTACAAACAAAGCTGAGAGTAGAGCGGGTCGTCTTGTGATCGGAGGGTCGGCGGTTTGAATCCTGAATGTGCACAGTGTCGTTTTGTCCTTGGGCAAGACACTTCACCCGCCTTACCTCCAGTGTCTGCGTACACTGGTGTGTGAATGAGCGTGTGAGTGGGTGACTGGTTCCTTGATGTAAAGCACTTTGAGTGCCTAAAGCAGCAAGAAAGGCGCTATATAAATGTGACCATTTACACCATAAATTGTGTGAAACAAAACATAAAAAGATGTGGAAATCGTGATACTGTGTTTTTAAAGAAAATTAAAAGAAAATGTCAAACAACAAAATAATTGTAAAGACCAAGGTGCACAAGATAAACTACATCTACTTTATTGATCAAAATTAAGCCTTTGCCACTTAAATATTTATTTAATTATTTTTTCTCAGTAAGACTACAGATACTACATTATACGTAAAAAGTACCGTAAGATAAACTACTCCAAGAAGTACAATTTCTTCAAAAAGATACTCAAGTAGAAGTACTTGAGAGTAAATGTAACTGAGTGCTACCTGCCTCTGCTACGGTGTTAAATAGAGTGTGGGCTATATTTAAGCTTTTAATATTTTATTTTTTATGGGAAATGGTGTTTAATTAATACCAACTAAACATAAATGTGTATAATTTCAGTGCCAAACAACAACTTAATATAATTAAGGAATTAAAAAAGGTCTGAAAACTTTGTAACCAACTGTAAATGCACCCACACAAAACCAGCCAGTGCTTTTGATTGAACCTGAATGAATGGCACTCTCCGATATTCGCCTATTACCGCTCTGTATAAGGATAGACGCTCTCTGTCACACACCATTTGAAGCACTAAAATGGCTTTCCCCATTGAGCGTGCATGGTGGCTGTTTTTTAGCTTAGGTTTTTTGATCCACGCAGTAAATGCGTGCCCTCCAAATCCCTCGCTCATTCATGTTTTATTTAGCGAAAAAAAAAAAAAAGCTTTAGTTCCCTGTCTAGCCAGCTGATTAGCAAGTTAAATGGAGCAGAGCACAACACGGAAAAGGGAATTAGAGTGTTGCTGTAAACATATGAGTGCAGAACGATGCCACATTGGAGTCAAAGCTCTCGAACAGCTGCTGCTAAATGCATTAATGCTAATAGCGAAGGCAGATCTGATGGTTTGTGGTAATTCAAAACATTGCAATTTTCAACGTTCAGCTTTTATTACAGTATGTTATTCAGAGAGTTTGCCAATCTCATAAAATTACACCTATAAATGACTCACATGCTTTTAAAATTGACATTATGACAAGGCAAAACTGGCATTTGCATTTCAAAATAATGCTCCTCTTCTGTTTATTTTTTAACTCTCAACTGTGTCCCAACTCATTTCTCGCTCTAAGAAACCCTTCTGACTTTTCAATTCCGCGTGTAAAACATGTAAAAACAAAATAAAAACAAATCTTGCAGACTGTGAAGTGGCGTTTATGTCGCCTGTCCAGCCATATTACAAATGCTTTCCCATTCAGTACAGAGATGTGTGGTCAGGTCGTATCATTTCAATGGCCTTGAACGACACAGGCTCCATCTGTATCGAAGTAAATGTGGTGGCTTACACAAGTATCGTCTTTTCCGGACTATAAGTCGCACTTTTTTTCATAGTTTGGCTGGGGGTGTGACTTATACTCAGGTGCGACTTATATATCAAAATATATAATTTCACATGTTTATTATTATCACACTGACAGCCACTAGAGGGCGCTCTAGGCTTGTGTACCAGTATCTGCTACTTCTGTACCACGGAAGAATAAAAAACAAACTGTAATTGAGCAGCAGAAAGAAATTTTGGAGTGAGCGAGGAACTTGCGTGGGGCAGGCGAAAAGCGAAGGTTACTCTTACTGCAGTGAAGAAAACAAAAAAGCTAATCGCGAGCTAAAAGCTAGATGGCCACAGCTAGAGGAACGAGTTTGCAAATGAGAGCTTCTATGCCCATAGTTGCCAAGGCTGGTGTGACTTATACCCCAAAGCAACTTATATATATATATTTCGTATTATGTATGCATTTCTTTCTAAAAGATTGGATAAAAATCACTGAGTACTGAGAAACAGTGTGACAACTACCAAATCAACCGGTAAAAAACTAAACATGGTGGATCAGCGCTGAGAGAAGTTATCAAGTTTGCTCTGAATGATACGAGATATAAAAAAGTCTCACGAAGCGTCTGTGATTTGATTGCCACCAAACGTGTGGGAGAAATGATTTGACGCTGTTGCTTCGGCTTCTGGGTTGAACTTGCGGTGGCACAGTTTCTGAGTCGTTGGCGCTCTGTTTGAACACCAGACTGGGCAGGGCAAACACGCTGTTCAGGTTGGCCCATCTATCTGTATGAATTAATCTGTAATTGTACACTGAGCTACAGCCTTAAAAAAAAAAAGAAAATAAATTTCAGTTGAATCAATTCAGCCTATTGTAGTTGCAAATGTAGAAAGAAAAAGTGGGTGTGTTTTGTTGTTGTCCACTGTAATAGTTGTCTCTTTAATGGTTAGGTAAACTTGAGAACAACAATGTTTTTGATCCATTTACAATACGTGCTTTTAGAACAGCACGTACCGGTGTCTTTGTTGGGATTGTGTGTTGTGCGTCTGCAGTGAGCCACGGTGAGTGGCCAAGGGAACATAATACAGACACAATGGGACAAATGACCATGAGATGTCATAACAGCAGCACATTCACAATGGAAAACATAGCCTCATGTAACCGCTAACGGGCTGCACCAGACCTACCTGTGTCGTGTGCAAATATTAATGATGCAACATGTTTTATCTTGGCTACGGTGTCCTAATTTGAACCTGCCGCATTCTTCTGAGGGGAATTGTTGTGGCGCAATTTGTTGCACAAGTTTGTTCTGGGATACCGTATATATATAAAGTAATGTCTGTGGCAGTGCTGGTAAGAACTGTTGCCTCATGTTTTCTTCTCCCTTTCTTTCAAGGGATTGAGGATGAAAAATGCTTTTGTCATTTGTTATGATACAGCAACAACACCGACACAAAAGCAAAAAGTTAAAATTGTAACCTGATCTAGCCCAGCTATAGCAATGTAATTTGGCTGATCACAACAGGAAGGGCATCAAAGTATTAACAAATGTGATGATTTTTAAAGGAACAGGCCACCGTTTTTGCATACTGAGATATGTTCTTACCTGAGCTTAGACGAGTTAATGCTTACCGGTCTGGTCTTTGTGCGTGCGCTCAGTCACGCAAAACGACCAAACATGTTGTTAGCGTTTAGCCTCTCCTCCTCTATGGGGCCAAACGGGGGTGAAGTTACAAGTGACCATCCACGTTTCCCCTATTTAAATACAGTTACCAGACAAAAAAAAAAAGACCAGACAGGTACGCATCAACTCATCTAAGCTCAGGTAAGAACATATCTCAGTATGGAAAAACAGTGGCCTATTCCTTTAAGGCCTAGTGATGTGACATCTACGACCGACCGGCTCTTTTGAACGGCTCTTTAAAGTGAACAGTTCAAACCGGATCTCAATTGTGAAAAAACCCAGAACTCCTCCGAACGAACACAAGAATCAGCCCAACAAAAGAGCAGGCGACACAAGTGAAAGCTTTTTGCACTAAAGTCAAAGCTAAATGTAAATGCACTAAAAATGATTTGTCAGATTTGTCGCAGCCACTTTTTATTTGTTGTGGCACAATATTTAATTCACAAACATGTCTTTCAAAGCGTAAATAGATGATTGAAATCAAAAGAGTGCCTTTTATCAATCACATCTTAGTTATCTGGCTGGCGTTATTAAAATCTGACATTAAAGAGACAGTCTTTTGAACGGCTCTTTGAAATTAACAGATCCCAAAGACTCGGCTCCCAGTAAAGAGCCGTAAATCCCATCACTATTAAGTGAAAGAGCCCAGTGAGGTCTATCCAGTGTTTTTCTGACAAGCTGTAGCCCCATCGACCTGAACTAGTCGTGAACAAACATTGCACCTTAAATATTTCACAATACTCTGCTTCATTGAACATTCTTTGCTGCAGTTTCATCCATACAAATCCAATCCAATCAAAGTTCAACTCAGCTAAAATGTACCATGTATGGATTTTCTTGCAAGCACGACCCTACGTCAGGACAAAAGTTGCAAAAAACAGAATGCTCTCATAGCAGTTCACACACTTTCCTTATTCTGTGAAAGCTGCGTTTTATTAATGATAAAGACAAAAACATCATCAAGTTTCAAGGCTTTTTCTGGTGGAAAGTCTTGTCACTGTCTTTATAAAGTTTGTTGAAAATACTATGTGCGTTAAACTATTCTACTGTGGAGATGTCTTGTTGTTGTGGTTCTTTTTTTTAAAGAGGGGGTATACGAATTTGTATGCTACAAAGACAGTATGATAGGAAAGTTAGGAGTGTGTTTGGACCACGAATAACATTTCAATTTAGTGGCTTCTTCTTTCATTGTTTGCAATAAAAAATACATATATCTATATATATATAGGGCCTTCAATCTTAATATCCAAATTGCAATTGTTAGTGTTAAAGAGGGGGTATTGTGCTTTTTTCAATCACATAGCACCAGTCTACTGTATAGCATACTACAATGATGACGTAACCTTCTGTTGGTCTGTATATGCAGTAAATTAAAATAACTGCCTTGAATAAAATTGCTCTCTCAAATGGCTGTACTGAACGTCTTGAAATAGGCCTCTGTCTCTTTAAGAAGCTTTCCGACACGCCCCTTCAGCACACTGCTGTGGCATTTAAACAACAACATTGTGCGGGGAGGGGGCTCTGCTGAGCTGAGGAGCAGTGGTTGGTGGCTTGGCGACAAAAGGTCCAGAGGCGTCTCCAGGAGGTGGGGGCGTTCCTAGGAGGACTGAGGCATAGCTACACCTAAAATGGCTGCCGTCTAAGTTTTTACTGATTACTCAAAAATATGTGAATGAGCCAAGGCAACACTCCAGGCATGTGTTTAATGAGGGAATAACATAATAACATGATATAAAGCTTGAAAAAGTCGATTTTACATAATACCCCCCTTTAATGGAAATGGACTGTCACGATAATTGGCTATTGACTCTTAAATAACAGATAACCAATACATTTTTGGGCTTTATATTTATCGTCTGTACATTTATTAGCATTTTCCCCGTATTTTATCTATATAAAACTTTGATTTCTAACTGAAGCAATGCAGTGCAGTTAAAAGCTTTGGCCTCCGTCTCAAGAATAAAATAATGCAGGCTCGTTTTAAAACACATTAGTCGGGATCATTTAATAACTTGCTAAAACTAAGCCGCAGCTCGGTGTGTTTCAATTGTAATCAGGTACGTGCGAGCGCTCACTGCCGGAAAGTGGTGATTGTACATTGAGTTTGGAGCCCGTGCTGATTTCTGTAATCACTTTCAGGTCAGAAAAGCGCGGCCCGCCTCCCACGCGTCTGCCGCTGTGCTCACACGTCTTATATCTACACAAGTGCCGGCATATGCCTCATTTACATTCACCGTATTTCCATGTGAACCGCGGAATGTGTATGTTAAAGGGATATTTCAGGATTTTTGACATAAGGCCCCATTTCCTAGTTATCCAGAGTGTTGTTGATGTCTGGAGATATTTTTTTCTTAAATTAATGCTTAATTTAACTTAACTTAATTAATTAAGTTTTTATATTTGAAGAGCTTAGTGGCACCAGGCTATTGCTAGGTTAACGCATTTCTATGGTATCAGCAACCCTGTATTAAAAACAGTCTGACCCACTCCACAGTGCACCTGAGGTAAATCACTTACAACGCCAGACTAATGATATAAATGTCTGTGTTAATAGAGTAATTATAACCATTTGCATTTAAAATAACTTATATTTGAGCAGCATCAGCTTCATGGCTGAAAGCTAACGCAGTGGCGGAGTGATCTGCGAGTAAATAGTCCCTCAAAATGCGGTAATTCATGTGATGCAAGGTCAGTTATATTTCAAAAGACAGACATTTATACTGTATGGGTAGTCTGGAGTTATAAGTGATTTCCTCAGGTGCACTGTGGAGTGGGTCAGACTGTTTTTAATGCCTAGCATTAGCCTAGCGCCACTAAGCTCTTCAAATATAAGAACTGCATGATTTTAAGAAAAAAATATCTCCAGACATCAACAACACTCTGGATAACTAGGAAATGAGGGCCTATGTCAAAAATCCTGAAATATTCCTTTAACAATAACTAAATAAAGTCGCCACATAACAAAAAAGATCTAGTGTTGCATTTGTCCTGTATTGATGACGGGAGAGTTTGACCAACTGCAGCAACCCCAGATAAATTTTTCGTTATTATTTCAGTGTTATCTGTTGTGAGTAGGAGTTACAATATCGAGAGGATGTTTATACTTTTAGATATTAGAAATATTAGAAATATTGCGTTATTTGATAATGAGATAAGACAGGTTAATTGGAACAAAAGAGTTTAAAGTTTAAAGACTGTAACGTCTCATCTTTTGAATTAATGGAAGTGTTTCAGCAAATTATCTCTAAATATACAAAAGTAACAAAGGTAAAGCAAAATGGGAGAAGTCCCTACCTTGGATGAATGATGAGTTATGGAAATTGATGAAAGAAAGAGATTCAGCTCTAAAAAAACAGTTTAAACAAAACTTGTAACCCATCGATTAATATTTACTGGACTTCGAAACAAAGTTACAAAGGTTTTTAGAAAAGCTAGGGCAGCATTTATTCTTAATATAATTAAACAGGCAAAGGGAAATTCTAAAAAGCTGTGGCAAACGATAGATAAAATTACAGGAAGAGGGAAACCAAAATGCAAGACCATAGAGCTTAAAATAGATGAACTTACATTAAGGATGTTATAGTTGCTGATCACTTTAGCAATTATTTTATAGACTCTGTGAACGAAATCACATTGCAAACCTCTGGATTCATTTGTTCTCACCACCTGAATTTTCCCCAGTACTGCACTAAAATTCAAAAGTATTGATAATGCCAAAATAGGTAAAATAATACAATCTTTATCAAATTATTTGAAGGCCAAAGACTACTGGGGACTTGACAACACACTTATCAAAAAACAACAATAGCCCAAATTGTGAACAAATCTATTAATGAAAGAGTGTTCCCTAGTGTCTTCAAAACAGCAGTTATAACTCCAATTCACAAATCTGGCAGCAAAAATGAGGTTAGTAACTATAGACCCATTAGTTTACTACCTGTAGTATCAAAAATATTAGAAAAAGCAATCATAGAGCAGTTAACGGAACATCTAAACGATAATAATGTTTTGCATCAAATGCAATTCGGTTTTCGCAGACATCATTCCACTGATGCTGCCTGCTGCTACCTGACAGAGAGCATTAGGGCCGGCATGGACAAGGGGGGCACAGTGGGTGCCGTGTTCTTGGACTTACGAAAGGCCTTCGACACGGTAAACCACTGTGTCCTCCTGTCCCGGCTTGCTCAGTGTAATCTATCCAGTGAAGGACTGGAGTGGTTCCAGTCATACCTTACTGACCGGGTGCAGTGTGTGAGAACAAATAATGCAACATCCTCCTTTAAACCTTGCACAACCGGGGTCCCACAAGGGTCAATCCTGGGCCCTTGCTGTTCAGCATTTATATAAATCACCTCCCTGATGTGTGCAAAGACCTGGATATAATATGTATGCAGATGATGCCGTCATCTTCACACATGGAAGGGATATGCAGACAGTGGCCTCAAAGTTGTCTTCAGTATTGGACAAAATCCAAAATTGCTCCAATCTTCATGCCTGACATTAAACACTAATAAAACAGTTGGCATGTATTTTCATAAAATAAATAATACTAAAGAGATGCCTAACATCTATGTAAATGGAGAGGCACTAAAAAATGTAACGGAAACAAAATAATTAATACCAAACACTGACATTAAAAAAGCATATTAAAAAAGTAACCCACACAATTAAATATAACATTTCCTCTCTAAAGCATATGAGGAACAGCCTGACAGTCAAGGCGGCTTTCACTTATTCAACGCCATGATAATTCTCACTTTACTTACTGTTTATCTAGCTGGTCGCAGGCAAAGGAGACCACGCTCAAACCACTAAGATCTGTGTATAATCAGGCTTTAAAGGCACTTGACAAAAAAACACTTCATTATCATCATTGCAATATCCTGAGTAAGTTCAAACTGCTCAGTTTTGACAATATAAATCTATACAATAATCTAAGAACTATATTCAAAATCACTAATAATACAGCTCCGCCACCACTGAAGAACTTTGTCAGACTTTGTTCTGAGCAAAATACGAGAGCCACTCGGTCCACTGCAAATAAAAACTGTGTAATCCCAAAAAGATCCTCGGCCTTTGCACAATGTGCCTTCTCATTTCGCTCCATAAACAGTGGAATGAGCTTCCAGACTGTCTGAAACTGTCTGTAGATCTTAATAGTTTTACTCGAAATTTGAAAAATATATTTTAGATCATCAATCGTGTCAGCATTGATGAAATGTATTGTAAATTGTAGGGATTGTTTATATGTTTTTCTAGAAGTGTACAGAAAACTAATGTATTTTATATAGTGATTTTATTGTAGATTAGATTTATAGATTATAATTGTAATGTTTTTTGTACTCACCTGTCCAGGGACTGCAGATGGAAAATAGCTACTTTGCTAAATCTGGTACAAATCTGGTACAAATCATCTCTTCTTTTGTAAAGACTAATGGTTTTGTACACTGTCCCTGTTTCAATAACAATAAACTAAACTAAACTAGATTGCATTTGATATTCTAAGGTGCCCCATCTTTCATTCCTTGTTAATTCAACCTTAGTCGCTTAACCCCCGCCTGAAGTGATCAAATTTTCTCCAGTTTGGCTTTACCCAAATCCAAAAGCTTCTTAAAAAAAAAAAAAAAGAGTCAAAATGGCGTCGGAAATTAGAAGGAAAACGCAACAAAAGAGCGTCAAAAACACAATAAACAAGCGACAAAACACGCTTGAAAACTGATGAAAAGGCCAAAAAAAGAGCCACAAAAGAGTGACAAAAACATGAATAAAAAGGGACCAAAGCATGATGAAAACACAGCAAAGAAGGGACAAAGAGTAACGAAAAAAGTGATGAAGAAAGCATCAAAAAATGACAAAAACACAAATAGAAAAACTACTAAACCAGACAAGAAAAACACAATGTGATCAGTTTTGTAGGTCATAGCTTTCAAATGAGATGCTACTCTGGCCTATTAATCTATATTATTATTATATAGACTGTAAGCTCCAGTTGAGAAGCTTTTAGATTTGGGTAAAGCTGAACTGAAGAACTAGGTTAAGAGATTAATTGTAATAATCATTTAAATTTTCAAAACTAATGCAAATATCAGCTATAATCTGGGCACCCTCTATTAGTTGCAAACCGAGATAAAAGCCTTAGAGCAGGAAGCGCATCTGAATTAAAGTGTGTCTCGGGGTATCCTATATTTCTCCATTTAGAAGTGTTTTATAGTCTGTTTTTCTGAAAATGTTTCTGCAGATGAACTTGGTCCTTTTTCCCTTCCTGCTTCACACACAGCTGCATTGTTCAGGTCGTATCTGCGGGGCGTCTCTTCATCCCAGCATTAAATGAGCTTTTCAGCCTTCACCCGCGCTCGCCTCCCCAGCGTGAGCAGCTCTGAACCTCTCTTCTCCCGCTTCTCTCTCCATCCCTCTCTCCTGTGAATGAATTTACCTCGGCTGAAGTGGCGCAAGTGCACGGGAACTTTAACTCTCATTCTTTTTGGCGCTGGTATGTGTTTTGTTACAATGAAAGACAGCTATTTTCTGGTATTTGTGGCCGCCTCTGCTCTTGAGTCCTTCATTTATTTTATTTTTTTTGCGACATATTGCTTTTCATCTTGTCTATTCTTCCCCTGCCTCTCACTCAGTCACAGTGTAGGCGGACGGTACAAGTCGTAATAAATACAGAAGAGCCGTTTCTTTGGCCTGGAGTGCATTGAGTCACTGTGTGCTGCTGTGATTTGATGTCTCCGGGCAAAGCAAAAAGCAACGTGGACAGACCTAAGTGAGGACTGCCATGTACAGCAATATGTCCAGTGGAGCTGTATATTCTGTTTACAGTAACACAAACACATTTCATTGTTTAAAATCACTGTTTATGAAATGCTTTATGTCTCTTTAATTAACAAGATATATATTTTAGGTGTTGTCATTTAGGATAAGTATTGGGGACAAATAACTAAAAAAGTGTTTACATGGCAGCTATGGGTCTTATTGCCAAAAACAGTTGTACAATATGTCATACTATGTCCGCGTGAAAAGTTGAAAGACTTACATGATGCATTTGAAATATAAGACACAATGGCCAGATCTTGTGCTGGCGCACGGAGGGGTGCAGGCTCCTAGTGAATTATTTTCCGAGTGGCGGAGCTATGTGCTTTGCGCCTTTGCCACTTGTGAGAGGGCGTCACAAGAGGAGGTGACTGCTCTGATGGAGCACCGCTGACATTCATTTCCTCGTTTACATTGTGCTGCCTTGTGTCCTTCCTTAAGCATGATAGGCTCTCACAGGTCAAACTAAAAACTTTATTAAACCCATCGTGAGCTAAACAATGTTCATGTCTCGAGTGAGAAAGAGCTACAGCCGTCCACTGTGGCTGCTTGGCGTGAATGTGAAACAAAACAATGCACATGTTCACCCCCACAACCCCTCTCCGGAGTCGAGCTGGTTGGAGGAAAAAGTGTGTCTCCACCTCTGTACTTCCCACTTAAATGCGCTAAGTCTGGAGTGGCAAGATCACCAAGTGTGCTCCTACTGAGCGCAAAATGTTATGCTATAGTCTGCGTTTTGAGACACAAGATCGGGCCCTTTGTCTTAAATTTGCTGACTTAAGGGGAGACAATTTTTTTTTTTTAATTTTCAGGTTCTCTTAACATATAAACTTTCACCTGAAAAAAAAAAAAAAATAAATAAATCTTCACAATAACATGTTTAATTATTGCACAGACTCAATATTCCTCTATAGATTTATATAGGAAACTGTAATTTCAAGAGCCAAATGCATTTTTATCACAGTGGTGAAACAATCCTTCCACGTCAGTAGCACCAACAGACTTCAAACTTTCCAGTCTTGGACTGAACAATATTTTGAACATCCAATTCCTAGCCTGATTTATTGAGTTTTGAATTTCACAAAACAAGGCCAAATTTCAATTTTTACAGATTTTTCTCCAAAAAAACATCTTATTTTAAAACGATAGATATCCAAAACTCTCTCTGAAAGAGTCTTTGTAACAAAATATGCATAAAACCATGCATTTAAACCTGGCTCTATCCATTATTCAGATTTTGTCACCTTATTAATATCTAAAAACATAAAATGATAATACATTACATTATTTTCTCATTTATGTCAATAATCTACAACAAAAGTTTCAAATGGATAAAAACAAAAATCATATTCACCTGCAGCGTCTCGTCATAAATCAGCAAATTACCTCTGAAAGTTTATTGCAACTTAGGGATGTTTTCTGTGTGTAGTTTGCCTAGGTTTCCTCCAGTGCACCTGTTTCCCCTACCACTGAAAACACATGGGGCAATTCTCCGAGACTCCCTCAAAAAAGACACTTTCCTGCTTAAATAAAGGTCAGTAAAACAAAATGTGCCATGTACAAAAATGACAAAATTGATGGAATGACGTGACAGCCTAGTAGTTATATTCAGCGTATGTGTTTTGTCCCATGCTGTGAGCTCAGAGCAGTCCCTTTCAGACACACTCCCACACACACAGGTAGGCAGTGCTGGAATAAATCACACGTCGGCGTTGAGGCTGCGGTGGGCCTTCTTAATGGAGTCCCATATTAAAATACAGTCTGTGGGGTGGTGAGTCACGCTCAGTGCAGCGCTCCTGTCTGACTGATCTGTTCTGAATTAAACTGTGGGAACTTCATGTGGTTGTGTTTAGATGCCTGACACTTGAAAAGCCTGCGTTTGACGTGACATTTTCAGACTCCGCACTTGAAGTACATTAAGTGGTCAAGGTATTGGTTTCTGTTTCCAGGAATATCACCCACTAAGAGTACGTTTCTCTACAGCGCGGCAGGTTGGCAATATATCATCTACCAAAATGTTCTGGTCCATGGAAAGAAACCTGTTTGTGTAACCTCACAATTGTGCTGGAGTTTTCCCATTGTGGAAATAGGTTCTAGCCTTGTCTGGTGTCTGAGCAGCAGGCTGTTGGGTTTATACCCTCACCAGCAGTATAAGTCCAACCTTCTGCTAAGAGATCATTAAGGTTAAGGTGCTTTATTTGTCATTATGCAACAACTGTACTGTACAACGAAATTTGTCCTCTATTTGATCCATCCTTCGACACCGCTGGGACAACCCGTAAGGACGCGCCCGGGGACTTATTTCCAGATGTGGAGCCAGGCTGATGGTCAGTATCACCTGGCTGGAGGATTCACGTATTGTACATGTTTTTAGCGGTAGGGGAAACCGGAGTACCCGGAGGAAACCTACACACAGAAAGGCCCCGTTCAGGTGGGAATCGAACCCGTGATCTTCTAGCTGTGATGCACGAGCGCTAACTGCTGTACCACCAGATTAAGAACCTTTTCCTACAATCTTTAGAAATAAACCACAAATAAATATATGAAAGATACTTGCAGTCTAATATCTAATATCTATCTAATATTAAAATACTGTCAGTTCCTTTACAGTTTTTTAACAGTAGGGCCCGAACGATATGGATTTTAGGGGTCTGATACCGATATGAAGGGGGTTGGCATGGCCGATAGCCGATATACAGGCCGATATTATGTAATTGAATTTGATGTTTTTTTTTAAACCTCTCAAATAGCCTATAGCTAAACATTTATTGATATAGTAAAGGTTTCAATCATAGAAATATATCTTACAGAGGCCGATACCAATTATTGGGATTCTGATTGGCCGATACTGATATGCACCGCTGATATTTTGGAAAATGTCTGGTCTATAATCCGGTGTATGATGCTTCAGGATGTGTCAGTGTTGAACTTAGACAGCAGGGGGCGCTGTATATTCATGTTTAGTTGGCACTTTAGAAGAAGCTTGTTTGGACGACAAAAATCAGAAGATTCCAAAACAAACAAACGGTCTCCGTCTCTATGGTTCCGAAATTATACACAAAGGTCTACAACATAAAAATAGGTAGAAACTTGTGACCGATTTTCACCGCGATGTATCTTTGCTCCCCTGAGGCCTAGGAAATTGTGAGAGGGCTCACTTTAAAGCTCTGACTGAGCTCTTTCATATGCAAAAATACAGTGTGATATTGTCAATAGAGACGGGCATTTGGTTTGCCAGGCACAAAGTCATTTGATAGAACCTGAAGGAAAAACATCCATAAAAATATCTTAAAAGCCTTGAATTATTACAATATTTTCCATACGTTTGGGATATACTGTATATAATTAAGTGATATTATGTCAATTTTTTATGTTGGCATAAATAAGTCACTCAAACCTTCAGATGACCTTGAATTTCTAAGTTTCATCTAATAACCCCATGTGCGACCTTGTCTGAGATTTGCAGCAGTGAGCACCTCGGGCCTTTATTACTGTACAGTTTAATCAGGTCGAACAGATGTGGACCCTCAGAAATCAAGCACCCACTACTGACGGTGATTGCACTCTCACACAAGAGGCAGCAGCACCATCGTTTTAAATATGTAGGGGGAAAACCACGCAAATGATACAATTTAAAACTTACAAACTTCATTTGTGGATTAGAGCTGTATATTTTATTGTTCCCATAAAGAAGTCCTCTATGTGACTCATTTACATGTGGATAAGTTACACATGGGGCATGAGCTTGTGTTTCTAAACGCAGTCGCATAATTTTTTGTGCTTAGTAGGAGCGCACTGTATTCTTGCAGATCCAGACCTGGCACATTAAGTGGGCTGTAAGTGGGCAGGACAGACTCCCATGGCCAATGGTGATGTTATGTAGAACAACCTTTTTCCTCCAATCAGACTACGCTGCCATGAAGGGGCGAGAGCAAGGGACAGGGGTGGTGGGGAGTGGGGGTGAATATGTGCTGACTGGCACCACAGCAGGACTGGCTGTACATCTCTTTCTCTCGGGACACCGGACACAGTCAATGTTTAAAGCAGTACTAAGTACTTGATAAATCCTTTTCGTCGTCCCTCTGAGGGCAATACAAGTGTTAATGGATGATTGGGGGGTCTTTCATCTCCCCCTGGTGTCTCTGGCCAGAAAACCACAAATGCAACTTTTCTGCCTCCAGGTCGGAGCCACCAATACACACTAATGGGATTACAAAGAAGAAGCTAACAGGCTAACGAGCAAAGCTAACTGTGGGCTAGCACCACTTTAGCAATATTTACAGCCAAGTTTGAGTGAAAAAAATTATCTCCATTGTGTAATTGGATGTACAATATCCCTCTCTCTCTTTGTCTTTTCGGTCAGCGTAGTATTTACTCTCACGGACAATAAATGAGTAAAAAACCGTAAGATGCTCAGACACCTGCAGTGGCGCTTATGGCCTCTAGAGGCATGAGTTACTTAGTACTGCTTTAACCCAAGTAGTTTGACTGATAGAGTTTATAAAATCCCGTATTGCTAAAGGAAGAACACGAGGCAGCGCAATGTAAACAAGGAAAAGACTGTGAAGGCTGCTACAGGAGAGCATCGTTCAGTGCTGCTTGTAATAAACCACACCTCAGTCAACCACTTTGTTTTTAAATGAGCAACACCCTCTAGCACAACAA
The DNA here is from genome assembly GCA_007210695.1 of Neogobius melanostomus. Classification (NCBI taxonomy): domain Eukaryota; kingdom Metazoa; phylum Chordata; class Actinopteri; order Gobiiformes; family Gobiidae; genus Neogobius; species Neogobius melanostomus. The sequence goes on from VHKM01000153.1 coordinate 2,756,456, forward strand.
TTTGATTATTTAGTCATGTTCTATGTTTCTTTTTCCCCCGAGCTCCTTTGGATAATTTAATCAATACTTTTACCTTTTTCACGCCTTAGTTTGTTGTAGCTTTTCCCCACCAACTTGGGATTTGTGTCACGGTGAGCATAATTCAACAGCCTTACGCTCAGCAGACCTATTGGATTTTGCCACAGGCCTCCTCCTTTAGTGGAGAGAGGAGATCCCACTTTAATTTCCAGCCTCGCTCTCTCGCTAAGTCATGGAGTTTGATACGTAACACAATTTCTCTCCTGCTTTAGGGAGAGCCCTGCTGTTGCCTTCCAATAATCTTTGCCACACAAATGGCGAGTCCTATTTAAACATTCATGCCAGGGGATCGGGGGGTCGTCCAACTGCAATATCTCTTCAGTTCTAAGTAACTACAAACACATTCAATGTCGATGTGGCCGCTGGACAACCACAGTGGCTTTTAAAAGACAAATCCGTATAATTGCCTTGGCTACATCGCTTGGCTTTGGGCATTTTCAACACCTTTTTCACTCATTCTGTCTTTTAGAGAGAATAGGATTTGTTTAAGCCACAATATATCGCAAAATCAAACGAGTCTTTAGAGATTTACACATTTTTGCTAACACATTTCCAAGCAAAAATACAGTTTAACTTGAACATGTCAAAAGGTTCAGCTTTAGCCTTTTTCTTTTGACCCATTTTACTATTTTACAAGTCAGAAAAATTTTGCTGAACGAAAGAAAAAAACTACAATCGCTTACCATTTTGTTTTTGTAATTAAACAACAGTGAAAATCAGGCACGATATAAGATAAAGCTACACAAGATGATGTTAATGGAGCATACGGAAACAGCTCGATAAAATATCGCAATAACATCATTGTGGCTTTATCAGAGTTCACGTCTACATTCAGGTCAAGATACAGATGTTAGACAACGATTTCTATCAACTTGGGCAGCTCTATTATCGTACATTTAGCTCTGTCCAACAGCAAAGTACTCAGCTGCCCAAGGACATAACTTGCTCAATTAAATCTGCTCTTATCACAAAGAAAAGGGGGGGGGGGGGGGGATTCAAACATCTCTGAAAATTCTTTCTTTTCAAGTCTTAGAGTGACTAATATTTCTTTTAAGAATAATTTTTTTAATACATGCCTTTTGCTCAAATCTGCGGGGACAATGGCACAAAGACTAGCGTGCCAAGACACAAATCCTTCTTTGTTCTGTCCTTTGTTGCTTCCATTGCCTTTGCAGCTACATGTATGAAGTCGGTGACAGCCCTCCCCCTGTTCACAGAGGGCTTCATCAATAATGACTGTGACAGTTTAATAAAAAAACACTTCTTTATCTCCGGCCTGATGGGTCTCCAGCAGCTTCTCTGTTTTCTCTGTGCAGGAGAAGGCCATTTGATTGAGAAATGAACTTCACATTCAAACCAATAGAAAGGATGAGCCCTGGCACTATGCACTTACCCAGTGTGCACTGCTGCAGATAATAAAGGCACTTCAGTTAGATTTCGGCTGCATAGAAAGTAATGCTAAGGAATGACCGAATGTAGTTATAAGGTATAGTTGTTTGGTAAATTGGCTTTTACATGTATTTTTGCATTTCAGATCAAATGCCGTGCTATAACTGCGATAACAAAGATAAAAGTGGCACATTTTAACATTTTAAATCAGCAGGTCAGCTAGATACATAGGTACTTTGGAATAAAATGAGCTGAAACAGAACATAGTCATATAGAAATGTTCAATCTGACCTTTAATTAAAGTGCATAATGACACATTAGACACCATTTTTGCTAAAATATAGTTAACACTATTACATTTAAGATTTTGCTAAAAAAATGCATGAATGAATGAATAGTTTTTTATTATTGTGTCTTGCAATAATGGGCTTATAAGACACCAATAACACCAACAAAAGGACCAGATGCCAGACAGTAGGCACGATACGATGCATACACTTATTTGAACAAACAAGTCTGTAATCAGTTTTCTTTAGCTTGACCATTTTTATATGTTTGCAGTTTCACTTCCTGATTGGACACTGGCAGGAAGTGACATAGAAAGAGACAATTTTAAACTGTTGCCGTGCCGACCATATTATGTCAATGGGAAATGAGTGAGTCAAATTTGTTATTGTTAATATGTTAATGTATTTGGTGTTTATTCAATAAAAAAAGAAAAAAGGAGTGAGTCAGAATTCTTTGCCTGGAGGGCTCCGTCATGCTAATGAGGCTGAAACTCAGCCCAGGATAGATCAGTAGGCAGGTTTCTCCATTGCAAGATCAGTAAAGACTTATCTTAGGTAAATAGCAGTGATCAGCTGAGAGTAGGGTCATTCAGACTGAAACTCAGGTGTGAGTTAGGTCATTAGGACTTAGAACTACAAAGTTATTTACCTACAGGTGAGAGTAGCCATTAATAGAGGGGAGGGACTTAGACAAGCTAAACTCCTCCCAGTGGTCTTGTTAACTAGTCTGCGATCTGAGTTGGAAACTGAGATGAAACATTCACACTTCACCGACAGAGTACAGAAGATGACCCAAGAACACTCATTGAATATGCCATTAAAGATTTAAATACAACTAACTTTTCTTGTCAAAGAAATAGAGAAAAAAACGTGTGTGTCAAACTTCTATGGAACTTTCTCCCAGTGTGCCCTCCCAGTCTATCTATGTCACTTCCTGTCTGTAGCTTAAAAAGTCAAATAAAAATAACTTTTCTGCCCAATATTTCTTAATGTAATGATAATTATTACTTGCAACAAATGTTATCCATCTAAATGAGTCATATTTCCAAAAGCATTCAAACCTGCGATATGCACTTTAACCAGGTAAGACCATAATCTAAATCTTCTTCGGGAAAGTCTTTGCCCAGATATTGTACCTTCTTTCTGTCAATAAATACTTCCTGGATGAACGAAAGCGTTCGCACACATTTTAGTCGTGAGGAAAGAGACGAGAGCGCAAACAGCTCAAAATGTCGTTCATAAATGGAGATTGCAAATCAAAGAAGATGGTGGCTTTGCTCCATTTTCAGAAGTTTTATATGTTGAAGATAGACAAGTGTTAAATGTGAAACCATTCGTTGTTAAATGACGTGTACCTGTTGGTTGCCTTATGAAACCCTCCATTTGTGCATATTTTGTTCTATATACAGTAGTCTCATATTATTTGCACTGAGGTTTGAGAGTTGAAAAGCTGATGGTCTTTTCTATTATTTCAGCTATGATGGGGTCCACACCTTTATTAACTGTATAATACCGCCACAAATGAGATAGAGATATTCTGTTTATCGCGGCCGCCCAATGCGCTCAGGGCTTGTTTTTCTCTACAGAAGCTGAAGCAGGTCCAACTCTCTCTGCTAACCGCGTTTGGAGACTCTTAATTAAGGATCATTTTTTAAACAGTTACCTCTCGTGAAGTGGCTGCCTGCGGTTGTGTCGCAGTGCAGGGGAAAGCAACCAGAAAATTAGCTCCGTAAACAAGGCTGCGGGAAATGAGTTTAGCTGCTTACTTTGGAGGGTTCCCAACGCCATCAGGTCGCTCTGGCTTTCGCTCATGAAGTTTTATGTCTTTGTCAATGATTGGAATGAACTCACTTTGAGACATTTTGTCCCTGAAATGAATGTTTTGTCTGTGGTGTGATTGTTGTATTGTATTGAAAGATCCACGTTTGATTCCCAGTGACTTTTCTGGTCGAGAGCACGGTTTTTGATTTAACATTTGATCAACAACATGACGAATGACTGAATGATTGAATATAAAGCATGGGCGTCAAACTTCAGTGAATGAGAATTGGTTGGGTAAAATAAACGAAAATCAGAGCGTGTTTTGTCGTGGATTTGATCTACTGTGTCTGTGCCGCGCTGAGGTCCAGCTGTTCGCTTCACACACAATTAACACAGGCTGCTCAGGGCGGCTGTTACATGGAGAAGTATCCCGAAGCAGCGCACAGCAACTTAATTAGATTTTTATTTTACCAGTAGGCTGTGAATTATTGTTGCTTTGGAAACTATGGTTTGCTAATAGCTTATGAATATATCTGGTAGCCGTTTCATTCTGTTCCACAACATTGTAAGCCTAAAGCCTTGTTTGGGTGAAGGATGAAGAGAGGGATAATTTTAATAATAATAAAAAAAACGTTTATTATTTTCAATGCATATTGGCCAATCAGATTTGTCTTGACAAGATCGTAATACTGGACACAGCTCGTCTCATTAATGACAAGGGAAACTGCTGCTGTGTTATCCACACAGACTCTCTTTGTCCATGCACTATTGCACATATTTAATCTACAAACTGTTCACAAGTGTATTTGTGTAACGAGAAATGTGCACGCTGTAACTGCGACCCATGTGCGCTCTCCCCTCCCTCGCTCTGCATGAACCTCGCTTGCCCACTTTTGTGTCTCAAAGTGCTCCTCGGTGAAGTCTTCGGGATGATAAAAGGTGTGTGGTATTTATGAACACTTTTGCCGTTGTGTCCCATTGGTCAGTGACTGTATAAAACCTTTCTGTGGCCTGTTGTTTTTGTACAGATCAAATGCTAACTTTAGCTTGACTTATAGCGCTGATGCTCCAGACTAAACTGCTGTATTAGATGCCTGCAGAATACAGAGCCTGCTCTGCCTTGTGTTACATAATAATAATAATTCTATAACCCCCTGCACCAGTCCCGTCGCCAGACGTCAGTCTAGGGGGCATATGAAATCCACGAGGGGCCACAATTACTACACTACTGTTTTTGGACCATAAACAGGAGAGTGCGTGGCTCGGTCAGTGCTGTGGGAAAAGCATCCACTTTTCAGTTTTTCAAGCCTTCAGCAGTAAAACGCACACTTCGAACAAATACGCGAGGTCTTTTCCGCGGACTTCAGTGCTTTGTAGTAAAATACAGATTTCTTGTTACCAGCCCGCACCTGTCACTGCCTTTGCCCAAATATGCTCACGAGACGCGGCAGAGGGACGGAGAAAGGGACGGACTCTCAAAGCGGGGGATGAACAGGGTAAGTGTCTCTGACAGGGAGACGCTGAGCTGAGCGTGAGACATACTGTTAATAAACCTCTATCGTTATCAGCTATTCTCCGGTCGGGTTTTATTTTGTGAGCAGACAACACGGGAGCCGTGCCGCACCCCCTGCCGAAAACGTCTTCCGGCGCGCCTGTGATAATTTGCTGTTTTATCTTCACAAATATCATGGCTGAACATATGATGCCATGTATAGATATTGACCACCTTATAGTGCCTAGAAAATTATCTTTTACCAATCAAACATATCAAATTATGCGTACATACAGTATAAGAGTTTAACACAATTGTCTAAATAACAAAAAATTAGTCATTGGTGTTAAAGCTGTGCAATGATTAACCTTTTGGTCTTTAGATTATAGTTTATGTTTAGTTTCTTCTTTCACTTTATCTTTGCAATGTTTGAAGTCTTAATACTCACAGTTTTCTCTTGTGATCAGCACCAAGGTTAAAAACATGCTTCTTATTATTCCTCACTAATTCCTGTAACCCTAATAAGCTTCGACTAAAGTTCAACTGTCTTTCACTTGGGAGAGGAACAGTCAGCTCTAAATCGTATCGATAAATTACATGTATTGAACATACATATATAGTGAATGATAATGTTAAAGTTATAAAATTAGAGAATAATATATTACATTTAAAGGCCTTATACCACATTTTGCATGTTTCCAGTTCTTCACAGCACATTTCACAAGCTTCAGGGAGCAACACTGTCACACAAACGTCTTCTTTTTCTTTTTTTCTTTTTTTCCACAAATGCCGTCAATGGTGGATCTTTAAAAAAAAACTAAAACGTATGCTCACATATGTAAAAAAAAAGTTAAACGTCTCACAGAGCACATTTTCCCAGTTCGGCCATGCCCAAATCTAAAAACTTCTCGACTGGAGCTAACAGTCTATAGGCCAGTGTAACGCCTCATTTGAAAGCCATTAATATAATCTAAATCTTTTTCCTCGCATTGTTGCCATGTGCCGTCACTCCTCTGTCACTTTTTCATTGCTTTTTTGTTGCTGTTCTGACTACACTTTGATAAAGAAGCTTTTAGATTTGGGAAATGCCAAACTGGAGATGATGTGGTCGGTTAAGGCGGGGGCTAAGAGGTTAACATTTTAACCCCGCCTTAACCGAGTACTTTCTGTAACTCCTCATTTGAAAGCTAAGACCTGTAAACTTTTTCCTTGAGTTGTTTCCACATTGTCGCCACTTTTTAGTCGTATTTTTGACGCTTTTCTGCTGCATTTTTGTCACTTTTTTGTTGCATTTTTGTCAGTTATTTCTTGCTTTTTTTGTTGCATTTTCATCATCGTTTACATCTTGTGTTTGTCACTATATTGATGCTTTTTTCAAGACGTTTTTAGGGTTCGGGTTAGGCAAGGCAAGGCAACTTTATTTATTGCGCATTTGCTACACAAGGCAACTAAAGCCAAACTGGAGAAAATGTGCTCGGTTCGGGCACTTCTTTCATTGTCAAATTAAATGACAATGAAAAATGGATCGCAGACATTTTTAAAATGCTGCTGTGGTTCCTACCGTGTCTAATGAATTTCGTACAGGGCCGTCGACAGACTTGCTGGGGCCTGAAGCAAGAAGGGTTCCCATTTTGTACTATTGATTTATTGACTCCTTTATGGGGCCCTCTAGTCCTTGGCAACTGACCTGTCGAAGGCCCTGAACATCACCTATTCTTCACAAAAGAGTTTTTAGGCCTGCTTCTGGGATCATAAACTTCAACTTGCAGGCTGTGTCGATAAAAAGGCTTAATAATTAGATTCACAGATGCATCACTTTCTCCCCCCCAAAAAATATTTGCTTTTATAATATACTAAATGACAAAAACACACTACTAGATAAAACATCAGGTTTAGTTTAGTGTAAAGTACATGCTGTTGCTAATACTTTAGAGATACCCTTAATCTACAAACCCAGAAATGGCCCACCTCTGCAGCCGTCGTCTGAGCAGCAAAGCCCAAGACGTCTATTGTTTCGATGGATCGGTGTGGAGCACTGAGAGCTGCCTATGGGGAGCTGTCCAAACCTAAACGTCGCAGTGAAACGACTCTAACCGCTGCCTTCACTGTCAACTCTGTCACGTATGCCACTATTTCTCCATATTACCCGCTCTCCATCCGCCTACATGAGCTTTTAGAGGTGGAGCACGGAAATAGAACAGCAAATTGATAAAGTGCACCGCGGAGAGATTACAAAGGAGGATGTAAAGTCAGGTTCCAATAAAAGTGTTTCTAAAGTTTCTATAGGTTCTTGACAAAGAGAGGTGCATATACATAGTATTACAGTCATATGTTTTAATAACATAAAACTAAATGAGTCGATTTTTCTACAAGTTTTACAGTTGAATAATGTAATTTTATTGTGTTTTTATTGCATTTTTATTGTGTTTGGGTGTCTGGTGTTGCTGTGAGGCACATTGAGTTGTACATGTACATGAAATGTGCCATACAAATAAACTTGCCTTGCTTTGCCTTGAAGTCCAAGAGCATGAACAAATGAGAGAAAACGAATATACTATGAACTGCGAATACCGGATTCACATGAAATCCAGAACATATAGTAGACGTCTAAACTACAATGTTAGCAGGTCTATTATTACTTGAAAACGCTGAATTGAGGTTGATCCTGGATAAATAAAGCCGCCTGGATGTCTTCAGGAATGCACTTTCCATTCACCCACACAAAACATACATTAAAACATAAATTCGTAGAACTAAGCCTCACGTGGGAGAAAGTGTCTAATCTGAAAAGAAAAAAAGAAAAAAAACTAACATGTTTCGACTTTGTTTGTCAAAACATCAATATGCTTCCTGAGGTTTAAAGCAGTACTAACTAACTTATGCCCCAGAGGCCATACACACCACTGCAGGTGTTGTAGCATGTTGCGTTTTATTACTCATTAATTGTCGTGAGAGTAAATACTACGCTGAAAAGACAAAGGGAGAGAGGGATATTGTACATCCAATTACACAATGAAGATAATTTTTTTCACTCAAACTTGGCTGTAAATACTGTTTAAGTGGCGCTGGCCCGCAGTTAGTTTTGCCCATTAGCCTGTTAGCTTCTTCTTTGTGATTCAATTAGTTTGTATTTGTGACTCCGACCCGGAGGCAGCGAGGGGGAGATGAAAGACCCCCAGTCATCCCACGGAGTAAAATTATTATTATTATTACGTGTGAGACCTGAGGTGGCAGTAGTGAGTATACAAATGACCAACTTGCATCTAGTCCCTTTAAAGCAGGATATCTGACTTTTGTTGTTGTAGAATAGATTTATTTTTGCCACCTCAGATTATGTTGTAAACACAGAAAAAAAACAAAAAAACAGACCTTGTTGCATTGTCTTCACCTAAAGTTTTATTGAGCGATGGAAGATAGAAGTAGAATCAAAGTTGTACACGAATTGAAACATGCATATAATTAAATTGTTCGAACGATTCGGATACACAGGAGGACTTGTGAGAGGTAGAAACAAGTTTGGGCCAAAACTGGAACAATCAGGTACACTTGCTTTATTTAGAATTTATTCAATTGAACAGTATTTTTGTAATGGAATCCAGGGCGCAGCTAAAAAAAAAAAAAGGAATGTGAAGGTGTTTCTTTAAAAGAAACTAATAACTAATAATAGATTTCCTTGGGTTTTTTCATGCGTGTTTACCTTCATGACTGGAGACATAGTACAGCTCTCATTCAAGTGCGTCACCAAGTTCCTCATTCTATTAGTCGTGCTAATATGACCACTAATGAGAGGGCATTTCAGCGGGCCAAAAATAACCTGGTCTGGGCGGTGGGTTTTCATTCCAGCCGTCTACAATAAGAATATGAGTGTGTCCAAGTCTGCAGGCTCTTATTATCACGCCTCACTCGCTTTCGCCTGCCTTTAGACACCGCCAGGGCAGACAGGTGGGAGGCTTTAAAATGAGCTCAACAAGGAAACGAGAGGAAAGTTGAAGAGGTGGTGGCAGATGTGGGCAAAGGGAGAGTGAAGCAGCTCGTTCATAAGAGAAAATCAAACAGTTTAAGAGCAGGTTAAAAAGTCCCATGCTCACTAAATTTCCTTTTTTTTCTCCCCTTTTCTTTTTAGCTCTAACGCCCAGAGAGCTTCAGTGGACTTGTTATGAACATTTCAGCACTCAAAAGGCTCCCATATATCGATCATCCCTTTCTAATACCTGGCAAATATTGGTTTTGAGATTAATAGTGCCAACAGAAATCTGGTCATTAGCCTTTTTATGTCAGTGGCTCACGCTCAGGTGATACGAGTTTGCTGTGATCAGAAACGTGCTCCTTTCGGCTGTGACCCCCTCCCCTGTCTTCAGAGCAACACTTTAGACCTGAACAAATACAATATGACTGAAACTATTAAAGTTGTGTATTGCCCCTAAAATAGATCTCATGTTTTATGCTTTTCAGAACAAACTCATGATTTAAAAGGAAATATTGTATCTCACAAACTTGAACAAACAAACAAACGGGAAAGTTTTCTCTGATGAAGAATGATGTCACTGGAGTAAAGTATACAGAGCAGGAGGTAAATGAGTTTTATTGGACGCGATATCTGGTCGAGACGCTGCGTGATCTGAGGCTGCGCTCTCGTTCCTCTCTGCATGTGGAGCGGTCGGATGGACTTCAGGCTTTTTTTCTCCGCCCACGTGGGCGGCACGGTAGCGCAGCGGTTAGTGCTCTCGCTTCACAGCTAGAAGGTCCCGGGTTCAATTCTCACCTGGATGGGGCCTTACTGTGTGGAGTTTGCATGTTTTCCCTGTGTCTGTGTAGGTTTCCTCCGGGTACTCCGGTTTCCCCTACCACAAAAAAACATGTACAATAGGCCAGGATGAATGATGAGTGCGTGAATGCATGGAGGTGGTCAGAGGGACCGTTGGCGCAGATGTGTGCAGTCGCGACAGCGCTTCTGTCAGTCTCCCCCAGGAGAAACTGAAGCTACTAAGGTAGCTTACCACCACCAAGTATGGAGTGAATGTACAGTAAAATGCTCTCATGTAAAGCGCTTTGTGACCATGTCTGTGAAAGGTGCTATATAAATAAAGATCTTCTTCTTCTTCAAGTTGTGTCGGCTACTCTCGGCGATCATCCAGGCGAGCCGCAACCGCATCTCGAACGAGCCTATTAGGAGCTCCACCTCACCCACCTGGAAAGCACCACTAGCCTTCAGGGAAGGGAGGAGAGTGACTTGGTCACAAAACAACCAAAACATAATAAAAAAAATATAATCAATAAGCAATCACAAAGTATACAAACAATCAAATCATATTAAATCAATATAATTGATCAAAGCAATGCTAAACAACCATAAACAACAAATGAAACACTCAATCCCCCAGCTAACTCAATCCCAGTGCTGCAGCCCGATTACCCCCAGGTGTTCCCACTAATCAGTCAGCTGACAGCACTAAACAGAAACAGAGCACAAAAAAGTCAACAAAACTTGACCATATTACAAAACAATACAAAAAGCAAAAGAATAGAACAAAACACATACAAAAACAGAACTGTGAAAGGAGGAGTAAAAGCCACCCTTTCACAAGCATTATCCTTTGAGAGACGATTGAAATGATTGAGGCTTCAGGCGCGTTTCAGAACATGCTTTCAGAGCTATAAACTGCAGATCAAGCAGGTTTTTAGACCTATGCTTTTTGTAACCATTCAAATTAGGTTTTTGATCAAACTGCAATTAATTCAGCATCCTTTTCCAGTCATCAAAGAATCAGCTAAGGCAAACATTAGGAGCCAATACTAGACAGCAGAGGAGGGGGCAGCGGGCCGAGGGTCTGTGTTTCTCTTTCTTGCGCCCCTGATTTTCCATCTGAGTTACAGGGTTGTTTGGCGTCGCTGCCGGAGACCACCAGCACGTTTCCACGCTGGTCGTCTGCACGCGGCTCTGTGTCTTTACATGCGCGGGTTTTCAATGTCCACCCCGTCATGACCCCAAACTCACTTCCTGTCTGTCTGTCTTCTTCCTCGTTTAAATGTTTGTCTGAGAGTCTACGGCCGCGACGACAGACACCAAATGAGGAAACCTTCATTTCCTCTTGACCTCGCGGGTTCGCTACTGCTTGGTCTCTAGCTGAGTCGAGCAAAGGTATTAGGGACTAATCTGTGGTTCCTTTATGTAAAACAAACCTAAGTTAAGAAATGTTTAACCTTTTAACGCCAAGTTTAACAGAGTTCGTCTTTACCCAAACCTAAAAGCTTCTTATAGGCCAGTGTAATCCCTCATTTGAAAGCTAAGACCTACAAAACTGACCTAAGATTGTCCCTCGTTGTGTTTCCATGTGTTGTTGCTGCGTTGTCAGTGTCAACTCTTTGTTAAACTCTTTTTTTACTTTTTCTGTAGCTTTTTTGTTGCGTTTTCATCTTTGTTTTTGTCGCTATTTTGACGCTTTTTTCGAGAAGTTTTTACATTTGAATAATGTCTATCTAAATTCTGTGTTATATGTTTTATGTTGCACGAGTGTACCGAGAAAAATCCTAGTTTGTGAACCTGTTCTCAAACCGTGGAAAATGGTCTCAACTTATATAGTGCTTTTCCACCTACGTTAGGCACTCAAAGCGCTTTACAGCAAGGATCCACTCACCCATTCACTCTCTCATTCATACACCAGTGTACGCAGACACTGGAGGCAAGGAGGGTGAAGTGTCTTGCCCAAGGACTAGGGTTGTAAAAAAGATCGATTCCTCAATACTTAATCGATACTAAAAGTAGTATCAAAAATAGATATTCATTTGAGCAGGTGTCGATACTTTCCGGGCTGCGCACAGAGCAAGGAACAGGCGTTTTTATAGAAACTGTAGAATTAGCGATTGTGGCTAACGTTAGCTTAGCTTTTTCCATTGGTTTACAAGTATCAGTTAGCATTGGCTATTAAGCCGTTTTTTCTCCTAAAAAATCTCAACAAAATGAAACTTTACCAATGTCAACTGTATAGTTACATGTTACCTATCTGTACTTAACTCATGAATATATTTAGAGGAATTTTAAAGACCAGTTTTAACATTGTGCTTTGAATTAATGCACTGTTCTGCTCATGTGACAGCAGTGACTGTTACTGTTCATGAAGCCAGAAACAGACAGTGTTTAACCTGATGGTCATGGGCCAAATACAGTCTGTACACACTTTATATTGTAGGTTAAATCGCCAAATACAGTATAAGTATTTGACTATGTGCAAAAACCGTTAATCAGAGATTATTAGACCCTTTATTATGTCTCAAGAACATAGTAAATCTCAATAAACTAATATAATGTTGAGTATTCTGCAATGTAGACAATGCAGTGCAGAAGGAAAGAGACAAGAGTTTCCTACAGCAAATCTGATATTTAAAAGGGGATTTTGTTTTTAATTGTAGTATCGAAATCGGTATTGAGAATCGAGTTTTATTTTCAGTATCGAAATCGAGTTTGAAATTTCAGTATCGTGACAACACTACCAAGACACAACAACAGTGTGCACCTTCAGGAGGCGGGATTCTAACCCCCGACCTTCCAATCATGAGACGACCCGCTCTACCATCTGTGCCACCGTCGCCCCTGTGTGTGGATCTCAGTCCGATGAATATCACGACACGCAATTTTTTGCTATATGTTGTGCAGCCCTAATTTTGTATATTCACAATTTGGCGCAGTGTTACTTTGACTCCTTTTATATAAAAAGCATTTTTTAAGGGACAGCGGTCAGTTCCCTACAAAAATACTAGCTTTATTTCTTGACAACCAAACCACATGACTCATGCCCCAACGGCAAAAGACAACGCCAAGAATGTCTGAGAAAACATGACTGATAGCTTTGGTACGCTAATTTCAATCACGGTTTTACAGAGACTAAGAATAATTCAAAACAATGGTGGAAGTGAAATGCTAAAAATGAGAAACGACTTTGTTTTTGCCTTCCATTTACAAGATGAAAAACTCAAAGTACCCCTCTTTACCGTGTACGACTGGACACAATGAAATTGCTTTCCTTGGAAGCCATCCCCACAGATTTAAAGATGTATTGTTTTTATTCTTGGCCTTGAGCAAACAGCAATATCCACAAACTGATGTTTAGTTCTGTTAGAGTCTTTGACTGATAGACTAGCCATTCATTTGTGTCGACATAACAACATAAACACCTCTCATGAAGTCCTTTTCTGTCATTAGTAAAAGTTATGCTCTCTGGAAATCATAGATAAATAAACAAATAAATGTAAAGAATATAAACTAGGTTAATCGATGCAAAAATTCTGTTCAGTTGTCAAAAGTCTCACCATTTTCCTCCATGGTACTTGGCATAAACCATTTTCGAAATCGCGGCCTAGACATACCAGGTTTTATTGAGTGAAAAAATTATGACTTAGGTCTAACTCATTAAAGTGAAAGGTGTTTTTAAAGAGACATTCGCTCACTGTTGCAGCCAGCTGGAGTAGACGACACAGACTGACTTGAGATGGAAAATATTAAGTAAATGTTGCCATTAATAATGCTTTGGATTTTGGGAAGCTGGGAATATGTTGCCAGGTCAGAGCACATGTTTCCACCAAGTCCTTAACACCCAAAACTCATCTGGAAATAATATCCAGGGGCTAAATATAGCTCGGCATGGCCTTCATTATCACCAATATCCGGTGCCAGGGAGGAATTCATTCAAGTAGTGTCAGATTTTTCGGCATAAATTGCATTGACACATTGCTCCTGACACCAATGTATATTATACAGTACTTTAGCATCTGTTGGTGGACGGCGATTTTTTTCTTTTTTTTGCCTACGCAGTTTCCATGAGCTAACACTGTGGCTTGAAACGAGAGACAGAGAGAGACATGCGTTAAAAAAAAAAAGTTAAAAAAATCTGCTGGCGATGTTTTGTTGCCGGTTTTAGTGGAAAATGTCAGCGATCCAGACCACCTAAAAGCAGAGTGGCGAGGTTAAAAGGTAGTAAGGGCAGATGGATAATGGTGTTTGCAGCCGACTATGCGTGAGCTCTTATAAAGGCATTTTAGTGACAAATATTTTGGACGTTTATTATTCGGAAAGTGTCGTCGTCTAACGTGTAATGTGAACATTTCGGGTGTGGACTAATTTCAGAGTGGCATTATGTCTGGGACAGGGCAACAACATACAAAACATGTGCGTAACATTTCACCCACTGAACAGAATAAAATGCACCCAACACTTTTTATTATGGGTGTTTTTATGGATGAAAATACCGTGAAAACATGAATCATTACTGTAAGCAGCCTCTCCCATTTTGCTTTGACAATAACAAATGTAGCATTGGGAGTATAAGGCTACTGGCATGGAGGAAAAAAGGGTATCGAAAACAGGTAAGAAAAATAAAAAGATCTTTAGATACCGAGTTTTGATGCCTGCCTTACTGAAGAAAATTGCGCAGTTGTTTTATCTGAAATAAAGAATACACATTTAACCTCTTAACACACACCTGAACCAAGCACATTTTCTCCAGTTTCCCAAATCTAAAAGCTTCTTGGAAAAAGTGTTAAAATAACAACAAAAATGAAACGAACACTAGGATGAAAACGCAGCAAAACTGTGTCAAAATGTGCCAAAAACGTAATGAAAAAGTGACAAAAATGTCACAAAAAAGTGACAACAATCTTAAAAAAACAAACAAACAAAGTGACAAAAGTGACAAAATGTGACGGAAACCCAACAAAAAGCGATGGGATAAAATGTTTTTAAAAAGTGACGACAATGCGAGGGAAAAGGTCCATTTAGATGAGTTTTGTAAGCCTTAGCTTTCAAATGAGGTGTTAGAAAATGCACTGGGTAAGGCGGGGGTTAAGAGGTTAAAATAAATAGTATATGGAAAATATTGTTGTTCTGTTTTATGGTTCTAGATGATTGATTTCCAAACTTTTTGACCCTCCATGCGCATGCTGGATTCCAGTCCAAAACCGTGGCCCCACAAATGTGTCAAAACATAAAAATAATAGGTTGCGTTCACGATTTAGAATGTGATGATGTCATAATGTCAGGTGGACGGCAGGTGCCAATACAACCCTATGGGAGAAATACAGTTTTGGTAAGAAATTGCCCAAAATGAAAATTATTATTATTATTTATATGTCTGAAAGTCCTTTCTGTAGGCCAACATCGCGCCCATGTTTTCGATTATTGTCACCACTTTGGGACGCCTTTCAGAGAATATTATTGGACATTAGTTCATATGTGCAGACAGAGGAGACAATGGACTTTGATACAGTTTTTGTTTCATATGGATTCTTCCAGTAATGATTGAGATATTAACAAAATACTAAGACAAAAAAATCTGCAATTCGCCAGTTACCACAGTTACCATTACCATAGTTACCGTCATGGGATTTTCAGTTGTCCTGTAGGCGCTTTAGTGTACTCCTTTCTCAGTCATATTTGAGGATTTGTAACCATTTATTTTGCTCAAATAATAGCATTTATGACCTGACCCCCTGACTAGACAAAGATCTTTTAGTAGCAACACAGCTGGATCGCTCTACAGTGTGGCTTTAAATGAACTCAGTGTGTTGCCTTGGTTTGAAAAGAGCATCTTAGGACATTGCCACTGATACCCCAACAGATATCATTACTCAAACAAGAAGCCTTTTCTCAGTGAGCTATGTAATGAAAGTGCTTTTGATATAGCTCCAACCAATATTGATATCAACACAATAGACCTCTGTAAATTGCCGGGGCATTTTTATAACCAATGCTTTCTTACAATATAAAAAGCACCAAAATAAGATTAAGTCGGTTTATGAACTGAGGATGCTGCAGCCACGTGAGAGGCCTCTAAAGTCGTCTCACTTTGTCTCCAGGGCCAATAAATGTCAGCGGGACTAAGCACCACCAGGTTTGCAGACTGGAAGTTGAAGAATGTAAAAAGAATTGGGCGCACAAAACGAGGAGCATGAAGTGTCAGCCAGAGAATACAGCTCTCTGTTTTTCCACAAGAGTAAAGTTAAAGTTTGTCATCCAAACCGCACCATTCTGCAGGAAATATCTATGTTTTTATGATCTGCGCCTCAACAAGTGTGCACCAGACAGAGCAGACAGTACTGGCACTTGACATATTCAGCTGCACTGTCCTATACGACTGTGGAAATCATGCAGCGACCACGCTCAATCAAACCCTAATAACAGCTTTGCCTCTGATCAAAATTACAGCTCAGGCAATCATTGCATGTCAGCTCGCTCTGATGTTTTCATTTTAGACACGCACGGCTGACCACTGCGGAGAAGCGCAAGTGCGTCTCTTATTCTGGAAATACATACATATTACATGCAATGGTCACATAATCAAATTGTGCAACAGATGGATCAAATTGAACGTTAAGTTGTTGCACGTGTTGAAATGAAATTTTATGAGAAAATTAAATGTAATACTATTCAAATTGATACTGCTACGTCTTGATATTTTGTCTTTTAGTGACAGTCTCCAAGCAACATGCAAGAACCCAAAAAGATCACATGTCCACTTCATTTTGAACTAACACTCAAACCTATCTAAATGCCTGCTCAGAAATAATCAAAGTTTCAGCACAAACACAAACACTTTCAAATTGAGGAAACCCATGAGTCCAGAGACACAGCCTTGAGGGACACCTTTCAGGAAATGGGTGTGTCCTGGTGTCATTAAGCCCCACACTAATGACTGGGGCACTTGGAGTACTGCAGGTCACAGGGGCCAGCGGGTAATAGCTCTCATTTCCTCTGATACTTCCTCCTTCATCGTTCTGTGTGGTGTGTGAGGCTATTCTGGACACACGGCAGGAAGCAGACGTAACGCAAGACGATATTTGACTCATTCAGAAAGTCAAACAGAAAGAGAGGGAGGTTTTGTTGATGTAAGCGGTGACAAGGAGCACTGAAATGTTGTTCTTCAAAAGCAGAAAAAGCAATGTGCAGACAGTGTGGTTTATAGTTGCAAATAACAATGTAGAGAACAAATAAAAAAATATTAATTAGACACTTTTTCAGAACTGCTCCGTCGTACTGAATGTCAACAAGTATATGCTAAGCAGTATTGGAGTGAAAACCTTACAATGTGCTGTGGGGTACAACCTTGGCCTCCGCCGAGTTTGAAACTGATGACCCATGATGAATGTGTCCCTGCCTCTAGAAATACATACCCAGCATCCCTCTGACGTGTGACTCAACAACTTACTGCACAAACCTATCTATAGACGTCTATGCTGAACTTTCTGCCCTATTGCCATAAGCCGGGCTGCTAGGAAGTGACCATTGTGTTTTCTTGGTGGAGCTGATGTTGTGATGCTTTTGAGGTTCAGATGTTATGCCTTATACAGAGATAGGCATTTATCTATATCCAACCTTAATGTAGACTCTTTCAATAACTCAGCATCTACATGACCATGGTAACTGATACTGTTGCTCTTTGCTTAAAGTCTTTTCCTTTTGGGGCCTTATATTGGACATGTAGATGTTTTTGTGAAAGAGCACCACAAAAATAAGCGAATAGTGCCAAGCGTTGTATAGTCTCTCATATCCAGTCACACATTTGCACATTTAATTTATTTTGTTGAAGGCTAATCAAGTCTCATCCTAGAAGCTTTGCCAATTCTGAATGCCCTGATAAAACTTTTGAATATGTAAGCGCTTACTTGTTGTCTATAATAAAGAAAGTTTTGGCACGTCAATAAATTGCAATCCATCGTTTAAAAGTTTTATATTTAAACTTTTAAACTATGTTTTTAAGTACTGACTTAAACTGTACTTTAACTGACTGTGTCCCACAAGATGAGAAAGTGGGCAGCTACCGCCTTTGCTATCACCAATCCCATCAGATCTTAGGCTAAGCACAAATACCAAACAATAAAAAGCACTGTGAATACTCGTGTTGCCTGTTTGTATCCTTTTCCAGCAGTAGACAGTGCATTGGGGCAGTATCTACATGCAGGGTGAATCTGTGCTGTTCCCGCAGAGTAACAGGCTGTGAATATGTAGAACATGTGATGTCTTCCCTCCATATGGGGCCTCAGCTGTAGCCTCTGGTGTTTTGGCGTAGGCTCATGCTCCTTAAATCCATATTAAGAGGAGCTCAAGATTAACTCCAGCAGAATATGATTTATATCGGAGAAAACATATGCAGGTTTAGTGCATTTGCAACTGTGTTAATAGACTGTAGTAGATGGATTGGTGGGTGTAGAGGCGGACTTACTGTACCCTACCTGCACACACTGATATTACGTTGATCCATGTGTATCTTTGATCCGTGCACACATTTGCTGTGGCATTGTTTTGACAAGCTATGGCAATTTACAAGACTTATTTCCACCCATTTTTTTTCTATTTTTTTAATTTTTTTTACTGAGATCTTGTATTGATAATGAGAGTGGACCACTGCGCAAAGCCTTGGCCAGCACAGATTTTCAATGGGGTTAAGGACAGTAGTCCGCGGTAGACAGGCCATGTGAGAAAACATCACCTTGGAATATGCCCTGTGCCGCCATGAAAAATAATCCATTGATGTAATAACCGGATCATTCAGTATATGACCTCAGCTGACCTCATTCTTAACATAGACCTGACCAACTGCATCAAACCTAGATCCAGCTGGTGACTGTTAACTGACAATGTATACTTCAAGATTAGCTGAATTCACGTTTGTAAGAAACACCCATCAATGACAAGATACAAATTAAAAAATCTGCATGAATCGGGGTCATAAGAAGGGATAATACGGCAGAAAACGATGGTTGTTGGATGAATCAATCATGTTTCTATGTAGTAAGTAAACTAGGTAAGTACTAATAATATAGGTACATTAGCCAGAACAATTGAGAAAAGTTCTATAAAAGAAGTGCTGAGTCACTGGATGCTGCCTAATTTGTTTGGGTGCTGCTTTCGAATTCTTGGTTTTAAATGTTCTTCCTCAGATCTTCACTTCAGCAATATTGTTTATGTTACAATACTTTTACTCACGTGACATTCTGACCATTCACATTTTTGTTGTTTTGAGCAATGAGGCGCTCTCGCCAAGTTGCATGTTTTGTGGTGAGCTGAACAAAATCCAAATAAACTCTTAACCAAATGCGTATAAACTTAAATAGGTGTAGTCTGTTTACAACAATGTTCAAGGAAACTGTTCCCCATTTGATGCACATTTTAAAAAGGTGGTTCACAAATCCCAAATTCCTTTGCTAATTTGAACTTTACTGTTCTGTAACAAAATTTGTTCTGGAGCCACTTTGTCATAAAATGCTTCATAAAACACAAAATAAAGCGCAATAAAACACCACTGAATAAAATCATGAATCGTGGCAAAACAAATTACTGTGGCTTAAATGATGTGGGTGACTAGATAACACATGGAGTAAACAGCCAAGGGTGGTGCAAGCTGCTGGAGAGCCATTAAAGCTGAATACATTTAAACTCACAGACTATCACTCTAATTCTCCACAACGTTGTGAATCACTGTTTATTGACATCCACTGCTAAAAACAACAAGACATGTTCGTAGTGTAACTTAAGAGCATGTATTGTATGCTTCTAGAAAAGAATCCTTGGGATATGGTTGTTTGTAAGTTGCAGTTATACAACTCGCCAGGAGTGGACGCGCCTCTTCCTCTTGTGTGCTTGATGACCTGGGTAGAAGAGCAAAAGCAAAACTCAAAAAGATATGTACCGGCAAACAAGCAAATCTGCATGGTATAGAGTTTGGATCAGAATAAGTTTGGTGAAGGTGTCTAGACTTTAAAAGACCGATTCAGCCTTTTGAGTTCTGAAGATTTAAACAAACTGAATACAAGGGATTACTGAAACAAAACTGTACTCATGGTTTGTTTCTGATAAAGATACACCAGGATAACATCCATCCATCCATTTTCTTCCACTTTTCCGTTGCCGGGTCATGGGGGCAGCTATTGGAGCTGCCCAAGTCACTGTAGCACCAGCTCCTATGGCTCCTCCTGCAGGTGGTGGGTCCGCGGAAAGACAGCCTCATGGTTCTAACCGGGCCTGTTGGTCTCTCATAAGGGGCTTCTGAACCGCTTTTTTGTCTGACTTGTCAACTAGGACCTGTTTGCCATGGGAGACCCTACCAGGGGCATGAAGCCCCCAACAACAGAGCTCACAGGATCATTTGGATGCTCAAACCCCTCCACCACATTAAGGTGGCAGTTCCTGGAAGGGATCAGAATAAGATTCTTCATAATATAGGGCATTTATGTCCTGTACATGACATGTGTGAATGATACTAAATCCATTAAAAAACTTGGTTTGTTTTGATTATTAAACTATGTCTGCATAGATTTGTAATGGGCCACCATTTACTTAGCTCCTATTGTTACTTCCATGTGTTATGTTGTTGTAGCCCTGGCATTTAAGCTCAAGTGTGTGTTATGTGTCTCAATTGCCTGAAACAAATCCGGAAGAAAACGTGTTGCTAAGTCGCTCGCATGAGTTTGTGCGAGTCTGGGTCAGGGAGTGTAGGGCTAATCGGGCCAGTCTAAACACCGCCATTGTGATTAGCTTTGAGTTCGCTATAGCCACAGTTCCCAGTAATGTGTGCCACAACAGGATTTAGTGAAGGTTCAGAGCCAGCGACCGCTCATAATGGACTCAGATTTAGTGAGCTTTGCCTCCCGAGGCTGAAGGATTATGGGGGATGTGGTGAATAAAGGCCACTGGACCCAACTGACTCGTATCACAGTGGCCCTGTTTTGGCGTGATACAAGGTAAACCCCAATTAGCAGTGCGCCACATACCTTCAGTTCAAACAAGCCTTTTGAAAATTAAGGCTGCAAAAGCTGTATATAGTGTACACATGCTTTTCTGCTTCTGGTATCTCAATTGAAACAGTAATGCCCATAAGAAAGCAAATTAAGGTTTAGCTACAACAACAAGCCGACGGTTCATATTAAGCTTGCACACCGATAAGCCACTGTACGGTCAGAAAATATTTCTATAACGACAACAAACCATTGGCGTACTTCTGTAACAAAGCATGAGTTCTGAACCTCCTCAAACAACACATGAATGTTGCATATAATAATTGTGCTTATCTTGTAAAATGTTATAATGAACATGATGTATTTATTTGTAATCTCTACTTTTATATGAAACGTTTTATTTTCTGTTTTAATTGATTGGTGCTATGAGCAGGAGTGTGACAGTATATTGATTTTGCGGCATATTGCAATACTTTACGGCGCAACACAATACCGATACTTTTAATCCCAGTATCAATACTTTTGATGGTGTCATGCATTATAATAAATGCCCTCATGCATATTAATGAGGCAGAAGTGCTCCATTACTTTCAGTCAATAGAGGCCAATAATGGACCATTAGTTCTGTCAGAACAGTAGAGGGCAGCACTACAATTAAGCCCTTGGACCAAACACTATCACACAAATACATCACTTTAATGGTGGGGATTATAATTATAAGTAAGATTAATTAGTGGTTAATTTATTCCCTTTTGGAAACAGGACTGTGGTTTCTTGTTGAGTGATCTGCCTCTGACAAATCAAAAGGCCAATCTAATGATAAGTAATGGATTATTTATTCACTTATGTATTAAAAACAAATGTGATGTATTGTATAGGTTATTCTTGTGCAATATATCGATTATAGCTGTATTGGCGTATCGGGAGGTTATCGTTATCGTGAGCCATGTATCGAATCGTGAGGTAGCCAGAGGTTCCCACCCCCAGCTATGAGTCAGTATGGACTCTGTGGAGACACAAAGCTCAGATAGCCCGTGAGTGTTTGCGTGTCAAGCGAACATTTGTGCAAAGCCTATAGCACATACGACAATGAAAGAACACATGAAGATTACATTTCACTCATGTTGCCAGAAGAATGGCCTTTCTAACAAGACATGTATAAAGCACCTTGCCCATTGCCTCCTTTGCTTTAATATCTATTGTATGAAAAGTGGTCAATAAAAGTCTGATTCTTGCTCCGTCAAACGAATATTAAGTCATAATTTTTCCCATTTTTCTGTTTTAATTTATTGAGCCGTTTGAGAATAATTTAGGCTACATCTCGCTGGATCTAACACAATTTTAACTCCGGCTGAACTTGGATAGAGAGAGCATGTTGACTTTGTGGTAGCATAGTTAGCTTGTGATTCATATTGCTTTAATTATAGTTTTCCACAAATGCTCTGGTCTGTCTCTCACATTTGACTCAACACTGAAGCCCGTCTCCAGTGTGACTGTGTGGGCATGCTGCTTCCATTATGGTTTCTCTATTTGCGTTTCCTGCTTTGAGGTGGCCACCTTCAGCTCTGCGGCGGTTAATGTGTTAAAATGAATGATGAAAGGATGTTTTATATGCATTTGCTTTGTGTCTGCCGCTGCCTTGTTTTGTTATATTTACGTAAAGTGGGAAGATAGCAGAGGTTGGGTGTGGTGGGTGTCTATAAAAGCCTGCTAGACACGGCTACTAACATAAACCAACAGCGTAAAACTAATTAAAGATGGATTTAAAATTAATGGCATGGGCTAAGTACCATTATACAATTTACCCTTCAGCCAATATGCTAATGTTTGCATGCTTATTGCTACATAAAATTGGTTAAAGGCGGATGCACTAATACAGTAATTCCTTATCAGGTACTGACAGTGCACATGTTGTTTTAATGCTGAGCGATCACGGCGTTGAAAGTATTTCATTTGTTTATTTGTGTGGGACAGTGCACAGAGACAGGACTTTCTACCCTTGAAGCACAAGCGCTAACCAATGACATAAACTTTGTGGATTTACCTCATACTTTACTGAGCCATAAATAACCCACTGATGCTTGTGACCAGAGATCTAGTTTCTTTGTTTATTTATTTATTTATTTATCAGGGATGATACAGTCAACATAGTTACAATTAATGTTTGCAGCTGATGCGATGCATGAAGAGCTTTTAGCTAATGCTAATTCGCAGCTCGTAGCTAGTGGACTCAAAATGTTCCGCAATGCAATGATTGTTGAACTGGACTCAACACAATGATATTGGGAAATGAGCTGAATGAAAAATGAGCAGTCTTTTATGGAATGAATGAACAATGGCACTATTTTATCAATCTAGATAGTGTATATTGCTGTACAGAAATAGTAACGTTATGTTGCTGTTATCTTACCAAACAAAAATTCCTGTTGGCATTTCTAAGTTCTAAGTTCTAAGTAAGCTCGGTCAGGTTTACTTCAAGAATTTGGAAGCACTGGCGCTCCTGCCTATATGTGTAAATAATGATGATGTAACTTTCTCCTCTTTTATTAGCATAATTCTTTGTTATTTCTTTTTGTTTGTTGTTTTTTATACTATGGACCATGATTCAGTGTCCTTAATAAAGCTTGATCACTCATTTCTCATGGCTTTCTGTGGAAATCCATGTTTACAGGTGTTAAGCGAAATTCCTTTTTATTTTTTCTTTATTTCTCTTTTATTTATACAGGTTTGTCCCTCGAGACTCAATCTTTCATTTACAAGAGAGGCCTGTATCATCCATCCATCCATCCATTTTCTTCCACTTGTCCGTTGCCGGGTCGTGGGGGCAGCCGCCGGAGCTGCCCAAATCACATTGCACCAGCCCCCCATGGCTCCTTCTGTAGGTGGTGGTCCACGGAAGGACGGCCTCACGGTTCAAACCGGGCCTGTTGGTCTCTCCTACGGGGCTACCAGTGTTGGCAGACACTGGAGGCAATGTGGGTGAAGTGCCTTGCCCAAGGACACAACGACAATGTGCACGGTCAGGAGGCGGGATTCGAACCCACGACCTTCCGATCATGAG
Source organism: Neogobius melanostomus (assembly GCA_007210695.1). Classification (NCBI taxonomy): domain Eukaryota; kingdom Metazoa; phylum Chordata; class Actinopteri; order Gobiiformes; family Gobiidae; genus Neogobius; species Neogobius melanostomus. Next base: position 2,780,244 of record VHKM01000153.1, read on the forward strand.
ACGACCCGCTCTACCATCTGCGCCACTGTCGCCCCTGTATCAGACACAGGAATTACAAACAATACAAATACAAAAGTAATTTCATTTCATATTTCATAGATTTGCGTGTTCTCCCAATGTCTCTGATTGCTCCTCTATGTAAAAAGGTGTGCATTAGGTAAATTCTACTGTAAGATAAGTTCAGTTTAGTTCATTTATTTATTTATTTGAACAGGGACAGTGTACAATATACATTAACCTCAAAAAGGAGAGATGCATTGTACCAGTTTGTAGCATGTGTGCTAATTTCCAACAGATAAAGTCTTAAAAAATGCTCATGTTAATAATACATGTCCCCCAAAACATGATCACACACTTCATTCATACCTAAACATTAATTTGCAAATACACTCTTGCATACACACCAATTACAGTACATTATGTATAACTCGGCCAAAAAGCGAGACCAAGGAAATAACCTCAATATAAAGTGCTTAGTGATTTTTTTTTTTGAAAAGTGTACTTCAGTCAAACCTTTTAGGAATCACAAGAGAGAACAGCATTATTCTTTTAGATGCACTTCAAAGATGTTCTCATAATCTGTGATGCGATTTGCTCAACAGGGTGTGTATAGAATAACAAGTGAAAGTCTAACCGCATCAAAGTGGAAAGAATGGCTGCTCTCCAATTGGTGTATGGTAAACTTGTTGTGACACTCCCTTAAGGTTTGAGCTCGCCTTATTTTTTAGTTTATAGTTTTGACGGACAGGTAGCTTGAACTTTTGGTTTGCCCCTGTTTATTCACCTATTGCGGTCGCGGTTTACAAAATACACTGCTCGAGCAACAACAACAAAAGAGTCACCACCTGGATGTAACTAACTTTTATGATCTGTTGCTGTAGTTGGCGAGGTCTAGCTTCAGCAACACTTTGTGCCCAAAGAATGAGAACAGCTGACGACCCGAACATTCTGAATGGCCAGGTTATTCCATCAGAGGGTTTCTTCTTCCCTGATGGTTCAAGATGACAATGCCAGGATTGATCGGGCTCACATTGTGAAAGAGCGGTTCAGGGAGACATCGTTTTCACACATGGATCGACCGCCACAGAGGCCAGATCTTAACCCCATTGAGTGTCTTTGGGATGTGCTGGAGATCTCACTCTTCCATCATCAATACAAGATCTTGGTGAAATATGAATATAACTCTGGACTTTTGACATTGCAAAAGTTTACTGATGTAATGCCACAGCGAATGCAGGCTCTAATCAAAGCTAAAGGCATGTGACCTTTTTGTTTGTGTCAGGAAGTGTAGTTTAGTCCTATAGTTTAGTCCAGGTATACTGCCCTTTCATTTGTGGTCAATTTAAAGTGTCAGAAGCTATTTCTCTTCTTTTGGACTTGGGTAATTTCTGATTATTGTAGTTTTATAAAGTATTACCAAAACAGTTCTCGCAAAGCCAGTGTATCGTCTGGGGTAATATGAAAAATCTGTCACTTACTGTACATGATAAAGCTTCTCATTTCGTCCAACAAAGCACTTTTAGAGACGAGATTAAAAAGGCATTTCTGAAATTACGGTCATGTCATTGCTTTTGAAGGGGAAAAGTGAGCGGAAATTTCCATCAAGAGGTCGGTATTATACAGCGTAATGAATATTTTTCCATGTCGTAAAAAGGCTCTCAATTTTAACCACTTCACTTAGACGGCACATTCAGCAAATCTGTCTATTTATGTCAATAGGAAAAACAAGAGGCCACGGAGAGAGTGGTAGCAGGTTATAGAGGAACATATGGCTCGATCACCTCGCTGCCAATCACAGCGTGGAGGATGAAAGAAAAAAAATGCGTGCGTGAAGGAACACAGACACGAGGCGGCTTGATTTATTTTCCCGATTTCCTTCATCTACATTCCGGGAATTTATGAATGGAAAATGTCGGGGGTAGGTTTTCCAAAGCCACTTTGACCCGCGCCGTCTCATGAGCTTACCATGCAGTTCTGGTGAGTGCAGTTTGCAGAGCCACACTGCACCAAGCACGGGGATGTGACTGACTGAGGCCTTTTTAAAAGACAGTCTACTACCTTACACTTGGTTAGTCTGACGTCGCTAAACAATACTCAAATTGTACCTTTTCTTTCTTTTTGTTGTTGTTTTTTGCTTGTTTTGTATTTATGTCCATATGTTCTTTCATGACAGAGCTCACAGGCTTAAAGGGGGGTATTATGTAAAATCGACTTTTTCAAGCTTTATATCATGTTATATGTCATTCCCTCATTAAACACATGCCTGGAGTGTTGCCTTGGCTCATTCACATATTTTGAGTAATCAGTAAAAACTTAGACGGCAGCCATTTTAGGTGTAGCTATGCCTCAGTCCTCCTAGGAACGCCCCCACCTCCTGGAGACGCCTCTGGACCTTTCGTCACCAGCCAAGCCACCAACCACTGCTCCTCAGCTCAGCAGAGCCCCCTCCCCGCACAGTAGTGTTGTTTAGATGCCACAGCAGTGTGCTGAAGGGGGCGTGTCGGAAAGCTTCTTAAAGAGACAGAGGCCTATTTCAAGACGTTCAGTACAGCCATTTTGAGAGAGCAATTTTATTCAAGGCAGTTATTTTAATTTACTGCATATACAGACCAACAGAAGGTTACGTCATCATTGTAGTATGCTATAGACTGGTGCTATGTGATTGAAAAAAGCACAATACCCCCTTTTTAACACTAACATTTGCAATTTGGATATTAAGATTGAAGGCCCTATATATATATATATTTTTTTTTTTTATTGCAAACAATGAAAGAAGAAGCCACTAAATTGAAATGTTATTCGTGGTCCAAACACACTCCTAACTTTCCTATCATACTGTCTTTGTAGCATCCAAATTCGTCACTTTATTGGCAAATTTCACAACTTGCAGGGTCACTTTTCAGGGTCACGTTCACAACACTGATAGAAAAACAGCTTGAAAGTTCATGAAATGAATACATATGTTTTACAATTATATGCAATGTGTTTTTTTCCCACCAATGTTTAGCTTACAATATACTAAAGGAGGACAAAAAAATCAGGTATAGTGACATTTTAAATATGTAGGCTCATTATGCAAAATCGACTGTTTAGATCTTTGTATTTTCCATTTTGCAATGTTGTTCTCTGATCAAAAACATACCTGCAGTGGCGCATCATAGAGTAATCTTTGGATCTTCTCCGGTGGCTGCACTTAGCACTGAAGTCGTATTATCCAGGAAAATGCTGTCCTTACCCGTCGATCTCATGCTGAGCTTAATATTCATCACGGAGCAAAGTCACTCGCCGTAGCTTCACTACAGCCACAGTCTTTTTTTTTTCCTCTATCGTTTTTCTCTTTATTTAAACAGCTGCTCAGCAAAGGGGACCAAGAGGAGGCGGGTGGGAGGGGCTTATGTGAAAATCAGGAAGTGCAACTACAGGATAATTTGTTTTAGCAGTTTTAGATCAATCATCAACCAACAAAGTGTAAGATGGTGATAAAGACGTGTTTGTGATTATTATTATATATTGTGCCTGCAAAAAGCATAATGCCCCTCTTTAACAGAGAGAAAAGATTAACACATTACCTCAAACTAACAGAAGAACCACAGAGCAGAGATCGACTCGGACTCGTACCATAAAGACTCGAGACTTGACTTGGACTCGTGGTCTGAGACTCGTGAACATTACGAGTCCCTTGCGCACTTATTACACACGCTGTTTTGACGGTTGATTCTGTTTTTTTTTGTCGGCCGCTCCCTCTGTCTCTCCTCCCCAGTGTGCGCTCAGTCTCTCTCACTCGTCATCGGCTCCTCTGCCGTATGCCCCCGTCACTGCCGTATGCCCCCCTCCCTGCCGTATGTGCCCCCTCCCTGCCGTACCCCCCTCCCTGCCGTTGCCCCCGTCACTGCCGTATGCCCCCCTCCCTGCCGTATGCCCCCCTCCCTGCCGTATGTGCCCCCTCCCTGCCGTACCCCCCCTCCCTGCGTGCGCACGCTGCCCTGTCGTGAGTTTGTTGACATTGTGAGCGCGCCATTCGGACTGTACTTTTAGCGATTACGGCGAAATACAACAGTTTATTAATTAATAATTATTAATGAAAAGCCCACCGTGGTAAGCCTTCAGCGAGAAGGGAGAGTGAAGGAAAAAGGCGGAGTTAACCTCTTAACCTCCACCCGAACCGAACACATTTGCTCCAGTTTGGCCTTACCAAAATCTGATAGCGTCTTGAAAAAAACGTGTCAAAATAGCAACAAAAGAGAAAACAAAGACCAAAAGCTGGCAGTGTATATAGCAGGGTCCTGTCGTGTAGCTACAGGCTAAAGATAGGAGCCTTATGTCAACAGTCTGTAAACCTGCGTTTTCAAGGTAAGACTGGAAGTATTATTATCCACAGTGGGGTTTTACTTTATGGTACAGGGCTCTTCTGTAACATTCTGAAGCTAATACTGCAGACATGTTTGTGACAGAGTACAGCTGTGATAACTATACTGATGTTACTTTTACAAAACTGAACTAAGAAATGTAGTGGTGTGGGAGGAATATTTTGAATGAATGACCTAGGGCCTGCCTTCGGCCACAGCTTTAGACAGTAGTAAATAGTTCATATTATTTCTGTGTTTTTCTAACTTACTATTGCATTGGGATTGTGAATGGCCTTATGCTTCATGGAAATATTGTGATTTTGATTATTTGTGTGTGGAAGCCCTGGGCTTGAATAGTTATTTATAATTTACAGGTGTTTATTGATTTTAATAGTTTTATTGTACTGTGATTTTAATTAGTGTAAACATTGAAACCATGGGACTTGGACTTGACTTGGACTTGCGGGGTCAGAGACTTGGACTTGACTTGGACTTGCAGGTCAGGGACTTATGTGCATCTCTGCCACAGAGCATGCTTGTAGAGGTTTTAGACATAATAAAAAACAGTGGAGTTTAGTTTCATATTACCTAAATAATTGCAGTCTCTGTGCTCACCTTAAATGTATTCACTGCTACTTCATTTTATTCCTTACATTTTATTTACCTACTTGTATTATTGTCGAAATATGTAACACTTGTCTGACTGCTGTATGTGTTTTAAACATTTTCCGCTGAACCAATTTCCTGAAACAAAAGCGGTGTGGCCGTCCTCTCTTGACGAGTGACAGCAACAATTGTCTCACGGCACTTAGAACTTTGGCCCATCAGCCTTGTTCCTGCCGACACGATTACATTAAAACAATACTAATGCTTTCCCCTGCGCTTTAGTTGTTATGCACGGCCGCCTTTTGTCTACTCCCCCGTCATCATGACAGACACTCATTAAAGATTTAGCACTCCTACAGTTTTATACAGCCCTTTCCTCCCTCATCCGCGCACTGGAAAGAAAGTTCAGCGGCATTTAAGATTTCTAAACAATAGATATTAGCGGGCATCTCTCCTCCTTGTGCATTATTTAAAGTGTTTGTTCTCCAAGGGGCAATATACGTCGGCCGTATAGCCTGAATGGTCAGTGGTATTAAGGCAAATAGCGCAATGTTATTTCCTGGTCTGGGTAATGCTTTTAGCCACTGCGGAGACACTTAAGATTATAATGTCTCTACTTATCAATGACAGTGTGTTTAAATATTTTTTTCCAATTGTAACATTTGTAACAGTTGGCTTAAAACGTCTCCCCGAAGTACCGTGAAACAGGACTTGTATGCTTTCCCATTGGCTCGGCGGTTAGTAGCTGATACGAATAAAGTATCCGTTGGTAATAATAGAAGATGTTTGGTGTTGGAGCGCAGTTTTCTCAAAGCGGGACTCAGCTTTATATATTATTTAATGGATAAAGTTGTTCAACCTGGTATTTTTTCCATTCGATCAGAAAAAACGCCTTGTGATAGACTCAAAGGATAGGAGACTAGGAAGGATTCAATTAAAGGGGGGTATTATGTAAAATCGACTTTTTCAAGCTTTATATCATGTTATTATGTCATTCCCTCATTAAACACATGCCTGGAGTGTTGCCTTGGCTCATTCACATATTTCTGAGTAATCAGTAAAAACTTAGACGGCAGCCATTTTAGGTGTAGCTATGCCTCAGTCCTCCTAGGAACGCCCCCACCTCCTGGAAACGCCTCTGGACCTTTCGTCACCAGCCAAGCCACCAACCACTGCTCCTCAGCTCAGCAGAGCCCCCTCCCCGCACAGTAGTGTTGTTTAAATGCCACAGAAGTGTGCTGAAGGGGCGTGTCGGAAAGCTTCTTAAAGAGACAGAGGCCTATTTCAAGACGTTCAGTACAGCCATTTTGAGAGAGCAATTTTATTCAAGGCAGTTATTTTAATTTACTGCATATACAGACCAACAGAAGGTTACGTCATCATTGTAGTATGCTATAGACTGGTGCTATGTGATTGAAAAAAGCATAATACCCCCTCTTTAAAAAACTTTTGCCCCAATAGGTGGTTTAATCACATTATTCTGCAGTGTCTTTCTTTAAAAGGACGTTTGACCCGAGTTTTCCTGGAGGTTTTCGTACATTCGACATGGTTTGACACTCACGTTCACTCGCGTTTGCATCTCGGGCGTCTCCTCGACCTCGATCTTTATCCTTCACAGATCCTGTCAGCGCCTGATTGTGGGGACTGTCCCGCTGTGGACGATTCACCGGTTTGACACTGCTCTGAACCGCTGGAGCGCAGCCCCTTCTGTCACTGAATGCATTCTGACATGTTACAGTTTTGTCCTAAGCCCTAAGTTGTTAAAAGTCACCGCGTTGGCTTTGAGTGGAGGGAGTAAAGGGTTATTACAGTGGTTGTTTCTGTCGGGCAATACAATACAATACAATCAGTCTGCATTATTAGTTTCATACTTGGTGATGACTGTTCATGCTGATCGAATTGTAAAGTTTCTGGAAAAGCCTGAAGACCAATGCATTCTTATTATTATTATTATAGAGGTTATGCGTGTGATGTCGTAACATAGCAACCGTGTGGCAGTTCACTTTCCATCACGGCAAAAGCAGAGTGGAAAGTCAATTATAAACATTCCCAAACCGGGCTCACGGATGATGCACATTGTCACTGTACTGTTCAGATGCTTATTCATGTTAACAAAGGGCAGTAAACTGTATAAATGTCTTATAAAGGATGAAGGAAGTATTTAACAATATGTTGATAGTGTGTAGTGATCAATTTTATTACAAAATGAGTTGAGAGAGTTTACTACACAATGAATTAAAGATTTTATTACATTATGAACAGTTATTACATAATTCGTTGTTATTACAAAATGCGGCTTCATTTCACAAAAATATACCGTTTAAAATAAAAAAATACATAAAAATTAAATGTCAGAAATGGCAAAAATATTGTCTCAAAATCATCTTGCGACTCCCACTTCAGTGTCCCGCGATCCCTACTTTGGGAACCACTAGTCTATTATGAGACACATGCATGTAAGCATGCCATGCCAAGTTGTAACCGTCGGCTACTTTGAATCCATTGTCCCACATTTACCCTGACTCTCATTAAATAATAATAATGCCTTACACTTGTATTGCACTTTACAAGCCTGTATTACCAAGTTTCTCAAAGCGCTACACTGTCGTCATTATTCATTCACTCCATACTTGGTGGTATAAACCAGTGTTAACACACTGCAGGCAAGGCAGTGGAAGTGTCTTGCCCAAGGACAAGGATTGAACTGCCAACCTGTGGATGGACGGCCTCTCACTGAGCAATCGCCCCAACATCCTCGCTTGATAACAGTAAAATATACAGATAGCGGTTCTTAGAAACTGTCTATGCAAGATAAATTATTACAATGAGCTTGTAATAATCATATAAATAATAATAATATTAATATCTAGACTGCCCGTTTGTGTAAACTGTGTGGCGGTTAATAACAATAACTTGAAGCAACTTTTTTTATTTTGTAATCGCTAGATGTAAAAATAAAAGAGAAATTACTGTTGTTCAAATTGTTTGTATCATCAATAGTTAAAAAAAGAAATAAAAACGTAAATGTGCTTTTTGCTACTGAATGTCGGTACTGCTGTTGTGACATTGCACATTTCAAAGAAACATTTCACACTTTCACTCAGACATACGGCACTAAATTCTCTTCTTAATTGGACACTTGTGGTTCTTTAGCCCCAACAAACTGCCTTTTCCCTTAATTATGTTGGACTTCTGCGGCCGACAGTAGCGGGGCATTTGTCACGTTTTAATGGGCGCATTGTTAGTTTGATAAACAGTCGACAGGGCAGAGTGAGGGCAGCGCGCACTCTCATGGGAGCGCAGTTTGTCAGCAGCACTTTACAACGGAGAAATCAGCAGAGGTTAGCGGGACGGAGGAGCCTCGGCTGCCTCTTCAGCAATAAGCCTGCGAATACAGAGAGAAGGACACTTTTATTCGACACACACATACACATGCACCACTGGAAGTTTGCTCACAGATTGCTGACAAGGAAAGTGGAGAAGTTTCAGCTAAAAGGGCACTTAAGGTTACCTGTACGGTTCTACCATGACTGGTTCACTGTCAGTGCCAGGCTCTTGATAAAGGTATAGCTAAAAAGAAAACGTACAACTCATAAGCAAATTTAAATACTTGCATGGTTTTTACCAAGACTATCAGAATTACGGACAAACAACTTGGCACATCTTTTTGTTTCTTTCATCCTTACACGATCAGGTCAGTTGTACTCAAGTTATAATGAATAAATGACTTTTTAAAGGTTGAGAGGCTCCATCCTGAGCGGCTGATTCAGGGCTGGACTGGCCATTGGGTGGCCAACGTACTTTGGGCCGGTCTGACCAGATGAGAGATCAGGCCTATATAGCAACATACCGGCCCACAATATATACTGCACATTCATTGACGTGCCCATCATTATTTTGGTGCAATTACCAAATTTATCCACTTTATGTATCTGGCAGCTTTTATGCTGTTCCGTTGGCATGCTTTCTTGAGTTATGAAGCCTAGGCGTTAATTCAACCTGGTAAACTAATTTCAGCATCACCTACCTCCAGCCTATTGGTCACTTCCGAGATGGCCACACCTCCACCTCAGCCATCAGTGGGTCTCCTATAGTATAGGAGACCCGTGATGGACCTATACCACCACCAGTGTCCAGGCTCCGGGGGAAGACATCCCTAACGCCAAGCTGTTCATCCATACCGACTTTCATACATACATCGATGTCTACCGCCGGGGTCTAATCGCCAAAACTAAAATACATGTCAATAAATCTTCCTAATCCCTGCTTTTGTCTGTTCAGGTTGAAATGGTTCCCAGATAATCTCGTAGCCTAAATGAGCAATGGGCCTCTCGGATTTGTTAGGTGACTTGCCCTCCTGCCCCTCGCCATCAGTGCACACAGTTTAGAAATAGCTTCTGGTTTTCATTGAAAGGATTTAGAAATGTTTTGGCTTTTTTGGGACTTTTATTTTCACTCTACACCTCCCTAACTCTGTGGTGAATTTTACCCATTACCTAAATCTACAGTGTAATCATTTGGTTGGTTTTGTGAAGTTTAGTTGTGTCGCAGTCCCGAGAGGAACCTCCATAACGGAACACGCATTTTAAGATTGTTTAGAAATTTTACAAATGTTGCAGCGAATTGTAAACGATCAAAGTGGTGAGTGCGCTGAGGCGTTGGCTTGAATTCGGCAGAAACAACCTGCAGCTACTGTTTTAGTTCAAGGGCTTATTGTATTGCTAATGACCTCAACTATTGCATTGAATACTTTAGCACCTCAGTACCCACTCAAATCTTTGGGCACCCAGGCGAATTTGTCCTAATTCCAAAATGATTAAATAAGTATAGCATAACATTATACGTTAATAGACAAGCAAACCAATGCTCTGATAGTTTAGCTGCATAGGTAGAGCGCCGGGCTCATAACCAAGAGTTCGTGAGATCGATCCTGACCCCGTCTTTTTTGTGTGTTTTTGACTGAGCACCCACTGGGAAGAACATAAATCGGCGCCTATGGTATGACAGATTTTTTAGAGGGCTGTTCTTGACCCAAAAGTCCCCAGTTTTTGAGAGGAGCGCAGTGTCAAGAGGTGCTCTTGCTTTGCACAGCAGTTGTTGGTAAAGGTTTGCAGCTTCTGATAATAATGATGATTTTGCAAATTCAGGTCTTGTGTCTGGGGCATTCGCTGTATGTGGCACCTGTTATTGTTATTTGAACTTTCTTCATAAAAGGAATATGTTATTAGCAAAGATTGTTGTTGGCTGTCTGCATGTTTAGCGCTTTGCAATGAATGCTTATATAATTCCCCCGTTCAAGGGAGACACAGGAGATGAGGACGAGAATGTCATTGTCACCAGGATAAAAGACAGAAATAATCACACTGTACTGAACTGAATATTGTTTTTCAAATGTAGCTCCACAAAACCTTCATGTGTCTCTGCTTTTGTGTGTGAGCTCTCCACTGCCCACGCTCCGCACTTTAGGGCAATAACACTAAAGGCCACTGATTTGAGGCTCTGCTCTTTTCTTTGATCAGAACTAATTCAGCAACGAACAACTGATGAGAACAATTTGCGTTTTGAGTTGGGGTTTTTTGTCTATTTTTTCCCCCCCATCAAACAATGTTCATACAACATTGTCAAAATGTTGCACTGGGTCCAGAACAAACTGACTGAGGGTGCGTTTGACTTTTAAAGGGATGCAGCTAGAGATTCTCGTATTAAAATACATTGTGATGCCACCAAACTGAGGCAAACATGTTGAAATGAGGTTGCAATTCACCCTTCTGCACTCGTGTAACCGGGCCTCAGTCGTCCAGAGTTTTCCATCGAAGTGAAGGATCTCTTATCAGACGCTACTTCCACCACCTACTCCGGTCTCATTAGTATGAACAAAGCCTGGCTCTCCCTGTGGTCTAAGGAATCTACTGCAAATTGTGTCGTCTTCTGAAATTTCGGCTTTGTTTCCCCTGCTATATAGACACTGCTATATATGCCCAGTCCTTGCTTAACAGTGTAAAGATAGTATTAAAATGGAGTGCAGATTCTTTGGTTCTTTGGAAAGTGATTAGAAAATAATACTCAAAAAGTATTGATAACTTATTTATAAATGTATTGATGTAAAGGTCAAGGTTAATGTGACAGCAGTAATATATTTCACTGGAGGACAAAAGCTGATATTGCAACATTTTGGTCTGTACATTTGTAGTTACATAGCTTTCCAAACCACTCCAGCATAATATAATTTTGTACTAGCATACAACTTGCAACTTCATTTCCCAAGCAAATATGCACACTGCTGTATATACACAGCAGTCAGTGTCAGTTTATCAACCACCTGCACTATGACTGTAAACTTTGCACTGCCAATGCTGACATTTTGATATTCTACATTTTATAGTGAAGTGATGATACTTAGAGGTGTGGGAACTTATAAGTTATTCTACCTCCCACTCCTTGTTGAGTTTATGTACAGTATTATGTATGGAAGCATGTGGAAATGTCATGAATGCATGTTAGAATTTAGTGAAAGCTGCACATGTTAATGTAAACAATAGACATGTATACAGGTGCTCGTCATATAATTAGAATATCATGAAAAAGTTAATTTATTTCTGTAATTCAACTTAAAATGTGAAACTAATATATGATATAGACTCATGACAGGCAAAGTGACATATGTCAAGCCTTTATTTGTTATAATGTTGATGATTATGGCTTACAGACCATTTCAAACTATTCAAATTTATGAGATTTTTAAATTGGGGTTTTCACAAGCTGAGCCATAATAATCGAACTGATAACAAATAAAGGTTATGCATATTTCACTTTGCATGTAATGAGTCTATCATGTATTAGTTTCACAGTTCAAAAACAGAAGTGAATGCACTTTTTCATGATATTCTAATTATGTGACGAGCGCCTGTATATCATTTTCATACTAGCCTTTAAACAGGATTAACTGAAAATACACATTTGTTAAAGGTGCACTAAAAAAATAATTGAATATGTATTTGACCTTTCAGCGACTCAGCGGATGCTTGGGTGGTTTGCATAGCGCTCCAATTTATTTATTTTTTTAGGTTTTCACTAATGATTGAACGGTATCCATGGTTACTGTACGTGTACATTCCATTCCGAAAACCTACCAGAAACCCTGAAAAACCTGCAATAAAACTGACCCTGAAGCATCAGAGGAGACACCGGGATGGAAAACGAAGGCACTGAGCTAACTACCCATACTGTACAGCCGCTGGGTCACTGAGAGGTGAAAAAAAGTTGCATCTTTAATTATACATTAATTACTAATGTTTTGGCTATAATAAGGGTAAAAAAGTGCAGTGTGCTTGTCCTGTGTCATGTGTCAACAATCACTTTGCCATGTATTAATACAAAACAAATGTTAGTACAAAATAAGTTTAGAAAATGTGACACGCATAATTTCACTTTTAATGTTGATGAGTGTTAAGAGTTTTTTCTTTTAATGCATAGCTTTTTGCTGCATCATTATTTTCTTGCCGTTCCGTCGGTCTTACGCGTCTGTGTTTTTCAGCGCGAGCCATATTTCTAACCTTTATCTATAAACAGTCTCTGCTCCGAGCTCCTCTTTTAGACTCTTGAGCTGTATAAATCTCTTTCAGACCCACTTAAGGCGACAGTAGCAAAGTTTGCGTCGGGCGGCTCCTGACCTTTTCCGAGTTCATTTGTTGCGAGCGATTAAAACACTCGGCGACACGAAGCGCCGTCTCTCTCGGCAAATGCTGCATCTCCAAATGTTCCATTAATCTTTGACTTAAATCTCTCTAAAGTTAGAATATCCAGCGCTGCTTCTTCACTCCCACAGACGTCTGCACATTGGGTTGAAGGGGGGACTTAAAATAACAGCATTTTTGAGGATTTACTTTTTGGAGATTTCGGGGGGATTTGGGGTGAACTTAGTGTAAAAGGTAAAGATTGGGCAACGCATCCCAAATTATACAGTAGTACTACTAGCTGTGACCTCCTCTAGTCTCCACATTTGATGTTCTGAGATTATAAATTATTACAAAAAACTGTCCACCTAAGTCCCTATAACCTGTCACACTATAGCTATAGACCCGCACTAAGTAGACCAATGGTTCCCAACCTTTTTACTTGAAGCCCCCCCTGCAAAACTATGGCCACTACAAATGTGTAAAACAATGATTGCTAAAAAATAATTTAAAAAATACAAACAAACTGCAATGTTTTATGCACCCATACTGCTTTCTCAGTCATATTTGAAGATTTTGACTAATGACCTGACCCTTTGACTAGACAAAGCTCTGAGCCTCTGCAGTCCTGGGCGCCCCGCAGGTTTGCAACCACTGTAATGACTATATATTCAAGTGCAAAGTTGCCTACTCGCTGTGTGCAGAAAGGAGTGAGCCCGTTGTCCAGAGCACCAGCAGAACTACATCTACAATAGGTGAAACTCTGAAATTCAAGAGAGTTCGGTTCACGGTGCAGGACCTGCGGTTTGGTGCATCACGGTGCAAGTACAATATCTAAAAATATATCTAAAATATATAAAAAAATAATAGTTGGTTTTGAAATATATATATAAAAATAGCTTAAATGTTCATCATTAGACAGTATTTATAATCTTATAATAAAATTGGCAATGCTTTCAAAGCTGCTTTATAATAAAATGTACCTCTGGGCTCACAATACAAAGCAATACAGAAAACAAATTGTAGCGCACTTAAGCAGCGCAGTGCAGGCCATGCGCTCATTAAGTGGTAGTTTAATTTTCGCTTTCCTCACATGGAGGCTAAAGCACTTGGAGCAGCCCAAACATTTGCTCGTGTTTGGGCTGTTTTTGGACAACTGTCTGCTTGTACTTTTTTTGGAGACAAAGTTTTTTGAGACGGATTATGCGCATGTGTCGCGCCTCTGACATTACGCGGTGCACTGGATCTATAATTAACCACAGCCATGGTCATCTGCAGGAGACACCTAAACAAAGACGCGCAGATTGAATGTGTTTTTGGAGGATGTAACTGTACAGGTGTGGAGCGTCTACAGCCTTCAGTTTAATGGTAACACACATCGTCCCGTTTGGATGCGCACACAATCGCACGGCAGTCAGATCTCATTCACTTGTGTTGTTGTTGTGACGATGGGTTTTCCTCCGATGGCAGTACCGCAATGCATTGTGGTCCATATCGACCCAAAGTTATGGGAAATAAAAATGTGGCCCTATGGAACTTAAGCCCCGCCCACCCCGTGATTGTTTATATTATAGGTTATTATGTGTAGCATTTTTGCACTTATTGCTCAGGGTCACATCCAGTCCTGCGGTGTTTATGCACACTACATGCTACATAAGTGTGTGAGTGAAAGTTTGTGAGCGCACAGCAAATGAAAATTGGCTCATGTCGTGTTTACAACATGATGAGTGACATGTGCTTTCCCGATAAAAAGGGTCAATAATCAAATTACAACAGATGCCCCGGCCCAAACACATTACCCTGAAAGGACTTAATTGGGTAATTTGGTTTTGCTACATGCACAGATAGCTGTATTTAAGTTCCAAACACAATGTATAAAACTGTCCCTCTTTAGAGTATTTCATAATAGAGCTTTCCTCTCCGTGACACGGGCAGCCGATGATGATCATGATGAGGATGCGTCGCTTAATTGGGTGAAGATGTGGAAAAGTGAATTATGTGCGGATCTCATGCTTCGCCTCTAATGGATGGAAAGAGCCTCCATCTCCGACCTCAGCCTCCCCACACCCTTCACCGAAAAACCCCCTCACAATTTCCAATGTATGCGTTTGTAGCGAATAGGTTTAACGTAGCAGATTTATATCAAGTTTCCATCAGGCCTCCGTCTTCTCCGTCTCTCATCGCAGCCTCGGCTTCGGCGCGGTGATAATTTACACCGAGATTATTATCATTACAGTAACAAAAACAGCCATTACTCCCGTTTTTTGCGTTTTATCTTCTCTAAAATGGAGCTACTCTTTCGTAAGGGATCTGTGTCTGAGAAGTGGTTATAAAGCTTTTTACAACATGGTGCCCATCAGAAAATATGGAAACATCGCAGTTGCTTGGCTCCCTGTTTGTGTCGGGACAATCTTGTGCTTGTTTTGGAATATTTTTCAGACTTACCGCTACTTTGAATAGGTTTTTTTTTAATGGGTTGATGATCTCTAGTCTGTCCTGTTATTTATGGGATTTTCAGCTCTTTTTGGTGAACCGGATCATTTGTATCGGCTCACCCAAAAGAGCCTGCTCTTTTGGCTCCCAAATGCCTTGTCTTTTTTTTTTTACATATACACTTTAAAGAGGGGGTATTATGCTTTTTTCAATCACATAGCACCAGTCTATAGCATACTACAATGATGACGTAACCTTCTGTTGGTCTGTATATGCAGTAAATTAAAATAACTGCCTTGAATAAAATTGCTCTCTCAAAATGGCTGTACTGACCGTCTTGAAATAGGCCTCTGTCTCTTTAAGAAGCTTTCCGACACGCCCCTTCAGCACACTGCTGTGGCATCTAAACAACACTACTGTGCGGGGAGGGGGCTCTGCTGAGCTGAGGAGCAGTGGTTGGTGGCTTGGCTGGTGACAAAAGGTCCAGAGGCGTCTCCAGGAGGTGGGGGCGTTCCTAGGAGGACTGAGGCATAGCTACACCTAAAATGGCTGCCGTCTAAGTTTTTACTGATTACTCAAAAATATGTGAATGAGCCAAGGCAACACTCCAGGCATGTGTTTAATGAGGGAATGACATAATAACATGATATAAAGCTTGAAAAAGTCAATTTTACATAATACCCCCCTTTAATATTGATCAATCTTGACTTTGATCTAACAATGTGCTTCCACAAGAACCCGGACAAAGTTGGGACAAAAGCAAGTCCAAGATATGGCCTAACAAGAAGTTGACAGTGTAACTAAACCTCCATATCGAGCACCAGTGTGCGCCACAGTGTGAGAAACTCTCAAAGGCCTTTTATAATCATTACTAAAAAAAACACAATAAATCGTTTGGCCGTCAAATTCTGGAAGGTGCTCTTGTTGATTTCTGTTTTTGATTGCCGAACGCCCACACTGGCCTTGTCGCGGGGAAGGGAACAGCGAGCGTGATTATCTGGCTCTTGAATTACCACAAAAAGCGTGCAGATCCGTTGGTCGCACGCATCGGTCTGCAGCGTAGCCTCTCTGTGAAAACAGCTGAACAAATCCCTTTAGCAGAGACACCGCGGGCAGCCAAAGAATGTGCTGTTCGCCGCAGACTCGGGGCCCGGCAGGAAGAGCCGCGCCGCGCCATGGGCTGACGGAAAATGGCTTTCTCATGAGCCCCGGCGTGCAATCAGGTGCACCATAGTGTATGAGCAAAGAGGGATGTCAGGACGACCTAAGCCAGTGTCTCCCAGAAGATAGATGGCTTTACATTTCATCTCAGAGACGCTGTATGGATTTAAGCACAAACTGAATTTTAGTCAGAGGCGATTGACGACTGCCTGACTGAAATGAGCCGCATGCTTTCAAATTCAAACTGCAATTTTGGTTCGTTCTTCTGAGCGGCCCTGCTGTATCTTGAAATCAGCTGGAAATCCATTAAGCTGGCAAATGACTGATAATGTTTCACCCTCCACCATGGGGCTTTTTCAGGGAATTCTTGGTTTTGACTGGTAAGGGGGATTTGCTTGGTTGATACAATGAGCTCTGGTTAGTTTATATTAGGGATGCACCGATACGATACTGTATCGGATATCGGAGCCGATACTGGAAAAAATACGATATCGGGTATCGCTACAAATATCCGACACTGAACCGATACTAGTTTTGGCTCTCAATGCCTTAACTTAAATCTAAGTGAATAGGGTCATGCTGTACCTGGAGAATTCAACCGCTGAGTTAGTTTTAACCTTCGCAAATGTATTTTTGATCGAAATAAAATAGAATAACCACAGCTGAGGCCAAGTGTTGTATTATAGTTTAAGAAATTACTGATCTAACATATTTGTAATGATCAGATGACTTAATGTGAGTTGGTTATATTAATGTAACCTAAAGCCTGTCATATACCCAAGGATATTTAGTGTAGAAAAGTCATCCTTGTTAAATGTTTATCCAAGAGTTTATCAATAGATATAACTGATAATATGATACTTTATTGATCTTACAATGGTGAAGAGTCAATTATTATAATCACTCAGAGAAAGCCACTTTAAAGAAGGTCTCTTGGTATATATCAGATATCGGCAAATACTCAAACCCCAGTATCGGTATCGGTGGCAAAGAAGCTGTATCGGTGCATCTCTAGTTTATATTGAACGTTTCTTATTGAAATCCAGTGTCCTCTTTTCAACGAGCCTCTCATGGCGTCTCGTCGTCCTTGCCCCTTCATTTTCGTCAGACTCCATTTGCTCTTATGGCTTTCCTGGATTCATCAGCTACCGCCGCAGTGCCGTGAACCCGCTGACTGGATCTCTTCCCACCGTCATAGAGCTTAATCAAGTAAATCTCCAGATATTACGGCGCAGCGCTGATTGTGCTCCAGAGAACCAATGTGTACGTTTTCTTTCTCCTGTCTCATTGTGCCGCAATGAAAGGGGCCCAGACGGCGTAATGAAATCATGAGAAAATGCTGCATATAGGAACAAAACGTCCAAACTCACAGCGCTAGTGTTTCATCATCTCGATCGCAGCAAAAAAAAAGGGTCGATTTGTATTTTCAGGCCACTCAGAGAAACACGGGTCTCCTGATTCATGTAAAAATGACTATGATTCTTCACAATATTGTGTGTGAAGCTTGAAGTTTACTCCTTGGTGTCATCTTCTGTAGATTTCATAGAGTCGGAGTTTGAGATGAGACCCTTTAAGTACTTTTCATGAATGAACTCAAAACTTATATGAATCCTTGCGTTTTTCCTCATCAAAATGGGTGATGTCTTCCCTGCTGCGGTTCGCTGTTAGTTTTCAATGGTCTTCTCATCTTACACCGTGGATATGAGTGATTGTAATTGAACTGTCAGGTACAGTCAGTATGCTTGGATAGACAGCTGTAAATTGCTTTTTTTTTGTCTTTGTCATTTGTTGTGAAAGCGCAGAGGGTCGCAAGTCATCTGGAGAGTATTCTGCATTCAAACCTGTTATTGGCACAGATAAGTCGCTAAACCCAAAGGAAAGCAGCTATTATTCAGGTAACATTTGCAAACGAAGCGCAAAGCAAATAAATAAATATTGAAAAAGACATGGCTATTTTTGTCCCACACACGTGCCAAAGTTAGAAACAGTCTGAGCAAAAGGGAAGGTGATTGACGACTGCTTGCTTTATGCGTTTTGCCATTATCAGCGGCTGGAGCTGAATCTTCTGAGACTCATTACAAGCCTATCTCTTGCTACTTTGTGTATTCTTTATGGGGCCCTGTCACTTTGGAGATATGGAGTCTGTGAAAAGTCTTTAGAGTCCCCCCCCCCCTCCCCGATGGCCATTCATCATATCAACAGTAGCTCATCTATCACGCCTTTATCACTTTTCCAATAATTATAGCCCCAAAGAAGCGCAAGGGAGTCAAGTTGTGCTAATGCAGGCTTTGAGGGCGGTGAGATCTATGGCACAGATGCACAGGTTATAACGTATTCCATCATAAATTCGGGATGGGGCAAATTTTTACGGTTTGGTCTGAAAGGCATTGTTCCATTATTAGGTGTTTGGATCATCGTAATGCACTTTTGTTGCATGTTATAGGTTACGCCCGAGCCAAACTATCAACATAAAAAAATGTCTATTTCTACCTGTGCTACCCTCTTTTCATTCATTTATGCCGTCAATATTGCCACAACAAACAGTACTATTTGCTTGGACAAAATGTGAACCAGCTATTGATGTGTTTCACTGTTTCCCCAAATCATGTTTGCATAAAATCCTGCTGCAGTTTCTAGTCCATTGGTATTTCTGCTCATTAACTTCTTTTCCTGAAGCAGGGCAAACAGCATTTATCAAAACATGTTCTAATTTGATCCTGGATGGGGTTGAATGATTTGGCGGTGAATTGTGTTTGGTCTAATTGTGTTTTTTTTTAGGGCTGTCAAAGTTAAAGCTTTAATTCACGATTAATCGCGGACATTTTTTGAATCACTATCTATTAAATTCGTCAGGATTAATTGCATCATATGTTTTGACCAAAACACTCTGTATCTGAGCACACACATTACCTGAAAGACAAAGCACTTGTATTTTACATATTGTGAGCCAGGGTTTCCAACCTTTTTACATGATGAGGTACTTTTATGTAACAAAAGTGACAGACAGCTACTAATGCATCAAAGAGGCTTGTCTGATTATGCTATTTCAATGAAAATTACTTTAAAGCAGAACTAAGTAGCTTATGCCCCTAGAGGCCATAAGCGCCACTGCAGGTGTCGTAGCATGTTGCGTTTTTTTTACTCATTAATTGTCAGTGAGCGTAAATGCTACACTAACAGAAAAGACAAACGGAGAGAGGGATATTGTACATTGTGCCACAACCCAATTACACAACGGAGATAATTGTTTTCATTTAAACTTGGCTGTAAATACTGCTAAAGTGGCGCTAGCCCACAGTTAGCTTTGCCTGTTAGCCTGTTAGCTTCTTCTTTGTGATTCCATTAGTGTGTATTGGGGCCACCGGATCAGGGGCAGGCAAAGTGGCAAAGTGTGGTTTTCTGGCCAGAAACACCAGGGGGAGATGAAAGACCCCCCAGTCATCCCATTAACACTTGTATTACCCCCAGAGACACTACGAGAAGGATTTATTAAGGTAAACAAGTTACTTAGTACTGCTTTAATTCTGTCCTCAAACTCTATGAACCTAAAAGTTTGCAGATTCTGTTCAAAATGTTCAGTGCCAAAGGAAATGCATCTAAAATGTAACTTATAAAGCACGTGTAGAAATGTTGAAGGCCTTGGCGAGCGAGATCCCTGTTATAAGCTGTGGGCTTTTCCCATAGAATTATGCCACTGTGAATATTTGGTGAAAAAAATGCTTTACATTTGAGTGTTTTATGTCGGCCAAGTATTAATAGTGAATACAATTATTAAAGAATAATTAACCACGATTACTGTAATTGCCATCCATCCATCCATCCATTTTCTTCCACTTGTCCGTTGCCGGGTCGTGGGGGCAGCTGTTGGAGCTGCCCAAATCACATTCCACAGCCCCTATGGCTCCTCCTGCAGGTGGTGAGTCCACAGAAGGACGGCCTCATGGTTCTAACCGGGCCTGTTGGTCTCTCATAAGGGGCTTCTGAACCGCTCTTTGTCTGACCCGTCACCTAGGACCTGTTTGCCTGGGAGACCCTACCAGGGGCACGAAGCCCCCGACAATTTAGCTGCTAGGATCATTCGAGTGCTCAAACCCTCCACCACATTAAGGTGGCGGTTCCAGGAGGGGATTAATTGCGATTAATTAAAATAAACATCTATTGACAGCACTAGTTTTTTATGACAAGTATTGCTTTAAGGTTTGCAATTTAAAAAAAAAAGTTCATATTTTCTTTTGAAAGATGTGCAAGGGCATTTGAGACAATTTGATTAAGTAAAACTAATTCCTTTCACAGCATGTCTCTCTTCATAATCAGATCAAATAAACTCCATGTTGTCTATATTGTCTTGACTATGGTAGTCTTTTCGATTGCTCATTGCAGCCTTCAAGATGTGATTTGGTTGTGATTAACTCTGCAGCCCTAGTGCTGTATATTACGGCATTGGAAAGTGCTGCTGCTCATAGTTGAAAAATTTACAGATTTTCTCTTGAATTTTGCATGAAATATGTAAATCATCTTGTTGCAATCTCTCTCCTTCTCGATTCATAAGCCGAGCTGGTTGCGTGTTTATTGCGCTGGTGCGGCCTTGCTATGGGCGTCGGGCTCCTCCTGGGACCCGCTTACGTCTGAAGAACTCAGATGGATTGGAGATATTTACATTTTCACAGTAAATAGCCAGACTCCTACCTCTCCAGATATGCTGCTTTGTGCAAAGGAACAAAGTAGAAAAACATGGTCACTGTATGTATTGAGCTGTGTGGTGTGTGTTTTTTTTATGATATTCACAAAACCTGTTGCTTGTCTAGTCATAAATAAAAAATGGTTTTTAGTAAGACATGACCGATTTTGCACTAGAGCTGTGCAATTATTTGAAATATACTCAGAATCGCATTCTCAACTTTGGTCTTTTTAAATTATTAACATGTAGCTTTTTCATCGTCAGGTCTACTGCCAATTCTGTCGCAAATAACAGCTCTTGGTTTGGAGTTTGGAGCAGCACAATGGGAGCGTTTTGGCTGTTAAATGATACCGGAGGGGAAAGCATTTATTTTTAGTCTGAGCTCAGGTTTATATAAAGAGGTGTTTCTTGTCTGTGTTCATGAATCATTATATATGAAAAAGTAAAATTGAATCAGAAATCAAGATGGATCAATAAGAGAAATAAGCATAGTATTGTTTGCCCATCAGTGATTGCCAGCCGATAGGGATAGGATTTTAATGTGTTTTTCTATTGCTGAGTTTCAGGTGACATCACCAGAGCCGGTGCAGGCCCTTCTTACGGCCAAAAACAGTTCCACTGTGGAGTAGAGCAGGGCAGAAGTGGAACATAATGACCTCAATTCAGACCCTGCCCCTCTGTGTGAGAACCACTAACCACTTAGCCACTGTCAGACTGGGATTCAGGACTATTACTAGTCTATTTCCCCCACTTTTTAAAATGGTAAATAGAAAATGGTCATATTCTCTCACCTCTGGTTCCTGACCCACAGTTTGGGAACCAATGATTTAAAACTAACTGAAACCTGCACCTGACGGTTATTTCTGTCTCACCGCTGAGAATTAGCCTGTGAGCAGCCCAATTCATGAATTACTTTAAAGGGATATTTCAGGATTTTTGACATAGGGCCTCATTTCCTAGTTATCCAGAGTGTTGTTGATGTCTGGAGATATTTTTTTCTTAAATTCATGCAGTTCTTATATTTGAAGAGTCTAGTTGCGCTAGCCTAGAGCAAGGCTAAAGCATTTCTATGGTAAACGCTAGCCCGCATTAAAAAACAGTCTGACTCACTCCACAGTGCACCTGAGGTAAATCACATATAACACCAGACTAACCATATAAATGTCTGTGTTAATAGAATATTTTTTTTAAATAAAACTGACCTTGTATCACATGAATTACCGCATTTTGAGGGACTATTTTCTCGCAGATCACTCCGCCGCTGCGTTAGCTTACAGCCACGAAGCTGATGCCGCTCAAATATAAGTTATTTTAAATGCAAAATGGTTAAAATTAACCTATCGACACAGACATTTATATCGTTAGTCTGGCGTTATAAGTGATTTACCTCAGGTGCACTGTGGAGTGGGTCAGACTGTTTTTTAATGCGGGCTAGCGTTTACCATAGAAATGCTTTAGCCTTGCTCTAGGCTAGCGCAAATAGACTCTTCAAATAAAAAAAATATCTCCAGACATCAACAACACTCTGGATAACTAGGAAATGAGGCCCTATGTCAAAAATCCCGAAGTATCCCTTTAAGTAACTGTGCTCATATGAACCGTGTGGATTCAACTCCTCATTGAGACAAAAAGGCCACATAGAACGGCTTTTTACTCTCGTTTATTCGCCAAACTACTGTCCTGATCCTCCGCTAGAGACAATAAGAAGAGAGTTTAAATGAGTGTGTGGCGATGCAGCCCCGAGTCCGAGCAGAGAAAACATGAGAGCAGCGCCCGGGACACGGGTGACATATAGGAAGGGAGGCGAGCACCGGGAGACACACAGCCGAGCGGGGACGCGAAGGGGAGAAGCACTCGCGCCTGGGAGCGACAGGGGGAAGGCGGTAGGTCTCTCCTGCTCATCCACTTCAGCAGACTGCTGCGTTTTAGTGTTATATGACGCAAAGCCGGCGGAGAGTGAGTGAGCGCTGTCAGAGAGCCTGTCCCCATAACAACGCGTTGCTTAATCAGTGAAACAACACCGTAGTTTGACTGAGATGCGGGGCCCTTGCGGCTGCGGGGGCCCTACGCACCTTGCGTAGTTTGCGTATAGGAAAAACCGGCTCTGGACATCACAGTGACATCTAAAGGCCTTTGATATTAAATAGAGGTAAACAGAGAGAGTCTTGGACCCAGTGACTGATAATAATGATCACTTTTGTAATTCATAAACATTCTTTTTAGATACGACTCGTGAAAGTGTGATGCAGTTAATAGGAAAAACTGGCTCCTGCCCACCACTGGGTCCGGTGACATCATCACATTCTAGAACCTGAAAACAACCAATTGATAATAAAGGTGCTAAATTTCTCACTTGTAAATGATAATGATATAGTGAGAGTCCAACGTTGAAATCAGTTCAGTGAGAAAAATGTTGAGAAACATCGATCAAATTAATGAAGGAACCGTTTACTTGAATTATCAAACTGAGATGATGAGAACGTGGACTGGGTACCGTTACTTTTTGTTTGATGCCAGTACTTTAACAATACTTGGTTTTCAATACCGATACCTGATTGGTACTTTTTTCCAATACCTATACCAAAATATTTCTCATCTAGAACAAGAAAACAGAACAATAATGTGTGAAAGATCTGTAAATGTACAATATCGGGTTTATCTCCAATGTGTGTGTGGAAATAATTTGGGGGAAATTGGGAGGAATTGTGGCAAAAATAATATTTAAAAAAAGAAAAGAAATTTGGGGCAAAAATATGGGGTATATGGGGGAAATAGGGAAAATATTAGTAATAAAAATGAGGGGGGGGGGGGGGGGACTGGGAAACAAGAAAGAATTGGGGCAAAACATGGTGTTCTGTCATGTCTTTAAGTGATATCATTATTATTTGGGGCTAAAACAGATTTGTTCATGCTCTGCTTTTCTATAAAACTTTGATATAAACAACACATTTAAAACATCTAAATACAAACACAGCAAAATTGAACAACAACTGTGACATTTGTCTATTCAACACTTTCTTGGTGCGTCTTTCCATTTATTTTGTCAATTGTATTTGGTATTTTTAATATGACACTCCCTTGCTTCATCAAATAGACTTTTGCCGCTGAAGGCTTTTTGGATTCAGTGTTTAGTCTTGTGACCTTTGTGATTTGGCCCCCGCTGTCCCGATGAGCTGAAGCCTCGTACCTTCTCTTTTCGCCGATGTTTCTGCTGCATATACAGTGTTTACGCATGTCCCTCACAAGTGCAGGGTGCTGCTCGGGACGCCATCTGGACACATGTTACTTTATTCAAAAGGTATTCGCTCTAGATGGGGTTATCCCGGGACACATGCCCTACAGTCGTTGGTGTTCTCTGTCTCTATGACCTCAGCTGGGTTTTTATGAGTAATATAATGTGCTGTTTTATGCATTTTATCAAGAACATGGCTGACAAAGATTCATTAATAAGTGAGTATATGAATATTAGACATTTTTATAAAGGCAAGGCAAGGCAATTTTATTTATACCGCGCATTTCATACACAAGGCAACTCAATGCGCCTACAAAAAACATAAAGTCAGATAGCAGATATTGCTGATCTGATTGATTTTCATTGCAGCACATTTTCTCCAGTTCACGGTAGCTTCTTGCCTGGAGCTTACAGCCTCGTTTGAAAGCTAAGACCTACAAAACTGATATGGATTTTTTGTTGTTGTTGCATTGTCACCGCATTTTTGCTGTTTTTGACTTTTTTTTTTGCTTTATCACTGCTTTTTGTTGCTATTTTTTTAGCTTTTTTGCCGTGTTTTTGTCGTGTTTTTGAAGTTTTTGTTGCTTTTTCCACTACTTTTTGTGCCTTCTTTGTCACTTTTTTGTTGTGTTTTTGAAGTTTTTGTTGCTATTGTCATTGCTTTTGTGTCGTGTTTTCATCTCTACTTTGACTCTTTTTTTTAAAGAAGGTTTTAGATTTGGGTAAGGCCAAACTGGTTAAGAGGTTAAGATGCTATAACATTAGTTTCTCTTATATTACAATATAATGATGCTGACTTTGCCTTGTTGTAGGGTGAGAAACTGTCCGACACTGGCCTTGGATGGTTGTCAGACGACAGGCCAAGCTCCAAATAAACTGCAGCGGTCGCCTATTTTTCACGTCTGGGTGTCCTATTACGACCTCACCTGGATCCATTAATACTCGTTTGACTTGAGTGAGATTGGAACTCAAAGTAGGGCAGGACCAAGTATTGACCGGGCACTGGCTGGAGAATAACCAGGTTGAAGGAGATTTTAGAAAGTGGGGCATTCCTGAAGCTTCTGAGTATATACCATAATAAATTACAGTTTGAATGGTGATCACTAGCAAATAGCAAAGACTGAATTTGGTTCTTTGCAAACACGGGGTCTTATTATGTTTAAAACCTGCTGACACTATAGTTTTGTTCCTTTTTGTGCGCTATGGTCTGAATTTTGATCACAATACTCGTCAGAAAACACGTACTCGGATCCAAAATCATTCAGCCCTAATCGAGTTGATGGCTTGCAACAGGGATAATGTTTTTTATTATGAGTCCCCCCCCCAAAAAAAATAAAAATAATGTTGCAATAGATCATCCTGTCAGCCGTATCCTTAAGAGCCCTCGGAAGATTATTCAGAAATGGGCGCCAGTCTTTGTAGGTGGATCTGATTTACGTCAGTGCCCACTTCAGTCACTTATAGAATCACACGCACTGGAGCTGAGAGCCTTACAATTAAATTAGCCTCACCTTGTTGGCCGCGCGAGGGCGTGATTGAACAGATGTTTCTAACAGCAGAAGTCTCCTCCTTTCTTGAAGGAACAGGCCACCGTTTTTCCATACTGATATATGTTCTTACCTGAGCTTAGACGAGTTGATACGCACCTGTCTGGTCTTTGTGCCCGTGGAAGAGCTTGGTCGCTTCTAACCTCACCCCGTTTGGAGCCATAGGAATATGCTGGGAGAGGCCAAATAATAACAACATGTTTGGTCGTTTCGCATGACTGAGGGCACGCACAAAGACCAGACAGTTACGCATCAACTCGTCTAAGCTCAGGTAAGAACATATCTCAGTATGGAAAAACTGTGGCCTATTCCTCTAAGAATTTGAAATTGTTTATCCTCGTTTTTTCCTGGCTTGGCTTTTTTTTGTGTTGTTTATCAGTTTACTTAATTTTTAGAAAAGATGCTCAACAGTCCTGTCATCCTCCTGGTGCCGAAAGTAAAAATTCCATAGAAAATCTTAAGACTGGAAAAATGCCATCTTATCCAAAATAAATGATCTGAAAGCATTAATTTGCTTAAAATGACAGAAATGTACTTGTCTATGTAAAATAAGACCGAAAATCCTTGAAATGAGACAACGGCAAGTAAAATCATTCTCGTTCCATTGGCAATAAGATAGTCCAAACCTACTCATAATCACGACAACTTCCAATATTTCTAGAACTCTTAAGTTTTTTTTGTCTAAGATAAGATCAAGGCTTACAGAGAGATTGTTCCAAAATCAGTGAGTGAAACTACGGAATATTTAATTTCAGCAGTTTTAGATCAATATTGCATTTTCTAACCAACAAAGTGTAAGATAGTGATTCAGATGTGCTTGAGATTATGACCTAAAACCATGCAAAAAGCCTAATACCCCTCTCTTTAAGATGGGCCAGTCCCAGTTCTATCCTTGGTATATAGTCAGGTTCACTATGTAATTTCGCCAGATTTTTGTGGAGAGTATCAAAACTATACAAAACTAAACAACGTTTCCATTTGCTCTGATAATTATGTAAAAAATAAATAAAAGGTGCAATAATAACATTTATATGAGGAGTAAAAAACGTAACCCTTGTCATTATGTTTCATGGGGTTACCATAGCAATGACCAGAACTCCCCATTTACTCTTATGGAAAAATGGTATAATTGAACAATTTTACCAAATGACAGGGTCAAATGGAAACATTGTTTTTCTTATTGCTTATACCATAAGGTTTCCAAAAATATATAGTTTTCATAGTCTCCACGAGAATCCCACAACAGTGAAAATCTAAACACAGTGAACCGGACTAATGTAGTTCTGCCTCCGTCACACATGTTTTACAAAATAAAAACATCATCTTTTTCTACTTTTCTTCATAAAACTGCCACTTCACTGGTGTAAAACTATGATCTGTACTTACCACAGGCATCATCACATCAAACTAACTAATAATTACAAATTCTTCCTACTGTACCACATATGAAGAACTTCTAAACCGATAATTAGACATGAATGAAGACAGCGTTCAGCATCTGCTTACATTCCAACTAGAATATGTAATTACAAACACCTGCTTATGAAGGAGTACTACATCCCCATTGAATATCAGACAGCGTTTGTAGTACTTATTTGCAGTACAAACAAAGTAAATACAACCGATTGCGCCTCTTAAATGACTTCATTACCAGCGGGCGTCCCCTCACTGCGCTTTGATTCCTTTATGAAGTTACGATTGTTTAGTTTTTCCATTACACGTGCTCCTGCCGCTCTGCTGATGGTCTTTTAATTTGCGCTGCCTCTTTACATGCCTCCACATAAGACACCGAAGGCAGTAAACTCACCACGGTGCCTTTATGGGCCGGCGAAGTTGGGAATTTCTCCGGCATGATCTCCCACTGCATTATAAAGCGTTTTTTAATATGCGTCTATAGTCTCGGTTTTCATTATGCGCCCTTGGATGTGCTCAGTTGAAAAGGCTTGTGCTCTGTGGGTGGGCCGGCTCCCTCTGTTTGCCGCCCTGCATTGGCGTTTTGTATTAGCACATCATTTCACACTGTAGTGGATTATGTTCAATGCCCCGGTGTGCCTGTCCCTGTTTTTCTCTGCTGTTTTCACTGTAAGATGTTTTGTAAATATTTTATAAACATGACCTGATTTTGTATGCCCGGATAAAAGACAATCAAATGTTTGCTTTATTGATAATAATTGTAATGCTAATTTATTCATAATGCAGATTTATAAGACCCCATGGAGACTGGATATTGTGTTCATTTCAGAGGGCTCAGCTTTTGCTAAAAAAAACTGCCGCATCATTGGCAAAGCTGTATCACGGAAGTTTGCATTTTGGATTTGATGTCAAATTTGTCTCTCGGCCTTTTGCATGACCCTGTTGTGACAGTTTTTAGAGTTATCTAACTGAAACTAGTCGCAAGCAAATACACAGACAGGGATGGACCGTCTGGCTGCCATGCTGGGCCTTTTGGTCGGGGGCTGGAGAGCGCCGGCTTTCTACATCACAATGGACACAAAGACTCTGCGGATTGTCCCTATCTCAGCTCCCCTCGGCTGAAGCACATGCTGGGTTTCTGCTTCACACCTAAGACAATGGCCAAAGACGTGTCCTGGCTCAAAGGCCTTCCTGTGGCCCCTCCCATCTTGGTGCTGGGACGGCCTCTCATGTGTACCTATATAACCAGGGGAGAGACTTCGGCTCCCCAGAGCTAACCATGAGTTTACCTGTACTCCTGTGTGTTGGCCCCTCCGCACGTGTGTTAAATTAAACTTACACTTTTGATAAGACAAATACATTTACGTTTTCCTTTATAGTGGTGAGAAATTGCCACGACAACCCTCAACATTTCCCGCTGACAAAAGTATTAACTAGCGTGAGTGGTGTTTGAGTGACCAACTTTCGAGTCAGGGCAATCTTCTGTACCTTCAACTGTCCAATAAAACAAACCCCCTAAAATAATGTATAGACTAAACTACAAAACATTCTTATCTCAAATGGTAGGCCAGTTAACTAAACATAATTCTGACCCGCTCTAGTCCAGATTTAATCTTGATCTAGGTCTGGTCGTCTTTGGAATTCAATATGCTGCCCAACCCCCCGAAAAAAGTCTACACAAAATAAAGGTCACACGCTCTAATGTTTTGTTAGCTTTGATTACAGCTGCGGCGGTGTTTCGATAAGCTTCTGTAATGTCAAAAGATCCCGTGTTGCATTCATTTTTCACCTAGATCTTGTATTAATGATGGAGAGTGTGACCACTGCCGTCCCCTGCACATCCCAAGGATTCTCAATGGGGTTCAGATCTAGAACCATTGAACTAAATTAATACTCTCTCCATAGGGATAGGCTTTTTTGTTTTGTTCTACCTCATGTGGAGGTGGAATTGTCTTCTGTCAGTCAGCTTTACACAGTCATTATCTGCTGGGCACAGATGGAGAAAAGGTGGGATAAAAGCGTAAATGGTGCTGACTGGGTTTTAAAAAATAGACACAAAATACTGCGATTAGGAAAATACTGTTTGACAAAGAGACATAATGTGAGCAGGGGGAGAACAAGCTGTTCCCGCACTAAGAATAAGGTTTGTTCATCTTAATGCAATTTCCCTACCACTGTTTAAAAGACAAGAATTGAGTGTGCGTGACAGTGATTATTATGCTAAGAAGAATGTCATTTATAACAGTACTATATGTAGCAACATGTGGAAAATAGGCGGCTCAGCAGGACCAAAAGATTGATAAAAATGTATCAATCTTTTGGTCATATTGAGCATATTGACGTTTAATGTAGAGTTCCGCCAAAAATGTTATAAAATTATCCTAAAGAAAAATCCACAAGACAAATTAGGATGTTAGGAATGTGTTAGTTAGGAACAGTTTTGGACCTCGAAAAGTACTCTAAAAGTAGTGTTGCTTCTTGTGAAGATAATGTATATTGCATATTTCAGTTAAACGTTCAATACATAGAGTCAAATTTTATGATAATGGTTGAATGGTGTATTTTGTCTTTTAAATTGAAGTATTGCTTATACTGCGTAACACAACTTGGTTGACTAGAGACTAGACTAGAGCATGAATTTCCAACCAGTAGCACAGGAGCTGCTAGTAGCTCTCCATCCCTTTCCAAGTAGCTCGCCAGAGACTTTCTATGTTCCTACTTACAGTACGTTTGATAGGTCCCATTTTTGATGCATTTTCTTTTTGTTCTCAATATTTTGAACAAAATCTGAAGACATTTAGTACAGAGATTAAGAGGAAGCTCAAGAAAACTGAATAATAAGGCAGATAGATAAGTAGCTCTCTGACAATTTTGTTTCATGAAAGTAGCTCATGGGGGGAAAAAGGCTGGAGAGAAGTGGACTAGAAACTATGCAGTGCATTTTCGACTCTGTGTGACTTGTGCGACATGAATAGCGCATACAAATGAGATACTCATTCAGTTATTTGTTGTTTTTATGATCTGCCCAGGACAGATAAAAAGTGTCAATTGGGCTAATTCTTGCATATTTACATTGCTATGTTGCAACATGAATAGCCTTTTAAAATGTAATGAAATATACAAGTTAACTTTGGGCAACTGATTCTGTAATATAGTGATAATAATGTTTTCCATCATTCTACAAGATGCAGTCATATGTTGTCGTTTAGTGCCTCCATAATTTCGGGAATCGCCCATATTTTTTTATGTTGTATGAATTATAGATTTAAAAAAATGTAGTGCATGAGAACCAACTGGAAAGCAACCTGTATCCCAAATGAAATAAGCTAATTTGAATGAAAACCTATGCATGCTACGCCAATTGCACCTAATTACAGTCAAATCACAGACAGAGGCACGTGCTGCTGACCTACAAGGAAAACAAGACGCACTGACGCAAAACGGATTCAGGCTGTCCACAAAACATCCCCCCAAAACCACCGTACAACATCCAGACTGAGGCTGGTCAAACCCAGTGTAAACAGCACAAGAGTGGACAGCACGCACCACACTCGGGTTCTGTTCAGAGGCATCTGTTTTTTATTCCGGCAAAAATGTCTGCGGATGTTTTTAAAGAGGAGATAGGTTTTGGTTATGGCCACTCTGCTGCGAAGAGTGACGTTGTGTGGAGCTTTCAGACGTCTGGTGTGGGAGTGTACTTGATGTGCCTGGACCAGGGTTGTCCAAACAAATCGAGACCCTGATACTAAACAATGCCAAATAATAGAATCTAGCAGGTTTATTTGATAAGGTATCAATACTTTTCATGATTCCTCCCGCCTGTTTGACAAGTGCAGAGTAGCCCCTGCCTCCTCTGTCCTCAGGCCTTTTCGTTCAGGATTTCTCCTCGGTTTTTCCCATCCAGACTGAACGCCGGAACTGAACACAGTTCCCCATCAGGTCTCAAGTTGATCTCAGACGAAGGACAATCATTTAACAGCCATAATGTGATGCAACTGCCCT
Organism: Neogobius melanostomus; assembly: GCA_007210695.1. Classification (NCBI taxonomy): domain Eukaryota; kingdom Metazoa; phylum Chordata; class Actinopteri; order Gobiiformes; family Gobiidae; genus Neogobius; species Neogobius melanostomus. The sequence goes on from VHKM01000153.1 coordinate 2,811,335, forward strand.
GTTTTCAGCGTCCAGTAAATTATTTACAATTAGCAAATATTTATTGTATTAGGCTTTTGGTATCAAGTATCAAGGGTTTTCCTTGAAATTTATTTTTAAATTTCTAGAATTATGACAAGGCTAACCTGGACGTCTTTGTAGTCACATTCGCTTTATTATTAGAATTAGAATCAACTCTATAACTCTCTAACAAAATTAGTAACAGTACTAAGTAACTTGTTTACCTTAATAAATCATTTCCGTAGTCCCTCTGGGGGTAATATAAGTGTTGATGGGATGATTGGAGGGTCTTTCATCTCCCCTGGTGTCTCTGGCCAGAAAACCACACTTTCCCTGCACCGGGTTGGAGGTGCAATGCACACTAATAGAATCACAAAGAAGAAGCTAACAGGCTAACAGGCAAAGCTAATTGTGGGCTAGCGACATTTATCAGTATTTACAGCCAAGTTTGAGTGAGAAAAAATCTCCATTGTGTAATTGAGTTGTGACACAATGTACAATATCCCTCTCTCCCTTTGTCTTTTCTGCCAGCGAAGTATTTACTCTCACGTACAATTAATGAGTTAAATAAAACGCAACCTGCTACGACACCTGCAGTAGCGCTTATGGCCTCTAGGGGCATGAGTTACTTAGTTCTGCTTTAAAACACAAAATATAAAAATACAAATTGACTGAATTCAAAAAGTACAATATTGTAATTAGTCATAAGACCATGTGACTATTTAGCTTAGAAATGGCTGTTGGGAAAAGGCTAGGTGGTGCGAGATTACGCGGCCCGATATCTTTTGACCATGACTGAAAATTGATCTTGGGTCTAATACTGCATCATACTGTATTTAATTACTACTGCATTTCACCTATTTTATATCTCATGTGTGCTGCACTAGTTTCTGAATGTGTGAGTTTCTTTACTTTGTAATTGACGGTGTTCAAAAATGCCATTTGTAGTTTCCCCTCTCCTTTGGCTAAACAGCATCCTCTTCCTTCCAGCAGAATATCTCAAACACTGCAACACATGAACACTGCGCAGCATCAAAAATTCAGACGTCATGAAAATCTTTACATCCATCCAGTTCACGGCTTCCATCGCTGCATCATTTACCCCGCTGTAATCCCCCTCTCTCCCTGTTCGGCTTATTCATCCACCATCTCCAGGGAAACGTGCATAAAATCAGCGTAAGAGAGGAGCAGAGGCAGTTTTAACCCTCCACCAGAGCCTGGCACAATAAAGAAACGGGAAAGGAGGCTTAGGATACACACTTTTCTTTTCATTTTCAGAGATTTAGAGGGGGAGTGACATGGTTTATCTTTGGCTTTCTGACAGCGCAGGGGCTTTTAACATGTAGAGCCATTTAAGCAACACATTATGCTGCAGCCTGGACCTGAAAAAGGCTGCAAGGCCACTGCGGTGAGCGTAAAGCAACAAATGCAGACCAGTAAAACCTGATGTTGACTGTGAATGTGTAAAAAGTGACATAAGCACTTAGATATTGTGTAAAAAATTATGTGTATTTGGAACCAGGAATCTGAGTTTTGGGTTAATCTGAATTGTTTAGGCTGTGCCCCGTCTCTTGTTCATAGTTACTCGGCTTAACTCTGGACTTTCCTATTCCTTTGGACTCTCAGGTTTCCTCCACATCAACCGAAAACATGCACAGTAGGGTGATCTTCTCTCTAGGCACTGAACTAGACAGTGTCTGAGATTGAAGATGGGTCTCTTAGGGATGGGTCAAATGCAGAGGACACATTTCCCTGTGAAGACAATAAACGAATAATGCTAATACTTTAGGTCACAATCAGCATTAAAAAACAACCACATGATAGACTTGCAACTTGTCCCCGCACAACTGTGATGACACTTCATGATTTAATTGTGTTTACAGCTTCTAAGGAAATGTCTTTGCTTGTGCAATCGCAAGGGCTTTCATACCAAAAGGTTTGGCAGATTTTAAGCAAATGCATGATAAAAAATTTAATACAGGAAACATGTACCTTGAAGAATGACAGTCAGGGTCACTTTTTTGGTTCTGCACAAGTTTTTATTGGAGTTCTGCTTTCACGTTGTGTCCTCGTAAAGTAACCAGGGGCAACACACAGGTGACATTAACAGACACGAACTTCCTATGAACCCAGCCTGGTTGTATTTGAGGAGAGTAACTTTTATGATGTTTCTCAAGAGAGCGCACATGTTCATGATCAAACCTGATCAAACCTGCCACTTGTTTCCAATGTTTGCAATAAAGGGCATAAAGTCGTCATCATGTATCATAATCATTTGGGGCGACAGTGCACAGATGCAGGTGCACGCTTGTGTCCTTGGGCAAGATACTTCCCCCTCTTGCCTTGAGTGTGAATGGGTGAGTGGCTCCTTGCTGTAAAGTGCTTTGAGTTACATAAAATTTTAATTTAAGTGTTTATTTAATGTCATATTAATCACATAAACAAAGGATAAAACTGATACTTTAAAGCCAAACAGAACATAAACTTGCAGCTCCTATCCCTGATATGGATGGGTCAACTGCTTTGGGGTGTTCTGACACAGACCTACTGTATGGAATCGATCCGCACATCCCTGTTGCCCACTACAGTTCACCGCAATGGCACTGAAGGATGGAACAAAGGTCAAATTTTTATACGTATCAGGAATATAAAGTGGACCTTCTTTCCACTGCGTTTCAGTTTTGAATTGTAACTTGTGGTCCAAACTTATTCCTGACTTACATGAATAATGTGCAATGTACTTATTGTAACTTTTTGACGCAATTGCTAACATGATTAATTGCTGGCTGTGTCTAAATGCGTAGGCTGTCCATTTTTGCAATCAAGGACACATTTTTCACCACAACAGGGTGCCACGGATTTCTTTTGACTTTCATTTCCTTCACTTTTGTCACACAAGTACCCTATTAGTCAAATTCTTACCTGTTCCAATTTAATGGTTGTATTGTTTTCTGGATTTCCAATAACAAATATGAGCCTAGATTTGCGTTCCTGCTAATCCACGTAGGCCTCATCAGCTGTGCGGAGAAAGACAGATTACCTGGTGATGATTTTGTCGCACACGTAGCATAAGGCCTGGCTAATAACCTGCATTACTTAAAAACCCACACAATCCAGTGGGAATCTACTGCAGTTGCGCAATTATGACACACAGCTCAGCAGCTTTTGTACAAGCGTCTCAAATTGAATATCTAATTACTTACTCACAACCTTCTGTCTGTCTCCTCGGGGTATTCTCTGTAGGGAAGTGTTAATGATCGGAGACTTCGCTGGCCTGAACAAAAGACTCACAACAGAATTAGCTTTCAGGACCATGGACAGCATCTCCCGCACGTCATGAATGAACACTTCCTTTGACGTGAGGCAAGTCAATCAGATCAGCATCATTACGCCAGCATTAGCCAGTCTGCGAACCGTGATTTAATTACTGTCATGACCTGAGCTAGTAATGTTTACACAAATGCATGCTTTTATGGGGTAATGTGGGGCCGGGCTCCCACAACTACATCAGTGCTGGAAGAGAGGCAAGTAATAATGACAGACGCTGATTTACAATGGAGCAGTACAGTGCGCTGGTGTTTAGCATCGCGATATTATTTTTTACACAAATTGATCAAATTATGCGAATATAGGAGACAAGCAGCAGGCCAAAGGACATATGTCTCTTTATTGAAGTGCGTAGTGTGGGTAAGTTAGGAAGGTTAAGGGTGATTGTTGTACTTTAAAGCTACTCTAAAGGCGCTATTCCACATAGCACGACTCTACTGCGCATGCCACGATCTACGTGCATGTATTGACTCTACCCAGTACGCTCTTGCTTTTCCATCACATCACACAAATGCAGTTGTTGTGGGCGGGGCCCTCACAGATGAGCACTGTGGTACAGATCGTCATGAATGTTTTGTAAGCCGCGAAGAGAACAAATGTGGAAAAAATGCTGCCTTCTGGTGGGGTTATGGAATCATTCAGAGGAAAATAAAGCAGCTAAAAAACTAACTATGAAGGTAAGAAAAATGCAAGTATGCATCAGCTAAAGTTGCCCCATCAGCGGCTAAATGCTAATATTGGCAAAAACCTCTTTTAGAACAGCTGTATCATGTTGTGAAATATTAAATCCATATGACCTGCCTGTTTTACTGAGGGCTGTGCGCTCTCTCATTTGCCAATCAGAGGCCAGCAGTCTTCACATCACATGAGTCACGGTTTAGCGCGCTTTGGCCACAGCCAGAGGTCAGTGCCAAAACGTATTCCTGCTTGCCAAACCGGGTTGATCAGGCATTGGGCTGAGTCGCACCAGCCTGTGGAAAGACACCTTAAGCTACTCCATTTTGCCGGACCGGCATGGCTGCACACGTTGCATCGCTAACTTTTCCCTGCAGAAGTAGACCAGCACCGCACCTCCCACACCTCACAACGCACCCCCCACCACACCACCACCTGCCCCCACACCATGTAGGTGTTCCAGGCATGTCCTATTGGGAGGAGGCCTCGTGGAAGACCCAAGACACACTGGAGGGACTATGTCTCTGAGCTGGCCTGGTGTTGCCTCGGGGTGCCCCCAGAACAGCTGGAGGGAGTGTGCGCGGAACAGGAAGTCTGGGCATCTCTGCCAAGACTGCTGCCTCCGTGACCCTGGCACCGGATAAAGCGGAAGAAACTGGATGTATTTATGTATGTACGGATGGATGGATGGACATATTTTACATTCATTTAGAGAGGATACTATATATCGTCCTTCATTAAAAATATCCCGTCTTCATGTGGTCTGCAGAGCAAGGCGAGTGAGTCCTTGTTTGTCGAGCAGCTTCCCCACATGTTCTTCTTTATTATTTATTGATTTCCAAGCTATTAGGACTGGGAGTTGGTCTCGTAACGCCGAGGTCGAAAGCATGTGTGCCTGAAATCTAACCCTCGGGTTCTTACGTACTTGTGAACTTGATGTGGTAGCGTATTGAAGCTGATGTGTTTGATGGCATTTATCTAAAAAAATGTACCTGATATTTTTGTTTTGGTCCAAAGTCCTTCCGTCTGCCCTTCCACCAAGCTTTCTATATCCATCTCCAGCAGCACGTTAACACTGATTTTAAAACTACATAATTGCTTCATTTGATATTCTCCCAGACCGTTCACTCTTGGTTAAGAGTGATTGTTCTAATATAATCAGCGCCACCTCCTGTGAGCTTTATGTGCATAGACCGAGCTCTGTTGCACATTAATTAGCCAACTTATTTGATCGCCAAATGGACGTCTCTGTCACAGACTTCTGGCTGCCTTTTCTCTACCCCCTTTAAAGGAAATGCATTCCAGACTTACTCTATGGATGAAGGAAATTGATTGTCATAATAATGTTGGGCTTGACAACCTGTGCGAGTGGCGTAGGTGTTCGCCACTGACAAGGAGCTTGATAGTTCCACAATGCCTGTCACGAGATGTTTCCCTCCAATCAAACGAGCCGTATTGAAATCTGTACAGAGGAAACCTAAAACTTCTGCCAGTTTTTAAAATTTCACTTTGAACTGGTACTGCATATTCATATTTCATTTTGGTTGTTTTATCAATTATCTGCATACAAACGACGCTACTTTTACCTGTGAACAAAAGAGTGGTTGTTGAGCTGTCAAACCTGTCAGCACTGGCACTGCACCATTCTCCTGTAAAGTGTATTTTGTACTGGGGATTTTGAGATGTATAAAGATGGCCTTTAGGCGGCAGCATGTTTGACTGAATTTAATATGTGTAATCCGAAAATTGACTGATACAATATTGGCTGGCTAAGGTTGATGAATTCTAGTCCTGAGCATTCTTACAGTGGTTTATTGAATGTGCACTGTTTCTATTGTTGTAACCAAGGAACAACAAAGGAAAACTATACCGTAATTTCCAGTCTATAAGCTGCTACTTTTTTCATACGCTTTGAACCTTTTGGCTAATATAACCATGCTGCTAATTTATAGATGTCTACAGTCATACTGAATATTGTGCCGTGTCATCAATAACAATACACCTGAGTCCAAAAACACTCGACTATTTCCGATGAAAGAACTCCGACATGAGAAAGACGCAATAACAGCTCAAAAAACAAAAAAATAAAGTTGTGCATGTGGAGATGATGGAGAGCTACAAGCATCACGTAGTTTTTTTTCGGACGTACACCACTCATCTGCACAATAACACAGACGGGTCAGGTGCAAACCCTGTCCTCCTTACCTGTCCTCCTCCACCTCTGTCTAGTGTTAATTGCACACCGGGGCAGGTGCAGCAGGATGCCCTAATATGGCTTTTTTTTAAAAGCCCTTGCAAAAAAAATATGATTAATTCTCTCACGATTCACCACGGGCCCAGCTCCCAGGAAACTCCCGGGGCCCTGTGCAAAGACATCCTAAGGAGGGCTCTAAACCATAGACCGTTAAAAAGAATAGACAGCTCCTCCTCACTCCTCCCCGTTTACCATAATGACCACGTTCGAGGGGGAAATCATGGTAGATTTACAGACTCCTCCTCCCCAGCTCTGACGAAGCATGTTCCTAATAAGGGCATAAGGGCGGGATCTTCACTGTAGACTCGGCCCTTGTGTGACGTGTAGCTCGCGCAGCTCCAATGCTAACAGTCCGACCCTCATTAGTACGAGATTTCAAAAATGTTTCTTTCGAAAACCAGCCTGGTTTCTTTTTTGTGACTAACACAGAGTTATCTCAGGAGGAATATGTAGCCATAGAAATAGAAACCAGGCGTTAAAGATGTTTTTAACGTGTCTAAAGTCCAATGCTTTTCAATGGGAGACTAGCGGCTATATGGAGGTACTTCAGCAATGGCGGAGCAATGGCGGCCTCCAGTGTTGTGGTCATAAAGTAGAGCAGCCAGCGGCCATTGCTCTAAACCCGGCCACTCTCCTGGGAAGAGTTGCTGTGCAGGCAGTACTTCAGTCTGACTGAACACGCGGGTCTAATCAATAATATAGTCAAATTTATAAACTTTTAATTTCTTAACGCACTTTTATAAACGGATAAAATATGCTATATTTTGTCTGTCTTTTACCTGTTGGAAAGCACTTTGTAACTTTGTTTTGAAAAGTGCTGTGCAAATAATAATAGGTATTGTTTTGTGAACAAAGAGAGACCAGTGCATGCAGTGTTGGCATAATGGTTTCATCAAATGTAGAGACTTTGACTACTGTCATGTCAAAGAAAGCCCTTCTGTAGTTGTCTAAAAGCTTTTTACTGCCTAAATCACCTGTAAAAATATCAACACTATTTGTGTGGTCTATGTATGTGGCCTATATCTGCAGCATTGAGGTGTCTTTATGGAAAAATACAGCAATACAAAACCACTGTTTTTTTGGACTTCAGTAAAACTGTCAAATCAAATTCGCATTAGCCAAATCTTCAGTTGCGTCAACACAGAGCAAGCCTCCAACTTATTCACTTGGATTCTCTTTACTTTACTGAGAGCAGCGGCAGCGGGACCCACAGGCCCAGCCATGATGACATAACCATGCCGTGGAAAACGGTGACCCCGTGATTTGCCTCTCTGATGTTAGGAGGGGTCATGCCGGGGTTGTGCCTCTTTAGCCCTTATACACTGTACTGGGCTGTAATGCGGGCAGCGGGACACTAATCCAATCTGCACACCCACCAGTTTCACACAGAGACGCTCGGAGGCTACAGCTAACCATCACAGAGCGCAGTTGTCACGCTGCGGGACTTCCTTTGAGACAGGGCAAAGGGTCACAAAGGTTGGGGCAGTCTGGCACCAGGGCTCTGCTGTCAGTGCAGCTGTGCATGCGAGGCCTGCATTGTGTGGAGCCAGAATTCAATCGTGATAACATAGTTCTGGAAGTGAGTAGCAAACAAAATACTCAAAGATTATGAAGTGGGAGGAGAAGCACAAGTACACGCGATGATTTGAAATAGAGTGCCTAGCTTTTAGCTGGTAGCATATTGTCGTCCTGAAACAGTGATCTAATTGGAGGACTCTATCTTTGCAACATGATGCCTGTTTTGCATATTAAATGTCACTCATTCACAGTGGAAGTATACTTATGGTGCTGACCTTATTGTTGTATTTGTCAACTTAATGGTGTAATTAGAGCTGTGTCACCTTCCTTTGATGCAAATGCCATGATTATTGTTTGTTAGATAAGGCTCTTATTGAAATGGATGGATTTGTGTTACGGTTAAAAGTTTTCGATTAATGTTTGTTTACGGACATCAAGTTTAGTAAAACAACCATGAATATGATAGTGAAGGGAAAGAGTAGTTCAGGATTCTACATGTTGATGGTGCTTAAAGTGCATCTGTTTTTTTCATTTGTTACATTCTTACAATAATGAGTGGTAAGCATTAATTATAGTTTACACAAAAGTTGAAAGAAGTTGGACTTTTTATGTTTGAGGGGTATTTCAATTATAGAACTGGGACGGCCGCTCAACCCCCCGTCCCATTTTTCAAACATGAAAGTATTTTTTAGCAATAATAAACCAACAATGGACCAGTCATGGCCCTTAAATGCAGTTATGGAAATGTCACATTCTATGTCAGAATAATTAACCTCAAACCAGGAAACACTGAGTCTTATCTCATAATGTCGTAAATCCGCTGAAAAAATTGGTTTAACGCGTCATTTTGACTTATTAAGATTTAATTTCCTGACCGCAAACATGCATGTTCTAATAAAACAGAAAGATCGGAAGGAAAACAGAGGAAGGACCTTAATTATGCAAAATTGTCTGATTCCCCAAACAATGAACATAGCGTCAAATTTGGAGGTTCTCACTCGCACACTGCTCTTGACAGGTTTCCCCAGTGGCAATAGAGGAAGGATCAAATGTCTGTCTAACCTGCTGGTCCAACACACAAATCAACTATAAAACCGTTGGAATCGTTATACGAACAAGCACTGAAAGTCCTAGATTAAAAAAAAACCTTATGTTTTCACCATTGTCACATTCTACTGAAACACAGGCTCTTAAGTTGGGACATCTACTTTCACCATGTCTGTTCAGTTTATAAAATGTTGCACAATTTAGCTCCACCTCCGATTTCCACATTCATAACTGTCCAATTTAACCGAAGCACCGGAGGCACCACCAGAGGGGACTGTACAATCCCTCTTAGAAGACTATCTTCTCCTTCACAGCCGCTCATCGCTGGAACACAGTACCTCAATCAATAAGAGAGGTCCCATCATTTCAGTCTTAAAGTCAATGCCAAAAAATGGCTAGTTGAGTCGCAGAAAAGTGAACACTGAAACCAGTAGTTGAGTCTGTGCGTTATGTGGATGTCTTATCTGATCTGTCTGCTTTGTTCCATTTTATTGTACTGTTACTGTAATACAGTATATGACTTTTAGCAAGTTTTTCAGGTTGCTTTATGAGATCTGGTTGGGATGAAAACTAGCCTTTTAGCTAATTCGGGTTCATTTACTGTACATTGTCTTAAAGCAGTACTAAGTAACTCTTGCCCCTAGAGGCCATAAGCGCAACTGCAGGTGTCTTAGCAAGTTGCGATTTTTTTAACGATATTAATTGTCCGTGAGAGTAAATACTACGCTGACAGAAAAAGCGAAGGGAGAGAGGGATATTGTACATCCAATTACACAATGGAAATAATTTTTTTCACTCAAACCTGGCTGTAAATACTGTTTAAAGTGGCGCTAGCCCGCAGTTAGCTTGGCCTGTTAGAATGTTAGCTTCTTCTTGGTGATTCCATTAGTGTGTATTGATGCTCCGGTCAGGTGGGGCTGGCATGCAAGTTGCAAATGTGGTTTTCTAGCCGAGACACCAGGGGGAGATGAAAGACCCCACAATCATCCCATTAACACTTGTATTACCCCCAGAGGGACTGCGGAAAGGATTTATTAAGGTAAACAAGTTACTTAGTACTGCTTTAAGGTTCCTGTGCCAACAATGTCCTAATGTGTAGAATGAGGCCAGACCTGTTCACCAGAACTGCCTCTAAAATCCTGCACCGTCACTCAAAAGGTTGTTAATTCGGTTCCGAAGTGCCGTCATGCACGAGCTTAATATAGAGACTGCAGTTACGCGTTAGACCTGAGGTGGCAGTAGTGAGTATAAAAATGACCAACTTGCATATAGGCCCTTTAATGTACATTGTCCCACTTAAAACTATCTAACTAAATAAAAATAAAATAAATGAAGAGCACAGATCTCCTTTTAGTGACAAAAAAAAGAGTAGATGAAAGCAATGCCAAACATGAATCGGAAATCCATGTCAGCCCACAGTGCGTTTCCTTGGACAGCAGTGAAATGCTCCACACGCCGTTTCTTCACAGGGTTTAAGAGCGATCTGAGATAATAAAAAACAGATGTCTTTTTTTACCATTAAGCGTCAGCCGCCATCATAACCCCCGAAACCCTGCGTTTGTTTTAGACTTAGATCTGTTTGGGGAAGATTTAAATGATGGAAAAAACAGTTGTGGAAAAGACAAACTCCGATCTTTCCTGGCTCGAGACGGCACTGCTCCCGATATGGAAATGCTTGGATGCTGCGTGTTTTCCAGTGGCTGCTGTTTGACTGCCTGTTTCGTACAAATCATGTTGCACAAATAAGTATGATTACATTGATATCTGAGGAAATGGGATAATAGTCCACAGTTCTGGTTCACTGCGAAGAGGAAATAAGTTGTGTGATGGGGCTGCCAGCTTGTTTGTCCTCTGTACTTTTCCTTCAGTGGATTCAAGAGATTGTGACAAGGGAAAAATCACTGTTATACCATGTTTGTAAGAATAACAGATTCATTATGATGTTATGGAATATCGTTCCTTATAGGTCTGGGCCTTAGTTATAAGACCAACAGATGTACTGCTGACCTTTTGTTTAAAGCTGTGGTTACCTGATTTTTCCTGTTTTCAAACCATGAAAGGTATTCGAGTTTAAACTGTGAACTGCATCTCGATTTTTCCACGTGAATGTACATATGTCGGGCACGGACACAGCTTTGTGTGATGGTAAAGAGAAGCAAGACCCCCATAGACTCGCAATCTTCTGCTTTTACAATGATGGCAAAAATAAATGCACTCTTCTACAAAAAAAGAAAGTCTGTCCCCCAGGCTTTAAAGTGGACACGTTATGCATATGGAGCTTAAAAATAGACTTAAAACATTCATTTGGGTGCCTCAGAATTGATATTTTATGCTTTATATTTTGAAAAATTGTCTCTGTAAGAATTACATGGCAAAAGAGCTGGTGAAAATCTTGACTGGGGCTCCTCCTGCTGGCAGCTATTGGAATAATTTTCTTCAAAGAGAACTGCCAGGTTGGACGTATGGCATATGCCTGATAAACACACTCACAAATCGATCATGTTGGATTATGGGCTTTAAAAGTGTGGGGGGCAGTTTTTGGGTTTGAACAATGACGCAATTGTAATCAGGAAGTACAGAACGAGGCGCTGACACCGTAGAAGAAGAAACAGCTTTGTCCGAGGATTACTCAAAACTACGTGAATGTTGTGAAATACATGGTACATGGTTTAAACCACAAGAAAGTCGATTTTGCATGATATGTCCACTTTAACTGGCCTTCTTTCCAACCTTTTTTTTTTGCGGTTGCCAGAATGTAACAAATTGTACAAAATTATCAAATCAATGGCCTTCTATTCAGACATGTGACCATTTCCTGTTTTGTCTTTGTCCATTCAGAGGTGCTATTTAGTGATACGTAGTTTGAATAAGGCAACATATTGGTCCTGATTTATCATTGCTTGAGACCCCATGGATAATGTGCGTGCAACCAAGTGGAAAATGATTTGGATGTGTCCCACAGTTGAGTATTTGATCCAAGATTTCAGAAAAACCACCCCGTTAATCAAGGCTTGAAACTGGCACAAAAGCCTCTGCTGCTGAGGTTGTTTCGAGGAGCTTTGTATCTGCTGTTTTTGTGACATTATTCCCTTTTCTTTCCTTTGCTTGTTGTAGGTTTATCCTGGTGTTCAGCTGCCTGATCCTGTCCGTGTTCTCCACTATCCCGGCCCACCAGGACACCTCCTCCTACAGCCTGCTCATTCTGGTAAGAAACTGGACAGCAGCGCGGCCAAAACCACTTCCTATACAAACCCGGGCCCATGTTTCCAAACCAAGCATTTAAGACGTTTCTCAGTTACGTTGTTTTACATCATTGTAGGTCATTAGCCGAAATGTCAAACCCGGGATTTTCAGAGGCCAAAATGTAAGACTAAATACACAATAGGAATTAATGTGAGTGTGAATCTGTCATAGCTCAACCACTGTCCAGAGCGCACGCCCAGGATAAGTGGTGGAAACTACTCGAACGAAGCCAAACAAATGTCCTAAAGGTCCTGGGAAAGTTATATTTTTCTCTGTTTTAAAGTGTATATTTCTCTAATAAATGATCAGGTAAATGGCTATCGGTTGCCAGCATAACATTCTGAAGAGCCCATATAAATACACTGCCTGACCAGAAAAAAAAAACACAGCTCTGATATTTCATTGGGTCGCCTTTAGCTTTGATTGTTTCAGTAAGCTTCTGCCATTTCAAAAGATCCAGTGTTGCAGATCTTGTATTGATGATGGGAGAGTGTGACCACTGTGTAAAACCTTCTCCTGCACATTACAGCTGGACTCTGTGGCGGCCAATCCATGTGTGAAAATAATGTCTCTCGCTCCCTGAACCGCTCTTTCACAATGTGAGCCACATGAATCCTGGCTTTGTCATCTTGGAATATGCCCGTGCCATCAGGGAAGAAGAAATCCACTGATGGAATAACCTGGTCATTCAAGAGGTTCAGGTCTTCAGCTGATCTCATTCTTTGCTCACATTGTGTTAGTTAAATCCAGTGGTGACTTTTCTAGGTCAGGCAGTGTAATAGTTTAATATTGATGTACAGAGGCCAGACTTTTATGGTTGAAAACTGAATGGATTTTCTCCACTTTGGCTGTAGGCCTCAATTGAAAGCTAAGACCCACAAAATGGATCCTTTTCTTTGCGTTGTTGCCGTCACTTTTTCCAAGTTTTTTTTTTTTTTTAATCTTATTTTTGCCACTTTTTTATTGTTTTTTGTGGCTTTTTTATTGCGTCGTCTTCGCTTTTTTGTGGCTTTTTTGTTCAGTTTTTGTCACTCTTTGGCTGCACTTTTGTGGCTTTTTAGTCACTTTTTTGTCACATTTTCAACGCTTTTTATCAGGTGTTTCTGCGCTTTTTTTTCAAGAAGTTTTAGATTTAGGTAAAGCCAAACTGGAGAAAATGTGCTCGGTTCAGGTGTGGGTTAAGAGTTTAACTGTCAAAATGCTGATGGTAAACTGAGACTCTTTGGTTAATGTCTAATCACTCCTTATCTTTTCTGTCAGAGGAAACAAAGGGGAAAAAATATAACTCAAAAAGATGTGTTATTTTAGACCTCATGTTTTTGGTTTTGGTTTTCAAACAATGAAAGAGGGAACGTGTCATTTAAACATTCTTAGCTGTGGTCCAAACTCATTCCTAACTTTCCCAAAGCCGTCCCAAATTCTAAATTCTTCACAGCGATCGGTTTATGAGCATGTTTCACAACTTTCCTGGAGCACAGTAAAAAACATCAACTAGCTGCTAGTTGACGATCGATAAAAGGGCTGTATGGTTAGAGGCACGGCGCACAAATATCTTGATGAACAAAGCAAAACATAATCCACTGTCGGGAAAATAAACAGGTAAAGGGCCTTTATGTCACAAGGGCACGGTTGTTGAAAGTTGAAAGGGCTTTGTGGACCCAATCCTTGTTTGATTATTTTTCTCAAAAACACTGAGTCTTATATAGGCACCTTTCTCCATCTGAAATGTTCAAATCAAATTCTATGACGGCAAAAATGCTATGTATTCATTTTTGCTTCAGCTTAGGCATGGGCTCTCCCCTGGGATGACGACAATATAATGTATATGTTTCAAAGGTTTACACATTTTTGCCACGGGGTAGAAAAGGGGATACAAAAATTAATTTAAAAAATGCTTAATAAAATGCTGAAATTCGCAGTTAAAAACTCAACACAACAAGCCAATACTTATCTTTGTTAATGAACTTTTTACTCTGGACTTTATTGGAAACACAGACACGATAAAGCCTGCTCTGGTGAAAGTCCATCGATATCACATCTAAAATAGGATCAGCTGTAATACTGAATACTCAATAGTAGATTAGCTGCCACTCTTGCACTTCACTATTGAACACATCGCCCATTATAAAAACTATTACTCATTGTGTCATTAGACTTGAGTGGCATCTGTAAAAGTCTGTAAGAGTTCAGTGACTTTAAACAGGATTCTACTATTGTTTAAAGATAAAGGGATAATGCAAACAAGTGACATATACATATCTGAATACTAATGAAGGCAGAGTGGGTCCATTCAAATGAAACCATAGCAGTAACTAGTAATGTATTTCATTGTTAACCCTTTGTTTGTGTTTCATGCAGGAGTTTGTGATGATCGTGGTGTTTGGTTTGGAGTACATAATCCGGATTTGGTCGGCCGGATGCTGCTGTCGCTACAGAGGATGGCAGGGCAGGCTGCGATTCGCCAGGAAGCCTTTCTGCGTCATAGGTGAGGATTTTATATTTAAAAAATGCAATACCAGCTTCCAAGAGATTTGGAAACCACGACGACATGGGCACAATGGCAAGATACTCCCCCCAGGTTAGGATAATAACCAGTTACACAGCAACAAAAACAAATATCAGGTTAAATTCAGAATATTAATCTGAATTTGATTTGTTTTGTCCAGCTCATTTAGTTGAGCACTGACCTAGATTATTTCCCGGGATGTTTCAACACATTTTTTCTTGTTTCTAGTTAACTTCTTTGCCAATGGGGTCAGAAAATCGCACATGTCCTGCACTGAAAAAAGAATAGTCGTATTAAGGATGAAATGACATAAAATTACTTAAATTAAGAGATCAAATCTAAAGTTTGAGTTGATTTGGTCTGGTCTTAGATCAGAAAAAAACTCTTATCGCCAATGGAACAAGCACATATTTTAAAATCTTGTTTTATTTAATGTAAAAAAATTAATATTTTAAATGTAAAAGTGAATTTGTCTGATTTCAAGTGGTTGTTCATCGTTTTATCTCATCGTAGATTCGCTCAAACTGACTCAAATTCAACATAAAGAACTTTTATTCAACTTTTATTTAAGTTATTTATCTCATTTAAGATGGTCATTTTTCCAGTGTAATGGCAGTTTTATTTTCTTAGTTTCAGCAAATTTACCTTTAGAACCAGTACGAAATGTCATCAAGCCAAGTGAATAATGTAAGTCATATTAGTGAATGAACTACACAAAACCAGAATAATATTCAGAATTAAAGCCATTTAAACCCATGCAGATAAAGGGTGAGGCCAATTTTAACCCCGGGCAGAACAATTAGGCCATTTAAAAAGGTAAAACAGGTTTTTAGTGTAAACAAGGTGGGGCCATTGGAAAGTCTATCTACTCCCGACTTTACACAGAGATTACACAAACATGCTTCAAAAGTAACATCTTAAGAAAAGGAGGCTGGAAAGCGAGGAGAGACAAATTGTCAGAGCCGAGACTGTGTTCCTTAACCACTAGACTCTTGGCATTAAAATTTCAAATTATTTTCATTTCAAATGCTGATAAAAAAAAAAGAAAAGAAAAAAACCTGAAATTATACAAGTCTAACAGATGAAAGAAAGCACCAGAACCAAAGCAGGAGGAAAGTACATACATACGAAGTCGAGCCCCAACTAAAGGGGCGCTGTGCTGTGAGCCTCGACAGACTGACATCCCCAGTACAGCTCAACCCCCTCTGTCTGAGCTTTACAGTCGCTCAGTGCTGAGGAAGGCCACCCAGATCACAACCACTCCATTGCTCCTTCACCCTGCTCCCATCGGGCAGGCGCTTTAAAGTCCCCCTGGCTGACGAAAACATAACATAAGAAGTAATCACAATCACCACTATGAATGGTCACAGATAATAGTCCTGTTGTTTATTATTGTTATGTTGATTTTTAATGCGCCTTGGGCTTTTATGGAAGTGAGTGTGCATGTTTGGAATTTCTGTCACCTTCGGGCAGACAGACAATAAAGTTTATCTTATCTTATATTAATTTAGTTATTTGAAACAGGGACAGAGACAATATACATTAACCTTAATCATGAGAGTTGCTTTATTCCATATAGTAACAAAAGTGCTAATTGTGTAGGGAAAATGTACATCTTTCATACAATAATGTCTTGTCTAATAGAAATGAACACAAAGCCTGTTGGCAAAAAGAATACATAAAAAGAACAGTCGACCGTAAAGAAGAAGATGAACCCTATACACTGTCACATGTATTTTCCTACATGTTGCAAATGTTTATGTCAACAATGAATAACACGGAAATAGGGAGAAAGCATACAGTATATACACATGAGATTTTGTTTGCACTTGTACTGTCTTTTCCCCCTATAACGCATACATTCCTCAGTTTGTTTTGAAGCCCTCATGACCGGTGCACTCTGGTTGCCCTCCGCCTGAGCATGGTTGTCCTCTCACTCAATGCAATTTGATGTTGGACGTAAGCGCGGTCTGAGTTTGCCGCTGCCGTTTCCACTAAGCCTTGTGGTCAGAGCTCATAAGAACACGGAGCATTTTCATAATAAAGTTGTTTTAGCGGCCTTTGATTTCTTTTCCACTGTTTAGACATGGATCTTGTCTGTTCCTTTGTGGAAAATGCAGCCGTGTGTGTTTTTTTTTATAAAGGAAAACGGTCATGTTCAGTCCCACGCGCTCCCACATCAATCCCCGTCAGGAGACTGTTTGAAAAGAAAAAGGTGAACGAGGGAAAAAAAAAAAATAAATAAACCCAAAGCTTTTGAGTAGATTGGATATTTCCTACTTGTGTGAGGTCAGTTATATTCAAAACATTTGTGCACGGTGGCTTTTAGATGATCGAGTCAAGATGGATGCATGACGCAGAATAAGGAAAAGGCATGTAATTAAAATAAAGATCGTACTGTACTGTATTGTCACCTGGCAAGAGACTACAGACGGAGAGCAGTGCACGAACATAAAAATACATCAAATAAGATTGCGATGTTGAGTTTAGTATGAATGAAGATTATGGAAAATATGTGATTTAATTAAGATGTGTTTTCATTATGTTCCTGTATATTTACTGGCAACATTATCCTCCTTGATACTGTACACACATAGTAGACCAGCGGGGGAAAGGACACAAGTAAAACCGCCTGCTGTGATAATAGAATACTGTCCTCTGCCTGATGAAAAAAAGTCACCACAAAAAGAAAAGGACATACATTCTAATACAGGGGTCGCCAACCTTTATAGAGAGAGCCGAGGGCTATCAGAGTTCAAAAATAATGTCCTGAAGACTTCCTGTTAAAGAGGGGGTATTATGCTTTTTTCAATCACATAGCACCAGTCTATAGCATACTACAATGATGACCTTCTGTTGGTCTGTATATGCAGTAAATTAAAATAACTGCCTTGAATAAAATTGCTCTCTCAAAATGGCTGTACTGAACGTCTTGAAATAGGCCTCTGTCTCTTTAAGAAGCTTTCCGACACGCCCCCTTCAGCACACTGCTGTGGCATCTAAACAACACTACTGTGCGGGGAGGGGCCTCTGCTGAGCTGAGGAGCAGTGGTTGGTGGCTTGGCTGGTGACGAAAGGTCCAGAGGCGTCTCCAGGAGGTGGGGGCGTTCCTAGGAGGACTGAGGCATAGCTACACCTAAAATGGCTGCCGTCTAAGTTTTTACTGATTACTCAAAAATATGTGAATGAGCCAAGGCAACACTCCAGGAATGTGTTTAATGAGGGAATGACATAATAACATGATATAAAGCTTGAAAAAGTCGATTTTACATAATACCCCCCTTTAAGCACATTATATGACAAATTCATGCTTTTAAACAAATACTGAGTCTGAAGAACATAAATAACTGTATTTTAACATCAAGATGCAAGAAATTGAACTGTTATATTTTTCACAAAAAGTCTCAAATTCTACCGCGGGCCTAGGGTAGGGTGACCGCCTTTATCTTTGATCACGGCACATTCGCTGTCATTGTTTAAATAAGCTTCTGCAATGTAAAAAGATCCAGTGTTGCATTTATTTTTCATCAAGATCTTGTATTGATGATGATGGGAGAGTGTGACCACTGCGCAAAGCCTTCTCCAGCACATGTCATGGTGTCCTTGGGCAAGACACTTTACCCACCTTGCCTCAGTGTCTGCGTACACTGGTGTATGAATGAGAGTGTGGATGGGTGACTGGTTCCTTGATGAGTGCCTAAACCAGGTAGGCGCTATATAAATTTGACCATTTATCTGGACTATGAACCACTCTTTCACAATGTGAGCCCGATGAATCCTGGCTTTGTCATCTTGGAATATGCCCGTGCCATCAGGAAAGAAGAAATACATTGCTGGAATAACCTGGTACTTGGGATGTTCAGTTTGTCAGCTGATCTCATTCTTTGAGCATAGTGTTGTTGAACCTAGACCTGACCAACCCTAGATCATAACAGTTGGTTAAATTTGGCTTAACATGATTAAGTTCACTGCAGATATCACACAATTAAATCAAATAGCTTTTTGGATGAAAAGCTTTTACATTTTGCTCCACATTGACTTTGTGATGAATTTTACTGAGAAGTGATTAATGTTTTTGAACTACTGAGTCGAAACAAACGAATTAGCTTTCAGAGTAAATGTTTTGTAGATGATAAAATGTTTGCTTATGTGTTCACAGTACTGACAAACATGCGCACTTTTGAAAGACCGATCTATTTGAGCACACAAATGAGTTAAATTAAATGTTTGAGCCTCATTTCCTTTCTGTTATTCCCCATTCATAAAACTCCACAAGTGGTCCCTTCTTCTCATTAGTGTGTTTACGTGATGCAGCGATCCAAAACTGGCAAACAAATTAGCATTAGGAAGCCGCTAGACCTGTAACGTCACTTTTGAGACCGCTCTTGCCTTTCGCTTAAAATAGCTTTTGAAAACAGATTTTCAAAGCGCCAGTGAATACAGTTTTCAGGCAGACTTTGCTGCTGTAAAGAAATATTATTATCTGTAGAAGGCAAAGACTCGCACTTTGAGATTTGAAGAGCCCAGTTATCAGACTGTTGTTTTCGCCTTGACTTTTTCTGATAAATAGCCATCGATCAACTTGAGCAAGGTGTGGGACAGATAACAGCGATTAGCAAGGTCGCTGTAAATCTATCTTTTCACAAAGCACTGGATAAATTGCTATCTTGCCATAGGCTTTAGAAATCTGAGGTTATCCGGTTCCACGATCTCGAAAATCTGTGTAAAATATTAATATCCGAATGACTCACTAGTCCCGCGGAGATATTTGCTGTGAAGTGGGAATCCTTGGGCAGAAATAAATTGCAACCAGCTCAATAAATGTTCACTATGAAGCCGCATTTGCTGCCAGAAAAAAAAAATAGACGCCAAATAGTGTTGCTAATTAGAAGCAACCCCATGTGTAGGCCGATACTGGCCCATCCAAATACTGTTACAAAACAAAATATAACTGTTCACTGCAGTTTTCCTCTGTTGTTTTAATTACAGACATTTAATTTACAATAATTTGCCATGTTTACATATGAACATAATTTGAAAATGCTGATTTTCTTTCCGTTCTTGTGTAATTAAAACATGACCACTGCATTTTTCGGCAGATGCCAGTATTTCACCATCCAGAAAGGCTCCTCATGGCAGTTTTTGGTGACCCTCATGCCCTGACGCCAATCAGTGCTTGACACTTCTATATCACCTACATTAAACCCTTCACACTCTCATTCATACACTGTAGTTATTACTTGTATTTACTACTACTTGTCACTGTACTGAAAAATCCATGAAAACTCCCCTTTTTTAGCCACCAAAGATTATTGCATTGCGTGCACGTGAACTACTGACTTTACAAAATAACTAAATATAACTATTGATGCATCTGATTAAATATTTTATTGAAATTCGTTGAGCTCGCCCGATCAGCCAGACAACTTCTTTGTCATTTAAGGCCTTTCTCAGATTGACTGAGACTGCATGGAGACTTCAAGTCCCTATGCATAGGGACTTCAAGCTGAAATCTTGTTTTCACCATAACCAGGCCAATAGTCCCTAGCCAATTGATGCCCTATAGGCAAAATTAGAAAAAATTTGGGGGGAAATCTGTAATATAATGTATCTGTTTCAATGTATATTTCTGTGTGTTTCTCTCGCGCACATGCACAAAGCCTTTTCTGAATTTTCTTGACATAACATAACAAATAACATTTTATAGTTGTTTTTTTTGCTGTGTTTTTCTATCCCAATCCTTTTGGATACACTTTTGATATGGAAAAGTTGTATTTCATTATGATTATTATATTCTATTACGATTTTCTATTCATTAAAACAAAATCAGAACATGTGCAGTCATGATTGGAGAAGGAACCCTTACTTCTGAAGTAAATTTACACATTTTCACCGCAATGTTACATGGCTCCCCGGAGGTGTAGAAGGACCAGGGAGGGGTTGTTCCTGTGGTGTAATCCGTTTTATTGTGAAATGCCTAACAGGAAGTACCGTAACTACTGTGTGCTAACATGTATGTGAAATGGCTTTGAGTTTGAACGACGCAAAATAAATGCTGTCCAGTTGCTCTACCAAGTGTCGCTTGAATCTATGCCCAATAATACGACAGTTCCAAAGCATGAAATCTCTAGTTTCCAACACAAAAGTTTTTTCCATCAGCCGGCGCCCTCGACCCTGACCAAGACTACCTGGTGACTGCCTTATCTCCAGGGAACGTTTCATTAAGAAAGAAAGTGGACATGAATAAAGTTATCTCAAAGTCACGTTCTGTATTTCATTATGTAGACCTATGAAAAAAAGGACAGTAAAAACACATAATCTATTGTATACTTTCCTCCTATAATCACTTACACTTTTTATTTGGGAAATTGGATCATCCAGAGAAAAGCTTTGCAGGCCCGAGGAGAACATCAAAATCCCGCACAGAAAGAAATCTCTTGCACGGGATTGTGATCTTCTTTCAAGCATTACCTCATTCTCCTGTAAGCCACCATGTTTGTTTTGACACAGACAGACCGTGCATTTCTTTGATTGCGAACCCTGCCCAATGGATCTCAAGGGAATGAGACAAGCGTCGAGACTCTTTGTATGGAATAGGAAAGGTCTTGGCTGGCTATGCTACTAAATGCTTAAAATGATCCCAATTTAAAACAAGGGAGTCCACTGGAGTTCTTTAAAGGCCATTTACATCATTCAGCTATATGTGTGTATGTTCTCACTGGACCAGGAAAGAAAACATCTTCAAGACAAATGCGCACAGATTGAGTGTTCTTCCCTGGAGCTGGGAGTCTGTAAATGCTCTGTGTAAATGTCCTAAAATGGTGTGACATACAAGAGGCAATAAGTCAATCTTCCTAAGGCAGCCGTAATTTCCCTGTTGGCCTCGCTCACCTGAAGCCTGGTTTAAAGGATAGATGGGGGAAAGAGTGCAGTAAGCCAGTAGTCAAACAAAGGCTTAACCAGGACTGACTGTAAGGAGCTTCAGTAATAGATTAATACAAGTAACCTAAAGCACTTTTTATCTATTAATTGGTTGAAATATTATACTCTATGGCTTTGTATGTACTAATTGCCGATACTAGTGCAGAAACATGTTTACTTAAAGCACATTAGTTACAAACATCAAGATAATCTGTCCATGAGCCTTTGAACTATATCACTGTCTGCACAAACTATACCCACTGAAAGATAAAGCAGGTGATTTTTGCAACTTTTCAAAGCCTCGTAATCTTGTTGTCACTCCAATTCTCCTCCATAGCTGACAGAACGGTGTGTCTGGCCTTGCTCAGTGGCCATTATCGTCACCAAAGATGTGACACGTGAAGAGAGTGACCGTTGCAGCTGAAAGAACATTTCCTCACACATTTAGACAATTGCAGCATCGGAAAGTCAACTGTTTTGTACTTCCTTCAAAGTTTATATGGAACATTTCAGTTATGATAAACATAGTATGCTGACCGAACGTTACTTGATGCATTTTGAATATTTGGGTAACTTTGTAAGACATTTTTATGTATATTTTATTTTGTTTGGACTTGCATTACAGTTACAGTATAACATATTACATGTTGCTGCTCTAAAATAACCTATTCAGTGCAATTTAATACAAACCACTTACTATAATGTAAAAGGTTCAGGGATGGGGCTGCAGCATATGAGAAAGACATTAGAATATTCAAATGTTCGTAAATGTCTTGAATATTATCTTTACAATATTATTGCGATATTTTAATGAACCACTTCAACACAGTAGGTTCCGTTAAATGTAAACAAAAATCACAAGAAATAAGGGTAACAATTACCATTGATACATTGTACCTGCCAAATTTAGTACCATGTAATGTGCTCTGTAACAATGTGTAATAACTTGTACCTATGTGTTACATACACAATGGAATAATATGTATTTGTAGTTTGGAGGTACGTAATGTAATAAGGCAAAGAACCTAACTCTAAGCTTGAGCCCAAACCCTAATCTCATATTACGTTATGTACCTCCAAAGTACCAATACACATTATTCCATTGTGTATGTACTACATAGGTAGTAGTTATTATTACAGATTGTTACAAAGCAGATTACTTTGTACTGAATTTTGTGTACAATGTATCAAGGTAGTGTCACGACCGGCTCAACGAAGTGACAGGACAAACGAGGAAGGCAACCAAAAGGGCAGTTAAATGCCAAGTGTTATTAAAAGGTACAACAATAAATATGTGCAAAATGTGCCAAAGGTGCCATGGTGGCTGGAGACTAAGCTGGAGCAGGGCTGAGAGACCCAGCCAGATGTAGCCAATCCTCTTAAGTAGCCTTTCCAGGGAGGAGCCACACCCAGCAGCGGGGGAGGAGCAAGCCATCAGTCAGATGGAAGTCAACATAACAATGATGTTCTCGCGACGGGACACATATTGTAATATTGCGCTGACCTACTCATGGATATTTGTATTTGGATGTGTTTTTTAGCCAGAAATTATTAGTCTTTAGTTTTCCGTGTTTATCTCAAAAGTCAAGTCATTTTAAAGAAGCCTTATGACAGTCTCTTCTGGCTGAAGGGACGAGCATATGGGTCTTTGTTTCAGCCTTGTGTAGCTGAAAATTGATTCCGCTCCACCTCATTTTCACAGCGGCTGGTGTTGACCATGCAGCCTCCGGTCTGGCTTTAATGAGACTCAAAACAACATTTTCAATTACTTAACATAGAAGAAAAACTTTGCACATCAATTACTTGAGGCAGGTGCGTTGGGAGGGACAATCCCAGCGTACATTGATAAATAATATTACTTCCCGCACACTGCCAACCTTGCAAAAATAGTTTATTAGGATATGGTCAACGTTTCGGTCCTGAGACCTTCATCAGGCAAATTGCTGAAGAGCTCCAGGTGACCAGTCTTAAGTATGGAGTGACTGGCACCCAAGGGTCCTCACAAATGGAATAAATAATTAAAATAAGAAATAAATAATCAATTTATAAAATCAATAAAAATCATAAAGCAATAAAAAAGTTATGCTCAAGTTGAATTAGTCGTTGAGGGCTTTAGGAGCCAACGTTTGTAAAGTGTGGATCCAATAAGACTCCCTTTGCTTGAGGAGTTTATCATGATCTCCCCCTCTGCATGGAGGGGGGACATGTTCAATGCCATAGAACCTCAGAGAAAGTCATCATGATTGTTATCATAAAATGTATAGCAACTGTGTAATCCCGATCATTCCTCCGGATGGAGCTCTTGTGCTCGCTAATGCATTGTTTAAGTTTTCTCGTAGTCTTACCTACATAAACTAAACCATAAGGGCACAATAGCATGTAAATGACATGGGTTGATGAACACGTGATTACACTTTTTATTGGGTATTATTTTCCAGTGTGAGGATGTACAAAATGATTTATTTGACTGTATTGTTACATTGGGCACAGTTACCACAACAATAGTTGCCATTGGGCTGAAGAGCTATTTGAAGGCAAATAGCTCTTCAGCAATTTGCCTGATGAAGGTCTCAGGACCGAAACGTTGACCATATCCTAATAAACTATTTTTGCAAGGTTGGCAGTGTGCGGGAAGTAATATTTTTTTTATCAATTACTTAACATAAAATCATAAATCCATTATTTATAGCAAATGCACAAAGCACCACGTTATCATCTAAAGGACCTTGGAAAAACCAAAACAATTGATGTGTACTGGAAAAAACTCAACCTTTTAAAAGATGCATCTTCTTCTATTGTCATACGTTTCTATTCATACTATTCTTTTTGAATCTGACCACTGCGTTTATTTCCTGCTGCCTTTGCTCGAGCATGTGACTCTTCTGTCCAGGTCTCTAGGCAGCACCTTCAAAGGGAATAAATGGTGGCTCAGCAGGACCACACTCTCAACCCACAGAGACATTTATCTATTTTTCATGGCTTGTTTCCCTGCAGTTATCTCTCTATGCTTCTCTTTTCCGTTTTTCCTTTCCAGCTCTCTTTCCCTTTATTCCCCCTTCTCTTTTCCTACCTAGCAACCAGTTTGAGTTTGTAATTAACAAGATGTTTTAGCTGAAAGATTTGTAGGGGTGTTAATAAGTATTCGGTAAATGGATCAATCGCCATCATGGCTTAATCAATTCAAGAAAAAACACTATAATGAAGCGTTATGCCGTATGGGACAGGTCCATATCATGGTGCCATAGGAATTGATGAACAAAACTCTGCTGCTGATTTTTAAGATATACGTACAAGTCTAAATGGGTCTTTAGACTTTAATAATACACCTTTAAATTGTGGTTCATGATTTTACTGAAGTTACTTATACAATATGTGATTTATGTCAAACAGTTAATCAATAATCATCAGCGAAATCGACCAACCTGGCTCTCTCGATTTCCTTCCCTCTTCAAAAATATAGCCAGTTTTTGCCATGCTATCTACTCATTTTCTCTCCAAGCGCGACGAGCTTGAATGTTATATATCCAGCGCCAAAGATCCACGCCTCGGTCAGCACTTTCTGTCAGGAATCAGGTTCAGTGGGAGGACGACTTTATGAGAGCCAGCTGTGATAAATAACACAGAAAGAAGAAACACAAAGAAAGGATTTCATTTCACCAGGGACTTTCTCTATATGAAGGCTGGAGCATCTTGTGAAGGATGTTTTTTCATGCCCCAAAACCAAAGTCACCAAAGCCTCTTTATTCCCTCTGGTTCTTTCACAGGAAAACCCGTCGCTTCATCCTATAGGATCTTAACTCTCTGCGACGTCAGGTCCTGCCGTTTGTGGGGGAAATCTAAATTGGGAAATGTGGGAAACATAATTTGTGATATTTTGTGATTGCTATTGGTATCTGTGTATGTAAAACAAAATTAAGAAATCGAAATCATTGGTTTGTTTTATTGTTTTCTTTATTTGAAAACCAAATGAGTAAATTGAAAAAACAGACATCTATAAAACTGGCATTTTTCTTTATTTATGTGTTTCTATATTTGACTGTCCACTGAAATCATGAAACTAAACAGGAATCAGTGTAACCGTGCGCCCTGACACACAGCTCTATGTGTAGAGTGTAGTGTGTCAGGCGCACGCACGGCAGTCCATCACTGACGTAAAGCCCCTTAAACTGATAGCACACGGGTACCGAGGGTTCAGGCTCCCCAGCTCATTCACGCCAAACCAGAGGGAAAAGATACGCGCCTATGGGTCAGCCATGGGATCTGGACATGTCCCCACCAGGATGGCAAAGTTGTCCACACAAAGCCCATGTGTAGATCTTCTCATTGTGCGATCTTTCACAAAGATCTTACACAGATCAAGGACATTTATGCCCGAAGAGAAGGCAAGCTTTACAACACTTTTTGTTTCACGTTGATTGGTCAAATATTTGCAGAGATCTTCTCATTTTCGGATTGCAACTGAGCTGTATGCAGTCTGTCAAATGGAGCTCCTCGATCAGAAATGTGTCATGTCTGATGGTATCCAGCCTCTAATCGCCATGGGCCTGATATTCCTCAGTGGCATGTGCCTACAACGACTTCACGACACAAAGTTTGCAAAACGCAAAGGGTTTCACATCGGGCGGGCGCCATGATCGCACAGCTCTTTACTCACCACTGGACATATATAGCTTCGCGCAGCAAGTCCCTAAGAACTGCTCCAGGCTGTCCACGAAGGCGTCCAGAGCACCTGCTTCTGATGACCACAAGTCGTTAGCGCATCAATGCATTACCTCTAAACTAAGAAATAAGAAAGATGCTGTTTTATAGATCTGTTTTTCCTATTTAGTAATTTTGTTTTCAAATAAAGAAAACTATAAAACAAGAACGAACCATACACGGATTATACAGGGAAGGAAATTGTGTTGTTTGCAAAATTGTACCACCTAAATAAATTAAAAAGCTTTTATGATTTGCTTACAATGTTAAAAAGAAAATGCAGTTTCATAGATAATATTTGTATGTTCATAAAAATGTGTATTGCTGTAAATTTAGCAGATTGTGAACATATAATGGAGAGAGGTTTACATAGCCAGCTCACTGAAGAGCCGTAAGAAGAGAAATAAGCAGTTACTACACATTGTTCATAGACTGAATCGTTACTCAATGTTGAATAGTTGCAAATTCAAATTCTTGATACTATTATCATTAAAAACAGTTATGAGAAGCGTACATGGTCTTTAAGCTGAGTCAGCTTCTCATGCACACATTAACGCGCATAGGAAGCACATTGTGAGCAGCTGATGCCTTGAGCTGCATTTATACTGGGCCTTTGAGAGATAATTACTTACAGTGAGGGGTGACAGTGACGGCGCAGCAGACAAAAACACAGTCAGTCTTACGTCAGAGCTATGCACCATCTATGCAAAGTAGACGGTGTAGACGCTATGCAGCTATATCCTTTTCATCAAACAAGAACCCTTAAAGTCGACGTCAAAGAGTGTCGACATCACACAAAAATAACACTTGGCACTCATTCGGCTTGCCTTTCCACTAGGTTTTCAACTAATCGCAACTTATTATGACAACATCGTTTAGGCCTATATATATTACATTTAGATAAAAGGTTAATGTCTGCATTTAGCTGAACTTTTGACTTTGACTGTTTAAGAAGTGTTACGTTCTACCAGCCTTCATTTTTCTGTTTGCTATGAGTTGATACTATCATCCATATAAAATAAGTGTTCCTGTCCCGTTCTGCTCTCTCCTCTCCAGACATCATCGTGCTGATCGCCTCGGTGGCTGTGGTGTCGGCGGGGAGTCAGGGGAACATCT
Source organism: Neogobius melanostomus (assembly GCA_007210695.1). Lineage (NCBI taxonomy): Eukaryota > Metazoa > Chordata > Actinopteri > Gobiiformes > Gobiidae > Neogobius > Neogobius melanostomus. The sequence goes on from VHKM01000153.1 coordinate 2,838,640, forward strand.
TCGCCACATCTGTCCTGAGGAGCCTGCGTTTTCTGCAGATCCTGAGGATGGTGCGCATGGACCGCAGAGGAGGCACCTGGAAACTGCTGGGATCAGTGGTCTACGCTCACAGCAAGGTGCAGCGACACGCGCTTCCAAACACTATTCTCTCAGTGTCGCCATTTTGCAAACCAGAAGTGGGGATGTTGAGATTCATTTTAAGCATATGGTCATCACAATGTAACTAAGGTGCATGGTGCAGGTGTCAATTACATATCTGCTCACAAAAAAAGTAAATGTATTCATCTAAAAAAGCCAGTTGGAATTATACAATGTTTTTGTATCAGCATATTTTGATATCTTAGTATAAGGAGCTTTGGATTGTGATGCTGAAAAAGAAGATGGCTGTCACATAAATAAATGTATTTTGATTTGTGGGGTCTTTGTTATGAAAGGTTGGTATGTTCTCCCCCCCCATGTCTCGGTGGATTTCACCAGGCAAGATGCGCTTCAGAGATAATAAAGAGATTCCAACCATTAAAAGCAGCTGACTGTTAAAAGTAATGACATATAAATGATCAATAAACATTCATTTGGTCTCTGTTCGTCCTGTAAAGCCACCCGAGACCACAATGCAATAAATTATAGTTTGATTCAGCAGCAATCTTTAAGTGCAACATGGTAAGAACAGGATATTGACTGGTTAGTAGATCGATTATGTTCGACTGCTTTCATTACTGTTAATAGTGTTTGTATGTTTCACCCTAGAGAAAAAGCATTAGCAGTTTATTGAAAATTGTTGCTGTAGATGTTTGCACAAGCTGTTGACCTCAATAGCCCACGCACTTCACCTATTGTCCACTTTACCGTATTGTTTCAGTGAAAATCTGTTACTCTAATGTAAAAAGCTTAACGCTTATACTTACGTGAACATATTAAATTATAGATTCACCCATGGCATATTTCAGCTGTGGATTTGTAAGTCTTACAAAGGCTTTTTCATCCTCCAAAGTGGTCAAGTGTTGCCCTTTTGACCTGCCCTGTCTTTGCAGGAGTTGGTGACGGCCTGGTACATCGGTTTCCTGGTCCTCATCTTTTCCTCGTTCCTTGTGTATCTGGTGGAGAACAAGATTAACAACGAGTTTGCTACCTATGCTGACGCTCTGTGGTGGGGCACGGTGAGTTCACAAACAAGTCATTTCAACCTGGATAGACTCAGATAAAAGCAGCGATTAGAAAGAATTATTGACATGTATATATTTCGGCGATCAGACCCTGGCAGTAGACATTGATATATGAATTTAAGTAGTATGGATGGGTAGGTTAGCGTTAGGGATGTCTTCCCCCGGAGCCAGAACACTGGTGGTGGTATAGGGGACCGGTGAAGGATACTGCAGGGAGAAGCTGTGGATAGAAGAGCCGTAGATGGGGTGGAGCGGGACGAGCCATGAACACTGGAGGCTTAAAAGCAGAACTGAGGTTGCTACGAAGGTCTTTAATTGAAGGGACACATGTGATTTTCATGTAGCGTCTAATGTAGCGACCGACAAAATGTAAGATAGTGGTCAAAATGTGCTTGAAATGATTACCAAATATAATGTAAAAAAGTGTAATACCTCTGCTTTATCGATTGGTTTGAATCTGGTAAGGGTTATTCTTGCTTTAAACCTGGTTTAGACCTTCACCGTTGGCTGTGGCTCTTTAGTCCCTCAATGGTCCTGGTTTTCTCTGAGGTCAACTTGGTTGAGTCACTGTTGCTTCTCTTTCTCACTCACAGACAGTATAACGCATATAGAAAGTGCATTCATACAGAGCCTTTGAGGGATATTTACTCAGTGTGAGAGGTGACAGCAGAGAAGACTTGCCTCAAAGCTCTGTACCGTCAACACAAATTGCATATAAGGCCTAGGAGTCTGTGATTTTCTCAACAATTTCAACAGATCAATAACAGTAAGAATGTCAAGTGTACATCTAGACATACACTTGAAATTCTTACTTCAGTGATTTAACTCCAGTGGTTTTTCATACATAATCATAACATTGATAGATATTTCAAAACGTTAATTTAGAATAATATGAACTCGAAGGTTTCTTTATTTATCTTTCTATCGTGAAAAAGATCTCCACAATCACTGACCCATTATAAGCAAATATGTGGTCAGGTCAGTCTATGTAAGGTTAGTTTTGTTAAGAACCGCTTGCCAGATGTCCAGAAATCCGTCAATGTTATCGTGTAGTGAATATTTACACTCAGAGGGAGTGTCCTGAGAACCTCTTGGTATCAGCCCTCAATTGCAGGACAGTCACTGGAAATCCATCCATCCATTTTCTTCCACTTTTCCGTTGCCGGGTCGTGGGGGCAGCTGTTGGAGCTGCCCAAATCACATTGCACCAGCCCCTATGGCTCCTCCTGCAGGTGGTGGGTCCACAGAAGGACGGCCTCATGGTTCTAACCGGCCTGTTGGTCTCTCATAAGGGGCTTCTGAACTGCTCTTTGTCTGACCCGTCACCTAGGACCTGTTTGTCATGGGAGACCCTACCAGGGGCACGAAGCCCCCGACAACAGAGCTCCCAGGATCATTCGGGCGCTCAAACCCCTCCACCACGTTAAGGTGGCGGTTCCAGAAGGGGTCACTGGAAATCCAAAATTTCAAAATGGTCTTTCTTGCCACAATTTCGCTTTATGTTTGTCCCTTGCGTTGTCCACTTTAGCGGCAAGAACACACGGAATTCATTTCTTCATGCCCTTCCCTGGTGCCGTTTCAGACGTTGTTGCAGTGAGACAAGAGCCTTAACTGCTGTGGCACTGTGACAGAAATCTAAATTGTAAAATCCTCACATTTGTGATCGTGACCGGCCTCGCCCTTGTTTATAATCCTGGTAAAATAGTTGTGTCTACGTAGCTTTCTATCCATTGATTTGTTGTTTTCTCTCCTCCTCAAAATGATTGTCCTTATGTGGCTCGGTGGCTGCATGCATTAACAGCCACTTTCAAAAAGGCTCCAATAATCATAATGGGTCCTAATGGCTGTCTTTGTTGAGCGTCACAATAAAAATCAGAATGGCACAATTTTCTGTGACAAATGTGGCCAAAACCGCAGACAGATAAATACGACATGATTAGACAAAAGTGCAAACAAGGCTTTAGGACGCCCTGCTGCGAGTTCTAGTTTAGTGGCCACACAATAGTGAAGAGATTGCAATAATAGGCACTTTTTAGGCGCAAGAAGATTTATTGATATTGTAAAGCAATAATCCCGGTTTACATCGGTGAAAATATGTGTGAAAATATGGTCAATAGTTGTATAGTAGTAACAGTGCAAAATTGTTTTGTATTGCAGTTTTCCCACACAAATTTTAATGTTTCAGATGATTTTTAAAGCCACACTCTCAGCTGACGCTTGATTTTTACAACTTTGGCCCCAAAACTAAAGACAATACTAATAGCCATTAGATATAAAATTCCCAGTCTAGTCCGCGAGAAAATACCGTCATACTAAAATAATTTACTGTGGGAACATTTTCATGAAAAAGCCTTTTTAAACCCACACACAACAATAGCCATCTTTGTGTTTGAGAAAGCACATGTCCGGCATCGGCATCAGTGCGGTTCTAACCTGCAGGGCCCCAAATGCATCTTATGACTCACACATAATGGACAAGATCAACGATCATGCACCGGTATAAAAGAACTATTTAATATTGCAATTTTCAGCTACCCTGTTTGGTGAGTAAGCAGCAGGTTTTAGACCACCCACATTTCTGATAAAGCAGTTCGTAACCACAATTAAACACAAAAAAGGCCTTGATTATAAAGTGCACCTGAGTTATTTGTTTTTTCCGACTTACTTAAAAGGCATGTAGGCTGCTTGATTTTTATTTTTTCTATAAGTGTCTACTGTAGGTGGAAAAGTGCTGTGTCAAGTAAGTAAGTGCTTTTTTTGTTTCAATGCACAGTTGACAAAAGTATTGGGTTAGTCCTGGGCCGCTGTGAGTGAGTGAGCTGCCATTGTGGGCAACCTGACCAGCATGTTTTTGGTAGGGGAAACCGGACTACTGCCTTACAGTGCTCCTCTGAAACGGTGCACCGCCTCCTGGGTTTGTCCCTGTTTCAGAGCGTGGTGTCCTGCACTAGTCAGCTCCTCCTCATTCCCTTCCTCCACCGCAGCTCCCTCCCACAGCAGTCTTTCATTATTTCCTGGGCAGAGCGTAGCAGACGAATAAAATCCATCTTATGGGATAAAGGCTTGTGTGGCTTAGCTGCGAGTCTTGCCCGGATACCTCCTCGTTTGTTCCTTTTTGTTCCCTGTAGCGCCTCTTGTTACGCCTCCGCTGTGCTGCAGGTATGGGGGGGGGGGGGCTCTCGCTGCCTCTTCAGTGTTTCAGAAGAAGAAATGTGTAGATCTCAAATGCCTTTAGCTCATAAGCTAGCTGTTTGTTTACTTGTTTTTTGTTTGTTTATGGCCAATGTCATGTTGTAATTGTAGTTGTAGCGTTCCGGCTGAATTGCGTAGAACAGTGCTTTTTCTTCCCCTTTATTAGATGCACAGTTTTCACAAAATGTATGACTTTACAATATACTGGAAAACAAAGCTAATTGTTCTTACTGGAAAATGGGGGAGGGCCTTTGACATGACACTAACTGCCATTCTGGTCTTTATCGGCTAATCTTTCAGCTAGATCTGGATGTGTTGAATGTAAAGGACAAATTAGGGCTAATATGCTTGTGTGTAACCTCTTTTGAATGATGATAATTGACTTGAGTTACATGTGCTCACAGATCACGTTGACCACCATCGGTTACGGAGACAAGACACCAAAGACCTGGACGGGGCGGATGCTGTCTGCAGGCTTCGCCCTCCTGGGAATCTCCTTCTTTGCCTTGCCAGCGGTGAGCTTCAGGATTTTGACTGAAAAACATTTACAGATGTATTTATTCATTAATTGGTGTCACTTGATGATAACTTCCACAACAATTAAAGAGGGGGTATTATGCTTTTTTCAATCACATAGCACCAGTAAAATAACTGCCTTGAATAAAATTGCTCTCTCAAAATGGCTGTACTGAACGTCTTGAAATAGGCCTCTGTCTCTTTAAGAAGCTTTCCGACACGCCCCCTTCAGCACACTGCTGTGGCATTTAAACAACACTACTGTGCGGGGAGGGGGCTCTGCTGAGCTGAGGAGCAGTGGTTGGTGGCTTGGCTGGTGACAAAAGGTCCAGAGGCGTCTCCAGGAGGTGGGGGTGTTCCTAGGAGGACTGAGGCATAGCTACACCTAAAATGGCTGCCGTCTAAGTTTTTACTGATTACTCAGAAATATGTGAATGAGCCAAGGCAACACTCCAGGCATGTGTTTAATGAGGGAATGACATAATAACATGATATCAAGCTTGAAAAAGTCGATTTTACATAATACCCCCCCTTTAAAGGACGAGAACCAGGAAGTTGGCCGTAAGATTGCACAATTAATTCATTCCTCTCTCCAATCGCTCATTCATCTTTAGGTATCACTAGCAATGTCCTCAACTTATTGGAAGAACAACAAAAAACATCTTCTGTCTCAGTCATCTTTATGAGGGTCGGGACTGGAAGGTGTTTTTTTCCCCCCATTTTCTCGAAAAACCTCAAATTGACTTGGCAATTATGCTAAGAGGCTGACATTAAGCAGTACATAACCAGCCTTTATATAAAAATTACACTATAATTAATACTTGCTGGTTAATTAGTGTGTCTCATTACTGTGCACCACTTAATCAACTTTCAGACATATTACCGAAGATGTTTTGCAGTTGAATAAAGAGAGACACGTTTTACATTTGAATCCTATAGTGTCTGTGCTGGCTGTGGGTCTGCTTTATGCAAATGAATGCTAAGCTAAAGCCCAGCGCACTTCCTCGGCAGCCTCCTCATTGTTTCGTATTACTGTCATGTTTCAGGGGATTCTGGGCTCAGGCTTCGCTCTAAAGGTCCAGGAGCAGCACCGGCAGAAGCACTTTGAAAAGAGGAGAAACCCGGCCGCCTACCTCATTCAGGTACTATTCAAATTCCTATTTATTAACTGTATACTGAAGAATTGTACTTATTTAGTGTTTATTATGTCTGAGAATGTCTTTTCGATTCTAAAAAGTACTGTGTTAAAGTGTGTCAGTATTGTATTGATTCGCTCACTCTATCAGCCTCCGTTTTAGGACAGCCTGGAGCTCCTTTTGTTCCTTATTTTGTTCCTCACAAACAACCGCTCATTTTATACATTAATGTCGCTCACGTAGACGATGATGATAAATTGGAACAGTTTAGGTAATGTTTCGATGTTATGAGAAGAAAATTACAGGCACAAGTTCTCACATTGACTCAAGATAATACACTCAAGAAAAACTGCTTGAGGACTTTGTTACAAGAGCTGCCAGAAGTGATTCAAAAGTATCAAGTGACACCAGTTCTTTCAATTGAACTCCATCAGCGTTATCCAAATCCACTCCTCCACTCTTGGTTTGTAGCGTCATGTTGGATTGATACAGCCCTTCAGAGCAGCAAGTTTGGAGTGGCTCTAACCAAGTCCCCCTGCTTTCGTAATTTGGTGACTAAGATCAAGCTTTACACATAATTCAGTCCAATTTATTTCTATTTTGGACCTTGTTAAATCCTAATTGGATCTTGATCTGGCTCTACCTGGTGTAAATAATTTGTGACTCACTGCTGTAACGCATCCCACCTACTAATAGTTACAAAATGTTATCCACTTTAAAGTAGTTCTTAATGTTGTGCCTGATCAATATGCATTTACATTTTAGTGAATTACCGTATGTTCCGGACTATAAGTCACACTTTTGTTCATAGTTTGGCTGGGGATGCGACTTATACTCAGATGCGACTTGTATATCAAAATATATAATGTCACATGTTTGTTCACACTGAGGCGCAAACGTTCATCAAGCAGCAGATAAAATGTGTGGAGTGAGTGAGGAACTTGTAAGGGACTGGCGAAAAGCGGAGGCTACTCTTACTGCCAAAAGCTAATCGCGAGCTAAAAGCTAGATGGCCACAGCTAGGGGAACGAGTTCACAAATGGGTGCTTGAACGACGTGCTGCCGGGAGAGGCTTGTCAACGGTGCAGTTACGAGTTACGCCTCCGTGCCCAGGTAGTTTCCAAGGCTGGTGCGACTTATACTCCTGACTTGTAGTCCGGAAAATACGGTACTGAGACTGCCGCTTCAAATGTATAACTGTACAACATGCTCCTGTACACGTCCCCCTCTCTCCGCACATGACCTGACCTGACATGTCGACTCAGGCTGCGTGGCGTTATTACTCCACGGACAGTGCCAGGCCGTACATGGATGCCACCTGGCGCCACTACGAGAGCCTCCTGCCGGTGAAAAGGCATGTAGTGCAGCCAGCCACGCCAGCCGCCTGAACGTGTGGCACTAATCAGCCCCTAATGTGTTTTCCTCCCCACTCCCTCTTTAACGGCTTTCTCTCTCATATCTGGTGCGGTTTTTGATTTGAAATTGATTGGATTTCCTCTTCTCTTCTGGTTTTGTGGACTCTGCATGCAGTGTGTTTGGCGTAGTTATGCGGCTGATGAAAACTCAGTTTCCATTGCTACCTGGAAGCCTCACTTGAAGGCGCTGCATACCTGCAGTCCCACAAAGTAGGTACAACTCTGGCAGCTCAATGTGGTGTCTGTGCCATATTTTCCTTCACATCTGTTAAGTCAAATCACTGTATTTGTTTTCATCCTTCACATGTTTTGTTTTACACTGTTTTCTTTCACCTTTTTAAAAATATTGGATCTGTCAATTACTCCACTCTATTGAAATATACTAATAATTTCCAGGCTCTATGTCACAATGAAGATGTACAGTATACAGTGTATATTGAGCTTTACAGGCTTTACGAGCATCAAAGCACTTACACCACACACTCTGTGATGGTCTCTAGCTCAGTGGTTCCTCAATGGGGTGATGCCAGGGATTGCAGGGGTAGGGCCGGCGATTAATTGAAATTCAATCAAATTCCAATCCCTACTTTGGTCAAACTCAGCATCGTCATGGACTTTATAACCGGGTTTACATCCAATTCTTTGGAAGAAACAGCAACCTTATTTGGGAGTTTGGACTAGACGCTTGAAGATTTTGGTGTGTTACATGAAACTGGAGGAAAGCATTTATTGTTTGAGCTGAGCTTTGTATTAAAAAAAATATGTCCAAGTTTATTATATCCTAGCAGAGGCCCTGGAGTTTAACCTGGTCACAGAACATACAGAAAGTATTATTTAAGCTGAATTGTATAAAAAATATGTGAGATTGATTAGAATTTTTTTTTTAATCTACTTAATTATGCCCTTTGTAATCAATGAATCGCAAGTAATCACTTTTAAGCATCATTTATTTAGGGCTTGTATTTATTTTTCAGGTATATTTTAGATGCTTCTTGTATTTTAGATACTATTACAATCAGCAGTTTGATAGCAGTTGGCTTTATTTTGGAGAATGATCTTTGTAAATGAGTTTATGTAGGTTTGACAGTGAAATTGTTATTGGCTTTACAGGAAACTAAAAAAGTGTGAAAAAAGTAAAGCGTGATTAATTTCGAATGCAATTTTTAATCGCACTTAACCTTTCGGAATTAATTAATCGGAATGAATCGCAAAAAGTCCCAGTGAAAAGCTGAAAAAAAAAAAAAATCAGTGAAAAGCTCTTTGGACGTTCATTTTATTTTGCTGCACTTTTGTTGCCCGGCCTGACTCGGGACAGGAAAGGGGGGCTTCATAGGCATTTCTTAGTTCACCCATTACTCATTGACGCACTGCATTCACATGGGCAAGGGTGTGCACCAGTATGCACCAGACGAGGTTTGAACCGCTGACCTTGTGATGTGTGGACCCTTAAATGAGAGCAACACTGCATGCTAAGACCAAGTCCACTCTCTGTAGGAAGTCAGGAAGTATCAGAGCAAAGTCTCTTCAGTGCTCAATGATCCAGATACCGTCACTCTCCCTGACTCAGCTCTGTGTGCGTGTGTATTTTATTTATGACAGCGGGGTCGAGCTCAATGGGCCAATCAGGACTTTCTGAATTTGCAGCGCCTAAAACTGCTGCCCCAATGCATTTCCTCTTGGCTGAGACCGTTTTAAATTTGTATAAATCAGATTAGAGCCTGGAAATATTGGTAAAGCCATCCACTGGGATGCGGCCATAAGCACTTCAATACTGCTATGATCGCTGTGCTCGAAATACAGTTGGATCTATAAAAGTAATGAGATGAGTCAGTGGCTTCTGTTATTGCGAGTGAGTGTTTGGTTTGAGCGTATTGACCTGCATGTGTGCGTGTGTGTGTGTGTGGCGAGCCTGCTATTAACTTCGCAATGATCTGTATTGATTTTTGTATTGCCTCATTTAGAAAGGAAACTAGGCAAATGCTAATTCTTCTCTAACGCCTTAAAAGGACCAGACTGGTGTTATATAATGGCTACTGTGTTTAAAAGCGTGTCTAAAAATAGAATAGAGGGTTGGGAATTAACTACAAATAACACTGTGTAGTAGTTACTTGTTTTCATTGTATCAACACATATTTCAACAGTAGTTCTATTATTTGTGCTTATTATAGCGATTCTATGAACATAATCAAAGCTTTAAAAATGTCATAATCAAAACATACTAATTTAACTTCTTAAACCCCACCTGAACCGAGCACATTTTCGCCAGTTTGGCTTTACTCAAATCTAAAAGCTCCTTGAAAAAAATGTCAAAATAGCGACGAAAACGGGACGTAAACAAGGATTAAAACGCAACACAAATGAGACAAAAAAAAAGACACGTGACTAAATAGTGACAAAAAAAATCTGAAAATTACAAAAAAGTCACAAAAATGCAACAATAACTAAACAAAAAAGTGACAAAAAGCAACAAAAAGTGACTAAATAGTGATAAAGAAATTTAAAAAAAAATACAAAAAAAGTCACAAAAATGCAACAATAACTAAACAAAAAAGTGACAAAAAAGCAACAAAAAGTGACTAAATAGTGATAAAGAAATAAAAAAAAAAAAAAAAAGTCACAAAAATGCAACAAAAAAGTCACAAAAAAGCAACAAAAAGAGACTAAATAGTGATAAAGAAATTAAAAAAAAAATACAAAAAAAGTCACAAAAATGCAACAAAACCTCAACCAAAAAGTGACGAAAAGTGTAGAAAAATCAACAACGCAAAGTGACAATGCGATTGCGGACATAGCGGTCTTAGCTTTCAAATTAGGAGCCACACTGGCCTACAGGCTCTATAGCTGTAAGCTTTCAGATTTGGGTAAAGCCGAACTGGAGAAAATGTGCTCGGTTAAGATTCAGATTCAGTTTATTTGCCATTTGCAGTATAAAACCACATTGGGAAAAAAGGTGCAAGTAGCTCAAAGTGCACTGTCAAACATTCATTCATAAAACATAAAAAGACCGTCTTAAAAAATAAACAAGCCACATAGTTAAATAAGTTAAAGGTTACAATACAACTTCAGAATTAAATTTGTGAAACGCAATTAAAAAGGTAAAAAGTAGTGGCAATGGTAATAAAGCCTGATCAAAGTGTACCATTCAAAGACATCACAGCTTGTGGAAAGAAGCTTTTACTGTGGCGGCATTTATCACAAGGTGGAAGAGAAGAAAGAAGTTAACCTCATCCTAATACGTGTTTTATTGTTTTCATTTATTTGTCAAATAAGGAAACAAAGGGGGTCATTTACCAAGTGCATTTTTACATTGTGGCCCTATTACTGTAATCCACATCATCTCTTATGTAGAACCAGGAGCAGGACACCACTACAAAATGTTTTATTTTCAGCTTGCACTCGCTGCTAGGGCTGGGTACTGTTACATTTTTCAATACCTGTACCTACACTAAAATATTGTGATATAAAACCATAAAACAGAACAATAGTGTTATTCTTAAGAGACTATTTATTTTAAATTTGTATTATTTATTTGAGGTAAAACAACCAAGTAACTTCCTTTAATGCTGTCTGTCATGCATCAAACCTTGTTCTCTAAAGATATATTTTTAGATACTTTTCAATACCAGTAGTACCTAAACTTTTTTTCCTATACCATACTGGTACAAAAAACAAAAATACAATACAAAAAATAAACAATAGAGAGACACAAACACAATAGACAAGTGACAAAAACACGATTAAAAAGTGATGAAAAGAAACAATAACACAATAAAAAAGCGTCAAAAAACCCGACTAAAAAGTGACGAAAACACGACAAGAAAGCGGCAAAAAGCAAAGGTAAAAAGCGATGAAGAAAGCAACAAAAATGTGACAAAGGGGGAACATTTCTCTCAACTAAAAACGTACACAACACTATACTTTTGTGGGCTCAATTAAATGTTCATATTTGGGTCGCCGCATTCTTGACGTCATACCTGTTGAGAATCAGCTGCTTTAATTATACATAGATTTGTCTTGGGCGAAAAGCTTCCCACGCCATTGCGGTCGGATTCAACGGCGAAACACAAATCGATGCAAGAAAAACACGTCAGTCTCTGCATCCTGTGAAAAAAAATGATAAAAAATCACATTTGGCAAAAGTAAATTATATCCAAGAAATGGTCTCAAAATGACCGTCTCAGCGCCGTCTACCAAATGGAAACCCACTCATGCAAAGCCACAGGTCTGGTCCTTTATGCACGGAGCTATTAATCACACACATGCTATTACAGTAAATGTTTTGTAACCCTGTCTTTTCTATTTATTTATTTTTCTCTTTTGTGACGTATTCAAACCAAAGGAAGGAGCAGGGCGAGTCAAACACAAGGTATGTGACTGTATTTTTTCACTTTTACACTTAGGTTTCAGAGTTCGGTACATAATGTTTGACGCATGGACTTGATATAAGGAAGCGTTAGATCATAGATATTCGTCTGGTGGTTGTAATGTTATAGTGGAGTTTTCACAATAGTGCATACATTAAAATTGGTATTTGGACTGTGCACATTTGTGACTGTATGATTAGCTCTACGTCAAGTAAGCCTGCTGTTCTCCCGCAGACAGAGGCAGTGATGGTGAATTCACTTTTATAGTGTTCTTAGTGTACTGGTACTGTACTAGCATAAAGGATTTACAGGAGGCCAAAAAAGGGCCAAGTTATGTTCTCTGTTACAAAACGCTCAACATAGGTCTCAAAATGTCATGTAAAATTCCAAGAAGCAATAAAAAAAGTCTGCAAATTGTTATCTAAAATAGCTGTATTTCATTGTTGTTTGATTATACAACTGTCTTAGCAGTCTCATTATCAGGATTCCTAGTTTTGGGGAGACAGTCAGGGGCATGAGGACACATGTTTTCAACAATGTGGCCCACTTTTCTCGACAAAGGTGCCACGAGGGCTAGCCGAAGTCTTTAAGGTTTTCAACGAAAAATACTGATTGAGAATTTCAGGACTAGTGCTGCCTTCATGTGCTCTCGTAATTATGGTAAATACCACTTGCCGAGTAGAAACATTGGGTAACACTTTAGATTACGGCCCGAGTTCCCATGTGTAGTTACAGGGAACAATAAAGTAATTACACATGTTAGTACCAATAAATACACATTAAAGTGCAAGGTTTAATAAAGGTGTACATAGTGTAACAACTGTATACAACGTGTAATAAAGGTGTACAAAGGATGTACGTGCTTTGTAATGCCCTAATAGTATAGGCTAAAAAATCTCTTTCAGCCCAAAATGTAGCTGAATATGTTTTAGCCCATAGTTTTTGTATTGTCGATGAACATACGGTAAAAAAAATGTTGAGTGTCTCAGAGACATTTATTGCCAGTTTGATTTCAATGTAATGCTTAATGACATTTAAGGCCTTGATTTTGGCACAATTCATTTAATGACTTTTAATGCACCGTGGAAACCCCGTAATGTGTGACTCCACATGATCACGGGCTGTAATCTAAAATGTGAGATGCTATGTACACCTATGTAGCCCTTTGCTACACATACGCCTACATGTTGTAAACCCTCATTTCTCTTTGAACACAGTTATTAAACCTTGTACTTTAATGTGTAATTACTTGTACTTACATGTGCAATTACATTACATTCTTGCTACCTGTACCTACACACAACTTGCGGGCTATAATCTAAAGTGTTACCAAACATTGCACATGAACGCCTGCTCATCTCGTTTTTCCCCTGGGAAACTGGGAGATAATGCTGCCTTCATGTGCTCTGGTAAAGGTGATCCTTTCCAGTTGTGAAGTGGAAAGTACGAGTGCATTGTGTTCAAGTTCTTTTGTGTCGTAGCAAAGTGAAAAAAAACAAAAACACCAATGCACTATACACAAAGAAAGTCGTCTACAAACCACTAAACTTCTGCTACTTTGTATCTGCTTTGATCGGGAAAAAAAAACCCCATAAATATCAGATGTTTTTGCAAGACGATAAAGTGTGGAAAAAGAGACAAAAATAAAATTGAGAAGCTAAATAGCTAAATGCATAGTGGCTTCATAACACTCAGCTAAAAGACATAAGATCATATAATCGCTGCTCTCTGTTATGTTAAAAGGTTTCGAGAACTCGGGCATCAAAATTATCTCCCAGTTTCCCAGTGGAAAATACAAGATGAGGCGGCGTTCATGTGCAATTTTCCTCTCGACAAGTGGTATTTACGATAATTACGAGACCACATGAAGCATGTGCTCGGGTGAAGATGAACCTTTCCAGTTGTGAAGTGGAAAGTACGAGTGCATTGTGTTCAAGTGCTTTTGTGTCGTAATAAAGTGAAATGTAAAAAAACACACCAATACACACACAGAAAGCCGTCTACAAGCAGCTGAACTACTGCTACTTTAATAATAATAATAATAATAATGCATCGGTTTTATATAGCGCTTTTCTGGACCCTCAAAGACGCTTTACAGTTGCATTATTCATTCACTCCATACTCGGTGGTGGTAAGATACTATTGTGTTGCCAAACGGTCTCCCATTCAAGTACCGACATGCCCTTCCCTGCTTAGCTTCCAAGGTCTGACGGGACTGGGCATAGCAAAGGCGGTATGGCCTTTGTATCTGCGTTAATCAAAAAACATATAAAGATTGCCTTTTTTTTTACAAGACAAGAAGTGGAAGTAGTAGTCTGGCTCTGGAGTAGCTAAATGCAAAATGTCAGCTTCATAACAATCAGCTAAAAGACATAAGAATATGTTTATCTTATCTACCTTTTAAATCTATTTGTGTTAAAAGGTTATTTCATCTCGGGAACTCGGGCATCAAAATTATCGAGATGAGGTGGTGTAGGCGCATTGAGTTGCCTTGTGTACGACATGCGCGGTATAAATAAAGTTGCCTTGCCTTGGTGTTTATCATAGATCGAGACCACATGAACGCAGCATAATTTTAACACAACCGAGAGCAGCGATTTATGCCTTTAGCTGATTGTTCCGAAGCCATGCATTTAGCTACTCGATGATTAATATCGTCTCTTTTTCCACACTTATCGCCTTGTAGAAAAAGAAAGAAAAAAAGCCAAACTTTATATGTTATTTTTGATCAAAGCAGATACAAAGCAGCAGTGGTTAGACGACTTTCTCATGTGAATGTATCTGTTTATAGTGTGTTGGTGTGTGTTTTTAATGTTTCACTTTGCTACGACACAAAAGCACTTGAACACAAAAGCACTCGCAATTTCCACTTCACAAAGGATCATCTCCACCAGAGCACATGAAGGCAGCATGTTGTTGTGATGTCCTTGAGCAAGACACTTTAGCCACTCCGGTCCTACCATGTGTGGCTGGTTGCAATAAATGAATCAAATCCGGCACAGTCCTATAGCAGTTACAGTAGCTTTATAGTGAGCCTAAACAACATAGAGATCTCAAAGCCCCCACACGTGTCTAAAGGTCCCACACCCGCCGCAGTGACTAAGGCACTTGTTCCCAGGGCCCAGCTGTACGCACGTAGTTAAATGAGGGATATCGACGTGAAGTGAGTGAGTCACCAAATTGCAGCCCTTTGCAAATGGCGCCGCACATGTTCATTTTGCTCTGCTCAATTGCCTCCACAGGGCCTCTTCCAAATGTCACTAGTCAACAACAGTAGCAGTAATGCATTTGTGACGTTATCTATGCTTGTACCGAGCACCTTCAGGACTGTGACCACTCTTTTTATGAGTGACGCAGTTTGCTGTGGACACTGTTCAGAGACAAGAGTGTTTTATCCATTACTTTTAAACCTAACATTAGAAACATCAATCTGTTGCTCTGGACCAAAGAGTTGTTAACCTCTAACCCCCCCGCCTTAACTGAGCACATTTTCCCCAGTTCGGCTTTACCCAAATCTAAAAGCTTCTCAACAGAGCTTACAGCCTTAAACCTAAGACCTAAGAAACTGATCAAAACTTTATTATCGCGTTGTCGTTGTGTTTATGTCACATTTTTTAAAGGGGGGTATTATGTAAAATCGACTTTTTCAAGCTTTAATCATGTTATTATGTCATTCCCTCATTAAACACATGCCTGGAGTGTTGCCTTGGCTCATTCACATATTTTTGAGTAATCAGTAAAAACTTAGATGGCAGCCATTTTAGGTGTAGCTATGCCTCAGTCCTCCTAGGAACGCCCCACCTCCTGGAGACGCCTCTGGACCTTTCGTCACCAGCCAAGCCACCAACCACTGCTCCTCAGCTCAGCAGAGCCCCCTCCCCGCACAGTGTGTTGTTTAATGCCACAGCAGTGTGCTGAAGGGGGCGTGTCGGAAAGCTTCTTAAAGAGACAGAGGCCTATTTCAAGACGTTCAGTACAGCCATTTTGAGAGAGCAATTTTATTCAAGGCAGTTATTTTAATTTACTGCATATACAGACCAACAGAAGGTTACGTCATCATTGTAGTATGCTATAGACTGGTGCTATGTGATTGAAAAAAGCATAATACCCCCCTTTAAGTGTTTTTGTCCTGTTTTCGTCTCTTTTCTTGTCGCTTTTTCATCACGTTTTTGTCACTTTTTTCGCGTTTTAGTGCTTTTTTATTGTCCTACTGTAGTGATGGATTTACGGCTCTTTCTACGCACTAAAAACATGTACAATAGGCCAGGATGAATGATGTGTGTGAGTGAATGTATGGTGGTGGTCAGAGGGATCGTTGGCGCAGATGTGTGCAGTCGTGACAGCGCTTCTGTCAGTCTCCCCCAGGGGAAACTGAAGCTAAAAACATGTCTGTGAAAGGTGCTATATAAATAAAGATCTTCTTCTTTACTGGGAGCCGAGTCTTTGGGATCCGTTCATTTCAAAGAGCCGTTCGAAAGACTGACCCTTTTAATTAACATTGTAATAACGCCAGACATACCTAAGACGCGATCGATAACTTTTTAAAATTTAAATCATTTCAAATCTGATATTGGACTGATATTTATGATTTACGAGGCTGCAACTGTCTGTCAAATCATGTTTAGTGCATTTAGCTTTCACTTGTGTCGCCTGCTCCATTGTTGGGCTGATTCTTGTGTTCGCTCGGGGGGAGTTCTGGATAAAATTGACCAAAAAAAAAAAAAAGATCCAGCTCTTTTACAACTGAGATCCGGTTCGAACCTTCAAGAGCCGTTCAAAAGACCTGCTCGGTTTTCATCCCTATTTTGACGCTTTTTAAGACGTTTTTCGATGTGGGTAAAGCCAAACTGGAGCAAATGTGTTCGGTTCAGGTGGGGGTTAAGAGATCATGGGCCGTTTGGATTTATTGCACCCATGTTGTATTGTCAGTTCCAGAAGATTAAGTTTTTGTGGTCAAACCAACACATTTCTGCTAGTACAGATAAGCGCTTAGGAGTAGGCCACAAGAAACTATAATTCAATCAATTGCAAATGATAAAATAAATCTTGTCTGCACTCCTTTTCTCAGCAGTAAAGACCTCTAAATAGCATTGTGCATTAATTTTTATGATATGCTAATCCATGCACTATTTATGATATTTATATTTACATAACAATCATACTTATCCAAGCTTTTATTGTACTAACATGCTACAAAACACCAGTTAGTATTTATATGTATATTCCTGATGCTTAGTGGCTTCCTGTCTTGCACAGTTCAGCTCCAATGTAACAAAGTGCTCAGAAGTCCAATGCGCTCTATGTAATACCATTATGTCTATCTCCCCTTGATTTTTAGTCACAATCATAATAATAAGCAGAAGCTACTGAGGAGATGTACCACTCGGAAACATAGGTACAGAGCACTGCCTTTACGTGACGATTTGTTTGGGAATGCTGACTAATTCTTGGTGCATGGAGATCTGTAGGAAGCTGTTAGTCGGCCCGTTTTGTGTAAACCAGGGGGACTTCAATCGGCTTGATGTAATCTTACTCTGTGCCTGAGCGATGCTACTTTTGCCTGATATGATTTTCCTTTTTAACCCTGTGAGGCTCATTCAATGAAAGACGACAATGTGAAGACATTGTTTTAAGTTGTTCCTGTTGCCGCAGGGAGCAAGGGATAATGGGTTTATCTGTATTGTGTTGCAACCACACGCTACGCACACATAATAATAGGAAACCCTTCTAACAAGTCTTATCTCATTAGCCATCTTCTCATGTGCCTGCCTTTGGAAACTCATCCATGGAGTATAGCATGCTCTCTTTTTCCCCCTCCTCATTTTCACTACATTAAAGGCTACTTCGCAAACAGAGCAAATCATTGTCCTTCCTTTTGGCAAATCGACTGCCCCCAGATGCCGAGATTTGCGGCTCAGATACTTTCAATTGTTATTTTTCCCATTTTCCTAATCACCATTATGTCTGACCTTGAATGATTCACTTTCTCAAAAAAATACATGATAATATTATCTGTGAGACACTGCAGGCTTTTTTTTTTCCAAGTTTCAGGTTTTGGTCTCTTATATAAACTTTTACCTGGATCAATAAAATACCACAACTTCACAGTAACATGTTCTCAGTGTTTCACTATAGATGAAACACTATATGGGCCATTTTCTTCAATGCATTTTTAATAATAATAATAAAATAATAATAATAATAATAATCATTTTATTTGATGGCGCCTTTCATGTCACCCAAGGACACCTTACAATTAAGAGCACAGAAATACAAAATGTAACTAATAAAATAAATCACAGTGCTTTTTCTCACATTGGTGCAGCACTAGCTCCATGTAAGTAGCACTTACAGACTCCAAACTCCAGGCTTGGACTGAACATAATCTTTAATTAATTAGTTATTTAATATCCAATAGGTTGCATTCACGGCAGTAACTATGCGGTAACTATGGTAACTGACAAAATGCAGATTCCCAAGTTAGTTTTTGGCTAATTTCTCTAATTCACATGAAACAAAAACTGTCACAAAGTTCAAAGTCAACTCTTCCAGCTCATATGAACGATGGTCTAATACGGGGTGTCCAAAGTGCGGCCCGAGAGCCAAATGCGGCCCTCAGACCAATTTTTGGTGGCCCTCAGGCTTCTTGTTTTATTGCCACACATCGCCAGAGATGGTAATTTTCCAGCAATTTTAATAATTCCACACAATTAAAACTTCAAAAATTAACATTTATTGTGAGACTGAGCTGGCATTATGGTTCCAAGCCTGAATACAAGTGTGGGGAATGGTTCAAACCTCTCTTAAATACACGCAGTTGAATGTTAGAATGCATTGACCACTGATCTGTCGCCCTCCATGCCTTGTACATTTCAATATACGGCCCTCGGTGAAAAAAGTTTGGACACCCCTGGTCTAATAATTTCTTCATAAAGGTGTTGAAAAGTGGTGACAATATTCAAAAAACCTGTGACTGATGTTGGTCAGTAGAAAGGACTTTCAGCCATAAGAATAATATGACAGGTTTGTGAATCCAATCACTGTCAAATAATGATCAGGGGAAAACATTTAGACATTTTATTGGAAATGTCTTTCAAAAGCTGACACAGAATTCTATACCGTGAGTTTTGAATTAAAAATCAGGCGAAATTTCAATGTTTACGGGTATTTCCACTCATAAACAGCTTATTTTAAAACTAGCCATCCATAGTCTCCTCTGGAAAAGTCTGTCACAAACTAAATCCTAAATGTACCTGCGATCCATATTTAGATTTTGTCGCTGAAATTATGGGAAATTGGCATTTTTATGCATAAGAATCCTTATTTTAATATGAAAACCTAAATTGATAGAAAACTTACAATACAGTCTTTCCTCGTATTTATGCCAGTAATCTACAGCAAAAGTTTCAAATTGATATCTCTTAATTTAAAAAGTTTCCCTATTCACCTGCAGCGTCTCGCCTTAATTAGGTCACAATCCTTTCAGTTCATTGCAGCATCATTTTGAAAAAAAAACATACGCATACTAATTGTATTGTTTTGCGTTCGTGATTAGATTTGCAATTTATACCTGGCAATCAAGGTCAAGTTCACGGCGCACATTTTTGCATTTCAGAATATGTTTGGAGAAGAAACGATTTGCACCTTTGCGATTGATACTTGTATACTGTACATGGGCGAATAACCCTCATGCATTCAAGTTTGTAGTTACTGACTGCATGCGGTGGCCTGTTGAAGCCGGTCTGAATGTTCCTTACAAACAGCTGCATCGATAAACCTTTATTTCATCCTGCATGGTATTGATCTATCATTCCACTATAATGAGACTGCTTTTCACTCCAGGGGGCGCTGTATGGCGTCATTTTTAAACAGGCCATGTAATCAGTTAGCGCCTCATCATCTCAGATAAGAGAGCAGTATGTCTTTGGCCGGGCTATTGATCCCTATTGGGAGTTTCAAAAGAACGTCATGGCCACACTATACTAGGTTTAAAAATATCCTAACACATTTTGACAAAGGGATCTGCTGCTGTGCATGTTGCTCTTTTGTTTCTCGCCACAATACTTAAACCTCATTATTCTAAAACCAAATGTGTATGACTTTGATAACGCAAAAGGACATTTCAGTATTAACTTATTTCCACTTTGTTTTTTTATCTCACACTCAGCCAAAAATTGAGTTTCAAGGAGCGCGTGCGGATGGCCAGCCCCCGAGGCCAAAGCATCAAAAATCGACAGACCTCTTCGATGAACGACCGGCGCTCCCCGGTGGCCGACGCCGGCACTGAGGGCACGAGTCCGGCCAAAGTCCAGAAGAGCTGGAGCTTCAACGACCGCACTCGCTTCAGGCCCTCGCTGCGCCTCAAGAGCCAGTCGCGCTCCACCACAGACGGTAAGCTAAGAACGCTACTGTGGTAACTACGGCAACAGTCAAAATGCTGAATTTCGATTCGTTTTTGGTTAATATCTCTTTAACCTCTTAACCTCCACCTTAACCGAGCACATTTTCTCCAGTTCGGCTTTACCCAAATCTAAAAGCTTCTTGGCCATTTTAAAGCTAAGACCTGCAAAACTGATTTTTTTTTGTCGCCTCATTTCCCCCCCCCCCCATTTTTTAAGCGTGTTTTCGTCTCTTTTTACCTCTTTTTTTGTTGTGTTTCGTAGTTCTCATGTTGTGTTTTTCTTCTTGTTTTAGTCAGTTTTTTCATCGCTTTTTTTTTTAGAACTTAATTTTTATTGTGAGAAACTTAACAAGATACATTAACATTAAGTCTACTTTTTTTCCCAGCATAAAAGATACACACACACACACACACACACACACATACACAAAAAACAAACAAACAAGCAAACAAACAAACCAGCAAGCACTTAAAAGCAGGGTGTTAGTATTGTCCACGTGAGGTAAAATAAATTAAATATATAGAATAATATAAGAAAGTGAAGCAAAAAATAAAATAAAGCAAAACAGAACCCAGGTCCCTTCTTATTGTATCAGCAGAGGCAGAACAGGTTTCCAGCGTTTAACAAAGATAGGCTTTTGTAACCTCAATGAATATGTTATTTGTTCCATTCGATATATACTCCATACTTTCTGAATCCATATATTGTAAGTCGGTGGATCTGGTTTAAGCCATCTAATAGTTATACATTTCAATGCAACTGTAAGTAGTATATTTAAAAGGTACTTATGGTCTCTGCTGACAATGCCCTTAGGTATTGCTCCTAACAGTGCTACTATGGGACTAAGTGGGATGTCATGTTTCAATATAACTTTAAAGGGGGGGTATTATGTAAAATCGACTTTTTCAAGCTTTATATCATGTTATTATGTCATTCCCTCATTAAACACATGCCTGGAGTGTTGCCTTGGCTCATTCACATATTTTGAGTAATCAGTAAAAACTTAGACGGCAGCCATTTTAGGTGTAGCTATGCCTCAGTCCTCCTAGGAACGCCCCCACCTCCTGGAGACGCCTCTGGACCTTTCGTCACCAGCCAAGCCACCAACCACTGCTCCTCAGCTCAGCAGAGCCCCTCCCCACACAGTGTTGTTGTTTAAATGCCACAGCAGTGTGCTGAAGGGGGCGTGTCGGAAAGCTTCTTAAAGAGACAGAGGCCTATTTCAAGACGTTCAGTACAGCCATTTGAGAGAGCAATTTATTCAAGGCAGTTATTTTAATTTACTGCATATACAGACCAACAGAAGGTTACGTCATCATTGTAGTATGCTATAGACTGGTGCTATGTGATTGAAAAAAGCATAATACCCCCTCTTTAAGAGCTTTCATCGCATTTTGTGGCTTCTATGTTGCTTTTTCATCACTCTTCGGTCGTGTTTTTGCTGCTTTTGGACACTATTTTGTTGCATTTTCATCCTCGTTTTCATCGCTATTTTGGCTTTTTTTTTCAAGAAGCGTATTAGATCTGGGTAAGGCCAAACTGGGGATAATGTGCTCGGTTCAGGTGGGGTTTGGAGGTTAATGTCTGGACCTATCCATATAAAACAAAAACTGTCACAAATGTCAACATCTCCTCTCTCAGCACGATATAAACTAAAGTCAAATTACTTTCTCTCAAACGTGTCTTAAGTGGTGGCAATCTTCAATCTACAATGATGTTGGTCAAAGGCTTTCAGGCATAAGATGAACGTGGTAGGTTTGTGAATCGAGTCACTTCCAAATAATGACTAGGGAAACCATTTGTAAATTGTATTAGTCCCGGCAACAACTGAAGTAACTTAAACATGAACGACCTTTGCGTCATGTAAAATTGAAAATGGATCAACATTACAACTGTGACCAATGTTTGATTCGAACATGTATGTTTTCATATCTGAGGACTCGGATGGGTGGATAATGACGATGAAATATTTACACACAGTCTTACATGACCTTTCAAGTCTAGAAAGCTGAAATGCGATGTTCAAGGGAAAAACGGGAATGATCTATCCACTTACTGTGAATCCTGCCGCAAACGTTCATGCCACTGAATGGAGGAATGTTAATTGTGGCATTAGCGTGCCCTGGACCACCATTGAGAGCCTGGCGGGCCGAGCTGGGCAGCTGCCAGTGGGTGTTGGTGGGTGGACTGATGGATTGATGGAAGGTGGCAGTGCTGAGCCATATGGGCCGTTGAATGCTCCAGCTGGCTCAGGCAAATCAATAAGTGTGCAAGCCAAAACCAACCTGGTCAGTTCGTGGTTAGCCGCGGCACTGTCTGCTCATCATGACAAACTGGCTTATTCAAATGGACTTGTCTTCAATACGGCCTAATCAGTGGTGATTCAACTGCTGAAACGTGAGTTCACTGAGTTTCTGTGGACTTCAAGAACAACATTTACACGGAGTACAGATGTGCGAATAAAAATATGACTGACTGCAATTCTGTTTTATACTTTTTGCCTATACATGTGAAATTATATATGCATACCTATTAGCAGATTACAAATTCTTACAATAATGCTCATTATTATGCTGAATTACATTATCCTTAGATTGAGTCCAACTTCTTCAGAACTGTCTCCTGAGTGTGGTAGACACACCCACTCGTCCCGTTTTACAGTCTGGGAGTGCGTTTCCGTACAAACCAACTTTCACCAACATTTAAATCACTTTGGCAACGGTCTGAGGTTAAGTGCAGCCGAAACATGTGGACATATCAAGCTTATTTGAGCTTTAGCCCATGTTATAATGTTGTTCCCTTGTCAAGGTAGTATTTTAATACATTTACGCAGTTTTGAGTAATTCTGGACAAATCCTGTATAATTTAAAAGCCCTTAAGGAAAGCCCTTAATTCGACATTATATTGGTTCTGAGCTTTTCTGCTCAAAGTGTGTTTATCAGTCTGTGCTGAAGCTGTACACCAAGCCTTAAATCAAAACAAGTAGCCTAGTTGTTTTGGTATCACTTTATTTTACAGTACCTTGATACATTGTACCTAACTAAATTTAGTACAATGTAATGTGCTCTGTAACAATCTGTAATAACTTGTACATATGGATTAGATACACAATGGAATAACTTGTATTAGTACTTAGTAGGTACATAATGTAATAGGACACGAGACCCTTAGGGTCATGGCTTAAGGTTAGGGTTAGAGTTATTACATTATGTACCTACAAATACATATTATTCCATTGTGTATCTCACCCATAGGTACAAGTTATTACACATTGTTACAGAGCACATTACATTGTACTAAATTTAGTTAGTACAATGTATCAAGGGTAATGTAAATAAAGTGTTACCGTTGTTTTTTAAAAAGCCAAAGTCTTCACCAGCCCTTGTGCCTGTATTTCATTGAAATTATGTACATTCTTACATAATTTCAAATTATAAAACGTAAAATGCCAATACGGAGGCACACAAAGTTATGTTTTAAGTCTATTTTAAGTCCTATACACACATGCTCAGGTCTTATCTGACTTTAACTTTAATGCATTTGTTGTTGTTTGTTTCAAAATCTCAAGAGAGAATCAGAAGGTCTGATGATCAGATCATATACTGTAATTGGGTAAGGTTCAGTTTACTTGCTCTCATCTGCTGATGTCATGAACATATTATGATCATTTGTTTTCAGCTTTATTTAACATCCAGGCATTTATAGTTAAATACTGAGGACAACGTGTCCTTGAGGACATAAAAGTTTTAATAAAGCATTATAAAGGACCTCAGTTCAAAGACTCTGCAGAAATGTAAGACAAACAACCATATGCTTTCCTTACGGCAGCTTTGTTCTCCTTGTCAGCAGTATCACAGAACTCCCTATTGAAATCTTATTTATAGATATATAATTTGTCTGTTGCTGCTCTAATATAGGGCCTTTCACCAAATTCACAGATCACAAGTAGGGCTTTTCTATCAGGAAAGCTCTCTGTGAAAGTGAGGAGAAGGCAGAGGATGTGTGGGATGCAAGCACAGCCACACTTGTTTTGAATAATCCTTTGCCAGTAATCTGTTTCACGTCGTTGCTGTGAAGTGTCCTATTGAAGGAAGCGGAGATAATCCTTTTTTTTTTTTGTCTGTGCAGCCGACTCCAACATGGCCGCCGACGACGCCTTTGATGAGAAGGGCTGCCACTGTGAGATCTCAGTGGAGGACCTACTGCCCTCCGTCAAAACTGTCATCAGAGCTGTCAGGTGAGACCAAACACAATATTTACGAATAATACAACAGGTTACTGATAAATGTTTCTGACTGGAGTATGCATGTTATTGGTTATTATGTTCTCATCATAATATTTTCATATGATCGTGATGGAAAGTAATGAATATTGGTAAATGGTCTGATATATGATTAATCAGAATGCCACTTTCAACTAAATCCTCTCTCGTATTGTAAATGTATTTTACAAGTCAATGGTTATTCGTGTGGAGTCTTCTTCCATAAATCTAAACAAACTACAGGCCTGTTTCCCTTTTACCGCAATTCTCAAAAATCTTAGAGAAGGTTTATAACTCTAGACTTGACAGCTTTATTGAAAGGTGTAATTTACTCTCGGACAATCAGTTTGGTTTTAGGAATAATCACTCAACCTCACACGCGCTCTTTGATATAACTGATGAAATAACTAATGCTGTAGATAACAAGAAATATGCCATAGGGTTATTTATTGACCTGAGTAAAGCGTTTGATACAATAAACTATGATATACTAATTAATAAACTAGAACATTATGGATTAGGGGGGTAGCTCTACAGTGGGTTACCAGTTATTTAAAAAATAGAAAACAATGTGTGAAAATAGGTGATTATCAGTCGAGTTGTCGACAAATTGTGTGTGGTTTACCTCAAGGTTCCATTCTGGGCCCAAAATTGTTTAACATGTACATTAACGACATTTGTAAAACGTCTCAAGTACTTAAATTATCTTGTTTGCTGACGATACAAATATTTTTGCATCAGGTGACGACTTACAGCAACTGTGTCGGATTGTTAACTTGGAACTCAAAAGTGTCAATAAGTGGTTCAAACAAAATAAACTATCTCTAAATCTGAGTAAAAGCAAAATGATGATATTTGGCAACCGTAATTCCAATGCTCAGGAAGCAATTCAGATAGAGGGTGTTGTCATAGAGCGAGTGCATGAAATCAAATTCCTTGGTGTTATTATAGATGACAGAATTACTTGGAAAGCTCATATTAAATATATATCTACGAAAATTCTAGAAGCATTTCAATAATAGCAAAAGCAAAGCACATTTAAACATCAAAGCTCTACATATCTTATACTGTTCTCTGATTTTGCCATATTTATATTATTGTACTGTAGTTTGGGGTAGTACTTATAAAAACACATTAAAACCAATAGTATTGTTGCAAAAAAGAGCTATCCGAGTAATTCATAAAGTTGGGTTTTTGGACCACACAAACTCATTATTTTTAAAATCAAAGATCATGAAGTTTTGTGACATTGTTGAGTTCCAAACTGTACAGATGTTATACAAAGCAAGATACAAACTGTTACCGGGCCAAATACAAAGAAGGTTCCAAGAACGTACTGGTTGTTATGAATTACGTGACGAATTAAACTTTAGGATTCAGAAACATAGCTCAACTTTGAAAAGTTTTAGCCCAACAGTTAATGGTGTACAATTGTGGAATAAACTGGAAATGGAGTTGAAACGATGTTCAAACATCAACCTGTTCAAATATAATACAAACAAAAGACTTTTGAAACATACAGAGAACAAGAAATGTGTTGCCACTAGGAGGCGCAGTAGGATCAATTATGTGTGTTTCCTCTATAATCAAGGAAGAGTGTTGCTGCTTGGAACGGTTGTCATTCTATTGCTCAAATTTACAAATTGAGAATTAGGGTAAGCAAGTTATGAATCTGTTGAGAGGGACCCTCCCAACGGGCTCAAAACCTTGTCTTTTAATGCACCACTCAGCATAGGAACATCATCTACAAATCAGCTGTTAGGGCAGCTGGGTGGGGGTTTGTTGAGGGGGAGTTACTGCCTCTTCAATGGACCCGCTGTACACCCTGGCTTTTTAATGCACCTCACTATGCAGGGCTTACATCACACTTCACATATAACTCAATTAAACAAATATAATAATAATGATAATTAAACCCAAATTAAATTATATTGAGGATGGTAATGACAACTGGGAAGTAGCAAGATCTCAGAATATAATATGTATTAATGAACCTTTATAACATAAAAGTAGCACATTCTTTTGTTCTTTATTTTGCTGTTGTTTTTGTTTATTCTTCATTTATTGTTACTTTGCCCTACGTTCCTTTGTTTATGATTTGCTACCTTGTAAATATTAAATGTAATGTTATTATTTTTATTTTGGGGTGGGCGCTTATAAGCCTTTGGCTTCAGCCCACTCCCTTTGAGCAGGTTAACTGCTCAAACAAATAAATAAACAATAAACAATAAACAATAATCTGATGTTGATTTATGTTTAGACAAACTTAACTGGTCAATATAGTAGTCTCCACACATGTTGTTTGTTTTACTATCATTTAAATGTCCCCCCCCCCCCCCCTCTATTCTCTCTATAAAGGTCTCCACATTTAAACAGGAGCTCGATATAGACATGTCACAATATTTTTACTTTAATTTTACTTTACTTTCAGTTTATCCACAGTCATGAATGATATCAGTTCAGTTAAGAATTCAGAGCATTGTTTTCCATCTTTTGAATGGGGAAAAGTCTTAAAAATGGAGGCCATAACAGTAAAAAGTAATGTCACTGGAATACATCAATAGTTTACAACTGTAAGTCTCTCAACATTGCACTTGTCATTTATTTAATGTATTTAAATAAAGAAAGCTATACAACAATGTTTACTAAGAACATTCATTACATTTCATCTTCAGTGAATTCCAGTCTTTGCACATGATACACTTGTTGACATTACTTTTGTAACATGTTTAAGGATTTGGATTTCTAGAGTATTTGGGTAAAACTCTGAACCCGCACTTGCATAAAATAGAGCAATGCTAGCAGCAAGTGCTTAGGTTGCACCACAGCTCCCCCATGTGGTTTTGTTTATGAACTCCTCTGATGTTCTCAGGATAATGAAGTTTCATGTGGCCAAGAAGAAGTTCAAGGAGACGCTGCGTCCGTACGATGTGAAGGATGTGATTGAGCAGTACTCGGCCGTCACTTGGACATGCTCTGCCGCATTAAGAGCCTGCAGACGCGGTAGGATTTGTGTCATTTAGAAATGCTATACCACACTAAGGCACATTTGTCTGCATGGTTTTGTTCACTATAGATTGACATTGCATTGGTTTGTCCCATACACTGCATTTTACAGCTCTGCAAAAGAGACCACTGCAGCATTGTCGCTGAAAATACTTTACACCTAGTTAGTTTGTAAAGTTCTTGGCTTTATTTGATCCCCTAATCTTAAGGAACAGATTGCCTTTTCTCTTGATATTTCAGTATAAAGGATCCATTAAACATTATGAAGATGGTCCCCATGTGCTGCACTGACAGGTTGCCTCAATGGGAAAGACGAATGGCTCAAATAAATGTCCCTACGTGGATAGTAATGTAACCATAATCTAATATGTGCAATATAGAATATGAAAACAACTGATGCACTTTATGTAATTATCATATTACAGTGGTCTCGTATTTGAAGAGCTTTATACTGTACTGTGTGTGAGCATGTGTGTGTCTCCTCCACAGGCTGGACATGATAGTAGGTCCCCAGTCCCTGGGTAGTCGAGCACGGATCGTTACCTCCCCTTCTCTGCCTGTGTATTACAGCCAGGGCCGAAAGAACTCCACCCAGGGGTCAGCACCCGCCCCTCACCCACCCATGGGTCACAGTGCAAAGATCAATCAATTCACTTTTCGTTCATACATAATCAACTAAATATGGTCTCAGTGATTTGTTGGCAAGTTGCAAGCAAAAGTTCTGAATAAAATCTAATCTTTATTCTAAAAACAAATAGATTGGAAAAAATATGAATTCTATTCAGAAAAATGTAAACGTTTTGTTCCACAATAATTTAGACAATGAAGAGATTTAGTTCATTGTGAAAATAAGATTTCACAAAAAAATAAATCTTAATCAAATTCAGATAGCAACGTTGCATATTCCCAGTGAATTGACTGAAGTATTGTACTTTTCTCCTTTGTAAATGTGCATTCACCTCTAACAAATCATTTGTCTGTTATGTGATTCATTTGTTTATTTCTGCTTTTGTTTCTCAAATTGTAACAGTGATTTAACATCAGCGAACTTTAGACATGAACATAATTACTTGATTCAGAAGAATTAACTTTGAATGCTACTATTGCTGCGGCTAATAAAAGCCCATTGCATGATATTGCATGCAACTTTCTTCGTTGGTTGATCAAATATTTTAAAGACTTCTCTGGATTGAAAACAGACATTACCGTTTGGTGATAATTTGAATTTAAAATACATTTATTTGCACAATGTTTTTCCAAAGCTTTCATAGTAGTATTGTGAAAAAAACTCTGCACATAAAATGTGCCTACTGATTAAAATCCAGTGATGACTTTATGTTTGTGTAAATAATAATGCTTTCCTTCTGTGGGCTGCCTCTTGGACTTCCGCTTTGCCAGTGTAAAATCTTAACTTTTGTAAACACATCTAACGATGCCCTG
Organism: Neogobius melanostomus; assembly: GCA_007210695.1. Taxonomy (NCBI): domain Eukaryota; kingdom Metazoa; phylum Chordata; class Actinopteri; order Gobiiformes; family Gobiidae; genus Neogobius; species Neogobius melanostomus. The sequence continues at coordinate 2,867,535 of VHKM01000153.1, forward strand.
TTTGCTCAGAGTGGACCAGATCCTGGGCAAAGGTCAGATCCCTCTGGACAAGAAGATCCGCGAGAAGCTGCTCTCTGAAGGAGACCTGCTGGAGGACATGAGCATGCTGGGCCGCGTCTGCAAAGTGGAGAGACAGGTCTGTTCAGTTATTGATAGATGTGATATGATTACTTCGTAATGTACAGTATACAGTATATGTACAGTACAGTTACAGTATTCTTTGTTAGCTGCTTTTATTGCACATAAGTGCAAGCAAAACATTTTTGTTCATTATGAAAATAGCTATTTTCAGTAAATTATAATGGGAAAATTATGAGTTTAAAAGCATTACATCCTCCTCCTCATCCGTTAGGCAATACCATATGGAATAATTGTATAAATATGTTATGGATGTACTTAATAACATGAATGCCGATTGTCTGAAATAAATTAAAAGAGACAAAAGTCCAACATCAAATGAGAACCAAGGACTCCTTTGTATAAAAATATTACAACTATTGTCCAACTTACAATGACACATCTGGAGTGGAATAATCAGTTCCTATTTATTTTACATGCACTTCACCAACAATCTGTCCTCCATCCTGTGTCCCAGGTGCAGTCCATTGAGTCAAAGCTGGACTCTCTCCTGGACATTTATCGCCAGGTTTTGAGAAAAGGCTCGTCGTCGGCCCTCACGTTGTCCTCTCTGCCGCTGTTTGAGCTGGAGCAGACCTCGGACTACCACTCCTCTGTCTTCAGTAAAGACGTGTCCTGCTCCACTCAGGTCAGCAGTGGGACAGCGCCCTCTGGAGGCTGCGTCACTCGCTCCAACTCTCATCTGTCGCAGGGTGGGCTGCATCTCATCCTGGCCCCTCCCAATGAGCTCAACTCAACCTGAATGCCACATCCTCAACCCCACCGTCCACACACCCTTCCTCCTCCTTCAGCCCCTCCCGCTGCCCCATCACAACCACCACCACCATTACCCCCACCATCGCCACCACCGCCAGCCCACCACGCCAGAGAGCGCAGACGAGGCCATGGGTAGTTCCCCGCCCCTGCTCACCCCCAACAGTGTCTCTAGTGGAGGCTTGGGGGACGCGGGCTTCCCACTTCTGGCCAGGCTTCCTCCTCCGCCCCTCCCAGCAGAAGCGCAGGGGCTAACAAGCTAGTGCGGGCCACCTCCATTGAAGTATCACCAGAAATAACAGACTTTGTTGGAGGCCTGGGGAGCCAAGGGGATGTGGAGGACAGCGTCCCCGCAGAGCACCTCGGAGTGGGTTTGGGACTGAACCGACTTGGTTTCCAGCTCCAGAGGGGATCAAACAATACCAAGCTCAACGCCAAGGAAGAGGGGTCCTGGAGGAGGCACATGAGCCTAGAGCTGGAGCCCCTGGTAGCGCCGGTGCACAGCTGCTGCTCTGGGACTGTCCCGCTGGACCGAGGCCTTGGGAAGTCCATGTCAGTGCAGGACCTGATCCAGAGACGCCAGAACAGTCAGGACTTCTGCCTGTCCTCACCCACTCCAAGCAGCAGCAGCGACTCTCCCATCGGCTTCCACTCCAGGCAGGACTCGGGCGGAGGCAGGGGCGGGACGTCCGGAACAGTGGAGGGGGGTGGGGTGAGGAGGACCTCTTCATCAGCGACAGAGACACTGAAGAACAAGGCTTTGACTTTCTCTCCATGCAGGGCAACGTTGAGCCCAAATTCACCTCAGAGCTGCTCAGGACAGGGGCCAGAACCCTGGGCTCTAACCAGAGCTTGACCAGCGGGAACACATCCTCCCCCTCCACCGGCAGCACCGAATTACTCAACACGCCCACGTGCGGCTAAAATAGACCGGGCACAGCCTGTGTGCACTCGTCACCTCACAGAGACGCTTTTTGGATGAAATAGGATATAATAAGGGGACTATTTTTTTGTTTAATCTTTGACAAGAATCACAGTATTTTCATACAGGCTGATCACTTAGGATATATCATTGCACGAGTTCTTTATTTTTTAATAAATTATATGTAAAAGAGTAAATGAAGGAACTATGGAAAGTCTTGACACAAAGCCCTTGATAATGTATATGTGCTGTTGTGCAGAAAGACAATGTAACCTGGAGATGCAGCATGAGCCTTGCATGTGTTCAGTTTGTGGAACAACAGTTTACATGTGATGAAGGACGGCTTGAACACCTAAACTTAGAGCCATTTTTACGACATGAAGGGCCTCATAACTGAGCAGTTTGTGTGTCAAGACACACATGATCACTTGTGTGTGACGCATGTGCTGAGTCTGACCCCTTCTGCCAAATGAATGTAACCCGTCTCAGTCTCTCGTTTATTTATTTGCCCAATTTCAAGTTTCAAGTATTATCATTATTGTAATTATGCTTTGAGTCAAATCATTAAATTATTGTAATAATTAGCAACACATTATTAAAAGAAAATACACTACTGACGAATCAAATCAGACATTTGAAGATTATTACTAGGACTATGGCCCTCCAGTAATTCAGTATAACCTACAAAATGACAATTCAAATCTATATCTTTTTCCGCTTGAAAAATGTTGTTTTTGCCTTTTGTGTAATGCTGGGCTTTTGTAAATTTCCTTTAAGTAGACTTTCAGCAGAATGTATTGCTTATTTTTACACTGAAGCAGGATCACCACGACCTAAAACTGCTGGCCAGTGACAAAGAAATGACCACTTTTTGAACGGTACAAAGTCAGACAGAGAATAATGTAATACCATCAATGCTCAGCTGGTTATCCTCAGTCTGAAGCAAAGACCAGTCAGATAAAGCATCGGAGTACCTTCCTTAAAAGAAGACACCGCATAAAATTAAAACAAGGAAACAAGTAAGAGTCTCCTATTGGATATTTGATGACATGTTCTGTAATATAATATGCAATAAGACTGAAGTCGCAAAATGACGAGGTTATTCCTTTTTCGTGATGACATGGGCATATTCATACACTGGGTTAAAGTGCATATGACAGGTTTTAATGCTTTTGAAAATATGACTTATTTAGATGGATAATATATGTTGCATAATTATCAATTTATTTCAGTGAAGCAGCAATTTTAATGAAGAAATGTTGGGCAGAATAGTTATTTGAAATTTAAGCTAACTTACAGGAATTGACATAGAAGAAGGTAACATTCCATAGCCGTTTGACTCACTAATTTCCCATTGACTTAAAGCTGCCTTAAGCGATGTCTTTTTGAATTTTTTTTCATCAGTAGGTGGAGTAGTGAACTCTGCTCTGCTCCACCCCCTTCTCCTCACCTGGCTTTCCCCCGTCGCCCACGCCCCTCACTCCCCTCCACACTGTTTAGACCACGCCCTGCTCTGATTGATCCGATTCAGCTGTGAGGTGAGGGCATGGATCTATTATAATAAACGGGTGAGGGAGGTGCAAGGTGCAGCGCAGGTCTTCTTCTACAGTTTGCCAGTGTTGCGCACATGGTGGCGCATCTAGTGGCGCTTATTGGTAATGCATCACTTCCTGTCGGTGTCCAATAAGGAAGTGAACCTATAAACATCACAAAAATGGCCAAACTAAAGAAAACTGGGTACAATCTTTAGCAAAATCTTAAATATAATCGTGTTAACTATGTTTCAGCAAAAATGGTGTCTAATGTGTCATATGCACTTTAAGTATTCATCCCTATGTTGAAGTTATGTGGAAATATTGATACTAAGTTTCTGCGGTAGGACTGTTGTCAAATAGCACAAATGTTCTTTTTCCCATGCTTTTGTACTTTTGTAGGGCAGTGGTAGACAACACCAGGCTCCAAATTAGACCTTCAACCATTTATTCTTTGGCCCACGGATGATTTTGAGAAAGATATTTACCCTCTAAACACTGTTGAAGCACTCCAAAACAAAACAAAACACCAAAAGATCTAGTCCTAGTATCAGGGTACTACATACTGAAATACAAATAATTGAAACAGGTCTGAAAACTCTATGAACCCATAATGTTCATTGACCAGGCAGTGTATAAAGATGTGACGCTTACTGTAGTTTGACACTTTCCATGACGGTTCCTTTCTGGCAGTATATGATTACATATACAAGACAGATTGCATATTTGGTTGTATAGTCATAACAAGTTCCATACTGTATCTTCTTGGATGACAAAATGTTGCCACTCGTTGGTTGCGTTCATGACTTTCTATAACTTGATGTCATGATTTCAGACGGAGGGCAGGCGCCTCCTTACAGTAACTCTACAGATGCATTTTTAAAACAGAAAAGGTTGCACTCTGTCATTATTTTATGTCTGTGATTTAGTCGACAAAGTTAATAGGTGGGCGTTCAACAGTCGCTGAATACTGACATAACTTTATTAACACTATGATGGAACAAAAATCACCTTTGTTTATTTGTACTGATGCATCAGGCACTGAACTTTATCCCAGTGTTTTATTTTGTTGTTTGCAATTGAAGAGATAACTGTACAGCAGGTGAAAACTTCTGCAAAATATAAAGAGCTCTGGCATGACCCCCACCTCAAGAATAAACTATAGTCTGTATCGAATGCAATTGTGTCGCTGAGGAGGTAATCTGCTCATCACCTGTCAGTGGTCGTAATGTTTTGCCTGATTGTTGTGTGAAAAGTTGGTACTAGCTGCAAACTACACAACAATCCTGTCTTTCGATTTGCATGGAAGTCTGCATTCTTTGCAGGTGAGAATGATCGACAAGTAAAAGCTTCAGTTCAAAGATCACACAGGACTTAAAAATCGGTGCCTTTCTGGAGAAGTGCATTCACCGACTTGGTTTAATTTTTTTCTTTTAAACCTTGGAGTCATTTTACAGTTTTATTATTCAGATGATTTTTGCTACTGGGCATTAAGTGGGCCTTCAATATGTGTACCAATCTGATACAGTTCTGTTTAATTTATTTAAATTATGCGCACATATTTACACAATGATCTCATTTAGATTTTACAAAGCCTGTAATGTAATGGAAAAAAATGCAAGTTTTCTCTTCAAATAAAGAAAATTATTAAACAAATGCTCATTTTGTCATCATTGAGGTCAACTGTTTTGCCTCGAGTAGAATATAAGTTTTGAGTCATACATACCTCAAGAGATGGTGGCTTTTTGTCAGCAGTAATCCCATCCAGGGCAACAGTGGTGCAGATAATAGAGTGGGTTGTCTTGTGACCGGAAGGTTGACGGTTCGAGTCCCGCAGGTGCACACTGTGGTTGTGTTCTTGGGCAAGACACGTCACCCACTTTGCCCCCAGTAGCCGACACTGATGTGTGATTGAGAATGTGAATGGGTGAGTGTTTCCTTGATGTAAAGCTCTTTGAGTGACTAATGTAAGAAGAAAAGCACTGTATAAATGTGACCATTTATTGAACAGCTTTGTGACAATTATATTTGAATGAATGAAATGTTTTATTTCGGTCGCTCACATTCAGAGCATCACTCTCCACACAAGATCCAAATCATTACAACCGAAAAAGTAAATTTTTATGTGTCCAGTTAACTTACGAAAGAATAAGACTTTATTTTTTTTAGGATTTTTCATCCCACAGGCCACTTGAACAGTTTTTTCCCCTCTGCCATCAGACTCATGAACAAAAAACAAGATCCATAACTTAGGCACAGACTCATGGATTTATCACTTTATACACCTACACATCTGTAAATACAATCCTGCGGTTGTTCTATGTCAATTGTTGTCGTCTTACCATATATTACCTTTTATTTTGTATCTTATTTATGTAATATTCTTATGCATGCCCCCTAAAGCCTTATAGTTTAAAGTTCATCGCTTATTTTTATCTAGAGTCTGTTTTATATGTTTTATGTTGCACGTAGCACCGAGTAAAATTCCTAGTGTGTGAACCTGTTCTCAAACCATGGCAATAAAAACTATTCTGATTAAAAGTGGATGAAGAGGGATGAAGGGAGAGACATTGAGTAAACTGCAGGAGTCCAGACTTAATCCCATGACACATTCCCATAGCTGCAGATTAACCTCTTAATCCCCGCCTCAACAAAGTGCATTTTCTTTAGTTCAGCTTTACCCAAATCTAAAAGGTTACAGCCTCATTTGAAAGCTAAGACTTACAAAACTTATCTAAACAGATCAATTACCCCACTTTTTTGGACATTTTTTTCCCAATTTCTTTTTTGTTAATATTTTTCCCCATTTTCATCACTTTGTTGTCACTTTTTTGTAGTTCTTTTGTCGTGTTTTTGTCCCTTTTCCATTGCTTATGTCATTTGTCACATTTTTGTCGCTTTTTTGTTGCATTTTCATCCTTGTTCGGTCTCATTTTTGTCGCTACAATGACGCTTTTTTCAACACTTTACATGACGACCCGGTAACTGCTAGGTAATTACCTATTAATTACAGTAGTAAATACTATTAATAAATATCAATAAAAGTGGTAGTTCTTGGGTAATTAAAGTAGCAGTTAATAGTAATTCATTACAATAACTGCTAGGTAATTGCGTAACCCTAAACTTGAATTGATATTTATTACTAGTAATTACCTAGCAGTTATTGGGTTGAGTTACTTTTTAACTACTACTTTAACTACCCAAGAACTACCACTTTGATTGATATGTATTACTAGTAATTACTAGGCAATAACCTAGCAGTTATTGGCTGAGTTACTATAGTAACTACTACTTAATTACCAAGAACTACCACTTTTATTGATATTTATTACTAGTAATTGCTACTGTAATTACAAGGTAAGATTTGGATAAAGCTAAACTGCAGAAAATGTGCTCGGTTCAGGTGGGGGTTAAGAGGTTAAAGACCGGCTTCGCTACATTTGATAAATTCTCAGGTGATTTCAAATACCTTCTGCCAAGCAAAATCTGTGCTGTTATCAGTGCAGGTCAAACAGAAGAGACTGAATCTGCTGTTGTTTTTTCACAGTTTGTTAACTTCTTGTTAACTTTGTTAGATTCCCCTCCGACAGCACTGAAGAGGTCACTACAAAAACAACTGCTTTTAAACAATTTTTATTTTTTTACTTTTTATTCAGTTGAAACAATTTACTGGAGTGGAATGTACGGACATATGCTCTAAAGTGTTTTTGAAGCAAAGGTATAGGATAAACATTGTACATTTTTCTAAAGTAAAGCACTGAATTTGTACTGAAGTAAATACTCACACTACATTACTTTGTTTCCACCACTACCGCTAAGAGCTTGCACACCCCTAGTTGGAAAACACTCATTTAGGTCACAAATAGGCAATTAATTAAATTCATTAAATCCACCAGAACAAATAAATCATGTTTCAACATCTTTACTTTCAACATGTTTTCACAAGAACAACGTTTAAGGTGCATGAACGTAACAGTATTCAACATTTAACATTGCTACTGCGGGGGGGCTTTGGTCAAGCAAAGTGCTGTATGCATGAAGAGCTCAGATACTCACTACTCTGAAGCTTCTCTAAAGTGCGGAGGGAACATGCAGCCGGTTCACCTGGGTCTAGTTCACAATTATCTGGTTAAAGCTACAACACGGAGCATTATTTCAACACACGCCTCGAAAAGAAACACCTCGGCATCATCACTGACACGAACTACAACTGTAGAAGCGAGATTTATCTGCACTGACTGACTCTACATACAGAGAATACTGCGAGGAAGCCATTTAGCGTCTTAGCTTTGAGTGCCAATAAAACATATACGGTACTCAACACTGTGTTTGTTGCTAGCGGTGAGGTATGGATGTCTTTGTTTTTTCCTTCTTCGGCTTTTGCGATGCATTGTGATAATAGACCAGACACGGATGATGGTGGCTAAGAGGGGCAGAGCACTGGAGTGTCGTTGGTCGTGGTTGTCTGGGGCAGCAGCCCAGCACAACATTCATTTGACCTTCTGCGCCTTCTGTGCAGATTTGGTGATCTTACCGCTGGTCGGAGCTTTCTTCTCAACTCCTTTGATGACGCCCACTGCCACGGTCTGACGCATGTCGCGCACAGCAAAACGACCTGAGCAAAGACAGGGTTTGCGAAATTTGCCAAACCATCTTGATGCAAGTTACAACGCCATCGACAAGTATTGGCAAGTTTAACAAAGTGTATAGTACTGTAGTTAAGCCAATGACGTGTTAACCCAGGCACGGGCAAACTAAGGCTGCTCTTTTAATGTGATTCGGCAACTACAGTCAGTTTGAGAATTGTAATGGTTTGAAACAACCAAATTCGCAACTGGTCTGATCCTCGTGGAAAGTATTAAAACCCAATGTGGCCCTCGCATCAAAAACTTTACCCATATCTCTCTACCAAAACAGTAAAAGAATAAAACATGATTCGAGAGGGAATTGCTGACAAAGTCTATTCCCGTGATCAAGGACGGTTCAGCTAACCCCAAAATGTTTACCTGTGTAAACCAATCTACACAGAGGCCCACCTATTGTACATCTTTGCTGTGTTTTTGTGAGGTTCAGTAGATTTGTTTTTTACAGCAGTACTAGCCATGAAGGACCAAGATTTTATAAAAGTAAACCAACAGCTAGCTAATGAGCTAAAGACATTGAAGACCTACAACATTTCTTCTTCTGAAACACTGAAGAGGCACCAAGAGCCCCCCACACCTGCAGCACAGTGGAGGTGTCACAAGAGGCGCTACAGGAAACAAAAAAAAAGAGACAAACGAGGAGGTATCCGGGCAAGACTCGCAGCTAAGCCACACAAATCTTCCATCTCTACTTCTGTTCTGACTCATGTTCGATCACTGGAGAATAACACGGATTATATTCGTCTGCTACGCTCTTCCCAGAAGACGGTGAACGGCTGTTGCTGAGGGAGCGGAGAGAGCTGTGCAGGAGGGAAAGGAAGGAGGAGCTGACCAGTGCGGGACCGGTTTGCCCTACCTCCAAGCACATGCTAGTCAAGTTGGCCCACAATGGCGGCATGCAGAGTTGCAGCGGCTCAGGACTAACCCAAACCTGAACGCAATTTAGCTAAGAAACATTTTCGTCACACTAAAAATGATCAATAAAATCACATGGAATATATGGCAAACTTCACACTTGTTTTAGTTTTTTTTTCTTTGACGTGTTTGTTGCCATTTTACGTGATGATTCTCACACTGGAGCTTAAAATGTTAAAATAATGCTACTTTTTTTACAGCTTTCTTTGCTCATACTTGCCAATTTTAGCGGAGTTTAAAAACACTCTAAGAATGACTTACCCAGTGGCGGGTACTCAGAGAAGCTCTCCACACACATGGGCTTGCCGGGGACCATGTCCACAATAGCAGCGTCTCCAGACTTCAGAAACTTGGGATTGTCTTCGAGCTTTTTACCAGAGCGGCGGTCGATTTTCTCTTTGAGCTCAGCGAACTTACAGGCGATGTGAGCCGTGTGGCAGTCCAGCACGGGGGCATAACCTGCGCTGATCTGACCGGGGTGATTCAGGATGATCACCTGCAGAACAGCACAGGCTTGACATATCTCTCTTATTAGTGAAATAATTCAAGTGTGTGGAACCATTTGTGATTTTGTGTTGCACTTTATAATTGTATGTGCATTGTTGCAAATGTCTATGATAACATGTCAACCGTAGATTTGAAATAAGCACTTCTTTTCTAGTCCATCCTGTTCTCTTACTGTATAATTCTACACTGACCTGCGAGGTGAAGCTGGCGGCCTCTTGTGGCGGGTCATTCCTGCTGTCCCCGGCCACGTTGCCACGGCGAATGTCTTTGACAGACACATTTTTGACATTGAAGCCAACATTGTCCCCGGGCAGTGCCTCGGTCAGAGCCTCGTGGTGCATCTCCACAGACTTCACCTCTGTGGTCACGTTCACGGGGGCAAATGTCACCACCATGCCCGATTTGAGGAGCCCCGTCTCCACACGGCCAACGGGCACTGTCCCGATACCTGCAATCAACATTCACACAGGTTACATGACTTGAAATGGGCTTAGCTGTTACGATTGTGAAAGTTTATTTACATATAATAAATACATGGGGCTATGGCATAAAAAGGAGAATATACAGTGATAGTCTCTTGACCTCCGATCTTGTAGACGTCCTGTAGTGGCAGGCGCAGGGGCTTGTCCGTAGGGCGTGTGGGGGGCTGGATTGCGTCCAGAGCCTCCAGGAGAGTGGTGCCCGATGCGTTCCCATCTTTACGGTTGATTTTCCAGCCCTTGAACCAGGTCATCTGCAGGTGACAGCAGCAGGGTTAGCAACGCGGCTAACAAAACTGCAAAGATGTGATGTTGTACATTGTTTGACATGATTTTGCACACAACTAAATTCATCCAGATCACAATAAAGTTCATTCATTAATTCATTTACCAGCCTTTGTCATCAGCAATTTGTTTTATCATTAGCCTACATTATGAAAAACTATTGAGATACTTTCTTCTTAACCTCTTGCCACCCGACTTAACCGAGAACATTTTCTCCAGTTCGGTTTTACACAAATCTAAAAGCTTCTTGACTGGAGTTTACAGCCTCTAGGCCAGTGTAACGCTAAGCTAAGGCCAACAAAACTGATCTTTTTGAGCTTAAGTTTGGGTGAGTTTTTACCACTTTTTTGTTGAGTTTTCGTCACTTTTTTTGCTGCACTTTCATCGCCTTTTTGGTCACGTTTTTGTTGTTCTTTTGTGGCTTTTTTTTGTCACGTTTTGACACTTTTTTGTTGCGTTTTCATCCTTGTTTTCTTCTTGTTTGTGCCGTTATTTTGATGATTTTTTTTCAAGAAGCTTTTAGATTTGGGTAAAGCCAAACTGGAGAGAATGTGCTCGGTTCAGGTGGGGTATATTAAAGGAATAGGCCACCGTTTTTACATACTGAGATATGTTCTTACCTTAGCTTAGACGAGTTCATTTGTACCTGTCTTGTCTTCACGTGTGCCTTCCATAAAGTAAACAGAGCACAGACGGCGTTAGCATTTAGCCTCTCTCTTCTCCTCTATAGCTCCAAACGAGGTGAAGATAGAAGCTACCAAACTCTTCCACGTTTTCCCTATTTAAATATGGTTACGTGAAGTGTTACATTACAAAGTATAATTACACAAAATTAAACAATGTGGATTTTCTAAGCGGATAAAAAGGGGAACTATATTGTAAGGCGTAATAATACCAGGAGTAATTCGGCATCCGCGCAGTGATATCTTCACTTTACTGTGCGGATGCCGAATTACTCCTGGTATTATTACGCCTTACAATATAGTTCCCCTTTTTATCCGCTTAAAAAATCCACATTGTTTAATTTTGTGTAATTATACTTTGTAGTGTAACACTTCACGTAACCATATTTAAATAGGGAAAACGTGGAAGAGTTTGGTAGCTTCTATCTTCACCTCGTTTGGAGCTATAGAGGAGAAGAGAGAGGCTAAATGCTAACGCCTTCTGTGCTGTGTTTATGTTAAGGAAGGCACACGTGGAGACCAGACAGGTACAAATTAACTCGTCAAAGCTAAGGTAAGAACATATCTCAGTATGTAAAAACGGTGGCCTATTCCTTTAAGAGGTTAAAAATTCTATACTTGTTACTTTCTTGTAAGGGAATTACATTGATTTGTATACGTGTCATAGCGTTACTATGACAGTAAAGAGCCACTTGTCTCCCTGAAAGTTGTGAAATGTGTTTATAAACTCCTGGTGGATGTTAGAAACTCTTTAGTGAATTTAGTCTGGACTCACAACTAACAGTTTAAATTGACTATGAGGTAAGATAGCAGTTTGAATCCTAAGTCTACTTTGAATGTATTTTAACCTTGAAGCTTATACCAAATAAAGTTTCATCCTATTTATTTAGAGGAATGTTTTACAATACAAAGAAATGCATTCCTGTGATTTACCGTAGAACAGCTATTTTTGCAGCTGTATAAAGCAATGATTGAACGCTGATTTTTATCTGTTGTACTTTTAACTCACATTTGGGCTTGGCTCCAGCATGTTGTCCCCGTTCCAGCCGGAGATGGGCACAAAGGCCACAGTATCGGGGTTGTAGCCAATCTTCTTGATGTAAGTGCTGACTTCCTTGACGATCTCCTCGTAGCGTTTCTGGCTGTAGTTGGGTTCGGTGGAGTCCATTTTATTGATGCCCACGATGAGCTGCTTCACGCCCAAAGTGTAGGCCAGGAGGGCGTGTTCGCGAGTCTGACCGTTTTTGGAGATGCCAGCTTCGAACTCCCCCACGCCGGCCGCCACAATGAGCACGGCGCAGTCAGCCTGAGCAAGAGGAGGAGGAACTGTCACATTACAATGCAGAAAAGCAATTTAAAAAAAAGTAAAAATGGCGACGAAAACGAGAAGAAAATGAGGATGAAAACGCAACAAAAAAAGTGACAAAAACTCAACAGAAAAGTGGAAAAATTTGACGAAAACGCAATAAGAAAAGCCACAAAAGACAATAAAAAAGTGTGAAAAGTAGCAAAGAGATGGAAAAAGAACATGAAAAAAGTGACGACAACACGGCAACAACACAAGGGCAAAGATCAGTTTTGTAGGTCTGAGCTTTCAAATGAGGCTGTGAGCTCTTGTCAAGAAGCTTTTAGATTTGGGTAAAGCCAAACCGGAGAAAATACACTCTGTTAAGGTGGGTGGTAAGTGGTTAAAATACTGTTATCTGTTTGTTTTGATCAGACTTAATTAATGCTTATTCCAAAAATCCTTTGAGGAAAAGACAATATTAGACAATATACGTTACAAGGCAAAGTTGTTTTTGGGAAAAGGCTTGTCATCTCAGGGCAACTGTGGGTCCTGAAGCCATTCCAGTTGAGAATCACTTGGCTAGACTAGCCTTTTAATCAGAACATAACAGAATTATCCATCCATCTTTTTCTGTTTTATGCTGGGCCGTGGAGGCAGCAGACTGAGATGCCCAGACGTCCCTTTCCACGCACACTTCCTCCAGCTACCCCAGCTAATGAGGTAGGCTCTGTATAGCAGCCACAAGAGCTGTCTCTAAGACTAGCTCTAGGCACTATACCTGATTTTTTTTCCTAGTAATGGAACTCAATTTGTTTTGTCCTCCTGATGGGGAAATATAGAGTTAATTCGGCCCTCACATATTGCCCTTATCATATCCCTGCTAAATCAGTACATTTGGGCGCCGACCTTCTACATGACTTGTGGCCTAATTGTGGCACATTGTTACTTAACTCTCTTCATGTGGAGGTATCGCCAGACTTCTGAATGATCAATGCCCTGAACACTGTATTGGCTGTTCAAATGTCTCCAGGCCTGTACTACGGTAATAAAACTTCTTCTACTTAAGACATCCAGACTGGACTCCATCCTTACGCTCGTGTTTCTTCGGACATCTTTTGTATTTCCCTAACACCTCCCTTAGTATATTGTAAAAAAACACTGTGCATCCAATTGTAAAGCATTTGCATCAATTTCAGGCTAGAGTTTCTGTGACAGTGACCCTGAGAAGTGCCTATAAACTCATCCCGTGAAGAACTGGGATGCTGCAAAATAAGTTAGGGAAGCTAGGAATGAGTCTGGACCACAACTAACATTTTAAATTAGTGGCTTACACTTTGTTTGTAATCTAGGTATAGGGCCTTTAAGACTGGCATAACACCCTCCAGGTTGTCCTCGGTTTCCTTGTGGTCTCCTCCAAATGGGACATGCTCAGAACACGTCTCCAGGAGGTATCCAGAACAGCTGGCTCCAGTCAACGTGAAGGAGCAGCGTTTCTGCTCCAAGCTTCTTACGAGTAACTGAACTCCTTTCCAGGTAACATCATTAGTTTGTAGTTTTCTATACACGCAAATTCACATTTCTATTTGGTGCATTATTTTCTTTTTTATCATTTGCTCCTCAGTCACTCTTTAAAAGTACGGAAATATACCAGCATCAGGATGTGTGGTGTTAATTCAAAACTCGGGAGCTCATGCGTCAAAAATTAAAACGAAAAAAAGACCACAAAAGTCAGCATTCATTATTGAGTGGATTTGGCTTTTACCTGCGAGGTTCCAGTGATCATGTTCTTGATAAAGTCCCTGTGTCCCGGAGCATCGATGATAGTCACGTAATATTTGCTGGTCTCAAACTTCCACAGGGAAATGTCAATGGTGATGCCACGCTCCCGCTCGGCTTTCAGCTTGTCCAAAACCCAGGCGTATTTAAACGAACCTTTGCCCATCTACAGGAAAGAAGAAACAACATGACTTACACAGCACCTTTCAAGATGCCCGAAACTACTTACATTGCATCGTTATGGCGTCTCACTCATTTACTGTGGTTGGAGCTGGGAGCGGACGGCAAACCTCCCAGTTATGAAAAAGACAATTGCTCTAGTACCGTCATAGTGTATAATGAGCGCTTCAACCATCTGAAAATCACTAAACATGATAATATTTTCTAATATAAGTCTACTATAAGTCTACAGTGCCTAAAAGATTGTTTTAATCTCTTAACCCCCACCAGAACCGAGCACATTTTCTCCAGTTTGGCCAAATCTAAAAGCTTCTTGAAAAAAGTGTCAAAATAGCGACAAAAACACAACAAAAAAGTGGCCCCAAAAAAAAAAAAAAAAGAATTGAAAAAAACGGGCCAGAAAAGCAACAACAACACAATGGGCAAGCGTCAAAAATATGTCAAAAGCGTAAGGAAAAAGCAACAAAAATGCCACAAAAGAGCCACTAAAAAGTGACAAAAACATTACAAAAGCAACAAAAAATGACAAAAATGTGACGAAAAAGTGACAAAAACATTGCAAAAAAACAACAAAAAAATTGATAGAAACATTACGAAAACACTACAAAAAAAGTTACAAAAGAGCGTTAAAAAAGTGACAAAAACATTACAAAAAATGAGAAAAAAAATGCCGAAAATGCGACAAAAAAAATGATGTTAAAGTGACAATAAACTACGACTATGACAAAAACGCTTCAAAAATGTGACAAAAAGTTACGTTTTGTAGGTCTTAGCTTTCAAGTGAGGAATTACACTGGCCAATAGGCTGTAAGCTCCAGTCGAGACGCTTTTAGATTTGGGTAAAGCTGAACAGGTGAAAACGTGCTCGGTTAAGGCGGGAGGTAACAGGTATTACGAGATTTGGTGGCACAGCGGTTAACACTGTAGGTATAGTTCAAGGAGGTCCTGGGTTTGATTCTGGGTATTTCTGTGTGGGGTTTATATACGTTGACCCTACAGTATCTCCAAAGGTTCTCTGGTTTCCCCCCAACACTACAAACATGCGCAATAGGGTTCCTGTCTGGGGGGGACTTTCCTGGAATAAATGTGGGCAAGCAAAATGTCCAATGTTGTATGAATAAAGATAATGATTTTATAAATAATGTGTGAACATGGACCCAATCATTAACTTTGTATAAAAACAAGAGTATTTTCCTCTTAAATATTTCTCAGAAGAATACCAGATGATCACTGGCTTGTGGTCAGTTCGTTGTCTATGCTATCACACATTATCAGCGGATTTGCAAAAGCACCTGCTCTCATCTCAATTCAACACCACATTGACCGTGACGCCATCTGGAGCGAAGCATTATCCAAATATATTTACTTATGTATCATTTATTTTTCTGAGCACCTTATCCTGGACCAGGAGGAATGAGTCATACCTCCGCAGCTTCCTTCTCAAACTTCTCGATGGTCCTCTTGTCGATGCCACCGCACTTGTAGATGAGGTGTCCCGTGGTGGTGGACTTCCCCGAGTCCACATGTCCAATCACCACTATGTTAATGTGCAGCTTCTCCTTCCCCATTCTCACTCACTACGGTGCCACTGACAATTGAAGAAAGAAGGATTAGCCATAGAACTACATCTACTTCAACAACCACAGCACAATATGACACGTTACTATCATTTCTATGAACATCGTGAAGGGAAAGAACGAAAAAACAACAACATGTGTTTCAAAGGATAACTCACAACATATTCTCTTATCAAATTATATAACACTGTTCAAATGTATATACAAAATATTCCATTAAACCTGACTGAAGGCTATTTGGTCCATCCATCCTCAATTTTAAACTTAAAAAGATAATAATAAATCAAATCTGAAGTAGAGGTTATTTCTTGACATTTTGTCCTGATTTGATCTTGATCTAGGCTTTGGAAGGTCAAATGTTTTATGAGGTGAAAAGTTTGACAACCTCTGGCCTAAATCACTACTGTATTCTAAAATAGAAATAAATCACAAAATATTGGCCATATTTAAAAAAAATAAATGATGTCTGAGATAGATGCAACTCCAGACACTGACGGGCGACATGGTTGGCATCCAGATTACTACTTCAGTGATGGCGTCACACTAACTTTTCCGTGACTATGCAATAGGCTACGAGCTTGCACCTCGGATTTGATTGAAGTCCTGGATAAATTGGAAATCTTTATTTTATGATTCTGAATACAGTCATTGAATGCATCGATGAATTGTTTACCGGTCTGGGGCGAAAAGGATGCTGCAATAGTGCAATATGCATGCAACCACACGGCATGCAATCACCAAGCGTTGCGATGATCTTCACTGTGTCCAACTTTAAGCCATCCTCCTAATTTGAACATACTGCGACATCAAGGCAGAGAAGATGCACGCACAAAATGTTATGGGTGCGCTCAAACTGCGCCATCCGGGCCTACCAATACGCACTGGCATCCACACCCAGCTTCATTTCACTGGCACCGACCGCCTTCATCAAATCACACTGATATGAAAGCTACACGGCGGATTGCTACATAAAGCTACGCACATGACAGCTCAGGCAATTACATAACACCGGGAGCAGAAGGAGCGCGCATCATGCGTTTATCTGAAAACACAATGAAGGCACAAAATGCATAGTTTACTATGACGATTTCCCTCATGTATGTACTCCTGTCCTACCTTCAGCTCTCAAGGCGAGTTCTCAGCTGCAAAACAGTGATGCTGAAGTGGACACTGACAGACGCAGCACCGCGCAGCAGTCAAAGGCGTTACCTTACGGGGACTCACCACCAGAGGGCGGGCTACATTACCATAGAACAAGTATTTTATTATTTTTTTTAGAATACCTATAACCAAAAATAGTTGATAAACATAATGAAATATAAAACAAGCAAATAAACCAAGCATGAGGCATACATGTATACTCTGTAATTGCAGGTACATTATACATTCTGTATATTCATTATATTTAAGATGTAGCTGAGGCATGAGAACTATGAGTGTTGATACAAAGACCCATGAATCCACATGCTCACGATGCAGAGATTGAGTAAAGAGAAGCATGAATTCGCATAGACATTGCATATTGAGTATATACAGTGTTGGGAAGTAACTAAATACATGTATTTAGAATACAAATTTTGAGTAACTGTATTCTGGTAAAGTTACACTTTCATTTGAGAGTATTTAGAATACAGTTACTTTCCAAATATCAAGGGAATACATCCCATTACTCAATCATTAAATGTTAGCTCCAGAGTTCCTAATTCATGGTAAGTGAGTTTATAATAGGTGTTCCAACAATCGTAGTCTTCATTTTTGCAATTATACGCCATATGTATACATAAATATAATTACAATCAATGCAAAAGTATTCTAAAAGTATTCAGAATACAGTGCTTTTATTAGAATAAAGTAACAGAATACGCTACATAATACATTTTAAGACAGGCATTCAGTATTGTTTGATAATGTACTTAGACAACCCAAATACTGATTGAATTCATTTCATAAAACAAGGCTTACCGTCTCCGAATTGAGATCTATGTATATGAGTTTTACCTATCACTATAAACAGATTGACGATATACTCTAACTTCTGATTTCTATGATTGAAGTAAGTTATGATATCGCCACATTCAAGGTGTATTCTGAGAGATGTTTTCTGTTCTATTAGTAACTCGAGCTCAATCCACATTTTCTTTTTGAATGTAATTCAGAAAAAAAGTTGAGTTAAGGATTCGTCTTTGTTGCAAAAGGAACATGTCGTTTCCACATCTTTGAGTTTGGAGGTATGCAAGTTTGTTGGATAGATTCTATTTCCAGTGTAGCTCTCGACTTTATTGTTAATGTAGTATCTAAACGGAATCAGCCAGGTTGTTTACATATTTATATTGGAAAATTATAAATTATAAACATTCCACTGCACTTTACAAGCTGGTATAGTTTTGTTTATTGTTTGTAGACAGTTCTGGATATGCTTGTTGGAGCACTTATAGCTTTTTATATCTATACCATTGATAAATAATTGATCTGTAATTACACGCAATGCCGTGCTGCGATATGACCTCATCAGTTCCATCAAGCCACTGGGAATACTTTTCATAACATAACTGAAGTCCTTTAACAGGAAAATGTAAAATAATGTAAAATATTGCTTTCTATCCATTTTGTCATAGTGAGTTGTTACCTTTAGTTATATTTGGATTATTCCATATGATTGTTTTATGTGGTGAGAAATCGTGTTTATAGCAAATCTTCCACACCAACAAAGCTTGATGATAAAAGGCACCTCATTTGATCGGCAGCTTGGTAATCCTGTAATTACATTTCAAAAGAAAAGGGAGACCACAAATGTTTTTGAAGATGTTTGTAGGAACAAAAACCAAATGGAGTCAGGATTAATCAAAGATTGCTTTATCCACTTTATATCAAACGTATAATTTAGTTCAATAAAGTCGAGCAGTTCGAAGCCGCCCCCTCTTTGGGGCTGGTAAGCACAGACCTTTCTATCTTGGGAGGTTTATTTTTCCAGACAAAGTATGTAATCATTTTGTTAATCTCACAACTTGTCATCCACATTTAAAGACAGAGCTGGATAAACACATCTTGAAATCACTTCCGCTTTGGTTAATAAAACCCCTTCCCCCAAATTGAAATATCTCTTTAAAAACATAAACTGAATTTTTTTTTTCCAATTTGGGACATTTTTACATATCTCAATACTCAGATATTTAACTTTTTCTTTCACCATCACATTACGCATTACAGTATCATTACTCTCTGTGTCCAATGCTTTGTAGAAGTCGAGGAATAAGATTAACGCTTGCGTGTCCAAATATTCAGCCGGTCCAGTAAATCTAATACAAGTCTGATATTTGAACATGTCTATTAGACATGAACCCTGTTTGTGCTTCAGATAATATGTGTAACCAGGTGGTTAAACGTTGTTGTTTTTGTTATGAATTTCAAAGTTCCTACCCGCCCGTGAAAGCACAGTCACTCTCCGTCGCCCCACTTCCTTTGATTGCGCGATTACAAAAAGGGGTGCACCCCGGGGAGTTGGTTAGTGTCGGGGCTGGTATGCGGTTGTGCGGGCGTCTACTCGGTTTTGTGAGGAGTTTGCTGGGCTCATGCTGCTCCTCGGAGGTGCCCTGAGCCCCCCTGTTGTGCTTCGTTCTGTGTCTGCCTAAGCTATGCCAAAGCTGCTCAATTAAGCGCCTTGCCAGATAGATAGCACCTTAACTCAAAGAACTTAAAGCACCCCAGTACCTTAGCTGGTTTATGTGGGATTTGTTTTATGTTCATTTTCTATTAACAGTTTTCATTTGAGTTGATTTATTAACCTTTGTTTTTCTGAATATTTTCTATTTGTTGTAATTCCACATTTACCTTAGCTAAGTTTTTTTTTATCTAAGTTTTATTTTGGTTGTTAGGAAAGGAGCAATATAAGAAATATTAATAAAATTGAACTACCTTGTAAAATAAAAAGAGATTTATATTTTTTTACTACATCTGCCTTGGTTCTTATTTTGCCAGACTTACTTGTGAGCGTACTACCATCTAAAAAGGGAGACCCCTGCCTTCCCCTACGGTTACATATGTTTGGCAGGTCCAGTTTAATGTGAATAGCCTCCAATTGCAGACTTACGTTAAATGGACTATACGTTGTTTAAAAATTAAATATTTTCCTCCCCCTTACATGTTCCAGCAATGTCCTAATGTGTAGAATGAGCCCAGACCTGTTCACCACAACTGCCTCTAAAATCCTGTCACTCATAAAGGTGTTAATTCGGGTCCGAAGTGCCGTCATGCACGAGCTTAAAGGGATACTTCGGGATTTTTGACATAGGGCCTCATTTTCTAGTTATCCAGAGTGTTGTTGATGTCTGGAGATATTTTTTTCTTAAATGCATGCAGTTCTTATATTTGAAGAGTCTAGTTGCGCTAGGCTAGAGCAAGGCTAAAGCATTTCTATGGTAAAGTCTAGCCTGCATTAAAAACAGTCTGACTCACTCAACAGTGCACCTGAGGCAAATCACTTATAACACCAGACTAACCATATAAATGTCTGTGTTGATAGAATAATTTTTGAAATATAACTGACCTTGTATCACATGAATTACCGCATTTTGAGGGACTATTTTCTCGCAGATCACTCCGCCACTGCATTAGCTTACAGCCACGAAGCTATGCTGCTCAAATATAAGTTATTTTAAATGCAAAATGGTTAAAATTATTCTATCGACACAGACATTTATATGGTTAGTCTGGCGTTATAAGTGATTTACCTCAGGTGCACTGTGGAGTGCGCCAGACTGTTTTTTAATGCGGGCTAGCGGTTACCATAGAAATGCTTTAGCCTTGCTCTAGCCTAGCGCAAGACTCTAGCGCAAGACTCTTCAAATATAAGAACTGCATGCATTTAAGAAAAAAATATCTCCAGACATCAACAACATTCTGGATAACTAGGAAATGAGGCCCTATGTCAAAAATCCCGAAGTATCCCTTTAATATAGAGACTGCAGTTACGCGTAAGACCAGAGGTGACAGTAGTGAGCATAAAAATGTCCAACTTGCATCTAGTCCCTTTAACTGTAGCCTAATTTCTCAATAAATAAGATGAACTTCATATAAACCTCATATTTACATCTTTACTTGCTACCAATGATTTTACTATTATTCTTTTTTAACGTAGAACAAAACAGTTTATAGTGCGTACAAAGATATTTAGGTGGTTCCATTGCTAAATAAAGTTTTGGGAGAAAAGGAAAGAAAAAAAGAACAAAGTTGCAGTGCATTATAGGTAATATTCAGCTCTCCGAGGCTGACGTCGAGGATGGTTTTAGTCCCGACGTACAAGGCTTTTTTCCTGCCTTCCTCGCGGCGTCGACTTGAGGCCACAGTATCATGCGCGTCCAATTGTCTTTCGCAGTCAAGTCAAAAGGTGAATCGGAATCTACGGGGTTTCAAAAAGTCTAAGTCCTTTGTAGCACTCCATATCGCATCCTACAAAAGACAACACAGGAGAGGTCCAGTTATGATGAAAACAACAGGTTAAATTACTGCTGCAGTGGAAGACGGCAAGATCCAACTTGCAGTATTTCCCCCCACCAAAAACAGTTCAGTCCAAACATGACACAACTGTAAAATGTCACGCAACAAACCTGGAAGAAGACTGCGTTGAAAATGGGTGTAAAGTTCTTCCGGCTGCCAGGCTCTCACGGATTGTAGTCCGTTCTCGGGACAGGGAGGTTGGCTGACCACTGGTACAGAGGACACCATGACGCCCATATGAGCAGGGATCATTGGAGCTCTTGGAACAGAAAAATACTGAATTGCGGAGAGCACTTTACGTTACTTTCCTAATGTAAAGTTTGATACCTGGAAGAAAGCCAGCGCACTGAGGGGGTATATGCCTGGAGGAGGAAAGAGTGGCTGGTTGAAATGTCGAGGGAAAGGCTGACCTGAAACAGAGTAGAAAAACACATTATTTTAGTCATTATACACAGACACATACAAAGAGCATTTTACACCATTATATTTTTTGTGAACACTGGAAATACTATAGATAGATAGATAGATAGATAGATAATAAACTTTATTGTGAAGTCAATACAATTATTGCTTATTTATCTTCATCTTGAACAGTAAAACCATGGCATTATAACGTGTACAAGTTGAGATTCAAGTAGAACCAAATGCGTGCAGCTGGCTACTCCTGGTCTGCTCCAAAAGGATCCCACACCTTGCACCACAAGCTTTTATAGGATCAGAGCAGAAACACACGTGGTGGAAAAGCGTGAAAACTACAAGAGGGAGAGACAGAAAGGCTAAGTCGTAAACATTGGTACGTTAGCAAATTTTCCAGTCACAAATGTTTCTAATGTGCAAGTAAGTAAGTAAGTAAGTAAGTAAGTTCTTTATTGTCATTGTACAGCTGTACAACGAAATAGTGTTCAGGTGTTAGTCCTGAGCTGCTGCGGCTGAGCCACGCTGCCACTGTGTCAACCTGACCCGCATGACCTTGGAGGTCGGGGAAACTGTAGCACTCGGAAGAAATGGTACCGAGCCTCCTGGGTTTGTCCCTGTTTCAGAGCGTGATGTCCTGCACTGGTCAGCTTCACCTCCTCCTTCCTCTTCCTCCCTCCGCTCCGCAACAGTCTTTCACCATCTCCTCGTCTGTCCCTTACTTGTTTCCTGTAGCTCCTCTTGTGACGCCTCCACTGTGCTGCAGCTGTGGGGGCTCTTGGTGCCTCTTCAGTGTCTCAGAAGAAGAAATGTGTAGGTCTCAAATGGGTTTAGCTGATAAGCTAACATTTTGTTTACCTTTAAAAAGCTGCTTTTTTCAGGACCATTTTAGACTCTCAAAGTAAACAAATCCACCAAACCTCTACAAAAACACAGCAAAGACGGACAAAAGTATCCAGAAAAACAATGTGGAACACATAAACCACAATGGCAGGTCGCAGAAAAAGGCAAAAAAACTCAGCTGCAAAAGGAGGGAGCGAGGTCACTTACTGTTTTCACGTCGCCATGACAACAGAACATAAAGAAATAAAGTAGTTTTACACTTGACTCTTTCCGTGTGGCGGTTTTTCAATGTGCGTGCTAAGCTAAGTAGCTACAACTGCACTCAGCATCCTCCCAAAAAAAATAGTCAAGTGTCAAGTATCTCGCTCTGCACGTTCACATCATTGCGAGTCAAGTCCCAATGCAGTACTACCGAGACTCGAACCGGCGACGTTGAAGACTGCCAATTACAAGTGCAGCTTCCTAACCACTCGACCACCGCGTCGCCGGTCAACAGCACAGTGTCAGAGGCATTATTTAACTATGACGCAATGTAATTTCCGTTAAATCAGGAAAAGTGATGCAATCAAATGACATTGATTCAGCGATTACTTAACTAAATTAATAGAAGTAAAACAAACCACCTTCTTCTTTAATCGTTCTTGTTTCTTAGTTATTATCTTAGTCTTACATACCTCTCAAATGTTTGAAGTCTGGCCGTAACGTTGTATGTAGCATGTAGCATGGCTTGGCTGAGTAAGTGCTCAATGAATTAGGGTCGGGCGGAACCCATATTATATTAAATAATTGTTCCTATCTTGTGTCTATCTGTTTGTATACAACAGAACATAAACAAATAAAATAATATTATACTTGAATGCATAATAATACGTTGATCGCCTTGCTCTTGACTCTTTCTGTCTTGCGGCTTTTTATAGGTGCGTGCTAAGATAACTTGCTAAACCAAGTCAACAACTTGGTTTTCTTTAGAAAGAAAAACAAATAAGAGGGAGGGACAGAGAGGCTAAGTTGTAAACTTATTTTCCAGTCACAAATGTTTCTAATGTGCAACAGAACATAAAGAAATAAAGTAGTTTTACACTTGACTCTTTCCGTGTGGCGGTTTTTCAATGTGCGTGCTAAGCTAACTAGCTACAGCTGCACTCAGCCAGCATCCTCTTAAAAACAACCGGTCGAGCGTTAGTATCTCGCTCTGCACGTTCACATCATTGCGAGTCAAGTCTGCGGCAGTCTGCAGTACTACCGAGACTCGAACCGGCGACGTTGAAGACTGCCAATTACAAGTGCAGCTTCCTAACCACTCGACCACCGCGTCGCCGGCAAACAGCACAGCATCGAAGCATTATTTAACTATGACGCAAAGGAATTTTCGTTAAATCAGGAGAAGTGATTCAGCGATTACTTAACTAAATTAATAGAAGTAAAACAAACCACCTTCTTCTTTAATCGTTGTTTCTTAGTTATTATCTTAGTCTTACATACCTCTCAAATGTTTGAAGTCTGGCAGTAAACGTTGTATGTAGCATGTAGCATGGCTTGGCTGAGTAAGTGCTCAATGAATTAGGGTCGGGCGGAACCCATATTATATTAAATAATTGTTCCTATCTTGTGTCTATCTGTTTGTATACAACAGAACATAAACAAATAAAATAATATTATACTTGAATGCATAATACGTTGATCGCCTTGCTCTTGACTCTTTCTGTCTTGCGTTTTTTTATAGGTGCGTGCTAAGCTAACTTGCTAAACCAAGTCAACAACTTGGTTTTCTTTAGAGAGAAAAACAAATAAGAGGGAGGGACAGAAAGGCTAAGTTGTAAACATTGGCACGTTAGCATATTTTCCAGTCACAAATGTTTCTAATGTGCAACAGAACAGAACATTAAGAAATAAAGTTGTTTTACACTTGACTCTTTCCGTGTGGCGGTTTTTCAATGTGCGTGCTATTATATAATAATGAGCACTAATAAGTAGATTTTATACAGTGTTGGACCTTTTTTGTACTTATTACTCTCCTGTTTATTATTTTCACAAATTTAGATTATTATTATTTACGTTATTGTTTATTAGTCACTCACTGGTAGGCTAATTTACATAAATAGGTCAAGGTGGATAAGATGACAAGCTGCAAGGGCATGTTTTGTTTTTTTAACAGCAACAGAGAGGCTGCAGCAAAATGTGTCAGTTTAATGTGTAGATAAATCACCTCAAAATGCATTTTTGGAATGGACAATTCACTCATTCATTTTGATCTGTTGACTGCGTAAAGCCTATCCTTGACGTGGCCATTTGAAAAGTTTTGATCCTTTAAGTCTTTTGTTTGTTTGTTTTTACTGATCCATGGCTACGAGACAAAGGTGGGCGGGGTGTAACGGTGAATACTGTACTTTTCGTGGCAACAAATAGGTTAATTTATTAACCAGGTAATTGTAATTATTTTAATCCTGTCCAGGTGCTCAGTTACAAGAGGATTTGACTTGTGCAAGTAGCCTATTTTATCTTATAATGAAGAGTATATAAAATTATCAGTGCACATTTGGTAATATGCCAAATGAATGGGCATGCAAGACGTGGTTAAGCAAATCATGAACTTTTTTTTAATACAACAGATTTCAATGGAAATACCAAACAGTACAGTAGACATTGACAAATCCTTTCCAATTGTAACAATTTAAATTCCAAACCTCTGATACAAAAAACAGCACACTTCCTGTAGGTTACATTCTTTCAAACTTCCAACAAATAAAACTAGTGTATTAATAAATAAATACATATTTTTAATAAAATTAGCTAGTAGAGTAGAAAAAGTTTAGCTTTAATACGCTAATGTTCTTATAATGTTTTATAAGAACATTCAAATCAGGTCCAAACCCGTTTCAGTGAAAGAACAGGAGAATTCACTTATTTCTTGTTCATTTTATTGAGACGCTTAAAAACAAGACAACAAATTAGCATGGTTATCGAACAGTATAAATAATGTGAAGGATTTTTTACTTACTCTACGGTTTGTAACTTGTACGCATCATTCTCGGTCATCCCCAGTAACACTTCAATGGAGCTGTCACTCAGTTTATTGCCCATTAGAAACAACTCTTTCAAGTGCTGGTTGGTTTTAAGGGCAGAGTCGAGGCAAAGATTTGGAGCTCAGGCCACAGTTTCTGAGACTAGAGAGTAAGACGAACAGGTGAAAAGGACACAATACTGCCAAAAGTATTCAGTCACTTGAACCTATAGGGCTGTTACAAAAGACCGAAGAACAGGTGTGATGAAGCAGGTTTACTGGAGAAGGCAGATCACTTTATCTCCCAGAAGCAACTTAAAAAGTGAGCTACATAAAGTTACATTTCACATAAATACTGTCTGTCACATTTACTGGCATTGGTTTATAGACAATGACATTACCAAATGAGAAATGCACAACTTACACTAACTTCTGAAGGGCACATTCAGGGCTCTTGAGCGCTCCACAAAGTTTCTTGACCCTACTGTCCTGTATGAAGTTACTGGAGAGGTTCAACTCAGTGACAAGACATTCACTGGACGAGAGCCGAGTCGCCAATTTAGAGCAGCAGACAAAGGTGAGGCCGCATTCACTCAGGCTGAAATAACAAGAATAGCAGCTATGTTACAATTTGACCATTCAAAAGTCTTTACCACAAGTTGTTTACTTGGCAGGAATTATATAGCTGAAGCCACTAGAGGACACTAAAAACATGCACATTTCGAACTGACCTAACCTTGAACATTTATAATTGTTGACTAAAACACCAATTTGAATGGGAAAATCAGCTATAATAACTAACTCTGTTTTAATGTTGCTTTAGTAAGCCTCCTCTGCCCAGAAAGCTTGAGAACAGCCTCTCCTAATAACTGCAGTAATGACAGAGTTGGTACGATTAGGCATACAGTATGTACGTATGCAGGCTGTAAGAGAATGATTTTAGAATAAACTCAATGTGACACATATGTAATCTACATGTTAACTTCTCACATAGTACGTCTAATTCTGTAAATTTAGCCCATACGTTTTGTTTCTTTTCCAAACATCAACCTGCCCAGGGACTGCAGGAGTAGCATTTGGGCTTTTACCAAGCATCTTTTCTGCCTTTGTCAATTTGCTGCTGTGCACTGTCCGTGTATAAATTAAACGATACCAACCATATTGTCTATGTAATGGGTACGTGTTAAACAACCAGCTCCCAGCTCCGAGTCAAATCTCAGGAGACAACAATAAAGACACGTTGACTGTGGCCTTACTTGAGTTTTCGGAGGCGGCTGTAAGGATTCCTGAGCCCAGTGGAGATGTGAATGGCACCAGTGTCTGTTCATGCTCAGATCCAGCTCAGTCAGTTCCACCGCCTGCCAGGTGACTTTTAGTTGCCTTCCTTCCAGATACACCACTGAGGTGCAGCACAGCACTTTGGACAGGTAGAAACAACCCGACTGGGTTATTCCACATCTCGAAAGACTAATGGTCAACAAATTCAAAAGGTCAACAAGTTACCAATGTATCATATTTATTATGTCAAATTATTTAAGTAAGCGTCCTTACTTCAGTTTTTCCACTGTAGACCAGGCAAACAGGCCTGCCATGATCAAATGAACTCCAGAATCTTTCAGCCTGTTACTGCTTAGGTTCAAATCAACCAGGTTGTTTTCTTCAACTTCCAGCAGAGCTGCAATTTTGGCACACGATCTTTTTGTGAGGCCGCAGTAGTACATCCTGTCAAAAATAAAAGCCATTTCAACAAAAATGTAAGATTACACCTTTGGGATTTAGAAGCCGTGCTCACTCAAGTTTTCTCAGCTTTGAGATGTTTAACTTGGTAAACAGCTCATTGGCTGCTTGTTTCCAATGTTGTTGATGCTCAAATCCAGCCATTTCAGGTAATTTGGGTTTTTCTCCAGAGCTGAAGCCAAATGGAAGCCGCCCTCCTTTTTAATGTTGCATTGGGACAGTCTGTAAATACATAAAATATAATATATATAAAATATATAGGAAAACTGAATGCATGTTGTTAACAACTGTTTCAAACACTAAATACTTTCCTTTTCAATGAATGCAATTTTATCTAATTCATGTGAAAAAATAGGTTTGGCTTTTCAATTTGTGATTTCAATTACTGACATTAAAAACGTACATGTACCTGAGTGTTTCTAGTTGGCAGCTGGGAGTTTCCAAACCACTCGCCAGATGCTGCAGCCCCACATCGCCGATATCATTACAGCTGAGCTCCAGTTCCTTCAGCTCTGGAGACTGTTTTAAAGCTGTTGCCAGGTGTTCACAGGCAGAGGACGTCAGCTCACAGCCCTGGAGACGGAGGGATTTTAACCTGCAGTCCTGCTCCTTCAGCCCCTGGACCAGACTCTGCACCCCTGTGTCACTGATGCTGTTGAAGCCCAGGTCCAGCTCAGTCAAACAGGACTCTTTGGTGGACAGGATCGAGGCCAGAGCGGGACAACAGGTGTCTGACAGGTTTGAGAATTGCAGCCTAAAAAGACAGACAGAAAGAGCATGTCACAGTCTAGGGAACACACTATCCAATTCACATGCAGAATTTGCACTCATTTCACAAAGTATTCACTGTAAGTATTAACCGTCTCATTGTAAATGATCAAATAAGAACAATTATCAAATTGTTCTTCTGTTTGATCGTACCATTAATTATTGTGAGGTGAAGCATTTTGTGATGTTGTGAACAAAAATACATTCATTGATTAGTATTTCAAGAAATAGCCAGATGTTAAACATGTTTATAAACTCCTGGTGAAGAATATGAATAAATACAGTAGGAAAATTAAGCTGTGTTTGTAGAATTTGGAAAATCATTAATGTCAGAGCTTAACTCCACCAGACCTGATAAATCATCCCAAATGTCTGCACTCAGACACTCAGCTTAGTTTTTACTGTATGTCACACTGCTAATTTTAAAAGGAAAAAAAACATGTGTATTGGGTTTGTTAACAGAAGCAGCTTTGTTTATATGTTGCTAAAGGCAAAACAGTGCACAACACTTACATAGCCTTTCTAGCTTTCAGCAGTGCAGGGAGACTTCGGAGGACTCTTTCATCACACCTTGAGGACAGCTCCATCACAAATTTTGTACACATCTCTTCAACATTCATGATGATCTGCATGACATCAACCCAGGCCTCTAGAGTGAGGTCTGGAAGGGGCAGACGCCCCGTAATCCAAAAATCATTAAAATCTCTCAGTAAGGGGTGGCTGTCAAACTCCCTCAGGCAGTGGAACAACATTACCTTAGTGTTGTACCCTACGTCCTCCTGCTCGAATATCCTTTTCTTGATATTGTCAAAGAAAGGATCTGAAGGTTGGAGTGTGCCCCGCTCCTTGAGGAGGCCAAAGAAGAAGCGAAGTCAGATGTCATACTGTCCATGTACGTAGGTACGAACTATATCATCAACAACTTTCAGAAAGGAGACTGAATACTGTTCATGGGAATTATCTTCTGTCTCATTCTCGAATAGAAGTACGGCATTGAAGTACTCCCAGACACTTGCATGAACAAAGCGAAACAGGGGGACACCACACACGCTATTCTCCTCTCTGAGCACCAGAGGGTGCTCCCGGGCAAATGCAGATGCTTCAGCAACAGGGAGTTCAATATCATCTTCAATCCAACATGAGCAGTAGGACAGTTGCCCGAATGAATAGCTGGGAACAGCTTTAAGTTTTGGAAAAATATCTGATTGTAATTCTTCAGTCAGACTGCTGTAAATCTGTGTCAGAGTCATCGGTCGGATTTTAAATTCATCTGTTTTGACATGTTTTTGAGAACAGTAGCCATCACTGTGCACATGTATGGAATTCTGCACAAGTGGTAAAGACTCTTGGATATTTTGATATGGTCAATAACTCTGTTTGCAAGATCGTCATCTCCAACTAAGTTCCTGATGTGGAGTTCTTTCTGCTCATCATTAAATCCTCGCATTTCTGTTTCTTTCAGGAGGAAGCAATCATGGATATAGTCTACTGCAGCGTATTGGGCAGTAATCCAAATGTGGGCATCAGGAATGAGATTCCCCTTTATTAGATTTTGCAAAAGAGTTTCCACGGAGGTAACTTCGGTCACATCATACACTACTGGAAACTTTAACTTAAACTCCAAATCTTCCAGCCCATCAAATACAAACCACACTTTCTTATTGGACAGGCTACTGGCAGTAAGTCCCTTCAAATCCGGGTAAAACAGCTGAAGCAGTTGAATCATGCTGAGGCTACGCCCGTAATCACAAAGCCGAGTTAGCTCCCAACATACAAGAGGGAACAATAAATCGATATGTTGATGCGCTCTGCCTTCTGCCCAGTCCAGAGCACACCGTTGGACAGCTGTGGTTTTTCCGATGCCACATGCTCCAAAAGTGAGGATAGTTTTCTGACTTTGGTTATGTTTACAGTCACATTTAAGAAGATCCTCAAATGGAAAAGGAGCATTCTCTTTCACATTATCAAGATGAGAGAAATCGACGTGCCGGTTATAGTGTTCTTCATAATATGTAGACAAGCTGATAACACGCTGATGGCACACATTGATGGGAAGGAGGATGTCATCAACATTTTGATATTTATTTTTCAGAACAGCCTTTAGACATTGTTGGAGATCCATCTGTTAAGAAAGAATAACAAATATTGAGGATTAACTTTAGGGTTTAGTCCTTTTATTGGTATTTCTGTGACAGAGACCCAGAAAGTGGTGAAACTTATGGAGCTTCACAGGGATGTTCGAAACGAGTTTGAGAATGAGTTTGGACCACAAATAACAGTTTACATTTGTTCTCCCTCTTTCATTGTTGTAAACAAAAAAACAATAAGAAAAAACAGTTATAGAGCCTTTAAGGGGACAGCAGGGTCTAAGTTTGAGCAAGATCTTTCATACAGTAGACCTCAGTATAAAAGGATTTCTCTCTCAATACAAGGAATCTACTATTGGAAAACCAGTCATTGTAATCATGACCTTTCGTTATGTTTTATTGTAGTGATTTGAACATGATTCTGTGTGGACTGATAGGTTGAAATGGGTGAATGGTTGACTGAATTCATATTTGCATTTGAGTGGCTAAATTCATTGTAGCCTATATTATACATTTTGCATTGTAACTCACCTGCTTAGGGACTACAGATGGAAACTAGCTCAAGCTAAATCTAGTGCAAAGCATCTTTAATGTATGTTTTTGCACATAGTCCCTGTTGAAATTAACTAAACTATGTGGTGCGTATGTGTTAGTGACTGGTGGTGGTCATTGATAGGCCTTTGGCACTATCTGGCTCTGTCAGTCTGCCCCAGGCCAGTTGTGGCTGCCAAAGCAGCACCTTACCACAACCCGTTTAGGTAAACGCTTTTGGATTATTAACAGTTGGCTTATTTAAACAAGGTATTGTCAAGAATTTCATGGTTGTTTACCTAGTGACAAAAGGGAGTGTCCTCATTGTGCATTTCTAATTGTTAGTAGCTTATTGATATGAAAACTACAAGTGAGAGGGACAGAAAGGCTAAGTTGTAAACATTGGCAGGTTAGCATATTTTCCAGTCACAAATGTTTCTAATGTGCAACAGAACATAAATAAAGTAGTTTTACACTTGACTCTTTCCGTGTGGCGGTTTTCAATGTGCGTGCTAAGCTAAGTAGCTACAACTGCACTCAGCATCCTCCCAAAAAAAATAGTCAAGTGTCAAGTATCTCGCTCTGCACGTTCACATCATTGCGAGTCAAGTCCCAATGCAGTACTACGAGACTCGAACCGGCGACGTTGAAGACTGCCAATTACAAGTGCAGCTTCCTAACCACTCGACCACCGCGCCGCCGGTCAACAGCACAGTGTCGAGGCATTATTTAACTATTACGCAATGGAATTTTCGTTAAATCAGGAGAAGTGATGCAATCAAATGACATTGATTCAGCGATTACTTAACTAAATTAATAGAAGTAAAACAAACCACCTTCTTCTTTAATCGTTCTTGTTTCTTAGTTATTATCTTAGTCTTACATACCTCTCAAATGTTTGAAGTCTGGCAGTAAACGTTGTATGTAGCATGTAGCATGGCTTGGCTGAGTAAGTGCTCAATGAATTAGGGTCGGGCGGAACCCATATTATATTAAATAATTGTTCCTATCTGGTGTCTATCTGTTTGTATACAACAGAACATAAACAAATAAAATAATATTATACTTGAATGCATAATAATACGTTGATCGCCTTGCTCTCGACTCTTTCTGTCTTGCCGTTTTTTATAGGTGCGTGCTAAGCTAACTTGCTAAACCAAGTCAACAACAAATAAGAGGGAGGGACAGAAAGGCTAAGTTGTAAACATTGGCACGTTAGCATATGTGACCAGCCACAGGAATGAAAGACACAAGTCAATTTAGGGGATTTTTAGATTTTCACAGATTATTAAAGTGTAGTCTCCAGGCTTTCCAACGATGTGTAACACATGGAAATCTGATTATAGTTGGAGGTGTAGCTGTGATTTGAAGTTAACAACTCCAAAAAGCCCAAAGGCCTGAAAAACCTCTCCAAAGTTTTGGGCCATTCTCACCTCTCTGCTGTTGGGAGTGACAATAGGGCTCATTTACATCTCATTGTGATAAGCCATACCCCCTGTCAAACTCCCCCTCAAAGCAGTAAAGCACAGGTATTAAGTCATGCTGTATGAATACTTGTGCACTCCCCACTTTTCAAAAATAACAGAAGCATGTATCATTTTGCTTTCACTTCACAGTTGTCTGTTACTTGTGTGTGAACTTTCAGTAAAAAATTCAAAATAAAATCTTTATGTTTATGGTTGTAAACATGACAATGTACAGTGAAAAGGCTGCTGCGCAGTGCACGCTTCCCCCCAGTCCCTCCCTGTGTCCGCTCCAGCCTCAGGCAGAGAGAGTTACAGACTCCGGACATAACTGAAGTTATAAACTTTAGAAAAGACTCCTGTACTACTTTAGTAATGCACATACAGGAGACTTTGTTCTTTTGTATTACGCGAGAACCGTTATTTGGATATGGCCAAAGCATACACTGGAGATGGAAGTCGTCTCAAGAAAAGGCCTTTATTGCCATTGTTCCTAGTTACAAAGCAGTATAACCAGCTGGTGACTTCAGAAGAAAAGAAGAAGTGAAGTCCCGACCTCCGTTGATAGTTGCCTTTTATCCTAGTCTTGCACTTCTTTACGCAGAGAGGGTGCCTGCCTATCAGTGAATCAGTTGTTCGTGTCTATGTGTTTGTACATTATCTGTACTGTACATCATGTTCAGAATTATTATGGTGTCGACCGTTATCTATCAGCTAGTGTCACTGACATGGCCTTCTTGTTCTGTAGCGTGTGAGCAAAGCATGCGTCAGGAGCCTGTTCAGATTGCGTTACAACCAAACAGACCCCCTGTTACTTACTCATATATAGGAGTAAGTATAATAATAAGTTCTAAAACTAAGCTATCTATATTAGCCCTTAAATCTAAACTAACTAACTTTCAGCTTGTGTGGTGTGTGATCCTATGTGTAGTGACATTCCACCTTCACCTCCATAGCTAGGCGTGGCTTTAATGTGATGCTGACCCCCTCCAAATCAGCTCTGCCGCCCTTTCAGGTCCAGTGAATGCCAGCATGTAGCGTGTTTTTTTGTTTGTTTGTTTTTCTGCAAAGCACAGTGTATTATTTTCATTACTAAACATTGTGTACCTCCCAATAATCTAAATAAGCATCCCTACATCTACTTCTAGCAAAAGCACAGCGTTAACATGTGTGATTAACTTTAGCAACATTGTGTATCAGTAATGTAGACCCTAAGCTATCACGTCCAAGGTCTCCAGCCTCATGATCTGCATCTCCAGCTCCATCTCACCAACACCTGTAACACAAATTGGGGGGGGGGGGGGACGGGGAAGTTACCCTACTCTCCCTCCCTCCTGTATCCAACTGTGTGTTCCAATTGGCTAAGCTGGTACGGCGGGGGTATCTCTCCTGTCCTTTTATTTACAGCTGCGTCTATGGCCCTCATGGTCAGTCCCCTTGTCAATGGTATACAGCAACACCCACAAAAACCCAATACGGACAAACATATTAAAAACGGCACCCCAATGGCCTGTACCACCTCGGCCCACCGACCGAACATGCGCCCAAGCCATTGAGATAACCAGGATTGTACTCCAGACACTGCTCTCATCTTTTCAGATAATGCCCGCAAGCCGTGTAGTGCCATTGACAATGTCCCATCCGGAGTTGTATTATTGGGAATAAAAGTACAGCACTGACCCTGGAACCAGGCACAAACTCCACCCTCTTTAGCTAAGATCAGGTCTAGGGCCACCCTGTTTTGGTAAGTCATTAGTGAGGTTGCTGTTCATGGATTGCGTGAAATCCCTTAACAGTAAAATTTGCTACTCTCTGAACATTATAGTGGACATAATTTATTCTTGCTACATTTTTGTTTGGCGTGACCAAAATTGCCAGTGATGCAAACCCCTCCGCCACTTCATCTACAAGTTTATACTCATCTGGTATGCCTCTTGGTACCCCAATAGCGTCGAAGTATACGGCGGATTCGCTCGGCAGCTGCACCATGGATCGTTTGGCCCACTGGTGTTTTTCTCCTCGCAGCTGAATACCATTCTCCTCCACAGTCCTCATGATGTCCACCGCTGTTATGTCCAAAATACCTATCGGAGATATCAGAGAGACCAAAGCACATGTTCCTTCCCAGTCACTGGGCAGGTAATTGAACAGTGTGGCTTCCCCACAATACCACCATACGTCGGCCCTGGCCACCGTTACCGTTGTAGCATTTGCCCATCCTGATACATCAATAATTTGTCGACAAGCGCCCCGACCGATACCCCCCATATAGTTGTTACGCTTGTGTGCAGAGCCGCCCCTTTTGGAAAAACATGTTACATTTG
Source organism: Neogobius melanostomus (assembly GCA_007210695.1). Lineage (NCBI taxonomy): Eukaryota > Metazoa > Chordata > Actinopteri > Gobiiformes > Gobiidae > Neogobius > Neogobius melanostomus. The sequence goes on from VHKM01000153.1 coordinate 2,901,874, forward strand.
AAACCCCTGGGGTGAACACGGGTGGAGTAACTTCTTTAGGTGCCACCGGAAATATTTTATCCCAGGCTATACATTTTGGGCATGGATTATCATTCATCATGAGGTCCATTATACATGTTAGGTTATCAGGGTCTTCCTCCATTGGTGTGCGTACTAGTAAAAGATTAGGTCTGGGGCCTGAGCAAACCACACAGTCCGATTTACCCGCCTCCTTTGCTTTGTTATATATATACCATATGTTGCTCTGTTCGAAACCTGTTACAGCTCTTATCATTTGTTTAGGTGTAATTTTGCTGGCCGTGACAATTTCCTCTTGCTGTTCAAATTTATTAGTCAAATTTTTCTGCGGATCTAAAAAAGAGATTTTGAAAATACCTTTGTATCCGTCCCCGATTTTTCCACCCCTACAATGAAGTACATACTGCTTTTGTCACCCCTTTTACCGCAATTAATATCTGTCATTGAAAAAGGATTATTAGTCACCCCCTGTAGCGTAAATAGTAATGGGTTGTGTTTGTTTGAGCCTGCAGTCAATTTTCCTCTTTCCAGTGCTCCCTTAAATTGTAATTCCCTAAAGTTTTCATTGTGGTGTGGTCTTATGTAGCCCTGACTAACATAGTGAACGCCTGTTCCCCAAAACAGGGCACGGCGGCCACCACACCAGCGATAAAAAAAACAATCTTTCACCCACCCGTCTGAAGTAACCATTGCCTTTTGCTCAGAAAAACTCGTCGTAAATCCATTTTAAAGCGTAAGTAGCGCCAGCCTCTGATTTTATAGTAGATCCATGTCTGAGTCTGAGAGCCACACAGGGCAAGTCCTGAAGCCACACACGCAATGACACGCCCCCACGGCATGCGCTATTTCTCTGACAAAACAGACTTTTTCAACCTGTAAACTGATCGACAATAGGCATATGTATAAAACAGCCTTTTTTGCGTGGCATTTGTTTGCTAAAGCATGTGTCAACAACACAACTGAAAGCAGCTCTGCTTCTCCTCCTCCGCGGTGTTTACTCAGTATGTAAATAAACACAAAGTCACGCCCCTACTGCATGCTCCGAAACCCACCTCAAACTAGGGCTGAACGATTAATTGCATTTGCAATTATATCGCGATATGACACAACGCGATTTCGTAATCGCAGGGCACGCGATTTGGGAAGTGAATGGAGCAGCGAGATATGGCAGCAAAGTCAGGTCCGCCGCGTGCTTTTGTTTACGTCTCAGTCTAGTTAAGGTGCGCAGTAGATTGTGGATGTACAGTGAAAATATCAGCGTTTATCATGCAGCCACCGCGAAGGACTATTGCTTTCTTCTCCGTTAGCCTCAGCGCTAATCACGCCATTCTCTCGCTGCTACTACACGCTCTGATGATCACAGAAACTACCTCACCTCCGGATTCACACGTCTCTGCCTCCGTAAGTGAGCCTGTGCTGCTTGTAAAGAGTAAAGAGTCGTTTGTGGCTCAGTTTAGGAGGCTTATGATGGGAATGTTGTGGATAAAGAACTGATCTCAAAAGCATAATGACGGTTCATGACCATAACGTATCCGCGGAGGCGATGTGCCATGTGCCTTTATTTACCTTTACATCTACCGCATATGCGCTCCGTAGGTAGTACAGACGCTAGATATTAACACTAAACCGCTGTATGAAAAGTGTTGGAAACTACAATCCGAGGCAGGACTCCGTGTCATGTCTTATTTTGCTGAGGAAATGCGCTGTTTACGCTGAAATGTCACTAAATGGCTGCGAGTCACAGAAAGTAAAACGTGTCTGTGTTTGGCACCTCATGTCCCAGTCTCCTTGCGTCACTGTTTCTTCATATTGTCCAAAGTTACATCCCAAAACCAAAATGCTGCTCCCAGTTCCAGTGTGTTTTGGCGTGTGCTCCATCTGGCCTCTCCGTGTCCATCAATAACGCCCATCTGAAGCAACTACGAGTCGCAGCTCAGACAGGGATTTGATGGCCGAAATAATAAATAATTTATTTTGTATTAAATGGGAGTTTGATTTCCTAAAACTTTTCCAACTAGTTAAAGCAGACGTTTGTTTGCAGACTTTTCCTGCACTTTAGTATGGGTGATGTTACTGACTGGATCAGTGAGTTTTATCTTCTTTTTTTTTTTTAAATATATATATATATATATAATGTATCATTTATTTATAGACTGTACTGTTAAGTTTTTAAGAAGTGCAGTCCACATGTTCACAAATTTTGAATAGGTCAGGCAACAATTTTGTTTGCTTTATTGTTGCAATTTTCACTTTAAATGAATCTAATATTGTTTGTTATGAAACAGACTGATTTATGGCTTGTGTTAGGTGAAAAATACATGAGAAGAGGACCTTACAACAATAATCGCATATTTAATCGCAATCGCAATATTTAAGAAAAAAAATCGCAATTAGATTATTTTCCAAAATCGTTCAGCCCTACCTCAAACTAGTCATTTTGAACCTAAAAGTTTACGCTTTTAAATATACTAATACTGCTAGCTTAAACATGGAGAGGCTACTTCAACTGAACGAATCTGCACAAAAGTGAAAATCACCAATTTCCCCCAAAACATCTTTGTTTGCGTTTTTCTCGAGGTACAGGCTGCCGACTTGTGTCTTTGGAATCCATGGCGGGTCACATATTTTCCATAATGTTTCTAACAGAACATAAAGAAATAAAGTAGTTTTACACTTGACTCTTTCCGTGTGGCGGTTTTTCAATGTGCGTGCTAAGCTAAGTAGCTACAACTGCACTCAGCATCCTCCCAAAAAAAACAGTCAAGTGTCAAGTATCTCGCTCTGCACGTTCACATCATTGCGAGTCAAGTCCCAATGCAGTACTACCGAGACTCGAACCGGCGACGTTGAAGACTGCCAATTACAAGTGCAGCTTCCTAACCACTCGACCACCGCGTCGCCGGTCAACAGCACAGCGTCAGAGGCATTATTTAACTATGACGCAATGGAATTTCCGTTAAATCAGGAGAGGTGATGCAATCAAATGACATTGATTCAGCGATTACTTAACTAAATTAATAGAAGTAAAACAAACCACCTTCTTCTTTAATCGTTGTTGTTTCTTAGTCTGACATACCTCTCAAATGTTTGAAGTCTGGCAGTAAACGTTGTATGTAGCATGTAGCATGGCTTGGCTGAGTAAGTGCTCAATGAATTAGGGTCGGGCGGAACCTATATTATATTAAATAATTGTTCCTATCTTGTGTCTATCTGTTTGTATACAACAGAACATAAACAAATAAAAAAATATTATACTTGAATGCATAATAATACGTTGATCGCCTTGCTCTTGACTCTTTCGGTCTTGCGGTTTTTTATAGGTGCGTGCTAAGATAACTTGCTAAACCAAGTCAACAACTTGGTTTTCTTTAGAGAGAAAAACAAATAAGAGGGAGGGACAGAAAGGCTAAGTTGTAAACTTATTTTCCAGTCACAAATGTTTCTAATGTGCAACAGAACATAAAGAAATAAAGTAGTTTTACACTTGACTCTTTCCGTGTGGCGGTTTTTCAATGTGCGTGCTAAGCTAACTAGCTACAACTGCACTCAGTCAGCATCCTCCCAAAAAAAAACCGGTCGAGCGTTAGTATCTCGCTCTGCACGTTCACATCATTGCGAGTCAAGTCTGCGGCAGTCTGCAGTACTACCGAGACTCGAACCGGCGACGTTGAAGACTGCCAATTACAAGTGCAGCTTCCTAACCACTCGACCACCGCGTCGCCGGCAAACAGCAAAGCATCGAAGCATTATTTAACTATGACGCAATGGAATTTTCGTTAAATCAGGAGAAGTGATTCAGCGATTACTTCACTAAATTAATAGAAGTAAAACAAACCACCTTCTTCTTTAATCGTTCTTGTTTCTTCGTTATTATCTTAGTCTTACATACCTCTCAATCTACTTCAAACATGTTTGAAGTCTGGCAGTAAACGTTGCATGTAGCATGTAGCATGGCTTGGCTGAGTAAGTGCTCAATGAATTAGGGTCGGGCGGAACCCATATTATATTAAATAATTGTTCCTATCTTTTGTCTATCTGTTTGTATACAACAGAACATAAACAAATAAAATAATATTACACTTGAATGCATAATAATACGTTGATCGCCTTGCTCTTGACTCTTTCTGTCTTGCGGTTTTTTATAGGTGCGTGCTAAGCTAACTTGCTAAACCAAGTCAACAACTTGGTTTTCTTTAGAGAGAAAAACAATAAGAGGGAGGGACAGAAAGGCTAAGTTGCAAACATTGGCACGTTAGCATATTTTCCAGTCACAAATGTTTCTAATGTGCAACAGAAAATAAAGAAATGAAGTAGTTTCGTTATTCGTTAGTGTCGTTATTAATAATAATAATAATAATAATAATAATAATAAAAATACACATTTTGTAACACTTTTCATTCAGGGAATCTCTGAGTGCTAGATCGGTTCGGTTCAAAAGATTTAACCCAGTAAATTTTAGGCTACTGCTGACTTGACTGCATGTTGTTTTAAGGGTAATAAACAGACATTATTGTCACCATAAAGTAAACCATTTATTTTACAACAAATTAAAGCATAACGTTGCAAACAAACTATACATAATTGTATTAATTTAGGAAATCATAGCCTATTTGTTGCAGACTGGATTTGATAACACAAGTAGCATGTTTACAGTTTAACCATGTGGTCCCTAAAATTCTAAAACATGTCAAATATATCTCAGTTAACATCAACAATAGTATTCCCAAAAATAGACACTTTTACATCAGGAGTAGTTGCAGTAAAAGAATGTGTTCATCTTCATTTCTCTGGGTCAGCCTATTGAGACACTAAAAGAAGACATGTACAACCGATTAACACAACAACATACATTATGAGAAATATGTATACTGTATATACAAAATAAGTAGCTAATTTCTTACTCAACACTGTGCAATTTGTATGCGTCATTCTTGGTCATCTCCACCAACACTTGTATGAAGCTATCATCCAGTCTGTTGCCCATTAGATACAACTCTGTCAGGTGTAGGTTGGTTTTCAGGGCATTGTTGAGAAAGGAAACAGATTTGGAGCTCAGGCGACAGTTTCTCAGGCTGTACAGACAGAAAAACGGGTGAATTAAGTATTTTATTTATTCATTTATTTTACATGTACTTTGATTTACATCACTGGTTCCCAAGTGGGGGTCGGGACCCTTGGGGGGGGTCGCGAGGCCTTGGGTGGGGGTCCCCAGATTGTAGGGTGAAATAAAAAGTGTGTAATAGAGTGTAAAACAGCATATCATTCCTGAAATCCATTTATATAATCAAAATAAACTGTTTAAATACATGTTAACTTGATTTTAAAATGTTTTTCTTCCCTAAAGTAGCGTAAGAGGCGATAACTTTATACAAGGGGGGTCCCCGAGTTGTTTACGTGTCAGTTTTTGGGGTCCCAGCCAAAAAAGTTTGGGAACCCCTGATCTACATTACGAGAATGTATGCTGTTGTTTTAATAGTTTAATATTTCTAATGAAGCCCCGTTTTTTTCCTGGAAGCTCTTAACCAACAGGCCTACAAGCCATTATTCTGGAAGTAACAGCAATAGGATTGGGGTTTAGTTCGGACTTTGGGGGAATAAAATGAAAATCTTTAATAAAAGATGAAGTTTATAAAAAGGTACATCTAGTCTATTTAAAAAGGTATGCCTAAAGGAAAAAAAATCAAATCAAGATCAGTGAGTGGGAAAAAATGTAACTTCTTAGCTGCCATCTTAAAATACCCTGGCAGAATATTTGATTTTTGTTGACTATTTTTTTATTATAGAATTTTTGGATCTACATTATTAATTGTATTTCACTTAAAATCTATTTAACCTCTTAACCCTCACCGAGAGCATTCTCTCCAGTTCGGCTTCACCCAAGACAAAAACATGACTAAAAAGTTATAAAAAAAGCATGAATCCATTTATGGTGAAACAACTGAGTTTACTCTTTTAAATCATAATGAAAAAAGAAACTACCAAAATCACCCTGATCCAAAGTTTACATACCCCTTTTCTGTGTATTTCCCCCTTTAGCATCAGCTTGGAATCTTTTGTTGTAGTTGTGGAGAAGGTCCTGTATATAACATAATGGTAAAGCGGCCCATTCCACTTGATCAGAAACTTTTGATCAGGGTGTCTGTGTAAGTTCTCAGTCGTACAGGAGTTGTCCATCTTCAAAGAAGGTACTTGAGTCATCTTCTGTACTTGGTAGTTGAGGTCTCCAAACGTTTCGCCTCTCATCCAAAAGGCTTCGTCAGTGAACAAGGTTACGCTCAGCAAGCAGCGTAGATAAAGACCAGTTGGGAGGAGTTGGGGTTGGCCCGGCTCCTCCCCTCTAATAACAGCTACTCTCACCTGTGGGTAAACACCTTTGAAGTAGAGCGTCTGTAACGACCTGCTCCCCCAGTATCGGTCAGTCTGTCCTATTCATAGATGATCACTGCTAATTACCTGCCTATTGTTCTTTTGTTAGCTGAGGTATCGTCTTCTTGGACTGAATTTTGACCTCCCCGGGGGAGGTCAAAATTCAAGCTAAAGAAGAATGTTGGTTTGAAAGAGGAGTAAAAGAAGCTATTTTTGTCAGAAAGAAAACCCTCCATGAACCGAAATGGTGGGCTAAGATTTAATCTTTCTTCTGTTTACTCCAATCTGCTTTGGGGAAAATGGACAGAGCACGGCCAGTCCAAGAAGACAATACCTCAGCTAACAAAAGAATAGGCAGGTAATTAGCAGTGATCATCTATGAATAGGACAGGACTGACCGATACTGGGGGGAGCAGGTCGTTACAGACGCTCTCCTTCAACGGTGTTTACCCACAGGTGAGAGTCGCTGTTATTAGAGGGGAGGAGCCGGGCCAACCCCAACTCCTCCCAACTGGTCTTTATCTACGCTGCTTGCTGAGCGTAACCTTGTTCACTGACAAAGCCTTTTGGATGAGAGGCGTTTGGAGACCTCAACTACCAAGTACAGAAGATGACTCAAGAACCTTCTTTTTGCTCAGGGTCATTTTCTTTTTCATTAAAATTTAAAAAGAGCAAACTCAGTTATTTGGCTTCACACAACCACTAACTATGAGTGAAAAAAAAAACGTGTACGTGTGTTTTTGTTTTCATATTCTTTAAAAAATTCTGCTTCATATATTTATAGTTTGTTGTATTTTGTCATATTTTGTTGCTTTTTCATAATTTGTTGTTGCTTTTGTGTCACGTTTGTTGCTTTTCTAAAAATTTATTTGGCTTTATAGTCATGTTTTGTCACTTGCTTATTGTGTCTTTTCTGGCACATTGTTGTAGCTTTTTTCACTTTTTTGTTGCGTTTTCATCCTCACTCTTTTCAAGAAGCTTTTATATTTGGGTAAAACCAAACTGGAGAAAATGTGTTCGGCTCAGGTGGGGGTTAAGAAATGAACAAAGCCATGATCAGGATTCAGGACATGGTTATCAGGGATTACATTTGCCACTTTTGCGGTGTCAACAATTGGAAATATATAAACAATTGTACATTTGGCTTAAAAGGCGAATAAAAAATATGTATATTCACAGGTCTGAATCTGTACAAGAGATATTACGTATTCATGAGATACATAAAACTTACAATAACTTCTGAAGAGCACACATGGGGCTCTTGAGTGCCACACATAGTTTCTTGACCCCCATGTCCTGGATAATGTTACTGGAGAGGTCCAGCTCAGTGATGAGGCATTGGTTGGACGAGAGCTGAGTTGCCAAATCCAAGCAGCATTCAGATGTAAGGCAGCATTCACTTAAGCTGCAAACACAGGAAATTAAACTTTCTTGGTTAAATAGAGGCCTAACCCACAGCGCTAGAATTATTGGATCTACATTATTAATTGTATTTTACTTAAAATCTGTTTAACCTCTTAACCCTCACCTTTAACCGAGAGCATTTTCTCGAGTTCGGCTTTACCCAAATCGGAGACAAAAACGAGGATGAAAACGCAACAACAAATTACAAAAACTTTCCGGAAACGTAACAACTCAATAAAAAAAGCGACAAAAAAATAAAGAGTGATGAAAAAGCAGCATAAAAGCCACAAAAGCGTGACTAAAAATGGATGAAAACAGGACAAAAAAATGTGATAACAATGCGATCAGTTATGTAGGTCTTAGCTTTCAAATAATGAGTTACGCTGGCCTATAGGCATCAGGAAGCTTTTAGATTTGGGTAAAGCTGAACTGAAGAAAATGCACTCGGTTAAAGTGGGGGGTAAGAGGCTATTAACCAGAAATATCATAAACGTATTTGGCCCAAAGGGAATCTATTGTTATTTTTGGTAGGGTCGGATACACCAAGCGCATGCAAACTCTTCCACGGTAAAGGAAAGGAAAACTGACGACCACAGTCTGCGGAGAACAAAAGAGTCGAATTAATCAATATCCTGATGGACTTACTTGAGCTTTCGGAGGTGACTGTAAGGATTTCTGAACCCAGAGGAGATGTAAATGACCCCCTGGTCCCCAAATATGTTCATGCTCAGATTCAGCTCTCTCAGTTCAGTCGCCTGCCAGCCAATTTTCATCGACATATCATTACTGTACAGTGCTGAGATGCAAGACAGCACCTTGGACAGGTAAAAACCGCCGAGCGCCGTGATCCCACACCTTGAAAGACTGATGAACGAGAACAAAAGCTTAACAATTATTCATATTCATATTCATATTTGTTACTCAAGCTTATTAGAAAGTCCTTACTTGAGTTTTTCCAGTCTAGACCAGGCAAACAGGCCGTCGGTGATCCAATAAGCTCCTTTATCTTTCAGGTTATTGCTGCTTAGGTTTACTTCTACCAGCTTGCCGTCTTCATGTTTCAAAGCCTCCGCAATTTTTTCACAACATTTTTCTGTGAGGCTGCAGCAGTACATCCTGTGAAAAAACAACAGCTACAGTATTAAAATACGAGAAAAATGGAATTGTATTCTGATTTAATGGCATTGTTTCTAGTATGGATTGCTTACTCCAGTTTAGTCAGCTTTGATATGTCAAACTTGGTAAAGAGTTCATTGGCCGCTTTGTTTCCAATCCTGTTGATGCTCAGATCCAGCCATCTTAGGTAGTTGGGGTTTTTCTCCAGAGCTGAGGCCAAATACAAGCTGCCCTCGTTTCTAAAGTTGCATTGGGACAGTCTGTAAATATAGAAAATGCGTGTTGTTGTACATTATTGGAAAGTGACTGTACTGCTGTTTGATTCAAAGCGAAAAATTTGCTCCCACCACAAATACTGCCTCCCGTGTCTAATTTAAGGTTTGCAGTTTTAGAGATATCCAGTTAAAAAAAACAATCTTATCTTGAACAAAAATTACATAAAAGTGCTTGAATAATTGGAATTTGTGCTCATTTTGAGTGATTTTTTTTTAGGTCTAATTTCAAGTTAGTTTAAGCATTCATTCATTTGTTTTATTTTAGGCAACTTAATGCTTGTTCCATTGGCGATCTTATTTCAAGACAATGCAAACCTGCTCAAAATCAGCATCAAACATCTCAATTCAAGCACTCAAGCAAGATAAGATGGCATTTTTAACTTTTTCTCTTGGTTAATAAAAAAGGTATAAAACCATGCATTTGAGTTCTGCTTCATAAAAACACAACAAACTGTGCGTCATTAGATCCCATTGATGACAAGCACACACATCACTGCCAGAGCACAACAGTACCTGAGGCTGCAGGACGAATGACGTGATCTGCCTATTACAAAGGAATGCACAGGTGATTTGAGGGAGGGACTTTATCTCAGAGGACTAAAGACTAAATGAAGGTCAGCTACATTTTGATACGATTCTATACATCTGTTATAACTGTAATAATAAGTTTGACAATGACGCTAACTGAACAGAACCAAACTGATTATCAAGACGACATGGGCCGGTCGTGCTGAACCGACCGTTGTACCCAAACTATAGGTTACACTCCTATTTATTAGTTTGAACTCATAGAATTGAAACATACTTAAGTGTTTCTAGTTGGCAGTTGGGAGACTCCAAACCACTCGCCAGATGCTGCAGGCCCACGTCGCCGATAAAATTACAGCTGAGATCCAGTTCCTTCAGCTCTGGAGACTGTTTCAAAGCTGTAGCCAGGTGTTTGCAGGCAGAGGACGTCAGCTCACAGCCCTGGAGACGGAGGGATTTTAACCTGCAGTCCTTCTCCTTCAGCCCCTGGACCAGACTCTGCACCCCTGTGTCAGTGATGCTGTTGAAGCCCAGGTCCAGCTCAGTCAAACAGGACTCTTTGGTGGACAGGATCGAGGCCAGAGCGGGACAACAGGTGTCTGACAGGTTTGAGAATCGCAGCCTAAAGGAAACAGCAAGTATTAACCATTTATAATCGCATGCATTTACCAGCAGCAGCTTGAATAAACTAATTCAATTGTTGCAAAACACTCCCAAAAAAAAGAGAGCAAGGCTATGGGCTTAATCCATTTCATGTAACCTTTATGCCATTTAAAATGGTACTCAATAATTTGTATGGCGCCTGGTCGCTCATGTGTCAATTGTGAATCTTTACTCATTTTGCCAATGAAGACTAATACAACACACTTACATGGCCTGTTTGGATTTCAGCAGCTCAGGGAGACTTCTGAGGACTCTTTCATCGCACCTCGTGGACTGTTCCATCTCAAACTTGTCACACTCCCCATCCACATTAACGATCATCTGCATGACTTTCGCATACTTGTTGAGAGCACGGTTTGAAAGTGGCAAGGAGCTCATGTCAACATAACTTGACACATCACCCAGTAACGCCCGGCTGTCAAACTCTCTCAGGCAGTGGAACAACATGACTGTAGTGTCGTCAAAAGGGTTATTCACAATCCTTTTCTTGATGTTGTCAAAGAAAGGATCTGACGGTTGGAGCGTGCCCCGCTCCTTGAGGAGGCCAAAGAAGAAGCGAAGGCAGATGTCATAATGTCCGTACTCGGAATAATATACTGCATCATCAACCAGTTTATAAAAGACTGAATACTTTTCTTGGAGAGTATTTAAAATCTCATCACTGAGCTTGGCCAAAGCAACAAAGAACTCCAGCACACTTATGTGAGCAAAGCGAAACATGGAGACACCGCGCACACTTTTTTCCTCTCTGAACACTAGGGGGTGCTCTCGGGAAAATGAAGAAACATCATCAACATCTTTAAATTCTTCCTCATGAATCCAGCAAAAGTCCCGGCTCATGTCTTGATCTCTAAACCGGGCATAATTGTTCAGTTTATGAGAAGATTTTGATCTGAATTCTTCAGTCAGACTGCTGTAAATCTGTGTCAGAGTCATCGGACGGATTTTAAATTCATCTGTTTTGACGTGTCTTTTGAGAACAGTAGCCATTACTGTGCACACGTATGGCATTCTGCACAAGTGGTAAAGACTCCTGGATACTTTGATATGGTCAATAACTCTGTTTGCAAGATTTTCATCTCCAACCAAGTTCCTGATGTGGAGTTCTTTCTGCTCATCATCAAATCCTCGGATTTCTGTTTCTTTCAGTTTATAACAATCCCGGATGAATTTTGCAGCAGTAAATCGGGTAGTTATCCAGATATGGACATTAGGAAGCAGGTTCCCTTTTATTAGATTTGGTAAAAGAGTGTGCACGGGGGTAACCTGGGTCACATCGCTCACTTTTGGAGAGAAAAAGTCCACCACTCCAGTCAAATCTTCCAGCTCGTCAAACACAAACCACACCTTCTTACTGGACAGGCTGCTGCTGCTAAGTTCTTTCAGGTCCGGGTAAAACGTTTTAAGTAGTTGAATGAGGCTAAGCTCTTCATTTCCCAACAGACTTAACTCCCAACATGAAAGAATGAACAGCAAGTCTATGTCTTTATATGCTCTGCCTTCTGCCCAGTCCAGAGCACATCGCTGCACGGCTGTGGTCTTCCCAATGCCACACGCCCCAAGAGTGATGACGGTTTTCTGACTTCTGCTGTGTTTGCATTCACATTTAAGGAGATCTTCAAATGGAAAAGGGTGATTTTCTTCAACATTATCGAGGTGAGAGAAATCGATATGCCAGTTGTAATGTTTTTCATAATCAGGATACAAGTCTTCAGTATTTGTATAGATCACGTTGATGGGAAGCAGGATGTCATTCAGCTTGTGATATTTGTTTTTCAGAATGTCCTTAAGATGAGTTTGGAGATCCATCTGCTTAGAAAGAAGAAGAAACAAAGATCAACTTTCAGAGTCAAACCAAACAGTGGCAAAAGTAGGGCTGAAACAACTGAATCGATTAATCGACAGCTAATCGATTATTGAAAAAGATGACAACTATTTTAGAAATCGATTAATCGCTATCTAAAAAACACTGACTCAAATAGAGCAAAAATGACATGAAAATGTTGTATTTATGATGAAAACCTACTTTGTTTTTTAAGTTGGGCTATGTAGTGTTTTGTACATTGTAAATTTCATAAATATCTGTGTGTCTCATCCAATCAGAAAGCAGAATTGGCACGAGGAGCCTCCAAAAACACTCACTATAAGTTTACTCCATCAAGCGGCGCCTCTTTAGCTTGAAAAAATACAATTTTCATACACGTTTCCTAGCCAAAATATTCGATTAATCTCCCGAATATTGTTTACGATTAATCGCTTACCTGTGAAAGGTGCATGAAAATAGTATTATTCAAATGTTTCTACCACGTAAAGGTAAAGTGGCGCCGCTTAATGACATGTTGACGGTAGGGCAGGGCGATATGGCCTAAAATCTATATCACGATATAAAAAAGAAATATCACGATAATGATATATTTGACGATATAACTGACAATGGACAAATTACTTCAAAATCCCAGCCTTACGTCTATTGGGAAGATTAATTCAGTGATATTTTATTCTTTTTTTTTTTTTAACAGTATACTAATTCTCGCAAATATGATCTACTCAAGCAGTTACATCCTTCATTTCATTTCACTGTTTAAGCACCTGCTCCCGTGTTCTACAGTCAGTCTTTATGCTGCTCTGATGGAGCTGAGCGTAACATAAATTATATCGTGTCCACAACGATATCAATAATGACAACGATATCAAAAACGCATATCACGATAACGATATGCGATACGATATGGCCCACCCCTAGTTGACGGAGTAAACCTAAAGTGAACGTTTGTAGGAGACTATTTGTGCTAATTCTGCTTTCTGATTGGATGAGACAAAGACAGATGTTTATGAAATTTACAATGTAACAAAACACTACAGACCCTAAACAAAGTAGGTTTCATGAAAAATAACTGTCATGTCATTTTTGCTCTATTTGAGTCTGTGTTTACTCGAAAACGATTAATCGTTGATTGAAAATTAGTTGTTTTAGCCCTAATCAGAAGTACAATTGTTTTCAAAAGTTACACAACTAAAAGTAACTCATGAGCACATCTCACCACTAGAGACTAAATACTAAAGATCTGCTAAATTGTATAAAACAATGCAATGCAGATTCAAAAAGTGGCTAATCTTCCAACAAGGTAATCATTAACTACCCTAGACCAAAACCTGGTTATAGACTGACCCAGATTGATCAGAGACTTTGTGTCAACATGCTCATATCAGAGATATGTTGGGAATCATCTGATTTGGAAGTCAAGAAAATTGTCATGGCGTGAGGGGGTTATATTTTGGCACTACATTTAAAATGTAAAGGCCACACTAGATTGGACATTTGTGAGACGAAATTAATTAATGTATACATAATTTAATTTGGCCTTTAGAGAGTCAATAACTAGTTAACTTTTAAAACAGTAAATGTTAAAATATGTTCACCAATGCACACCCTAATGCAAGGCAAGGGTGAGTGCAATATATGACAGGAAAACCAAGCATTGCACAAAATAAATATAATCTCTGTATTCGTTTAAGTTGATTTGGTAAAGTGTTTCAGTTTACACTCCTCACAACATTCCTCATGACCCAGAGCCAAAAAAAAACAATCCCTTCTTTGTAGGATGGTTTGAGCCCTTCCTACTCCTTTGTATTGGATAGGTCAAGCTTCGTTACTTGGATCAGCTCGTTTATTGTACTTTCTATGCACAAACCTTAATTCTGGTACCGACAGCCATTCCACTTTACCGGGTGTCAACAAACAAGAACTAGTCCCATACACGAGGAGGTAGTACTTTATTCCTTTCCCTTCCCCAAACAAAAATCAGGTGTTCTTCCTTACAAACTACAGAACGCATTAGTGCCTCATGGTTACAATGAAACTGGTCCTTATCTGGGCTGCATGGAAATTTGAGTAAGACGACCACGATGGTCCAAAAGTGAAAGCGAAAGCAGATTAGCAGTCAAATACACAAAGTTAAGCTACATAGCGGAAGCCTACAGCAGTACTGAAAAGAGCACAGTTTATGGAAAAAAGACGCCCTTCATTCTGATTTGAATCACTAACTTACCTCCGAAAAGATGCGCCAGTCTTTACAGAAATGTGCAGGACTTTATCTTCACATTTCAAGCAAATATCGTTCTGTTCTGATGTGAACAGCTGGCAAACAGAGGGAGCTCGAAAGACATGCGCGCTGTGCAATGATGAGCAGTCACTGGGCGTGGTCAAAACAAGCTCATGTGACCCAGAGACCCCAATAAAATAATCATTAACCCATTGTCCATTTTGTGGCGTTTAGGTATGGATATATTTATGTTTGTTGAAAATCCAAACTTTGCTTTACTTTAAAAAGAATAGAACCTAATGTCTAAATTAAGTTGTAGAAGCCCGGAGCTCTGTTTTTGTCAAACCCAGGAGGTTGTGTGCACGTGGGGGGAGGGATAAGTAAATCATCAGCTGTAAAAACATTCTATGGGGCAAACACAGGCTCAAGATAAACAGTACAGATAACATCCTCTATAAGTTAGCTAGAATCTAGCTCATGGGTGTGGGAGGGTTACCCTAACACTAAGCAGATTCTTTTTGGTGCCGGTACAGAGCATCAGAATCAACTTGGTTAAGATTTGAACTTCACGCATCATTCCACATAATTTATTTAAGGATACACATTTCCTTTATTTTAAGGGTAATTTAGCAGGTAAGAGCAGTGTTGTGTTATAGATTGTTATGGGTATGTTTCAGTACAGTCCCATGTTACGCTCCTTTGCTTACAGCAAAGTGAAAAGCAAAACACACTCTGCCTATTGTCTGTCTTTATTTATTGTTACCATTGTTTAAATACATGTGAACATCAGGACAGTACAGATCCAGTTTGGTGCCGATATAATTTATCATAACTGTAATACAGTATAATGACACGTCGTTTGTAACGTGTGACCTCAATTTGTAAATTCTGAAGGCCAAGTCTTCTTTCCTCATAAAAGATAGAAATTGTTTTAAACCATGGTACATAACATCTTTACCCATTGTACTTTGCGCAGAACAATAAAATAAGAACATAACCAGAACAAAACATTTCAATATAAAAATACATCTTTTTAGAAACATGTTACAATTGTCCAGCAATTGCAAGAATGTAATGACGATAATTATCAAAAATGTAATCATAATAATTTACAATGTTGTCCATGTTTAACCATATAGCCCTGTATTATTTATCCCAAAACTATGTATAAGTAGGTATAGTAGTTTGTCTTAAGGCACAGTGAAGAGCAGCAGCAAACACCATTTTATTAGTAGGATTGTCTGAAGCTGTTCATAACTACAAACCAAACTCTCCAAAAACAAGGAAGTTCAATCATTAGGGCTTGAAGATTAGAATCAATAGGAATTAGAATTTGTTGTTAATAATTAATGGGGTAATGGTGATTGAGTCAAGTTTGATGTGATGTTCTTGAGCTAAGGTGCAAGTCACAATTACAAGCCAACAAGATCATATATGGTGAGTCAAAGCCTATATGGACATTTTGTTGAGACTTTTCTTTGATATACTTTTTATAAATGTGACTAACTAAAATTTTGCCCATAATGTTGCTCCGTTACTAATTCACACATGTCCATAACGGAGCTTTTATCATCAAAAATAAAAATATGCATAGATCAAAAGACCACCAGAAGCAACGCATTAACTATTATACAAATTAACGGTTCTACTTTCTCAATTTTGGATGTTTTCATGATTCACTACTTGAATAAAAATAAATAAATTGAAATGAGCATTTAAAATCCGGGTGATGGAAACAGTTAGTGATTATCTTTCATCATTATAGAGTCTTAAATTACCCAGACAAAATCAAACTATACTTAATGTGTTGCTAGTACAAAGGTTAGGTTAAGTTTCTCTGAGCAGTGCATGCTATGGTTATGTCCGTGGGCAAAAGACTATCCTAAACTTCCCTGTGTGACCTTGGCGTGCAAGTTTATGGTTGGTTGGAAAGGTCATTGGTACGGATTAAAGGCCACGTATCCGGCAGTCAGCACCAGGGGCAGCTTTGACAACTGAAGTGGCTCATCACCAAAGGGAGTGACTGAGCAGTGAATGAACAATGCAGTGTGAATCACTTCTATCTTGCAAAGCGATGGATATAGTGTGCACAACTTAATAGGGAGTTTTCCATTTCCTACACAGGGCAAGGCCACATCTCTTGTTGGCATTTCTTTGTGGGTAGCGCTTATCTATGAACCGCGTTGTATCCAGTTATCATAATGCACACAATGGAAGCATAGCCTTGACTGATCAGAGTATTTCCATCTCCAAAGCCCCGTGAGGCGACTGTTGTGATGTTTATGGGCTGTACAAAAACAAACTGACTGATTGAAACTTTACCTGCCTTTGACATGCAGGAGGACACTTCAGGAGGAAGCAACTACCGCACACACTGCTAAATATCCAGGGGAGGACATCGAGGTGGTGGACAGTTTCAAGTACCTGGGTGTTCACCTCAACAATAAACTGGACTGGTCCATAACACCAACGCCCTGTACAAGAAGGGCCAAAGTCGCCTCCACCTTCTGAGGAGACTGAGGTCCTTCGGAGTGAGCAGGCCTCTGCTCAGGACTTTTTATGACTCTGTGGTAGCCTCTGCTTTCCACTATGCTGCCATGTGCTGGGCCCAGGGCAGCACAGAGTGGGACAAGAACAGACTGAACAAGCTGGTCAGGAGGGCCAGCGCCGTCCTGGGCTGCCCCCTGGACTCTGTGAAGGAGGTGAGGGACAGGAGGGTATTAGCCAAGCTCACCTCCATCATGGACAACACCTCCCACCCACTGCACTGGACAGTAGAGGAGCTGAGCAGCTCTTTCAGTGGCAGACTGAGACACCCTCAGTGCAAGAAGGAACGCTACCGCAAGGCCTTCATCCCTACTGCTGTCAGACTGTACAACAAGACTGTAAAGTAACATGTGCAATAACCTATTTGCAGAATACATGCAATAATCCCTACATCACTTATCTGCATCACTTTATCAACCACTTGCACTATGATGTAAACCTGCACTGCTAATACTGACAACACTTTATGTTATAGTCTGTTTACTTTATTATTTACTGTTACCACTATTTACTATTTAATTTAATTTAATTGGATGGAAATTGGCCCAAGGCTTCAATCCAGTGTGGCTTGTTCATTAACTTGCACTGTCCCAACCAAAATAAACCAACCAAAATTGTTTTTTTTTCACATTTCCTGCCTATTTTCACACCCTGAGTGTTTCTAACAAGTACATTTCTCCATTGTGAGAGCAATATAGGCTATCTTATCTTATCTTATCATACTGTATCAAGCCATACACTTTCTCTGGTCATCTCAAGTTTCAACAAAACTAACTTATCATTTCAAACATACCACTACCAAACTTACCAAGTGCTTCCTTCTATTTGCTATTCAAAGTCATTGTCATTGTGATTGATCGCAGGGATACAGAGGTTGAGATTGGGTAGTCTCCTGTAGACAAAATGGAAAATGTGTGTCCGCGGCCGGCTGTGCAGCTCTGATTTGATTTTCTGGGGGTGAGTGTCCGGTGCAAGCTGCTGGGTCGTGTCCTCCGTCACCAAAAACAACGCGTAGTGCTCAGGGTCTGAAATCTTGAACTTGTAAGCACAGAGGGAGCACACCTCTTCTGTCGTGCTGTACGGCTGGACGATCAAGGTTTTGGCTGTGCATCCCGTGTTAACTCCCTGGAAGGCCACGCGGAGATAGTTCTGCAAAAACAATGAACGGGGGTAAGTTCAAGGTAAAACGATTGATTGTGGACACTTTGGAAATTAGAATAAAATGGGGTTTAGCGTTAGGCATGCAAAATACTATAGGTGTCAAGGAATGGAATTGGAAAAACTAAGGCTTTCATACACTGCGATTTTTGAGGAGCAGAGAAGGGAGCAAAGGCAACAAACTGCTGGTGTAATGTCTTCCTGAACATATCACTTAACTTCTTAACCCCCACCAGAACTGACCACATTTTCTCCAGTTTGGCTTTACCCAAATCTAAAAGCTTCTTAAAAAAAGCATCAAAACGCAACAAAAAGCCACAAAAAGTGACCCAAAAAAAGCAATGAAAAGTGACAAAAGAGCAACAAAAGAGCTTCAAAAAAGACCGACAAAAAAGTAAGAAAAAATGAAGAAAAAAAGTAAAAAATAAAAAAATAAAAGTGATGGCAACACGGCAACAATGCGAGGAAAAAGATGCATTTAGATCAGTTTGTAGCTTTCTTGACTGTGAGCCCCAGTCAAGAAGCTTTTAGATTTGGTAATGCGGAACAGGAGAAAATTCGCTCCGTGAATGAGCGGGTAAGAGGTTAAGTTAGCAATGTTGCTGATTCTGAACACACACACGCCTGCTTGGGGTTATGTCACTTTGTACAGTGCGAGTTGATGATCAAGTTGCCACAAGCCAGGCACATGTGGAGTTAAAGAAACAAATCATTAATCTCCACAAGGAAATTTATGGCAGCGTTCCATGAATTGTCCAACATAAACACGACTGAAATTATTTGAGGTCATTATAAAAATGTGTACAGAATTTCATAGTGTATAGAACCCATGCACTGTATGCTTCCTGTATGTGTGAAAACCATGCAATATTGTGTGCAATTGAATGTACGAACAGTCATCGTCTTTAATAAAAACTACAACGATAGATTAACCTCTTAACCTGAATGGAGCACATTTTCTCCAGTTTGGCTTTACCCAAATCTAAAAGCTTCTTGATAAAGAGCGACAAAATAGCGACCAAAAAGAGGATGAAAATAAAACAAAAAAAGAGAGACAAAAATGCAACAAAAAAGTGGCAAAAATGCTATTAAAAAAAAAAAAATACGCAAAAAGTGACGACAACACGGCAACAACGCAAGGAAAATAATTTTAGCAGTTTTGTAAGTCTAAGCTTTCAAATGAGGTGTTACACTATAGGCTGTGAACTCTCCGGTCGAGAAACCTTTAAGATTTTGGTAATGCCAAAGTGCAGAAAATATGCTCGAGTAAGGTGAGGGTTAAGAGGTTAAAGATATCTAAAGATGTCCACAGATTTCTATTTTGTGAGGCAAGATCATGCAACTGATGCAAGCTTCCACTAGAGGGAGCTTGAAACCATGGAAACCAAATGAAATCACATGCTAGGAAGTTAGTGAAAACAGATTTTTTTAATTATTTCGTCATGCGCCATGCATGCCTGTTGCCCAATCGCGGGTTGCTTTCGGGGGTGGATTTTGAATTGGGACAACTGTAACTCACTGCCTGGTTGTTCATGGTGGGTTCAGGTCAGGCGTGATACCTGGAAGTCGTCCACAGATGGCGCTGTTCGCTGGGTAGTGCGCCGCCGGTGCCACTGGTGCAGTGTGTTGCGGGTCTCGGAGCTCAGCACGCGGGCTGCCTGCTCCTCCTGGAAGTGTTTAATCAGAGACATGGCTCCGTATGCGCTGGTCAGGTAGTAGCCTCCTGTGAGAAACAAATAGGAGAGGAAGAGCATATTAAAAACTGTTCTTAAAAGGCCTGTTGTAGCTGCTATGTCACATCAACTACACGACCATAATAGACAGACATAAAAAATGCTCAGATCATTGAAGACGACTATTACAATGCCACTCTGTGAGTTCATATTAACTGAATCCACTTGGCTGTGGTACAAAGGCAGACAGGTGACGCTGATTGGAAAATATTCTGGAAGGGTTGGGCTTGACTTTTCTCTGAACCTGCTCCAGCTCATTCAAACTTCACTGGTATTTCCTTATGGCATTAACACTTCCCACCAATTCACTGCTCCCATGCATCTACAATAGAAGGTGGCGCATGGAAATGATTAGGAATTCCAATTATCTAAGATTCAAGAACAAAGCCTCAGGTCAGACCCAAGAAGGCAAAAATAAAACATTTTCTTTGGGTAAATACTGTATCTATACTAAGTAACATTTAGACACGCAAGCTAAGAACAGAAAGATGTGCTATGAATGTAAATCTTTACTAACAGTTTTGTGTAACACTTTATTTTACACTACCCTTGATACATTGTACCAGCCAAATAATGTAATGTAACAATGTGTAATACCTTGTACCTATGTGTTACATACACAATAAATATGATGTATTTTTTAGTTTGGAGGTACATAATGTATAAGACATAAGACTCTAATGGTCTTATTATGTATTTCCAAAGTGCTAATACACATTATTCCATATGTACTACATAGGTACTAGTTATTATTACAGATTGTTGCAAAGTCGATTACGTTGTACTAAATTTAAATACAATGTATCAAGGTAGTGTAAAATAAAGTGTAACCCAGTTTTGAAATGAAATTATCAAATTTACTCAAATCCTATCCAACACCTAATTTCTGAACACATTGGTTACCTGTGATTTTAGTTTTGCTGTTTGGAACACAGGCCCAGACCAGCTCCTGTGTCCCATCTGCTATAATAACGTCACACTCAGTACTTTCCACCACGTATATCTCGGACAGAGCTTCCTTCCATCAGGTTGTACCCAAGTACAGACCGGAAAGTAACACCTCACCTCGATGTTTGTGATCTCATGAAGGAAATGTCCACAGTTATACAACGGAAAAAACTCTACCTAGCTGAGATCCCATGACGTTTTAGGCACAATGTTGTGAGAGGGACAAATTCACTTTTCCCATGTTGCTGACATTCCAGTAAAATCCATACAAAGTATTAGTCACCTGAGTTTGTCATAAATCTGCACTGAACGGTTTGAAATGTGCTTCTAGAGTCTGGTTCATTCTCACAAATAGACATTGGTTATTGGTATGACTGGCTGTACAGTGTGATGTACAAAAATACCAAAACAAGTTTATTATAAGTTTAGAAAATTCAGTTTTACAGTCCAACCTCAACAGCAACAGTCATTAGGCAATACTAAAATAAAATATAGAGAAATACTATATATAATATTCCTGGACCGTCAAAAACACAGATCTTTTGCATCTTTGTTTACCTTCCCCTTGCAGGAGAGAGGGTCCAGCAGCTCCATCATGTACTGGATGTCTGTGTCGAGTTGAGGCATGTCGCACTGGGCCAGCACGTAGGTCAGCATGGGCAGGAAGTCATCGGCTCCGTACATCCTCCCTGCAAGGAAACAGATACAGCACTGGTTAACATGAGAGATAACCCCAGTCTAATTATGGATGGGTAAAGATCAAACATTTCCTTTGTTACATTAACACATGTACATACGTTCTAGACCAAAATCAAACGGGTGGATTTCCATACCCTTTTTCAATGACTGTTTTATTTTATGAAAGAGTTGCTTAATGATGTTGATATTTCACACACACACAAAAAAAACTCTTGTATGGAAAACAGTGGAATTCTACAGAGCACAGGAAATTCTTTACTGCATTATTTCGCAATGCTGTTGCAATAAAACGTGATCGTTTTGCGATAAACCACAATCATTATTGCGAAATAACGCCATCATATTCGGGTAGAGAACGCCTACCCAACGCCTATGCTATCATCATCCACACACAATGGAGCATGAATGTGGGAATTTAATTGACATTTACTTCAAATTGGGTTTAAAATGCAGAGAATTAAAGGGACTAGATGCGAGATGGTCATTTTCACTACTGCCATCTCAGGTCTAACGTGCAACTGCAGCTTCTACATTAAGCTCGTGCATGACGGCAGTTCGGACCCGAATCAACACCTTTTTGAGTGACAGTGCAGGATTTAGAGGCAGTTGTGGTGAACAGGCCTGGGCTCATTCTACACATTAGGACATGGCTGGAACATGTAGGGGAGGAAAATACTTGATTTTAACATTTTTAAACTCTGTATAGTCCCTTTAAGATTAGTGCTGGCCGACAGACATCTTATGCTGACACAGGTGGAGTAAAATTTGGACTGGATGCAATCTGAGCTCTCAAATGACTGTATCATAATGAACGAGTCCAGTAGGAGCATAGACAAGCACCGGCTCATGACATCAACATGTAGGGCAAGTTTTTGACCTCTTTGGAAGACCAACATGTGTAGGATTGCACAATTGCATGAATGAAAGCACAACTCCAGATAGATTTTTGATGAGAGAACAACATAATAACCATGGTTAAAAGCTAAAAAAAAAAAAAAAAAGTTCTGATATTATGTCAATTAATACAGAGATAGTGCTGTTTTTACTTTACTGAACAGAACAGTGTTTCTGTTTTTATGCATGTTGTTCCTATGCTGATTACCATGAATATTATAGTCCTGGTACACATTCTTTTACCTGAGTTGTCTTGCATGATTGTGTAGATGAGTTTGCATATCCTCAGCAGCAGAGCGACCTTTTTCTCCGGCGAGTACATCTTTCTCATGTTCAGAAACTTGTGTCTGATCTTTTCAATGGCCACAGTGTCAGGAGGCACAGCAGTGCTGTCCACACCCAGTTCCTGAGGACGTTTGGACTTTGCCAGAGCCAAGTTTTCCTTCAGCTGCTGCCAAGCGCCACTTCTCACCTGCATGGGACAAAAAATGAAAACATGCCATAGTACGAAAATTACCAACAAGTATTAGTCAGTTCAGGCTTGATGCTAATAGTTTTAGTTGTTAAACAAGTTGAGCTAAGTGATATAAGGAACAAATCATGTGTCAATCATACACATTAAAAAAAAAGGAATATCACACCATTAGAATTGTAAATTAAATGTGAATAAAACCTGATGGACTTAAAAAAAAGTCGATGTTTGAAATAAGTCCAGATGTTTTTTACCATGGGGAAGCCAGGTTGAAAGAGAGTGTTGTTAAATCAAGGACACAAAACAAATAAAATCATTTTCAGTTTGTTTTTTTACCTGGAAGTCATGGAGAATCACATCTATGATGCTCTTCAGTGGCTTTAACACACACTTGTGCATGGCCTTCTCCAGCACCTGATCTGCAATGATAGATCAGGTTGTGACTTGATAAGTTACCTGATGATATCACTGAATAGTCAGTATGTGTGGCTCTTAATTTATGCACAGACAAACCTTAAATAACCCATTAGTGTCAACCTTTATGATGCTCTTATACATTTTCAGTCTTTGCTGTTGGTCAGTCTTTGCAATCAAAAGACAAACGCTAATGTGTAAGTGCAAATCCCATCTCTGAAGATTGATCAGTTTAGTCCTGCTTTAGTTTGAAATTTTAAAATGTGGAGTACTTCTTTATTGACAGATATTTCTTGCCACATTTTATAACAGTGAATATCTGCATTACTTTAAAGAGGACTTGAATTGAGAACATGCATCTTGTTTTCAGTAGATTTATCTAGTTTAGAAGTATTTACTGACACAATTCTAGATTATTTAACTGACTGGATTTAAGGTATTATAAATTATATACAAAAATATAGCTGCCAATACAACAAGTGCAATGTTCTTACGTAATTGGCAAATAAGTTGTAACTTGAAGGATGTTTTGTTTCTCTGGAGTTGCCAAAACAAACAAACCTTGAGTGCCCTGTAATAATACTGAGGAACAATACAATTACACATTTTGAACGTTAGCTGCTAAATCTCAATAAAAACGTCGCCTCTACTTTGATATGCTTTTTGAGGAGGTTCCCTTACAGCCGGCTGAAAGAGAACTGAAATCCCTGCTTTCATCCAAGACCCACTGGGTTGCCAGATCATAAAGCGTTTTCTATGTACAATGGCTCATTGTGTACGTCAGACCCACCTACGTCCATATGCTTCAAATAACTGCTGCCCACCTCAGCAATGCCCCGCATGTGTCACTCTCACACAATAGAGTCTCACTGTTTAAAGACAAGCAGGAATTATGTGGCAGTATAGACCAAAAGTACCGTTTAGCAAGAAAGAGTCAACAAGTGATCAAGCTGAGACAAGAATCCACAAGCGAGACATTTTTATGACGAATGCCGACAATAGGGTATTTCGACACATGCGCGTACTAATGTCTTCTAGGAAACAAAAGTAAAACAACGAAAGGTTCCAAGGAAATTATTAAGTGTGCACAGGACAAGCACACCTCTACAATTCCTAAGAAAACGAGAAGATTAAAAAAAAAAGTAATTAGTGGGTGGAGTTGTCAAAAGTGTGCTCAAGTAAAAGCATAGTTACTTAATTAAAAGTAATACGAAAATAGAAAACAGCTATCAATTCTACTGGCTGATACTATTACAACTAAAGCACAGTATTACTGGCACTTCCCAATTTCTGCAAGTACTACATACTCACATACAGTCTTTCCAAATAAAAATATTACTTTAAACTTTTATAAAAATGTGTTTGCAGTTTGGCCTGGTAATATATTAATAATCCAAATGCAGTTTATTGTAAAGCTGAATATAAACAACTACCACACAATTTATCAACAGTAACATTTGGTGAACGACTGACCTTTAAGACCTCACCCATCAGAGGAAAACCACTCGAGAGAACGATCGCGATAAATGATTGAAGACCTTTTCATGCCACAGAAACTAAAGAGCTCAAAAATGGCAGCTAAGCTCTGTTCGAAACATACTTAATCTGCTGCTTGAGAACCAGGAAGTACGACCATATTAGTCCAGTGCTCCGGTGTCTGCACTGGCTTCCTGTCGCTCAGAGAATAAAATTTACAACAGCTCAAGGTTTAGCACCAAAGTCCATCTCTGAAATGTTAGAGCCATATGAACCATCTCCCTGAGAACTTCGCCCTCCGTTATCAGACTCATGAACTTATATCACTTTATGACTTTATATCACTTTATGCACCTGCACATGTGTATATATAATCCCGCTGTTGTTCTATGTCAAATCGTTGTCGACTTATCATATTCTACTTTACATTTTTTATTATTCATTTTAATATTCTTTATACATGCCCTTATAGCCTTATAGTTTTAAACTTTATAGCTTATTTGTATCTAAATTCTGTGTTATATCTTTAATGTTGCACGATTGTACCGAGAAAAAAATCTTGTGACCCTGTTCTCAAACAATGGCAATAAAAACTAATCTTTATGTTGATGTTTATGGATTGACTTTATCGGTTTTCTTGTAATTTTATGCAACTGTAGAGCATTTTGAATGAATTGTGCTCTACAAATAAACCTGCCTTGCCTTAAAATATCCCACAATGAACATGAAATACAAAGAGTATTACATTAAGTATTACATTAGAAAAATGCAAATGAATGTACAGACGATAAATATTGAGCCCAAAATGTATCGTTTACCTGTCATTTATTGAACGATAAGTCGATGTAGTAATTATCGTGACAGCCCTAACCTCTGTAGATTAATTAAATCTTCAAAAATGTAGTCAAATGAATCCATGACGCAAAAATGTTGAGGAGGGCAGTGAGAACCGCAGTCAATGATCATGCGAGCAAACAGGCTCGTGCTTTCTGTAAACATTGCGGCAATAGTATCATGACGCAAGTTCAGTTTGTTTTCAATTAAAGGGAAATTCAGCGCGCACTAGGAGGGCACTTGTAGGAGGACAACTTGAAATTGTTTTTATTTATGTCCCCCCTTCCCATGAGGACATTTAGAAGTATAATGTTTATGGGCATAGCTGTGGTCTGCTTAAACAGCGAGAATGGATCACTTCTCTGTCTCTGTGAACAAGGACTTGCTGTTGTTCTTTACAAAGCACAGGGGTGGCATGAGGCAAAAGGCACATTACATATTCATGAAACTACATTACGGCAACAATGGGCTTATTCTCTCTGGTCTAGTCTGTACCTACTGTTAGCCTATGGTGGTTTGTTGGGAGAATTAAAATAAATAAATGAATAACTTTTATCGTTATAACAAAAACCCTTTGCTATAACATGGCCTTTTGCATATTTTGTCTGTAATAAATGGCCTGCAACTTGTAAAAGTAAACACACTAACAAACAAAGAGAGAAACAAACAAAAATTCTGGTTATTATTCTTGGTGTGGCCAGCCAAACTACGCTCGGTAACACTTTATTTTACACTACATTGATACATTGGGCGTAACAAAATTCAGTACAATGTAATCTGCTTTGTTACAATCTGTAATAACTTGTATCTTTGTATTACATACACAATAGAGTAATGTGTATTAGTACTTTGCAGGTACATAATGTAGTAAGACGGGTTAGGGCTTAAGGTAAGGGTTAGAGTTATGTCTTATTACATTCCATTGTGCATCTAACCCTTAGGTACAAGTTATTACACATTATTACAAAGCCCATTACATTGCACTAAGTTTGGCGAGTACAATGTATCAAGGGTAGTGCCAAATAAAGTGTTAGCTTACGCTCCTCTGTTTATTACCAAACTACATTTCCTAATAGTTCAGGGCTATTTAGATTTTTCTTATTTTGAGCTTTTTCTGTAAAAATCCCTTCTCTTTATCTTAAAGATTCCCTTACAGCCTAGTATTCACAGTTTTATTCTGTATTCTGTATTAACGCCTATACCTAATTACACACGTACTATATTTTCACTTCTCGTATGGTTAACCATGGAACTATTCCCACGCCTTCAAGCTAAATGTGATGTGAAACATGATCTTTTTGCTCTTACCAATCTGGTCCTCTGGTATGAGCGACTCCAGCGGGGGGTCCAGCTCAGAGCTCTGTTTCAAATAGGCCTTCATCTGCGTCAAAAACTGCCTCAGCGTCTGCAAAAAGTCTACGCCCGACGTGTGGCATCCTTTGTTCTCCTGCACGAAACTTAAATAATCCTGCACCAGTGATCCGAAATAGGATCTTTTATCCCGGGACAGCTCTGCGATCCTCTTTACCGCTCGCTTCTCGGGGGTCATCAGCGAGGTCAACATGCCGCTAACTTTACGAAATCGTCCTTTTAGAGCGCGGGGCAAGATGAAAGATCCTTCGCTCAACCTCACGGCCATCCTGCGCCGGCGAGACTTGAAAGAGGGACGGAGGCGCATTGCCAAATCCGCTTCCAGTCCGACCCCATAGTCCTCCTCCTCTTCGTACTCTCCCTCCTCGTCCTCATCGCTGCTGTCCTCCACAATGTCCTGATCTTGCGAGGGACTTGAAGCTAAATCCGGCCCGTGTCCTAGCGTGAATCTCGGAGCGTATTCGAGCGAGTCTGAGGAAGAAGTGGACATGCTAACGTCACTTAAGGGCTCGCCTCCTCTTTCATTGGTGTCCGAGGTGTCCAATGGCGTGTCCGTAGTGGGAGGGCTGGCTGGCATCTTGGCACGGGACAGCGCTTTGGCAATAGTCTCGTCATCTAGGGCTATGTGGCAGCGGTGGGATTCCAAATCGGGTTTTTTAGGCCTCGGAGGGGGAGTTTTGGAGCTTTTGGATGGGCTGATGCCACTCTTGTTGGCCGTGGTAGGGGGAGCGGGCGCGGGACGCTTGGTGGAGGGTGTTTTCTTAGCGCTGGCGTTGTCGTGGACCGCGGGCATGCTCTTCGGCCTGGTGGCGCTTTTGATGGTCACAGGAGGAAGCGGGGCGGGTCGCCGGCGGGGCATGGAGCGGGGTGGAGGGGGCCGTGGAGGAGGGGAGCGCGATTGGCTGTTCAGCTTGACCGCTTTTTCATTTACTCTCTTTAAGGATTTCCCAGGGTTCCTTTCGCCGCTGCCGGACCGCGTTTGGAGGAAGAGCGGGTTCACGAAACACAGCGGCCCGCGCGAATGCCTCCTGTCCTGAAACGCCGTGGATAAGCTCTGCGATCTCAGAGTCGGAGGCGCGCTTTCACTGCTGTAGTTCTGCCTCTGCGGCGACTGGTGGTCTCGATCCTTGGTTTTGCTGGGGCGCGGGGGGCTGAGGGTCCGGCTCACGGGGCGGCAGGTGCCTTGCGGGGAGGAGGCGAGGCCACGCGGGCTGCACAGAGCGGAGTCCCAAAAGCCTGTAATAGACGAGCAAGGACAAAGAGTCACCAGGCAAATATTAACTAACCTTTACAAGTCCTGGAACAATTGAGAGCAGGAAGAAGGATATCCCCTTAAAGTCACAGTCGCAAGTTAAAATAAGTAGACCTTAAAATAGATTAAAAAAAGAGTAGTAAAATAAGTCTTATGCAACTGCTTTTTTTGTTTGTCTTGCATCATTCCTTCAAAACAAAAACACACACATGGCACAAATCCTTCAGTTCTTTCAATGTTATCCCTTTTCTAGTTTCTTACAGAACAGAAACAATAAGTTACAGGACCAGCATTTGTGTTTTTTCCCTTAGGTAAAAGACCCAGCCCTTTCTATGCTACAGCTTTTGTTTCTATCATTCTTTAACACAAACTTGAACGAAAGGCGTAACCTAAACATAGACATGGAATACCCAAGCAAGTACGTACTATAAATGTTCTCACCAACATCTGAAAAGCGTCCTCAGTAAGTAAGTTCTTAAGTCCTCAGTTACTTGCTGAGTTGGGACTCGCTTGTTTCTTCCCTGTAAAAGTGGCGTGTTGAGCCGGTCTGTGGCTCTGAATCACTGCGGCTGACACACAGCGCAGACACGCAGAGGGTGGGACAAAAGCTAAGCAGGGGAGGGGCGGCGGCTAAAACATGCCCATGTGCAGTTTCCTCTCTGCTACTTTTCCCTAAACATTTCCTGTAGTTTTTCAAAAGTCAAGCACTGCTACTATGTTGTTATGGCTCGGCCATTTTCAATCCTTAGTTGAATGGATGGCAGTGCGTAAACAACGTCTTGACACAGTGATAGATAAAGCTTTTGATACTGTATGTTCAGAAAGCAACATTATAAACTTCACAAAGTAAAAATAGCGAATCTTCAGAGACTAAAATAGCTTTGGCGACACTGAGGGACAGTGTGGTATTTGGACTGACCCATGTGAGCACAGACCACTTGACACTGCAGCTCTAAAGGGAGATACAAATACTGCAACATTGAGGGCTATGTTATACTTGTTATTTGTTTACAAGACTGAATATGAAGTGGCACAATAAACAATGATTTTACCACTTGAGTGAAGCACCACATTCATATACACTATCTGTAACACCTCACTCCCATGTTGCTTCTTTATGTCCAAATTAGAAGTCGACCGATATGGGATTTTTCTTGGCCAATGCAGATATGCCGATATTTTTAAAAATGTTTTGTCTCTAATACTGTGTATCATCATCATTCTTTATTCAGACTCTAGGTCCATGGCATTAAAAGACATATACATACAAACAGCCAAAGACAAGACTCACATAAAAAGATATATACAAGATTATAGTTGTATGATGCCTCTAAACCACAGGTCACTAAACGGCGGACCTCAGTCCAATCCGGACCCACGCACCAACCCATCCGGACCCGAACCTTGGACCCGACAGTGAATCCCCTCAGACGAGAGGGTGCGTGTGCTCTCTGTCTCCTTCCCGCTCCCTATCTCACTGCAGAGCAGTATGATTACAGCCCAGATAAACAGAAAGCGGCACATGTTAATGAAAAACTAAATAATTAAAAAGCGTGTATGTAATGTACATTGAACTCTGAATAATCAATCAATCAAAAAAGAGAAAGTCCTACTTCTGAGCTCCATGACACTTTTACAGACACACTACAGCTCGCTATTTCAAAACATAAGACGCCCTAATTAAATATGCACGTGCAATCATAATGAGCAAATAGCGCCGCTGTTTCCGGATCTGCAGCGAGCAGGTCTGAACAAGGACTAAACGAGGACAAAACCTGGATTAAGCAGGGCTCAGTGTGTTGAACTGAGCAAAGAGGAGAAACACATCACTGTCATATGTGCACATACAATAGAGGCTATATGCTTTCTGCTACTTAGGAGCCAAAATTCATTTAACATGTAAAAAAAAAAAAAACAATAATAACAGGATTCAATTGAACCAGCCCTTGGTGAAATTTAATTTGTGGATCCCTGCTCTAAAATGTGTAAGTGCTGAACTGTGAAGGCAGGGGCGCTTTATTAGAGGCATACAGCTGATTTATTCACATTTACTAAGTGCTTCAGAAGGAGCTCGTTCGAAAGACAAAAATCAGTCAATTCCGAAACAAAAAACATCAAGTCTCCATCTCTTATGGTTCCAAAATTATAACCAAAAATCTGCAACATAAAATACGATCGGAGCCTCTGAGGTGTACAAACTTGTCATGTTTCTCAGCTTCCCTGAGGCCTAGGAATTTTGGGAGGGCACATTTCATAGCTCTGACTGAGCTCTTTCCAATGCAAAATACAGCTGATAGTTGACTAACTATTACAAGTAGTAGTATGCTAATCCATTTTTTCTCCACACTTTTGCTGAACTAAAAGGGCAAAGATCTGCTTGCTCTTTGAGGTTACGTGTGTGGCTGGATTGTGCGTTTTTAACAAATATTTAAAGACAATTCCCAAATGCAGTGATTCACTTGTAGTACCCCATTTCACCCCTGTCCGAAAGCGGTCTGAACGGGGTATGGTACTTAAAGAACACTAAGAAATGCAAAAGCTTCCTGCAGTGGGGGGAAAAAAATCGTATGATGATGGCGGAGTTTGCCATGGAAAGTTAGTAGCAAAGATAAAATTACAACAATTATTTTTTTTTTTCCAATTTGTACCACTGTGCATCAATGTGTGCAGATTGTTTTCAAGGACTTCGATAACTCAATTGTTGTTGCCCACATTTGGCTTATCAAGCGGATGTAGAAACGTAGAATGACTTTAGGGACCTACATGGACAGTGCTGGTAGTGGCGAGACAAAGGAAGTATCCTGACCTACTTGTTCAAGACCCCGGTTAAAGGTATAGAGTTCCTAAGATAAACAGTATCCTAGTATGTGACCTGACGTGAAATTAGATATTTGAATTTAAATGCTACTGTTAATTGAAAAATAGGGGGATTCAAGAGACACAAGCATGGGGGCAAAAATGTCAGCACAAAATGTCTCAAGCAGTAAGGGAAGGAAAGGACCAAGTAAACATAATGGACTGCATCTTTGGCCTTTTAAAACTTACTCAAATACTCGAGTGACACTAGGAATTTGTGCCGTCACCCTGACTCTCCTGCTTGGCTCAAAAGCTGTTTGCAGAATTTGTTTATTTGTGTTTCACTCGCGTGGGAGCGGACTCTCTAGCATACACGACTGGCTGAGGTTACTTTAAATAGCTGAAGCTACTGAAGCCCAATGGGAGTTCCCCTGTTTGACTGTTGCTAAGAGCCCAAATGCTCAATGACATTTTTAGCCTTGTAAAGAGAGACGCCACCTACCTATAGCGGCTTCAGAGAGTTTTCAGACCTCTTTGAATTAGTTGTGTTTTATTTTGTCGGAGTTTGATGCTAAACTATTATGGACTCTCTTCTATAAGTGAGAAATGTACACTATTCTCTATTAAAGCAAAAGGTTGTGGCTCTGCAGCTATCTCCAAGACAACTGATCCAATAAGATTGCAGATCCCCGTTTTATAGACATAACCAGACAGCCAAAGGGGGGTATGAATGAAGCTTCCTGAAGCCTGAAATACAACCATGAAATCACAATAGGGGCACCTTCCGTTGGACACGAGCTCAGACACAGTTCCTTTGTAAGTGCATGTGCGTTTTCAAAGTGGCTGCTGCTATGCGAGTGTTTAGATGGCACTCTCCGCCTGCTGTGGCTTTCCACTGACCACTCCCTGCTGCCTCTGAGTGCTAAGCTACAGTGCATTATGGGCTTCTAATAGAGGAAGATGAGTCACTGCAGTTTCAAATGGGCTCCGAGTAACTACAAAGAGCCCATTTGAGTTTGTAATTAAACTATAAATAAAGGGGTTCAGCGTAAAACATCCGACCTACTAATTTGGGATTGATTTAAAGTTTGGTAGACACAAGTTGCTCCAAGCTACATCATTTAAATAGATTTATATTTAGTTCTGCTTGAGAAGAGCAGACAACTTGGAACTTAATAAGAAAACAACAATCTACACTGCAAAAAGTAATTAACTAGATTAGTTAGTTAGTTACTGAATGTATTTTCTCCAGTTTAGCTTTACTCAAATATAAAAGCTTCTTGACTGCAGAGGCTCAATAAGGCCAGTGTAACGCCTCACCTACAAAACTGATCTAAATGCATTTTTTTCCTTGCCTGGTTGCCGCTTTGTCGTCACTTTTTTCATGTTCTTTTTCGCCACTTTTTTGCTGCACTTTCCTTGTTGCTTTTTCATTGCGTTTTTGCCACTTTCTTGTTCAGTTTTTGTCACACTTTTGTTGATTTTTTGGGTCACTTTTAATACTTTTTGCTGCGTTTTCATCCTCTTTTCTTCTAGTTTTTGTCGCTCTTTGCTTTTTTTCCAAGAAGCTTTTAGATTTGATTAATGCCAAACTGGAGAAAATGTGCTCGAGGTTAAAAGGTTAAATATCTCCATTTGAGCATATTAATCCAATTTGAGTTGTCTTGACTAGTGAAGATCATTTCACTTGTGCTGAGATGTTTCTGACTTGTTTCAATACATTTAGTCTTTATTTCAGGTAATTTGCCAATGGGGTAAGAAAAATGGTCTTATCCCATTGGCAGTTTTACTTTCTCATTTTAAGCCTCAGAACTAGTCTGAAATGTCATCAAACTAGCAAAATAAACTTCAGGAAAACAGTCTAAATGAGTTGAAACCGCTCAAAACAAGATACATTTCCTCAATTCAAGTCATTTAAGCCAATGGTTGATATTTACTTTTTGTAGTGTACCACCACATTATTGTGTGAATGTGCCTTCAGCATAACCGCATTACTATATACAGTATATTTTACGTATAATCGACACTGAGAAAAAAAGAGAATGACAATTTCCAATAGTCCTAAAGCCTTTTATGCCTATTCTGTCTCGTTTTAGTGCATTGTATGAGCCTTTTTTTTTTTTCTTGACATTAAAAAACACTTGGAAAAGCCTGAGCAGAAACTTTTTGTTTGTTTAATAAGAATATTTTAGTTATCTATTTAGTGGCAATGTTTTGTTGTACTGTCCCTGTCAATCAAACAAATGAAACCCTGAAGGAACCACATGATTAAAGTCTCATGGTCACAGTGTCGTCGACCTTTACAACGTCGTAAATCACTGATAAACCGATGAACAAACATAACTCGTGCCCTGGTCCTTGGTTCGCGAGATAAGACGCAGCAGTAACGGTCACTCGTTCGTTTATTTTCAAAAACAGACGGGGACAAATCAGAGTTTACCTGCCCCGAGCTGAGCCGCCTCCTCCAGCTCTGTCTGAGTCTTGGCCGACGCAATGGCCTCTGGGAGTTTGAGAGTAAAGGGCAGGACATCCCTGTAAATAAATAAGCCATGAGTGCAGGAAAAGACACACAATGTGATATTCCTCACGTAGGATAAACTACCCATTGACATAAATCGTTTTAAAGTCAACAGAAATAATTCTCAAAAATGTTATTTAACAGGACAAAGAGGATACGAAAGCAAGAGCATTGTGGAACTTCATTTGGTTCAGTTTGATGCCTGGGTTTTAAAGAAATGACAAAAATAAATCTACAATTATTCATCATAGAAACGTAAAATATAGGGCTACGTGACATGACAAAACAATCCCAATATTTGACAGCCATCTTGAATATCCCAATAATGATTTTGTTGTGATAATTTACCGGAAAAATGTCAACACAATTTGTTCCACTAAATCCAAATAAAAATTGCAAACAGTTTTAAATCATAAAAATTGTTGTGTTGAAACAGTTAAAAAGAAAAAGAAAAAAAAATCACATAATAAGGCACCAAAACAAGGTTAAATTTTAACTAAATTTGAAAATGTATGACTAACGCTGGTGTTTTCGGAAGACCCAGTGATTAATATAATGTTATAGTAAAATCTCATAGACCCCCCTGTGATTAGCACAACTGGATAAAGGCTGCAGAGACCTGATCTCTACGTTTTAATACAACAAAACAAATGAATGGAGAAGGAAGTAATAAATCATAACTCTTATGAAACTGCACTGTGCTGACACAACTTTGCCATATTTGATCTGTGCAATAACACAGTGGGCACTTCAGCATTCGCCAGTGATTCCTCAAACTAAATATGATGATGCCTCAGGTTTGAGGGGCAGAACAAAATGGCTGGTCCCTCTGTTTCCTGTGTGCGATGTTTGAAGTGCTGCGTCTGTTTATGTCCGTGTCTTTGGCACGAACTAAAACAAGAAGTGAGAGCCAAAGTCCTTGTGCAACTGTATCCTAGAGTTTCCATCAAAAGCAACAAAAACAACACAAGGCAGTGACCGGTGTTGTGTAGTAACGGAAAGGATTGGATTTTAAATACTCATTTGGAGTAACTGTATTCAGGTACAGATACTCTTTCATTGAGAGTATTTAGAAGTAGTTACTACATTATGACAGTAAATCATTAAATCTTAGCTTCGTATTCAACGATATCGAGAGGGAAAAGATCAAAATGACCAGGAAAACGTTTAGTGATCTCTGCTGCATTCCTGATGTGCTTTTATAAAGTGTTTTATTCCGTTCCTAATTAGTGGCAATAAATTCATAACAAGCGCAAGCACACGCGTTTATGCATAAATATAATGCTAAATGTTTTTCATCATATATACGCCACAGTTGTGCATAGATATAAAGCAAATCAATGTGAAAGTATTCCAAGTATTCAGAATACAGTACTCTGATTGAACAAAGTAACGAAATACGTTACAAAATAAATTTTAAGCAAGTATTCAGTATTCCGTAACTAAATACAATTTCAACTGACCCCAACACTGGTAATGACTGTAAAGAACTAGACTTAAAGTTGATGTATAATGCATGATTGAGGCTTAAAAAACATTATTCCGGGTTCCTCTGTGTTATTATTTTACATGTCAAAATTGAACTAAAAAGTCAGAGGTTTGAATTTGCCGGGAACGCCCTCTACAGGCAGCAGTGGGAATGACATGCTATAAATTTGAGCATAGAAAGGGTAGTTTTTCATGTTCCCCCAGGACACAATAAAATCCAGGAAATGCAACCAAAATAGTGAACAAGACTCAAAAAAAAACTGCACGAACAAAGCAAAATCCTACTCCAGGAAAAGAGGATCTTACCTGCTGATACAATAGAAAGCCACCAAGCGGAACAGATCAGCAAAACTTATTGCTGAGCCCTCAAGAGAAAAAGCTGTGAAAGAAAAAGACAAACATACATTAGACAATATATCAGTTTCAACATGAATCTACAAGAGTCTAATGTTTGCTTAATGTTGCAGTTGAGGGCAGGTTCAATGTTCACTGTCAAAATGCAGATGTTTTGACCAAATTTATGGGGGAGTATTAATGAATATTTAAAACATCTCTCCTTCCTTTTTGTTCTCTTTTTTTTCCAAACAAACAAACTTGTGGTGGAATGTTGCCAGGAACTGCAGAGATAATTGCAACATCACCAACAATAATAGTTTCCTCTGGGTCCAAATGCTGGAGTTTACATAATAACAGCAACAAAACGCAACTTCGTCTGGGAATCTCCTCCTGAATTAACAACAGATAAAGTTGATACCCCTTAGGTTAGGTTTATTGGGTTACTTTTTATTTGTACCTGTAGGTAAATTTGTCATTTGCCATCTGAGGAGAACTAGTCGAACATTAAAAACACATTATACAAGATAAAACACCCACTGTTTAAGTTATAAAACTTGTAAGTGCTCCATGTATCTTTACAGGACTGTGCCTAAAGAGTACAAGCGAGATTTAAACCATGGACAATAAACTTAAAATAAGAAGCCGTGTTTAGAGGGTCGCATTTAGATCCGGGGTACTTGTTCCTCAGGAAAGGCAGTGGAACAAAGCTTTTTTAAACGATTCATATGGCTTATTGCATTAAAAAACACCAGATGGAAGCTAATTCGAACAATATAGCTACCATTTCTCCAGGTAAATCTGTAATTTGTTTTTCACATTATTGTTAAAAAGGAGTGACATTGTTCCAACACATGTTGAAAGAACTTGGTTTGCAGACAATAATAAGGTTCGATATTTGTGGAATTTCTGCTCAGAGATTTCTTTCAGAAATTGTGATTCCCCTTTAGAGCTTGATCTGACATTGTGTTGCACTTTACAGCAAAGTCCATGGTAACCGGATGGAGTGTGTTAGAATGTATTTTGCATCCCGGAAAAAATTGCCATATTTCCTGGTAATTTACGGTTTTGATACTCGGCAAAGATTATGGTGGTTAAGAGTTATAACAACATTACTGTGGAATGAATTATATGTGTGTCCAGTTTAGGGCTGGGTACCGTTACATTTTTTTAATACCGGTAACTGATACAATACTTTTTCTGATACCCTTGATACACTGAAACCAGAAAACAGAACAATAATGTAAATTTATACCAAAAAATACTATTCTTTGAAATTTGTATAATTTATTTGAGCTGGAAAACAACAAACAAGTAACTTATTTTAATGAACACAGGGAAAAAAAAGAGGAATCTGACTTACAATTAAAAGTCCTTTATATTAAATGGACGTGCATGTCCATTTCAAATCATCAAAACCAATTATGCTTTTATTTACAAGTAAAGAGACTACATGCAAGTTGGTCATTTTGTGCTCACTACTGCCACCTCAGGTCTAACGCGTAACTGCAGTCTCATGCATGACGGACCCAAAGTAACATCTTTTTGAGTGACAGTGCAGGATTTTAGAGGCAGTTGTGGTGAACAGGTCTGGGCTCATTCTACACATTAGGACATGGCTGGAACGTGTAGGGGGATCAGCAGGGATGAAATAGAACACACAGTACTTTCCAGAATGTGAACTCCACCTTTACACCTACTATTCCAGTTCACCTGCATGCTTTTATTGTAGCTCTATCTAAACGTCATTCTGTTATTGTCATACACTGCAGACAGTGGATGGAGACCAACTGATGCCAAATGACCCACATTCGGGGGTTAAATCTGGCTGCAGTCCCTCCCTCCTGAGTGAATGTGCTGCCAGTGCGATGAGGAAGAGACAGCTGCTGCATGTCATCACACGGTGGCTGTGTCTTCATGGGATACATTCACTGTGTAAAGATGTTTCCCTTTATTGTATGAGCATAGGAAGTTCCTCGACGATATACGATATATAATTGATGTATTTTGAAACTAAATATGTGGGCTTGTAGTTTTTGGTCTAAACCCTCCCTGAAGCTTATATGGATTATCACACCCAGAGGCTTTGCATTTCACAACACTGTTCTGCAGCAGAGGTAGTTTCTTATTATGGCAAATGGTCTTAACTTACTGTACTGGCTCTCTCTGATTGGAAAGTGGCTGATGGGGTTCTCGGACTGGTCCTCCTTTAAACGCACCAACAGCACTTTCCTCTGCAGAGCTGGAGACTTGCAGACCAAAAACACCTGCAACAAAACCACGTTGGAATCAGTAACATAGAAAACATACTTTCAATACACGTCTCCTTCTGATAAGAAAGTGGTCCGACAATTAGCTTTTCTTCTTTTCAGCAGCAGGTATACTATGCTATGGGGCCTTCTCTGTGTTATGTGTTCACCTAAGTTATTCGTGCTCCAGTAATAGCCTACCACTGAAACATCACACAGTCTCAAAACTAGCCCTATTACTGATCACTTCACTAGGCAATTTTGTATTCACTATGATTTCAAATTAAGCAATCATGCATGTAATTAGCAAGGAGAAACATGCTCAGGATTGAACCCACTCATCTCCATATACATTCACCACTAGTGCTGCGCCATTTTGTAAAGCTGGGGTCCCAAAAAAGACATTTTATTAAGAAACTTCTTAATTGCAAAGAGCACAGATCTGTAAATTGAGGTGGTGAGACAAAAAGCAAAGTAAACAATGTAAATACTTATTACTAGACCGGATCAATATTTGTAATGTTTTTTGTTTTTTTCAGTGGAAGTTTGGGAATCCTTTCTGAGCTAAGGGGTTACTCACTTTACTCTATATACACCAACATCCAAAGGGGACAAGATATTGTATTAATGGCAAAGCATGTTGTACTGTATATTTTACCAATAGGTTGCGTTCATGTTATATAACTCTATTTCAGGTGGAGGGCAGGTGCCAAAACAACTCTATGGGAGAGAAGGTTTTTGAAAGAAATTTCCAAATAGAAAATGTCCAAATGTTTCCCATGGTCATTATTTGATAGTGATTGGATTGAGAATGCCACATTGTTCTTATGGCTGAAAGAATAATGTCACCGCCTTTATGAGGAAATAATTAGACCATAGTTCATACAGTATGTGCTGGAAGAGATGACTTTGAACTCTGTGACTTTGTTTTATGAGAATTGGCCCAGGAACTGCAGAGAAATTAGCAACATCACACACAATAATTAGTTTCCTCTGGGTCCAAACTGCTGAGAGTTACATAGATAAACAGCAAAAAACGCAACTTCGTCTGAATCTCCTCCTGAAATAACAACAGATAAGTTGATACCCTAGGTTAGGTTAGGTTACTTTATTTGTACCTGTAGGTAAATTTGTCTTGCAATTCTGAGAACTAGTCAACATTAAAACACATTATACAAAGATAAAACACCACATACATGTGGTGCTCCAGATACTAACAGGATGTGCCTAAAGATACAACAGAAATGTAAGCCACTGGACAATAACAAAGATAAGAAGCTGTGTCAGGGGCGATTAGATCCCTACTTGTTCATCAAGGAAAGGGCAGCGGGAACAAAGCTTTTATTAAAACGATTCATATGGCTTATTGGCATTAAAAACCTACACCCAGATGGAAGCCTAATTCGAACAATATAGCTCACCATTTCTCCAGGTAAATCTGGTGGTTCCCAGAGTCAATATAAAACACGGTGAGGCTGCGTTTCAGTTTCATGCAGCTAAAATCTGGAACAGTCTTCATGAGGATGTGAGACAGGCCTCAACTCTGACAATGTTCAAATCCAGGCTGAAAGCAGCTCTATTTTATCTGCACTCTTGCCTTTTACTGTAATTGATTAATTTTTATGTTGATGTTTTATTGATTTGATCTGTTTTCTTGTAATTTTATGCAACTGTGAAGCACTTTGAATTGCCTTGTGTATGAATTGTGCTCTACAAATAAACTTGCCTTGCCTAAAATTAAGATATTTTTATATTCGAAATAATCCTTCATTGTGTATGGAAAAAACAATTTGATTAACAATTTGATAATTAATGCCAGAAAAGCATTACTAATGAAAATCCAGAGTAAATGAAATATTTCTTTGTGATCACATGTTTAAAAAGAGCCTTGTAGTCGACTCTACAACAGGTTACAATCAGCTAAATCCCATCATAGTGAATGGTGCTAAAGTTCCGTTGGACCCGGAAGTAGAGCATTTATACATCATTACTTAACAAACGTATGTCTAGAAATCTGCATTTTGACAGTTACCATAGTTACCAGTATGGAATTTCAATGAACGCGACCTATTACCTATTATGCAGCCTATCTAACCACTATAGCACCACAATAACACAATTGTTACAGATATTTTAAACAAACGCTCTTGTTATGCTCCACTTACCCCCGGAGGTTGTTTGATCAGGATATGTCCCGCCTCCTCCTCACTCAGCGACAGCAGCAGCCAAACCGTGTGTGTCTGGGTCAGTCTGTCCAGAACACTCATCCTCCTCCTCAGAGAGTCGTACCCGGAGTCCCTTTCACCCCCCGTCCTGCTGCAGACGCCGGGCTCCAGGTACAGGCAGCTCATGTCTCTGTCCAAACTGAAACAAAGGCGCACAGGGATAGAGGGGCACAGAGGAGCGCATAGTTGATGAGCTGTTGTGAAGAGGACCACACCTTTTATCAAGTCATGACCAAGACCAGGGCATACCAGTGAGGCAAACGAGGAGTAGGCAGCAAGCATGAGCCAACATTACAGAAAATACTTTAATCCTTGTTCTGGTGACACAACCCAACTCACAAATCAGTGCCATACAAAAAAAAGTAAAGAATAAAATGGCAAATCTAAAATAAATACCTGTTTATTATATAATTCCAACATATATCTAACTTAGGCGTATCAAGAAGGGCTGCACGATTTAGAAAAAACATACATAATTACTTCGTAGTTACTGCCTGTGGAATTTGAAAGATGAGCAACGATGATACAACTTGGCAACAACAGTGGAAAAAAATAGGCTTTTGCAAAATAATGTAGAATTAGATTATTTGCTAAGAACCAAAGCGCCTTCTAGTGGTAGTATTGTGAACAGCTGTGAGGCAGAATGATTAGATCTGGATACAAGTTTGGAAACACTTTTATGTATTGGATTTTATTTTATTTTCAACACTATTTATATTGTGTGATTCTCATTGAAGACATTAAACTATGAATGATCACATGGGATTATGTAGGAAACAAAAAAAAAGGGTGAAATAACTCAAAATCACTACCCTTTTTTCTTGACATTTTCTCAATGAGCTTCATATGGTCGTCATCATGACACGGTTTTCAACACTCTGTGAAATCAAAACCATTTCTGGTGACTACGTTGTGAAGCCCATTGAGAAAATGTCAAAAGTGCGCAAATCAAAGTGTAATCATTTTTTATTATTATTGTTTATAAAATAATTCCATATGTGTTTATTATTTATTTATTTATTTATTTGAGCTGTTTACATTGATTTAGTTACAAGAGTCATATCATTACACAGTAATGACAGCTCAAAAGGAGTAGGCTGAAGCTGGAGCTTATGTACGGCGTACGCCTACCCCTATATTCAGTATTCTCAGTACTTGTGCATTTTACATTTGTATTCCCATAGGGAACTCAATAACAACTGTAAAAATTCACATTATATTGTTATAATTTACCATAATATGCAAGAAAAACATAAACTAAGAAATTGTACAACCACAAGCGTGTACCTGATTATGAGTTACTTTTTCCTATTACAATTACTGTTTCAACAATACAATCAATCATATACCTTACAATTTGCATCCTTTGACATGATGGGCTAGTCTACATTCCACATCAAACGTATATTGTCACAAGGTATAAAGATGTCTGTACATTATCTGAGTTATAATATCTATAATACAAGCATCAAGACTACTTCTGTGTTAAGTTCTTCCATAAGGCATTTTGTCGTGAAGGATGACGTTATCACAACATCCAGCATACCGTAGTAAGCAATACGAGAAAGTTCAATAGATTAATCCAAGTATGATCATGTCAAAAGTCAGTATGTAAGTGGTAAGTTGGTTATTTAGTAAGTTTACACTTGATGTTAAGAAATACCAATTATAACTGACATAACTGATATGACCAGTCTCCATCTTTTGTTGTTAAGCTTTTACCAAGATTTATTATTCTAGTAATTCATAAATTAGTGAGAATCTACAATGTAAATAGCCTTGCAATTAAAGAAAACCCGATAGATTAAAAAAAGCGTTTCCAAACTTTTGAAAGGTCAGCACCAGTCTGAATATACAATAAAAACCAGTGAGCTGTTTAACCTCTTAACCCCCGCCTTGACCAAGCACATTTTCTCCACTCCGGCTTTACCCAAATCTACAAAACTCATCTAAACGGATCATTTTCCTCACGTCGTTGCCACATTGTCGTTTTTTTTTTTTTTTTTTTACTCATACGGCAGTTGTAAAGTTTGTAATTAAGTTGTATGGGGTAGGCATAAGTAAGCATTGTTTGCTTCAGCCTTCTCCTTTTTGGACATTATTGTGTTTCTTTCTTTTCTTTTTTGTCTAATAACTTGGATCTTGGAATTGCTCAAATAAACTAAACTACTTTATTTTATTGCTTCTTTAATGCGTCTTTGTCACATTTTTGACACTTTTTCACAACTTTTCTGTTAATCTTTTCTGACTGTATTGTTGCGTTTTCGTCACACATTGTTGTCACTTTTTCATCGCTCTTCTGTTGAATTTTATCCTCGTTTTCATCTCAGTTTTGTTGGTATTTCAAGAAGCTTTTAGATTTGGGTAAAGCTTAACTGGAGAAAATGTGCTAGGTTCAGGCTGGTTTAAGAGGTGAAGCCATTTCTATTGCTATTTTAAACACTGGAGAACAGCAGTTTAACGCCCTCTGCTGGCAAGAAAGTACTTAGCGCTTGACTTCCTTGAGTCCATAAAGACTTGTATTACATTGAGACTAAATGTGTTAAACTACTTTTTTTTAAGCTTTTAGGCTCATAACAAGGCAGACACGGCCAGCAGATTAGTGTCAACATATCATCAACATCATTATTGTGATTGTGCAACTTGATTTACAACATTAGCTAACTCCAGTATGCTTCAACAGATGCCTGCTATCTGTCTGGAGCTGCTTAAATCATGCTTGGACAGGCTTTAATCCCCCCCATATTCGGTCATGTCTAAACACTCAGGAGGGAAAAAAAAAAACTTTAAAAGAAGCTTGAAACTTGTGCAGCAACTCACCCCTGAATGTCCAGTGTCTCTTGGTCCGACGTTGGGCTTTTTACGACCATTTCTTTCTTGAGTTCCCCCAGCTCCAGAGCAAAAGTGTCAATCAGCTGCACACATGGAGGCAAGATGAAGTCGGATAAACGCAGGAAAAGGCGTAGGATAAGAAGCGACCACATAAATGAAACTAATAACATGGCTGTTCTTAAGAAACAGAAGCGGACACATGTTCAGTGGACGCTTGTCAAACAATGATTGAGTCATATTTCGCTGTATATTGTGTCGTAATCACTTCCTTTATGTGAGAAACAAAAACCTACTGTCCTTTTTTCACCACATGATATTTTTTCTCCCAACAAAAGCATAATGACAAACTGAATTGGGGAATGACAAAAAAATAAATAAATGTCTAGATTTTAACTTTTGATATTATGTAGATGAGTAGATATTAGCTCTAAAAAGGATTGAGGTGAAAGTATCCACTGTAAATTACGGATACTTTGGATACTTTATTTAA
Source organism: Neogobius melanostomus (assembly GCA_007210695.1). Lineage (NCBI taxonomy): Eukaryota > Metazoa > Chordata > Actinopteri > Gobiiformes > Gobiidae > Neogobius > Neogobius melanostomus. The sequence continues at coordinate 2,945,017 of VHKM01000153.1, forward strand.
AATATATTTAACCTCTTTACCCCCACGTGAACAGAGCACTTTTCTCCTGTTTGGTTTTAACCAAATCTAAAAGTGCAACAAAAAAGAGATGAAAAAAAAAAGTGATGACAACGTGGCAACAACGCAAGGAAAAGATCCATTTAGATCAGTTTTGTTGGTCTCAGCTTTCAAATGAGGCTGTTAGTCTGGCCTATAGGCTGTAACATTTTGGATTTGAATAAAGCTGAACTTGGTTATGGCGGGGGTTAAGAGGTTAAAAAGTAAAGTAAATGCACCTCAAATTTGTACTTTACTTCCACCATTGAATCTCGGAAACAAGAAAACCATCAACACTGTAGAGAGGGCTATATTAGTCACTACTGTATTTTCAAGCACAGACATTAATGCAAGTTAATAGCAGCCTTACACCATGAACCAATTGATGTACTTCTATGCATGCTGGAAATAGATTTGACACAGTTTATATTGTTGTTGTTTTTGGAGAGGCCACGTTGAGATAGTTTGTGCATGCACAGAGGAGGGTTAGTTAAAACGGGTTTGTGTGTGGACGGAGAAGAGGGATTTATGGATATAGTGAAATATCATTTTTGCTTTTAGAGAAGAGAAAGCAGAAGAAAGATGATCTGAGATGACTTGGTGTGATGACCCCTGAAAAGGGAACTAAGGAGATAGAAAGTAAGAGGGATTTAAATATAGTGCTGCTAATAAGTGTTAGTGTCGTATTACGTTTTGAGCATTGGTAATAAAAATAAAAACTTCAGAACTATTCTGATGGTGTGATCTAGTGTTGTTTTATTACCGACTTATACAGTTCAAACTGATGTTCTTACCAGGGCTGTGCAATACAGTACAAATTATGGTTACAAGAAGCCAACAATATATCACAAAGTTACTGATGTCTTCTATCTGACAAATCGATGAATAAAGTGAATAGAACGTATTAGGTTAAAATTATGTTGTTTATTACAAGATACTGTATACAGTAGTTATCACAATATTCAAGTTGGTTATAAGATAAGATAGAAGCTTTTTTTGTCACATTGAGCAGCCCTAGTTCTTGCCTGTAATTTTTCTTGCTCATGATGAGAGACAGCTTACAAGATTAGTTACTTGGACTGTGAAAGTTAAGCATGGTTTTCTATTTGTGGATTTTGTTTTATTATTTAATCAATCACTCTGGAAGTAATACGTCTGTGTTTTGACTTAACATGTTTTAGGTAAACAGGTACACACCGTTTACCCACACATGGGAACACTTGTTCCCATGTGTGGGAATTCCCCGAACTGGGGAATTATAGTGATTCCCCAGTTCGGAATCACTATAAAGTTTGCCCAAACACATGCCCTAAAATACCATCCATCCATTTTCTTCCACTTGTCCGTTGCCGGGTCGTGTGGGCTGTTGGAGCTGCCCACACCACATTGCACCAGCCCCTATGGCTCCTCCTGCAGGTGGTGGGTCCACAGAAGGACGGCCTCATGGTTCTAACCGGGCCTGTTGGTCTCTCATAAGGGGCTTCTGAACCGCTCTTTGTCTGACCCGTCACCTAGGACCTGCCATGGGAGACCCTACCAGAGGCACGAAGCCCCCGACAACAGAGCTCCAGGATCATTCAGGTGCTCAAACCCCTCCACCACGTTAAGGTGGCGGTTCAAGGAGGGCCCAAAATTCCCTTCTCTGCAAACACATTGAAGCTAATTACTTTCATTTGTTGAGGTTTTTCTGCATTATTCGCATTCTCTGAATCTGCACTTTACAGCACTCCAGGGGCTGCACAGATGTTGAAATGGGGTTACTTTCCTGTGATTGGCTGGGGCTGGCACGCACGCTGAAACCTTGCCCTACAAAACAATGCATGACGCAGTTAAGATATCGTTTAGCTGAACTGAAACATTATAGCTGCATCAGCGTATGAAATCTTTGCAAAAAGAAGTGATTCATAAATTCAAATAAAAACATTGCTGTTGTTGTTAGATTCCAGCCACTAGGAGGACCTCTTTCACAGACCTCTTCAATTAGCTTCCAGAGCAGACCACAGCCCACAGCCTCCTCCTCTGAATCCCTTCTTTGGCCTAAGTGGAGCCAGTTCTTAAAAAGAAAAAACTAAGCTTTCAGTCAGGTCACAGCTGCGTTACTCTGAAAGCTGCGCTTTTACTGGGAAGAATGAAATCTGGACAAAAACAAATATGCTCTCTTTGAACTTCCTAAACACATCCAGGTATCAAAGCTAAAATAGCACATCATTGTTGTCCATTGTTTTAAGAAATTGTTGAGGACCTATTGCATTTGTATACCGTTGTGTATATGTTGTAAACAGGACACTCAGGCCCCACCTGGTCCATTAATCGGACCCAGAACCTAATTGTTGTGAGCCCAGACTAATGCCACTGTGGAGCTATTTAGAGAGAAAGTTAATTGTAAAAGAACACAACAGCATTTGGTACAGGAAGTCTGCTACTTTTTTCACTTAAAACTATCAACTGTCATTAAAATATTGAGTGAACACAATCTTATATCCTGCAACCGCCACCTTAACGTGGTGGAGGGGTTTGAGCACCTGAATGATCCTGGAGCTCTGTTGTCGGGGGCTTCGTGCCCCTGGTAGAGTCTCCCAGGGCAAACAGGTCCTAGGTGACGGGTCAGACAAAGAGCGGTTCAGAAGCCCCTTATGAGAGACCAACAGGCCCGGTTAGAACCGTGAGGCCGTCCTTCCGTGGACCCTCCACCTGCAGGAGGAGCCATAAGGGGCTGGTGCAATGTGATTTGGGCAGCTCCAACAGCTGCCCCCACGACCCGGCAACAGACAAGTGGAAGAAAATGGATGGATGGATGGACAATCTTATATGATGATCAAATTCAGGTAGTAAAAAAACACAAATGCCATAAATCAGCTCTTGTTTAAATCTTGAAAACAATTACACCACAAAAATTGCATTAACAATGAAAATTGCAAGACCTAACCAGGGAGCTCAATGTTTAGACCCAGACACAGATCTGCTACTGCTGAAGCGAAATGAAGCAAAATTACTACTAAACCACGACCAAGCCATGGAAAAAAACATGCTCTCATCCAGTGGTTCTCTTGAAGTTGTAATATAACGTAATAATCTCCCCCACAAACTATTGTTGAAAAAGAACTAAATCAGCACAAAAGTTTAAATAGTGGTAACAGGCTGTGATGTTTTAAAGCTTTTTCAACTGAATTCTTCGCGGCCCCCACTTGCTCTAGTCAAGTCTATTCTGTGTGCAACAACTGGGAGCTGGTCTACACTCTCCTCAGTGGACTGGAGGGTTGTGGATCAACAACAATAATATGGACGGTGCCCATTCGATAGGCTAACGGCATGACAGAACGGACACGGTTATGTCAGAGGGAGATGCCTCTTCAGTCCTGACATCAGAGAGCAGACAGCAGAGCTTTAATGATGTCTGATGAAGGGCATGAGGCCCGAAACGTCACATATACCTAATGGTGTAAGAAACTGTTAAAAATTGGGAGCTTTCACTGCTGTGCGGACCCTTCATTTAAATCACTGTACAGTATTCTTATTTTGGATCCAGCACACAGGTTTTACTGCCTATTTCTTTTTAGCCAGAATACAGCAGAGCCTCATTTTGTGCCAGGTCCAACTGACTAAAGGAGATTCATCCACCTGGCTGACATGAAGCTGAACTCTCCCCTTCCTTCCCACTGTTGCCACCTATTATGTACATATCGTGTAAGAGTAAGTCTGTGCTCTACATGTTAAAGAATTGACTGCAAAGCAAACTAAATTTACTGAAGTGAAACTACAGAAGTACAGTCGGAGACACAGTGCAGTAAATTAATTTATGCTATCTTTAAACAGGATGGCAGTGGGTGACTTATACTCCCCGTTCTGCAAGGTCAAATGAGACCTAAAACAGTACACCGATTGTTGCATGTGCCTAGAAAGAGAGTAGTTTAGTATGAAATCAAACCCAGAGAAGAGACATGGGAAACTCCTGCAGATAAAGTGAAGGTCAGTGAACACAGGGTTGTTTAGCTCTGGGCGCAGAAGCATGTGGAGTATTTCAGCTGCAGCGCACTCATGACTGTGAAACCAACACGAGTCGAACGCATCGGTCGACCTTTTGATATTGATGCAGTGAATGACTCTTATTGCAGAATAGGAGAACTGGCCCTAATACCGGTCCACAGTTCTGAAAGTGACTGAGCCGCCACTGAACCATGGTGTCAAAAGGAAACTATGTGTTTGGGTTTTACACAGGGGCTTAAACAAAGTGCTTTCACAGTCTAAGTGAGAATGGAAAAAACTGCAGCATTCATTATGGGCTAGAGCTGTGCACCTGTGAGTGTGAGAGAAGTGTGGCATTCTGGGTAACTTTGAACAAGCTGAAATCAGGCAAATTGTGCCCGTTGTAGAAGAAATAAACATGCACATATAAGAGCAACAGGTCATTAAGCTTGTACCGCTACTTTGCAGGCAAGAATGCATGGAATAAATGGGTTACTTCATTGTAAATATTACCCTTAAGACTTGACAAGTTGCAGCTAGCATTTACTTTGAATGTACATCCTCCTTAATGCAAAAATAATCACAGCAAGGAAGCATGTAAGTAGGTCATTTGTGTAGATTTTGCATGTTTTGTTAGTTAAATCTGTAATGTAGAACAGAGGCTAATTCTTGTCTCTATTTGGCCTGCAATTTGTATCTAAAAATTAAAAAACCTTATTGCACAAAAGGACAATTGTGAGGCCATTTTATGAGAAACAACATGAAGTGCAAAAACACAGACAAACAGACGTCGCATCCCACTGAGTTCTTATCATTTTCTGTTTCGAATCTTACCTTGAAGAAGCTGCCGCTGCGGTCAGTCAGTCCTCTAGGGGGCTCCTCTGTGTCTGGGCTGTCGGCCATATTGTCCTGCTGCCTCACTCTCCCCTCACTGTTGCTCTGTGGATCAGCGTCTGTGGGACAGGCATCGAGGTCAAACATAGACACCAGATCTGAGTCCCGAGAGACGAAACATGGCCTGTGAGATTAAACACAACACGGTTTTATCAAAAGCTTCTCATCTATTTTCATGAACCAAATTAATCCAGGTAATAATCATGAGAAATGAATATGAAAAACAAAACAAGGAGCCCGTGACCAGACCAGAGTCCAGAGTCGTGGTGCACACAAGGAAATGCCTGCTCTGTCCACAGCCCTGGCTCACCTCGCACTCTCTTCTTTTCTCATTTCGCACTCATTACTTTGACCCTTCTTTTAATGTCAGTCCAGCTCTGCATTCTTGGGCTGGAAAATCTGTCCATTCATTACTTTTCAAGACATGTGCTCCGTCTCAAACACTCTTTAACTTGTATAATAAGCATAACTCATTTTCCATACAAGACTTTCACAGCTGCTGATCTGTTTAAAATGGCACCACATTAAAAAAAAATGTTTTAGTGTATTTGAACATAGACAAGACCAATCCAATAATTAAAACACTAGTCTTTCTTTTGGCCTCAAATAATCATTATTTTGCACTGGTTCAGTTAAAGTTTAATGGCAGGTAAAATCTTTGTGTACATTTATTTTTAAACTTAATTCCTGATAATGCTTATATAAAGTTTTTTCTTTTCCAGGGGAGTCATGGCCCCAAAGTACCACAATCTCTTACATCATAGTTTTTTTTTTAATCAAGACTTTTCCCATTGCAAACTGATGTTTCAACTTCAAATGTAAGTTTCTCCTTCCAAGTGTCCTTCAAGTTCATAGGATAGCTTTGGTCTTTCCATCTTTGGTTATCTGGGAGTAATTTGCCTATTGCCCCACCCTTCCTCTCACCCCCAGTCCTATGCAGTCCAGGCTGAATGATCCTGGGTTAGTCCCAGTTTAGTCCTGTGGGGTTGAGCTGAGCTCATCTTTTATCCTAGACAGGAAGGACGCCTGTTTCCCCCGACAACAGAGACAGAGGTGGCGGATGCATCTGTGAACCCAAACAATGATCGCATTTTGTGTCATTTCTTTCTTAAATACACACTTTTTATTGTTCTTTGTTCCAAACAGTGTTTTTGGCAGAAATCTTAGTTTTAGTTTTAGTCTTTTGGAGGAGAACTCAAAAGGTTTGAGTCAAGTTTTAGTATACTTAAAAAAAGTAATAAAAGTAATTAAGTAAGTATTTCAACAGATTAATTTAGCCAAGTAAGCCTATTGAAAATAAGTATTGGAAAAGTGTCATGACTTTTCCCAAAAGTGGCAGCTCTCTTCATCCTCTGATCTTCGCTTTGAGATTTTTTATTTACACATCCTCGTGTTTGGATGAGTCTGCACATTAGTTCTTGCTTACTGCGTTCTTACGCTACTGTATTTAATTGGGGATAAAACTGTCCTGAGAAAAGATGAAGTCCCAGTTAGGGCCATATCGTATCGCATATCGTTATACTGGTATAATCTTTTGATATCGTTGTAATTTTTGATATCGTTGTGGACACGACATAATTTGCATGAGCACTCCAGCTGATTTGACTGAAGTCCCGACCAGACGCAGACGGAGAGTGCAGCTTATGTTATGCTCAGCTCCACTCAGAGCAGCAGAAACACGGACTGTGTAGGACATCGGGGCAGGTGCTTAAAAACTACAATGAAATGAAGGATGTAAATTGCTTGAGTAGATCATATAGCCGAGCTAATTAGCATGGCGCTAAAAACAAAAATAATAAACTCTTTGAATTAAATATTTTCTCCATTGTCAATTATATCGTGGAGCTTAAGGCGTGGACTGGAGTATGAAAGATGGAGCGTGTAGATTTTAAGCTGCTTGTTGTGGTCCAAATTCATTCCTAACTATTTCCGAACACATTTCTAACATCCCAGTTAGAAGGATGTTTCACAACTTTTGGAAAACAGAGCTCCACAGTCCCGAAAATGAAACAACAACAAGCCTGCTACTTCACGATCAATAAAAATGCTTTATAGTTAAAGCATCATTGATTTTTTGATTTTCTTTCCCCACAAATGTCTGCTTTTACAATATATACACCGAAGCACAAAGCAAATGTCATTCCACTAGTAGAGAAAACAAAAACAGGTACATCATCAGGAAACGATTACCTTAATAAGAATTCAAAACAGAAATGTGTTAATTAAAACAACTCTTACTCTCGATAGTAGGTACAAAACACTGGCATGGGCTATTTTCGGTGAAGCTGAGTTCGCCTTAAGTGGTGTCTAGACGAGTGGTTTCATTTCCACACATGATGAAGAAATAACAAGGAAATCAAGGTCATCCAGGCTTCACCTAACTCTCAACTGTGTGTGATACAAATCCAGTGTGGCAGTGAGTCCTGAGCATAATATTTAGCTTACTGTGTGTACAGTGTGTGTGTGTATGGGTGTTCTTGGACATTTTAGACTAACACGAAACCTTTAATTACACCCATGGTAACAAAATATTTGGTTTAGTGCCCTGGTTTTCTTTATCCAGGGAAATAGTGGGTTATTTTTAGTGCATAGCCAACCTATATGTAAGCAGCTAAAACCATAGCAACAGGTAAAACATTTCTCTTTCACGTAATCATGGGCTTCTGTCACATGACATGTCCTGTTTTTGATGCGTTTTGAAAACCTTTGACCATTGTTTTAATAGATCATTTGAGATGCATAGACTGTTTGTCATGCTGCAAAAGAATATATTGGACAGCCCGACCACAAAGTAAATGTTATATTATGTGATGATAGAACATCTCTATTCTGACTGTAGCAAAACTAGCAACAAATCGTCTACAGTATTTGGATTAACATTTTGACTTATCCGGGGAAAAACATTCCTCTCAATTGCCTTATGTGTTGGTCCTAAGGCAGGCTAATTAGAGCAAAGACTTCCGTCTTAAATCCTTCATCACGTGCAGCAGAAATGCAAACAAGTCTTAAATCCGACAACTCTAGTATTTTAGTTTAACCGGTCAACACAACGAAGACATACTGCTGGGGTCCAGCTGCACAAACGCACTGCTGATAACACCCCCCGCACACAGATACTACCCCAGAGGCAAACCAGATGTCATCCAAGTGTCCACACACACACACACAACAAGAAATAGGGGCTAGTCAGACTCTGCTTGGTTTTGGGACTCCTCTGCACAGACGGCCTATTTCAGTGTTTCAGCAGTAGGGAAATGAACAAGTGTCTGGGATTTAAGGCTCTTCCCTACACTCAGCCACTTGGCACGGTGGCTGAGTGGTTAGTGCTCTTGCTTCACAGCTAGAAGTTCCCGGGTTCAGATTCCGTGGAGTTTGCGTGTTTCTCTCCTCGTGTCGGGATGAGTTTCCTCCGGTTTTCCCCATCGCCCCAAAACATGCACAACAGGCTAATGAAGGAGGACACATTTCCCTATGGGGATAATATAGTACATCATAACCAAACCAGATGGACTCGTCTCACTATAGTTAAAAATAAGAACTAGCACTACAGGTGTTGTACAGGAAACAATATGGTTGAAAAGTTTTGCATATTATGAAAGTGAATACTCACTCAAAGCTTCTCAAATCTCCAAATATGGGTCACTGGCTGTCATGGAGTTTAGCCCCGTGGCCCAGGTTGTCAAGGCCTTTGCACTCTCAGGAATGCAACCATTCTAAGTTTTCTGCAAAATGTCCATCAGTCAACACTACTCTGGCTGAGACCCTAACCACAAATCACAGCTCTATAAGCCATAATAGCAAGTTACAAAAGCTAAAAATGACACCCTACTTTCTTGGGTGTAAACCTTGGGAATAGCCCTGCATTAGCAGAAAGTGTGTCAACGCCTGTATAATTTTCCATATAACTGTATGAACTTGACGTCCGCTGCCTCCACCCGTCAACATAATAGCCTTTGAAAGCACCAATAGTGGGTTCGAGACGGTAGCTTTAGATTAAGGTAACATAAGAATGACTAAATATGAAGATAAAGCAGTCATTTCTATTTTGGGGTCGTAGAGGAGATATGGACGAGAGGCATAGGCTAACTAGGAAAGGGAAGTGAAACAACATAAAAACCTTCCTGACAAAAAAAGGTGAAAAATGAACTGAAAAATTCCCCGTGTTTCAGAATACCGCAGTGAAATCTGTTACTGACAAACTAAGGTGTGGGCGATATGTCAAAAATACATACAGTATCATGATTTTCTCAGAGATTAGATCACGAATAAAATTTTATCCCGATTTGTGAGCACTTTATTCTTCTTTGAAATTGAACAAAACCTTATCTGCGTTTGAGTTCACTTCACTTTTAAACTAAAGATGCAACAATTATGCAAGCAGTCATATAGCTTTTCGTAAAGTTACCCAAATACATTACATAACATCTTGTAGTTTCTTCAAGCTTTCAATTTATAGAAATGTAGGCCCACAAATGTAGCCTTCCATTACCACAACCAGCTCAAACCAAGACACTGGTGACCACTAAAGAAACCTTACTCATGATGGACATAACAGATGGTGCAAAGGATTTAGTTTGGGATCTTCAACAGTGTCTAAAAATTCATACTTGTAGACAAGAGGTTTTAGCAGTGTTTGGTTACACTGCCTTCAGCAGAAGACCAGACAGTGGTGAAAGAAGCCAGTGTCCCCATTGACCAGAGCAACAGTATTTGGTGCTGTACCCGTAACTTGAGTGTCTCTGTTCATGTCCAAAGATGTCATCACTTTTGCCAATCTCTAAACCTCCTGGCTAGTCTGTAAGAAATACAAAAGCCTTGAATCTGATATGAACACTGAAACAAAGGGGTTTGATAGTAAGAGGTCACATTCATGGCTCTATAGCGCCTTTCCCCCCATATATTGGAATACAATTCGTTTTATCTGTCAGTATGTGGTAAAAGTAGATTTGTGAAAACGTTTTTTTTTCCACGAACCAGCAGTAGTTGATGTTATTTATCATAGCTTCCTGAAAGCTTATCAACTTATCACTGTGAAGAATTGGGAATTGGATTGTTATTTGGGATTAGACGACAAATAACAAATTTCAACAACAAAAAAATCGATGAGCTCACTCTTTTATTTGTTCACCAACAATGATCACGTTCAGGTGAAGGACCTTTGAGACTTCTTTGTTTCTTCATAAACCTGTCACGATAACAGAACTTGATGGTTGAATATTATTATCGAAGACCTTGAAATGCCATAGAAACTTAAGCTTTTAAGTAAATGACAGTAAAGCATTCTTTGAAAAGTACTCAATCTTAAATTTTATTTATTGGTTTATTTGGTCGGGACAGTGCATGTTAATGAACATACATGGGTCTCATGCATGTAAACAAGCCACACCGGATTGTAGCCTTGGGCTAATTTCCATCCGTCGTCCCCCATGCGCACTCTCTAACACACTCTCATTCATCCTGGCCTATTGTACATGTTTTTAGTGTACATGTTTATATCCCACTATAAACATGAAATACAATTAAATACAACCTTCTTAGAGTAAAAAATATAGTATTACAGTACATGAGAAAAATGTGGCACAAAATACAAAGACATTTACGGATGATAAATATTGAGCCCAAAAATGTATTGTTTATCCATCATTTATTGAACGATAAGTCGATGTAGTAATTATCATGCCAGCCCTTCTTCATACTGTGAAAATAAATGCTAAATATCCTAAATACAGCTCTTTAAGGCTTCACTAGTAGTATAGGCTACCCACCACATAAAAAAATACATCTCATAATTGGCCAACTATAATTGCTTACTCCCAATAACATTTCCATATTACATCGATATCCACAATACCTTGCCAACAGGTGAGACACTGCTTTACTTCACGAGCTTCAAGTATGTACAGGAGAAAGCTGCATTCACATACCTCTCAGGTGATTCACAACCTACAGATCTACTGTATAGGCTATAACTGTATGTGGGCAAAAGCTGAAGTGCAAGGCAAAATAGACTAAAATCTCATGAACAGATCCAAGAGGAGCTCAAAGAGGGGATATGGAAACGTTTCTAATGAGTCAAAAACATTGTTCGTGCAGGTCAAATACAAGGAAAGGTGTGGTAACGGTACAGTGAGTAAGAAAAGTCAGGTCTGAACAAGTCTTCTTTCACAATCGTAGTAGTAGAAAGTACGACATGTTTTTGTACTTTCCTGGGTTTATGACTAGGAATAACTGGTGCGTTGCGTTTATTTTGCTTACTTGGTAAACATGCGGTTAAGTTTAGCAACTGTGGAAAATCGGCGACATTCTCTCGCTTTTCAGGAATAGCTGACACAGAGCCCTAAGAATATCTATTGAAAAATGATGCGCACAAATCTGTCCACCAAGCTCCTCACAACAAAGTTGCAAGGAGTGCAGAATTTCACTTCGTTGGGCCACGCATCCTACTTTGTCCCTGTGCTTTGCTAAAATCGTCTTAAAAGTCAAGCCTTGCAAAGAAATGCCGAGTAATTACCATGATGTTGTTAATTACTGAAAGTTACAAAGCGACTCACCTCAGCGCCTCGGTCTGTCCGGTTCCACTTTATTCTGGACTTCATGACTTCATCCTGGTCTGGTCGTGTTGTTTTCCCTGGACCTGCTTTTAAGAAGTCACATACAAAACGAGCCGGAGCTGTACAACAAAGCCCGTCCGTGGCCGAACTAGAAAAGTGGGAAGATGAGAAGGGGGCGGGACCTCACGCAGTACGCTGCGCGCTGATTGGTCACGCTTCGCACCCCAGCAGCTGGGAGTTTTGTTTACATTAGTGACTGGTGAATGTGAGAATTTCCTGGATTAAGAAAGAATTTCTTTATTTTTTATTGCGTGATTGTAGTAGATGCAGTCTTTATTATGTTTCTGAAGTAAAATAAGGGAAAACAAATACATAATTCATCAAAGTATAGGTAGAAAGTTTTCGGAAGTAGCCTGTCACCAGCATAATTTAAATGAACAATGTCACTTTTTAAACAGGCTTGTTTCGGAAAACCAAATATAAAATTAGACAATATTCAAATACATTTGTTTGTTTCACATATTTATTTTGGAATAGCAAATCATTTATTTTCCCCAAAACCTTCTTCATGTCCCCTCTGAGCCCTGTGTACTTTTGGGAAAGCCACTTAACTTACATTACCTGTGTGTGTGGTTCGTTGGTGGTGCTTCAAGGGGCTGATGGCACAGATTTGCAACCTCACTCCTGTCAGTCCACTCCAGGGCAGCTGTGGCTACAAAGTAGCTTACCACCAACAGGTAGTGCATGACAACAATGACTACAGTGTTGTTTGTTGAGAAACTTGTCAATTCAATCTTGTAAAGCAGCAGTTCTCAGTTGGTTCGGCCATAGAATGACAAGCCGTGACCCCAAACAGAATTGAATTTGTTATATAAAATGTAAAATACTGTGTTTTCCTTACACATTTTTGCTGAATAAGCTTTAATATCTCTCAGGTAGTGTTTCAATACTTTTCCAGTTGATAAATACTATTGAACGAAATTCGTTTTGGGAGAGGCAAATCAGTGTTGCAACCAGTGTTGGGGAGAATACTTTGAAATTGTATTTAATTACAGAATACTGAGTGCCTTAGTGGATTTATCATGACATTCAAGAACTACATTTGCAAAATAAAATGTTTTCATTTGGCAATTTTTGTGTGTGAAATTTGGGGGTAAGTTCAGCTTCCCTTGTAGTCAATGAGGAGGTATCTAGTATCAGAGTATTGTATTCTGAATACTTTTGCATTAATTTACATTATATCCATGCATAATGTGTCATATTTTTAATAAGATGCTGCTTAACACCGCCCACACAGCCCAGAATGACGTACAACTAAACTTTTTCTCAGCTGTTTTGATATTTTCTTTTGTAATATTAATATTAGGGCAGGGCGATATGGCCTAAAATCTATATCACGATATAAAAAAGAAATATCACGATAACGATATATTTGACGATATAACTGACAATGGACAAATTACTTCAAAATCCCAGCCTTACGTCTATTGGGAAGATTAATTCAGTGATATTTTATTCTTTCTTTTTTTTTAACAGTATACTAATTCTCGCAAATATGATCTACTCAAGCAGTTTACATCCTTCATTTCATTTCACTGTTTAAGCACCTGCTCCCGTGTTCTACAGTCAGTGTTTATGCTGCTTTGATGGAGCTGAGCGTAACATAAATTATATCGTGTCCACAACGATATCAATAATGACAACGATATCAAAAACGCATATCACGATAACGATATGCGATACGATATGGCCCACCCCTAATTAATATTATGAATACGAAACTGAAATTTAACGATTGAGTAGTACTGCAATATAGGCTATTCCTTTCTTTTCAGAAAGTAACTGTATTCCATCCATCCATCCATCCATTTCTTCCGCTTTATCCGGGGCCGGGTCGCGGAGGCAGCAGTCTCAGCAGAGATGCCCAGACTTCCCGATCCACGCACACCTCCTCCAGCTGTTCTGGGGGACCCCGAGGCGACACCAGGCCAGCTCGGAGACATAGTCCCACCAGCGTGTCCTGGGCCTTCCACGAGGCCTCCTCCCAATAGGACATGCCTGGAACACCTCCCGAGGGAGGCGACCAGGAGGCATCCGGAACAGATGCCCTAGCCACCTCAGCTGGCTCCTTTCGACGTGAAGGAGCAGCGACTCTACTCTGAGCTCCTCCCGGGTAACTGAGCTCCTCACCCGATCTCGGAGGGTGCGCCCAGCCACCCTGCGAAGGAAACTCATTTCGGCCGCTTGTATTCGCGATCTTGTCCTTTCGGTCATTACCCAGATCTCATGACCATAGGTGAGGGTGGGAACGTAGATCGATTGGTAAATCGAGAGCTTTGCCCCCTGACTCAGCTCCCTCTTCACCACAACAGTCCGATACAGCGACCGCATCACTGCTGACGCTGCACTGATCCGTCTATCGATCTCACGCTCCATCCGTCCCTCACTCGTGAACAAGACCCCGAGATACTTGAACTCCTCCACTTGAGGTAAGGACTCCCCACCGCCCTGAAGCGGGGAAGCCACCTTTTTCCGGTGGAGAACCATGGCCTCAGATTTGGAGGTGCTGATCCTCATCCCGGCCGCTTCACACTCGGCTGCAAACCGCCCCAGTGCGCGCTGGAGGTCCTGATTTGATGAAGCCAACAGAACAACATCATCTGCAAACAGCAGAGATGAGATCCTGAGGTTCCCAAACCGGACACCCTCCGGCCCCTGGCTGCGCCTAGAAATTCTGTCCATAAAGGTAATGAACAGAACCGGTGACATAGGGCAGCCCTGGCGGAGACCAACACGCACCGGAAACAAGTCTGACTTACTGCCGGCAATGCGAACCAAGCTCCTGCTGCGGTCATACAGGGAACGGACAGCCCTTAGCAGAGGGCCCCGGACCCCATACTCCCGGAGCAGCCCCCACAGGGCACCACGAGGGACACGGTCGAACGCTTTCTCCAAATCCACAAAGCACATGTGGACTGGTTGGGCGAACTCCCACGAACCCTCGAGCACCCGATGTAGGGTATAGAGCTGGTCCAGTGTGCCACGACCGGGACGAAAACCGCATTGTTCCTCCTGAATCCGAGGTTCGACTATCGGCCGGATCCTCCTCTCCACCCTGGAGTAGACCTTACCGGGGAGGCTGAGAAGTGTGATCCCTCTGTAATTGGAGCACACCCTCCGATCCCCCTTCTTAAAGAGAGGGACCACCACCCCGGTCTGCCAATCCAGAGGCACTGTCCCCAACCGCCACGCAATGTTGCAGAGACGTGTCAACCAAGACAGCCCTACAACATCCAGAGACTTAAGGTACTCGGGACGAATCTCATCCACCCCCGGGGCCTTGCCACCGAGGAGCTTTCTAACCACCTCAGTGACTTCAGCCTGGGTGATGGACGAACCCCCCTCCGAGTCCCCAGCCTCTGCCTCCTCATCGGAAGACGTGACAGTGGGATTGAGGAGATCCTCGAAGTACTCCTTCCACCGCCCGACCACATCCCCAGTGGAGGTCAACAGCTCCCCGCCCGCACTGTAAACAGTGTTGGTGAAGCACTGCTTCCCCTCCTGAGGCGCCGGATGGTTTGCCAGAATCTCTTCGAGGCCGACCGATAGTCCTCCTCCATGGCTTCTCCGAACTCCTCCCAGACCCGAGTTTTTGCCTCTGTGACTGCACGAGCTGCAGCACGCTTGGCCTGCCGGTACCTCTCAGCTGCCTCCGGAGTCCCACAAGCCAACAAGGCCAGGTAGGACTCCTTCTTCACTGTATTCTTAATACCCTAAAATGAAAGAGTAACTGGACCAGAATACAGTTACTCAAAATACGTGTTATAAATACACGTATTCAGTTACTACCCAGCACAACCCTGAAAAGGTTTCCGTGACCCACTTTTGCATCCGTTGAGAACCACTTTTGTAAAGCACAATACAAGTGTAAGCCATAGTTAGTATTATTATTACCACTGAGAGTCATAAAGGCTATTTAAAATAAGCAAAAACATAGTAGTTAAATTGTGGCCAGTAAACACATGATGTTGCAACATTTGAGAAAGCCTTGTCAAAGTGAAAAGCTGTAACTACAACTATTACTTGCAATCTGAGCAAATCAAGCTACTATTATACTGCAACTGTGACGTCTGTGTAACATCCATACAACTTCATTTAAAGAGTTTCCAAGGCAGTACAGGTTGGCCTTATAGAAAAGACAGAAACAGAGATGCAATATAAGCCTACTACATGGGCTCACTTTATTCATTGTTTTCATAATAATTTTAAATAGGCCGTTTTCTGTGTGAGGCCATTCGTCAGGCAAACAGCAAAAGAAGAAAAGCTGGAAGTCAATTTGATGCAGTTTGACCCTTAATTTTTCTTTGTTAAAATTAGAATTTACAAATACTTTTAAAGACATAAACAAGCAGAAAACAACATGTAATACTACAGCTGCATAGGCCTAAATACTAAACGCTGAGTTATAGCCCGATGTCTGTATCCAAAATGATCCCTTTGATATGTACAGCAAAAAATAATACATTGCCTTTTTTATTATTATTATTATTGAACACAGAAAACAATCTGAATACGAAAATACATGCAAAACTGACCAGAAATTCCGTCATCTCTACATGAAAACATAGTGTTAAAGGAATACCAGACACAGCCATGCAGCGCCCTCGTGTGTCTACAGCTGAAACGTCACCATTTAGGTCCCAAATTCTTAGAAAAATAAAACCATTGTACATAAAAAATAAATAAAACTCAATATTTAACACATGCTGAAACAGAGTGGCAATACTGCTCACAAAGGTGGTTTTCTTGGCTCAAAAACAAGCGAGTTAATAGCCACGAGCGATCGATTTTCGCATCAATACAACACACTTAACTTGGCTATCGTTATCAATAATGTACCATCGCCCGCTACCCTGCTAAAACACAAAATCTCAATTGCAACTTAACATGCTGTGCGTCACTGTCAGAAATCATTAAAATATTTCCTTTTTTTTTGTTTTTTTTTACATGTACAAATGTAGCAGTATCTCTTTCGAACTATACAAAACTTATAAATTAGAAATGTCTACTCTTAAATATACACAACATCAAGTCAGTCTCCAGTACCTCTACAGAGTATGACATGTTACAGTACATGTTACAGCTGGAAAATCACCGCACACACTGGTCCAACGGGCTGAAACCGGGCGTCGAGAAGACACAATCTTTGAATAAATTAATTCATAAATAAATCACGATCGTGTCTTCCCCCAGTGACAGGCTCTAATAATAATCTAACCTTGGTTTTCCTTCAAGATTGTGACAAAAAACGCATTCACAGTCACGCAAACGTACAAATCCACACACGCACGCACACTTAACAAATTGTGCAGTCTTATCCCTAATCTAAAAAATACTTTTGGCTTTATATACTGTACAATATTTAGAAACTACAAGCTAGCTTTCAAATATATTACAGAGGTCTTATAAGTCAGTAGTTACATGTTTAGATGAACTGCGATGTTGAAGTTAATATTTCATCCATAAAGTGACAGTGCTGGGTGTCGTTTCCATCAAAAAATCCTGTTGGCGATGGAAAATACATTGGTTAAAATGCATGGTTTCAAACAGCCAGATATGGACTATAGAGGAATATACTGAGAGAGTATTGAGTATCTAGATTTCAGTCAGTGCAAAGCTAGTGATATTCATAACATGCTGAGTTTGGTGGATTATGAGCAAAGGAAACACCATCGGTAACACTTCAGAATAGCTCATTGCTATTAGGCAGTAAAAACATAGCATGAGGGCAAGAGGACCTTGCTGTTTTACAACCTACTTTGTTTTATTTCAGTCCTGCATAACACACAGCTTTTATCAATGAGCGCAAACTTGTAATATTGCAATAAGAGTTTCTGAACCCACTAGAACAGGGATAAACGAGTTTAATTGGAGACAGACTATTTTACTTTCCAAGTCTAATAGTAGTGCACCTAACTCTGAAACTATTCTGCAAATTTTAGAGTCACCTCTTAGACCAGTTTTGTTTTGTTGCAGAGTCGAGGTAGACACTTTTCCCAAATGTAATAAGTCTACACAATTATAACCAGTGTTGGGCAAGTTACTTTATATATTCTATATTAGTAGCTAAAGCTTTAAAAATGTAACATGTTTGTATTACATATTACTGTTTACATTTTTTAACTTTGAGTTACTTTTGTCAAAATATAAACTGAAAAAAGCAATAATGCCACCAAGCAAAGATTTCCTTTTCCTTGATTTTTCAACCATACTCTTGTGTTTTGTTTTGATGACGTTAGCTACACGCAAATGCAGATCTTATACACCAGTGTCCAACTTGATTTGGTGCTGCATTTTATTTGAGGGGAGTTTGGCTTTTGTTCATTCATGCATCAATACAAACCATTTAAATGCACTTGTAACTCAAGTTACTTCAATTGTAATGACTAATATATTACCGTATTTTGTGTAAGTAATATGTTATACTCCTCAGTTACTGAAAAAGTTATATATTTTTGTAACCCGTTACTTTTATAATACGTCACCCCCATTATAACCTCAATAGCCAACTGTGGTCAGATTCACTTAAAGCGTGATTGCCAATCATGTCTCAAAAGTCCAACATGAAAAGATAAGCTGTCTTTAAATTTCCCACGTACCACTAGAGGTCCCTGTATCTCTACTTTGAAAACATTGGTTCAAGATGTATTGTGATGACATGAGACTGTAACACATTATTGACAAAGCCTTAGCTAATGCTCACTAGACCGAGTTGTTCTGCAGTGTTACCTTCCGATATTCAGACTGAGAAACCGCACGACTGTACACATTTGGACCATTGCAATTCGCGAGACTGATCCGGCGATGCGTGAGACCAATACTTACTGTGTATTCTCTTCCCATATATACAAATATAACTTTAAATATTGTGTGTGTGCTTATTTCCAAACTTGTACAAAGAGTAAGAAACAATCCAGCTGAAAGGAAAAAAAAAAAAAAAAAAAAACGCTGCCGTAGCACAGGATTTCACTTCCTCCATCGGACCGGACCACAAGACCAAAGGTGCTGCGTGAGTCCCCAAAGACCAACCTGTAATTGTTGGTTTCGATTCAATTCAAGTGACTATAGTCCACCTTTTTTCCATTCATCAGCAATGACAAGGGCCCGCGCTCCACTGCTGGGACCCTTTTTCAGGTGCCTCAAAAAGCAGTAACGAAGCTCTCTCTCGCTGTGTGTATTGCACCAGAGATAAATCACGCCGAGCTCCTCTGTTCATTTTTTTTTTTTCTTCTTTTTTTCTTTTTTCTTCTAAGTTAGGGTTTTGAGGCGCCAGTAAATTGGAAAGCCACACATGGTGCTCCTTGTTTCTCTCCAATGGAAGAAGCGGTGCAGAGGTCAGTGGATGTCGCGGCACATCGGGAGGTTGACGAAAATGAAGACGTTGAATTCGATGAGGATGGAGATGCACAGAAATACGGCGTACAGGAGCAGGCAGACCAGGCCCAGCCGCTTGTCCAGGGTCCACTTGTTGAAATGAACGCCGACAACCTGCAAGAGAGAGGGTCACAGAATGGAGTAGAGAGAATACACAGGGTTTCACTTAGAACTCGCCGTGGTCTCCATAGTAGACACAAAGGAGCCATAAAAAGCTGTTTCTCCCAAGTGTCTCCAAGCAGGTCTCGTCCTCTAGTCTCATCTATTGCTCCAAGTGCATTTAAGGAGAAACAAATAAGAAACACTACAATGAGAGTCGCATTTTTGTATCTAACCCCCACCTGAACCGAGCACATTTTCCCCAGTTTGGCTGGAAAATGTGACGAAAACACAACAAAAAAGAGACAAAAGAGCAACAAAAACATGGCAAAAAGTGATAAAAACACAACAAAAATACTGCAAAAAAAGCAATAAAATAGTAATAAAAATGGACAAAAACATGACAAAAACCGACAAAAGAGACGAAAACACGAAAAAAATGCTTAAAAAATGCAACAAAAATGTGAGGAAAATACAACAAAAAAGCAACAAAAGAGCAAAAAAAAACGTGGCAAAAACACGACAAAATACTACAAAAAAGCAATAAAATAGCAATAAAAAACGGACAAATACATGACAAATAAGAACGAGGAAAACGCAACAAGAAAGCGACAAAAACTAGGCAAAACACAAACAAAAAGTGACAAGAGACGAAAACATGAAAAAACGCTTCAAAAATGCGAAAAAATGTGACGAATAAGCAACAAAAAAGTGACAAAAGAGCAACAAAAACTACAAAAAAGCAATAAAACAGACAAATACATGACAAAGAGCAACAAAAACGTGTCAAAACACGACAAAAAAGCAATGAAGAAAGCGATGAAAACGCAACTAAAATGTGACAAAAAAGCTATAAAATAGCAATAAAAGCGGACAAATACATGACAAAAAGCAACAAAAAGAGACGAAATCATGACAAAAACACATAAAAAATGTGATAAATATGTGGCCACAACGTGACAAAAAAGTTACAATCACTTTTGTAGGTCTTAGCTTTCAAATGAGCCGTTACACTGTTGCTCTCCAGTCGAGAAGCTTTTAGATTTGGGTAAAGCCGAACTGGAGAGAATGTGTTCGGTTCAGATTCAGGTTCAGTCAGACGTTATAAATAGACATATTTGAGCAGCAAAATGTTCCTATGCAGCTAAACAAAGTCATGGCTATGCAATTACACTTTGAACCACCGCTTCCTTACAATTTGACATCCTTCAAGTCTTGCAATGTGACATCCAGAAATCCAGTGACGTGCGGTGAGGTTTGTTGCTGGTGAGGCACATGCTATTGACTCCAATATAAAGTAAACAAAACTGCAGGAAAAAAATGCAAATTGCTGTCTCTGGTATTCTCTTAGTTTGAAATAGCATTCAATAGCAACACATTTAAACATAAAATACATTCTCACAATATTGCAAATAAAATTTAAAAGACAACATAG
Source organism: Neogobius melanostomus (assembly GCA_007210695.1). Classification (NCBI taxonomy): domain Eukaryota; kingdom Metazoa; phylum Chordata; class Actinopteri; order Gobiiformes; family Gobiidae; genus Neogobius; species Neogobius melanostomus. The sequence continues at coordinate 2,965,429 of VHKM01000153.1, forward strand.
TGAACGTGATCGGGACTCGTACCCCGCCCGTCCAAATGATAAGTTATTGACAATCCTGATGGCCCACGCGGGCGGTGTGTGATAGCGTTGACATTTTCAGCAAAAAGACTCGTCTATAGCATTTCATCTATAAAATGTCAGTCTAATCAGTTTTCCCTTTTACTTACTCCTTTACGTTTAAATTGCTTCTCCTAAACTGTGCAGTGTAATAAAACAGACTGGTTTTCACAGCGCCCCCCTCGTATCGTCAGGGCAGTGCATTGAAGGCAGGCCTCACTTCGGGACTATCAAAACGCAGTTTAAAGAGTAACTAAACACCAAATCAAGTTTTTTTTACTGATAAACTGTCTCAATGGGTGCCAGAGACAGTTTATCAGTTAAAAAAAACTTGATTTGGTGTTTAGTTACTCTTTAAAGTCAAATGAACTGGTTAAACAAGTCGTTCTTATGCCTGATTCTTTATCCAGGTGATAGAAAACCAACGCGCCCAACAAAAACCCATTTATAAATGTATTTTACTTTTAGGGGGCGAAAAAAGCCCCGAATGGGAGAGAGCGCTGAGTGAATGAGCCGAGCTCAAGTGTGTGCGGGGCGCTGCCTCCTCTGACCGCACGTCACTGCAGAAATCGTATTAGTTTGAAATAAAAGTCCATGTTGCTTCAGCCAAAATGAGCTCAATGACCCCATTCTGTTGGTTTGGAGACTTACTGTGAAGAACACTGACGCTAATAAGAGCCCCACGGAGAAGATGAGTCCTTTGCTGTTAAGATGAACCTGAAGAAACACAACAGATATTCATCATCTTAACATATCGATCAGTAAAACATGTTCCACAGCCAAATTTGTCTCAACATTAGGTGCACAACTCATTCACTCCTGAGATTAATCGTGATGAGAAATCCTCAAACACCACTCACGCAATCTTATTCTTATTACATCTCATGCTTCTTTCAATCTTATTCTGTTGTTTTGTACAGTACTCACAGTTGAACCGTAGTCGATGCAGAGAGTTTGCAGGGCCCAGGGCAGCCCCAGCCCCACCAGGATGTCAAACACATTGCTGCCAATGGAGTTAGAGATGGCCATGTCTCCCAAACCTACGGCAAAGATATATCATATTTGACTCATGATTTAGCTTGATATTGGTTGCATATACCCAGATTGCAACTTTTTTTTTTTACTCCTAATCTTATCCTACCAAACAATTTCCCTTGTGAGATGGAGTCTATTCTTTGGCTTTCTCCGGGATAACATAGTTCATTAAAAGTGGATGTTTGAAGGACAGCTTTAGAGAATCCATGTTTAATTAACTTCAGTTTGAAGTTTGAGTGCATTGTGTGAGTTCATACCTTGTCGTGCCACAATAACACTGGCCATACAGTCTGGGACACTGGTGCCAGCTGCCAGGAAGGTAATGCCCATGATGACGTCAGGGATGCCCAGTGTAAATCCAATCACGGTCACCTAAAACAAATCACATTTACAGTCATAAAAAAGTGTTCAAGGAGAGACACTACAGGCAAAACTAAAAAAAAAAGTGTTTCAGGTTTTGGGCCAAATTGGTCATAAGCTTTCACCTGGAAACAAAAAAAAACCCCTAATCTTCACAATAACATGTTTAAATATTGAACTGATTCAATGTTTCTCCATAGATTTATAAAGGAAATTGTAATTTAAAGGGCCATTTTCTCAAAAGGCATTTTTCTTATATTGTTGCAATGATATCTCCATGTCATGTAGCTCGACTTCACATTTTCCATTCTTAAACTGAACAATATTTTGAAGATTTTAATATCTAATTCCTAGCCTGATTTATTGAGTTTTGAATGTCAAAAAACAAAGCAAAATTTAAAATGTTATAGATTATTTTACATCTTATTTTAAAGTTAAATACAATATCCACAATGCCCTCAGAATAAGTCTTTGTAACTAATAATGTCAACAAAATAAAACCGTACATACTCAATCCGTTATTCAGATTTTGTTGCCAAAAATGCATAAAAAGAAATTTTTGGGCATAAAACGCTTTACTTTTATATGAAAACAATAAATGACTGAAAACTTGTAAAACATTTTTTCTCAAATGTATGTCAGTAATCTACAGCAAATGCTTCAAAATGATATCTTTAAATATAAAAACATTCCCTATCCACCTGCAGTGTCTCGCCTTAAAGCTGCTGTGAATGGGGCTGAAATATAAACTGTGCCCAAGACATTTTGGGCCAAATTGAGGTTTTTATGCCACTGCTGCATTTTTCCTCAATGAGCAGACTTGTTCCAAAAGAAAAAAAAGCATCTTCTTCCCAAGTCATCTATTTTCCAAAAACCTTAAAATGGATGACGGGAGGGCGATGACAATATGCTGGTTAAAGTACATATGACATTCTTTAATGCTTTTGAAAATATGACTTATTTAGAAGGATAACATCACTTGCATGATTATCATTTTATTTCAGTGAAGCAGCAATTTTAATGAAGAGGTAAAGTTCCACAGCAGTTTTACTCATTTCGCATTGAGTTAACATGGTTGGCACGGCAACAGTTTAAAATTGTTTGCCTTCGTCTATGTCACTTCCTGTCAATAATTATAAACTATCACAAAAATGGCCAAACTAAAGAAAGCTGGGTAAAATCTTTAGCAAAATCTTAAATATAATTGTTTTAACTATGTTTTCGCAAAAATTGTGTCTAATGTGTCATATGCACTTTAACTAAAACATACAATAAAACAAAACACAACTCCAGGTATGTAGAAAACCTGAAGAAAATCTTTAAAAAAAAAGGCCTATATTGACTTTCATTTCAGTGCAGAACAGTGCAGTGATAATTCGTACATAATAGTGCATCGTGTATGCCCTAAAGAAGACCACCTCCAGATGAAATGTTCTTTTGTAATAAAGGACTTTTATATAACCGCACAATGCCTCAGCTTTGTAGCCTTGCCCACACTACAGATACAAATTGCCAGTTATCCAGAGATGTGAGTTTGGATCCATACCTGACCCAGTGAAGCGCTCACATCCCAATTTCCCGTACAGAACTGTTTTGTAGCCCACAAGTAAGCTGACGTAATAGCCTCCACTCACCATCCACACCATGATGTAGGAGAGGCCAGCGATCCAGATGGTGGCGGTGAAGAAGGACACCATGAACCACCGCTCCCAGCGCCGCTTGGCACAGTTCGGCACCGTGAAGAAGAACAGCAGAGACATGGGCCACATGAACAGCCACTTCATCTTATTACAACAGCCGGCTGGAGGAGAAGGAGAGAAGCGCGACGATAAGGCAAAAATGAAAACAGACTGTCTCCTCGTCGCGGCGCCGTTTGTGAATGATGATGTGTTAAACGAGGCGAGAGTACAAGCGGTATGTCAGAGGATCTGCTCAGTTGCGGTGTTTGTGGAGTGTTCCCGGTCTGCAGGTGCGAAGTATCAAACAAAATGGCTCAAAGACGGATCACACGCAGCAGTCGGGGTTTGTTTTCCACCACAATCGAGCGATCAGAGCTTCAATAAACAAAAGATATCACTGAATGAAGGCCCACAAATGGCATTACCCAAATCTAAAACAAAATGGCAGCAAAAAACAATAAGAAAATGGGGATGCTCTAACAAAAGAGCATCAAAACAGTAACATAAAAGTGACGAAAACGCAATAAAAAATGCCACACAAAAGCAAGAAAAGAGCGACATAAAAGTGGCAAAAAAACAATGAAAGTGCAACAAAAAAAGTGACAAAAATTAGAGAAAAAAGAAACGTGAAAAAGTGACGACAACACGGCAACAACACAAGGAAAAAGATCAGTTTTGATGAGGTGTTAACTCACTAGCTCATTAAGAAAATTTTAGATTTGGGTGATGCCGAACTTGAGAAAATGCGCTTGGGTGAGGGTTAAGAGGTTAATCTCATGTAATATATAACTTTATTGTTCATTTTGACACTAAATGTAACAATTTAATCACCATTTTTTATCCAATCCACTTTATTTTTATGACATAAGTCTTTTATATTGTCCCATAAAGGAATAACAACAAAACACAAAAGTTAGCATTTCACGCCATAACATAGAAAAGAAGTGCACAAACAACAACTAAATATTAAAGAGGGGGTATTATGCTTTTTTCAATCACATAGCACCAGTCTATAGCATACTACAATGATGACGTAACCTTCTGTTGGTCTGTATATGCAGTAAATTAAAATAACTGCCTTGAATAAAATTGCTCTCTCAAAATGGCTGTACTGAACGTCTTGAAATAGGCCTCTGTCTCTTTAAGAAGCTTTCCGACACGCCCCCTTCAGCACACTGCTGTGGCATCTAAACAACAACACTGTGCGGGGAGGGGGCTCTGCTGAGCTGAGGAGCAGTGGTTGGTGGCTTGGCTGGTGACGAAAGGTCCAGAGGCGTCTCCAGGAGGTGGGGGCGTTCCTAGGAGGACTGAGGCATAGCTACACCTAAAATGGCTGCCGTCTAAGTTTTACTGATTACTCAAAATATGTGAATGAGCCAAGGCAACACTCCAGGCATGTGTTTAATGAGGGAATGACATAATAACATGATATAAAGCTTGAAAAAGTCGATTTTACATAATACTCCCCCTTTAACAAATAAAGTATGGCAAATGAATCAGTGAGACGTTATTAGTAGTTCCCAAACTTCTACACTTGATGAAACAAACAAACACTAACCAAAGGTAATGGTTCAGTGTATTTCTTCCAACAATAATAAACTCTATCCAGTTAGTACATGATGAATTTGTTGTACCTGGCACTTTGAAAGGCACGACTGGCCCGTCGCTGTCCTCCTCTCCCTCCCCCTCGTTCTCATTGTTGTCGTTGTCGTCGGTCTCGTTCTCCGTTTCGTTGCCGGACTGGAGCCTCTGCAGTCTGCACCTCCCGTTCAGACCCTGCTCGATAGCGCTGATCCCGTTCTCCAGACCCCACCGGCCCTGGGACCTGGGGGCGGGCTCCGAGTCCCCGTTGGTGAAGCGGGTCACCCTGGTCTCAGAGGTGTTGATCAGTCTCTGTCTCTGCGGGAGATTCAAGAAACATAAAAGCATTTTCAACCGCCTTCCATCACCCTGTAGTCTCTTCTCCATCTCCTCTTCTGGACCAGACATCACCAGCGTCTTTTCTTAATTCATATACAGAATACAAGTCTTTGATCGCAGCGCTGACCTCGTTGATGAGCATGCGTGAGGCCATGGTGAGGCGGGTGCGGGGGGAGAAGTGGCTGGTGATCATGATCCTCATCCCGGCCTCAGAGAAGGACAGCTGGTGTGGGTACGCAGACAGCAGCTCGTCCACCATCAGCACCGACGGAGCACAGTGGAAGTTTGCTGTTGACACACATCAGAAAACACACTGGGATATAAATGTTGAAAGCCATTTTGTTTGCTGCAGGTTGTGCAGTGTAAAGTCTAAATTCAGCAAAAATGCAGTTATTTCTTTTCTTGTGATTCAGCATGTCTAAAAGCATGAATTTATAACATGAAATGGCTAATACTCTATAATTAAACAGTGCAACTTAAACTCTTGGGGATATCCTTTTTAACTTTTTCTATAGAAACTAAAATTGTATCCCATTGAGCAAGAGGCAACCGTTAATTCAGACCACGTTGCTTTCTATTTTGGATTATGGTGATACCATATACATGCATCCTCTACAGTTGTGCTAAAGCCTTTGAAAGCAGTTTTCCACTCAGCACTTAGATTGTTTGTTGCTTTATTTGTCATTATACATGCATGCATTTAATCCATCCCTCCATCCCGAAAGGCCATGTCCAGGTGGGAATTGAACCCGGGACCTTCTAGCTGTGAAGTACAAGCGCTAACCACTGTGCTACCGTGCCGCCCAGATTCATCACACAAGATGGGTATAGGACACTGTGATCCATATACGGCAATCTCTGGAAGCAAGGAGGGAGCAGCATTGTCTGCTGTTTATTTACAAAGCTCTTCTTGATGTCCTGCCTGAATATTTGTTCAATTCAATAAATATCAGGTCAAAGGTTTACCAGTTGAGGTCTCAGGACATTTTGTGTAAGGACAGATTGGGGTAAGAAGTCTTTTTTTCTGCTTTGCACCCATGATTGGAATGAGGGACAGAAAGCTTTGTGGACAGTCTCATGATCCTTGAATAGTTCAAATCCATAGTAAAAGAGTATCTTCTATGTCAATGTTCTTGTTTTTAAGTTTGTTTTTTAAGTTACTGTTGTTGTAATTGATTTAATTGAATGATTGTTTATGTTGACTATACTGTATGTTTAAATGGAATTGTAAAACAGGTCTCTCTTGCAAATGAGATCTTGAGTCACAAAAGACCACCTGTATGAATAACGGTTTATATAAAAAAGCTAATTCTCTTGAAGCAGCCAACAGCTCGAAAAAGAGCTAATACGATCCCTAATATAGACCCAGCTCGTGAGACTGTGAAGAAGAGTGTTAGGAGCAAACCAAGCAGTCACCGACTCTAAGGCACTGTGAACTGTAAGTTTGTGTATGGTCTCCTCATAAGGGCTCAGTTAATTCATGTTGAGGGGTTCTCCAGATGTAGAATAGATAGAAATCAGGCAAGTTCCTTTTAAACTGTTTTTATTCCAATGTAGGAAGGCAAAGACATGTTTTGACATTGTTTGTGGCTTATACTTGTTTTAGTTTCGTCTTGACCAGAACTCACTGTTTCCTGCTAAATTTAGTTTATTCAAAACCGAAGACTCTTTCGTATCCTACAGCTTCCACCCGGACAGCTTCATATCTTCTGAGGTGCTACCCGGGGCAAGGATTAAAAATAGCGAGTCCGCGGTGTCCAGCTGTCTTTGTGTTATGTAAATGTACACGGAGGAGACGAGCGGATAAAACACTGAGGGCCTTTGGAGGTCGGGCACTTAGAAAACAGCAGAGTCCTCATTACCTTTCTTTAGCAGCACCGCAGTGGCATCGCACGAGACAGCGTCGTCCAGATCCGTGCTCCCCGTCAGACCGTTGGCCAGATTTACCGAGCCCTTCTTCCTGCGGTCGAAGTAGCGCTGTGCCCTTCCGTTGAACCTGACAAAGATCAGCAGGAAACCAGACATTGTCAAGCCATCCACTTAATAAACAATGATAAGACAAGATGGGGAAACCTACTTCATAATAAGGATGTAGACTGCATACATTAATACTAATACCAGCGACTCCCACCTACAAAAAGACAAGCAGAAGTTGATGAGTGGAAGAAGAACTAAAAGCATAACTACCTACTCACCTACTGTACAAATAAATACAGTAAAAAACAATAGAAAGTGCAGTAGATGTTGTAAAAATGACGTAAAATACTGTATATACTTGGACATATTTAATAGAGAAAGTAAGACCTACCAGCACACATTCTCGTCATAGATAAACTGTAAAAACACAACAACAACAAAAAAAGGCAGGATTAGACCAGCAGCCACTTCTGTAGGAAGACACTGCAACGGACATAGCACGGCACTAGAGGGCATAAGTGACCCACGGCATGGAGAGTAGAAGGTCACATACTGTACTTTGTAAAGCAGGGGCCATACAGTGATGATTTTGCAAATGTTCAAATCAGTTCGGTGTTAGTTACACTGCCTGACCAAAAGAAAAGTCGCCACAATTAAAGGTCTTAGCTTTTATTACAGCTGTGACATTGTTTCATTAAGCTTCTGTAATGTCAAAAGGTGTATTTCAATCCAGTGTCAAGATCTTGTGAAAAAGAGGTTTGCGATCTGGACTCTGGCGGCCAATCCATGTGTGAAAATGATGCCTCGTGCTGCCTGAACTGCTCTTTCACAATGTGAGCCCCATGAATCCTGCCATTGTCATCTTGGAATATGCCCGGGCCATTAGGGAAGAAGAAATTCATTGATGGAATAATCTGGTCATTCAGAATGTTCAGGTAGTCCGTTTTTCATAATCATTGGGCATTTAGTGTTGCTGAACTTTTCCCAGATTACACTAGAGGTCGACCAATATATCGGCCGATATTTGGGTGTTTTACAATCTAGTCAATCTATTGCCGATAAAAGCCGATATCTCCGGAAGGAAAAACGATTACAAGTTTGTACACCTCGAATCATATTTTATTTATTTTATGTTGCAGACTTTTGCTTATAATTTCGGTTCCATCAGAGATAGAGACTTTTTGTTTTGGAATCTGCTGATTTCTGTCTGTCAAACAGGCTCCCTCAGAAGCACCTAGTACCTACTAAACATGAATGTCCTGAATAAACCAGCTCTATGCCCCCTGCTGTCACAGTTCAATACTGATAAACTTTACAGTGTAGAAGCATCATACTCAGATTTATAAACAGGACATTTGGAAAAATCTGCCAAAAATATTGGTCGTGCATATCAGTATCAGCATCGGCCAATGAAAATCCCCAAAAATCTGCATCAGTGTTAGAAAAACCCATATCAGTCGACCTCAACCCCGGATCATAATGTTTAGTTTAATCCATGGCAAACTTTTTTTTTTTTTAGTCAGGCATGTATTTAGACTAGAGGCTGAAAGTACTCAATTGCTGATGTGATCACTTTACGTTACACAATTCATTCACTCTCCACACTCGGTTGTGATAAACTGCCTCTGCCCTGGGTTTGATGACAGAAACATTCCTACAGAAACTAGCTGGGTGAGGTGTCTTGCCCAAGGACACAACCACTGTATTTGCGCAAACTGAAGCTGAGATTGAACTGCCAACACTCTTACCACCTGAGCCACTGAAAATACTTGATTATAACAACAAAGAATGTTAACTTTGTCAACTTCAACGACTGAAAGCATCTTTAACATGATAGGAGTTGGTCAAAATAAACTAGTATAAATGGATTTGTCTTCAGTGTATTGTATGTGAGATGTGTCTAAAGCGTGATTTTAAATTCTAACCTGGATCAATATGTGTGAGTGTACTGTATGTTGAACTGTGGGTGTGCACTTGTCTTACAGCAATCAGGGCCACGATGGAGAAAGTGTAGTAGATCGAATCTCGCAGAAGTGCCCAGTGCGAGAGCTTCACGGCCTGCAGATAATAGAGCAGAGAATCAGCCCACTCTCTGTACACAAACGCCTCTGACATCATTACCATACTGATGTAAACACACCCGCGCCCGCTTTGACCTTGTGAAGAGCGCTCCATAAAAAAGGCCAATTGTGTGGCATCTTCCTACGTCGACAAGGTGAGTTTATGTAAAGGGAGCGCGGCGGAGAAGCCCACGAAGCGGTGACTAACGGCGAGTTTTATTCACTTTCTCCCACACAACAGCTACAGCGTACACACATACACACCGGAGCACGGGTCAGGAGGAAGGACCGGTCATCCCACAAGAGGAACTGCTATATTAGACAGAGGCAGAGGGCAGGGCTTGTGCGAGCCTGGATGCAATATTGCAACCTTGGCCATAAATATCAGCTAAGATATAACGACACAGGACGTTATTTCAAAACTCTTACTTTCAAATGAGTGTTTAAAAATGTATGATAATATGGTTTTATGTGTTTATTATTTTTGTATTCATCTATAGACTATAATACAACTGATTTTAGAGAAACAGCTCAGGCAATTCCGTGGGACAGAAAAAGGTATGGAGTTTAGTATGTAAGTATGTATGTTTTTTTTCAGACTTGATTATCATGATTACAGTAATCAAGTTATCAAGGAAATTTGTACCTATCCATTTATCCAGGCTTTGGACTGGCACAGTGTATATTGGCTCAGGATTCAGTACTGTATGGGGTAGAAAATGACTTGGCAAGTCTAACTAGATTGAGTAATTTATAAAAGATAGGCAGTGGTTACTCTCACCTGGTGATTTAGGACCAAGAAGTGACTTATGGGACTGTGGCCTAAAATGACTGTTAAGGTTAGCTTTTGACAGTTTGATGATGATTAATGCTTGAGCCAACATAACTCTGTGACATAATATTGTATTTTGATGACGTATCCTATAACAAAATCTATTCTTATGAACTGGACTGATTCGAGTTGAGGACGTTTCGCTTCTTTTTACAAAAGCCTCTTATTCGTTCTTGTGGTCACAAACTGTGAAGTCACACTTTCCGACCACAAGAGCGTAGATGATTTAAGCTTCACTACAATGAATACTTCCTGGATGACTGAGACCCTGCACAAACATATGATCATTTTAGGTTGAAGGCGGGTCACAAAAGTACATCTGTTGAGAAGAACCATTCTATTATACTGTACATTCAATGATGAATTACACCAAAGTCCAGTGCAGTCTTTTAGCAGCTGGATCTGAAGATGGTTTTGCTGCACCCTGCCCTCCAGCCCTCATTATCTCTTATGATTACATAATCTACAATCTGGGATTGCATCACGGTTTGGAGTCCAGATCATACATTTTTTCAGAGCGGAGCTTATCCTTGTACTGAGCTCATTTCCATGTGGCCTGGCCTCTCACGTCACGCACAGGCAAGATGCACAGCTCTGACGGTATCTATGGAGCTCATGAATAATGGATTGGGGAGTAAATACAAGGAAACAAGGTGCATTGAGATCAAGCTAATGTGATATTACCGCTTTCAACTCAGCACTACAAACTGCAATACTGTGAATTACTCAATATATCTTTCTGCTTTTTACCAAGTCTCTTCGTAGCAACAAGCCTCCTAAAGCGTGAAGGTCCACATTGATTTGACATACCATAGACTTCATAACATGTCCTTTAAGATGAATCCTTTTTCATCATATAATATTCGGGGCTGGTACAACAGATCTACATCGGATGTTGACCTTTCGCTGGGGAACTAGTTTGCTTTACAGTTACTTCTTAATTACCACATTATGTACTTCAAAAACACGGTAATAGGCTCTTTTTACACATAAAGTGTGCCAAGTAATTGACGTCAGTTGATTGTGAAGATGGAAAAAGCTCTGTCCCTCACAGCCCCATGGACATTCAATGAAGAGCCCTCTTTGCGCTATTACACAACTGCTTTTAAAATGCCTATGTTACTTGAATTGAATTGCCACACACGGCTGAGGGAGGACATGCTTTTGTTTTGATTGTTGATGCGATACATTGTGTAGGAGCTGACGCTGTGTGGGCATCTTTGTGCATAAAAACGCTCGTCACACTCATGGCTATTGTTTCCATTTAAATGTATTCACTTTTCAACATTCCCTTTGGTTCTCGCTGCTGCAAATCATCCGTTCAAGTTTTCTCTTTCTCCACAAAATAACCAAAGTACGTCGTTTTTCAACCATATAGACGGTTGACAGATCTTCAGGTCCTGTGATCGATACAGGAAGTCTTTGATCCAAAACATAATTCAACATTTGTGAATTCTCTTGCAGCTTTATCCAGGTAAAGAAACTGTACCTGTCCAGCGAAGAAGCCACACACTCCAATGATGCAGAGGATGTTGAAGACAGCTGAACCAACAATGGTGCCCACCCCCACGTCTCCTTTAGTGATGAAGACACCTGAAAATACAGAGAAAGGAGCAAGTGATGACTCTGGGAAGTTTGAGATCACGACACTGAGATGTGATCATCAAGTCACATCGGTATGGAAAATATTGTCACTTTCATATAGTAAATCGAAAAGGAACCATTTCTAGTTAAACTCCTGTGTGCTGTCTGCATTTTGTCCAAGGCCTGATTTGAGTCGTAACTCTCTTATTTTGATTTGCATTCTGTCTCTGAGTCAGGGATTAACTGAATGCACAGCCTGCTGCGTCAGATGCATAAAACACTTTCTAAACCAGGGGTCACCAACCTTTTTTCAGCCGAGGGCTACTTCAAGAGCATTGAGTTGTTCGAGAGCTACCAATTATAAACAAATCCTAAAGACTTGAACGTACAGTACACTGTTTACCTATAGGATATTGACCCCATATTATATCAATAGCTTTATTTTAAAGTCCTACTGAGTCACAAGAACAGAAATAATTGTATTTTTAAGAATCATCCATCCATCCATCCATTTTCTTCCGCTTTATCCGGGGCCGGGTCGCGGAGGCAGCAGTCTCAGCAGAGATGCCCAGACTTCCCGATCCACGCACACCTCCTCCAGCTGTTCTGGGGGGACCCCGAGGCGACACCAGGCCAGTGAGACATAGTCCCACCAGCGTGTCCTGGGCCTTCCACGAGGCCTCCTCCCAATAGGACATGCCTGGAGCACCTCCCGAGGGAGGCGACCAGGAGGCATCCGGAACAGATGCCCTAGCCACCTCAGCTGGCTCCTTTCGACGTGAAGGAGCAGCGACTCTACCCCAAGCTCCTCCCGGGTAACTGAGCTCCTCACCCGATCTCGGAGGGTGCGCCCAGCCACCCTGCGAAGGAAACTCATTTCGGCCGCTTGTATCCGCGATCTTGTCCTTTCGGTCATTACCCAGATCTCATGACCATAGGTGAGGGTGGGAACGTAGATCGATCGGTAAATCGAGAGCTTTGCCCCCTGACTCAGCTCCCTCTTCACCACAACAGTCCGATACAGCGACCGCATCACTGCTGACGCTGCACCGATCCGTCTATCGATCTCACGCTCCATCCGTCCCTCACTCGTGAACAAGACCCCGAGATACTTGAACTCCTCCACTTGAGGTAAGGACTCCCCACCGACCTGAAGCGGGGAAGCCACCTTTTTCCTTTTTTTAAGAATCAGATTCAAGAAAATGAAGTGTTTTACACCTCAGAAAAAGTCTCAAGGGCTACTGGGCATGCCCCAAAGGGCACCTGGGTGCCCGCGGGCACCACGTTGGTGACCCCTGTTCTAAACAGAAATAAATGTATATGTACATGAGAGTTCCTTGGGCAGTTGCCTTATATTTTGCAAGCGCCTACATTTTTAATTTACAAATCAACCACTGATTTTATTCTTTGAGACCCGGAAGGAAGAAACTCTCCATTCAATGTTTTTTTTTTAAAGAGTTCTCAATCATCCAGGATAGTAAATACAAGAGTCCACTTAATTAATGCAACTGGACCTGTTTCCTTCATTCAATGGAGTTGTCTTTGGTTAACCCTTCTCCAGCCCTCTGCGGGAAAAAAGGTATCTATTCTGTCAGAATGTGACATGGTAAGACCCGCAGTCTGAAAGTTGTAAAATGCACATGAATTCATGCATGTGAAGATTTGGGAATCGGGAGTTGAGTTAACACCTTTGTCTCTGAATGTTTCAGAAATTGAGGAATTGGATACAGAGGGCCCGATCTTGTGACTCAAAGCACAGACTATAGCGCAACATTTTGCGCTGAGTAAGAGCGCACTTTGTGATCTTACCACTCCAGACTTAGTGGGGGTAACTGGGGTGGAGACACCTTTTTCCTCCAACCAGATCGACTCCGCGGTCGGGAAGGGGGAGGCTGTAGCTCTTTCTTACTCAAGACATGAACATGGTTTAGCTCACGATGGGGTTAATAAAGTTTTTAGTTTGACCTGTGAGAGCCTAAGGCTTAAGGAAGGACACAAGGCAACGCAATGTAAATGAGAAAATGAATATCAGCGGTGCTCCCATCAGAGCAGTCACCTCCTCTTGTGACGCCCTCTCGCAAGTGGCGGAGGCAAATAGCGCATATCCGCCACTCGGAAGATCTCAGTTCCCTAGAGGTTTGCACACCTCGTGCGCCAGGCACAAGATCTGGCTCAGAAGCTTTAAGATAGAATAAACAGTTGGACTAATGATTAAAGAAACAATAAAGTAAAAAAACACACCATATGGTCATCATATTTCGCAGAACTCTTTGCATACAGTATATGAGCAGTAACCCTGGTGGCTTGAATCAGCTTTTTAAATCTGAAATCTCTAAAATAACATCTGTTTTGGGGCCAATATTAAACATCTAATTTTAAAAATCCCGCGTACGGGAACATATTTATGCTACAGCAAATATTGAACCTTATTACTTCAAAAGTGTACTGTACATGTTTCACTGAAAGAAAAAACTAGGGCACCCGCTGAGATGGTCTAATGTGATTCCAATGTAATTCATGGTAAAAGTCACATGTGTTCTGTCACTGTGGGATACGGGCTTTAGAGGCTGCATTAAGATTCAAACATGACCCTCTACATCACAGAAACACAACAGAGAAATGGCTTTCATCAAAACAAAGACAACAAGGAAAATATATTTGCTTGAATTTAAATGAAGAAATATATTTATAATATTTGTGTCACAATAATTGGCTTTTTTTTTTAAATGTCTGTTGCATGTTTTTTTCTTTGATGTACCGCACATGATTGACAGGAAACAGAACATTAATCATTCATCAATTCTCAAGACTAATACTTTTCAGGAAATACTGTAACTTATCTCAGAACATTCAGGAGGATGCTTTAAGTGTTCCAAAAATGTATGTATGTAGACTGTATGTTCTGATTTTTACCAATAACTGATGTGAAGAGTTCGGGCGCGGAGCTGCCAGCCGCCATGAACGTTGCCCCGGCGACATCCTCACTCAGATCGAGACGCTGAAAAAGTGAGAGAACATAGACCTGATAAACAAAGAGTCATGTCACGAGCAAGGAAGAATGTGGCATGTCTCACAAAAGACAGTTAGCCGCCAAATAATTTACTGTAAGTGTCATTTTCAAGAGGGTTTCTTATGATAGTGTTAATATTCAAACAGTTGATAATAATATTTATGTTTTCTTTTTAAACTTTTATTTTTAGTTAGAGATGGCTCGGTAATGTAATTAGCAAATAATAAAACATATTGGACATAGATTGGACTGTTTTGTTTCCAGGTGAAAGCTGAGAAAAGAAACAAAAGTTCAGTTTCAGTTCAGTAAAAGAAAGCATGACTAGATCAAATAAAAGTCATCTTTGTATTACCACATCATGGGCCCAATCTTGTATTTCTTTCTATTACTGTAGACATTTGCGCGATGACGGTGGAGCTATGTGGAATAGCTGCTTGGACTGGACAGACTCCCGTGGCTGTTTTGCACAGCAGTGGTCCCTGTTTCCACCAACAAACTGTACCAGACTGGTATATTTTGTGCTAATATGGGTGGCAATGGTTGTGGGGGTTTGAGGGGAACACGTGCTGGAGTTTGCCCCGCGGTCTTTAATACAAGTGCGAGGACCCATATATTCTCTCTTTCTTGGGACATGGACAGTGTTTCACTCACAGTGGGATAAGTTTGTCTTGCGAGAACTTCATAAGACACCTGAGGCTGCGCACGATGGTAAAAGTAAAAGCAGCAAGAACCTATTGTAAGCACTGCTTGTAGAACACCATGCATTTTTTCCTCTAAGCGACGCCCTCAGGTTAGTGGCACAAGCACTGGCGCAACGTTGTTTGTACGAACATACAACTTCGTCTTGAGCAACGCTGTTGTTGCACCAGGCGGAGATCAGGCCCTGTAAGTTCTATCTAATTTGAAAGTCCTGCAAGACTTAAAAGGCCTCTACCAATGTCACCAAATGATATAGATAACAATATTTTATTCATAATGAAGGTGCATTAGTATGTTCTTACCTCACAGACCTTCTCCAGGGACGGCACAAAGTAGTCATCGCAGACCAGAGCCAGCGCACAGAACATGTAAATGGTCTGCAATGAGAACCACCATTAATATTAAAGATGACAGTAGAATTTAGCAAATGAACAAGTACAGTATGATTTATACATGAGAAAACGGTAGGGAAAGTGTAGCTGAGGACAATAAGTATATGAAGAATATGAACTTTAGGAGCTGTTTGTTTGCTGGCGTGACATTCAAATAAATTTAATACACCTCTCAGCTTTTAGTTCTTCATTAAATTTATGTGGAAATTACCATGAAAAATTAAATGCTAGCTCGGTAATTAAGACGCAGTGCTTCTTACAGATCTAATCTCATGCATATGCGCCGTTGTACGTTACATTTCGGACATTAAATATTCATACCTGGCATAACTTGGACAGGAAAACCTTTGTAAATATCAGTTTTAAAATAAACTGGCATTTTCCAAAAGGCCTGGGGTGGTTTGCTTGTGCTTCAGCTCACTGGATCAGCTTTAAGAGTGGATGAAATAAAAGAAGCGACATGAACTTTGACTTTAAGTGCTACAGTGGTGCACAGCGGGGACAAAAACGCCATCCGCCGCCATATTGGATAATGTTTGAATAATGAAATAATGAAATAATGAAATTGAAATCTCAAAGCTACTAACTGCTCATCACTTTACCTATACTACTACCTATAGCCATCATGAGCTATACAGTAGCCATCAATCATCGCAAATTATGAACAATCCAGATGTTTCCAGCTGCTGTCACATATCTGTGAGATCAAAGCCTAGTCAGAAATCATTAATGAATGTACAGACCTTTTGAGATTTTACTTTAGATACTAAATGGCGTCTAAAAGTGTCCTTTGAGCTAAATGCCAACTCCAATTCAGTTACCGTACGTTTTTGCTTTTTGTGGAATTGGATACACATGCAGTGGTGACTAAACTTCATCTTGATGTTAATGATAAAGAAACCACAGAAATTATATAAATGCCATGAAAAGGACAAAACAAACCTCACCATAATTTGCGCGAGTCTTCCCTATTAATTTGTATGGGGATAAAACGTTCCATAAGTCCGCATTTGAAGCAACAGCCTCAGATAGCTAAAGGCATTTATGTGATTTCTATGGTAAAAATAGATTCTGACGACTGATAGATGCCATGAAAATGTTTGAAACTTTCAGCGTGTATGGAAGCACCGCTGGCCATTTGGTTTAAATATGTCATTTCATTTTCTGCCTACTTTACTGTAAGTCCACGGAAAGCTGTCTGTTATCCCCAGTATATGGCACCAACTGCGTTACCATGGAGATCTCCCATGCAGGTACTCACTAGGCCCATTCCCGCTTAGCTTAAGACACCAGACAAGGCTGTTCATGAGGTGGTTTGGCCCTGAAGAATCGGAATGTGCAGGAGGTATTGTGTGAGCTAGAAACGCTTTGGACCAGCAGTTTCCACGGCTTGAAAATGGGAGGAAATGCTATCTTTGAACTTAACGTCATTATTTCTCCACACTGTAGCTTCTAATGCATCTTCAACTTGAAAATAATGAATGTGGGAAAATGTATATCTTTTTAACAAGCAATCGTATACTTAAAGTGCATATGACAGGTTTTAATGCTTTTGAAAACATAATTTATTTAGATGGATAACATTTGTTGAAAGTAATAACTATACATTTATTTCAGTGAAGCAGCAGTTTTAATATGTTTGACAGAAAAGTTACGAATTTTAAGATACTGACAGGAAGGATAGAGGTAACGTCCCATAGCAGCTTAACTCATTCATTTCCCATTGAGATAACATGGTTGGCACGGCAACAGTTTTGAAATCACTTGCCTCTAACTATGTCACTTTCTGTCCGTGTCCAATGAGGAAGCAGCTGTTTTAATGAAAAAATGTTTGGCAGAGAAGTTACGAATAGGGGTGTCACGGTTTCAATTTTTTGAGTCACGATTATTGTGAGAGAAAATATTGCGATTTTACGATTATTCACGATTATCGACCAAATTAAAGGAAAGAACTGATATTTTTAGTTTTTGTCTTAAAAAAGCGTATTAAAAATGAAAAATGCTTTAAGATTGTTTTGCATTAATATAAATAGGCCTACATTGAATACAAAAACAATGTCAACTTTACTTCTTTATAATTACCCTAATTATCATAATTATTTTACTATATATTATTAGGCCACAAGCTAGGCTAGGTTTCCTGTTCTCAAAGGTTATGCTGTTGCTTAATTATTTGTCAGATGTTTTGATGAACAGAGAATGAAACGTGTTTACAAAATGACTAAGAGGCTCTTTTGAACAGCTCATTTCCACATGTGCGCGGTTACACTTTCCTTTCTGTTACACTGAAGCAGAGCGGAGCGCGTTAGCTTTTTGTTTACATCCTGAGCCAGTTGCTATTTCCGAACATTTGGACAACTTTTTGGGAAGTATGCAATCCGTTACCTTGCCCTGGACATTTACAGCAAAAGGATTATCTTCAAGATGTTGTTTCATATTCGACGTAGCCTATAGAGTTCGGGAAATTCCACAGTTACCATGGAGATCGGCCATCTTTGCAGCTGTTAGCATACATTTCCATTGACTAACATTAGCTAAAAACAGTATAAAAAGTGGAGAAAAAAGCCGTGGGACAGCGTCGTCAGCTGCTGAGTCACTGCTGGTAAATGCATCTAACACACTGTGGTGTCCAAGTGTTTTAATGTGAACAATAACTCCAGTAGTTTAACTTTTCAAATCTCCATTAGTTTACAATTGCTGCTAATCCCATAATGCTTAGCGGTATGACATCACATTCCCGAACTCTATATCAGCGCCTTTTGCTGCGACTTTCTGACGACAGGGTTTGCATAACGGATGTCCATCGACAACAACAACACCTTGGTCATCTTTTGGATCCTAAAGAGGTCCCAATCTGCTGACTTCAATCGTTTTTGGATGGATACAACACTGGAGGAGAGCGTCCTTCTGCCTTGCTCAACTACAGGTGAGTTTATGTGCTGTTTATGGCGTGCAGCGGCTCATATGTCAGCATTGACATAACATGGTTGGCACGGCAACAGTTTAAAATCGCTTGCCTCTAACTATGTCACTTCCTGTCCGTGTCCAATAAGTGAAAAAGTGTGAAACTACAAACATCACAAAATGGCCAAACTAAAGAAAGCTGGGTAAAAATGTTTAACAAAACCTTAAATATAATGATAAAAGTTAACTATGTTTGAGCACTAATGTGTCATAATGCACTTGAAGTCAAAGATATGAGTCACTGTTTTACAGTACAATTGATGTCCTTCGTGATAGCAAACCAACAAGGAGTGCGTATCAAAAAGCCTAACATTGAGCCTACAAAATATCACTGAAGGGAAGCAGTAGTAATCGAGGGCAGGAGAAAGAGCAAAGGTTATAAACCATTGTAATACTTAATCTGCTTAATCTTTAATAGAAATGAATCCAAGACAAAGAAAATGCGTACCATTATCTGAAAGAAAAGTAAAATGTTGCATCATTGTATATCCATTTAGTTTGTGGCAAATCTCGACAAACAAATTAAAATCTCCATAAACATGTTCTTTTGTGTGTTAAATAATAGATTTGAGTGGTTGACAGAGTAATCTCCCTCTGCAGTTCCTATGGGATGATAAAAGGCAGCGATAAAATGCAGTGTGACACTAATCCTGTGTGTGTGTGTGTGTGTGTGTGTGTGTGTGCGTGTGTGTGTGTTTTTGTCAACATCTGTAAACACAGGGCTCTCACTGACAGAAACACAGGCTTCAACATATGTGCGCTAATGTGTCATCGCACTCTTACATTAAGGCCATTGCAGGTAACACTGCTTATATAACAATGATGCTACTAGACTATACTAGTACTATACCATGCCGCTAGTACTTCTCAATGCAGTAATCACTGAAGTGTTTAAACTATTGCTGCAGCTCATTCTTGTAAAGCTTTCATCTACCAAGTGTTGTTGTAAAGTGCTATAGAAATAAACATTGACTGATTGGTTGATTGCAAGTACTGTACCATAACACTGTGAATATGTTCTCTTTAATTTAGTTTTAGTCTAATTTTATTCCAAAAATGACTTTGACAACAATTATGACATGAATTATGAAATGTTGTAGTCTACGGAATTAACACTGGTTTAGATATAGATGTATGTTCATTTGGTTGGGACAACACATGTTATGAACACACACAGGTATCATGCATGTAAACACTCCGGATTGTATCCATCTGTCATCTTACTCTTGTAATGTCCTCAATGTATGCACCACCTACATTAGTCACTCAAACACACGCTCATTCTGTTGTACATGTTTTGAGTGGCACAGGAACCCGGAGGGTACCTACACAGGCATGGGGAGAACATGCAACCTCCACACAAAAAGGCCCCACATGCCCAGCAATCGAACCCGGGACCTTCTTGATGTGTGGCAAGAATGCTAACCACCTTGCCACCATCTAAGACGTTTGACATTATAAAAATTCATAACCTGAACCCAAACTATTCATAACTTATCAAATGCAGCTGTGTTAAACTTTGACTTTATAATATTATTTGGAACAACAACAAAAAAACACTTCTTCCATTATTGCTTTTTCCGATATTGGCCTGTTTGTTGCATCAAATTTTAGGTGACACTGTCGACTTATAAAGTAGATTGAATTAAAGATTACGCTTGTACAGCTGATTCAAAGGTCAGTCTGTGGGTACATTATGCAAAACCCTGCACCAATGTTGTGACACTGAAGGGAAAAGTCAGACCCCAGACAAGGACAAGTGAATTACACCTGCAGCACATCCATAAAGGGCACAGTGAGTGTTTGTGATTACATTTGGAGGACATTAGTCTGAAACTATAAGGACTTTTCTATTCTTAAATATGGATTTATCTGATTTTGATGACCTGACTAAAAATAGCCAGTGCAACCTCCAAAAGGGCAGGCATTGTGGGTGAAAACAGCCAGGACATTGAGAAGGACAGTAAGAACAAGCTCAACTCGGCTCTGCACAAGACAAACTTTTAGGGAAAATATTTTGCTATTTCAATCAGCTAATATTAAAATCGCACATTTCGCCTAATAAATATAATACAATACAAGGCTTTATTTTGTTACAGATATTTTTATTATTGAAAAATGCCTTGAAAATTAACAGACATCTCTCCTAAGACCTAACTGTAACTTTGGGAGCGTCTCTAGCTCGTCTCCATGGAGATGTTAACTAAAGACAATAAGAGATTTAAAATGGGTTAAGTCCTCATCAAAATAGATTCTTAGATTACCCACGGCAAAAATAGCATTTTCTGTGTTGAGCTGGTCATTAAGAGCATGTTTTGTATTGGTAACAGTAGAATGCAAAATGTTACGCAGTGTGCCTTAAAAGCAGAACTAAGTAACTTATGCCCCTAGAGGCCATAAGCGCCACTGCAGATGTCGTAGCATGTTGCGGTTTTTTACTCTTTAATTGTCTGTGAAAGTAAATAGTACGCTGGCAGAAAAGACAAAGGCAGAGAGGGATATGGTAATTGTGCCACAACTCAATTGCACAATGAAAATATTTTTTTTCATTCAAACTTGGCTGTAAATACTGCTAAAGTGGCGCTAGCCCACAGTTAGCTTTGCCCGTTAGCTTGTTAGCTTCCATTAGTGTGGGGCTGTGGGTCGGAGCAGGGAAAGCTGCAGGCATGGTTTTCTGGCCACAGGCACCAGGGGGAGATGAAAGACCCCCCAATCCTCCCATTAACACTTGTATTACCACCAGAGGAAAAGGATTTATTAAGATGAACAAGTTACATAGTTCTGCTTTAAGAAACGATACATTTTGGCTTCATCGTTCATGATGAGCTGCCTTTTGCAATAAGAAACACTGATATGGTTTGAGAAAGGAACATTTTCTTGTTTTACTACGATTGTTTCCAAATAGAAAATTTAATTAATGCAAAAGTCCTCCATTCGTACCGCCACATTATCACGTTTTAACAACAAACCCTGTCACAGTGGTTGTACTCCTTCACCTAGAAGTTTGCGGGAACTTTTTTACATAATAATCCTACGTTTTTCAATTGTGTGATTTTGTGATTACATTGCTGTCACTATCAGATAAAGTTGAGAGTTGTGCACCCTAAAGCAAGGCACTTCCAATTCCTTGTTAGGTTGAATGAGAAAACAGTTTCTTGTTTTATTAATGTGCTTTGAATCCCTGTAAGATGTGACTTTTTATCATTTGGCTGCACGGCAAAATTGCTTGAAATGAAAAATTATGAGTAACGCAGATTAATATTGCTGCAGCACACAAAGTCAATGCATGAATTACCGCCAGAGCACCAAGCCCCGAAAGTTGAAAGTCATTACGAATCTTAAAATTGGTGTCAGATATTATGTCTTTACGGCGGCAAATTGCTCCAGCTTTAGCTTTTCCCACCCCGTGAATATTGTCTTTGTTTCAGCCGGAGGTTAAATTAGCATGTCCGATTGGTCTTCTGTCTTGTATTTAAAAAAAAAAGCACAGCACACTGCTTTCTCTGTAATAACACGTGGCACGCTGACCCCTGTTGTGAGCTATCACAGAATGTTTTTGCCTCTCTCTAGTATTGTTGAAAAGGTTGCTTTCATTTGATTGTTTCTGTGGTAGGGATAGGCTCAGAGGGTGGCTAATGTACAGTTAGAAGTCACTTTGCCGTTAAAATAACACATGTACACGGTTGTGCTCGGTTGTTCTGTCTATGTTAAGTCCCGAAGGATGCTGCAGAGCTGGTATGGGCCATTACTGGGCTCTCCATAAAGACCCATGGAAAAAGCATGATGTGCTATAGGGGAAAGGGTCATCATGACATGTACTGAACATCGGGTCTGCTTAAAAGGGGGTCCCAGAACAGCTTGACTCCTTGCAGTGACCCCTGCTGGTGGAGTGCGGTGATGCGTGGATGATAAGTGTTGTTAGCTCACTGGTGGTGGGAGTTGCAAATGGTTTGGCCTTGTCTTTAATGATATGTCCAGGAAGTGAAAACACTAACAAAGAGGGCTGTGCAAGATGTGGGATGGCTTTACAGTCTCTCGACCTTGCTCCGTCTGTAGGCTTGGAATTCTGGAAACCTAATAGAATTTGTTAATAACTTTCTTTCTTTTTGAAAGGATTGTATCCTTTCTTTAAAGTTGGAGTCATAACAATTACTTTTCTGAAGCACATTACATTTTTAGAAAAGTTATAGACAGGAGAAGACTGTCATGTAATGACTTGACCTCTTAAACCACAGTGTTTAAGATGGCGCTCTAGAGCTTCTTCCCCAGACGATATTCTTCATAAACAATAATTCAGCTGTAGGTTTTCTTGTTCTTCTATCTGTCTGTCTCTCTGCACAGTGTCAGTCCCTCTATGCACAGTGTCTGTCCCTCTATGCACCGTGTCTGTCTCTCTATGCACCGTGTCTGTCTCTCTATGCACCGTGTCTGTCTCTCTATGCACCGTGTCTGTCCCTCTATGCACAGTGTCTGTCTCTCTATGCACCGTGTCTGTCTGTCTGCCTATGTACAGTATCTATCTATCTATCTATCTATCTATCTATCTATCTATCTATCTATCTATCTATCTATCTATCTATCTATGCACAGTATCGATCTACCTATCTATCTACCTATATGTATCTATGTATCAATCAATATGTATCTATCTATGAGCTTTTAAAGCTTGTCATAGATGAGGAATGAAACGTTGTCTTTTCACTTAAATGCAGGTCCAGCTGTTTCATTTCAAGTTAGAAGATTGAACTTCCGTCCTCAAAAAGTAATCAGTTATTTTAGTTTTTCTTTTCCTTCCTCTGAACAAAAAGGTAATTTGTCTCCTGCCTCTGACCCATCCTTTCAACGCCTCAACCACAAGGCAGCCACAGAAGTGCAGCGCTCTTGAAACAATCTTCACAGTTATATTCACGGTCAGGAGCAGTGCCTAACTGGAGGACTATTGTGCATGTTTTATGTTGATGAGGGGAACCGGAGCACCCAAAGGAAACCCATCTAGAACTCCCACACAGCAAGGCCAGGAATTGATTGACATTTTTTCTATGAGGCAAAGTGCTAACTATTCAACCACAGTTCCAGGGTTATTTAATGGAGAAATAAAAGTGAACAAACGTATCACACCAAACTTACCGTAATAACTTGCAAAGTTGTGAAAGCTATTTTGAGCCTTTTATAAAGTGTCTGTATAGCCATCCAAACAAAGTTCATTTGGTCTTCTTGTGTTAAGTTGTAAACGTTTCCTGTTATAAATCAGGCCAGTGTGTTTTTTCATACCAGACAGTTTCGACCACACACTTTCTGCAATCGAAACTGTCCGGTATGAACAAACCACACTGCTCTCATTTAAAACGTTTACAAATGTCTGTCAAATGTATGGCCATTTCTTTCTATTTCCTATACAACTGAATTACCATGACTTTACATTGGACATAGCAGAGTAAACTTACGCAGAGGACGTGTAGTGCCACAGCCCCCTCCGTTCTCTCTACATTCGTGAACAGGTCTGTGGGGAACTCGTGCAGAGCTGCAACAACAAAGAGAGAGATGTGAAAGTTAGAGCGTCTAATATAAAACTACATTACAGCGAGAGGCGGGGGGCCGTTCTCTGTGGAGCAAATGAACATCTGAGTTACTGAACTGGTGGCTTTCTGCTCCTGCTTCAGCCAAAGATCCTCAGCCCATCTGTGCCTCTATGAGCTCTGCCCCTTCAGTTCATACGGAGAAGAGGAAATTAAACACAAAAGAACATAACTATGGCTGAAAGGATGGAAATTTCAACATAGAAATGGTTTTAAAAGACTGATGGGAGAGTGTATATAGACATGAGCTGCTTAATATGCAATCTTACAAGTAATTATAAGACGAATAAAACTCAACCAGACCAGAAAACCATACACATAAATGACACGTGATTCTCAACTAGCCGCTGCACTTACATTATAATAGCCACATGGCTTGGCTTTTGATGCCATGCAGGTCAAAAACATTCATATAGCTAACTTTAAATTACACAAAGATTAGGGTCCCAATCTTGAGTTTCTAAACACAGACTGTAGACTACACTTTTGCGCCTACGGAGGCGCAGTGTGAAATCTTCAGCGTCATACCTGCCGGAGTAAGTTGACTGGACAGTGGATGGACAGACTCCCATGACGATGTTATGCACAGTAATTGTATATCCATTTGTTCAAAGTGTTATTTTGGATAATAAGTCATAATAGTACACTTTATTGATCCTTAGCAGCATGTAAAGACATAACCAATTACAGATGTACCATAAACAAACCCTGTTTGTTGAATGCGAACCCTGTTTTTACTTTTTAAATAAAAAACAGTATACCGTCCCATCCATAGTTGTAACACATTTAAAGTTGGTTTGAAGCTTACACCAGGCATCATTGCATACCGACATGAAACCTACCCCAAATCCAGATGCTGCACAAATGACGCAAATGAGGCAGAGGCTCTGTACAGTCTTTTTTTTTAGCAACTGTAAAATTGTATTTCCACTACCCCATTACACTTTATGGGACTGTGTAATTTACCATAATCTAATAAAGAGTGCAAACAGCAGGTCAGGTGGGTGTACTTACAAACCCATGTTTGACCTCAGGAAGACACACAGCCATAAAGGGCACATTAAACAGTGAATTGGGCTGTTGCTGAGGGAGGCAGAACTTCCAGAGGGCCGCACCATGACGCAGTGGAAACCTTCTGCTGCAGATCTGGGAACAATTGGGCAGATTTGGGAACAACCTGTGTCTCTGTGGGCAGCGGCCTCCTGTTTACGGCATGTTTGGGTAAATTACATGATTGTGTTGAGAGGGAAAGACATGCAACCCGTGCCAGAGGTGAAAGTAACTGGATACATCAGTGGCAGGGGCTGAACACTTCGAGACAAAGCATGCGCGGTACATTGACATAGATCTTTCTGACAGTGATTCTGATTACAGTCGTCATTAAGCTTTGGAAATCAAGATTGACATCATAATGTGTTGACTGAGAAAAGATAAGTTAATCTAACGCAAGATTGATTGTGTCAAAAATAGGGCTGCATTATATATAATCAACGTAATGCTATATCCATATCAATACAGCACTAAAGGTATTGGTGTATCAAATTGCAGTAGTGGTATTAGTATTTTCATGTAACAGTAGTACTCCATACTTCCTTTCTTTACCCAACTGTTGTGGTGTAACATCAGCTTATGTCTTATTCATGAGTAAGAAAGTAATTAGTGAATTCTTCGATGTAGCTTGAAGCGCAAACCGATCACCTGTTTAGACCTGGTTTTGTCCTGGTTTTGTCCTGGATCAGTTTGTGTTTATTACACCAAAGCTGTTATTAACCTCTTAACCCACTTTAAAACAACTGCATTTTCTCTAGTTTGGCTTTACCCAAATCTAAAAGGTTACAGCCTGGAGGCCATTGTAATGCCTCATTTGCGTTTTCGTCACACATTTTTGTCACGTTTCTGTTACTCTTTTGTCACTTTTTCATTGCTTTTTTGGCACTACTTTGTTGCGTTTTTGTGACTCTTCTGTTGCTCTTTTGTTATTTTTTCCTCACGCATTTTTGTCACTTTTCATAGATTTTTGTCACTCTTTTGTTTCATTTTCATTCTCGTTTTCGTCTAATTTTTCAAGAAGCTCTCAGGTTTGGGTAATGCCAAACTGGAGAAAATGTGCTTGGTTAAGAGGTTAATGTGGTGTTTTATTATAACATGTATCTTCCCCTCTTAGAAGCGCCACCTTAACGTGGTGGAGGGGTTTGAGCACCCGAATGATCCTGGAGCTCTGTTGTCGGGGGCTTTGTGCCCCTAGTAGGGTCTCCCATGGCAAACAGGTCCTAGGTGACGGGTCAGACAAAGAGCGGTTCAGAAGCCCCTTATGAGAGACCAACAGGCCCGGTTAGAACCATGAGGCCGTCCTTCTGTGGACCCACCACCTGCAGGAGGAGCCATAAGAGGCTGGTGCAATGTGATTTGGGCAGTTTGGACGGCTGCCCCCACGACCCGGCAACGGAAAAGTGGAAGAAGATGGATGGATGGATGGATGTATCTTGCTCTTGTTTAGTCCACGCCTTACTTAATTTTGTCGTAGCTAAAACATTTGTAGGTACGTTTGTTGTTGTGAGCTTTTCAGCTACGATCATTGATGGTGATCCAGTGAGGACTCTATGCCACTCCTTTTCTAGAAGTAGATTATTTAGACCTGGTTTAGCAATAAATAAAACAGAAATTACAATCGCACTAGTCGGTTTTAACTCGATTCTTTTGTAAGTTTGTCCCAAATTGGTCCAACTTTACTAATTTGAGAACATGTGCTCTACATATTAAAGTGGTTCCACACCAAGAACCATGTGAGAAAAACATTTACCTCTCCGATTACCGCGAGATCAAAACAGCCACTAAACGAGGTCAAAACTTGATCTAAATCAGGTCCATCCTTGGGCAAAAAGCATGTTCAAATAACGGCTAAAGTAAAGCAGGAACAACCGACGGTTTAAGAACAATCGGTGTAAAACATTACAGCCTGCTGAAGAAATGAAAGTTTACAAACAGCAGGGGAAGGGGAGGAAGAGAGAGCGAGCGAGAGCGTGTGGCCATGTGAGCGCGACAGCTGGATGTGTTTAATATTTACTGTTACAAGCCGGTGTTAGCGTTAGCTCCAGCGCAATCCCACCAAAATGCCAGCGCCTGATCCTGGTGTGTGAGGGGGGGAAAAATCAGGCTGCTCTCATGACAGGGTTTAAGACGCTGCAGATGAGGGAGGAAAGAGCAGACAGATGCAGACAACGTGGGAAAAAGGCAACAAAACAAGTGTCATAAAGTAACAGAAAAGAGACAGATTAATCTGTTAACCCGCACCTGAACCGAGCACATTTTCTCCAGTTTGGCTTTACCCAAATCCAAGAGCTTCTTGAACAAAGTGTCAAAATGGCAACGAAAGGGTGATTGACATGACGTGCATATTTTTGTGTCCGAGTGTTATATTTCTTTTTTTAAATAATTTGATCTTTTCATTACATGTATCACTTTATTCTACAAAACCTATTTAGTTTAAACAGATTTTCATCACATTTCAATAATAAACATTTTTTTATGTTTTCACACCTCAAACCCCTAAAATGTCAGGTGGTGCAACCGTGCGAGCAAATGATTAGACTAATAAAGCTTCTGAAAATTGTATTTTCAGGGTAACAATTAAAAAATAAAACATCATGGCATAATTGTATGTTAAATATCTTTCAAATAAGCCATCATTTGTGAATATTAATAGTTTTAAAGCTTTTGAGATCACAAAAAACTTTTGTCCGACAATTTGTGATATAAATATTAGGGTGGCACAACCGTAAGAACAGGGCTGGTATTTTCAAATGAAGAATAGTAACAGCAAACAGGAAATAACATCAGCCAGAAGAACAAGTCGTCTTTATGGCTGAGTGAAAAGGTTTGAAAATCTCTTTCAAGAATTGCGAAAAAATAGCTTTTTACCGACTCATAGGTAAACTGTCACACTTTTGGTGTCAGGTGGTACAACCGATGTAAATATTGGAAAATATTATTTAATTATAAAAGTCTTAATTTGTTTTAAAACTAAATGTTTACCCATGCTAACAAATGCTAAAGCTAATGTAAGAGTCCACATAAAAGCCAATTTAATTTGAAATTAGTTGCTAATGTCAGGTGGTGCAACCAGACAGTCAAGTGGTGCAACTGCAAAAAATGTCAAATTACCATCTAAAAATTATAGGGATGCACTGATCCAATACTGGTATAAGTTATCAGAGTCAATACTAGAAAAAAAATCAGTTATTGGTTTCAAATATCAGATACTGAACCGAAAACTGTTTTGGGCTGACACCATGCTGTGTCAGATGCTGATTACAGCATCAGTCAGTTACAGATTACAGATGAAATGTTCAGAGGACAAAGACTGTCTAAGATATACTTGGCAAAGATTTGACTTGGTACAATTTTTTGGAAACTATTTAAATTTTAGAAAAAACTTGTTTAAAACTTGTTTAAACACAAAATTATCGACTCAAAAATATGCATCAGTTTTGAAAAAACTTTTGAAAATATGTTTTTTGACCAAAGAGCAACAGGAAAATGGCAAAAAGTTACAAAAATGTGTGAAGAAAACACAACAACAAAGCCAAAAAAGAGCAACAGAAAAGTGACAAAAACGCAATAAAAAAATGTCAAAAAAGTGATGACAATGCGAGGAAAAATATCCATTTAGATGAGTTTTGTAGGTCTTTCAAATGAGGTTCAAACCCTTTTAGATTTAGGTAAAGCTGATATGAAGATCAGAGAGAAAATGCACTTGGTTAAGGTTAAGAGTTAAACATATTAGCCATAACTTCTAGCTGATAGGTTTAGATGCTCGACAACTGGGCCGACAAAAATACAAAATGCCAGAGTACAGATTTGGAAAACAGAAAAAAGAAAGAAAATAAATAGTTAATTTTCCAAGCACTGAGTTTGATTTCCCGTAAGTGAACGTAATTGATGTAGGAACCCACTGAACTTTTTTGGTAAACAAGTGTTTTATAAGAGTCTGTGAGAAACAACACCGAGCTCAATCAGGAACGCCCATGTTCCCCCCCTGCGTGATTAGGTTCAACAACATCCAACAAGTAAAGGTTAATAGTTCTGCGAAGAAGCATGGATAGACTCAAATGTAAACTCAATAAAGGTAGTAGCTGAGAAACAAGACTAACAGGGTGCTGTTTTTGATCTAGGCTTGATCGAGGAGTGTTCAAGTGCACATAAAAGGTTGATCTAAATATTGCTTCATTTAATGGGAGGCATGACATTAAGTATGAATCATAGTTTTTTACACCAGCAAATTGACATAAAAAAAAAAGACGGAAAAGGTTGAAATTCCTACTCACTAAAACAAGTGAAATAAGATAGGTTTGTGTGAACCAATGTTAGCCCTGAAACCAATAAATAATTCAGTAAAATAGAGAAAACCAAATAAAATCCAGTTAAAGAAGAACTAACTTGTTTACCTCAATACATCCTTTTCGTAGTCCCTCTGGGGGTAATACAAGTGTTAATGGGATGATTGGGGGGGGGTCTTTCATTTCCCCCTGGTGTCTCTGGTCAGAAAACCACAATTGCAACTTCCTTGCAATACACACTAATAGAATAGTGCTAAAATCTGGAACAGGATGTGAGACAGGCCTCAACTCTGACAATGTTCAAATCCAGGCTGAAAACAGCTCTTTTTACCCGTGGATATGAAAACTGAAAGTATTTTATCTGCACTCTTGCCTTTTACTGTAATTTATTTATTTTATGTTGATGTTTTATTGATTTTATCTGTTTTCTTTTTCTTTAATTTTATGCAACTATGAAGCACTTTGAATTGCCTTGTGTATGAATTGTGCTCTACAAATAAACTTGCCTTGCCTAGAATCACGAAGAAGAAGCTAGCTAACAGGCTAACGGGCAAAGCTAACTGTGGGCTAGCGCCACTTTAGCAGTGTTATAACCAAGTTTGAGTGAAAAAAATTATCTCCATTGTGTCATTGAGTTGTGGCACAATGTACAATATCCCTCTTTCCCTTTGTCTTTTCTGTCAGCGTAGTATTTACTCTCACGCACAATTAATGAGTGAAAAAAGCGCAACATGCTAAGACACCTGCAGTGGCACTTATGGCATGAGTTACTTGTAAATAACTTTGTACACGAACACTCTTTTATTGGCGATGGAAATGAGGGAAAAGGCACAACAGTTATAATAACACTATAAGTGTCATCTCAGATTTTTTCCGGATCCTTTGATGATGACTCAAATTAAGCACTACACCAATGTAATTGACTTTCTAAATTAGCCTGACGAGACCAGAATGATACCCCTCTGTATTGAGGTGAGTCTGGTGATGTTACCGGGCAAGAGAGAAAGTATTACATAAGTAGTTAATGAGTCACTCCAATTCAAATATGCATCAAAAATATTATTGTAAATTGCTTTTTGTCATTTGTGCTGCATTCAAATATTCTACATGAATAAAGAAAGTATAAGAAAATCTGGTTAAATATTGTAATTGAGAGCAGATCGATTTTTTGACCAGAAACTGTCAGGGAAAAAGTCTTGCGAATTATAAGTGTTAAGTTAACATGGTATATTCTTGAGTTTTAGCAAACATATTTGAAACTTGAAGCTTATTAATCACACATTTTTCTGAATAAGGTTTGTCTTGTGCAACTGTTGCTTTTAATGAATGACTCACAGAGCATTGAACCAGATAGACAAATCAAGAAAGAGCTTTAAATAGAGACTAAACATATCAAGGTGAACCAACACTTCAAATGATGGCTGAATGTGGAGGATGGAGAAGTGTTATAGAATCTGTATGCAGGTAGTACTACTGGTACTGCAACTACTAGAACCTCTGTGACAATTACTACACTACTGTCAAACTTGGCTACTAGCCAAGGCTTCATAATAGTTTGGGATTTAATGTTAAATAGACATTACCATGGAAATCCGCCATGTTTAACGTTGTGCTGCAAACTGGCTTGTTACGAGATGGACATTTTGAATATTCTAAAAATCCATCTTGAAGTAAATCCACAGGTGGATTGGACCAATCACACGGCAGTACTGCCATGAGTGGGTGGAGTTTACAGTTGCCGACAAAAACAAGCATTTTTATCGATGCTAATGAAGATTTATACAATTTTTAGCTGTCGCGTTGCCATATTTGGGGGTTGTAAAATCATGAGCTTGCAAACATCTCCACTGTGCGGTGAATGGGGGCAAAATATATAAATGTAGAGATATCGATTTGAAACATTTGCTGAACATTACTGATATAAATATGAGAAAAAATGCATTGCAATCTTTCTGTCATTTTATGTTTTCATATAAAAAAATAAGACATTTTGTGCATGAAAATGGCCAAAATTGCAGATATTTTGGGCAACGAAATATAGAAATATTAGTATCTAAGATTTCAGAGGAGATTTTGGATATATCGTTTAGTTTTTCAATAAAGTAATCATAAGTGAAAAAATCTATAAACTAAAATTCCACCTTGTCTTTTTGGGTTCAAATCAGGCTAGGAATTAGATATTAAAAATCCCACTGAAAAAATCTTCAAAAAATATCGTTAAGTCCAAGACTGGAAAGTTTGAAGTCTGTATGAGCGACTATAAGGGCTCACCCGCTGCCTGAGTGGGGCCTTATCCTCATTCAGAGAAAACAAGCCCTTGTATTTTGCGGCTCCCAGAAGGAAATATACCATATTTGGATTATAGCGTCATCACGGGGACTCTTCGCAGGACACGTGGATGTAAAATATGTCAATATTTATGATTGAATACCCGTGTGAAAGACGGCTTTTCATAGCGCCGCAGCTGCTACTCCCGGGTTATCTCCGCCTCACTCGCGGCAAAAACATCATAAAATAAACATCATACGGGGTAAGTTTTATCATTTTTATACTCTTAACACCTTAACACTAACATTTGTATTCCTCCTCTCCTGCCAGCAATTATGTAGCAGAGGCAATTTGTGCACTGAAAAGATCAGGATAACTCTGGTGAACACAGGAAAGCACTCCCTCATGACATCAGCACGTGGGGCAATGGTTTTGAGCTCTTGAGATACTGATTCAAAGTGCAGGGTTGCACATGAACAAAACAAAACATGACTCCAGGATACGTTTTCACAAAGGTACAGAATTACAACAAC
This sequence comes from Neogobius melanostomus, assembly GCA_007210695.1. Taxonomy (NCBI): domain Eukaryota; kingdom Metazoa; phylum Chordata; class Actinopteri; order Gobiiformes; family Gobiidae; genus Neogobius; species Neogobius melanostomus. The sequence continues at coordinate 2,997,651 of VHKM01000153.1, forward strand.
TAAAAGCTCTAAAAGTCAGTTTAGTGGAATATGAGGCCTTTCATGTGTCTGAGCTGTTCACTGTACTCTCCTGAACATCAGCGCCATAGCAACAGAGTGCAAGTACTGTGTGTTTAAGTGGCTCTGAGGAGAGAGGCGAGTAATACACTGCTATAGCACATAGCTCCAGTGCTGCTGCTGTTCCCACTGCACCTGCCATTTCTGCTCATGTTTGAGATACAAGCACGCAGTCAGCCAAAGTACACTGCATTATGCATGATGTTTGCAGATTGGAAAATTATATTCAACTTTAAAGAGGAGGATACACCAAGAGAGCTGGACTGATATCAACTCTGACTTGGCTGATATTATGAACTTTACAGTCAAGTAAGGAAGTATCACGTTTAAAACCTGAGCAAATATTAGCTTGGTTTTCTCATAAATGGTTGGGTTTCCTCCATTATCCCAAAACAAGAGCAAAACTGTCCAGCCTATAGGCTACTACACGTGTTTCTAATTCTGGAACCTTGTCTTAAGATCCCTGATGCATGTGATTGACAGACGCATTTACCATTAAGAGAAATGTGTCCAGGCTCTATGATTTGCTGTAGGGTCTCAGAGTCAACAGCCCTAAGGCAGGCCTGGTCAACCCGGGAGCAAAATGGTGTGGAAAACGTCATTGTAAAATATTTGCCTCCTTGTTTTTTTTCATTACAATGTACTTTAATGATGAGGAACTGTACCATTTGAGAGTCTGCTGGACATTCAGTCAGTTTGTTCTGGAGCCTCCACTTTCCTAAGGCACTGGTTGAAGGATGTTTCAAATATAGAGGGGAAAATGCCCCACGGGGAAAATAAAGTGTATAATAGAAAACTGAAATTTAACATTGCCTCTAGAGCAACGATGGATTTATATGTAGCAGTAACTGTAATGCTTTTTTAAAGCCCCAATATTGCAAATGCAAAAGAAAAGCAAACTTTGAATATTGAATTTCTTTCCAAACATTCCATCAAACAGAGAAACGAGGGAACATTTAAACTTAAGCAAAGAGAAAATATAATATTAATATAGAGACTGCAGTTACTACTAAGACCTGAGGTGGCAGTAGTGAGTATAAAAATGACCAAATTGCATCCAGTTACACTACATTTATTTATTTATTTATTTTAAGTTATTTTCTTTCCTTAAGGCCTTAATTTTGGAAGAATACATTTAAGACTTTTTTTTAGTCTTTCGTCTTGCTTGGATGGTACATGGAAAGCCAAAGTCCAATAGTGTTAAATGTTTGAAATGTACTGCCTTGAATGAAAAAATTTGAATGAAATAGTCTGTCCATGTTGAGTTTCGTGTCATTGATGGGTTTACACCATAAGTCAACACAATGTTATTGTCAGATATATTGCAATAAAGTTTATTTTCTAACAAAGACTGTCAGAGAACCTTTTTGGTTCAAGACTCACACTTTATTACAATTTTGAGACGACAATTGACTCAATTTTTACTAGAAGATCGACAACTGTGTGTTATATATCTACTCCTCCCAGCACTGAGTCACAGTGGGTCGTGACAAGCAGAATTACAAGCTGTAAAATGAGATTCCCAAACAGAGGGAGCACTCCTATAATGGAGATAGCCGGGGCGTAGAGTGGGGTAGTTCATCCTCTTCAGACAGAAACACCTCCTCCGGGAGCTGTTCAGAGCATGTACAGCCGAGATAAGACTGGAGGCAAGACCCAGCAAAATAGACACGGTACGACTCCTTTAAAGCTCCAATCTGAAAGGCTTGATTTAATAATTTTGGAAACTTTGGACAGACACGGATCACTGCAGAGCGGCTACAGGCGCACACGCTGTGGGCTTTGGAGATGCTCAAATCTAGCACAGTCATCCCAAATTCGACCTCGGTTAAATTGGCTTAAATCATTACACTTTTTTCTTTTCCTTTGCCTTCTTTGCTTTTGGTTACATTCATGGTTGGTCTGTTAGCATAGGTAACTCGGTAACGCTTTATATTAAGGGGTGCTCATTAATACGGTATTAATAAGCATTAGTAATTAAAAAAATATCTCATTTCTTTTATTATGTTGAAAGATACGCAAGTGTTTTTGAAGCACGGCAAGCTCTGGAGTAGCCACTTTTATTATGTAAAAATAGCTCACAGAGTAAAACAGTTTGGAAACCAGTGTATTAAGGACATTTTCTGTCTGTATTTGACCCATCTTTCAGAATAGTGTACAATGAGCTGAGTAAGGTCCAGAGAATCTTGGTCAGGAGTACCTTTAGCTCAAGGATTAGCTCAATAGTCGCTTTGTATGAAAATCAAACTTGACACCTTCTTACTGTGAGGCTAGGCTGGCACTACTCTACAATAAAAATGTACCCCATTTATGATGCAGACTTTTCAGTTTTTGTCCAGGAGAAAATGTAGACTGCCACTCTCCTTGATTCATACTGAATTTGAAAATGAGAGCTTACAAAAATGTGTACATTGTAATAGCTCTGCTAAAGGAATGTGCATAAAATCATTGCCCTAATAATTAGTGTTTAAAAACATGGGTAAAACAGCTGCTCTCATGACCCTCAATGACCCCTGAATCACAATGAAGATAAAAACAACAGCAATAGCAGAAAGAGATGAGGAGTGACTCACAGAGGACCCCATAGTTTCCCCATTTTGTGCAATCATGTCACTTTGCACAAGCCGCTGTGTGCAGTGCATCAATCACTAATCAGACCGGAGCTGCTGGAGTACGGTGTCGGTGTGTGTGCGCATGTTTACCAAGTCATGTGGGGACTCAACCCTGTTTAGACTGTAATGGGGTGTTTCCACTGGCAGGCCCTACCCGCCCAGTGCCTGGTCAAATCTGTTGGGCAAGCGTCTCCACTGCAGGCCAGGGCCAAACCGGTCCAGGCACAAGTTTGAGACCGACCTCTGGCTGTGGCCAAAGCTCACTGAACGGATGCTAACGTGACGTGAACAGACTGCTGGGCTCGGATTGGCAAACGAGAGAGAGAACAGCCCTCACTATTAACATGCAGGTCATATGGACTTATTTTCACAACATCATAGGTGATTTTGCCGATGGCAGCATTTACCCGCTGTGTTAGCATAACATTAGCTGGTGTTAGCATAACATTAGCATGTTGCTTACTTTCATAGTTGTCTTTTAGCAGCTTCTTTCCTCTAGTATTTGCCTTGGCGCCTCTGAATATTTCCATAAACCTCACCTAAACCTCACCTTTGTCCACATTGCTCTCATCAAGACTTACAAAACTTTTCAGGCCGTTCTGTTGTTGCTTCAGTAATGCGATCCTTGCATGTAGTGCAAACCCTAGCCTGCACTAGGTAGAGTAGATATGTGACAAAGCGAGTACTTTGACCGAGGCGTCCGGGATACAAGCATGTTGTGTGCAACCACGGCTTAAGATATGAGACTTGTTTCCAATGTGGGGATCTACTGAAGAAATCAATGATTAATCCTCCAGCCAGGTGTTTCTCACCATTAGCCTGGCTTCACATCTGGAGATGGATCCCAGAGCGCTGGCTGCCCACTGCTCCTACAGGTTGTCCCGGCGGCAGTGAGGATGGGTCAAACGTAGAGAACACATTTCCCGGGGATCAATAAAGTGAATAAAGAGTTTTTTTTTATTTTATTTTATTTTATTTTATTTGAGCTGTCAAGACTCAGGTTAGACTCATAGTTCGGATGGTAATTTTGGTTAAAATGATGGAAGTAAAAGGTCAACAGGTCAAGTCCATATCCAGTCGTTGCTACTACTATCAAACAAACAGCCTACTGGAACAGCTTTTTCTCACTGGGAAGTCAAAACATTTAGGGCAATAGTGTGTCTGGATAAGGTATGGAACAGAAAATGAATGTAAATCTGGGTAGAGTCCCCACTTGGCTCATGAAGCTGGCGTGTGTGTGCGTGTGTAGGGGGGCAGCCTGCATCATTTACACAGTGATTTGAAGGAGCCACACTGAGCCTCCCAGGACCCGGAGCTGAGGTGGAGCGTGACTTGTGACTGCCTGTTTTTCTCTCAGATCACAGTGGCTTTATTTCAGCTCCATTGAGCACGGGGAAATGCACAGACAGAATGGTGCTTGTATAAACGGCCAACATTAGTCGACTATTCAAACATGGCGGGACTGGGATCAGATTTTGACCCGTCTGTCGATGCCACTGAAGTAGTGAGCGACAATAGTGCAGCACCAGGAAACTCTTCACCGAAATGTTTATCCAAAATAATTCTGTAGTGTGCTTTAGCTCCATCTCTCTCAAAACGCAGAAAATCTCTTATATACATATAGTCAACATTTTGTTTTGTTCAAGCCCTGGTTGGTTTCACAAAAATCATAAGGGGGAAAAGTTATGCAAAAATAGTGGGACTTTGATCTAAAAGCTTTGCAGTATTTATTCACACAATGGGTCTAATGTCAGGACAGAACGGCTTATTTCAGTATGAGATTAACCTTAAAGCCGCAGGAGACTGATCTCATTCTCTCAGTATTAATGGATGCCCTGTGTGTTTACGTACTGAGGCTGTACATGACTTAAATATGCTAATAACAGGAAACAATGGCTGCTCCTCAGAGGCAGTTATCATGACACTTGAGGACCACAGACACTAATTAGACTAATTGGGTTGTTAATCATGCACTTATGTAACAAATAAACTAGTGCATGTAATTATTTTGTTATGATTACGCTACGAATGTTGCTCTTAGCGATTCACCAAAACATTGAAACGCTAATGCAGCCAGGAGGGTACCTTCACTACAGCATTTATTTATTTATTTATTTATTCTTGCTCAATTTGTTATGTTTGTATAAGGCCCAGTGTTTGGTAATCTGAACTCCATTGAAAGAGTAAGCGCTTTGATATAACTTAAAAAAAAAAAATTGATTTCAGCATGTATTCGCTTTGGCATTGCTTCAATAATTTAAGCTTCTGCAATATCAACACACGCGTTCATTTTTCAACAAGATCTTTTATCGATGATGGGAGAGTGAGACCACTGTGCAAAGCCGTCTCTACAGCACATCCCAGATTCTCAATCCATGTGTGAAAATGATGTCTCACCTCCCACTCTTTCACAATGGGAGCCCTATGAATCCTGGCATTGACATCTTGGAATATGCCAATCAGTGAAGAAGAAGAAATCCATTGATGGAGTAACCTGGATGTTTAGTTTAAACAGCTGAACCTAGACTTGATCAACCCCAAATCATAACAGTTAGTTAAATCTCACTTTCTCTCTTTTTTGCAGTGTACATAATGTTTGCTTTATATCCAGCTTTATACTATGCTGAGTAATGAGCTACACTATTATGCTGACCTCCTCTTGACTAATTTGAAGCAACAATACTTAAAATTTGATTTGAATATTTTATTTCGAGCTAAAGAAGAAAAGAAAAAACAGAAATATATATATACATAATAAAAGAAAAAAAGAAAAAATAATTTACATTACAGCTCGAAAAGGAGTGGGAAGAAGACAAGCTTATTGACTCCCACCCCTGTTCATAAACTTCAATAACAATAACTATAACAATGACTGACAACAGTGCATATTTCTTACCATTTTACAAACAACTATCAACCGAGTTGGTTACATATTAACAAATGCGACACTGCATTATACCAGGTCAACATTCACAGTATCTCACACGCTCAACATTCACAGTATCTCACACGCTACAACCAGTGTATTATTTCTGTCTCCCATACAGAATTCATTACCATGTTGGCATTATCGTTGTTCACCATCACCATTACAACCCATATAGCATTACTCTGTATCAAAGTGTTTGAATGGTACATAAAATACTCCACATTTATTCATGAAAGGTACAGTAATCGCAGACTGATTGATGTTCATGATAACAAGAATGGTCTTACTGATATGTGTTAAAAGGGATTCGGGGCTTTTCTTTCTTTTTCTTCTTTTCTGTGACTGGACCAGCTGCCAGAAAATCATCACAACTGCTGAATAAATGCATACAATGGTTAATTTCCCAACTGTGAGACTGCTTTGGTCAAACTTAATACAGAAAGACACATGGGCGCCAATGCTCCATACTTGCTCTGCTTATGATAATAGTTAATTCCCTGTTAACTGCTCTCCATCTCACAATCGGGTAAAACACTATGGATTTACAATACAACTCCCCCCGCTCCTCCTTGTCAAAGCAGCAGCAGCAGCAGCAGCGACGGCAGCATTTGGGCGTAATCCAGCTCATTATCAACACAATGATTTGGCATCTTACACTTCCGCCTAATTATGCGCAATGGGAAATAATTTCTTCTGCGTATGCATATTGAAAACAACAGAAAACTCCCAAATGATAAGGACGGCCACTCTACTTATTAGCGCCCAGTTGTGATTACAGAGAGCTTTCGAGTGGCAGGATAAACACTATTTGAAGGCTGTTTTGACAGACGGTCTCCCAAGGGCTTATTAAATTCATACATCAGAAACTTCAAAGTGTAAGGTATGCCTCAGATGATGTCAGACTTTTTATACTGTTTTTAACTAACAAGCACAAAGCGTTTCGTGACTGTCTGAAAGCAAATCTTGAGAAAGTTAAAGCCAAGATGTGCCATAGCTATCTCCGACTCAGAGAGCGTGTAAAGCTTTAGGTCCACTGAAGCAGCACTGAATGATAAAGGAGCTTTTTTTCTTCTTCTTCGGCAATAGTGGTTTCCTCAAAGCTGGATGATAACAAATAGGACTTTTAGAATCTTATCTACGGGCATTTCACGCATGGTTAAACTCAGGAGTGCAGCAACAGGGCATGTACGGCCAATACTTAAATGTGCATTAAAAACCTTTGTCAGCCTTTTCATACAAACTTCAGTGTGTTGGAAAGCGCTGTCTATTTGTAAGTTTGCTTGAGTAATTTTCGTCCAACTGTTTATATGTGTTGGGCAGCAGCAGCTGACTGACCTAATGGATAAAAAGGCCATGTTTGACAGTATGGGCACTGGTCACATTGCCAAGAAATTATGAAATATTTAGTTTCAACACTGATCCAAAATGAAATGTATCCATCCTTTACACTGGGCACTTAATAACATTGTTTTTTTTTTAATCTTAAAGCCACACCGCGTTAAACTTTACCTAATAATGTTGAAATACAAGCATTTATTTATGACAGTTTCATCATTGAAAAATACCTCATAAATGTACAAACAAACATGTGCTTTTGCTGTGAGTGGCTCATCTCTCCCCACCTCGAACCGCCACCTTAACGTGGAGGGGTTTGAGCGCCCGAATGATCCTGGGAGCTCTGCTGTCGGGGGCTTCGTGCCCCTGGTAGGGTCTCTCATGGAAAACAGGTCCTAGATCATGGGTCAGACAAAAAGCGGTTCAGAAGGCCCTTATGAGAGACCAACAGGTTAATCGTGAAGCCGTCCTTCTGTGGACCCACCACCTGCAGGAGGAGCCATAGGGGCTGGTGCAATGTGATTTGGGCAGCTCCAACGGCTGCCCCCACGAACCAGCAACGGACAAGTGGAAGAAAATGGATGGATGGATTGCTCATCTCTCCCAAGACATGACCGTAGCTTTACCAGGAGTGGGTACGTCTCCAGCTCGTCTCCATGGAGATGTTGACTAAAGTCATCAGAATTTGAGATTTAAACAGGTTAGGTCCTCATCCAAATCCATTCTTTGATTACCCACTGCAATAATAGCTTTTTCTGTGTTGAGATGGTCATATTTAAGTATTCTATGAAGTCTAGATCACTGGTTTTCAATCTTTTCATACCAAGTTCCACCAATTAAATACACTGCCCAACACAAAAAAGGTCTAATATTTGGTTGGAAAGCCTTTAGCTTTGATTACAGTGTGCATTCCCTGTGGCATTGTTTCATTAAGTTTTTGCAATATCAAAAGATTCGCAATAATTTATTTTACCAAGGTATTGATGATGATGATGATGATGATGATGATGATGATGATGATGATGATGATGATGATGATGATGGGAGAGTGTGGCCATTGTGCAATCTTGTCAAGCCCATCACAAAGATTCTCAATGGGGTTAAGATCTGGCGTCCGTGTTGGTCAATCCATGTGAGAAAATGATACCGCTCCCTGAACCACTTGATCCTGGCATTGTCATCTTGGAATATGCCCGCACCATCAGGGAAGAGGAAATCCATTGATGGGCTAACCTGGTCATTCAGGGTGTTCAGGTCGTCAGCTGATCTCATTCTTTGAGCACAACATCTTGCTGAACCTAGACCTGACCAACTGCAGAAGCAACAGATCATAACAGTTAGTTAGATCCAGGTGGCAACTCTTTTTTGGGGGGTCAGACAGTGTGTTTTAAACAGTCTACTTTCGAACAGCACTTATGTTGTTGTATCCACCCACAATTACCACCAGGTCCAGATCAAATCAGAACTTAAATGGGTTTCAAATTGGAGTACATTGGGTCACAACCAGTAAAAACACAGAACTTAAATGCATAACTAAAGCATAAATGAAAACAAAATGTCTAACAAATAAAGGCTAAAACTGCAGAATCGCATATCACATCTCCAGTGTCTTCAACAGCCTCATTACCTCTAGATTGTACATAGCACAAACAACACTGGCACGTCAATGTAAGTTTTAACCTAGCAAGCGGAAGAATAGGGAAAAGAATAGGGGGAAAATGGCGATTAAAGTTGCATCTTGCAGCCTGGAGGTCTGGCAGGATCTCGTGCGTACGGGGGTGCACGTGCGGAGCTGGAGGCCCCTGTGCACATGCTCAGTAGGCGACGGTGATGCGCTCTGACAGATCGCATGTCGAGCGCATAGTTACCGTGCTGAGTAATGCGACATTTAAGGGCTCCTGCGTTTGTTTTCGCGTTTGTGCGGCGAGGGTCACCGAGCAGACACTATCACACACACACACACAAACGCTGCAACATGTATCATGAAAGCACAACACCCTGATGCAAACTCTGAGGGTCACGAGCTGCTTAGAAGTTCATGACTCCACATGTATATCATTTCATTTTATACTGTACATGCACATTTGCAGTGGGACTTTCCTGTTTAAGATGTTTCAGATTTAGTCCAGTAAATTTACATGACTTTTTGTCGATTAATACAAGACTAAAATGAAAAAGAATAGTTTTCTTAAGTAGGGCCGAACGATTTTGGAAAATAATCTAATTGCGATTTTTTTCCCTTCAATATTGCGATTGCGATTAAATATGCAATTATTCTTGCAAGGTCCTCGTCTCATGTATCTTTCACCTAACACAAGCAATAAACAGTCTGTTTCATAATAAACAATATTAGATTAATTTGAAGTGAAAATTGCAACAATAAAGCAAAACAAAATGGTTGCCTGACCTATTCATGAACATGTGGACTGCACTTCTTAAAAACTGTCGGAACTTAACAGTACAGTCTATACATAAATGAAAGATAAATTATATATATAGATATAACATTTTTTATAAAACTCACTCATCCAGTCAGTAACATCACCCATACTAAAGTGCAGTTAAAGTAAGACCAAACGTCTGCTTTAACTAGTTGGAAAAGTTTTAGGAAATCAAACTCCCAATTAATACAAAATAAACTCTTTATTATTTATTATTTCGGCCAATCAAATACCGGTCTGAGCTGCGACTCGTAGTTGCGTCAGATGTGCGTTATTGATGGACACGGAGAGGCCAGATGGAGCACACGCCAAAACACAGTGGAATTAGGAGCAGCATTTTGGTTTTGGGATGTAACTTTGGACAATATGAAGAAAGAGAAGAACATTGACGCAAGGAGACGGAGACATGAGGTGCCAAACACAGACACGTTTTACTTTCTCTTTGACTCGCAGCCATTTAGTGACATTTCAGCGCTAAACAGCACATTTCCTCAGCAAAATAAGACATGACACGGAGTCCTGCCTCGGATCGTAGTTTCCAACACTTTTCATACAGCAGTTTAGTGTTTATATCTAGCGTCTGTACTACCTACGGGAGCACATATGCGGTAGATGCAAAGGTAAATAAAGGCACATCGCCTCCGCGGATACTTTATGGTCATGAACCGTCATTATGCTCTTTATCCACAACATTCCCAAACATAAGCCTCCTAAACTGAGCCACAAATGACTCTTTACAAGCAGCACAGGTTCACCTATATGGAGGCAGAGACGTGTGAATCCGGAGGTGAGGGAGTTTCTGAACCAAAGAACCAAACAACACTGTAAACAAGAAAACCAAGAAGTCTCCCCCTCACTGTCAGGGAATGTTCCACTTTTTCCATATTCAAAACCTATCTAGTGTACTTTTTTAACATTTCTTTTGCTGTACCAACTTATGTTACATTGTTTATTGTGTTTTCTGTATATCTGTTATCTGCCTGCCATTCACTCCTGCTTTATGTGTTCAAAAGCAGGACCGTCTGGAACTTATAACAGTCAATCAAATCTCAGAAAGTTGTATATCAATACACCACATGCTGCCTGTGTTATATCCGGCTTTTCTGATCGGTAAATATGCTTGTCAATCACCCCAGATCTCACACGTCTTTGTAAAGAATAGGATAAACGTGCATTCTGGCTGGCTAAGAATCCAGCATGTTATGGATTTGTCCCTATCAAATAAGAATCCCCAAATACCCAAATCTAAAAGCTTCTTGTTTGGAGCTTACAGCCTATACAGACGTGACCTTTTTGTTGTGTTGTTGCCGAGTTTATGTCACATTTTTAAAGCTTTTTTTGTGTGTTTTCATCTCTTTTTGTTTTTGTTTTTTGTGTCACGTTTCTGTCGCTCTTTTGCTACTTGTTTTTGTCTGCGTTGTATTTGCATCCTCACTTTGGTCGCCGTTTTGATACTGTGATCAAGAAGCTTTAAGATTTGGGAAACTGGAGAAAATGTGCTTGGTTCAGGTGGGGGTTAAGAGGTTGAAATAGCTGAAATTGGAAAATGAATTCAAAACTACGCCACTGCAACAGCCTCATCCATAGCCTCAACTCTGATCCATCCAAGTTTCTTCTATTCAAGCGATGTCACTGAGGACTATCAATGTTGTGATGTCATCAAAGGTCTATATATAACCCAAATAAATAAGCATATCCTAATCGCACTGCCATAAGTATAAACGTTGCCATGTCGACAACACTTCAGTCAGCGCGTCGCACGTCACGCCAGGTACAGTCTCAGCTCAGAAGGCTGGGACTGAGCAGACCAGGCTTACGGTAAATGGCCGGTGAGTCACTTTTAACCAGCGCGCATCGCCATAGTAACGCTGCCGCACCGCTGAGTCCGCAGCATGTTAACTTAAGGCCACTCAATTCAGGGATTAAAAAAAGAAACTCAGATCACTGTGCGGAAATGACAGTGCTGCATTCAGTTTGAACAAATGGGAGAATATCGGCTGTTAAGCGGAGTGAAATTGCTTGAGACCATTTTAGGTCATATGTTCTGATTTGCAAGAGAGTTATTTCAGAATTCAGAAGTTTGTGGATCAAAAAGTAATCAATGTCTATGACTAGGGCTGACTAGGGCTTTCAATCAATATGTGTGGGTTGTAGGTTCTCTTTTGCCGGTGGGGCAGTATGATGTTGCTTAATGTAGGATTGATATTGTAAATATAACAGGCAAAGTTGGGTCACGGAGGGGTACGTTGTGTGTGTGCATGCTGTGTTCCTGCTCTTGTGTCTTGTACTTTGTAACATGCTCCCTGTACTAGTGTGATTTGATCAATTGTTTTTATTTCAATGATGTCGGGGGTGGGCGCTTATAAGCTTTTGCTTCAGCCCACTCTTTTTGAGCAGAATTTTTAACTGCTCAAATAAACTAAGAATAAAAAAATATTGTGAGTTCGATTTATTTTGATTCCCCCCCCCCCCCCCCCCCCATTTACCGTTAATAACCTTTTGTTTCATATAACTAAAATCTAGCCGAAACTGAGACAGTGTTATTGCTCATGAAATATTTGTAACTGACTTATTAAAGTATTACTTACTAATCCTAGTCCTTAATAATCATTTGAAATATAATTCAAAATAGCCCACATTAATTGTATACTGTAATATGTTTTGTAAATAGCCTAAATTATTTCTTAATTGTGTTTTAGTTAGTTAGTTAGTTCAATATATTTATCCAAAACATTCCCAAACATATGCCTTGATTCTTTTAGGTTCTAAAAGGTCCCAACTGAGCTGCAACGACTCTTTACTCTTTACTCTTTACAATCAGCACATGGCTCATCTTCATCTCTCTGGAGGCAGAGACAAGTGAATCCAGTCGGAGGTGAGTTTATTAACACGACAGGAGTTTCTGTCATCAATGCATCAGAGCATGTAGGCAGCGCAGCCCAGGACTTTGAATGGATTGATTAGCGCTGCGGCTAACGCAATGCTATCGGAGAAAAAAGCAATAGTCCTTTAGAATTATAAACGCTAATATTTTCACTGTACAGCCACAATGTGATTTGGAAATCGTGTTGTGTAATATTGCGATAAATCTGTGACTTTATTTCTCTTTTGTTGTTGGGTTCACTCGTTCTCTCTGTTTGGGTGGACTTGAGTGCTCCTACACTGTAGCTAATCTTCCAGCTGAAGATACTAGGACTATACCTTTACCTAATTGTTTTCCTCATGGTGGAATGAAGTTCTTTTCAGTATTGTAAAAGCAGACATTTGTGAAAAACTTATTGCGCAGTCTATCTAATTACAAACCTTGTTTTAGTATTGTAAACTAGCAGGTAGCTGTTATTGTTTACATTACCGTAAAAGTATTGCTCCCTGATTGTTGAGAAACTCATCCCTATGAAAAATTGGGACGTTAGCAATGCTTTAGGAAAGTCAGTAATGAGTTTGGACCCCACAAATGTATGTGTATGTTTTAAATGTATGCGCTTCCTTTTTCTTTGTTTGGAAAAATGCAAACATATCTAGGTCTTTTAATTTACAGAGGATTAAAAGAGCTGTAGAAGATACCGACAAACTATGTGTAGAGAAAAGCTCCTCTATTTATATCCTGCATTTCCCAGATTTAGGGAACTCTCTCTTACAGGACTTCCAGTGGCTCCAAGGGTTTAGGACAAACTATAACCAGATGCCCACTTCTTCATAACCTGACCTGATTATACTGGGGTCCACCAAGCACCTGCATGTTCACTCTGCTCTTAAGTAAGATTTATGACACAGGAGATACATAATTGTGGCTTTTCCGGGGCACTTGGCCTCTCTTCCTGTAAAATATTACTTCAAAGGGACGTGGCCTTCACCTTACAGCACATTATTTGAATATCAATAATGAAATGTCTAGTGCTGACATTTTTCATAGCAGCGACTGAGGCCATAGATTATAGTGTGATTATCTCAGCATGAGGCCGGCTGAATGAGAGCAGTTCACATCTGTGCCGTATCAAAGACATGAAGGCCCTGAATACCTAATGCAGTCTCTCTTCCCATATAAATGGTCATTACTTTCACATTTCTATTACTTACTTCACCCCGCTGTGTTTAGCAAAGACATATTTAGTGAATTAAAATCAAATTGAGATCAACATCCTTTTCAGTGCATCAATTCATTCATCTGGACATTTTCATTTGTGTTAATCATGCGTAGCTGGGGACAACTCCGCACACCCAGGAGGCGACAGGTGCGTAGAAGACAAGGAAATTAATGCAAAAATGAACAAAAGCTCCCGCACACTGTCTCACTCTTAAGATATTTATTGCAACGTTTCGGTCAAAAGGACCTTCATCAGGCTGATGAAGGTCCTTTTGACCGAAACGTTGCAATAAATATCTTAAGAGTGAGACAGTGTGCGGGAGCTTTTGTTCATTTTTGCATTTGTGTTAATCAACCAGGGAAATCCCACAATCTGAATCCTATAATGTCATATTGAAAATTAAAACACTTTGGTTTATTGAATACCAAACTAAACATTGATATCTTACGTTTTAAAATGTGCAATAATCTATGCAAAGACAGTAAGTTGTGAGAGACTGGGCTGGTTACAAATTGTCCTGGAGATCCCCCTTTGCAGGCAGCAGTGGGACACAGTAAAAAGAAGCTTTCACTTTTGTTAAAGGCATGCATCCAAATTGATAACATTGTGACAAACACACTTTGATGTTTTCCACCTGGCGCAACAACAGCGTTGGTCCAAACAAGGATGTCATCTTACGTGCACACACCTACTGCACCTGTGTCTGCGTCCAGGGTCTACAGGGCCAAAAGCGTCTCCTCTTCTTCATGTACTTAATTTAGCATTTAGGATACATCTTTTTTAAGCTCTCAAAGGACCAAGTACAAACTTTATTTGTACAGGGCTCTCCACATGGCAGAAATGTGAGCAAGCACCAGCAGGTGTCCACCAACCCCCTTCAGGCTCACAGATAATATTCAAGCCTGGTCCAGAGGAAAAGGTTGCTCTGCATAACATCATCCTTGCCATGCAGTGTCTGTCCTGCCCATTTACTGCGTTAGGTCTAGAGCTGAAGATTTCAGAGCGCCCCCTTCAGTGCCGAAGTCTAATCAGTCAATACAGCCTGTGTTTAGAAACAAAAGATAGGGCCAATCGGGTTTGAAAAATTACGCAACAAAATCCAGGAAATACAGATACAGAGTATTTTCAGTAAAAGAAGAAATGGCCAAAGTGAAGGTTTACTTAAAACTGATTAAATAAAGTGGAATTCTTCTCCAGGTATGTTTTTATGTTTTTGAAGAGGGAATAACCTTATAACATGATTAAAATCTAAAACGTCAATTTTGCAAAAGAAATTTCCTCCAATAATGAGGAGTCCTGGCCACAGATGGGAATCTTTTGCACAAATGTTCTCATTTATTCAGGATTGTTGGCGGTTGTATACTTGTTTTTTAGCACAACTATGGGCCTTGAGTGGGGTGCGCACAATGGCAAGAGAAACAGCACAGACTTTGCTCTATGAGTGTTGTTGCTCTCAATAAATCTCCAGCAGCTAAAATAACATTAATTCATACTTGTATTAAAAGCTAATTTCTCTTTCACAAATGCTGCGTTTACCATGTAGATCTCTGATGGTAATCCACAGTGTAATAAATGAGCTTTAATGACAGTTTTTATCTTTTTGTAAAATGTAAATGTCATGCAACCTAACTTATACTTTTGAACAGTCTGTTCGTTTTTAACTACGCAGCATGTTCTGTATAATTGTCCTACACTGTGATTACATTCATGCCTGTTAGTCTTGTGTATTGAGCCTAATTAGAGTGACAGGTACCCTTTTTGCCTGACTGTCAGGACGTCCCATCGCCAGGGTCCCAGAGGGGGGCTGCAGCGGCGTCATGGAGGAGCAGGGCTGTCAATCATCCTCACAGTGTCCCATGGCTCGTGTGGGGGGATTAGGAGGATGAGACAGGCAGGTAATCTAACGGCATAAACACACATCGCTCTCAACGCTCAAACTGTGCCACACGTGGGAGCAACAGTGAATCAGCAGAAAACGGCAACTATCGAACGGCTGGCAGTTGTAGTGTACGAAGAAGTGATAAAACTTGCACCTGTGTTATCCCCGACTCAAAATGATCCATGCAACCATACAGCGTGTCTAATTCCAATCCTTGTTGATATGGTGTGCAGGGCCTATAGCAGCCTTTACCCATTAGACATTTGAAGCCTTGTTTTCTCAATTCTGTTCCTCCATGTCCCACTTTGTTCCACCATATTGTTTTAATTTTACAAGACTGAATCAAACATGGATGACTGAAATTTGCATTATTTATACACTGCCTGACCACAAAAAAGGTCACATGCTCGAATATTTGGTTGGACTTAGGTTTGATTACAGCACCCACCCAGCGTTGCATACATTTGTCACCGAGATCTTGTATTGATGATGGGAGAGTGTGACCACTGCCTTCACCAGATACTTAAAGATACTTAAAGGGGTTAAGATCTGGACTCTGTGGTGACCAATCCATGTGTGACGAAGATGTGCCACTCTTTCACAATGTGAGCCCGATGAATCCTGGCATTGTCATCTTGAAATATGCGTGTTCCATCAAGAAAGAAGAAATGATGTAATAATCTCATTCAGGATGTTCAGGTCAACCCCATATTATAACAGTTAGTTAAATCCAGGTGGTCATTTTTTTTTTGGTCTCGCAGTGTAGAAACAGAATAAGATCTTCAAAGTGAAAACTGTGGTGAATTACATCTGTTTTATCCCTCAGTAGTTTTACAAGCATTTTTCACTTTCCACACGGTCTGTATTATAAACCTGTATTGTAAACTTTGATCAGTAATAAATCTTCGCAGTTTGTTATTGTTTTCTATGTGGGCAAGGATTCTGTTCGATTTCCGCCCACGGACATCTCTGGACCTTTTATTGCTGCAGTTTTTTCAGAGCGGTGCGGCATTAAAGTGGGATTAGTGGGAGATTCTGAAATAATAACAACTGCACAATAAAGACTCGCCACTATGAAACAGATATTTACACATTATTACACCTTTGAAAAGCACTGACTTCGAGACATCTTAACTGACTGTGGTTAATCTGATCCACTTGTTTGGAGGAACGCACTCACCCAGTTCTCAATTAGTGAAGGAAAAGGATCCGGGAACTACTGCATTTGAGATGATATGATAGTGTGTGATGGTTGTGTTACAGAAATTGTTTTCCTCCAAACATCACACTAGCTTAAAAGTGTTTCTGTAACTTCTCATTTACAAATCATGCACTAACAGTGATATGAAGATTTGGGTTTTGGCAGACAAAAAAAAACAAATCATATTCATTACAGAAATAACAAGTAGATTTCAGTGTTTTGTTATGTTATTCAGTCTTTCCAGGATTTCGCGGGCAGAGAACACACGAAAGGACAAATATGTGTTTATTTCACTCATCGACGTTGAGCTTCAGCTCCGGTTCAACAGAACTGTGACTCCTAAAGTTCGCGCGGTAAAAGCACCAGCCCCTCACAAACAGCACCGCATCACAGGGGTAAAGAAGCGATCTGAATGCACACACAGTGTTTACTGTATCTGTCAGATCTCGCCAAATAAAGATCCAGGAGCAGAGAAACAAAACTCGGACAGAGCGCGGTAGAAGCACACAGCGGCACACGCTGTAAAGACCCAGACGAGTGAGAGGAGGCGGGGAGCAGAAACAATATATATAAATATAACAAGTAAAATGAATTTAACTGATCAGAAACTCACTTTAGTTGCAGAGTTAAGGAATTGTTTTGAAGGAAATCGCGGATTATTGGAATAGTTGTGGGAAAGTTGCAACGTCGCACTGAATTTACAGAGTTTGCTTGATTTTGCGTTAATAGTTGCAATCGCAACATCGCTAAATCCTGGAGGGACTAGTTATTGTCCCAAAGGCTCAAATCCTATCCATCTATTTTCTTCGACTTTTCCGTCGCCGGGTCGTGGAGACAGCTGTTGGAACTGCCCAAATCACATTGCACCAGCCCCTATGGCTCCTCCTGCAGGTGGTGGGTCCACAGAAGGACGGCTTCATAGTTCTAACCGGGCCTGTTGGTCTCTCATAAGGGGCTTCTGAACTGCTCTTTGTCTGACCCCTCACCTAGGACCTGTTTGCCATGGGAGACCCTACCAGGGGCACGAAGCCCCCGACAACAGAGCTCCAGGATCATTCAGGTGCTCAAACCCCTCCACCACGTTAAGGTGGCGGTTCCAGGAGGAAATGCCCAGTGATACTTAAAGATGCAGCAGAGCTAAATAGATCTCCAGCTTCTGTCTATTCTAGTCGTACACAGACGACAAGAGCGAGAAGAAGCTGAAGATAGAAGCGAAACATCTTCAACTAAATCAACCCAGGTCTGGTCGACGATACATGATCGACTAAGAGCCGACACAAACACAAGCTGGTGATTTTTTGGTAGCTCTGTAGCTGAACTTATGGGAGAAAATGGAGCACCGACAGGAAACCTACGGGAGAACAGGAAAACTCCACACGCCTGCACCTTGTGTTCGCCATGAGTTAAGTGTCTTGTCCAAAGACACAACGACAGGGGTGTGAACTTGAACTTGGCTTTTGAGGTTATCGTGCGATTGTCATCCACACACCACGCTTCTGCCGACTCTTTACATTTCAAAAACGACAACGAAGCAGTTCTCCTGTCCTTTCACAACAGCAAACCAAAGTTAAAGTCAGAAAGATAAAACATAGTACAGAGGGAATATAGTTTTTGATAAATTGCCTAAGGAGAGAGAGGGAGAGAGACTCTGCAGCTGATGCGGACGGAAACCTCAGGCTAATTGTGGTGATGGATTGGTCCTGTTCCCCGGGGCACGGCGCTCCTGCCACAGCAATAACACCGCCAGATGACTTTGGAGATGTGCGCATTAGACACTTATGAAAGAAGTTTGCCTCCATCTGCAACTGTGCTCCCTGACATGGCCCACTCATTTTGACACAATAACTCTTTCTGCTCGTTGTCTTTTTCATAAACAATAGGCGCTGAAGTGGTGATGATCTATTCTGATTTAATTATTCTGTCAGGATCAGTGAGTGGAGGAGGGGAGATCACACGTTAGTATTCACATATGTCAGGTTAGAAACATCAGATCAGTCATATAGGAGTTTCCAATAGCCTATATAAAAAGATTCTCAAGTTGTCATCTGTACAAGAACCAGTGGTCTGCTTTTTATGGCACAACTTTGAAGCAGTTCCCAGGGGGGTTAGATATTTTAAAGAGGGGGTATTATGCTTTTTTCAATCACATAGCACCAGTCTATAGCATACTACAATGATGACGTAACCTTCTGTTGGTCTGTATATGCAGTAAATTAAAATAACTGCCTTGAATAAAATTGCTCTCTCAAAATGGCTGTACTGAACGTCTTGAAATAGGCCTCTGTCTCTTTAAGAAGCTTTCCGACACGCCCCCTTCAGCACACTGCTGTGGCATCTAAACAACACTACTGTGCGGGGAGGGGGCTCTGCTGAGCTGAGGAGCAGTGGTTGGTGGCTTGGCTGGTGACAAAAGGTCCAGAGGCGTCTCCAGGAGGTGGGGGCGTTCCTAGGAGGACTGAGGCATAGCTACACCTAAAATGGCTGCCGTAGAAGTTTTTACTGATTACTCAAAAATATGTGAATGAGCCAAGGCAACACTCCAGGCATGTGTTTAATGAGGGAATGACATAATAACATGATATAAAGCTTGAAAAAGTCGATTTTACATAATACCCCCCTTTAAAAGATCATTTGTTGAATAGGACAAACTTTGCTGTTCAAAAGGCTCTGTTTATGACTAAATGTGGAAGTAAATTAGTCTAAACCAGGACTTTCTAATTGCTGTCAAAAAGTCTATTAGTCAACTAGAGCAACAAGTTTGATAACTACAGGTTAAAACCTTCGCTGTATATTGCTCGTTTTAGTCAAATAAGCATAATTTACTAATTAACCGGTTAACTGCTATCTTAGGGATTGGGTTGGGTTTAGAGTTATATTCTCCAATTTGCATATAGGGCTGAACGATATGTCAAGCTTTTATTTGTTATAATTTTAATGATTATAGCTTACAGTCCATTTTCAAAATATTCAAATTTTATGAGATTTTTAATTTGGGGTTTTTACAAGATGAGAGCCATAATAATCAAAATTAAAACAAATGAAAACTATACATATCTCACTTTGCATGTAATGAGTCGATCTTATATTAGTTTCACAGTTTAAGTTGAATAACAGAATCACACTTGTCATCCCTAACTCTAATCATAGCCATGACCCTAACCCCTTACCCCTCAAGTAACTGGTTAATTTAAACTGGCATGTTACTTATTTGATTAGTTATTTTGATGTTATGGTGATGGAACAACAGCATCTTCAAAAAGGCAAACATTTTTCCAACTTATACTCCAGCGCAGAGGTCTAGATCGTGCGCCTGCAGACAAATTAAGTACATCTTCACCATAAGCCATAACATCTCTATTCTTTCACTGACTTTATCCCGTCTCCCCTGCTTGCTGCGCACACACTATCGCTCAGAGGCAAGCCCCGATTAAGCCACGGCAGCCTCCAGTCCTAAAAAGGGAGCATTGCGTCGGAGCGGGGCAGAGCTGGAGGAGGGAGCATCGCGGGGGCGGATTCACTTGCCGCCCCTGGGGAGAGAGGCACGTGGAACAGGGGGGTACCCAGAGCAACGCCCACGCACTGCACTGTACAGCACTGAGAGATCTGCACTCTAAAAAGATGTAGTTAAACATCCTACGGCTTTTGTGTACGCAAGCAGAGGCAGGAGCCAAAACAGGAGCATTTCAGTAGAAGTATAAAATAGTGATCCAAATAATCTCTCAAGAAAACTAAAAAAAACTAATTAAATAAAGTACTTAGTGACTTGATGTTGAGTGACAGTTACAGCATAAAAGTCTGATTTATGTGTTGTTGACATAAAATGCATTGATATTTCCAAAGAAACCACTATAATTAAAGACTTAAGATGAGGAGCAAGAAAACTGATAGGAGTTTAAGTAAATTAAATGTAATACTCAAATGAGACTTGTGTCATAGATTTACTCACGGTGGAAGGAATAACCAAATGTTTTATGCAGTAAGAGTACTTCAAAATAATATTAATTACTCTTGGTACAGCGGTGTTTTTGCTTCTGGGTTTAGCTTCTGCACTCCAGATTGTTTTACTGGATACGTTTGTACATGTGTGTGTTTATATGAGGTTCAGTGGATTTTTTACTGCAGAGAGTCCGTGTAGCCAAGAAGGAACCAGCTTCTTTTTTATTTTTATTTTTTTTAAGTAAAAACATTTTGAGACCAACAGATTTCTACTTCTGAAACACTGAAGAGGCACCAATAGCCCCCGACACCTGCTGCAGCACAGTGGCGGCGTCACAAGAGGCGCTACAGGAAACAAATAAGGGACAAACAAGGAGGCATCCGGACAGCTTTGTTCTATCTGCAGCTATTATTTTAAATAAAGAATAGCTGGTAATAGCTCAATTAATTAATGTATCTATTATTGTTGTTGCTACAGTGGCACTGAAACTGTTTTTCCTACCATGTATCCTGGTGAGACAATATGCTAATGTTTGTGTTTTACTGTGTTATACAGTTTTGTTCTGACACTGAACCTGTCGAATGCTGCAAGACAAATCTACCTACGGGTACTAATAAAGTAAACCCAAAGCTGAACCTGAACTGAGCTGTGCAGGAGGAAGAGGAAGGTGGAGGAGCTGACCAGTGTGGGACACCACACTCTGAAACAGGGACAAACCCAGGAGACGGTGCATCGTTTCCAAGGAGCACTGAAGGCAGTACTCCAGTTTCCCCTAGCTCCAAAAACATGCTGGTCAGGTTGGCTGACAATGGCGGCGCGCTACGTCGCAGTGACTCAGGACTAACCCAACATCTGAACACAATGTCGTAAAACAGATAAAGCACTTACTTACTTATGTGTGAAAAAGTGCTCCAAGAATTCATTGTTTGTTTTTTCTCATTTCTGGACACTCAAAGACGCTCTTCGTTGCATTCATTCATTCAAGGAGGACATTGTTGCCACAGGTATCCTGGGGTAGATCAACAGAAGCAAGGCTGCCAATTTGTGCCATCTGCCCCTCCCTCTGTCATCACATTCACACAAACATAAGCCAAAGTGGGAAAGGTGTATTATAGTGTTATAAGACGACACGCTCTACCATAAAGTAAATTCTACAACATGTAAAGGACACATGTGTGAAACATTGTGTTACTCCCAAACCCTTGATGCAAAACCATTATATAAAGCTACGATCCTATGCAAAGTGTTAATTACTGGTCTCAATATATTCTAAGCATCTTTGTGAGAAATTTGCATTTAATGACCCAAAAAAAGGTGTAAACCTCCAGGGACAAAAAGTAAGAATGACTTTGAAATTTCAACCTGCTCACTGACTCTAAACCCTCAAAATGGTTCATTCAGGTGTGTGCCATTTTTAACTGATGGGGTAGTGATTGCTTTTGGTTTTATTTGCTGTGTGTAGGGCCTGTTTCAATAGTGCCTCAGAAATGCGTTCCAGGACTGTGCTGAAACAGGATCAAAGCCCCTCTCAGCACATTCGGGGTGCAAAATGCCCACTGTGCTGCATATTTTTGTCACTGCACCATCACGTCCTTCCGAGAGTAAGCACGATGGTTGCAATGGTTACTGTGTGTGGTGAGTATTTGCTTCCTCGAATTTGCATGGTGTGAAAACAATAACAATTTCCTTGATGTACAACTTTGCAGGTATAGAAAATGATTGGCTGCATTGTCTTGGAAAAAACACCTCATTGCGAATTTACAGAATGATATTGAAATTGCGATTAGATGTGCATCATTAAGATTCACTGTTCACATTACAAACATGAGGGAGCATAGACATTTGAGAGAAGCCTGGAATATGAAGTGCTTAATAAAATGCTTTCATGTTTAGAGAACTACAGGGAGAGTAGAGGAGAAGGGATAATAATAACGGTTTTCTCGTGAGCTGATAACTCTTGTGCGTGACTACATTTCTCTTAATGTCAACGCAGACAGATACAGCACGAGTCAACATGCAGTCCGGGAAAAACTAACTATGGTGGTGAACTTTCCTGTCTTTGACATTTCCAGCGGCTTGTGAAGCTCAGAGGAGAGAGAATAACGACTAATTAGGTGTCATAGGTGAGGTTAGTTGTCCAGCTGACTGCTTCATTCACCAGGTTGTCTCTTGATACTGTTTTTGTTTTGGGTCATTTTGCACCAAAGTTTCCATTTTAAAATCCCGGTGCTGACTTTCGGAGACGTGCATGGTCAGGCTCCCTCCCACCACATTAGAGACTTGTTGTGTCCTTATACCCGCTCTCGGAGGCGGACGTCTCTGGATCACAACCTGGTGCTCAAGGTTTTTAAAGGGGGGGGGGGTATTATGTAAAATCGACTTTTTCAAGCTTTATATCATGTTATTATGTCATTCCCTCATTAAACACATGCCTGGAGTGTTGCCTTGGCTCATTCACATATTTTTGAGGAATCAGTAAAAACTTAGACGGCAGCCATTTTAGGTGTAGCTATGCCTCAGTCCTCCTAGGAACGCCCCCACCTCCTGGAGACGCCTCTGGACCTTTCGTCACCAGCCAAGCCACCAACCACTGCTCCTCAGCTCAGCAGAGCCCCCTCCCCGCACAGTAATGTTGTTTAGATGCCACAGAAGTGTGCTGAAGGGGGCGTGTCGGAAAGCTTCTTAAAGAGACAGAGGCCTATTTCAAGACGTTCAGTACAGCCATTTTGAGAGAGCAATTTTATTCAAGGCAGTTATTTTAATTTACTGCATATACAGACCAACAGAAGGTTACGTCATCATTGTAGTATGCTATAGACTGGTGCTATGTGATTGAAAAAAGCATAATACCCCCTCTTTAAGAGCAAACTGGAAACCTGCTTATTTCAGAAAGCGCTTAGATTCTAGGGGGTCAGCCCTATGTTCCCCGGTACCTATGTTCCCCCACTTCTATTGACTAAGATTAGGCACCAGCCCACTATCCTTAAGGTTGGAAGCTAGGGCAGGGTCAGGGTTAAGCTGATTGATACAGTATATGTATGACGTTTCACTCTCATGACTTGTGATTGGTTGAAGTACCAACTCACCTACGGAAAAAAAAATTGGAACCCGGGGAACATAGGACCCGGGGAACATAGGACCCGGGGAACATAGGACTCGGGGAACATAGGACCCGGGGAACATAGGACTCGGGGAACATAGGACTCGGGGAACATAGGACTCGGGGAACATAGGACTCGGGGAACATAGGACCCGGGGAACATAGGACCCGGGGAACATAGGACCCGGGGAACATAGAACCCGGGGAACATAGGACTTGGGGAACATAGGACCCGGGGAACATAGGACCCGGGGAACATAGGTGTGCACCCGATTCCAGTGGATTAAGGGTTGTTTTATGACCATCATGTTTTGTGGCTGGGGTTGTGCTTTGGCGCATTGAGTTTATTTATTTATTTATTTGATCGGGACGACACACATTAATGAACAATGTGCCAGATTATAGCAAAACTGCTAATCTACATCTGCAGTCCCGAGGAAGGTCACAAGTAAAACAATTGCCTTGTGTACGCGGTATAAATAAAGTTGCCTTGCCTTTGTTTGTATTTCCATTGTAATTTTGTGACGCACTTTGTGACTTCTCTGTCTGTGAAAGGTGCTATATAAGTAAACGTTACTTATTTACAATAGTTCATGAGTCATTCTTGTGCTGAACTGATTATATTACTAGTAGGCAAAATGATCAAACGGAAACTTAAAATCCCCGAACAACTGTTAAATCAACAAAAACAGCAGGCTCCTTCAAATTAATATTGCATCAAGATGTTATTGCTTGTTTTGCATTATGCAATCAAGCAGAAATTAGCAAACAGGCGATTTCTCTTCCCCTGTTGTCATCCTTCTTGTGGTTCAGCGGGCGACTAATTTAAAACCACAATCCCTCACAACAGTGCAACTAATAGGACGCCTCCTCATCAACCACTATTGTTTATTTCATATGGAGAAAACACATGCAATCTCCTTTGTCTCTGCAAGCCCCGACGCCGCGTAGCTGATTATTAGATTAGGTAATTAATCAGCAATATGAATTAATAGCACAAACCAAAGGGGAGTGAGTAATGATTTCAAATAGAGTCGCAGGCTGGCTTTTGCTAAATTAATTGAAGCGCTCATTTTGGAGATGCACCAAGAGGAAAATGGCTTGAAAGTGTTGACCCATCGTCGTGAGTGACTCATCTATTTACATAATTTGTGCTACCGTACTACTGGCTGACATGCAGCGGAAAAGCCACACATGCATTGCTTCAGTTTGGGCCTTTGAAAAAACTTACAAACAAAATATATCTTGATTGTGAGAACTATTTAGTCTCGATGTATTTGTCATATGCAGGTCAACACACCTTTCCCTCCTTCTTCTGCTCCCTATTGTAATTTGTGATTTGAGAGTGACACAATTTAAATTCCCTGTATGTGCTTTACATGTGGTAAATTACAATAAAGCTAACTGAACTGAACAGAGCAAGACGTGTTAACTGTCTTTAAAATCGGAAAAGATTTTGTGTGTGTGTATGCGGAGTAAAACTTTAGAACAAACTGGATATACAACTCAAGCAATGTCAAACTATTCACAGATTCAAACTGTTATAGAGACACCAGGTCTGGTCACAATATAGAGAGACATAAATTACATAAAT
Organism: Neogobius melanostomus; assembly: GCA_007210695.1. Taxonomy (NCBI): domain Eukaryota; kingdom Metazoa; phylum Chordata; class Actinopteri; order Gobiiformes; family Gobiidae; genus Neogobius; species Neogobius melanostomus. The sequence continues at coordinate 3,022,821 of VHKM01000153.1, forward strand.
ACTCAGTCTACTCTTGATGATGTGTACTTTGGTTTCTTACCATTGTTGGTATAAAATGTTACAATGTAATAATACTCTGTAACCTATGGTAACGCCACCATGATTTAACGCTTTAGTTGATCAGCTACTGATTTATTTCATTCTGTTGTAATAATGATTGCCAAGTCAGTTTTGAGTCCATAGTTTGGTGGAAAAAATGGAAGATGTAACAGTGAAGCTCAGTGTGTGAATATTAACATGAAATGGGGGTGAGATTTTCTTCTTCCCACTCCCTTTCAGGCAAATTGGAGCTTTCTTCCTTGATGTTGAAATGTATGTTGATATGCCTGAAATAAATAAATAAAATAATTTCAAAATAAGCTGAGAGCTGAAAAATAGCATTCAACATTTGGGTATGTTTCACCCAATTTACCATTTGAAATTACTTCTATTACAGTATCAGGACCCCAAATCACATACTGTATGCAACAAGAGAATGTTGTGTGAGTTAAACAAACAAAAAAGGTACAAATGACTCCCTTTTTGCACGCGCTACTCATTTTGAACATGAGCACCGGGTAAATGATCCCCTTTGTGTAGCTTACATGGCAAAATTATGCAGTAAATGTTGAAATTTAAGCTGTTATACTAACATGTATTTCACACCATTCAGTAAGGCAGATGAGATAACCGCATCCTTCTTAACACATACTATATAGGCTAACATTACTGTCATGGTCACATTGCTGTACAGTGACCATAAGGGAGCATCATCCTAATGCATAAATATTAGCAAGGCTGACAATTCTTTCAGCACCCAATAAACAATTGAATATACTGTGACAGGACGCTAGCCTGGCTAACGCCAGACTAAAATCACAAGTGATATTTAGTCTGGGGACCACCAATTCATTTTCTCGTAGGAGAGGTGTGGTTTACGATTGTTCATAGCCGTTTATTGGGCGCTACGAATGTCTCTCATGCGTCTGCACGTAGCCATAGCCAATCGTATCATGGTATCAGATGACGTATGACGTACCTGCTGTAAACTTTTGAGCTAAACTATTTAGAACATGGTCTAAAGCTTGATCGAAAGATGGCATCGCGTCTGCTGCTGTCATGTTGGATCCGTAAATATATATATATATTTTTTTTTTTATCCCTAAACAAACTACAAGCTTCTGTATGTCAAATAGCGCGTCATCGTCTTACCGTCCCTCCTCGTTCTGTGATTGGTGCCCAAATCCATGGAAAAATGTCGGCCATGGTCCCCAGGCTGTTGTGAAGTTCGAAAAGATTCGAGCGCACACATCAGTCTGGTGTTAGCCAGGCTAACAGGACGCAGGGCAAAGGAGCACAATCATGTTTCGTTATAGTTTTTATTCTGTCCTCCTTTCCTTGATCGACAACAGAGATCTCAAAAGCTTAGGAGTTTCCAGTTCTAAGTTGCTCCTCACAGGCTTTCTACATTTCTCCATAAGCTCAATTTAATTACTGTCTTTATATATTTGTGTATTATTAACTAACTGGACTCCATTCTCAATAAACAGTAAAGATTAAGTCGCTCTTGGACATTTTTACTTTTAGTAGTTTATGGGCAGAACCATGGAAAGTTAGGTTAAACTATAGGTTGCGTTCACGTGACATCACAACATTGTAAAGAGCCCATAGTTTAAAATTGAGGTGGAGGGCAACTGAAAATTCCATGGCCGTAACCATAGTAACGCTCAAAATGCATATTTCTAGTCTTAAATCATGGTCAATATCTCTGTAATTACTGGGCCAATTCACATGAATCAAAAGCTGTCACAAAGTTCAAAGTCATATCTTCCAGCTCATATGAACATGTGTCTAATTATTTCCTTACAAAGACGTCCAAAAGTGGAGACAATATTCAAAAACATGTGCTTGATGTTGGCCAGTAGAAAGGACTTTCAGCCATAAAATTCACATGTCAGGTTTGTGAATCCAATCACTGGCACATGATGATCAGAGAAAACATTTGGACTTTTTATTTTTGGAAATTTCTTCTCTCCCATAGAGTTATATTGGCACCTGCCCTCCAACTGAAATAGAATTCTATAACGTGAACGCAACCTATTGATTATGACTATGATTGTCAGATGAGATGCAACAGAGGGAAGGATGGATGGCACATTGACAGTGTCTTAGAGATGAAAAAAAAACTATGCCAATATTGTTTAGTAATAAAATGAATTAGAGCTGACAAGTCAAAAATATAAGAGTCCACTACACATCCTTGTGCCATCATTGTGCAGCCCTTATTAAGACTGAATGCAGTGAAGGAGGATATGAGATTAGTTCGTGTAAGGATCTGAGAGGATGCCTATATGGCAGGAAATGCGACTATACTTTGTTAGTTCTAAAGCCACAACATTTGGAAGTAAATGTCAGGCAGCAGTAAATACGTTTGCTCCTTGAGGGTTTTGACATTTTGTTTGTCAGACACAACAGAGGAACTATCGGCCCCTTCTTCTGCGCTCGTATAAATAGGACAAACAGATTGGCCTAAAGTTAGATGCATCCCGCAGCGCAGCTGTACAGTCTCTTCACTCTCACACCTGATTAAAACATGGCACAAAGGCCAGACGAGAGCGTGAGTCACGAAATCGTCATCAAAGCTTTACTTCTGTGCGTCTCCTGCGGCAACACCAGAGGAACACACATTTTACCAGATCAAAGGGATGCCAAAATGAACTGATTTTGTGTGGATTCATCTTCATGCTGCCAATTTTGGAAGTTATCAATCAAAAATCTATATCTGAATCACCTATTAGGCCACACCTGCAGCACCACAAAACATCTAAATATTCCAGAAAATATGACTGAATGAAGAACACTTTTTTCCCACCATTGAGCATATTGCAAATGCAGGATATTTATAGTACATTTGTGTTGCACTGAAGTAAGACTCTAAATCAGGGGTGTCCAAGGTGCGACCCGAGGGCCAAATGCGGCCCTCAGACCATATTTTGGTGGCCCTCGGCCTTCTTGCTGAATCGGTAGCATCATCAGAGATGGCCCTTTTTATTTGAAATGTAATAATTCTACACAATTCTAACCTAACAACTAACATTTTATTGTGAGACAGAGCTGGCATGAAGGTTTTAAGCTTAAATGAAGGTATGGGGCACAATTTAAACCTCTGCAAGTCGAAACTGTCGTGGCACTAACCACCGATCTATGGCCCTTCACCCATGTATGAACACGCTTGCCACCAAACCTATTTTATTTGACCCATTCTGCACTTTTGAGCACCATGCAGTTGTTTTTAGTAATCCCCCCATTTTATGTGTCACTATTTACAGACCCCCCAAAAAATGCCCTCTTTTTGTTAAGGAATTTTCCGAGTTTTTATCACTTCTACATAGCTCTTTTAATTTGATTCTTTTAACTGGTGATTTTAATCTACATATAGATAATCTTTTAGACCCTGTTGCTACGGATTTTTTAAATGTTCTTAATTATATGGATTTTACCCAACATGTCACGCAGCCAACTCACGACAGAGGACACAGTCTGGACCTGGTCATCACATATGGCCTGTCCACAGCTGTGTCTTCTGTCGTTGACTTGGCCGTCTCTGACCATTACTGTGTGTTTATTAATGTCACCAGTTTTACCCAGCGGGAGACCTCGGTAAGAGCTGTGAGGAAACGTCATCTCACCCCTGAAGTGGCTGCAAATTTTATCGATGTTTTAGAGAAATGTTCTCCTATTGTTCTACCTGCCCCCTGTGATTTTATTATTGAAAATTTTAACAGCAAACTCAGGTCAGCGCTTGATTCTATCGCTCCTTTAAAATTCAAGAAACTCCCCACAAAACCAATTCCTCCGTGGAGGAATGAGGAAATTAAACGGCTCAAAAGACAATGCAGGGTGGCAGAGAGAAAATGGAGAAAAAATAAAATTACCATAAACTGCCAAATATTCCGTGAACAACAAACAAATTACAATAACACAGTAAGAAACACCAGAAACAATTATTTCTCAAAAATTATTAACAATAATAAAAACAATCCCAAGGTACTCTTCTCTACAATAGAACATCTGATCAATCCTGATTTTAACAAGACCAACTTTACTCCAAGTGACTCCCTTTGTGAGGCGTTTGCAGACCACTTCAGGGGAAAGATAGACACGATCAGATGTAATATTTTATCTACTCAAAATAATACGGTTTTAAATGCATCTGGTTGTCTATTTGTTCCAGAGGAAACACTGCACAGTTTTGTCCTGGTTAATGCTGAGATGCTTGATAAAGTTTTCTCCTCAGTGAGGCCCACCACATGTCTTTTAGACCCGGTCCCAACCCCGTTTTTTAAAACATTTTATGGATCTTTTAGAGATGAACTTTTATCCATCATGAATTGCTCTCTTCAGACGGGGGTCTTCCCTGCTGCCTTTAAAGGGGCGGTGGTGAAGCCCCTGTTGAAGAAGAGCAATTTGGACTGTAATGATTTTAACAATTTTAGACCGGTATCCAACTTACCATTTTTAAGCAAAATTTTAGAAAAACTTGTTTGTACCCAACTTAGTGATTTTATAAATGCACATAATGTCCTTGAGAAATTTTAGTCTGGCTTTAGGGTAAACCACAGCACCGAGACGGCCCTTTTAAAGATTTTAAACGATTTTAGATTAAATTATGACTCTAAAAAGTTGACAGTGTTGGTTCTACTGGATCTGAGCACCGCCTTTGATACAGTAGACCACACTATTCTTTTAACTCGTTTAAAACACATCGGCCTCTCTGGTGCTGTCCATAAATGGTTTACATCCTACCTCACAGACTGGACATTCATGGTAAGTGTGGATACCTGCTCCTCTAAGGTCCATAAAATTACATGTGGTGTGCCCCAGGGTTCGATTTTAGGGCCAGTGCTTTTTAACCTGTATATGCTCCCTCTTGGTGATGTCATCAGGAGACATGGAGTCAACTTTCATAGTTATGCTGATGATACACAGTTGTACATCTCCATGTCTCCTGATGACACCAGGCCAATGGATGCACTTTTTAACTGCATTTTAGATCAAATCCTGGATGGCAGAAAACTTTCTCCAGCTTAACCGGGACAAAACTGAAGTTTTAGTCATCGGTCCTGAGGCCCAGAGAGAGAAACTTTTACCCAAACTACAGTCACTGTCTTTTAATCCTTCCTCACAGGTGAAGAACCTGGGTGTGATTTTTGACTCTGAGCTGACTTTTATTCCACACATTAAGAATATCACAAAGATAGGTTTTTACCATCTAAAGAACATAGCCAGAGTCCGCCCCATTCTCTCTCGGGCCAACACAGAATGCATGCTTTTATCACCAGTCGTATCGACTACTGTAATGCCCTGCTTTCTGGTCTTCCCAAAAAGAGTATCTCAGGTTTACAACTTTTACAAAATTCAGCAGCTCGTGTCCTGACGAAGACCAGGAGGCGGGACCACATTACACCGGTTTTAGAGTCGCTGCATTGGCTCCCCGTGTGTTTCAGGATCGATTTTAAAGTTCTTCTAACGGTTTTTAAATCTCTTAATGGTCTTGGTCCTTCTTATCTTTCAGAACTGCTTTTACCTTATGAGCCTTCGCGGTCCCTGCGCTCCTCCGGCAGGGGTCTCCTAGTTATTCCTAAAGTCAACAGAAAGACTCACGGCGAGGCGTCTTTCCAGTATTACGGCCCTCGCCTCTGGAACGACCTGAGGAGGAGCTCAGGACCACAGAGAACGTTCATGTATTTAAGAGCAGGCTCAAGACCCACCTTTTTAGTTTAGCTTTTAACTAATATTTATTTATATTAACTTTATTTATCTGTTTTAGTTCTATACAATTATTTCTTTAGTTCCACTCTTTTTTATTTATTTATTTTATTTTATTTATTTATTTTTATCTTGTGCTATTCCACACTTTTAGCCGAGTTTTAGCTGTTTTAATTTATCTTTTATTTTTATGTTCTCCCAGTGTTTCCTCTGAGGGAGCCCTCTGCCCCGGGAGTGCAGAGCGCTCTCCAGTGGGTGCCTGGATGGAGGTTGGACGTCTATCCTACACCTCCTCCGGGCGCCCTGTGTTGGCGCTCTGTGGCTGTGGCCGATGGGCTGCTCTCGGTGCAGACGGCTCCTTGGATGGTGTTTCCTCTTTCGGTTCATCTGTACTCAGCCTTATGTACCCACTTTATGTCCATTTTTACTTAAGACTTTTAACAACTGGGCTGTCTGTATGTATATGTGTCTGTGTGTCTGTGTGTGCGGGTGGGGTAGGGGGAGGTGGGGTTGTTGTTATTTATGTATATTTGCTGGTGGGGACTATTTTAATGATTTTTAAGCACTGTAAAGCACTTTGTGTTACATTTTGTATGAAAAGCGCTTTATAAATAAAGTTTGATTTGATTTGATTTGATTTGATTCAATATGTGGCCCCTCATGAAAAAAGTTTGGACACCCCTGCTCTAAGTCAATGTTTCCATTCAAGGTTTGAAAGTGCCCAGAGCGAGAAGAGGCCTAATTGCATAAAATTATATTAAAAACACCCCTGAAAGAGTTGTTCTTTGTCCCAAAACAACCAAAAAAGTTATGATTTCTTTTTAAATAAATCCTAAAACATACAAATGACATTGTGGCATTCCTCTCAGGTAAGAATCACCCTAGTTTCACGGGGCAAGCGAGACGCGTCAGAGCTTTAAATTTAGCTGGCCACCGCTGAAAAAAAAAAAAAAAAGCATCAGTATAATAAGCATCAGAGGAGCAGAAGGAGTTGACCTGTGAACACGGAGCCTTTATAGACGGCAACAGCGACCTTGGGAGGAGGAGCGGGAGATGGATGTTCGTCATTTTACCTAATGAGCTCACCAGAGTATAGTCCCGCCCCCTAATTGAGCGGAGCAGCCAATCAGGGGCGGGCCCAGGTAGAAAGACAAGACAAATGTAGTCCGTGTGTTCGTCAACGTAGTCACAAATGGAGCGGTTCTAAAACTGTGGGGAGGTGTCGGGGTCTGAGTTAGTCCTTCTAGCCGTTGCACATACTTTCATACTTCAGCATCTTGGAGTGAGAACTTAGATAACTTCTATTGACCTAGAAGTATTTATTAATAGCAACACGAGCGTCAATGATTCCTGCAGCTTTTTGCTCTAATAATAGACAGTCCTCTCGTGCGCCAACAACTTTTAATAGCACAAAGATGTTTTATAGACCTAAAGTGAACGACGCCACACTTTACACACACGCTGAAGGCAAAATATCTTTTTCAAACTCAGAATCTTTCGTTTTAATAAAGCAGGTCACATGCGGAAGCCGACACTTTTTTTCTTTTCTAACTTTTAGGATTAGAATGTTTTGTGACCTATTGCCATCCCTTTTTGGGCTAATTTCGTAAAATGAAATGCTCCAACACTGGTCTCACATCTAATCGAAGTTTTATTATCTCAGGTCTGTGCCACCGCATCACACAGCTTGTCCCACTTTTTCTACTATTGTGCAGCACAAAGTGTTCTCAAGGTCACAGTTTTTAAGGCATCTTACATTGGCAACAGTTATAGAAGTGAGGATTAAACAAGGAGGCGTGCATTATACAGTTTTAATGCACGACGTGGAGTCAAGAGTCTGCCGAGTGCATTTAAACTAGGGCTGCACGATATTGAAGTAACTTGCGATATGCGATACCGATATTTCACTAAACCATTTCAGCACGATATGTTTCATTCTAATAACACACAAATCGAAAGTAACTCGTTTTTTCAGCAAATATTGTCAAAACAAGGCTTAAAAAACACTACAGCAGCACCACAGCACGAGTAAAATAAGTTTGCAAAAAAATGTGTCGATCCGATGAAGACTTTAGTGATGTTGTGATATATTGTGGCTTCTTGTGATACGGATATTGCATCATCTCATATCGCGATCCGTTATTTTTTGCGATATACAGTATTGTGCAGGCCAGATTAAGATTGTGTAACGCACGGCTCCGAGTTGTTTAATCCGCTTATACCTTGGTCCCACAAACTGAAACTGTTCATTTGGGCCTGTTTGCTGTTTTTTTCTTTGTAAGTCCTGGGCAGGAGTTATTTCACTTTTTAAGCTGTTTTACCTGAAGCTAGTTCCAGCTCAATTGTTTGTCGTTACTATGGAAACAGCTGCAGTGGAGTGATATGGAACGTGATTTAACCGTTTCTGGACTAATTGTGTTTTGGGCTGTACAAAACCGGTTGCACGCCAGTTAGCATGGTATAGCATGATGTCATCGCTCTACTTCCTGGTCCAAGGGAGCTTTAGCCCATTTAGCTGATTTTAACCTGGGACTACAAGGCTCTTTTTTAACATCAGATCGCAAAGAAATATCACATTACTTTGGATTTTATTTAGTAAGTCTTTTCTGACATTAATTATCAAATTATTTTTTTCCATACACAATGAAGGTTTATTATAACCTCTTCTAACCTCTAACCAAGCGCATTTTCTTAAATTAGGCTTTACCCAAATCTTAAAGCTTCTCAACTGGAGAGCAACAGTCTAATGTCTAACTTTTTTTGTCACGGTTTCGCAGCGCTTTTGTCACATTTTTGTCTCTTTTTTGTCATTTTTTTGTTGCTTTTTTGTCATGTTTTCTCCACATATTTGTCACGTTTTTTTTGCAATTTGTGTCACTTTTTTGTTGCGTTTTTGTTGCTTTTTGTCGAGATTTTGTCACTTTGTTTTGGCATTTTTCTTGCATTCTCGTTGCATTTTTCCTTCGCTTATTTGTCACGACTCGTCTTGTTTTTTGTCACTATTTTGATGAAAACAGTTTTTGGCCTTTTATCTGTTGTTATTTCAACAGTAGAATCAAATAAAGTAGCGTTTTTTTGCTGTGTTTTTTCTATGAAACTCTCAATAGTTTGGAGCCGGAAGTATTATTATTGTATGTGATGTCACACTTAACAAACGTATACAAAAGAGAGGCATTCACGTGTAAACTAGCAGGTCACAGTCGGTTCAAGATTATACAGACAGTCACAGATGGTGAAAAGTCACACACTAACAAAGACAAGTTAGCAGTAAACGAGACCCATACCTGTCTTTTAAAACCTGGGCCTCTTGCTAATGAGTGAGGACTTCATAGATACAGCGTCACGTTGACATATGAAACATGGTTATGAAGGTGGACACATACACGATCATGGATCACAGATTGTCATTACACCTCGGGACTGAAGTGATAGAAGGAAAACTGCAAGAACCTAAAAAGTGAGAGTGAGTAATATCAGGACCCACTGTTGCATTGTGAGAAATCACCTGACCCCACGCACACAATCCAGGTTACAGCGTGTTAGAAATGAAGCAAGGGGGTTGTAAAGGCCACAGGAACTCGTGGGATGTTCATCGGTTTTGTGCCTTTTTTCCATGTTCGCCCAGCGTAGCATGTGGGACAAGGGGGCAGGGGTATGTGGGTGGAAAGGTGCGAGTGAGAGGGGGGGGGGGGTGACTGTCCTGGCTCTTACCTGGGGGGGTGCAGTTTTTAGGTCCCTCACTCTCCAGAGTCTCCAGGCTGCTGTTGTCCGCTTCCTCTAGTAGCCTCCTGCCGCCCCATCGCTCCGCCGCGTCCTCTGTCCCGGGACGAGACACGGACAAACCTACGAAAGACAGAGTGACTTTTAAAATGAAGGACACGATATGACCTGGATAGAATATCATTGCGAGGGGTAAATGAGAGATATGCAAGTAGTTGGGCATTGCAGTGAAATGTGTCTGATTTTCTGATTTGTAATTTCTTTATTGACTCCCTGTAAGTGACGTCACTCTCTTCAGATGAATGTCCTGAGCAGAACTTAAGAAAACCTGGAACATTCTCTGCCTGACCAAAGAAAAAGGTCAGATGCGCTACTATTTTGTGTTTCAATAAGCTTCTGCAAAGTCAAAAGATTGATTTCCACCGAGTGTGGCATTACATTTTCACCAAGATCTTGTATTGATGACGGGACAGTGTGACCACTGTGCAGAGCTTTTGTCTAGCACATCCCAAAGATTCTCAATGGGGTAAAGATCTGATCTCCGTTGTGGCCGATCCGTCTCATGCTCCCTGAACCACTCTTTCACAATGTGGGCTCGATGAATCTGGCATTGTCATCACAGACTAAGCCCGTTCCATCAGGTGGTGTAGTTGACCTAAAGTATATTGCTCATATTTCACGCATGTCACTGGTAGAACTGACATATTTAGATACTGTGCAAAGTTTGTGAAGGCTCTCGTTCATCCAGGGAGTATCCGTCGTAGAAAAGCTAAATCATCGACTGGACTGGATTTTGACAAAGTTGAGGACGTTTCGCTTCTGGAGCGGCCATTATAGAGCGGGGATCCCTATAACTATTGAGATCAGATGAATGACCCTCTTTATTAAGGCTAATGGGACGATTACGCTCAGTGACACAGCAGTAGAGCAAAACAAAGACTTGCTCATAGAGTGATACTGTAAACCACTGGTTCCCAAAGTGGGGGTCGGGACCCCTCGGGGGGTCGCGAGGCCTCGGGTGGGGGTCCCCAGATGATTGTAGGATGAAATAAAAAAGAAAAAGGCAACTGTTTTTGATATATTTTTGAGTGTAAAACAGCATATCATTCCTGAAATCCATAATCAAAATGAACTGTTTCAATACATGTTAACTTGATTTTAAAATGTTGTTCTTCCCTAAAGTAGCGTAAGAGGCAATAACTTTATACAAGGGGGGTCCCCGAGTTGTTTACATGTCAATTTTTGGGGTCCCAGCCAAAAAAGTTTGGGAACCCCTGCTGTAAACAACTTGAGTAGGGATGTTTGGCAGCTTGGTTAACTTTGGGGAAAAGTGTCTTTTCTGACCATAAGAGCTCAGAAGAAGCTTCTGTGACTAGAAGCGAAACGTCCTTAACTTTACCAAAACCCAGTCCAGTCGATGATTTAGCTTTTCAACGATACTGTGCAAAGACTCTGCTAAAAGGCAAGGACTGACAGAGATCAGATTACCGTTTATTCATGTAGCAAGGGATTAAACAATCAATCAAACTGAGATTACCTAGCACCTGGTCTGGCACACCAACTCGAAGAGCAGTAAAATAAGGGTAGAATGCCACCACAATACAGTATGTGGGCGGTATAAAACGGCTTTAATTGTAGGTTAAGGAGTTTCTGAGACATGCCCTTGATAAAGGCCATTCAGTCGAAAGTTAATTTGTACAATTTTACAGGACAGGAGACAATTTCATGTAGGCAAATAACAAAACAGCTCAAAAAGGTTGCTAATAGTGCGTTTCTCAGGCCACAAGGATATAATGCAGCTTTATGTTTTCAAGCAACAGGGAGAGGCAGAGAGAGAGAGCGCGAGAGGGAGCGCAGTATATGATGCCAAATCACCATAAATATGCCACGCATTGGCACAAAGTAAACTGCTGCCACTGTTCCCAGGACCCAAGGACCAGGTAAGAAGAAACAACAAACATCAGCCTTCTCACTTTCCCCTGATGTTGTGTTGACACTGTGCTTGTATGAAACATATTTTATACAGTGTCGTAAACATAGCATTAACATAAATCATGCCATCATCCCTTTATAAAATCATAACATTTCCATTCAGCTTTAGTTGCAGTATTGGCCTGATCTGCACAGTGCAAAGATATGTGGATAACGCTTGTCCCAAAACGTCTAGCCCTCATGTAATCCCCCCTAATGCTCTTTTAATATTTCTGCCGTGTCATAACAGTATCGGTCGTTTTCGCCGTGTCACGCTTCATCAGATAAATCCCCTTCAATTTAATATTCCTGTCTTTTGGGGCGTTACGTAATGTGAACTCTGGCGCAGGTAACAAGGTGCGTGTCACAGTCAGGCTCCACTCGGGGACGGGGCGGCTGGGGTTGTCCCTGCGTTGCCCAAAAAAAAAGAAAGAAATAAAACAAGTGTGATTTGTTACATAACTGGAGTGAGCAGCTGCCCGACTGCGCCGCAGATGTGTCGATGCAGACACACCTCTTATTCATAACATTAAAGGGAATTTCAGGACTTTTTTGTTTAATTTTCCAAAACAAAATGCTACAGCGGAGCAAATGTTATGTGAGGACTCCTGCTGTGGCTATACTGCACCCAGAACATTCTGACAGAGCGCTAGAAGTCCATTTTCCCAGGGCAATCTTTCCTTGCATAATACTATAAGGCAGGGATTCTTCAACTGTGGTCGTCTGCAATTTTAGACTTTATTCATTTAGATTACAGATTTCATTTGCTTTAGTAACGCATTTACATCAGGTGTTATTTCTGATTAAAACATGAATCTGAGAATAACTTAGTCTGATGTTTGGTTCTTTACAGACCCAGTTTAGTCCTGATTTGATCTTAGTACAAAGATGCCCAGTGGTACTTGTAGGTCAAATATTTTATAAAGTGGTACATGGTGTGATCAATTTGAAAACCACTCGTCTAGAACAAGCGTATTATGCAGTTTCTACTCCGCAATATTTTTGGGTTATGGACCAGTTATTTTTGTCTTGCCCTATTTTGTATAGTGATGTTTTAAAACTGGGTGGGTTAACAAAACATAATGGGCTACATAACACAGATGTTTTATACTGTAATCTGACAATTCAGACAAGCCCTGGGGAATTCAAACATTTCACGCAAAAGAATCACCAAAGTAAATACTCGGCTCACTGAGTACCAAAGCTAGACTTAAATTGGGTCTGTCTAAAATAGGACGAATCCATTCTTTGATTACCTACAGCAAAAATGTAAAGAACTGTGGCAGGAGCCCGAGCACCACCTGAAGAAACCTGTGTAATGATGGGCTCGGTTTATACAGCTCTGTGACACTAACCACTTCCATATTCGACAGCAGACTTTCCCAAAGTCCACGACATCTTATCGATCCAAAAATCTCTCCGTGACCCCAATAATAATATATTTATCCTATTCAAAGGAAGTTGTTGTTGTTTTACAGCTAAAATGACATAAAAAGCATCATCTAGTAATGAGTTTAAAGGTAAATACTGGTTTAAAGTAATATAATGTAGCAAATAATGTACATTTATTTTCAAAATGTATTTTATTCAATGTATTTGGTTTGTAGACACACTTTTGGGGGGGCCTGCAGAGCCTTTGAGGCCCCCCAGTGGGCTCCGGACCACACTTTGGGAACCACAACATATTTTTTAGATTATAATTTCAATACACAGTATATGACTTCACAGGGGCATTCACTCTTACAGTGGGGAAAAAAGTATTTATTCAGCCAACAAAGTTCTCCCACTTAAAAAGATGAGAGGCCTGTAATTTTCATCATAGGTAAACCTCAACTATGAGCGACAAAATGAGAAAAAAAAATCCAGAAAATCCCATTGTCTGATTTTAATGAATTCATTTGCAAATTATGGTGGATAATAAGTATTTGGTCACCAACAAACAAGCAAGATTTGTGTCTCTCACAGACCTGTAACTTCTTCTTTAAGAGGTTCCTCTGTCCTCCACTCGTTACCTGTATTAATGGCCCCTGTTTGAACTTGTTATCAGTATAAAAGACACCTGTCCACAACCTTAAACAGTCACACTCCAAACTCCACTATGGTCAAAACCAAAGAGCTGTCCAAAGACACCAGAAACAAAATTGTAGACCTGCACCAGGCTGGGAGGACTGAATCTGCAGTTGATAAACAGATTGGTGTGAAGAAATCAATTGTGGGAGCAATTATTAGAAAATGGAAGACATACAAGACCACTGATAATCTCCCTCGATCTGGGGCTCCACGCAACATCTCACCCTGTGGGGTCAAAATGATCACAAGAACAGTGAGCAAAAATCCCAGAACCACACGGGGGGACCTAGTGAATGACCTGCAGAGAGCTGGGACCAAAGTAACAAAGGCTACCGTCAGTAACACACTACGCCGCCAGGGACTCAATTCCTGCAGTGCCAGACGTGTCCCCCTGCTTAAGCCAGTACATGTCCGGGCCCGTCTGAAGTTTGCTAGAGAACATCTGGATGATCCAGAAGAGGACTGGGACAATGTCATTTGGTCAGATCAAACCAAAATGGAACTTTTTGGTCAAAATTCAACTCGTCATGTTTGGAGGAGAAAGAATGCTGAGTTGCATCCAAAGAACACCATACCTACTGTGAAGCATGGGGGTGGAAACATCGTGGTTTGGGGCTGTTTTTCTGCAAAGGGACCAGGACGACTGATGTAAAGGAAAGAATGAATGGGGCCATGTATCGTGAGATTTTGAGTGAAAACCTCCTTCCATCAGCAAGGGCATTGAACATGAAACGTGGCTGGGTCTTTCAGCATGACAATGATCCCAAACACACCGCCCGGGCAACGAAGGAGTGGCTTCGTCAGAAGCATTTCAAGGTCCTGGAGTGGCCTAGCCAGTCTCCAGATCTCAACCCCATAGGAAATCTTTGGAGGGACGTGAAAGTCCATGTTGCCCAGCGCCTGCCCCAAAACATCACTGCTCTAGAGGAGATCTGCATGGAGGAATGGGCCAAAATACCAGCAACAGTGTGTGAAACCTTGTGAAGACTTACAGGAAACGTTTGACCTCTGTCATTGCCAACAAAGGGTATATAACAAAGTATTGAGATGAACTTTTGTTATTGACCAAATACTTATTTTCCACCATAATTGCAAATAAATTCATTAAAAATCAGACAATGTGATTTTCTGGATTTTTTGTTTCTCATTTTGTCTCTCATAGTTGAGGTTTACCTATGATGAAAATTACAGGCCTCTCTCATCTTTTTAAGTGGGAGAACTTTGCACAATTGTTGGCTGACTAAATGCTTTTTCCCCCCACTGTAAATGGACTGGACTTGCAACGTGGGCTTTGTTTTACATAATAATTCTTCAACTTGGATTTTCACTCAAACTTCATTTTAAGCACTAAAACTTGCAAACTCAACTCGTGACTTGTACTTAAGAGCTGTGGACTCATCTTAGTTTATTTAATGCATTTGACAGGGACCATGTAAAGGAGCATCATCTCCATCTGCAGTCCCCAATTTGGATTTAGCTCTCACTGGTATACTTGGACTCGAACACAACTTGAGTGACTTGATTGCAAAACTGAGAGTTTGTCTAAGCTCACAGTTGTCCATGACCTTAGAGATTTTTAAATATCCTCGACTGAGTTTAGGATGTTGAGAGGCTTTGTCTCACTCTTGTTACTCAGCCTTGCATTTGAGCGAGAAGAAGCCACAAACAATGTACGTCCTCAACTCAATTAACCCAGTCCAGTCGATTAGGAAAAATTCAATACAACACTGAGCAGCACAACGGTTCATGAAATAATAACCTCTTCATCCTTCTTTGAATGTTTAAGTATAAATGTATATGTGGAAACAAGCAATCCTTTTACTTATGCAGACATTTTCATGATTCTTTCTTTTCCTTGAGTTAATTTTGCTCCTTTATCTGTACATTTATGGGAAGACGCCCTTGATTCACCACAAGAGAATAGGCCATGAAATACTTTGCGTAGCCCAGCAAGTTTCCCGTGCCCTTAACACTCGAGTAACCACAAGTTTGGCCAAGGAGTCGACGCACTCACATGTTAACAGTCTGAGCTCCTCACCTGACTCCCCCCTCTCGCGCCTATCTTTTCGTTGTGAATCCAAATCAATAAATTAAGCGTCGCTGCGTGTGGGGGGCATCGAGTGCTCGGCTTCAAACATCGAGCTCTATTTAGACAAACTTCATAAGCAGCGGCGACATAAATAATGGACGTTAATTGATATTCCGGTGCGAGCTGATTAACAGTTAACAAGAACACAAAGGGGACAAGGGAAACGCATTAAAGCTGCCGTTGTTGTGTCTTCATTGGTAGCAGGGAGCGAGAGAGAGGGAGGGAGAGGGAGGGAGGGAGGCAGCTTTCGTGTGTAACCAGGAAACACAGCGGGGAGAAGAGAGAGAGAGGCGAGTCCCACTGATGATGCACAAATCGCGGCGGAGTTATGAATATTCATGTGAGCTGCTGCTGTCCATGAAAGTGATAAAGACATGCCACTTAAGCTGCGCTGACTCAGACGTGTGGGAAGATAAAAATTGTGGAGAAAAAAAACAAAATGTAAACACGAGGTTACGTGGTACAGATGTTAAAGTTTGCAAAGTGATTTGGAGCTTTATTTTGAGAATGCATCAGGGAGAGTCGTGAGCAAGGAATCTATTCACAGTCTCTCCCAAGATACAAATGGAACAAATGATGGGAGTTCAGTTGATTTGTTTCAAAAGGGACACGAACCAAGAGACAAGAGAAATCCATGTCATTTACAATCCAGCGTTAGATCTTCAGGAAGGTGTCATGGTCAAGTGTTGGACAAAGTCTTCTGACTGAAGCCTGTGATGTAATGTACTGGGTGTTTTTATGTCAAAAAGATCAGATACGTTCATCTGTTGGTAAGGGGAGTAAACCAACACTAACTTCCCCCAGTCAATCCTTAACCTCTTAACCCCCACCCGAACCGAGCACATTTTCTCCAGTTTGGCTTTACCCAAATCTGAACGCATCTTGGAAAAAGCATCAAAAATAGCGACATGTGTTGAGTACAATATGGTGCTTTGAGAAGCTTGTCAATTTCATAAAGTGCCGTTTCAAAAAGCTTCCTGCGACAGCTGAGGAAACTTAAGCTGCCGACCAAGATGCTGGTGCAGTTCTACACGGCCATGATCGAGTCCATCCTCACCTCCTCCATCACCATGTGGTTCCCTGGCGCTACAGACCGGGACAGGCACCGACTGCAGCGTATTGTGCATGCTGCTGAGAAGGTGACTGGCTGTGAGCTTCCATCTCTCCAGGACCTGTTCAACTCCAGGACCCGGAGGCGTGTGGGTCGGATCACAGCTGACCCTTCTCACCCTGGAGACGGACTATTCACCCCTCTCCCCTCAGGCAGGAGGCTACGGTCTAGCCAGACCAATAAATCCAGCCACTTGAACAGTTTTTTCCCCTCCACCATAAGACTCATGAACAAACCAAAACCAAAACCCAATAGCTTAGTTACAGACTCATGGATGTAATCTGCCCTGTTGTACTGTGTGGTGTGTCCACACTTAGATCCGCTGCTATCACTTTATCACTTTATATCACTTTACACATCTATAAATATAATCCCGCTGTTGCTCTATGTCAATTGTTGTCGTCTTACTATATTTTACTATTGATGTTTTATCTTATTTATTTCTTCAATATTCTTTATGCATCCTCCTATAGTCTTATAGTTTAAAGTTTTGTAGCTTATTTTTATCTAAATTCTGTGCTATATGTTTTATGTCGCACGTTTGCACCGAGAAAAATTCCTAGTTTGTGAACCTGTTCTCAAACAATGGCAATAAAAACTATTCTGATTCTACAAGTGCAGACCATTATCTGTCGTATTAGTCATTGTCCTAAAATAGATCTATAATCTGGCATAAACTTTGAAACTTGTCCAAACATAGGGATAAATTACGACATAAATTAGACCATGACTACAGTAGTCTTAACTTGCACTCACATCCAGAACTTGATATAAGCTGGACACTCTTTTTTTTGTCATGACATTGTGAATGGCATGGCCTTCATTTCCATACAGTCTGCAGAAGGAGGGTGTGAGCATCTGTACACTGAGGCTTGTTGTCCTGATTTCACTAGAACACCTGAATCCTTCAAATAAGAATATATCTGTTCATGAGCCTCAAGAATGGAAATTATAGCAGTCTCCCAATATTATAACATTATTACTAATCTTAGGTAAAAAATACGGCCATCCAAGGGAAAAGTCATGAATAGTTTACGCCATGTTTGGTGAATTTAAAAAAGTTTACGTTTCATAGCTGCATGCATTACAGATTAGTGGGAAAATAGCTGGTTTGGTTGAACATGGGATTCTAATCTAACTCAATTTAGCATCATAATACAAGCAGCTTGGCGTGTATGAGCGATATTTAGCAGAGGGGCTTGACAAGAACATCACAGCTGCACAACACAAGTCCTCGAACTTGTGTTAATGTGGTTTCTCGCGCACAGCCAATGTGGTTCTGTTTAGCGCAGGCTTTAGTGGCAACAACAATGCACAGGCAGGAAATGCATTAACCACCACAAAACTGACTGTGTGTAGGAACTGCCAAAGAAAAAGAGAAAAGAAAAAACTCACCTGAATTGTCCGCTAAGAATGCAAAGCCCTTCACGAGCAGAAGCAATCCCCCGAACAAGCATATTTGGATCAAGACCAACTCCTTTCGCCGTTTTCGCCTCGCTTTGACTTTCCTTTGGTTCAGCATCACTTGCGTCGGCTCGTGCCCATGTCCCGGCGCAAACATCACTTCTTCTTGTCGCGCGGCCACATCCATAGGCCTATCCGGGCTGGTAAAACAATAATTAATCGCCAATTCCCGGGGAGTTGAGCAGCCTATTGCCTAGTCTGCGGATGAAACAGTCAAAGAGGGGAGAGTGGTGCTAGAAGGGAAATGTCAAATAAAAAGTTAGGGAACACTACGGTGCGGGGAGAGCGGGAAGGTGGCGTCTCCGTGCGTCATGTTAAAGCGCGCGTCTCGAAGTGACAGGACGCAGGAGGAGTGCCGCTGCTGCATGAGCTCTCCATGGCCACGAGCTGAGTGAGAGAGAGAGAGAGAGAGCGAGAGAGAGGGAAGGAGTGAGGAGAGGGCGCACGAGGGCACGCACGCGCTTTACAGTGTCGACGTAAAAGGCAAATGATGACGAATTAACAGCGAGCGTAATGCACTTGGTAACAACCTAGACAACGGCAGAGTGAAAGGTCCCCGCTACAACTGACTGTACAAGTGGTTCAAAGGACATCATTGCCTTAAATCCAGTCCACAGCACAGTTTCATGTAAGTAGGCTATATTGTCAATAAGGTAAAGCAAAACAAGACTTTTGTCCATGTTCCACCTCTCTTTTTTTGAGACCATTGAGGAAGCAATGGTTTAGAATTTTATTTAATTTCTATTTTTTTGGGGGGGGGGGGTAAATATTTCATAAACATGATGAAACTATCTGTATCCCCAGCTGAATATTCCCTCAGAAAGCAGAATAAGCCCCACTCTTTGCCACATCGTTTGCCACATCCTATGGCAAAACCCAATACGCAATATTAAAGGATCTACCCAAATCCGAATTAGTGCTATAGCAGGCTTCCAGAGACTGGACTCCAGAGGTTCTAAGCATGAGTCTTGGTATGTCCACTAACTTGTACTTTGCCCATGTAGCTCAATGCAAACCAGATTCTGTAGTTATTGAACATAACAAATACACTGATTGAAAACCTAAAGACTGATTTAAACTTAATATTTGAAGGAGCATTGTATTATGGTCCTGTGTAGTCCTCCACATGTACTGTGATGCAATTAAACCTAGTCTTAAAAGTAAGACTAGCTCTGCCATAAATTCAGAAAGGACTTTATTGTTCTGTTGAAACCAAATTACAGGAGCTCCACAGATCAATACTGCAGGTTGGTTAATCCGAAGTGCTTTGCACTGCCCTCTTCTGGGAATGTCTGCTTCATATCTACAGCCCTGTCATCACAAAACTGCTAATCATTTGTGCGATTCGGTTTGTGTAAGCTTTAGTGGCTTGTCTCAGGTGAAGGTATGACACGTTGTTCAGCCACAATGACCTTAAAGTTGTTGAGTGTCAGTAACTGCCCACTATTCAGTGCACATCCAACATGTCCTGCGGATTCCCCCCGCTGGAGTCGGCAGAAGAACACTGAAGCATTGGTTGCAAATCATACGGCGAATAATTAGTTATTTCAAAATTTCTCATGTTTCACGATCCGTTTGCATCAGAGGAATCTTTCAAGAATGTGTAAATTGTGTTATTCCCCAAAGAGATATCTCATAAATCTTATTTTTAAGGTCAGGTGCAAGATACAAACTTTAAATAAACTCAACTTAACCCTTAAAGGATGCAGTAGCCAAAACATTCACTCAAATTAAAATGTTTCTTTGAAACATTATTACTCAAGTGCAAGTAAAAAGTATACATGTAGTGAAATTACTTATTTATCAAGCATCTCTTCAACTCTGCTTTGTGTTCATTCGTTTTCCCGGATTCATTCTGCTGCCTGTTTGTGCATGTTCCTCTCTCTATCTGTGCAGGGCACAGATGCACAGCAGATTTCCCTGTCTGTCTCCATACCCAGCCTCCTGCCATTTCCCGTCAGTCTACAAGAGTGAAACACAAGCTTCAGATAATGAATATTACCAGCTAAGCGGGTTTCTTGATTGCTAGGCCGAGGTTTTATTTAAATAGCTCTGGAAACTTTCCAATGAGAATGGAAAAAGTGGTCAGGGCTTGAGGCAACTGCTTTCATTGTTCGGATTTAACCCTTTCAAGAACAGAGAGGATCATACCAGGTTCAAGTTTCTTTTATTTGTAACCAGAGGGAGAGGTTTCTCTCAGAGTACTGGTCAACTGCACACATAAACATTACAATATGCTGAACAGGGAACAGAGAGTTGGCAAAATCTTCAAAGTTGTTAGAATTTAGACGGAGCAGATTTGTTACTCATTGTTACCCATTGACAGGCTTTGATATAACATTGATTTGTTTAAGTTACAAATTGATAAGTAAGTTCAGTGAGTTTATTGCAACCATTCCCTCTTGAAGCACTGGTACACTTTACTGTCCCCCAAAAGGTAATGTACGCCAGCTGTATTTGATCCTTCACTTCTGCTGTGGCAATATGTCAGGAGGAGCAGCAAACTATGATCTGATGTGAACGAGCCTATTGCGCATGATGTAGAAATCTTGAGAACAAACTTTTCCAAATCACATCCTTGGTGTTTGCCTCAAAACTTTATGTTGGACATCAGGTGTTTAAGCTTCATCCATTACTTGAAGTTTCATTGTTTGTATTTGTTCTTGGCAGTTGACACATCCTTCAACCAGAGCAGTGTGGACCCATCTTCAGGTCTTGGTAAGGATACTTCAGTTCCTGCATTTATGTTTTTAGGGGAAACCAAAGTGAAGTGAGGAAACCTATACGGAGACACAGAACATGAAAGCTCCTCGCAAACATGTCCCACCTCTCCTGAGAATCGAACCTAAGCCCTTCTTGCAGTAGGCGAGAGCTGACACAAACTTCTCCATCATTCGCCCCACTTCTACGTAAGAGAGTTGGCACGATGAACACAAACGATTTCCTAGATGCATGCCCAACCTCTTTGATATATAGCAGCAGGTTTTGTTACAAGACGAGGCCTCATTCTGTAGCGAAACAAGGGCAGGATAAGAAAACTTGGACCGGGACATGAAGTTACTAAACAAAACGCATTCCCAAACCTCTCCAAAAGGCACACACTAAAGGAAGAAGAAAAAAAACTGCGCGAGGGAAGAGGAAGGAGGGGCGGCGAATTAAATGCAGTTAAATTGTTTTTCCATAGCCAGTGGGGTTGGCAGGGGACTCTCTCTCTCTCTCTCTCCCTCTCTCTCTCTCTCAAACACACACACTCACAAGATGTAGGATAAGTTGTGGACAAGACAGAGCAGAAACACAGTGCTTCTGATGTCAGGGTATGTGAGGAATTTAACCCATTTTCCCATGTCCGACTGACTGACTGCCCCCAGCTCTGAACAGGGCCGGGACACAAACCGCTACTGGAACTGGAGAGAGATCCAAATCGAGCTTTGTTGGGCATCAAGGGAGGGTTGTTGCATCAGGCGTACAAGGGGCAGGCAAACAAAGACACAGTGGGGCAAAAGGTTTTAACATTTAAAAGCATGAATTGGTATTTAACATGGTGACGTATGGTGTATGTGAGGCATCAGCTCTCAATGTACAGTATATCAGATTGTGTTGTAGTGGGAGGCATACGTTTAATTTTAGGAAGCTTATCCAGTGATTAAATGATATGTTCCTTCCAGTTTGATAGAATTGCAAGAGTGGAAGGAGGCTTGTGTGTTTGACGGGACGTTGATTGAAGACACAAGATCACCAAGTATAGATAATATCCAATATCGGTGTGCAGCGCCAGAGTGAGTGAATGGAGATGTTCCCATGAGGTGCATCCTATGAGTGGTGAGGTAATAAGCGATGTTGATCTAAAACAGCCGAACCAAACTTAACTTAAAATTATCCAGTAGTTTCACTTCCTGATTTTAAGCCCCTCCCACTCACTCTTGCCTCCCTTAGCTGTGCATCTGTTTCACTAAAAAAAGGAGGAGCTTTTTTGGTGCTGCCGAGTCCCGACACGGTGATATGAATAGGCTCTGGGGAAGATTCAAAGATTACTCAATGAGATTCAATATTTATTTTATTTGTCCCGGAGGAAATTGTCTTGGACACACAGGCTACCACAGGAGAAACATATACAATGACATATTGACAAGGACATACCAATCAATACAGAACATTACAAACAACTATTACAAAACAAATTAACACACCCGCTCTGCTCTTCGGTCTGAGTTCAGGAGAAAAAAGGAAATGGGAGGAATGAGTTCTTAGGTATTTCTTTTGGGGTTTTTTTTTAATAGGGATTGTATAGCATTGTCTGGAAGGGAGCATAATTACCCCCCTCTTTGAATAACTTACTCTTTTAATATAATCTCCCAGTTGTCCAGGACTTTTCAACTGTAGGGAATGTTTTCAAAAAGTATAGTCTTCTGTCCAGATAGTATTTTGCCTCCAGTCCGCTGTGCATTTCCGTCTTAAAACCCACTAACAATCGGATGACAGTGAGTCACAACTTTAGCCAAGGAAAGGATATTTCAACAGTGGTGTGAAAATGTCATCTTTTTATAGAAACAGAATCCTTCACCAAACAAAAGTGAAGTAGCCTCCAATCCAGATCACAACCACATGGTCATGCTTATGCACATCAGCTAAAGAGAACCTACAACTTTGAGTTTCACCCCAGCTCAGCAAGATGAAATCAGCTTTGGGTAAACTACAGTACAGGTTAGGACAATCAGAACTGAGGAAGCTACGTGGATGAAAAGCAAAACCTCTTAAATTCTAAACATCCCAGAACCATGTGGTTACTTTTTGAGAACCTTTTCTTGCATTACACAACAGAAAAGTATTATAGAGACCATTTGCATATCTAGTTTTACGTTCAATTAAATCTTGTGTTCTTGAAGTTATCAGGGGAGTCTAAAAAATGTGACTTTGTGCCATGTTTGTTATTCGACCATTGATCTAACTAAACTTCTAGGATTGGTAACGCCTCTCTCTGATATCTGACCCAGCACATCAATAATCCACTACACTTGCTCCACTCTCCCTCCCCACCACTCGCACTGCAGTCGTTGCGGAGGGAAGATGCAGCTCTAGCCCAGTTCGTATCCGTAAACCAGGGCCAAAGCAGGAGACATATTTGGGTCACGTCTTGCCTCTTCCACCGTAGCTCCCGAGTCTGGATTTTAGAGCAGCTCCACCACTCCCTGTCCTCCTCCATCACCTCCTCCGCCACCGCACGCTGGAGAAACCTCAGCTCAGCACGGGACACATAAAACAGCAGGAGACTATGGTGGGCCCAGAATAGCTTCATGATCTAAAAAAAAATGTGAAGAGTTAAAGTTGGGACAGTGGAGATGGACCAGGTGGCGGTGATGATGCTCAAAGGCGAAATAAGGCCGCGCATCATGCTTTTGCATCACAATTACAAGCAGGAAGTGTAAGGCTCACAGATTGCTAAACCCAGAAAATATACACAGAAATGTATAGTTGACTGGTAGAGGTAATAATAAAGATGGAATTATTTCGGTAGTATAAGGTCCTCTGCAAATATCCATTGAGAAAGCGGCTGTTTAGAAAATCATCTCAAAATGTATTATCATTATTACATTATTTGTCGGAAAATCCTCCCCCCAAACTGTTCAGTCCTAATGAAAATATACATTCAGTGGTTGATTGGCCACCAGCTTAAGGCAGTGCATCCAGAATGGTTGAAGAAAGAGAGGGACTTGAATAGCAGCAGGGGCGGACTGGCCATATGTCCATTCTGGAAGAGCACAGAAGGGCCACTGGCTCTGGGGCCACCGGTCTGAGCTGTACCCAAATCTAAAAGCTTAGAAGAAAAGCATCAACATAGCAACAAAAACTAGGATGAAAACTGAACAAAAATGTGCCGGAAAAGCAACAAAGAAGTGACAGAAAAGTTTAGCGAAAACACACAAAAAAGTGATGAAAAAAAACACAAAAAAGTGATGAGAATACAATGGAAAAAAAGTAGAGCCGGGACTTTTTTCGATTAATTGCGATTAATTAATTACATGAGGTTTAGTGCGATTAAAAATATTAATCGAAATTAATCACACTTTGCTTTCCTTCAGTTTCCTTTTTTCCTGCAGACGCACAATTAATGGCAATATTGCACTGGTCTGTTGGACTTGGTTGAACAAAAATAAACAATATTTTGTTGCTTAAGCTTATGTATTCAGTCATTATTCAATGGTGTACTAAAAATCCTTATGAAAAAACTTACTTCTCACTGTTCTCAGGTCAAATATGTATATGCGATTAATTTCGATTAATTCATTACAAAACCTCTAATTAATTAGATACATTTTTTAATCGAGTCCCGGCCCTAAAAAAAAGCAATGAAAAAGCCCCAAAAACATGACAAAAATGCAAAAAGGGAAGAAAACACAATGACAAAGCAATGAAAAAAGCAACAAAAAAGCCACAGACAATGACCACAAAATGTGACGAATACACGCCAAAAAGCCACAAAAAAAGTAATGAAAAAGCAACAAAAATGTGACAAAAATGCGGCAACAACTTGTCAAAATTACTTTTGTAGGTCTTAGCTTTCAAATGAGGAGTTACACAGTTGCTCTCCAGTCAAGAAGCTTTTAGATTTGGGTAAAGCCGAACTGGAGAAAGTGCACTCAGTTAATGCGGGTGGTAAGAGGTTAAAATACTGTATGTCTTTGTGGAAGTGCGCATTTACTCTAACAATACAATACCAACATTATTATCCACCTATACCACATATATAATACTCACACTTCTCCCAACTATATTCCTACACCTAAAGATGGGTCTAAAAAGTGCATTTTCTCCAGTTCGGCATTACCCAAATCTAAAAGGTCACAGCTTATAGGCCAGTGTCACGCTTCATTTGAAAGCTAAGACCTACAAAACTCATCTACTTTTTTGACATTTTTTTCATTGTGCTTTTGTTGAGTTTAAGTCACACATTTTCGCCACTTCTTTGTCACTTTTCTGTGTGTGTCGCTCTTTTGTTGCATTTTCATCCTCGTTTTCGTCTCATTTTTTGACACTTTTTTAAAGAAGCTTTGGGGAAAGAGGTTAATATCTGAGTATAAAATGGCACTAACAGCTTCTATTTAATCTTCAGGCATCGCTTTTATAAATGTCTTATTAAAATCCAAGAAGCAAAAAAGTGAGTGTACAGTAGTCAGGGGAGCGCCACTGTCTCTGAAACATCATCATCATCAACACTCCATCAACACTCCAGCACTTTCATCCTAGTTAAATACGTTTCCCACTAAAACAGTCTGATTAGAAGAAACATCCCTTTAAGCTGTTTACATCAAAATCAGTGCAAAGCTCAGGAAGGAAGGAAGTCCACGGGAGGTGATGAGGGACTGACACTAACAAGTCACTGAGGAGAACGCACTGTGCACTGAGTACAATCGGCAAATAATTACAACACTGTGGAACTATATTATCTGTATTTTCCCTCATCCAAGCCTATGTCTCTCCACGTACTGCACCGGGATTGAGATAAAATGTTATGAACTTTCCTTTATGTGCAGCAGCAGATCTTGTTGACAGCAAGGCAGCAATGCTCGAAAAGTAGTATAGCCAAAACAGTATAGGTTTGGTAACTTGTTTGACTGTGTCGCTACTAATGATTAAAAACAAACCTTCATCTTAAATCTAACTGCTAAATGTGAACAATACAACTCTAGTATTTTACATTTTAAACTCTCCAAATGTTTATCTTGTACAGTATGCAACAGGCGACACAATCCTGAGCTCTATAAACAAAACCAGACTGACAGACAGACCATCTGATGCATTACAAAACAACTTAGACAATATGTTTGTGAAAGCTCTCATTATTCCAGGACGTATCCATCTTCGTGTGGTCAAATCGTGAGGAATTATAAAGAAGCTTCTGAGAATAGAAGCGAAAACTCAATCGACCCAGTCCAGTCGACGATTTAGCCTCACTACGACAACTTAGTCAAGCAGCAATGAAAAGCTGTGAGCCACATGACCCAAGCATTAGTATTGTTAAAGTAATAGGCCACCGTTTTTACATACTGAGATATGTTCTTACCTTAGCTTAGACGAGTTCATTTGTACCTGTCTGGTCTTCATGTGTGCCTTCAGTCACGTAAACACAGCACAGACGGCGTTAGCATTTAGCCTCTCTCTTCTCCTCTATAGCTCCAAACGAGGTAAAGATAGAAGCTACCAAACTCTTCCACGTTTTCCCTATTTAAATATGGTACGTGAAGTGTTACACTACAAATATTATTACGCCTTACAATATAGTTCCCCTTTTTATCCGCTTAGAAAATCCACATTGTTTAATTTTGTGTAATTATACTTTGTAGTGTAACACTTCACATAACCATATTTAAATAGGGAAAACGTGGAAGAGTTTGGTAGCTTCTATCTTCACCTTGTTTGGAGCTATAGAGGAGAAGAGAGAGGCTAAATGCTAACGCCGTCTGTGCTGTGTTTACGTTAAGGAAGGCACACGTGGAGACAAGACAGGTACAAATGAACTCGTCAAAGCTAAGGTAAGAACATATCTCAGTATGTAAAAACGGTGGCCTATTCCTTTAAGTACTACTACTCACAATAAAAGAACAAGGAAGTGTTATGTAACTGTGACTTTGATGTTGCAGTAACACAGGAGAACAATAAATACATGCAGATTTTGTCATTCATAAAGTGAAGTTACATGTTTGTGCTTTGAGTTTACTTGGCAACATACATGAGCCAGTAAGAGATTCTGCAGTAGCTCTACACCATAAATATAGCAAACTAAATATGCCTATCTTTTCATTTTCTTAAAAACATTGGAAGGGGCCATATTGTGGATGACGCAAGGCAGAAACGTAACTTTCCATTTCGGGGACAGCTGTATTTGTTGATAGTGCAGAAAAAATATGACGACGCACATTTCTGTATTAGGCACAGTATGCTCCTTAAAGGCCTCTCTCTTGGGGCACGATCCAGCTTGCTGCATGCAAAACACCACTTAGAACAAGTTATATGTGTTTATTCACTGAGAACTAAGTGGCTTTTTCTCGTCCTCCTCTGCGTCTCGTGTCTATCTGCAGAGCAATCACATCAAGCAGAAACACGCTCTCATCAATTATTCCTGCCTCCTAATTTGCTCGCACATGTTCATTAAGAACGATTTAGGACATCGGTTGCCATGTTAAATAACTCCAATGAATTAAATACTAAGGCAGAAAATGTCAGTGAAGACCTTTCGCTTTTTTTTTTTGTGGGAAGCATATTCAAAGATGCCCTTTCTGGTGCAGCCAACATCAACTATTCACGTTTGGGATGAAAGTGTGTTTAGATATTGCTCTTAAGATGTTCCCTGAGTTGGACTTATTATTATGTACTTTGAACTCATTTGTTTTCCAAGTATGTTCCGGGAATCAGGACTTATAGTAATGATCTGAGATATTTAGGTTTAAAGTGTTGATCAATCATAGAACATAATGGAAATGGGAAATATGCTCATAGAAACCCCCCCAAAAACGCACCAACATCTACAAAACTTCCGTATCGTGTCCAGATCGATGTGAACATCTCAATTTCGACAAAAATGTCAGATGGAGCCTTATTAGGGATCCTTTAATTTGACTACGATGCATCCATTATACTCATTGTAGATGACTTCATGATACTTAAAAGTAACTTGTTTACCTTAAAAAATCCTTTTCGTAGTCTCTCTGGGGGTAACATAAGTGTTCATGGGATGATTGGGTGGGTCTTTCATCTCCCCCTGGTGTCTCTGGCCAGAAAATCACAATTGCAACTTCCCTGCCACAATACACACTAATGGAATCACGAAGAAGAAGCTAACAGGCTAACGGGCAAAGCTAACTGCAGGCTAGCGCGACTTAAACAGTTTACAGCCAGGTTTGAGTGGAAAAAAAATCTCCATTGTGTATTTGGATGTACAATATCGCTCTCTCCCTTTGTCTGTCAGCGTAGTATTTACTCTCATGGACAATAAATGAGTAAAAAAAAATGCACTGCAGGTGTCGTAGCAAAATGCTACAACACCTGCAGTGGCGCTTATGGCCTCTAGGGGCATGAGTTACTTAGTTTTGCTTTAAAGCTTTTGAAAACATGACTTATTTAGACGGATAACACCAGTTGCAAGTAATAATTATCATTTTATGTCAGTGATGCTGCAGCTTTAATGAAGAAATGTTGGGAAGAAAAGTAATTGTTAGTTGAATTTTTAAGCCGCTGACAGGAAGTGACATAGATAGAGGTAAAGTTCCGAAGCAGTTTGTCTCCCACTGATGTAACATGGTTGGCACGGCAACTGTTTAAAATTGTTTGCCTCTATCTATGTCACTTCTTGTCAGTATCCAATAAAGAAGTGAAACTATTAAAATCACAAAAATAAGAAAGATGGGTAGAATTTTTAGGACAATCTTAAATATAATTGTGTTAACTATGTTTTAGCAAAAATATGCACTTTAAATGAATATTACCCACCAGTTTTTACATAATATACTGGTTTGCGCTTTTAAACTGATTTTTCATTACAGTTAAACTGTACAAACAAAGGACATTTTTCATCTTTATGAATTTGCGTCTCTGCCCACCCCTAAACCTCATCATTCTAAGTGGACGATTTCTGTAAATGAGACAGTTTTTGCTTTAGCTAGTTTTCGTAACCTGGACTCGGTCTCAAAGAATGAGGGGTTTAAGAGTAACTGGATTCTGAAATGGTGGTGGAATGTATATACTGCATGTACTTGTGGCAGAATTGAGAGTAAACCAAACGGTGAACTTTGAACAGCCCTTCCTCCAACATTCAAAGACAAAGACAAAGCCAGAATTTGCCATGTTGTTGGAGCTCTGCGTCGTGACTCCACTTGATGACTTGCAGATGATGACCTTTACATACTGTGTTCACCCAAAGGTTTCCAAATACATGAGAGATCACCATGAATACCCAAGCATCACCGAAGGCCAGCTCAATTCACGACAAACACACTTCTGTCTGAGCTATTCTGTGCCATCATGTACTTCAATGACTCTATTGTTGTGACTGCATTGACGCGCCTCTCATGTCTCGAATACGTCACAACAGTATGTGTGCGGAGTATTGGAGTAGCTGTATGTGAGCTCAGTGTGACTGAATTGTCTATTCAGTCCTTTTGACTGAAAAGGGTTTGTAAACACAAGCTGAAAGTTTAACAGCTTCAAGGGAAATATTTATGAAGTAAATGCCAAGTAAAAAAGCCAGTGCATTACATAAGAAGTTACATTATTCACGCAGCAGGAAGTGGGGAAGCAAAAAGTCACTGTTTGTAAATGTTAAAAGAAATGGGGACAGTCATATCTGCTATTTCTAGGTTTGTTTAATTGCTCTTGTTGTCAAAGGAAGTACATTACACAGTACAGTCAATGTTTTGCTTTCATAATTGTAAAAGTGAGTCATGTTTCTTTTATATTTAGAACACAGTTTTACGAACATTATATATATATATATATATATATATATATATATATATCTCAGCCCAGCCTGGCTAGACTCAGCAGTGATCAGAAAGGATATTTTGGCGATCAGACCCGGCAGTAGACATCGATATAGGAATTATAATTAGTATGGATGGGTAGGTTAGAGTTAGGGACGTCTCATGGAGCCTGGACACTGGTGGTGGTATGGGAGACCGGTGAAGGATGAAGCAGGGTGAAGGCATGGATAGAAGAGGCGGTGAAGCGGTGGAAGTGGGTCGCAGCACAGCCGGGAAGCTGACGAGCCATGAACCTGGAGCTTAAAGCAGGACCGCGGGCGATGATTGGCTGCGACGAAGGTGTGTCTGACTCGTCACCTATAGGACCTGTTTGCCATGGGAGACCCTACCAGGGGCACGAAGCCCCCGACAACAGACCTCCCAGCATCATTCGGGTGCTCAAACCCCTCCACTACATTAAGGTGGTGGTTCCAGGAGGGGAGCAGAACATGTAATACAGGCATTACTGGGTACTGTCAAATGGTACTTTTGTGGTACCAGATCCAACTGTTGATGGAAAAAATGTGAATATCACAAACCATTGATGCCAAGATTTGATGTCTCGTGGGTCCGAACTGTCTTGAAATTGCACTATAGAAACTTAACAATTCGTAACAAAAAAACTGTTCAGGTCTCGGTATCTTTCAAGTCAGAGAGGTGTCCAAACTTCTTCTCTCCTTGGGGCAATCTGATTAAATTTAAAAGCTGATTCAGGGACCCCTTCAATCTCTATTAACAGTTCTACCTTTCACTTTATAATTTTAATCACACGCTCTTCCTCCAGAGGACAGTGCAGTGTTCCCAAATGTAGGACCGCACTCACCAAATGAGCCATAGGTAATTTGGAATAGTTGGCCGACAGAGATTCTGGCCTGCACAGAGTTTCCTATATTTGCACATCTGATAAAAGAAATGGCTGCTGGGCAAACAAGACTGTACACATTAAGGATGAAAGAGGCATTTACTGACGTGGAAGAAAGTTGTTGAAGTAATAGTGTATGTTCTGTATCCATGATTGAGAAGGAGAGAGAAAGAGAGGATGAAGGAGGGCATGGCAGGGTTCAAAGTGAGAGAATGAGTGTTAGAGAATGAGTTTAGAGTGAATCTTGCTTGTTGATACATATACTAACATGCAACCTAGTTTTAGCAATACTATACTACGTGGTCAATTAGTTCACATTTCATTAACCTCTTAACCCCCACCTTAACCGAGCACATTTCCTCCAGTTCGACATTACCCAAATCTAAAAGCTTTAGATCGGAAAGTTTAGATCTGTAGTGTCGGTCTTCGCTTTCAAATGAGGCGTTACACTGACCTATAGGCTGTAAGCTCCAGTCGAGAAGCCTTTAGATTTGGGTGAAACTGAACAGGAGAAACTTTGCTTCGGTTTCTATTCTATACATCAACCTGACCACTGCAGGTGTAAATTAGCATATTGTATAACCAGGCACCAAGCATCTTTCCTAACTTCCTACCATACCATACCATACAAAGCTATACCAGATACAGTAATATGCGGGCCATGTGACCCCTGGGCTGCGGTTTGGACGCCCATGGTTTAAGTTCTGGTAACAAACCAACACCCAACCTGACGATGACCCTTTCAGTTTACAACGACTCGAATGGGACGGGAACAGCCTAAATACTGTCCTTGTGATTAAACATTACGTAACACGCCGCACATACCGGCTCTTGGACCAGGGCTGACCGCAAAATGCCCCAAATCTCAAGTGGATGTAGTCAGCTGTGCCCTCATTTGTTTAGTGTTGCAAACAGAGCATCCACACAGGATCGCTTTCATCGCTTTGGATAAGGCCATTGTTTCTCGGCCCTGCTCGACCCCCACAAAGGCCTAAATCCCTGAAAAGGCGCAGTGTCTGTTGGCGCTCGCCCCACTCCCGCTGCTGTGCCAAGCTTTTGCCCATTGGCGCTTCATTTCGACATGTTCAGCCTTGGCTTTGGCTCCTCAGCCCCCACAGCAAAAACAAATATCTCAACCAGACAAGATTAAAACTCGGAGGGCTGCTTAATATCCCCCTCCCGTTGGGCGAGTGGAGGGGAAAGCCAAGCAGAGGGACCGCGGCCAAAGCATTGGAGACAGTTGGTGGAGGTCCAGGAAACTGACCAGTGCCATGGGGCAGGGAGAAACAACAAACTGAGGGGGCAGAGAGAGTACACAGCAGGAAGTGGCATTCGGGGGTGGAATATTAATTTAAATGGGCTTCTGCTGAGACATAAAGTTTGAACTTGACAATGAGACGGTGCAACAATCAGGGGACATGGCAACAACAAAACGTACAGTATTCATAATATGACACCAAGCTATAGACATTAGGGCTGGGACAAAACGCTTTTGTTGTGATCCAATACATTTGACAAGACTGAAGGCCCGATATGATACGTATTGATATTTTGTCCCAGCCCTAATATATTTTTTGTATTTTTTATTTTATTAATCTGATTTTCTACAAAGGGTTGTTTTCTGTGCATGTTATAACTTATTATTGTTTTATTATTATTTTCTTCATTAAAGTTTTCAACATTATACAAAATATAGATTAAAAGTAAATGATTTTTTTTTTAAGTAATACAATAAAAATTAATTAATTAATAAAGGGGTGGTGGGGGGTCAGGCTATTTATCTACTCCGTATTGACACATTTGCTTGCTTGAATTTGTCGAAGTTGAATTTGCAATGAATATTTTTACAGTTGCTGTCAACAGGGGACATGAGGATGTGGGGAGAAAAGGGAGGGAGGGTGATACTACAATCAATCAAACTTTATTTATAAAGCACTTTAATATATAATAATTACAAAATACAAAAGTGTTTTACAGATTATCAGTGCGACAACAATCATTGATATACGTACATTGATAAAAATGTATCACACACACACATAAAGAAATATATGAGAAAATTCATAGATAAAAACAAGCGTAAGCATCTAAGTGTAAAGCATAAAACCATAGACATGGGCTGCCCCTGGTTTCACCCATAGGTCACCCAGAAGACAAATAACTAGAAACAAACAAAGTGTAACACTCTATAACAAAATGGAATAATGTATAGATTAACAACATGTATAGACAAAATGTAATACTTTCATGTACTGTATTGGCCAATCTGTAAACTGTATCTCACCATAAATCCAGAGTTGCTGCAACTGGAAATAAGCCGCACGCATCGTTTTACTGTATATTTAAAGTACAGTGTTTTCAGTAATTGAGAACAAAAGCCAAAAGCAATGTCACTATTACCCCCTAGTGGTGCAAATGAAAATAGAAATTTGACAATTATTTGCAATTTATCAATGAAACGTGACAATGAACTATGATCAAAGTCCAGTGTATTCCACATTTATAAACAACTTCCATCAGTACTTCATTCTTTTCTTCGCTACATTAAAGAATTTGCTCTTGGGAATCAATAAAGTGCTCCTGATTTTGATTACCACGCTAATACGATCATGTCAAAAACTCATAATGAAATACTTCTACTTTTGTTTGATATTGGAACAAAGGTTGCTCTGTCATTAATTGTAAAAGCAGACATTTGTTGAAAAAAGACCAGTGTGTGCTTCACGGCTGATAAAAAGCCTAGTTGTTGAAGATTTGGGATGTTAGAAGTGCATTAGGAAAGTCGTTTGTAAACCAAAAAGATTATAGGGCTTACAGCAAAGTATTAAAAATGTCCACTTACTGTATTTTGGTGCCTATCCCTCAGTGGATGATTTACTGTACATATTGTGCACTCTCGGGACTAAAGCTTTTCCAAAGAGTCCTACAAAGAAGTACATGAAGTTTAGTTTGGAGCCGGTCAATGAGATTAATGACACCATCTGCACAAAGAGGAGCCCGTGTCCGCAGCCAAAAGCGCTGCGTCGTCACATTTCTCTGAGGGGGCTGGGGGTCTAATTAAAAGCCCTCTGTCTATGAGCGGGACTGGGTGTTCCGGGGCCAGGACGCTCCCAGGTGGGCCGTCCCAGATCAGCGCCTCTGTCACTGGGATGGCGTCACAGCACCGGCGCCCCCCCTCCCTTTCTCCCAGTGTCCACTCTGCCCTCACTGTGCACTGAGGGCGATACAGCCAATTAAACAGCAGAGCCTGGGCGTGGTGCCATGATCAAACACAACTCACCCTCCAACTATTTATCTCAGTTTAGATGTGTTTACCTGTGGGATCTTTTAGCCTCAGCCTTTGTCAGTTCAGGATGATTCTGCAGGTTTTTACTCCATGCCCTTCCTGATGCAACCAAACAACAGTAATCCCTATAATCTGCAGAAGCCTCCGCATTCATCTGAAGATCCCCCCAGGGGCCCCTCAACAATATTAATTCACTCTTATTCAAAATACTCTATAATGATAATCCTCTTAGTTAACAAAACAAAACAAAACAATATGCAGTGGAGTAAATACCAATTTACATTTACATTATATAAAAATGCAATACTGTATTCAACTGCTGAGTACAGAAGATGACTCAGGTACCTTCATTGAAAATACTGTATTTAGTAGAAAAAGGCAAATCATGCTTCCAAAAAAAGATAATTTCTAATTTCTTCATTTTGTACGGTTTAAAAATGCCATTCAAAGATGAATTAAAAAAAAAAAATCTAGAGCAATGTTACAAAACATATTTATATTATTTATGAATTCATAATACACTGCCTGACCAAATATTTAAAAAAGTCACACGCTCTAATATTTAATTGGACACACATTCACTGTGGCATTGTTTCAATAAGCTGCCATGAGAGCCTGTGTTTAACTGATTTTTCGCCAAAATCTTGTATTGATGATGGGAGAGTGTGACCACTGCGCAAAGCCTTCTCCAGCACATCCCAAACAGCCTCAAAGGGGTTAAGATCTGGACTCTGTGATGGACAATAGGGCTGGGTACCGTTAATGATACGATGTTATCGGGGGAAAAAAGTTTAGGTTTGGAAAAAATTTAAGTATTCATAGAAGATACCGAAAAAAATATATAATAAGATAAGCCTTTATTGATCTCACAATGGAGAAATTCACTTATTACATCAGCTCTCAAGAAACACCCGTGCAGAATAGACAGGAAATGTGCAAATCAAATGGTAAGTATAGCTATCTTGTATACAGTGAGTAAAACAAACTTTAAGGGGCAAGTATGAATAATAAGAAATTAAATTAGAAGAGTATAAAATGTAGAACATAAAAAAGTCAGCATTGGCAGTGCAAAGTTTACAGTCATAATATCTTTAGAGACCAGGTTTTGATGCCTGTTGGTCCAGGGACAGCACTGGAGGAACTTGCTTTTCAGCTCAAATAAATGAAACACATTTAAAAGGAAATTGTGTTTTATGGAATAAATAAATATTTTTGTTCAGTTTCTAACAAATATTTTAGTATAGATACCGAAAAAAGTATATCATTCAGGTATCGGTATCGTAAACCAAGTATTGTTAAAGTACCAGTACCGTAAAAATAAAAAGTTAACGGTACCCAGCCACAGCGGCCAATCCATGTGTGAAAATGATGTCTCATGCTCCCTGATCCACTCTTTCACAATGTGAGCCCGATGAATCCTGGCATTGTCATCTTGGAATATGCCCGTGTCATCGGTGAAGAAGAAATCCATTGATGGAATAATCTGGCCATTCAGCATGTTCAGGTCATCAGCTGATCTCATTCTCTGGGCAGTGTTGATGAACCTAGAACTGACCAACTGCAGCCCCAGATCATAACAGTTAGTTAAATCTAGGTGGCTACTTTTTTTTTTCTATTTTATTTATTTTTGGTCAGGCAGTGCATTTCTCTGCCAACTCGACTAGTTGCACATTGGGATGGAAATAGCTACTTATTCTTGTATATGAATTATGCATATATTCACTTTATTTTTTAACAATAGCATTACTCAATAATACAGGTGCTCGTCATATAATTAGGATATCATGAAAAAGTAAGTAAGTAAGTGTTTTATTGTCATTGTACAAGCGTACAACGAAAATGTTCAGGTGTCAGTCCTGAGCTGCCACTGTGTCAGCCTGACCCGCATGACCTTGAAGCACTCGGAAGAAACCTGGCTGGCCGCCCTCTGTCTCCTCTGATCCTCTGAAATGGTGCCGCGCCTCCTGGGTTTGTCCCGGTTTCAGAGCGTGGTGTCCTGCACTGGTCAGTGCATTCACTTCTGTTATTCAACTGTGAAACCAATATATGAGACACATTACATGCAAAGTGAGATATGTATAGCCTTTAATTGTTATAATTTTGATTATTATGGCTCTCAGCTTGTGAAAACCCCAAATTAAAAATCTCTTAAAATTAGAATATTTTGAAAATCTATTGTAAGCCATAATCACCAAAATTATAATAAAGGCTTGACATATGTCACTTTGCATGTAATGAGTCTATATCATATATTAATTTCATATTTTAAGTTGAATCACAGAAATAAATGAACCTTTTCATGATATTCTAATTATATGACAAGCACCTGTTTGTGAGTCTCAACAGGTGGGTCGTGGAACCGTCTTCAGTGGATCATGAGCCTTTTCTTTTAATAATCATGTCCAGAAGAAAAAGTATAGAATCACTACTTGAGTCCATTAAAATAACTGTTAACGGGTTGTATGTATCATTATTTCAGCTTTTTTGGCTTATTTACTGCTTATTCAATGACATTTTTTCAAGGAAAAGACAATAATCTACATTACATGTTACAAGTCTAAGTTGTATTTGGATCACGGCTCGTCATCCCAGGGTGATTGTGGGTCCCGACGCCAGAACATTTCAGAACCACTGCTCCACTGCAAACTCCTTAGCTGCACACACATGTACACACCATTTATCTGGGCCACCTCTATTCCCGTTTAGCTTTTCAGAAACACTGGATGCTGCGGGTGGTGGTCGCCTCAGCCTTCACATCGGGAGCATATGTGCGCAGCTGTCAGGGAGAGGAAAGGGGCGCGCAGGCTGGCCCACGGAGGGTTAGGGTTAATGGGGTCCAGGCGGCAGGTGCTAAAAGCAGCGTGCTCCGGGGTTCCCAGGTGAGCGAACTGTTGGTATTTGGAGAGCAGGGGCTGGGCTGAGTGATGGATGAGGGTCCTGTGGAGGGGACGGGCTGGTGACTTTGACGGTAGTTGAGTCTGACAGCGAGATAAGTAACATTACAGACAGACAGAGACTCTAACAAGGCTTGTTTTTTACTGTATGGCATCTTTATAAAACAGCATTATGTGCAATCCACTGTCTGTGGAAACAGAGCAATTTGAAATAATAGCAAGAGTGGATTTCTACAACAGAGCAGCGTTTTTCTCTCGCCTTGAGCAGCTTTTACAAAAGAAAAATGCCACAGAGCTACTTACGCTTTGAGGATACCTGAATAACTATAGGACTTGACTTAAAAGGAGTAAACAGTTAGTTGGCAAGACAATATTTCAACATAAAGAAGGAAATGAAACAGTACAATTTGAATACTTAATAACCACAGTGGGCCTCAAACTGTGGTGAGGGTAAATGGTGGTACATAAGGTCTTCTGCCGTTCCCCTCTTGAAGACAGTTTGATTTTTGTGTCAGTCTTATAGTACTTATTCCAAGACCTGTTTAGACCGGTTTCAACCCGAGTTTTGGCCAAGTTTAGCTCTGGTGGTATTTGCCAAAAAAGAAAATCAGAAATGGTGTGAAAAGTTTGAGAACCACGGTTTTACCATAGTCACTTAAATATTTGCAAATTGTGCAAAACCTCAATCATTTGGAGCACAAAAAGAAAAAGGATATGTGGCTTGATACAAATGCATTATTTTGCAAACATCGTTACCAAAATGGACTCTTAATGGCTACAGAATGTGACAGACCTTTTAGACAACAACACAAAACTTGGCACACAGCAAACAGAACTGACAATTATGTATCCACAGGCACTGAATTACAATGATAATAGTTAGTAGACAGGAGCTAATTATAATCAATGGCTAATTGGAGTGAACTGGCGAAAGACTGGAGAAAAGCTGAAAGCATTGGCAAAATGTCTATGAAGCGCAGTGTTCATTTTGTTTGCCCAAAAACAGTTCATATAGTTTGCCAGACCTGCACTCTTCTAGGCCACTGATTTAGACAGAATGCAAAAAATGAGATTCTAATAAATCTGTATAAGAAGTTACCGAAATTATAGCGTGCCTTTTTATCCGTAGTATTGCATGCAGTATTTGTGCCCACTTGAAGTGAATTAAGAACATGTTACCCCCCATAAAACATTGCTGTCATTTATATTGTGCTGTGAAATACCAGTCATTCCATACCTACTTAAAGACATACCATGAAGCCACAAACCTGATATGCAACAGAATAAACTACACTGAAAAGAGGGATTGTCAAAAGTGTCATAAACTAAAGACTCTGAAGAACTGGGACACGGTGATTTCCTGCTTCATGCCAGATCCCCCAAAACATTTCATTTTTGCTGAATCACATTTTGTCCACGCAGCCGTCCAGTTAGGATGAAGGAGGACAGAGCTGGACTGACGGAGTCCTTTTGCTTTCTCTGAGGGAGGACCCAGATCAGGTGTCAACATCATGGAGGCATACGGCCTTCCTGAAAAACCTACAAGACATTCACACTGATTATTAGACTGAACAAAATGGGTGTGATACTAAACAAATAATAAAGTGACATCGCCAATATGAATGTGCGATGCGTTATTTAAAATGTATCAAACATAGCTTACCATCACCAAGTATGGAGTGGATAAATAAAGTCTAATGCATTGTTATTGTTATTAGGTTCAGTCCAATCCAATTTTCTTGTAGTGGAGAAAATCATTTAGCCCGAGGCATGGACTTTTATTCATTTATGGTGAGAATTAGACGGCTGCCTGCAGTTTGATATTTATTATGAATCATAACAATCATGGCTTGGATTTGAATTACGCTAAACAAGCGTCAAAAAGAGCTACCCTGTAGACATTATTCACTCACTCCCCACACTATGTTTCTGCTACCTACAGCTGCCCTGGGGCACATTGATAAAAATATGAACCGTTCATATTTACATACATTTTCAGAGGTCTAAACAACAGAGTTAGCACTAAGATCCAATTGAGGCATTCAGTTACATGAAGGGCATTCAGTTGATTCTTTTGTGATTTACTAAATTGCAACAATTCAAACTGCAATTTCCATTTAACTGCGTAGCCTTAGTCAGTGTCACTGCCCTGGCCGTCCCGGAGGCACGATCTGTCCGGAGGTTCTATGCGAACGTCCTGAGGCATTCAGGTGACTGGGTGAAATGCGAACATTTGATGATATTGCCGATTAATATTTAAGGAACCTATCAAGAAGGGCAAATCGGACATTGCTCTCTTCGACATGTCTAACTGGCCGTGGAACACACTGACTTACAACCAAATTATTCATTAACTAACTAATGTTTTCTTTTCTGTTCTTTTTTGTTTGTTTGAGTTTTTATTTCGAGCTAAGGCACAAAAGCCAAGAAAAGAAAAACAGAAAAATATATACACATAATAAAAGAAAAAATAAATAAATAATTACATTCAAGCTCGAAAAGGAGTGGGAAGAAGACAAGCTTATTGACTCCCACCCCTGTTCATAAACTTAAATAACAATAAATAACAACAGTGCATATTTCTTACCATCTTACAAAACAACTATCAACCGAGTTGGTTACATATTAACAAATGCAACACTGCATTATACCAGGTCAACATTCACAGTATCTCACACGCTACCACCGGTGTATTACTTCTGTCTCCCATACCGAATTCATTACCGTTATTCATCATCACCATTACAACCCATATGGCATTACTCTGTATCAAGTGTTCTGTGGATTTACTTTATCCTGTTCTTTATGAATTTATCACATTATCACATTTTTGTTTCTAGTAGTGGTTCTGGTAGTGGTGGTAGTAGCGGCAGCACTAGTGGTACAAGTAGTAGTTTGTTAAGGGGATATTTGAGGATTTTTGACAAAGGGCATCATTTCCTAGTTATCCAGAGTGTTGTTGATGTCTGGAGATATTATTTTTTTAAATTCATGCAGTTCTTATATTTGAAGAGTCTAGTGGCGCTAAGCTAGTGCAAGGCTAGCACATTTCTACGGTAACAGCTAGCCTGCATTAAAAACAGTCTGACCCACTCCACAGTGCACCTGAGGTAAGTCACTTATAACGCCAGACTAACGATATAAATGTCTGTGTTGATAGAATAATTTTAA
Source organism: Neogobius melanostomus (assembly GCA_007210695.1). NCBI lineage: Eukaryota > Metazoa > Chordata > Actinopteri > Gobiiformes > Gobiidae > Neogobius > Neogobius melanostomus. The sequence goes on from VHKM01000153.1 coordinate 3,062,717, forward strand.
CCATTTCGCATTTAAAATAACTTATATTTGAGCAGCATCAGCTTCGTGGTTGTAAGCTACGCAGCGGTGGAGTGATCTGCGAGAAAATAGTCCCTAAAAAAATGTGATAATTAATGTGATACAAGGTCAGTTTTATTTCTAAAATTATTCTATCGACACAGACATTTATATCAGTAGTCTGGCATAATAATTGGTTTGCCTCAGATGCTCTGTGAAGTGGGTAAGACTGTTTTTAATACAGGCTAGCTGTTACCATAGAAATGTGCTAGCCTTGCACTAGCCTAGCGCCACTAGACTCTTCAAATATAAGGACTGCATGAATTTAAAAAAAAAATCTCCAGAAATCAACAACACTCTGGTTAACTAGGAAATGAGGCCCTATGTCAAAAATCCTGAAATATCACTTTAAGTTTTTGTTTTCCCCCTCTTCCTATTTAAATACACAAATATCAATTGAAATCACCGTAATCAAAGTTATAATTTAAAATAATGTTTAAAACAATAAGTATCGTGTCCATATGTAGAACTTCCTGACGGATCGTGCGTCCGGGACAGCCAGGGCTGTGACAGCCTCTTAGTAGTCAGTATAAAATGATTCCAGGATGAAACAACATTAATCAGCAATCTGATCCAACAGAGGAGCTTTAAGTTTAGGGTCATTGTCCCCGAGAGGATCTCAAATCTCGAGCTCGGTTAATTAGCTGTCGGAGCTCAAACTTGTGAAGAGTTTAAGAATGCAGACTAGACTTTATCAAAGTTTGGAGTGTAAACCAGGTGGTCGTAACATTTCGCTCGATCTGACATTAATCTTGTTTACACAGACCTGATGCGTTGCCAGGCGCCCACACTCCTCTCTATGGCTCCCTCTCAGACGACACGTCGCCCTCTGCTCCGCTGCTGGCGTTGGTGTCTTGTCTGGACCTCAGAGCTCCCTTCTCTCTGCTCGACTCTGAGGGACCTTTGGAGCGCGTCTTTTCTTTCCTCTGCTGCTGCTTCTCCTGTTTCGACAGCTGAGGCACCGCCATAACACAAAAGGCACACATTACATCCTGTTATTTATTTGCAAAGGAACGCTGCAATTATTGACACCAGCCTGTGGTTCAGAGGAAGAAAATCCAATGCTATGGTACAGGTTTTGTTGGAAGCACAGGCGGTTTCGCAGAGAGTGGAGTCCTGTTTTCACTGTGCTGCAATTTAAGTTTGTATGCCACATAAGTTACATAAATCAGACTTTACCACTCAGTATTTTCATCTGGTACGTTGTTGATGTTAGGTCAATGATTGTTCATGTTAAATGTCTTAAATTCCATCCAATTTTACAAATGAAAAGGTGAAGTGGAGTTAAAATTAGTTTTGTTACACAATAATACACACATTTTTTCAATACTTGGTTATTGATACTGATACCTGAACAATACTTTTTTTGATGCCTATACTAAATTATTTGTCATATAGAACCATAACACAATATTTTTTGCATATGTATCTTGTGTTTTAGGTGAAACAATCAAGAACATTTCTTTAACTTTATTTAATAAGGACTAAACATTATTATTATTATTTAAGTATATGAATAGGGGGTGGGAGTCAATAAGCTTGTCTTCTTCCCACTCCTTTTCGAGCTAGAACGTTATTTTTTATTTATTTTTTCTCTCGCTTTTGTGCCAGTGATGTATAGCTCGAAATAAAATATTCAAATCAAAGGCAGTTAAGTATTATTTATTTTCCCCCCCATTTTCAACAGAATGTTTTCCCAGTTTTTTCCTCACATTTTTCTAAAGTTTACACAAATCTTTCTAAAATTTACACAAATTATTCCACTTGTTTTCCCCAATTTTTCCTTTTTTTTTTTAAACTCGTCTTTTCCCTTTTTTATTTTAAATTATGACGACCAACAGCATCAAAACTGGAATATAAAGATTTTATACGTCATTTCAGTATCTCCTTTTATTTTATTTCGATACCAGTAGAACCTAAACCATTTTTCCTTCGATACCAGACCCCTACACGTCAATAAAAACTACAAACATGGAAGAGTAAAACTTCTCCTGTACCTGTTTAGGGTCTGAGGGTTTAGAGGGTGATGTCAGTTCAATGGTAACAGGTCCATCGTTCTGAATGTGAACCTGCATCTTAGCGCCAAACTGCCCATCTGCGAGGAAACCAGAGAATAAATGAGAAAAAATTAGTCTTATTACAAATACTACCTCTTCTCCTAATTGGATAACATGTAAAACAAGCAGCTTCATCTTAAGTGTAGTAGTAGTCACGGTCTGAACAATAGAAACTCGCTGCGTCATCATATTTTCTTTATACAGGGTGAATAAGGCTAATTAGACGAGATCTAGGTGTTCTCCACGCTGCCTCCCTCGTGACCTGATCCAATTCATTGCCACCACCGCAGTGTCACAGTGGAGGAGTCTCGCACCTCCCACTCTGCAAACTGCCCTAACCTTACACTGAAACGGATGCAATTAGGTATAAGAGAAACTGGCAAGTTAAAGCTAGAGGATGAGGTTCAATCGGATGGAAATTACTCTTGGAATAGTGGTTGTTTTAGCAAATCACACAGGATTCAATTATTTAAGAGAGGAGTTCTCCATGGGGTCTTATTATGCATAAAACCTGCTAACCTTGACCATTAGAATTGGAATGTTGGGGGCAATTATGATAAGGAGAGCTGGGAGTCAATATAATTAATGATTTATCTTTTGCTTACGAAAGTCTGCAATTAGATGTTTCCCACTATCCAGCCCCATACAGAACTGAAGAAAACAGATTGGTCACTCATACGCTTTTGTTTCCAATTATCTCCTCAACAGAAAGTGTGCGGAGAGTCAGTCTGTTCTTTTGCCGCAGCCTCTGGGGAGTTCACACACCTTTAATGAGTTCCGGTTTGTAGGAACTCCTCATGTTCTCCAGGATGCTGCCGTAGAAGGGCTGGGCGAGCTCTGCCGGCATGGCTAAGTGGAAGTCTGGCTTGTTGCCTTTTAGAACGCACTGCAGTGTGAACTGGCTCACGCACAGAACCTCGTACTCTTTCTCCATGACGCTTTTGCTCCACATTTTGCCGTTTTCATCTTCGAAAAGACGCAGGTTGAGGAGCTTTCGAACGCTGAAAAAAGAAAGAATTGTGACGGGACTAATTATAGACCAGGAGAGTTGCTTTCACTAAGTTGTCATTGTCATTAAACCTCCAAACACATGAAAACAGGGGATGCTATTTTGGGAGAGAGAAGACACCAAAATAGTCCTAGGAAAGCAAAAATAGAATAAAGCTTTCTCGTCTTTCTCTTAATATACAAATATGGTTAGAATAGTTTGATTAAAATGGACACAATGTAATTTAAATCTCTACTGGCCTTGCCTTGTTAAACTCAATCAATGTATTCGTTAACTAATTGGAGGTTTGGTCAATTTTAAAGAAACTTATGCAAGATTCCCATTATAAACATCAATGCCCGGGAGTATATAGAGTTTAGGATCATGATGTCATATTGCTAAGAATCATGGGATTAGCAGCAATTATATACTAATGGAGTTATTGTTCACATTAAAACACTTGGAGACCACAGTGTGTTAGATATATTTAAGACTCAGCAGCTAACGGAGTTGTTCCACTGCTTTTTTCTTCACTTTTTAGCCAATGTTAATCTATGGAAAATGTATGCGAACAGCTGCAAATATGGCGGATCTCCATGGTAACAGTGGATTTTCCCGAACTTTACAAGCAGATAACATTTTTTTCTTTTTAATTTCCTTCATGAATTCTCAAACCTCCAGGATGATGCATAAAAAACAGACAATTTAACTGATGCAGCGTGACATTTCTTGATTTGCAGTTACTATGGGATGAAACGCAACAAACAAACAAAAAGCACGTCGACCAATACAAAGACATTTGACAATCCACTTACAGGTATTCCGCATCCTTCTGTGTGTCGTCCACAGATATACCCAGCAGCACACAAAGCCCCCGTCCTATAGCGCTGACCTGGTCCTCTCCCACTGAAACAAAACAGGGAAGATGAGAAAAAAAATAAAAGTGTAGCCTGTCCTTCAACTTGAACTGTCATAAAATGTCAACAAACTGAACTGGCATGTGACAACAATGAATGACAGAGTATATTAGTGAATACAGCTTTTGTATAATAGCACATTCAGTTTAAGTAAGTATTTTCACTGGTGTGAGCTACAGTAATGCAGCTTATTGTTTTATTTAAAAGCCTAAATTAACCCGATCGTGTGTGCCTACAGCCCATAGTATTTGAATGATGGCTAATGCTAACAAAGCTAGGTCAGTTAGCAAACACGCACGATCGGGTGTGTTTAAGTGAGTTCGTCTCGGCACAGTTACAGGATAAGTCAGGGCGATAGTGGTTATTATAAACGACCACTTACCTGTCACCGAAGCCTTGGTGACCCTCTGAATTATGGCTTTCATTGCGGAGTTGTGTTGTGTTTGTGAAAAGCACGCGGCTGTCACACAACTTCCGTGAGCGGGTGGGGTTTTGGCGGGCTTTGGCGGCCTCTGGCGGAGATAAGTGGTACTGTGCCTATTTGAACAATTACATTTGTGCGGCAAAAGGAGGCATATTATTACAATACATGTGACTGTATTATAACCCCTTAACCTCCACCTCAACCGAGCACATTTTCTCCAGTTTGGCATTACCCAAATCTAAAAGCTTCTTGAAAAAAAATGTTTAAAAAAAATAGCGACGAAAGTGAGACATAAATGAGGATGAAAATGCAACAAAAAAAGTTGCATTTTGTTGCATTTGTTGCATCTTGTTGCATTTGTTGCATTTTGTTGCATTTGTTGCATTTTCATCCTCATTTATTTATTAAAAAAAGGGATAAACGTGTGACAAAATTTAGAATGAAAAGTGACAAAAAATTAAACAAAAAGTGACAAAAAGCCACAAAATAGCAAACAAAAAGTGACAAAAATGCGGCAAAAACCTAAAAAACCTTGAAAAAACAACGGCAACAATGCGAGGAGTAGGAAACATTTAGATCAGTTTTGTAGGTCTTAGCTTTCAAATGAGGCGTTACACTGGCGTATAGGCTCCAGTTGAGAACCTTTAAGATTCGGGTAATACTGAACAGGGGAAAATGTAGTTTCGTCGGGGGTAAGAGGTTAAAATACTGTTTTTAATTGTGTTCATATTTATTCGTCTGTTTCAAACATCTGTTGGTCTCATTTTAAACATTACCTAACAATCTGTGGATTATTCTTAGAATCCAACTCAATCGATTCAGACAGCAGTACTGCTATTGATGTTGATGGTAATATAAAGGAAATAAATTCTTAGAAGTAAAACATGCACATATCTATGTACTCCGCATTCAACATAACCCATAGTATAGGGCAGACATGTGGGGGCCGGCAGCTCGAGGAAACTCTCTTCTGGCAGCAGACTCCTAACATTGTCTCTTTTAATGCATAGTATAGGACACTTAACAAATGATGGTCCGGTTGCTCGGGGGCTGCTCCCCTCTGGCAGCAGGTCCAGTCACAGAAAAGAAGAAAAAGAAAGAAAAGCCCCGAATCCCTTTTAACACATATCATTAAGACCATTCTTGTTATCATGAACATCAACCAGTCTGCGATTACTGTACCTTTCATGAATAAATGTGGAGTATTTTATGTATCATTCAAACACTTTGATACAGAGTAATGTTATATGGGTTGTAATGGTGATGGTGAACAACGGTAATGCCAACATGGTAATGAATTCTGTATGGGAGACAGAAATAATACACTGGTTGTAGCGTGTGAGATACTATGAATGTTGACCTGGTATAATGCAGTGTCGCATTTGTTAATATGTAACCAACTCGGTTGATAGTCGTTTTGAAAAATGGTAAGAAATATGCACTGTTCTCAGTTATTGTTATTGAAGTTTATGAACAGGGGTGGGAGTCAATAAGCTTGTCTTCTTCCCACTCCTTTTCGAGCTGTAATGTAAATTATTTTTTCTTTTTTCTTTTATTATGTATATATATATTTCTGTTTTTTCTTTTCTTCTTTAGCTCGAAATAAAATATTCAACTCCCTCAACTCCCTCATTATGGAAAAATGCACCTGTTCACCTGTTCACTCACGGGGTGCACAAAGTCACGGGAAAAAGTGCAATCAATAAGAATAAAGTAATGTGCAAACAAGTAATAGTGAAATAAAGTTATTTCATGTGTAATGGATAACAACTTCTTTTTTTTTTTTTTTTTTTTTTAAATTGGGGCAAAAATATAATGAATCAAATAAGAAAACAATGAAAACAAAAACAAAACATTTTTTCAGCTTGCACCCACTATTTGGCACCTGCCTTGATAAATGATCCCCCTGGTGTCTACCACAGAATTCAGCAATGGGGCACACTAGTGATCTTAAAGCAGTATATTTAATTGTAAATTGTAGTAGTGCAGTGTGATGAAATACACATACAGTATTAACACACAAAATACATGGACATTTGTTGGAATAGCTTTTACTTGTTGGATGACACCAAAACTGCATTGAGGACGTTACACCTTTTTGAATAAATCATTGTCATTATGGCATACAAGAAGTTGTGGGAATTTATTTGTTTCATTGTCGAAAACATTAGAATTAAAAACAACTGTACACACAGATGGACAACTAGATAACCCACATTTCAGAAAACTCATAATGCGCTCGCAAACAAAACCCTCTTAGTCCATAATCGGCACATTTATTTGCTGCTGTCGCTGCCTCTAGAGGAGTCTCCCCCAGTGAAGGAGTTGATGAAGTTCATGAAGCGTATATTCCATGGGACAAAGTCTTTCTTATAGATGATCGTTGATTTGGTGTGAGCCGTTGTATAAACCACTTCATATGGATTCACTTCTTTTTCTTCTGGGATTTCTAATTGTGAAACAGGAATAAATAAAATCATTTGAGAGTTTATAAATCTGCAGCAAAGCATAAGGACAAATAAGCAGAGGTGGGTAGAGTAGCCAAAATATTTACTCAAGTAAGAGTAAAAAAGTACTTGGAGAAAATGTTACTGGAGTACTGTGAGCACTGAGTAAATCTTAGAGCAAAAAGTCAGATTTATTTTCAATTACGCCATAAATTATGTGAAACAAAACATAAAACAATGTGGAAATTATGATATTTCCAAAGAAAATTCCCCAAAATGGCATGCAAATACAGAATAACAAAACTAATTCTAAAGAACAACACGCACAAGATGATCTACATCTATTTCATAGATCATTGAATAGGTGCATTGAGTTGCCTTGTGAAATGCGCGGTATAAATAAACTTGCCTTGCTATTTTCCACTAATATATTTACTCACAGTGGAAAAAGAACCTTTTTTTTAACTCAACTAAGAGTGCAGATACTACATTATAATTTTACTCAAGTAGACGTAAAAAGTACCGTATGATAAAACTAATCTAAGAAGTACAATTTCTTCAAAAAGTTACTCAGGTACATGTACTTGAGCAAATAAGTGTATGGCATTATGCTAAAACAAAACAAAACCTTGGACATACTGAATAAGAGAGCACTGACAAAAGGCAGGTGTTAATTAGGCCTGTCACAATAACAAATTTGAAGTTCGATATTATGAGGCAGGAAAGTATTGCGATTGACGATATTATTGACTCTATCGATATACATTTATATATAGTATAAATGACTGCAAACCTTTGTTCTAAAAGTGCATCAATATCCTAAAATACCACACGAGCTGCAATAAACGTGAAATATAATGCAACTCAATTTGCAGTTAGAAAGCTAAGTTTTACAAAGACAAAATAGGGGGGAAATGCTAATAAATGTATAGACGATAAATATCGAGCCCAAAAATATATCGTTTATTTGTTATTTCTTGAACGATAAGTCGATATAGTAATTATCGTGACAGCCCTAGTGTTAATAATGTAATTTTGCTAAATCAAGCTACAACACCCGACTAAAGATGGGTGTTCGATATTTTACATTTAGATTTAGTTAGAGGGAATGTGCTGCTTTAAATGTGACAGGCTGCACAAATGTGATAGATGCACCACTACTGCCCTTGAGCAAAAATGCAAACCATTGTAAAAGTAAGTGATTATAGGCTACATGTTAATCTGTCTTGAGTGTTATGCCTCAACTATTGACAGACATGAGACTTTTTAAGCCCCAACATTCCTCCTTCCTCACCTGGTGGTAGGTCATATTTCCCCGTGTTTTTGAAATAAAAAAAACACCCGAACATAGTCCACACTCCCACAGCGTACACGATGGACGCCTTGTTGTTCCAACTCATTAACTTCTTCAGCTCCATCTTCGACAGTGTTTGTTACAGGTTCTCCGCTTATTTCATGACAAAGGTTTGATAAATCTGTGGTAAACAGAGCAGCAACGAAGGTGTTCTTCAGGGCGCCGCCATGACAGTTCACTTCACCCGGAAGTACAGGCACTACAAAATAAAACATCCGGTAACTTTTGCGTGCCTTTGAATGTTTTTAGTTTGTAATTACTCTTTCACGTGTAGGAAAACAATGTGTAGATAATACACATTAATACATCAATGGTGTAGGCACGTCCTCATAGAAGACAATTTTTTAATGAAAATATGGCATCAGTGACGTCAGCAACAAGAGTGAAGACCAAGGTAATAATGGAATATGCATGAGGTTCTTGATGATTGATTATATTTGCAACTTTAAAGTCAAGACTCAGTTCACATCTTCTGTAAAAACACAATGTTAACAGGTTATACACTCATTTTAATAATAATAAGTGTAATAATGGGGTCATAACAATATATGACTGCATTATGTTGTTATTTTGCTGATGATAAAGGAAACTCAGTAGTTCTCAAACTGTGGTACGTAGGGGAGAGTGGGGTGAGTTGAGCCAGTGGGTAAGTTGAACCACCCTAATATTTTGAAAATAAATGTTTATTTTTATTTTTATGTAAGAATATAAATTGATCTTTACATGATTTTACCCAGCCAGACAATAAATAAATAAATAAATAAATAAAAATAAAATTGGCTGTAAAATAACCGCACTTTTTATGGATAAAGTGTTTTTCACGACTTTAAAAGTGACACACAAAAAATACATGTAGGTTGATTTTTTTTGTCTAATGTTGGTTGGTAATTTTTGTGTGTGTGTTTTTTTTAGGTATAAACGCCGGTATTTAGTTTAGACTTTAGAACGATTTCATCTTTAAACAAACACCACTATCTTGGTGTAAGAAAATATGGGGTAAATTGACCCAGGGGCATTGGGGTAAATTAAGCCGCCTCTGCTCCATAAGAAACAATAAATAAACTACAGAGACAAAATGTCATCATCTGCAGAAGCATATGAAAAGAAAGATATTTATTATAATTTTTTATTTATTTATTTTTGAATAATATTGCTAACGGGAAACAATAAAATGTAAACAAACAAAAAAAATTAAAAAAATGACTTTCTGATGTTTAGTGTCAATTTCACCTTTAAATCTGGAGGTTCAATTTACCCCAAGACCTGGTTCAATTTGCCCCACTGTGTTTCTAAGACCAACATCTTTAAAACTATACTTTTATATTCCAGACAATTTTTGAAGATGCAAACAACTAAAAAACATCCCAAAATGTATGTAAATAGAACAATGTTGTATCTATCGTATACTGCTTTTACACAACAACCAAAGCAAAAAGTGGTTCATCTTACCCCAATCTCCCCAATATCGCTGGGTGTACTACTGAGCCCTATACAATTTTAAATGAATGAAAATCAGAATAGTTCACTAGTTAATAATTAATTAACAATTCATTGATAGATAATAAGGTTAAATATTAGTAAAGATAATTTCACCCTTAGTAATGCATTTTGAATGATCTGTAAAAACCCTTGAAAGCTGTTGCTGGGGCTATTTCTCTCATTAAAAATCAAATTTAAACGATATATCTGTCATTCACAGCCCTTCCCTTCACACGATCGCTTTATTGTACAGATATATTGGCGGATCGGTGTGTCGTTGCAGCTGTGTTTCTCAGGTGCACATGACTCAGATCTCAGTTATTAGCCCAGCGCTCGCTCAGATAAAGGTCAGGGCTGACAGATGATGAGCCTCCGAGCAACTTTCTTTCTTCTGAACAAAAACATGTTCAAATCTGTCAATCTTTTCTCGTGCCATGATATACATTTTCAGAATAAATACAGACGGCATCTCAGGAATCGCCCATATATGACCATGTTTGAAAACAATTTGGAGAAAAATCTAAACTTTCTCTAATTATTCAAAAACTACTTTAACAAATGCTGAATTATGTATATAGTTTTCTACAAAATAAAGATACAAAGACATGGAGAGGAGCAAAGTGGTTCAACAGCCCATAAATACATAAATAGCAGCGTGCTAATGCTAACGGCTAGCTAGCGCTAGCTACGACTGCCGTTTTTTCACTTCTAGTGAACAATCTGCTGTTAGAAAATATCCATATGGACCCGATTTACACTTTACTTTATTTATGTGTGATAAATAAGTTTATAATCCACCAGAAAATGGCTAAAAAGAGTGGAAAATTGTGTTTCCCAAAAGATTCTATTTCCCGGCTCGGCGAAGCCACGCCCCCTTCTATAACGCGATGCCGTCTGTTTCATTCATATTTCTACTAAAAAGTAGCCTGGCTAACGCCAGACTAAAATCACAAGTGATATTTAGTCTGGGGACCACCAATTCATTTTCTCGTAGGAGAGGTGTGGTTTACGATTGTCCATAGCCGTTTATTGGGCGCTACGAATGCGTCTGCACGTAGCCATAGCCAATCGTATCATGGTATCAGATGACGTATGACGTACCTGCTGTAAACTTTTGAGCTAAACTATTTAGAACACGTTCTAAAGCTTGATCGAAAGATGGCATCGCGTCTGCTGCTGTCATGTTGGATCCGTAAATATTTTTTATTTTTTTTATCCCTAAACAAACTACAAGCTTCCGTATGTCAAATAGCGCGTCATCGTCTTACCGTCCCTCCTCGTTCTGTGATTGGTGCCCAAATCCATGGAAAAATGTCGGCCATGGTCCCCAGGCTGTTGTGAAGTTCGAAAAGATTCGAGCGCACACAGCAGCCTGGCGTTAGCCAGGCTAACTAAAAAGGTCATGGATTTTCAATTTTCAGATTTTGGCCCAGGTCACTGAACATCCAATCCTTTTTACGTATATACTGTAGCACATTTAAACACCAAAAACGTTTCCAAAGTGCTGCGCTTAAGATCGTGAAAGCAAAAAACAAATGCACTATTTAGCCCCACCACTAAATGAGTGCATAAAACAATAAATAGAGGGGGGAAAAACAGATTTAATTGACCTTCGGACCTTGTAAAACTTGACTGAGGTGTGTTGTGGGTCCAGGGCCATTAAACGCTTTAAAGACAAACACTAAAAAAATCAGTTTTAAATATCAGGTTATTTATTTGGTTATGATCTTACCCCTGTTAAAAGTCGTGCCGCAGCCTTCTGGACTAAAAGCAGGCGACTTGAATTAAAGCTTTCACGTCACTGAATCGACATTGATATGTAGAATGAATGCTTGTCATTTCAAAGCATTATCCATCCATCCACCCATTTTCTTCTTTCTCTTACAGTCTAGGGACAGCATCTAATCTCAAAGCATCCAAAGACATCCAGTGTTCCAGTCTTATATAAACAAGTTAAGTTTTATTTATTTATTTCAATTCTTATGAAAATGTCTCAATGGAAGAGTGCCAGCTACTTGTCGACCAATTTAGTTATATCAATTTCAGTGCGATCTGAACCTCGTGTCTGAAACCAAGTTTGATATCAAATTCCTCGTCGGATTTATTCAGTTTTTAACACCTCTAAAAGAAGACAAATATTGAATATCAACTGAAGTCTTTGTCAGTAATAACTAGTTCTTCTCGCTCAGCAAACCCATAAAAAACACATTTCGCAAAATCCACATTTTGTCCCTAAAAATCATACAGTTTGACAAATTTGCCCTTTACACTGAAATTCCTCACAAAAATAATCTTGTATGTTTTTTAGAAAATGTATATCTCTATCTCTATTTGCTTTTCTCATTTACCTGCAATGTCTCACCTTGAACATCTCCTTTCTAAACACATGTTCTCTGGTCATTGTCTTGTTTTATAGAGAGACAGAGTCTGCTGTTTAGAGGACGGGGAAAAGGAAAAGAAAATGTCATGGAACAAACCGCCTTGATCCATGAGTCTTCTGTACCACGTAAGCAACGACAACAACAAAAAATTATTTTCAGCTTTATTTTTTGTTTGGCAGTTAATTAATTAAAAATAAATTTGCAGCCACCAATACGATGTGTTAAGTGATCACCCTCGGCTTTTTGAGGTCAACAGAATTAATCCGTGAAATACATTTATACTGACTTACAGTTAACCTGTTACACTCAGCCCAGAAAAATGTGCTCTTTTTAACATTTTACAGAGACGCTATGAGTCACATATTCACCTGTTTACATTATTTTTTTGGAGAAAGTTCATCAAGAGAGAGTGATGCTGCCGTCTGAACAAGATGAGGAGTGACTCATGCAGAGGGTATCTTAAATTTAAATTCATTTTGACACTAATGTTTTTTTCTGGGGGGCAGTTGCCTGCAGCAGCTAAAATAAAGCAATTCATCTTTAACCGTTTTAGGCCTCTCCTCCTGACACTTTTTAGGATCGGTTAAACAAAAAGACTTGTAAACAACTTCACAGATTAGTCCTCAGGGGCAAAAGTGACAAGTTAAAGGGTATAGAGCAGTACATGTTTAAAAAGGCTCTGCAATGGCAACTTTACTTTGGTTTCCTGAAGCTACATGTTGGGAACACAAGCACTGACAGGTTTTCAACATTTGTTTGCCATTTGAAAGCTCAGAATGTCTAGATTGAATGCTCAAGTTCTATTGGGATCCTTTTCTGTCATTTTATGTTTATTGCTAACTGGTTTACACACAGTAAATATATAAATAACCAGAGGGGCAAAAGTTAACTGTGTGGATGAGGCGCTGTCCTTCTCTTTTTGTTTGAACTTGGTACTTAACCCTTTAACCCCCACCTTACCTGAATAGATTTTCTTCAGTTTTACCTAAATGTAAAAGCTTCTCGACTGGAGAGGTTATAGCCTTTAGGACAGTGTAAGCCTCATTTGAAAGCTAAGACCTACAGAACTCATCTCAGCTTCTTCCTGGTTTTTGTTATCACGCTTGAGTCTTGAGTTTTTTGTTGTTGTGTTCTTATCATATTTTTGATGCATTTTGTCACGTTTTCATTGCTTTTTTGTAGCATTCTTTGGCACATTTTCGTCATATTTTTAATGCATTTTTGAAGTGCTTTGAAGTGTTTTTTTTAGTGTAATGTAGCTGTGACCAAGCCACAAAAATGTGACCAAAACAGGAAAAGCAACAAAAACATGATGAAAACACCAAAACCAAAACCAAAAACATGACACTCATGAAGAGCAAGAAGCTTAGATTAGTTTATTTGGTCGGGACAGTGCATGTTAATGAACAAGCCACAGCGGATTGTAGCCTTGAATTAATTTCCATCCGTCATCCCCCATGCGCACTCTCAAACATCCTTGTCTATTGTACATGTTTTTAGTGAAATCAGAGTATCCAGAGGAAACCTACGCAGACACAGGGAGAACATGCAAACTCCACACAGAAAGGCCCTGTCCAGTTGGGAATCGAACTTTCTAGCTGTGAAGCACGAGTGCTAACCACTGTACTACCATGTGTTTCTGTGGTGTTTGCACAGCCGGGGCAGGTGTGTGCGTGTGCTAGATTTGTCAACCTCCAGTGAAAATGAAAAGGAATCTGTCTGACAGGCTCAGGTCAAGCCTCATTACTGATATAGAGACTCCAGGCATGTAAACAAACACTGCTCTGCATCACTTTTCACTAATCCGGACAGTATTTGAACAGAATGTAAGGAGACTGATCAGTTGTTCCCAAACCTTTCACACCACGTATCCTAAACCATTGCTATAGTTCAATGAAGGCAAGTACATTGTTGTTTGAGTAATCCTGCGTATTCAGTCTCCTACTATAAAGCTTCAAATATTCAAAATAGTCTCTTTTATAGTGTTATGAATACAGACAAATATTCTTGATATTGTGTGATATCGAGGCTGTGTTTTTTTTTTTTTTTTTAGTCTTTAGGCTGTGTTTTTTTAGAAGTTCAAGTTTACACTCCTCCAATTAGCTTGTCTTGAACTTGTCTCCGTGTACGTCCCCAAACCACAAACATACCTACAATTACCGCAGCTACAAGCCATTAAATTCAGTAAACAGTTTCAGGCCATTGTGCGCTCACTTTTACGATCATCTTGACAGCAGTGGTTTATCCCCGTGCGGGACGGCCCCGGGGGCGTCTTTCTTTTGCGCTCCTCCGCTGTACCTGTCACAGCCCTCTCTGTCGGGACACGCCGGAGCAATGAGTCAGACAGAAGCGGAGATTTAAAGTGAGTCTGCAGCCGCTGTCACTCACTCACGGCCTGTTCCTCTGGGAATAAGGCGCACAGGATTAGTCCTACAGATGAACTAGAAGGTAAGAAAATATTTGCTTTTTGACGCGAAAATACTGTCGATTCAAAGTGATTTCTCATAATGCTTACGAGCTCTGTGCACAAAAGTAGCATTGTTATTGTAAATCCCAGACATCTTTGCGTCATGGTTTGTTCTTTGACAGTAGCACCAAAAAACAGGAATAAGCTCTGAATAAATGTTAAAAACTGTCTCTTTCTAAAACCAGGCTTATTTGCATTGATAAAGACTCCTGAGTGATTGTAAGGTGTTTACAGTGTTGGGCAAGTTACTTAAAAATTGTAATTTATTCTATATTAGTAGTTACAGCTTTAAAAATGTAATATGTTTGTATTACATATTACTGTTTCATAAATGTAGCTTTGAGTTACTTTTATAGTATAGTATAGTAGTAATGCCACCGAGCAAAAGTGCAGTCAGAGATTTCCTTTTCCTTCATTTTTTTGTTGTGACGACATTAACTACATGCAACTGTAGATCTTATACAGCAGTGGCCAACTTGATCTGGCATGCTGCATTTTTGGGGAGTTTGGCATTTTTTCCTTCATACATTTAAATGCTCTTGTAACTCAAGCTACTTGAAACATACTGACTAATATATTCCCGTATTTTGTGTAAGTAATGTTATATTCCTTAGTTACTGAAAAAGTTATATATTTGTGTCGTTACTTTTGTAATGCGTTACCCCCAACACTGTCCGTTTATAATCCCAGATATCAATCCAGAATATACTTGAATAAAGGCATCAGGGCACTCTGTAGAGTCGCAATGCATTGGCGTTTGAAATAAAACTACAAAAGGAATGCCTCGATCCTGTTTTTATTCAAGTATATCCTGGCCCACAGATCTCGATGAGCACCTGTTTTCCTTACTTCAAGAGGTGATCTAGCGAGTGCTTACTTCTTCTTCTATCAATCCAGAATACTTTGGTTTATTTTTATTCACTATATTTAATTTTCTATTTTAATTATCAACAAAAGTGATCTTATTAAGTATTAGTTACATTTTCACCAGAATAGAACATGCACCTGCACATTTTCACTGAACCTTCTTGTTTTAGTTTTTTCTGCAAAAATATAAATGATAAATGTTCCCTCTTTTTGCAAGAATAAGAAGTACAAATCATGCTGAGATTTACTGACAGCGTAGACTGCGTGTTTGTAGTCCAGGGTCATGATCAGTGCGAATGCTGCAGGCCACATCCTGCTGCGCTTCAGCTCAGATTAATCAAAGAGGAATCCTGGCATCTCAAAGGAAGTGGTGCTTTTAGACCGCAGCACCTGTCCTATTCGTGCAGATCTTTGGCAAACATTATCACCCGCAGGAGGAGACGATCTGGAGATAATGCATGTTCAGGTGTCAGAGCGGGGTTAGTCTGAGTGATTTATGCATAAATAAGATGTACACTCTGACTGACTGACAATGAAAAAATCTGGAGTTTTAGACAAATGTTTCATAACTTTTTCTGACTATTTCGCAAAACCAAATGTGAGGTGGTTGAATGTTTAATAATGAACATATTTTAGAAAGCAGAATTCAAACATTTCTATATCCCTCTCATTAGCCCAACTCATATCAAACTCAATGGACAGTATAAAATTACACTATGATTTGTTACACACTGTAAAGACTTGCATAGATTTATAAAAAGGTTTTTTACCATTATAGTGGTGCAAGTTGAACACATGGACAGAACATTCATAAAATAAAAACAATAGTACAGCAAAAAACAAACTGTGGTACAACGGGCCATGTGGGATTGGTCTTTAGATATAAATATTTTAATGTGATACAATTTTGTTTGCGTCTATCCAATTTTGGTATGGCGCTTAATGTCATTTTGGGTCTTACTTATGATGTATAAAACCTGCTTTCCCCATAGTTTAGACCAGGGATTCTCAACTGGTGGGTCGACTCGGGACCCAAAAGTGGGTCGTGGAACCTTTGTCAGTAGGTGGCGAGCATATTCCGGGGAACATTTTTTTCAATATCTTCCATCTGAAACTGCATGGAAACATCGGAGTCTGTTAAAATCAATGTTATTGGGTTGTTTTGATCATAATTTCAGTCTGTAAGGAAAATCTACTGCTTGTTTAACAGAAACAAACTTTTTTATACGATATATGAAAATTACATTTTTATTTGTGTCACAGCTTGTCATCTTTGGGTAATGGTGGGTCCCAAAGCCAGACCACTTGAGAACCACTGGTTTAGACCAGTGTGTCTCATGGTACAGTTTCAGAACCTTTCTTTATTAAGACAAGCCACGACCTAAATAGAAATATTGATTTATATTTAGGTTAAAAGTTATTTGCTGTTTGGTCCTAGTTTATTGTACTTAATGTCAAAA
Organism: Neogobius melanostomus; assembly: GCA_007210695.1. Taxonomy (NCBI): domain Eukaryota; kingdom Metazoa; phylum Chordata; class Actinopteri; order Gobiiformes; family Gobiidae; genus Neogobius; species Neogobius melanostomus. The sequence continues at coordinate 3,079,615 of VHKM01000153.1, forward strand.
TACAGCATTATCTCACAGATTTGTGTTGATTCAAGCGCTGATCATGAAGCACACTATCAGAAAACATCAAAACAACAGAGCTCGTACAGGAGTTGTCCATCCTAGATGAAGGTTCTTGAGTCATCATCTGTACTCTGTAGTTGAAGTTCAATGTCGCTGACAAAGCCTTTTGGATGAGAGGCAAAGCATCCTACATGTCAACTACAGAGTACAGACGATGACTCAAGAACCTTCATCTAGGACCAAACAGTAGAGGTGATGTGATGTCATAACATCAGCCTGGCAGTTGGTGGTCCTGTGACCCACTTGCCCCACCAGTTGAGAACCACTGATGCAGAAGTCTACAAATATGTTCTGCAATGCATGACATTATTGTATTATTTATAATTCGTTCTTCCTTCTTCTTCTTCATTCTTCAAATGTGAATGTGCTTGGACGTAGAAAATCACAATCACAATACTTGTAAATGATCCGACTGGTCATTTATCATCAGTCCACCTTTTATATTCTGTGCCACAGTTCCTATAAGTTCCTGTAAATCTATATTATCGTAGCCCCGTCTGTTCCCCCGAGACTCTTATACATTTTTTTTATGACGGGCTCTGTCACAGAAAAGGCCACATTCTTGTTCTGAAGCGGGATACGCCTTTCCTACACAGCTTCAGGGGAGGTCTTTAAATCAACGGGAACTTCTAAAGAGCCAGAGACGCAGAGCTGAAAGAGCAGAAATACGATCACACAAAAAAGAAAAAGCGATGTATTCAATGGTTTGTTTGCCTTGAGGTTAAAAGATTTTTAAAGAGTGAAGAGTGAAAAGAGTGAAAAGTTGCCTTGGCTTAGCTGCTCTATATTTCTGACTACAATGGCCTATACGCTTTGTGCTGTATGTGTCACAGGTGCACTGAATGGACAACACGGTCATTACCAAGACAGTCAGCTCGAGCGGAGGAGGGGGAGGAGGCGGGACCAAAGGTAGTGTCTGCTGCCGTTAAATGCCATATGTAATTTAAAGTGTAAAAAGTTTATTTGTAAAAACAGATACGTTTCTTTGAAAAACATCAATGTACTGTATGCTTCTAATTTTCTCTTTACAATAAATATGCAAAAAAAAGTAAAAATGTAAATGTAAACTTTCTCCCATTTTTCATGCGTTGAACTCAAAGACATGAAACTAATTCTTTAAACACAATAGAACCAGATATTGTTCAGAAATCTGTGTAAATCTGTGTTAGTGAGCGCTTCTCCTTTGTCAGAGAATCCAGCCCCCTCACAGGTGGCAAATCAAGATCCCGATTAGACACATGAATATTGCACAAGTGCCTGAGGCTGTTTATTTAAAAATAAAAATAAAAAACACACATCCCTTTCTAAGAAGTGTGCTGGATCAAAAAAAGGTAACAGGTGCAGTGAAAGAAAGTCCGCACAACTGCATAATTAGCTCCCAAATTTTTAATGCGTACTCACACCAAAAGACGTGACATTTCGGGCTAAGTGCCCTTCACCAGACATGTCTGATCACTACAATAAAGGGACACTATGAAATGTTTTGCTTTATTGGAGGGGCCGCCATTTGCCTCACACAGTGCAGCACGTCTCCTACATAGAGTTGATCAAGTTATTGATATGGACAACGAACACGGGTGCATTTTATTGATGGCATTTTGAATGACATGTCACCCACTGAGCGTGACGATCCAGAGCATCCCAAACACTCTCTTCACACAAAGACTGAGTCGGAGTGGGCCAACATTCCACAGGCTAAAATCAAAAATCTGGTCAACTCTATGTAGGAGATGTGCTGCACTGTGTGGCCCCTCCAATAAAGCAAAACTGAATGTTTTGGAATGTCCTTTTATTGTAGACAGCCTTAGGCTCACCTGTGCAATATGTGTCTAATCAGCATCTTGATATGCCACTTGTGATTCTCTGACAGAGGAGAAGCGCTCACTAACACAGACTTACACAGATTTGTGAACATGTGAATATTGTGTTTATAGAAATAGTGTGTCTTTGAGTTCACCCCATGAAAGGTTAGAGCAAAAACAAAAGTGTTGCATTACATTTTTTGTTCAGTATATATTCTTGCTACATTCTTGCTTGATCAGATCAACTTTACTTTCACAGGGATTACCTGTAAAGTACAGAAAAGCATTTTTTTTTTTAAATAAGGGACACTGATAGAAGTCTGTTTTTTGCAAATGAAGTCTTCAAATGTAAACAACAACAACAAATAAATGTTTATCCGTTTTCTTTCCTTGCAGTGGGCAAAACAACCAAAGTAGTAACAAGTAAGTTCATCACCAGTTCATCTTTCATCTAATAACCTGTAGGGCTGTCACAATAACATTTTCAAGTTTGATTTATCGGGGCAGGAAAATGAGCCCAAAACGGTATTGTTTGTTTGTTATTTATTGAACGATATAGTATTTATCCTGACCTGAAACCCAGACATTTCTACATTCAAACTAACGGCGGGGGTATAAAGGAAAACTTTAGCAATGTAACCCATCAAGCTGCTTATTATCAACTTAACGTGTTGTGTGGGTACATTTAGATATGGATTGTTAAGTAACACAATTAATTGGCTGGGTATCAAATCAAAGTTGTCTAATGCCAGAGCTGGCACTGATGGGAAATACACAGTGTTAGATAACAGTTGGCTCTGTTTGCAGGATTATTAACATTCTGCTAATTTTCAACACAGGCTTTGAGAGCATACTGTAGGCTACATTCCTTTTCCAAATACTTTCCCATTACTTGAACATTAACCAAGTAGTCTAAATAGCTAAACAGAAGTTTGCAGCGTCCATAGTTTTTTCAATAAGCTCAAAGAAACAAAGTTCTAATCATATACTTACATTGTTTCTGTATGGATGTAATATCTTAATCGCTGAGAACTTAGTGTTTGCTTTTTTCTTCCTGCAAGACTGGTGGATTATTGTTTGAATGACAACCTTAAATGAGACTAATATCTCTTACATACGGTATTACATTTAATGCTTTAATTGTTAGTTTGCATCCTGCACCAGTTTGTACAGCCCAGTCGACAATAAAGATCACCTTGGCACTGCAGTAAGGAGCATCCTAAACCTTTGCCTGCACATGCCCAGTGGAGCATCCCCCCAGTTTGTAAATTATGGATGTCTTATACAGCCTGTAATGATTTCTTCTTATAAACCCTGCAGCTCCCTATACAGTATACAATATACTGGCTGGCCTAATAGAGCATGTTGAGGCAGGGGCTGCACTTGGGAATGCACTTTTATGAAAAACAAAAAGGTGTGTATTTGTTAAATAGACTGTACCAGTGTGGTCTTGTAGAAAATATGTGATTTTACTCAATATAACATCAGTCAATTTGAGCTCCCTGTTGAGTTATCTCAGATTACTGCTTTGATAACATGCTGCCAGCTTCATGTCAATTTATAGCAGAGGTTGAATCCGATCCAGTTTATTTATAAAGCACTATTACGCAAAAGACAATATCAATCAGTAAAAGTCAACTTCCAAACGACGTGATTTAAAAACCAGGAAGGAAGTCAGCTTGTTTAATGAACGGGGCAGCTCATTCCACAATTTGGGACCAACACCAGAAGACTTACCGGTAACAGTGGTTGTCAAATCTGTGGTACGGGGATTACTGCTGATGGTAATTAGAAGTCACGAGAGTCTATGTTGTTTAATTTTAAGAGTAGTTTTTTATGGTGAAGTTCTAATATTGACTTATTTGTTCCTAGTTTGAGGGACAGGTATTGAACTTACCTTGTCCATCACTGTCTATCTGTTCAAAATTGTATTCCTGGTTTAGAAACTATAGTTGTCCTCCTTTAGATTTGATTCAGTCCTGATTTGTGGCCTAGTTCTACTTGGACCAGTTGTTGGTCATTATGATTTGGATATTTAGAAAGTTTAACATCAGAGATGGCACTTGGTGTTTGAGAACCTCTGGTCGAGTGTATTGATAGACGTCTATGACCTTGTGTTTTTCCTGTAGCTGAGCTCTCTTCAGGGCTGGAGGCTCCGGCAGCAGCACAGGCAGCTCTGTCCTGGTCATGTCCTCCTCCACCAGCAGCAGAGGCTCAGCAGGGGGCGCCAGTGGAGGAGTGCTCACCGTCTCTTCTGTGGGCTCCTCAGGGAGCGGGGCTTCATTTGCTGCAGGGGGCGGGGCTTCTGCAGGTGTGCGGGCTGCGGGGGGTTCGTCCTATTCCTCCTCTGGGTTTATGAGCAGCAGCAGCAGTGGAGGGGCGGCAGAGGGCAGGAGGGAGGGCCTCGGGGGACTGGGGGCCGTGACTGTGTCCTCAGTCACCAAGAGCTATAGCTCAGGAGGAGGAGCGGAGACCAAGAAACTGTCCTCATCAGGGGACGGGTACTCCGCTTCATCCGGGGCCAGGTACTTCACTTCTGCTGGGGCCGGGTACTCGACTTCTGCCGGGGCCGGGTACTCTACTTCTGCCGGGGCCGGGTACTCCACTTCTGCCGGGGCCGGGTACTCCACTTCAGCCAAAGACAGGCTCAGTGCTATGGCCACAGCTGTGTCGGACGTGTTCGATGGTTAGTAACACAGAGGTCATGAAACATGAACTGAACTCTATCATTTACTCAAAGTGGCATAGAAATATATTGCATTGTCAGATATAGTATAGGGCAGGCCTATCTATATCTAACACTAATTCAAAAGTACATTATACATGCATACAAGTACATGCATCTTATTGAATCATACAGTATCTGCTTTCTGTAAAGTCTGATATTGCATGATTCATGACCAATAATGTACTGAGTTGTCATGTTCTGAGCAATATATTCCATATGCCCTTAAATCTGATATAAATATTTCACTCGACCAGTATGAGAATCTATTTAGACTGTGGAAAGATCATTTTACTTCATGACAGAGTGAATAAATAAGTTTTTTTATTCTTTAACAGAAAGTTCAAGCACAAATTCCTCTCCAGAGTACAACAGGAAAGACTACAGTAAGTTTTAAACATATTATATCAACGACATCCGAATGAGCCTCTTCCTTACCAGTGCTCTGTTTAACCTTTTCAGACATGACCAGCACAACCACAACAGCCGCCAGCAGAGGGAGGACCACGAGCAGAGGTACAAGGAGAACCGAGTGTCAAAACCAATACAGATGTACTCATAGGAATAAAGCTTCAGCACAACAGTTAAATATATGAAGTTGATTTGGACTAATGTTTTGTTTGTAGAAAGTGAAATCAGATCAAGGCTGCAGAGTTCTTCTCCAACTGGAACCTGTGAGTACAGACGCTTGTTTCTTCATAATCGTCAACCTTTCGGCATAATTGCATAGTCATTATTTGGTCAAACACGGGTCATGTCCTCAGTCAATCACAATAAGGCTGAGAGGTTAATGTCTTACACTACATGATCACATTTAATATATCTGATTAAAAATATCAAAAATATTATATATGGAACAAGTAGAAACACTGAATGAAAGTTGGGGTTCCACTGACCAACTCTCTATCCGTTTCGAGGCCTTGGCCTGAAAAAATATTTTGATTCCTGCCATAAATAAAAGAATCTGGATTTTTCCATGATGTTTACGTATAGCTGGTGCCCCCACGTGCTTGTATTACTCGCCCACTACATATAGGGATTTCTACATTTTGAGTAATAGTGTTGTGACTTTGCAGGGACTGAACTGGACGATGTGAAGCGTTTGCTCAGAGGAAACCGCTCCACCAGCATCAGCCCCCCAGGCTCCCCCAACAACACCCTCCCCATCCCCAAGAAGGCCAGTGTGGAGACCAGGACTCTTTCTGAGGGCTCTGCAGGAGGTTGGTCTGTTCAGCACTCACATCTTATTGAGCTTTTAACCACATTTACACATGTTATGTATCCAATGTAATGGAGTTGTTTCTAATAATAATAATAATAATAATAATAATGCTGCATCGGTTTTATATAGCGCTTTTCTGGACACTCAAAGACGCTTTACAGTTGCATTATTCATTCACTCCATACTCGGTGGTGGTAAGCTACTGTTGTAGACACAGCTGCCCTGGGGTAGACTGACAGAAGCGAGGCTGCCAATCTGCGCCATCGGCCCCTCTGACCACCACCAACCACTCACACGCTCACGGCATTCGCTAGGCTTCCTTGTGTTACCAAACGGTCTCCCATCCAAGTACCGACCAGGCCCTTCCCTGCTTAGCTTCCAAGGTCTGACGGGATTGGGCATAGCAAAAGCGGTATGGCTCACTGAAATTAACGATACAAAACTAACTTACTGTTGCCAGCAGAGGGCGCATTTAATCTTTACGCCACAAGATTCAGTATGCTTTAATAATATGTTAATATGTTAAACTTTTCCGTCTGTATAGATCAGTATGGCAGCATATGGGCTGGTTCAGCAGGCGGCAGCTACGGCTACAACACCAACCTGGCCAACAACAGCCTGTCAGCGACTTCCGCCATGTACCAGTCAGGTAAACTTAACAGAAAGAGATTATGAACTCGGTTTGTTAAAAGTGCATTATGGTTAAAAAAAAACACCTCTCTGTGACCCAATGGCTGTATGAGTGGTTACCATGGCACCTTTACTTTCCATCACGGTGGCCTCGATGATGCTCCAGGATCAATTGTTGTTAGAGTTTCTGCTAGGTTTTCCCTGCTGACGGACCAGAAAACCTACTAAACAATTGATCCTGGAGCTATGTAGAGGCCTCCGTGATTAAAAGTAAAGGTGCCAAGCTAACCAGCCATTGGGTCACAAAAAGGACAATTATGCACAAATACGTTTTTGCTTTTTTTTTTTGCATAAAAAGTTCCATAATACACCTTTAAAACAATGAAACAAACAAAAAACATATACAGTAAGTATTCAAAGATGCATGAAAAAACAAACAAACAAACAAACAAAAAAGATAATGTCTTGAGTAAGATGTGGATTTGATCTGTGTGGTGAGTATGACGTGAAGAACTGATCTTTTTAAACGATAAATTACAGGTTGTAGGTATTCAGTAAAACAAACTAATTGCAACGTAAGATATGATGATGATTTGTGATTATAAACTCATTTATCAAGACATTACAAACAACAGAATGGTGTAATTGGCTTTTACTTGTACTTTTACCGTAATGTACAAAGTTTTACATATTTTTTTAAATCTAGTAACCATGTTGTATTGTTGCATGATTAATGGACTTTGTTCAAGTATGTGTTGCACAGTCATGTCTGAATCTGATTTGAACTGAATTGTTTGGCAGGAGTTCAGAACAATATGGCTCTCGGCGCGCCCTCTGCTGGCGGCGGACTGTCACTGAGCAGCACAGGTGAGATTCTCCTGTGACTTACAAAGGTTTTGTCTTACTCCCTATTGCTTTAGGAGGAATTTTTGCTGAATTATTTTTTAGTTCTGTCTTTTATATATTTTCCCCCAATAGTAGTGCTTAAATAAATAACATAGAATGAAATCTCATATTCACGTGTTCATTCTGTAGCTACAGTGGATGTTTTTCTCTCTTCAGTGCCGGTGTACGGTGTTCAGAATAACCTGACTGGAACTGGGCCACTCCTTTCTCCCACAGCCACCAGTGGACCAATAGGTAAAGGAAAAAGCTACTTATATAGTGTTATTAATTTGATTTTGTTCATTTCAGTGTTACATATTTATATTAAAGCATTAGAAAATTACAATTATTTCTCCCACAATGAGGAAAAATTAAAGTTACAACAGCAAAGGACAAGAAGAATAAAGAATTATAAACAAGGAGCAACACAATCTAAATGAGAAACTATAACATTTGAAGCATGAAACATGAAAATATGTTTTAAATAAAGGCACACTGAATGGCAATGATAATTACAATTTGCTCACACGTTTTACAGTTTATGGCGTGCAGAAAAATGTGTCCAGCAGCGGCCTGAGCGCGACCACAGGTCAGGAACAATTTCCCCGAAAACTAGCAATGACATTTCTTAAACACAATAGATTATCACACAGATTATTAATATTGATTTTTGTTTTTATCTCAAAAGTGAGACCTGGCAGTCCCATTAGGGATGAATCGATCACCAAAGACTATAAGTTTGTTTTCGTGGAGAAGGAGAACGCCCCAGTGAAGAAGGAGACAGAGGGGCTGATCATGGCCAAAGACACAGGGAAGACCTTCATGTCCTCGGCTCCCTCAAGTCTCACAGGTATTTACCTTCAGATAACGATGTTGTTTTCCAATTCTACAGCACAGCGTCACACCTGCACATACAAGACAGGAGGCAACTTTCTGTTTTGATTGTTCTGCAATTTTCTAATCAAAATGGGAAGTCGAAACGTGACAAAACAATGGAATGTTGAACCATTCTAAAGATATGAACTTCAACGACAGACACATTTCAACCCATAAACAATACATCTTTGATTTAGTGCTCAAAGACGCTTTACATTGCATTATACCATGCAACCGTTTCACGCCGTTTCACGCCTCCGCGGAGTCCAGTTATTTCTGATAATGGACACCTCGTCGTGCATTATCCCTTACATAATGTACACCAGTTAAAAAAACAGTTAAATTACATTCTATATCACTCCACTGCAGCTGTTTCCATAGTAACGGTAAACAATTGAGATGGAACTAGTTTCAGGTAAAACTGATTAAAAAGTGAAATAACTCCTGCCCAGGACTTAAAAAAATAAGTAAACAGGCCCCAATGAACAGTTTCAGTTTGCCGGACCATGGTATAAGCGGGATAATGCACAGGTGTCCATCCTCGGAGTGGACACCTCCGCTTCGCGTCGGACGGTTGCTTCCGCGGAGTCCAGTTATTCTGATAATGGACACCTCAGAGTGCATTATCCCTTACTTATTGCTCTACCATCTGACCCGCGGTCAATGTCACGATTTGAGGTTGAAGCTTTAAATTTTCAAATTTTTGCTAAACCGTCTAAAATTCAGTTTTTAATTTTCTATGGTAGCCTATCATGGCAGAATGTGAGGCATTAAAGTGAACTTAATCGGATTTGGTACCATAGTGAAAATCAAAGGAATTAAAGATGAAAATGTCTTAAACCCAATTTCCATTTCTTTTTATATATTGTTTAAATCTCCAGACAGACAGTGCACAATCTTATATGCCATGCCATATAAATCTTGTCTGATTGTTGTTAAAATTCTTTTCATTTCCATGTAAATCTTCATTCATTTGAGCAGCATAGTAGTGCAAACCTATTTTACAGAAGAACAAAACAAGACAATTGCGCTCAAAGGGAGAGTAGGTAGAAGTTCAGCCGACACATGTTTCAATAAAATCACATGGCAGTATTGTGAAAAATAATTTCACCCTAATTATATGTGCTTGCAATAAAAGGGACATTAATCGTTGCCAGTTTTTGTTTCGTGTGGATAGGTACGGTACAGTGATTACAGAGGTCAAGACATCTGCAATAGTTCTGTCATAGAAGCCTGACCGGATTGTGACTCTATCTTTATTGTTTGCTGTTTGTAGAAGGATATTCTGAGGATTCACTGAAGAGAGAGAAGCAGAAGATGTCCGCCAGCACAATGGAGGAAGGAACAGAGACCAAATGTACATATTCCAAGTGTACAGCTTTATTTATTGTGACATTAAAAGTTATTATTACTTTTTTTTTAAATTATTTGTAGCTGGAAGCCTCAAGACATCTACAAAAGATAAAGCCACGTATGCAGGTGAGTCAAGGAGCAAACAGATTTTTTTAATGTACCGGAACTGGTTAAAGTAAACCCAATTAGTTGCATTGGAGTTGATGTTTACAACTACCGTAGATCAGGCTTTTAAATGTATGCACTTTCTCCACAGAGATCCGTAAAGATGAAGGCGGTGTGGGGTTCTGCTCGTGCTGCAGCTGGTGGAAGTGGCTCCTGGGTCTCCTGCTCCTGTCGCTGCTCCTCCTCGGACTCTTGACTGGACTCATAGCATTGGGTGCGTGACAGAAAAGTTCATCTTTTTTATTTCCAGAATAAATGGAAGGGGGAAAAAAACAAGTTAACTGTGTATATATGCAATCATTTTGAAGTTACAGAGGCAGTGCCAAACTCGCAAAACTACAAGTAGATCAATCTATGGGAAACGCACTTTCAGCAGTTCAGGAGCAGCAAAACGATCCAGCGCACTCTCTGTGATGGTCCCAGTGCAGCTGGTTGTGTCAGGAAGGGTGACTGGCACATAACCTTTGCCAAATGTACATGTTATTATGGCTGCGACGCTAAGGGCTGCCATTGCTGTAGTTCCTCCATATAGGGGCAGCAAAACAAGCTAGTTTTCCATTAGAACGCATTGCACTTTAGACACATTCTAAACAACTGTAAAGCCTGGTGCCTAATTTTTAAAAACTTCCTACAGCTAGATATTGCTCCTGTGATAACGCTGGGTTAGTTCCAATTAAGGGGCTAGGCGGGTTTTCGTAAGAAACATTTTAGAAATCTCGTACACTAATGAAGGACGAACTTTGATTGACAGGCCGTAAGCATTAGAGCTAATGGTGTGGGCGAGTTAAGCCATAAGCCACGCCCCCGCAAATTCTGATTGGATGTCATTCCAAATGCAGCTTTTTCAGTTGGCTTTGTTAAATTAATATTGTCGTTTTACACATGTTTAAGGTTAGGATTAAGGTTAGGGTTAGGGAAAAGGATTTGGTTAGAGTTAGAACAATGTGGGGGCAGGATCATGGCGTAACTGGGTTGAAAGCGGAAAGACGCGGCTCCGACCAAACTACGTGCCCCGTGAGGGCCGAGTCTACAGTGAAGATCCCGCCCTTATGCCCTTTTTAGGAACATGGCTTCCTCAGAGCAGGGTAGGAAGAGTTTGTAAATCCACAATGATTTCCCTATCGAACGTGGTCATTATGGTAAACAGGGAGGAGTGAGGAGAAGCTGTCTATTACTTCTACAATCTATGGTCCAGACCCCCCAGACTGTGACGAGGCACTGAGATAAGGGAGGATTCCAAGACATAAAAAGAAGATAGATGTAAATTGTCACTATATACATATCTTCAGCGCAAACTGTTTTATATATCCGGTTTGTGCCACTAATAATATAAACTGTTTCTGAAAATAAATCAGGTGAAACACACTATACAATAACATGAGCTTATTTTACACTTGCATTTTTAAAACCAGGCTTTGTAAATCAGACCCCTACAGTATTATTAAACCAGATTATGAATGTCTTATTTTATGGTATTATCACAATTGCCAGTTGCATTCTACATTTTAATGGTAATTTTAGGGAAGCTGTGGGTTAGGATATAGTTGGGTGATGGGAATGTGGATGTGGACATACGGTATGTCGTTTTCTTCTTTCCCAGATGGTCAGCGTAGTGTGCAGTAATGCAGTAATGTGCTGTGCAGTAATGCAGTAATGCTGTAACAATGATCCCACAGTATTTTTTCTGAACACACATATTTTTCCTAATTTCTCTTAACAAGAAAGTGAAAGTGTTTAGTTAAAAAAAAAGCCACAATAAAGCATAACATAGTACAATGCAATAAAATGCAATGCTAATGGTAAAACACAATTAACTGTATTAATTGTTTACAGATGAAAAGTTCAAACGCCTGCAGGAGCGCGTTGACGCCCTAGAGACCGTCACTGATACAGCCTCGTCCTCAGCCCGCACCAGTCGCCTCTCCTCATCGTCTGGAATAAACATCATCGACCCTCTCGACGCGACGTATATTGACAGGAGCTCTGCAGGAAATACCCTGACCCGATCTGACCCCAACAGCATCAACCTGGGGTCGGCTGGTCCCGAGACAGGGGCAGGCGTGGGGACAGGAGTGGGACAGGACAGCGCCGCCCTCCAACGAACTGTGCAGCAGCTGATCAGAACTGAACTCCGCTCAGACGCACTGAGGGGTAAAAACTCATGGAATACTACTATTACTTTAAATCACACAAACACACAAAGATGATATGCAAGTACATGCTTTTATTTGTTTTTGTAGAATCACTGAGAGGGGAAAAGGGTGATCCTGGTCCCAAAGGTGTGTTCTTTTACATTTCCTCCTCTGTTATTAAAAATGAATTACAGTTGACTGATCATTGTACTCTGCAGGTGACACAGGGCCAATGGGACATAAAGGTACAGTTTAAAAATGGTATACAGTTTTTATTATCAGAAAAACAGTGAAATCTATAAACTTGTGTTTCAGGTGAAAATGGCTTCCCGGGCCTGCCAGGTAAAACCCTCAGGAACAACACAAGTGTATATATTAAAGTTTTTTGTTTGATTGATTTTATATTTTCATCATGTCAGGACCTCCAGGACAGATGGGTCACCTAGGCCTGGAGGGGGCGAGAGGGCCGAAGGGCAGTGCAGGTGAAGACCGAGCTACAGTATGATCTCTTTAGTCTAAATGTGCAAACACATCAACTGAGGATGTCTTATTGTGTTCAGGTGAACCTGGTCCAGAGGGGCCTCAGGGACAGAGGGGTCGAGAGGGTCCAATGGGCCCTAGAGGAGAGAATGGTATACCAGGGTTTGGAGAGAAAGGAGAAAAAGGTTCAGTGATGCAGAGATTAACATGAGAATTTCATGGATACAATCATATATTAAAGGGTCATGTTTTTGTTAGGATCTACTGGAGAGCCTGGTCGCCATGGACCCGCTGGTTCTCCTGGGCCTGTGGGACCCAAAGGTGAGGTCTATCAGTTTATGTTGTGAAGGATTTTGTCATTACCAGGGTTATACTTTAATCTGTTGGATTGAACACTTTTGTTGGGTTTAGGCTCAGCTGGAGAGCACGGAGCGACAGGCAGTCCTGGTAATGTTTGTACATTTTACAATAAGTTGAACATTTTGAACTTAAACGACTGATCGGGTCTTGACTGCAGGTGCTCCCGGGGTGAAGGGCTTTGCTGGTGAAGCCGGTGTTCCAGGAGCCAAAGGTAACTCTTTTACAGACTGTAGACAAAGACAAATTCTGAATTAAAATATTAAAGGGACTAGATGCAAGTTGGTCATTTTATGCTCACTACTGCCCCCCTCAGGTCAACTGCAATCTCTATATTAAGCTCGTGCATGACGGCAATTCAGACCCGAATTAACACCTTTTTGAGTGACAGTGCAGGATTTTAGAGGCAGTTGTGGTGAACAGGTCTGGGCTCATTCTACACATTAGGACATGGCTGGAACGTGTAGGGGGAGGAAAATACATAATTAAAAAAAATTAAACTCCGTCTAGTCCCTTTAAGTTAATGCCAGAACTTTGTGCTAATGCTTTTGTGTGAAGGTGACCGTGGAACTCCTGGGGCCCCAGGAACCAAAGGAGACCAAGGAGAGAGGGGCCCACGAGGAGCATCAGGTCTGTCACAAAACAGATTTGTTTTTTCCTTACTACCTACTGCATTAGACAAAGCCATTTTCTAGATCTGTGTGTTTGTGTAGAAAACCAAAATGTCCACTTTTATGACTGTTCTTGTTTAGGTGAAGCAGGGCAGCCTGGAGCACCCGGCCCAGCTGGACCAAAGGGAACTAATGGACTTGGAGGTAAAGACAGGGCCACTGAGGTCACCAAACTCATCTTGAGAAACTAGTGTTATTTAAATCCCTGTTCTTCAACAGGTGAACAAGGCCCCATGGGACTTCCTGGTGCCAGAGGACCACCCGGACTTCCTGGAGACATTGGACCTCCAGGTACCATTTGACCTAAATCTGACTGTGTGTACAAGTTTTAAAACCTTCATTATCCTTTTAGGTGTTCCAGGGGTCCAAGGTCCACCAGGTAAAACACAAATGTCAAAATCATGTTTGATTCTAAATTTGTAATCTTTAATAACTCGTGTGTGGGTTTCAGGTGTTGCTGGACTTCCTGGTCAACCTGGAGCTGCAGGTACGTAATTGTGGAAAAGTCTGATTACTAGAGACAGTTTACTACAGACAATTAGTTTGCTACAGTGATAAAACTAAACTGCAGTGTGGTGTGAGAAAATCAAAGTTACTTGTTTATTGCAGGTGAACCGGGTTCACCGGGTAAAGTCATTTCTGCAGGTGAGAATACAGTTTGTGTTCTTGTAATGTTTGTAATGTGTTATGTAATTTTACAAGTTCTTTGAACCAAACCACATCCTGTGTTTCTGCAGCCGGCTCTGATGCTGTGGCGATCCCTGGACCTCCTGGTCCTTCTGGGCCTGCAGGTCCTGCTGGAGCTCCAGGTCTGTCTGGTCCCATTGGTCCGGCTGGAGTCCCAGGAGCTCCTGGTAAATAGAACCTACAATACAAAATTTGGAATAATTGTGCAACAGGCCTGAAGACTGTGTGTTACCATCTAGGTCCCAAAGGAGAGAAGGGAGAGAAGGGTGAAAAGGGAGATAAAGGAGGAAAAGGAGATAAAGGAGCCGGTGGGGAGCCAGGTGTCAGTTCCAGCTTTGAGTCTGTCAGTGCCACAGAGTTCAGCAGTAAGTTTCAGACATCACCTTCTTCACAAACCGGAGAGAGCATTTACTTTTACCTGAGATTTTATTTACAGAATTGGCCTCTGCTGCTGGACGTCCAGGTCCACCTGGTCCCCCTGGACCCCCAGGAGGGGCCGGGCCACAAGGTCCTCCAGGTGAGGATTAAAATACACCAATATACCTTTACTGTAGAGACCCTTCTGTAATACAAGCACTGTCCATTCATGATGAACCAGTTTAACTTGATCAATGTTACAGGTCAAGGCCGACCTGGTCCTCCGGGACGCAAAGGTACTCCTGGTCCTCCTGGTGCTCCAGGTAAGAAACCAGTCTCACAGCTGATCAACCTACAGCATTTTCAATGCTGACTTTTTCAATTCAATTCAACTTTATTACGGACTCAAGGTCCAAAAGACAGCGACATCACAAACAACATTAAACTACAAAAAAAATAAATTACACAGTCCCTTTACAAAGACAGCTATACCAGTGCCTCCACATTAGCGACTGATAGCGAATGGCACTACAGGTGACATCAACCAATGAACCAATTACTGTATTAACAGACTTATTCAAACGGCATATAAAACGGTACATAAGCGTCCGCAGCGTGGCTTGCAGCGTGTTTATTCCAGCAGTGACAAACATCTCACTAGCAATGGTCCATCTCGGCCTCCTGAGAAGCACACGCAGAGCGTTGTTATAGGCCACCTGCAACCTTTGCAAAGTTCCTTTTTTATAGTTCGACCAAAGGTGCGCTGTGTACAGAGGTGTACAATATGATTTGAACAACATCATTTTCACTTTGTCCGTACAAAAGCCAAATTTACGCGCCAGCGTGTTTGCCTGGGCATACAACGTTCTACATTGCCTTATTATTAAAACAACAGGTAAATCTGACTAAAACATGTCTAATCGTCCTCAGGGGTCGGCACGCCTGGACCTAAAGGTGACAAAGGAGAACCTGGCAGTTTTGTGCCGACGTCAGGTAAAATAAACAAACTGTGGTTCAGTTTACATTAAATGCATAATGTTTGGAGCCTTACCCCTCATTTTGTATAGGAACCTTCTTTGCGGGACCACCAGGACCTCCAGGACCCCCAGGCCCAGAGGGTTCAGCAGGTAGAGGCCAATATAGTATCATACTATTATATTACAATTCAACTAGTGACGCATTATACATCTTTTTCATAGGTGAACCTGGACAACCAGGGTTCACAATTAATGTTTCATTTTTAATTTGAGATTAAATTAATCTGTTAAATCAATGGAGCTTGTTATTATTGTTTCAAGGGGAACCAGGACAACCCGGACTTCCTGGAAGTGAGGGAGAACCAGGCCGCGGTTTGTAAACAGACCTAATAAATTATACGAGTGAATACAGTATGTCTTTGTTAATCCTCATGATTTTGTCAGGTTTCCCTGGTCAGCCAGGGGCCCCCGGACCAGAGGGGCCCCCTGGACCGCCAGGTGAATATTCTTTTAATTTTACATGTGCGAGTTTAAATACAATAAATAGATCAATTCAATAAATACAAAAAGATTCAAAAACTGGTATTTCAGTTGTTTTGTTGTCATTAAATGTTTGTCTATGACGTCAGGTCCTGCCCCCCCTGGACCTCCCAGTCAGGACAACAGTGATTCAGTGAGCCAGGCTGTGGCAGAGTTACTTCAGAGTGAGTTAGTTTTTCCTAATATTAAGAAACCTGTAACATCTGACCTTAAATGATCACCTCCTGACGATGTGCAGGTGACGGTATTAGGCAGTACCTGTCTGGACCTCCTGGACCCGAGGGACCCCCAGGGGCCCCTGGAGCACCAGCACCTGCCTATGCTCAAGGTGCGACATTATTACTACCACAATCAGAGAGATGTTGTCTTCAAACATGACCTTCAGTATCTGGAGACATCACCTTGTATCATAGGAGTGTTTATGTTTAGGTGCAGGTGTTCCGGGTCCTCCAGGTGCTCCAGGTCCCCTGGATCTCCAGGAGCCCCAGGCCTCCCAGGAGAGGCATCTGATGACATCACTAATCGAATCCTAGGCTACGTTCAAAGTAAGTCATCCAATAAGGTACTCACTTCCCATTACGCCTCTGGTCTGTCTTTAACGTTGTACTGTAGAAGGCCATGTGAGGTTGTATTTTGCTTCATCTAATCTCCATGGCATGTCTTGACGTGGTCTTGGGGCGCCCAGTCTTAGTCAGTCTGGAAGAGGGCTGCGTTGGTAATAACTGTCAGGATCCTTCCATAAGACATGTTCTTGCTGAGTCCATTATGACCGTAGGCTTGTCACCCTGGAGGTATTTGGGATGGAGCACTTTGTTTAATATTATTTTGAGCCTGTATATTCTCAAGATGCTCAATATGCTTAATATTGACAGATCTTTAGTGTCTATCCCTCCATCAGTTACTCTGCTACTCAGGTATATTAAGAAACACTTCATCTCAACTGTTCTACTGTTATTGGATTTAACAAAACCATTATTTCTGTTTTCTGTACTTTTTTCTGTAAATCTGCTCACAATATTTCTTTACATCTGATAATGTTAAGTGTTCAAACCTAAGCCGATAATGTGTTTGTTTAGGTCAAACTGCTGGGCCCCCTGGACCTCCTGGAGCTCCAGGAACTGTCTCTCCCAACGATGTCATCTCTATCATGCAGAGTAAGGTTAACCATTTGCTTAGAGAACATACGTTTATAAAACATATAGAAGTATCACCTTTGTGTGTGCTTACATTATCCTTGCAGGAGATGATGTGAGGAGATTCCTTGTAGGCCCGCCTGGACCTCCAGGATCCCCCGGAGCTCCTGGAGGTGGAAGTTACAACTTTAACCCAGGGGAGGTAGCAGAAAGAGTTCTTGCTCTTATCAATGGTAGGTTTACATGAACTGATTTGTACCCAAAGACTGGCTCTGACTGACCGTGCTTCATCATATTCAGACAGAGGTGTGTCAGGTCTGGGAGGTGTCCCAGGACCTCCAGGACCCCCTGGACCCCCTGGTCTGCCTGGAAGCTTTAATGGTAAAACACTTTGATTCAAAAATATTCAAGTGTCCAAATCTAATGACTTCTCAATTTATTCTCAAGCTCTTGTAGGTCCCCAGGGGCCTCCTGGGATTCCAGGAACCCCAGGACCAGTGGGACCTGTGGGACCCATGGGACCCCCAGGTGCTCCAGGGTTGGCCAACTACATCACCAGCGACATCCGCGACTACCTGCAGAGTGAGTCATGGTTTATGCCTTTGTTTTTAACCTGTTACCTGCCGTCCCCCTGATCAGGGGCTAGGGTTATGGTTTGGTAACCCTAATCAGGCTTATGAATAGGGTTGGGAACGGCAAATGTGATGTAAATTGTGTTTCATTCACACAGATCTCACACATATTTTTAGAAACTAGAAGGTCTTGGCTTTCAAATGAGGGATCACACTGGCATATAGGCTGTAAGCTCTCCAGTCAGGCTTTAAGATTTGGATATAAATAACTGCTAACCCTAACCCTAATCCTAATCCTAAAGTGGCAGGTAACAGGTTAACCAGTGTAAAGAACAATCCCTCAACATCACTGTCCTTTGTCCGTTACAAGATGTTGCCCACAGCAGTTCTCAAGGTCCCCTGGACCTCCAGGACCTCCTGGGCCAGTCGGGCCTCCTGGACCTTTGAATGGTCTGGTTTCATACGCGGGGCATACCAACACAGGTGTTCCTAGAGCTCAACTGCAGGATCACAAAAAGGGTAGGTCTATTGATGCATCAGCACAAAAAGCACCATCCTTTGTTTATACAGAACTCCATGGTCTTTCTAGCCTGGCCTTAGCCGTCCGTAAACTCCGGTCAATTATAATTTCCCTACATGTACGTCTGGGTCTGATCTCAGTGGCCGCGTTACATCGGTTGAATTTCAACCTACCATTCAGCGAGTGGGGGAGGCGGGTGCTGTAGGTGACGTCAAGCATTTGCACCGCATTTGCCGGTTGTAGTTCGTCAATGGCGACGGATACGAAAGTAATGGAAGCTCTTCAATCCGTTCTGGTGCGGCTCCCACATAGCCAGAAATTAAAATGGAAGCCTTCGAATGCGCAAGGAATGCTCCCAAAAGTTATGATCGCTGCTTCACTCAATCGGGCATATTACATACGTCATGACCAAACGCTAGCGAAAATCAGATCCAATTGTTTCAAAGGCGTTCACCCCTCCCACCTGATAACGGAGCTCAATTGTGAAGTTCCAGACCCTTGTAGGAAACGAAATGAGTACGAGGGTATGGTAAAACCAGGCTATGGTCTTTCAGAATGAAACACAATATTTTAGTGGTATAAAAGTACATTCAGTTTAATAATTCATAATTTTTACATTATCATTTGGTAGCTATGTGTCCATGTCTATGTGTTTACAGTTCACAGTTCGGCCATGTTTGGACTCCCCAGTTTAGCGGGACCTCCAGGACACAAAGGAGAGCCTGGTGACGGAGGGACTACGCAAGTATGGCCCTCAGAGTCACAGATTACATCAAATGTAAGAACCGCCACAAGCCATGCTCATAATTGCATAAACTCTGTGTAAAACAGTCAACTTCCTCCACTTCAGCTCATGGACTTCTGCGAGATGTGGGTTCTCAACCTGTGGTCCATGGACCTCAGGGACTCCCCGGTCCTCGAGGTCCCCCAGGATACACCCGATGGTTCACGTCCAATGGAAATGCTACAGAACTGGTTGATTACATGAGATGTAAGCTTTGTAATACTTACCGTACTGGGCGTATATTGTCCTCTTGGCTGAATCTGTGTTTCTTGCAGCTCACGGTGTTCTCAGGGATGTTCTGAAAGAATACCACAGTCACTTCCACCATTGTCCGCCGGGCCCCCCAGGCCCTCCTGGTGCCCCTGGCCACAGCCGCCTGTTTGGGTCTGACACAAACATGAGAGATATAGTGGAATACATCAGAAGTACTTAATCTAAATGCTTTGTCCTTTTAGTAAATGTTAAGTACATGGTATATGGTACAAGCTTCAATGTTTGTGTGCTTCACAGCGCATGGCGCCATTGTGGGCGCTCCGGGGAGACCGGGACCGAAAGGGGACATGGGACTTCCAGGACATAAAGGAGAAAGAGGTACAAAAATGTTCACAAATGAAAAGTGGTTACATAGGAACATTGTACTTACTGGTGGTTATGTTTCCAAAGGTGATCGGGGTTTTCCTGGGCCCGAGGGACTGAGAGGCCAAAAAGGTAGATTCACTTTAATACTGTACTGTACAATAACACTTGAATTGTAACTATTGTTGGCAATAGCTTATTAACACATTTTGTTTACAGGGGAGTATTCACTAATGTCTAAAAGGAAGAGGCGGAGTCTCCGGGGAGTTTAAAGTATTTAAATGAATGTATAGTTTTTGTAAGATTTTCAGATGTTTTTTAATTTTTTTTATGTCTTTTATAGTGTTTAACATATTGATGCTAATGTATTTTGCTAAGTGGGAATTGTGATGTGATCAGGGATATGTGTTACTTTAAAGATGGGAATGTTTTATAGAATTTTGTTTGTAATAATTACTAGAGCTTGGACAGAATATTGGATTATATCGTATCACAATACTTTTTGCTGCAATACCAAGTATCAATACTTTATCAAGTGACACAATACTTTCAATACTTGTGTTTGGAGGCGTTTTATCCTGCACTCCTTTGTTTTCCTCTAACAGTTACACAGCACTTTGTTACATTTTGTGTTAATCAATAAATCAATAAATGTCAATTTGGTTTATAAACTTGACACATGACTGTTTTCTTTTTACACATTTTAGGGTAAAGATATTACTTATCATAATTACGTACTGTATCGCAATACGTATTTTATCGGCCCGAGTATTGTGATACATATCGGATCATGACAAAAGTGTATCGTCCCAGCCCTAGTAATTGTCCCTTTTGTTCTTAATGTTGTAATAATGTAAAGTGCATGTATGACAGGTTTTCAGCCATACCACTTTGAGAACGCCTGATCTTGATTTTGGAAGCTTAGGATGGAAGACTGTGTATTTGGATGAGTGGAGTGTGTGAGTGTTGGTTGGTGGCTGATGACTCAGAAAGGCAGTCTTACTTCTCTGAGTCTACCCCAGGGCAGCTGTGGCTACATCTGGAGCTTATCATCAGAGTGTGGGGAGCGAATGAATAATGCATGAAATTATAAAGCAACTTTGAGCATCTGGAAAGGCATCGCATAAAACAAATGCGTTATTACACACGTTTTTCTAATTATCAATTAGATTGATGGGAAAATGGCTTTGATAAGTATTCATCCCTGAAGTGGTAACTTTATGAAGAAAAAAAAAAAGTTGTCCTTCTAGCGTTCTAGAAACTAGAAACATAAATGAGAATAGAGGGGAAAGGCCCAAAGAACATGCTCTCTCATGGTTATTTAGCACAGTATACTTGCAAGGCAACAGCTATGAAAATATGTGTTGTTATTTGTGTCACATCCCAATAAAGGAAGTGAAATAATAAACAAACAATGTCAAACCAGGGAAAACTGAGTACAGTTCTTCAGCAAAATCCAAATTGTTTCTATATAATTAGCCTAATCTGTCATATGAACAGAGCATTTCACACAAGTCATAGCAGTAGTAGAAACCGTTTATTTACATCAAAATGACAATCTAACTTTTACAATAGTTCTAAAAACTATACATTTCAATAATGGTTTTGATATGAATATTGTGCACGTTTCATTCAGTCAGCGTTTAGCATTTGAAATAACCAGGAACTAATAAACCCACAGTATAAGCTTTAGCAGAGATGCTGCAGTGGTCACTTCATATAAACACCACTGAAAAGAACACTTGGTAAAGGTGCACAGCACTCCTTCACTTGACGACTTTTGTACAACACAAATGTGAGTTTATGCCGCAATTCTTCTGAAGATAACAGGAGGAATCCAGATGTGAGAACATGGCCCAAGCCAGTCAGGTCCATGCCTTTGACTGTTATTACTATCACCGACCCACATAAAACGACTGATAGAAATATTGTCTTTTATGTCATCTCAGTTTGTGCTTCATTGTACCAGTACACAGAGAAACATTATGGCGGTTCTACCCACTTAGCATAGAGTAATCCAACTAACACATGTCTCAAGTAAAACAACACAAACAGCTGATAAAGCCATGCTGCTTAGCTCTTTATAAACATTGATACAAAACTGACAAGGCATCTGAACACAGCAACTCAGTGCAGCGGACTTACTGCATTGATGTTACTGTAAATCATTTGGAGAATCAACGTGTCATCCTATCACCATCCCTGTCTATGTCTAACAGTAATAAGGTCATTCAAGGATTTAAGTAAACACGCTAATAAATGCTCAGTCAAATGCTATGGCAGGATCGATTTGGCTGCACAGGGTCTTCCTTTGCGTCCAAGTAACAGTGATATCTTTATGTAAACACCACCTTCAGGCTCCACCGAATACAGCAACTGTAATGGTTATAACTTCAGCCCCGATTGAAAAAAAAACAAGTAAATATAGATTTAAAAAAATACAATGTTTGAAACTGTGTGATCTAATGTCTTTTTTTGAGGTTGTACTTAAGCTTATAGTATCACAAGTTTCTACAAACCTTTAAAAGCATTAAGTCATGAAGTAAAAGATAAAAACAAAGCTGCATCTCATCTGTTTTCAGCCTAAAACCTCAAAAATACGCACTTTTCCAGAGAAATACCAGCATTCATTCCTCAAAAGTGTTCACAATCAATATTTCAATTATAAATCCAAGGTTGCCTTCATAGACTTTTGTTAGTCATAAACCTAATTAAAAAGTGGTATAAAATGAGTAGTGCAAAAACAAAATGAATTAAGCTGTAAATGATGATCCTTCAAATTTAGCGGTAAAACCAGGCACTCGAATCTTTTTTATAAAACTCAAAATGTAAAAGGTTTTGAAACGCGAGGCTTGATCTTCTACATATTTATCTCACAAATCACAGACATGTAAAAATGAACGCGATCTCCTCTTCGGCTGAGTACAGTTTTCACACGAGAATTTGTGTCCATGGACGAAGGCAGCACAGGCACAGTCTTTACAGTCCAAAGAGCGAGTTCGTGGAGGCACACAGCGGGTTCAGAAAGCATTCATACACCTTTAATTATTACCTCTTTGTTTCATTATGCAGCAATCTGACACTGACATGGTTTGATTTCATTAATATGAGAAAGAAAACTTGACAATTACCCCAGAATAATGTGTTAAAAATTGATATTCAGAACGTTTCGGACAATACTGTAAGAGACGACTAATGATTTACATTGGGCAGATCAACTACAGACCCATGACATTGCTCTCAGATTATTAACCTTCATAAAAAGTCAGTGATTAAGAAAAAAGTGTAAGAAAAAAGTGCAGAATAGTGAAGAATTGATAAATAATAATAATAATAATCCGTGCACCAACAGCTTCAGGATGCTGCACATTGAAATATAATAAATAAGGAAGTATCATGAATACTTTGTGAACCCGCTGCACGTTGTATTGTATTGGCCTCAGTTATGACCCCGTGGAGTGGACACTGGGGATGGGGTAGAATTTGGAGATGCGGCTCTGGGTGGAAGGGTTAAGGCACTCGGATTCTCCGCTCATTTTGAAGAACACCTCCTGCTCCTGCAACTTCCGCGCAAACTCCTCCTCCAGCGCCTGAAAACACAAGTGTTACGGTGAGGACTGCTTTCTGAAATGGCTGACAGTCATAAAGATGGAATTGAAACTGTGTGAACCTATGTTTTTTGGTTTTATTATAGTTAAATAGGGCTGATATATTGTCGTACAATGTAATTTTTTTTATTGGACAAAGTTTTCCATTGTAGTAGAAATTTCCAGGGTGGTCAAAGTGATAGCGTTGTTCAGGATGTTTCGCCTCTCATCCAATATGGTATTAAAGCTGATTTTAAACTATCGTCCTGAGGAGAAGAGCCATAGTTTCATCTTCAAACTAATTTCTGAGTTGGACTGAAAAAACCCCAAAACAGGATGATAATGTGACTGAACAGATGAGCCAATCCAGTCCAGTACATAACTTTGAAAACTTTGACTTCAAAAACAAAAACACAGTATGTCTTGTAGGGCGGTTTTACCTTCTTCCTGGGCCGTAGTTTCTCTCGCCACTCTTTGAGCTCCAGACTGTGCTCTTCGTCCAACTCTTTGAGCTTCTGAGTCTCGTGTTCGATCAGCAGGTGGCACTTCTCGTTCTGCAAGCGCAAAAACAAACAAGATTGCGGCATTTACGGTGTGGTGTTCACGACATTCAGATGCATGCGTTTGACAGTGGGTGAATAAAAAACTGTAGAAGTTGTAGATAGTTGTCATCCGAGTGCTTGAAATGACACAATGAGGCTGCACATTGTACTACATAATGGTATCGTAAAAGCCAATGACTATAAACAGTAGGTCCGGCAGATTTCCCAGCTCATAGGACAGGCTTGTTGCTGACCTGTAGCTGCTGTAGCTCTCTGATGTTGGCGTCACACTGGAGCTGCAGGTCTCGCATCTGGTTCTCGTGCTTCTGTTGCTGGTGCAGGCGCTCGTTCTTCTGACGCTTCTCCTCCTGCGCCGCGAACTGAGGCACATAACAGAGTTCATTAACGTCATCCTAAAATTTTACCGCTTAGTACCGCTTAAAGCAGTACTAAGTAACTCTTGCCCCTAGAGGCCATAAGCGCAACTGCAGGTGTCTTAGCAAGTTACGATTTTTTTACTTATTAAATGTCTTGGAGAGTAAATACTACGCTGACAGAAAAGGTGAAGGGAGAGAGGGGTGTTGTACATCCAGTTATACAATGGGAATAATTTTTTCACTCAAACTTGGCTGTAAATACTGTTTAAAGTGGTGCTAGCCCGCAGTTAGCTTTGCCAGTTAGCCTGTTAGCTTCTTCTTCGTGATTCTATTAGTGTGTATTGCTTGCTCCGCTCCGGTGGCAGTCAAGTTGCAAGCATGGTTTTCTGGCCAGAGACACCAGGGGGAGATGAAAGACCCCCCAATCATCCCATTAACACTTGTATTACCCCCAGAGGGACTACGGAAAGGATTTATTTAGGTAAACACGTTACTTAGTACTGCTTTAATTTAAGGCTGCAAAACAATCACAAACACAATGCAATGTGTGAAATGAAAACAATGAGAACAGGGCTTTCAGGACAACAGTTCCAAATCACACTGGATGTTACTGTAATAAGACTTAACCAAGTGCATTTTCTCCAGTTGAGCTTTACCCAAATCTAAAAGCTTACAGCCTATAGGCCAGTGTAACGCCTCATTTGAAAGCAAAGACCTACAAAACAGATCTAAGCGGATAATTTTCCTTGTGTTGCTGCCGGACGTTTTTTACTTATTTTTTTGTTGCGTTTTCACCAAACATTTTTATCACTTTTGTTTCTCTTTTGTGGCTTTTTCTGTAACTTTTTTCTGTAACTTTTTTCCATTGTTTTTTGTTGTGTTTTTGTCACACATTTTGTCACTTTTTCATAGATTTTTTTTCTCATGTTTTTGTTGGTCTTTTGTTGCATTTTCATTCTAGTTTTTGTCTAATTTTTGTTGCAATTTTGATACTTTTTTTCAAGAAACTTTCAGATTTGGTTAAAGCCAAACTGGAGAAAATGTGCTCAGTTCAGGTGGGGCTTAAGAGGGTGAAGAAATAGGCCATGCGTAGGTATTATTACGCCTCACAATATAGTGCCCCTTTTTATCCGCTTAGAAAATCGACATGTTTAATTTTGTGAAACTAGACTTGTAGAGCTGTATTTAAATAGGGAAAACGTGGAACAGCTTTGGTAGCTTCTAACTTCACCCCAGTTTGAGGCTATACCTTTGCTGGGAGAGGCTAAACGCTAACATTTGCGTGACTGAGCGCACGCACAGAGACCAGACAGGTACGCATCAACTCGTCTAAGCTAAGGTAAGAATGATCTCAGTATGTAAAAACGGTGGCCTATTCCTTTAAAGAGGGGGTATTGTGCTTTTTTCAATCACATAGTACCAGTCTATAGCATACTACAATGATGACGTAACCTTCTGTTGGTCTGTATATGCAGTAAATTAAAATAACTGCCTTGAATAAAATTGCTCTCTCAAAATGGCTGTACTGAACGTCTTGAAATAGGCCTCTGTCTCTTTAAGAAGCTTTCCGACACGCCCCCTTCAGCACACTGCTGTGGCATCTAAACAACACTACTGTGCGGGGAGGGGGCTCTGCTGAGCTGAGGAGCAGTGGTTGGTGGCTTGGCTGGTGACAAAAGGTCCAGAGGCGTCTCCAGGAGGTGGGGGCGTTCCTAGGAGGACTGAGGCATAGCTACACCTAAAATGGCTGCCGTCTAAGTTTTTACTGATTACTCAAAAATATGTGAATGAGCCAAGGCAACACTCCAGGCATGTGTTTAATGAGGGAATGACATAATAACATGATATAAAGCTTGAAAAAGTCGATTTTACATAATACCCCCCCTTTAAATAGCATGAGCATTTCACCTGTTTGACCCTCTCCCGCTCCTGCTCGGGGGTGATGGTGGCGGCCGTGATGCGCAGACTCTTCTTGAACATGGCCATGCGTGTCTTGGCCTCGCTGCGCTGGATCTTGGGGAGTCGGGTTCGCTCCTGCGTCTGCTTGTTCTTCATCTCCTCGATCAGACGCTGGTTGTAGCGCTGCATCTGCTCCATCTCCTGCTCCGGCCAAACAGCAACATACAAACGTAGAATCATTGTAAGGAATTGGGTTTAGTTCAGGGATGGGAGAGAGGGCAAATGTAGTTGCAACAGCAGATGGTATTCCAGCTTTAAGTTGATCAATCATGAAGAGATGTTTCCCACCTTCTCGTGCCTCTTGAGCAGTTGGTGTCGCTGCATGAAGTACTGGTCTTTGAGCTGCTGCTTGAACAACTGGTGCTTCTCCTGCAGATGGCGCTCTTCCAGCTCCCACATGGCAGCTTCTCTTGCTACGGCAAATCAGAGATAAACAGTTCATGAGACACCACAAACCGCATTCAGCTCAACATTACTGCTGTGTTTCATAGCAGTTCTGATTTATTTTAGTTTACAAGGATTCAGCGATTTTATGAATAGTTCCCCTTTGCCTGGTTACGTAATTAACTTGAAATGTAGACCGCTGCTCAGCCCTGGTATGTGCCTGCTATAATCGCGGTCTGGTAAATAAAACACGTTTTATCCCTGGGGTTCCCAACCTTTTTTGTTTTGCGTCTTTCATTTATACTCTGAGTAACCCCTACCTCGAGGGTACGGCCAATTATTTTGCAATTAACTAAAGAGATTTATTAGTATTCAGTTGTGTGTTGTGTTTAAAATGAAGCTAAAATGCTCGCAGGCTTAAAGCTGTTACTACAAAACGTTATTAAAGTAAACTTTCCTTTGAAAAATAACAGTATTCTTCAGTTTCGCCTTCTTTAACCTCTTAACTCCCGCCTGAACTGAGCACATTTTCTCCAGTTTGGCTTTAACTAAATCTAAGAGCTTCTTGTGTGAAAAATGTGTCAAAAATGTGACCAATAATAAGAGAAAAACATGTGAGGAAAACAAAACAAAAAAGCAAGGAAAGAGCAATAACAAAAACTTGATAAAAAGTGGGTGAAAAAAGTGACAAAAACGCTGTAGATTTGGGTAAAGCTGAACTGAAGAAAATGTGCTCGGTTAAGGCGGAGGTTATGAGGTTTATTTCCAAGTAGAGCCTGTTCACTATTTTTTTGGTACTTGTCACATTGAAGAATCACTGCAAGAATCATCATGTTATGGATCAAACTACCTCACAAAAAAAAAATCAGAGTGAAAATCCTCCGGCAGCCTTCACTTTCCTAATACGATCTTTGAGCTCTGGAGCATTAGTTTGTGCAGTGAAAGCTCTTTACCAGGTCCTTCAGAGAAAGTCCCTCTGAACCATGTCACGGGAATCCAGCTCTGAACTGTTGTTTGTCAAACTCCAGGCACCAAGTCTCAGATTAGGCCCCACGAGCTTTACATTCTGATACTCTGAAGGCATTAATGCTAATAATAAAGTCGCAGCACAGTTTTGGTTACTTTTACTGTTTCTAAACTTTGGTCAGGACTCACCAACAATGGCAAATTGTTAACCTCTTAACCCCCACCATAACCAAGCAAATTTTCTCCAGCTCAGTTTTATTTTGTTGTCACCTGTTTTGTAGCTTTTTCAACACTTTTTTGTCGCCTGTTTTTTCATTGCTTATTGGTCATGTTTTTGTTGCTTTATCATCACTATTTTGTTGCTTTTCAACACTTTTTTGGACCTGTTTTGTTGTGTTTTCCATTGCCTTTTTGTCACGTTTTTGTTGCTTTATCATTACTATTTTATTGCTTTTTCATAATTTTTTTTACCCGTTTTATTGTTTTTTCAACACTTATTTGTCGGCTGTTTTATTGCATTTTTGTCACTTATATGGCGCGTTTTTGTTGCATTTTCATGACTATTTTGTTTGCGTTTTTGTGGCTCTTCTTATGCTTTTTTATAAGAAGCTTTTAGATGTGGGTAAAGTCGAAGTGGACAAAATGTGCTTGGTTTAGGAGGTTAAATAAAATGTCATTAATAATTCTTTTGTCATATTTCTTTAGGGCACACCAGACGATCCGCTGTAGTAAATATATTCATACGTGATTGTCATAACAGGTACTGGTACAGGTACTGTATCATTCTGGCCTTGATCTCGACCCTCCCGTAGTCCCTCAGTGCTGACTTTGGTACCTCTGAGCAGCTGCTGTTTGTGGTTGAGGCAGTCTTTCTCGATGGTGGCCAGTTCATGCTTGTGTTGCTGAATGATCTTCTTCAAGTCACTGTCCAAATCCTGCTGCTGCTTCTGTAGGAACTCCTGCTCCTGAAATTACAAACACAAGCGTTTGATGAATAATGGAATACTCAATACAATCAACAACACCACAAACTATTTGGCGACTTTTTCCTGAATCTCTTGGTCTAGAATATAGGGACATGTGGGAGTGTGCACACAACTCCAGTACTTACTTACTTGCTTACAGGCCAGGAGGCTCAGTGCCAGGCGTATCTAGGGCTAATCCGTCTGATCAACCAGACGGTAACAACAAAAGGCTGTTTCACCTGCTGTCAGCTCCATTCCTCTGTCCTAATTGGCTCACAGCAAACCACAGACCGAGAGAACTCTGCTCACCTTTTCTGTAGAGCTGCTGGAGTACATTTTACTGCTCTACTTGCCACTATTTATTAGCACTTCAGTTTTGTTGATGAACCATTAATGACTGCACAATATGAGAAAAATTGCAATCGTTTCAAATATTGGGATGACAATATCGTGGTAAAACATTTCGACACACTTCTTTCCTTTAAATTTAACAGGGCTTCTTATACAGGTAACAGCAAGTGAGATTTATGCTTTTTAATGTCATTTTAAAGCCAAAATATGATATTTTCAATGCCACAATGTAAAAATCTGTGCATATTTTATTTCTTTATTTGTAACGGGGTATATTTTGATATTCAAAAAACAATTGGATGCAAAGAAAAGACAATTTAGCCAAACCTGCAGCTGAATGTATTTTGGACAATAATTGTGTGTATTTTTTATGAACTTATACAGTAAAATGAGTTGACATTTGATTTAATGCCAGTGTAAATCCAACTTAATGCTTTTTAATGACATTTAAGGCGTTAATTTTGGCACAATTCATTTCATGACTTTTAATGCCCTGCGGAAACCCTGATTTAAATAAAATAAAACCATAAGCAAAATCTTAAAGTTTTGTCAAAATACGATTAAAAAAAAACAGAAGTATATTAGGAAAAAACAAGACTAAAACTAAACTGTTGTAGAGTAAACATGTAAAAGTAAAAACGTGTACATCCATGAACCTCAATGATTTTGTGATATAGTGTGTACTTTTGCGATAATCACCTAATATTGTGCAGCCTGGATCACAATACATATTACATACAATATTTTTGCTACTGCAATTATTTAATTGTGCATCTGAGTCACTGTGGCAAATAAGTACTTTACCTTGTGGATCAAAAAAGCCTGTATAGATTTATACTATATCATTTAAAGCAGTACTAAGTAACTCTTGCCCCTAGAGGCCATAAGCGCAACTGCAGGTGTCGTAGCAAGTTACAATTTTCTTATTAAATGTCTTGGAGAGTAAATCTACGCTGACAGAAAAGGCGAAGGGAGAGAGGGATATTGTACACCCAGTTATACAACGGAAATATTTTTTTTCACTAAAAACTTGGCAGTAAATACTTTTTAAGTGGCGCTAGCCCGCATTTAGCTTTGCCTGTTAGCCTGTTAGCTTCTTCTCCGTGATTCTATTAGTGTGTATTGGTGGCTCCGACCCGGTGGCAGGAAAGTTGCAAGCATGGATTTCTGGCCAGAGACACCAGGGGGAGATGAAAGACCCTCCAATCATCCCATTAACACTTGTATTACCCCCAGAGGGACTACGGAAAGGATTTATTAAGGTAAACACGTTACTTAGTACTGCTTTAAGTCTGTCAAATAATCTGTTTAGAACCTCCGTACATAATTCATAAGTCATATTGTCTTGGCAAGTACGTTTTCCCCCATGGCACACTGAACAGAAGGCTCACTCGCTGGAAAGGATGAGACTCAACACAAAAGCCATCACTGCAAACTCCGAGCCGCCACTTACTTCCTGAACGGGAGCGCTGCGCGGCGTGTAAGAGGAAAACTGCAAAGACTGAATCATGACATGGGCCACTCCCTGTAGATCACAATACAATGTCTAATATTGAACGCACCAGTCAACACAAACGAAACGTGTCAAACCAATGATGAAAAGAAAACAGAAATTGCTTTGAAACTTTTGAATTTTGTATTTGAAGACGGGAAACGGAATCCACAGCAAACAAACGGGGAGCCAGGGTTACCTCGTCCAGTGGGGCATGTTTAATGTCCTCTCGGATTTCATTACGGCATTTGTCACAAGTGTTGGAGGAAGTCGCACATCCTGACTGCCCGGCGTCTGAGCAGCAATGAGCGCAATAAATCACAATAAGAGGAGACGCGTGAGCTGCGGACGGATTAGCGCTTTACGGGAACGGTAAAGTTGTTACATTTGAGCTTCTCCTCGTCTAAACACTGCCCATAAACCCCAAACAAAGGCAGAGCTGAGAGTCTCATATCGGCTCAATCAAACAAAGCTCTATAAATAGCGGCTGCAGGGCTCAAATAGGCGACCTAAACCACGGACTCCTCCTCGCTCAGCTGGGAGGGACGATAACAGTGAGCAGTGAGGTCCGTAGATTGGAGTGAGAGTTACAATTATTTCAGGATTTCTGACACAATAGAAAAGTAAATTATTCACATTGTCTATGCTATCTTCATTTGTTTGACTAGTTTTATTACTTTCTGGAAAATAAATTCACCTTTTTATTTCATTTGACTTCTTTTTCAGGAGAGTCTTGGCCCTGGAAGGAAGTCTACTTAACATGTTTTTAGTGATAGGGTAGAACATGCGAACTCCTACCTGGTCCGGGAATTATGTCGCCTTTCTGCAGCGCTATTCATTCATAATTCATTGGTTTAGGTTAGCTCTAAATCTGATGTTAAACCCCTTATTATTAACTGCAAAAAGGATCAGCCCTGTCCCGCACACTGACCTCCTTCTTGCGGTTCTTGAGCACGTTCTGGTACTTGGACAGCTCCTTGTCCTGCTCCGCTTTGATGCGCTTGGCCTCGTCCCGGAGCCGGTTGGTGTGATCCTGCTCCAGACGCTCGATGGTCTGCTTCTGCTGCCGCTCCAGGTTCTCCACCTCCTGGTCGTACTGGCGCTTCTTACCCTGAACCGAAACAAAACACGAACATACTTGGCGTTCATTTTGTCATTTCGGGCTGTGTTAAATGATGGTCTCACCTGAGGATCTGATACGGTCTGATGGAAGTCTTTATTTCCTTTTTAATAATTTAAAGTGGACATTAAAGTAAAATTGTGTCGTATAAACATGCTTTTGTGTAGCATTGATATTTAAGATTTTATAATTCAATCTCACTTAGTGCAACAGATCAAAGAAGTAAAGCGTGTGATATGCATTTTATCTACTCTTAGCATTTTCTTCATCAGCCCTAATATATGGAAGTTTTAGTCCTACAGCAGAGAGGCTTTTGACGATGTTTTTTGAAACGGCAACACATTCATTAACACCTTTTTTTCTCTTCTTTTTACACCAGCGACAAACAAACTAACACGTTCTTTCATACATCTGGATGCTGTTCACGAGCCATCATTTTTAGCTTTATTTTTTGGTCCTTGTAAGTGTATAAGCTGCCGCTGAAATCAAAATCTATACCAGGAGATCAGTCGAAACTGAAAAGACTATAAGATACAATATAAGATAGTAACTGAATTAAAAAATAAAATAAAATAATGCTTGACTATTTGTGCCAATAAAATCACACTTTTTAGCACAACATCCACTGAAAGATGCTGTCTGCCTGTTTATTTACATTTTTATCTGTTATGTTTCTGTTATTATTGAACGTAGCTGCTTTGTACGACTTTGTAATATCACTATATTCTAAACTAATAATGAGCCGATTTTTGGGGACTTTTATTGGCCGATGCCGTTATTCTCGGTGGATTATACCAAATGTCTGGTCTATAATCCTGTAAAAACAAATACTTGGCCACTCCAGCAGTGGCCCATTTTTAATTTTATTTCATAGTTTCTCTCCCAGCTTTGATACGTTGCTGTTAGCATTAGCATCCTGCGTTAGCATTAGCATACTGTTGCTAGCCGCGGCATTTTGCGCTGCGATCAAAAACACAAATGCGGAGGTTAAAACTAACTCAGCGATTGAATTCTCCAGATTCTGTGCTTCAAAGTGTGGCATGTCCATATTGACGGAGGTTTAGTGAAACTTGTACTTAAACTTGTTCCCCTGAGGCCTAGGGAGTTGTGGGTGGACTCGTTTTAAAACCCGGACTTCTCTCTTTCCAATGCAAAAAGAAAATCTCTATCACTTTGGGTCCTGGAGATATCGGCGCTAGATCGGCCCAGAGCCGATATTGTAAAATCCAAAATATTGACCTGATATATGTATGTATGTATGTACAGTACCTCTCAAAAGTACTAATACACCTTGAACTTTTGCACATTTTGTCATATTTACAACCTTAAACATAAAGATTTTATTACTGAAAGTTCACACACAGGTAACAGACAACTGTGAAGTGAAAGCAAAAAGATACATGATTCTGTGATTTTTCTAAAAAAAATAGAAAATAGAAAATTGTCATATCCCAAGTCTTTTGGGGTATGACTACAGGATTTGCACATCTAGAGACTGACATTTTAGCCCGTTCCTCTTTACAAAACAACTCAAGCTCTGTCAAATTAGAAGGAGAGTGTTTTCGTTTTTCTATTTTTTGAAAATAACAGAATCATGTATCATTTTGCTTTCACTTCACAGTTGTCTGTTACTTGTGTGTGAACTTTCAGTAAAAAATGTAGGGTTGTAAACATGACAAAATGTGCAAAAGTTCAAGCTGTATTAGTACTTTCGAGAGGCACTGTATGTAGCCAATATTAGTACATAAAGACATATTGCTAAAAGTCAGATTTAACATAAGAATGATAAAGTTGGTAAAGTTAGTAGTCTGAGGCTAGATTTGTTGCTTTACTTACAGTAGTTTCTTGTTCAAATCGTCTGTAGATTTGCTCCTTTTGCTGCTGCAGTTTGTTGCTGAGCTGCTGCTGGGCTCTCTGCTCTTCCTTCTGCAGCAAACGCAACTCCCTGAGCTCCTGACGCCTGAAAAAACAAAAATGACAAAGCAACATGTCAATTATTGTGTGCAAATCACCGGGAGAACTTTCATTAGCAGACTAGAAAAAGAAATAAGTTTGCAAGTGTAAAAACGCACGGTGCACTCAACTACAAATGAGAAGTGAAAATTAGCATTCTGAAAGTGCCCACAGAACAGCTGTGCAGTGCATTTCCCGGCAGCTCAATTTACAAATATTTGCATAAAACTAAGTAGGTAAGAATGCGTGAAAAGCGAGAAATACCTCAGGAATCTCATCTCCTCGCTCTTGGTGTCGTTGTCCGTGACGATCTTTGAAGTGGTCACACTCACTTCCACCCCGTCCACCATGAACTTGCGGGTCTTCTTCAGTGTCTTCCTCTGACGCCTCGTCTCCTGGAAGATCATTGGACATTTCAAGATTTGATTCACGTAACCGCACTGCCAGACTCCAGATGATGAGATATTCA
Source organism: Neogobius melanostomus (assembly GCA_007210695.1). Taxonomy (NCBI): domain Eukaryota; kingdom Metazoa; phylum Chordata; class Actinopteri; order Gobiiformes; family Gobiidae; genus Neogobius; species Neogobius melanostomus. Next base: position 3,113,287 of record VHKM01000153.1, read on the forward strand.
TGATTGATGACCCAGAATTTGAATGCAATAGAAATGCAACAAAACAAACAAATTAACATTGTACTGACAGCCAGATTTAATCCATTTATTCATATACTTTTGTCCCAAGTTTTTTTCTCCCCCAAGGCCTGTAGATTTTCTTAAACACGACAAAGAGCAGGTTATTACTTAATCACAACGCATTATTAATAAATTCTGAATACCTGGATGCTAAGTGAAGTGGACTCTTTAGTTTTGGACAGAAAGCTGGAGATGGACAGGTTGAGGTCGACGCCGCTGTCTTTTTTCTCTTTCTCCTCTTTGGCGGCCTCTACCTCTTTCTCCTCCTCTTTCTCTCCGTTCTCCTTGTTTGAGGCGACTTGGTCCGGCAGCGTCACGGTCACTTTCAGATTTTTGTACCTCTCCTCCTCCTCCTCCTCCTCCTCGCGGTCGGTGACGTTGGCTCCTCCGCTGCTTCCGTCTTTTCTTGCTGCGGCGTTTCAATCGCCTCTGCACTTTCCGCTGTGGCTTCCGCGCCCTCTGCTGTGTCCACTTCCTTTTCGTCCTCCGCAGCGAGCTCCAGTTGCTCCATGGCCTTGGCGGGAGCGTCGGGCTCAGTCTTTGCGACGCAGACCTCAGCCTCTGTTGGTTTTTCTTCCGTCGTTCCCTTTATCTCTTCCACGGGAGTGTCGATAATGTCTTCTTTCTGCTCCTCTTCCACGTGGTTGGCTACGGGCAGGATAGCACCAGGGCCGGGTAGAGGGGTGACGGGGGTGAGGGGCGTGAGCGGGGTGAGGGGTGTGAGGGGCGTGAGGGGCTCGATGGTCTCTGGAACAGACTCTAAACTGGTGGGGGACAGCAGGATCTTCTCATCTTCCGAGCTGACGACGCTGACGTCCGATGCAGCGCGTTTGTGGCCCTGCAAAGTGCAAAGTATTCACAGTCAGCGTCTTTTGATCTGATACAAAATACAGTGTTGAAAAAACTTAAAGGGGGGGTATTATGCTTTTTTCAATCACATAGCACCAGTCTATAGCATACTACAATGATGACGTAACCTTCTGTTGGTCTGTATATGCAGTAAATTAAAATAATTGCCTTGAATAAAATTGCTCTCTCAAAATGGCTGTACTGAACGTCTTGAAATAGGCCTCTGTCTCTTTAAGAAGCTTTCCGACACGCCCCCTTCAGCACACTGCTGTGGCATCTAAACAACAACACTGTGCGGGGAGGGGGCTCTGCTCAGCTGAGGAGCAGTGGTTGGTGGCTTGGCTGGTGACGAAAGGTCCAGAGGCGTCTCCAGGAGGTGGGGGCGTTCCTAGGAGGACTGAGGCATAGCTACACCTAAAATGGCTGCCGTCTAAGTTTTTACTGATTACTCAAAAATATGTGAATGAGCCAAGGCAACACTCCAGGCATGTGTTTAATGAGGGAATGACATAATAACATGATATACAGCTTGAAAAAGTCGATTTTACATAATACCCCCCCTTTTAATATAAAGAATTGTTAATGTCAAGATAAGCCAGCATGAACCAAGCAACTTCCTGTAATAACTAGAAATAGTGATCGTGCACAGTGGGGACTATGCTTGAATACATTACAAGATACAGCTAATTATACGGTTGCTTAAAAAGATAAAACAGTAATAGACTAAAACCTGCACATTTAAAAACCACATATTTTGATCAAACTTCAAGCTCTTCATAATATCCAATCCAATGTAAAGCCAGTACAGAGTGACGATAAAACCAGGGTCAAATGTGTCCTATACTGAGGCCAGCTTGGTACTTGAGGCTAAGATATATGAGCGCACATTACTCACCGGTGTTTCTGCCTCCTCCTCCTCTTCCTCCTCCTTGTGCTCTTCGATCTCTTCCGTGACCTCAGCCTTGGCTTCAGCGACCAGCTCCCGCAGCGGCTTGTTATCCACCACACTCGACACGAACGGGTGCTGCGGGCAGGAAAAATATATTCAGCATAAATTCATGTGGGCCTATTTTTCATCCTAGGTCTATGTATGAATTAAAATGGCATCACATCCTTTTAATGTGTTCGACTAGATAAGAAACAAAGTGTACAGTATACACAAAATGCAAATTGTGTTTTTTCTATAATAACTTACTGCCTTCAATGTTAAAGGCTACAACGCTTTGCACTTCTTTGGTAAACAACCATCTATATTTTCAATACAACATACCTTTTTTGGTTTCGAAATCTGCTGCACATAGTGTATCGCTGGCCTCAGAATACGAAGCTTCTTAGGTATCAAGACCTTCACAGGCGGCACTCCACAATTTTGCATTTTTAAACCCATCTTCGCCTTAATTTCCCGCTAAGCGACTACTGTAAAATGTGCAATGGATCCAATGTGTGTCTCCTACAGCGACTGTGTGCGGACTGGCAGTGATTTGGCAGAGGACAGTGGAGCTCATGGAAAAAGCACAGCCTGCTCTGACGTCACAGGATGAGAACACCTGACACATATGTCCCACAGGTAAGCCCTGATGTGGCAACTGGGGCCATATTTATTACAGGGATTACACTTGATTTAAATAGGCCTCTGCTGTACACAATAGGGTCTGATTATGCTTAGCCATTAAAACTACAGTAATGGCCGGGTCCTGGTATCGCAAAGAACATGGCATTTGCATACAGTGTATTTGTTCTAAGCAGGATTAAACCAGTACAGGACTATTTCATTTGCAAAGTATGATTCAAAACAGTTACAAAGCTTAACGTTTATATTGGAACTTTAACGTGTTAATTTCAATTAATTAATTACAAAGATTTAAAATATTTTACGCATTTAAAAAAAAGTCTTGATCCAAAAAACATTCTATTCGTGTGTTTCTGGACTAACTTTTGCTTTAATAAAAAAGTTCAGATGGGACGATAGAAAAGACTACTGTTGTGTACAGCAAATGTTAAACTCTTAAAGGCAATGTTTTATGCCCCTAAAATGACTGTTTAGTTACAGTTTACAAGTTACATGAATGATGAGGGGATCCTGAAACACTTGAAAGCTGAATATAGTCTCAGGAGAAGCGTTCTCACACCTGCAGAAGTTGTGCAGCGGTCCATCTGTTGTCCACATTCTTGTCTAGACATCGTCTGAGGAAGTTGCTGAACTCTGGAGACCTAAAGAGAGAAATAAAGTCAAACAAAACCAGATATGATTTAATAGCAGACTCGTTTACTGTATGTTGACTAAAAGTAACAGTGTTTCTCTCTTGAACTGCAATGTTTGTATATTTCACCATGCTTTCACTACATGTCTGTGTAAGCAGTCTCAGTTGAGCACGAGTTTTCCAGTGTAGACAAATGTTATTAAGCTGTTATTGTTACTGAGTTGTTTTGGTGCTGGGACTTTTTTGATCTCGGCAACCGACAAAGTCTTTGGGGTGATAAGCTTTTGTCTACAATGCTTTTTACACACTCAAACTCAATAAACAGTTTCATACACTCCTCAGTTCTGTAGCCACAGTTGCCCTGGGACATTTGGCCACAACTAATCACTAACTCACACACCACATTCACACGCAGACAAGGTACTTCTATCCCACAAAGAACCTCCAATCTTTACATTTGTGACCGAGCGCTCTAACACACACGCCGTTCACAAGCTAATCAGACTTTGTCGTCAGGGCACACACCAGCGGGACGGCTGCATGAGCGTGGGAGGATCCGCTTTGGCGATTTTCAGCAGCACTCTCATGGGGTTCATCTCGTGGTTGGGCGGTTCAACCTGAGCCAGCTCAATCAGGGTCACCCCCAGAGACCAGATATCCGCCTTGAAGTCGTACGGACGGTCCTTAGACGTTTCACACATCACCACTTCCGGAGCCATCCTGAAGAAAAAATAACAATTGATTAAAAGAAGCTCATCTCGATGCTGTTTATCAATTATAAGAGAACAACAATGTGCTATCTCACCAGTAGGGGGTTCCAATGAAGGAGTCTCTTCTCTGCAGTGTTTTGGTGTTTTTGGCAGACACCCCAAAGTCAGCTGGAACACATGAGGGGAAATCATGTATTTTACAAACAATCCAGCCGTTCATTTGAAAGTGGTCAAAGGCTGCTCCCTAAAGCAAAGTAATCAGAGCAGTAGTCCAAGGAAGATTAGCTAAATATTTGTAGCACTCAATACAGCATGCTCTTAAGATGTGTTTGCATGTGACTTTTGGATTGAAGAAATTGACTATTCCTATAAAACAAAACATAAATTAATCTAGTCATGTTCCGTCAAATCAATTGTGCCATTAGAGACTATGAACTCACAGATGCCAAATTATCATTGTCAAAATATCAGATGACTCAATATCAATATTGTAGGAAGCCATAAGAAATTGAAGGTTAAAGCTGCCTTAAGCGATGTCTTTTTGAATTTTTTTCATCAGTAGGTGGAGTAGTGAACTCTGCTCTGCTCCACCCCCTCCCCTCACCTGGCTTTCCCCCGTCGCCCACGCCCCTCACTCCCCTCCACACTGTTTAGACCATGCCCTGCTCTGATTGCATTTAATGAGCTCCGGAAATCTCATTAATCTTGTGTGAACGTGTTTGTGTTTACATGGTGCGGGGGGCATGTGGGGGTGAGGGGTGTGTTGGGGGTGTACTGTGAGGTGAGGGCATGGATCTATTATAATAAACAGGAGAGGGAGGTGCGAGGTGCAGCGCAGGTCTTCTTCTGCTGTGTGCGAGTGTGGCGCACCGGTGGCGCATCTAGAGGCGCTTATTGGTAATGCATTGGTGCCGGCAAAACGGGATCGCTTAAGGCAGCTTTGATATATTGCAGGACTTTCACCTGACTGAGATTTAGGCCATACAACAGGGGTCACGATTTAAATTTCACCAAGGTCCGAATTGAAAAACAAATTGTCAAGCAAAGGTCTGGAACATACGGGGTTAATTCACGATTAAATGAGGATTTTTTGTGCCTTTTTTAAATCTATTACTGTGATTTCAAAATAATGCAATTAATTGTTGAATCCTGTTATTATTGTTTTTTTTTTGCTCTAAAAATAAGTTTTTGCTCCTGAATAGCCTCCATTATACATAATGTGCACATATGACAGTGATGTGTTTCATAGCCCTGCTTAGTCCTGGATTAGTCCTGGTTCAGACCTTCTCGCTAAGATGCATATTACGATCGCGCATGCATAATTAGGGCGCCCTCCGCTTTTTCTTTTAGCGAGCCGTATTCTCAGTCATTTCAAAACCGTTTCTAAAAATGTAAAAAGTATCATAGAGTTCCGGTGTAGGACTTTCTGTTCATTTGGGCTGTAGTTTACCGATCTGCTGCAGTCAGAGAGGGAGAGAGAGTGCACACGCAGCTGCTCGTCTGAGGGTGCAGATGGGCTGGGGGGTCTGCTGGAGAGGCCATAGTGACCTCTGCTATACAACACAGCTAACACATCAACAGCCTGAAATGGCAACTTAAACATTTGTGAAGTTCAGTGTCATGGTTCATCTAATTTAGTTTCATTAGAGCTAAGTAATTATCCTGAGGTGCAACTTTTTAAAGTTAAATTTGCTTACAAATTTTGTTTCAACATATTGTAACGTACGGTGTTTAAAGGCTTTGGCAAAATCAGAACTGCAGCTGAATTTGTTTTAGAGCATAGTTTTTGGGTTTTTCACAAATGCATGCAGTAAAAAATTGTTGAGGGTTTGGTCTCTACAAAATGCCAGCTTTAATTAGTTTCAATGCTTATAATGACTTTTAATGCTTTTTAATGCCCCCTGGAAACCCTGAAAATATAGCAAACAGATGGTCCTATTTTTTTCTCATATTGTGCAGCATTATTTTCACCTGCTGTATTATTCAAACTCTCATAAACTCTGCAGATTATAAACAGCACCTGACACCATTCAATAACACAATGCAGGACTAGAATACTGCGTTGTCATGCGATACCCTGTAGTTATTATACACAGAGCTCATGAGATTGCATTGCGAGTTATGTCATTGGACTAAAAGCTGGCAGTGTGTGATTTCAATAAGCCGTGTCCAGGCAGGAATGACTCATCCCACTGCTGTGGCTGCACTGTCTAACATCTTTGTGCTCGGAGCGCTGCAGACTGTGCTCGGTTTTAAATGAAGCCGGCTCATTCAAGTGTGTCGCTCTCGTGTGGATTGTGGCATTCACACACCAAATGTATTAGGCGTCTATCATGAGATGGATCACGTGGAACTGTAAGCTTCTGGCTTTAAGCACAAGAGCACAGAGTAGGACTGATATCTTTGAGCTGCCGTTTCAATAAAAGTATTTCGAGCTTTGAGCAAAAATAATCAGGTTTTCTTAAGCACAGTACATGATTTTACGGCACTTCTGGGCTACGCGGGTTTCGGAGACATAAACACTCTGAAACACTCTTTCCAGTAGCTATAGTCACAGACCACAAGAGGAAAGTATAACTGTACTGTGGATAAAGGAATAAAGTGCGCGGTGTGGAGGTCAGTGAGCAAAACAGGCTTGAAGAGACTGTCAACAGTGGTGCTTGTGGTGCAATAGTGTAGAGAATAATGTGTTAATTGAGCACCAACTATTTATCTACTCTAATCACTATTATGGGTGTGAGGCTGAAGACTATCCCAGCAACAGTGGGCCTCGGTCAGAATACACTTTGGTGCAATAGAAAATAACCAATTCTCTAACATATAGGTCAGATGAGGCGAGAAAGTGAAGGCAGAATCCACAATAACACAAAGGGAACAAACAAAATTCAAGCGGAGAAAGCATTTCTTTGTTTTTTATAGATCATAGCCGTTTCCTCTGCTAAATATGGCAGATATCAACCACTGCCTTAATAACAATAGCGCCTTTCAACATATCCACAGTGCTTTACATTGCACTATTCATTCACTTTCCAGTCTTAGTGATTGTAGGCTACTAGGCTTCATAGTTGTTGTATAACTTTGCTTGTAGTGCATTGAGAACCTGTTTTTATGCTGTTGCTTTACTTGGTTGATTCTGAAACGTACCCATTTGACCTGCCCGTCCATGGAGAAGAGGATGTTGCCAGCCTTCAGGTCTCTGTGGATGATCTTGTTTTCATGGAGGTAAACCAGCGCCTGCAGCGTCTGTCTGCAAACCACTCGGATCTGGGGCTCCGTCAGGGGCCTCTCCAGCTCTGTGGACAGACAAAGCTACACAATTACAAATGCATCTACATGAATAGGAGATTCGTACTGTCAGCGTGGTTTAAGTGTCCGCTGTGACTGCTTTTTTCTTTTTTTTAAAAACAGGTTTTGATTATCTAATCTAAAGATGATGATGACTCACCCAGCATGACAGCATCCACAGCCCCTCCTGCACAGAACTCGATCAGGATCTGTCACAAAACAGGGGGAAAATATACACAGAGTTTGTTAAAAAAAAAAGCACAAGCGAATTACAAATATAGGATGTTTTGCTACAGAAAACGTTGTTGGTATTTACAGGTCAATCGGGCAGCAACACACTGAACTCTGTGTCTCTATTGTGAGGACTGGAAGGTTCTGGTGTTTACACACGTCTATCCATCTATTGTGCTCATACAAAGGCGAAACTCTAAATCATCAGGCTGTATAAACGTTTCGATGAGGGGACTGGGTTGCAAATCTAGAAAATAGAATTGAATGTTTTAATGTCAAATCCGGTAGATGGATAGATAGATAAAGCTTTATTGTTCCTGAATGTCAGCTGTTCTCATTTACAGCACAATCCATCACCAAATAAATGAATCACTGATACACTCGGGCTGGGCAAAGAATCGAAATTCAATAGAAACCGCAATCTCAATAATCGTCATGGGACTTTATAATCGACAGGTTTGCAGCCATTTTGTTTGGCAGAAACAGCACCTAGTTTTGGAGTTTGGACGAGACACTGAGACTTTTGTGTGTTAAATGATACTCGAGGAAAGCATTTGTTATTGTTTGAGCTCAGGTTTGTACCAAAGATATGTCTCAGTTCATGAATCAGCTACATGTATTTATTTCTATTATGAAAAAAATTATGAAACTTTTTAACCATATTGTCCAGCCCTATGATATAAAATAAAAGCAGATTAGTTGTTAGGAGTTACAAGCAGGTAAATGAATGTCTTGTTCTTGTGACTGATCTAGTTTACCCTTACTACAGATGCTTCATTTTGTTGTTTATCTCGTAAGTCACTGTAGCAAATGTTTTCAAAACAAGAGAAAGCTTAAAGAGGGGGTATTATGCTTTTTTCAATCACATAGCACCAGTCTATAGCATACTACAATGATGACGTAACCTTCTGTTGGTCTGTATATGCAGTAAATTAAAATAACTGCCTTGAATAAAATTGCTCTCTCAAAATGGCTGTACTGAACGTCTTGAAATAGGCCTCTGTCTCTTTAAGAAGCTTTCCGACACGCCCCCTTCAGCACACTGCTGTGGCATTTAAACAACACTACTGTGCGGGGAGGGGGCTCTGCTGAGCTGAGGAGCAGTGGTTGGTGGCTTGGCTGGTGACAAAGGTCAGAGGCGTCTCCAGGAGGTGGGGGCGTTCCTAGGAGGACTGAGGCATAGCTACACCTAAAATGGCTGCCGTCTAAGTTTTTACTGATTACTCAAAAATATGTGAATGAGCCAAGGCAACACTCCAGGCATGTGTTTAATGAGGGAATACATAATAACATGATATAAAGCTTGAAAAAGTCGATTTTACATAATACCCCCCCTTTAAACGTGCACTATGCAACTTTTTATGTTAAAAAAAAAGTTGACTTTTCAGTGACCCAGTGGGTGTATGGGCACATTTTCTCCAGTTTGGCTTTACCCAAACCTAAAAGCTTCTTGAACCAAAGCGTCAAAATAGCGACGAGAAAACAAGGATGAAAACGCAAAAAGCCACAAAAAAGTGACAAAAGCACAATAAAAGTGCAGCAAAAAAGTGACAAAAACTCAACGAGAAAAGTGGCAAACATGAGATGAAAAAGAAAGTGAAAAAGTGACGACAACATGGCGACAACGCAAGGAAAAAGATCAGTTTAAGATCAGTTTTGTCGAGCTTAGCTTTCAAATGAGGCGTTACCCCGGCCTATAGGCTATAAGCTCTCTAGTACAGAAGCTTTTAGATTTGGGTAAAGCCGAACTGGAGACAATACACTTGGTAAGAGGTTAAACATGCAATGCACAGTACAGTATTTGATCTACTCTAGCTTGACTTTCCAAAAACACAACGAGCTATAAATCTTGGCCGTATTGTTGTTGTTGTCCGTGTACGGAAAAAAAAGCAAAAACAAATCCCTCACTAGGCGTTAGCTGGCAGAGGAAAACTAATGTGGGAGAAGCAGAAGTGTGACGCATGAGTAGGATGCTTCAGTACGAGTATATCAAAAACACCATGATGCTGCAGACCAAACTTAGCCAGATTAGGCAGAGACATATTTCTCAGACTGAGTGAGCTCCAAGTAAAATATACAGTTTACTGGGACATTTCAGTCGGGCGATGCAAGTGTGACTGAATGAACATGGCCTGCCTGTGAAAGGGAACGCTTAGCCCTTCAAGGCGTTTGGAGCTGCAGTGTGTGGCGCTGACGTAAGAGGATTGGCCCAGTTGGGGACTCGGTGCGGACAGGTTTCAACACTCAGTCCGAGGCAGCGGGCAGCCGTATCTCCCGAGCTCAGGTTTTTTTTTCTACTGTAAATAGGATTAGAGTTTCTATGGACACAGCACCTTGGCCTGGGTTGTCGCGGCAGATAAGGTGAAGCATCTGGGGGAGAGTGGTTTTATTTAGCCTGGACACAACACCGGATTACTGTATTAATGATGTGAGCCCTCTGTGCAAAGATTTGTAAAACATAACACACGGGGAAGTGGAAGTACAAGTAGTTCTGCTTTGAAGAGATCATTGAGAAATATGTTGTTGCCTAAAGTGTAGGGCCGGGTACAGTTAAAAGATCCCAGTTTAAAAGTTGAGGTAGTATAGAAAAGCAGGTACTGAAAAAGAATATCTCAGAGACCAAGTTTTGATGCCTGTTGGGTCCAGGGACAGCGTTAAAGGAAGTTACTTGATAGTTTCAGCTCAAATAAATTACAATTATAGTATTTTATGGAATGAATTAACTACATTGTTCTGTTTTTTAGGTTCTAGATGACAAATATTTGGGTATAGGTATCGAAAAAAAGTATTGTTCGGGCATCGGTATCGTAAACCAAGTCTGTTTTCTGTCCCCTGTTTGCTTCTTTGTCTTAGTCTCTGGTCTAATCCTGCGTTTTATTTTAACATGTGTGTTTTGTCTTTGTGGTTTTGCTTCACTTCCCCTGTGATAACTGACCCGCCCTGATGTGTTACACCTGTGGCTTTTTCCCTCATGTATTTATACCTCCATGTTTCCCTTTTCCTTTGTCGGTTCATTGTCAGTTTCAGCCCCGGTTCCTTTGAGTTCCTTTCAGTTTATCATCTCATCTCTGTCATTTTGGATTTCGGACACTTTCAGCTATTAAACATCACCAGGTTTTGTTGCAGTCCTGCTTTTTGGGTTTTACTTTTCTCTCTCCACCTCGTTATCGTTAAAGTACCAGTGCTGGAATAATGTAACGATACCCAGAACACAAAAGAGTTTACGTAGATTTCCATGGTTTGAAATTAAATGGAAAAAATGACAATTCAATATGCAATTCAAACTCTCTTGATCTCACTTGAAACTACGGATACACATTATGAGGAAAATAATTGCAATATTTTACTACCATTTCACCACATTGTTCCATTAATTTGAAATTAAAGTTGCAAACAATTATTATATTTTCAACAAAAACTAAAAAATCGATACCATACAAGACTAAAATTTAACTAAAGGGGTGAATCATGACTAAAACAAACCTTTTGCACATTTTTCTTAAGCAATCATTGTGTTATTGTTAGGATCATTTTTAGTTCGTCAATCATTAAAGTTACGCAGGTCAGGACAGATCTCCATTTGAGTAGTTTAATATTACAAATACCTGGAACACTCAGAGGAGCACAATAGACCCTTTAACTGCTGACATCATCAGTGACATCAGCTGGAGGCAGGAAGTGATCAAGAGAAATAAGATTAAACTAAAACTAGCGATTTTAAGTGTCAAACTACAACTGAAAAGGTGGTCCTGTTGTGGCTTAAGGTGCAAGAACAAGAGGAATGACATTTGAGACGATAAAATAAGGTTTACCTGATATTTCCAAAACAGTTAGACATTTGTTTATCGTTACTATGACAACAGCTACAGTGGAAATAGATAGGAATCGAGCTTCCGCCTCCAGCTAAGCCGGAATGTTTACAAACAATTAAAGGGTCTATATAGACACAACCAAGTTCTAACTACACTGTGCTGCTGTCACAATGAATTCAGCATCTCTTATAGGTTCTCCTCCAAGGAGAGATAAAGGTCACACAATATGATGATCTCTTATTGGACAGAGTGGTTCGATGACAAACACAGCACTTTTGAACTAAATCTAATCATTTTACCACAAGACAAAGAACAAAGGTACAGCCATACATTTGCATACAGTGCCTCACTCAAATCCAGGCCATAAACATTAAACAATAGGTAGATTCATGAAATTGTTCCTATCAGTTATTGAAGGCTGTTAAAAACTAAAAATCTGTAGAATACCTGAGTTATTTTAATTTATGGATATTGCATTACCCAATATTGCAAAACAATAATGTGGTGATAAAGTGTGAAGCCCTACAAGAAAACTGTCGACCTTTTCTTCATAAAATTGCCACTTAATGGGTGTAAAACTATGATAGTCCTCAGACTGGTCGAACAGAATAATAATTATAAAGCAACATTGAAACCTGTCCTGTGCCCTTTAAATACTTCCCAATACAGACTTGGCCAATCACTGGACGAAAAGGAAATTCAATCTTTGCTCAAGAGTTCAGCCCTTTGTTCAGGAGAGCTGCTCGGATCTGCTCCACTTCCAGCAACAAAGCCCTTACAAGAGCGCTCAGCGTTTCAGTCCCCGAACAGTCGTGCCTATTGACGTGCTGCTCTAGTGTTTCTGTAGGCGCGCTGTTGTTTTAGCCTCTTCTGGTACAATGGGCCGCACTGAGGTCGATGCTGCGGGGCAGGAGGAACTCAGGGCTGGGTCTTCCTCTGCACTGTCTACTGCAGTCTCTGACAAAGCTCTGAACAAGTACACGGGCATCTACTGCAGCTTCTTTCATGTGCTGGACAAGGCGAGGTTTTCCATTCATAGTGTAAATTTACTTTGATTCTGTACTATACTAACCATTTAACCACAGAGCAACCTGTAATTCCCAATGTATTTGACTAGTTTTTGGAGCCCCTGTGCTCTTTGCAATGATCTGGACCAGTCCTTCTCCCTCACATTGAAAGAGCAGCACGGATGGCGTTAGATTTGTCATTAAAATTGAGGATTTTCATGAAGACGGAGCAGCAGCCACGGTGGGCAACAACAGTGCAGAGCTCAGGGATCTATCTCAAAGTCTTGGTCAAGCCTGGGGTTGAAAGGAATTAGACAAATTATTTAAATAAGGATCCCATGTACCACCCCTGTGCTACTTAGTCCCAGGAGAAATCTGTGAGAGACACTACAAGATGTGGAAAAGGCCACAGCATTTCAGAGAGCAGCACCGAACAAAAGGAAGAAAGGTCATTAGTTAGCACACATTTTTGTCACTGACACAGCCGCGCTTATGGCGATTATTATTGAATATCAGGCCTTTCATCTCGCCTAGGAAATGGCCTGAATAACTACTTTCTCACACAGACGAAGATCAGAATCTACAGACAAACTCCAATGGGCTGTGGCTATTGTTCACAGCACAATGGAGGGAAAGAGATTGTTTAGGAAGAGGAATGCACTTAATTATAACACCCAGGTAATAATCACTGCAATGTATTACCAGGGAAAGTGATTTAAAAACGTGTGACAGGGACAGAACGCTTGGTCATATGTGACAAACCACAAACAATAAACATCTGTCTATGGCTGCTTCCCATTCTGTCGCTTCTTTTTGAGCTTACAGATGTTAAGGAATCAATTACTCATCAATTTGGGTCCGTCATTAACACAATTCAGGACAAATTTGGCATGTTATTAATAGAAATGAAATAACAAAGTGACTAAAATGTTATAACACAGCGGTAACATGGCTGTCCATAAAGGAATAGGCTGCCGTTTTTTTCCATTCTGAGATATGTTCTTACCTGAGCTTAGACGAGTTGATGCGTGCATGTCTGGTCTTTGTGCGTGGCCTCAGTCACACAAAAAGACCAAAGACGTTGTTAGCATTTAGCCTCTCCTCCTCTCCTCCATGGACCCAAACGGGGTGAAGTTAGAAGCGACCAAGCTCTTACACGTTTCCCCTATTTAAATACGGTTACATGAGTAGTTACACGATCCAAGTGTAGTTACACAAATTGTCGATTTCTAACCAGTAAAGTGAAGATATAGTACCCCTTTTTATCCGCTTAGAAAATCAACATGTTTAATTTTCTTACTATACTTACTATACCGTATTTACAAAGGGGAAACGTGGAAGAGCTTGGTCGCTTCTAACTTCGGCCCCGTTTGGCCCCATAGAGGAGAGGAGGAGAGGCTTAATGCTAACTACATGTTCGGTGTTTTTGAGTGACAGGTACAAATCAACTCGTCTAAACTAAAGAACATATGTCAGTATGAAAAAACGGTGGCCAATTCCTTTAAAAGTAAAGTGCAGTGTGACACATTTCTGCGGAAAGGACAGAAAAATGATTGCTGCTGATGCTACAACATGCAGAAGGGTAATTTTTCTTAATGAATTTAAATAGGCTGCAATACAGCTCAATAACATGCCATTTTGTTCAGTGAAACATGTCATTGCCTATTCTAATGTGTTCAGTATATGACCCTGTACAGTTCACTCGTTGTCACATGTATTAGACAGCGGCTCAGTGGTTAGAGCATCCGGTTTATAAACCTAAATGTCAGCAGTTCGATCCCAAACTGTCTCTGACTCTTCAAACACCTCGCCTGTGTATGAAAGTGGCGTCACTGGTGTGTGCGACTGAGTGAAAGAGGTCACCTAATGTAATGGGGTAAACAAGTACAGTAGTGCACATAAAACAGGCAAGAAATCTATATGTTTCTGAGCTTGCAGTGGTATGAGGGGAACAAGCAGACTATTGTCTAACAGGGAAATAGAAAATACCATGTGTTATCTAACGCTGCCGTGGGACTTTACGATTCCTCCACGCATCGTAACTGCAATAAATGGTCGGATTTGAGCATTACCCAGCAGATTTTCCCACAAATAATACGCCTTTGTGTTTTTTCCCCCCCCATTCTTTCTTCTTCAGCCACTCCGTCTTATCACGCACAGCGGAAGCACTGTCGCCACAAAGGACGCACTACTCACCCAGAGTTTGTTCTCGAAGTAGAAAGCGTCCAGCAGTTTGACGATGTTCTCGTGGTCACAGGAGGCCAGGATGTCGATCTCTACCATGTAGTCCTCCAGCTCCTCCTCGCTTTTGGTGTCGATGACCTTGGCTGCGGCGAGGATGCCCGTCTGTTTATTCTGAGCCTAAAGTAAGATGTAAGATGTTCAGGAGCAAGAATCACAAGTATTTAAAGATATGTTTGGACTACACCGTTAGCAAGTTTTAAACATAATAATTGATTTCTGATGTTTGCAAGGATATTGTACTGTTGTCTTGAACTTGCGAATTCCATCCAATTTTTAATCGCTTTTGCTTAATAGCAGGCTTACAAGCTTACCAACACTCAATAATCAAGAGACGAAAGGAAAACCCATATGATGATGTAAATAAGTCACTGTTTTTGTATAGCTTGAACGGCGTCTTGAATCCATACATAGTTTATAGCCAGAAAAAGTGACCAAAAGCCACTGCGTGTGTTTTTCTTGTCGTGGCCAGAAGAAGATAAAACATAACAAGTTCGAGAGGGAAATTCAACTGTTTGTCTTGGCTTTTTTGTGGGCAGGATGTGCTCAACGAAGTGACCACTGACGGTGATATAGGATGTAGCCACTTCCTGCTGACCTAACCCTGCTCCCACAATCACCATTTCAGAACCCATGAGACGTGCCTTACAGTCATTTCAGTGGTAGAAAACCAAAGATACTCAATTAATACGCTATTACAATCACTTCCCCCCCCCCCAAAAAAATATTGAAAAGCCCGCATTTGTGGAGTCTTATTACATAAACGGGCTCAGTTTCACATGGGAATTGCAGGTTTAATACGCTAGAGTGGGAACTTGTGACTGAATTAATTGTGCAAGAAGATTAGGGTTAATTCGAGCACAATGGAAAGCAACAATGGGGGATAGACCAGCCCAAAATAGCACTTAGTTGGCAGCTAAACAAGGAGAAGTGTCTTCAACTTCTAGCCAAATATAAAGGTAGTACTAGGATACTCCATAAAAGATTTACATTCCATCTAAAATATATATGTTATGAGGCATGTATAGAGTGCATGACTCATTAGACAAAAAGTTCACTCCCGGAAATTCATAATTATGTGTGAGATTCCTTTTGTATGATGTTTATTACTGATCTTTGGGCATAGAAAGTGACTATGTGGAGAAATAATTTTATAACCTCCATATTATTGTATTATGCAAGAAAGAAGGTGAGTCAGAGTTCTCTTTCCATGTAACGCATGTAATGTATGTAGAACAGAAAAATATTTAACAATGTGCACTTTCAATTGTTAATGCTCGTTTTGATAAGTTTCAATATTTGATGTGGAGCAAGTTTACGAATGATAGAGGTCACATGGGCATAAAGTAAGCAGAGGAAAAGCTAAGAAATGCATAACCACATACATTTAGCTGTCATGCCTTGTGTCACGTGGGTTTGCTCTAGCTTAGGGTTGGAGGATGTTGGAGGGTGGGTCAGGAATACAACAATGAAAAGAAACTGTGCTTTTGTGATCAGATAATTGATGGTTGGAATTAAATCGATTTCCAAACAAACAATCACAATAGAGAAATAAAGGGCTTGCAGTAAAATCACGGCGGTCCTTCCTACCTTATAGACTTTCCCAAAGGCTCCATCTCCCAATTCTCCAATTATGTCCCACGCTTCTTCTGGATTCTCATCCCTGCGGACGTGCTCATACTGTTTCTTCTTCTTGTCAGCCCCCAATTTAAATATTTTACGGAAATTAAAAAACGACATCCTGACAAATGAATCATCCAACCAGGGAGGTCACAAAAAGAAATCAACTTTAACACATAAAACTAAAAAAATAGGCTTAAATATGTTCCCTACACTGAAACGTTTGCTGGTGCGCTACCCCGCTGTGCGACTAAAACAAAATAAAAAAACTAGCTTAGCCTTTGACACGGTTCGGACCACTTTGCAGAAAACGCTATTGGCACAAATTGAGTCATTTTTAACCCAGAAAAAGCAAGAGGTTAACCAAGCTGTAACAAAACCATTAGGAAATCGTCCCACAGCGACTTTATTTTAATGCAAAGTAGCGCAGGGAGCTCGTTGTTGTCCCAACTCCTGGCGACCTACTACCACTGGCCCGATAAAAAAAAAAAAAAAACACCCTTTGGGGCTTTTCCTCAACAAAAAGGAAAAAACAAAACGTCCTCAAAACAAGTCAGTCCCACGAGAGAGTATACTCCGTCTTGGCGAATATAAAAGCGACGAGTTTTCTTTGATGATCGAGCTGTAAACTGTGTAACGGGACCAAAACAGCCCTCTATTCCCCTGGCGTGGTAAAGGTCCAGTAATGTAGCGGATTTAGTGTCAGTGCGCGTTCACGAATGCGCGCCCCCAGGTCTCTTTCTCTTGTTCCTCGTGTTTGACAGTTGGCGCGGGGCAAATTTGGTATTTTGCTGCCCTCGTCCGCACCGGAGACAGAAGCATATACGGACAGATTTCTCCTCAAAATAAAGACATGACTCACATTGCCCTGTGGCAAATATAAAAAGCGACGCTGTGTTTATTTTTATGACGAAATTGTTTGAAATGTCACCGCAGTCTGGGTTCTTTGTGTACAGAAAACTACAAGTCCCATGAAGCATCGCGGCACAAAATGAGCCGAGCCGTTGTAAGCGCAAACAGCAAGTACTCGCTTTAAGATTAATATTGTATTTCATTATTTATTCTGTGTGTCAGTGGTGTGTGATAGTGGTGTTGAATTAAAAAAGAAATTAAAATAAATAAAAATAATTTCCCCAAAGTAAAACGTCACGTGATTTCTTCTGAGGCGTCACTTCTGGACCTGCTGGAGCTAGCCAAGCCAACTGAAATGTGGAAGTGCAGTGATAAAAAAAAAAGGGTTGAAGAGAAAAACAAATCGCTTCGGATATTTCCCACTATTTCACAATGACATGTAGTTTGTTACAATGGAACCACAGGAAGAAACGCCGTCTATTTTATGGGGCTGGACCCGGTATTCTCTGCTTTTGCTAGACTGTACATCAGAGATATCTTACAGATGACAGAATCCACACAAGTGCCAGGTTGTGCATCAAAAAACTTGCCTTTAGTCTGTTCATATGTCCCACATACTTTGTCTTTATTTATTGTGTATGGTATTATTTTTTTTTTACTGATAATCTTTCTTTCGTTTTGTTTAGGCATTTACTTCTATAACTCGCATCCAATCTACAAAGTTGATGTACTTGGAACGGTGGTTTACAAAAGGGAAAGAGATGACTTCTTTTGTTATGGAGGCAAGTGTTTAAGTTGCTACTCAATCAATGTTTCAGATGCACAGTGTGATTGACTTCATGCTCTTTATAGTGGATGACAGTACTGGAGTGATCAACTGCCTTTGCTGGAAAATGAGTGTCTGAAAGAGGCCTCTGCTGCAGGTACTCAAAGTATAAGAACAGTCTGCCTCTTGTAAATGTTTTTTAATAATACAAACAAAACAAAGAGGTAAATAAGACAGTGAATGCACAAAACATAACCCACAATCTATTCATTCTTATTGCCTCATATGCTTTACTGTGCATTTGTCCTGTTTTTATCTTTATCTTCTAAGGAGGTGAACCACAAACTAGTGGAGCACAAGGAGGGTTTGATCCAGTCGCTGAGATGAGGAAATTACAACGTGCCCAGCAGAGACGATGTCGCGTGGAGATTGGGGAGCTGCTCAGAGTCAGGGGCCCTGTGAAAACGTCAAGGCAGCAACGAGAAATCAGTGCCTCAGTTTTCTGTAAGTCATCTTCTGTGATATGAAAACAAAGCATTTTTTTGTTTGTTTGTCCAGCATATTTATATAGCCCCTTAAAACAAACCAAGATGACAAATGCTTAACACCGCAGATCTAAAATAAGTTATGGTCGTGGTAGGCTATTGCTCAGTTAATGGCCGACGTCTGTCCTTGTAAATAGATGCATTGTGTTGTTATACTAAACAGGGGTGTTGCCCGAGGATTGTTTTTCGTCTTTCCAGATTATTAGAACAGCTGTTTAGATCTAAAATTATGGTTTCAAGTTCCAGCTCCGACAATTTTGCTGCCTGGCACGTTAATGGTTAGCCCTTGTTGCTTAATCAGACAATACAGTGTGCAAATATTCCACAAAATGCTTTAAATTTAGTTGATGCCCAATTCATTGTAGTATTATTTGATGCCAAATTTCATCTTAACACATTGTGCATTATAGAAGATCTATTTAAAGGAGCTATATCATGCAAAATCGACTTTTTGGAGCTTTATCCATGTTGTTATGCTATTTCCTTATCATAAACACCCCTAGAGCGGTTTTTGGCTTCATTCACGCAGTTCTAAGTAATCCTCCTGAATCCTGCTCTCTGAGCAGCTGCTCCGCCCTCTCCTGGTAAACGACTGAGTTGTGACACTCTGACGTATTTTATGTCATAGTGTCAAACAGGAAGGGCCAGACCTCTGTAATGTAATGCTTTACGGCCTGATTTTATTTTATAAACAGTTTTTTCATCATTTCTGGTAAAGAAAAAAGAAAAAAAAAAGGAACTCTCCGGCACGTCTGTGCTGTCCCGGGAGGGTAAACAAACGCAACCCTGGAGGATCCGAACAGAAGTCACGTTTTGAAGACGGAGCTCTTTCTAACCTACTCTGGACACCGCCTGTTCTTTTTTCGTACCCAACGATAATGTCACGGATGCGCGTTTGGCTACGAGAGGAACAGGATTTTTAACTTTCTTAAAGAAGAGTGCAGTCGCCAGAAGTTGGAATTTCTTTCCGGATTCAGCTACTATATCAACCAACCTGATGGATGCTTGGTGAACCTTTGCCAGAATCAAAGTGGATTAACTTTTATAACCAACACGAGTGCCATAACGTAAACACCGATGGGGAGGCCAGGCGAGCGGTGAGTCAATCAAAACACGTGTTCGCGTGTGTGTGTTAGCCATTTATGAAACTGTGTTGCACATGTCAACTCCTTATAACTGCATTATGTGAAATAACTTTTTGCAGCGATATTTATAATTCTGCAAATGTGGAATGAGCGGAGAGAGGGGCGGAGTTAACTGAATCGAAGCGTCTTGTCTTCCGGGTTTGGAAAATACCCCCAGAAATACTTATTTTTCTCTCAAAAATGATACTCCATAGTGATAGAGGTACAATATATCATATAAATGCCTATACTTTACTTTGGAATAGCATGATACAGATCCTTTAATGCAGTTTTTATGCCTAAACACAGACCTATGCCATCTACTTTTGACACACACTCCTCCTATTGGTCAGCCTTTGTTAAGTTCAGAATGACTGACTGAGGTAGATTTAACCAATCACAGGCAAGTGTGAAGTCTCAGAAGAAGCGGATAGTTTTAGTTGGCTCATAATACATAATGAAGCTTGTACCATGGCTCTAAGAAAATCACGGTATGGTTTATTGTTGCCATATCACTCGGCCGTGGCTTGACATCAAACAACGTCTACACCCCAGTGTCGCTGAAGTGCAAACGCCAATGTTCCCTTTGCCTCGGGTTTATTTATGTGACCCTCATGCTGTTCATCTTTCTTTTGCAAACTGCTGTTCAAATGTTTTTCTATGTGAGATTGTACGTCAACTTCACCTGCTGTATATTACTCATGTCTGTCGGTGTCTGTGTGTGTTCCCAGATAAAGTAGATGACCCGGTAATGGCGGTACAGATAGCTTGGATGATGGAGCTTCCTGAGCTTTACAGACAGTGCTATGACAAACCACTCCAACTACAATCCAACACCACAAGGTATCAATTTCTCAAGAGCCCTGTCTAGGGGCATCACAGTGCTCTGTCAGCCACCAAAAACAAGACAATGACAACGGATTAGATCATAAACAGTGGTGCATAGTGTAGCTCTAACTAAACCTAAAAGAAATGTATTTTACAGCAGTTTCTTTCATATGTATTATTAATACTTTTTATCTTTTATTTATGAGCTTTACAGCACTTGTAATGCAAAAGGCCTTATTGTATATTTCTTTTTTTTTTAGTGACGCATCTGCAAGTTCAAAAGGCAAGGCAACAAACATCATCCGGGATTTCTTAAACCAAAAGTCTGTGGTAAAGTTCAGACCTTACGATGTTCAAGATCTTTTGCTGCCGCTCGTTAACAGCCAGCCACAAGTGACAGCAGAAGATCAGGTAAATGATAAGTAAATGGGCGAGTGAAGCCTCGTAAAGTCACGTAAGGCTTCGAAGCTTCCAAGTTGCTTCATTCTGTTTGAACACTGACCCCTTGTGGACAAACTTTATTATTGCGACTTCTCATGAACGTGAGTGAAGCACCAACACAATCAAATCGATGAAGTTCCAAACAGTTCCAAACGGGCATTACATTATTTGTTGGGCGGGTACTGAGGTGTAAAGGTGCACACTCACTGGCAGGGGGTGAGGAGAGGGGCTAGTTGGGTAGTCGTAAATTTTTGTTGACCGCTATTGCTTTATCCTGGTTTTTATTTTTATCAATCCAGTGGCCATCCTTTCAATATATCCTTGCCCTCATTGTCCATACCTATACCGCTGTGGTAGCTGCATGTTGACATAATAACTCATTGAAACGCATCCTGGATCCAGCGTCTCTGTATAGCCTAGCGTGTTACACAAATCTACAGGACCCAATCTCCCCCTCAGCGGCATTAAGGAAAAGGTAAACTATAGTACGCCGCTACAAATGTATCATAGTAACAGGGCAGAACATCAATGCACAAACTTTATTTTATTCAGTCAGAGCTAATTTAGCCAACGATTTACTGCTGTCCTTACGTTTCCTACGGCCAGGCGCAGAAAACTTGCACCGTATGCACGTTGAATGGGAAACGGGGGAAAGGCAGCACATTTATTCATCACTTACTGTTTAAGTAAAAGTACGGACCAGAAAACATCCGTGGTTTAGCGCCTCGCTGCTCAAAGCTGTCAAGGGAACAAACTGAAATGCCTCTGAGCCAATGAGCCAACAGACTGATACACGACTCATGGAGTGAAGCACTTTGAGACATTTGACACTTTAGTTACGTGACCAGCTGTTAGCAAGCAATCTGCTTCACATTCAGAACGATATAAGCTCTGGAACTTCGTTTTTTTTTTTTTTTTTGCCCATCACTTGTTAATGATGTTGCTGTATGTCATTGATTATGTACCGGCATGAGGTCGTCTTCGCAGGATGTTGCAGCATTCTGTCTGTATTGCATAACCATATAACCTGCTCCCTGTTGTGTCAAAGGAACATGTGGCTGGTCCATCTGGTTGCCAAAAGCTACGCCAACTCCTAAAGGAAGTGCTCCAAACTTTACAAGATGAAGGTTTTTTATATCGCAAGGTGAAATCCCAGGATGAAGTCTATACTGTGAGGATACCTGTAATATACTTTAATCGAAGCAGCATGTCAAACTTCTCTCTTGATCGCTCATCTTTTCTTTAGGTGACTGGACAGGACAAAGAACTTGTTATTGCTGTCAAAGATGTCATCCGTGAGGACTCAAAGAGAGAAAAATGCAAGTTCACCAGCTCATGAAATGCTTAAAGTTTTAAATTGATTGACACTTTTATGCTCCTTTGCCGACTTTCCTAATTATATTGTCAAAGAACTAATTAGTGATACAATTGCACCTACTTAAGCCATTATGTTAATTCAATTTTAATCATTGTTTTTCCCACAAAGGCAGTTTTTTCATCTCTTTAAGCTCATGATGGACATTTTTTCTTGTACTTACAGATGCGGAGAAAGGATGTCACGTTCTTCACATCCTGTCTGCAGTGAGGCAGCGTTACAGCCTCAATTTGAGCAAAGCGGCGCTGGAGCTGGTCCTCAAATCGCTGGAGTGCAACAGTGACATTATCAGCAGCAGTGACAGCCATTACACGATGCTTTAAAGCCACCGCACGCTTAATGTGTTAAACATACGAATCGTATCAATGTGCCTTTAACCATGTGTGCAGTGTAACGATCTCCTAAGGGGTTTTGTTTTAATTTGTATGTCTGAATCATGCAGCTAAGATTGTGCCAAACATTTGTCATGTATCACAGTGGTTGTACTTTACACTGGACTTGAAACCCAGTGCCATTTGTAACTGTCAATCCTTAAAGCACTAAATTATATAAACAAATGTGTCTTTTAGATTTTAAGATTTGTGTGTGTTTTTTGGTAGTCTCAGGTAATAAATTGCTTCTGAAATTCTTTGATCAATCATTCATTCTTTTAGCTACTGTAGTTATGTAGATTCTTAACGAGTATTTAGTAAATAGTGGTCCTGGGCTGTGGGGCGTGTGTGAAAGGGCTTTTCCATTGTTTAAAATATAATAACTATTTGAATACATCTGGTTTGACGCAGGGCATTAGGGTAGATTTAGTGCGTGGCCCCAACCTGATTTAAGCGTAGCCACCAAAAGTTAACCCTCATCTTGTGGTTGTAGTTTTGTCGCTGGAATATGTCAGTGTATAGGTCTTTTGCAAAGCATTAGCATATCCACTATTCACTCAAGGTCCAATCGGTTCATTGACTTACACCGCGGCGGGCACAGGGGGGCAGTATTTAGTTGTTAATTGGCTTTTTCATGTGAGGCTCGCCGCAGCTGATTGGTCGCCTGTGAAACATCTGTATCCATAGTTGAGTGTCTCCAGCCAGAAAGCGCATGCACATGACTCAGTGCCTGCGGAGCGTCAAAACTGTGCATGGCTCAAACAGGAGCGGGATCTGACTGTTACACCGGCCGACACAAAAGTATAGTGTGCGTGAATATTTAACCTATATTAGGGATTACATTCTCTGGACCAGAGAGGGGACGTGATCTGGACTGAATTATTCAATTAGCCAGTTTATTAGCTGTCCTGCCTGAATACGGAATAAACAACTCCATTCGTGGCAGAGTCGGATTTTCTTTTTAGCGTTAGAGTATAGTCTTGGGGACTAAGGCGAGCTGAAGCCCATCCCACTTCGTCCCCCAAATTTGCTGCGCCTGCTTTACGCAGGAGGCGTTTGGCGCTGGATTTGCCGGCTCTGGGACCACAGTGCCGTCTAGGTACAGGTTACCGAATAACCCACAGACACAAAGGAACTCGCCTCACTTTTTTCTGTTTTCATGATGTCCGCCTTTCTTAGTGCACCGGCCACCGCCGTCAGTCCGTGCATATAGCCTCAGCCTGCTGGAATCGCTGCATGCTTGCATTTTCGGCTGTGGGTGTCCCAGCGCCACAGCACGAGCCTTCCGGACTATTGATAAGTTTTCAATCATATTGATGATCGAAACACCAGCGGAGCGACGAGTGAGCCTCGGATACGGATCATCTCCTCACGGAGCGCGGGATTGTTAGATGACAACGATGCTTGTTGTGATTTCTCTTTGGTGATACAGTTAGCTGATCTGGAGCTGCAGCAGCTGCCTGCCCGCCGCTTATATGCATAGCCTTTGCAGGATCAAGATGCAGTTTCGGACTGTGCTGGACGTGAAAGTGGTGGACGTGGAGAAGAGGCGTAATCCGTCCAAGCACTACGTGAGTGTCTCTTCTCATACACTTTGTCCCAGAGCTGTCAGCGGTGGCCTGTTCACAGGCACAGCATGGCACTAAATGCACTACTTCACTGTGATACCAAGTGAGCAGCTAAGCTAAGAGCAGTTCTGCAGACTGATCCAAGGAAAACAACACTATTCATTATATTGTCATCATTAGGTGAATGATAGCTGTTATCAGTCTGCATTCACGATTGTCCCTATGGACTTTAAGTCATATAGAACTTCATCAGTCAAGTTTTCAGACAGGAGCATTTATACTGGGCCTGATGAGCACATACTTTGGCTCTTGAAATGGCTCATTTTGTTATTGGGTGATTTTGTTATTTTTGATATTAGGTGTTTTTACAACAGTGGGATTTTCAGCTGTAGAGCATGATTGGACAGACACCCAACTGTTTAAACAAGTTTCATGTTTGTGCTGTTAGTATTTTGATTTTTTTGCTCACCTGATTAAATCTGAATGTCTGCATAGCAACATGGGGACATAGCCTTAAGATCACGGCTTTGGTGTTGATATATACAGCACTGTGGAGTGGTGACTTCTGCAGTGGCTCGCTTCATCAATACAAGACTTGTTCTCATGTTGGGTCTGTACAAGCCCATCTCAGTAAAGCTTCTATTTCAGGCCCATAAACAAGTCATAATAAATGTCCTCTGTAAAAAGAACATGATGCTGTTCATATGCAATTACCATCGTGTGCACCCCTGGGCTGTGGAATGATAATTAGGAGCAGTGATATGCAGACACAATGAATGCTGTATCTACTTTAAAATCAGAAATGATCTTTATGCTCAGTGAGTTTTCAGCGAACCAAATCCCTAAAGTACATACTGTTTTTGAACTTGACATGGTGATGCAGGCATGTCTGAATGTTGTAATGAGTTGCACATATTTAACATCGGCAATGGTGGTGGTGAAGGCGATGCCGGTTCAGAAATGTGTGCGATCTCACTCCTTGTGCTGTGTGAATGTTGCCTTTATGCACATATCGCCATCAAGAGCAACAAATAGCAGACCTCATTTAATTGATAATAACTGATAATAAGCCTAACCCTTTATGAGAAAAGTCAACCTGACAAGGACATTTTTGATAACCAATCATCACATACTACTGTCAATAACCATGTGGGCCTTATGGCTGTCTTATTGCTGTATGTTACATTGATGCTATATTATCACCAATATGTCATCATTCTGAAAGAAACACTATTGATGCGATACATTTAATATTCAAGAACTTGTGAGCATGAACGGTTTCATCTAATTTGACTCTTTTTGGACACTGTGACTGATTCGATCTGCAGTACATTCTTAAAAATCTTGATTCTGTTCAAAGTGCACATTTTAAACAGGTCCCGGAGGAGCCTGGAAAATGAACAGCTAATCTAATACAAGAAGCATGCATCTCAGAACATGTTTGAAGAGGCCTAAACTGCAGAGTGAGCAGGTTGTACGCGCAAATCCCTGGGAAAGGTTGGATATTTTCTCTGATTAAGAGCCATTTATACAGACTTAGTGCAGACTCCCAGTTGTTATCTACACATTTTCCACTGAAGTAGAGACTGGACTGGGTTGATTGTGTTGAGGATGCTTCTATCTTCTCAAGCTTTTATCTTCCCCTTGTTGTCAAATGTAAGACAGGTTAAACACACACGTACAATAAGCTCAAGCAAATGTTAGACAACAAGAATTTGGTGACAGGCGGCAGTTTTGAACAAAAACATATATATATATCCATAAAACTGTTTAAGTGTTAACAAGAAATACACAGTAAAGGGAGTTAATTTGTGGAATTCACTTCACAAAGACATTAAAGAGTCAATAACTATCACAGCATTCAATAAACATATACAAAGTACAATAAAGAAGTATGGACATTTGAGTTGGAGGTATTAATGTGAAATATCTCGAGCAAATATGATGGTAATGTATTCTGAATATTCGTAAACATGTAAATAAATATTAAAATGTCACTTTTAAAACTGCAAATGAATTCTGTCAGATTTGGACATACATAATGTTCAATTATCTGTAACAAATATGGCGTTTTTGTAAAATCAGTACAACAGACCTAATGACAAAACTGATGTAATAAAGTAATTGTAAAATTATGCTTATTAAGTAATTACTAATTGTAATTTGTAGTCAATAATTGTATTGAATATTTTACAATACTTACATCTGTGTTGTATACCTCTACTTGACATGAGTTGTGAAATTTTAACAAACACAGGATACTTGGTTGGAATATTCAGACTTCTGTAGTACTTACTCTTTCATTGCTACTTCTATAAACATTTTAATATTACCAGTAGTATTAAGGTTAACTTTATCTGTGCAGACTCTCTGACCAAGCCTTACTCACTTTGTGCGTAACAAGTTAGTAACATTTGTGTGCTGTTGTCTTTATACCGTCCAGACTATGAAGTAGCTATTGAAACCCGAGCCTCGTAAATCATTGCCTTGTGCAGTTGGACTTGTTGAGAAGCACCAGTATCAGAGTGTGTACAGTTAATGTGTAACTGGAGCTTGTGTGGCTGGTCTCAGTGGTTCAGTGATTGGGGCACGGCTCTCGGAGGAGCAGTCTGTGGCCTAGTTTCCCCCAGTCACTCACTCTCATGGGACAGCTCCAGCCTGTGAGAAGAAAGGCAAAGGGCACAGTTTGTAGCCACCACTGATTCTTGTGTTTGTGGGAGTTAAAACCTAGATACTGCTGATTGGATGACCCAATGGTACCTCTTCCTTAGTAGTTCTATTTAGAGGCCGATATATCAGGCCGATATTTGGGAATTTAACAATATCGGCTATGGCCGATCTAGCACCGATAAAAGCCGATATTTCCGTGACCGAAAAGATCCAGCATTGGAAAGGGCAAAGTCAGGGCTTTAAAACCAGTCCCCCCACTCCTTAGGCCTCAGGGGAGGTGAGAAACATCGCAATGAAAATTGATTAGCTTCAAGTTTGTTTAACACAAGTTTCACTAAACCTCCATCAATATGGACATGCTGCATGTCATTTGAAGTGCAGCATCTGGAGAATTCAATCGCTTAGTAGTTTAGTTTTAACCTCCACTATTGTCTTTTTGATCACCGCGCAAAATGCAGCGGCTAGTAACAATATGCTAATAGACCTGTCTACACATCCGGGTATTTTGTTCACGACCTCCATTCCGAGGTACAAACATCCCATCAGCGTCCAATACACACTCAGCAAACGCAAATCAGAATTTGGTCAATTTGTGAGAAATATGCCAAAGTGGGTGCGCTGTTGATCAGTGTAATAACCACCATCTTATGAAGAAAGAAAACGATGAACAGTTGTTTAGTTTCTACAAATTTCTATCTGCAGAGGAACATTTAAAAAGGCTATCGTTGTGGGCAAGTACCTGCAAGCGGATCGATCCGGAGACGAAGCCTAGAAGCCACACGATGGAGTGACTTTTCAATGTCAATGTGTGTTCAGAACATTTTCAAACCAGTAAATCAAATTAAACATATTTAAATACGAGATAATCTGTAAGAATGATGTATGTAGTATATATCATTAATGATATATAGCCAGTGTAGGGGGTAATTAAATACATACTATACGTATTTAGAATACTCATTGTGAGTATTGTATTCTGATAAAGTTAAAAATATCAAGGGAAATCATCCCAGTACCAATCATTACATTTTAGCTTCATATTGCACAACATAAGAAAGAACTTTTAATGTTGATCTGTTTTAAAAAAAGATTAAAGATTTAAAACGCCTTATGGCACAGTTAATAACACTGCACATGTGTCACATGATGCTGTATCTGCTGCTCCTTTATATCACTCTATCACTTTATACACCTACACGTCTGTAAATATAATTTACAGATGTACATTTTTTATCTAATTTAATATTCTTTATGCATGTCCCATCTTATAGTTTAAAGTTTTATAGCTTCTTTTTGTAATCTAAATTCTGTGTTATATGTTTTATGTTGCACGTCTGCACTGAGAAAAATTCCTTGTGAACCTGTTCTCAAACAATGGCAATAAAAACTATTCTGATTCCAGTGCATTTGCCAAGAGAGTTTTGAGTTCCTAATTAATTGTAAGTGAGTTTATAACAGATGTTCCAATAATCATAGTCTTTATTTCTGTAATAACACCATATTTATACATAATTATAATGACAATCAATGTCAAAGTATTCTAAAAGTATTCAAAGTATTCAGAATACAGTAATCTGACCAGACAAAGTAACGGAATACGTTACAAAATACATTTTAAAGCAAGTAGCAAGTATTCTCCCAACACTGAAATGACTAGTCATGATTTGACAACCTGTCTGTCTCTTGTATACAATTTATAGCCTATTCATATTACTTTAATGTTGCGTGAAGATTCATCTTCAAACACGTAATAGCAAGTTTCTGTTTATGTCTTGCCTGTGCAGCGGCAGGTAAAAGATAAAAAAATTGGTCAGACATGACTTTAATGCGCTCAGATGGGGCCGTTGTGATCTTGTGCTCAAAACACGTCACCCGTGACGTAACTGTAGACAGATTTATGCTAACGACAACTAATCAAAGCTGGACAGAAACTATGATTGGATCACCTTAAGTAATAAAATAAAATCGGCCAGTGCTGGATTGGCCAAGCATTTATTTTTACAGGATTATAGACCAGACATTTGGAAAAATCGGCCAAAAGTATCGGCTGAGCATATTGCCATCGGCCGATTAACATCCCAAAATATCGGTATCGGCCTTACAAAAACCCATATCGGTCGGCCTCTAGTTCTATTTGATATGTATGCTTGGGGTTTTCTGGGCCTGTTTATTAATCATCTCAGTGCAAACAAGTTATGAGTTGTTATGTTGAACGTCACATACACATTGCCCAGAAGTCAGTATAATTAAAACATCCTATATCAATATTATGTTATTTATGATATGTGTAGCCCTCAACCTGCCCCGACAGCAGAATTTTGACCCTGGCACCCCTGTACTAAAGGGAGAGCTGGACCGAACCATCGGTTGTGATAAAACTGAAAGCAGTATTGGATACAGCTCTGTTTACTTTAGGCTTCTGTTTTCCTTACAACTCCAGTCCCATAACATTTCATTTTCAGGAGACTCCCGCGCCGAGTACGGACCCAGACTGCGGGACGGTGTTGTTATTTGGCGCCATAAAACATGTCTTCAGAGGCCTGTTCCCCACTCAAATATTTATTGGCCTTTCAACACAGAGTGATACCTCGCTGAAAACAACCCCTGTTTTTTTCAAACGCTCACCTCTAACGGGAAGACGCACGCACGCGCTGTAGCGGGTTTATGAGTGCCCTGTCATGGGATTTTTGCTATTCTTCGAGAAAGCTTCACGACTAGTTGTGAACTTTAAGGGCCCCGGTGGGTTTGGGAACTTGTCTTTGCTGATGAGCTTTGGAGAATGATTTGACCACTGGGGAAAGTTTAGGTTTATCATTTGTTTATAGAAGGAGCTGGGGTATTTTGGAAGTGTAAACACTGATATAAAACATGCTACATCCTGTTCAGTAATAATATGTAGGGCTGGGTACTGTCATTTTCCCCCCCGATACCAGTACTTTATCGATACTTGGTTTTCGATACCGACACCTGAATTATATTTTTTCCAATACCTGTACTAAAATATTTGTCATCTAGAACCAGAAAGCAGACCAGTAATGCAAATTTACAATATCGGGTTCATCTCAATGTCAAGAAATGTGTGAAAAATTGACATTAATTTGGAGAAAAATGGGGGAATCGGGAGAAGCTGTGGCAAAAATAAAGAGAAATTGTGTAGAAAAAAATGGGAGAAAAGAGGCAAAAATAGGGGGATGGGAATAATATGGGTGAAAATGGGAAAAAAAGGGAAATAGGGAAAAATTGGTTAAAAAAAATGAGAGAAAAAATGAGGGCAATATGGGAAATGAGAAAAAATGGGCGAAAAAATGGGAAAAATTGGGTGAACAATAGGAAAAAAATTGGAAAAAAAATAATTTAATTGAGCCGAAACAACCAAGTCACTTCCTGTAATGCTGTCCCTGGACAAACGGCATCAAAACTTATATATCCGATTTTTTTTTTTTCTGTGCCTGCTTTCGATGCTTTTATTTTTATATACCAGTAGTAGTGCCTAAACCTTTTTTCAATACCATACTGGTAACGGTACCCATCCCTCGTAATATGTTGGACCAATAAAGTCATTCAGGAAAGAGGGTGATGCGGTATCAAAATTGTATTACTTCTTATCTTGGTTATGAAGCTGCTCTCACGTATCGCCGTCACCAAAGCGTATTTCAAACATGGACAGACACCACACAGCAAATTTAAAGCCCATGGCAAATCATGGTATGACATTGTCCATTACTTTGTGTCCCAGAATTGAGCCTAAAGCAAACAATCTGGAGATGAGCGCAAAGACATCAGCCGACGCACAACTCCTCCTCCTGATTACTGCACTGATATAACATGCACATTTTACCCACTGCTACAATTTTGTAATAAGAGATTGTGCTTGAAATTGCGACACTAGATTCTATTATATCTATTTACTTTCATTGTGCATTTTCTTCATACAATTTGTAGCCATATACCCAGTGCTTAATTTAATTTGTGTGATGGTTTGGGGGAGCAGCCCAAAACAATTACAGATAAAACACAATTATATAATCTCAAATCGGTTCCGGATCCTCAAAAAATCTTTCCCAGATCCTTTGCCCCAAAAAGTTTAGAGATGGGATGATGCGGGAATCAAATTAAGCACTGAATATAACTTAAATGGGAATGTTTTGACGAGAATGTTTTTGTGGGATGATTTTGGATATAAAACATAATGAAAATGAGTACTTCTCATTAAACCTTTAAACTGTAAAAATTACTAACACTTAAGTTATGGGGGATAGGGTATGACTCGAGACTTATGTGGTGTCCGAGACAGGTTGGTTTGATGCACATTGACTGGACACAGAAACATACAGTATGATGGGAATATTTTGGATTCCATTTATTCATTCTTCCTGTTGCATCCATACAGTATAGTCCTTTTTTTTTTTTTTTTTACCATTCTAGTGACTCTGCCAAGTCTTGTATTTGTTCTGCACTGACTGAGAAGTATCCATAATGCATGTTGTCACACGCTGTGTCCCATCCTCATGCCCACAGTATAACCAGCTGTTGTTTCTGACTATAGCTTTCGTACTTTGGAAAACATTACAGAAAGTTTATTGTAGCTTCATCTCTTTGTATTTTTTGTTGTGTTGTTGTTGGGAAAACACTTGTTGCAGTGACTAGTCCCCCCCCCCCTCAACAGCTTGACATGCAATTGCATCATCACAAAGGGTCATGAGCATGAGTGGGCATCGTGCCGCTTCAACCGGCTTCTGCCTTTGGTTGTCAGGGGAAGATTTGACTTCGGACTTAATTGTTATTCATATTTATACAACAAATGTGCCCAGAATAACAAACCATGCTAACTATTGCTATACAAGAGGAGATTTAGATCATTGACATTTGAACTGCGTTGGAAAAAAATAAACATCCAAAACAAAGCCAGGTGTAACTGGGCTTCACTGGAAATGAGGAAGGATACGGCAAAATACTAAACTGCTATTGGTACAAACAGCACATTTGTGATATTCCACTTAAATGCGTACAGCTATAGTTTTAAGTCAACTGTTGCATAGAACCACATGGTCATTTAAGAGTAGTCATTGCTATAAATGTGGCTATTTGGGTTAATTTGAAGGAGAAGATATGTTTAAGTAAATGAAGATAGACGTGCGTCGCTTGAGGCATTTTTTGTGAGATGAACAGATCGCAAAGGAAATGGTCTAATGGTCTGTCTGCTAATATGTCCAAAGATTGACAGTGATATCCAGAAATGGAAGAAGCGCTAAACGTTCATGAAATTTCTTTTGAAAGGAGTGTTATATTTTTCATTTCAAAGAATAATTACTATCTACCTCACCAGTGTTTCCCAAAGATGGGTCTGGGGGGATCGACACTACAGACTCTGGACTGAACAAGACTATTACAAATGCTTCTTCTACTGCTACTACAATAACTACTACGACATCTACTACTTGCTAGATCCCAGCCCAGAGCATTCCTGCTTTGCCTCGTGAGTTGCGGTTAAATGGTAAATAAATGGTCACATTTATATAGCTCCTTTCTACCTGCTTTAGGCAGTCAAAGCGCTTTACATCAAGGAACCAGTCACCCATTCACACTCTCAATCATGCACCAGCGTACGCAGACACTGGAGGCAAGGTGGGTGAAGTGCCTTGCCCAAAAACACAACGACAGTGTGCACCTGTGAGATTCAAACCGTTGTTCTGTTGTTTGCCAGAGAATCCCATCTTGCTTATGTGTCAGATGGTCAGTGAAGGAATCAATCAGATCAACTACTTTTATTATTCTGACTACAATTGCTGTACATTTATATTTCTATACTAAATACAGCTATATATTGTTTTATATTTAACTATATTTTGCTATACACTTTACCACAATGAAGCTCACTTTTACCTAGCGATTTGTACATCTTTTTACTATGAATATTAGCACTAGTTAATTTGAACCAAGCATTTTATTGCCAATTGTCAAAACCACCGAGGTGTTTCTGAAGTGTGATGTTGTGACAGGCGTTGTCCATGGAAACAGATCCACATCCGTCTCCCTCATCTCCGTGGAGCGTTACAGGGGCCTTAAGTACATTGTTTTACTTTTATAGACCGCACTTTTAGGGCTTCAGTTCCCCGTAAACACCAGCGAGAGCCTGCCCAGAGCCGCAGTAAGCATGTTGGTCATAAAGTCTGATAAGTGTCAGCCACTGGGAGCAATTGTATCCCACAGTGGAGTCTGATAGTTTACAGAAAGTAAAGCTACTCTTAAACTAGTGCAATTAGTTTTTTTGTGTAGAAGTGCAATACAACTAATGATAATATATTATTTGACATAAATGAATCTAGCTATTGTTAAAGGGATACTTCGGGATTTTTGACATAGGGCCTCATTTCCTAGTTATCCAGAGTGTTGTTGACGTCTGGAGATATTTTTTCTTAAATTCATGCAGTTCTTATATTTGAAGAGTCTAGTTGCGCTAGCCTAGAGCAAGGCTAAAGCATTTCTATGGTAAACGCTAGCCCGCATTAAAAACAGTCTGACTCACTCCACAGTGCACCTGAGGTAAATCACATATAACACCAGACTAACCATATAAATGTCTGTGTTAATAGAATAATTTTTTAAATAAAACTGACCTTGTATCACATGAATTACCGCATTTTGAGGGACTATTTCTCGCAGATCACTCCGCCGCTGCGTTAGCTTACAGCCACGAAGCTGATGCCGCTCAAATATAAGTTATTTTAAATACAAAATGGTTAAAATTAACCTATCGACACAGACATTTATATGGTTAGTCTGGTGTTATAAGTGATTTACCTCAGGTGCACTGTGGAGTGCGCCAGACTGTTTTTTAATGCGGGCTAGCGTTTACCATAGAAATGCTTTAGCCTTGCTCTAGGCTAGCGCAACTAGACTCTTCAAATATAAGAACTGCATGAATTTAAGAAAAAAATATCTCCAGACATCAACAACACTCTGGATAACTAGGAAATGAGGCCCTATGTCAAAAATCCCGAAATATCCCTTTAACCTTGTTCAAAACACCAAATGAATCCGGTCTGATTTCCTTCTATTTACACAGCTTGCAGGTAGTTTTAGAAATGTCTATGGTAAAATGGGGAAGGGTACCACATATTAGTCCAGGGTTATTATATTTGTGTTTTCTGTTGTATTATAAAGCACCTTACCCTTAAATCTGTGTATCCTCTTTACTGATTTACATTTTAGCACTGTTAGAGTATTTCTTGAACCTGATTTGGTGTTACTCTGCCTGGTCTTAGTGGCAATTTCAATGTGTAAGTGTGACAATGGCCCAAGAATGAACTCTTTTCTACTAACACTTTAGGATCTATGAAACCCCACTGAACAGATTTATATAAAGGATTTCTTTACACATACATAAGTGAAGGGATATTCATCTAATACCACTTCATGCACACCTTTATTTTGTTCCTGTTTGAGTACTAAGTTCCGAATGAAAAAAAATGGTGAGACTCAACAATGCGTTAGACAGTAGGTCATTTTTCGCCTAACTTTTGTGACATTTCTGTTGGCTTCGTACTTCATGGAAGAATGAATTGTTTTTCTTAACATCTGTCCCAACCAAACTATTAAAACAGTGACTATATTTGTTCCAGTTGTGGTTTCTCTTGGAAGCGTTTCACATTTCCAAACCTGGCTTTTTTGTTCTTAGCTCATGGGTTGCTTTCATGGTCTGAGACTGTAGTTGGCGCGCGTCTGTTTTTCTGTGCAACTTTAAATTTAGTGGTTTAGGCGGGGTTCAGTGCATTTAGTGGCTGGGTGCAGCACACACTGCACACCAAGCTTCCCTCGGCTCCCTTTGGCTTTCTTCGCTTGTTGTAACTCCTGGTTCTACACTTCATCTGTAAGTCTATCTTTTCTGTTATTTTGTGATTTGTCTGCTATGACCATTGCATTATGTTATACTGTAGCTTGAATCAGATGTACAGAAGTTCTCTAGCTGTTGTTCAAGTAATACAGGTGGCACAAAAGCTTTTCTTGATGCCACTTGGGAATGTTTTTGTCAAATTCCAAAGAGGGATCCTGTGTTGTTTCTGACTTGGGAACACGGATAAGTCTACTTTGGCAAACTTACTGTAGGTGCTTTGACTTGAAGTAACCTAATCCTGGTTTAGAGCTGAAATGGGTCTGCTTGACTTTGGAAAACAACTCCGATAAAGATTTTTCTGAGGAATTTTGTGTGTGTTAAATTTAGGTCTACTGGTCTACAGTTCATAATGGCAGGGTTTCCGCTGGGCATTAAAACGCATATTAAAGGTCATTCAATTAAGGCCTTTAATGTCATTAAAACTAATCAAATTGGTTTCGAACTGGCATTAAATTTAAACTTCTTGGAAAATAATGACAAAACTATTCCTGTGCATACGTTTTTTAAAATACCAAGAAATCTGGTCTAAAACACATTCAGGTGAAGTTTTTGGCTGAAATTATAAGCTTCTGGAACATTTCCCCTCATTCCTCTCTTTGATATAATGTTTACAAATCTTTAGAAATGTATTATGCACAGATTTATTTTGTAAGTATTTGGACATTCCTGCTACCTGTATAAACCCTTTAATGGACATGAGTTTTAGCCCAAGTCCTGTCTTCGATTTTGGTCAATTTCAGTCTTTTTTTTTTGGTTTTGTTTAGTCCATAGCTTCAAGTTTATGAGTGTAGAATCTCTCAGTTGTACAGGAGTTTTCCATTGTAGAAAACGGTTCTCAAGTTATCATCTGCACTAGTTTGTTTTAGCGTGGAGGACGTTTCACCTCTAACCACAAGAGGCTTATAACTAATGACCTCTCAGCAGCGCTATGGAGTCTGGACTATAACTTGGGACAGAGCTTGAGAACCTTTTACTACTTTTTGTCATGTCTTTCGTTGCATTGCTTATTTAATCCAGTTCAGTGACGAGAACATGAAAGGCAAGGATCCCTGAGGTTCTGCATAGTTGCTCTGAATCCCTGGATAGTCTCTGAACTCTAATATTCATATCTGTCTTTGATAGATGCAATACAATAATCACAAGTCCAATTTGTATTCTTGCAGGATTGATTTTGTCTTTGCTTTTTATGCGTGAATGATGCTTTTGTTTCTCGTCCCACCTCGTCCATGGGAACAGCAGATGTAGCAGGGGGTTGTTCTCCTATCTGGGACACTCAAGCCCCCAAAGCCTTCCCTGTGTTTTTTCTTTTCACGCGTTTACGTCCCGCATTTATGAATCCATCTTTTTATAAAGAAAGCCGACGCTCTCTAAATGGAGTATTGACATGTGACTTGCTGTGAAAAACTAATCTTTCATCAACAAAGCCCGGCTCATTGTTGATTACAATAAGCAGCGTGTTATTCTTTTCTTTTTCTTCAATAGCAGTAATTACAGACCTGTCTAAAGCAGACTCCTGCAGCTACTATGGCGTACGCCGATTTGCCTTTTCACTGTTGGATGTTCTTTTGTGATTTTCCCAGCTTCATAAACAGTTGAAAGGAAGCTATAGGAATCTTGACTTTGGGGTTGCCATTTTGCATAAATGAACTGCATGATTAGCATTTCTTGACGTTTACAATGAAGCCTTCTCGGCCTTTTTATGTCAATCTGTCACTAGCAACTATAGATTAAAGTAGACGTATTTCTAAAAGCCATGTTAATTGTTATCTGACTGATTTAAGTGCCTGTACCATCTCAATGTTGAATACATCTTCACATGATCTTCACAGACAGACAGATTCCTCCCCGTATGGCCTTTCACGGAGGCAAGTTTTGGTCCTGAAAAGCCTCCATTGGGTGCATGTTGGTTCACTGGATATAATTGTGCTCTGAGTCAGACTGCAGCATGACGGGCTATTTTCGAGGTTGCATGACTGTGTGCAATTCCTTAGCCGAGGTACAGAACTATTAGCAGCGACGAAGCAACAACAGGAGCGCATTTACACTAAAGACACAGCCTTCTGGTCTAGTCTACTCCAGGGCCATTTTAGTGGCTGGTGCTGAATGGAGTCTATTTATGGGACGAGGCAGGCATTAAGGTTAAGCGTGATATTTTGGGAGTTGGTTTGACCATGGATACTGCTGGTTGAGATTTCCACTGCGGTTGCCATCACATGCATCTGCTTTTGGGCTTCTTTTTCACTACAGCACAGCCTTGAAACCACCCATTGCCTAACTTCATTTGCACCTGACATGAATTTTGAAAAAGTACTGCATGTCTCATTACTTTGACTATTTAAGAATATGTCTGGGACTATTTTCAAGGGCCAGACCTTCCAATTGTAGGCCAAAATAAAGCGTCACTTTCTACAAATGCCAGTGTTGTACATCATATATGCACGGACATATTCCAAGATGACAATGCCAGGACAATTCATCGGGCTCAAGTTGTGAAAGAGCGGTTCAGGGAGCATGAGACATAATTTCACATGACTTGGCCACCACAGAGTCCAGATCTTAACCCTTTGAGAATCTTTGAGATGTGCTGGAGAAGGCTTTGCACAGTGGTCTCACTCTCTCGTCATCAATACAAGATCCTTGGTTGAGCTCATTGAAACAATGCCACAGCGAATCAAAGGTTTAACGAAATATTAGAAGTGTGTGACATTTTTCAGGCAGTGTATATTTAGGCCTAAATAATTATAATTGATAATAATCTCCGTCAATAAGCCATATTTGTTCACAGAGTTCATGTAACGGCTTTACTGGCTTTACTTTTGCAGCCTCCTGTGTGTTGTAGAGGTGCGTAACAAGCATTTCTTCCGTACACCACTCACAAGAGTACAACTTTTAATGGAAATACTACCAATGCAGAGTAGAGTAAAGCCGAGTACTGCGTCCTGAACCACGTGAGTTGAACTGTGCTTTATGGAGAGTCTGACTGGTTGACCAACAAATGAACACACCCTAAAATTTGTACCATATGTGGGCTATACTACCTTCACATAACTTCACATGTAGACATACCAATGAGGGTGGTGATTTGAGGCCACTCAGAATAAAACAAATCCCTGTGTTCAAGCTATGTTATCCCAGCTTTACAATAACATTTTCAATTGTTGCTAATGATGATCCAAATCCATTCGGTTTGCCATACAGACTGTTTTAGCACCATGGCGATCATGCCTTCCTTCATCTACCTAGAGGAAGCTTTTGTGTCTTGTCATTAGACCATACCATTGTGGGCTGGCACACGCTAACAGAGAGTTATTTTGGGTACAGCCTATGTGCACAACCAAACTGAAGCGTGACTTAAAAGCGTTTCACAAAGCCTTGAAGCCAATGCAACTGAACAACACTGCAAGCCACAGAAATTAAATTATTTTTGTGTATATTTTTGTTAATGACTAAAACACCACCTCTGACTTATGCAAAAAAAATATGTTACATCCCTAGAAGAAAAACTGGCTGTTGCTATAGAAGACATTTCGTGACTTTTGGGATTTTATAGCTGTGCAGCACCCCAGGGAGCCCATTTTGAAAGCAATAAATGCCAAAGCTAATCGCTTCTGACGCCCCGCTGTGCTAAGAACAAATTTGACAGTGTAGTGTGACTGTGACAGGCTGTGAATGCCGGTAGCACTGTTTGCATGGTTCTGAACATAATGCGATGGCTCGTCTCCAAAAGCAGCTGAAACTGGTCCAACACTTGCAGGGCCTTTTAACCCTCGACTTTGTTGTGGAATGTCCTTTGCCCCTTCTTTCTTCATGTCAGTGTTTTGTTTATAAGAAGGGCTGCACAAAGTATTGACAAATTTCTGTTATTGCAATGTTATCCACAAGAAAAAAGTTCTTCCATTTTGCCTAAAAATGTGGAAAAGTTCAGTTTTAGACAAGATTTTCCTAACTTATAACATGTTTGCCTTTTTCTCAAGTTTGGTTTGGACAACATTTGCTGAAAACCCCCAAATTGCTTAAGTTATCGCAATATTGTGAGTGGTGAGTGAGTTTGTGGTTGGTGGTAGTCGGGGGTAGCCTGATAAACCACACCCACTTCTTTTCTGTGCAAAAGAAGGTGGGTCTGGACACACACGGTAAACAAGTTGCTGATTGGCGGCTAATGCCTAGTCGAACCAATCACGACCGTCACAGGGAATTGACAAGGTTACGTCACTCGCTGCGCCGCTATGTTGTTAGTTCAATTAACATTAACATTAGCCAAAACTAATCATGGATGAAGTAGTCGAGGATTTTACCTCCGCGTTCTCGTGAGTTTATATTCAGTTCATATTTTGTGAGTTGGACTACAGCTGTCGTCACGTCCGCTAATCGCTAATTGGCTTACTTTCACTGACGATCTGTGCGCGTTAGGCCCGCCCGTTCAAACTGCTCCAATTGCTCCGTGACCAGACTAACTTCCCTGTGTGGAATGGACAGGGAATAGTATGGCACAGCCAGGCAAAGTCGGGGCGCATGTGTGTTTAGCCGTGCTTTTGTCAACCCCAGGGCAACTGTGGCTACAAACGTATCTTACCACCACCGGGTATGGAGTGAATGAAAATCCCCTTCCTTTGTGTGAAGCTTGTGTCATGTGAAAAGCGCGATACAAATACGATTCCCTTCCCCTAAAATAGTTACCAAATATTTCAAAATGTTCTAATATTGTGTTGCCCTAATTGTAAGACAAATGACAATAGTGATGCAATTTGTATTTGATTTCGACGCCGGGTTTTGGGTGTTACAAAGCTGGTTCACTTTCTACCTGTAAACCTGCGTCAGGATGAATGAGAGTGTGTTTGAGAGTGCGAGTGTGGGACAACGGATGGAAATTAGCCTAAGGCTACAATCCGGTGTGGCTTGTTTTCAAGCATGTAACCATGTATGTTCATTAACATGCACTGTCCCGACCAAATAAACAAATAAATCCATTTTCAACTGTCAGCAGTGCAGGTTACGTTTGCCGAAAGGGACTTAAAACTATACCTGACCTTACCTAATTCCATCCATCCAGCCATCTTCTTCCACTTGTCCGTTGCCGGGTCATGGGGGCAGCCGTCTGAGCTGCCCAAATCACATAGCACCAGCCCCTTATGGCTCCTCCTGCAGGTGGTGGGTCCACGGGAGGACCTTACCTAATTCACAATACTTTTTTGCTGCAATATCAAGTATCGATCATTTATCAAATATCGCAATACTTTCAATACTTGTATGTGGAGGCATTATTATCTTGCAGCAAAGTAACAGTTACACAGAGCTTTGCTACATTTTGTGTTAATGCACTTTTCAATCTTAACACCTCAGTAAATGTAATTTGGTTTATAAACTTAGGACACATGACTGTTTTCTTTTGACACATTTTAAGGTAAACATATATATTACTGATCATAATTACTTACTGTATCGCAATAGGTATCGGCTCGCCCCCTGAGTATTGTGATGCATATTGGATCGGTTCTAGTTTTTAGAACATTGATAATGGAGAAATTCAAGGTTGAGTCTGAATAGTCGATCTAATTATGACTTTTTGATGTGGAGGGATGGGGAAAGTATTCAAGGCTACTTTATGGCAACAACAATGGTAAAGAGCTACTCATTCTTCAAAGAAAAACATGTAACTATGTGCCTTAGGTAATGATAATTCAACATGATTTAAGTAGTTTCTTCTTTATTCCTTACTTTATTTATCTAAATGTTTGAAGAATGTGTTCAACATGTTCATAAGAAAAAGAAAATACATTTAAAATTTGACATATACATAAAGCATATGCAGAACTATGCTTCGGAGAGCTTCTTAGAAAGGGCTGGCGAGCTACTGGTCGCTCCTGAGCTACTGGTTGGAGATCCCTGCGCTAAAGGAAGCTGCTGCAGTGCGTTGGAAAACTGACAACAACTTGTATTTTTCAAAGTCACTAAATTGTAGTTGTTTCATCTTTATGTCAAACACACACACACTGTTTTGATGTGTATCTTTGATAAGGAAACAGCCTTCTTTCTATGTCCCTGAAAATGAAATCAGTTCACAAAAGTGTCTTATCTAGTTCTTAAGTAGTATTTGATTAAGAGTTAAGTGGATTTTGTTGGTAAGTGATTGGACCGAACAGGTTAATGCCTGTAGTAAACACCATTGTCCTGTCTGTTCTGTAACTAATTATACCCCTTGCATAGTTTGAATAGACATAACTTACAATAGACCAGTGGTTCTCAATCGGTGTTTCTTCCGAACTCACCTTTAAAGTACTATTAAAAACAGTGTGTCTTGACATGAATTCAACAGCTTTTGTTTATGTGGGGCAAAGATTAAGGAAGGATGATACACAGTGTCTAAACAGCTGCTAAAAGATCACTGTGTATGTACAGCTTTACCTAAATCCATTTGAGTTTAATGACCTTAGTGAACAGGCTGCTCTTTACAAATGCTCACGAGACATGTTCAGAAAGACAAGTGGTGCTATGTTTGTGTTATTTAGTTCATTATTTTGTTTTGTAATAATGAATTGCTACAGTGGGCAGTATCATATTCTATTTTACATTTCATTAATTAATTGGTCTATCCATGTCTGAAGGGTAAACATTTAATTCTTGTGATATGGATAATGCAAAAACAACCATTTGCAGCCCTTATTGTATGGATATTTTGTAATCAATTAAGGCTTGTCTAATATTAGCTTGACTGTATGTGATCCTACCATTTGCAGCAATAATGGATTAGGCTTGCATTGCGTCATTCTGTGAAATGAACTGTTCCCTCTTCAAAAGCCATTATCTCCTTGAATATTTTACTTGAATCAGATTTCTTTTTAACATCTCCCTACATCTGCAGTGCAAATCCCACCTGCTATACCTCCCCACCTATCAGCTCACGACTGCCTTCTGCCCTGGGATCTGATACCATGCTTATCAGTGTTTTATTATATTAGGGGTCACACTTAGCTCCTCTTGATGCTTAAATGAACTGGATCCCGTGTTATCGAGCCTCTCAGGGCAGCGCTGCATATCGCCGGCTCGAGCTGGAGGCTAACGGCCCATTCGGATGATGGATGGGGAGTGAGGTCACCGCTGTAGCCTCCGAGATCTGACAAATTTATGACCGTGTCTATGAATCTGCTCCTGGGCTCGCCCGCTGTGTGAGACTAAAGAGTGGGCAAGAGGGCTAAGGGGTCTGAAGTGCAGTCTCCGAATCAACACGTACAGAAACGTATGTTGCTTACGGACACAAATGGCTCTGAAATAAATCATAAACCTTATTCATTTATGCACCTTG
Organism: Neogobius melanostomus; assembly: GCA_007210695.1. NCBI lineage: Eukaryota > Metazoa > Chordata > Actinopteri > Gobiiformes > Gobiidae > Neogobius > Neogobius melanostomus. The sequence continues at coordinate 3,155,037 of VHKM01000153.1, forward strand.
AAAACGGCTATGTCAATATCAATATGGATACAGTCTGGCTCCCACCTCCATATGCAGCTACGCGGTGTTATCAGAGCATTGATTAACTTCAATAATGACATCAGGCTTTGAAACAATCTACCCATTTGTCGCATCATCTGTTAGTCATTTGCACTCGTGGTAATTATCTTGTTTGAAGCTTCAATTAAAAAGTCAATTACAGCCATTTACAGACGATGTTTTAACCCTACTTTTTCCCTCTGTTTTTCAGGTTTATGTTATCAATGTAACATACTCTGACAACACCTCCCACATCATCTACAGAAGATACAGCAAATTCTTCGACCTCCAGGTAATTGGCCGTCACTCAGCCACTTTCCGATGCTCCCGGGGCTTGAATCAAAATCAACACCGTGGCATTCGGGAGTTTTGTGAGGCGCTAAGAACCTGCTGCTGGATTTGTGAAGGGGTTCAGCTTAGGTTTGATTCCATTACATTAAGACGGTGCTTTTTTCCTGCCAAGTCTTGGTTTGATTGTGGCATATCATGTTTTGTTCTTCAATATCCTGCTGCAATCTTAGTCACAGTTGCAAAAAGTAATCTAGAAATAAGCAACATTTTCTTCAAATGAGGAAAAAAATATCTCCATAGTGTAATTTAGTTGTGGCACAATGTACAATATCCCTCTCTCCCTTTGTCTTTTCTGTCAGTATTTTACTCTCACGGACAATTGATGAGTAAAAATAGAAGCTACATGCAGTGACGCTTATGGCCTGTAGGGGCATGAGTTACTTAGTTCTGCTTTAATTCAAGAACATGTTATTCATTTCTAGATTAAGTTTTGCTGTGTTTAGATCTGCTTTAGTCCTTGTAGGACTTATAGTCACAATTTTAGGTTTGGACCTTGTTTAGTGTAGGGGTGGGCCATATCGTATCGCATACCGTTATCGCAATATAGTTTTTGGATATCGTTGTAATTTTTTATATCGTTGTGGACACGATATAATTGATGGTACGCTCAGCTCCATCAGAGCAGCAGAAACCCTGACTGTAGAACACAGGGACAGGCGCTTACAAAGTAAAATGACATGAAGGATGTAAACTGCTAGGAAATTAGTATTAGCGTAAAAAAAAAGAAAAGAAAAAGAATAAAATATCAAGGCAAGGCAACTTTATTTATACCGCGCATTTTGTACATAAGGCAACTCAATGCGCCTTCCATCAATGAATTAATCTTCCCAATAGGCGTAAGGCTGGGATTTTGTAAGTAATTTGTCCATTGTCAATTATATCGTTAAATATATCGTTATCGTGATATTTCTTTTTATATCGTGATATAGATTTTAGGCCATATCGCCCTGCCCTAGTTTAGTGCTAAATTTGCCATGGTTTTATCCAGTGGCTGGTTTGCTGGCATCTTACTTCTGCTCATGTGTTTTGGATTTGCAGTGGACCAGCCCATTTTTAGGTTTAGCTCACCTGGAATGTGTAGGAACCTGTTACCTGTAGAACGAACAATCTGGAATTGACATTTTCTTTTTTCACATGGGCTTCCACATACAAAATCTGGGTCTAATACATCTCCACAGTCAGCAGACCATGTTATAAAAATGAGGTATATGTGCTGTATAATCTTATTCGTCCACTTTTTACACATGGGTCGCCAATCCCTTTCTTTTTCATGGATACCTGTGAGAATTTCCATTTCTATAGTGAAATACTGTGGGAATTGGGCATTCCATATTCTGAGAAATGTTACCAATATTGCGTCCATTCTTGTTGTGAAAACTGTGCCGTGCTATTGGTATAGATTAATGTGTAAGACTCATGGCTGTGCACTACCTCCCTGTCTCGTGTTCTCCACACCTCGTCGCCTCACGAATCAATGTGTGCGTTAGTAATTGGTCGGGGAGCAGGGGAGACATGCTTTGTATCCCGTAGCCTTGTAGAGAGGCAGCCGAGCACAGCCCCCTCTCCTTTCCACTGCTCTGAACTGCTCTATAGCACCCCCCCTCTCCTCTCATCTCGGCTCCGACTTGCCCTCAAAACGTCAGGGAGCTTGACAGGCCTTTTTTATAGTACAAGCAAGAAATTCACATAGAAGTCAATTTAATGTCACTTCCAAGCAGTCGCTGTTGGATTCGATGAAGCTGGGTGATGATTGGATGCTTTTGAATTAAGTCCTATGAGTTTGCTCCTTTCCCCCACCAAAATCTGTCTGTACTTTTTGCCTAAAGGATATAGCTGCCAAAGTGCTTGCATGTTATGAAATAAGTTTCTAGTCAGCTGGTATTGATGAGTTTGTACTGTTGGACGTCAGATGCCTAGTTTCAAAAGAGGTGCACTAGTTGTCAGCGAGACGAAGGTCCTTGAGACACCGTCTGTTTCTCTGCATTTGACGAGTTGGACGTTTTGCCTCTCATCTAAGAAGCAAAAAAGATTTCTGACCACACGCAGAATACACACCACTTGTGATCAAACATAGAAGTATGCTATGTTGTTACATAGTTATAATGGTATGGGGGAAAAAAGTATTTATAGAGATTGTAATAAAATGTAGTATGTAAAAAAACTGCATGTCTTAAAGCAGTTCTAAGTATCTTGTTTACCTTAATAAACCCTTTTCGTAGTCCCTCTGGGGGTAATACAAGTGTTAATGGGATGATTGGGGGGTCTTTCATCTCCCCCGGTGTTTCTGGCCAGAAAACCACCCATTGCAACTTTGCCTGCACCGGGTCGGAGGCCCCAATACACACTAATGGAATCACGAAGGAATGAAAGCTAACAGGCAAAGCTAATTGCGGGCTAGCGCCACTTAAGCAGTATTCACAGCCAAGTTGAGTGAAAAAAAATATCTCCATTGTGTAATTGGATGTACAATATCCCTCTCTCCCTTTGTCTTTTCTGTCAGCGTAGTATTTACTCTCACGGACAATTAATGAGTAAAAAAACACATAAAAATGCCACAACACCCATCGCTTATGGCCTCTAGGGGCATGAGTTACTTAGTCTGCTTTAAGCCAGTGGTTCTTGGGCTTTGACAACCGTTTCATGTACAGTGACCTTTATCCATTTATGGTGGGTGCCTATGAGTTGAAATGTATGCCACAATAGGTTTCTGCGGGGCATTAAATGAATTATGCCAAAATTAAGGCCTTAACAGTCATTGAAAAGCTTTAAGTAAATATAATTTTTCACACAACAGTGACATTGCTTACCTAGTTTTAAAACATACTGTACACACAGTATGTTAAAAACACAAAAGCTATGTTAGCTACATGGTTATGATAAAAACAAGTTCAGCTGCAGTTGTGATGAAATTGCACAAAATCTTTTCCTGCCCGTTGTGTCCAATTTTAGTTTTGAATATAAACATTTCCCCTCATTTCCTGTTTGATTGAATCTATAGAAATCTCAAACAAATATGCCAAGAATTTTCATATTTGTGGCATTAACAATATATTATTCATTTAGGCATTACAATGTTATTAAAAAGCATTAAATTTGACTTCCGCCACCTGTAGAAACCCTGTTTATGTGCACTAACACATCTGTCTAACTGTGTATTCTGATCTTCTCCATTGGGACAAAGCATTTGAGATACAACCATTCATTGTGCCACTGAGGACTTACCCCATGCAGCTTCAGTCTGGGGGAGCCCATGTGTGCTGCGGCAGAGGTCTGTGGGTCATAGTAAATATGAAAGGTCTCCAGTGAAAGAGTTACAGGGGGCACTGCTCAATAGCTCCACTGTGCTATAGTGCCCCAGGAAATAATGTTTCAGTCAGTGCTGCACCAGCCCATCGAAACGCATAAAGCTTGCGTGAGAGGTGAATAGAGACCCCAATGCTGCTGATTACCTTCTATGTGCAGGACGTTGAACGATGGCTCCCTTTAGACGTCTGCCAACATCTTGTAAAATGCATTTGATTCTTGCTGTTCATATTTCAGTGTTTATGCTCACAAATCTAATTGAAATACTAAGATTGTGTATGTAAAATGACGAATGGAGGTGGGATCATTGTGTTAGCCGCATGCTCGGTGGTAGTTTCCTTCTGTTTTGCGTTCCTAAGCGGAGATGTGGAGGAAGCTAATGAACTTTAATGGGTCATGGATGGCTTGGCACAAAATCTCCTCCCGTCAGCAGCTGAAGATTGATTTTGTGGGCTTTGTCGGATGGGGCCGGGCAAAGGTCAGACGACGTGGTTTCCTCAGATTGAGTTGTCAAAGAAAGAGCTTCGAGTTTTACTGGTACTGGATTGGTTAAGTTATTGGAAAGTGCAAAAATCAAGAACGGAATGAGCTTATTTGCAAATGTATTTAATATTGCTGTTGTTTTAGGAAATATCGATAGACTCGTGTGTTCTCTGTCGGTGAATGGGCTGTGAAAGTCCCCAGTGCAGCCTTTGATGGCACTCTGCGCCTTTGATGGTCCTGTTTTGATGCCATTGTTTTGGGAGCTACCTGCGGCGTCCTGACAGTCTAAACATTATTCTGCACCAGAGGCCTTGTTGTTCTCACATGACCCTAACCAAAACGTGTTACAGCTCAGCCCTGCTGGGTAGAGATGTCCCAAAAGCATGTTTGAGGATTACCATGTGTACAGAAAACATTGTGTTTTTGCAATAGCCAGTGCCATGATTTTGATACAAGTTCAGTTACAAAACGGGAAATCTTTCTTTACTTTACTGTACAGCGTTTACAGCTTTACACAATCAAATTTTGGATTTAAGAACCGTAAAGAAAATCTGATGTACATAGCCTACCTTGATTATTTTACTATTTCGTACGCAATATTGTTAATGCTATTTTTTAAAAAAAATTAAAATAAAAAAAAAATATTAAATAAAAACTAAAAATAATCTTTGAATCTATATTCTGGTATTTCCAATATTTAATGCTATTTTGTACCAATTATCGTCAAATAAGATGTGAATCACAGAATAAAATTGTAAAAACTAATAACTGCTTAACCTCGTAATCCCCACATGAACCGAGCACATTTTCTCCAGTTTGGCTTTACCCAAATCTGAAAGGTTCTTCAAAAAGGTCAAAATAGCGACAAAAAACGTGGCGAAAACACAGCAAAAAAGCAACAAATGAAGTCACAAAAGACCGACAATAGAAGCAACAAAGACGCACCAGAAACAAGACAGAAAAAACTACAAGAACTCAAAAAAAAGAGACAAAAACACGACAAAAAACGTTTTGTAGGACTTAGCTTTGAAATGAGGCATTACGCTGTTGCTCTCCAATCCAGAACCCTAATCCATTCGCTATTAAACGTGGTCTCAATTATGGCAAGGTGCTTTTCAGTCGACAGCTCTGGAGCCAATTCTGGAGCAGCTAATTTTTGGAGTGGAGTTAAGAAAAATGGAACAATTTGTGTTAAATAGGGGAATATTTTTTTGCCATGTCACACAGCCTAGGATCTACAAAGTTAAAGTGTATTTCCAACACAGTAATAGTCACCTTGGGCACCGTTTTATATACACTTGTCTTGGTCAGGCATGAAAAGATATTTGTGCCACTAGGCCTGTCTTTGATGTCCAACTAAAAGCAGCTTTGATGTAGTAGTTGTTGGCATGGACCATTAGGCACTTGTTTGTCTCTTTCTGTAACTTGCGTATAGAGCTGCACAAAGCCTCTCTTTGAGCCCATATACTAGGGGTGTAACAATACACCGTGCCACGGGGCACTGCGGTGCATAAATCTGACAATATGAACCGTACGAAAGTGACAGTGCAAGTTTTAGTTACATTTCTTAATATTTAAGCTACATGGTGCCAGCCACGTGTGTATGCAATCTTTTTTTTATTTTTTTTCAGTTTTGTTTTCTATTTTGTTTTGTATTGTGAGCATTTGTTATTTAAAGCACTTTGACAAATTAGAAAGCACTGCCTATTTTATTCTGAGACTATAAATACTGCCAAAGGATGAACATTTGGCTTTTTATTTCAAAACCAACTTTTCTTTTTATATTGTACTTACCCGTGATGCACCGAACTGTGGGTCCTGCACCGAGAACCGAACCGAACCGTGAGAAAGCTGAACCGTTACACCCCTACCATACACGTTTGCACCAAAGTGACGGCAATGTATTTGAAATAAGCTTCATGAACGTCCTTTGAAAACCCATCAACAAAGTGTAAAGTGTAAAAGTGCACTCTTTTAAGTCTGATGATTAGTGAAAAACTGGATGAAATGTTTGAAATGCTTGAAAAATGTGAAAATTAACTTATCTCGAACCACCAAAATGACTAGGTTTGTAATGCTCAGTGTCTTCATTCAAGGTTAACTAAAGAAATGACAACACAATTCAGTAAACTTATGAATGTTGCATTTTTCTATTCCTGCTGTGTTTATATCATCTGCGCTTGTACCTCAAGTCTGGACAATCCTTTGCCGTTACTGTCAGTCTGACCTCTTCAGTTCAGTGAGTTCAGTACCATGGTCTATGTGAGTGGTGCTGCCCACTGTGATCCATATACTCTGATGTGGTTCTGTCCCACTGAATCAGGCGCTGTGCCCTTCTGGCTAATGTGGACCGGCTGCACTCACTCAGGCGGGATAGGGTCATCAGGAGGGCCAGGGACATACAGGAACCACATTTGGGATGCATGATACGAACACATCTTGAATTTTGCAAAGTCAAGGCTCATTCTTATTGACAGTTGTATAGTAGCACAGCTTGTTGTGTGTGCGAGCAGGTGATTACAATGATTGAGAGTCAGGAGAATGGCAGTAAGAGCTTCTAAGGCTCACAACAGGAGAAGAAATTGCAAATTTGGAATATTGAAATAACAATACTGTTAGGTTATGCTAAACCTTTTCAACATAGCAACTTAAATAATGTGTTTTTTTTAATCAAATTTGGTCATTACAAGACTTTGCAAGAATATAAATGGACATACATTATAAAACAAAATACTAGGCGCATTGAGTTGCCTTGTGTACGAAATGCGCGGTATAAACAAAGTTGCCTTGCCTTACTAAGAGTGACAGTGCAGGTTTTAGAGGCAGTTGTGTGAATAGGTCTGGATTCATTCAACACATAAGGCATTGTTGGAACGTGTAGATGGAGGAAATACTTAATTTAACATTTTTAAACTCTGTATAGACCCTTTGCTTATTCAACAAACATTTTTGAGGAAAAGACAATATTTTACATTATATTTTACAAGTTGTATTGGGTCGTGGCTTGTCACGCCAGGGTGACTGTGGGTCCCAATCCCATACCAGTTGAGAACCACGGCTCTAAAACAACATATACAGTAGTTTCACTCCTTGATCCTCCACGTAGCTTCCATAAGCCCCTCCCCCCTCTCCTCTTGCTCTCCTTCGCTGCACAGCTGTTTCAATAAGAGAATAAAAAGGAAATGAAGAATGTGTGGCTGTTGTAAAGCTATGATGATTGTTTTTATTTTGCGATGACAGGAGTAAGCTTAGCAAGTGTTTGAGAGGTGAGGATAGCTTTTACTGGATACGTAGGCCCTCAGGAGGAGCTTTTTGGGGCCGCGCCGTGATGTTTGGAATAGCCCTGGTGAAGCTCCAAAGATTACTCAAAGGTGTGCGAGTGGCTCAAAATACAACTCCATATATGTTTTGATGAGGGGTCAGACATTGTAACATGTTTTTTTTTTTTTTTTACTAGCCAACATTTGTAAAACCTCAGTGCTTTTGTGATATATTGCGGCTTCCTGCGATATGGAAATGACATCATCTAATATTGCGATAACAATAACTTAAAATGCACTAAACTGCACAGCCGGTTTTGAGATCCATTTAAATGTTTTATGGATAATGTGTGTTAATCCCTCACAGTAATGATGTGGTAGAAGATAAAATATATATAGTATGCATTCGTTGATTAAAATTCTGGCTGCTGCTGCTGAGGCAGATCTGGAGATGCCGTGGGTGCTTCTGGGTCATTTTTTACAAAGAGGCCTTTTAAACTAACTGTGTTTGTGGAACCTCCCTGAAAGAGTGGGCGATTGTGCCCTGGGTGTCCAGCCGCCGACAAAGTTTATATATTTAAAACCAAGCCTCGCCTCGCCATCGGAGGAAGGACAAGCTGTGACCCATACAATGAGGCTTTGATTTCCATTCCAGCTTCAAACTCAGTGGTTGCAACAATATTAAAAACTTCTTAACTCCCTGTCTTCACATCAAACTGAACAAGAGACGTTTTATTGTAGAATAAAATTATTGCCATTAACCAGGGAGAGCATATTATACTAAACTATAAAAAAAAACTATAACAGAACTTGCTGGATTTTGTTATTATATATATATATTTTTGTGGACAAGACATGCTTCCTCTTTTTGTTGTTATACTTATTCTATCTATTTGTGAAATCTACCTTTTCTTTTTGTCTTCATCCTGGGATTGTGAATTATTTACATTAGGTACATCAATTTATTTGGCATGTTTTTTTGCCAAATGCTCTTCATACTACTAAGGCACATGAATTGTAATAAAATCAAAATGGTGAGCTATAGTAAGCTCTAAACAAACAAGGATCAAGGAAACTGGTTTGTGAGAAAGAATACACATAATCTAAGTGCTTTAAGGCAAGGGGGATCCCAACTTTTTAGGTTGCGATCCCCAAAATCACTCAACCAACAACTCGGGACCCCCTTCTGTAAAATGTAATTAGCATAATGATTTAAAGGTGCAAAACATAAAAAGGCAGGAGACTATAAATAAACATGGGTGCGTACTGTGTAGGATAGAGGATAAAGCCAAATGGTCTTCCTCTGGCAAATTAATGAATCATTTGCCTGAGGAAGACCGTATCGGTCAAAACATTGCAATTTTGTAAATAAACTGTCTGCAAGGATTGATTGTGTGCTTCCTTTCTGCAAGGTGCAAAACATTTAAAATCTGATTAATGATGCTAGTTACTTGGATACTGCATTTGAGATTTATTCACTAAAATATGCTGTTTTCAAACAACAATACATCAAATTGATTGTCAGAAATGTAAAAAATATTGTGTCAAATCCTCTTGCAACCCGCACTTCATTGTCCATGACCCAACCCCCACTTTGGGAACCACTGCTTTAAGGTATGGTGTATTTTTTCCATGTGTCTCAAGGTCATCGAAACGTTCTTTTCTAAAGTGCTATAAAGATGCCAGCAGGAGATTGGAGGCACGTGCTATATTATTTTCAGGAGGGCACATTATACAGTAGTGTTGGGAAGTGTGCTTTAAGAAAAGGTCACTGAATTGGGAGTCGCTAAGAAGCCTTTTTGATGGAAACATCTGTCTCTAGAGCACAACGCATTATCGGCACGCTATCCCTGAGAGTACAGTAAAGCGCCCAATGGCCAGAGTGGACTGCCTCGAACTTTAGCCCCAGCTTTTTTGCCTTTCGGGCCGCTGCTGCTGTGAGTCGGATAAATGAGTAGGAGCATTGTTTCCGATTTCGATAAAGGGTCCATTTTATGTTATTTATGAGTGTAGAGGCTGCGGAGAGAAAGCGGAAAGTGCTACAGGAAGGACACCTACACGCTGAAACACTAGACCTGTTCATCTGTGCCACAATCGGCCGTTTGACTAAAACTGAGCGTCATTGGGAGCCAAAAAAAAAAAGGAGAAGTATGTTATTTTTCCCACAGTCAGGGCACGGGTATCAGGAGAGAGGGCTAAATTTAGGAGTGCAGTTTAGACATATGTAGGGCATTTTGAGGCCTCCAACACTGATTGCGTTGAACAAGAAATTATGTTTTTGTGCTATGTGTGTGTCTGTGCTTCCCAAATAACTGCTGAGACATACAACTTGTTTAGTGTCCAAGAAAGTCATCACTATTTTTTGTCCATTTCATTTATAAAATACCTCTTATACCTGCATTTGTTTCTTCAACTAGAATACAAGTTGTGTTGTCCTTTAGTATAGTGTAAATTGTGAAAACAGCTCTTTAATGCATCTAAATGATCATGAACTAGCAGTCTAGTTGTTTACATTACCGTGAAACTATTACTCCCTAAAAGAAAGTTGTGTAACGTGCTTATTGGGATGTTAAAAGTGTGTTAGGTAAATTAGGGATATCTTTGGACAATAACTAACAATTATACTCCCTCTTTCATTGTTTGTAAAGGGTATAGGCGTTTAAACCTGGTTGTTCTCTAAACTTACCTTATTGGGTTTGCATTAATTCAGTGACTTTTAAAGGAATAGGCCACTGTTTTTCCATACTGAGATGTATGTTCTTGCCTGAGCTTAGACGAGTTGATGCGTACCTGTCTGGTCTTTGTGCGTGCGCTCAGTCACGCACAAAGACCAAAGATGTTGTTAGCATTTAGCCTCTCCTCAGTAACTTTACTGCGCGGACGTCGAAGTGCCTAGTGTTATTACGGCTCACAATATAGTTCCCCTTTTTATCCACTTAGAAAATCGACACGTTTAATTTTGTGTGACTATACTTGAATTGTGTAACCGTATTTAAATAGGGAAAACGTGGAAGAGCTTGGTCGCTTCTAACTTCACCCCAGTTTGGCCCCATAGAGGAGTGGAGGAGAGGCTAAACACTAACAACATCTTTGGTCTTGTTGCGTGACTGAGCAGACGCACAAAGACCAGACAGGTATGCATCAACTTGTCTACGCTCAGGTAAGAACATATCTCAGTATGGAAAAATGGTGACCTGTTCCTTTAAGGGATGTTTATTTATTAATTTGATCGGGACAGCACACATTAATGAGCTATCATATATACATTCTATATAAATTCTCTTGAGGCAGCTAAAACAAATGGTGCATAGTCTTTATTTATCTCAGAATCTCCTTTTTAGGAGGAGTTTTAGTCCCTAGTGAGGAACCTATTGCACATGCTTTAAGTGAGATTGGAAACTGGAGCACCAAGAGGACACCAGACATGGGGAGAACATGCAAACTTCATACGGAAAGTTCTTTCATATTTCTATTAGCTCACATCAGTGTCATTCAATCAAAGGATCTAGGAAATTCAGTCACACAACTGTTACATTGGACCTCAAACAACCTGCCTCGCCTTGTTTCCCCATGTCTGCTTCCCCCAACCTTTATCTCCAGCAGATTGGTGTAGTTGAAAAAAACTGAGCTAAATGCCACCTGTTCAGAGCCAGAATTCATTAGATCAGGACAAAAACAAATGAATGTCAACGCTGCAAACAAATGAGTTTGCAAATAGCTGCTAACGTTTGGCATCCTCCAATTACACCGCGATGGGAATGACGGCAAAAACAAGCGATGGAACTCTGAAGAAGTTTTAGTAATTGAAACGCTGATTGTTTTGTATTGAATTAGAAGAGTTGTTGTTGAGCTGATCTTCTAGTTTAGCCCTTAAATCTTTTCTATTCTAGGGCATAACGCAATGGAGAGCAGCTGATAACCACAATTTACAACCAATTTACAACCAATCAGATGCTCAAATGAACAATTAAAACATTTTGTGTGAACAGACTGGGTAATAAATGCATTGCTTTTTTTGGCAGAATTATTGGAAGTTTGATCATTATGCGCAAAAGTGCAGCTCGTGGGGACCCATCTCCAGATCTTGATCAGGATTACCCAACTGTCTAATTGCAATCAGATTGAAATTGCTGTGAGAATGGTTACAGTTAGCTAGCACCAAGTACTGCAATTATTCTGATAATATTCAGCCATCTGCAAGCAACAAGTTGAGAAGCGTTACAGAAATCTTAGGTATAAAATCTGCTCTTCCATTTCAGTGTTCTCTCTCAAATGCGAATATGTTTGTTCAGTGATGATGTCATCGCTACACTTCCTGGTCCAACGAAACTTTAGTCCTATTCACCATAATGGGATTTTGCTGATTTTAACCTATAGAGATGACTACAAGGCTCTTTTTAACCTCTTAAACAGTTCGACTTTACCCATATCTAAAACGTTAGTCTATAGGCCAGTGTAACGCCTCATTTGAAAGCTAAGACCTACAAAACTCATCTAAATGGAGCTTTTTCCTCACGTTTTTGTTGACAGTTTGTTGGACATATTTGCCACATTTTCATCACTTTTTTCGTCTCTTTTGTGTCACTTTTTTCACCACTTTTCTGTTGCTCTTTTTTGGCCTTTTAGTTGCATTTTCGTCAAACATTGTTGTCACTTTTTCGTCACGTTTTTGTCGCTTGTTACATTTTCATCCTCGTTTTCATCTCATTTTCTTCGCTTTTTCATCCTTGTTTTCCGCTCATTTTTGTTGCTATTTTGACCATTTTTTACCAAGAAGCTTTTTAGATTTGGGAACTGCCAAACTGGAGAAAATGTGCTTGGTTCAGGTTAAGAGGTTAATGATCTGATCACACAGAAATATTACATTTATTACATAAAGTATCAAATTATGTTTTCCATACACAATGAAGGCTTATTTTAAATATAAAAAAATCCTCATTTTGCCTGGAGAAATGGTGAGCTATATTATTCTAGGTGTAAAACAGTCTATGGCCTTTTATCTGTTGTTATTTCAGCAGGAGATTCAGATAAAGTGTTTTTTCCTGTGTTTGTGTGGAACCTGGTAGTAGCTTGTTATTGCGTGCAGTGTCACACTTAACAAACGTAGGGTTCAGGACTTATTTGTCCACTGTGAGGTGAATTTTAGAAAAAGAACAAACCACACATTTAATCGCAATCGCAAAACTACTATGGTGCAGCCATATGATTTATACCCATTTGAGCGGATTGTGCTTGAAACACAAATGAAGTATGAAACCAGTCAGAAATATGCTGGAACTAGTTAAAGAACCCAGAACATACACAAAACCAGTCAAACACGGCATGACCCCAAGTACTTTTAACTAATGAAAATGGCCCTTTTTCGCCTTGGACCGTAGAATCAAATATTACATGCTACTCGCTACAAGCACTTATCTGTCCCTCACAGCTTACATCCCTCAACTCATTTCACTGCACGTTTTTTCCCTCACTTCATTGGCCAGCTCTTGTGTGCTTTTCTTTTCCGCTCAAGGTCTCCTCCAGCCACATGAGCCAGAGAGAGGCGGGTCAATGAAAACTTTGTGGAGATATGCACTCGCCTCCGTCCTGTTTAGATGCACGCGCTGCACGCTGAGTTTTGAAAAGACGGGCTGATCAAGGTTTTCCTTTCACAGCGCTTCCATCTGTTTCCTTTGTTGTCAATTTGAAAGGAGGCACTGTGTTTTTTTATTATTATTTCAGTTTTATGCACAGAGCGAGTCGGAATGACGGGGTTATGCTTTGCCAAGATCAGTGGCAGGAACGTAGGGTGATGAGGCTTTTAACAGTGTTGATAAATAGCAGCAGATTTTCTTATATGTCCCCCTTTTGCTTTAAGACATGTGTGGTTATTTGTTCATTTAAAGTTTTTTTGTGTGTGTATGAAACATGAATGCAATATTGGTCAAGTACTGTATGTTCAAAACTTTACAAAAAACAGCGTAAAATGCTGATAGATTAGCAGTACCACTCTATAGTTGTTGATACTGATATTCTTTAATAGAGGCTATGGAAAAACTTAAGTGTAGCCTTTTAAAATAAAGATGGGAGGTACAAATAACTCAAGGTATTTGGGGATTTTACAATAACGGCTATTGGCCGATCTAGCGCCAATTAAAGCCGATGTCTGCGGGACCGAAAGTGATAAAGCCTACCTGTTTGCCTTGGAAAGAGCGAAGTCAGGGCTTTAAAACAAGTCCTCCCACAACTTCCTAGGCCTTAGGGGAACAGAGAAACATCGCAAGGAAAATTGCTTAGCTACAAGTTTGTTAGACCTCAGTCAATATGGACATGCTGCATGTCATTTTGAAGCACAGAATCAGGAGAATTCAAGCGCTGAGTTAGTTGTAACCTCCGCAGTTGTATTTTTGATCGCCGCGTGAAATGCCATGGATAGCAACATTATGCTAATGCTAATGGAAGCATGTTAATGCTAACAGTAACTAATCAAAGCTGGGACAGAAACTATGATTGAATCACCTATGGTAATAAAGAAAATCGGCCACTGCTGGAGTCGCCAAGTATTTATGTTTTTACAGGGTTATCCGACAATTGGAAAAAACGGCCAAAAATATCGGATGAAAATATTGGCTGAGCATATCGGCATTGGCCAATGAAAATCCAAAAAACAGTGGCGTCGGCCTTAGAAAAACTCATATCGGTCGACCCCTACAAATAACAAGGTAAACCACTCCCTGCTTTATCTCTATTATGGAGTGGTTTGGTCTGCTGCTAAAAGATCAGTAGTTGCTGACGAAGCCCCTTGAGGTGAAAGGCAAAATGTTCTCCCAACACTCAAACAACCCAGTACAGATGATGGATAAGGCGTGTTTTAGGCACGAGAGCGTACACAAATACATATACAGTATCAACATAAGCCCAATTTGCACGGGATTAGAATTGAAAACTGAAATTACCCGAGGAAGTTGGAATTTTTCATGGGCATTCGCACGGGATGAGCAGTGTCAGTAATTCACTCATTTTTACAGCCTTTTTTCCCAGAAATGACAGATAGATAATGACAGTGAAAGAAGACAAGCCTCCATGTTGGTATAATGTTGTCGTGACAACTTTGTAACATAGTATTTTTCTTTTATACTTTTTAAATAGATAAACAAACAGCATTTGGGTGGCAGTATAATGCTTTGATGACATAAATATACTTTAGACTTCCTTACGCAGTTTAAAAACTTTGACGTGTCGATTCGCACGGGATTAGAATCACCTGAGGGCCTCGGAGTTAAATCGGGGGAATTTTTACCTTCCAAATTACCGACATGGCAGATTCTCACGGGCACAGAAACTCAGAGGAAGGCGGCAATTTATACTTTTTACCTGAGGTCCCTAGTTAATTCTATTCCTAATACAGCTCTAGATGAAATCCAAGCATCTCTGCAAATGTTCTGCTAGCATACTGAGTCAACAACAAAATCACACTGGTCTTTTATCTTTCCGTCTAATCTGAAAGATATTTATATGAGAATATGTAACTGTACCCATATGACTTCTGCCGCAAAGGAAGGCTCTTTTTCTGTGCTGATGAGGCAAAACAGAAGACTGAAATCCATAAGCAGCCGCTGTTTGTTTACAGTATCGGTATCGGAATCCAACCAGCGTATCTCTGCCTGTCTGTCTGCAGGTTAATGATCAATGATTGGGTAAACGGCGCACGGATAAAGCTGCGTGTGTCACAAAACTAAACGTGTCCTTTTTAGCAACAATATGAAACTTTAATGAAATGTCACCATATCTGATTTAAAGAGGGGGTATTATGCTTTTTTCAATCACATAGCACCAGTCTATAGCATACTACAATGATGACGTAACCTTCTGTTGGTCTGTATATGCAGTAAATTAAAATAATTGCCTTGAATAAAATTGCTCTCTCAAAATGGCTGTACTGAACATCTTGAAATAGGCCTCTGTCTCTTTAAGAAGCTTTCCGACACGCCCCCTTCAGCACACTGCTGTGGCATCTAAACAACAACACTGTGCGGGGAGGGGGCTCTGCTGAGCTGAGGAGCAGTGGTTGGTGGCTTGGCTGGTGACGAAAGGTCCAGAGGCGTCTCCAGGAGGTGGGGGCGTTCCTAGGAGGACTGAAGCATAGCTACACCTAAAATGGCTGCCGTCTAAGTTTTTACTGATTACTCAAAAATATGTGAATGAGCCAAGGCAACACTCCAGGCATGTGTTTAATGAGGGAATGACATAATAACATGATATAAAGCTTGAAAAAGTCGATTTGACATAATACCCCCCTTTAAATGATTTTTTATTTTTATTTACAGCTTCCCAATAAACCACTAGGCAATAACTTGACACACCACGTCTAAATTTCCATATACAGATCCAGTATGGAGGGAGTATTCACCTGTTATTGCTTCCACCCAATTCTCTTCTACATTGATATACTGTATATTCAGCCTTCTGTCAAAATGATTGTTGCACATCGATCTCAAGCACCTAATTTTCAGATCTTTTATTTCTGCTCATAAAACGTAGCCATAACGAATTGTTCACAAATGTTCAAAAACGAGCTAATTTCGATCAAGACATGAGCTTCATTACCCACATCAAACTCGTCTTGCTTTTTCATCCCCTCTCACGCAGATGGTCACGTTTTCCCACTCCTTCCTCACTCTTCTCACCCTCTCTGCCGTTGCTCACGCGTCTCTGTCTCCTCTCCATCTTTGCTCTGTGTTCCTTTTCCCACCTTTATCCATTTCCGTCCCCTCGCTATTCATTTTCTTGGATAATCCGCGTGACCCGCTCGCTCCTGGGTCAAGTACAGCCCTGAGCCTCAATGTGGAGCCCGCTGTAATTTGCTACATCGCGCATCTATTCAGTGTTTTCTTTTCAGCTCTGAAAGTGCATATGTACGGCACCGCGTAGGTGTGTTTGTTACCGGCGTCTCCTCCTCTGAGTGTTACACAGGCGGTCTTTATTGCGCGATGATCCAATTTTCTCTAACCGGGTCCTGTCCCGCTCAGTTGGATTACGGTGACACTGTGGAAATGCAGTTTCAAAGGAGAGGGGACCTTTTCAAGTGAAACACATTTAGCGCATCAAAGAGGTTGCGTTTGGTCGGAGGATTTAGTTACAGAGCTGAGGACAATTAGCCTTGACAGTCAGACCTATTCATGTCCTCTGCAAAATGAGAGTGAAACCTCTCCCATATCATGCAAGACTCAAACAATGTGCGTGACATCAGGAACTTGAGTTGGCTATAGGTCTTGCAATTTCAATATTATCCAAATATCGAAATTGGGGTAATTTGCTTCTGTTATCCCACAATCGTACTTACAAACTTTCTCTTTCATTTTGTACACACTGGAGGGAAGGTAGGTGAAGACACAATGGCAGAGTCACTATTCGTTCATTATAGTTGTTCACCTCATCAATTTCATTTTGCAATATTGCAAAGAGAAGCACTGTCAGGCCTGGGTTGAATTATAAGGTCTACAGTAAGGCTACCTTTAGTTGATTTGGTTTATACTAACATTTTCTTTTTCTTGTTGTAGAGTATTATTCTTTTTTGCTCCATAGACTATATTATATTACAATCACCGTGCATTCTGTATTGTATTATTTTGATTGATTGATTGATTGATTGATTGATTTTTTATTTTGAGCTACACAACACACAACACAGGCAAAAAAGCCACACAAAAAAATACAATAAAAGTTTCCTATACCTATTTTATTACCATGTTGGTATTACTGTTATTCACCATCACCATTACAGCCAATATAACATTAGATATATCGATATATATTTAAATAAGATATGGAATTAGACCATTATCGCAGATATCGATATAGTTCAAATTCAGATAAGCTATTAAGTGAACAAAAAACCGGTAATCTCAAGCTGATGTTTAAAAAAGTTTATCTTAAACTTAGCACTTTATTTTGTTATCTCTTTATATATAAATGCTGCCCTCAGAAAAAGATTTACCTATTTTATTTATAGGTTATTTTTTGTTAAGATTTTTTTAATTTAAATATGCACCTTATGCAGCTTTGTTATACAGTGTTTATGTTTACATTTTATAGTGAGTTTTCAATAAAACTACTAAAACAACTATTTGGCTTTGACTTAACATTTCATTTCACAGCTCTCACTTTGCGGAAAAAATATCGGGATATATATCGATATTCAACCTAAATATACCGGGATATGGCTTTTGGTCCATATCGCCCAGCCCTAATTATGAAGCATTTTTACTTATCGCAAGCCCGGAAAGTGCTGATAGGCTGGGATATTTGTAAAAGGTGGATACACGCTGCCTGGCCAAAAAAAAGTCGCCACCTGGATAACTGTTGATCTGCATTTGGTCAGGTCTAAGTTCAGCAACACTATGTGCCCAAAGAATGATATCAGCTCACTACCTGAACATCCTAAATGACCAGGTTATTCCATCAATTTATTCCAAGATGCCAGGATTCATCGGGTTCACATTGGTTCAGGGCACTTGAAAAATCCTTTTCACACGCGGATTGGCCTCCACAGAGTTCTGATCCGAACCCCATTGGGAATCTTTATGATTTACTGGAAAAGGCGTTGCGCAGTGACCAAAAAAATTTGTGGTGACTTTTTTGGGGGGTCAGACAGCTTGCATTCTTGCACATGAAGAAACAGAATGTGCATAAGGGTTTGTGAAAGCCAGAAACACATTGAGTATAATGTAGATTACACTTATCCCCTCTGTCGCTTTTGAGAACTGGAGAAAGTGGGAGTTTTACAGTGTCCACTTTTCCGATTGTCTGAAAACCTGATATGCCCTGATTATCTTCTCCTCAAATGTTGACTATTCCCCAATCGTTCTAAATTAGCACCGCAGCTCTCGGCAAACTCTCGGCAGGCGCTAGATTTTAATTTGATCGGCCGTAAATCTTTTAAAACACTCTTTCAAGCTGCTCTACTTTCTGTTAATTTAATAAATCTTACAATGAAACAGTGGAACTAAATTTTCACTGTCAGCCCTTTCTTTCATCCTTTTATGATGGGCTGGAGTTATTCGACACTACTTTTTTTCGATACCTGATATTGACACCAATAGCTGCATGGAAAAAGATACAAAGCCCAAAAGCACATGGTCAAAAGACGAAGAGACTGTATCAAAAAAGGTACCAGGCATTTATAGCTCATCTTGCGGAAGTTCTTCATTCGATTCACCCCGTGTGGTAGATACAGTGGTTTGGACACGCCGTCCTCCCCGTCAGAATAGAAACTCTCTGAACTGTCGGCGCGGCTAAATTTGGTGCTCGGATAGTCTTGGTGTGTGAGTGAGTGTTGGCAAAGGTGAGCGGTTTCCTCTCAGCTTTTGCCTGTAGTGAACTAGGGGTTGGCTGGCCTACTTTCCCTAATCCAAACTAAGGCAGCTTCCTGTGTTCATAAGCGCTTTTCCTCGCTCTTTTTCCTAGATTGAGTCGTACAAGTCTGTGTGCGGAGACGGACTGAGGCCAACAGTTGCAGAAGTCCAAAAAATTCCATCGTACTAAGCAAGAACAGCAGTTCCATACAAAGGAAATTAAAGGTCAAACAGATTTTACTTTGTCAATTTGAATTTTCTCTTCGGGGAGAGTGACAGTGCACAGATTGAAGTTTTATAGAATTAAGTGAGTCAAAAATAAACTAATACAATTTCATCAAAAGTGATCCACATGTCTGGCTCAGTTTGTAAAAACAGTTTGTGGAAATTGCATTGCCATTAAGATAAAATGATTAAGTGTATAATTAAGTACAATAGTTAATATTAATATGTTGACATGTATTGTCGTTATGTCCCGTGAATCTTTAACCCTATTGCTCACTGCAGTTACAATAATGTTATTGATTTCAACAGGAAGGACATCAAGGACAGATATCATGCAAAACGACTGATATGAGCTTCAAACCATGTTATAACGTTGTTCCCAATGGCCGCTGGTTGCTCTGCTTTATGGCCGCGACGCTAGGGGCCGACATTGCTGTAGTACCTCCATAGTGGTGGCAAAACAAGCTAGTTTTCCATTAGAAAGCGTCGCACTTTAGACACGTTCTAAACAACTGTAAAGTCTGGTGCCTAATTTTTTAAAACTTCCTACAGCTAGATATTGCTCCTGTGATAACGCTGGGTTAGTTACAATTAAAGGGACCAGGCGGGTTTTTGTAAGAAACATTTTCAAAATCTCGTAAATTAATGAGGGCCGGACTTTGATTGACAGGCTGTTAACATTAGAGCTAACAGCGCGGGCGTCGCTACGACCGAACTACACACCCCGCGAGGGCCGAGTCTACAGTGAGGATCCTGCCCATTTGCCCTTTTTAGGAACATGGCTCCGTCAGAACAGGGTAGGAGGAGTCTGTAAATCCGCCATGGATTCCCTTTCGAACGGGGTCATTATGGTAAACGGGGAGGAGTGAGCAGAAGCTGTCTATTAATTCTACAGTCTATGGTTGTTCAATCATAAGACGTACTTGGAGCACTCCATTCAGACACTTTTGAGTGATCCTTGGTTAATCTTGCTTAATTTAGCTGTTTCTTCTTCTACGGATGCAGCGCTTCATTCTTTACTTCCTGGAATCAATTGTGTTATTGTTAAAACCTGAAATTGTTCTCCACATTTTAAAGCCCGTAATCCAACATTATATCGGTTCTGAGCCTTTTTCGCTCAAAGTGTGTTTATCGCACCGCGCTGAAGCTGTAAACCGCGCTGTGATTCAAAACAAAAAGTTTTTTTAGATAAGTTATTCTTACAGCTGCCAGCAGGAGGAGCCCCAGGCGAGGTCCTTACCAGCTCTAGTGCCTGTATTTTAATCATTCTCACAGAGTCATAATTTCAAATGATTAAACACAAAATAGCAATCCCGAGGCACCCAAAATAATGCTTTTAAGTCTATTTTCAAGCCCCATATGTATGATGCGTCCCAAATCACAAAGCGACTGGTTCACTGTATTGACCCCTGACCAAAATGGGATTTGCCAAAAGATAAACAATCACTCATTTATTAGACAACAGACGACTATAAAACATGAACATTGTGAGTTAAAATCCAAATCTTTTAGCCTGGTGCTGTGAAAATCTAAACCATTTAGTTTGTGCCACTGGGTGAATCCTTTGTTCTGTGGCCACACGCAGCAGATTCACGGGGGCCATGGACATTTTTTACAAAGCTCTGGACTGTTAATTACATACGCATAACTTGAAAGAGATGCAATCCTAGAGGGAACCACGCATACAGTAATTAACTCTGTTCTCTGAAGATAATTAGCCACACAACTAAATGTAACTGACCACACGGAGAGGACTGCACCACCAAAGCACAAACGAGCTACAATAAATGAGCGCACCTGACATGTTTTTCAACTTAGCCACAGTGGTTTTCCTCATGGCTCCATTATGATGCAGAATCGTGAGTCATTCAGAGGAGTTTGAGATTCAACTTGCCTTAAAGTTTTTCTTTCTTACAAATACAGTATTGCTTCCTTACGCCCAAATCAGAAGATGGATCATGCTATATTAAAGTCAGTGATTCCCATGTGCTAGTAACATGACTGACCAGATGGTGCGTAAAGCAGAATTCTCAGTTCTAATTAAAGTAGTAGGAAATTCTCTTGGGTAATATTTTCGAGATGAATCTTTTTAAGATCTGCACAATATTGTTTTTGCAATATTGGCTGATGCAATGTCATAGCGCTATTTAAGCCACAATATATCACAAAATCATCCTGGTTATCCATCTCCCATCAAACAAAAATGCATGGTAACGAAATGTCCAAAAGGTCAGTTTTTGTCATGATTTTTGTACCATTTTATTGTTTTGCCACAATTTGATGAAGTAAATCAATTGCCTACATTTAATGGAACATTAAAATGGTTAAATAATCACTTCATTTTTCATATTGTTATAGCAAAATAAAGACTATTATTATTACTTATAGAAATTGTAGTATGGTTGGTAACTATTTTATACACTTTACAAGATGCTACTTTGTTTCAGACAGAAGGAGTTCAGTTTGAAAAGTGACTGCATCCGAGGACTGTAGAGAGCTAACAAGCCGTCTTCATATCAGGCACAGTTACTAAGAATAGAGATTCCTTATAAGGATCTGTGAGTGCCCAGAGAAGCCATACTGTTATTGTTATTGTTGTGGCAGATTTATGCCTTACTTCCTGTAGTCTGTGGTCATGTGACTTCATACAGTTCGTCCTGAGAGCTGCTGCAGGAGTCGTGGAAGAGGCCTGCACAACTCATGACCTGCATGACAAGACAAACATGTGACAGTTTGGGGCTTTTTCGATAGCTGCAAAGAGAGAGATAGAGAGAGAGAAAGAGGCCACCTGCTCTGCCTGCAGTAATGGCAAAACCAGCAGTAAAACAGGACAGTACTTTGACTTCAGTGATAAAGAATAATGATAAAAACACACCCTGTAGCAACAACTAAGTCTCATGTTAACCTAGATTGTTTACATATCAAGAGTGGGGGTTTTAGTGGTGTGATGGATATTGTGCCCTAGTAGTAAGGTAAAGGTGCTTAATTTGTCTATATATTTTTTGATGCCGCTGGTTCAACCTGTAAAGAGCATTGGGCCCTCAGCGCCTAGGGACCCATCTCCAGATAACTGAGCCAAGCTAAAGGTCACATTCACCTGACTGGAGGATTCTATTGTGCATGTTTTGGAGGGATGGGAGAAAGCGGAGGAAACCCATCACAGGGCGAACATGGGCTAGGATCCTAAAAAATATAATAGTTTAGTAGTAAGCCGGGGTAAGTGCGGTGGGACTTCCCGGCAAACTAGATCCTGTCAGGGTCAACTATGTTGCACAGCTCTTTCCTCAGTGGGATAGTGTGGCAATTTGATCTTACAATAGGTAGTGGTGGCGGCAAAGGCAAACAAAATAGTTGTAATTTTGATGGTTTGTTGTAGTATGGTCGTATTAAGTTGCTTAAATGATAGTAATGCAAGTTGTTTTACATTACTTTTAGTCACAAAGTTGTTGAATACTGTACTTTTTGTTACAATAATTTGAGTAATTTGACCTATAGTACTAATACTATTGCGCTTAGTAAAAATATTCCACTTCTTCATCTCAGGTCAATGTACTTCACGTGTTAACTTTGCAAACACAGAGTTAATCATTACCCTCTCTATCTCTCTGTTGTTGTTGTTTTGGTTCACCCGGAGGCACCTCAGGCTAATCTTAACTTTCCCTCACATCATATAGACAGATGCACCCAGTCTGGGCCTGCATTAACGCCTGCCGCCTGGTTGTGGTATTCAGTTTCAGCGCGGCAGATGTCTACGATGGGATGGAGAGGGAAGAGAAGGGGGAGGCGTTTCTTTCCAACCACAATCACTCACATTTGTGCTCTAAATTTAAACTGGCATGTAGCACTAGAGCAAGAGCCGCGGATCTAAGACTTTTCATACAAGTGCTAGATTACACATTTTTTTGGCTTTCAAACTACAGTCTTTGAACTCACTAAATCAAGACACAAATTAAAACGTGTCCAAACAAGTGCTAAACCGAGATAAGCTCTGTTATTGGGTCTAAACCAGAACTAAATCAGGACTCGACTGAGACCGAACACTGGCTACATCTTACAGCAAGTGTTCTATGTATTTTGTATCACCAGAAAGGAGCCTGCGCGCCACAGTTTGAAAACCCTCTTATCGAGACAAATCACTTCCCATCACCGTTTCTCCCTTTGCCCACTCTCTGTAACACGATACTCCCCCAGCTTTAATGCGCAGAAGGCATTTGTCGAGATCATCCACGGGCTTGGGGTTTGTTCTTGGTTGTCAACGCTGTGGGGCGCGCAGAGTCCTGTGTGGTGATGTGAGCTCACTTCTGTCGCACACGCACAGATGCAAGGAGAGCCTGTCCCTCTTCTATCAAGACCTATAGTCTGAGGCTTGGGGGTGGGGCGAGCTGTGGCCTTCACGAACAAGCCTCCAGGGATGGGGTCTGAATGGAGAGGTCCGCTAATGGAAAAGCAATTGGAAAAACCCTGTGGCATACTCTTCTTTGCTAGTCTCGCATACAATAATGGCAACTATTTGAAGTGCAACGCTAGCTCAAACATTATTCCCCTACAAAACCAGGAACCTTACCTCCCACCTGGCTCAGCTTACACTTCCTTTGCAGAGCAGCAAGAGGCTAAGATACCATCGAAGCTTCACTACTACAAAACATACAAACATATGCACCTTATGAAACTAGCGCTGATATTCAACACTTGAGATTGTCAGTGGGTATTTGTTTTGTTGGGAAGAAAAAGAAGGAGGACAGAGGCAATTGCAACTTGTGTCGACCCGGACACGGAGAATGGGAAACTTTGAATGAGCAAGGTCAAGATGTGTTTGAAATTATCCAATGCCTGTTAAAAGGATTATAACCCCTTTTTATATCATATTACCCAGCAGAAATGCTCAATAGTTCACGGATATCCAAAACATTAAAAAGCTCTTGTGTCACTTATAGAAATAAACGCAACCTCTTGTTCTGATTTTAGTATCACAATACTTTTCTGTGACCGCTACATGAGTAGGTACCATCTTACAATCTGCATTTGTGTATGAGTATGCTAACGGTTGTAGTAGAACATGTTATAGTTACTAGGGCAGGGCGATATGGCCTAAAATCTATATCACGATATAAAAAAGAAATATCACAATAACGATATATTTGACGATATAATTGACAATGGACAAATTACTTCAAAATCCCAGCCTTACGCCTATTGGAAATGTTTTTTTTAACAGCATACTAATTTCAGTTTGCAGTTTACATCCTTCATTTCATTTGACTTTTTAGGCACCTGTCCCCGTGTTCTACAGTCAGTGTTTATGCTGCTCTGATGGAGCTGAATGATATCGTGTCCACAACGATATCAAAAAGTTATATTGCAATAACGATATGCGATACGATATGGCCCACCCCTTATAGTTACTCTTTTGACAAAACGTTTACACAAAGACATTATTGTAAATTCAAATTCTTATATTGTGCTTCATAGGTTCATAGAGCAATTTCCAGGCATTCACCTCTTCCTATTGAAACCACTAGTAACGTTTTCAAGTAGAATAAACTGTGCACAATGTGTGAAATAATGGAGCATGTTCAAATGAATGGCTCTTTGCAACACTGAATAATTCCACTGTGTTTAACGCTCACACTTGCATTTCTAGCCCTGTGTGCTAATAATGTCAGTTGTGTTAGTGCGGCACTAAAGCAAAAGCATTCTTGTTAAAGGACCTCAATATACCTTTGCGCATAGAGTGGAACAATCATTAGAAGAATCCATATGTTTCTATTGCACACTGTTTAGTATGGGGAGCAGCGTGGGCTTGAGAAAACACCAACTAGACAGACACACATTAAAAATGCATTTAAAAGAAGATAAAACGGCATTAGATCAGACAACTTTGGGAATCAGAGGGTCAGCAGGGGAATAAAAGAATTGGGCGCTTGCATTTCATGTCATCATCACTTTTATGGATGTCTCGTAGTAGTAGTAGTAGTCGTAGTAGATGTAGTAATGGTCTAATGTGGTAAAGCTTATTTTTAAAGTAAGATTGTGAAGATGTTTGTATGTGCTGTCTATTAAATAATGATATTAATCATCATCATTGTACCTCATTTAACTCCTCGCCTTGTCTTTTTTAAACTGGACACTTGTTTACTGTGTACTGCATTTGAATTCTTCTAAGCCTAAAGACTCCTTTCCACGAACACAAAGAACTTATTTCTCAAAGTTGGCTTGCTGCTGTTAAACGATTTGTCTTTCTTGGGACGAGCCTTTTGTCTGCCAGACCATCAATTGTGCAAATTGGGAAATTTGTCCTGTGCCTTTGACCAATCCTTCAACCATGATGCCTCAAGGAAACCTGTCCTGAGCACGACACGACGATAGTGCAGCCACCCAGGAACCATCTTCAGATCTCAGGTTCACAGTCAGGACTAGGGATGGGCACCGTTAAAAGGTGCCTACTTGGAACCGACCGAAAAGCTCCGGTTGGGGGTGGTATCGAAAAACAAAAATTCTTCGATGCCACCTTTCGGTTCTTTTTCTCTCCAGACGTCAATATATGACCCGCGAGTCTCAAAAAAAGCAACATGAACATAACTTATAGCTATAACTTAAAGCGAAGCAAAGCTATAACGTACTAAACTCTTGTAATAGAGATGGCTCAGCCGCGGTCTGCGGCAGAACTGAGCCAGGACTAACCCCCGGCTCACATTAACTACGGTCCGGGTTCGGTCCTGATCCGGTCCGGGTTTGCCCCAAACTACCACTCACAGTAAGTCCGGCTGACACTGTGGCTCCGCCAGCTCCGGCGCCAGATGCTGCGCCAGACACAGAAACGGCCCTTGCGAGAACACAAGTGCCTGTGAGTTTCCCTCTTGGTGCAAGTTCACGTCATAAGTAGGTAGTTTTATATAGGTAGTTTTTGTAAACAAAAGCCGTATTTGCCAGAACAACGACTCTCCCCAGTGAAGTGGATGCTTTGCAATACACTAGTGCCCCTGTGTCACTGGTAATGGAGAAATGTTTACATTTCCGATGTTACACGCGTGTACAGGTAAACGAGACCAAATAGTAAGCGGACAGATTTTATTTTGAAATACATTGGATCTTCTTTTCTCACGAGACCTGACTTCCTGTTTGGCTCGTGTTTTTCTGTCAGCTTGATCCGTTGGGGCTCCGGTCTCCGGCAAAAGTAGACTTCTTGCGGATTCTTTCCGTTGCTGCCGGATGGCCGCCGGATGGCCTCGGTAGCCGGACCCGGATTTCGCGGAGTAGTGTGAGTGTGCAACATTGGTTTTAATGACTTTCTAAGTTTGCGGACGCCATATCGGACCTTAACCGGATTTAATGTGAGCCGGGGGTAAACCAGGACATACACCGGTTGTAAAACCCAGAGCTAAACTAAACCAGTTATAAACTAGGACTGAATAAGAAACTTGAGTTTATAGTCAAATTGAAAAACAAAACGGAGCAGTGACAACAAGAAAGACGTCTTTACCTTTAGTGACAGACCCACGGAGGAGGCTGAGCTTATGTGCTGTTGTTTACAACTTTACAAGCAGCTGCAGCGAGGGGAATATCAAAGATTGTTTGTGGAAAAGTGAGCGCTCACTCTGTATTAGACATGTTTAGTACAGTTTTGGTAGTGGCAGAGTGAGCGCTCACACCATGTAAGGATCTTGACGTGTGGAGTGATTTCGCTTTGTAAAAGAGCAGTGTGTTTAGAAAATTGTGGCTGAAAGAAACGGTGTCATGATGTGGATCTGGTCTCTGCAGCTCAGGAGGTAATAACGTCCTTTCTCTCTCTTTTTTATCGCCAAGTGGAAATTGTGCTCAAACTACGAAGCTACAGGTGACGCTGCTGCGGCCTGTGTAGCTTCTGTTGTGCTGTTTTAGGACATTTTCCTGAACAATGCTTTTTATACACATTATTTAAATTGAATAAAAATAAAGTAGTGGTATCGAAAAAAAAAAAAAGGGTAGCCATCCCTAGTCAGGACTAACTCTAAGTTTAGCCTATTGAATTAGGACCTTCTTTCTGTGAGATTAGAGAACTAACCACTAAACCACCGTGACGCCGGCCAACATAGGAAACCCTAAGACCTCAACTATAAAAGACAAAGCCAACAAATATTTATCGACCTCAATGCTTTAGCTTGTGCAGCTTCTAAATAATACAGTGTGTATGAGTAGTAGTAAGCCTTACGTCATGCCGGTGGTTAAGCGATCCGCGCTCACACGTGACAGCAGATAAAAGGGCCTCTGTCTCTCTCTGTTTTTTTTTATACCTGACTCCAACATTTACAGCAATGGTCCGAAGCCTGAGCCGTATCGTCCAATCACGGCGCTTCACAACTCTTCTTCACACTCTCTCCGTGCCGTTACCAAGGAGACAGTGAAGTGAAAGCTGGGAAGTGGAGCAATGGTTTGGCATGGGTTGTTTTTTCTATTATTTATTTGTTTTTTTACTTCTTCTGCTATGACAACATGCCAGAGAAGGAGAAGGAGAAGACCACTATCTGCTTTTGGGTTTTGAGGAAGGCAACTGTGCATTGTTTTGTGTCCCAAAGCAGTTGTGTCGTCCATGTAAGTAGGAGTGGGCGATATGACAAAAATAGAATATCACGATTTTTGAATTATAAACTCCCGATTTCGATTTTATCACGATTTTTTTTATAGTAACTAAAATAACTTAATTACACACTGAAGAAGAAAAAGATTGAATTAATAGACTAATTTATTCAACTTTGTGATAATCAACACAGCAAACATAGACTCAGAACTTAGACTAGACTTAGAACTACAGCAAACTAACTCTATACATTAAAAAACACAATAAAACTCCAGACAATAAAAGTAAAATGGTAACACTAAGTTTGCTAAAGGCTTGTTGTTGGTGTCTGTTGCTGTTTGGCATCTTTTCTGAGAGGTCTCTCTCATGACGTCAAGCTGCTGTGATACAGCGCTCTGTTGCTGTCTGACCCTTTCACAATAAGAGTTTAAGACTAAAGCGATAACATACTGTGTCTTTTATTGTGTAAAAGGCAAACCGGAGGCAGATAGTTACCATAAGTTATTACTTGACCAAGTTTTCACCAAAGTTGGACAAGTCTTATATTTTCAAAGACATGGATAAACAGCACATTTGTGAACACGGTCCAGGATTTACATTAAACAAATAAGAAGGATGCGGCGCCTGACAGAACTGTAAGGACGAGGGACACACTCGCTTCTTCGCATGTGTCGCCAGGTAAATAAATAAACACACGCTGCGATTTACGCATAGCAGCAGCGTTACGGGGGAAAGACACTGACATAAATACCACTGAGATAGAGACAGAACGCTGGGTTTAAAAGCTCCAGATTGAGGAGCCTGGTCCCACAAAAATAACAGATCGTCAGCTCTGGAGATCGTAAGACGGTCTAATAATATCGTCATATCGCCCAGCCCTACATGCAAGTGATGATTAAAGTCAGTGACTCCAAAAGAAAACGGATTTCCCCACCCACAAACAAAAGTCAAAAATTGCCACGAAAGAGGCGGTCTCTGAAGTTTGGGGGTGACATGCGGGGGGTGAGTGTGTGGGCGGTGTGTGGGCCTTTGCATTGGCACAATCACAGCACACGGATTACGTGGGAGGGACTTGGTTATAAACCACAGGTACAGGGGCAGGACAATGGGCAGGATAATTGGCAGCACCTGATGACGATGTGGAGCTGGTGCGGCTTATGACGTTCTGTGGAGGCCGTGGACACGTCTCCAGCCAATCAGGAAATTCTAATTTAGTAGCAGAGTTAACCCTGAAGGGGGCGCAACCCACTCGTTTTCAGGCCAAAGTTAGGATTTAACACATGTTTGCGCTATAATGTCAGGGACCAGTAGACAACACTATGAGACACCCATTGAGACAGTTTATCAGTAAAAACAACTTGATTTGGTGTTTAGTTGCTCTTTAAGCGCTTGGTTTCAAAGAGTTTATTTCTTCTAATAAATGCTGTGACCCATGTGACAACGCTGCAAGGTATCACATTTTTAACCACACTGGTTTTTGTGCTGTAGAATTAAAGCGTTTAAGCCTAAGTCTTTGATTGACCAGCTCTGGAGCAATGTGGAGGCTCGTAGCCGGTCTGCCCGCACTGCTAGGGCTTCTGTTTAAGAAACATGCTCTGTAGGAGGAGGAAGGTGCGCCAAGTTATTTTCACAAAGAACACGGGACAATCACCATGAATGGGGCGGAATGGCTGACTGTCTATCTCTTGGTTAAGGTTAAGGTTCTTTATGCTTATGGTCAGAATCACCTGGCTGGAGGATTTACCTATTGTACATGTTTTTAGTGGTAGGGGTAACCGGAGCCTCACGTCTTTCTTTTTACTCCTTTTTTTCCCCTTTAATGAAACAGATGTGCAGTGTACGGAGGGGCTTATGAGAGATCGCTTGAAAATATACACTCACCTAAAGGATTATTAGGAACACCAGTTCAATTTCACATTAATGCAATTATCTAAATAACAAATCACATGGCAGTTGCTTCAATGCATTTAGGGGTGTGGTCCTGGTCAAGACAATCTCCTGAACTCCAAACTGAATGTCAGAATGGGAAAGAAAGGTGATTTAAGCCATTTTGAGCGTGGCATGGTTGTTGGTGCCAGACGGGCCGGTCTGAGTATTTCACAATCTGCTCAGTTACTGGGATTTTCACGCACAACCATTTCTAGGGTTTACAAAGAATGGTGTGAAAAGGGAAAAACATCCAGTATGCGGCAGTCCTGTGGGCCAAAATGCCTTGTTGATGCTAGAGGTCAGAGGAGAATGGACCGACTGATTCAAGCTGATAGAAGAGCAACTTTGACTGAAATAACCACTCGTTACAACCGAGGTATGGAGCAAAGCATTTGTGAAGCCACAACACGCACAACCTTGAGGCGGATGGGCTACAACAGCAGAAGACCCCACCGGGTACCACTCATCTCCACTACAAATAGGAAAAAGAAGCTACAATTTGCACGAGCTCACGAAAATTGGACAGTTGAAGACTGGAAAAATGTTGCCTGGTCTGATGAGTCTCGATTTCTGTTGAGACATTCAGATGGTGGAGTCAGAATTTGGCGTAAACAGAATGAGAACATGGATCCATCATGCCTTGTTACCACTGTGCAGGCTGGTGGTGGTGGTGTAATGGTGTGGGGGATGTTTTCTTGGCACACTTTAGGCCCCTTAGTGCCAATTGGGCATCGTTTAAATGCCACGGACTACCTGAGCATTGTTTCTGACCATGTCCATCCCTTTATGACCACCATGTACCCATCCTCTGATGGCTACTTCCAGCAGGATAATGCACCATGTCACAAAGCTCGAATCATTTCAAATTGGTTTCTTGAACATGACAATGAGTTCACTGAGTGTACTACAATGGCCCCCACAGTCACCAGATCTCAACCCAATAGAGCATCTTTGGGATGTGATGGAACGGGAGCTTCGTGCCCTGGATGTGCATCCCACAAATCTCCATCAACTGCAAGATGTTATCCTATCAATATGGGCCAACATTTCTAAAGAATGCTTTCAGCACCTTGTTGAATCAATGCCACGTAGAATTAAGGCAGTTCTGAAGGCGAAAGGGGGTCAAACACAGTATTAGTATGGTGTTCCTAATAATCCTTTAGGTGAGTGTAGACTGGATTTTTTTTTTCAGCTGATGTAGATCAATATTGCCTTTTCTAGCCAACAAAATGTAAGATAGTGATAACTGTGGCTTTAAGATTATTACCACCTCTTATAAGAAAAAAAAAGAAGAAAAAAAAGAATGCTGATAAAATTTCCAAGACTGTTGAGTACCTCTATCCGCACCACAGTTTGAGACCCGCGGGCGTTATGTAAAGCAGCAGTTGTGCCCGAGGGTCTGTCAGCTGATCCCATGTCAGTGCACCTGTTCTCACATGAGCTCAGCGTCCATGACGGGATGGGCGCGTTCCTTTCCCTCGCCAGGGATCCGCTATCTGTCAGTCGCATCTCTTACTCTTAACTTGGCAGGTTGCAAATTGTGACGAATGGCATGTTTGTAAACAGACTTTTCTCTGTTATGGCGTGACCTTAATCCAAAAAGACAGATTCAGACTGATCCGTACATCGATAGTTTTGAAGGAAGTGGAGGAAAGAGTCAAAATACAGGATCCATCCTGAAGGTAAAAAAGTCTATTGTTAATTCATACCTCTGTCCTGTTCCATCTGCACAAGCAATGTTTCATGTATGTACGGTATGGGGAAAAAATCGTTAGGTACTACTGGTATCGAAAAAAATAAAATCAGGTACAGAAATATGTCTTTAGACCAGATTTTGCTGCCTATTGGGTTCAGGGAGAGCATTAAAGGAAGTTACATGGGTGTTTCAACTCAAATAAATGATAAAAATTTAGAAGAAATAGGGGGTCATTTATCAAGGTAGGTACTAAATAGTGGGCAAAAGGTGAAGAATGAAATATGCTAGTTTATAGGCATGTTGCACTTAATTTATCATTTGATGTTGTCTGTATTAAATAAGACAATGCTGTGTGAGTAAAAAATGGATGAATGACTCTGCTGCTGATCCACTTTTGCAACGCTTGGTAAATGACCCCCATAGTCTTTTATTAAATAAATGAACATTATTGTTCTGTTTTATGGTCCTCGATGTCAAATATTTTAGTATAGATCTCGAGAAAAGTATTGATCTGTATTGTAAACCAAGTATCGTTAAAGTACCGGTTTAAAAAAAGAAAAGAAAAAACGGTACCCAGCCCTACATGTATGTGGCTTTTTTTTCTTTTTTTTTACCTTTTTTAATTTCCTCACTTCACAAGCAATTTGGTTGACTGTCCCAGATTAGTTTTAATTAGAATTTTAAAGTTATTTTTAACAGCATTAATATTTTGCATTTTATAACTAATGATGCACTATGAATGGAAAACAAACATTCATCCCTGATGTCAGGGACCACCAGAACACATTGTCGGCTTCTCTGTTCAAATAACGCAAAAAAACAAGACCTGAAAGCCTTTAGTGAGAAAGTCGTGGAGGCATCTTTGAACGATGAAATGATCAGATCGAGTCTTGTGAAGCTATTTGAACTTTCAGAACACGGAGAAGCACCGTCTCACGACACCAGCAGGTGGATGCTCTCGAGAAGGAGGCAGACTGAATATGAAGGGTTTTGCATGAATGAATCAAACATTCCATTAGTGTTTTTGAGGAGATACATAACATGATTTAAATGCTTAAAAATATCAGGTAAGCATAATATGTGCCCAAACACAAAACGGAGGGGTAAAAATGTGGCGTCAGACTTGAAATGCGCTGTGCCAGCTCAGCATCTGGCCCTGTTTGGAGCAGGTCCGTCATCCATCCATCTTTTTCTATGTCTTTCTTGTGGATTGTAGATTCAGCAGCATTTTTTACTGTGTTTACGAAGCAGTGGAGACCGAGAGAGCGAGCGAGAGAGTCTAGCACCTGTGAGTTTAGTGCTGTCAGCAGTGGAGCCCATAATACAGTTGGAATAACAGCACATTTGGTGACAGGGTGCCACATAACTCTGTTGAAGAAGTCATTTGTAACTTTTACGGATTTGCTTCCACTTAACACAGAACACTTACACAGCGCAAATTCAGAACGCTGGAAAACGTAGACAGTCTTAGAAACGTGTGCGCAGGAGTTTGTTGGTTTATTCTGGACATTTATATATTTATTCATGTACTTTTAGCATATTTTCTTTGGTTATCTAACTTTGAAAAGTCATGTACATGTCCCCCCCAACTTGTACATGCATTGGGTCAGCTAATAAACGGCAATCATGTGTCTTACCACAGCTGCGCAGTTGACACTGACATCTATTTGTCACTGACGGCAGGGGAACATGGGCCTCTGTCACACTCTGTCACTGCATCGAACAGATCAGTCTGTGGATGCAATGCACTTTCTCCAGCTAAACTCAGACAAAAATGAGATCATTGTCTTTGGCTCACAGACACAAAGAGCGAGTGTTATTAGTCACCTTGAGTCTCTCTCTCTAAAGCCAAAAATCAGGTTAGAAATCTAGGAGTAATCATGGACAGACGTGACCCTAAACAGCCACATCAAAGCAATAACATCATCAGCTTTTTACCATCTGAAAAACATTGCTAAGATCAGAGGAATAGTGTCAAAACCAGACTTAGAGAGACTCATCCATGCATTTGTCTCCAGCAGGTTAGACTACTGTAACGGCTGCTCACTGGCCTTTCTAAACCAGCTGTTAGAGCTGCAGAACATCCAGAACGCTGCTGCTCGAGTCCTGACAAGAACCAGGAAATGCGACCACATTAGTCCAGTGCTCCGGTCTCTGCACTGGCTTCCTGTCACTCAGAGAATAGAATTTAAAACAGCTCTGCTTGTGTACAAGTCTTTCATGGTTTAGCACCAAAGACATCTCTGACATGTTAGAGCCGCATGAACCATCTCGGGCCCTGAGAACTTCAGGGAGGGGTCTCCTGGTGGTTCCCAGAGTCAATAATAAACACGGTGAGGCTGCGTTTCAGTTTCATGCAGCTAAAATCTGGAACAGTCTTCATGAGGATGTGAGACAGGCCTCAACTCTGACAATGTTCAAATCCAGGCTGAAAACAGCTCTTTTTTACCCGTGACAACTGAAAGTATTTTATCTGAACTCTTGCTTTTTACTGTAATTGATACATTTTTAAATTGATGTTTTATTGATTTGATCAGCTTTCTTGTAATTGTATGCAACTGTGAAGCACTTTGAATTGCCTTGTGTATGAATGTGCTCTACAAATAAACTTGCCTTGCCTTCTGGTACCGGGACTGGAAAAAACATATTCTGCATCTCGGTAGGTCTTGTAAAAGTGAGCAAAAATGGCTGTATGACGTCAATCTAACAAATGGTTTGTCCATATGCGAAAGTGGTTGTGACTGGATAGATTTACGATTCTTATCAAGCCCTTTCAGTTTATTTTCACGGCTTATGGAAACAAGATGTGCCCCGACTATTGAGTCTGTTTGCTGCTTATGTGTCTTAATTCAAAATTCTTCCTGCGCCTCCCCCCATTGATTGTTTTCATATTTTAAAGTGTATTGATATTCCTTTTTCATTTGAGGTTGTCCAAGGAGGCCTTTCATTTATTCCTGTATCAGTTTATCAGTTAAATATAGAGGAGTAAAATCCACTAAGTTTGAACCTGGTAATTTATTGAGCCACCTTATTATACACAGCCAGGTCAGGCGTTTCTTATAGCCACAATTAAACAATTATAGTCCTATCTTATGTTGTGATAGCATCTGAGATCCAGCAGTGCAATGTCCCTAATCTGTCTCCTGAGAGATTTATGAATGGTCAAAGTGAGTCAGCAATGCCAACAGACCTGACACACTTCTTCGTACCTACTGACCTCTGCTGCTTTGTTCTGTGTCTCCTCTATGTTCTTTTATGTTTTGTATCTTCTCCAACGCCCTTGTTCCATCGCTCCCATCCTCCGTCTGCACCTTGAGCTTCCGTGTCAGCATTTCTCTCTCCTTAACCCTGCTTCGTGTGTCCCCCGCGCTGTTGAATAAATCTCAGCTCGTTTGACTCCGGTGTCACCCCCACGGCAAGTGCAGTCACCCTGGGACCGGAGTGTGGAGTCAGGCTTTGGTTCGGGGAGAGAAGCGTGTGATAGGAACACGGCTCCCTGGGATTAGGCAGAGCGAGACATGCGAATAAAGTGTCAGATGGAAATAAATGGTAATAGTTTTAAAGGCAGTGGGGCTGAATGATTTGCGAAAATACCCCAAGTGTGATGTTTTTATGTGACTTTCTTAGAGCCTGGAGCTGCGTGGTAGTAACGCTTGTTTGGGAGACCACCAGGTTAACGTGTCTGCACTGTCTGAAGCAGGAGTTAAACAAAAGTCTGGGCTTTTGTT
Organism: Neogobius melanostomus; assembly: GCA_007210695.1. NCBI lineage: Eukaryota > Metazoa > Chordata > Actinopteri > Gobiiformes > Gobiidae > Neogobius > Neogobius melanostomus. The sequence goes on from VHKM01000153.1 coordinate 3,189,938, forward strand.
TTTGCATATTCTCATCAGAAGGAACTGACTCAGGAATACTACATCTGAGCGTTACCTCGCAAACATAATACAAAATTCACAAGCAAGAGTCATTTACACACTCTCCACTTTTATGTTTAAAAAAACCCAACAACAACAAAGGAACAAAGGACACACAGAAATGCTTGGATTGCAGATTCTTTTATACATATTTTTATGGAGTTGTCAAACCTCTAAAACGTATTTTGTTAGCAGTTATGAAGCAATGTGTACAGTGTGTCACCATGGCAACTGCCCGCCAAATAATTGCTGCGTTCAATCATCTGATTTGTTCTTTTATCGTCTAACGTGAGTTTTTTTGTAAAACTCTGCTACTGTATAGAGTTTAGTGTGAACTGTCTTCCTCTGCATAACATATTTGTTTAAAGAAATGCCCAACATCAACCTTTGGAAAATAAATGATTTTATAAAATTAACAAACTGAATTTTAGCTTTTGAGATGCTAACACCAAATTCAAATGGTCATGAACATAAACCAACTGGGGCAATGCATGCAGCAGGCAATGAAATCAATCATACTATTTGAAAACAAAAATCTTTATTCAGTTAGCAATAACATTTTAATTTCATAATAAAACATTTTAAACACGTCATACAATTTGAATGAAGAACATGTTTGTAGAGGTCCAAGCTACAAGGTTGGCAGGTTTCTGAAATAACAAGACCCCGTGAGGAAACAATTTGTTTTTGGCAAATATTATATTCCCTATTAATTGCAGCCTTTGGGGTTTGCTCATTGTTTGTGCGTTGAAACGGCAATTTCTAATTTCTTAAGCAGCCAAAGACGGTGTTTGTTGGTTGCGCTTTTCTGCTGTTGTTGTGGTTTTCATCTGGAATTGTCAAATAATGTTTATGCTTTGGAGTCTACAGTATCCCACTTACTGCAGAGACTTTGGTTGGTTTAAGTGAAAGGACACTGATAAGTGCATTTTCATTGTCACGTATTCTGTATTGCCTGTCCACTTCAGGTGTCATGGAAACTAACTCATTATTTCTAGAGGGTATGGAAGTACGTAGTTTTCATTCTCATTTAGAGGTCGACTGATGTGGGTTTTTAAGTAAAGTTATACTTTATTGGTCCCCGTGGGGAAATTCGTTCTCTGCATTTGACCCATCCTCATCCTCGATGCCGCTGGGGCAGCCTGTAGGAGCAGTGAGCTGTCAGCGTGGGCCGGCACTCGGGGACCCATCGCCAGATGTGAAGCCAGGCTAATGGTCAAAACACCTGGCTGGAGATTAACCTATTGTACATGTTTTAGTGGTAGGGAAACCTCTAAACTGTTAAACATGTCAGTGTGAACTTGACAGCAGCTGTATGAGGGCATAGGCTTATTTATTCAGGACATTCACGTTTAGTAGGTGCTTCAGAGGGAGCTTTTTTAAAAGACAAAAATCAGCAGATCCCAAAACAATAACGTTAAGTCTCTATTTCGGTTCCAGAGATATGGCCTTTAATCGGCATGATATCGGCTGATAGCCATATATCGGTCGACCTCTAATCTCAACAGAACCCTCAATGTTCCGGATGAAGTGTCAAACTAATTAATAAAGAATATCAAAACCTCTCATCCTTTCAGATCTCAACTCATTTGGCCTCTGTTGCGACTTCGCCTGCATGCCCTATAATTGCATTCATAATATATTCTGTCAAAGGTCTTGAAGTTATTTATGCTTGTATGAACTAGCAACTTAAACAAAGCTCCTAAAACTGTCAAATGGCACGCACAAAGTTCTGAAACTGACACCAAACGTCTCACAAAATCACTGCATCAAAAGACATTACAACTGTATAATCCAATGCTAAACACGACGAATCAGCGCTGCACATTTCCTAACCACTTTCTTCTTCTTTTTCTCCACAGATGCAGATCCTGGACAAGTTCCCAATTGAGGGAGGGCAGAAAGACCCCAAGAAAAGGATCATCCCATTTCTCCCAGGTAGCCCTCTGCCCAGCTCCAGTTTGTCTGAACATTAATAATTCATGCCTGGCACTTTCATGGCGTCAATACGAGCTGCCGACTGCATGTGTGTGTATAGATCAGAGAGGTGTACCATGTTACTGCTGCTGACTCTGTGAATTTCAATCTGAACTCCAATCCTGTATTGTATATTCCCATGTGACATTTTGGGATGTTTTGGGGACCTCTGAGCACACAGTGTTTGTATGTATGCACTGCTTCCTGTTACACGTACGGTAGCCTCTTTGGATTGGTATGCATTTTGATTTTGTTGCTCCACATATTGTCATGTTCCAATTTTAGCCTTCAAACATTTTCCCGCGCTACACAAAAAAGCTGTTAAAACTAGGGCATCAACATTTAATCGAAATCGCAGTCAATCTCAATAATCGTCAAGTTTATAGCCGTTTCTTTGGCAGAAGCAGCACCTTGTTTTGGAGTTTGGACGAGACAATGGAAGATATGTTTGTAGGTTAAATGAATCTGGAGGAAAGTGTTTGTTTTTGCTTGAGCTCAGGTTTGTATAAAAGATCTGTTCATGAATCAGCTAAAATCGAATCCAAAATCAATATGAGATTAAAAGAAATTATGTGAAAAATCTTTAAATTACAGATTCATTCAGGTCGGTTTTAGCTGATCATTTATCTAATTTTTAGTTCTAGTTTGTCAAGTTAACCTAAAGTGATTTTGATTTGAAGTGATTTGTAACTGCAAAAACTTAACAGTTTCAATTGCAATTGTATCATTACTTCAATACTGCTAATCATAGTTTACAGTGCCTTCTTATTTATTTATTCATTTTATTTATTTAATTGATGTAGGCTATTATTTGGCATACTTATTCAGGCAACTTATTTTCTTTCTTATTCCCTATCAGCACAATGCTAATTTTAGCCTGATAAATGCAGTAAGTCATGTGAACATTGGCTTTGTGACATTCAAGTTGACGACGGACCACAGGAGCAGGAGGCTCTGATCGATCGCTCTGTTTGTAGAGTTCAGCACTCGAAGGGCAAAGAGAGACGGTCTGCTAATCACACACTCCATGTCCCGTCCCGTTTGAGAGAGAGACACGGTGCCTATTATGCAAAATAGAGCTGGGAAACCAATCGCAATCAAAGAAAGCAAAATTGCAATTCAAATACCCACCGTGAGCAAAATGCATGAACTGCATTTTCTTCAGCCCTGTACATGTATTCTTTACACACATAGATTTCCTAAGTAGCACTTCTAATGAGCAGCGCTCTGTAACAACACGCCTATCACTTGGACTGGAAATAGAGAGCTTAGCATGTGCACATAATGTTTCCCTGTGGGGGGCTGGGAGAGTGAGGGGCCCACTGTCTACAATATGTGGCCTCTGTGCAGTGAAATCCTATTTGTTATTTAGAAAGCCATGTCACAGCAGAGGTCAGAGGATCTATAGGGGAACAGCTGGGCCCTTGTGTAGGACTGAGATACTGCTCATGCGGTGTGGATGATATACATTACAGACATCTGCTGGTGGATTTGAGTAATGCAGCCCTTTGCAACTGAGGGATAATGTTATGTTTTGGGTTGCATTGTCCGAAAATAGAAAAAACAAAACAAAACTGTGATACCATAGTGGAGGGTAGGCAACCACTACCTGAAGAGCCACATGTGGCTTTTAAAGGAACAGGCCACCGTTTTTGCATACTGAGATATGTTCTTATCTGAGCTTAGACGAGTTGATGCGTATCTGTCTGGTCTTGGTGCGTGCGCTCAGTCACGCAAAAAGACCAAAGTTGTTGTTAGCATTTAGCCTCTCCCCTTCTCCTCTCTGGACCCAAACGGGAGTGAAGTTAGAAACGACCAAGCTCTTCCATGTTTCCCCTATTTAAATACGGTTACGTGAGAAGTATAGTTACACAAAATTAAACATGTCGATTTTCTAAGCGGATACAAAGGGTTAGGGTTTTATCCACTTAGAAAATCGACATTTAATTCTGTGTAACTACTTTATGTTGTATTGTGTAACAACTCACGTAACCTTATTTAAATAGGGGAAACATGGAAGAGCTTGGTCATTTCTAACTTCATTCCCGTTTGGGTCCATAGAAGAGAGGGGAGAGGCTAAATGCTAATAACATCTTTGTGCGTGCGCTCAGTCACGCAAAAAGACCAAAGCCAGACAGGTACGCATCAACTCGTATAAGCTCAGGTAAGAACATATATCTCAGTATGGAAAAACGGTGGCCCATTCCTTTTAAAAGCCTGTTGTGCGGCTCTTTTGCGCTTTGATGAAACAATCCTAGATAAAGGTTCTTCGGTCATTGTCTGTACTCTGCAGTAAAAAAAAAGTACACCCATAATGTGAGTGACGATCTGCAATAGTATGAGGCCAAAATCTATGCCAGAACGAAGGCTGTCACAAATGATTTATTGAAAGTTTGCAGGGACGAACCATCCAGATACGCTTATATTTCCTACAGTTTCAAAGATTTTAATTTATTTATTCATCACACTACAATGAAAAAAATGTATATGCTTTGTTGTTGATGAAGTTGCAGACCCTTGCCATAGTACAAAAAAAAAAAATGTGTATGAAGGTACTGCATACATTGATAAAGTAATTCCGATTTCCTGTCTATACAGTAATCATAGTCATTTTATCCATTTTGACAAGTCCAAAAAGTAAGCACAATATCAATTCCCTTTGCGGTGAACATATTGTAAGTACACAGCAATTCGTAAGTGTCTGTGCATTCTCTCCTTGTGGCTGTGTATTTTCAAAGAATTTACCCCACCTAAGGCCCATAGTGGTTGGATAAGAGTCCCCATACATTCCACTTTACACCCCCTTTCTAGCTAACCTAACTTTATATTCTATTAAAAAAAACCAAAAAAAACAAAAAAACAACAACAACAAAAAAGATTATAATTGTATTCACATGTGGACACAATTCTCATGTCTGTCTTTTTTGTCCAGGCAAAATCCTGTTTCGAAGGAGCCATGTCCGAGATGTGGCCATGAAGAGGCTGCGCTTCATTGACGACTATTGCAGGGTATGTGAACAACCCACTTCACTCTGTGCAAATGTGTCTCCAAGGGGATTGTCCCTCGTCTGTGGAGGGTCATAGGCCATAGCCTTTCCCACCCTTTTTATAGGCTCTGGACATGATTTGTGAGGATTGGATGCATGGTGTAATAGACCTGCGTTGTTTGGAGAAAGAACTAAATAGAGTTTTTAAAGGGGGTGGGACTGGGTCTGTTAAATTATAAATACAAGGTCTCTATCAAACGTTGAATGATTTAACAATGTGTTAAATGTCACACACAAGACAAATAGTTTACATTTTTTGTGTTGAAATGGTTTAGTAAAGCATCGCAATCAAATTGTTATCGCAATATTCAAGACAGTTACTATATGTTGCCATTTTTTTTCTCATATTGAAGCCTTAGTTGAGATCCTCTACTGATTGTAATTAATTCTTGGCGTTGCAAAACAGCATTTTTTGTCCTTTCGGGTCAGCTACAATCAAAGTGTTATGGGTTCATGTAGTGTCACCCATTCAGATTGAACACAGTATCCAATATATGATTATATGTGATATAGAACCTATGCTAACATGTGCAAGTAACTTGGTGTCACTTAAATTGCATTTAACAAAAACCCTTAGGCGTGAATAGATAATAACCATTTCATCTTCATGTATGAGTTCATATTTATTTGTCGACATGTTTCACTTCTCTCAGCTGCAGGTCGAGTGAAGCAGATCTGAGGATTATTACAGAAGTGAGGCCAATCCAAAGTTTTACCATTTTCTCCCAAAAATGCTACTGTATGGTTTTTGTTTCTAAAACCGTTGTATGCTGTTTGAAAGGGTCACACCTTGGGAGTTCAGTGTAATATGTGAGCAGAAGGCCATGTGTTAAACAATTGCAATTGACAGTATTTTTGCATTGACAAACTTTTGAAAATTGAATTGAATTGTCTAGGGTTATAATCGCGTGTCCGTATTGGGAATGTTACAGGTGATACCAGACACTGCACGCTCTGTTTTGTTCACTTCGCTATGGTGACATTTAATGGGGAAAAAAGTGTTGCGTGGTGTATTTTCAAAAACAGGCAAACGATAAACAAATGTATTTTGTCTTGAACATGTGTAGTGTCAGGAAGGTTCTATGCAACACATACGGTCCACTTTTGATTTTGACTTTTGTAAGGCTCTATCGCTACTTCATGAAACGTGGCATTCTGTAAACAGCCCATTCTGAACATCAAGAAAACAACAATATAATCAAAATTGAATGAGGCTTGAATCTTCATCGATGTGTACATATTTTGACTCTTCGATTCAATTGTAGCTGAAACATTTTCTGTTATTTCAACCTGGATAGACAAAGACAAAAGCAGCGATTAGGAAGATGTATTGACATGTATATTAGTTTTGGCAATCAGACCCTGGCAGTAGACATCGATGTATGCATTTAAGTCAGTATGGATGAACAGTTTGGAGTTAAGTAGGATGTCTTCCCTGGAGCCTGGATACTGGTATAGGAGACCCTTGAAGGATGCAGAGAAGGGATAAGCCGTGGGCAGAAGAGGTGGAGATGGGGTGGAGGTGGGTCGCAGCGCAGATGGGAAGGAACGAACCATGATTGCTGGGGCTTAAAAGTGGGACCGAGGGCGATGATTGGCTGCTACAGAGGTGCGGCTCTTACGCTGATGGCTGAGGTGGAGATGTGGCCCTCACGGATTCATTGGCTGGAGGTTATGCTGAAATAGTCTACCAGGTTGAATTAACGCCTAGGCTTCATATTCTTGAAAAACACTCCCAAAGCAAAACAAACGCCTTACACTGTAAAACACTGTAATCAAAATTTACTTCATGTGTCTCGTGGCAGAAAGAGATCAAAACGTTTTTTCACTTTTTACAAATTACATCGGATTTGTCCATAGCTTTGCTTAACAAACTCTGGCCAGCCTAATGCCGTTTATCTTTAAATCTTTGATCACCGATTTATTCATTGCTGCAAACAGATTGACCTAGTTACACATCCAACTTTTTTAATTGCTCGAGCTCTTTGGTCTTTATCCCGCAAATCGCTCGCTCCCAATTGCTGTCCTCTTCATCCAAAAGCTTGAAACCCTTGCCATCTCATTTCCTGTTTCCTTTTTCTTGCTTTATTTTGTTTCCAAATCAAATCTTGCCTTTCCCAGTTCCAGTTGCACGGGAGAGATACATTTCCACCACATTTTGGGCTTTCATGTTTTTTTCTCCCCATACGCTCAATTAAGGAAGCGGCAAAGTTGGCCTGCATTAGGAAAGGTTACATACTGTATCAGCCTGGTAATTGGGACCAAAGGATTTCAGAAAACTCCAAGGCAATTACGCACACATCCGAAATGAACCGGGCAAAGTGACTTCTCATTACCCAAATAACCTTAGGCAGTTTAATGTTTGGAGTTGTTACAGAGAACATGTTTTTTAGCTGAAAACCGGAGTGTGCGACGGTGTTTACTTCCGACATCCTGTTTATGGAGCGAACAAGAAAAATGGAAGCATAATTACCCGGTGTTTCTCAGCGGATACGCTCTCGGGAGACGGAGATGTCCAGTGAGCCAGCTGTTGGAGCACCACAAGATGCATTTTTCTCTCTCAAATCACATCCACCACTGAGGAAATGTGCAGACAGCCATGTCTCTTCGTTTCACATATTGGCCAGGTCCTCTGCGTGTTCTCCCCATGTTACTGTGAGGTTGTCTGAGTTTACTGCTGCTTCTGAAGTCACATGCATTTATTTTCTGCAATAAAGATCACCTGTGCTGCTCCTCAAGGTTGCACTGTAGTTTTACAACTCGGTATGGAAATCACATGGCAACTGTATCAATGTTTTTACCTAGAAAATAATACCATTTAGTTTGCCCTGGTTCTCTATAGCCTGAAATAAATGTGCCTTTTCTCCCAACCACATGCAGTAGTTTTACCATAATACAGGACAAACCATTTGTCAGTAATATATTTTTGTTATAGATGCCAACTTAACACACGAGGCTCTGCTTCATGTGTTGCCATCTGTTCTCTCTTCATTCTCCAGCTGCCTCCAGTCGTCCATAATATCCATGGTTTGTTCGACTATTGACTTAAAATACTCACTCGTCCTGTCTCTGTAATAGCCCAGTTACTATAACGGGTATTTCTGCATGAGGCACCAGCACAAAGCACAAAGTTGCCACGAAAAGGCGCTGGTCTTAACTCTTTCATCAAGTCATCAAGCATTTCAATAACTTTTGATATTATACAAGATGTTTAGATATATGTCTAAACACAGTTGTAATCCATTTTAGAAAAAAGAGTAATGGTCTTTCCTAATGAAGCCTGTCTGTCTGTCTGTCTGCATTCATCGTTCGGGGCAGTATTTATTTCTGAATTGGTTAATCAACATTGATTGGCTATTTTTAACCCTTTAAAGGGCCATATTTGCTGCGTTTAGACCCAGGCACCTGCAACATCTTACAGTGAAAACACATGAATGAAATGAGAGTGGAGCGGAAATATAATTATCCACTTTTGAGGAGATGAAGAAGATGTCCACACAGCTGCTCGTGCGCCACTGGAAGCTATTTCTTCAATAGCATCTGCCATGACCTTTTTATTACTATATGGGTAGGGGGTGATTAAAAGATAGGCTGGTTTAAAAGCGCTGTACATGTGTAGTTTAGTCACATATCTTCACCTCCGTACATGCGTTCCCCCTTTGATGCTCGCTGCTCGAATCATCAAATATAGATGACCAGTCAGACATACTGTATGATGCTGTAATGCGGCTGCCCTGCTGAACATGTAGAGAGGGAACAATGGACATAAAGATATTAAGTGAGGTTAATATTGTATAACATAAAATAAATGCATTTAAATGCCACAGGGAAGCCTTTGTTGGTTATCATGCATAATATCATGCTTTCCGTTTCGTAGCCAACCTATCGTCCACCGAGCCAAATGAAAATAGCACTAAGGCTTTTACCCATTAAATCTCAAACAAGCTTGTTTTATTTATTTATTTTTATTTATTTATTTATTTGATCGGGACAACACACATTAATGAACAATCATATACAAGTTGTACACAAATTGTAAATGTGTCAGATTATAGCAAAACTGCTAATTTACATCTGTAGTCCCGAGGCAGGTCAACAAGTAAAACCATGTATGAACAAACATACATACAAAACACAATATAAAAACTTTACAAATTACATTTTAGTTAAAATGAGTGCATGACTGATTTACTTTGAGGTGATGTTTAAGTTGTTTCTTAAAAGAGCTGTAAGTCTGGACATTCTCTTATGTCTGTAGGAAGGCTGTTCCAAGACTGGCCCTCTGACGGACAGCACAGTTTGTCCAGATGTGTTTTTCTGTGTGGGATCTCCACATCTCCTCTGGAGGAGGCTCTGGTGTGGAGACCCCTCATTGCTTTGGTTTAATGTAGTTACATAGTGGGGGCGGGGCAAGACCATGAAGTGCTTTGTAAACAAGGCAACAGTTTTTAAAATGTATGAAATTTTGAAAATTTAGCATTTTATATTTTTCCAGGATATTGAGTGATGATATGACCAAGGCTTTTGATCCAGAATTTTTATGGACTTTTTGAAGAGGATTTCTATGGGTTTGATATTGTTTCTCCAGTAAGTGACCAGGTTGTAATACAGTACTCTATGTGTGAAAATATCATTGAGTGTAGAAACATCTTTGCTGAATCTGTTGTCATAAAGGGTAGGGCAGGGCGATATGGCCTAAAATCTATATCACGATATAAAAAAGAAATATCACGATAACGGTATATTTAACGATATAATTGACAATGGACAAATTACTTACAAAATCCCAGCCTTACGCCTATTGGGAAGATTAATTCATTGATGGAAGGCGCACTGAGTTGCCTTATGTACAAAATGCGCGGTATAAATAAAGTTGCCTTGCCTTGATATATTTTTTTTTTTTTTTACGCTAATACTAATTTTCTAGCAAATATGATCTACTCAAGCAGTTTACATCCTTCATGTCATTTTACTTTGTAAGCACCTGTCCCTGTGTTCTACAGTCAGGGTTTCTGCTGCTCTGATGGAGCTGAGCGTACCATTAATTATATCGTGTCCACAACGATATAAAAAATTACAACGATATCCAAAAACTATATTGCGATAACGATATGCGATACGATATGGCCCACCCCTAATAAAGGGCCTGATTGTTTGAAGTTCTGTAAATTTAACTTTATTGTATTCGCAGTGAGTTTAATGTGTTTTTTAAAGGAGAGTGTTGAATCCAGTGTGACCCCGAGATACTTGAACTCCTCAACAAAGTCAAGCTCAGTGTCTCCAAGGAACACATTGGACCGATCAAGTTTAATAGATTTTTAATAGATTTAATCAACCAATACTGCATTATAGTACATTTGTAAATACTTTTTACAGTAATCTCTTGGTCACTCGATGCCAGTTATTTACTGTAAATTTTACAGCATTTTTTTTTACAGTGAGGTTCACATAACAAGCTTGGGCATTATGTGTTTATAATGGTGAATGTGTATTGCATATTTTGTATTAACATTTCACAGCTTGCTCTTGTGTCAAATGATTCCATTTTATCATTGTAAAAAAAAAAAAGAACACATAAATAATTGGGCTGGGACGATACCTTTGCCACGATGCAATATGTATGTTGTATGTGAAGAGGAATGTTTAATAATTTAGTCCAAAGAGTTCCTAAAAGTCTTTAACTAAATCTATCATTGAGTGAAATATTTGTAAAAGTATAATCCGACTTTTCTCCCTTTTGATTAACTTTATACCAATCAATAATAAACCGATATGACCAAAAATGTATTGATCTTTGTACATGAGCGTTTCCCTGAGAATTCCTAAGATGCGAGACTCGAGACCGGCTGCTCTTTGACCTTCTGACTTCCGTGTGTCTGCAGGCGCTGGTGAGACTTCCTCCTCAGATTTCTCAGAGCGAGGAAGTGCTGCGCTTTTTCGAGACCAAAGCTGAGGACGTCAACCCCCCTGTGGAGTGAGTATCATATGCAGTTACACTCAAACATGTGCGAGGGTGTTGAGGGTGGTTACTTTGGGGCGGAAAGACCGATCCCCTATCAAATGGAAATTGGAATTTTAAAGAAAACACATATGCAACACAAGCTTTTAACCATGTTATAACGTTGTTCCCATCTTGTAGCATTTTGCTTGTTCACACAGTATTCGCCTACTGGTAAAGCGCTCGATCTGTATATCCTGGACTGTATTGCTCAATATGTTCTCTTTCAAGGTCCTATTTGCAAATCACATTTGTTTTTATGTAGTATAATGCCTGAACCTTCAAAGTAAATGTCCTGACTTCACTTATTATTCAGTAAAGCCTGCTAATCCTGTAGATGACTCTTTTCACCTTTTGTAATTCAAATGCGCACAATCATTTGTTTCTGGAGCTGGTCCTGTTGGAAAAATGTCATGTCATATGAAATTGAAATTGGTTTGTGATTAATTGATGCATATACCGGCAGCGGTCAGTTATTTTTTTCTCCCAACAATTGCTGCTCTTACATTACACTCTTTCAAAAAATGAAAGCATAAGATAGAAGCCTACGCAAGACTATGACTACGTTGCTAGTCCATGAACCCAGTATGATTATCAAACCTCATCATCTAAGAATTTGGCGTGACCAATGCTATCCATTGTCCAGACAGGCTGTCCAGTCAATTTTACATTTCACTTGATTTAGCCACCGCTGCCTCGAGGAAGACTGACAGAAACAAGGCTGAAAATCTGCGCCATCCGACCACCACCAACCACTCACTGACACCACATTCATACACAGGCGAGGCAGGTAAAGTGTCTTGCTTAAGGACACAGCGACTGTCTGCTCCAGTCAGCTTGCGGTCATAATATCGGACCCCCCTCTAAGATAATGGACTTGCCCTAAAACACTGCATAATTGTACAGTGGCTAAGCTCATTACTCCCCTCTATCTCGTGTCTTCCCATATCAGCTCTTTCCCCTGTAGTTTGCTGAGCCCCTCCTAGCTGAGGCTGCTGGCGAAGCGTTGGGGGGAGGTTGATGGATTTTGCGTGTTGGTAGAAGGGGGTGGCTTGTCTCATAGCGGGAGATAGCCCCTTTGGGTAGTTTTTAATTAGAGAATAGGATAGAGTCTGCCGCACGAGCCTCAAATGCCAGTATCTCCGTGTTCATTTGTAATGTGTTGCTGTATGCGTGCAGACAGCCGGCCCCCAGGCGCTGCTGCTGCTGCTGCCGAGGACTCCTGGAAGAGTCGAGCTGCATCTTGTTTATTCCATGCAATATTTTAATCGCTCTTCTTCTCATTTCATTCTGTGGCTTTGCTGCTGTGATTTTGGGTATCATAAACAAGCAATGATAGGCATTTAGTGAGTGAGGCGGGATTAGAGCTGACCGATACGGGTATTTTACTGGCCGATATCTCCGGAACCTGAAGTGATAGAAACTTCCTGTTTCTGCACTGGAAAGGCCTCAGACCCCTCCCACAACTTCCTAGGCCTCAGGGGAGCAGAGAGATTCCGCGGTGAAAATCGGTCACCAGTTTTTCACCTATTTTATGTCGTCATCGACCTCATAAAACACTGGTCAACCTCAGATATATTTTTATGATTTAAACCTTACTGTAATGATAATGTTTAACTATAGACTATTTGAAAGATAGAAAAACAAACAAACATTAAATTAAATTACTTAAAATATCGGGCAATATATCGGCTATCGGCCATGCCAGCCCCCTTCATATCGGACCCCTAAAATCCATATCGGTTGGGCCCAAGGCGTGAATGAGTGAGTGAATGGGGTCATGGAGCCGATGGCGTAGACTTGCAGCTTCGGTCAGTCTACCCCAGGGCGGCTGTGACTTAACAGCGTATGGTAGTATACGTTTGTTAAGTGATGACGTCATCGCTCTACTTCCAGGTCCAACGGAGCTTTAGCCGTATTCACTATAATGGGATTTTGCTGATTTTAACCTGCTGTAGAGCCGACTACAATGCTCTTTCTAAGCATCTGATCGCACAGAAATTTACATTTACTCCGGATTTCTTTCTTATTGCTTTTCTGACATTAATTATCAAATAATTTTTTTCCATATACAATGAAGGCTTATTTTTAATATAAATAAATCTTCATTTTGCATGGAGAAATGGTGAGATATATTATTCTAATTAGGTGTAAAACAGTTTTGGCCTTTTATAGTTGTGTTAAATTGTTTGCTTTATCATAGCTTAAATTGAATCTTCTTACGCATGCCCTTATAGTCTTATAGTTTTATAGTTTATTATTTATCTAGTAGTGTTATATGTAGGCGGGACTCGATTAAAAAATTAATCTAATTAATTAGAGGCTTGTAATTAATTAATCGAATTATCGCATATAAATATTGACCTGAGAACAGTGAGAAGTAAGTTTTCATAAGGATATTTAGTATACCATGAATAATGACGAATACATAAGCTTAAGCAACAAAATATGTTATTTTGTTCAACCAAGTCCAACAGACCAGTGCAATATGCCATTAATGTGCGTCTGCAGAAAAAAGGAAACTGAAGTGGAAAGCAAAGTGTGATTAATTTCGATTAATATTTTAATCGCACTAAACCTCATGTAATTAATAATCGCAATTAATCGAAAAAGTCTGGCCTAGTTATATGTTTTATGTTTCATGTTCCACGATGACCGGAAAAAAAAAAAAAAATCCTAGTCATGAACTTCACGTTCATAACCATGGCAATAAAAACAATTCTGATTCTGATATATCTGTTGTTATTTCAGCAGGACATTCAGATAAAGTTGCATTTTTTTGCTGTGTTTGTCAATGGAGCTCTCAACAGTTTGGACACGGAAGTAGCTTGGTTATCGTGTGTTATGTCACATGTAACAGATGTATAGATACAGACTGAAATGGCCCTTATATGGTTATGTGCAAAGCAGCCAGAGGGGGAAAACAAAGAGGGGAACAATCTAAACTTCATCCCACCATTACTTTAACAAATGCTGAATTATGAAGTAAGTTTATACCAAATAAAGATTCAGAGAAGCAAAGTGGTTCAACAGCCCAAAAATACTTTAAAACGTGCAATCCTAACCAGGAAGCTAATGTTAGCTTCATGCTACACAGGCTAACGTTAGTAACGAGTCCATTGTTTTTCTTCTACTGGACAGCCTGCTGTGTAAAAACATCCAAATGGCCCCGATATTGGCTTAACTTTGTTTGTGTGTAATACATTTGTTTCTAGTCCGCCAGAAAACAGCTAAAAAATGTGAAAAACCTTGATTCCCACGGGAGGTCTTCTTCCCCTCGGCTAGGCCACGCCCCCTTCTCTGACGCGTTTCCGTCTGTATCTTTGGGGAGTGAATGAATTATGTGCTTTGGCTTCTTTTTGGAGTAATTAGTCAACCACAGTCGCATTTATACCGGATGCCTTGTGTTGTCAGTGGATTGATTACATCAGGACAAAAGGTTAATTGTTGCCATGGAAACTTTTTGGAATATAGTAAAGTCTGTAGATGATTTTACCAGTTCTTTCTACCTCATTTCTCTTATAGAAAATGTTGAAATCACATGCATTCAAACAATTACTCACAATTATTTTATGTTTTGTCACCAAATACTTTCTTTTACCTCCACCTATTAAGATGAGATAAACCTTTATTGATTCACAATGGAGAAATTCACTTGACACATCAGCCTCTCCTACACTCAGCGGGTGCAAATAGTCAAGAAATGAGCAGGATAATGTGCAATGAATAAATCACTTTTTAGGAGCAAGAAAACTGTATCAATAATATAAAAACAAAAATCAGACACTATGATATCAGACCGTCAAAAGGTCATCATTGGTAGTGCCAAGTTTGCAGTCAAGTGCAGGTGATAAAGTGAGGGAGCTTATTGCACATGGTTTTGGTTATTTGCCTAACCTTGCATGACTACCCTCTTTTTTAATATTTTGAATATTTCATCAATACTGTTACATGATGACACTTTGTCTCTCCCCTCCTCTGAATGCCTGCAGGATTTAGTGGCTGCTGCCTGACTGTAAATCTGAGCACACTGTAATTGCCGTCTTCCTCTTTCATATACCCACACTGCTTCCATTTTAATCCTCCGCGTCTCACTCTGCATCATAAATATCAAGTGTATTTAATTGGCGAGGCAGCTCAAGGTTACAAACACCGACGCAATGACTCTTTTGATCAACAACTTTGGCTTTTTCTTCCTTGCCAGTCTTTCCATCACTCTTCAGTGCCCTCTCCCTCTCTCTTGTGCACTGCTTTCCTTTCCTTAAGAACATACTTAAAAGGCGCATTTATGCCTGTTTCTGAGCTATATGAGAAATGGCATTACGGCTGTGTGCGGTGTCCTCAAAATGCCATCTTTTACTTTAATTGTGTATAACATTTACAGATCATCTCCCAGTGAAACAGTCACAGAGCGAAAGACAATGTTTATAGGGGGCACTCAATGCAAACAATTTACGGTAATGACTTCTGTTGCTTCGTTATAAGGTTGAACATCCAGAATTTCCCCTTGGGGCTCAATAAAGCAATTTTGATAGTGATACTGTTGAACTAATGTGAAAGTAGTAAACCCATTACAGTACTACCATGAGAATCTGACTTGGTCTTAGCTTGTGCCTATTTTTATCTCCAAAGACATTGTATAAGGGGCAACGTAGGCACTACTACAGTTAAACTGTACTGGGGTGAGAAACAGAACCTCATAGAACCAGCATTGAAGGCAGACTAGAACGTCATATTAAGAGTACTTTTTACTGTGCCAAATACTTATGCACAGTACACATGAGGTTCAGATACAAAATGAATTTATTTAACATGTGATTTACACAAAGCATTTTTGCACAATAACAGCATACAGGCTGTTGCAAGTCAATGAGAGCAGGATGTAAATCTTTATTTTGCAAAGCTTAGAATGACCTAGGCAAGGCAAGTTTATTTGTAGAGCACAAGGCAATTCAAAGTGCTTCATAGTTGCATAAAATTACAAGAAAACAGATAAAAATCAATCAATAAAACACCAACATAAAATTAATCAATTACAGTAAAAGGCAAGAGTGCAAATAAAATACTTTCAGTTTTCATATGCACGGGTAAAAAGAGCTGTTTTCAGCCTGGATTTGAACATTGTCAGAGTTGAGGCCTGTCTCACATCCTCATGAAGACTGTTCCAGATTTTAGCTGCATGAAACTGAAACGCAGCCTCACCGTGTTTATTATTGACTCTGGGAACCACCAGGAGACCCCTCCCTGATGTTGTCAGAGCCCGAGATAGTACCTACTGGAAAGTGACATTCATATTTTAAAGCAGCCCAGCTAGTTTGTAGGTTGCAATCAAATCAATGGAGCAAATTTAATGGTCACAATTAAATTGGTTACGGTTAAGGTGTGCTTTATTGATCCCCGTAGAGATATTTGACCCATCCTTTAATGCCACTGGGGCAATCTGTAAGGGGCAATGAGCAGCCGCTTGGTGCTCGAGGTCCCATCTCCAGATGTGGAGCCAGGCTAATGGTCAGAATCACCTGGCTGGAGGATTAACCAATTGTACATGATTTTATTTAATTTTATTTGAAAGACAATGTACAGTTGCATTAAAAAGATGGTCTGCACCAGATTTAGCACCATGCTGATTTCCATCTGTAGTCCTTAACAAGGCACATTTAACATACACAATAAAATACATAACAAAAAAGCAATATACAAATACAGAATACAAATAAGTGCAATATTGTTAAGTTGCAGTATTTGGGAGCATTATTTAAAGTGCACAAATACTGTACATAAATATATGAGGTGCCACAGTTTTTCAGTGGTAGGAGAAACGTTTCAGGCATCTCCTTCAGTGGTATCTGGAATAAGCCATCTGGAAGAACCTACGTGAGGAGAACATGCAAACTCCACACAGAAAGGCCCTGTCCAGCCCGAGGACCAAACCTGGAACCTTCTTACCGTGAAGCACTGACCACTGTGCCACTGTCCCGCCAAATTGCAAATGCTAACAACTACATGGGATCGATTTATCCATAAAAGTTGATATCCCTGTGAATTAAAGTGCACGGATAGTCCTGTAGTTTACCATGTTTCTGTTAATGTGTGATCTGAATTTTAAAACGACAAATTGAATCACAAGGAAATTTTTCAGTGAATTCGTCAGACCTGTTTTGATGTGGCAATACTTACTAGATTATTTTATTTATGCAAGGCTCCAACTTATCATTATAGCCACACTGAAATCTGCCTGGCTACAGCCTTATTGATGCAGGGCGATGCATGCCATAGATCCACTCTTCTAACGACATCTTTTCTCTCCTCTGGCTCCTTCTGTACTCGCTCCCGCTTTAATAAAAGCAGAATTACCAGGAGGCTAAGCGCTCGCTGCTCGATTTCAGAAAAAGCAAAGATTGTGCAGTTAATCGTTAGTACGACGCCGTGATCCAGGGGTCCGGCCGTGTGTCACGACTAAATTGCATAGACTCCTTTCGCTCCTTTACCCATAATGCATCTGCAGCTAAAGCGAATTAGGGGGAAGTGTGTTTAGGAATGAGATTGGTCATTGATTTAAAGCTGGACACTGGGGTTTACGCCTGTGCGCTCGTGTGTGAGTGTGGGGCGCTAAGTGCGGAACTAAAAGGAAAAAAAGTCATTTGAAATCTGAGACGAATGGACCACCGAGGAATAATTTTAATCCATCAGAGCGAGAGTGTGTGAGTATCCAGCTCATCTCGTGCTTCCTACTAGCAAGTTAACTCTTTCTATGCTGAAAGTTAGGTTTAAAGGGGCTGTACCTTGATTTTCTTTTGTATTATAGCAGAGTTATACTACTATACTAGAGTTATTTGAGACATTTTGAGTAAGAAAATATATACATTTGATGATCACCGTAAGTTGGCTCGTTGTGTTTATTTACATTACAGTTCGAATTTGCTCCCTGAAAGTAGTGAAACGTGTGCAAACATCTGTGAAGTTTCAGGATGTTCGAATTTGTTAGTGTGGAATAAGTTTGGATGGTAACATATAATACAGTTCCCACTTTCACGGTTTAAATGTGGGGAAAATTAGGGTGCAGGGTCTTGTTTACAGCCTGACCAAAAAAAAAAAAAAAAGAAGGTGAATCGACGGATTTCTTCTTCCCTGATTTCACGGGCATATTCCAAGATGACAATGCCAGGATTCATCGGGCTCACATTGTGAAAGAGCGGGTCTGGGAGCATGAGGATTTTCACACATGGATTGGCCGCCACAGAGTACAAATCTTTACCCCATTGAGAATCTTTAGGATGTGCTGGAGACGGCTTTGCGCAGTGGTCACAGTCTCCCATCATCAATACAAGATCTTTTTATGCAATACTGGATCTTTTGTCATTGCAGGAGCTTTTTGAAACAATGCCACAGCGAATGTGTGCTGTAATCAGACATAAATATTATACAAGAGCCTGACCACTTAATTTTGGTCAGGCAGCGTATTTTCAGTGAAATTCAGTATATGGTCTCCAATAAAACAATGTCTGCCCATAATAATTTTACATATAAAAACTAAAGGCTATGACTAAAATTTAGTTTTTTGATTTATATTCAAATGTTAACTAAAAAAAAAAAGGTTTAAGTTAGTGGCTGCCAATTTACTTTTTTCAGGTTGAATCCTGTGTCAAGCCTATATTTGCTGTGCCCACTTTTGTCACTGATGGCAGACCTGGCAAATATAGCTTTCATTTGAAATGAAGCCCTGTAAAACGAGTGAGCAATCTCTTCAATTTTATAAGTTTAGCCTTATCACAACCTAATTAAAGAACGCTACTCTAAAAGAAAGCGTCCGTATAGTGTCCACAGACCCCTGTGATAAACAATTGGAAGTGTCTGGCCCTAATAAGACATTTCCCCTCACTGCCCATCCCTGAGCCCTCACTGTCTCATTGTGCACGACTTATGAGTCTCTCTCTGATCTCGTTTTCTCCCTCTCCCAGTCTGATGAGGGGAGCCAGGCGACATACCCACTCAGTCCTTAATGGATTAGCTTTCCCCATTCCGCGCGACCATT
Source organism: Neogobius melanostomus (assembly GCA_007210695.1). NCBI lineage: Eukaryota > Metazoa > Chordata > Actinopteri > Gobiiformes > Gobiidae > Neogobius > Neogobius melanostomus. The sequence continues at coordinate 3,209,031 of VHKM01000153.1, forward strand.
AGGATCAATAGCACTCAGCGGAGGGTCGGCGGCAGTGATGGGGTTAAACACTTAAAGCGCACCGTAAACGTGAGGAGTGGTCAGTCGAGCGTGCTCCCCGGCCGGTGGGAGGCATCTACGAGCCGTTTGTGTCTACGTGCGCGCATGTATCGACCTACATTACATGGAGCAGGTGCACACTTCAGGGCTTTGTATATTTCTAAACGGTTGTGCTTGAATCGGGTCTTGCTCGAGAGGAAACTTCTCAGCTTGTTATTTATGAAGTCTCTGTTGTTTTGCCAGGTTTCAGATCGAATTGTGCATTCAAGGGTAGGGTATGCGGCTATGTGCTCATATTATTATTAAAAAAAAAAAAAGCCTTGCCATTATAACTCAATCTGGCTTTCCTTGCATATTTATTTTTAGTTTATATTGGAATCTATATCTTATTTGAAAGTTCGTAAGCTAATGGAAGCATGTACTGGCACTAATTTGGACTTGACTGGGCACAGGTGCAGGGATTTTGTTACCAAGGATTTTTCTGTTTACTCCGTACTGGTGTCGAACATTGGATTTGGCAACCCAAAGCTGTGGCGCTCTTTCTGCATTTTGATTGGATGATTAGCTTGAGAATCAAACAAACCTATCCGAACAACTTTCACCATAGTCTTTGCAATTGTAAATAAATCCAAATGACAAAGGTTGTCAGTAAAAACGATACTTGATCGGAAGGTCAGGGGTTCGAATCCCAGCTCCTAAAGATGCACACTGTCGTTGTGCCCACGGGCAAGACACTTCACCCACCTTGCCTCCAGTGTCTGCGTACATTTGTGAATGAATGAGAGTGTGAATGATGTGACTGGTTTCTTGCTGTAAAGCGCTTTGGGCCTGATGAAGGTAGAAAAGCGCTATAAACAGTTGAGACCATTTACCATTAACCTTTAGAGGCAGAGATACGTGCGCATGCGGAGTCCGTCAAGCCAGAAGGGGCTGGTGGGGTGATTTTTTTCACATGGTAGTGTAACCCAGGTGAAAAACCTGGCCATCCCTGTATTTTTGCCTAAGCCAATCACGGTTCGCTATGCGTGTGACATCACGTGGGTCAGCGCGACAATCGCGTACGTTCTAGTATGCTGCTGTAGTCAGTAGGAGGAGGAGCCGTGGGGAAGCCACATGAGAGAGAGCTGCAGGAGCCTTCCGCCGTGCCTTGGGTGACCGTGAAGGAAGCTTTTGGGTAGTTAAGAAGCGTGGAAGGGCCAGGTTCCCAGGATTTTGATGGCGAGCTATGGCCTAGCCTAACGAACCTAAAGACTGCCATTTCACTCTCTCCTGCCAGGCTGGTACGGGGGCTCTCTGCAGCCCGCAAACCTCTCACCCCACTGACCCACTCTTTCCCCTTGCCCACCAAACACACTTGAATCTCCCCATCACAAACTCTCACATAACCCCCCTGGACAATATACCTAAAACCCACCCCTGTGGGTGGGGTTGGGTTTTTGGTTTGTGAGGGTTTTATATCGCGGACCATTTGTTTTCTTATTTCTATTGTTTTGTATTTTGAATTGAACTAATTGATCTTATTGAATGACCATTCACCATTCAGTCATTTGTTTCTATTCACTGTAAATATATATTGTGCACTGCAACCTTGTATGTCATTTACTATTACATTCACTTAAATATATAGTACCAGCAAAACCAAACCAAAACTCAGTCTCCTGCCTCTCCCTTCTAGAGCCGAGTCTATATCTTCTGACACTAGCCTATATGAGCCTTTACTGGTTGTAGTCTTTATTTGGCAACGCACTTGCTACAATAAATTCATATGTAAATGTGAATAAATGTGGAGTATATTATGTATCATTCAAGTACTTTGATACAAAGTAATGCTATATGGGCTGTAATGATGATGGTGAATAACAGTAATACCAACATGGTAATAAAATAGGTATAGGAAACAAAATTATACACTTGTTATAAAGTGGAAAATACTGTGAATGTTGACTTAATGTAATGCATTGTTGCATTTGTTGTACATATGTCACCAACTTAATTGTTTAGTAAGACAATAAGAACAAAACATTGTTACTGTTGCAACCACATTATTATTTAAGTATATGAACAAGGGTGGGAGTCAATACGCTTGTCTTCTTCACACTCCTTTTCAAGCTAGAATATTATTTCTTTTATTTTTTCTTTTATTTTTTCTGGCTTTTGTGCCTGTGTTGTGTAGCTCGAAATAAAAAAAAAATCAATCAATCAATATGTGATGTTACATGGTTTAAGAGTGTTTTTAGACCATTTACTTGCAAAAAAGACACTTAAAGATAAGCCTTTTATTGATCTCACAACGGAGAAATTGACCTGTTACATGAGCTCCCAGGAACACTCAGGGGGTGCAAATAGGTAGTAGCTCCCTAGCCATCAATGAAGCTCGTTTTAGTTTAATTTGGCACTTGGTTTACTAGCTCTACTACCACTTCCTTCGCAGCAGTAGTAGTAGTAGTAGTAGTAGTAGTTTATTTGAGCAATTTATAGCAATTTACATTCTCAATTTACATATATTTGCATTATGAATATGTGCCACTATTTGAAATGTATACCACAATCGTTTAACCCTAAGTATGAAGACTTTTTATTACATTATTTACTGTATTTCAGTAGTCCATACTTACACCTCATCTGTTCAATAACAGAAGGTCACTTTATGCGTTAAAGCTGTGGTTTTCAAACTGTCACTGATGTTACTTCTCATGGTACTTCTTCTACTACCTCTGCAGCTCTTGTCCTCTTTTGGGTTAGACCTCATTTCAAATAATTTCAGTCATGGTTTAAACATATTTTTTTTAGTTTATCAGCCCAAGTTTTCACGTTTACAAATAGTTTCTTTTGAGATCCACCGCTTTATGCCAATCCCAAGCACAGATAAATTTAAATGGTTGCAGTATCTATTTGAGACCCATGCCAAATCCTACTAAAATGCAAGGAGACAGGTGATTTAAAAATGAAAAAATATTATCTAACTTTACACACTACTTAAACACATTTTGAGGAACAATATTATTATTTTTTGTACTTTTTACACCCCTTCTATTAGGATCTATTTTTACTATCAAAGTGTGTTGATTGTTCCTCTCCGGTGCTCATCTCTTGCTCATTTGGCCTGACAACATAAGTCAAGCTCTCCTCCTTATACTTCTATCACCACTTTCTCCAGTTCAGGGTCAAAGCTGCTCTAAACCAATACGACAAGCCGCATGACACCTCACCGGATCAATACAGGAGATCGCTGTGTCATATATTGGCATCTCGGTCAGGTCTTTGAAAGGGGCGTGACCTCAGCACTATTTCTATGAGCAAACTGAACCGTGTCATCTTATATTTTATGGTTTAAATATTCTGATGTGTGATATTAGCATAGTACGATACATGAATGAGTAATATGATTGATTTATTGGACCCACATTCAGAGCAATGTGGCAAAATAGGCTTCCCATTTTAGTCCATTTGAAGTCTTTGCCTTTTCTTTTTAAAGATTCTAGCCCTGACTATGCTGGTCAGAAAGAACCCCAAACAATAGTGGACGGAGACAACCACGAGGCACAGTTGTCTCCGTCCGCTATTGTTTGCAAGAGAATCCCGTCTCGCTTTAATGGACCTTTTTACAGTTGGCGAGGGGCACAAAGCTTTCAGGAATCTATCCCAGAGAGAGTAGAACAACCTGACTGAGGATAGGCCTGTCACGATAACAACATTTTAAGTTCGATATATTGAGGCAAGAATATATTGCGATAAACCATATAATTGAAGACCGGTTTATGCCACCAAAGCTAACAAAAATATCTTCAATAACACATGAGTTGCAATAAACAAAAAACACAAAATATTATTAAGTCAATAGTTATTGTGACAGGTGTAACTGAGTAGCAGTGCCCGAGTACTGAGACGTGAGAGAGAGAGAGAGCTTAAATCAAAACTCACTGGGGTTCTATGACTTATAATGGACCTAATGCGTCTAAAACTACCACGACTACGACGACTGCCACTATAAGAACTAAAGGACTAACTGTAAGCAATGCAACAATATATAGAGGCCACTGTGAATCAAGGAAACACAATTCCATTCTGTTTACCCTTGTAAATCTGAATGACAATAAAGTCTGGCGAAGTCTGACATGATTCAAAATAGAATCAATGAAATCCCCCCTTGACAGTGTCAGTGCGTCCTCTCCTGTACAAAGCAAGATTGAATTTTCAAACACTGATGTGATTAGAAAGAGCAGGGCTCGTGCCGCACAGCACAGCTCACCAGTCAATGCCATCAATCAAACTGAGCCTCAAAGTCGCAGTATGAGAACAGCGGGAGTGAGTGAGGATGCCCCCTGTCTGTCAGAGGAGGTACTGTAGTTCTCCGAGGAACTCGTACAAAGAATCGAGTTTGGACATTTTTGTGCTTGTGTCTCCTCATTTACTATTAGTTTCGTTCAAGTTTGTAAACTTACTTTTGATTATTTTATTTTATTCACTCCTGGTTTCAGCCCTGTTGTATAGTTGAGTCCAAGTATAGCCCTGTCATAATCATTTTGATTTATTTAATGTCATTGTAAGTAATGTCTTACGTAGGGCTATGCAAATATAATCATATTATGTAGTACGTACAATAACATCAGTTCAGAAGATTTATTTAGGCTCTGGGAAGTAGTGGTCCATTAAATAACACACGGACAGATATTTGTTTTGGTGATGGTATCATATATACGTATGTATTGAAGTGATTAACATACATAACAAAAATAATAATAACCCAATATTTTCAGTCTGCAGAGGTGAATGAAATAATTATTTACAGAAGAGAAGAAAGACAAAAACAGAAGCAGTATTCTCTCACAACGTGGGTAACAAGCAGCAAATCTGAGCCACACACACAAGCGTCACGCTGGTTGCACGTTTTCGTATAGAGTATAGAATTTGTTCAAGTTATTTTGAGTTAACGCAATTATAAGAGTTCAATTAAAGAGTCTGTACGTAATCCAGAGGCTAAAGCTCGTGCGCAGGTGTGTGTGGAGTGACAGGGCCTCCTACTTGAACCAGGAGAGGCAGAGGTTCCTCTGCTCCAAGGCTGGGAGGATTTCGCTCGCCATCGGATCACTCGTTACCATAACTGTACCGTAACCCTGGCCAAGACCATTTTATTTCCGGCGCGACACTATCGCACAGCTCATACTCCTGTGGTAGACGAGGACTGTGGCAGCTGCTTGTTGTGCGTCCCACACCATACTGAATGGGCATGGACCTGACAGCTTGTAAGAAGTGCTACCCCTACACGATTGGTCGGCCGCGGTCATGCATAACCTGAATGATGCACTAGGTAGATATTATTTATTTCACAGATAATAAAGGGCGGGTTACAGATGGTTGAGTCGTTGTTTAGTCCGTTCTTGACTTTGTCCTCCACTGTTGGATTACTATAATTGATTCCTTTAGTCCTAGTTTAAATCTGTTTCAAGTTTAGATGTGATTTAGTCCACTTGTCCCAGACTTTAACTGGTTCATAGTTGGCCTGTGTTGTTGTAGGTCATGTATTAGCCCCTGGTTTAATCCTGGTTTCATGTTAAATTTAGGCCTGCATGGGTTATTCCTGGTTTAGTCCTGGTTCAGTCTTGGTTTTGGCTCCCTTCACATTATAACATACAAGAAATAGAAATTTGAAGATCCAAGCCGCTGAAAAAGTCATGGTGGTAATCCAAGCTGATGTCACACTTGTGCAATGATGTGCCGCTCCTTTGAAGCCCTCATGTTTAATTTACATCAAATGGACACTGGGCTCCAACACTGGGTTTGATGTTTACAGAAGTAGGAATAATTATGTGCGCCTACACTTGTCCCTTGTAATGATTTCATGATGACAACTTTTTTCGCGTGGAGGCATTATGAGAAGCAGCACAAAGTGAGAATAGCAATCCCTGCCAAATTCTAATTTCTATTGCATTTTAATGATAATATTCAGTATCGATGTTAAAAAGTATTTATTTAGTTTACGAATTTTCCCTGACCTTTACTTTGCTCAGATACTGGTGTAGTATTTATATTTATCAGGATTCCTGTAGGTAAAACTACGATTGTAAAAGAGGCTTTCGAGGTCGTCAACTTTACTGGTTTGTTTGAGTTGAGAACCTAAACAATCCAGTCCAATTGGAAACCTGTAGTACGACTGCAAGCTCCTGAAGGACTGAGAATAACATGTTGCGAAACTGCAGTTATGCCCCAGACATTTTCCTCCAAAGTACATTAGTTTACTGCACTCCCCACTTGATGGCGTTCTCCTCAACCCCAAAAATCATTATTTCAGCAACATTTCCAAACTCTTGTCCTTTCTCAGAATCTCAAAAAGGCCTCAGAGTTCTGCATAAAAGCTCCACTGTCTGACCATACTTTATTTCTGTCCGCTCTGGCCACTTCCTGTGTCTGTTTTGCTGTGACTTGAATTCTTCATTTTATATGACTGCTCCTTATCTCCCTTCCTGGGATTTTTGTGTGTGTGCCTTATATAGTCATAGTGCATTGATTATTTTTACAATAAGAACTTTTATTCAAGCTGTTTTGCCTTATAATGACAAAATACCCTTTTTGTCATTATAAGGCACCCTCAAAATTACAATGTGAACATAGAGCCAAAAAACAAACACAATTGTATTTATGGTTTTACTTTGTATGGAGCAATCTTCCTATATCTGTTAGGTCCTCTCAGTCAGTTGCATGGTTCAAGACCAGAAACACACTTTCAATACTAGCTAGTTGAATGTCTTTTGGTCTATTTATTTATGTATTTTATCTTATTGTGAAGCAACTCAAGTTTTTTTTGAATGTGCTGTACAAATATGCTTGAACTGAATTGAATTAGACCTTAAAGCAGAACTAAGTAACTCATGCCCCTAGAGGCCATAAGCGCCAATGCAGGTGTTGTAGCATGTTGCCGTTTTTTACTCATTAATTGTCCGTGAGAGTAAATACTACGCTGACAGTAAAGACAAAGGGAGAGAGGGATATTGTACATCCAATTACACAATGGAGATAATTTTTTCACTCAAACTTGGCTGTAAATACTGTTTAAGTTGCGCTAGCCAGCAGTTAGCTTTGCCCATTAGCCTGTTAGCTTCTTCTTCGTGATTCCATTAGTGTGTATTAAGCTCCAAAACTTAAAAATAATGACCAATATGAATTTAGATATAACAAATGAACAGAAATTGGATTATGTTTTGTTTCTGTAGCCCTTTCTAAATCTAAAGTAATTATCCTTTTACTATTTAAACCCCCCAAGGGTAGCCCACTCCCCAAATTTGTAAACACTGGCTTATTATCAACTTTGACAGTTTTGATACCAACATTTCTACCAATGATACCTTTCAACAGTGCCCAGCTCTATGACATAACCCAAACAAAACCTGTCGACCAGTGGTTAAATTGATTGAATGAGAAAAGGCTTTAGAGAAAAGGTTTGCTGTGACACTGAATGTCCAGTAGTTTTGTTTATTGTTTTAAATGTGCGTGGGTGATTTGTTTTTATGTTTCCGAAGCTGTGGTATGCAATCATCTAAATATCACCCTCAATGGCATTTGCGTGCTATAACGATGACAAATCTCCTCTTTAATATGCGCATACTGAATCTTGAATCATGATGAAAATACTGCCCGCTGCCCCCCACAGGCCTGGAGTGTAGCGTTTCGACACACTTGATGTTATCATTCATCTTGACCTCTCACAGCCTTCCCCGTGAATAACAATAGACATCGACCTTGGCTTGTGCTGCCAGGAGGAGAGATGGTGCAAGATTATCAGATTATTGCCCAGGATAAGGCACAGGGTCTTGTGATTGGTCAGTTTTCGTGGGGCTTTCGACAAAGGGGGTTGCATAAGTAGCAGATCGGCCCCACCGGAGTGATGAGGTGTGGCAGGATTTGTTGTTTTGGGGTTAATTGGGATTAAGTGGAAACTAATGTGTTTCCTCCATAAGGTCAGTTTGGATGCTGGGGTGGGAATAGACCAAACTTCTGTCACTCTGAGGTGCAAAACATAAATAATTAAAGCCCTCGTTGGTATTTGTTGAATGTGTGGCTGTGTGGACTTTGCCACCACTTCTTCCGCTCGGCCCCTCACTTTGACCTGTCTCCCCCCGGTGCACCCATCACTGGAGAAGGGCTATGGCTGAGACTGGAGTTCCACTGAAAGGACACTGAGATGCACTGCTGGGTTTTGTTTTTTTAATGCGAATATTGACCATTATTGGTTTAGTTTGTTCAGCCTCTTAACCCCCACTTTAACAGAGTGCATTATCTCCAGTTCGGCTTTAACCAAATCTAAAAGCGTCTTTAAAAAAACGTAAACATAGTGACAAAAACGAGATGAAAAGGGGATGAAAAACGCATAAAAATGTGACAAAAGAGCAACAGGAAAGTGACATAAAAGTGACAAAAAGGCAATGAAAAAAAAGTGACAAAAACGTAACCCAATGGCCATGAAAGAGCAACAAAAAAAAGTGACAAAAAAGTGATGAGAATGAGAACACAGCATAAACACAAAGGAAAAGATCAATGTAGATCAGTTTTGTAGGCCTTAGCTTTAAAATGAGGCGTGACACTGGCCTATAGGCTGTAAGAAGTTTTAAAGTTAAAGCCGAACTGGAGAAAATGCACTCGGTTAAGGCGGGGGTTAAGAGGTTAAATACATTGGTGTCATGTCACTTAGAAACATTATATTTATGTAACATTTTCTTCTTACATACAGTAAAACAGAACATGTTGCCAAAGAGCTATAAATGTTTATTTGCTCATCTCAACATTGTCATGTAAAGGCACTATACCAGTTTTTTTCTAGTAATTGAACACATTTTGCCTTGTCCTCCTTTAGTATATCGTAAACTCAGACATTTGTGGGAAAAACACAACAATGACCCTGAAAAGTGACCCTGCAAGTTGTGAAATGTGCTCATGAACTCGTCCCTGTGAAGAATCGGGATTTTACACACATGTTAGAAAAGTTAAGACCCAACTAACATATTAATTCAGTGGCTTCCTCTTTCATTGTTTATTGTAAACCCCCACCCCCGCCACCCCACAGATTTTGCACACATCGGTATGACAACAGCCTTAATGACTCAATCCACTTACTGTTTCTCTAAAATAGAAGTGACACACTCATGTTTACTTCGTATGAATTCAGCCTTTACTTACGGGGCACATTAAACATATCAAACAGCTCATGGAGGTTAATTGAATCCCTGAACCCCCATCTGCTCTGCTAATGCCCACATTAGCCCTTCACCCTGTCCCGGCCCGCTCTGAGACGTCCAGGGGTCTTAGGGCAGAGTGGATTGTGGGGGTGGGCTTTGGCGAGGGTTGATCCTGGTCTAAGCTCAGTACAGGGCTACTGGGCTAGTGTATAGACTGGAGAATGGGTTAACATGTTACGGTCCTATTCTGAGAGCGTTTATTTACTGGTCTTGAGGGCTCAATGTAGCAGAAGGCCATTAACATGGAGCCATTATGCTAATAGCAGCAAACACACTGATTAGACCTTTATCACGAAAAGCACTTATTGCTGGTTTAAATCTAATGCTGTCATGATGCACTTCCTAAACCAATTAAGACTTCAAGTACTAGTATATCTAAAAACAGAATAGATACCGAAATATTTATATCCAGCTTTTACCCTCTGGGCTTGTCACTGTAAATTGGCTTTCCCCAAGTGCACACACTGCTCAGTGGTTTGAGTTATTGATTTGACATTGGTTGGAAGTCTAATGCCCTTCCTTAAATAAACAACCTAATTTACATGTACTTAGGGCTGTCAAAAAGACTACACCAACTTCAGGTTAAAGTATGAAAGTGAAATATGTCCTTTACACCTCCAATGCCACTAGGGAAACCTGACAAACTTCCCTACAGCGACAACGAAGTACAACGTTAGCCTTAACCTTGACAGTTGCAGTGATGACCACGATGCAGGGCCCGGGGACACGTCTCTCGATTTTGAGTGAGGGCTGGTCAGGATTACTTAGCTGAAGGATTTTACTTTTCATGTTTTGGTTGTTGGAGAAACCGGGGCACCCAGAGGAAACCCACACAAACATGGGGAGAACAAGTAAACTACACGCTGTGAGAGAGGGATTCAAACCCAGGACCTTTTTGCTGCGTCGTGAGAGCACACCATGCCTTAAAGGGATATTTTAGGATTTTTGACATTGGGCCTCATTTCCTAGTTATCCAGAGTGTTGTTGATTTCTGGAGATTTAAAAACATTTTTTATTCATGCAGTCCTTATATTTGAAGAGTTTAGTGGTGCTAGGCTAGTTCTAGGCTAGCGCATGTCTATGGTAACTACTGTAGTAGCCTGCAATAAAAATCTCTTCAAAATCACCAGGTAGTCCTGCAAACGTTGCCATATCTGATTTGTAGAACGCTCCTTTGTGAATTCCACGTGTAGTAATGCCGGCCGCAGGTAAACAAACTACGGTAGATCCAGTAACCTAGCAGATCACTCCGCCACTGCGTAGCTTACAACCAGGAAGCTATTGCTGCTCAAATATATAAGTTATTTTAAATGCAAAATGGTTATATTTAAAAAAAAAATCATTTTTTATAAGTGACTTGCCTCAGGAGCACTGTGCTTGGGTCAGACTGTTTTTAATGCAGGCTGCCATAGACATGCACTAGCCTAGCATCACTAAACTCTTCAAATAAGGACTGCATTAATAAAAAAAAAAAATGTATATCTAATTATATTTATTATTAAATATAATAATAATGATAATTAAACCCAAATAAATTATATTGAGGATGGTAATGACAACTGGGAAGTAGCAAGATCTCAGAATATAATATGTATTAATGCACCTTTATAACATAAAAGTAGCACATTCTTTTGTTCTTTATTTTGCTGTTGTTTTTGTTTTATTCTTGTTCATCATTTATTGTTACTTTGCCCTATGTTCCTTTGTTTATGATTTGCTACCTTGTAAATATTAAATGTAATGTTATTATTTTTATTTTGGGGTGGGCGCTTATAAGCCTTTGGCTTCAGCCCTCTCCCTTTGAGCAGGTTAACTGCTCAAACAAATAAATAAACTAAACTAAACTAAAGAAATTAACAACACTCTGGATAACTAGGAAATGAGGCTCTATGTCAAAATCCTGAAATATCCCTTTAACTTCTGATCCTCCGAGTAAAAGAAACGAGTCATAAGAGTAGGTCCCGAAAAGAAATACATTTTTATTTGAGATTTATATGAGCTGTCTCAAATTATACATTTTCTTCAAGTAAAGCCAAAATCCTTGCTTTTGTATTAATTAGTTTCAATTTTAACACATAATAGCTTTGGGCTTAATTCACTAAAGGTCAATACAGTGTATATAACGTCCACAAATCCATTTATAAACATGTTCAAGAAACGGTTCTTTGAAAGTCTTTTATCTCTTTAAGTTTGAACTTTAGTAATTGAATGACTTGTGAATGTTCTTGCCATCATTGATCAGCTCTTTATGCCAATTTCCATTTTAACAAAATAAAGTAAACATGCAAAAGTAGCCAATAATCCGGTAATCCTTAACTGGAGGATGTGTATCTGCCATGAAATCAGGACTCGTGTTTCTCCAAAGAGGCGTAACCACAGCCAATTTAATCCTAGCAGCACCCTGTTTTTAATAATAATTGTTATAGTGAATCGTGGCAGACGTTCAGCTTAATGCAACCGTTGCCACTAAAAATGTTAATTATGTTGTGCATTGACATGGCCTGCACAGACTTCCTTCCACCAAAGGTACACTGGTTTTGAACGTCTGCAATGAATCAAAGATAATAGTGTTACCGGCGAAACCAATGGCACATACAGTCTATGGCACCCAGGATCAGCCATGGCACTGCAGCTCAAGACTACCCTCCATTTGATCTGTGCAAATTCATGATCTAACTTGGATTAATAATCAGCATTTTACTTCACCGTTGATTTCACATAGCAGTGCATTTCAAATGTATGCACACACGCTAACCCTCTCGCCGAATCCCTGACCTTTCCTCAACACGGTCGGTCGGCCAGTGCGCACGCTGACATCTGTTTTTCCTTCACAATCAGTGCTGAGGCCTGGTGCAGTGGAACGGATGAGATGTGTGCGGAGGTATACCCACGCTTCACGGAGCTCTGGACAGGGAATACAGTGTGACGAAGGGCCGCGGCGTGATGAAAACATGACAAACTCTCTCTCCCCTCCCTCTCTCTCGCTCTACCCTCTACTCAGACATCATGTTGACAGTTTTTTGTAGCGGACATGCATACCTTCCTGATTCGTTCTGACATGTTTACACACACATACAATCCTCTCGATGACCTGTTGCATTTATAGCTGTGGCTGATATTAAAGCACATTGCCAACTGGCTTACATAACATTGGTTTTGAGCTACATTCAATATCATCGTACCCTCCCAAATAAAACAATAGTTCTTGGTTTGGTCATTTCTTGGTATAGCCACAGAAATGATCCCTGTGTGTGTGCAGATATGGTTTGCACATTGCATATTCCCTACTTGTAACAATCAGCAAGAAAAGTCATAAGCTGCTTTACGTTTATTGTCAATTTGTCTTGCCACCATTTGCTTGCGTACATTTTAACCCCAAATGCTTGTTTTTTTCTTTACTGGCATCACTCTGTGTCATATAATTGCATTGATTTACGTACTCTCGGTTACAGATTCCTTTGCATGCCAAAGTACAGTCTACTTTAGACTTCTAAGGTTAACTCTACACTTCTGTTCTGGCTACCGAGACTGTCCTTGAGATTCCACTAAACCACATAAAACAAATGTTCAGACTTACGTGATGGGCCGGCCAATCCCGCTATCTTCTCTCCCACTTTCTTCTCTCCCACTTTCTTCTCTCCCTGTTCTCTCTATGCACCGTGTTATTTCCTGGTACCCCAGTCCTCGCGGGGTAAGGGTTGGCAGATGGAGCTGTTTCATCAGGCCCCAAGGGGAGAGTTTGATTTCAGCCGCTGAGATGTGGGTCAGTGGGTAGAGCCGTGGACCCCCTCTGGGTGAGCTCATTCAGCTCCGTGCTACGTTTGACTCTTCTCTTCACAGGCTTTGTGCCATAATGCTTTACAGATGTTCCAAAGTGTGCCTACAAAGTCAAGACAAAAATAGCTATCCCTTGTCTCAGCTTGAAAGGATGCAGTGTGAAATCCTAGCCAATGTGAGGCTAATTATTAGCTGCTACAGTAACTATGTGCTATTTCTCAGTTGAGTATTACATATCTTTGTCCTCTTGATGCTTGACAGACGCTTATAAGAACCTACAAAATCTAGACAAAAGTAAACATTTATTGGCAGGATGTTTGTGACATAAAGTTGCAGTTAACAGTAGACTTAAAATTTGCATTTGCCTATAGAGTTATAATTATGAATGAAGAATATTTTTTATGTCATAAAACCATTGTCCTTAAGCTATTTTCTATTTTCCAGGCTTCTTGTTTAAGGCTATAGGTTACTCAAAAGTTCTTTAAATACAAAAATAGACAACTGACAATGTGAAACAGAAGACATGAGGGTCATAATTGACTCACTATGTGCTCTTTGATCTCACTCCTTAGTAACTGGCTGATTATATCATAAATATACTGTGCTAATTCTTGAATTGAATCATAGTCAAGGTTGCTCTCTTATCCAGCATCAGTGTCATGGGTTCAAGTTCCGGCTCCGCTCTTCCTGAATGTCTCTCCTCTTCACCCTATTTCACTCTGTAGTGTCCGGTCCAAACACATAAAAACAAAACAAAAAGTTATTAATTCAAGTTCATTTTCATATATCTGCGATGCCCAGAGGATTGCAACATGGGGAGAGAGAGATTTTACAATTAAACGATCTAGTTCCTGATTGGACCTGAAAGCCCCTCCTCATTAACTGTGCACAGGAAAGCTCCTCTCATTGATCCATGCATAATACTGCTGAGATCAGCAAAGGGATTTCAATGTAACTTCCCATCCATCCATCCATCCATCTTCTTCCACTTGTCCGTTGCCGGGTGCACATTGCACAGCCCCCTATGGCTCCTCCTGCAGGTGGTGGGTCCACGGAAGGACGGCCTCATGGTTCTAACCGGGCCTGTTGGTCTCTCATAAGGGGCTTCTGAACCGCTCTTTGTCTGACCGTCACCTAGGACCTGTTTACCATGGGAGACCCTACCAGGGGCACGAAGCCCCCGACCACAGAGCTCCCAGGATCATTTGGGTGCTCAAACCCTCCACCACGTTAAGGTGGCGGTTCCAGGAGGGGAATGTAACTTTCTTTACATCAAATATAGGCCCCGAAGGTCAAGTGCATGCATTCTATTACATTTATAATACATTTAGACTCACAGACCATCACTTTAATGCAGGCTATTGGAGAAATTGCTTTAGACGTGGGCCTACTCTCCTGATTGGACTTGTTTACGGAGTGCTGAAGTCGTATTTGCCTTTCAAACCGTGCGCAGCGTGAATAGTTTAACTGGGACCTTGGGATTTAGCAAAGTACTTTTCATGCTGCTGCTGTTTTCCACCGAGCCCAAACACCCCACTGGCCCCTGTCCTCACCTTTCTCGATAACTTACAACACGCCACATCCAGGTCCTCACACTTCCATCTTGCATTGTATCGCCATGACTCTCCGGAGGTCATTAAGCGTTCGCTTGTTCAATTAACCCACCTTGTATCCCACGCTGAAAGCAGAAGTGACAACAGGGCACTTTGTACAACGTTGCCTCTTGACCAGCTATTTATTAGTGCCATCAAACCGATCGGGCCCGGGTTGCGGCAGCCAGGGGACACATGCCTATGCTATAAAAGCTGTTACTGAGGACCTCCTGACCAAATGACCCAAATCCCCACTGCCCCATTAAGTTCTAAACTTGGTCGGACAGAATGTCATTTTAAACACAGCCGTATTTGTGCTGACAATTCAAAGGGTGTCTGAAGGAAATTTATAGGTTTCCTGTACAGGGAGGGGGACCTGTTGCTGGAGAAACATTGTACAAGTATAGACTCCCAGGATTGTACTTTTTACTATGTGACAGTCAAACCTGGATTTGGGAGTTTAAAAGTTGAAATATTGTTCGTTCTCTTTTTTGCTTTGTATACAAAGAAGAATATATCATTCCGAGGCTGGGGAACAAGTGATCCAGATTAAACTATAGATCAGAATGCAGTTGTACAGAGATATACAGTAACACATAAAAAATCCAGTTACAAAATAAATAGACTTTTTTCAGCTTGGGGTCCCTGCAGCTGCGGTCTATCCTAGCAACAAGATGTACTTTAGGTCTGTGATTAATGCACTTTTCATATCAAACGGCACCAAAACACATTTAGACTTACCAGGTCGAGGATCATTTGTGATTGAAAATACATATAATAAACAACCTAAAATGTACTGTTCAAATGAAATACAATTTGCATATAATTGGAACATACTGTAGAGGTAAATCAGCTCATAAACAGGACTAAACTAAGATTAAAGCCATTCTAAACTGGGATTAGGAAGAACCCAAACATATCATTATGATTGTATCTAAATCAAACAAAGAACAACAGAGGAGCACGGGTATACCTGGAACAAACTGTGTACATCAGTTTGGGAAACACTGCTTTAGATTGGCCAGTTAGATGCAAAAACGGGCACTTTAAGCATAGAAAAAAAAGGGGAATAAAAATCCTGGGCTATCATGTTTGTAAAAATAGTTGTGCGTGAAACAAGCTGACTTCAGAGAGAGAGAGCTTCCAGACCCACTTTATTAAGAAAGTGAAAGGGTGTGGTTGACCAAGCTACCATTTTGTTTACAATGCCTTTAAGCTATGAATAGATTATGTTTTGGAAACATATGGTCGACAGCAGCACTTAACATTCCTTGAAAATGTAAAACCTCCCCTTTCTTCCTCACAGAGCACATCAGCATCTTTAATGCCACTGCGGCAACTCTGCAGCTGAAGGGCCACACCGACCCTCGAACTCAGAGCAGTGGCAGCAGACTTTTCCGAAATGCCACTCATTAAAATTCATCTCCCAGTGACAGGAATCCCATCCGCTGACCTGCTGTAGTGCAGAGATTCTGAAACATTTCACAGCAAGTACCATCTCTGGGAGAAAAGTACATCAGCTGTTGAATTACTAATGGACTGAAATGAGCCAGACCCAAATAGATTCGTAGGTAGGACCTCACCAGGAGAAAAAGAACAATATTGGAACTAAGACAGGTCTAAAACTGGAGCAAATCAGGACTTTGTTAAATACGTAGATAGGGCCAGTCAGGTGTGATAGACAGACGATCAAGAGAAAGCCACAATGTGTCTGTATCAAAACAAACATGACGGCTTACATGGGTACAAAGTCGAGAAAAAGAACCAAAACAAATCACAGAGAGAACTGAGAAACAGTGCAGATGAAGCTCTGAACACTATTAATCAAAGGTGAGGGAGGTTTTTTAAGTTTGCTATTAAGGATATTTTGTGCCACAACTTTTACGATTGGAACAACACCAAATTTGTGGGAGAATTGGTTTGCTGTGATTTTAGGCTGATTTTGAACCCAAAGTTAGTGTGCTGGTTGGCCAGGCTAGAGCTAAACTAAGAGGCAGACACAACCGAAAAGCTTTGGACGTATCCATAACCAAGTGCAGAAATCTCACTTCACAGTTTACCACGCAGGACCAGACCGAACCAGAACTGAATCTGGTACTAGAACCAAATAATGTCTAAACCAAAACTATGCAACTCTAAACCAAAACTAAAATGGTAATAACATGTGACAAAATTCTCCAGAATATCACCACATTTTGAGAGAAACTGTTTCAGCCCCTTTTAGCCTTTAGTGCTGTGGGACAGGGACAGGGTGAGGCGAGTGGCACTGCCCCACTTTGGTGACAATGAAGCATATTCTGGTTGCTAGCGCCCGAGCGGTCATGCTGCAGAGGTCGGTATAAAGGCTGTATTCATGGGTTCCAGTCACAAAGAGCCAGAAAACATCAGATCATCGCGGGGCGGAACAAGGACAATCACCGGTCACTGTCACACTGTGTCTTTGAACTGCTTCTGTTAAAAACAGAAACCCTCTTGCATTTTATGTCAACGCGAGTGCAAGGGGCGAAGTCATAGCTTCATTACTGGTATAATCTTAAATGGTTAGTTCAGTATCATAATAATAATAATGCCTTACACTTAGGCTGGGCGATATATCGATATTTAAGATATATCGATATATTTTTAAAAGAGATATGGAATTAGACCATATCGCATATATCGATATAGTCCAAATTTGCGCTGTAATACTTGCTTCAGGCAAGCCGCTGATCGGAGCTCTCTGCACTGCTCCCAGCGCCGCGGCCCCGCCCCTCCTCAGACACTCTTCAACAAACATGGAGAAAGCAACAACGTCTGAAGCGTGCGGAGGAGAGCCCCGTGGTTGGTAAAAGAAAAACCAGTGGCTCAATCATTTGGAGATGGTTCCGATACAAATGATCAGATAGCAACAAAACCACGCTATATGTAGGGAGGCACGCGATTTTGGCCCATGCAGCTGATGGCCACAGCCGATAGTGAATGTAGCGGCGAGATATGGTGTGCGCAGTGCGCTGCACCATGTGCTTTTGTTTACTTCTCAGTCTAGTTAAGGTTTGCGGTAGATCGTGGATGTACTGTGAAAATATCCGCGTTTGTAATGCTGCCACCTCGAAGGACTATTGCTTTTTCCCCATTAGCAGCGTGTTAGCGGCAGCGCTAATCCGTCCATTCCCTCGCTGATACCCGCTCTGATGCACTGATCATAAACTCCCTCAACTCTGGATTCACACGTCTCTTTCTCCACAAACGACTCTTTACTCTTTACAAGCTGCACAGACTCACCTTGCAGCTTGTAAAGAGTAAAGAGTCGTCTGTGGCTTAGTTTAGGAGGCTTATGTTTGGGATAAAGATAGGAACTTATCTCACAACCACTTATTAAAACACAATTTCAATCAATCGCAAATATCAAGAAATTATTTGGGCTATATGCAAAAAAAAAGACTTAAAAAAAGACTGACGGAAGCTAGGCAACCGACCACCACCAACCACTCCGACCTCCACCAACCAACACCAGGAAGCCTGGGGTACATTCACCCCAGGCTTCCTGGAGTTCCCACATGGTCTCCCATCCAAGTACCGACCAGGCCCTTCCTTGCTTAGCTTCCAAGATCTGACGGGGTTGGGCCTAGCAAAGGCGGTATCGCATAGTACGTAATGATAGCATTTCACAAACCTGGATTATTTTATTATTTTAAGTAAATATGCACAGTCAGCTACTGCAAATTGGACACACTCCGACACATGGTACACCATAGACTTTATTCATTCAAATTAGAGATACATTCAGTCTTGTTTTTTTCTGGTCTAGACATTTCAGGTCTAATGTAGGTCTATTATTTCAGACTCGGTTTAGTCTTGACGTGGTCTTAATCTCCCTTTGTGAAAAATGTGTGAACCATTGCTCATTAGCCATTACTACTTTGACTGCTACTCCTGTTACTTCTACTCCTACGGATACAGTGACTAATACTTCTACTGCTACTTACCTATTTGAAAATGAAAAATACGTTTGAAACAGTCAATCAAAAAGTAGTAGTCAGAAGACATCCGCCTGAAGGCCCGTTAAATGAGCTTGTCTCCCTTGACGAGGAACAGCATTGTAGTTTAACTTTACTTAACCCTGGCTGCCTTTCTGTAGTTTTTCCTTCTATCCCTCTCCACTTATCTCCTGCCCTCACTCTAATATCCTTGTTATCTGCTATAATACAGTGTTCCCCTTGAAATGAAACTCCTGATGGTATCAGTCAGTTGAGCGTCTTATTCCCTGACACTGTCTAGAGGTGATTTTCCTGAGAAAGTGCCGCAGCTATTTTTATATGCATGGAGTATTTGACAAGGAAGTGCGGTCGGATCGGGGTGCTGAACGACATTGTTATTGCCTCGTGGATGTATGCTCTCTCTGCACTGCACCAGGGAGTGAACTAAAGTTTGAGGTTAAACCGGGCTTTTGGGGGACAGGACTGGATAGGAGATTTGTTGCTCTGTTGGCTTTAAAATTAAACTTCCTGTAAATAGAGGGAATAGTGGGGCAAGACATCTCTCAAATACCTGGGGATTGATTTCACATGTTGAATTCACAGAGCGCCATCATGTGCTGCACGGTGCACCCGAACCCCTTGGCAATCTTGAGATGTCATTACTTTCTGAAATTTTGTACAATTGACTTTTCTGTTCGTGATGTTGGAGAATCACTGACAGAAAATCAGGCCCCGGGGGGTCAACATGCACTCTTTGTGTCTGTTCCAAGTCTGATTATAAAGAGAGAATTATATCAGGAGAAGGATCTGGTTTGACGATGATCTTGAACTGATGATGGGAGAGCTGGACCATGGCGCAAGATTCTCAATGGGGTTGAGATCTGGACTCTGTAGTGACCAATCCATGTGTGAAAATGATGTCCTGGCATTGCCATTTCATTGGGAAAGAAAGGTGAAATCAATTGATAGTCATTCAGTATATTTAGGTCAGGGGTGTCCAAACGTTTTTTCATTGAGGGCCACATGTCGAAGTAGGTGCATTTAAGAGAGGATTCAACATTTCACACACCTTTATTTAGGCTTGGAACCTTAATGCAGCTCTGTCTCACCATAATTAATCGAGTGGAATTATATTTCCGGACTATAAGTCACACTTTTTTCATGGTTTGGCTGGGGTGCGACTTATATATCAAAATATATAATCTCACTTCATGTTTGTTATTTTCACTCTGACAGCTGCTAGAGGGCGCTCTCGGCTTGTGCACTAGTATCTACTACTCCTGTACCACTGAAGTTTTAAAAACGGTAATCGAGCAGCAGAAAGAAAGTTTGGAGTGAGCGAGAAACTTGTGAGGGACTGGCGAAAAGCGGAGGTTACGCTCACTGCAATGAAGCAAGATGGCCACAGATGGAGAAACAAGTTCACAAATGGGGCTTGAACAACGTGATGCCGGAAGAGGCTTGTCAATGGTGCATTTACGCCTCCGTGCCCAGTTAGTTGCCAAGACTGGTGCGATTTATACTCCGGACCGACTTATATATGTTTTTCCTTCTTCATTATGCATTTTTTGGCTGGTACGACTTATACTCTGGAGCGTCTTATAGTCTGGAAAATATGGTAAAAGGTCTCCAGCGATTTGTGCCAAAAAGAAGCCTGTGGGCCACCAAAAATTAGTCTGGGCCGCATTTGGCCCAGGGCCGTACTTTGAGCACCTCTGATTAAGTAGTTACTCTGACCTCATTCTCTGCCCGCATAATGTTGCTGCACTTAGACCTGATTAACAGCAGTGACTCTAGATTATACAAATCCAAGTGATGACTTTTTTAGTTGGTTATGTGAACAGCAGGTAAACTAGACAGAAAAGCTCTGAATCATGACATTGCAATCTTTTCAAAAGGTAGATCGTCAAAGGTTCAGATCACATATCAATTGTATATCGTCATATCGTCCACCTCTATTATTATCCTGAACCAAATTTCCATGATACAGCCGTCTCTAAGTCCGCTGACTGTATTGGCTCATTAACATGTTTGCCTTTTGTTACCCCCCCACGCTCCTTTAGCTCAGCCTCGTGCCTTAATCTCATTAGAATCCGGTGCGCAAGACTTCTTAACTCCACTCTCCATCTGGGACGCGAGTCTGCTTTTTTCCTCTGACAACAAGCGATAAACCAGGGAGGACAGAGGGGAGGGGATGGGGATGGCGCATGGTGCTGCTGTAGCGTCACGTGACTAATTTGTGTCTCTTTTTTTTTTTTTTACGGGCAGCCGGCCAAAGTCGTCCCTTCGATCTCTCCGCTGCTCACTTGCTCTCAAACACATGCTTTTGTCAGAGCCTATAGACACACCGAAGCGCACAAGAAGTGAACACATGTCTTGAATCGGGCGTCCGCTGTCACTAACTATGTCCCTCTTGTGTTGCTTCTCCTTCAGGGACTATGGATCCAAGCGCAAGTCTGGTAAGTCACCTGTTTTTTTGTTTTTTACCATAAAATGTGAATGTAAAATGTCACTGTGTTGCAATAAAAACAGTAGACGAAAAGTTTCATTTAGTTTTTATGCTTGTGGAGTACTTGCACATGCACACAGTTGTCAAAGTGGAGGGTAAATCCTTAACCTCAATATCAAAACAAGGATTAATCCAGGACCAGCATAAGGACTAAACCAGGCCTAAACTGTGACTAAAGAACGACTAAACCAGGTCTAAACATGAGCACAGTTCCCACACGGTTCAGTTCTTGTACAGTAGATAGAAGACCCAAACTTTCTTATGATAAATACCATTTTCCCTTTAGTAGTGCTTTAGCCCTTTGGCACCATAATAATGTCTGATATAATGCTTCTCTATCAACCCCTAAAGCTTTCTGAACTTCTTGCTCATTCAAACGGCTTCTCCGTATCCAGCCAAGGGACATTATGTTGCGTGATCTATGGTGTTCAGCTCTCTCTGTGACGGGTCGGTCCTCCATGTGATTTTATTGCGTAGTTTGTTTACACTTAGCACCACGGGACGCTAACGTACAACTGACTGTGGTTTGGGATGGGTTCAGAAATCTGCCAGACAAGCCCTCTGCTACAGTTAGTGTCATTCTGCCTGAAGGGCGGGGTCTCAACACAGTCAGAGCTCCTCTGTAAAGCGATTACTGCATGTCACGCTTGGATCAAGGAAGAGATTTTTTCAGATTGGCAGAGATAATCATATTGTATGAGTGGCTGTCTCTTAGATCTGGTAAATCTAAGTCTATGAAAGTCTAGAACATAGATACTGTAAACGTGACTAATGCCTGCATGTTTGTTATGAATATGAAAAAAAATATAGTAAAAATAATGTAAAAAAAAAGCTAAATCAAGGGAGACAGAAAGGTTCACCAAGTGCTAAATCAGGACTAAATTTGGTCTACGGTAGAACTTTTTGTCCTATTTTGATAAGAAAGTTTTCTGCGCAATGTGAGAAAAACTTGCCATATTTGATAACGCTCTAATTTCCATTAAGTTTAACCAAACATTTGTAAGAAATTGTCATTGTCGTGGAAGGCCCAGGACACACTGGTGGGACTATGTCTCCGAGCTGGCCTGGTGTCGCCTCGGTTCCCCCCCAGAACAGCTGGAGGAGGTGTGCGTGGATCAGGAAGTCTGGGCATCTCTGCTGAGATGCTGCCTCCGCGCCCCGGCCCCGGACAAAGGGGAAGAAAATGGATGGATGGATTGATGTCATAAATTCTCTCTTATACAGTTGACTAGGTGGGCGGAGTTTATGGTTGCTAGGTAACGGAGCAGCAGATAGTGATGGGTGATACCACATTGGAGTCGATACGATACCGATACTTCATATGGGTGAATGTATTTCAATCAATAACTGGTTATTTTATATAATTAATTAATTGGTAAATGATATTACTTTAACTGGTTAATTAAACCATGTAAATGTGAAATTAAATGCATAAACAAAGTTTAAAATGAATACTTATATAAGTAGCCATTACTGTGGTATCGATCCACCCATTCCTAGCAGCAGTCAGTTGGGCAGTTGCTGCGTCAGAGATCACTTTTGTAAAAGACTGATGCTACATAAAAATTTCGAAACTGCCCTTCATGTGTCCGACTTCGCTCCTTTATAAGAGTGTTGGGAGAATGAAGAATCCAGAAAATCGGTTTATACAGTCCTACAATCCCAAATAACGTTTGTCAAATTCAAACCAGTTGAAACAATGCACTAAACGGAGCTGAATCAACACTAAAGGTCAGCACACACTACACGATTTTTATGCCCGATTTTGATACAATTCTCAGTCGCACCGAGTCTTCCCGAGTCGTGTCTAGTAGTGGAGGGGGTCACGACTGGACTCTCGTTCGAATCGTGTAGTGTGGGCAGCAGTCAGACGCAACAGGACTACAGTCGCAGGAAATCAAACATGTTTGATTTTTAAGCCTGATTTTGGACACACAGAAGAAACATGGGTGATTTTACCGTCCCCAAAGTGAACACACAGAAAGCAGCGGCCAATGACAGAGTGAATTAAAGACAGAAAAACACTGTGGCGCATCCCTCGTCATTTCTCTGTCAAAACAGCAGAACAAACAAGTAATTTCATGGCCACAGTGATTCCCACATGAAACAGCACAACTTTATATCATCAAAAGTTCACGAGAACCACCTTTTCAAGCAAAATTTCAACCGCGAACAGAGTTTAGCGGCACTTACTGAGTTTGGAGACGAACTATTCAGCTTCACCTCGCCGCTAGTGGCTAGCCTCTCTCCGCTTTCTCCGCCTCCATCTCGGGGCTGAGGCCCATCTCCTTTTCTTATCCATTGAAATACGTCCCGCTTCTTTGTGTTGCCGACTTTTATCTCCATTTGACAGAACTATAGCCAAGTTGAAGGCTTCGTAGTAGTAGTAGCCTTGCACTGCGATGTTGTGACACTGTTGACACTGTTGACCAATCGGGACACGCACATGTTTTGCCACGCTCACAAACACAGGTCTAACTTTGCGGATTTTGGGTCAGTTTTTGAAACCGGAGAAGAAATGAAGTGGTAGAGACTAGAGAGGACAAACGCACTGTGTTATCAAACATCAGCTGTTTGTCAGAATCGTGTAGTGTGTTCGCTTTTACGATTCTCAGTCGTTAAGTGTGAACACCCAGACGTTCTATACAGTAATTGCACTAAATCCAGTCGTGTAGTGTGGACCCCCATTCTATATAAAATCGTTTAAGACTAGAAAAATCGTGTAGTGTGTGCTGACCTTAAAACTACACATGTTTTTGCACATTTTTAAGTGACCCTACATCGGTGAATCCCTCAAGACGTCTGTGATTTTGCGTTGTATTAGGACTTCTTGCGATAAAGGATAATGCCTCACCTAATATTGCAATAACGATAATCTTACAGGTATACATATTGTCCAGCCCTAATGTGTGTAAGAGTGGACAATTATTTTCTAAAGCAATCTAAATTTTGTATTTAAAACTATGTTAATAGTACTAGTGCATAACATTTATCCATGGCTTCTGCTTATCTCACTCATTCATTGTCCATCTGAATACATGCCTGCTTTGGAAAAAGTCTTAGCAAAAGTATAGCTCCCCAAAAAGCCATTACTGTTGTGTCACCAGTGTACGGTATGCTAAAGCAGGCTGTGCGCTTTAGGCTGTGAGGCTGAATTGAAATATCAGTCATAGCACTCATGAATTATTGAAGAGGAAATGCATGAAATAGTTGGTAATAAATCAACATTAGGATTCTCTGTGGCTGCAAAGGTAGATCAATTTCAAATATATTGCCTGATCGTGGTAAAGTTATCTGGACTGTTTGCCAAATGCGAGCTTTTGGGAGATCGTGGGTTTATGAGGAAGTTTAGAAGTGGATGTATGTGGATGTAATGTATGTTTATTTTTAGGCTTGAACAAGACAAACTTTGTGACCCAGGTGTCACTAATCGATTTTCCACGGCGCAGACGGAGTCACTGCCAATTCAATTGCATGCACATTTCTCAAAATGATTAGATTTCGTAGAAGATGACAGCGTCGGGGGATAACCTTGGCTTTTTGTGGCCTTCATGGGGCAGCTTTCAGCCTCAAACAGGTGGTCTGCTACTTCGGGCTGACTTGCGATTTAACTAGAAATTTTCATCAGTCGAAAGTGCTTCCTGAGACTATTATCATAAAAGTAGCAATATGTTTATGTATGTATTAATTTTTACATTGTGTATCATTTGTCGTTTCAAGGGCAGTCATCGCTAATACGGCTACAAGCGATCACCCCAAAAAATGAATATCTGATTGGTTTAAATGCCTCAAATTGAGCGTAATATTTTGAATTTGAGTCGTTTTGGCGAGTTAGGATTTAGTTGGGCATTTGACCTAGATTATTTCACTTGTTCTGAGATGTTTCTGACTTGATTCAATACATTTTTGTCTTTATTTCAGGTTGAGTTATCTGCCATTGGGGTGAGAAAATGGCAGTTTTACTTTCTCATTTTAAGCAAAATGACCTTAGAAACAGTGAGAAATGTCCTCAAACTATTGAAGTATTCTAGGTCCATCAGGAATAAGTCTAAATGATGAGTGAAAACGGCTCAAAATGAGATAATAGTTAATAGAGTTAATAGGATGACAGAACACATTGCAAATCTTAACAAAGTCCGCTTATAAAATTGCATTTGGTAATTAATTTTTTTGGTGCATCTATAATACTACATTGCCAAATCACATGTATTAAACACTCTTTAAAATCACCAGAACAATTTCAGCTAATATATTAATTCAATTATCTATTTCATTCACCAACATTTAGACCCAAGTGTTTATCTCTTCCATATGTCTAATTACAGACTACAGGCGCCAGCTCTTTAGCATGCTTATTGATGACCATGTGACAGTGATACGTTTGTGTTTGCAGTTCGCACTGGAGCTTTCATTTTCAATCACGGCTGCTTTTGAGGGCTCCTCTATTAACGAATTCGTTACCAAAGCATTAGCCACAATTGAAAGAAACCTGGTAGCGCTCCCAATGCGGTTGCTCAAGCACATTCTGCCAAACATACTGTGTAATCATGGCTGTTCCCACAAAACGCAAATATTCTCTTCTCTGTCAAATGGCGCTCCACTTACTGTAAGTCTAAAGCACTGGCTCAAGTTTGTGGGATATGCGCTTGTTTGCAAAGGGAAATACTCAAAGCCCCTATACATTTTTATATTAGTGGAACAAACATTTTTCTCATCAGTATACTGTAAACTCAGTAATTTATAGGAAAAATACTGTGCGTCTAGTTATATAGCATTCTTATCAACTTGAAAGCTAGTTTGTTAACATTTCTGTGCCAGAGACGCTGAGAAGTGACCCTGCAATCTGTGTAAACTCATCCCTGTGAAGAATTTGGAAGCTAGGAATGTGAATTGAATTGAATTTACTCGCGCCCACGTTCATTGTGTGTAAACAACAACACCACACAAAAAAGTACGTTCTTTTGAGAAACCAATGCTGTTTCAAGGCATTTATTTGATGGCATGGTCTTGTATTACTGCTACTTTACCAATATTTTAATTTGATGAACAACAATTATCTATCCAAGCAAATCACGGTATTTTTAACGGTAGCGCTTTTTCAATTTCAAGGTGTTGTCTTGACCTAGTTTGCATTTTTTGGTGCTGAAATCTGCAACTCCCCCACGGTTCGGCTAATTAGATACAAGAAGTTTGCTGATGCTTTGATAAAAGGATCTAATGAAGTCAAGGAGTTCAATTTATAAACATAATTTGATGCGAGGTCCTCAATTGATGAACCTATAAGTCTCACTAGAGTATACCAATTTATATTGTTTTGCCTTTTTTTTTACAAATGAATGTAATTTTGAACTTAATTTAAGTGTCAGGTTGGTACTTGAGTAAAATTGTATGTTGTTTTTAATAACCATTCCATGCATACCAGTATTAATATTGGCCTTTCTTTCTTTCTACCTACCTACCTACCTACCTACCTACCTACCTACCTACCTACCTACCTACCTACCTACCTACCTTTCTTTCTTTCTTTTCTTTCCTTTCTTTCCTTTCTTTCTTTCTTTCTTTCTTTCTTTCCTTCTTTCTTTCTTTCCTTCTTTCCCTCTTTCCTTCCTTCCTACCTACCTAGTAATCTTTCTTTCTTTCTTTCTTTCTTTCTTTCCCTCTTTCCTTCCTTCCTACCTACCTAGTAATCTTTCTTTCTTTCTTTCTTTCTTGCTTTCTTGCTTTCTTGCTTTCTTGCTTTCTTCATTACTTACATGACTAGGCTAAGTAAGTATCAGTACTGGATTACGTAAAAAAGACACAACATGTGAGAAAAGGCACCATTTCAAACATAAGCCAAAAACAGCAGCTACTTCTGTCTCTTCTTCACAAATAAACTATGGAGGGTCAGAAGTAATCACTTCATGGGTCATCCCATAAAGTGCATCTGAGGGCTGTCCCGCTCCATGAGCTAACCTTAGGAGGGAGCCATGTGGGCTGAGGGTCCGTCAGACAGGCGCTAGTTTGTTTATGTGGCGCACTGTGGATTGACCAGTTGTATTTACACTGGGATTGAAGACATGGGTTATTATAGGTTTTGGATGTCCCCAAGTAACTTTTAACTGTATTGTTAGTTTAAGCAGAGAGAGTGCATTTATTTTTATCTTTTGAATCATAAATTCAGTATTAAACAACACTTATTGGTCATTGGTCCTACGCTATAAAATACTCTACTCCTTGCACCTGGTTCATTATAAATTCTCTCTTAAAACATGCCTTTATTCCTTGGCTTTTAACACAGCCTGAGAAATTTGACTTTTACATGTTTTGTATTTTTACTGTAATTTCATTCCCGTGTTCAGCACTTTGGTCGACTTTGTTGTTTTTAAAGTGCTCCATAAATAAAGCTTTTTATGCACCTCCTTGTCATGCACTTGTCAATTGTTCCGTCATTACACCATAGCGTCGATCTTACTGAAGCATATTAAGTTTACAGTAAAGGAAGAACTCATAAAACTGGTTGTGTTTTTAAGATTTTTGGCTTGTCGGGTATTCAATACGATGACGACAACAACCGCAGTTCAAGAAGCCGTAATGGTCCCTTCCTTACAACTCACAGCACAGGCTACGCCGTCTTATTTGTTCTCCTGATATCAATGCTAGTTAACTTTGACATTGAAAGGATTCACAGTCCGCCATTGTGCTTCTACCAAATCGATATTTGCAAACAGTTACATCCTGCCTGTTCCTACCGGCTGTGTTGTACTGTGTTATATTTTGGTCTGTCTTGAAGGGAATACATTAGAGGATATGAACTGTACGCTTTGTTAAATAGAAAACGGTGCGTAGTGTCCATCATGTTAGACACAAAGGAATGGTGAAGGCCGAAGTGCAGTGTTTCTTCGCATGGCAGGAACTATTATTTTTAGTGGGCATATTAAACTTTGGACTTCATGGAGCTCACTCAGCAGCAACTTTTCAAAAAAAAATCTGTACAGGCACTTATTCTTGCTGAACACTTCACATTCTCTACATTTCAAATACCTCCTCAGGCCACAAGATTTAGCCCGCTGATAGACGGCAATTTCTTTGTGATTTGTCTCCCAAACATAATCTGCAAAGTCCACAGAAAAATGGGGTAGATGCTTATTTGGCGGCTCTTATGTAAACGGAGGAAGATGGACTTTTGCGGAGACATTTTTCACTTCGTCTGAGGCTTGTAAATTATGGGGTACAGGCTTGTTTTTGGGTACATGTACCTGAGTATTGACTCGAAACTGCCACAGAATAAAATCATCAGATATTCTTTTCAAACACGTAAAAGCCCATTTGCGATTATGGTAAAAGTTTTGAATCTACCTTGAATGATACCTTTTCATAGCAGTACTGTGCTGTAGGAGATGGTGATCTTGCCTCACACCAAGAATATCCCTGCTTCAATTGCTGGAGTCTGTGGGCCTTTCTGGAGGATTTTGGTGTGGGTTTAGTCTGGGTGCTTCGGTTTCCCCGATCAATCCCAAAACTTGGCACCTCACTGTCAACACCAAATTATTCTATTTGTTTTACTTGCACATGTTTTGTTGACTACTTTTCCTTCTGTATTACGTTTGCTACAGTAATATCTGCTTTCTCTTCTGATTCATAACCTCTTACCACCCGCCTTAACCGAGTGCATTTTCACCAGTTCGGCTCTACCCAAATCTAAAAACGTCTCGACTGTTGTTTACTGTTGTTTTTATCAGCCATTCTAACGCCTAATTTGAAAGCTAAGACCAACAAAACTGATTCTCGCCTTGTCGTCACTTTTTCATCGTATTTTTTTGGGGCTTTTTGTCTGGGTTTTTTTGCGTTTATGTTGCTTTTTCATCACTATTTCCGCCTGTTTTGCTGCGTTTTCATCCTCATTTACGTCTTGCTTTAGTCGCCATTTTGACTTTTTTTTCCAGAAGCTTTTAGATTTGGGTAAAGTCGAACCGGAGAAAATGTGCTTGGTTAAGGCGGAGGGTTAAGAGGTTAAGGCGAGACACAGCAGGTGAATGTTTCAAATTTCTTGCTAGTTTCCTCCCTTACGTTAGCGAAAATGTGAGTGAATGAGTAAAAAACAGACAAAAATCACTCTTTGCTGTGCATTTTTTAATGTTGTTTTGTCTGCGAGCCGGACATTTCCTACAACAGCGTGGCGCTCTTTGGTTTTCCCCTGCAGCACAACAAATATAATAACCACATTTTAATATCCACGTGTAGATTTTGTTGCTGAAAATACAGGTCATTTTGGCCTTTTCATTAATAAAATGCCTTAGTTTTGTATGAACACAGAAAATGTGTGAGAAACAACATTGTTTTCTCATTTATGTCAGTAATCTACAGCACCACATGTTTCCCAATCTTTTGTGTCTCGCGTACCCCTTGAGTCGTTCATATTAAGTACCCCTTACCCCTTACCTTGAGGATCTTGCCAATATTATTACAAAGTATTTACAAAGTGACCAACTAAACTAAGAGTATTCCGTATTTAAGAGTGTGTTGTGTTCAAAACGAAGCAAAAATACTCCAAACCCCCCTGCTAAGTGCTCAAGGTCCCCTGGTTGAGAAACACTGATCTACAACAAAAGTTTCAAATTGATATCTCTAAATTATACTTTTTCCTCTATTCACCTGCAATGTCTCCCCTTAAATGTATGTCTAGACTAGAGGAAAATGGTCCCCCCACGAAACCTGAAAATACTTAACCCTATTATGTGTATGTTTGAATGAGAGGAGTGGGCTGTATGGGACCCTGAGTTAATATCATTCAGATGTAGAGCAGAGTCGAGATTAGGTGAGGAGTGTAATCACAGAGGGAGTGTTAGGGAATGTATCTGACCCCATCTGACCCGGGACCAGCGCAGAAACCTCCCTTTGAGGCCAACTTCAATCCAGTAAAGCTCCACGGGCTCTGCGCTAACCTCGGCAGGGATTGGGCTGTTATTATGGCACGTGAAGAAGTGTTAGTTTCTCAGCGTGAGCATGGATCTGAAGTAGCAGGGTAAAGAATCTTAAAAGGGAAAAGCAGCTGTTGAGGAAAGTGACTATTTGTGTTGTAATTCATTTAAACGACTCTAGTCCCCATATTGTCTCGAGCTATGTATACAGTACTTTTTTGTAATACTAAAGGAAAAAGCTTTTGACTCTGTTGTGTTCTTTAATATGGAGAGAAGACGGAGACTCGTTCTATTAAAAATCAAAATCATTGTTTATTCACTAAGATTACAGTCTAAAACAAAAGTCTATGCAGAGCACTGCGAGAGAGAGGGAGGAGCCCCGTGCATGGCCTTTTATAGAAACAGGAAGTAGGCGTCTCCTTATCGGCGCTTCTTCTGCGTCATCTCACTCCGCATTCTAACACACTGCCCCCCAGTGGATATCAGAGTTAAAACAACAACGATACAGCAAAATGTCCGCCCAATTCAAAATGAACCCAAAAAGCACAGACTGCAATCAACACAGTATCATATATAATCATTAAAGCCTATTATGACAAAAACATATATAGAAATATTCAACAACTCCATTAATCACTTATCTTGTGGTAAATTATTATATTTCCATGATCCGAAGCATACACAAACCCTCACTAATACCATTCTTCACCTTCAAATTGTACCTGATATACATTTTAAAGGGGACATAGCTTACAAAATCATCTTTTTTTAGCTTTTATCAAATTAATATTGTTCCCTCGTCCAAAACATACCTGAAGTAGAACTTTGCGTCATAACACTGTTTTGAGTCGTCTTCTTCACTTTGGTAGTTTCTTCCTCTACAGCTGGAGCACACCAATCTGTATTTCCTGCATTGTGTCAATGAGTCAACACAAAGCTGTCCTCCACATTTTTAAGGCTCCTAATCCATCCCGGGCCTGTTCAGCTCTCAGAATGTGTTTATAACGGCACCACAATATGTTACCTCTTAACATCTGAACCGAGCACATTTTCTCCAGTTTGGCTTTGCCCAAAAGCGTCTTGAAAAAAAAAGCATCAAAATGGCGTCGTAAAAACAAGGATGAAAATGCATGAAAACAAAAAGGGACAAAAAAAAACCCGACAGAAACACGACAGAAAAGCAACAATAACAGCATTAAAGAGTGACATAAACACGTCCAAAAAGTAACAAAAGCAACGAAAAAAAGCCAAGGAAAAAACACAAAAAAAAGTGATGAAAAAGAAGCAACAAAGAGCCTCAAAAACGTAAAAGCAGCAATAACACAACAAAAAAGTGACAAAATGGCGACAAAAAAGTGACTAAAGAGACAAAACACAATGAAAACACGTCAAAAAGCGACATATGAAGGAAAGAAAATGTGACAAAAACAATGTGAGAAAAAAGTTACAATCACTTTCGTAGGCCTTAGCTTTCAAATGAGGTGTTACACTGTTGCTCTCCAGTCAAGAAGCTTTTAGATTTGGGTAAAGCCGAACAGGAGACAATGCGCTCGGTTAAAGCGGTTAAAGCTTCACCGTTAGCTGAAGATGAAAGCTTGTTTTTACTGTTGTATAACATGTCATTCCCACTACTGCCTGCAGAGGGTGCTCTATGTTGATTCAAAATCCTGATTAGCTCAGTCTCAGTCATTACTGGGATTTATTTATAGGTATATCCACTTTAAAGATGCTAAGAGGCTTTAATTTATAATCTTTAGTAATTTTGTGTTGTCTGTTTGACGTTTATAGAATAAAACTACACAAAATAGTATGATGTGCATGTTCAGAGCAAAACACACCATATTCCTTCTGGCCTTGCATTGGAGTTAAAGTACTGATATTTGTAATGAAATATTTCTCAAATCAAACATAACGTATATTGCACATTTTAGGGCCTTTTACAACGTCCCCAAAATGAGCTAACACATCCCCTACAGTCTGAGCGTGATTCATATCTGTGAGGGACATCTCGCCTCTCTCCTCGTCTGTCCCCCTCTGTCCTGATGCAGGGCACTTCATTTCCTGAGTGGGACAGAGGGAGGGGGTTGATTTAGAGGCACAGAAAGGACATTCAGAAGTGGCTGACGCCCATCGGAGGCATTCAAGGAGAACCAAATACAAGAAACACGGAAGCCAATACTATTAGACTGAAACTTAATTACTCTTGACATTGAGATGTGTTTATACTAAAACGGTGTTACTCAAACCGTGGTACGTGGGGGGTCTGTTAAGCGCCAAATTTGAATGTTTTCATCCTTGTTTTATTGAGAACAACATTAAACGTGCTTTTGTCTTTTTGTAGACCTGGGTAGCTCTAGTTTAGTCCTGGCACAGTCCTGCTGTAGACTTGATTTGGATCTGTAAAACTCTGGGTCAAGGCCTGTCATAACAGAAATTGAGGTTTGAGCAACAAAAATATTATGATAAACAATATTATTGAAGACCGTATAATGCCATAGAAACTAACTCTAAAGCTTCAAAATGACAGTAAAGCTTCTTTTCTGTGAGATTTTGTGCAGTCTAATTGGAATCGCAAATTTAATAGGTGAAACTCATAAAGGTGCGAATTTCTCATCTCCATAGGATCCAATAGTTTACGACTCTCCAAGCGTGTTCTGAATGAGTGTTATTAGCTTAGCATTTCGGCCTTCTCTCAAATGTTCACACATTTAATCTATACTGCAATCAGATACTTTCCGAAATTGTTCAGCGCTAGGATAGCTGGCCTGAGATGCACTTGCACTACAGATGAGATCCTGATGAAAACACTTATTCCCAGATGAGAGAGCTGTGCTAAACCTGCTACAGTCTTATTCACCTTCTTATTTCCAACTCTATCTGCTGCTGTCACACTGAATAATGTGTCTCCTGTGCTTTCTCCCTCTCCCTCTCTCTGTCTCTTCGCTGCAGTGTGGATGTACGGCTTTACAGACAGCCCCAGGAAAGAGGCCTCAGGTACCTCTGTCTATCTCCTCTCATACACTGTCTTGTACTGTACGCTGCTTTAGTCAGGCGGGGCTCGTTGGAGAAGTGCTTCTTTTCGACGGTGCGAGAGCGAGACGAATATGCATAACTTCTGGGATTGTTAGTATTTAATATACACTTCAAGGCTCTGAACATATCATTACCCTTTCTCCTGAGCCTGCAGCTGCGGGCCATAGGTGGGAAGCAGGCAAGAATTTACTCCCATTGACCTACACAATGTGAGTCATTTAGGTGAATGCTGAGGCGCAGAGAAGAGTACATTTCCAGTCAAGCCTTGGGGTAACATAAGACACTGCCAGCAACGGCATTGAGCTTCTATGTCTGCAGTTTTTCAGTGTCATGGTTATACCTATGCTGGAGTAAGACTTGAAAGTAGAAAACCTTATGTTATACTGCACTCAATATTCAATATGTGGTGTACGGAACAGTACAACATGGCTCATTGATATAAGACTTCAGTATTTTTAGAAATACTTAAAATCAAAACTTGAGATGCAACGACCCATCTTTTTGCTTCCGATACCGATACTGGAGGTTTTTCTTAAAAGTGACTCTGAGTGGAAAAGTGAATGATCCTCTTATCTCCAGAGTGAGATCAATAATATCTGATCTTTTCTTGTCATGATGTGACAGAACAATTATCTACTTAAGGTATTTCTATCATAGTTTCCGGCCCAGCCTTGATTACTAGCTGCTAGCACAGCATGCTGTTTCCGCTGCAGGTTAAACTTAGCGATTAAATTCTCCATGCAGCATGCCCAGATTCCATTAGATTTAGTCGGTGAAAGTTGTCTTTTTAAACCGGAAAGAGTCAAAACTGGTATCGGATATTTGTAGCCGATACCCGATCTCGTATTTTATCGGCTCCGATATCCAATACCAGTATCAGATCGGTGCATTCCTATCTAAAACCACAAATTGTGTATTCCTTTGGGATCATTTGTATATGTTGAGCACATTAACAGGACAGTAATAGCATGGTAATAGATTGGAAATGGCAGTCATCCTTTCACTCATATTAACAATACATTTTGCATTCGTATTTCCATATTGTTACCAGGAAATGCAACCATATTTTCAAGTGTTTGTGCTTTGTTGGGTTATAGTTGGTTGGTTATTTAGTTCATTAGTTATCATTGAGCGAGAATCATCTGGTTATGAGTAATTGCCTTGTGATTACCATATTGCCATGTTATTACAGTTTTAGGCACTATTCTTGTTCGATGCTATTACTGTGCTAATAGCTATGTTTTAAAGTGGCACCCATATAATTCCCTTTGCTCTCTAGATTTATATCATTTTCCACTTCAACACTTTGCCCATATGTTCTTTGCATGTGCTCCCCGTCCCATCTGGTCAGATCCTGCCTTTTCATCTATCCATCAATCCCTATAGACTCCACTGGCCGAGGCAACTGCGAGACACACCAGCGGCGAAAGCTAAATCACGCCTCGAGTCGTCTGCGTCGTGTAGTCTTCAAAACATACAATTCTTATTTAGACTTCCTTTGGTGAATCATGACCAGGCGATTTTGAAAATTGTAGGCTTGCAAAATGGAACTTTCCCCCGGCAAAGAATAGCTTGTCCCAGAGATGTAAACAAAAAACAGCAGTGACATATTGGACCATCTGGTGGGAGTTTGAGAAATGTTCTTTGAAATGCTGAAAGACTGTGATGTTTTCTTCCATTAGAACAAGAATGTTTGAAATAAAAATTACTTGGTGATACTTTTCCGGCCCAATTTTTAGATTTACTATGGCTATTTATTCACCTTCGATTACTGCAGTCGCACACTAAAATCATGACTTTTTTATTGTGACAAAGTGGGTTTGTCCCAGTATTTATTTGCACACTTTGTTTCATTTGCAATATCCATCAGCTAACTATAACCATCATATTCATTTATCTGTTTGGTTAATAAGTACACTTCACATTGTCGGTTTAAAACTTTGCTTTATTTGTTAATTTTGTCAGTATACAAACTTACCTGTACCACATGGTTGAAACAGAGGGAAGGCGTGGTCCTTGTCGGCCATTTTAAAAGCGCAGGCTGAACCATGTGGCAGGGGGGAAACTGGTTTAAACTTTGCTTTGAGTTTCCTTTGTGTATGATTTTGGTTTCTAGTGTGTCTTAGTTTAATTTAACAGTTATAATTTTGAACTAAATACCAACTTTTATGTAAATGTTAAACTTGCCAGCTGAAATATATTCAAGCTATTGGTACTTACCGGTGGGAGGTCTTTCCCATTAGGAGAGGTATAAAAGCTGACTGTGGCTGATTCCGAAACCCTTAAATGATAGCCTCTAAGTCCTAACACTAGCCACTAATCCTTAACCTTTCATGGGGTCAACTGTTAGATCTCTATGCAGTTAGTGAACTTCTGCTTCAGCAGCATTTGCCCAATTCGACCGTCCTTACCCAGGGGAAGGGGAAGTGACATCACCAACAGCTATTCATCTTCTTCTTTAACGATATTGGCAGGCAAACAAAAGCGCATGCTGCCACCTACTGTAGTGCATATGCAACAACATAGTGTCCAAATAAAGACATTTAAGGAGAAAAAAAATAAATCCAAATGATCCATCACATTTTCATTTAGGCTTATTTTATCTCAACAGCTGTTTCATAAAGCTACAGTATGCAAATTAGCCATGTGGCTTAAGTTTCTACTAAATAAAAGCAAAAGCACAAACTGCCTCATTTGAGCATTTACTGAGGCTGTGACTGTGCTGTGATGACTCTAACATGTATTTCGTCACTTTCATAAAGTTTGGCTTGTGCAGAATCTCTTATATATATTTTTTTAATGAATTGCGCACCTGTCAATCAAAGCATGAAGAATGACTCGAGGGTGGGGGCGAGGGGGCGGGCATGCGGCGCAGTGGCTTATGGGATGGCACATGGCTCCTAATCGCCAGTGAGGTAGCATCAGAAGTCCTATGCTAAAGTGGCTATGATGTTAGCATTGAGGCTCCTTTCCCTAACTCCTTCCTAACTGACAGACCAATTCGGAAGCTACTTATCATGGCGGACGCTGACGCACATCCGGTTTGGCGTTAGACCACTTACCAATTTCACGGTTTCGGAATCAGCCTGTAGTCATGGCGAAAGCCATTTTGCTCAGGCATGTGACACTGAGAAGTTCCTTTTGTGTGGAGAATAAATATTGTCTGGTAAGAGTTATATGTTTGTCAAGTCTGCCTGCCCATTTCGACTACTGTGTGCAGCCTCACAATTATAAAATGTTCACACTGATTACCCAACAGTAATATATAAAAATAGAAATTGGAAGCCAATATAGTGCAAAATCGACTTTTTGAGCGTTTAACCACGTTATTATACAATTTCAGGAAAATGTCTGGAGATTTTCCAAAATGTGTATGTTTGTTTATTGGCCTGGGTAAAGCTTGTTAATGATGCATCTCGGCTTGTTTATTACCTCAAGCTGACTTTCATGGCCCCTGTGCACCTAGGCATATTACCGCTATTTACTTTTCTTCCTCATTTTGCCTAAAGAACATACAACTGTGTCCCACCAGGGAAGCTGAGTTACAAGCTTTCCCGGAGAGATGGGGCTTAATGCCGTAACAGCAATCATTTTAAGTACAGTAGTGAGGGAAACATGATTTTCTCAAGCTGCCTATTTTGCAATTAAAGTAAAGACGGGAATACTAAAGAATCAATACGTTTTAATGTACAGCTAACATTAAATTAAATAAAGTTTGGTAGTTAAAAAAAAAAAGAAGCTCTGCACTATATTGGGGCTAAAATAACTTGACAAAAGACTTGGCATAAGTTTGTTTTCATCATAGGCACATCAGTTTGGATTCGATAATACTGTCTGTTTTCAAAAGAAGCTTCATTGCACACTGTACATTTGAAACATGTCCAGAAGCATTTGAAATGAAACATTAACACGATCTAATAGCTGATAATCTTTAAAAAAACAAGTATCACTTTCATCCTTACTGAACCTATTTTTAGCGATCAAAGCTGCAGGGTTAACAGGTCATATGTAGTTGTTTGCAGCTGGGCAGAATTGGTATTTGCGCCTATTCAAAGTGCAATTGTATTTGATTAACTTCTTGAAAATCCTCTGTAATTAGTTTTAAAATGATATGAACTTGCATATATGTAGTCAAGCGGCAGGAGTGCTTTGGCAGCACACTTTCAACTTCTCTATATTAACCATTAGACCTCACGTGTGTCTATTTAACATTACCATATGTTAGATTCTGATAAGTTTTAGCCAGGTGTTAGCCAGGCCTGCACTCACCTATAGTTTCATATAAGCATGACTGACTTCGGCAAGATGTCCATTTTCATCCGCCATATGTATGTTTTTTATGATCTGCCCTCGCTGTCCACACGACTGACACCATCTCAGTATCCATTAATAAAAACCTTTCATGCTTGTTGTTCCAAAAGCCAGACTTGCACACACTCATCTCCATGAAATCTTTGTATCCCAAAACAGACCAAATGCTCTGTTTTGCTGTTTCCACATGAGTTTGATATTATTTGAAAAGTGTAAATTTCTAATTGGTCCTTATTTTAAAAAAAATTCAAAGTACTTTTCTATTATTCTTTCTTTTATTGCTTGTTCTTTTAGTGATCTATCCATCTTCCCTTGTTATTCATCTTTGGTCTTCCTCGAGGACACTCTCTGCAAGCTTTTAGTCCATACTCTGTACATGTTCAGACCATACCAATCTAATCCTATCCATCAACATCAACAGCTTTTCATCCTTATGTTGAGTCATTTATATAACTTTTTGAAATCATCACAAATGTAAAAAAACTGAACAAAAAAAGCTATTTTTTGCATGATTTATTTTCTTAAGCAACAAATCAGCTTGTCATAACATTTGAATGAGCAAGGTTAACCGGGGTGCCATGCAATTTTGACTGAACGACTTTAAGAATGTGTTCTTCATGTTCTTTTGTCTGTCATAAAAAGAAAAAAATCCTCCCTGCACTGTGCTGCCCACATCAGTGAATCACGAGGCCAAGCAAAATGTGAACTGTTATTGTTTCCAAATGTTCGTTTAATATTGTTTATTTTTCCGCAATTACATCGGTGCAGGATTCGGTTGGACGTCCAAGTCCTCGTCTGAACTTCCTCATGACATATTTAGACTTTGCAGGTCACCAATAGCAACGGCACTGAGCCTATGTTTCTTTGAGGGCTGCGTGAGTCATCATTACCTCGAATCAAATCAGTTCATCTGCAGCCCACGTCCCAACTCCATAAAGAGTAGATAAACCCCAGCGTCGGAAAGGTCAATGTCTTGACTTCGGAACTCGTTTAGCCTAATCCAAGCTAATACTTACTTATAAACAAAGGCTGTTCTCTTTCTCTAGCCTCTCCTCTTTCTCCCTGTGCTTCTCTTTCTTTGCTTAATGCTCTCAACCATGTCCACGCTGATGGTGCACAAACAGGAATTCACCAGTTTTGATTTCCGTTTCGTATCACTAACATGAGATTGAACATAGAAGGGTGTCTTACATGGAGTTAAGGCAACTATTTCTCTCTACACGAGGCGACTTCATTATTTAAACATTCGAATGATAAATGGAACCTGTCACCGACAAGATTATTGTTGATTACGATCACAAATCTTTCTATAAATTCCCTCGCATCGGCCCACTATTTTTGCAAGTTCTTACTTTACAAAATTACATGTCGATAGAAGATAATTCTCATAGGTGTT
Source organism: Neogobius melanostomus (assembly GCA_007210695.1). Taxonomy (NCBI): domain Eukaryota; kingdom Metazoa; phylum Chordata; class Actinopteri; order Gobiiformes; family Gobiidae; genus Neogobius; species Neogobius melanostomus. The sequence goes on from VHKM01000153.1 coordinate 3,247,771, forward strand.
TTTCTAATACAGTCTTGAATTCGTTTAAACATCACAGGACCACATAGTTCGACATTCCCCTTGCCATTTCCGTATGGACTGGTCCCTCAGAGTTTGCTCCACTTTGAATTTCAACCTGTTAACATTGGCGATGTTCTGGATCTCCAAATACTGTATAAGAGAGACCCTCTGTCTTTCTTCCTCTACTTTTCACTCACAATATCTCCCCTCTACCTCCCCCTCACCCCCTTTTCCTTTCCTTCCTGCTCCCGATCTCTCACTTTTGCTTTCTCCATCTTCCCCTCCTCTCCCTCTCCCTGTGTCTTTCTAGTGCACTCATATGTTTCTATTTAAGGCCAGCGATGGTTAGCGTGTGTTCACCCCCCTCCTCCCAAAAGCAGTTGAGGGGAGGCACTGTTGATTTTCCACACGCAAAAAAACTTCACAGTTCTTCTAGCCCTCGGTCCCGCTCCACTCTTGCCCGGCCAACAACAAACCCCATCTCTTTTACCTCAATTGGACCAATTCTTTTTGATCATGGCAACACTTTAAAGAACAAGATGGACCCCTTTAGGAACAATTTCCCCAATGTTGAGCTTTTGTGTTGATGCCAATGCTGATCCTTGCTTCAACATGGGACGGGGGTTGACTCAGCTACTCCCCGGCCAAACTTTCGGGACTATGCTGCCAGCAAGTCGCAGGATCTGATTGGTCGGGGGGGGGGGGGGTTGGATGTCATGGCGGTGTCCCGGGTGCACGTTGCCAGCGTCAGAAGTAGTAGTAGTAGTAGTAGTGGCGTTACGGGCTGCAGCGGACGTCCCAAAGGCGGATGGTTTACGGCGTGTTTTACCCCTCAGGGATCGACAATTCGGAGCCCATGGTGCTGGAGCAGTACGTCGCCGTGGCCAACTACGAGAGGCAGAGAATTCGGAGATCAACCTCAAAGCCGGGGAGACGGTGGACGTGATCGAGAAGAGCGAGAGCGGTGAGTGGAGCCGACTGCTGATTTATCGCAATGACAGTGACACACGTTTGAACTGACCGCAAACAGAACCCAGATTGCTGTGGCTCCGCGGCGTCTTTGCAAGTCATCTTCACTGTGTTAGCGTAAGAGTGACATCTACTTTCATGCTTTATCTTGCTGAAATTATTGTTTTGCGAAGATTGATGTACAAAAAACGTGTAGTGTAGTAGTGGCTGTAGGTATGCATCAATACTACAGTCAGAAAAGTAGTAAGATATGATAAGATAGGACTTGCAGTACACAATTATTCCCTGAAATACAATGCTGAATGCTTGACTATTTTCACAGTGGCTTGTTAACTGTCATTGCCTTGACCCTACATGGCTCCCGTAGGTGTTTAAGCCTGTAAACAAAACATCGTGGCCATAGCTTTTCTTTCAGTTCAGAGGGTTTGACTTAACACTATGCTGCAGATTTAGTAACACATTTAGTCCCACTTATCACTTTGACCACTTGGATTTTATGCTTACCATTTAAATACTTCAGAGCAGTGTTTCCCAACCAGAGTTCTGCAGACCCCTGGGGGCACTTGAGCACTTAGCAGGGGGTGCTTGGAATTATTTCAGATCAACAAAAGAAGGTGAAACTCTGTATTTAAGGATTACTGTCAACGGGAAGTGAATTTTGATCATGTTTTTTAGTGACGGATTAGAATTTTGAGAGCTTTTAGCTTTATCTTGAACACAACACACTGCTGAATGCTAAGAAATCTTAGTTTAGTTGATAATTGCGCGCACTCCCTCAAGGTAGGGGTACTCGACTGAATGACTCAACGTGTACTTGAGACTAAACAAACGGTTGGGAACCACTGCTTTGGAGGATGGCTTGAAAATGGTGGAAAAATATGAAACAAAAAGATAGAAACCGCACAACCCTATTTTTGATATATTTGATTGACAATAATGGCACAAAAACAAATTTAACAGACTTTTACGCACACTTTATAACTAGAGGCCGATGCCGATTTTTGAGATTTTTATTGGCTGATGCCGATATGCTCGGGTGATAATTTTGGCCGATATTTTTGACAGATTTTTCCAAATGTCTGGTCTATAATGCTGTAAAAACATAAATACTTTTTAACAATTTTATTAGGTGATTCAATCATAGTTTCTCTCCCAGCTTTGATTAGTTGCTGTTAGCATTAGCATCCATGTTGCTAGCCTCGGCATTTTGCGCGGCGATCAAAAATACTATTGCGAATGTTAAAACTACATGCCATACTGACTGAGGTCTAGTGGGAAACTTGTATTTAACAAGCTGTAGCTAACCAATTTTCATTGCGATGTTTCTCTGTTCCCCTGAGGCCTAGGGAGTCGTGTGGGACTCGTTTTAAAGCCATGACTTCCTCTTTCCAGTCTCTACAACTTGGAGAGACTTCTTTCGGCTTATTTCGGCGCTAGATCGGGCCGATAGCTATATTGTAAAATCCCCAAATATCGTCCGCAGATATATCTGTCGCCCTCTCTTTATAACATTACTACAGTATGTTCAAATTGCAATCACAATTATTATGTGGCTTATAGACTTCAGAATTGGCCCAGACTAGCAAGAATCTGCAGTTAGGAAAAAAAAAAGAACTGTTAAGCCCTGAACACACACGCATTTAGAGCTGTGTAATATTAATCTTCACTGTAAGGCTCACACTGTATTAGTCCTCGCCATTGTCCGGCACAGCCTCCCTCCCCGAGCCCCCTGCTGTTTGGCTTCTCTCTTCTCCGTCTTGTCCAAGTGTTGTAATCTCGCTGAAGCTTGGCACCACCTGGAGAGGCTGTGTAGCTGGCAGAAGGCGCCGCGTTGCCGTGTGTTTGTGCGCCGGTCAGTGCACAAAATCAACAGCGAAATCCACAAGACATTTTTATCAACATACTCCTTTAATTATATTTTGTTTTTGTAAAAGCTTGAGAGGGAGGCGGTAATGGGCATAAGCGAGTAAATATGCAAGTACTGGATCGCTGTAGATGAATATTTGGACAATATTTCAACATTTTGACAAACTTTACAGTGCCAGAACTAGTGGAAAGTGTAATGGATGATTCAATTATAGCTGTGTTATAGTTTCTGGGTCAGTGTTACTCTTATACTGATGGGCAGACTTGATTTTACGTTTGCTAATTTGATTGCTTTTCTTCAGCTTCACGTCTATTATTTAATTTAACAGTAAAACAAATCACTTTTATTGGATTGTGAGTACTTCTTTTTGTCTCTAGTGTCGTGCATTGTCTCCGCGCTCTCCTCTCCTCACCTCTCCTGCACCTCTGTTGAAACGCTGCTTTGTATTCCCAGGGCTGGATCTCATTTTGCAGTGAGTGAGTGACAGCCAGCAGCTTGCACAACTCCAGCTGCAGCTTGGCTCGGGCTCAGAGCGACGGCGCGTCTCTCTCTCTTCCCTTCTTATCTCCTCCTCTGATTACCGCTGTGAATTCATTTTCTTTGTGCTATCTCGGCTCGTGCATCTTTTGAGTGATTACGCTGCCTAAGTGAATTCGCAGCCCCAAACACGGGACCGGCTTCTTGTTGTAACATCCCTGCGTGAGTAGTTTTTAGTTGCTCACTGTCAGCATATAAAAGGGTCTGGTCTAAAAAGCTGCAAAATTATTCAACTTGATGAAGATGAGAAAAGCCTTTTCAAGTTTGACCTTTGTTTTCTGCTTGTTTTCGCAAGTGTCTTTCAAAGCATATATCAGCTATTTGTAAATGTATTTGTAATAGATGTTGTAGCAGGTTTTGCAGTTATACCAGCATTATCCACTTGGTTAGTCCACTGCCGGACCAAAAAAAAAAGTCATCCACAAAAAAAGTCACATGCTCTTATAATGCCTCTAGTTTTGAAGTGTATAGGCAACATCAAGCCCGGGGGCCAAAATCGGCCTTGCATCATAGAACCTCTGGCCCTCAAGATCGATTTTAAGGAATATTATTACACAAATCAGAGATCAAATGCCTGTTAAAGGGACTAGATTCAAGTTGGTCATTTTATACTCACTACTGCCACCACAGGTCTTGCGCGTAACTGCAGTCTCTATTAACAACTTTTGAGTGCAGGATTTTAGAGGCAGTTGTGGTGAATAGGTCTGGGTTCATGCTACACATTAGGAACATGTAGGGGGAGGGAAATACATAATTTTGGTGACATTTTTAAACTCTGTATAGTCCCTTTAAAGTACTCCAGAAATGTGAAAACCACTGACAGTTCCTTTAAAATGTATCAGCAGAACAGCCATTTAGGCCATTATGATATCCAACACTGGCGCTTGTAGAAAATGATGCTTACATCAATTGAGTAGATCCGACCCTGGTCTTTTGACGATGAAGAAAACAAGCAAACATGCCTACCCCCTGTTATAATGTATTGATGATGGGAGAGTGTGACCACTGTGCCAAGCCTTCTCCAGCGCATCCCAAAGATTCTCTTGTCTGTGACCAATCCATGTGTGAAAATGACGCTTCATGCTCCCTGAATCACTCTTTCACAATGTGATGAATCCTGGTGTTATCTTGGAATATTATGCCCGTGCCATCAGGGAAGGAGAAATCCACTGATGGAATAACCTGGTCATTCAGGATGTTCAGGTCATCAGCTGATCTCCTTCTTTGGGCGCATAGTGTTGCTGAACCTAGACCTGACCAACTGCAGATCATAACAATTAGCCAAATCCAGATGGTCACTCTTTTTTTGGCTCTGTACGGCATGAGCAGCAGTTGTAGCGTTGTTAATTGTACTCCCGGCTTCAGAAATTAATTTAATTTGGTAATCCCACTTTTTCTATTATCCATCCTGAAACCATCTGCTTTCCATTAGCACATCTTTATAAATAGCCATATACCGCTACACGTTTTTTTAATTATTTAGAAACCGCAAACTTTCATAATGCATCTCAATTTTTTTACTAGAGTTTATATACAGTATGCATGTTTCACCATTTTCAGGGAGCAAAGCAGATCTTTACTGCCAGAAGCATGCTATCACACCTTCGATGAAACATACTTAATGATTATATCCATAGTGTCTTTCTATAAATGTCTAGCCTTTACAATCCACACACACATCTTGTACTGGGCCTTGATAGGTCTCCAGAATTGGGGTTTCTCATCCTAAAATGCTTGGCCAGTGCTTGAGCGCGTGTCGTCATTTCTGGGGCCAGAGAAGTGGGGCAACAGCCGTGACATCAGAGCGAGGCCATGCCAAAACAAACGTGCAAGAGTTTGTATAATATCCCTCCACTCGCTCTTCCCGTTTTCAAGGCTCTGCTGCAACCTTCCACTCTGATTGTGCTTACTCTGAGCTGGATGTGCCGAGAGCTGAGGAGCTGACACTTTATGACACTACGCGTTAATTAGAGTTTATTTTCTTTAATGTCCTTCGCCGTGTGCGTCAGCGTGGCTCTTCTTCAAAACTAGGAATTTGTTTCCGTCCCGGTCCAAAGCACACTACCTTCTCCACAAAACCACTTTGGCATTGATCTTATATTTTATCTAGTTTTATAGCTTGACCGCATTGTCTCTATGTTTGAGTGATTTGAAATGTAATTTGGCTTAGATGTTATGCTGGAAGCTTGGGAATTGTACGCTGGCTTCATATTGAGACAATGCATCAAAGTGAAGCAATAACAAAACTTTTGCCCCGTTATCCAATATGCACTGTGCAAATACGTATTTCTTATGGTTTTTTTTTTTCATTTAACTTGATAAAGTCAAATCTGAAGAGAGGCTCCCGGTAAAGATGCATGTTTTTAGAGGTACTAAATGTTACTTAGTGGGGCTTTAATTTATATGCATATTTTACAACATTCACACAAAAACGTTTAGTTTTGTCACAAGCGCATGCGTATGTTGTTCTCGGTTTGAGAGCAACATTAAAATGCTTTATAATAAGATTGCTGTTTATGGGGCAAGGGAACTTTTACTCTTCTGCAAGAAAAAAAAGTTCCAGGCCACTGCACTTTTCTCAACAAAAAAGCGACTGTATATTTGAAGTTAAAGTCCTTAGCCGTGACCTGATGTATTTATGGCTTGAGCGGTACAGTCGGAAGTCATTTCTTCTGCCTCTGTGAGAAGTCGTTGGCCTTGCATTGGTCTCCAGCTGTTTTACTGTAATGTGTCAACAGCCCTGTCTTCGGAGTGGAGAGCATTCTGAGAACAAGGGACCACGAGGGCAGAGGAGATCACTCTGTGTGGGTGTAACGGTCTTTAGCACATTATGCACTATTGCTGTCGGAGTTATCCAAGCTGCTGTCAATGAGCGGAGATGTACAAGAGAGGAGGTAACACAATTTAAATGCTAGTTTTTGGGGGTCATTTGTCAGTTTAGTTAGTTTGTCAATTGTCACGTTTCTCTTATACTGTATACTGTACGCTTTGACCAAATTGCCGCATAGTGAGAGAGCGCAGGGGTTTTCTTCATTCTGGCCCTGGTTGTCGTCCTCTGGTTTGGGAAATGTGAAGCCTCTGGGGAGAGGAGTGTTCCAGCAGGAGAAAATAAATCTGCTGTTGAGACTGGCTAGATTATATGGTGTCTGTGGGGGTGTAAAGGGAGGTGGTGATGTTGGAAGACAAAGGTGGAAAGGTCAGTGTGGGGGAAAAAAGGCGCTGACCTGAGCAGAAGACGTCCTGTACAGAATCATTCAAGAAACGCACAGTGTTGTTAAAGGAAGGAAGATGCTTTAATTGTACCTTATTATCAGAGTACACACCTGGATGTATCAAACTATTATGATCTGGGGTGTAGGTTCTATGTGCCCAAAGGATGAGATCAGCTGACGACATGAACGTCCTGAATGACCAGGTTATTCCATCAATAGATTTCCTCTTCCCTGTTGGCACAGGTATATTACAAGATGACAATGCCAGGATTCATCGGGCTCACATTGTGAAAGAGTGGTTCAGGAGCATGAGGCATAATTTTCATATATCGATTGGCCACCACAGCATCCAGATCTTAAAGCAGTACTAAGTAACTCTTGCCCCTAGAGGCCATACGCGCAACTGCAGGTGTCTTAGCAAGTTACGATTTTTTAACTTATTAAATGTCTTTGAGAGTAAATACTACGCTGACAGAAAAGGTGAAGGAAGAGAGGGATGTTGTACATCCAGTTATACAATGGGAATATTTTTTTTCACTCAAACTTGCCTGTAAATACTGTTTAAAGTGGCGCTAGCCCGCAGTTAGCTTTGTCCGTTAGCCTGTTAGCTTCTTCTCCGTGATTCTATTAGTGTGTATTGCTTGCTCCGTCCCGGTGGCAGTCAAGTTGCAAGCATGGTTTCCTGGCCAGAGACACCAGGGGGAGATGAAAGACCCTCCAATCATCCCATTAACACTTGTATTACTCCCAGAGGAACTACGAAAAGGATTTATTAAGGTAAACACGTTACTTAGAACCCCATTGAGATTTGGGATGTGCTGGAGAAGGCTTTGCGCAGAGGTCACACTCTCCCATCATCAATACAAGATCTTGGCGAAAATGTTATGCAACACTGGATCTTTTTACATTGCAGAAGCTTATTGAAACAATGCCACAGCAAATGTGTGCTAATGTGCTTTAGAGCCCGTGACCATCTTTGTGTGTTTTTTATGGTTAAACATCTACCACTTACATTTAGGCATTTGTTGATGCTTTAGTTACTGAGTTACAGTATACATGCACAGATTGTCAGCATTAGTGGACCATTACATTGTTGTTAAACAACACTTTAACGTTGACAATAGTCAGTGCATCACATCTTTGTTGACTTGTAAGATCTGTATGCTAAAGTCTCTGTCATATGTTTTATTTGTTCCACAAGTCAGTGTTTGTTGCGCCGTAAATTAGTATAACTAGCTTGATGATGACACATGTAAATAGGAGCCCGATGATTTTCTTTGGTGACCCCAGTTGGAAAAAAAAAGAACCACTAGCTAATGTGTAGTGAAACAGTTTGCATACTTTCCTATCATCATTATCATAAATTTAGGTTCAGACTAAGGTAAAACACATGCAGAGAATTTTCCTCATTTCATTTGCTGTGGCTAATTGCTCTGCCAGGACCCGCTCGGCTGCAAACAGGATTCTTCGGTTTAGTGGTGGAACGTCCAGCCCACAGCTCCAGAAGGAGAAGCCATTTGCCCGAAGATCTCGTCCGTGTTGGTGCTGCCAGGTTTTGAGGCGTTTTGTCACAGTAGATTTGGAGAGATTATGCAGATTTACTGCGCTGTGACTAGACTCGGTCCCTCTGTCCATTGCACTGTGCCCTTCACAATGTCCAGACCAGGCGAATCCATTATATACAGCAGTTACAGTACAAGGGAATTGTCTTAATATAGATAGACACAGCCCCTAATACAGAAGGTTAAAAATATCACACATCATGTTGACAAAACAGTTTGGATATTGTCAGGGTTTAAAGTTCAAAGTTTAAAGGTTGCAGTACATGCCTGTCAGCAGTTGAGAATTTGCATGTTGCGCCCAGTTCTAGGACCACACCTCAGTTGAGATCCCATAAGGCTGGCATTAGTCATCCGCATTGAAAGCTGTTACTGTAAAGGTCAAAGATATCCCGCCCTCTGACTCTTTCTTTGGGCAGATGACTTCATAAGACGTTGAACTAACTTGCCTTGCTAATTTTTATATGTGTAGATCGATTGATAAAAAACACAATCATTTTCGTTAGGACTTAGCTCCCGTTAGCTCAGAAATAAGCCTCACCACAAGCTAAGAAATAATGACTTCTGTTCATCTCCTGTAGGTAGGATTGGGTTATTTCTCTTTTGCTTTACTGTATTTACTGGAAAGCGGCACTGAAGATGCTTTTCCTGTTTGGGACTGATTTGTGTAAAGGCCAGAGGGCAGCAGCGGCGAGGTCTGGGAACCCAGTATCAATCAGTGCGGCTTCTCCTGATCTATGGCCTGTCCTTGTGTTCGTCCAGTTGCTTCAAGTCACTGTTATCTGGATGCCCATAGGCACAAAACACAGACTGCAAATGTAAAGCATAACAGAATATCCTTTTATTCAAGTCGGCATACACTGGGAGAATTGATAGTGTATGTTTACAGCGCCACCTACTGTTCATAGAGTGTGCATCGTTGGGCTTTTGTAATGAGCAAAACACTTACTTTGGAGCTGAAGAAATGTAGTGAATTAGAACGTTATTATAGTTATCTTTTAAATGTAGTGGAGTACAAAGTTCTCAACAAAATACGACTCAAGTAAAGTACAGTTCATCAAAAACTCTACCCAAGTACATACTCTGTTTACACTTTACAGTAAAAGTATACAGATAATACTAACTCAACATCAGATCGGAAGGATTGCTGCTGGATGTGTGACCCTGATAGTACTCCTAAAGGAAATTACTCAACTGGCGGACCTGGGTCCAGATCCGGACCTCCAGAGGCTTTAGTCCGGACCCCCAAACCTTTTCATCCTCTCAGTATACTTCATTTCTAAGGCTGAATTAAAAAGCATCGAAACAATTTTTTAAATAACATTGAAATAAAATGGCAGAATTATTGATTCATTGATCAGTTCTGCTTTGTAAACATTTTCAAGAGCAATGACTGCGTATGTCCGGACCATGGACATATGTCGAAAGTTACAAAAGAAAAGTTTTGTGGACCTCGAGCTGATTTTAGTTGGGGACCCCTGCTACAACATGGCAAACTAATTATTTCATAGTCATTGCCCAATTGCCAGCTGTCTATGTTCCCACAGATTATTTTTCTCTAACGTTAAAGCTTCTTGACCTATATTGATCGCATTTTAATTTTCTCAGCTGGACATGGTTAATGACATGCTATAAGTTATTAATTAGCCGGCCTGGTTTGCTGTTTCGAAAAGATTCTGACACAGCAATATGTGATGTAATCTCCGTTTCTTGTGGCTACTACATGGACACTACAGCAACTCTTTTGATATAACGTACTGTATGCTCCTAAACTTTTCATTGCATCCACATTTTGGGCTGGTGGAGTTCAAATGATAGTTGAATAATATGATTTAACCAGTTTATGTTCCATTAAGCCACAGATTTTGGACAGTTTCAAGTGTTTGTCATGTTATGTTGTTGTTGACATGTGGACTCGAACTATTGTCTAAGGCATAAAGACATTTTTAACCAAACATTGTTCACACATTTCTCAAGCTCCATGTGTTGGACGAGGGGCTCCCCATGACCTGCTGAGGCTGGTGTGCGGCTAATGTGTGACCCCGGCACATATCCGCTTTCACTTGTAACTTTTGGGCTCCGGTCACAAAAGCCCAGTGTTTACGAAGGCTTAAACCGGGTAAGGTGAGCTTCAAACTAAAACGCAATAACTCCATCTTTCCCTGACAGTAAAGACACGAGTCCTTGGAAGCGGAGACGACTTTCGAGGAAGTAACGCTGTAAACGGTCACCTCGATTTTTGACTTTGATCGATAGACGGCTCACATGAAGCATGGTTTTGAAACGCTTGGTATAGGTTAGTTTAGTGGTTTAGTTCCACGGACACGGGGGTCACTCAGAGGTGCAATTCCCTGATGTGAAAACAAAAACTCCAGTGACATGTTTAGTCTGAATGGTTTGACTGTGGTTATTTGTTATTTGTGGATTGATACTTTCAGCTAAATTAGTGTTATCCTACATATTTATTGCTTGCCACTCATATGTCAGCACATTTTTAAAGTTTACCCTTGCAAGGTTCTGATCAGTGTTTAGCCACATGCATGTTTTCTGAACTGTTTCGCTGAGCGGAAACATCTGGTGCTGAAGCTGAACCATACTTTGAAATTTCATGACAACTTTGAATTAGAGATTCCTTTTAATTTTTACCAAGTCAAAGATGTTCACAATAGTTGAAAAAGACTGAATAAAGCATATCGTAGGAGTCACTGTCAATGTGTTATCGGAATAAATAACATTTGTATTTGAAAGACCAAGCATATTTAAATCTAACTTGGTAATGTCCCTGTACCAGCAAATTTACTGGTCTGGCCAGATGACACAAAACACCCATGATGAAACTAATGTTTGTATTTTATTGTATTTGCTGGGTGGAATGTTGAAAACACATTATGACTTTAACCCTCAGCCTATTCCTGCAAGCCATGTAGACTTTATCAGCCACTGTAGGATGTATGTGTGTTTTTTTTTTTGGGACAATAGAAGCAGAAACATACGCAGATTAACAAACAATCTCACAGTAATTTATACAAAGCCTGTGTAATCCATATTACCATCTTGTATGGCGATTGCTCCGTGCCTAAAGCAAATGATGATTCTTGACTTGACAGCACAGTTTCTCCATGTAGGTCAGCCCTTGTTCAATTCCTGCTGAACGTGATGTTTCACTTCATGGTGTAGATAATGCCCTGTCCCATTTCACAGACAGCAATTGTTGTGTTGCTATTTTCAGAGTCATCTTTGAAGCCTTCTTGGGCCGGCTCTGCAGAAAGCTGTAACATGCTGGTTCAACGCGAGGCTGTGGTGCATCTCGCGGCTGGAAATCTGGTCTTAATTAGCGCTCCCCTAGGCCCCCCTCTCTGACATCACCGTCACTAGGAGAAGACTGTGTGAGTGACCTGGCCTGGCTGCAATGGGAAGCCAAGTGTAGACTGTAGTATGGTATAATATGAGGGCTTTGAAGCATACGCCAAACATATGAATCTTTTGTCTTTTCTATGCTGGTTTGATCATGAAGTTTTTAAATTTTGGTCAGCTTTTCACAAATCCATGTCATGTATCATGGGTATCATTTGCCGTAGAAATACATGTAGAAATCAAAATAACAGTGCAAGTAAAAGTATGAGAAGTGTTAAGTGGAAAAAGTGGTTTGAGTGTTTGAATAAAAAGTACTGACAGTGTGTTTACATGCACTCAAGTATCCAGGTTATTAATGGAGATTTTAAGTTTCCTGGTTTTGTCTGGTTCATATAAACACAGAATCCTGGTTTCAGTTTCCTGGATAAACTAATATCCAGGTTATAAGAAACCAGGATATTCTCACTGGGATATTCCCACAGTTTGCTGGATACTGTACCATGTAAACCGCAGTATCCTGTTTTTTCACCATTGAAGAAGAAGATCTTTATTTTTATAGCGCCTTTCACAGACAAGGTCACAGAGAGCTTTGCATGAGAGCATTTCACTTTCACTCCACACTCGGTGGTGGTACAGTAAGCTAAGTTAGTAGCATCAGGTTCCCCTGGGGGAGACTGACAGAAGCGACTGCACACATCTGCGCCAATGATCCCTCGGACCACCACCATTCACCCACATACAAATTCATCCTGGCCTATTATACATGTTTTTAGTGGTAGGGGAAACCGGAGTACCCGGAGGAAACCTACTGTACGCAGACACGGGGAGAACATGCAAACTCCACACAGAAAGGCCCCGTCCAGGTGGAAATCAAACCCGGGACCTTCTTGCTGTGAAGCAGAGCACTAACCGCTGCGCTACCGTGTCTCAGATTGCTGACTTACTGAGCATGTGTGAACTCGAAACAGATATGGCAGAAGCAAAACCTTTCCTACAGCCATTTTATCTGGTACATGGGCTTTTTAATCTTTGTATCTTCAACAAACATTGAAGTAACCTTAAAAAACAACTACTTATTTGCTCTGTGGTATCTCCGGTGGAAGTCAGCGCTGCTCTTGGATCAAACCAATTTTTATTTAATTAATTTTTTTCAATTCTCACATCTGTCTACTGTTATAAGTGCTTCCTTGGATAGTTCTTGTCCCTGTGCTTGAGAAATGTTGCGAACGCATGACTTTTTCTGACATTGCTAAAGTATTTAGCTCCTTACCATATTTGTCATCAGCTCCGCCCCTCTCTGGAGCCTAAATATCCAGGATATCGTAGTTGCTCATGGTAAACAGGGATATGAGTGTCCCGGTTTCTTGGACGCATGTAAACATCATATCCAGAATACTGTCATAACCAGTTTACTACTCGAGCGCATGTAAATACACTCATACATTGTTCTTCTATTGTTAATCGTACACATGCAATAACGATGGGCTTTGTTTCCATAAAGTGACCAGATCCTGGTTTAATGTCTGGCCCACTGCTCCTGACAGAAGCAGTGGGCCAGACATTTCCCGACACGGACAACACAAATCCTACACAAATGATTCAAAAGTCACAGTAAATGTAACCCACTTCTTATCCTGATAATAGGCCTCCTCCAGTGGCTGATGCTGGCGCTGCGTTGCCCCTGACTTCCTGTTTCCCTCTGTGGGAGAAAGCCGGTAATTATTAGCTGCCAAGACACGGTGTTGCCTGAACCTCCAATTAGAGCTCCGTGCTGTAGGAAATGCCAGCGACAGCATTGTTACGGTCCTACATATTCATATTTGTGCCACGCGTATGCTTGCGCGAGACAGCAGGTGTAGTAGTTGGATAACCTTTCGGAGTATAGCCGAAGTGATTAGCTGCTGAGCGCCCCATAAATCCCTCTAAACAAGCACGGTCGGGTCTGTTCTGTCAGACAAACTAGGAAGACGGTGAGAATCCATTTTGCAAAATGCGGCCCAAATGTTCGCAGTGCTCCCTTTTTTCTTCTTTTTTTAGTGCAAGCTGTGGGAAGCTCTACAGTATGTTGATAACCACCTACAGTGCAACCTGAAGACAATAAGAAAGTTTTGTTTAGCCATTCCCTGTCCCATTACCAAAACTTTGAGGACCATATTATGCCGGATTTACATTTTGCACTTTTGCTTATTTTTCTAAATAAAATCACTCCTGAAATGCTTTGTTTTATCCATGAATGCTTGAGTAAACCTATTCAGCCCATTTTCTGCTTTCAGTCCATCCCTTTCAGAGGGGCTTCTTCTTACCAATGCAAAGATGATGAAAAGCCCCTAAAAAGGATAAAATAGTACCTTTATTATGATTACTCAAACATGTTTTAACAGCAGTCCACTTTTCTTCTTTATGATATACACTTTTGCCTGGGGCCTGGCACCTGGGTCTTGTAAGATTGGACAAACTAAATCTACAGCTGCTGGACCCACCACACGTGCCTCTTTTTCCATGCCAGCTCATGTACTTGTAGATGTTGAGTTATTTGGAAATGGTCCTTGGAAACCTTCAGTATTTGTGTAGATCAAAGCGGGTCTTTGATCATGTTAACTCCATTCAGTTCTAGCTCTGTTGCTTTCATAAAAGTAACATCTACAAAGCAGACTTGTGCTTTATATGTACTGTATTACGTTTCCCTCACGACAATCCTGTCATTGTCAAGTTAAGGCCCTTTGAGGCCATTTACCAGATTAACCAGACCAGACTAAGAATTCGGGGTGTCAACAACAGTCTTTGCAAAAGGCTGGCACATATTTAACGTTACCGACAGAAAAAGAAAGTAGTGTGAGCTTTGTCTGTTAACAAACAATGAAAGAGGGACGTGTTTAAATGATTTGTGGTTCCACACTCGTAACTAACTTTCCCAACGTATTTCTAACGTTCAAATTCTTCACAGGGATGGGTTTTTGAGCCACTAGTCTGGTAGTTCACAATACTTAATAAATAAATATGCAGAGCACAAGGTCTTTTATCACAAATGCCTGCTATTAAAATATACAGAAAAACAAAACACATTTTTATCCACTATACAAACATCTCTACTTTCTATTGCCCAATTGCATTCCAATATGGTTGGTATTGGTTCATTTTAAAAGACAAAGTATTTAGTAACAGAATACTGAATACTTACCTGAAAATGCATTTTGTAGCTTCTCCCGTTACTTTGTCCAGTCAGAGTATCTTATTCTGAATACTTAATACTTTCAAGTTGAGTTGCATCATATTTATGTATAAATATGGCATATAATTATGAAAATGTTGGCTATGCTTGTTGGAGCGCCTGTTATAAACGTATTTACCACTAATTAGGAAGGAAACAGAGGCATAAGTTGGAAAAACAGGTCATCATTAAAAGTTCCTTCTTAATAAGGAACGAGTACTGTGATGTGTTCCTTTGATTTTAGGAAAGTAACTGTATTCTAAATACTCTAAAATGAAAGTATTACAATACCAAAACACAGTTACTTAAAGGTGCATTATGGAACTTTTTGTGTGGGGAAAAAAGCAAGAAACTTTTTTATTAGTGAGTAATTGACCTTTTAGTGACCCAGTGATTAGCATGGTGCCTTTACTTTCCATCACAGTGGCTTCTAAAAGGCTCTAGATCAATGCTTTTAGAACTTCTGGTGGTTTTTGACGGACCTTCTCACCAGAAAACCTGCAAAACAATTGATCTTTGAGCTTTGTAGAAGCTACTGTGATCGAAAGTAAAGGCGCCATGCTAACCATCTAAACAGCCGCTGGATCACAGAAAGATCAGCTACTCACAAATATCCAAAGTTCCATAATGCACCTTTAAAATAAGTATTCTAAATAAGCATTCTACATGTATTCCGTTACTGCCTAACACTGGGGGCGAGATACAAACACAAAAACCAGAAAATGTGGTGCATGCCTTCTATACCAGTGTTCAATAGTTATTTGGCACATTGTTTTCGGTGCAGGTCAGTACAGCCCTCGCCAATTGCAGTTCATCTGCTCTGGGACGATTGACTTGTTCTCCTGCAGTATATATTTTACAAACTGTTAAGAAAGCTATTACATTGACAATCGCAACATCACAATAAGACGTATGTGGACTCGTACAGATTAAGGTTTAGACTTTACAATTGGCCATCGTGCCACACCTTTTATTGCACTGCTCTCCTCTGCTTTGTATCCCCGCATCACTCTCCACATATGTCGAGCCAAGTTAAGACTTTGCTTTAATTGACTGTGAGTAATTTCGCTCCATCTGGCTGCCAATCTCTGGGCCGGCTCTCCTCCTACGGGACAGATTTTCAGAGAGGAGAGTAATCTGTCTAAAAATGCTCCAACCCACTCCCTCACTGCTCGGGCTAACCATTCTACCAAATGACTAGTACCACCAGAGTGACAGTTTGTTTCTGCTAAGCATCTGTTTTTGGCAATTTGTTTTTTCACACCTATCGCCTTTGTTCAGACGCCGTTGGGATCCATTGTATAGTAAAGAGTGTGTGCGTATTTGGGCAGGACTTCTGGTGCTCATTTATCCAATTTTACTGCAGCCACTTTCTCCAGAGCGGGTTTATAGGAGAGTGGGGTCCTATCAAAAGTCTGCCGTTCAGTGCCACAAGCTCTCAGGGATGGAGCCAAGAGCTGTTTGAAATACTAAGTTTTCAAAAAGACATAGCATTCAGAAGACCAGAAGTGCTTTTTGCTGCGCCTGTGTGTTTGTTTTTAAAATGGTAAATTCACATAAGCTACATTGAAGTAGCCTAGACACTGACTGAAAATTACCACTTTTACACTGTGGTTTCTGAATTACCACACTTTCCAGACTATAAGTCGCACTTTTTTCATAGTTTTGCCTTAAACTCCGGAGCGACTCGCGCTGCAGAAAGAAAGTTTGGAGTGAGCGAGAAACTTGCGAGGGACTGGCGAAAAGCGGAGGTTACTCTTACCGAAACAACTAAGGTTGATCTCATCCAGGTAGATACATAGTTTAACATTCAACTACATTTTCACATAGTTGCCCGGCGTTTCGAGAGTCATCCAAATCTCTTCTTCAAAGGGCCAAAGATGTTAAGTCCATCAGATGTTAGATCGGCTGTGGTGAAAAAAACAAAAAAGCTAATCACGGGCTAACAGCTGGATGGCCACAGCTAGAGGAACGACTTTGCAAATGAGAGCTTGAAAATCGTGCTGCCGGGAGAGGCTTGTCAACGGAGCAGTTATGCCTCCATGCCCAGGTAGTTGCCACGGCGATTGTTCAGAAGTGACATCGAGGATGAAGATTTCAATGGATTTAGTGATTTGGAGTGAGATCGATAGTTTGGTATGTTCTTTATGCTATAGTTATCTGAACAGTTAATGTAATGTTAACATACCACACATATTTAGTTTGTTGTTTATGCTTCATGTAGCTAACCATCAATGTGTTACCTTAGCATACTGTACGCCTATTCAGCCTGTTGTTTTCTTCTTCATTACGCATTTTTTGGCTGGTGCGTCTTATACTCCGGAGCGACTTATAGTCCAGAAAAACGATAATCAAATACATTTCTGCTGAGTCTCTGCTGAGACTGCTGCCTCCGCGACCCGCCCCTGGATAAAGCGGAAGAAAATGGATGAATGGATGGAAATACATTTCTGCATGTTTTGGCTTACATACCAGTATGACGCACAACAGTGGTGATTTATCTCTCTTCATGTGGAAGCAGAGCCAAACTTGAATGGTCAGACTAGCGCAATGTCTTGAGTTCATGTCTCCGGGTCCCGAACTGATGGTGAATAAACTTCCCCTGCATAAGACATCCAGACTCCTGCCTATTTTTCATCTGTCCATTGTTCCGATTTCTGTTCAGTATCACATTTTAGCAAATACCACAAACGAAAAATAATGTAGGTGTTTTTCATTTACCTTGAACATTTGGACAAAAGCCTCTGAATGTTCCATTCAATTAATTGAAGAATTAGCGTTGTTATTGAGGGCATCTTCCCTGTGAAACCAATTAAACATGCCAGTCACAAAGATGGTTGGAAACGTAACGTGACGTGGATCAGGTAGACCTGTGATGGTTGAAATTATGGCTGTACTGGTAAATAAAGTTGCAGAGGATATGGTTAGATGAAGGCAGATGATAAGGTGGACTTTACATGTATTTATGATGGGCCATGATCAAGGGAGAAAACAAAAGATTTAGGGAAAGTATCATTGCTAGCATTTTCTCTGAACGAACCCTGTCGAAGCATTTCAGTTGAATTAATTTTGGATAAACATTATTGATCCACAATGAAAAATCCTTGTTCAAGAGTTTTATGTTGATTGAATTGTAGTTCTTAGGTGCAGTAGTTCCCGGTTTGATTCCAAGCCTTTCTGTGTGGAGTTTGCATGTTCTCCCTGTGTCTCCGTATGGTTTCCTTTGGGCACTTCAGTTTCTCTCATCAACAGAAAACATGCAGTAAGCTCAAAATCTCCAGTTAGGTACTCCAGTCCTGACCACAGTTCTGCCTTAAGATCTTGAGGTGGGTTCCTGGGTCATCATAAGGGGACACACCTACTCCTGACAAGTTGCTCTGTTCCCAACGAGGATAGCAACATCTTTACGTTTCCATGATAATACTTTGCTTGTGATTTACCCTGTCAGTGAGTGAACCTCTTTTTGCCACTGTAGATCTTAAAAAGTCACCTTCATCCCTACTCCACATGATTTATCTCTGTATTTTCCAGTGTTTGCAGGTGGCTTCAGTAAAGGTCCATCTACATTTTGTCTCTGTTGAACTCTGAACAGGTGGCTCCAATTCCTCCCCAGCTTTTAGACTGTACTGCAATGAATCAGACTCTGGAAGACCTAATGTTTTTCATGTGGGCTAAGCACTTTTCGATGCACTGTTGCAGATTATACTTTAATACTATTTACTAAAACGTCGACCATTTATAATCTGAGACACACAATGAGCAATGGGCCATAGTTAACATTCTACTTTAAACTATTGTAATAAGATTTGTAAATATGTGAATAAAGTTATAATAAAATCATAATTATGTGAATGATGCAAACCAAGTATTGAATTTATCTTCAAGGTTAGCATATTTTTCACAATGTTCAGTAGTATCTAAGAAGATACTGTTTGGTATCAAAAGTACGTAAGAAAGCAGCTGGTATAGGTTGACCATGTGTACTAATATCTTTTTTGTTTATCATGTGTTGATTTAATTGGTTTATTTGGGTCATGGGGTAATTTGAGTTTCTTATTCGTTCATTGATTTTGATGCCTTAGGACTTTAGGACAATTAAGTCTACATTAAAGGCACTATACCTGATCTTTCTAGTAGTGGAATGTAATTAGTTTGTCCTCTTTAAGTATATTGTAAACTCTGATATTTGTGCACTGTGCACAATACAAAACATTTGTATAAATTTCATGATCGTTTTGTGAAGTTGTGAAATGTGCCTATAAACTATAAATGTGAAGAATTGGGATGCTGCTAATATGTTCAGAAAGTTAAGAATGGGTTTGAACCACAACTAACATTTTAGTGGCTTCCTCTTTCATTGTTTGTTATGAAAAAATGTGGTATAGGGCCTTGAAGTCTATACTTTATTATGCAAAAACTTCCATAACTCAGAGTTTACCATTTTTCTGGCAATAAGATATAGTTTATAGCGGTCTGAAATGTAGGAAATGTAAGCTTTTAAATTAATGCAAGAATTGTATGCATTTCAGAATCTGTTTATACCGGCCCACACAATGTTAGCAGATTTTAAAGACCCCATGCAGGCATAATATATCCTTGTTTGTAATAATGATGGCATTTTGATTAATTGAGCAGCCTTTGTCCACACACGTAGAGAAACAAGCCAGCATCCTTTCCACTGTGATGTTGAATGTGTGTCTACATGCAAACTGTCATCGTCCCCTTTCTGGCTGTAACTAGACTTTGCGGCTTTGAAAGAAGCTGCTGCAAGAAACGGGGATTCTAGTGTCAAGTGAATCCAGTCCTTGTACTGTGTTGGACTACTTTGAGGAGGCAGCTTTTGTCAGGCATTTTATGCTGCTACTGTTCAAAATACTCCCACACAAACAAGCAGATACAGCTTTGTGTCATCTCTAAGTTCAGGGCGATCGAAACAAGCGGCTTTCCTTCACTGATGCGCATGGAGCT
The DNA here is from genome assembly GCA_007210695.1 of Neogobius melanostomus. Classification (NCBI taxonomy): domain Eukaryota; kingdom Metazoa; phylum Chordata; class Actinopteri; order Gobiiformes; family Gobiidae; genus Neogobius; species Neogobius melanostomus. The sequence continues at coordinate 3,267,445 of VHKM01000153.1, forward strand.
AGCAAAGATTTGGATGCCCTTCCTGACTGAATAATTTTTTGTTTACTCAAGCTTGGACCTGGTACCATGACAGAGGGTTATGACTATTCTTGTCGCTGGATCCGTGTTAATGTGGGCTAAGATCTAACCTCTAGAGATTGTGAATGTGTTGTTATCACATTCATCAAATAACACATTTCACATTAGAATCTTCCCGTGCTCTAGTTTGTGAGATGTTTTACCTGTTATGTAAGTGTCCATAAAAGGTTTATCAAAAGGTGATGGTTATTCTTGTCATTATTTATGTGTATTTGGCAAGTCATCAAAAAAGACATTCTTATACTGAATGTAGTCGACCATTATCAGGAAACGTCGCAGTACAGACATAGTTTCCACACCACGTGCAGTTGCTGTAGGTTTGCTTGACTGATTCACTCACTCAGACTTCAGAAACCACACCGTCTGTGCCATGTGATGTGGCGCAGCGGGGGTGATCTCACTGTTAGTGAAAATATGGGGTTTTCCGAAGTTTATGACACTTTTTTGTCAATCCCTTCCATTTGTCTGTCACTTTCACTCAGCTGAACCTGCTAGGCGCCACTGCAGACTAGAGCTGTTAGCAAATTGCATAACAGTTACCATTGACAACAGACATCGCATCCATTTCTCGGTCTCTGGTCGTTGTATTCTTCCAAATGTATTCAACATATGTGACATTTTGCGTCATTACGTTTGTCACATTGGATTTATATAAGCAACACATTTTACTTGTGGGATTTCAGTGGACTGCCAAAGTGACAGCATTCGCAATTACCTCAAGTCCGTTCAAAATATACCATTAAAGAAATGTTGAAACTCAACCGCATACGTCTCGTCCGTCAGCTTTGCTTAGAGACCGGAGTTTGCAACACTCAGATGAAGTCAGTGAAGGCGTTGTGTTCAATTTGGGTGACAATGACGTTACACCAGACGGGATAAAGTGTGAGGGGGTTCCCATAACATAGATTGATGCTGGGGCTGTAGTGAAGTAGTATTGCAGCCCTCATTTAGTTTTCTAATGAATTAATTCCTCTGTCTGTCCCGTAGGCTGGTGGTTCGTGAGCACCTCGGAGGAGCAGGGCTGGGTCCCGGCCACTTACCTGGACTCTCAGAGCGGCACGAGAGACGACCTGGACCTGGGCACTTCACGAACCGGAGAAGGTACAGCTAACACCAGCAAAATGTTAATTCCCGAGTGCAATCTCAAAGGCTCTATACTCGATGGATTTATTTTTTAAGAGCAAGAAGGTGAATGTACATAAAATGATCAGTTTTTGTTCAAACTTTTGTTCTCAACTTTTGTAATGCATTTCTAACATCCCAATTCATAAGCATCTTGCTCCATAAATCTGTCTGTCTGTCTGTCTGGAAGTAAATCTAGGATAGGACTAGTTTTTGTTGAGCTTTGTGGGACCGATACCATGTTTTTTTCAACTTGCGATAGTCACTAACTTTTGACATCTCCATGTAGGTCCATAAAACGCAACTTCACTCTGTATCATTATCATGACTTTATTTTGTGAAAATGACTGTAGGGCTTCCCCTACATCTCCAACATATCCGTAAATAGTTTCCCCTTCACACACATGGATCCTCTCAGACCGCAGATGCAGCGGTGTAATAATGGTACCAAATGCAGCCAAGGAGTTCGCAATATTTTGGCACCAGGGAAAATTCCTGTGACTCCCCGAGGAGGCAGCAGCTCCTGCAGAAGCCTGTCGTGTCGTGACCCTTCCTCCCCGATGTTTAGTCTGAAAACGGACAGAGCATTTCAACACGGACTCATGCGACCTCTGCACCTCCTCTAAATCTCCAGCACACGTTTACCAGGAGTCAATAAAATGCACCATTTTCTTTCTTACTTAGCTTGGTTCATTACTCAAACATACACTGAGTTATTCTGCGGATTAAATGACAAAATTCTCATTCACATTGTGGGAATTATTCAGCATGAAAGTGAGCGAACAGTAGGAAGAAACATTGAACAAGTTGTTATGACCGGGAGGCGATCTCACGATGCTGAAGCCACTTCAGTGCCCAGTGTTTTTGTTGCAGCGTGCAGATTTCACCGCTGGGCCATTATGCAGCACCATCCTTAAAACGATAACAGCCTTGAATTTGGGTGCTTTATTTTGCCTGTTGTATCTGTGCTCTTATACTGGCAGACACACATAAACATCCCCAGCTCATACGATGACAACTCCAGCGCAGCTGCTCCTCGCTGGTGTCTGCTGTTCCCCTGTTTTTATACAGGATCTTTTCTCACGCTCAAATCTATTACAGCTTTGAATCCTGGAGGTAAAACAATATTAGACTGATGAAAGAGCTCTAAAGTTGTCTGGGGCCAAGTGTTTTAGCCATCTCTGAAATTCACTAGTCTTTATAGAGTGTGGATAAACATGCTGTGTTGATATGTTGCTTGGATTTGCCACTGTAGCATTTTTATATTTGCATTCGTGTCTGCCAGATTCGCTAAAGACCCACTGATTTTGGCAGAGGAGCAAATACTAAAGCCACTCAATTCAAAATGTAGGGGTTGGAATAATTGTTGTGTCAAAATGGTGCAGATTGCGTTCAAACAGTAATTAGTTTGATTATATTTATCTGTTATATGTATCTAATCACACTCCTCTGTCACACACATGGCCAGCCAATAGGCCACACGTGGTCACAAGAATTAAATCAGGGCTGAGATACTTCAAACAGATTTTATTGAGTAGACTGATAGAGAGTGGTGCTATTTAACAGAGGGAGAATAGGTAAGAGTTCAGAAAGCTAAAGGTCAAGTACCAGGATGTCAAAGCACAGACACGGATCAGGAAGGAAGCAGAGCTAAAGGTTTCCATGGCGAGGTTGAAAGCGAATGCTAATTAATAATGGAGTGTGCCATGAATTAAATATTAAGCAGCCGTAATAATCAAGTCATTAAGTCATTGTGTTGTTATGCAGTCAGGTCATCAAAGACATGGAGTCATTGTATTGTATCCTAATGCCTAGACTCCCAGAATGTGTTCGGTCAAGACTAAATAGACATTTTTTTGTCCAGTCCTTGTTGGAGCTTCAGTTCTTGTAGGCAGGGGTTCCTCCATGGATAAGGCTGAAGACTGCGATACTAATGACCAACCATCAAAAGAAATATTGTATCATGATTAAGACAAAGTATGCAGTAAGAAGAACAGGAGGATAGCGCTCACTCCTTCTGAGGCAGCTTTGCTTTAGGCTGTGGGCAATATATCACGATAATAAAGAAACATATGCAATTTTTTACCTTTAACAACTTTCTAAACAACTACATGCTCTATATGATTAACTTTGGCTTTCATCCCCTTTCTCTTACTTAAACTAACACCCGATTTGAAAATGGGCTGATTGACCCTCGGATTGGCACCTCTACATTTACATTTAAATATTCAAGGAACTAGTCCTGTTTCAAATTTAATCTTATTTTAAAATCTATCATTAAAAGTCATATATATTTGTGTGATCGTGTTTGGTCCAAATTAGGGCTGAAAGATATCATTATCGTATTGATATCGAGATAAGAACATTCAAAACATTAAATAGAAAAAAGCAAGATATAAACGATATAGATTTCATCAATAAAACGGCACTCTTGTTGTTATGTTTTTATTTTTCTGAACAATTCTTGGTTTTCACCTAACCTATAGTTATATCATATCGATATCGAGTTATGAAATTTTGTCCATATCATTCAGCCCTAGTCCAAATGCTTAACATTGTAGTGCTTCCCTCTACTGTTATGACTGACTTCTTGACTATTATTGGCTCTAATTTGACAGTGAAAGCAGTGGAGTTCTGCAGCCTCATTAATATTCATGTAGTCTTCATTGATATGCCTGACATCATATCGGCATAAAAAGACAGTAATCAGTATCGTATCGTGCTGCAAAATATCGCGATATATCACAAAGTCAATATATTGTCACAGCCCTAGTCCCCATACTCCTGACACAGGTCGAGACAATAATTTCATATGATCCTTAGCCTACTATTCCTCCTGCTCAATTGTCCCATTAGGCCTGGGTGTCTCTCTGTTTGCACACTCCGTCACGTCTTTGATACGTCTCTTCCCGCTTCCTGTCGCCCATTCCTTCTCATTACCTTCGGCCCACTCCGTGTAACCTAATTCATCTGACAGCTCTGCTCACTGGAGACTAACCCACAGCCCAAATTACCTCCAAATAACATTTCCCTTTGTGGCTTCCCTTCGCTGATATTTCAATTATCAGGTCAACCGAGGTACAGTGGCCAATCACGAACGAGCGGCAAGATGAGACAAGAAGCAGCAGCACTATTCACGATGGAGAGATACGGAAGCGAGGAAAGGATGTGAGATGAGGAAGGAGGTTGAATTGGATTAGTGTAGCAGACAGGGCCGAGTGATTTAGCAAAAAATGTTTAATTGCAGTTTTTCTAAAAAGGATGAAGATTGTGGTTTTCGATGTGCGGCTTATTTAAAATATGTAAAATCAAGATCGTGCACATTTTAAACAATCCAGTTGTATTTTAAAGGAGACTGATGACTTTTTGAGATTATGGGATTATATTTTGAGAACCCGGACGAAACCTACACTGTAATTGCAGCCTTTGCAGTTTGCTCATTGTTAGTGCTTTCAAACTGCATTTTCAGTGCTATTAGAGGCTGAGATTCGATAGTGGTGTTCTCATCTATCACATTTAGACGATGCATCACGGCCCGACTGACATTTTATCAGACAGATGATGAACTAATGACAACTGGAAGAGGTTGGAGACGCAGCCGCTCCTGAACTACCTGTAGTGAAGTCCACAGAGCTGCGGCCAAGTCTTTGAAAGTATCAATGCTTTTCAAAATGAAGTTGTTCTTTTGCACCATTTTTTATTTTGGCAAATAATGATACTGATGATACTGTAATAATGTTGCACTTGTCAAGTAAAATACCATAAGTAATGGCTTATGGACAGTGTTGGGGAGTAACTAAATACATGCATTTATATGCATGTATTCTGGTAAAGTTACACTTTCATTTGAGAGTATTTAGAATACAGTTACTTTCCAAATAACAAGGGAATACATCCCAGTACAAAATCAATACATTTTAGCTTTATATTGCCCAACATATTAAGAAAGAACTTTTAATGTTGCTCAGGTAAAGGATTTTTTTTTAATAATTACATAAATAAAGATTTAATAAGCCTTTTGCCACAGTTCATACAAACACTGCACATGTGCGTCCCATGATGCTCTGTGACCTGCTGCTCCATTTGCCAAGAGAGCTTTTGAGTTCCTAATTATTGGTAAGTGAGTTTATAGCAGGTGTTCCAACAATTGTAGTCTTCATTTGTTGTAATTATACGCCATATGTTTACATAAATATAATGACAATCAATGTGAAAGTATTCTAAAAGTATTAAAAGTATTCAGAATGTAGTACTCTAATTAGACAAAGTCAGGGAATATGTTACAAAATAAATGTTTAGGCAAGTATTCAGTAGCAAGTATTCTCCCCACCATTGGAGTATTATAAATATATTTGTCTGCATTTTAACTAGCCGTCCTTGTTTCTAGGCTATTCGACACCTCTTTTTTTGATAACATATTTAGACTACTAGACCTTGGGTTGTGTGCGTAAGATGAAATACACAAGTTTATTCAAGCTTAGCTATATTTCTTAGTCAAAATATATACAATCGAAAATTCTGCTGAAACATGTATATGGTATGATTAGTGGTCAATGCAATACAATGGTGTATTATTTCAGCTTTAATTTACTGCCTCAAATGACTAACCTTTATTAGGAACACCTTACCTTTCTCCCCCTCATTTTGCTTCTTTTACTCACTCCACGTTTTTTTGTTTTTTCTTTTTGTTGCTGTTCCTCAGTAACTAAGAGACGTAAGGCCCACCTGAAGAGACTGGACCGCCGCTGGACTCTGGGCGGATAGTGAACCGGCAGCAGAGTAGAGGTGAACCGCATGCTTTTAAATTGAAAGGGTTCAAATGAAATCAAGTGGTATTTTCACACACTGTTAATGGTCTACATATTGAACATTTTGAAATAGTGGCAATACACACTTTTTATCTTGTCTTTGTCTGTGGTAGAGGTTCTGTGGTGCACAACTTTGTTTTCTGCATGTTTTTGTCCTCCTTTGGCTTAGGCCTTGTTTTAAACTACTTTATCACTAATTCATCCTTTTGTTTTACCTGGTTTTGCTGATAAATCATCGTAATGTCATTTTGGGACATTTCTGTGCCATCAGGGAAGATAAAACTTATGATCATTCTGCACACTCGGTACTCCACTGACTGACCTCTTTCTTTCAGCACATGAGTTAACATCAAAAGCCAGCTGTATAGTTTGTAGTACTGTAGCTTTCCTGGATCTCATTATTTCAAACACTGAAAGAGAAAGGATTCATATTCCCATTTTCTCTTGGAAATAATTACGTTATAAAAGTTTATTTCGCAAAGCTAGCTCTAACTCCACCTAGGACAATTACAGCAGCTTGTGTTGTGCCAAATCATACAGCACAAAAGTTTAGAGTGGAAAACCCTGCGGCGCCCGAACAATGAAGCCTAAATAACAGCTCATAATCTCCGGCATCAGAGGTGGCCCATTTGAACAAATACGGTATATTATTGAGCTTCTGGACCGTTCCTCCTCTTTTGTTCCTGTACTTGATTCGCCATAGCACGGTAAACGGGCTAATTTATACGCTGGCTGATCACACGACACCAGCACAGTGTGTGGAAGAAGCAAACAGGGCGGTCATGACAGTAAAAATCTCAATTGTCTTTGCCAAAACGTGGACTGCTTTCTCTCTCACTCCGAGCAGCAGAATAATTGGGCTGCGTTAAACACTTTGGGATAATAATGAAGGCCATTCAACTCCCACAACACAAAAGAAACAGCCTCGACAGCCGCGGTGCATTGTGAACATTAATGACTATGTAAACAGATTTTAAAGCAAACTGTATGTCTAGATAATGGGGGTTTATTTGGAAAACACACAAAAGGAACTGTATTTGGGCATGCCATTTGTTTTCGTGCAGAGGTGTGTGTCCACATGTGTTCTCAGCTGCGTTCTTGTTCCAGGATTAGTCGAGGCCGCTTAGACAATTACTCTGTGTTGAATTTTTTTTTTGTGTGGTCTTTTTTACGTCTTTATGTACAAAAAAATAATATCATTGTTTGTTTTCAGTAACTCGGCTTGCCAGATTCAGTGACTATTTAAACATAGTCAGGTCTTAAACCCATTCCAGTTAGTTTGAGTCGAAATCATTTTTACCTGAGAAAACCAGTGGGGGGTCCGCCCCTTTGCTCTGAAATGAGTTGTGATAGTGGCAGGCCGTGATATTGCACCCTACGGCTCAACAGCCTTTTTCGCCATAGACAACAATGTAAAAGGAGCAGCCTGTAAAATGGTCCACGGGGCATCTGAAGTTTCAGACTAAGGCAAATATATTTCTTTAAAATTACTATTTTTAGGACATGGACTTTTTTCTTCGTAAAAAAATTGTAAAGCATCAAAAACAATTTTTAAAAAGTATTCCAATGACGTGACGTCACCAGTGCTGTGGACGTGCGCGAGCGTGTGCGTGAAGACTCATGAACGAGCAGAGGTCTTCCCCGTTAAGCGGTCTGAGAGCCAAACAGACAACAATACGGTAATGAACGGGACTGGACTAGGATAAACGCTAACAGGCACCTAAAGTAAGTTTTTTCTTTACTCAGTACTAAAATGTATTGCGAACCTACACATGGCAAGCGTGTTTAAATGTTAAAAAGTAGGCCTATTAGCTAACATGAACAACAACAATTTAAACTAATGAAGACGTGATCGTTTTTCTGATTAGGCTGCACGGCTTTGAAAATAGCTTTTTGGTTCGATAATAAAAAAAAAGGTAAATCATTTAAGTTACTTCAGTGGTGATGTTTATACCTTTCTTTTCAGATAACGTAGGTACAGTACCAATAAAACCTATATTGAAACAACAAAACATGATTTCTGCATCTGCCCTGGATCCAGTACAGATAAATGCTGTACTGGTACAGCATTTACTTCAAATTATACTAATGATAATGCAATATAGAACACTTTTGTAGTGCTCCTTTGTATTTCAGCCAACAATTCTAGTGGTGAGGTTATACTAGCAAATACAGTGAAGTAAAAAGTCGATTTTTATCATTTCTATTGCAATATGAAGACGGCCAGCACTTACGAAACTTCTCAGAAAAGTGGCCGAGCGAGAGTACATTAGCGCGGCGACGTACGTTCGAAGGGCCGCTGTAAGTTACGGTTGTTGTAAAAGAGCGGGGCTATCTAGCTTATTAAGCCCTGCACTGACAAACTGACCCCACAGATCATCTTAACATAGTAACTTAATCGCCTCAAATGGCCTTAAAAATTCATTTTGTATTTAAAGTACGATTATATCAAGAGATTTAACTTGCAGCGTAATGGCGTCCGCTCCGCTCTGAGGCTTCGTCGGCAGCTGTGCGCGCTCCCGCTGCTTTTACCCACTTGGGCCGTACGGAGCATAGATACAGGTGACGCGTCATACGGGTACTATGGGCCGTTATGGCGGACGAAACTGGTTTCATGCGCCACTGAGCACCACTATGTAAAGAGATAGGAGCTGGGACAGCATGCCTCTTCCATCTATATAATTCAATGGAGAAAACTCTCTATTGTTAATTACCACTTTTTTACTCATTATATCATCACGCCTTTGCACATTACCACCGTGTCCATGGGCTAGATACTTCTTCCACCTCGCCTTAGTTAAGAGTGCAGGCCATAGTACTTTTTAATCATTAAATTAGTGTTAACTTCCATGCATGCTTCCTTTCAATGCAATTTGTTTTGTAAAGCCCAATACCACAACTGTAGTTGCCTCATGGGACTCCACAAAGAATAGTTTGAAACTCAACAATGAGAAAGAGATCAAACAAAGGAAACAGTTGCAAGAAGAACTAAGTAACTTGTTTACCTTAATAAATCCCTTTCCCTCTGGGGTAATACAAGTGTTAATGGGGTCTTTCATCTCCCCCTGGTGTCTCTGGTCAGAAAACCACCCTTGCAACTTCCCTGCCCCCGGGTCGGAGGCGCAATACACACCAATAGAATCACGAAGAAGAAGCTAACAGGCTAACGGTCAAAGCTAACTGTGGGCTAGCACCACTTTAGCAGTATTTACAGCCAAGTTTGAGTGAAAAAAAATATCTCCATTGTGTCATTGAGTTGTGGCACAATGTACAATATCCCTCTCTCCCTTTGTCTTTTCTGTCAGCGTAGTATTTACTCTCACGGACAATTAATGAGTAAAAGAAACACAACATGCCACAATACCTGCAGTGGCGCTTATGGCCTCTAGGCGCATGAGTTACTTAGTTCTGCTTTAAATCTTCAAATGTCCAACAATGAATGAGCAGGTGGATATTTGTCCCAGGATGCCAAAATGCCTACACTGTCATTGTAATTATTATCAAAAATGATGATTATTTATTTATTTAACCTTTATTTAACCAGGAAAGTCCCATTGAGATTAAAAACCTACATTACATATGATGATGTACTCAATCTGATCAAATTGTACAATTCTGATACAAGTTAACTTGAATATGCTGCCGTCATTGGTGACGAGCTGTTATTCAAAATCCTATAGATGCGACATTTGGAAAAGGATTATAATAATAATAGTCTTTGAGGTGACATTAAACTCTCACTGGATCCTCATTGTATCCACTACCGTGTACTTAGTCTCAACCAATTTCACTATGTACGTCTTTGAGGACAAAATGGCTACAATTGTGAGTGTAATTATCATCCAAAATGCCATACATGCTACTTTTGGAAAGGATTTATAATGGTTCCTTTTGAGATGAGAAAAAACTCTCACTCGACACTACTGTACTCTACACGACGGCATGGTATAACAAAGCAAAAAACTGTGAGAAAAAGGGAAAACTTGAGGATAACAACGTGGGAAGAGAGCTCTACTCCCTTGGACCGACTGGCTGTAGATGTGCCCAGGGCTGAGGATATCCATAACCGGAGCCAAGTCATGTCTCCATTCCTCTGCTCCTGTTTGACAATGGAGCTAATGGCAATAAAGTACTTGGATTTAAGGCTCCATGAAATTGTCATTGAGTGGTCACAATTACAGATTTTTATCCCCCATTTTGCTACTTATATGCTACCCAGCGCAGTTTTCAGATTGGCCGTACATTGCACGTATTTGAATTACTGTCATGAAACGGCTCCATTTACAGTACAATCTTGAATCAGGATAGTCACGCCAGGGCTGAACTGTACTGTGATTTTTAATGTGGTTTTGACTTTAACACTATAGTCAAAATCCACAAAGATATAATTTTCTCTTTTAGCTACAACTTCAGGCAGTTGATACAGCGTAACATGCACACAGCACATCCCCATATCTTGTTAATCCTCTTATGCCTTGCAGGGGTATAGTGTGAACTGCTGCAGAAATTGCGATGTTTGGAGGTTGGAATAGACTTGCCAAGTTATTTTAAGCGTTTGGTCCTTAAAGCTGTTCAACTAACTGCAATAGACATGGGGCATCTTCACACTTTGTTAGTATACCAGATTTGCGCCAGTACACATTACTACTCATCTTTGGTCTTGATCACGTTTCACTGATAATTACTGTAGGTATAAAGTTTAGAGCAGGGATCCAATTTCCAATTTACTTTAAAATTCAAACTTCCCAACATTTCTTTTGTTCTTTCTTAAGAAATTATAAAGGCATACATCTGCTGCATTTTTGGCTTTAAAGGTGCATTAAGCAATTTTTTATGCCAGAAAAAAGTTGATATTTGTGCGTATTTGACCTTGTAGTGATCCAGCGGCTGTATGAGTGGTCACCATGGCGCCTTTACTTTGGATCACAGTGGTCTCTACAACGCTCCAGGATCAATTGTTTTGTAGGTTTCTGGTGATGGCAATGTCAGCAGTGAAAACCTTCCAAACAAGTGATCCTGGAGCGTCTTAGAGACCAATTAAAGGCGCCATGCTGACAACTCATACAGCCGCTGGATCACTACAAGGTCAAATACACAAATATCAACTTTTTTTTTTCATAAAAAGTTGCATAATGCACCTTTAAAGATATATACATAGATCATAAAATAGCATTAAAAAGACTCACATTTGACCTGCTGCTACCTGTATGAACCCAGAGTTATAACAGTAAAATAGGCTATTTTGTGCATGATATTGATAATCTCCACACCCCATCAAACGGGGTACACCTTTCAATTCTATAATTTGGAAACGACTCAGCACATGAAACAATAAAGCAGTCCATCTTTGAATTTTGTTGTTTCTTGATGTTATTTTCATTTACGCAGCTAATCTTGTGGTTTCATCTGGTGGAAAGTGTGAAAGCAATAGCCGATTTCTTTTACTGGCTTTAGTGCCGCAGACCTCCACATGTACAGAGAGGGGATGAGTCACCAGCCTTTGTGACACCGCCCAAGAGTTTCTCTGAAGGCTTCTGTTACTGTGATGATTTCCGTCTGTTAGGACAGCCGTATTGCTTCTCTTTACGTTGAGGTTGCTACTTCGGATTACTGTTGCTACCGTATCAGGGTATGTGTTACAAAATCTTTTCTTTCGCATTTTGGCTATTTCCAACATGCAGGAACGCAGCTATAGCACTATACTATAAACATTGGCAGTTTATCTCATTTGAATAATTGTACTTGACTTGGGAACGGACAATCCAAGTTTGCACCTGTGCCTTGTCACTTTCATATAGACTAATATAGACTTTTCCTTTTTATCCAGATTTTACACATGGGTAATTAATGCCGTTTATTTTTCTTCCCCTTTGCTTTTTAGCCTGTAGTACAGAATGACAAGTTAACATTTCAACAACAACCTAACAACATTCAGCATTTTTTTTAATATACTATTGATTCTATTGTTATTACTATAAAGTACAGTTTAAATTTGCTAAAACTGTTTCAACTTTCTGACTGTTGTTGACCTGCCTGCAAGCTTAATTTTTGTTCTTTCCCACCATACTTTGTGGCTGAATTAATGTCTGTTAAGTGAGTTTCCCTAGTCTACCTCAACCCTGAATACCATTACAGTATTTGCCGACTGCGGTTCCAGCTGCACCAGCCTTAAAGTGGGATTAATCAGAAGGAAAGAAACCACCACAACAAAGTGCAGAGAGGTGGGCTGTTCTCACCGCATCAATAAGCTCTGTGCAGCCAGTGTTTTGACACTTTCAAGAGTCAACCTTTTCTGGCTTTCAACTCATCCCTCACAACTTTGTGAGTGGGAACCAGCACTAAGTTTTGCAAGTTCAATACATGGATTTCTTTTTACAGTTTGGGATCCTCTTGGTTCAGTCTTTGTATAATTTAGAATCAGATTCTTCGCCTTTTGCGCGTGCTTGTGTTGGTCCTGGAGCTACAAAAGCCATGGTTTAGCCTATTTTACACTCGGTTTATCTGTGGTACTTTGGAAATCAAATATTCTTTATCTTGGTACTTGAAAAGTTTGAGAAAGGCTGTGAGGTTTTATTGTGCCAAACATAAGGTTCAAATACACTAGGTCCACTTCCAAATGCTTTATTTGTCAAACCCACTCCAGAAATAGTTTTGTCTATGTCAAGCTCAGCATTTGGTGCATGTTATCGCTGGCATGTTTAATAATTTATCAGCTCATTTGCTCTTGTGACGTAGCAACATATAACCTGGAATGTTCCACAGTGTGGCTTTTAAGTACAGCATGATTTAATAGCACTGGCCATTGCAAAACAAAGCATTACCTCACTCAATTTACGATGCAGATTTAATTTGCTAATGGTACAGTGTGAATTTGCTTCCTTCTCCTCTTTTTTGCTGACGTATTTCTTTGCATTTACCTCTTTGGAAAAGACACCGTCAAACATTCACGGGTCTGCTTAAGGCTTAAATTAAATTGGTTCTTGCGCTAACAAAAGGCCAGGTCAGAGTATCTTGATCTGAATGGCGTCGCTGATTAGCTACTGTCGGCCAAATGACCCCATCGTGTAAAGCGCTGGGGAGGAGACCTGAGCTTGGGGCTGTCCTTCTATGTCCTATTCTGTCATAGTTTTTCACACTGTGCTATCATTCAAAGCAGGTCCCTCTTGACCTCTGCTCTGATTTATGGACTCCCACTCAACACAGCGCTCTGTGCCCATAGAGAGTGACCTAGAGACAGCCAACACACTGAGATGGACAGTAGAGGACTTGTACTGTGGAAGAGGAAGATGTAAAGCAATAAATCCACAGTAATGGTTTTGAATAGGGAGCCACCACATCAACAGTTATTTGATGTGATACATAAAGCATGTTTTACAACACAGTTTCAGAACGGTAACATTCTGACAATAATTATATTGCACTTAAAGCCACAGTACAACAATACTAACCTGGTAAACCACACCCACTTTTCTGCACGAATGAAGGTGGGTCTGGACACACACGGTAAACAAGTGACTGATTGGCGGCTGAGGCTGAGCTAGTCACGACAGTCACAGGAAACTGACAAGGTTACGTCACTCATTCATATTCATTCATATTTTCTGAATTGGACTACAGCTGTCATGAACCAATCCACTAACTGCGGATTGGTTTATTTCTCTGTGCGCGTTAGGCCCGCCCATTCAAACTGCTCCAATTGCTGCGTTACCAGACTAACTTCCCTGTGTGGAATGGACAGGGAATAGTATGGCAGAGCAACATGCATTGTGATTTCATTGATGACAATAATCACCATGTTTAGTCCGCACTCTGGGTCCAGCAGTGAAGAACAAAGCTTATTGAAATCCATGCTCTTGTTGGGACCTGCACATTTCTGTATATTGTGAATGCTCTCATGCGTCCCATCGTAGTTAAGCTTGGTCGACTGGGTCTGAGTTGAGGACGTTTCCTTTCAGTTCACAAAGATTCAGAGACTTTTTGGTCAGAATGTGACGTCACATTCATAAAATAGAGTGTTTACATTATACACATTTACAATATTTCTAGTTATTGTTCAGTTCATATAATTTAGACACGGTATCAAATGTTCAAACAGGAGTAGGAGGAAGCAAAGCTAGTTTTGATTCTACCCCTCTTACAGTATTTATCTTCACAGTTGCCTTTAGTCTGTTATGTGTATTTCTTTACAGTATTCCATATCAGAGCTCAGCCTAAAAAAAGTATAATGATTCCATAGTTGATTCCGATATACAACAAATTAACAAACCATTTCACAATATGCAATACCTAAAAAATATTCTTTGCCATTTGTCCACTAACTCTTTGAAATACGTTGATACATGTTGCATATTTCTCTCTAAGCAGACCCATTCCTCACTCCCCTGTCCATCTGTAAGCACTCACTCTACCTCCCCATCTCTCTTCTTCACTCCCTCACACACCCTTTTTCATTTCAACATGCTCGGGACCATCCCAACATCAGACATTCCTGCAGAGCATCATGTTGTCGACCTCAGCCGCTCCAGCATCACAGAGGAGAGCCAAATCCCTGCTGTCTGGACACGGTGCTCCTTTTGAAAACATGCAGATCACTTTTAGACATTGTCCTCTGCCTTTAAACAATACATCAGAGACGAGCTGCTCCGTGTATCTGACCGTGGACTACACTCACTCATGACCCCTTTGTTCAGTCTTTGTCAAAGCTATTTGCTGCCTGCTCTCATTCTCTCCTATTGTTACTGATCTACATACCAGCTTCACCACTCCTTATAAATTCTGCTTGTCTACTTATTGAAGCACCGTTTCTCTCTAACCTGATTCTGCTCGCACTAATCCCATTGTCGTATTTCTTGAGCATAAGACGAAGGACTGGAGATAGGGATCTGAGATGGAAAGATGTCCTACTAAGCGTCGCTAGATGAGGAACTTTTGCCTTCAAAGACTCTATACCTGAGAATTTGTGTGTTTCTTTCTCTCTCTCTCTCCTCTATCTCTCTATCTCTCTATCTCTCTCTATCTATAAACTGGTGGTGATCTGGGGTCACTACAGTTGGTCAGGTTCAGCTACACTTTGTGAATGAGGAGGTTTTTCCATCAGATTTCTTCTTCCCTGATGGCACGGGCATATTCCAAGATGACAAAGCCAGGATTCATCGGCCTCACATTTTGAAAGAGTGGTTCAGGGAGCATGAGACACCATTTTCAGTCTAGATCTTGAGTCCAGATCTTAACCCCATTGAGAATATTTGGGATGGGCTGGAGAAGGCTTTACACAGTGGCCACACTCTTCCATCATCAACACAAGATCTTGGCGAACAACTTATGTTGCAACACTGGATCTTTTGACATTGCAGAATACACAGCAAATCCGTGCTGTAAACAAAGCTTAAGGCGGTCAAACAGAATATCAGAGCGTGGGATCGTGGGTGACTTGTTTTTGGTCTGGCAGTATATAAACCTAAACTCATTTGGAGATTTCAAAAACAAAGCAACTTTGATGAAGTGCAATGGGATGTGTTTACAGAAGTTGTAAGGGCCTGAATACATTTGTCAATCAATCAATTGTTTTATATAACTTTCTAAACATCTATTTTCTGTGCCCTATTAAAGGATAATCGGTGTAGATTTTTTATCAATAGAAATGAAATGTATTTAAGCATCAGTTATATAATAAAATGGTAATATTTAAAACACACCTGAAAGCTCTTTGACCCCACTGTATTACTCGCGTGTCCTTGTGAAAAGTAGGCCGGGCAGCCTGTGGAGGACCAGCTTTTGTATGTTTTGTGTTGTATATGGAAAGATTCTGAGCATTGTAAATGGGTCACCTTTTCCCCTCTGGGACACGCTAACTTTGTGTTTCTTTTTATACTCCTCTCTCTTTGCCCCACAGAGGAAAAGTATGTGACGATCCAGCCGTACAGCAGCCAAGGCAAGGACGAGGTGAGCTTCGAGAAAGGGGTCACCGTGGAGGTCATTCAGAAGAACCTGGAGGGCTGGTGGTACATCAGGTGAGTCTGTTCTGCTTCAAGAAGTCTCATTTAAGGGACTATTTAAAGGATGTCCCGGGACATTGAAGCACACGCATAGAGAGTTCAGAAAGTTCCTTGTTTAATTACTTACTTCCATCACATAGTCAGTAATAATCAGTATTAACAACCCTGTTCACCCCACGCTGATAATTACTGGTAAAATGTCCAACACTCAACCACCACAGATGATGACTTAAGAAACATTGTCCATGGCAGACTTTAAATATTTCGCACCAGGAATTATTAGAAGTTTTGGTTATACAGTATTTTACCATGCACGATCTGGAGGTATTGGTCTGGACATTTTGGGGCTTGCGACCCAAAATGGAGGGAATACTCCACCATAGGCCTATCATTGCTTAGGTGACTTTATTAGTCATCCCTGTTTAGGAACTTTACACCCTGAAATGTGACAAAATGCTGCTGGCTTTACCTGAACATACAGTCTAAGCAGATATATACAGTATGACGGGAAACAATAATATTTGACTCTTCATAATTTACTGTCTTCATAAAGTGGAGAAAAGCTAGAAAATGCATCTTCATTTCCTGCCACTCGGTAAACACATTAAGAAGGTATCATGTAATTAAATGTCAGATATAATGAAAAATGACAAAGCCAGACGGATAATGCATAAAGGGGCAATCATAAGGGCCATTGTTTGCCTGTAAATGTTTGTTAATGATTCATCTTTACTTGGAAATGCAACGTAATTCTCAGCATGTGCTCAGATACACAATATTTTGGCGGTAAGGCGATTTGTCACGGAATATTATGACTTTCCAATTTTATTCGCGTCACATACAAAAAGAAACTGCATTTTAATGTGACTTGTGTGGTGACATGATAAAAGGGTGCCATTTCTTTTCTTTCTCTCTCTAAATTTCATCACTAATATGATGCTTTTGAGGTTCAGAAGGTGTCCACTGATTGGCCCGTGCTTCTCATTTACATAATGCTCGCGAGGAAAAGCCTTTCAAACATATGGTGGCCTCTCCACAGGTGCCCAGTCGGGTCTGCCCGCCACATCTGCGTCTTGTTTACCCAGCCAGTTGTTTGTTTCCTGGTATCATCCTCTTGGGCTTAAAAATGAGTGCGGGCTGCATGGCTGATTGCTGTTGAGCGGATATGCCCTCAGTGAACCACGCAGTATTAGAATTTTAGGTTAACATCGTTTTCTTCAGTCCACAGAAGCGCCAAATTAAAAAGGAATTCTCAGACATCTAGGATGAAACATAAACGAAGTCCAATACATTAATGTGGTACGTGTGTGAGAATTGGGACCTTAAGAAGAAGAAGTAGTAAACTGATTTATATAAGAAACTGTTAGCCATCTAAATGAACCCACTTGAACCAAGCACATTTTCGATGGAAACAAACAAAGTTACGATCACTTTTGTAGGTCTTAGCTTTTTAGGTCTTGTAGTCGAACTGGGGAAAATGTGTTAGGTTAAGGCGGTTAAGAGGTTAAGAAATATCAAGCTACACTGATTTATTGGACTTTGTGTATCTGGCTGATGAGCCAAATTCACAAATGCGCCCCCAGCAGGCTAAAGTCAAGATTTTCTTTAGCCTGATGGGGCGCATGTGTGAATTTGGCTATAGTCATGGCTGTTCGATTGAAATAGAGTTTGAGAGAGCTTTCTTGGTGACCGAGCAATCTTCAATTTTAGCCCACACTAGTATGGTCATGAAATATACCTCTCTCGTCTGTGAATCCATTGATAGAATAATCTGGTCATTCAGTGAATTAATGTCAGCTGACCTCATTCTTTAGCCACGTACTGTAATGTTGCAGAACCTAGACTTGACCAACCGGAGAAACCCCACATCCAGTCAGTGACCTTTTTTTGGCCAGTATGAGTGGAAAAAATATGAAATTATGCCCAAACTTAACCACGTATTGGTACCATTGCACATCTGTGTTGGCTCGTGACTTGTTTCCCCCTTGTATTCCCTGGAGCACAGAGTGAGTCGTCTCCTGCACAGTTGAGTGTAGTCACATGCTGCCTTGCGACGTCCCTCCAACACGCGCAGACACACAAAATACACTGTTGTTAGCTTAGCGCGTATACCAGCAAACATGCATGCGTGCTGCACAGTAAGCGGCTGTGATATCCTCGGCTAATGCTCAAAACAAACGTGCCTGTTTAAACAGCTCCTGCCCGTGTCTCTCATTGCGATGCACATGTCATCTTTGCAAAGGCTGCCCAAATCTTCCAGATGCAGGCTTGAGTCATGCCTCTCCCACAGGGTAGTCCGGACTTGAGCAGCTTGTGGCCACAGTTGGAGGAATGATCCCATCTTTTGAGCTGAAAATGGCCCACCTGAAGCTAAACTAGTCAGAGTGGATTTGCAATATAATTTACTGTTTCTTCCGCAACAAAATAGTTACAAAGCAGGACTAGTGACGATTTAGACGTTTTTCTTGTATGACTGCAGTGACTTTTTGCTCATCTTAGCTCATCATTATTTGTTGGCACTTCAGTCTCTATGCCGGCCCATTTGGGTTGTTTTTGAGTCTTTGGGACCTTGACCTTGACCAAGACCTTGCACCAACCTACTGTGTGCCCTGGTGTATGAATGAGATGGTTTGAGAATTTGAATTCAAGACAAAGGTTGGAAATAATTTAATGGCTACAATCCAGCAAATTCACACAGTGTCGCAAGCTTTTAACTATGTTATATTTATAATATTATATTCCTGTATATTTCGTTTTTCTAGACACCTTTAACACACTTTTTCCATTCCTGTCTGTGCTCAAACTCTCTACCCATTTACTTAGGCATTTATTTAACATCCTCTATCCTCCCAACAAACAGATTAACACTATTGTTATAAATTCTCTATTATAGTTGGCCAGGTGGGAGAAGTTTATGGTTGCTAGGTAAGGAGTAGCAGATAAATAGCTGGGCAGTCAGTTGGGCAGTTGCAAATGTCTGTGTCTGTGACAGAGGTGGGTTAAATAGTCAGTATAGTTTCAGATAATATTTAGTCAATTATTAGTTTCTGTATTCAGTATTGTGATCTAGGTGCTCGGTTATGTGTATAATCGTAGTAATCACTTATTCCAATGTAGTTTCAGATCACCAGACCTTTGTAACATATTGAAACCTACATTCAAACGTTGAAACTGCCCATCATGCGTCCGAATTTACTCCTTAATAAGAGTGTTAGGTGGATGAAGACTCCAGAAAAATCCTACAGTCCTACAATTCCCAAATATTGGTCCTTCAAGCCGGATTCTACATTCCCTAATTTTGGTCCTCCGAGCTGGATTTTACAATCCCTAATAAATCGAATAAATAATTTTTGTGTATTTCATTTATAGATACCTGGGAAAAGAAGGCTGGGCCCCTGCGTCCTACCTGAAGAAGCTGAAAGACGACTTCTCCCCTCGGAAAAAGACCCTGACAGGTCCCGTAGAAATCATCGGAAACATCATGGAGATCAGCAACCTGCTGCAGAAGAAGTCCGTCAGCGAGAAGGACATTCAGACTGAAGGCGAGGGGAGCGGCCATTCTCCCGAGCGCCACATTTCAAAGAGCGAGATTAGCCTGCCCATGCCGTACAACTCCGAGATCAACGCGGAGACGGGCCGGAGGCTGAGCGCGGGCCGGGACACCAATAGCCCGTGTTTAGGCATCGCTGCAAGCTCCGCCATCCTGGAGAGAAGCGGCAGAGGAGGAGGTGGAGCAGGAGGGGAGCCGGGGAGTCCCGCTGTGGCCAGAGTAGCTCCACATAGAGTCGAAATTGGTGAGTAGAATAAAAAAGCGCACATGTGTGTTAGGGCTGCACGATATGAGAAATAAACGGCGATATTTGATAACTGTATTGAATACTGCAACAACAATATTATTTATGTAACTAAACCATTTCAACACAGTACGTTCTTACGTTACATTTAAGCAAAAAATATTAACTTTTTCAATATTTTTTGCTAATTGTGAGAAACTAAGACTTCAAAAAGAAAAAGTATTTTCTTGCAAGGCAACTTTAGTTATACTGCACATTTCGCACACAAGGCAATTCAATGCATCTAAACAAGACTTAAATGACACTTAATTAGATAAATCTGAACTTAATCTTTGTCTGTATGGATTTTACGTCACCTTATATCACATTAACAATAATTCGATGTATTGTGCAGCCCTGATGTATACAATTATTATACACTATAATAATATGAACAGCAATTAGTTTTAGCAGCAGTATTAAGATCCTTGTTTTTCTTTTGTGTAGGCTTTGAGGCTATAGGTAAGATGCGTCAGTTGTGGGTTTTTAAATCATGTGTCTAGCAAATCAAATATGTAACAAATGTTTGGCATTAACTTGATGGAATAATGGCAGCATGTATTACCTTAATCCTAATTAACATCATGCAATAATGAATAGCCTTGGTTTTAATGCTGCTGTAGTATTGATGCTGCTGTGTGGATATGAGTGAATGTGAATGGATTGATTTGCTTTCTAATCACTATTTACCTGTTGCATATTACTATAAAAAAAAATCATACTTTTTTTAGTGTATTGAATGGTTAGAAAGTTAGACCTCACTGAATGATTCTACGTTTTAGGCTCTCCAAATTTAAGGCAGAAACCTCCTCCAAGAAGAGATGCAAACCTGGTAAGTTGTTATAATATCTCTTGTTTTTGTGGATGGTCATTTGATAATTTATTGTCTCCGTTGGGAAATGTGTCCTCTGCTTTTGACTCATCCTTTAACTGGTGCATCAGGGCAACCTTGGTCAGCTGCACGATTAGTCTATTCTTGTGCATAGTTTTTGTTTTGTTAGGGGAAACAAGAGCACCAGGAGAAAAGCCCTAGTTATTTACAGTGGTTTGGGATTAGGCCCTGAGATAATGCACATCAGATGTAACCGTTAATATTACGACTTTAAAACAAACATACTGCTTGTGAAAACCCCTTGCGGGAGAACAATACACTAAGTGTACACAAGCTTAAAATTAACACAAGCTTTTACTGTTAAAATTGGTTTTCTAGTCCCCATGAAAAAGCAGTTGAGATCCAGGATATGTACAACACATCAAAGTTGAAACATAAAATAAAAAAAGATTAATTAGCTCCCAAGTTACTGCATGTGTTGGTATAGCAACCCCTCAAAACACATTCACACAACGAACAGATTGGCTCCCTGGAAAAAATGCTTTATTTATGTATTTACCGTGGCAAATGAAGACCATTATTGAACTAAATCCTATCTCGGGAAGATTGATGTCTTATAATGGCCTATTATATCTATTTATAGTCAGAATGTGCATAATTATTGTCTGTGTTGTCAGCAGCTCACTGTCTCTCCCTCTTTCTCTCTCCAATCTTTTTGTGATGCAGGGATTTCAGTTACCCAAGCCACCAGAGCCCCCTGCTGTGGAAGCAGAGTATTACACCATAGCCGATTTTCAGTCTTCAATCTCGGATGGCATCAGTTTCCGTGGAGGACAAAAGGCTGACGTAAGAAGGCCACATCTTCGCGGTTATGGCATATATTAAATGACTGGGGGGAACTATCAATTGCGCTCACACGACATTACAACATTGTATATGGATTAATCATAAAGGCAGGTAGCGCTTAGTAAATTGTTCATGCTAGAGTAGTTTTGTGAGACAATACTTTTCTCCTCTTTATCAATACCGCTACATGAGTAAAGTAATAGCTACTCTTCCCACTGAGAGTAAGTCTATACATGACATAGCCTAACCATTGTGCTAAAGTATAATAGAAATCTTTTTTCTGATAGAGAACATTGCATTTTCTCTATCAGATACTGTGACAGTTAAGTTCCGTGTTTGTGAAATTGAGATCGACGGGCAAGATGAGGCAACAGCCTTGAAATTTGCGATTCAATTTGACGATGCACACAGAATTTGATCCTCTGCAGATGTCGAGAAATAAAAATATCCTGGCAATGAAGTAGTCGGGGATTTTTTATTTTTTATTTTTTTTACAAGCAGCTCAGAGGCATAACTCATTTGCATTCTCATTAGCACATGTAAAACAAAACCAATATGTGTGAATTGTCATTTGCTTCTAAACTGGGCTGTTCTTTTATTTGTTTTAATGAGGAGGTTGCAAATTGGAAAGAGATGTAATTTGTAGTGCGGAGTAAATGGCTTGTTTTCCAATGCTAGTCTGTGTACATCACATAGGCTACCGTACATATTTAACAGTACAGCTACAACATGCCGTGGTACTTCTCATTTGTTTTTTGTTACAATGGCAACAATATTCGAAAAACGTGGGAGTTGTAAAATGCAAAATTATGTAAACTGTCTAAAGGCTGTGCATGTTTTGCATTCAATATTTGAGCAACAACGATGTAGACTCTTAGTCATCCAGGTGGTTATATCAATCTACTGAAAGCACCTGGACTTGCGTTTACATTTGAGTTGCAATTAATATTTTAGGATTTCTTGTAATATGGCAAAGCTAATATTTATAGTGATGTGTTAAATTCTAGCATAAATTTGCATAGCTTTAATTAGTTGTTTTTATTATCGCAGTCAAGACCAATATGATAAATGTATGGGGGAAAACAACAGTTAACCTCTTACCCCCCTTTTTGTCTCTTTGTAGCCGCGTTTACGTCACAAGTTTTGTCTGTTTTTCGTCGCATTTTTGTCACTGTCGCATTTTTGTGGCGTTTTCATCCTCGTTTTCGTCGCTATTTTGATGCTTTTTTTTTTAAGCTTTTCGATTTGGGCAAAGCCAAACTGGACAAAATGTGCTCGGGTCAGGTGGGGGTTAAGAGGTTAAATATTAAAATATTACAAACTTACATTGTGAGAAGTTAAGATCATTTTAATGCCACTGTCAGTGAAATGGGGCCACAAACTTGGAATTTGCCGTGAAAATAATAATAAAAAAAAAAACGATAATAAATTAATGAGTTGGTGTGTTGAGGGACAAAAAAAAAAGCTAAAGTGCAGATTTCTTTGCTATAGAAAATATTCCAAAAGTAAGTGCAAATAGGTTTAAACGGATTCTGTGAGTTATAACTTTGCAGCTTCAAAATCATGAGATTGTGCTTGAATTCTCCACCAGAATGGCTCAATGTCTGGGATAAACGTTCTTCCTTATTGTGAGTCAGTGGCCTTGACAGTACATCTGCACAGCATCATCTTCTGTTCTTCAGTGTGCGTCATAAGACTTTCATGAGACAAAACACACAGTGATTTATACATTTTACTTAAGAAATGTTTTCAGAAATGTTAGTGGACAAATTAGTATGATATTTATCTTTAACATTTTAACTCCCACCTGAACCGAGCACACTTCTCCAGTTCGACTTTACCCAAATCTAAAAGCTTCTTGAAAAAAACGGCGATAAAATGAGACGTAAACAAAGATGAAAACGCAACAAAAAAGACAACAAAAACATTATGGAAAAAAGTGACAAAAATGCAACAAAAAACTCTCAAAAACGTGACAAAAAGGCGACAAAAAAAGTGACAAAAAAAGCATGAAATATATACAACAACGCAGCAACACCATGAGGAAAAATCTTCAAACAATTTTGTAGGTCTTTCAAATGAGGCATTCCACTGGCCTATATAAGCTCTCCAGACGAGAAGAAATTAAATTTGGGTATTGCCGAACTGGAGAAAATGTGCTCAGTTAAAGCGGGGGTTAAGAGGTTAAAATGCTGTATAGTGGCATAAAAGTAATCCTCAAAACCTGCTTGAAACAGAATGAAAAAAAAATGTGGGTAACGGTCTGTTATATGTTTGTTGTTGTATCCAGCTTGTTGTTGTAACCATTTACATAATCTCCTATGTGTCTTATTGTTTAGGTGATTGAGAAGAACCCCGGTGGCTGGTGGTACGTGCAGATTGGAGAGAAGGAGGGCTGGGCTCCTTGCTCCTACATCGACAAACGCAAGAAACCCAACCTCAACCGCCGCTCCAGCACTTTAACCAGGCCCAAAATACCTCCGCCAGCCCCTCCTGTTAAAAAATCAGAGCCTGAAGAAGCCCCTACAACCACAACGATCACTACGACTACAAGTACGATTACTCCAACAAAACCTATAGATACTCCTAAACGTCCTGTATACGAAGAGCCTGAGTATGATATCCCAGCTGTGGGATGCGAAGGCGAATCCGATGTAGATTCGCTAAAAGAAGATCGTTCCCTGGATGCTAAGATTAGCAACATCGTTAGTCAGAAGTATGGAAGTTCTCCGCCATCTTGCAAGGCCTCGCCTCCCGTCTGCAAAGCGTCCCCCATCTTCAGCCATAGGAAATCCACCTTTAGATCGGTGGAAGAAGTATCCAAAGGAGAATGCATCTACGAAAACGATTTTAGGCCTAGCGGCAGTGGGGATGGGTCGTCTCTGAAGGGATCGAGTGAACCAAGCTCGCCAAGGATGTATCACTCTTCCACCGTCCCGCGCAAGCCATCGGGATCTTCACCCCTGGCTGGCAGCAGACCGATGAAAACAATGACCCCGGAAATGAACAGAAGAAGCCAAACCTTGGGGAGACGTGTCGATATACATTTACGCTCCCAAGACAGCAGCAGCCCTCACTCTTCATCCGACGAATTGACCAGAAGTGCTAAAAAGGCGACTGGATTCAACCGGGACGTGGAGCAAAGGATAGGACAGAGCCCGTCAACTAGGCCCAAGCCATCCGTGCGACCGAAACCTCTCCTCACCAAATCAGAACCGCAGAGCCCAGACAGGATGGATGTCGGGTCACTGAGGCGCCAGCTAAGGCCGACAAGCCAATACCGCCCCGGTCTCAAAACATCCCGTGGAGAAGATTCGGAAACAGCGTCGGTGATTTCATCAGAGGACTCGGTGTGTTCAAGAAGTACCACGGATGTGTCCTCCATCTACTCAAAGGGAAGTCGGGCGGATTCGGATGTCGAGGGGCCGACTTTGTACCGATCCGTGGATGCGTACAAAAAAGTCCAAGATTCAGAGATTAGCTTCCCGGCCGGGGCAGAGGTGGAGGTCTTGGAGAAGCAAGAAAGCGGTTGGTGGTACATTCGCTGGGCGTCTGAAGAGGGATGGGCTCCTTCTTACTACCTTGAGCCAGTCAGGCATAAAGGCAGCACAGAGTCGGATAGACACAGCAAGTCAAATAGCCTGGAGAAGAATGAACAACATGTCATGACGCACAACAATATCAACATCCAAGGCCAGAAGCATCCAAATTTAAGTAGGAACACTCCCCCGATTCCTTCGAAGCCTCCCGGTGGATTCTCCAAACCGACTCAAATGGTGAACGGAGGTGTGCGGATGAGGAACGGGGTACGCCAGGTTGCGGTGAGACCCCAATCTGTCTTCGTCACTACGTCGCAGCCTTCGAAGGACGCGCACTACATGACGGGGTCCCTGAGGAGGAACGAGTCGCTGGGTAGGAGCGATCACTACAGCTCGGGTTCTGCCACTTTGGGAGTCCGTCGGAACGCGTCTTTCAGCACGGTGCGCCCCCACGTGGTTGTGGAGAGTCAAACCAGGCCGGCCGAACGCGGCAGTTTGAGTTCGGCCAGCAGCGGGTTCAGCAGTAGCAGCCAGCGCAACGGCATCCCTGTCTCGACCGTGCGCCCCAAGCCCGTGGAAAAAAGCCAGATCATTCACAATAACCTTGGCCGGGATGTGTACGTGTCCATCGCTGACTACAGAGGAGATGAGGAGACTATGGGCTTCACTGAGGGCACTTGTTTGGAGGTATTGGAGCGAAACCCAAATGGATGGTGGTACTGTCAAGTCCAGGACAGCCTGATCCCCGGAAAGGCTGGGTTCCCTCTAACTATCTAGAGCGGAAGAAATAAGCCCCAGAAGTTTGTGGCTTTTTCTTACATCCCCCTTACGACCCCCTTTCTGATGTCTCCAAGCAACCAGAAGACATCGCTCCTTAAGAATGTCGCCCCAATCCACCACAAGCAATATGTTTGAAAATGTACATTTAAAGACTGTAATAAGAGAGATGTTTTTGAATGGGAAAGACACTTTAGTGCTGGTTTACTAAAATGTATACTTGGAGTAATGTATGGTTTGTAATACGGTAGGACCGGACTTTGGACATGATACGTGGTTTTGGAAATGAAAATGTTTAAAAAGAAATCTGCATCATGTCTTTTGACAGTGATGGCCAATAAGTGCCTTCAGTATTAGATCAGTTTTTGTGGAAGTCTGAACAGGTGGATGGCACAAGAAGAAAAACAACAATTTTTATCAAGCGTGCCATTGGTCTATGATCACCACCGAGTGTATTTTTTACAACTAATCAAGAGCTCTGTGAAAACGACTCCTCTGTTTTCCACCAAGTAAAGGTTTAAGAGCAATTTAGGACAGAATTTCAGTCATAAAGCAAAAACTAAAACATATGGATCTCATTATTAGCGTTTTTGTTGTTCATGCTTGTCTTGTGTTGAAGAAAGTCTTCCTTAGAGAATGATTTCTGCTTTTCTTGTGACATCTGTTCTCCATCCATAGCCTCAAACAGCTCCTGCCTGTTTCTAGTTCATCTGTAGAGAGGCAGGCACAATATGCAGTAGGTGCTAAACTTGTAGAAATTGGCTTTGTTTGTATCATAGATTAGTGTTTTTATCCCTGTTTTAACGTGTCCCAGATACAACTGTCTGGAATCCCAATAAATGAATCCTGAAAAGCTTGAACAAAACATTAGAATTTTAGTTTTATAATAAAATAAAATGGAATAAAGCAACCGTAACTTGAAAGCTCCAGACCTACCTCATGTCTGGACTCCTGACAAATATGTTGCAAACAAAGGTTTACAAAAATGTTAATGTGGAAGATCTCATCCGGGAAATATCTTTTGTACATATTTATT
Organism: Neogobius melanostomus; assembly: GCA_007210695.1. Lineage (NCBI taxonomy): Eukaryota > Metazoa > Chordata > Actinopteri > Gobiiformes > Gobiidae > Neogobius > Neogobius melanostomus. The sequence goes on from VHKM01000153.1 coordinate 3,294,311, forward strand.
TTTAAGATGTTGTGGTGTAGTAGTACATACTGGAACAAAGTGAAATAATAAAATCCCAGGGACAAACTTTATTGCATTTTGCCCAAAATGTGATTAACCAAAGAGTAAATAAATCAGTGACAGATTTTTACCTTAATTATTTATTACAAAGACTCAGTCTTTTATCTGGAAGCACTTGATTCAGAGCTGAGATGGCTGATGTTCAAGAAGCTGAAATACATTTTCTAATGAACCTGAGCTCTCGTTCGAGGCTCAAAATGATTCATTGTTTCTGCTGGACAGTGTAATAGTATTAAAGCTGCAGCTCTTTATGTTACCTTCAGTTTGTTTGTGGTCACACAGTGACAATATTGAGGATCGGAGTGGTTCTGTTTTGTGAATTAATGCACTTTTAACTCTTAAGGTGTATTAATGTAAAGATGCAGTCCATTTACAGCCTTTATTTATTAAGTTATTTATTTTTTTTATAAATCATTTTTGCCTCAAAGAGGTGAGTTTTCAGTTTCAATGCACCGCAAATATAGGAAAATACAGCCCTCTAGCGGACATCAAAGGTACAACAATATAATTCCAGCAGAGGCGGTAAAACCTCAGTGCAATGAGAAGTGCGCTGCTGGTCAGTGAAAAAATGTATTTACAATACTTTTTTTTTTTTTTTTTAAGTGCAGCTGTTTTTGTATCAAATTTCTATTGGGCAAGTTTTTTTTGTTTTGTTTTGTTTTTTTCTTTTCTTATGCTGTGAGCTGCAACTTTAGCAAATCGTGAGCCCTTCCTTCGTCTTTATTGTGCTTTACATAATGCCGGATTTAATATTTATTGTTCTTTCACTTAAATCATGATTTGACAATCAAAATGTTTCTCAACAACAATTTGGCTGTTAAAAATTATACTTTTCTCTGTAATTCCACATTTTAAATCAGTTTTATTAAACGGAACCTGCTATTATTCACTCAAACGTTGTACCCCAGCATGACGTTGTTGAGATATTTCCACTTTTGACGAAGGCATTATGTAAAAGTGTCGATTCACTCACATCGGCTCTAGCACATTATATTATTGTTTATGCTTTAAATGCTTTGGCTTCAAATGCAAGGGAATCATTTTGTGTTGAGCAAATTGTTTAGCTGTGTGGTTGTCCTTTTTTATGATTTAGCGCTCATCGTTCTGTTTCATTATATCTGTTTTATTTTTGCTATATTTTGAAATGTCCCCCTTGAGGAAAAGTGCAATAGAGAAATTCCTTCACGCTTTAATGGGAGAAAAGATCTGAACAAACGACTGACTCGTGTCCGGAGAACGCGCCCCCGGTCCCAACTGCCAGTCATCAGCTTTTAGCATAATTGTTCTCGTCAGAACAGGTGTGTGGGGCCCTAAAAGCATCCGGAAAACGAAAGCACGTTGGACCAAAGCAATCCTATCTCTCCGGTGAGTTTGTGTCTCCACCGATGTGACGGACATTTTGGAATCATGACCCCTGTCCCTCCCCCTGCTCCCCTCTGTCGGCAGCGGACAGTGATTTGTGGACGGCATGGCGCTCACCCACTGACCCTTACAATATTGATACTACAGCCATCTGGGACTTCGGAGGGGGGGTCCTCGTGTCCCGTTCTGAGCTGTCACATTTGTGCCTGAATGGAATTTTGATCTTTTTTATTTGGATGTTTTTGTGTTGTTTTTGTTGCCTCCCCTTCTGTTTCCATCCCTCCAGACTGTGTCCTCTCCCCACCCACTCAAACGCCCCCACTTGGCCTTTTCACAACAGGTTTTGTTCTGTCTCATCCCAGAAAAGGTGACATTTGGATCCATTGGCACCGGTGAATTAAACCAAGTGGACCAGGGAAAGTGGGCACTAGACAAGGAGAGAGTGGGCAGATGTGCAGCGCTCCGGGCCAACTCACCGCAGTTCATTTATTTCCAATGGTGTAACGCCAAAAATAGAGCCCCAGCTCTCCTCTCCGCACTGGGCTTTTGGCAGGTCGTACCGAACACTACAGGGAACACGCCACTGTGCTAAGTACTTGTGTTTTCTTTTCCAAACAAGAAATGATGGAAAGGATCTCATTGTTTGACAGTATTATGAACAAAATACTTCAGCAATTTTCCTCAAATGAATGTAATCACAGTAAGATTTACACTTAATGGGCTACATAAGTCAAACATGTGTCCAATGGCCTTTTATGTATAGTCTGCTTTCCCCCCGCCTTGAGGATGCTGCAGATTGTTTAGAAAAATCTAAACCAAATCTCCTATGTCCCCCTGACACTCCTGAGGGATACTGACAAATTTAACCTTACTAAGTGTCCTATAATTGGCCACGTGGTATGTCATGTAATGATTTTATTAATCTGTCAAAAGGTGAAGCGGAGTCAGTGTTTATTCTCTAAAGTTGCTTATGTCCAGTGAAATGTTACCATGACTCTAAATGTGGAGGGAAAAGTGCTAATACTCTTCCATCCACTCTTGGTTAGAAGATGTCCTTAGTAAATCTAAACAGAATTTGAATGCAAGTCCAGTTCGTGCAATTGACACTTACAGTAATATCCAAAGCTTTATGGACTGTAGCTATATCCTGCAAGTGTCCTCATTCTTCCCCTCTGTGCCATTTAAACAAAAGACCTGCTCGACTCAAGTGTGAATGTCCTTAATGTTTTGAGCACTTTTCGTACCTCCCAGGCTGTTATTATCCCATTGTCAGCTGATCCTCGACACGGTTATTTCTGCCTCTTGCTGGTGCCACTGATTGAGGAGTTTTCGGGGACTTCCCGGGCAGTGTTTGCCTGTGTGTGTGTGTGTGTGTGTTTGAGAATGAGTTGAGCTGTTTTGCATACTGAGATGGATAGTTTGCAGGTGCGCATTTGAGAAGCAAAGAAGGTCAAGGAGGCCGTTGTAAGAGAGTAGGATGCCGGGTGACACAAGGAGCGTCAGAAAGTGGATTGTAGGTTAGAAACTGAAGCGCAAGAGAGTGGAGGTTTGGTAAAGGGAAGCGTTCATTTTGAGAAAAGCAAATATATGACACTGCTGTTCCACATTACAAAACATCCAAAATGGCAACGATTGAGAGAAAGCTAAAGTATTTGCTAAACCAATGCCTTTCAGAACATGTTTGGGAGACAATTGAGATGGGATTTTATTTTTGTTGTTTTACAAGATGCGACCAAAATGAATGCAGTATTTTAATGATTTGGCAAATGGAGACAGTTCAAATTGTGTTTTTGGCTCAATCTTTTAGCTCAATCTTTTAGCTCTCTAGTCTAGTCGACACTTTTTCTTCTCATAAAGGGACATTTTATCCAAGCTTTCCTTTCTGAATGCTGCCACTCTTGGTTTTAATTGCGTCACATGGAGCATTTGAGTGCGGCAATCTGCAAGTCTCCAATAGCTTTTCTCCATCTCTCCCGTCTGCTCCAAATGTTTCATGGCTGATCCAGCATCTCTTCCTTTTACAGCCTGCTTCTTCAGATCTCGGGTCGCCCCGAGGCTGAGCGAGCCAAGCCGAGCTGCTAAGAAACTTCTTCTCTTTCCCCCTTGTGCAAGACAAAAAAAAAGGACTTCAAATAGTACATTGCTTTGTGTGTCCATGGGATCTTTCCTTGCAGAGACGGTAATTAAATGGGCTAAAAATGAAAGTTAGATCTGAATGATGAGCTGTTCTAAATCTTCTAAAAGTTAGGAGTGTGAGGAGGAACAATAGGGGTGCTTTGACATCAGTAGCGTTTTTGAAATGGCAAGGAAAACATTCATTGTAACTGGAGATGTGGGTTTGGTAAGAAAGCCTTTGAGAATAGGCTATGCGAGTAGTAGGTTTGCGTAAGTCACTAAGTAATTTTTGCTTGAGGTTAGAGAATGCTTTTGGAAGTAGAAGAAAATGCAAGTGTATTATTTATGCCTTTGAGGACACTTCCCCAGCTCAGAGTTAGTTTGAGGCACCAGCAGGAGTCGGGGAAAACTTTGTTGACGAATAAAGCTGCTCTTTGAAATAAGTTTCAAATTAGCACAGTGGTGTGTGTCTTTATTATTATTATTATTATCTCCCTGACGCTTACGGCATCCTGAGGGACGACTTATGGAGTCAAAATTTGGCCGTCAAAATGATTGATGTGACAATAATCCGAGGTCGATTTGTGGTTGTATTTTCTTGTAAAGGACGGCAGTGTGCCAAAATGTTGAAAGCCAGGCATTCGGTTACAAGAAACCACAGCATTTCACTACCAGCAGCACACGAACACTCACAGGTACAGGCCTCGAGATGGACCAAAGGAGGTGCTAATCCTTTTGTTTTTTCTGTTTTTTGTTTTTTTACTACCATTGTTGTTGGAACAATTACTTTAAATCCCTCTTTTCAAAAGGCACTTGAAAACTCGTACTTTATCCATATCCAAGCGAAGGCCGAAACATTGCGTCGTGGTCACTATTTTGGTTGTGTAATTCAGAGTGAAACACGGATCCAGTTCACAAATATAACAAAGCACTTCTTTCTTTTTTCTTTATAATATATTTTTCAAATTTTTCCATACAGAAGAACAAAAACAAAACAAAACAAAAAATACAAGAGGTGTACATGTAATACAGAGAATCATACATAATCAGGCCTCGTGGGCAAAATATAAGTTCTCCATTTCTCCCAGATTTTGTCAAACTTATCCATTTGAAGTCTTTTATGGTATGTAATTCGTTCCATAACAAATATTGCATATACAAGATTATACCAATCTTCCACATTCTAACAAAGCACTTCTATTGACATTACTATGCAATTCAGGAGAAACAAAGATTGAATGGTCCACAATGTCACATTTCCATTTGGGATCACCATTTAATATTTTATATTTAGGCTTTTGTCTCAATTTGACATACCGTATTTTCCGGACTATAGGTTGCTCCGGAGTGTAAGTCGCACCAGCCAAAAAATGTATAATGAAGAAGAAAACATATATAAGTCGCACCAGCCTTGGCAACTACCTGGACCTGGAGGCTTAACTGCATCGTTCTGCATCGTCTCCCAGCAGCACGTTGTTCAAGCTCTCATTTGCGAACTTGTTCCTCTAGTTGTGGCCATAGCTTTTAGCTTGCGATTAGCTTTTTTGGTTTTCTTCATTGCAGTAAGAGTAACCAACGCTTTTCGCCGATCCCTCACAAGTTTCTCGCTCACTCCACACTTTCTTTCTGCTACTCGATTACCGTTTTCGGCTGCATATTTCACTATTTGCAGCTTGTAACCTGCAGAATATGATGGCTGTTAGTGTGAAAATAGCGAACATGTGAAATTAAATATGTGTATATACAGTATAAGTCGCACCTGAGTATAAGTCGCACCCCCAGCCAAACTATGAAAAAAAGTGCAACATAATCCGGAAAATACAGTAGTTTTTAAACTATATGTCCTTCCTGACAGCAAAGTTGATCCCTGACATTATCACAAAGAAACAAAAAAGGTTCAAACATACATAAACGTAATTGTATTGTTTATGTATATATTTCACCCTGAATTCAACTAAAAATGACTTCCATAATGCTCTTGTTTGTTGGTTTGGCAATATCAAAAAATAGCATCCACATGCCTTTTGAAAACAGGCCATTTTCTTTTCTTCATTTTGACGACTTCTTTTGTATCCTGTACATGTTTACATTGTATCTCGCATTGCCCAAAAGAGAAACACTATTAAATGTATTATCTTTGTTGTTTTACATGGACTCGGCCTCTTGTGTTTCGATTCGCGCTGATAAAGACACCGCCGCGTGTTTTCCTGATGTCTGCAGATATGCGGTGACGGTGATATTACAGATTAAGACATTCATCTTACCCGTATTGTTTAGTTTACGAGCCTTGTAAATATGGCGAGGCAGTTCCAGGGAAAATGTTTGAATGAAGACAAATGAACGCTATCTAAGGCCTAGATTTTTGCGCTTAACAAAACGGAGAACACACACACACACACACAAAATCCTGTCCGCACAAATTTATCACTACTGTCAAGAAACCTGCAGAAAATATATGCATGTGTTCTGAAGTATGAGTTCAAATAGACTCTTAGAGCAAAGCGCAGCATTCCAGGAGGTGACGCTCGGCCCATCATTCATAACACAGAACCACATAGGGAATACAGCCAGGTGTTGAGCGCAACTGCAACAATCCAATAGACTACACAACACAGCAACAATCCAATAGACTACACAATACAAGGAGAAAATAATTGTGGGTACAGTAATAGAAGTACAGTAGGCTGCATCACAATCTTTATCTTGCTTGCTCCACGTGCTAACTCTAACCATAAAGAAGTGGTTCTTAAATGATTTGGCGTCAGGACTCACCATCACGCCAGGAAGACAAGCTGCGACTCAAATAAGAAGTGAATTAGTCTTACAGAAAGCAAAATATTCAATCTAATCAGTCTTTATTTCAGACTCAAAAAGGTCCATAAAAACATGTAAAGGAGACAAACCAAACAGAGAGCCTCATAATGAATGTATGTCACCCATTTAGTCACACTTTATTTTACCCCTACCTTCATACATTGTACCAAACTAAATTTAGTTCACTGTAATCTGCTTTGTAACAATGTGTAATAACTTGGACATATGTAGTACATACACAATGGGGTAATTGGGGTATTAATTCTTCGCAGGTACATAATGTAATAATACATATAACCTTCAGGGTTAGGGCTTAAAGTTAGGGTTACAGTTCTTAAAGGGTTTAAGTACTAATTTACATTATTCCATTGTGTATGTACTACATAGGTACAAGTTATTACAGATTGTTACACTTCACATTATATTGTACTAGATGTGGCAGGTACAATGTATTCAAGGGTAGTGTAAAAAAAAGTGTTTCCCCCAAATCTAAAAGCTTCTGGACTGGAGCTTATATAGGCCAATCTCATTTGAAAGCTAAGACTCTTGTTTTTGCAAAGAGCAGACTGACACTTGTCCAACGAGGGACTTTGTACATTGTATTTTCCCCACATACTGTTGAATAAGCATTAGATAAGCCTAAAATGTTGACATCTGATGAAAGCGAGCTGGTAACAGACGGAGATGGTGTTATTACGCCTTTTCAGAGGAGAAATATTGAAAGAATTGTGCGTATAGGGAAAGGCTTGCGACCCACTGACAACGGTGCTATAAAGAAAGGGTTGAATGAGTTATTAAACATGCTGCAAGTGTCGGAAATGTATTTTGGCTGCCCCTATATAGGAGTTAAACATAGCCCATATAAAACAATCAAGAAATCAATCAATGGTTTTGTATAGCCCAATATCACAACAGGAGTTGCCTCATGGGCTGCACCGATCATTAAGGCAATAAACAGCAGTAAATAAGACAATGTAAAGTTCAGGCGAATCAAGTATCCAGGCAAACATAATGTCCAAATTAGTGTCGACAGCAGGTGGTGACGATCCGCGTGGGTGTCCCCTGTCCTTAGACTCTCCAGCACGGCAAGGAAAAAACTTAAAACCCAGGGGGAGAAAAGAGAAACCTTGGGGAGAACTACAGAAGGAGAGATCCAGTCCTATGGACGGACAGGCTATAGAGACCCAGGGCCAATGGGAGTCCCTAATAAGACGGGCCAATATCGCAGAACGTCCAGTCCTTGTTGGAGCTTCAGTTCTTCTCGTCCAATCCCTGTAGGCGGGGTTCCTCCGTTCGATCTAGACAGGCACTCCCTCAAGGGGGTGTGGGACAGGGTTCATTACAATGTGAACAGTAATGAACAAACTTCAGATAAAAATATATCGTATCATAATGAGACAAACCCTGCAGTAAGAATAACAAGAGGATAGCGCTCAGTGTACCGTACTTCCCACAGCAGTGTTTCTCCTGAGGCAGCTTTACTTCAGGCTGTAGGTTAGAGCAAGCATTGGAAACCACATTTTTATAATTTCGGTAGAAATTGAGGGAATAACACTCATAAATATAGGTTACAGACATAGTTACAATTTAATGCAATTTTAATGCCCAATACTGTATTCTTAATGCTACAAACACAAAATATCTTTTCTCAACATTAGCAAACATTCCGTAAAATGAATTGAGGCATTGAGACATTTTGAAAATCAGCAGCAAAAGGGAAATAAAAGAACATTTTTGAGTAAATAATTGTACAATGAATAACATTTCAGCTCAAACTTCTGCTGAATGTGTTTTGGAGCATCATTTATGATTAACTAATGCGGCAAAAGTAATCAAGCAAACCGTAATAATTCAATACATGTACATTTAATGCCAGTTTGTCCAATGTAATGCTTTTTAATGACATTTAAGGTCTTAATTTAGACAACATTAATTTAATCCCCGTGGAAACCTGTAAATAACAAGAAAATATACTGGAAAATACTAACATCCAAAGCAGAAATATGCAAGACTCTCGATGCACGTAAGAGGAATTCTCAGAGCTGGTGCACGGGCCTTTCTGAGTTCTGTTTGTAGAGTTTGCATGTCACCCCTGCATCTGAATGGGTTCGCACACTAAATGAATAAAATAAAAGGAATAAATATCGCTATCCAGGTCACCCTGACCTTACCCCCGACAGGCTTCTCTGACTGCGGCACTGATGGAAGGAAATCTACAAGTAAAATATAGAGGAACCAATAAACAAGACCAGCCCACTTCGATCATCTGAATGAACTGAAGTGAGCATTTGCTTGAAATCTGTCAAAATCCTTTCAGTTCACGAGGCTGGTTACCTTGAAGATCTATCCTGAGAGCACTCGAAAGTTGTCAGCTGAAATTGCCACCTCTCAGCTCTGTTGACAGTCCCCACTTTTTACTTTGCTCTTTATTTCTGCCTGTGCCGCTCACTTCAGTATCACCTCTCCTCCACTAGATGTCTCTCTTGCCCCTGGGTTCATTGTCCAGCACGTGGCCTTCGATTTGAATATGAAAAAAGATCTGCACATTATTATTGCACTCTGAAAGTAAGTCTGGAAATTAGATTCTTTTATGATCACCTCACATTATTGGATGTTAACATTAATAGACGATGGTATCTGTCTGCCTGGTGAACGCTCGGTTGAACAAAGGAGAGTTGGAGATGACTTTTATAATATTGCTTCTTATTCATATCCTTTTTCGACCGTGTTTTATGTTTGCTCTCGTGATTCAGATACGGGCAGACAGATGGGTATCAGCAGGGTTATCCGAGGAGCTACTTGTAAATCATAGTGTGCTAATATCTGATATCTGCACATGTGTAAAACGTGTGATGGTATAGGTCTGCAGGCAGCTATGGCTGACACGTGGGCCCTGAAAGATTTAGGAGCGAGTTTGTACTGAACTTCAGAGGTGTTCCGACCAAACTCGTATTTCAGTCCGTTTAGGCACCAGGGTTAAAGGCCAAGTATAGATATGGATTATAAAACAATGTACAGTTTGGATATCTGGGATTAGTACAAAAGACGCAAGGGGAACATTTACCTGCTCACTTAAGTTTAGAATTACGGTAGGCTATAAAAGCATGCCTCCATATGTACAGCTTTTTTCAGCTTCTATAGAGGTCCCTTCATTGAACCAGGCCCCCCGTGGCTTGTTGTGGTTGGGCGTGAGTGTCTGAGATGGCATAGACCTATCATAGTGACGGCAGATAGCCTTTCAAGTGAATTGTCCATTATTGTGTGTGAAATGAAGATGCTGCCTGCACTTTGCTCTTCAGGACAGAGAGGCGGTATCTTCGCAGTAAACTTAGGGTGGGCAGAGAGAGCCTCATTAACTGTATGAAACTCTACTGTGGATAAACCCACGTAGTTGAAGGAATATGTCACCGTTTTTACATAGTACTGAGATATGTTCTTACCTTAGCTTGACGAGTTGATGCGTACCTGTCTGGTCTTTGTGCGTGCGCTCAGTCATGCAAGTGTTGTTAGCATTTAGCCTCTCCAGTATAGGTACAGTGCCAAACTGGGGTGAAGTTAGAAGCTACCAAGCTGTTCCACGTTTTCCCTTAGCTTCTAACTTCAGCTGTACCTTTGCTGGAAGAGGCTAAATGCTAACAATATTTGCGTGACTGAGCGCACGCACAAAGACCAGACAGGTACGCATCAACTCGTCTAAGCTAAGGTAAGAACATATCTCAGTATGTAAAAATGGTGGCCTATTCCTTTAAAAATAATATATATCCTATACAGTCTTCAGTGTTGTATCAGGGCGTAACTGTAAAAAAAAGCATACTAACAATTACTAAAGCTAAAAAAAACAACTAAACACCGTGTATGCATAAGATTCCATAGCAGCGTCAGATACAAAACAGAAATAAAGCAATGAAAAATGAAGAGAGACAGTTTTGCTCAAACACGTGTAAAGTTTATTCACCACAATCATCTGACACAGACTGAAAGGAGCGCACAATGACTTTTTAAATACAAAAGAAAGAAAATTACAGGTTTCTGCCAAAAATCACTTTTAGCTGCTGCTGCGGCGTCACAACAACAACGGCTGAAGACAGACACAGTGCAATGTTTAAGCAATACTCGAGCGGTGACAGCCTCCACTTGCTCTGTCCTTGGTCCCAGAAAATCATCAGCGCTGAGTCACTTGCGCATGACAAAAAAGATCTGCTATAGAAGGATGAGCAGCTTTGAAAATCGCCCGACACAGAGAAGCCATGTTGGTAAAAATGTAAGCAAAACACGCACACAAACGGCAGGGAATCAGTCCAACTTACATAAATAGGACATTGCAATCACATTCATTGAAACTGCGTAGGAGCTCTGCAAAATATCTATTGTCTGTGTGCAAACTTTAAACAAAACATGTATATAGTATGAAGAGTCAAATTGCACTGCGGGAAAATACATTATTTGTACAACGTAAGATTCTAGATTTGGTCGTAGGTGGTTGCACAATATAATAAAAAGGATTTGCCACAGTTTGAACCTCAGAGAGCAACACTGGCCAAGAACAGAGAATTTACAAGAGTACAATCAGTAGCTTCATAAAGTGACATTTATCATTGACTATACAGCAATGGCTTGGACTATATCATTAAAAAGAGCCTGATAAATACACACCTGACTCTGGCTATCACACACACAAACTCAAATGACAAAAGTTCATATTAAAAATGTACATTTTCTACCTTATAGCAAAGAATTTCTGATTGTTTACTGCAAAAATGCTGCGAGGTGCAAGAGCCTCTCTATAATTCTACTAATAGAAAGGAGTAATAACACGTGTACATTCTTCTGGACTGTTAAACGACAAATCAAATCCAAAATAGACAGTTTTTTGTCCATTATTTTAAAATTCACAAATAAGTCTCTAAATATAAGTTAACATTAAAACTGTGATTGAATACATCAAGCAGTAGCATCTTCAAATGGTCATTGTGTGGGAGGCATCACTATTAGCATAAGCCAGTCACTTCACTGGCAAATGCCGTAGCAGCAACGGTTTTAGCCCCATTGATTCAATATCTACAAAATGCATTAGGCCCATGTAAAACAAGCTTTACAAACCTATTATATGGAAACTTGACTCTGCCATAGTGAAATACATTTAGCCAATCAAAAAGTTCATTACATGTGATTTTTTTATTTTATTAAATTACTTCTGTATCTAGCCCTAAACAAACTTTTTTCCATGTTAGTGTGTGATTGTAGCACAAAAGCCACAATGGTGATCAGCTGTATCATATTAAAAAAGAAATAAGTAACTTGTTTACCTTAATAAATCCTTTTCGTAGTCCCTCTGGGGGTAATACAAAAGTCAATGGGATGACTGGAGGGTCTTTCATCTCCCCCGGTGGCCAGAAAACCACCCTTGCAACTTTCCCTGCCTCCGGGCTAACAGGCTAACGGGCAAAGCTAACTGCAGGCTAGAGCTACTTAAACCGTATTTACAGCCAGGTTTGAGTGAAAAAAATTATCTCCATTGTGTAATTTGATGTACAATATCCCTCTCTCCCTTTGTCTTTTCTGTCAGTGTAGTATTTACTCTCACGGACAATTAATGAGTAAAAAAATGCAACATGCTACGCCACCTGCAGTGGCGCTTATGGCCTCTAGGGGCATGAGTTACTTAGTTCTGCTTCAACTAACTAAAGCTATTTCAAACAAGCCCAAATGGGATTGTAAACCATAACTATATCTATGTATCATGTCTTCTATATAACGATATCACATTTAAAGCAATGCATTTTCTTATATATTTAATAATATATTAATGTCATCTGTACGTATTGACCTTTTGGCTTTGACTCTTTGCATCACATTTTTTTGTGCTGATCTAGTCACGTGTCACTGTGAAAGGCAAGGGCAGTGAAGTGTCTTGCTGCAGGTGGGACACAAGTCCTCAACTTTCTGCTCGATGCATCTCCAGAATCACCGATGCTTAAGCTAATTACAGTTTTTTTTTAATTTACCTTTTTTTATTGATCCATCATTTTAGTGGCAGAGTCTAGCTTCCACACAAATAAATTATGGCTTGTAATTTGAAAAAAAGAAAAATGAAAAAGTGGAGTCTATATACAAGAAGAAATCTCTGGGGGATATCAACACAATAATACAATAGATCATAATTAGGGTTTGGGAATTGTATAAATGGTCAAAAAACATTTTCATTATCCTGATCTTGTCCCTATAAACAATCTCTGCTGGTGAAAATATAAACAATTTTTGTATTGGAAATGGATTTCTGGTATAAAAATATCATGTGCTTCTTATCTCTGAGTTGGTGGCTTTTCAAAAGTATCTTTTTGTTTTTTTGGTAATTTGTGTGTTGTGAAATGTTTAAAAGGTGTGATACCTCTATTCTTACGTGGGTTAAGGCAGGAGGCTGTGGGTAAAGCGGTGGCTTGAGAAACCATGGCAACAATCCTTAGTGCGTTGTAATTGGATCTATTTTTGCAACATTCATGTGGTCCTCAGAAACTCCAGAAAGAGCTGAAAAATGTGACTTCAGTCATGGACGTAGCACAAAAGCATGCGACAGTTCACATGTTTACACAGGGTCGCTGTAAGCCTTTTTGGTGCCCTAAGCAGAAATGTTTGATGTCAGGCGGGGAGGAGGGGTAGCTCATGAAAATTAAACACACTCTAGAAACTAAACCAAAAATATTTGTAGAATTAAATTAATTGAGTTTAGATGTATCAATTTCTTAATTGGTGCCCCCCAGATCCTGAGTTTCTCTGCCCTGACCCTGCGGACTTCAGCTCAGACGTGTCTTCCCTCTCTGTGCCTTCCTCTCGTTCCTTTCTCACTTGCCGCTGTGAGCACAGGCACCAGAGAACACGACATCATGCAAAAGGTTTGTCTGGACATTTGAACTTAAGTTTGCTTGAAAAATGACCACGTTTGTATGAACGGGCCGTGCGTGAAGTCTCCTTGCACGTCACAGGGATTCCTACGTGCTCATTGAATACGGGCTGCATTCATATACAGTGACATAAATACTGTACAATCACAATGGCCTCAATGTGGTGCCCTTCAGAGCACTTGATGCCTGACGCACAGCGCGCCATGAGTGTATAGGAAGCTGTGTTTACAAGAAGAATAAATCCTATAAATTGATTTATACACCCAGCCAAGAGAGTGGCGTCAACCTTGACTTCAGTTAACACGTAGCCTACAATTTGTGTCTCAAAGACACAAAGACAAATTGGCATCCAAGGATCACATGAATGTAGCATTTGAACCTGTCACAGTGTGAGGTTATAGGTAGATTTTCTAAAAACAAAAACAAAAAAACAGCTGGCCCTGAGGAGAATCATGTTTATCCTACTTCTGGTCATTTTCTGCGCTGTTAAATAAGGTTTGCAGGATATTTGAGTTTTTCTTGATTGATTTTGGACAATGCTAACACTGCTAACTTCAGTGCAGCATACCACATGGCAAAGAGCAAAGCCACTAGCTAGCACAATAACATAGCTACCAATGTTAGCAATAGAACTACCATATAAGTACGTACATTAGATAATGATGTTACAATCCTATGCATTATACTCAGCACCACCACGCTAACCATGTCGCTAACAGCTAAAAACCATGACAATATCTGAAATTTGCTAGTTTCGTTTTTTTTTTGTCCAAGGTGACACAGAGTCCATCACCATGTGCTTTTATCATTAATTAAGCTGCTGTTTATTTCCAGAGCTATTAGTCAAAACATTCATCTCCAATGATGTCACATTATTAGCTTAGTAAGCGCTAAGTTCTCAACATGGCTCAACATTTGAGGAATTTAGGGTTCTGTAGTTCTTTGTGAGCGAGCACAAACTCCTTCAGGCAAAAAACACAGTCACTCAGAAGTGCTGCAAAGTCCGGAGTGCACAAGACCTTTTCAATGAAGCGTTATGAGCTCCCATAAAGGTCATGTCAAAACCAACCAACTTGAAATCTTCGAAAAACAAGGTGCCACACTGACTCCTGAAAATATATCCTCATTGCATCTGAGACTTGAGACCATCCACTTTCCTGAATCTTTTTTTTTTTTTACGTGCTCCGGTAAGTCTTGATAATGTCTTTGATTTGTCGCCGGCAAATTGGACAGCACGCGTTGGACATCTTTTTCAGCTTGATGCCGCAGGTGTAGCAGAGACACATGTGCCCGCAGGCGTAGATGACCGTGTCCACCATGTTCTCGTAGCAAATGGAGCACTCGTCCGTCCACAGAGCGCGGCCCAACGGGAACGTGGGGGACTTGGGCAGGCTCACCGGAGAGTTGGGGTTCGTCCCTGTATGAGAAGACAACAAAAGGAAAAGGTTAGTCAAATTATATCGCTGAGTATACTGGTAGGCTATGTGATATGTGACTTAGTGAACCACGTTGACAAATTAGCATTAGCAACCAATTGCAATTAGTATGACTGACAGATTCATCCATCTGACCCTGTTCTTTGCATCCTCTTATGTCTGACAAAAAAAAAAGTTCTTCTTTCACTATTCCTCAATCTCAGCTTTTGAGATTTTGCATTTATAGGCTGAATATATTTTAGCATTTAAAGCTAGCTTGATTACGCTAAATCATGACAAATGTAATCAGACGCCTGTTGATTTGAAAAAAAGAAAAGAAAAAAAAGCTAATTCCCTAAAAGCTATAGACAAACTTGTGTTGACTTGATTTTTTGTTTGGGAGACTATTGCAGTAGGGCTGTTTATAGACTTATTTTTAAGGAGAATCCAGGGGGTAACATCTACTACCACCATAAATACACCCCTGTTGAATAGGCTGCCACTAGGTTATTAAAATGTGGTGATGTCACTGTCACAGACATCAAATTTAGCTTACATTTAGAACAAATAAAAGACAGGAAGTCTGAATCAGGTACTTCTGCATCCATAGTTAGACACTGACCCTTTTTTTTTACAGTAGGCTACAGCGTGAGCAGACTAGTGACTTATCAGCTGCATGTGCTGAATTTGTTCATGTTTCATGTTGGGCAATGTGTGTAGCACAGGACGCCTGCACACGACCACACTGAGCTCACTCCTGGTCTCCACTCTCAGCCTGATGGTTGCAAGTGCTTCTGTGGCTTTAGCTCCATGTGGGTTTTGAACTCACCTCCCGCTGAGCTGCAGTAGGCCGCGGTGCATCGACCACCTCCGTTCAGGGCTGGATCGGAGCTTCCACTGCCCAAAGCGCTGGGGGTCTGCGGGGAGGAGCTTGGGGAGTTGGGCCGGAGGTCGCTCCTGGGTCTGAGCCGTGGGTCGAACCTGGTCAAAGCAAACACGTGTAGTGATTAGTGTAAAAGTTGGATTAATAGAGCTATAATAGTGCATGTATAGAATGATAGAACCATGACAACAATAAACAATGTACTGCGACCTTCCATTTGTGAAGGAAGAAAACAATGTCAGATACTATATGTCATTTTTGGTTTTAGATGAAGTTTATTTAAAATTTCTATCATGTCATAAATCATAACAGCAAAATCTATATTTGTTTTTAATATGAAAACAAGTGTGTCAAAAATGTACTTCTCAGTCAGTATGAGGGGAAAACAGAATTTCTTTTGCCACATCACCTTGACATAGCTATTACTACAAGCACTCCAGTATGTGACATTTAAAGAGCAAAAACAAGCGTCCACATTTCGAAATAACCCTGCTGTTTTGCTATGTTAATATTACAAAATGCATTGTGTAAGAAGGATCAAAGAAAATTCCTTGCTGTAAAATCCTTAAAGGCGGTGCTCTCGTAAAAATGTTCCCAGTAGAACATTACAGGCATCGATCACTGCTGCCACAGATCTCGACGTGACACTGAAAAGGGAAACAAATGGCAATTCCAAGTTCAGGGAACACATGTTGAAATGCCACCGAGGCCTCAGACGATGGATCAAACCGAGTTGCCACAGCAGGACTCAGCTCCACTCCATCAGTCAAAAGGAGCAGGTTTCAGCCAAGTGTGACCGTGAAAACCACTGTACTACTGCACTACCCTGTGCAAAATGCCATTAGCCCACGATCTAAAAAGTAGAGTCATAAAATAGTGCAGTTTCTTCAGTGGCACTAACTTCTGATATTTTGAACAGTGTGTATGTGTAGTGTTTTTTTGTTATCCGTAGGGACTGCGTATGCAAATTGTGGCTATATTCCACCTTGTTTGCATCTGTCATTATTTCCATAGCGATGTTCATAATGTACATTTGTCCATTTCAAATATATATATAAAAAAATAGCAACGAAACGAGGATCAAAACACAACAAACGTGACAATAACAACAAAAAAAGCAATGTCAAAGCAACAACAAGTGACAGAAACGTGACTAAAATACGACAAAAAAGCAATGAAAAAGCGACAAAATGTGACAAAAATGCAGCTATAACGTGACAAAAAAGTTACGATCACTTTTGTAGGTCTTAGCTTTCAAATGAGGCGTTACACTGTTGCTCTCCAGTTGAGGTGCTTTTAGATTCGGGTAAAGGCGAGCTGGAGAAAATCCCCTCGGTTAAGGCGGGGGGTAAGAGATTAAATCATTGATTTATTTTTACATAACACAGTTCTGTATCACGAGCACACGTTACTCAAAAGATAGAGCACTTACATTCAAAATTACAAATTGTAAGCAATTGGGCTTTTACAGTTGTATGAAATAGTTATTAGTTTTTAAAGTGAGCAAATGCTTTACATTGGAATGTTTTATGTAGACCTAGTATTAATAAATGTAACAATTACATGAAAATGTACTGCAATCAATTAATCTGATACAAAATATATCAATTGACGGCAGTGAAAAAAATGAATGTGTCATGGTGGCACAGCTGTGAGCTCCAGTGCCGTGTGTCAATGTGATTCTCACAGTGCGGGTTTGAATTGTTTCAAAGAAACATTTTGCAATAAAAGAAAAATATCATTCATCACTCGTTCTATGACTTTAGTGGTTCCCTGTTGTTCTGTCATAGACACTCACCATTTTTAATATGTCTTCCAAGCACCATTTCCACCTTTGCCATGCCTGAAGAAAAGCTCAACTCCTGAGCTTGGATTATTTTGATTTTTGACGCTGTGTGGGATTGCTCTTTGTTAAAGTTTATCGAGTCGCTCCCTCATCCAAAGCTCCCGTCTCCGGCTCACAATCCTGGCTCTGAACAAAACGTTCCCAGACACTGTTATTATTAGTTATTTAGAAAAGATTATTTTCTCCCCCGAAGTCGCAAAAATACAGCAGAAATATTCAACAAATTAAGATGCAAATGAGCTGCTTTCCATAGCAAGCATTAATCACCAACAAAGCGTTCCCATCAAATGCTTTGCTGCTTTTGAGTGTAATTGCAGATTACTTTAATTACCTTCCCTCAAGCTCATTGTCGAAAAAAAGCGCACACTAACTATTTCATCAAGAGTCTTCTCATGCGCCCTGCACCATTTCCCGATTTGAATAAGTGTCTCTGCTGCTTTGAAGGCAGAAACATTATGGGAAGATGAAATCATGTATCTTCTATCTATGTATTTGTCAGCCGTGTTACTCATCGCTCTATTTCTGGATTTTCGCGATTTGGTTCATCCACCCCAAAAGACGTACAGCTTAGCGAGGGGATTTCTCTGCCTTCACGGAGAGGGGTCGCCCTAATGCTTGCTGTGTGATGTCTGGGGAGTGTGCTGCATATGAATGAAATTATGTAATAGGGCATTTAGGCCAAGAACTGTCTTAGCAGAGACTGTCAGGTAGATTTATAGTGGTTCACAAGGTTAGCAACACATAATGCTTTCCTTCCTCACAATGAATGCTCTCCCGTATAAGCAAAGGGGACATAGTGTAAGGAACGGAAATGGCACTTAAAACAGTAGCATTGAGGCCAGCAATGTTAAAGATAATGTTAATGTCATGCTCTTAGTGGTAAAAATAAAGCACTATAACTAGAACCCTCCAGAATTCACTAACTGAGCTTTGACTTCTGGACTGCACTAGCACCATTCCAAAGTATTAAAAGTCATTGAATGAATTATGCCAAAAGTATGGCCTTAAAAGCATTAAATCTTGATTCAAACGTTAATTCAATCATTAAATCTATTAATTAAATCTAATTTGAATAAGTTTCCCTTTGAAACAGAACCCTTTAATAACATTGCTCAACTTTTACTGCACACATTTGTCAAAAATACAAAACCTACATTTAAAACAAATTCAGTTGCAGTTCTAACTAACATTTTACACAATCATTTACTCAAAAGTTGTGTCCAATTTATTTTTGAATATGAAAATTACAATTCTTACTAACTAAATATGACAAGAGTTTACAGTTTACATACCCTGGCAGAACATTTTATTTTTTTATTTTCCAAATAGTAATATGAACGATAACACAACACGTTTTTTTCCACTCATAGTTAGTGGTTGTGTGAAGCCATTTGTGGTGAAAAAAAAACAAAACAACGTAATTTTCTCTTTTAAAATCATAATGAAAAAAGAAAGCACCAAAAATGACCCTGATCAAAGGTTTCTGATCAAGAGGAATGGGCCACTTTACCATTAGATTATATACAGAACCTTCTCCACAACTACAACACAAGACTCCAAGCTGTCGTTGATGCTAAAGGGGGCAATAAACAGAACTGGGGTATGTAAACTTTGGATCAGGGTCATTTCGGAGAGTAAACTCGGTTTTTTCACCACAAATGGCTTCACACAACCACTAACTATTCTGCCAGGGTATATAAACTTTTGAGCACAACTGTATATATTAGTATCATATTTAGGCTTTATACTTGAGCAATATTTTCTTGATTTGCTAGATACGAAAAAGGTCAAAAAACATGTGAAAGTTCATCCCTACATTCTCCAAATCCCTTACACTGGATTGGGAGAATGTAGTCAGACCAGGGCTTGTCGTATGAGCAGAATCCTCTTTCTCTGCCCCACTATCACTCCATCCATCGTGCAGCTAATCCCCCCCCAGCAGGCGCGTGCCCACCGCTCTCCCCTCCGCTACCCCTCCCACGTGGGGCAGCTGGGCCAGTCTGAGCGGTGCCCTGATCGGCCCTGATCTCCGGACAGCGGATTAAATGTTCAATGCGAGAACAGCTGTGAGCTACACACGGCCATCCACATCTCCAATTCTAAATCTAATCGTCCGAACGGCCAAACATGCAGCGCTCTGACTTTAGCGCGGGGACAGGGAGGCTCTTCCGTTTAAGAGCGTGGGGCATTCAGAGTATGCCACGAACGACGTGGGTGGGGTTCAGGGGCTTAAGGAGCAGCGTGTCCCATATAGGGCTGTGCTGGGTTGGATTTTTTCGTACCGGTAATTGCGGTAATCAACAAATTCCCGCGGTTTTGCGATTTTCGAAGGTGGGGAATGTGGGGGACGACACATTTGAAGAAGTGTGTGTGTGTGGTGTGTGTGTTGTGTGAATTAAGCGCTCTTATGAGATGGCGTGCTCATGTTTGCATCCTCATTTATTCATCCTCTCAACTCCTACCATTGCAAACAAATCATCTCCCGCGCTTGTATCTTCACATTTCCCACAAATGCAGATCAAATTGAGTGAAAGGAGAAAGGAAGCAAACATTTACCTGTCAAATGAATTGTTCTGATATTGTTTGGCTAAGATAGAGTCCAGACAGTGAGGTTTAACAGGCGTATTGACCGGTTGAACACTCGTGCTAGCCCGGTGCAGTTTCCCCTCACCTACATCAGCTTCATCACCTGCTTTGCAAACGCATCCAAAACTGATGTTCCTTACCTAAAGTTACTGGTCAGGCCTTTGTACCGATGAAGAAGGGAAACACGCTGTCCACCTGATAATCCGTGAAAAACTCCGAAAACACGATGCACGAGTGTCCTTGTGCTTTGGTTTGGTCAAATCTGTCAGTCCGTCCAACGATAAGCCTCTTGTCTTTGTAGTTTAGCCGTTTTTCACCGGTTTATAGAACCATGTTTACATTTCAGCCCGCTCTGAGGAGATGGTAGCGGAGCCGCATAAACACAGCTACGTAAAGCGGAGCGACGTGACACTTTTGGATACTGGCATATCTTGCTGTTTTTTGGTTGGTGGATTTGTTTACTTGAGAGTCCAAATGGTCCTGAAGAAAGCAGCTTATAAAGAAAAAAAGCTATCAACAAACCATTAAGACTACAATGTCTCTGAGACACGAAGAGGCACCAAGACCCCTACACCGCAGCACAGAGGGGGATCACAGAGAGCTAAGGAAACAAAAAAAAAACGAGGAGATGATGAAAGACGTTGTGGAGCGCAGGAGGAATGGAAGGAGAGGGGAGCTGACAGTGCAGGACACCACGATCAGAGGAGACAGAGGCACCAGCAGTTTCTTCAGAGTGGAAAATGAGGCCTGTCAGATTAATTGTTGCCCCGGACGCCTATATGTGTGGATGCCTATCTGTCATCCACACACACTATACGCTCACGAGTCCAAACTAACGGCCGCCGTAGGCCTGATATGTGGACTGCCTGCACCTCGCCTGCTCAGGGCGGCTGGTTTTTCATTTTATTTTCACCTGCAAGTCTTTTGAGACTTTGTTAGTTATTTAGTCTCTTGTTCTGGTATATTATTAGTTCCTTTTCTGGTTAACTGAACTGTCGTTAACTTAAAGGCATTTTTTTCGGGGCAGTGATGACGGTGAGGGGCTTAGACCCGCGGTGTGCGTCATGTGACCGCGGTATGGCGGTAATCCGGTTACCGCCCCAGGCCTAGTCCCATACAGTCACTGCTCACGACATTTGTAACTTGAGTGTTCTCAGGATCTCCATAGTGAAATGGGCTCAGATTAACAACACAGGTAGTGAGAAAAAAATCAGTGACAGTTTTGTTGGGATTATTATAAGACCTTTCCAAATGTAGCAAACATGCTTTACAGTGACAGTTGTAGGCATAAATGTTCTATTTCCACAGTAAAATAGGCTGAGATTAAATACACATATCGCGGAAATGACGAGAAATAGCATATATGGCACTGTGTGGGAAAAATACTTTGTACAACTTGAAGTGCTATTAAGTACTTGAAAAGCACATGCCTTTGTACAGTACATCACAAAGGTCAAGATGCTGCTTCCTGCATGTCATTGGAAGTCGGGTCTTCCGATAATATTGTGCAACAACACAATATTCTCTCATTGGGTCATGTTATAAAACCTGTAGTTTAGACCATGTTAGAACATGTTCAGAGTGTATAGTTTTGCAGTTAAAATTCCAGACGCAAATGTTAAAGCAGTACTCAGTAACATGTTTACTTTAATAAATCCTTTCCTTTTAAATCCTTAATAAATCATTTTCGTGGTCCCTCTGGGGTAACACAAGTGAACATGGGATGATTGGAGGGTCTTTCATCTTCCCCTGGTGTCTCTGGCCAGAAAACCACGCTTGCAACTTGCCTGCCTCGGGTCGGAGCCACCAATACACAGTAATGGAACCAAAGAAGAAGCTAACAGGCTAACGGGCAAAGCTAACTGTGGGCTTGCGCCACTTAAACAGTATTTACAGCCATGTTTGAGTGGAAAAAACATATCTCCATAGTGTAATTTAGTTGTGGCACAATATACAATATCCCTCTCTCCCTTTGTATTTTCTGTCAGCGTAGTATTTTACGGACAATTCATGAGTAAAAGAAGACGCAACATGCAGTGACGCTTATGGCCTGTAGGGGCTCTTGATTTGTTTAAAATGTATGACATTGGTAAATATTGTTTCTAAAACCTAAATCACATATCCCATTGCAATGTTTTTCAGAAAATAAATACTGAATTGCAATCAGATATTTTGCTAAAACAATGCAGACACAAATTAAGCTCTGTTTCCTGTATTTATTCATCATAATCTTTCCTATGCACCAAAACCTTCTGTTCTTTTACTCACTTCTGTAACTGAAGTTGTTGGGCTATTCACCTGAATAACAGAACACATTAAAATGTTTATTTTTTCAGGGGTGCATGATATTTTTGTTGTTGACTGACCGACAAATAAGCCCTGTACACCACATCTTTCCCCGTGGATGCAATAAAACCAGAGAACGAGACTAGCCTAAACATGGACTTTGTTGACATTTCCTTGGCGGCGCTTAACCTTTAAAATTGTGTTTCTTAATTCGATTACTGTGGACTCTGGTACCGAGGTGCTCTGAGGACAGAAACACACTTTTTTTTGTTTACTTTCCGAGTCCTTAGATCATATGAGAGCGGAGCGGCGGTTTAAATGTGTGGTTCACTCGCTGCATTAAAACTTAATAGTCCCCTTTTCAACTGCGGTGAGATTTTATCGCGGAGAAAGAATGGAGCCATTTTGGAAGAAGGGCACAGTCTGTCCACGGCTATCTCTTTAATAGAGGAAGACGAAGTTTTCAATGATTATGAACGCATGTGAGGGCTAAAAATACACATGGATTGGGGTTTTAACATCAATGATATTGCTATTAAGAAATACATGCGAAGATGTAATGATTCTTATGACAATTGTGGCGTACAACTTGTCTTTGAGCAGCATTTTTGTTTACAATGACATAAGCTGAGCATTTCTTAATGGCCAACTCTCTTCCCGTGTTTGATTTAAGATGCTTTATCTGGCTGCTCTATTTGCAGGCACTGGTAATCTCCCTACTTTTCTTATAGTGCGATAATGTAATCATGGCTGTGTGAATGATTCATGCTCTGTTCCTGTGCGGTTCTCATCAACTTACCTCCCGAGAGGAACTTTCCTTACTGTGCTGCACAGCCCGGGATTGTGGCGTCACGGCAGATTACCCAGACAACAGAGTCAAATATAAACCTTTCACTTGAATGTTACTGTTTATGTTTATATACGGTAGGTGAACATTAAATAACGTCTTACCCCCTCCTCCTGAACTGAGGGAATTTTCTCCAGTTTGGCAAAAAACAACAAAAGCAAAAAAGTAGCAAAAGAAAAAATGTGTTGGGAAAAGCAATATAATACAATCAAAAAGCGCCATAAAGACACGACTAAAGAGTGATGGAAAAGTGACAAAAACAACAAAAAGTCACAAAAATAAGATGGAAAGTGACAAAAAGTGACGAAACATCAAAAGCAATGAAAGCAACAGCAAAAAAACAACATAAAACACGAAAACTCCAAAGTGACAAAGCGTGGAAAGACAAAGACAAAAACACAAGACTAAAGAGTGATGAAAAGCGACAAAATATCAACAAGAAGCCATGTTCAAAATCAGTTTTAGTCTTACTTTCAAATGAGCGCTACACTGTCTAAGCTGTAAGCTCTAAAGCAGAACGCTTTTAGATTTGGGTAAAGCCAAACTGGGGAAAATGTGTTTGGTTCAGGCGGGGGGTTAAGAGGATAAACAAACCATGATGTAACATTACAGTAAGTGTGCTCGCTTTTCCTTAGAGAGAGACATCTCCATCTCGTCTACTTTAACTGCAGAAAGCCATCTATATTTTATAACGATTTACCCACTGTGTCTGTTTTGACTATTTATTTGCTCTTGTGATGCAGCAACGTTTAAACCTGGAAGACTGGAGACGAACCGTGATGATTTTAAACTTTATTTGGCAGCATCCATGAACTTCTCATAACAAGCATAACAAGAAATATCATCAACTCCCAAGTGAGGTGTGAACAAACTATCCATCCTCCCTCCGACACCTGCCACTGTTTTTTTCTTCTCATTTGTCTTTTAAAATCACGCTTTCACACTCATAGCCAAATCCTAGCTCTGTTTGCAGCTGAGGAGGTCCAGGGCTCAGGGAAAGTGGAAGGTGGGCTGAGGAGAGCGGAGGGAAGCGGAGAGGAGCGTGGCAGCTGCACGGGTGGAGCACGTGGGCGGTGAGGGTGACACTTTAATGGAATCTATAAAGCAAGTGAAGTGGGTCAGCGGATGGGTGTCCTATTTCCACGCCACACCGAACACGCTCCACTCAATGTCTCTGTCTCTGAAAGTCCAGAGCAGCTGGATGGCACGACCGCTTTTCCACTCGGTGAGGTTATAAATATATACCAAGGACGCAAGATTAATGAATCTCGTCGCAATTAGCAAATCGCAAAGCCTGCAGTTATTTAGGTTAAATAATGCACTCCAAAGAATTAATATCTAGATTAGTTTAATTGTCTCAAATTGAGCATAATGTTTCAAATTTCAGTTGTTTTGACAAGTTAAGATTTTGTTGGCCATTTGATCTAGGTTATTTCACATGTTCTGAGATGGTTCTGATTTGTTTCAATACATTTGTTTTTATTTCAGGTTCATTTATTTGCAAGTGGGGAATGAAAATTGCACTTTCAGTTTTACTTTCTTATTTCAAGCTAAATTACCAGTAAGAAAAGTCATCAAACTAGCAAAGTAAACTTGGTTACTTGGTTAATTTACAGTAATGATTAGTAGAGCAGGGATGTTCAAGCTGTGATCCATGTTACTCTGGAGGGAGAAAGTGTTGTGGAGTCACCGGAATGTATGAATATAAAAGCAATATTAGATATTATGTTAGATCTCTTCAGATTTTGATAAGCCTGGCTAACTGCATGACACATGTACTCTATGAAGGTATAACACACGTTCAGAAATGGGAAAGGTCAGGTTACATTTAACTGCCTTAAAAAAAACAACAACATTTAATTAAATCTGGATCAGATTGAGTAGATATGTATTTGTATGGAGTATACACAGGGCTGTTGAAAAGTACAAATATCTTGGTACTTGGATTGACAAGTTGCGGTTTGACACAAATTCAGACTCCATTGTTAAACGTGGTCAGCAGAGAATCTACTGTGTCTTTTAAGGAAACTGAACTCTTTTAATGTAAATTTAAGGATCCTCTGCAACTTAAGTTTATCATTTGTTTGCTGGTTCAAGGGTTGTCTGTAAAAACAAACTGCAAAACCTGCTCTAAAATCATTGGAGTTAAACAAAGAGATTTACATTCTGAATGGGAGGAGCAGGCGCTAAAGAAGGCTAAATGTATTGTGTGTTTATTAAGTATGATAGACGATTTGAAATGAGCTCTATTTATTATTGTTATAGAACTTGTTTACTCTTGTTTATCTTGAGCCTCTGAACTGTTAGGACTGACACACATAGTGAAATATTCTGAGGTTTGCTACACATGAATTGCCCATTTTGGGATCAATAAAGTTTTCTGAATCTCAAAGGGCTAGATTTTGTCACCATTTTCTCAAGGTTTTATTCAAAGATTTGTTCTGTTATAACAGTCAAGCTAAGATCTAAATTCGTTTTGGCCGTAGGGTAATTTTATATCCCATTAAAGATGGATTATTGAAAGCCTAATATGAAATAATATCCTGATTATATTCCCCTTAAATATTGCATTGCCTCTTGTCTGACCAGATTTGCCTCTGAGTAACCTATATGTTGCAGACCATCTCTTCCTCTCTCTTTCTCGACAGCTCCATTACTGTGTCTACAGCGATAGGCCTCTGCTTTATCTCGCTGCCCTGAAGTGCCGGAGCCCATCGGGGAGTGCCGGGCTTTCCAGTTTTACACGTGTCGCTCAAGGTTGCGGACACATCTCAAATATAGTGCGACCGAGAGGGCTAAATAACTTGGCCGTCATCACAGCGATGCAGCGCTGGAGATGCAGGATAGAGATAAGGTCGCGTTATAATTTGTAGCAGCTGCGGCTAAAGGCGACGCACACGTGGGCCTCCACAGATCTGTAACCGATAAGGAAGGGACGCATTGTCCTCCTGTTCCTGTTTCAAATGGACAGAGCAATTTTGGTTTAGATCTAGAAACAAGTGCCAAGAACTCACAAGGGAACTTTTGGTAACAACATAACTATTCATCTGTTGGACTTGCTCTGTGCTATGTGTATTTGGGACAATGGACTCCCAATGGACGAGGCTGCGCTATTGACTATGATATTGACATTGGCTGCTATCATGGCCATGTAGTGTCACTTCGTAAGTAGGTCATTCACGACTGGGACTTGCTCGGGATGGGGAACATGTTTAGTGATGTTTTGCACATTTACAAATATTGAAACTTCACCGATACGTCTTCCTCTGATGCTGTGTGTAGTATGGCATGATGGAGCAGAGAGGCTTTCATCCTACAATCTCTAACAAAGGCAATAACTAGTACATTTCAGGACTTATAGCGTGTCATGTGTTAAAGCAGAACTAAGTAACTTATGCCCCTAGAGGACATAAACGCCACTGCAGGTGTCGTAGCATGTTGCGTTTTTTAAATTCATTAATTGACAGTGACAGTAAATACTACGCTGACAGAAAAGACAAAGGAGAGAGGGATATTGTACATCCAATTACACAATGGAAATAATTTTTTCACTAAAACTTTGCTGTAAATACTCAGACATATTATTAATAGACCGTTAATACTCACTCCTCCCCGTTTCCACAATGACCACGTTCGAGGGGGAATTCATGGCGGATTTACAGGCTCCTCCTCCCCAGCTCTGACGAAGCATGTTCCTAATAAGGGCATAAGGCGGGATCTTCATTGTAGACTCGGCCCTTGTGTGACGTGTAGCTCGCGCAGCTCCAATGCTAACAGTCCGACCCTGTTAAGTAGGAGATTTCTAAAATGTGTCCTACCATAACCAGCCCGGTGCCTCTGATTGTGTCTAACCCAGCGTAATCACAGGAGGAATATCTAGCTGTGGACAGTTCCAAAAATTAGGCACCGGGCATTAAAGTTGTTTTAATGTGTCTAAAGTCCAATGCATTCCAATGGGGCCTAGCGGCTATATGGCGGTACTACAGCAATGACGGAGCAATGGCGGCTCCAGGGTCGTCGTCGCAAAGCAGAGCAGCCAACGCCCATTGTAAATACTGCACTAGCCCGCAGTTAGCTTTGCCCGCTAGCCTATTAGCTTCTTCTTCGTGATTCTATTAGTGTGTATTGAGCCTCTGACCCGGAGCAGGGAAGGTTGCAAGGGTGGTTTTCTGGCCAGAGACACCGGGGGAGATGAAAGACCCCCAAGCATCCCAATAACACTTGTATTACCCCCAGAGGGACTACGAAAGGGATTCATTAAGGTAAACAAGTTACTTAGTTCTTCTTTAGATACAGGGAGTTACACAAAGCAAACACACTGAAAGCTTCATGATAAAATACTTTTAGTAAGATGTAGTTTCTTTCTATCCATATATGGCATGTGTGCATGGGAAATGTCAGCTCATAAAATATTTGACTTTCCAAGTACCACCAGGCCTTACTCAAGATCATTTCGGGCTAAAACCGGGTCTAAAAAGGATCTACAATAGACTTAAACTGGAATAAATTATGTCTAAATGGGTGGAAGACATATTTAAATCAGAAAAACACTAACTTAAAAGCATTAACAAAGCATAAATGAAACTATCGTATTGGAATTTATAAAAATGGGGTGCTTGATTAATGTGTGCACTGAATAGACCGTTAGTAGTTACTAGGGACACCAAAATATCTAAGTAGCTCAATAATAAAAAGGATGATTAACCACAGATTGGTTTGTACATGCGCAACATTATTGATTCAGCCCTTCACCCCTGAATCCGTTTGCATTTTGTTCAATTTTGCACGCCTGCTCTAGTCTTATACTCTTTTATCATTGTACATGTATTTATTATGGACAATATGTAACCCCAATCAGTCAGTTTGTTTGTTGGCTCAACAAGTCCCTTTTGGTCCTTGAAGCGCTTGTCTCCTGAGGTTGCTGATCTGACCTCTACTTCCTTTTTCGTCAGTGTGAGGAAAGCAGGATATATTTAGGGATCACTCTTCCTCCACAGACAAACACTTCAGGCACCTTCAGAGGGCAGGGCTTTTTGGCTGCGCCGCTTGGACACTGTGTTTATGGAAGACAACATGTGTTCATCTAATCTACGCTGCAGCTTTGGGTTGTTCTTCACTTTTCTGTATCCTTGGGAAACTTACCACAAGGTGCCAACAACAAGGACAGTCCTAAAATGAATGAATTGAGGAGCGTGATCAGTTTCAGGACTTTTAAAATGCCATCTTGCTTTCACCCCTTGTTAAATCCTGGAACATTTTGCTGTAAGAGATCAATGTATCAATCTTTTTGGATGCTACTATAACAGAGAAGGATAAAGGAAGGATAACATCAGTTCCTAAACCTTTAAATTTTGTCAGCCCCAGTCTTGTGGAGGAGGGTGATAAGTGGCGCATTGCACTTTCTAAAATGCCAGGCCAAGAGGTGCCAGATGCTTCACAATTCCTAGTCATTACAAGCGTTTTAAAAAGGGCAAACAGGCCTCAGGTGCTTGTGCGGTCCACTGGCAGCTAAAGTGTTCACCCGCTGGGACATGAATGTACTGTCCTGCTGTGAAAGACTCAAAGCTATCCCCCTCCCTCTACCCCCCCGCCGCTACTCACATCTGCTCATCCACTTCCTGTTTTCATTTTACCCGGTCATGACCTGCCATCCTCTCTCACTAACCCTTGGTACGCTGCAGCCCTGTGCCAAGACATCTACGGTAAACAAAGTAACAATGAGGTCTTCCTAAAGCCTGACCTGTGGAGCGTGCCTATAGTAGCCAGAATGTGCACACAAAGAAAGTGGACATATTGCGCATACATTGGGATATAAACCTGTACACCTAGCATTGATTTATTACACGCCTTTCAGTTGTGTGACCTTTGTTGTTATGGTGGCCATTTGGAATACCTAAGTAGAATTATGCAGTACTACAACATGTGACAATATCTCTACTCAGGATGAAAATGAAAGACAACTGATTTACGGTGGCATTTTTATGTACTTGTAATAATTTAAGAAGCTAACAGTAAACACAGAGAGCGCACGTTATGTGAAGAAACCGGTGAGTCAGTGTTTAAGCTGCTCAAAATGTTAGCATGCTACCGGTTAGCATTTAGCTTCAACAGCTCAGCTCTGACCTCTCCAAGAGAAAGCCCTGAACCAAACTCCAAACATCTAGCCTTGGATACAACATGTGACAGAGGTCAGAGCTGAGGTGTTACTGTAGTATTTCCTCAGTGTTCATAGATGTGAGCCACACATGTGTTTATCGTGTTGAAGCCGTTGAGTCTTGATCAACTGTCAATGCTTGAGCGGCATAAACACTGACTCAGACTGAGACTCTGTTGACATAACAAACTGTAAAATCACAGAGAAAGGTTTTCTGTTTCGTCTTTGATGTGTTAATTTAGTCTGAGGAGTGAAGCAGATCTTTAGGAAATCCTGCTGTGCTGGTTTCACATAAACTTGCGCTCTCTGGGGCTGTGTTTTAAGTGTTATCTTCTTGAGAAATGATTACTAGTGCACAAAAATGCCACTGTCAATCAGTAGAGTAGAGATATTGTTACATATTGTACGTAGTACTGCATAATTCTACTACGGCCAAATGCAGGCCGGAACAATGCGTGATGTCATTGGAAACACATGTATTTCTGTGTATGTTTTTTATTTTGTAGTTTTTGATAAGAGAAAAACGTTAACAGCTAAAACACTTGATTTTGCATGACAGTTTCCCTTCAAAACTCCCTCTAATCTTGTAAGATCAAAACGTTACACTCAAGCAAGTTATCAACCCTTTCCGGCACCCACTGCGAGCCGTCCCATCACCACAACCAAGCTCCAAGATGGGGTAAAATGCCGTAGCTCCCTGGCCAAAAGCGGGAGACTTGACAGCTATGCATCACCCTCTTCTATCTGTTTCGTGTGTGGCGTGGTCCGGACAGGGAGTAATTTTACAGACGGAAGAAGTGTTGGCCCGAATTGGCATACTGTCAGAGCATTCCACATTTGGTACAAATGGATTTTCAGCCCCAGGGAAAGACTGGATTTCTCCCTCTCTCTTTCATTCGGCCTCTCTCTGATGCTGGCTGCAGATCAATATCCTGATCTGTAAGTTCCTAACCCGGGACACATCATGGGGCTAAAGCCGCGCTCACTTCCACCGTAAATTACTCTGAACTCCGACTATTCAGCAGATAAATCGGTCAGAGAACAAAGTGCACTCTCATTACTCTCTTTAGGACAATTACAGCTGATCGAAAAATAAAATGTATGGAGCTAGAGGTGGAAAAAGTATCTCCACCTCCTGTTTATGTTGATTAGAACTCTGCTAGGGATCTGCATGTAAAGTAAAATATCATTGCTGAATATCCTCCATTCCAACTACTATTGAAGTAGTAGAAGCACAGAAACATAATCCATATACTGTAACATAACAGTGCTGTATTCTATTCTGTTCTGTAGATGACAAACTGTAGTGTAAAGTGCCATTGATGTAGAGGCCACAGTTTTACGCGTATGTGTTTCTCTGATTGTATGAAGTTGTGGATTTGTCTCACCTAGAATCCTGAGTTGAGTGACGGCGCCGTGGAGACCGAAGAACATCCACAGCGGCCTGGAGTTGTCCACGCACACCTGCATGCCCACATTGGTCCCGTTATGGCTGAGAATCACCTCCCCTTCAGGGTTAACCAAAAACCCCAGGATATCCCCGCTTTGGAGGGGCGTGGGACCCTGCACACCGCCCAAACTCCTTCCTATCCACCAGCGCCTCCGGGTTATAGGGCAAATCGCTCGGGCGCAACACCGCAGGGTCGCAGGACGTCACCCCGTAGGACAACGACCCAGATCGCGCCGGACTTGACTTTGTTACTTTGATGAAGACCGTCTCCCCGATTCGCAGCGACCGGTTGGTGAAAACTAGCGTGCGCTCTTCTCTCGCGTGCTCCGATCGCGCCACCGTCTGCTCGTCCAAAGTCTTGATGTGCGCGCCCCGGAGTTGGTGGAAATGCAAGTCGCTGTCCAGTGATGACGGCAGGAGGGAGGACTGCTGCGAGTTGAGGGAGTTTTGCGGGATGGGGCAGGCCGAGGCCGAGGAGGTGGAGGCCAGGTGCAGGGTGTGGCGATGCGGGTGGCTGTGGGCGGGGCCTCCCTCGTCCTGCTGCCGGTTGAGGTCGCACAGGCTGACGGAGAGGCGCGAGTCGTCTGCTTCGCGGCGCAGAGACGAGGAGCGAACGGTGGTGAAGGAGCGTGGGCGCAGGCAGTCGGAGGGACAATCTCACTTTCTGAAAGAACACAAGGGAATAGAGCAGTTAATACAATGTGGGAACAATGGTTTATTGACAACTTAACATGTTTGTGTATGCGTAGCTCTCAGCTGTACAGCAGTTTCCATTGTAGACAAAGGTTCCTAATCTGTTACCTGATAAGGTTGATGAGGCAAAGCAAGGCAACTTTATTTATACCGTGCATTT
The DNA here is from genome assembly GCA_007210695.1 of Neogobius melanostomus. Classification (NCBI taxonomy): domain Eukaryota; kingdom Metazoa; phylum Chordata; class Actinopteri; order Gobiiformes; family Gobiidae; genus Neogobius; species Neogobius melanostomus. The sequence continues at coordinate 3,325,881 of VHKM01000153.1, forward strand.
CGTACACAAGGCAACTCAATGCGCCAATGAGAATGCGCATTTACAAGGTGGCCACAAATAGTACAAAATAGTTAATTTCTGACAATGTACATGTCCCTTACAAGAGGGGTCCCAATATTATTCAACTTGTACATGCTTCCATTGGGTCAGCTAATAACAGCAGTAATGTGTCTTACCACAACTATGCAGATCTATGTGTCACTGACGGCAGGGAACATGGGCCTGTAGATACACTCTGTCACTGCATCGAACAGATCACTTTGTGGATGCGAAACAACTTTCTCCAACTAAACTCAGACAAAACTGAGATCATTGTTTTTGGCCCACAGACACAAAGAGAAAGTGTTATCAGTCACCTTGAGTCTCTCTTTCTAAAACCAAATAAATCAGGTTAGAAAGCTAGGTGTAATAATACACTCAGACCTGAATTTAAACAGCCACATCAAAGCAATAACATCAGCAGCTTTTACCATCTGAAAAACATTGCTAAGATCAGAGGAATAGTGTCAAAACCAGACTTAGAGAGACTCATCCATGCATTTGTCTCCAGCAGGTTAGACTACTGTAACGGCTGCTCACTGGCCTTTCTAAACAAGCTGTTAGAGCTGCAGTACATCCAGAACGCTGCTGCTCGAGTCCTGACAAGAACCAGGAAATACGACCACATTAGTCCAGTGCTCCGGTCTCTGCACTGGCTTCATGTCACTCAGAGAATAGAATTTAAAACAGCTCTGCTTGTGTACAAGTCTTTTCATGGTTTAGCACCAAAGTACATCTCTGACATGTTAGAGCCGTATGAACCATCTCGGGCCCTGAGAACTTCAGGGAGGGGTCTCCTGGTGGTTTCCAGAGTCAGGACTAAACATGGTGAGGCTGCGTTTCAATTTTATGAAGCTAAAATCTGGAACAGTCTTCATGAGGATGTGAGACAGGCCTCAACTCTGACAATGTTACTCGTGCATATGACAACTGAAAGTATTTTATCTGCACTCTTGCTTTTTACTGTAATTAATCAATTTTATGTCAATGTCTTATTGATTTTATCTGCTTTCTTGTAATTTTATGCAACTGTGAAGCACTTTGAATTGCTTTGTGTAAGAATTGTGCTCTACAAATAATCTTGCCTTGCCTTACAGTGCTGTGCTTTGAGTAGCTATCAATTGCCCACAATAGATCTGCACAGAGCATGAGAAACCCGCAGTCAGCTGTGTTAAGCTGTGAGCGCATACAGCAGATCTGACAAGGGCAGAATGTGCTGCTTCTCCGAGTACAAGATCATGATAACGAAGAGAGGGCAATTAAGCTTCAGTTGTGCACTGCTCGGCTCTAATTACTCAACAGTGACTGAAAATGCGCTTGGAGATAAAGAAATTAAAAGAAATCAGTTGGCTGCTCCTTATCAGCTCTAAACCGAATCATCCGCTTTCATGAACAAAACATGGGAGGAAAACGAGGCGCCTGAATGCTTGTGCGCATTTGTTACACTTCTTGAATGGTGGCACTGCTGAGAGCTGTTTACCGCGAACTCCACGAAATGTGTGATGACGCAAAACACCAAACAATGTGAACCCCTTTCAGCAAGCAGAGTAGGCTTTGAGTAAGTGCATTCTTTAGTATTTTCTTTTGTAGTCAACAGAAAGCAAGATGCATTCATGACATCGAGTCGAGTTTAAGGGAACGTCTTTGTGACGTACATTGACATTTTGTTCTGTCACAATCTAAGACTCTCTGAGGGGTAAAACAATAGCTGGCAATAGCAAAAGAGGGATGAGACTCCTGCTTGTCTAATGTTACTATAAGACAATGTCAAAGCAAATAGTTTAACTTGAAGAAATCCATAATTTCATCTGTGAACAGAGTGTGTGTTTGAAAAATCAAAGGCAAAGATTATAGACTCACGACTAAATGTGACTTGCAATACCTTTTAAATGAGTCTGTTTAATAAAGGATTGCAATTTAAGGCAGAACTAAGTAACTCATGCCCATAGAGGCCACAAGAGCCACTGCAGGTGTCGTAGTATGTGCGGTTTTGTACTCATTAATTGTCCGTAAGAGTAAATACTTTGCTGATAGAAACGACAAAGGGAGAGAGGGATATTGTACATCCAATTACACTATGGAAATATTTTTTCACTCAAACTTGGCTGTAAATACAGTTTAAGTGGCGCTAGCCCGCAGTTAGCTTTGCCCGTTAGCCTGTTAGCTTCTTCTTTGTGATTCCACTAGTGTGTATGCGCCTCCGACCCGGAGGCAGGGAAAGTCGTAAGCGTGGTTTTCTGGCCAGAGACACTAGGGGGAGATGAGAGACCCCCAATCATCCCATTAACACTTGTATTACCCCAGAGGGACTACGAAAAGGATTTAATAAGGTAAACAAGTAGCTCGTCATCTACAAATATTGATTACATTTTCAAAATATTATAGCCACTCTTTAAACTTAAACTCCTTTTGTTCCTCTGGCAACTTGTCCAATGAGTTTGCAACATAATCTCTTTTTGTGCAGGCGTTTTTAAACTTTTGCTATTGTTAATTTGCTTGTCTGAAACTGTTTCTGAACAAAAGTAGTGAGCCACAAAGTCAACGTACATTAAAATAAATTAATACAATACAGACTGGCTCGGACCCAGCCATTTGTCCAAATAAATACAGAATAAAGATTGCCATCAACTCATCCCCGTCTCTTAAATCTGTCAGATCCTAACGAGCGGTGACACCAATCATCACAGCCTAAAATAATTCCCTGCACAGGCTATAAGCGCAGACTAAACTCTCCAGCAGCAGTAGCAGGAGCCCTGATAAGCCGCCCTCCGGTTTCTTACATCCTACGCTTCTCAAAATAACACCTTGCAATGCAGTCTGCCTCCATCTCCCTCCTCTTATAAAATTAGCCTTAAAGAGACCCTGCTGCTCATTGGGTGAAGTTATATTCTACTCTCCGTTTGTTACAAAGGCGGTATCTTTCCGTAATATGTCAATTTCTCACAGTCCTACACTTGTATTAATTATAAAAAAACAGTGAAATACGATTACGCTAATGTAATCTGTCTGTTGTGGTTGCACAGGGTTCAAATATGCTACTTTTGTCACCAAGATATTGTAGTTTTCTGCACCCACGATGTTATCAGTGACTAAGGTTGACAATAGTCGTATCCCGAATATATCAAGAAAGAGATGAAGACCAGACCAGGGCATCAGGGGCAATTAAGGACACAAGAGAGAAGTGCAGAGGAGGCACATGATGATAAACAGAGGCCAGCTGCTATTTGACAAATGTGGACCTAAAGAAGCAGTGACTGACTTGGGCCTAAGAAGAGCCAGACTGCAGATAAACGTCTTAAAGGGGGGGTATTATGTAAAATCGACTTTTTCAAGCTTTATATCATGTTATTATGTCATTCCCTCATTAAACACATGCCTGGAGTGTTGCCTTGGCTCATTCACATATTTTTGAGTAATCAGTAAAAACTTAGACGGCAGCCATTTTAGGTGTAGCTATGCCTCAGTCCTCCTAGGAACGCCCCCACCTCCTGGAAACGCCTCTGGACCTTTTGTCACCAGCCAAGCCACCAACCACTGCTCCTCAGCTCAGCAGAGCCCCCTCCCCACACAGTAGTGTTGTTTAGATGCCACAGCAGTGTGCTGAAGGGGGCGTGTCGGAAAGCTTCTTAAAGAGACAGAGGCCTATTTCAAGACGTTCAGTACAGCCATTTTGAGAGAGCAATTTTATTCAAGGCAGTTATTTTAATTTACTGCATATACAGACCAACAGAAGGTTACGTCATCATTGTAGTATGCTATAGACTGGTGCTATGTGATTGAAAAAAGCATAATACCCCTCTTTAAGACTCAATTAGGGGCCATACCGCCTTTGCGATGCCCAATCCCGTCAGACCTTGAAAGCTAAGCAGGGTAGGGCCTGGTTAGTACTTGGATGGGAGACCGTTCAGTAACACCAGGAAGCCTAGCGAATGTAGTGAGTGAGTGAGTGGTTGGTGGTGGTGGCTGATGTGCGCAGACTGGTTGCCTCGCTTATCATCACCGAGTATGGAGTGAATGAATAATGCACCAAATTGTAAAGCGACTTTGAGCGTCTGGAAAAGCGCTATATAAGACTAATGCATTATTATTATTATTATTATCAATTAGCACAACTCTGTGGGGCCAGAGATGAGCTGTAGTGCTATGAATCAAAACAAGGCAAAGCATAACACAAGGAAGAACTAGTTAATAGAAAACAGCATTGGGAGATTTGTTATTTATGATGATACAGTATAACTACATTTAATATTTCACCAATTGATACAAAGTTGTAATGAAATGGGCCTTGTCAGCAATAGTGAGATTAGTTACTGATCAAAGCGTATGGTTAATTGTTCTAAAAATTCTTAATGGATGTGGCAACAGGTTTTTGTCAAGTCAGAAAACTGGCAAGAGTCAAGACTTCAGTGGAGTTTTAGGAGCACAGTCAACAGTTTACAACAAAAATGTCTTCTCTGCTTCCACGATTGAAACAGGAAATCAAGTAATGTCTATCTGTTTTTGCTTCGCTGATCACAATGCGAGATGTCTTTTCCACAACGGGTTAGTGAAGCCCATACTCGAAAGTGCTGATGCAGTCAACAGTGTGATGCACGACATCTGCTGCTGACGGCTTATTTGGACATTACCTCTGTCTGGACATTAGGTTTGCCTGGACACTACACTTGCTTAGACATTGCAGTGTCTGTTTTGTTTCATAGTTTTAATGTTTGGTGCAGCCCTGTGAGGCAACCCCTGTCGTGATTGATTGATTTTCACATTACCGCATGTGCACAGCAAAAGTTATTGAGTTAAAAAATAAAGAATAGAAAAACTTCTCCCATTAACAACAAATGGAGAAAAAAAAGTGTCCTCTGAATTTGACCCATCTTTGATCCAATACCTCAAGACAACCTGTCGGGGGCAGATTTTGAGCCAGGATCTTGGTCAAGGGGTTTAATGTGCATGTTTTGGGTTAATGGGAGCGCTAGCCGTTTTGCCTTGCCTATAATGAAAACACATTTCTCTCTCATTGCAATAAGTTTATGCAAATCCACAGTTAATATTATAAAAAACAACTCATTTTTCTTTCAGCTCGTCAGAGTAAAACAATACAGTCTTGAGACACTGCTCGAGTGCGCTCAAAGTCATTTTGTAAATTGTCAATCTTAGCTGAACCCCACACAGAGGGAGAGAGCCCTGGCTGTTGCTGCTGTTATCTCCTCTCCCTCAAAGTCATGTTAGCTGTCAGTAACTGTGCTCCTCTTCTCACCCAGATCATAACGCTCGCTGATTAATCTTTGATGCCGCTAAGCTTCTCTAATGGAGCTAATTGAGTTTTCATGGGGGTATTAATCAGAGAAGGCGAGTTCCTCAAAGAACTAGTGGAGTCTATGGCATACAAATCAGGCCTTAGATCCCAAGCACACAGTGGTAAGGGGATAGTCATTAGAAAACATCATCTAACTTTCAGAATGATCTACAATTAGTAATCTTCCAATTACTAATTCAATTTGTGAAGAGAAAGTGATTTTAAAGGCCTTGCACATCCTTTGATATATTGTAAAATCAGTATTTAGTATTTTTTCTTTAATTAATCGTGAACTAAGAGGCAAGCTGGTTATTACTGTGACAGTAAGGCTCCACTTAGCGCCCTAAAAGTTACGAAACATGCTTATAAGCTCATCTCTGGGACGCATTGGGATATTAGAAATGCATTAGTAAAATGAATAGGAACGTGTTTGGACCGCAACAGTTTAAACGTTACTCGCTCCTTCTTTTATTTCTTTTATTGGCTGTAAAATTGAAATTAAATATATACAGGGCCTTTAATGTTGTTACCTTGCAATGTTTGAGTAATCGTGCATATTCTTCTTAAAGGGGGGGTATTATGCTTTTTTCAATCACATAGCACCAGTCTATAGCATACTACAATGATGACGTAACCTTCTGTTGGTCTGTATATGCAGTAAATTAAAATAACTGCCTTGAATAAAATTGCTCTCTCAAAATGGCTGTACTGAACGTCTTGAAATAGGCCTCTGTCTCTTTAAGAAGCTTTCCGACACGCCCCCTTCAGCACACTGCTGTGGCATCTAAACAACAACACTGTGCGGGGAGGGGGCTCTGCTGAGCTGAGGAGCAGTGGTTGGTGGCTTGGCTGGTGACAAAAGGTCCAGAGGCGTCTCCAGGAGGTGGGGGCGTTCCTAGGAGGACTGAGGCATAGCTACACCTAAAATGGCTGCCGTCTAAGTTTTTACTGATTACTCAAAAATATGTGAATGAGCCAAGGCAATACTCCAGGCTTGTGTTTAATGAGGGAATAATAACATGATATAAAGCTTGAAAAAGTCGATTTTACAAAATACCCCCCCTTTAAGCGCTCAAAATACTTGGCTCTACCTACGATGTCATGACATGGCGCTCCTCTGTGATTTTTTTAAAGTCCACATTCAGGAGACGTCTTGTGATTACGCCAATGTCTTTTACTGATTTGGAACGCGACTAATTCATCCACAGAGAATGATGACATGAACATGACAGACGGTTGGGGGAAACCAGAAAATGAATGGAAGGCACCGTCAGGAAAGAATCTTACGGAAAAAAAAAAAAAGTATGTTGAAAGCCAAAGTTCCCCCAAACGCTTCATATCATCCGCTCCCCTTTCCGCATCACTCTGCCCGTACTGAAATACATGCCGGTATACGCGCAGAAAATGGATTTATTGAAAAAAAAAAAAACAGTCTTCTATCATGTGTTTTCAAAAGCAGCTCCCAGACTTTGTAGCCTCTTTTCAACTGCGCTCGTCTTCATCCCACGCTTCGTAAAAAAGGGATAATTCAGATTTAAACCAGACCGGCTTGTGTGACACATCTTCTAAAGTTTTTTTTTAAAAAGTACGTGCAGACGAAGGCAGGCGCTAAACTACACTGCTCCTGAAACTTGTTTTTAACCCAAGCCAAGGAAAAAAAAAAGGCTGAAAAAAAGTGTTTACTGGTAAGTTTATATGAAGCTTTTCTGTTTGTGAGCTCGGCAGCTGCGGCCCGTGGTGCACCTGCATGCTTTTAGAACAACAACTCTTTGATCCAATTGGACCGTTTCAAAACAAATGAAAACCACTGGCTCTGATTGGCTGAGCCTTGAGCTTGGCACTCATATAAGAGACGGTAAACAATGTGTGTGAGAGACGCAGCTGCTGTTGTGGGGGGGTGGGGGGGGGGGGGGAATTATTCTTTGTTGTTGTTTTCCTGGTATTCCAAGAAAAGTACATAGGCAGATTTTGTAATACACTCTGTAGAAACTTTAACGTGAGGTCAAACTTAGAATCACTTTTTTTTTTTTAATAGTTTTTTAAAGAGTTTTTATAAAAGAAACAAGTAAAGAAGACACATTTTGTACATACACATACATACATACATACATACATACATCATATATACATACACCCACATTCATCCAGGGGAGGGGGTACAAAAGTGCCATTAAAAAAACAACAACTTAGAATCACTTTTTGATGGCCAACAGCCAATTCTTTTTGTTCCAGACATTGTGATATCTCAACTAAGAAACATTTCAAAGTAGCACACAAAAAATAAAAATAAAATAAAAAAAATAATTCAAGACTTAGTAGACAAAACCACACTCTTAGGAATAAAATATACAGTATGAATATTGGATATATAGTATGACAAAAATAAAGAGGTGGTCAGTAACAAAGTAAATCTACTTAAAGAGTACCTAAACGGGCGTGCCAAAGCCTTTGCCCACCCACAAACAAAAGTCAAAAATTGCCGCAAAAGAGGGTCTGAGTCTCTGAGGTTTGGGGTGACATGCGGGGGGTGAGTGACGATGTGTGGAGCTGGTGCGGCTTATGACGTTGTGTGGAGGCCGTGGACACGTCTCCAGTCAATCAGGAAATTCTAATTTAGTAGCAGAGTTTACCCTGAAGGGGGCGCAACCCATTAGTTTTCAGGCCAAAGTTAGGATTTGACACATGTTTGCGCTATAATGTCAGAATAATGTCAGGGACCAGTAGACAACACTATGAGACACCCATTGAGACAGTTTATCAGTAAAAAAAAACTTGATTTGGTGTTTAGTTGCTCTTTAAGTACTGTACATATAGAGTTTTTGAGGATTTGTACTTGAGTAGCATTTTCATTGAGAACTTTACTTTTACTCCACTGCATTTCTCTGCAAAGTAGAAAGTTAATTTGGCCATATCTTTTGGTAATTTGAAAAGCTAAACAATGCACACTCTATGAACAGTAGGTGGCGCTGTGCAGATATATTCTTATAACAAAGAAGAAGGGTTGTCCCCGTCATGTTGACGCACAGAGGGAGATTTCAGGCACAATGTTAGTGTTTTAGAAGTTGAAAAGATATAAGATATATATATACAGGAGTAATATTTGATCGGTCGTATCTGCACTCATATGAAATCAAGTACTTTGACTAGCAAAATGAATGAACATCTTGATGCCGAAGGATTTAGAAGATGCTGGCCATACCTAATGTCCTCCTAATGCTCGATACCTAGACAACAACAATACTATATTTACAATAGGTTTTCAAAATTAACCAATTTCAAAGATGACCTATATGCAGGGATTCCCAACCTGCATGCCTGGGATTGCCTGGTCAGAGGGTCAGGCCAAAAGAGATATTACAGTACCCCCACACTACATACGCATGTTTATTTTTATTAGATATGTTTTACCAATAAAAACGCCTGTAATTAAATAATTGTGTGCATTTATTCGGTTTATTGGGTGAAATGTTGTGCGGCACAGTGTTATTCATCAAACTACTAAAATATAGCAATTACATGCCGATACACATGTGCTGTGAATGATCTGGAGCATATGGCTGTGAAGTTGGCTAGCTAAAGCAAGTCTGCACAAGGGGAATTGGGATGAAGAGGCTGGCTTCAGTGGCTTTACAGGCTTGGGATGAGTGGGCATGCCGGGGTCGAGAGCCAGCGCGGGCTCAGGGTGGATTTACTGCTACTCCGATCACGCACGCGACCGATCGCTCTGGGCTTATCTTGATCTCGGGTCTCTAGACGGTCTCGGTGAAGGTGTAAGGGAAAGTAGGACTAGGGGAGAGATGAAATGAGGTGAGGCGCTCGGGGCAGAATCTGGGACAGTGAGTAGATTCAGCCGGGACAAGCTAAGCAGGAATAGGTGGATAGGTGGATATCCAGGGAGCGCAGCTGGGACATGAGGTCTTTGAGGCAGAAAGAGGACAGCACATGTTGTCAAATCAGGCAGTAGACAGTAGGTACTGACCAGCCCGTCTACAAAAGCAGTCCTCACACTTTTCAAAAACAAGAACTGGCCAAACAAAATCAGTAGGTCTTCAGCTAATCCTTAAGGTAGAACTAAGTAACTCATGCCCCTAGAGGCCATAAGCGCCACTGCAGGTGTTGTGTTGCGTTGTTGACTCATTAATTGTCCGTGAGTGTAAATACTACATTGACAGAAAAGACAAAGGGAGAGAGGGATATTGTACATTGTGCCACAACCCAGTTGCGCAATTCAGATAATTTTTTCGGCTCAAACTTGGCTGTAAACACTGCTAAAATGGTCCACAGTTAGCTTTGCCCATTAGCCTGTTAGCTTCTTCTTCGTGATTCCATTAGTGTGTATTGCGCATCCGACCCGGAGGCAGGGAAAGTTGCAAGCGTGGTTTTCTGGTCAGAGACACCAGGGGGAGATGAAAGACCCCCCACTCATCACATTAACACTTGTATTACACCCGGAGGGACTACGAAAAAGATTTCTTAAGGTAAACAAGTTATTAAGGTAAACAAGTTACTTAGTTCATCTTTAAGCACTTTTGTAGTGGAGTTTGGACTTTAAAATGAAACCTTTCTTGGGGTTAAATAGTGCTGGAGAAATTATTTTTGTATTTCAAAATTACAGGAGACTTCCATCGTAGACAAAGGTTTTTAATCTGTCATCCATCACTGGGTTGTTTTTTAATTTGCCTTTCACCTCAAGAAACTTTGTCAGCAATGATTTTATAGCAGCAAGTTGACTACATATTAATCTAGTAAAGAGGGGTTTGAGGGATCATTATCGCGTTCTCGTGAACAGAAGGTGTGTGTATGTGCTCAGATGGGATTTGAACTTGCACACTTCTATACTCTACTCGCTGAATCAGGAGACAATTCACTACTAAAATTAATAAATTTGAAGATTTTACCCCAGAATCCATTGGTACTTCATAATTCACATTTATTCAGTTATTTACAATTCTCAATCTACAATAATTTGGGTGGTATATACCAAGGAGAGATTCATATTTGTTTATGTGCTTGTGAGGGAACCAGGGAATAAGACATTACCCGAACTATGATTCAATCGGCAAACTTGCACATGACTTTAATCATTTGCACTTCTGAGTATCACATTCATAAACATGTTGTCGTTTTATCACTATCCGTAAACTATAAAGTCTACTCCCCCCTGGGATTCCCAGCAAACATCAACATTCGGTTTTATGAGACATAAATTTAGAGATTAGGCTTAATGGAAAGTCCTTGCCCTAATGTTACCTCGATAGTGCATCATAACAATTTCTTCACTGTTTTAATCAGTGAAAATGTGTGATTTGACATTCTCTTCTGCGCTCTGTAGAACTAACTCTTTGAAATTATATAGCGAATTCAAGCCAAGGATTACATTTCTGAATTTGGACAAAATCTCAAACGCTTAACAACTGCGTACTTTCTGAATGAGAACATAAAAAACAGATTCCCAACATGTTCCGCTCAATCGTGTGCTTCTGTTGGCTCATTTGCTCGGAGCATTGGACTGACGAAATGTGGCTATTAGCAAGCAATCTTTTTCCTGCCAAGTCAAATATCAAATCAAGGAAATGCAGAGAGGAAAAAGATTGGTTCCTCGGAGAACATTTTGTCAAAGAGGGACAATTGGCTCGAGCTCCAGAATGCCGTATCTATGTGAACTCAGACTGACGGGTTCATTTCATGTTTAATTTTGATACAATAATACGATAATTCCTTTCATTTAGCTCTGATTGTGATGCCAGTCATGTATAATAATGACACGATTTTTTTGGAAATGAAACTTTAAACAGATCTCGGCCAAGAAACAGGTCCTTTTCTTGTAAAAATGTCACATATCTGCAAATAGGGATCTGGTAGCAAATGTTTTCCCAGTGTATTTTTTCCTTAACAGCAGAATAATTTAAAACTGGTAAATTTAGATCAAAACAATAATATGGATAAAACATTTTGTGATAATTTTGTCCCCTTAGAAGGCTAGAAGTTTAACCTCTTAACCCCCACCTGAACCGAGCACATTTTCTCCCATTTGGCTTTTCCCAAATCTAAAAGAATCTTAAGAAAAAAAGCAATGAAAATGACGATGAAAACACAACAAAAAAGCCACAAAAAAGTGACAAAAACGCTTCAAATAAGTGACTAAAGAGTGACAAAAATGTGACAAAAATGTGGGGAAACCAAGACAAAAAAGCAACAAAATAACCCAATGAAAAAGCAACAAAAACACGAAAAATTAAATAAAAAATAATTAAACCTGCAAAAACACAACAAAAACTTCTCATAGAACATAATGGAAATGACAGGCTAACTAGCTAAAGCTAACTGTGGGCTAGCGCCATTAAACCATATTTACAGCCAAGTTTGAGTGAAAAGTAAATTATCTCCATTGTGTAATTGTATTGTATTTGGAAAGAAGGAAGTAAACAAACCATGTCGAATCAAAATTGAGGAGGTAGAAATTGAAAGGGTGTATGTAACAAAGTTTTGGGAATCATTATTGATGATAAGTTAAATTGGAAAGCGCACATAAATACACTAAAGACTAACATTTCTAAACGTGTTACCATACTGTGTAAAATAAAAACCTCTGTGAATCAAAATGCATTATATATACTGTACAATTCCCTCATCCTTCCATACCTTAGCTATTGTGTGGAAATATGGGGGAATACCTATAAAACTAATATACAATCCATCTTCTTATTACAAAAGAAAGCAATTAGAGTGATCAGCCATGCAGAATACCTTACTCCAACAAATCCACTTTTTATTAGACCAAATATCTTAAAATTGCATGATCTTCCTCACTGTTTACAAGAGATGTTTCAAACTAGAGAATGTAGATACAACCTCAGAGGAACTGATCTGCTACAAAAACCCATGGCGAGTAATACTAAGAGGAGGTGTTTATCAGTCAAAGGAGTTGATCTGTGGAACGGTCTACCTTTTCAACTTAAGGGCTCCAAAACTATTAAAGCATTTAATTTAAGAAAATGTATAAGTTAAACATTATGGAGATGTATAGAACACTTGAATGAAGATCATTAGAAAAGAAGTTGATCGAGGATGCAAGGAATTTTGATTGTTTAAGTTTTGTGCTTACATGTTACTGTCGTTGGTATAAGAGAAACTGTATTATGTGTCATCTTTGGACATAGTGTCTCAGTTGTAAAAGGGGTTAGGCAGTATAAGTCTTGACTTCAGCCTAAACCCCATTTGGTCAGGCATCATTTAGCACTTAAATACTTAATGTACACATGTTTTCTTATTGTATAATGTATAAGATCTTTGAAAAACATGTGACCTAAGATCTAAATGTTCATAATGACCGAAGAAAATAAACTACTACTACTACTACTAAATTGGGTTGTGGCACAATGTACCATATCCCTCCCTCTCTCCCTTTGTCTTTTCTGTCAGCGTAGTATTTAATCTCACGGACAATTAATGAGTAAAAAAACGCAACACGCTATGACACCTGCAGTGGCGCTTATGGCCTCTAGGGGCATGAGTCACTTAGTTCTGCTTTAAAGGGGAAGAGTTGAAGATTTAGGAGAAGCTAACCACAGATCAAACTAGTTCAGGGGTAAATGCTATATCAATAAGTCCCACAGAAGTTTGAATTTTCTGTTCAGCGGAAAGGAATGCCATTCAATTAAAACTGACTTTCAAAAATATTTCCGCCTTGAGCATACTATTTTCCTAAACACTGTCACGCAGGCACAAGAGTATTACCAAATCAATGTTCTTCTGGAGCCATCATTGCGCGCAGTGTAAAGCTGCGATCCGCTCGTAAATGGCATCCTTCACTGTTAGCCTCGCCAGCAGTGACGGCTGTGACTGCTGAAGGGTTCAGATGGGACGGCCCTGTCTGCAGAGTGGATGGGGTTGTCACTGATAAGGTAGCTGCCGTGACACCGACAACAATCAGAGGCGCCATCTGTCAAAGCGCCACATATTCTTTTGCGTCAGTCAAAAAAGCATGAGTCATTACGGGTTAGTTTCCCTTTCACCTTTATGGCACTGCCTGTCATCGAGTCTGGAATTTAAAGGATGTTGTAATCTGCGTATTATCACAGTCAACAGGATATTTGTACTTTCATTCATACATCACAAAAAGTCTGGCCTCAGTGACAATGTGAGTGGCAGGAGCACTGTTGGGCTTGTTGTGAAAGTGCTTGTTATTATTCAAGTAGTTTGTGAGAGAGAGGATGAAAGGGCTTGACACAGGCGGAATATCTTAAATCCATACACCAAATTCTCATACAAATCCTCTCTTCCATATTAAAGCTTTCTGATTTTTAAACTTATAATATTGGAAACTATCAAGTACTAGCTTTAGGATATGCTGCCATCCATCCATCCATCCATTTTCTTCCGCTTTATCCGGGGCCGGGTCGCGGAGGCAGCAGTCTCAGCAGAGATGCCCAGACTTCCCGATCCACGCACACCTCCTCCAGCTGTTCTGGGGGACCCCGAGGCGACACCAGGCCAGCTCGGAGACATAGTCCCACCAGCGTGTCCTGGGCCTTCCACGAGGCCTCCTCCCAATAGGACATGCCTGGAACACCTCCCGAGGGAGGCGACCAGGAGGCATCCGGAACAGATGCCCTAGCCACCTCAGCTGGCTCCTTTCGACGTGAAGGAGTAGCGACTCTACCCCGAGCTCCTCCCGGGTAACTGAGCTCCTCACCCGATCTCGGAGGGTGCGCCCAGCCACCCTGCGAAGGAAACTCATTTCGGCCGCTTGTATTCGCGATCTTGTCCTTTCGGTCATTACCCAGATCTCATGACCATAGGTGAGGGTGGGAACGTAGATCGATCGGTAAATCGAGAGCTTTGCCCCCTGACTCAGCTCTCTCTTCACCACAACAGTCCGATACAGCGACCGCATCACTGCTGACGCTGCACCGATCCGTCTATCGATCTCACGCTCCATCCGTCCCTCACTCGTGAACAAGACCCCGAGATACTTGAACTCCTCCACTTGAGGTAAGGACTCCCCACCGACCTGAAGCGGGGAAGCCACCTTTTTCCGGTGGAGAACCATGGCCTCAGATTTGGAGGTGCTGATCCTCATCCCGGCCGCTTCACACTCGGCTGCAAACCGCCCCAGTGCGCGCTGGAGGTCCTGATTTGATGAAGCCAACAGAACAACATCATCTGCAAACAGCAGAGATGAGATCCTGAGGTTCCCAAACCGGACACCCTCCGGCCCCTGGCTGCGCCTAGAAATTCTGTCCATAAAGATAATGAACAGAACCGGTGACATAGGGCAGCCCTGGCGGAGACCAACACGCACCGGAAACAAGTCTGACTTACTGCCGGCAATGCGAACCAAGCTCCTGCTGCGGTCATACAGGGAACGGACAGCCCTTAGCAGAGGGCCCCGCACCCCATACTCCCGGAGCACCCCCCACAGGGCACCACGAGGGACACGGTCGAACGCTTTCTCCAAATCCACAAAGCACATGTGGACTGGTTGGGCGAACTCCCACGAACCCTCGAACACCCGATGTAGGGTATAGAGCTGGTCCAGTGTGCCACGACCGGGACGAAAACCGCATTGTTCCTCCTGAATCCGAGGTTCGACTATCGGCCGGATCCTCCTCTCCAGCACCCTGGAGTAGACCTTACCGGGGAGGCTGAGAAGTGTGATCCCTCTGTAATTGGAGCACACCCTCCGATCCCCCTTCTTAAAGAGAGGGACCACCACCCCGGTCTGCCAATCCAGAGGCACTGTCCCCAACCGCCACGCGACGCCGCAGAGACGTGTCAGCCAAGACAGCCCTACAACATCCAGAGACTTAAGGTACTCGGGACGAATCTCATCCACCCCGGGGCCTTGCCACCGAGGAGCTTTCTAACCACCTCAGTGACTTCAGCCTGGGTGATGGACGAACCCCCCTCCGAGTCCCCAGCCTCTGCCTCCTCATCGGAAGACGTGACAGTGGGATTGAGGAGATCCTCGAAGTACTCCTTCCACCGCCCGACCACATCCCCAGTCGAGGTCAACAGCTCCCCGCCCGCACTGTAAACAGTGTTGGTGAAGCACTGCTTCCCCCTCCTGAGGCGCCGGATGGTTTGCCAGAATCTCTTCGAGGCCGACCGATAGTCCTCCTCCATGGCTTCTCCGAACTCCTCCCAGACCCGAGTTTTTGCCTCTGTGACAGCACGAGCTGCAGCACGCTTGGCCTGCCGGTACCTCTCAGCTGCCTCCGGAGTCCCACAAGCCAACAAGGCCAGGTAGGACTCTTTCTTCAGCTTGACGGCATCTCTTACTTCCGGGCGCCACCACCGGGTTCGGGGATTGCCGCCGCGACAGGCACCAGAGACCTTACGGCCACAACTGCGAGCAGCCGCATCGACAATGGAGGAGGAGAACATGGTCCACTCGGACTCCATGTCTCCAACCTCCCTCGGAATCTGGGTGAAGCTCTTCCGGAGGTGGGAGTTGAAGACCCTACTGACAGAAGGATCCACCAAACGTTCCCAACAGACCCTCACAACACGTTTGGGCCTGCCAGGTCTGACCGGCTTCCTCCCCCCTGCCAGCGGATCCAGCTCACCACCAGGTGGTGATCGGTTGACAGCTCAGCCCCTCTCTTCACCCGAGTGTCCGAGACACGCGGCCGGAGATCAGATGACACAACTACAAAGTCGATCATCGACCTCCTGCCTAGGGTGTCCTGGTGCCACGTGCACTTATGGACACCCTTGTGCTCGAACATGGTGTTCGTTATGGACAAACTGTAACTAGCACAGAAGTCCAATAACAGAACACCACTCGGGTTCAGATCGGGGAGGCCGTTCTTCCCCATCACCCCCGTCCAGGTCTCACTGTCGTTACCCACGTGGGCGTTGAAGTCCCCCAGTAGAACAATGGAGTCCCCAGTCGGAGCACTATCTAGTACCCCTCCCAGGGACTCCAAGAAGGCCGGGTACTCTGCACCGATGTTGGGCCCGTAGGCCGAGACAACGGTGAGAGACCTGTCCCCAACCCGAAGGCGTAGGGACGCGACCCTCTCGTTCACCGGGGTAAACTCCAACACGTGGCGGCTGAGCTGGGGGCTATGAGCAAACCCACCCCAGCCCGCCGTCTCTCCCCGCGGGCAACTCCAGAAAAATGGAGAGTCCAGCCTCTCTCCAGGAGTTGGGATCCGGAACCCAGGCTGTGCGTGGAGGTGAGCCCGACTATATCTAGCCGGTATCTCTCAACCTCCCGCACAAGCTCAGGCTCCTTCCCCCCCAGCGAAGTGACGTTCCATGTCCCGAACGCCAGAAGCTGCGCACGCGGACCAGGTCGTCGAGGCACCCGCCTTTGACTGCCACCTAGTCCTCTCTGCACCCGACCCCTACGGATCCCTCTGCGGGTGGTGAGTCCACAGGAGGGCGGGCCCACGTCATCCCTTCGGGCTGTGCCCGGCCGGGCCCCGTGGGCAAAGGCCCGACCACCAGGCGCTCGCATTCGAGCCCCAACCCCAGGCCTGGCTCCAGGGTGGGGCCCCGGCTGCGCCATACCGGGCGACGTCACGGTCCTTGAATGTTGTACGTCCATATGAGTCTTCTGAACTGCTCTTAGTCTGACCCGTCACCTAAGACCTGTTTGCCATGGGAGACCCTACCAGGGGCATGAAGCCCCAGACAACATAGCTCCAAGGATCATTCGGGCACTCAAACAACCCCACCACGTTAAGGTAGCAGTTCACGGGGTTGTAGCAGTTCACGGGGTTGCACGGGGGATATGCTGCAGTGGTCCATAAATATAAATATGGAATGAGCTGGATATCAAGTTAAAACAATATGCCTCATTATCTATATTGAAAAAGAAACTAAGGCAACAACAACTGGAGAGGTATAAACCTGATCTGCGGCTGAGCCATTCTCAGGGTGAAACTCCTTTCTCCTCGTACATGGATAAACTTCAAATTGAGGTACAAAGGCATAAGACTCATGCTGTCGACAAATGGAAATGCTGGATCTATAGGCCTGTTACAACAAAGGTATTTTAGTTGCTATATTGTTGCAGGAAGGTACTGCGATGGACAGTATCACTGAGACTAAAACTAGTAAGAAGTAAAACACAGTGATCTTTCGTTTGCGCATACTAACATATCTTCAGTAACATATGACTTGTGGTGAACAGGAGGCTCAGTCAAAGTACTGCTTGCTTCTGTGTTGTTTTACAGTATCAGAAGTAAAATGTAACAGTATGCACTTTGAATGAGGTATTGTTATGTCATTTGTTAATCATTGGGTCAATATTATAATCATCGTGACAGGCGGGTTTGAATTGATGATGTGTATTAATATTCACTGTCCTTATAATACATCAATAAAATGAATAAATTGTGCTTTTCAGGAGTTGAGTCATTAGGCATATGACATACAGAAGTCTAAAAATACTATGTGTAACTGCTCAGCTCAAGAAAACAGACATCTCACTACATGCACTCTCCCGAATGACCAAAATTCTGCAAAACCGAAGCTGCCAATCATATGGACTGACAGTGACTTTTATTACTAACTCTTGGAGCCATGGGACCCGACGTGGAGCTACTGTGTAACTCAATCTATGGCCCTAGGAAAAGCTTCGGACCACAGATGTCAGAAACTATTGGATGTTATTTTCACCACGGCAATTTCCAGTTCAGCTTCTCTTCCAGGGCTCAACGTTTTGCGGTTGAATTAAAGCTTTGCAGTGTTGTGCTGACAGCCAGATTCCTTCTGAGCTTGTGAGGTGTGAGAGGGCTCGGGGCGTTGCAATCAGACCCTATTTTGTCGTCCTTCGA
Source organism: Neogobius melanostomus (assembly GCA_007210695.1). NCBI lineage: Eukaryota > Metazoa > Chordata > Actinopteri > Gobiiformes > Gobiidae > Neogobius > Neogobius melanostomus. The sequence goes on from VHKM01000153.1 coordinate 3,344,004, forward strand.
AGAGTCCCGCTGAGGGGCCCCCACTTGATTGGACTGACTCATACAATCTGCTGGCTTCACAACAGCTGGAGTTGCTTAGTCTGTCCAAGCCCACAGAGCACAGCAGAGGAGATGAGTACTGATATCGAAAGAAAGTTCTGGAAAATGAGAAAAATTATAAAATCAACTTCAACGCTGCAATGAAAACATACGCATCTATCGTCTATGATTGTGAGCCAGGCTGAATTCCTGTTAATGTCAGCTGCAATAGCTTCAAGAGGTCTGAATTTATTTACAACTGTTCTGCCTTGGGCTGTGTACCGTTGAACGATAACAGTTTGGTAAACTGATACAAACAAATGATACAAATGATGCAAAAGAAATCAAATGTAATAAAAAGGAATACATTAACATTATTATTCTGTTCTATGGGTCTGTTATGACAAATAATTTAGTATAGGTATCAAAAAAGTATTGATCAGGTATCAGCATAAAAAAACCTAGTTGCAGTACTTTTACTTTTACCAGAGTAGTTTTGTGCACAAGTATTATGTAGTACTAGTGTTAGTACTGAACACTAGTACTTTTGACACCTCTTTCCAGCCCTAGTTCTGTCAAATGGGATTTTAAGAGAACTATGACACTGAACCCATTGTCATTGTAATGTAGTCGAATTGGATAGTAGTGGAAGCAATATTTTACAAAATTCAGCAGCTCGTGTCCTGATGAAGACCAGGAGGCGGGACCACATTACACCGGTTTTAGAGTCGCTGCATTGGCTCCCCGTGTGTTTCAGGATCGATTTTAAAGTTCTTTTAATGGTTTTAAATGTCTTAATGGTCTTGGTCCTACTTATCTTTCAGAACTGCTTTTACCTTATGAACCTTCACGGTCCCTGCGCTCCTCCGGCATGCGTCTCCTGGTTATTCCTAAAGTCAACAGAAAGACTCACGGGGAGGCTTCTTTCCAGTATTACGGCCCTCGCCTCTGGAACGACCTGCCGGAGGAGCTCAGGACCACAGAGAACGTTCATGTTTTTAAGAGCAGGCTCAAGACCCACCTTTTAACTGATTTTATTCTTGCTAGGCCTATTTATTTATTGTTAATATTTATTTTGTATTTATGTATTTTACCTCTCGGTCTTATTTTAGTGATCCTATTATTCGATTTTATTTCTGTACCCAGCCTTACCTCAGCCTTATCCCAGCCTTATGTCCATTGCGTCCATTGTTTTACCTTGAGTGTGGGTGTTGTGCTTGTGTGGTGTGTCTCTGGGAAGGTGGGTGGGGAGAGTGTGAATACGATAATGTGTTTGTATTTGTGGGAGGAGGTGGGTGTGAGAGAATGTTTTTAAATCTGTAAAGCACTTTGTGTTACATGAAATGTATGAAAAGTGCTATATAGATAGATATTGATTGATTGATTGATTGATTGATTGATTGATTGATTGATTGATTGGAGATTGTCATATTATGAGCAGAATCACAGACAATTTCAATTTCCCAAGAAAGATTTGAAAGAGGAAAATGTGCATCCATATGCTTCAAATGATAAATTCCATGCAAGACGGGAGATAAGTGTAACCCTGAAGGTCCATACTGTTCTACCCTTGAATAAATACAGAATTCCCCTTAAAATCTATTTCAGTATTTGTAATGTGCCCACTTCCACCTCCTAAAGTGCTTGTGTGTCTAGACCCGGGCTATAGTCAGACTGACAGCTCACCTCAGGGATTGGGACAGGGCTCTGCATTAAACAACTTTGTGCCTTGTTGGTTTGGGGCCTGTTGGGGATACAACAGCGGTCTCCCCTGCAGCCGCTCGGCCAGACTCTGCTTCATTGTATGTGTCCAATTGTGATCTGCGCGTCGTCAATCAGCTGCTGCCTTGGCTCAGAGGCCACAGACAGAGATATCAGCCCTGCACTGTTTCTCGAGACATTCGTCGCCGACGGAGCACAAACACAAGGGCAGGAGTGGTGGCGCCAAAAGTGGGAAATACCAAACACTTAAATTGGATACAGGCGGCATCTTTGGGAGGGCCCCCAAAACATGCTCAACTTTATATAAGCGTGCTTTATATGCTTATAGTCTGCCTATTTAAAATCAGTGGGAAAAAAAAAGAATGATACCTAAAGGATTAAACAGGCTATTTCGCCCCATGCCGGGAGTGTGACGTGTTGTGGACACAATTACTTGCTGTAATTCTTTAGTTTAGATATAGTATCATGTCTTCAAGCGCAGTGATTCTCAACCTTGTTTGTCTTGCGGACGCCTTTCAGAGGTACTCCGCGTACAATGCCCTCTAGTCCAATAATGCCCATGTTTGATTTGATCATTGTTTTTCTGTGAAGCGTCTTTGAGTGTAAGCGCGTTACAAATACAATTAATTATTCATATTAAGACGAATTCAAACATTTGGCTGTAAAGTGTCATTTAAATAGTCCTTCCTTTTAAAATCATGCTCTAATAGTAGTCAGTTTCATCTTCCTTTTAAATTTGAAATAAATCCAAGGTCCCGATGATAAAGGGCTACTTGCTGGTACCCCTGGTTGGGAAACACTGCTGTAGCAGACAAGCCCATTGGCATAGAACCCTTATAAAAAAGTAAATGGCAGTATATTCATTCCTGCACTAATTCCTTTTAGATTTGTTTATTTATATTGAAAGTAAATGAACTGTTTTTGCATCACCCTGCCATGTGCTTTGCTTGTCTGATTGGTTTACTCCACATCTGTTCACCCCAACCATAGTAGAAACTGAATGACGTGCTCGAGATTTCTCATTGTTGCAGGGAGGAGCCTGCTTGTGCGCCCACGTCTAACTATCAGCTAGTTTCTGGGAATATGGGAATGGTATGTCCGCCACAAGCAGCTTCTCTGACATACTAGAGACACATTCAAAAATGACATACAGTGGATATATCCGTCTCTGTGTGGGTTGGTCTAATCACTCTGAGGTGTTAAAACACCCCTCATGATCCTGTCACACGATGACGCTTGCCCACGTTGTTCCTTTAGGTGGCCATTATCACATGATGCGGCTCCGGTTTCCATCTTCCCTCATCAAAGACACTGGAAATGTCACTTCAGGACATGCAGCCCTGTCTACGTCTGCACTGACCTCAGAACAGCCTTCAGGCTACGCAGTGATAAAGAGGCCGAACACATGGGAGAGATCGCTGGCAATAATGTGTGGAAAAATGTCAACGCAATGTACGCTATGAGAACACTCTTGGAAGCATCTAACGCTGTGCAAGTACAATTGTAATATAAGCAAATAGCACAATGTGGAACAGTTTGTTATATACAGTAACCAGGAGGACCAAACTCTGCTTTTTCACATTCATCCTGACTTGTTGTTTGATATAAATTGCGTACAACCAAACCATTAGTAAAAAAAATAAACATCTCATATACAGTAAAAAATAGGACAGATACAGGAGCGTGCTGGGACCTCATTCGGCCTGGGAATTTAATTATTTAGATTTATGGAGTTATAGCTCAACTATGCGCTGGCTTCGTACAGTAAGCCAAAGATTGAAAGTTCAAATACAACTTTAACAATTTTCTAACAATTTCTCTTTCCACATGGCCCGCTGTAGTCTGAGCCTGATACATCCACAGTCAGCACCAAGTTATGTAGATACAAATATATATATTATTTGTCCACTTTTTCTACATTGAACGCTAATGCCTTTCACCTGTCTTTTTCCCTTCCCTTCTTCACTTGCGCAGTAACTTCTCTGTCAGCCCGCTGTCAGCCCGGTTAAAGCCTTCAGGCCTGGAATAGCACAACTGTGAATCTGTCATTAGTTAATTATTTTATTCTGATGGCCCAAGATCCCGAGACCCACCGGGAAATGTCCCAACTCTCCCGATTACCGGCACGCCTTTGGGCAGATATAGTCTTTTCTGTTATTACAAAAGCCACTAATTAGCTTACTGAACAACACTATTGTTGTTTTTGCAGAGATGACATCAGTTTTTTGATTCACATCTTTTATTTGTAGCCACTGATCGTAAACGGTAATCAAATTGATAAAGCACTTACAGAGCCACTTACAACTATAACCAAAGGAAATTATTTTCTCAAGGGACTAAAACCGAGTGTCTTTTTCGGCTTATAAATGTTTGAGGACTAGAAACTACAAGTACACTGCAGGGGAACGCTGTTAATACAATTGTAATACAATAGACTTGAGGGAATGGACAGGTGTTAGTTCCATTCTCATCACATCCTGTAACGTGCCAAACTGCCTGTCTAAACAAACAATAACATTAGTTCTCATCAATGAATGCAATAACATAAGCTGTTGTTCCCTCTTTTTGGAGAGGATTTACTTTAAACGAAGCCAGGTGGAGAACCGTGTATTTCCTAAGGTGCACTTTCAGTTTCTATTTTGCAAAAGGGGGAGATGAAGGTCACTCTCACTCAGCCCTTCATAAATAATCACACAGACTCCAAAACAATAGGGTAAAACAATAATGTAATGTAATGTAATCCATTAAGTCCCAAAGTCATTGTGAACCCAAGTTGCCCCATTTTTTCATATGTAATTAGCGTTGATAGTCTCTGTTGCTATGCTGTTGCCATGCTGTGACGATATCTGTAAAACCTCTAAAGGCAAGCTTGGAAAGTCAAACCCGCTTTTTGAGCTGATTCACTGTTGTTACCCTGGTTTGTTTTGTGTATAAATTCATTATCTGTGGGCTGTAAGAGCAGGAGGTTCAACCGCTAAGTACGGCAATAACAACCGGTGCACGAGGTCACATGACCAGGCTTCCACTTGTCCTGTTAGTCACGATGAGTTTCCGCGTTTGACTCCAAATATACCAACAGGAAGAGACTGAAGGCACCATAATGCATAAGACAACCCAGAATTACCCAGATTTAACCTATATCTACAATTTAAAACCAGCTTTGATGTTGAATAAACAGCCAGCTATGGGTAATTTACATATTGATAGCATCCATAATCCCAAAATGAGCGCGAGACTTCACCATGAAAGTGGCTCTTTATTAGGTCGGATTTTATCAAAGAGCTTTCGAAGAGACAGAGAAAACGATAATCTCTCTCGAAGCTGGAGGTTTTCAAATAAGTATGCAATAAGACATTATATTCTAAAGCACAAAAAGTAAACAAAAGAAAAAAAAAACGCAATAATTTTTATTGCATGCATTAAAAAAAAACAGTTTTATTTACTGTCATGTGACAATTGTAAATTGTTCTCATACTTTTACACCAAGCACTGGGCATATTTAACCTGGCAAGTACCAAGATCAAATTAGAACTAAACTGGGTATAACAGGGTCTAAAATCTAAATAGATCCAAAATGGACTAAATTATGTCTAGACTGTGTGTGAATCAAACAAGCTAACCGTTGCTATGATTAAAACAGTGTAGGGAATAGCAATGATATGGGGATTTAGTCTTTGGAAATGTAATATTGTCTTTTAGAATCTATCTATGGAAAAATAATCCTTAGAATGTGACCATTGGTTTCTGTATCAGCTATAAAACAATAACAACCCTGTATGCACCTTCTTGGCATTTCAATAGAAACTATTGCAGCTCAAACAGCATATAGAGAACGAACTCGGGGTAAGACCTCAGCTGCACAGACCCTGGAGGGCATCTCACAGGACGGGGGGAGTTTCATGGTGCACTGCACACAGAAACATGATGCACTGCGCTGACACAATTGGCCATTGAGCGTCACAAAAGGCCATGTCTGATCTACATGATGTTTTTCTGAGTGAACTTTGGCACGGTTCCACCTCTATACGAACAGGTCTATGCATGCGGCGCCACACAAGGGAACAGGAGCCCCAATACAGGACAGTGGAGGTGAGTGAAGTCGGGCTCTGAGGGGGGAAAGCCCAGTCTGACTGAAACAGAGCCCGGGGTGCTCCGCTAGGTCAAGAGCGCCTCAAAAAGACATATTAAAGGAGGAAACCTAGAGGCAGCGGGTTCAGCTACAGGCCACCACCACCACCACCACTGGATATAAGGCTTTGATTGTGAATTCCCCTTTACTTGATATAGAGCAAGTAAGAAACAGTGCTTGGACTATAGCACAATAGCTTTAAAGAACCAACACCAGAAGTAAATTGTGTTTGAAAGATTCATTTGAAGATGGGTTCAATGTGGAACTGCATTGCACACAAAGCAAGGAAGGGTATGTAGCTTTGTGAGAAATGGCCGTGACTGACTGACATAAATACATAGAAGCAAAAAACAAAAACAAAAAACAGCACAGACTGTCAGGCCCAGGGAATATTAAATTAAAAAAAAGTTTCAAAAAGTAGTCATCTGGACTTTCACTGCAAAATATCTCAAAACGTCTTGGATGACAGAAATAGAACCTTCATAGCTGCTTACATTGCAATATTTTGAAAGACGGCGTGTTTGTTTCTTTTTCTTGCAGTATATGACACTTTTCATCCAACCCCAAAGCTATCGCTATTGGAGGCAGACAAACCCTCTGTCTCCCCTTAGACTTTTACACATCCTCCCACACCCGCCCCGAGATACCAGTGTCAATCAACAGCATGCAGCCACAATCAAATGTGCTATCTCCAGGACATGTGAGCCCATCCTATTTTTACTGCAGCGGAGGGGATGACAGCGCCGAAGCTCTAGGGACACAAAAAATATGTGTGTACATTCTCTCACATCAAACAGCTCAGCCTTGCGACCCCTTGATGGTATGCATGCTAAGCTACCTAGCATACCTCGATAATTCTCTTCAGCTTCTTGTCCCCGATCGGCTGCTTTCGCGTAAACACAAGGGGCACATGTCGGTCACGTTACAGTCTTTGTTTATGGAAGTGTATGACATGGGCATGGCTGTGTTTAATGTAAATATAGAGACAAAACCAACCTGAGTTGTCATACCAAAAGTGAAAGCAGAAAAATGCAGGGTCAAAAGTACCTTGCTAACATGTAAAATTGAAAGCAAATGCTCTGACGCCTGAAAAATGTTGTTTAAAATGAAAGCAAATGTAGTTGTTGTAGGTGGATTGTGGATGTAAATAGCCTCTTGGTAAAATGTAAATGTTGTCTTTAGAAAGGCTCTTGGGGAATGACTATAGATGGGGAATGTTTATCTAGCCTTGATAAGGTACTTTCCAAAGCTTACTCATAGTGGTAGCTGCAGACAATGCAAGAAATATATAGCAAGAAACCTCCAGGCGAGTTCTGCATTTTGGACTTCTACAATTAGGACCAACATTTTCACGTTTGATAACGAATTGTAGTCTTTAAAAATGGGGAGAACTGTTTGTGTGCACTCAAAACCCAGGATAAAAACAGTTCAGAGTGCGCCATCAGTAAAAAAAGAGAAATGACCAAAGTGAACAGGATTACAGAAAACTGCATGAATTAAGCTAAATACTGCTTCACGTACATTTTTCGCGATTTTATAACATGGTTAAAATATTACAAGGAATCAACTTGCTTTTCCTGGTAATGAATGAATATTACTCATAGACCAAATAAACTCTTGTGCCTCTTACCGAGTAGCTGCACCCCTCTGGTTAGGCCATAAACATCAATAAGCGCCCACAGTGGCTCGGACGTCCTGACTCCACTGAAGAACAACATGGGGCTGGACTCATTGATTCTGTAGAAAACGCGACCCTTCTTGTCGACCCAGAAGGCGATGACGTTCCCCTCGTTGGCGAACTCCTCGGGCAGCGCCTTGGCCCAGAAGCCGCTCTGGGCTACGAGGTCGGGACAGGCGTACTTGGGCAGGTTGTCTGGGTTTATCCTGGATGGGTCTTTGGAGGTGAAGCCCAGGCGGAGGGCTCCACTCCAGCAACATTGCTTCTTGGTGATCTGTAAATAAACAGTGCCTTAATTACAAATAATTATCAATGGCACTTAACAGAGAGAGAGATACTACGCTGTATATTATAATCAAAAGAAACTAAACTACAAATTGTGTGTGACCCGTGATCCATTATTATTATTATTATTGTTTTTGTCATTTTATTTTTATTGTGTTTCTTATAGTGATTATACAGATGTTATGTTTCTTACAATATAAATATGTTGTGATGTGAACTTGGGGCCCATGCAGCACATACAAAATGTGCAGTGCATGGCTCCCAGTTCACATTTATTTACCATTCTTACATCTGTATTTCCTGTGAGAAATACTCCACTACCAGCCATATTTTTACAATATTTCATGTTATTTTAAGTTTTATATTTAAAAGTTTGTTATTTGAAATAATGTATCATATAACAGTGTTACAGGTATATGCCCACAGGTTAAACATAAAAAGAAAAATATGTATAAAGAAATACAAAGGTAAACAAAACTACAACAAAAAATAGGGAAAAAAAATAAGAAAAAACAATAAGTGATTAAGTGATAAGTTATTATTATTATTGTTATCATTATTCTTATTTTTTACATAAAAGCTGTGTGTGACTTATTGACAGGCACTAGCTGCTGCAGTTTGTGGATTTAAAGTTATTTCAGTGGGGCCTTAACTTACAAATTGGAACATCAATTTACTTGTCGCATTTCCCACTCTGTTCTTTGTGATGATAATGTAAAATCAAAGCCAGGACTTCTGTTTAACTACCAGGAACCCATCAAAACAATTTCTCATTGGCAAACTAGGGAAACAAAAAGACGTTATGTTTGTAATATCATGTGATCAGTGATCATGTGACTAATGCACAGCTCCGGAAGCCAAAAATCACCTCTTAAGCCGGGTGTAAACTGACTCGTGGGGAAAATCGTGGAAAATCGTGGCTCAAAATTGCAGATCTTACGTCACACAATGAGACAGGGACAAAGATTTAAAATGGCACTGTCATATGACCAAAGACGAGCTGCGACAGACATCAGGCAGTGTCAGATATTTTGGAACACTAGCCACAGAGTGAGCCTCCTCTCGCTGCAGCGATGATCTCTGTCAGGCGTCCCGTCAACAAAATACAACATCAGCGCACGCCGCACCGCCGCCATAGTCAAGCAACAGAGGCCAGGAATGAACGGGCCCACATTTTACTTTCCCTGCACTTTTCCGCAGAAATAAACGCAGCTAGCATGCGGCACTGGCTTCAGCTAAACACATGCCGTCTAAACCCTGAAACTGCTACGACAAAACTGGCCGTAGCTACGATTCTGTCGCACATCTTGGAACGTGACATCTAATTATCTTACGGCAACACAGAGTTTGCCTACATCACTCCAGGTCTTATTATATTGTATACTGTAAATTGTTTTCGCGATGATCATAAATCATTTTCAAACCTAACATGTCTGCTTTCCATTTGGCTCTTCTTGCATTAGTCTCCATTATATCTTTCCACACTGTTTAGCTCCATGATGGACGACCGTGATCGTTTTGACACATTAAAAGCTCCCAGACTCTCAGACAGACCGCATTGCCAGGCACAGGGATTAGTACCTTGAGGCGGACTTGCTCGTACAGCGAGATCGGTCTGTTGGTGAAAGTGATGGCGTTGCAGAAGCTAGCCTGCCTCTTCGCCGCCTTTTGGGACATGTCCATGACGATTTGGGACCCCTTGGCGCTGGGGTGGAAGAGCAGGGGGCTGATGGGAAAGGGCCCCCCCACTCCGCCGCAGTGCATGGGCAGGCAGCGCTTGGTCTTGTGGTGGCATCGGTGGGACGTGGACGGGAACGGGCCACCCAGGGAATCTGAAACGAAGACAAAGTAAAGACAGGGTTGAGTCTCAAATACAAGCAGCAGATGTACGGCACAAATGAACAAAATTAAAGCAGTACTAAGTAACTCTTGCCCCTAGCGGCCATATGCGCAACTGCAGGTGTCGTAGCAAGTTACGATTTTTTAACTTATTAAATGTCTTGGAGAGTAAATACTACGCTGACAGAAAAGGTGAAGGGGTGTTGTACATCCAGTTATACAATGGAAATAATTTTTTTCACTCAAACTTGGCTGTAAATACTGTTTAAAGTGGCGCTAGCCCGCAGTTAGCTTTGCCCGTTAGCCTGTTAGCTTCTTCTTTGTGATTCCATTAGTGTGTATTGCTTGCTCCGTCCCGGTGGCAGTCAAGTTGCAAGCATGGTTTTCTGGCCAGAGACACCAGGGGGAGATGAAAGACCCTCCAATCATCCCACTAACACTTGTATTACCCCCACAGGGACTACGGAAAGGATTTATTAAGGTAAACACGTTACTTAGTACTGCTTTAAGTTAAATTTTAACCAGGAAAATGGCAACTACTAGCAATGAATCAGTTTGAATAAGAGGATATTCTGTCTACCCATTACTGTTATGCATATCTAACTCTTGGGGTTCAGTCACACAGATATTTCCTGAGATGATAAATTAACTCCTAACTAGCAAAAAATGACTTTATTAAAACACCGACAACGTTTTGGCGCAATGGCCTTCATGAACCACTTAAAAGATAAAACATTTTGAACTATTTCTCTACACCAATGATCCTAATTTCACACCACTTGAAACGCATGGACAGACAACAACAAATTCACTAAAATCTAATATTGAGAAAAATCTACATTAATACAAACATAAGATGCACAGGCAACACTTTCACTTGTGAGACAGACAAATGTGAACCCGGGTGAGCGTAGCTTAGAGCCGACGCACTTGCAAACTGCAAACAACTTTGCTGAGTCAATAAAAAAAGACAACTCTCAAGAGTTCAAGGGAAGCAGTCAGCAACCAGAGAAAGTAAGAATAACACTTCTCTCCCCCAATTCAGCATAAAATGTGTTTATGTTATTAGATCTCCGAAATCACATGTCCTGGCATGGTACGTCGGGTCACATAACAGTCAACTAGATAAAACAGAAAATCCCCATCAAAGTGAAAGTAAAACAATCTGTGGAACCACCTTTAAACTTAAAACAGAAAGAGGATCATTTACCAAGCGTGCAAAACAAGTACCATGTGCAAAAGTGAATAAGCAGAGTTATTTATGAATTTTCAAATGGTAAATTCAGTACAACATGCTCGCAAATAGCTACAGTATATGTCTTGATACATGACTCCCAGAGTATTTTAGTGAAAGAAGGGTTAGGCTTCAGTGAAATGAACTGGAAACTGTCTGAATATGGGGCTCTACCTTTGCAAATGAATTGACCGTTTCAAGCAATAATGAATAATTTTGGAAGGGGAAACATGTTATGAAAGTTGGTCTGCAGTGCATTCATTACAGGGTGCCTATAGACTGATAGAGAGTAACTCAATGAGATCCCCAGATTATAAGAAAAAGCACCAGGCGGCTTTACATAAAATTTGCATATACCGACGTGAAGTGTGCTTCCCACTCACGACCGTGGATCAAGATCATTGTTCAGACGATTTGACAATAAAAACAGGTTCAGTCAGATACTGGAACCACAGAACATTTCTTGTAATAAGTTTGTCATGATGCCAATCCCTCTTTCATGTAATTCTAAATGAAAGTCAGCACAGGCGTGGCTTTGTAACACGTGAAGCATGCCTTACAGGAGAAGACTCGATGATTTCGTTGACTGCATTTGCCTCAGAGTGCTACTTGAAACAACATGAACCCAAACATTTCCACAGATGTCCCGGAGAGAGAGAGAGAGCAAACTGCCAGACTGAAATGACTAAATTAGCATTCAGAAGCAGCGAGGCAGTGATGGGAAAGTTGGCTTTAGCGAGTTCAATATATCACCGATCCACAACGATTTCCAGAGGCTGTGTTTCGGCATCCAACTGTGGAGTGCTATTATAGACTTATTTATGTCTTACTCAATGCCAAGAATTTGAATTTTTAGGCAATTTAAATCCAGATGGGTGATTGTCGTAGCAGTAATTGTCGACAGGGTGAGATTGAGAAACTTCAGTCCCTTGTGCCCAGCTGATTCTCTTCTCCCAGCTTTGAAACTTGCCAAAATAACCTCATGGCCATATTTTATTATTTCATGGTCAACTGAAGTGAACCACAAATCCACAAAATAACACTGTGGATGTGATGAATTTGTACCAGTAAAAATGACTTAAATTTCACAGTGGGTTAGACACATTTTCACCAGAACATAGTTGACCACTTACCACCCGCCTCAACAGAGCACATTTTCTCCAGTTCAGCTTTAGCCCAATCTAAAAGCTACTTGGAAAAAAAAAAACGTTGACAAAGTGACAAAAAAGCAACAAAAATGCAACAAAAAGTGACAGAAATGTGATAAAAAAAATAAAAAAAGTTACAAAAATGCAACAAAAAAGTAACAAAATTGAATTAAAAAAGTGACAAAAATAGAACCAAAAAGTAACAAAAATGTAACAAAAAAGTAACATAATGTGATGAAAACTATGAAAACTCAACAAAAAAGCCACAATAAAGCAATAAAAAATGACACAAAAAAACCTCAAATAATATCACGTTGTGGTAACAACGCGGCAGCAACGTAAGGAAAACGATCAGTTTAGATCTGTTTGTAGGTCTTAGCTTTCAAATGAGTTGTTACACTGACCTTTTAGATTTGGGTAAAGCTGAACCTGAGAAGAGGGGGTTAAGAGGTTAACACAATTAAGACTTCGAACCATAGACTGTAAATTAATAATGGACTAATTGTGGCCTACTTCATCGTGAAACAAAAAGGAAATGGTGGCTGGCTCCATTTTCATTACAACATTTTTGCTCCTCATTAAGTCATTCTTGAACACGGTCTTGTCATTCTAATCTCCTTAACATGCACAACATTAACTATTTGAAGTTTTTAGTTTCACCCTATTCAAAATAAGCTCATGTTAAAACTTTCCCTTTCCTAGTAAGTAATTGCTTCGATTGCCATTGATTTGTTTATTTTACCTTTTAGATTAAACAAAAATGGCCCCTTCGAGTTCATTTGTATTGTAAATGTCTATCATTAGCCACAGTAGATGGGTACAAGTCATGGTTAGTCGCCTCATTGCAGCCATCTCTGTTTTAATAAAATACCCCGGTTGACTTTACGGCTTAATGACTATTTCAAGTTTGTCAGATGAGCGCTTTGTGTACAGATGTAAGCTAACACGGCTGTAGCAGGTGTCTTGTGGGGACCCGATAAGAACGCACTGCCGTTGAAGTGCTTTGTGTCCTCACTGGGCTATTGTGCTACTGTTTATCTTAACAGGGTTTCCGTTTTTTCAGCCTGGAGGTGTGTGCGTGTGTGTGTGTGCTGATGACTACACGGCCTCTAAAGTCTAAAAGCAGTGCTGTAGGCTTTTGTTTTTGAGCTTGATCCACAGGAGAGCGGCGCTTGAATGGCACGGGGCAGATTGAGCTGAATGCATTAGCTTTGCTCTGAAGAGGCGCAGCTGCTTTAGAGGCAAACAGCAAAGTGTGAATTATGTTCCTAAGCAACCCCCCCTTGTATCTACAGGTCCAGACCACTATGCACTGCCAGCCAAATAAATCATACTATAAATTACGTGAGAGAACAAAGTCAGTTTCTCCAAATAGAGCACAGAGAAAATGTACAGTATATCACGGTGAATCTCTAACCCATGGTACAAACAGCAACTGATACGACAAAATGTACAATTTAAAAATGCTAAGGGCTTTGCACTTTACAAACATCCTGAATGGAGGGGAGAGGGCAAGCTTCTCACTGATTTCCCTATGCGCTGCAGGCACCTTCGGCAGGATGCAGTGCAGGCACCATTCAAATTTACAGTGCACTTTGAAACACGCATGTGAATCAAACTTTGTGCCACAAAGAAAACAGGGCACAACTGCGCCGCTAAATAATTTAAAAAAAGCTTTTCAGTGGTGTCGCCTGCTCTGCTGTGGTGTTGTTTCTTGTCTGTGTAAAATTACATGAAATAGAAAATAATTGAGATTTCACCCACGAGATTTGTTCAAGCCCGTCACGCTCGGAAGTCATTTGGAAGACCTGATCCGGTCATAAATGTCATGTCCCAAAATTAGACCGTGGATGTCACAACACAATCCTTTGTCTTTGAAAACTACTGATTATAAAGTTGTACAGTTGGGTGTTTTATAGCCTGCAAATACAGACTAATTTAGGGACATTGTATATGCTGAAATGTACAGCTTTATTTTGCATTCTGAAGACACTGCGTTGCTGTGCGGCTGACTCCAGCATTGCCTCATGGGACCATCTTGACTTGTGTGATAACAGCTTGCCAATGCACTCGACAGACAAGTGTGTGGTTCCACATAGCACTTTCTAATATTTCAGAGATAAGTGTTTGGACAATTTCATCCTATATATATTATGCATTATATTTAGGTGTTTGGTTGATACTTTTCAATACATCAAGCTTGGGATTTCATGTTGTATCGCTTAAAATGAATAAATAATTTCAAACAGGAGGCGACCTCCCTCTCTCCTTGTGCAGCTGAGTTTTTTTTACTTTTTCTGCGAACTGTATTTGTGGTTTCTGTGTTCCACATTGTTTTTCTGAATACTTTTGTACGTCTTTGCCGAGTTTTTGTGGAGGTTTGGTGGATTTGTTTACTTTGAGAGTCTAAAATGGTCCTGAAGAAAGCAGCTTTTTAAAGGTAAACAAAATGCTAGCTTATCAGCTAAACCCATTTGAGACCTACACATTTCTTCTTCTGAGACACTGATGAGGCATCAAGAGCCCCCACACCTGCAGCACAGTGGAGGCGTCACAAGAGGAGCTACAGGAAACAAAAGAGGACAAACGAGAGACGGTGAAAGACTGTTGTGAAGCGGAGTCTGGAGAGGAAGGAGGAGGTGGAGGTGACCAGTGCAGGACACCACGCTCTGAAACAGGGACAAACCCAGGAGGCACTGCACCATTTCAGAGAAGTCAGAGGGCGGCCAGCCAGGTTTCTTCTGAGTGCTACAGTTTCCCCGACCTCCAAGGTCATGTGGGTCAGGTTGACACAGTGGCAGCGCGGCTCAGCCGCAGCAGCTCAGGACTAACACCTGAACGCTATTTCGTTGTACAGTTGTACAATGACAATAAAGCACTTACTTACTTAACTAATTACTTAAGTTCTACGACATGATAACTCAAAAAAGTAAACATATTTTTGGGAACATACACATGCTGGAACAAAGGGCAATTTTAATAGTTCCCAGCTATCTGAAGAAAATTGCTTGTAGTTGAAGACTGGAAATAGCTGTGGTCAAAAACTCAAAATGAAGCTTCATTATAAATGTATATTTTATTTGACTTTTATCCCACAGGAAAGCCCCACTGACATGGCGCAATCTCCTGGCCGAATCGTTCACAGTATTGAAGCAACAACTTTATGATAACTCCGCCACCTGTTCTTTATTAACCGCAAGAGCGACATCATCTTCAAAACTGTTTCCAAAATGAGTTTGTAAGTCATTATTAATGTGGTTGCTATTACTACACAGTGAGTAAGAACCATAAAACATCAATTTACAACTATAAAAAGACCAACTGGGAGCTCACACATGTATTTCATCCATGTGTTGTGTTGGTATGACCGACCAGAGTGATGTTTAGCCCGGGGCATTCCCTAGGACCTTTAATTCCCAAATCCCAGAGTCTCTTGTTCGACATCTGCCTCGTACAAAAGTCGTGTTTTGTAGACAGCCCTTCTGCAGGTGTTGACGGCAGCCGTTTTAACAGCCTCACTGGAGCCATTTAGTCACAGGTCAGAGATGTCCTTTTATGAACAAACATGCTAACAAGAAGCAAGCGCCCGCAACGGTTTTCCTTCAAGTTGCTGAAATTCCCGTAACCCAAAATCAGTCACTTTATAATGACGCCATCAGCGTGCACCTCAAGCGTGAACATTTACGAGCAGAACATGAATGACAGACGTTATGGAAAACATTGAGTAATCCCACATTGTTCCATCATCAAAGCAGGTGTCCTCATAAAGCTTCCTACAGGGAGGAGACTGCAGACTGAAGAACAGCTTCGTCTGCCAGGAAGTTGAACTCTCTCCCTTCCCTGCCTTCGCTCCCTTCTCCCCAGTCCCTCACGGACACAGCTTTACGTTTTGCTTCAGTAGAAGAAGAATATCTTTATTTATATAGCACCTTTCACATGGTCACAAAGCGCTTTACATGAGAGCATTTTTTACATTCACTCCATACTCAGTGGTGGTTAAGCTAGCCCCCAGTTTCCCCTGGGGGCGACTGACAGAAGCGCTGTCGCGACTGCACACATCTCCCCAACAGTCCCTCTGACCACCTCCATGCATTTACACACACATCATTCATCCTGGCCTATTGTACATGTTTTTAGTGGTAGGGGAAACCGGAGTACCCGGAGGAAACCTACGCAGACACGGGGAGAACATGCAAACTCCACACAGAAAAGCTCCGTCCAGGTGGGAATCCCGGAACCCGGGACCTTCTTGCTGTGAAGCGCTGCGCTACTGTGTCGCTCAGTAATTTCAATTGTCGGTATGTACCAGTTTTGCACATGGTGAGAATGACAATAATGCTAACTTTGTACTTTGAAAAGAGTATTGTTCAAAGTTTTTAGAGACATAACCTTTCATGTCGAAGCGTGCAAAGCTATTAACCACTATGGACCTTTGATGGCGTCCACTTAGAAAAATATACATTAGACCAACCAACACACTGATCTCCTTGCAAATGGATTTAAAGTATAAACATGACCTTCTCTGTTGTATGCAGCGGAGCCAGTCCGTGAAGCTAATCCTCCATTCGTTTGGCTCACAACGTTTGCTGCAAACAGGTTTGTGTGTACTCTCTGTGTCATTACTCTCAACCCAATATGCTAAGTGGTTTACCGAGTAAACAGCATTTTTCTCAGAGAGAAAAGCCCGTATTTGCTCTTTGTTAACAGCTCTTGTCACTTCCTGGTTCAAAAAGGTATTTCTCACACTTTTTATGTTTACTTTAGATGGTTTGAAGCAGAAGTGTTCACATGTCACATGTCACTCTAAACATGCACATAATTCAACCACGAACCAACCAAGCTATTCCTGCAGCAAACTATTTTCTTTGGCTAATCGATAAATCTGTTGATTATCATTTCTCCGTTTAAGAATGTGACACAAAATGGCCATTATTATCAGGAGTTCAACCTCATAAGGCTCATAATGGTACCCAAGATTGTCTTACCCATTTTTATACTTCATTGCATGTTTTCCAGACATTTGCGAGATGTTTCATTAAAATACCAAAATGCATTTTCTTGTGCTGTTTTTTCCCCCACCTATAAACCATGCACATATTTCTTATACTATACAGCCACAGAAGAAAACAAGCCACTATACTATGCAGAGATCTAGGTGATTCAAATGTGAAAGGAAGGTAGAGTATAATCCACCTATTCTAGAGCTTGTTTATAAAGGCTATAATGGCACCTTCAAAGTCAGTATCACATCAAAATCCTACCTCAGCAGAGCCTTACCTCCTCTTAACTTATTTTTATGTTAGGTAAATTTGCATATAGATTGCAACAGGCCCAGACTTTCCCCGTAAGCAACGTACTTCAGGTTTAACTTTAGCGCAGTGGTGTAACATGAGAGGTCTAAAGCATTTATCCACAAACAGCTTATCAATGCTTGTAAAGCACAGGTAAGGCAGCCCACATACCAGCCCACTCCCTCAGCCTGTTGCCATGAAAAGTCCAGCTTATTATAGTCCATCCTGAGAGACGGCAGTGGAAAGCTACTGTATGGTGAGCACACACTGCAACCGCCGTGAAGCCATGAAAGAGCATGTGCTGATGTTTACATTGAACAGAGCATGACACTTCAGGAGAAACTGAAGCTACTAACGTAGCTTACCACCACTGAGTATGGAGTGAATGTAAAATGCTCTCATGTAAAGTGCTTTGTGACCATGTCTGTGATGAATGTAAATAAAGATCTTCTTCTTCTTCTTCTTCTTCTTCTTCTTCTATAGAAACACTTGTGTTTTACAACCACAGTAAAGTGGGTCACTACAGCAGTTATTAGACTGAATTAGTCACTTTTGCTTGATCTTTGAAAATATCAATATCAAGTTGATTTGGAAGTGGTTGTCCTTGCACGATTGGGAGTTTGAATTCCACTCAAATTACACATAAAGGTAATGTTTTATCCAGCTTTTACAACTAGACACCTTTGTATTTTCTGTAGAATAACTCCAAATAATGTGTGTGTGAGAGAAAATACTCCCAAGTTTTAAGACGATGTAAAATGCAGCTACACAACACGCCAGCAGAGGGTGGACTTCTTCCTCTTGTGTGCTTCGGTGACCGAGAAACATTGCAAAACAAAACTATAAAAAGATATGTGCCGGAAAACATGCTAATCAACGCGGGGAAGAGAGTTTGGCCATGGACAGGATCAGAGCGAGTTTATGACGGAATCAAGAACGAAACACGCAGCACATGAAATTGTTTTTATCACTAACTTCTTGTTTTTTTTCCTGATTTGTTGTGACTTGTGTATTGTGATGGTGAACCAAAGAGATTGAGGTCGACATTAAAGTTAATGAGAATCTGAAATTCAACTGAAACATGTGCAAATTAAACAAAATAATCCCTAGGTATATTTTTTAATTATACCATGTTCTGGATGAATACTCACTTCTGATTGGCTAACGGCGTGTGTTATAACTGTATAACACACTGTTAGTCCGGCAACAGTTATTTCATGTTCTATATCACTCCACTGCAGCTGTTTCCATAGTAACAACAAATATTTGAGTTATAAGATAAGATAAGATAAGGTGCTTTATCGTACAAGCGTACAACAAAATAGTGTTCAGGTGTCAGTCCTGAGCTGCGCTGCCATTGTGTCAACCTGACCCTCATGACCTTGGAGCACTCGGAGGAAACCTGGCTGGCTGCCCTCTGTCTCCTCTGATCCTCTGAAATGGTGCAGCGCCTCCTGTCCCTGATCCAGAGCGTGGTGTCCTGCACTGGTCCGCTTCCCCACCTCCTCCTTCCTCTTTCTCCTGCAGCTCCCTCCGCCCCACGACGGTCTTTCACCATCTCCTCGTTTGTCCCTTTTTTGTTTCCTGTAGCTCCTCTTGTGACGCCTCCACTGTGCTGTTAGCTGATAAGATAGCATTTTAGATTAGCATTAGTTGTGATACCTTTGGTATGAAAAGCGCTTTATAAATAAAGTTTGAAGTTTGATTGATAGTTTCAGGTAAAAAAGCTTAAAACATAAAATAACTCCTGCCCCGGACATAAAAAGTTTGTGTGACCATGGTATAAGTGGATGAAAGAACTTGGGACCATGCATTATACAGTTTTAATGCACTTCGCGGCACTTTGCCTCCACATCGTACATTAAAACTGTATAATGCACGGCTCCTCTTTGTTAATCCTTACTAATTAGTAAGGATTGTTTAATCCTTACTAATATAACACCACATGGTTAAATTGATTTTGTATGTCATAAGCCCTTTGACATTTGCATAATATGGATTGATTATAGAGGCAGTAGGAATGAATACCTAGGCAGAATGTTGACTGAGCAAAGTATGATCCAATACATTCATGCAAAGTGACTGTGCATCACTATTTGAGTATATCATGACAATTTCTCTCTTTAGTTAAAAAAACAACAACAATGATTTGAATTGAATGTCCTTTACATAAATTTGTATGTACACAATTGCTCTCAGGCAAACATAATTCAGCCCTGTCAGAGCAAGTATAATCACCACTGAAGCAGCAAACACAAAAGCATGCGCTTTATCTTTTATAAAGGTTATTTGCATGAAATGACAAAGTTTGGTGTGTGATTTTTCTCCCTAAACACGTTGACTGTGCCATTTACATTGCCGCCAACAAGCCTGCAGGGCACTGACAAACAGCACTTTAATGATGTTTACATAGCAGCGTCCCAATGAAATATTCAATCCCACTCACTCATGACAAAATGGCGTCTCTGCCTCATGTTTCAGCCTCTGCGAAATGAATCATCCAATATTAGAGATGATTAATTACATGCATTATCATCTCGCGCCGAGATGCGTGGGAAAACAACCTGATGGATTTATGGACTGGCCTGAAGGGGTTCTCAAGCTGTGGGATTGGAAGTAGTTTTTCAGGACAGTGCTCAAGTTTTTTAGTCACCCAAAAAGTGGATAAACTACACGCATTTCCTCTATGAGATCAAGTCTAGCTATAAAAGCCATCAACGAGGTGGAGCGTGGGTCACACACAGGGGAGAGTAACTTTTGCTGCCATACTAAGTTTCTCAAATAAAAGTGTATGAGGACAGTGAGTCTTTGTGTTGTTGGTAAATGAAAGCGTCTGGCTCCGCTGCTACGATACATGACATGTTAGCTGGGGTTCTGTTTGAGAGGTGTCATGGCAATGTGGCATCGGGTGACCAGGTAACTAGACACAACGGTGTGCTATTTATAGGGAAGGTCTGATGCGTTCAAAAGGTCTGAGGTGTTCAAAAGGCTGCGCGATAAGACTTTGTGGGCTAGGATTACAGTAAATATACAAAATGATGTATAAACAAATAATTGAATAAAAGGAAACATAGGTCATGGCGCCAGAACATTTCAACCTGCTCTGACTCTGGCAGAATCGGCCAATCCTCCAGCCACGTATAGCAAAAGATTTGGAGATGTTTCCCTGAGCGCTGCACTACAGTGGTGACGCTTCTTACAGGTTTTCCGAGCAGCATTGAAGAATGGCTCAAACGATGACAATTTCGCTACAGGAACAATAAAGTAAAAAGATGGGACATTGCAACAGTGAACCTCATCTCAAAGCAGCATCCAGGAAAGTGACGTCTAGCAAAATTACACTAAGATTTACAGGGCCATGACTTATATCCGTGACAGTCAGTAGTAGATTCCTTACTCTTGTCCATGATTTGTGTTCAATTATTGCTGCACATAGTTAGTCATGTTGACATGAACCTACCTAAAAATGCTTGGGTTGCAAAAAATCCCCCTATCAAGCTAACCTTTGATATACTTGTGCTGCTTCTGGCGTGCTTAACTTACTGTAGAGACACCTCGCTATCAATAATTCACAAAGCTCCCAGCTTGCACTGTAAAATGAGAACCTTGATGATGATGAAGTCAGATTACATCACCCACTACAGCTAACTGCTTTATTGTCTTCCCAATGGTCTGTATGGAACCCAGCATTAGGCGGCTGCAATCAATAAGTAATAATACTGCAAGGTCCTTGGTTGCAGCTGAGGACAAGATGCTGTGTGTTGTCGCTGGAAGTCATTATTGGGACTTGTCCTGAAGGTGAGGGATAGTGATAGAACAGCCAGGGGGGTTGGATGGACACAGAAACACATTAACGGGACGTACGATTGAAAGATAGAAGTACATGGGGTTGAAGCAATCCCTTTGTCCAGGTTTGTAAAAGAAAAAAATATATCTTTACTTGATGTTTTATGTTGGTTTTGCATCTAGGTTGACTAGGAAGTGTTTGTCAACCAACAAAGTATAATGGGAATATTTTTTTTTAAATATAACATTTTAGCTGAATGTTGAATATTTATACAGTGCCCAAACAGCAATGTCCTATGATAGTGTAATCCAAGTAGAATTTTAGGAATAAAAGTATATTTATAGCAGGCGTGTCCAAACTTTTTCATGGGGGGCCGCATATTGAAGTGTAGACCGGGTGAAGGGCCATAGATCGGTGGTTAGTGCAGCGAAACCTTTGACTAGCAGAGGTTTAAATTGTGCCCCACACCTTTATTTATGCTTAAAATCTTCATGCCAGTTGTTATATAAATTATTACATTTCAAATAAAAAAGGACCATCTCTGATGATGTGTACCGATTCAGCAAGAAGGCCGAGGGCCACCAAAAATTGGTCTGAGGGCCGCATTTGGCCCCCGGGCCGCACTTTGGACACCCCTGATTTATAGCATTGAGCTGCACCAACGTAAAATCAAAGGAATCTAATCAGGATTAAAAAATTCAGAACCCACAGTAAAGGCATGACAATAGATTTTTATAATAATGATAATATACTGTATACATTACTTATTCCACCATTTTGGGGCCTTTGAACATTCAAAAGATAGAACATTTTGAAATACTAACGAATGAAAAGGGTTTCATAGGATTTTCTGTATGACTTTACCATTCTTAATTGTGTATAAAAGCCCAACCAGGGAGTTGAAAATGATCACTAACTATGAGCTCTTTATGCATCGCACCAGCTGCAAACTAAACGCTGTAACTACTGTATGTCGATAAAGTAAAGCAATCGTCCTAATTTGACTTCACATGAAAATCTACAGATAAAATGTTTTTTTTGCAGTGGAGTGATATATGGGGTTCCCAATTTTTTAGGCCGCGACCCCAAAATCACCAGACTAACAACTCAGGACCCCTCATTGTAAGATATAATTACTATAATAATTTATAATATCTATAATAAATGTATCAGTGCAAGACATATTCAATGCCTTGACATGGACCTATGCTTCTTTACATAACTCGCATACTTTACATAGTTACATTACAAGTTTGTTATCATAACTTATGTTGCATAGTTTCTCAACGGCTCATTTAACCCTGACAATATGACCGCTGATGATTTCACATTATATCACTCAGTCAGCGTTTGATTGTGCTGCTGTACTTGTTTATACGGCGCACCTACGGAACAGCAGCTTCTAACACATTTCATCTGCACTTGTGACACGTGTTTCTGTCACCTCGGGCAGCTGTCGAGTCCTGATTAACGCTCTGTCTCCAAGGCCCAGCACTCCAGAAAAATGAACAATACCAACCCCATCACTTTTAGCTGCACGTGGCAACGGGCAGCGGCTGCTTCATCATCCATTTAACATCCGCTAACCCGAGGCGCATCTCATGACAGTAAATTTAATCTTTCGGGGAATTTGAAGGAACATTTTTTTATCAGTCTATCAATTCAGAAAGTTTGTGATGAGCTTGTTATGTGTTTTTGTTTCAGACTGTGTGAGCAACATCCGCGCCAATCTCAGTGGCTTCATGTAATATAGAAACTACGTCAAATTACGATTACAATGATTTGGCAATACTGTATATACTTGTGATATGAATAGTAACTTACTGTATAACTTTGCTTTAGCCTTAGAAATGAACCAGACACATGCGTTTCAGTGCGAAGTCCCAGACTCTGTCCCACTTTCAGACAATCAGAGATGCACAAGTGGAGACTCCCACACACCACTGCAGACTTAATTATGCAACTGCCTCTACGCACACACTTAAGCCTCACGTCTCGGGATAGTTCTCCGAATGCATGCAGTATTCGAGAAGCTTATTGGGTTTCAGACGACATCACAATAATTTGATGTTTAGTTGAGATGGGCTAAATGTCTATTGCTATAGTGATATTGTATTTACAGCAGGATAAGGGAGGCTGTCACTATAATAATTAAACAGATTCAACATACTGTATAGGGATTTTCCTTCAGGATCTTTCTCAAATTCTCAAATCATTACAACCATACCATTAATCTGGCTACTCTTATTCTACAATCTAGAAAAACAAAAAACAAAAGAATGATCAAAATTACAACAAAAGAACGCACACACATACACACACACACACACACACACACACACACACACACACACACACACACACACACACACACACACACACACAAAACAATGTTAAAGTCTAAACTATTGCGTGTTGAGCGCCTGCTTTGTCAAACATCCTCCTGGTTTGAGAGGAGCACAATGGTTTTCTGTCAATGGCCGCGAGTTGCCATAGCAACCACAGCGCCTCAAAATTAAATTTAACACTTCCTTTTTTTTTTTGCCATTTGGACAAACAGCCTACAGCTTTATGTAACAGTAGACTTTGAATTCAAGCTGAAACCACATGGTCTTCTGTCACTGTGCATTTATTATGCGCCTCTATGACATGACATGGACTTGACGTGGATGCATGTTCTCAAAATGGCAATGGAAAAGATAACCAAAATATTCCAAAAGTGTACAATCATCATTCCTAGAAGATCTCACTTTTCTGGTACAATAGTAAACTCAACCATTAAAAACTCTATACTATAGCTTTTCCTCGTAGAATGAAATGTAAAAGCAGTTGTTGATAGCGTTACCCTGAGCTGCACTTCACACTCTGAAAAAGTGCTTACTATAAACTCCTCCTTGTGGAAAAATGTTGATATTTAAAATGCTTCACATTTACATTTTTTTAAACGTATGAACTTGACATTATTACAAGCTATCACCAATCCAAAGATAGAGCAAGCTGCCTTACACTTTCTAGGCCAATACTGAAGTCTAATGTCCGCCATGCTGTCTGCACAAGCGCCTCAGAGCCAGGCACACATTTACAACAGAGCAGTGCAAGGTTTGATGCCTCATCTGCCACGGCCATCTGGCTCGTACCACAACACAAACATCCCATAATGAACAATTACAGATTTAAACCAGAACAGGCCCATGTTACAATAAACTTGGCAGTGGCCCGACTTGGCCTACCGTGTCCCAGGGAACCCTCCTCATTACTCAGTGTTTACGAGCTCAATCAAATCTGCACTGCGAGGGAAAGGCCCGCATCCAAGTTTATTTCCGGCCAGTCGGAGACATTAGTTACACTCGTGTACATTATAAACGGATTGTATCAGGTCTATGTAATGCATGTGTGGAAATTTGATTGAACAGTCGATAAGAAATTAAAGCGAGACCACTGCTGCATCCGATATTCATTATAAACAAGGAAATGCCATTTGTTTGAGTCAGGAAATGTGCATTGCCTCTCAAGCACCGTCCTCTCCATCATCCTGCCGTTACAGCTACAGTACGTGCTGCAGGGCCATCAACCAACCAAAAGAGCTGTGGAACAACTTTGTTTAGCAGCTGGATCACTGGCAAATAGATCTAACACAAAATAAATAGATTCCAATGACACAAATTGGAGCTCTGGATAGATTTCTTATTACTGATATATACTGTAATATCCTTAAATCTTAATGTATTGCCCTTGGTAATCGTGAACCATTTATACAGGCCGCAGTCACGCTATTATAAAGAATGACGGCCCCATCCATGGCAACACAGACAAACAGCGCGGCGCAGTAAGAGTGTAAGGGGCTTAACCTTGTTTTCACACAAACAGCGACTCTGCTACTGTCTTAGCCTGTCCCTCTTTCGCTAATTGGATTAATGTTGAGGCTTTAATTAGAATGATCAGGTGGTCCAGGCAGAAGGCAGGGACATGGATTAGACACGGTAGTAGTACAGTCACTTTCAATGCATTATATTATACAACAGGGGTATTCCAACTGTTTGTCTTTCTTCTTCATTTCATTTCATTTCATTTTATTTATTTATTTCATTCAAAAGTGACATCATGCAATCACCACAAGACCGCCAATCTCATCATATCCACGTTATTTATTTATTATTTACTTATTTGCCTACACATGTATCTCTCTTTGGCTTTGATTACTGTGCTGAACTCTGTTTATATGTAGAACTTTGTGGAACTCAGAATAAAAAAGATGAATTGAATTGAATTCTTTTTTTTTTACCATGTTAGTTTAATGCACCAAACATTACATAAATCTACTTTTGCTTCAAAACACTTGTCAGTGAAACTTGTAGTTCACCTGGAGTTAGTAACCAGGATATTTCATCACAATTGGACAAAATATTAGTTTCCTCTTCAAATTTACAATATTTACCTAAAAAGTTTGAAGTGCAGCATCTTCAGGAAAAAAAAAAAAAATCCATCTACATTTTTTTGCATCATCAATCCTACCGATGAAATGGAGATCCCAAACTGTCTGTGTGCAAGTTTTACTGGTTATGTTTTTGTTTACCAATATGACTTGAGTGCTGTACAAACCAAAATCGTCCCTGTAAGCTCATCAACATAGCTTAACCATAAACCCAACAATTTTATGGGCAGAAATAGGGTCACATAGTCAGCTTATTACTCATTAAAAAGTATATCGCAGGCCCTTTTGTTTTGGCGAAACAAAAGAAGCACAAAGCCAGACCATTCGCCATCACTGAAGCGCAGGGGCAAATTCAATAAAATCCATACATTGGTTTGGTTGTACACAGCTGGAGCGTGCTGCTTGCTTATTAAGTGATGGGGGATGCCACAGCTCTGCCCATATCCAAGGGAAACCCCATAGCTTCGCACCTTGTGGACTAAACTAGGATACACATATCAACTAAAACCTCATATTTGTAGTGTAAACAAATAGACCCAGGAAATAAGTCCTGGACGGTCTGGGGCGCATGGCCGCGGTGACATCACGGTTATTATGAGAGCCGCGAGACCCAGACGCTTGCCTTTATTATAATGACGTAAATGACGTAACTGTGAGCAAATAATACGCTCTAGTAGGCATACAGGCACAATAGCAACATTTCCCCCATGCGTTCTGCAATTAATGGGATAAATTCAACAACATGCACAGCCAATACAGCGTTTATTCTGGCCACACACCTGCGCTCACGGAGAAAACATCCACATAACCCTTACCGTAAAAGGAATTCCTCGTTATCTGGCCACCCATTATCCCTTCACTGTGTCCGCTTATCGCACGAGTTGGATTATTCAGGCGCCAGTGACATAATTGCACGTTCACATCCGAAGGTAAGCCTGTTTCTTCGCTCCTTCTCTCCGCCGCGAATAGATGCACAACACTGGCAGCGGCAGACCCACGCCTCCTTGTGAGCGCAGGGGACGGACGGACGGGGGCTCGCTGGCTACTCCCCTCATTCACCGAGCGCAGTCTCCGCCTCGGCTCCCACTCGCTCGCGATGGGATTTACATAAAAGGTGGAGACACGAGCGCGGAGCGGGTTCAACGCTGGCAACCGCGCGGAGGAGGGAAGGAGAGGAGGAGCTTAGAGGACAACACGATGGGGCTTTACGCACGGCTATACAGGGGCTCCAAAATACAGTCCCAGTCATAATAACCAGAAGATGCGAGGTTCGGTCCCCCCTCTGACTGGTACATACTGTTGTTGTGACTTGGGAAAGTTACTTCATCCACTAAGCTACTTCTGCTTGGAGCTATTTTGAGAAGCTTGTTTGTAAGCCTGTGAAGTATGGCTGAAAGATATATCGTTATCGTATTGCTATCAAGATATGAACATTATGATGTTTTTATTTTTCTGAAAAATGCTGTTTTCACCGAACCCATAGTTATATCTGGCATGAATATCGAGATATGAAATTTTGTCCATATCGTTCAGCCCTATTGTGAAGTACAACATAAATCCAACCCATTATGACAAACTAAGTCAGACTAAACTAGGTCTAAACTTGATGTGAAAGTATATACTGGCCCTAAATCATGTACGATCCCGATTTTAAAGGAATAGGCCACCGCTTTTGCATACTGAGATATGTTCTTACCATAGCTTAGACGAGTTGTGGCGTAGCTGTCTAGTCTTATGCGTGCGCTCAGTCACGTAAAAAAAGAGCACAGACGGTGTTAGCATTTAGCCTCTCCTCCTCTCCTCTATGTGGCCAAACGGAGGTAAAGTTAGAAGCGACCAAGCTCTTCCACGTTTCCCCTATTTAAATACGGTTACGTGAACCTTTACACAATCTAAGTATAGTCACACAAAATTAAACATGTCGATTTTCTAAGCGGATAAAAAGGGGGAACTATATTGCAAGGCGTAATAACACCTTAGGAGCACTTCGACGTCCGTGCAGTAAAGTCGAACTGCTCCTAAGATATTACTACGCCTTGCAACATAGAGGAGAGGAGGAGAGGCTATAAGCTAGTACCGTCTTTGCTCTATTCATGTGACTGAGCACACGCGTAAAGACCAGACAGCTACACATCAACTCGTCTAAGCTAAGGTAAGAACATATCTCAGTATGCAAAAAACGCTGGCCTATTCCTTTAAATTATGTCCAAACTAGGACTAAACCAAGGCGAAAAAGGATATTGACCAGACTTTGAAATGGTTCTAGTGATGATCGTAGTTGCTGCAACAGATCAAGTGAAGTCTAAAGCAAAATTCCCACAAGCACAACTCCACATTCTTTATGTTCAGCACTCTCTAACGCCCCGTGCCTCAGGCAGAGAGACCGGGTGACCATGCAGACTGAGGGCTCCTTATTTGAGCTCATCGGGTTTCACAGTCTAACTCTGTATACTCCGAGAGCCTATGAGGCCGCAGGCAAGCTGACAAGTAATAACACAGAGGGACAAGGGAGGTGAGAAAATGATGAATGGCGACAGTGTCTTTGCAAAGAGTCATGTGCAACAAAATGTTCTGTGGAAATATTATTTATGGTTCCTGTTTTTAGCCACCATGAGCCACACAGAGACACGGGGACAGTATGCAAACTCCACTCGTGTTACAAGCGTTTACCCAAATATACGGAGTAAATGCAAAGTTGTCTTCCATTGTACAAGAACAAGTACAAGCTTTGCAAATAATGCAACCAGAGACGGCAACATCATTAGCACGAAAAAAGGTTGAACCAGTTTTTGAAATGTGTTTATTAACTCCAATACAAGCTGCATCACTGTATATCAAAGTCCAGTGATTTTGTAGGATAACTTCAACGTTTAAATCACATTAAGCCATGCTGCAGCACAAATGACCCAATCAAACCTCTGCTGATGAGCCGCATCGTTGTATCGCTGAACAAAGCCCCACCCCGATATAATGTAATTAAAGTCGTGCCATACATGTTGTTCCTGCCGCCTGTTTACACTGAGGCCTGACACACTCATTTGGTAACAACATTTACACATATACAATCGCCATCACGTCTAATGATTATGACCATGTAACCAAAACAAACCGTCACGCCGCGCGGTGCTTGTGAACTTCATCAAAATGAAATCAGCGCTTTGGTGTCTGCCGTTTGCTGAGTGAGACACATGGTGAGCAGATCTCTGATTCAGGCACCTGGTAGAAATTACGCACAGCTAAATGAAAAGCTAACTACTTTGAGTTTTTACAGTAAGCAACACTGCAGACACTTGTAAAAGTCCAGTCTGGGGATCTTAATCCCTCTTGAGCCAGCAAACGACTATTTTTATAAAGCCGGTGCTCATTTGGTCATGGGGTCATGCAGTGGTTTGGGGCAAATGAGGTAATTCGTGCTATTCATTGTAATTAACTCTAGACACACATTAGTATTGCAGTTTATTGGGTTTGTCAAAACGTTTCCTCTTTGATCAGAGTTTGTTCTGTAATGTCGCTTGTTACATGTTTTAGAAAATACATTTTTCCACCTGTATCCATCAAGAAAAAAGTAAAAAAAATCAATGAAATCTAAACCAATCAAATAAATGCGAGGTATTGTAGATTAGGACTTGGCCTCAAGTCGGCAATTTGCTGGTTCTATCCCAGTGGCGTGTCTATGGGTGGCCAGGGGTGGCACAGGCACACCCCGGATTTCTGCTGGGCCACCCCATGTGCCTCATGGAGCCTGAGGAAGCATGAGGAAGAACATTGGTGGCAGTGTTTCCTCATTCACACCCCTCCCTCACCTGCACTCAGAAGAAGAAGCCTTTTGTTATGCAGTGCTTCTCACTGATTGTTAACACTATAACTTCTATATAGAATACAAAATAAAAGGAATATTAATGCTATAATGAACATTACTATTACTAAGCCAAAAACAATGCTGACTAACCCAACCCATTTTATTGTGGTGGTAGCATTAGTTAGTGGTGGCACAACTTGGATTTTTGTTGGTTGGTCCAGCAAGGAGATTTTACCTCACTAATATTAAAAGGCATTTGTTCCAAAATGTGTTGTGCTGCTTTTGCCTGTTTGTTGTGTTACGTTTTTATTCAGCACATAACATAAAATGTATCAAATTAGGCCAAAAGTGTAAAATAATCTGATATTTTTAATTTGGTATTCCTTCAAAACCACAAAACCATAAAAATGTTAGCAATTTGGGGTGGATGTTTGAGATTTATTAACGTGAATAATTGTCGGATTGTGATGAAATGTGATTTGATTACCATGATAACCTGCCTATTGAGGCAAAAGTCTGATATAAACAAAAATTGGACTTAATTGGTCTCAATTAATGTTTGTACAAACTGCCAAGAGGTCGCCTGGTACGCGTCGCTAATCCATTGTAACTTTGTGTAGAATTTCACGCATAGGAAATAGTCATGATCTAAGTTAAACGTAATGCTGACGAGAAAATGTTTTAGAAGCTTTTAGGTGACGTTCTGTCTAGTTTATTCAGCTTAGATTTAGCTAAAGCATGACTTGGCTAACACATGTCATGACATTAAACATTTGATTTACAATTTATTTTATGTTTAAAGCAAAGTAAAAGGTAGAATTTAGAGCTTGATGTGTCCGGCACAGTTACGTTAAACTTTAAAACATAATCCACATAATGTGTTTAGATCTGCAGACGTCCATTCTAATCATAAAACAGCTTTTAGGCCGGATTTACTGAGAAGAACTAAATTTATTGAATTGTTGTTTTCACCTCCACATCTGCGGCGCACTGAAAGTACCCGGATGGTAGAAGAGCCCTATACGGCCCAAAAGATGCTTCTACTCTTCAAAGACTTCACTAAATGTCTGACAAATGCAAAAAAAAAACAAACAGTCCAGTTATAGGACACTCATGAATGACATCACCACATTTCACAGCCAGCCCCGTGTCACGCACAGGACGGGGCTACGTAAGAGACAGGCTGGACAGTGGCCAGACATCTTTGAGGAAGTACTCTGTCCAAGTCAAGTGAAGACGTAATGTAACCTTGTGAAGAGCGAGCGGAGGAAGACGGTAAAGTGCACTTCCCCGCACCCTCCATGTTGGTGCTGTATACAAACACGCTACCATAACATCCTACAGACCACTTCCTGTTTTAACTGTGCAACCTTCAGCCTGCAACAAAGCGCGTCTTTAGATTTCCTTACATAACTTAATCAGAGCATGCTTCACTGCTGTTAGATAAAGAGTGGTTAGTAAAAAGCCCTGCATGTGCTATGGCTCTTTGGCGGACTTAACATGTGCAGGAATTTGGCTTTTCCTGATCGTTGGTGACCCATTTTTGAATTTTTGGAGATAGGGTCAGTGTAGTCTGTTGTTTAGTTAGGGCCTGTCTCTTTAAGGGCCGGTAGCACCTGCTTAGGTTGGACAGTTTCCAAAGGGTATTCACTCCCTGCCTCTCAACCTCTGTGCTGGTCATCTAAACAGTGGTGGGAGAAGTTTAGTGATTCGTGAATTAATAAGAATAATTTGGTCTATTTCAGTCAGTGTAAATAATAAATAGTCCAAACATTTAAGTTGTAAACACTGCTTAAAAACAGTAAGAAGAATGCAAAGGTCAGC
The DNA here is from genome assembly GCA_007210695.1 of Neogobius melanostomus. Lineage (NCBI taxonomy): Eukaryota > Metazoa > Chordata > Actinopteri > Gobiiformes > Gobiidae > Neogobius > Neogobius melanostomus. The sequence goes on from VHKM01000153.1 coordinate 3,375,190, forward strand.
GGTTGACACAATAAAAGCTGCTACTTCCTAGACTATTGGCCATAATTGACTGTAGCAAAAGCAATATCAGTAGATTTAGATTAATAAAATGTCATATTTTAAACTGTATTGTCACTATATCCATTACATCAACTTGATCTAAAGAAACAAAGCAAAAATGTTCTTCTAAATGGGCTTTCTCCAGAGGAAACTATGGGGCTCTAAAATGGCTCGTAACACATCAAATAAAGTGAGCTCATGTTTTGAAACCAATGGCTGCTGGCTGCTCTGCTTTATGACCACAACACTGGAGGCCGCCATTGCTCCGCCATTGCTGTAGTACCTCCATATCGCCGCTATAGGCCCCCATTGAAAAGCATTGGACTTTAGACACGTTAATAACAACTTTAACGCCTGGTTTCCATTTTTTTAACACTTTCTATGGCTACATATTCCTTCTGAGATAACGCTGAAATCTCGTACTAATGAGGGTCGGACTGTTAGCATTGGAGCTGCGCGAGCTACACGTCACGCAAGTGCAGAGTCTACAGTGAAGATCCCGCCCTTATGCCCTTTTTAGGAACATGCTTCATCAGAGCTGGGGACGAGGAGTCTGTAAATCCGCCATGAATTCCCCCTCGAACATGGTCATTATGGTAAACGGGGAGGAGTGAGTATTGACGGTCTATTAATAATATGTCTATGTTTGAAACGGGATATACCTCACAGAATAACTCTTTAGCGCTGTGGACGGGGTGCAGAGGTGAGCACTGCCTGGGGCTCCCACTGCGGGCAAGTCTAAACTCCAAATTGCTGTTCTTAAGCGACTTTAGTTTACATCATTGATCCACGGCATCAGCAAGTGTTTGCAATGTGTTTGAAATGAAAGCGAGAAAAGTCATAAAACACATTTGCTGGGATTCATATTACAGTCTGTTAGAGATGGTTACTGAGATGCACTGGGACAGGGAAAGGTCTTTTACCATGCGGTGTTTGCAGTGTAGTTGGGTATATTTATTGATTATTGATAGGGACAGTACAAGTGCATATTAATGAACATCTGCAATAGCCACTGTGCAAATATAGTTTCCATCTGTTCACCCTAAGCACAAATGTACAGCAAATAGGCTCCGCTAAGAAGAGCCGATAGTCTAGTGGTTGAAGCTCTGCAGCACATACAGTATGGCAGCTCACTGTTAAGTCCCCAGTATCTTGGGTTTAAGTCCTGGCCAGACAATTCGCAGGATGTCTCTCCCCACTTTTTACCTCTTTTCACCCTGAACAGTTTTTCCTTTAAGTACAATTTAAAAGTAGTTCCATGTATTTCTGATGGGAGACTATTCGGGTACATTACAGCAGAATCCTGTGTAAATTTCAACTGCAGTAGTTTATGTTTTAACATCTCCAATGCAAAGTAGGGTGCATGTGAAAACGTCATATTCTAGCATTTAATTGCCACTCATTTCTTTGACAAAATGGCTTCCTCTGACACCAAACATACTGAAAGGAGAGCCATTTGGGTTAGGTTCGATGGTGCGGTGGCTGATGATTAACTGAACCGCACGTCCCAGAATGCACCAGCAGCTGTAGAGCAGGCCTGACGAGGGTTTCCCCGACAACCTTGGCTTTCAGCGACATTAGGTATTCAGATCCAAGTGTATCCAGGGAGAGAAGGAATGGGTGGGTTTACACATGGTGTCCAAAACAGATCTGGGTTAGGATTTGCAACTTAGAATCAAAGGACAGAATAACTTTTATGATTTTTATTTATTGTTTTATTTTACATTTCCTCTGCTTATAATGCATATTTTATAACTATAGTTTGCTTTAGGGTTAGAGTGACGCCCTCCCAGTGAAGCTAGAACTGTCTAAATATTTGCTCAAGAAAGATGGACTTAATATTGTTATTGCACTAAGTCAATATCTGGTCATGAAAAACACTTAAGTAGTTGTGGGTGTCCCGCAGGTATAGAAGCCAGCTGTCAGAAATCTGCACCAGATGGACATATGTTACACTAACCCACTTTCTTTCCAAGTTATAGTCTCAGGTTGCTTATCCTGCTTGACTCAGTTGGGTACTAGGCCATGTGAGAACTTATGGAAGCCTTGGAGGGACATATGAAGAAAGAGCCTTGTATATTACTTGCAATTTGTTCGTCAGTGAGTGCACACTATAAAGGTACTGATATGTACCTTTGTAGTGTGTAGGGTATGCAAGATTTATTTTGTACTGACAGTATTTCATAAACATCACCAATTGTGTCCCCAGATATGTGGTAAACATGTTAAAATCAAACACTGATATTATTGAAAATGTTTGTTATATTGATGTATTTACAATTACCAAGCATTTTACATGATGTTTTGGTTCTCAAGACAATAGGTTGCATTCACATGGCATCACAACACTCCAAACAGCCCAGAATTTTGTTATTGAGTTGGAATTCAAGGATTCAATTGGGGTAACCGCGGTAACCGTCAAAGTGCCACATTTTTGACTTATGGTTTATGGTTAATATCTCTTCAATGGCAGGACCTATCCACATGAAACAAAAACTGTCACAAAGATCAATGTCTTCTTCTCTCAGCAGATATGAACTAAGGTTATATTACTGTATCATAAAGGCATCCAAAAGTAGTGACAGTATTCAAATATAATGTACTTGACGTTGGTCAGATGAAATGGCTTCCATTCATAAGATGAATGTGGCAGGCTTTTGAATCCAAAACATGATCAGGTTCAACAAAGATTTTATGTTTGGACATTTCTGTTTCTCTATAGGCCCCTGCAGAGTGAGCCCCACACTTTGGGTTTCCAGATCTTATGGCTAAAACTACAGTGCCTTGCGAAAGTACTAATACACTTTGAACCTTTGCACATTTTGTCATGTTTACAACCCTAAACGTAAAGATTTTATTTTGAATTTTTTACTGAAAGTTCACACGAAAGTAACAGACAACTGTGAAGTGAAAGAAAAATGATGCATGATTCTGTTATTTTACAAAAAATAGAAAAGTGAAAACTGAGGCGTGCATAAGTATTCATACAGCATTTTCGGAGTGCATTACACTGCCTTTATAACATTCCTAATGACTGCAGAAAGTTCACACCTTGCCCTAACCATTAAATAGAGGCCACCTGTGTGTAATCTACTCTCAGTATAATTACAGATGTTCTGTGAGGGCCTCAGAGCTATGGTCAGAGTGTATTGGTCACTAAACAACATCATGACAGCCAAGGAGCACACCAGAGAGGTCAGGGATGAAGCTGTGGAGAAGTTTAAAGCAGCGTTAAATTATACAAAGATTTCCCAAGATTTGAACATCTCACGGAGCACTGTTCAATCCATCATTCGGAAATGGAAAGAGTATTGCACCACTGCGAACTTACAAAGACACGAGCGTCCACCTAAACTAACAGACCAAACAAGGAGAATCTGTACATGGGACAACTATACTACAACTACTACTTTTTGGCCCAAATGCAAAACATTATGTATGGTGCAAACCTAACACTTCTCATTGTCCTGAGTGCACCATCCCCAGTGTCAAATATGGTGGGGGAGCATCATGCTATGGGGCTGCTTTTCCTCAGCTGGGACTGGGAAGATTGTAAGAATAGTTGGGAAGATGGATGAAGCCAAATACAGGGACATTTTAAAGTAAAACCTGCTGGAGTCAGCAAGAGAATTGAGGCTGGGGCGGAGATTCACCTTCCAGCAGGACAATGACCCTAAACACAAAGCTAAATCTACAATGGAATGGTTTAAAACAAACATATTAATGTGTTAGAATGGCCCAGTCAAAGTCCTGACCTAAATCCTATTGAAAATCTGTGGAAAGACCTGAAAACTGCTGTTCACAAACGCTCTCCTTCTAATTTGACAGAGCTTGAGTTGTTTTGTAAAGAGGAATGGGCTAAAATGTCAGTCTCTAGATGTGCAAACCTTGTAGTCATAAGACCTGCTGCTGTTATTGCAGCAAAGGGGGTTCCACAAAGTTTTAAGTCATGCTGTATGAATACTTCACTTTTCTATTATTTGCTTTCACTTCACAGTTGTCTGTTACTTGTGTGTGAACTTTCAGTAAAATAACTTTCAAAATAAAATCTTTACGTTTAGGGTTGTAAACATGACAAAATGTGCAAAAGTTCAAGGTGTATTAGTACTTTCGCAAGTTGTTCACATATGATGAAACGCGTGCTTGTGTCCTCATGCGGACTCCAGTTCACTTGTAGATCGAGCGCCTAAAGATCTTCGAGACTACATTTAGAGAAAATGGTATGTCCAAAGCGTTCCCCTTTTCTAATTCAAAAAAAGCCATCAAAACTAAGACACCCAAATGTATGCAAATCTATTCATTGACTCCGTGTGCGTTGTGTACCATGAAAAATCAAAACAATAGCTACACAGCCAGAAGGAGAGCTGTGAAATGTAATAGAAAGCAGTTTAGTGGAGTAGTATCACAGCGCGGCAGTCCGGCGAACCACGGGAGCCCAATAACATCCTGCCAGAGAATGGGCCTGCTGCCTGTTTGAAGTGATTTGCATGAGAGTGAAAGGAGATCAGGCCGCACAAATACAGGCAGGAGGGGAGACGAGGGGTGAGGGGGGGTGAGGAGGGCTCCCGACAGCTGGTATTGTCTGAAAGTGTGGCTCGGCACGTGCGCACAAACAAAAACTCCCATTCACGGCAGCCTCTCTGGAGTCCAATCAGAGCCCCATTGGAAATAAGAGGAGCAGGCTGCCGTGTGTCGGGGATATATTGAAATGGTGTAGGATGAAGAAAGAGGTGGGAGAAAGGGAGGACGCTAAAGATTCTATTATTTTTTCTTGATAAATGTTTTTAATTCTCAGACAGTACTAATAGTAATGCATATTTTTCATTAGATTATGTTGTTTGAATAATTTATATATGAATCCAATCCTATACGGCTGAGTGAGCGTTTTCTAACTCAAATGTGCCTCTGTGTTAACCATTTTAATCTGTGTTCTTTATTCATCTTTTTTTTGACATCACCATATTTTAGTTCGGAGGTTATTGCAAATACATGAGATTATGATTATGAAACTGTCTGGCCCTCGCTGACAGACTTCCCCCCAGGTTGATGATTCAATTTGATTATCCAAGCGGACAATGGATAAACCGACGCAGTGAAAACACCATCAATCAAAGAAGCTAAGCCTTCCCCGTGCATTTGAATAGACAGGCAGCTTTTGTTTTCTGATGTCTTGGAAGTGAAAACATGTATCATTTGCTGAGATCACATCTTCTAATTATGCTCTTTACAGTGTCTGTTTACTTTTACCAAACCTCCAAACCTCAATAGATTGACTATAAATCATCAAATGGAACGAAACCTTTTACATTATTTTACAAACAAAGGCGTAAGACGTGTGTGTCACAGCCGAGGCGCTACTTAACCTAATTTTCGCAAAAATAAATGATTAAACAGCAACGCCACCTTGGATTTTTGCCCAAGGAACAATAAAGTACAGTTTGTACCAGGCTTAGAGGTCACATGACTTTGATAGTAATTGGAGATGGACAGACAAAGGCAAGGAATTGTATATACATTGGATTTATTTAACTTAAAAATATATTTTATTTATTATTACTTTATTTCAATTTGTTAACCTAATCTGCATTCACAGCCATTCAGAAGAAGAAGAAGATCTTTATTTATATAGCGCCTTTCACAGACATGGTCACAAAGCGCTTTGCATGAGAGCATTCAACCAGCATCAACTCAACAGTTTCCCGGTAGCTACTACTACATGGATAATTTTACCAGGTCAGTTGGCCATCATGGCCAAAAAGAGGCAAGGAACAACTATTACAGCAGCCGTTCCCTAGGGAGCCACTCTATAGGCCTATGGCCAAAGTACCTTATGTCTGTGGATGAAACAGTTCATGGTTCCCGCTTGGGTGCACTGGGTTGGCATGTGCCTTTAAACAAGCTTGAAGATCGAAGCACACACAACCATGGAAGGAAAATATGGTTATGGAAAATAGTTTTATGGTATGTGTCCATTTTTATGGAAACATACTATTGATAGAAGGAATCTGCACACAAATCACCTGGTCCTCTCTCACAATACCACCACTTTGCAGAGCTTTATACACGGCGGAGAAACCCCCACGCCACAGCTCACAGGGACGGCGTGTAGAGCACATGCACGGCAAAGGCATGAGTTCAGAGAAGACACCAAGACGCTACAACACGGTTTTAGAACAGATCGGCCATTCAGCGAAAACATAGCGGCCGTACACCTTACGCAGCTGGAACAGCGAGACACCAGCCAAACGCAGCAGCTCCGTCCCTGGGCCTAGCTATCTCTAATACAGAGTCAGATCTGTCATAATCGCATAGTAGGTAGGTATTCCCTCTTGATGCCCTATTGGGGAGTTTGTTGATTGACCCATCCTTCAATGGCACTAGAGCAATCTGTCAAGAATAGTTGGTGACAAGTCAAGCTCCTAGGACCCAATTCCAGATCTTCATCTAGTTTTGAACTTGGGACTTGGGACATTTTCACAGTGAGGAACCGAGCTCTCAATTCAGCCGACACTTGCTTGCTACAGTGCACCGGTAAAGTCATTCAAATTGCGACATAGGCTCTTAGCTTTACTTGAGTCGTACAAAATGAGAGTCATGTGCAGGGGGCCTTTGCTCAGTGACTGCGGCCAGACGTATGAATAACATCTCTTCCTCATTTTTCATGAATCCAGTTTTATTGCAAATCCCTCAGACATGCCCCTATAGCAGATCCATGGTCTCAGTTATTAGCAAAGAGGTGAAAGGTAGTTTGAGGGCACGGGGCGTCACTGTAAGGTAATACTTTTCATCAGCGGAGGTGGAGAGTGAAAATTAGATCTGTCAGTATACTTTAATATCCCCCACATACTGTCCGGCCCAGGGCGGGATGAGAGTAAAAGAAGCTTGATATTGTCTGGGAAGCCCCGGCACGGTTTCCATTTCTGTAACAGAGAGAGTGCGAAATGTGCAAGTGACGAAGGATGGAATTTGAATGTGATTTAAAAGAATAGTTTTATGAATGTCCTCAGTGATTATGCAAAATCTAGAGGACATCGCTGGACTGGAGAAGTACAAAGAGTAATAAAAAAAAAGGTCCACTGCTCATGCATGTTGGTAAAATCATTAGCAGTTCAGGTTTATAAAGTGTACATAGACATTACAAATTGGAAACACTTACTGGTGACGATGCTGACCCATTGAACTCAAGGATGCCGATTTGCATTTGATATTATTTGGATATATTTATGTATGTATTCTTTGATACAGTTGAATCCAGAAATGTCCTGCTATCTCATCACTCATATGACATAACTTCATTTATGGAAATACAATATAAACACAGCAGTTTTGAATGATGAAAAATGTAGAGTATTGCGGCACCAACTCAGTCTCATCTACCAAACATGTTTATAAATGCAGAAGACTCCCTGTTCCCTGTAGTTTGTAGTTTCGGGCAGAGCTCCATGTGGTTATAATGGGTCCCACGCTTTAACAGGGATTCTGGTCTGATGGCTGTTTATTGTTCATTACAGCAGATTGATACAGGGCAGCTGCTGCAGACGAGGAGCACATGAAGGGGGTTGCATGGGGTTTTCTCAGGTCATTGCTCCTTGGTCCTGCTGACTAAGCTTCAGCTGAACCGAGCCAGATGAATCTCAAAGGCATTGGGTCAATCACTTTTGGCACGAGAACTCTAGATTATTAGACATGTTAGTTTTAGTGAAGGCAACAGGAGAAATAGATTCCATATCAGTATATTTGTTGTAAGAAGAAGTAATAGAATAAGAAGTAGTATAAGCTTAAAAAGTAGACGAAGAAAAAGTAGGAGAAGAAGAAGTAGAAGAAGAAGAAGAAGTAGAAGAAGAAACCTCATTTTGATTTCCAACCAACTTAAGCCAAAAGCCACGCCCCACAAATTCTAATTGGATGTTTCTCCAAATGCAGCATTTTCATTTGGCTTTAATAAGGTAATATTGTCGTTTTACAAATGTTTAAAGGGGGGGTATTATGTAAAATCGACTTTTTCAAGCTTTATATCATGTTATTATGCCATTCCCTCATTAAACACATGCCTGGAGTGTTGCCTTGCCTCATTCACATATTTTTGAGTAATCACGAAAAACTTAGACGGCAGCCATTTTAGGTGTAGCTATGCCTCAGTCCTCCTAGGAACGCCCCCACCTCCTGGAGACGCCTCTGGACCTTTTGTCACCAGCCAAGCCACCAACCACTGCTCCTCAGCTCAGCAGAGCCCCCTCCCCGCACAGTGTTGTTGTTTAAATGCCACAGCAGTGTGCTGAAGGGGGCGTGTCGGAAAGCTTCTTAAAGAGACAGAGGCCTATTTCAAGACGTTCAGTACAGCCATTTTGAGAGAGCAAGTTTATTCAAGGCAGTTATTTTAATTTACTGCATATACAGACCAACAGAAGGTAAGGAAAAGGGACTTGGTTAGACTTTGGGTTGGAAAGGGGAAAGACAAGAAGAAGAAGAACAAGAAGAAGAATAAGATGTGTTTTTTGTTGTTGCAGTTGGTCTTTTATAGCCAAAGTCAGTTTTCAATTTCCCACTTCATTATATGACTTACCCCCGGAAACTATTACTAACATCATATTCATAAAGTATGTAGGAAAATGGATTAATTGTCTTGCCCAAGGACAGAATGGCAGTGGCTGCGACTGAATCACCAACATTTGAGTTTGAATGTCAACATTTTTACTAAACTGACATACCTCGTGACAGAGGATTTATTACTTTGACTAGTACAAATTTTGCATATGTCTTCCAGCGCTACCGCCTGAAAAGATCAAAAGATGTTATGCCTGTCCCTTGAGTTGCCTTAAATCTGAAGAAGAAAAAAGTAATCACCTCCATCAGAGCTTCCTATGATCCCTCTAAATGGAGAACAGGGCGCTTTTTAATGAGACTCGAGAGAGGCCACCAAAGATATGGCCCAAAGCTAATCCGCGGAAGATGAAAGACAGATAAGGCAGAGGAGATAATGTTTTTCCCTCTGTTTTCACACGTCATATGGCGGTATCTCTGCCGCAGAACGCATGCTCCTGCTCTGAGCCCGAGGAGCGTCACATGACTGAACCGGATATGATGGCTCCAGGCTGTTCTCACTGTTGGAAGTGGAGATATTAAAGGTGTTAACAAGTTTGGTCTTGAAAAGTTATTACTAATCCGCCTGGGGTTTCATTCATTATTGTGCATGGTTTTGAGGAACTGAAGGAGAGCACCTGGTGGAAAGAAACCCTACCCAACCTGGGAATTGAACCCATGATCTTCGTCCTGTGAGGCAAGTATGTAACCGACTCGACCACAGTGAGGCCAAAGAGAAAAAATCCGTTACCAGTTTATAAAGTGACACCAAGGACACGACACAAGGAGAATATGCTAAACATTTCTACTCACTGAGGCACAGCTGCCCTAATACACTGCCTGACCAAAAGAAAACATATCTGGGGTTGCTGCAGTTGGTCAGGTTTAGTTTCAGGTTTAGTTTCAGCAACACTATGTGCCCAGAGAATGAGATCAGCTGATCATCCTGAATGACCAGGTTCGTCCACGTGCATATTCCAAGATGCCAGGATTCATCGGGCTCACGTTGTGAAGAGTACTTCAGTAGCATGAGATTTTAAGTTTGTTAAGTGTCCTATGCCATGCATTGAAAGAGAGAAGACTTAGGAGTCCGGCTCGAGGAAGATGCTTTCCTCGAGCCACCAGCCCCCGCTTGTCTGCCCTGTACTACGAGTTATGTTGAATGCGGATACATGGTTACGTACATGTTATAGCTTCTAAGAATTTAATTCCTTTTTATTACCATCAGCACCAATACCAATACCGCTGTCTGAATTGTTTTTGTTTGTTTCTAAGAATAAAATAATGATGATAATAACACAACAGGAATAGCAATAACAATGGCAATAACAATTACCCCACATAATCTATTCTTATACTAATATACCCACAATACATCATTGATCACCAGCATTGAAAAAAAATAAAAATAATAATACATTTAAAAAAACAAAAAAAAGTTTGTAAAATCATGTTGTCTTCTTTTGCTTTATATTTGAATAATAAGACACATTTGGGAATTTCCTATCAGACTGTCCTGTCTCCTTATTCACACATTCCCAGGTGTTAGCTGATGAGACCATTACAAAAAAACATGAATAATCCATATATTGCACTATACTGCATACAGACATGACTGGAAAAGTTAAAAAAGACAAAACATTAAATGCCACACACACATGCTCTGAAGAGACTGTCCACTGGGTTACATCATCAGCCATAAAAGGAGCAGTTGTGCTTTTAAAGACACTGCTCCAGGCGAGAAATGTAAAGATAATTTTGAGGCATTTATCAAAAAGACAGTATGTCGTTCCCTTCCCAAAACTAGTGATGCACAGAGTGGCTTTATGAAACGGATAATGTCCCCTTTTCTGCAGACGAATGCCGCAAAGCTTGGTTATGTTCTATTTGTGGACAATTTTAGCCCTGTGCTGACAGTCATGAGACACTTGAACATGATCTTGTTATTTCCACTTCCTCCCGCTCCTCTGCAAAAACAAACAGATATACATCTTTGAGTCATAGGTAAAGTCAAGGCCAAGTCTGGATGCACTTCAAAGTAAATGAGTAGAAAGGAAATTAAAGTGGAGATGAAGCCAAAGATAATTGAGCACAGTTTTGAGGCTTCAGTTTGTTTAAGGAAAAAAAACACATTGACTGATACATTGTAAGATTGGTAATACTGTAGAGAAGTATTTTGCTGAAAGGTAACCTTTTGGCAACTGTGCTGCTCCTGTTAAGTTGTCCCGAACAGTGGTGGAAGAAGTGATCAAATTGTTTAAGTAAAGCAGATACACGAGCAAAGGATTCAGTAAAGTACTGTTAAAGTATCAGGTGAAAATTCTACTTAATTTAATGAAAAGTACAGTATAAAAGTGTTTGACAAAGATTTGGAAAACTGTTGGATTTGGAGTCGTGTGGCCCTTTGTGTCCTTTCATTGATTTTATGTGAGATAATTCATTTAGTTTTAATTGTTTTAAGGATGGATGAAGCACTTTTTTTTCTCTCTTTATTCTTGTTTTTATACTCTTGTCTGTGCAGCACTTTGGAAACGGTCTGAGTTGTCGGATTGGACTGAAATGTGCTTTTCAAAAGACAAAAGGTGCTGGATAAACAGAAAGGACTGTTTGTGCCGCTGGCCTTTTCACTTTTTCTTATTCAAATTTTTCTGATCACTTAGCTACTGCTTTTTCACCTTTTTAATCCAGTGAAAATGTAGTTGAACAGAAAATACAGAAACTTGCTCTAAAATGCAGTGAAGTAAAGGCAAAAAGTATTCATCATAAAATTCACTTAAAGCAGTAACTTGTTTACCTTAATAAATCCTTTCGGTAGTCCCTCTGGGGGTAATACAAGTGTTAATGGAATCACAAAGAAGAAGCTAACAGGCTAACGGGCAAAGCTAACTGCGGGCTAGCGCCACTTAAACAGTATTTACAGCCAAGTTTCAGTGAGAAAAAATGATCTCCATTGTGTCATTGAATGTACAATATCCCTCTCTCCCTTTGTCTATTACTCTCACGGACAATTAATGAGTAAAAAAACGCAACATGCTACGACACCTGCAGTGGCGCTTATGGCCTCTAGGGGCATGAGTTAGCCTACTTAGTACTGCTTTAAATAAAGTATGGTATGCCTTGAACGCTAGCTGAAATATGGGTCAAATTTTCCTTCAATATAGTCTACAAATAAATAAATGAGAGTGAGTGTATTCAAATGGTCAAATCCTCTTCCATTTGTTCTGACATATAAGGCGAAGTACCTTTCCCAAAGAAACAACAACAGGTGCCCTAAATAAATAAGTAATTATGAAAACAAAAACATATTGATGATAATATATACCCAGCCATCATTTCTGAGACAGCTTTCTTGAGTTCATTTGATAAAGAATGTGGCTTATGTGACAAAAGAATATTACTCAGAGTTGTAACAGCTCTGGAAAGTCCCTGAAACCACTGTAGCTCCATGTTCCTCTCGGCAGGTGCATGGGAAAAAATCCTCTAAAATTGCTGGTCACACACACACACACACACACACACACACACACACACACACACACACACACACACACACACACACACACACACACACACACATACACACACACGCACACACGCTTTTTACAATATCTGTGGTGTTTGTCTTTCTCAGGTGAATTGCTCACTCACTCACTTCTTCTTCTCCTGCTGGTCCACTCTAACTATGCACTTTACATTTCTGGGTGTGATCATAAGGTCATAAGGTTAGCTGGAGACCACAAATAGATAACATTCGTGGGAAAATGGCGAAAAACGTGGCCATAATGGGCAAGTGTAGATTTTTTCTGGACCATACAGTTTACAGGTCATTTACAGGTTTTATATAGACTACAAAAGAAGAATTAGAATTGTTCACAATGTCGGATATAGGGACCATACAAATATATTGTTCTTAAAATCCAACACCATGAAACTTGATGACCTCATAAAATATAATACTTTGTTACATATATATAAAGCTGTAAACAACCAGCTCCCTAGTAATATACAACACGTGTTTGGTAAAAGAGTGGGCAGTTACGATTTAAAGGGCACTCATAATCTGAAAGTACAATGTATTCATTCTACCCTAAAAAGTCACTGTATCACCCGGAGAGGTGTAAATCTGTGGAATAATCTAGAGGAACCCTTAAAAGGCGCTGATAGTCTACAACAATTCAAAAAACAGTATATGAGAAGTGTGTTTGAGAAATATGCTAAAGACATGTGACCTTGTTCTTATTATTTACAAGTAATTTTGTATTACTGTGAATCTGTTTAACCATATCATTGCTGATGGAACCAATGTCACCAACCCCAAAGTTTAAGTAGTTATGAATTATAGGAACTGAGAGTAATGAACAAGCAAAAGATAACAACAATGCTGTAGCAGCCTGTTTCCACTGGTCACTATTAACATAATAGAACGAGGGCAGGCGAGAGATGGACCTGGTGGAGGGCCCCCTTTCAACGGATTCATAAATCTTGTCTTTTTAATGCACCACCCAGTATAGGTCTCAGAACAGTCTCACAACAATAACTAGTTAGGCCAGCAGGGTGAGGGCTTGCTGGTGGGGGGTTACTGCCCTCTACCAACTGGCCATATTACACCCTGGCTTTTTTAAGGCACAATCATAACCAATATTTTTACAGTGGAAATGGGAATGACTGCAAAGGGACTTATAATAATAATGTGTAGTGTTGATTAAAAACTATGACAAATGTAATACTTAAATAATAACTAAATCAATGGTTAAAATACAATGGTGACTAGTGTTTATAAATAAACAAGTAATGGAGTTTATATATACTGGTAAATTGCATACATTATTGTTTTCGTGCTATGTCTTCTTATTTGGAAGTTTTTGTAAATCTCATGTGATTTTCTTCCTGTAAAACATGAATGCTTTTCTTTATTAATGCGGCTATACGTAGATTAATGCGGACAATTGTAATTGTTGAAAGGATATAATTGTGATTCATGGATGGGCACACCCACAGGGCTGTGTGTGTGCCTATGTATGGAAAATGAAACTTGTCTTTCACTAATTGCTTGTACATAAACAGGCACATGCATGCTTCTGTTGCACATGTGCCTGTGCAATTCTGGAATTTGTAATATATAGTGTTATATTGTATGAAATTACGAGATGCTGCTTGTATCACCGTTATTAATACCGTTATTATTTACCTGCAGCTGGATACATGCGTTTCAGTTATTTATATTCTCAGTATTATGATGGGCCTTTTCTTTGAAAGAACTTACAATTATGTTTTGTATTTCTTGAGTTTCTCTGAAATACATGTAAGTAATTACTTTGAATGGGGGTAGGCATTTATAAGCTTTTTTGCTTCGGCCTACTCCTTTTGAGCTTTATTTTACTGCAATGATGTAACCAAGCAATTTATGTTTTATAAAGTGCTCAAATAAACAAACTACACTAAACTAAACTAAAGCTCCCACGTGCACTGCAGACGACTGGGCAGATGGTGGCGGCTGAATGCAGACTCCCAAATAAAAATGTAATCCCTCTATCACATGAGCGACGGTAGATTATGTTCTCAAATAAAGGAAGAAACAAAAACATATCTACTTGATTAACGCAAGATAAACTACCAATACAACATCATTTTACGTTCATGTAATATCTTCTGTTCATTGATTTTCCAGAGCAAAACCTTTTGGTTGACAGCGTTGACAAGGCTGCAGTTCTCATGTGTCATATTTCACTCAGCACAAAAGCACTGACGGCCCGTATCCGTATCTGCAGAGCCATCATCATCTCGATTCTAAAGGGCCCATTTGTCACAAAGGGGACAGATTCACGCACCAATAACAATAAAAGTGAAGTCATTACCGGATTTGTGGCTCAGGGTTGGCTGTATTTGGAGCCAGTGAGTGAGGTTTCCCCAAACTGGAGGCTAACCAGAGGAAGAAATTACAGTGCTTTTTATCATCTCGTGGCTTGTAATGGTTGTTCAAGTACACAAACGGTTATTGACAGAACGTGATGAATATAGGAGCGCTACCTGTAGGTTCACTGACAGGTGAAAGATGAGACTTTATTGGTTGTGTGGGAAACTGCTGCTTGCAATGTGTACACAGCTGCTCCCTGAGAGTGGCTAAACAAGCAAAGCGGAAGTGCCAAATTATAGGGTTCAATTACTTTTGCAATCGTTTGACTGTTTGCTATTCTTGAGCAATATTCTGGATAAATAGTCAAGCAATGGGCACTGGTTGCTCTGCTTTGTGACCTCGACGCTAGGGGCCGCCATTGCTGTAAAACAAGCTCGCTTTCTATTAGAAACCATTGCACTTCATATACGTTTTAAGCAACTGTAAAGCCTGGTTTCTTTCTAAAAACTTTCTACAGCTAGATATTGCTCCTGTGATAACGCTGGGATAGTTACAATTAAATAAACCAGGCTGTTTTTCGTAAGGAACATTTTAGAAATCTCGTACACTAATGAGTGCCGGACTTTGATTGACTAGCCGTTAGCATTAGAGCTAATGGCGCGGGCGTAGCTCCGACCGAACTACGCGTCCTGCGAGGGCTGAGTCTACAGTGAAGATCCCGCCTTTATGCCCTTTTTAGGAACATGCTCCGTCAGAGCTGGGTAGGAGGAGTCTGTAAATCCACCATGATTTCCCTTTCGAACGTGGTCATTATGGTAAATGGGGAAGAGTTAGCAGAAGCTGTCTATTAATTCTACAGACTATGGAGTCAAGTCATTGTGCCTTATATGTCAAAAACCACAGTGACTCAGTGCAGCATCCATCCATGGATCCAAAAGTCAGGTTGACGAGAGGCAGATCGATATTACAATGCCAATAACATCTGCACTGACATCAATCCGGGACCGCGTCGGCTGGAATAATTTGGGGAGAGGTCGCACGTTTGGAGCAGAATTTGCAGCCAAGAAAGGACACTGCAAATCCATTCAATGTTTAGTTTTGAAAAAAAATTATGTGTGTTTGTATTATGTGTTGCAGTGTATATCTCTTGTTTATTTGTGATCGCCGTTCACACACATGTTTTTTAGTGTCTTTTTTGCCAGAACTAATTTTGGTTCTGCCAAATCGGTGTAGCCGGGAGATGGATTCTCGTGTATTTCAACCTGAAAAGACTCAGAGACAGGCTGCGTTAGAAAGTTTTATTGAACTTGATTGTGATTGGGGCTCAGACCCCGGCGGAAGATGGCCGAACGATATGGAATGCATGGTGTTGAGGATGATGGCCAAATCTTCCCCCGGAGCCTGGACACTGGTGGTGATACGACGGGACCCGATGCGACGGGAAGAGCCTGAGGAAAGCCCAGGAGGAGGAGGGGCGGAGGAGGGTCACTGCACAGCTGGGAGACTCCGAGTGATTGACCGGGGAGCTTAAGAAGGGGATCCTGGATGGTGAATGGCTGAGCGGAATAGTTGGCTGCGCTGATTGCTGATGGGAAGGTGCGGCTTGCGATGGGGCCGTGATTGGATGGTTGGTGAAGGCTGCCGTTGAGGCGATGAGTGAAGGCTGCAGGTACGTCTCCAGGTTGAATTTGCGCTCAAGCTTCATTTGTAAACTCACAAATACCGCAAGGATTCAGCTTGCTGGCAAGGTAAGTTATGTCCTTGGGGAAGACACTTTCATTCACTTTGCCCGTGTCAAAGTACTGCGTGAGTGGCTGGTGGTGTTCTGATGGGAGTCTCGCTTACGTCAGTCTATTCCAGTGGTAAAAAAATTGGAACTGGTGGTACCAACATGTGATACATCTGGGGAGAGCGTGCTGGCCTCTCTTTGACATACAGTTACACTTTTTATCTATTGGCATTTATTTATTTTCATTGTGTGATTCTAATTAGAGAACTTGAACTAAGAATGAACACATGGGATTGTTTAGGACACCAATAGGGTGAAATAACTCAACATATTTTTTATCTTCTAAATTTTTCAAAATGGTCTTGGCCTTTTCTCAATGAGCTTCATAAGGTAGTCAGTCACCTGAAATGGTTTCCAACACTCCTGTGCAGTGAAACCATTTCTGGGGAAATCGTGAAGCCCATTGCGAAAATGTCAAAAGTGTGCCAAGCAGTAATCAAAGCAAAAGGTGGCAACATTTAAGCATTTATGTCAACATAATTCCATATGTGTTCATTCATAAATGTCTTCAGTGAGAATCTACAATGTAAACAGTCTTGAAAGAAAAACAAAACGTTTCCAAACTTTAGATGGGTGCTGTACATAAGAAGCCAATCCTATCTTTTATTGTGTGGCATATAGAGCCACAAAATGGGTATATGGAGCTCACACTCACCTTTACGTATATCCTCTTTTGATTCAGGCATCGGTCATTACTGTTGTGGCGATACTTTACAGATCGAATCCTAAAGAACATGTGTCTCTAGTCATGAGAAAGCAGGCAAAACAGCCGACTGAATAAATAACTTTTAGCATTACAAAGCTCCAGAACAAAAGAGGCGTATAAACAACCCAAATGATTTTGATTGCGCAATTAATAACAGTTGGAATTTCAAACTGTGGAAGTCAATCAAACAGGAATGCGAGGGTCTGACTTTTGTTTCTCGTAAGCTCATGTTGACAGGTTTGTGATTACAAACTAGAATATAAAACTAGCCATGTACTGTAAGTATATGGGGCATTACGGCTTTATACTGAGGCTATTGATGTCCATTTCAGAGTGATTAAAGCAACATGGAAATACTGTAAATTTGTATGCAGTCTTGGCCGACGTTCAAATCACACGCTGGGCCAAACAAAATGTAACTTAACTGAGCCCATTTAGTTCATTACGTAAGATTCTGTGACCAGGCCAACTCTCATAAAGAGATGACACAGTCGACAAGTAATCTAATATGACCAATCAAACACAATTCTGGACAATGAACATTAACAGTGATTTTACTTTTACACAAATTCTATGAAATAATGTGGTTATACAAATAGGATGCATGCAGTAGCACCTTATAGCTGGTTGATTCAGTCAGCTTTTACACCAAAAACCTCATGATTAGGACTGGATGACAATACTGAAAATGATTATATGTACACACTCAACACTGCGCTTCAAGTGCATTCTCTCTCCAATCAGTGATGGTATGATGTACAATAGCAGCAGTACAGCGCAGTGGCAGACTTGCAGAAATGTGACTGGCATTCTAAAGCCTCATAGAATCTCACCCAAACAGATCAAATGACATGTCAGCTAAAGAAAAAACATGCACATATTAAGTGAATACCTGTAATTCACTATGTATTCAATGAGTAGAGTTCCTTAGTTCAACAGCGTGTCACCGTGTCCGCAAATTCCAGTGCACCATCTAGTTTTTTGTTTTTTTTCACTTTATTTATTTGATCAGGGACAATGCACAAACAACATTAGTCTAAAAAGAAGAGATGTCATGTGCCAGGTTATAGCAAAAATGCTAATTTCCACCCGCAGTCCCTGGACAGGTTGATGTTATACTTACTGTAGAAAAGTTCATAAAATATATACAGAATAATACATAGAAGCTCACATCATAAAAGCATATGATACTACTACTGCATAACTTGCTGGTCCCAGGCCAATAAAACCACATTGAGGCCTCTGGAATCCATCCACAAACAAGCTTTAAAAATTCTAGACAGGAGATCAAGGCAGCATCACCACTGTCATGTTCTGGAAAAATACAATCTGTTAAATTTAGAAAATATACAAAGGCTGGCCAGTCTCAGATTGGTGTACAGAATCACACATAACTCCGCACCTGCTCCTCTT
The DNA here is from genome assembly GCA_007210695.1 of Neogobius melanostomus. Classification (NCBI taxonomy): domain Eukaryota; kingdom Metazoa; phylum Chordata; class Actinopteri; order Gobiiformes; family Gobiidae; genus Neogobius; species Neogobius melanostomus. The sequence continues at coordinate 3,393,571 of VHKM01000153.1, forward strand.
CAGAAATTTGTACAATTAACATCTCAAGTGACCAATAGAGCTACACGCTCCTCCTCTAGAGGGCAGTGTAGTGTCCCATTACGCAAAACTTTATTTGCTCAATCAGCGTTTTCATATAAAGCAATCAAAGAATGGAATAATCTCCCAAATGAATTAAAAAAATCAAACAAGTTATAGTACTTTTACCGGGGAATTGAAAAAGTGGCTGCTCAGAGGCCAACCTGCCAGCACTGACAGGGGCTGGTTTTAGGTCCTTCATTATTTTAGGACAAAATGTAGCTTTTGCTTTTCATTATGAACCACTGGGGGGCAGCACTGAATTATTTTTATGTATTTTAATATGTCTGTAAATAGGAATGGCGATTGGACTTATGCTGAATGAAATGCAGTGTGATTGGTAAAGTGATATGTGATTGACTATGCGATTGAATGTTAGAAGAATGAATGGTCATGCTGTATAGTGTTATTTATTGATGTAACCAGGGACTACGGATGGAAACTAGCTATTTAGCTATAATCTGGTGCAGTGCATCTCTGTCTCTCTGAGCTTAATGTTTCTGTACATTGTCCCTTCAATAAAGATTAAAGTAAAGTAAGCACTTTCTATCATTCACTCACTCACTCACAGTAGTGGGCTGTGGCTCAACCTGCTAATGTCTCTGCCTCGTGCGTATCTGTAAGTGAAATCCCAGTTAAACATAAAAGCAGCACTGAGCACGAACTCCTGAAAAAGTGAGTAAAATGTCTGCGGGTCAGGTAAGTCTCGCTCAGAATGGGCTAATGAAGACAAGTCCTTCAGGTGTGTCAAGGCGGACCATAATATGCGACGTACAGTCAACTCAGCTTCTGGTTGACCACAAACAAATAAAACAATATAACAAAATCAAATCAGGCTTCGTTTGTAATTTGAAATGCTATTTTTCGTTTTATGCATCATATACAAAAATCAAAATTCAAGCCATTTTGACTGATTTCGTTTCATTACCAAAAATGAGAAACGTTTTGTTTTGGTTTAAATGTTTTGGATTTAATTTGAAAATCAATAAAAGGAAATATGCACGAACACTTTCATTCTGAAACGTGCAAACCAAAAATTAATTATACTTTATACACGGACCTATAAGCCAAACTATGAAAAAAAGTGCGACTTATAGTCCGGAAAATACGGTAGTCAGGCTTGCAACATGTATCCCAAGATCAAACCAAAATCCAACTCAGCTACTGTCCCCCTTAATATACATTTTCAGATATTTTTCCCACTATTCTCGTACAATTTGATAGCTGTTTAGAGTCACCATTTCTCCCAAAACCTGCATGTCTTCAAACAGCTAATGTCTAGCCATCATTGACCATTAAAACACACAATAAGTTATTAAACCACAGCACCGGAACCACATTGTTCAAGTCCGTTCTGAATCACCGATTACTGTAACCGGGCCGAAACGTTTTTCGCCAAAATCAAAGACACTGGGCCAATAACGAGCAGCTGCTTCACAGACTGGTGCTGTCTGAGTGAATCACCTACATTAACCCGACGCACCGCTTCCCGCTCCACAAAACCACCCCATAATGAGGTTTTCCATGATTCACCAGAAATCACTGTACAGAACAAATCATTGGAGCGAAGATTGATTATTACACTATGAGGTAATGTGGGGACTGTTTGTTTCAAAGCAGAGAAAATAACAGTGTTTATACATCAATCTATCACACAGCAGCGTGTAAAGGGATTATAATAGGTCATAGAAATTACAGCAAATGTAATAATAATGTCCTACAAGCCCAAAAAAGAAATGATACGATGAATACGTTTCAGAAACAGGATGCATTACAGCCAAAAAACAAAACACAAGTCTACAACCCAAGAACACCCTAACCAAGATGGAGTTTTCGTGATTTTGTCATTTTTCTACACATTTGTTTATTTGACAGGCACATTGCATATGAATATACACACATGCAAAACGCCGGAATTTAACCCATTCCCTAAATTACTCACGTGAACGGGTAGGATGTGCACAACGGTTTGGGAGAGCTAAAAACGAGTTTGGCCAGCAGCTAAGGTAACATGACATTTTATTCAACTCTTCCGACTTTCAGGCATTGGAAACAAGATTATTTGAGTATAGTGCAACTTAAATAAAGCTATGAGCCAACAGTAGACTGAAAACCTTTCAGCTGTTAAGCATATTCTCAATGTCTATCCAACACATTTGTCATTGTTTCACCTTAGCAAACAAATATATGCAGATTTATCCTCCCAGCTGTATGACACAAGCCTCCTTCATAACAGGCGATTGTAAAAACGACCGCCAAAGCCATACATCAGTGCCTGAAAGGACAGAGGGTAATCTCCAGATGCATTCATTCCAATCTTGTCCGACCCCTTGTCTTATATAAGTATGACACATCGTCTAACCTGATAAACCCCTTCGGCGGCAAACAGAGGAATAGCTTTTGTAGCGTGTACTGTTTACCAAAGATGCAAAGCCCCGAGGTGCCCAGCAATCTCAGGAGGGCCAGTGTGCTGCTGCCGCCGCTGTGATCCTTGTGCTTATTTCGGTGGGTGTTAAGGAGAACCGTGCACCCCCATGGATCGTTGCATAACTAGGGTCAAATGTTGCCCAGGTTAGGGTCACGTAAAAGCTTGTTGCACCAGTCTATTCATAGTTGGCCTATTTTAACTGGCTTCACACGGTTGTCAGGCTTTTGATATATCCACCAAAGTGGTCTAATTACAGAACAAATATGCAGCGATTTTATTTAATGATCAGTCCCTGAAGAAAAGGTACACTCAGTTATGATGAGGTTGTGCTCAGTGCGTTTGGCTTTGCAGAGTTCATTTGTTGTTCCAAAGTCCGGTTTGTAAAAAACAGAAATGTAACAATACAGAAATGATTTGTTCTTTGTAGGATTGAAATTCAATCATACCTTATTTTCGAAACATTACACATATTTTTATACACAGAAATTACACTGACTCATGGCAACTTTGTTAGGTACATGTTCAATTGCATGTCCATCCTGTATATCAGAAACAGGAAAGATTAGAATTTAAATATGAGTATGAAGGCAAGAGATTTCTCCATACACTTGTATAGGGAATATTTTTTAGCTCCATGATGTTTTGTATCTGCAATGGGTGAAACACCCATGCAAATTTTGCATTTTTCTCTGATTTTCTACATTGTCAATTCAAATAACAGTCAGCATAATTTTCAGTCTTTAACTGTTAGAGGATCATTTTGAATGTGGTTGAAACAACCTCCCAGTGATAACAGTATTTTTTCAAAAATAAATATAGTAAAAAACTCAAAATCTACTGTTCCAAATTATTATGTAACTCATAGTTTCAATACATGTTAAAGGTTGTAATTAACTGAAAATGGTCATTTGTTGAATTTGCAGCATTAGGAGGTCATATTAACTGAAATCAAAATGTATTTCAAACAAAACCATCTTAAGAGGTCAAGTTATATTTTAAAATAGGAGCCCTTCTTTGATAGCAGCTTAAAATTCTTAAATCCATTAAACTTGTGACTTTTTTGATAGTTTCTGCATGGATTTCTTTGCAGGATGTCAGAATAGCCTCCCAGAGCTGCTGTTTGGATGTGAACTGCCTCTCACCCTGATAGATGTTTTGCTTGTTGATGCTCCAAAGGTTCTCAATAGGGTTGAGGTCAGGGGAGGATGGAGTCCACATCATGAGTTTCTCTCCTTTTATGCCCATAGAAGCCAGTGATGCAGAGGTATTCTTTACAGCATGACATGGTGCGTTGTCATGCATGAGGATGATTTTGTTAGGGAAAGCACGGCTCCTGTTTTGTACCATAGAAGAAAGTGGTCAGTCAGAAACATATTTTTCAGAGGTCATTTTCACACCTAAGGGGCCGACCAGCTCTCTCCCCATGATTCCAGGCCAAAACATGACTCTGCCACCTTCCTGCTGACGTTACAGCCTTGTTGGGACATTGTGGCCATTCATCAACCGTCCACTACTCCTTCCATCTGACCATCGAGGGTTACACGACACTCATCAGTGAACAAGACTGTTTGAAAATGAGTCTTCATGTATTTCTGGGCCCACTGCAGCCGTTTCTGCTCATCAGCTTCAATTAATAGTTTAGGGGAGGCCGGATAGAAGTTTATGCACAACTGCAAGCCTCTGGAGGGTCCTACACCTTGATGTTCGGGAGACTCTAGAGGCACCAGTAGCTTCAAATACCTGTTGCTGCTTGTAGCAGCTGTTCTCTTCATCTGATGTGTTTGTCTGACAGAAACCGTCCTCATTGTGCCTTTATCTGCACAAACCCATGTGTGCTCTGAATCAGCCACGATGATCACACTTAATCTTTCATGAAATATCGAAGGTTTTCATGCCTAGTCCAAGGCATTCAACTATCAACAGAGAGATCCTTTTTCTTTCCTATTTTGCTTGAAAATGGTGGTTTGCTTAATAATCATCCCAGGCGTCTGAAATTGATGTCAGTGATTCAAAGAGCCCTGAGACACAATACCATCCATGAGTTTCATTTTTTTTTTTTACCTTTATGGCACTGAAATAGAATTTGCATAATAATTTTGAACGCGGTGTATTTATCTCTAGGGCAGTCTTCTCCTTTGCCAAAAGATATACCTGCTCCCTAAACACACTCACATGAACTATTAGGTTGTGTGGAAGGAATTGTGAAAGCTAGAAATGAGTTGAGGCAGCAGCTACTGGTTTAAACTCAACCTTTCACATCGTAGACAAAGGTTCTTGAGCCGTCATCTGTACTCTGTAGTGTTAGTGTGGGGATAGTTCAAGAACCTTTGTCTACGATGGAAAACTCCTGCACGACTGAGAGTTTACACGATCAACATTTCACAGTATGTGGATTCTTGCATTCTTGGTCTGTCATTGTAGAATGACTCAACACCTACATCTCAAATTGTGAAATACAATTATCACAAATGTTAGATTCATTGCTGTGATCGTCCAGAGCCCTGACCTCAAAATCCTTTAAAAAAAAAGTTATATAATGATTAAGCGGCTCACGTAAGCGCAGTCACTATAGAAACACATGTTGCTATGGAAAAGACGGACGGGCATAAGGAGACACGTTAGTCACACATACGTGAGTCTGCGGATGGTGCAATATGGTGTCTCTTAATGTCACAAAAATCTCAAGGATGCTCAACATGTTGTTATATGCAATTTAGTCATGAAAAAACAACAAAATCACTTGCATGTAAAAGTTTCCAAATGTTTAGAAATTAAGCCCCAGAGCACCACAATCAACCAGTAGTAAAAGCTTGCCTTGGTTGGTTGTGCTTTCCCCAGCTGCATAGGTTTTTTTGGTCAAAGGAGCTGAGACAGAACAATATTAAAATAGGAATATGTAACAATATAAGCTCATAGTAAGTCACTACTGATGTGCCGGCTGACCAGAGAATTTAACCCTCAACTTGGCATAAATGGCACTTAAGCGCTGTCCTCCAGAACCATTTTTGGACCAAGATCCTGAAGTGGATTGCGGTTTCGGAGGGCTGCAAGCCTTTGCCAAAAACGTCTGTCATCTTTAATGTCAATAAATCAACAAAACACTGTGAGAAAAATACTGCACTCCGCTTCTTGACGCTGAGAGGAGCCAGCAGAGGTGGCTCGGGCATCTGTTCCGAATGCCTCCTGGTCGCCTCCCTAGGGATGTGTTCCGGGCACGTCCCATTAGAAAGGAGGCCACTTGGAAGACCTAGGAAACGCTAAAGGGACTATGTGCCTGCGGGAACACCTTGGGAAACATCTGGGAAAAGCTGCAGGAAGTGTGCGTGGACAGAGAAGTTTGGGCAGCTCTACTCAGACTGAAGAAGTTGGATAGGTGGATATTATATACTGTGTGTTAAAACAGGTTCAAATGGCAAAAATGTTTTTATATTACCGTATTTTCCAGACTATAAATCACACTGTTTTCATAGTTTGGCTGGAGGTGCGACTTATACTCAGGTGCGACTTACATATCAAAATATATAATTTCATGTTTGTTATTTTCACACTGACAGCCGCTAGAGGGCACTCTAGGCTTGTGTACCAGTATCTGCTGCTCCTGTACATGTGTACAATGACAAATAAAGCACTTACTTACAATATTATTACTTACTTACTTACTTACTGTGCCACTGAAAAAAAAAAAAAAAAACGGTAACATTTTGAGTGAGCGAGAAACTAATGAGGGAAGAGCGAAAAGAGGAAGTTACTCTTACCTCAATGAAGACAACAAAAAAAGCTAGATGGCTAGAGTGAGAGGAAAGTGTTTGCAAATGAGAGCTTGAACAATGTGCTGCCAAGAGAGGCTTGTCAACGGTGAAGTTACGCCTCCGTGCCCAGGTAGTCTGAGCGACTTATATATGTTTTTTTCTTCTTCAACTTTGGCATAATATGTATTTTTTGAAATTTGTGTTGTGACTTGTTCCAAAAAACTTGTCCTGCAATTGATCACATACATTTTAACACAATGAGAGTAAGTTCAGAAAAGATCTTGTCCATGGATGCAAAGTATTACAGCACTTAGCCCCCCCCAAAAAAAAATAAATCTCCTCAGTAAATTACTCGTGCTATTCTCTTGTAGTTCCATTGCAGTATAGACAGCCTATTTGAAGCCACTTATTTCTGTGCGTTAAACAGCTTTCATGTCCCGCTCAGTCTTCCTGTTAACTCCCCGGTCCTGCCTCTGAGTAAATGGACTGTGGCAGGGCTCGCGCTGCAGATGACAGCCAATAAAACACTCTCCGCTCGGGCACTCGCCGCGCTGTCACAGGTGCTACCAGATGATCGGGGTGACAGGACCGCTTCGAACTGCTCTCAAGAATATCACTCATAGCTGCTGGAGCATCCTCGGCATATTGGCAGCCCACGTGTACTCTACATTGGCGTTAGTTGAAGCACTATTCAGATGGAAAGTCCCAAGAGAAGTGGAGGGCAGGGGAATTGGTTAGAAGTAAGCAAAAATGAAATTCCCTGCATCTTGTTGCTTGGATTTGCATTGGCCTGCTTGACTAGCTCCTCAACACTGTGATTTCGTATTCAAAACACACAGATCCTTGGAAAAAAATGTGTGACTCAAATGTTTTGTTATGCAAAAAGAAGGGAATCACATATTGTGTACATAAGATGAGAAAGAAAGCAGTGCAAACAATTCTCTTCCAATGTTGCTGGTACAGGTTTACCAAATGCATTCCATTCATTGCCCGGCACATGGCTGGTGAAAAATACACAATTACCATTTATAAGGACAATTTAATATTTTGCTACAGTATATTATAGTAATAAAACATCACGACATAACACAATCGAGATGACAACTATTTGAAAGAGTGAACATGGTTGATTGCACGTGTATTGTATGCTCAAATTACTGTGCGGCAATAATGTGAGTCGATAACAAAGTTGCTCATTGGTTTTACAGGAAATCGCACAGAAAAAATATCATGAAGAATCACAAATGCTGACTGTATGCAAACCAATTTATATGTTCATTCATTCAAGCTTTACCTTGAAAGCTCCTCTATGGGGTCCCCCATTTGACCCCATAGAGGAGAGGAGGAGGAGAAGAGGCTAAATGCTAACCACATCTTTAGTCTTTTTGCGTGACTGAGCGCACGCACAAAGACCAGACAGTTACGCATCCACTCGTCTAAGCTCAGGTAAGAACATATCTCAGTATTGGAAAATGGTTGCCTATTCCTTTAACCCGTTACCTGCTGTTCCCCCTGATCAAGGGGCTAGGGTTAGAGTTAGTTAGTCCCAATGGCCGCTGCTCTGCTTTGCAACGACGACACTGGAGGCCGCCATTGCTCCGCCATTGTTGTAGTACCGCCAATATGTACCCGCTAGGCCCCCATTGGAATGCATTGGACTTTAGACACGTTAAAAACAACTTTAATGCCCGGTGCCTAATGTTTTGGAACTGTCTACAGCTAGAAATTCCTCCTGTGATTACGCTGGGTTAGACACATCAGAGGCACCGGGGTGGTTATGGTAGGATAAATTTTAGAAATCTCCTACTAACGGGGGTCTGACTGTTGGCATTGGAGCTGCGCGAGCTACACGTCACGCAAGGGCCGAGTCTACAGTGAAGATCCCGCCGTTATGCCCTTATTAGGAACATGCTTCGTCAGAGCTGGGGAGGAGGAGTCTGTAAATCCGCCATGATTTCCCCCTCGAACGTGGTCATTGTGGTAAACGGGGAGGAGTGAGTATTGAGTATGTCTATTAATAATATGTCTATGGTTAGCCCTAATCAGGATACAATTAGGGTTAAGAACGGCAAACGTAACGTAAGTTGTGTTTCACTCACACATTTTTTTAGAAACTAGAAGGTCTTGGCTTTCAAATTAGGTATTACACTGGCATATAGGCTGTAACCTCTCCAGTCAATACGCTTTGAGATTTGTATGTAAATTAACCCTAACACTAAAGTTAGTGGTTAAGGCGCAACGTAAACAACAAGGACAGTATGATAACCACTTGAACTAAACATCTCCAATTATTTTACAAAATGTTTGCATTTACAAAGGTTATTATCCACAGCAGTCTTTGGAGCAACTTTGATCTAATTTAAACGTGTCACATACAGTACATTCTCTCATTCTCGATTAGACATGTATTTCTTTTTCCCCCGAATTCCTGCCTCCCCTGTTGTCTGTCCTTCCAGACAAACACGCTGAACTGCTGATTTCAACCGGCGCTGTCGTTGGGATAATCACTGTAACTGCACAGTTTGTCTTTTCTCCATCCTCTCAGCTCCACACTGTGCTCTTTTCGCTCACTTCATCACCAGCGTACAGAGCGGCGCCGGCGAGTGAGTCAGTGAGCTGCGTGACATAGGACGGCCATTTTTATTTTTTTTCGCCAGGTTGCCTGGACTACCACTCCTAACATTCGCAGCGGTTCCCATGCCGACTGTTTCCAGAGAGACAATGATGATGATAATGATGATTATGGCCGATCCAGATTAGGACCAAACCACGTCACTGGTGCTGTGCGTAAGAGAACATAAAAGCAGTGATAATTTGGTAGTACAAGGACTATTACACAGAACAACAAAACTGCCACAAAGTTCAACATTCGGGTTCATTCCTTACAAAAAAAAAATGATAAGGTTCAGCAGTTGGTGGATTTTCTGTTACAGTTACATTAGTGTAGTGTACATGATCTACAACATACTTTTATTTTGCTAACTATTGTTAATAGTTAATATATTGTTGAAGACTCGACACGTGGTTGTCTACAAATAGAAGCACAAGGACCTCGTCACTAATATAAATGATCACATTAGTGGATTTATTCTTCAAAACAACTGAATATTGGCTCCTTTCTGAGTGCGGCCTTCACATAATTGTAAAGTAAATCATTGTTCCCCTGTTGCATATATTGCTATACTTGAATATAGTCTCTTTATCGCTTGCACTTGATACAATACTTGAACTGAATGCAAACAACTCAAAGAACAAACCTCAAAACTGAAAACCTCAAAACTATCAACATTTGCTTCAAGAAAATACATTAACAAAATGGCAACACATTTATTCAACAAATTGGTAATTGGTAACAGTAATTGGTTTTAGGTTATAGGATATCGGGACAGACATAATCCCATTACAAGACAAAGAAAAAGGTGCTGTATACTACTGTCTTGGTTGCAGGAATGGTTAGCGCTTATTAAACAAAAAACAGGGCTATCTGCAGTATCCTGTAAGGCTGTTCCGAGTCAAATGAGCGGTAAAACGGCCCATTTAGTCTGCTGAGCCAGCTCCTGTACCCCTGACCTTCTATATGTCACCAAGTATCATTTTGTAAAGCTGAAAGGTGCATTAAAATACCGTGGCATTTGGAACTGGCCCACAGTTTAACCTCCACAAAGAGTCATAAAATGATGAGGGAGAGGACACTGGAGAGGTGTGCATTCTAACTCAAGATTTTGATTGTGAAGAAGGGACTTAGGAAAAAAGAGTGAGTTCAACATGGAGCTGTTGCATCGACATCCATCACTGGGTTTCATCAGGGGTTACTACCGGGTTGTGCTAACTCCCCCCCTTTCAGTGTGGTAGCTCTCGAGACATTCAGAACTTCTAAAACATCTCACGGCTAAAACACATCATTAAAAGTTTTGAAATCATAATGAAATACTATTCACTTTTATCATTCAACTCGCTGCTATTTGCTCGCGTACCCCCTGGTGTCCCCTCGCCCCTGGTAGCCAGACACTTGACAACACACATTTCCACGTTTCAAAATGATTGTTTTGTTTGTGCGGTTTTGCTTTAATCTGAGTGAAGATGAACTGTGAAAACTACAGCGGCTCCCTCGCAGCGCAGATGGTGAGAGTGTGTTGAGGCCCGTCTCCTGCTGTTAGTCCAATGATGACAAAACACTAACTTTATTTATGCATTTAGTGATGATTGGGCAATCGTCATACGGGTGATACAGTGGCTTTTAGTGCCGCACAGCGCTGGGCCTTTAGTTGCCTTTGCCACTGGAGCTGTTCTTCAGCACCACACCAACCCAAGCAGTGCACGCAGAATCTCCCACTCTGTCCACATTTCAACACTGTATGTTAATATGTGGTGGAAAAAAGTGAACATTACCTTTTTCTAAGTTTCAAGTACAAATAACACAATGAAACTCTTTACATTAAAACACTAAACAATTTCAATGAATGTTCACTTGATTGATTGATTGATTGATTGATTGATTTTTATTTCGAGCTACACAACACACAACACAGGCACAAAAGCCAGAACACAATACAATAAAAGAAAAAATAATCAACACTAGCTCGAAAAGGAGTGGGAAGAAGACAAGCTTATTAACTCCCACCCTGTTCATAAACTTAAATAATAATGTGGTTGCTACAATAACACTGTTTTAGTTCTTATATCTTACAAGACGATTAACAAATAAGTTGGTTACATATTAACAGATGCAACAATGCATTACATTAAGTCAACATTCACAGTATGTTACACTTTATAACAATTGAATAATTTGTTTCCTATACCTATTTTATTACCATGTTGGTATTACTGTTATTCACCATCACCATTACAGCCTATATAACATTACTCTGTATGGAAGTGTTTGAATGATACGTGACATACTCCACATTTATTCATGAAATGTATTCATTGATTTGAGCCATTGTTTGATTTTACAGTTAAACTGGTTCAGATCTGTAAGAGAATTCAGTTATTTCATTAATTAATTCATTTCAATGGGGCAATACATATGAACTAGTACTGTAAATATGCCGGGTTTAGCTCAGAGCTAATTTCCATCCACAGTCCCATGGGGTAAAAACATACCACCACACGGCAGTTGGACAGGTAAACTGTAGTGTGGCCCCTCTACTGCAAACATGTTCTGTCCAAAAGACATTTTACACCAGGCTGGTCTGCGGTCTCCACTTGCAGCGCCCCTTGTGGCGACACCAACATTATTTGAATCAATCTCCAGCAACATCGGCGGCAAGTCCATAACACATTTAAACACTAATTTTACAAAGGAATACTTCAGGAAATGTCCAGAACTTACAAATGTTTTTTCTTGAATTTTGCAATAGTGTCACGTTATGGGCTTTTGATCAAGCACTTTTAAAGCTTGTTTGTAAAGGGAGATTACTTCCTTTTTAACTGGAATAAAGTAAGAAACTAGTGAGAAGACTTTAATAGATCCATAATGAATGAATTTAAATGACATGATTTAGTTTAAATAAATTAACATAAAACAAATGTATATATACATTATGTTGGAATATTTGAACTTTATGTTGAAATCAATTCTAAATACATGCTTATTTCTCTTCTGTTTGACACTTGATATTGTTTACTATAAATGTTTGTGTTTGTTTTCTCGTGAAAGTATGTAAAGTGGGTTAGGCATAATACGTTTTCACTTCAGCCTAAACCCTTTCGGTCGTGTTGTACACAAATAATGGAAATGTTTGTTTATTGTTTAAAGGAATGAAATGACCGAATAAACTACTACTACTACTACTACTACTACTTGTTTTCCTGGCCCCAGACTAATAAGAAACATGGGACAAGATCACTAATTGACAAAGCCAGATCTTATAAGGCGGAAACCGTTTTCTGTTATTTTCTTTATATGACTTCAAATTTGAGATGGGAGTCCAAGACCACTCCCAGATATTTGAATTGTCTATTCGTCTATTGAAGCCTTGTTGAGGTCATCTTCACTGATTTGAAATTTGTATACATTATTATTTCACATATTTTTGACACACATTCGAGGGTTTCTACTTTTGCTCTTCGTCCCGTGGGGTCTTGATGTCTGTCTGTCCGTTTGCGTATGTTTAAATGACGTCCCCAGTAAATGGCATTGGAGAAACAAAAGTGTGCCACGACCATGCATTATTAGCACACTTTTAATTTATTTGATAACAATATATTTAAAATAGACAACAGCAGACATGCAGACGTACATGTTAATAATCCTGTTAGCAGACTGCATTCATTGTGGCAGTGGATTTGTTATGGGTTGTCTTTTGATTGATGTTTCTTTGTACTGCTTTGCTATAATGTCAAAAGTTAACCTTGTGTTCTCATCCCGGCACCAGAGCAGCAGACCTATAGCTATCCTTTCACACTGAGGCTTCCGAGCATCGTTTTGAACCGGTGCAGGCAGTAGCTGCTAATGAATGCTTTACGGTCAGTGGATTGTGTAAAGCTGCCATCTAGTGTAAATCAACACACAACATGAGACTTGCATGTTTCACACAGTTCCCATCGAGAGGCGCAAGTAAGACCAGCTTATGGAGTGATTCTTGAAAAATAGAAAGGAAATATGCGTTAACCTCTTAACCCCCACCCCCACCCCCACCAACATTTTCTCCAATTTGGCGTGACCCAAATTGATAAGCTTCTTGGACAAAAAAGTAAAAAAAAAAAAAAAAACAGCAATAAAAAGTGACCAAAGCGCAAACAAAATTATTAAGGGTGAGAACACAATATATATTAAAGAAAAGTGGGAAAAGGAGGGTAATTTTGAGTTGCATATGGACGAATGGAATAAAATACAAGGAAATTCATGGAAAAGTACATGCTCACTCAATTGGAGGGAGTTTGCGTGGAAAAGTATGATTCGTTTTTTTTTTTTTAGAACACCAGCACAAAGGGGTTCAAATGCAGATAAATCATGTTGGAGGTTATGCTTTTTTGGAGTTGCCCCAAACTGTTTCAATTTTGGGTAAAAATTAAGAGTAGTGTTGACAAAGTCTTAGATACAAAAACTCCTTTAAATTTTGCGACTATGTTTTTATGGTAAAGATTGTTTAAAAGGTTTTTGTAAATTGTATCTATGGATTATCATGTTGGTCGCTAGTAAAAAAAAAAGTGATTACAAGGAAATGGATGACGGACAAACTACCCACACTAGAAGAATGGACAGACCTTGTAAAAGAAATTGCCCAGATGGGAAGAGTTTTGAGGACTGCTGGAAACCATGGATGGACTTTCTGAATACTCAAAAAGGAACAAAACATTGACTCCCGCTGTTCTACTGCTACTGTGTTTTGTAAATATCTTTCTTGTTTATTAGAAAAAAAGAAAGACAGGACAGGAAGAGAAAAGGGAAAGCCGTGGAGAGATCACACAGTGTTAAACATTTTTGAAAAGAAAAACATAAATGTGAATAACTGTAAACTGTGACTGTATGTAAAAATTGAATTGGAAAAAAAATGTGACAAAAATGTGACGAAAAAATGACAAAAATTTGACAAAAAAAAGCGATGAAAAAGTGACGATAAAAGGCCACAACGCAAGGAAAAAAAGACCCGTTTAGATCAGTTTTGCAGGTCTTAGCATTTAAATGAGGCGCAACACTGGCCTATAAGCTCAGGCCGAGAAACTTTTAGATTTGGGTAATGCCGAATTGGAGAAAAGTTGGGGGTTAAGAGGTTATGAATGGCTGAAACTAGTACTGTATGGTACAACAGATACAACTGCTGCTTCAGTAGCTAAAGGTACTAAGAAAATGAAAGAAAACAATGCATAAAAAACAGTGTTATTCCGTAATGAAGTTTTCCATTCACTTTTCCTATTGATTTCTTAAATGTAAGAGTATAGAAGTGTAATATGATAGATTAATCAGCAATGAGCTATAATCACGCTATTTTAAATTGGGTATTTAAAACTTTATAATCTGAAAAGGTAATAAAGCATTTTGCCATAGTATTTGGTGTTTACTTTCACTTAAAGAAGGGGTATAATGCTTTTTTCAATCACATAGCACCAGTCTATAGCATACTACAATGATGATGTAACCTTCTGTTGGTCTGTATATGCAGTAAATTAAAATAACTGCCTTGAATAAAATTGCTCTCTCAAAATGGCTGTACTGAACGTCTTGAAATAGGCCTCTGTCTCTTTAAGAAGCTTTCCGACACGCCCCTTCAGCACACTGCTGTGGCATCTAAACAACACTACTGTGCGGGGAGGGGGCTCTGCTGAGCTGAGGAGCAGTGGTTGGTGGCTTGGCTGGTGACAAAAGGTCCAGAGGCGTCTCCAGGAGGTGGGGGCGTTCCTAGGAGGACTGAGGCATAGCTACACCTAAAATGGCTGCCGTCTAAGTTTTTACTGATTACTCAAAAATATGTGAATGAGCCAAGGCAACACTCCAGGCATGTGTTTAATGAGGGAATGACATAATAACATGATATAAAGCCTGAAAAAGTCGATTTTACATAATACCCCCCCTTTAAAAATAATCACTATGGTCTGTTGTTACCACATACATTAGCCTTCATTGTACACCCTTTAAATGTGTAATATTGCATAATGTTTCCTTCTAGTCTACAGGGAAATGAACGATATTATTACTTCCAGAACCAGAGCGGGTTTTTAAGTGTCAAGCTTCTCCAAACCAAACCAACAACACTTTAACGTTGTCTGTGAATTGCCTGGGCCTGTTGTACACTTACGCCCGTGTTTGGAGAGAAAAGCTGTGTCTCCGCAAACTCATCCCTCTCACCCAACAATGAACACAATTGTTAGGATCCTTCAGGGAGCCATTCCTGTCCTGTACTTAGTGATATCTGTGTGTCTGGTCGCAGAGAGCAGACCGTGCTGCAAAAGTGAACCATCCATCCGCCTTAAACACACTTTGGGTTTAAGTTGAACCAAGGACATTTTTGGACGAGAATCGATTTTGTCATTCGTTTATTGTGACTTCTTCTGGACATAACACCAGCAGCAAAGTCAAGATGTGCTAAAATCGACTGTGTTAACATTGAACTATGCTAACAGTCATGGCTGCAAGATTATGGTTGTTTGAATGTAAAATATAACTTCAAAGCCCTGTAGTTTAGGTCTTCATGCAATATTTGTTTTGGGGTGATACTTTCCTTTCTCAAACACCTTCTTCTTCAACCTTCAAATGACTTCTCCCCGAGCTAATAAAAGAGCTGTGTGTCTTTCTTACCAAGTTTATGTTAAGTAATGATTTGGGTTTTTAGCATGCTAAGCCACGCTCCTTCAGACTGGTGCCACTAATTGATCTGGGCCTCAGAGGTCCGAGTCGTGGGTGTAATTTTAAAAAGTGTGTGGGAGGGGGGGGGGAACCACACAGCAAACTGAGCATTACAGTACGTTCAAATTCAAGTCATTATGTGAGATCTTACAGTGAAAATAAATGTGGCTTCTAAACGATTATTACTCATCTACAAATGAGGTTTGAGGTTTGAGGCAAACGGCGTTTCCCGGAAGGCAACAATTAGAAACGAATTTTGGTTTTGTGTATTATGGGCAGAGCCTGGAGGTAGATTGCTGCTCCGCTTCAGTAAAGTATTAATATACCCCGGCTGCATTTGACCCATTACTGAATGCAAGGGTGGAAACCTTTCAGGAGCCGTGGGCAGTCGAAGTGCAGTGCTCGAGGATGTAGATCAGGGTCACCAACCTTTTCAGCCGAGGGCTACTTCAAGAGCATTGAGTTGTTCGAGTTATAAACAAATCCTAAAGACTTAAACGTAGACTGTTTACTTATAGGATATTGACCCATATTATATCAATAGCTTTATTTAAAGTCGTACTGAGTCACAAGAACAGAAATAATTGTATTTTAAGAATCAGATTCAAGAAAATGAAGTGTTTACACCTTAGAAAAGGTCTCAAGGGCTACTGGCATGCCCCAAAGGGCACCTGGGTGCCCACGGGCACCACGTTGGTGACCCTGATGTAGATTGATAGAAGAGAATGCTGGAGGATTAACCAATTGCACATGTTTGAGGAGCACTTACCACTGCACTGCTGTACTACTGTTCTCTACTACTCTACAACTACACTGTTTGATTACCATTCTCTGTTGGGTTCCTAAAGTGGGGGGCGAGAGCGGCTGAGGTGGGGGTCGCGAGATGTTTTCAAGACAATGTTATGAAAATTTAAAACAATTGATTTGATGTATTTTTGATTGAAAGCAGTATATGCAAGGCCGGATTTAAGCAGGGGCTTACAGGGGCTAAGCCCAGGGGCCCAGCAGGTTGAAGGGCCCATGGGCATAAGGAGAAAAGGAGAGACTTCCCTCTCTCTTTGCAGACTCCCTCACATGTAAGGCTTAATGAGATGACTTTGTACCCGAGACTAAACCAGGATTAAACCAGGACTACACCAGGTCTAAACCAGGACTAAACTAGGTCTGAGCCATTTTCATTGAGTTGACACTGGGAAAAAATATGTACCTATTTGTCTGTTAAAATATGAGAACGCACCAAATTGCACCATTAAAATAAAATAAAAATCTCTGTGGGAGGACCCCCAGACCCCCCTTTTAAATATGTCCCCCACCAGTCTGGCAGTAGCAAAGGTTCTTCCGCAATGGCCACGGAGCTCAAATTGGGGTCATTATGTTAGACTGCTTTTTCACAAATTTGTCATTTTTTAAACTAGTACTATGTTTAAGAAAGTGGCTTCTGCATGTTCAAATACAATTAAAAAATCATTTATCTTTTCATTGTAGAGAGAGAGAGAGAGAAATCCGACAGACATACAGTATATGGGGGGCCCTGAAACTACTTTAGCCCCGGGGCCCATTTTACTTAAATCCGGCCCTGAGTATATGGTTTAGAGAAATCAACACATACTATCAAAGCAAATGCTAAAAATGCATATTTCAAATGTTGTGCACCTGAGTTTATTATAAATACTAATTAACCATAAACCTCTGTGGCATTGGCAAAGCCTCGGTACCTCGCCTTGCCTTGGTCTGATGTGGGCGTGGTCAGGCATCCACAGCAAGTGCTGTTCCAATGTTCAAGTCGTCTGGAGGCATGTGTCCTTCCTTTGGTTAGCATGTGGATAATTCATCAAGGATACATCAGTGTAGCCTTCGCTGCCTTGCACCAGCCAAAATAACCCATAATGCACTGTGGCTCTTAAAATAAAAATGAAAGAAAAAAACAGCTTGTGTGACTTGTGAGAGCACTTAAATTCCACTTTTTTAAGAAAACATACGTGCTTTGACTTGTTTAATGGCGCTACAGCCAGCGTTCATTATAGTTGTATCTTTTTACAAAAAAAGGCAAAGTTTTTGTCAAGATTTGTTCAAATAATGAATTTTAGTTCAATAACTGAAAAATTGAATCTGTGATTAGTTTTGTTAACTTGAAATTGATTATTTGATTCAAACATTCAGGCAAATTTCATGGAGCAGCAAAGGACTTCATTTATTCTGTATTTTCAAATAGGTTTCATCATCTCTGCTTTTTATCTATTTACTTTAGTTGGTAAAAATATAATTATTGCCTTTCAAACTACTTATGCTCATTTTAAATAAGATACATTTCCTCCTCGCTATACATATCAGAGTTCGCTTTGGGTGAGTTTGCACACAATGTTATCTGTTTCATCCTAGCAGCACATTTACAACGGCCCTAAAAATGGGCACTGACTAAAGATCGCACACATTTAGTTTATGCAGCTTTGACTCGCCGCCTCTTTCAAAGTCAGATGAAACGCGGCCCCTCAAGACCCTCCACCAAACAAATCAATATGGGGAAATGCTACTTTTGTTGTAACTATTTTAGAAGTCCACACAGGTAGGTAGAGTCCCAGCAGGATACAGTTCGACTTGGCCATTACTGACGGAGCCTAAGAAGATCTGAGTCTCTCATCTCGCCCCCTCCTCTGTGTGCCGAAATTCAGCTGCAGTGGGACCCCGGGCTGGTTGGACTTCTGCAGATGTCAGGGAGAAGGTGGAAGTGGGGTTGAGGCCGCGATGGGCCATCAAAGCCCCCGACACAGAGGGGGGTGAGCAGGGGGAGAGGAGTACAAAAGGGGAGAGCTGGAGGTGGGACAGGTGAAGAGCACTACAAGTACCGGTGCATTGACTCTGACAAGAAAATGGCAAACAGGCTGCACTGGGACTGCCACAGGAGCATGTGAGTGCTAAAAGGCTGGATCTTTAACTAAACCGAAAAGGCAGTCTGGTTTCTTGCAAGAATCAGTGTTGTGTGGCTAGGAATACCCTGACTATTCAATATACGCATTCTTACAATACTGATAATATCAACTACATGCTTTTCTAAACAGTATTTCCACAAAATTATATTAACACTGGGTTAACTCATCAACCCAATACATGCAAAATCCTCCAGTTGTTGGTACTCCTGACCATGACCTTTGCACAAGATCTCAATATGACTGACCGGTTCTTTCGAACAGAATCTCAACTGTGAAAAGAGCTGGATCTTTTTTCAGTCAATTTTATCCACAATTCCCCTAAACTAACATAGGAATCAGCCTAACAATGGAGCAGGTGACACAAGTGAAAGCTTTTGTACTAAAGTTAAAGCTAAATGCACTAAAAATTGCTTGATTTTATTCACTAATAGTTTTCAAAGCGTAAATATCAGTCCCATTGCAATTTTAGATGATGTGTGTGCCTTTTATCAATTGTGTCTTATGTGGATATTGTGAGTTATCTGGCTGGTGTTATTAAAGCAGAACCAAGTAACTTGTTAACCTTAATAAATCCTTTTCGTAGTCCCTCTTCGAGTTGGGAAAGTTACTTTTGTAATATATTCTATATTAGTGATTACAGCTATAAAAATGTAATATGTTTGTATTACATATTACTGTTTCAAAAATGTAGCTGAGTTACACTACTTTGAGTTACTTTTGGCAAAATATAAACTGAATATAGTAATAAAGCCACCGAGCGAAAGTGCAGTCAAAGATGTCCTTATCCTTCAATTTCCCCCTATTCTCTTGTGCTTTGTTTTGAGGGCATTATGCAGATCTTATACACCAGTGGCCAACTTGATCTGGCATGTGGCATTTTATTTGGGGGGGGGGTTCATGCATTTAAATGCACTTGTAACTTGAGTTACTTGATGTAATGACTAATATATTACCGTATTTTGTGTAAGTAATATGTTATTCCTTAGTTACTGAAAAAAGTAATATATTTGTGTAACTCTTTTGTAATACGTCACCCCCACCACTGGTCCCTCTGGGGGTAATACAAGTATTAAAGGGATGATTGGGGGGTCTTTTATCTCCACCTGGTGTGTCTGGCCAGAAAACCACCCTCGCAGCTTTCCCTGCTCCGATCCGGAGAACCAAAAATGGAATCACCAAGAAGAAGCTAACAGGCTAACGGGCAAAGCTAACTGTGGTCTAGCGCCACTTTAGCAATATTTACAGCCAAAATTGAGTGACATTTTTCTAGACACTCCCAACATCTCCATGCCACATGGAATAACTTTAAATACTGTAAGTGTCACATTTGAACACATGCAGAATCACAAAACAACGTACATAGGACAGAACAGAAACGAGACAGAAGACTTACAGAAAGACAAAAAAAAAAGTGTACATGAAATGTTTATGTGATGTGAGGTGCAGTGATCAAACAATGCAGGGAGAAAAGTACGAAAGATAATGAATACAGTTCGACACAATTACACTCCTTTGACCACCACTACCTCCTCTGGTTAATACTTTCCCATGTGTGTTCCAAAATAAACATTTGTAAAAAATAATATAGTTGTAGTATTGGCAAACAAAATAATTTCCTCGTAAAAAACAGAAAATGGTTTGAATATCCAATTATGTGGTATCACAAGACCAACTTTGATTACTTATAAAAAAAAAATTCCCATCGCTGACTCCAAAGTTAGAGAATTGCACACAAAAATAGACTTGTTGCTGCGAATTAAAATTATGAAATTGCAATGCCCCGAAAGAGAAGTTCTAAAATATTCTAGGTAAATACAGTTTTTGCCTTTTCAGATTTTGATCAGAATCCAAGAGGAAGAAATAGTCCACTCCCTGTGAGAAAGCCGAGCGGCCTCACGCATGAGAGAAAACATCATTTCCACAGAAGCTCCTCGGCTCCTGCATGGATTTAGTTTTCAGTGTGTCACAGCGTAATAAGCAGATATGAAAAAAGTTTTCTTCCAGCAGCCACTTTACGGTTCTGGGCGTGAAGGCAGTGGTGTGGCAGCTGAAGAGTCTGCTTTTATCCATGAAGTGTGACTTTAGAGAAACTGCCATGTTGCAAATTTGAGTCCGTTTTGATCACTGAGATTTAGAAAAGTCTCCCTGAGGAAAGATGCTCGACACGACTCAAAGTGGTTTCCCTTTAGAAAAAAATATACTGATGCATACCAGCGGTTTTATTGGAAAAAACATTTCATCAGCACGAGACAACCATTTGACTTCCACATAAGACACGCTTTTAAAGTCGCCTCACACATGTCTCAACACTATTTTTCTTTCCATATGACAATACTGTTCCAGACACCATAATGCTGATCTAAAAGTAATCTAACAAATGACATTGCTATCATCTCCAGACACGTACGCAATTTAAGTTGACAGGCTATTGTGCACTGAGTGGAAGTCAGGGCCATGTCAGTATATAGACATAGAGAAGTGAATAATGAACTATAAAGAGTTTTGAAATTAAGTTTAAGTGTAAATTCAACCTACCGACAGCACTCCATACATCGCTTCATCCCCAGACGCACCTCGTTGGCAGCGAATCACCGCAACAGTGACCCTCCTCCCCCTGACCTCCCTGTACTCTGCTGGTCGAGCCTCGTCGTCTCCTGCTCCCACAGGGAGCACCAGACCCCGATCATCACATTATATATTCTGTATCCCGCAGGTGCCCACTGTCGTTGTGTCCTTGGGCAAGACACTTCACCCACCTTGCCTCCAGTGTCTGCGTACACTGGTGTATGAATGAGAGAGTGAATGGGTGACTGGTTCCTTGATGTAAAGCGCTTTGAGTGCCTAAAGCAGGTAGAAAGGCACTATATAAAATGTGACCATTTACCAAATATTACATATACATGTTGTTACTGTATGAAGCACAGCATGGCAAGTCCAAGACAAATTTCCCTATGGGACAATAAAGTTGATCCTTATCCTTATAATAGTCCGTTAAAGGAAACTGGTCCGAATGGGTTTGGGTCCTGGAAAAAAACAAACACAAAAAAAACAAACACAAAACAAAACAAAACATAAAACCTAAAACAGTTCAATAAATAAATAAATAAATAAATATCATTAACCTCTTAACCCCCACCGTAACCAAGCACATTTTCTCCAGTTCAGCTTTACTCAAATCTAAAAGCACCTTGACCGGAGAGCTTACAGCCTATAGGCCAGAGTAATGCCTCATTTGAAAACTAAGACCTAAGGTCTTTCCTTGTTTTTATTGCGTTATTGTTCCATTTTTGTTATGTTTTTTCCCGTTTTTGTTGTGTCTTTGTCCAATTTTTGTCATGTTTTCACACCTTTTTTTTGAGTTTTTGTCGTGTTTGTGTCACATTTTTGTGGCTTCATCACAGTTTCATTTAGCCTGGCTAACGCCAGACTAAAATCACAAGTGATATTTAGTCTGGGGACCACCAATTCATTTTCTCGTAGGAGAGGTGTGGTTTACGATTGTTCATAGCCGTTTATTGAGTGCTACAAATGTCTCTCATGCGTCTGCACGTAGCCATAGCCAATCGTATCATGGTATCAGATGACGTATGACGTACCTGCTGTAAACTTTCGAGCAAAACTATTTAGAACACGGTCTAAAGCTTGATCGAAAGATGGCGTCGCGTTTGCTGCTGTCATGTTAGATCTGTAAATACACCTTTTTTTTTCTTATCCGTAAACAAACTACAAGCTTCCGTATGTCAAATGGTGCGTCATCGTCTTACCGTCCCTCCTTGTTCTGTGATTGGTCCCCAAATCCATGTGAAGATTTCGGCCATGGTCCCCAGGCTGTTGTGAAGTTCGAAAGGATTCGAGCGCACACGGCAGTCTGGCGTTAGCCAGGCTAAGTTTCATTACTTTAAAAACGAAATGCAGCCAAAACGCGAGAAAAAATAAATAAATGAGACCATGACAAATACGCAACAAAACAGTAAAAACATGACAAAAACAACGTAAGTCGGACCACAAAAACAAGGAAGAAGATTAGATGAGGACTGTAGGCCTTAGCTTTCAAATGAGGCGTTACTCTGGCTTATAGGTTGTAAGCTTTAGATTTGGGTAAAGCTGAACTGGAGATAATGTGCTCGGTTAAAGTGGAGGGGTCTGAAACTTGTCCTTTTTACAGTATGGAGATCAATGGAAACATCTGAATGACAAGGTCCATTTAGGTCACGTTGTATCCTACCACAAACATATCACAAAGTGAATGTTTTGGCTCAAAATGGGCTTAATCTGTTATCCCACATGGGTACAGTACTTGACCTTGAACCAAGCTCAAAATCTGGAGATGGCTCACTGATGTTGCCCACTGCTCCTGATATTTTAGTGACAAAAGGATGAGTTGATGCAGAGCACAAATTTACGAAGACAACTTTCGCCTTGACCTATAAGAAGTCACATAAAAGTGTTACATAAATCTGTCAATGTCATATGTTAAAATGACATACAGTACAAACTACAGTTGCAAACACAGTAGTCGCTCTCGTCTGTAGCTTGTTTTGTCAGCACTAGTTGCGTTCCCAGCCCGTTTCTCTTTCCAGCTCTGTGAAGGGTGCGACGCCAGCTTCCCGCCGCTCTGAGGAGACGTGTGACTGGCTCAGAGAGTGACAAACATTCACTGCTGCCTCCTGAGCTCCAGATCGGATTCATTTCTGTTGACTTTTGTGGATTGGCATCAAGTGTGTGGTGACATTTTGCCAATGACCACCGCTGAGTCCCACTAACAAACAAGGAAGCACGAAGTTTTAATCATCCTCCTTCTCTCCCTTTGTGACCACTTAAATCCATGTCCAGTTGGCCACTCACAACTTGTGAGCGGAAGTCGGTACAGTCACCATATGGTACTGAAATAACATTTAAAATATTATTAAAAGTACGGGGTAGTTATATAAAGTCAAAAGAAAGAAAGAATCTGAGACCAAGACAGTCAAGTGTAGTAGCTGGTAATTTTATGCTGTGGTCTTGGGATGGCAGTAGTTCAGTTGGTTTGTTCATCCACGAAAATGAAGCCTGACAGTTAGATCCATATTTGCATCCAGTTGCATTTGACCTCTTACGCCTTAATCGAGCACATTTTATCAAGTTCAGTTTTACCAAAATCTAAAAGCTTCTCGACTGGAGCTACATATTTTTGGATACATCCATCAAAATTGCATGCAAGTTATAGCATCACAAGCCTCTCCCGAGCCAAATGTCACTAAAAATGAAACACACTAATGAAACTGACTGACTAGTCTATTCTTTATTTACAGTCTGTGTGCGTGTGTGTGTGTGTGTGTGTGTGTGTGTGTGTGTGTGTGTGTGTGTGTAGTAAGAAAAAATAAATAAACAAGTGTAAATCTGATAAGCATGCAATACCTAACCTTATAGAAAGAAAGTGCTTAACCCGTTCAAGAGTTGCACCTCTTAAAGGGGGGGTATTATGCTTTTTTCAATCGCATAGCACCAGTCTATAGCATACTACAATGATGACGTAACCTTCTGTTGGTCTGTATATGCAGTAAATTAAAATAAGTGCCTTGAATAAAATTGCTCTCTCAAAATGGCTGTACTGAACGTCTTGAAATAGGCCTCTGTCTCTTTAAGAAGCTTTCCGACACGCCCCCTTCAGCACACTGCTGTGGCATCTAAACAACACTACTGTGCGGGGCGGGGGCTCTGCTGAGCTGAGGAGCAGTGGTTGGTGGCTTGGCTGGTGACAAAAGGTCCAGAGGCGTCTCCAGGAGGTGGGGGCGTTCCTAGGAGGACTGAGGCATAGCTACACCTAAAATGGCTGCCGTCTAAGTTTTTACTGATTACTCAAAAATATGTGAATGAGCCAAGGCAACACTCCAGGCATGTGTTTAATGAGGGAATGACATAATAACATGATATAAAGCTTGAAAAAGTCGATTTTACATAATACCCTCCCTTTAAAAAAATGAAAAAGAAAAAACAATATATATAACATGAATAAAAAAATAAATGACTTATACTACTTATATTGAAACTTTCACATTGTGTCTATAATTATGACATAGCAACAACATACACATGACATGACGGCAGCAGAGAGAGGTGAGAACTGCACACACTTTAAAGGCAGTTTTCTCACCTTTGAGATATTTTGAGTTCCTACATTCAAATGGCCACAACTTCTCCAAATATTATCAGATTTACATGTTACACATTGGAAAGCTTGGAGACTACACTTCTGTGTATAACTCAAATTGCCCCAGAACCGACATGTGACCTTACTTTCCGTGTCCGGTCACATATTGTTATGTCAAAAATACTTCAAGTCAAGTTAAATTAAATTTGCATAAAAGCTTTATGAGCTAAATTTGTCATTACCGCAATGATAAATAAGCTTTTTGGTTCGAAGTATGTTTGGCCCCACGAGTTTGAAGAGCACCTGATCATTTGTAAGTGTTTGCTACCTTACTTTCACATTTACTTTCCTGCTACGGTGATCCAGCGAGCACTCTCCTCTTCTTCTATTTGTTATTTTGAATTTTTTGTTGAAAACCTCTTTAGAAATCAATGAGCAAACAACAAAGCAAACAACAAAACAATCCAGTCCAGTAAGAGTTATGTTACGGATAACAAAACAGGCTGATAAAACTGAAGAAGAAGGCAGCCAGCACTTCTGCCAAACAGGAAGAAGCTCCTTGGTTCAGGCCTTTCTGTGAGGAGTTTGCTTGTTTTCCCTTTGTCAAGATGGTTTTCATTTGTGCACTCAACGTTCCCTGTCAAACAAAACCAAAAAAAAGAATCTAACTACGATCATGGCTTGGGATCTGAAGATGGATCCATGGGCTGACAAGTTGCCCTGAGACACTGGTTAAAAGATGGGTCAAACAGTCCTCTCTCTACAAATCTAAAACATTCCTGCCCACCTCTGCATGCTGTTTCTACTCTACCCAGCAGAAAGACGCATGCTCTGCCATCTCTTTGTAGCTGCAGCCGATGACTCGAAGTCTCGCGTTTATCCGCCAACACGTTCGCACACCTGAGCGAACGCCCCCCTCCCCCGCTCTCCGTCACCTTCACACTCCCGGGCTCCGCTATTCCCTGTGTTCTCCTATCTGTGAACGCTTGTACTTAGCCATGCGACTGTAGTAGAAGATCTGAGCAGAGATACATACTTTGTACTTGAAAAAGATCAGCCAACACTCTCATCTCTGCTGTAGATGGATGGGGTAGAGCGGAGCCAAAAGAAAAAAAAAAAAAAAAAAAAGCGCCTATGGGACGCTGTGCTTTTTGGGCTAGGTGCGGAATTGCATTAGACCCTTTGTTGCTGGAAAAGTAGCGATGCTTCTTTGAACTTTTGTGGTCCTCACCTCAGTCGTACAAGTATCTAGGAGCCCCAGGCGAATACATGAAGGCGAGGGAGAGAAGATAGAAAGGTAGAGAGGCCATACTGGGCTTCTGAGTCAACAGGCTGAGGCTTATATAATACTGTACAAAGCTCTCAAATAGTAAATGCTCTTTTGTGTGCCAGAGTTTCATGTGTACGCCATTCCAACTAGAACACCACTTAGGAGAAGATGCGTAATGCTACTGCAGTGAAAGCAATGTTAGACTTCATTTTGTGAAAGTTTTTTTTTTCGTATATGAAAAGAGATTACACAACACAGGTATTGATATCGTTTTCCATAAACTAAACGGCAGGTGTCAAAAATTTACAACAAATCAAAACACGACATTGACGATTTGGTTTATCTCAACGTCAAGGGCTTATCAAAATTTGAAAGTTTACAAGTTCTCGAAACATTCAAACTTGCACTGGATGTTGTGAACAAGGTTAAAAGCGGAGGTGCAAGCCAAACAACCTTCTGAAAGCGAAATGTGCTTTGACTGACAAAAAAGAGTGAGATTCTCTTTTATTACAGTTTGCCATGTGGGAAAAAACAAAGTGACAACGTGTCAAAAAGGAACTATTACATTTTTGAAGGAAACTAAACAAAATGAATATACTTTATTGTGCTATAACACGTATTGATTGACATAACGGTATTCATATATTGCGTGGTGTCAGACGTGCTTGAAGCTTATATGAACCACAATGAGCTATTTCAATCAATAAGAGTCAAGCAGACAACTTACTCTCTAAGGGGTCATTTACTAAGCAGAGTGGAGCAAAAAGCAAGTGCAGTTGATATTTGCGCTTCTAAAAAACAGCAAAGACATTTATCGAGGGCTGTCGTATTCATACCGACTATGTGAAATAAAATTGCGTAAGAAGTTAGTACGTTGGAGAAGCGGGTGTAAACGTTTGCGCAGAACAATATAATGCAGTTTGCGCAACAACATGGCGTTCTGAACGTTTTCAAATGTTGGCATCTGGTTCATTTACAAAGATAAAATAATAACTGGGCTGTTGATGGTAATAAAGACAGTATTGGCTCGACATCGAACTGCAGTTCACAGCCGCTGTCCATTAAAAAAGGCTCCACGGGTCTGTCCCACGTCCAAGTCCTTAATCCTTACGAAATCTGCGAGGTCGTACACAATGGTGACAGTGTATTTTAGAGGCACGAGTATGTTCTCTGTTCACCTGCTGCTCATCCCCGGTGTGAAGATTTAAAACTACCCTCCATTTCAGGCTACCCCCCGGTAATTTGAAATCGATTTCAAGGTACCCCCGGGGGTAGGATAAACGCGATTTCAAGCTACCCCCCTTGATTTCAGATTACCCCCCTCTCAGCTGCTTTTGCTGCTTTCTTACCTTAGTCCTAACCTTAAAGGGACTATACATAAGTTTAACCACAAATAAATGTATACAAATTTAAAATTTCTTCCTCATACATGCTCCAGCAATGCCCTGGTGAGTAGAATGAGCTCTGGCCTTTTCACCGCGATTGCCTCTATATGCCTGTAAAGTCACTTTAATAGTTTATGCTCGGGTCGAACAAGCAAACAGCGTAATGACGTCATGCGCGTTCACGCTCAGCTGTAGCGTTAGCTGAATCTCCTCTATACTGACGCTGCCGAGCGAGTGGTAACTTTGGAAGGATTTAGCGGAGAATAAGAGGAGACCGGCTTCAAGCGAAGAATTTATGTGTGACAAAAAAGGCAAAAGTCGAGTCTGATCGGCGTAGGCAAAGAACCAGAGTAAACATCGGAAAATGTTGAGAGAATCTTTCAAAAGACCCGCAGCTTATTTTTGCTTGAAAGGTAAGAAATGATTACTAAATACGTGGGGGGAAAATGTTGTTGATGCTTCAAAACAACGGTGTCCGACTGTCCGTGCATGTTGTACAAACTTCACTGAAACAAGCCATAAAATAATCATATTTGGAAGTGAGTTAGTTTTATACAGAGAAGTTGTGTAGTATTAGTAGCAGACTAGTAGTGTCAGTAATAACAGTAATTGTGCTGTACCTACAAAACATTTGAGTAGTAACAGTGGTAATGGTGCTGTATTTACAATGGCAAAAATAATGTTGCTAATGTTAGCTTTTCTAATAGGCATTACTGTTCATGGATTTATAAGTAGTGAAATGACTACAAAAAGTGGACATGTGCCGTTTACAATATAGTTTACGAGTTAGCTACACTAACTTTAAAATTAAAGAGATGGTTTTGGCTTTTCCTAGTAGCATTTCTACCAGTGGAAATATTTTATTATTTCAATTAGGCCTGCGTTTATACAAAGTACCCTTTTTCTCCTTCAAACGTCATTCATTCGTTTATCTGTATTATTTGGCTTCTTCCCTCGATGCACTTTGCTATGCATTCGCATCTTGGAAAATATTCACTCAAACTGATTTGGTCTAAATATCTTACAAAACAGTAACATTTCTTACCTCAGTTGAAGTCATGCCTGCAAATCTGTAAATTGAGCAGGACGGGACTGTTATTTCTGGTGCTCGTAAAGCCTGAGCGCCTCATGCAAGAGCTTATCATCGAGGCTGCAGTTACGCGTTTAGCCTGAGGGGGCAATTGTGAGTACAAAACTGCCAAACTCCACAGAGCCCCTTAAGGATAGTTGAGTTTACAATCATGGGTATGAAATGAGAGTTGTAGCTATTATTTGCAAGTTTGGAGCAGAAACCGCAGATGAAAAGTTACGAGAGTTGTAGCTATTATTAGCTATTAACATCCAGGCATTTTCTATTTAACGTGGCCGTGCCAAACATTACATATTGTAATTGGCGGGGGGTAATCTGAAATCAGGAGGTTAGCTCGAAATCAGGTTACCCCCGGGGGTAATTTGAAATCGATTTCAAGTTACCCCCAATTTCAAAGTACCGGGGGTAAGGTGAATGGGTGTAGTTTGAAATCGCTACACCGGGCGTCTCCAAAGTGTGAGCCTGTACGCGCGTATTCTCGTTGGATAGATATTCTCTGCTTTTGTGGAGTCCATGATAATAAACCTCATAATCTTTGGACAAACTGTCTGCAGCATTGATCACTGTTTCCTGCTAGTTTAAGTCCCAGATATGTCTGTGGCCTGTGTGCTATCATAGTAATTAGTTTTTATTTATTTTAATAATTAAAATGATAATTATTCATTGTGGACATCTGCACAGCAGTAGCAGTTTTGCACAGACTGTGCACGCGCACTCTATTCATTTGCGTATCACATTTGCGGCACTAATAATATGCACAGTTTCTAATAAATTAGGTGCAACACGCCCACTTGCTAATTTTAAGTAGTGTACTACTTTCAATTTAGCACCTGGCTTAGTAAATGACCACCTAAGTGTGATGTTTTTTGTACTGTATTTTGCCAGTAACAATAGCATCTGCCAGAGTAAACTACGTCCCAGAAGGGGACTGTTAAAGTATCAAGGATAGGTCGACAGAGACTATTCATCAAAAGGGAGGGACAAATTCCTTGACTATTATGAATGGCAACCTTATTATGTTGTGCCCTTGAATCACCATTCAGTCTGCAGCCGTCTTCAGCACATGGAAATGCTGCAATACATCTTTTCTGTTCCATAAAAAGATTAAATCATACAGTTTGATCTGTCCCTTTTTAAATCCTTAATTTTTGGGGGGGATAAATTCCTTTTTTGTGACTTTTAATATAAAATGTGTGTTTGTGTGGCTACAAATAGCTTCATCCTAATTGTCTGAATTTTCTTTCCACTCAGCTCCACAAGGGGGCACTGCTTAGACATAATTCAATAGTAAGGCGCTCAGACAAATCCACATGGGTTCAGCTAACTCTCGCAAGAAACGTGCTAAATAAGGGAGACGATTTCACATCTTGTGCGTGGAACAAACTGCGCTGTAAGTTTACATTGAATTTACATATGTCAGATTAGCACAGAGAGGAGCACCTTATATGATCTCTGGTGAGTTTACTGGGGCGTGCCTGCCAACAACACAGCGCGCTTTTGATCTTCCAGGACCTGAGCAGAATCCTGATCATGTTTGAAGTGAGGGAGCCCACAGCAGCTGCAGCCGCCTGTCATTTCCTCTGCAGTTTTAGTACAGATTACAGAGATACACGACTAATATCGAGGGAGGGAATGTGGAAGGAGTGAAGGACAGAATGAGAGGTGAGGATATTAGTAAATCAGAGATAAGGCCACAGAATTAAATAGAAATAAAAAACAAGTACAAAGTTTCTTGTTTTGCAAACTGTGGTACAAGTCCTGGTTTAGGTTATACTCAGGCTCCTCTGCAATTTTATTTGTTTATCACCATTTCTGTCACTGCTGTTAAGAACTTCATAGTCATGGTTTAGTCCTCTACCACGTCTTTTAGTCGTAGTATGGTCCTGTCATCAGATTAAACTGATGATATTGCTTAGGTGATATTTGGAGTGAAAAGTTTAGAATTGTTGTAAAGTGCTTTAGAAATAAAGCTTGATTGATGATTGATAGAGTTAATTAAAGGAATAGACCACTGTTTTTGAATACTGAGATATGTTCTTACCTGAGCTTAGACGAGCTGATGCGTGCCTGTCTGGTCTTTACGCCTGCACTCAATCACGCAAAAAGACCAACGATGTTGTTAGCATTTAGCCTCTCCTCCTCTCCTCTATAGGGCCAAGCGGGGGTGAAGTTAGAAGCGACCAAGCTCTTCCACGTTTTCCCTATTGAAATACGGTTACGTGAGTAGTTACACGATCCAAGTATAGTTACACAAAATGAAACATGTCGATTTTCTAAGCAGATAAAATGGAGTACTACATTACAAAAAGATATTACTGTTAAAAGACGTAGTTCATAAAAACTTGCTCTGATCACACTGTTGATCTGCTTATCAAGTGTAAAACTGCTATCAAAGAACACCCCGAGCTTCTTCACAGACAGTTTTAACTTTGAGGACAAGGAATCGAAGTCCACAAAAACACTGTCTCCAAATAAAATGTACTCAGCCCGACTGAGCCGTGCTGCCGCTGAGGGCCAACCTGACCAGCATGTTTTTGGAGGTAGAGGAAACCGTAGCACCTGGAGGAAACCTGGCTGGCTGCCTTCAGTCTCTGATTCTCCTAAACGGTGCACCGCCTTTTGGGTTTGTCCCTGAGCGTGGTGTCCTGCACTGGTCAGCTCCTCCACCTTCCTCTTCCTCCTGCGCAGCTCCCTCCGCTCTACAACAGTCTTTCACCATCTTATGGGAAGAGCTTACTGTAGCTGTTTATCTGTTTTATTCTCCAGTGATACTGTACCTCCTCATTTGTCCCTTTTTTGTTTCCTGTATCTCCTCCACTGTGCTGCAGGTGTGGGGGCTCTTGGTGCCTCTTCTGTGTCTCAGAAGAAGACGTTTGTAGGTCTCAATTGGGTTTAGCTAATAAGCTAGCTGTTTACTTGTAAAAAGCTGCTTTCTTCAGGACTATTATGGACTCTGCAGTTCAAAAATCCACCAATCCCCACAAAAACACGGCAAAGATGTACAAAAGTAAACCGTAAAACAATGTGGAACACAGAAACTATGCAGTTTGCACAAGGGTCTGATAGAAATTTCTCTGTGGATTAACAATAGAATATATTTCTATTCTATTGTGTGTGTATTCTCAACAGCAGAGAATACACACTGGCAGAGTAGTTAGTGCACATCAAACGATAGGTTAATTCTCGGGTAATCCCACTCAGGGTCCTTTCTGTTAAATCTTTATGTTAATGTGTTTAGTCCTGCTTCTTTCATAGTGCAGCATGCATGCGAAATGGAATATTATACAGTGCATCATTATAGCAACTAATATAAGAGAGTGCAACAGCTAAGTCCTGCATGGTAAACATGGTATTTTCATTCATCATTTGTTTACTAAAGAGATTTTACTCATTAAAACAGTTACATCCTCCCAGCATCGTTAGCTCCTCGATGTGAAACCTTCCTTTGTGGGATTGAGTGATTAACACTAAATCAGAAGCTAAAATAATCATTGGCCCATTAGTGATATGCAAACATATGCGCACAAAATGCACAAATCCTGTTTTCAGTTGTT
The DNA here is from genome assembly GCA_007210695.1 of Neogobius melanostomus. NCBI lineage: Eukaryota > Metazoa > Chordata > Actinopteri > Gobiiformes > Gobiidae > Neogobius > Neogobius melanostomus. The sequence goes on from VHKM01000153.1 coordinate 3,425,450, forward strand.
TATGCTTACAAATCTTGTGCAGGACTTTGAAATGAATACAGGTTTTCCACAAATACAGCTTACTATTCACGAGAGAGAGACTATATACAGCATAGCTGGACTCTTTCCCATTGGCTGAGTTCATGTGACATCACATTCGGAAGAGTCTCTGTATTATTGACATGGGGGACAGGTCAGAATGTGGAAATGTTACTGAAAACCATAAACACAGATGTTTTGACCTGGTTGTGATGAATTTAATTACTTTGCCTATATAGATGAAACAATAACTGGCACAAAGAAGTTAACCGCTGATAAACCAGGGCCAAAACCTTCTTCCCTATCAGTAACAATTATCAGAACAGCATTAAAAAGAAGAGCCATTATTCTGTCAGAGGTGGGATTGTGATCAGTTAAGGACTGGAAGATCATGGGTCGTCTTTTTACCCTGTGATCTACTTTCACAATGCAGAAATGGCAGAGACATTCATAGAGATGTTGCAGCCATGCCAGAACCTTTCAACTAAAATATAATAACTAAAGTTTCAGAATAAAAAGAAAATGCACAATGTGACTCATCAAGCACAAGTGGGAATGTGGAAATCCTTTGGTGAGCAACATGGAAAATGCTGGCGAGAAAATGGTTTGAAATCCCTGCACAAGATTATTAAGGCAAGTTCGCTGTGTCTGGATGGGTTTCCTCCGAGTGCTCCGGTTTCCCCCATCAACTAACAATATGAACAATGGGTTAATCCTTGAGCCAGGTGACCATCAGCCTGGCTCCACATCTCAACCTTGACAAGGGTCAGCATTTGGAGATTTTCTGTTTGGATATATCTTTCAAAAACAATGAATAGACCACAGAGTCAGATTTACGTAGATCCTAGCATTCTCTCGCAAAATATTTTTATAATCACTGACCTAAACTGAACACAACCTATAAGATAAAAAGTCAAAGTGACGGTTCTAAACTACTTAGTTGTCCGTAGTGGTCAGTTTTGAGCTTGTGGGGGCATTGGATCGATGTTGAAACTGACAGATTGTTTACCGATGCCCACGCCTGTGGTCCATCTGATGGGCTGATGGATGAGACGTTAACACGGTCTCCCCCGGTGATGGATAGGTCTAATGCTGAGGTCAAACCGACTGTCCCGCCACCGAAGGAAAAACACCAACAACCCATTTCTCACATACTTCCAGCTACCGAGAACACTACGCACTCGCCTAACCGGACGAATGGACGAAGGCTCGCATGTGTTCACTTCAGGAGGAGCCACTGCTGTGCGATTCTGTAAAACTCTGCGCTGTTTTTTGCTAAGCACTAAGATGTGAATGAAAATTGAATGAAAACGTGGATGTGTGGTTGATTACTGTGTATTGTCAATGAGAAATGCCAACGTGCATTCAATGACTGCACATGGCAGCAGGTGCTGAAGAGCGGTGTGAATCAGCGGCCAAGCGCGTCATCATCAGAGTGGCGAGTACTTAAGTACTTAAGCTGCAATATTAAGACATTGGGAGCATAAAAGCACTGCAGATCTTTTTCCTTTTTTGTCATACTGTTTTTCAGATCCTACATGCTTTTCAGATTTCTGTGACGTGCGTGTCTACTTAACCTTTACATTGATGAGTAATACAAGCATGCTTCCTTTGGTATAAACCTATCAGCACCAAAGCAGGATTTAACAATACTGACACAGGAGTTGTGTCTGTAACTCAGTCACAAAATACATATACAATATGCAGCATAAAATAACATGAAATTCTAAGTTTAGTAATATTTCAAGTACTAGACGTGAGGTGCTGTTCTCTTACATTTTACCACTGTATAAAGCTTCTGCTTTTTGCCAGTCACCCTGCAAAACCTCTTTTCCAGCTTTACTCGTTATGCTTCTCAAATTCTTCTCTGTTTCAAGCCTTCTCTCCCTTCTTCCTTGAAGCTTTACTCCTTGCTTTTGTTGCATATTTTCCTCATCATTTTACTTGCGACATAGAAACTAATGGGCTTTTCATAAAGTCAGATTCTTTCACATTTCAGAGCACATTGCTAAATGAAACTGCACTGTTGTCATTTCACCAGAAAATGTACAATGGCATTGTCAGCCTCCTCATTTTAGAGCAGAGGTATGAAGTATGAAGAGGAAGCAGAAGAAGTGATTTTCTTGAGGGTAATGTGAGATGCTCAATGTCACTCCGGGTTACTGCTATGAGGCATGCTCCTGCAGTGTCCTGGAAGGGTCACACCTCATGATGATGAATGGCATAATTTATTACCACAAGAAGTAATTTGAGAGGCAATAATGTAAGTAAAAGGTCGGCTTCATTGCTAAAACATATTTCCAAAAAAACTTTACTGATAAAGACCTGTCGTCAATGTGCTGAAGGATTGAAACTGCAACCTGGTTAGTGAGGTGACGGGGATAAAGACTGGGGACCCATGATGTCATCAATGTGGCTAAGCAGTCAAATTGTTGTCTATAGAAAGTTTTGTTTAAATCCATAACTGAACACTTTTTTGACCTTTCTTTCTTTCATTTTGTATGCCCTTGTAGCAATCTATCCAAGTGTGGTCATAAACACTGGACAAAGAGCTTTACAAGAGCATAGCAAGAGCTATAAAAACACAAAAGGAACATTGTCGAAGCCAAAGCCCGATCATGGCGCTTAGGCTGGAATAGTTTTCAGTATATGTGCAGCCTAATCAAGAGGCTGTTGTGGTGCACCTTTTGACCTCTCTTGAGTATGAATGTGGAGTGAGTGATTGGTGGTGGTAGAGAATCAGATTGGCAGCTCCAGCAGCAGAAAAGGAAGAAGGAGGTGGAGGAGCTGACCAGTGCTGGACACCACGCTTTGAAACAGGGACAAACCCAGGAGGCAGTGCACCGATTCAGAGGAGCACTGAAGGCAGCCTCTGTTTTTTCCTACAACCAAAAACACGCTGATCAGGTTGGCCCAGAGTGGGGGCCCTGTTTAGGTGATTAGCTGTGCGCACCACGTCACCTGATGAATAGCATTTCTTGTGTATTGGGAAAGGGAAAGGGAATCTATTTGTATAGCGCTTTTATATGACACTAGGCACACCCAAAGCGCTTCACACATGAAAGGGATGGGGGTTCATTCACTCCATGCTGATGTTGTTATTGTTATTGTTTAACCTCTGACTTCCTGTAACCCGGTCTTCCATGTTGGTGGTTAGTTGATGCTAGTCGCTGAGTGGATCGGCAGCACTCGGACTTAACTGTCAAAGCCCCAAGTCATGCAAATACCCCGCTCATATACCTTTGGTCAAGGAGCTTTGCCTTTTTGTGTTGTTATCCCCCTGCCACTGGAAAATGTAATCTGGAGCTTCAACTACAGAACTGTGGTAACCCAATGGTAACTGAAACATGAACTAAGAAACACTAGGACTCAACAGAACTGTGAAATGGTACCGTCAACAATGTTATCTAAAAATGTAACATAAATTCAAGTCTTTTCTATAAATTGTAATTGCCTCTGCAATCTATTTTATCAACAATGAACCTATGTGCTTTCATTTCTGGTGCTGCCGTTCATGTTAAACTGCTAATGTTAACCACTCGCATCGCCACAAACGCTGACAAGCATAATACCTATCTCCTGGTAAACATAAAGAAAACTCCACCTGCCAGACAAGATCCCAAAATGTCCTGGTTCACAGTGAGGTTGTATAGAGCCCGCTTTGATCCGAATCTGTCTCCTCTGGGTGATAGTTGACTAATTGCACTTGAAGTCTTTGCACGCCTGACGTTCCTCATCATCAGCTGCTAAATATCTCTGTGTTTAGGTATGTGTGTCAGTGTCATTGTGAAGGTTAGCGTGGAGGAGCTGTGAGTGCCCATTCACACTTAATTGGGCTCTGGAGCGCGGGGTGTTACATGACGAGTGTGCAAAGATAATGAGGGCTCTAAACATGCATTATTATACACGGCGTAATGAAGAGGTGCTCACACACATGGCCTTTGATGGCTGAGATACTACGACTCTCAGTGTTAAACAGGAAATCTTTGAGTGTGCATGGAAAAGAATATGATTCTTTACTTAGGGTAAATTAGAAATCAATTATTTATCGCAACTTAAAATATTGTTTTTGGCTTGTGGGCTTTATTTGATGGGACAGTTCAGGGTGAAAGGGATGGAAGAATGAGGAGAGACATCCAGCAAAATTGTAAGAACCTTAACCACTCAACCACCAACTGCTCTAACTATAGTCCCTTCAAGGCGAGACACTGCAGGTGAATAGGTAAAAACGATACATTTGAATCTATTGCTGTAGATTCTCGGAATAAATATAAGAAAAAAAATGTATTGCAAGTTTTCTGTCATTTTCGGTTTTCATGTAAAAATGTGCCGAAAAATGCCCAAAATTTCCAATAGTTTGGTGACGAAATCTGAATAATGGATTGAGCCAGGTTTAAATTCAAAGTTTCAATCAATCAAAGTTTAATTCTAGCACTTTACAACAACACTTGGCAGACCAAAGTGTTTTACATGAAACACAAGAGAAAAACATAAACATTAAATGACATAAATATAAAACACAGGCAAACAAAATATGTATTTGGTCGGGACAGTGCATGTTGATTAACATCAATCAATCAATCAATATATCAATCAATCAATCAAACTTTATTTATAAAGCGCTTTTCATACCGATGATACATGTCATCCTGACTCGCGCTCTCAAACACACTCTCATTCATCCTGACCTATTGTACATGATTTTAGTGGGAAACCGGAGCCTGGGAAGCACGAGCGCTAACCGCTGCGCCACTGTGACGCCACAAATAGAGCAGCGTTAGGTTTCTTTTTTTGACATATTAGTTACAAATACTTTTTTTTAGGGGATTTTAGATATCTTGTTTAGTTTTAAATTAAGCTATTATTTGTGGAAATTAAAAACTAATTTGGTCTTGTTTTTATGAAATTCAAAACTCAATCGGGCTAGGAATTAGATATAAAGAATCTCTCTGGCAAAACCAAAATATCAGTTCAGTTCAAGGCTGGAAAATTTGATCTGTAGGTGCTATTGATGTGGAGATATTGTCGCACCAATGTGAGAAAAATGCATTTTGAGAACATATGGCCCTTGAAATTACAACTGCCCATATGAATCTATTGTGAAACATAGAATCAGTGCAATCATTAAACATGTTATTGTGAAGATTAGTTTTTTTTTTTTTCCAGGTGAAAAAAAAAAAAATCTCAAATCACTCTATGCTTTTATACAGTTTAACATGTCTGTTCTTACCTGCTGACACGGAGAAAACCAGTAAGAATTATTCATAGTCATTTCAAGTCTTTTGAGAATGCATGAATCAGCAGCTCACCATTCATTTCTGTTGTACAATGGACCATATTAGACTTGGCCTCGGTCCCGCATGCTTATGGTCAGGAAAAAAAGGGCCTCTGTCTGGATTTTATGAATTGAGTTTATCACTGTCCAATTCCCACACATAGCCTGCATGTACAGTGGCATTTAAGCTGCTCACATTATGCACTAGCATGACCATGTCCATAAATTGCGAGACGGGGCGAGCTCGATATAAAGCACTCGCACTGTGCAGCTGATGAGGCAGAACACAGAAATCAAACAGGTTCCTTCTGGAGTTAAATACAGTCATTTATCTTCTAAGACTCATGGCAACAAATTGGTTTACACTCTGTTAATGCAATTGTGCTTTCTTTAGTCAGCTGGATATAGTCTTTACACACGTGTGTTTGTAAAGTGACTGGCCATGTTTCTCAACTGTAAAAAGGCCATGGGGAAGACACGCCACGGGGGACTATAGGCGTTTTCACACAGCAGAAATCTTTCACAGTTTTTAGTGTTGTTTGACATGCTTTCGGACATGAGAGAATTGGGGTGCGGGGTCACTTTTAGAGTGACCGTTTCAGCTCAATGCTTTAGTGATGTGGCAAGAGAAGTATGCAATGTAAATTCTTGGTGTAGTGGGATGGCTTTCACACCCTATCTAGGATTAGATTATGCTCTAGAAGAGGGGTCATTTCACCTGGCCTGACCTCTCCCACCTTCAACGTCACTGTGGTCCGGCCTGGAAGCAGCTCGCGCAAATATGTAGCCAGGTAGCCTGACTGCTTCTTGCCTGGTTGTCACCTGTGAATTTGTGTATGGCAAGGTGTGCAGCTCCGGTGAGTGGTGCGTTGTGATTCTGTACTGGAAACATTTGTTTAGGGGTGCGGGACTAATGTGGGGTGACTTTTTGCGTAGGCTACCGGCATGTGTGGCTCGGCTCCGTCTGGGACTCCCTCGGCGCGTGTGCCTTAGTAGCACGATTCGCTGTCAAAGCCCTGGTAGGCGATGGTGGTAACATACCCTTTTCATTTGATCTTTTGTTACTGTACTAACCCTAGCCATGTCTGTAGTGCGGTGGAGGTATCCCAACGAAGGCCTGCATTCAGAGTCGGACCTCTACCACGCCTCCTCTTGTCTCTGTGTGTCTGTTGCTCCTCTGGCGGACGTTCGGATAGAGCCTATGATAGACATTGGGACATCTGGGGGGATATTGGACATATGCGGGTTTTAAGATGTACTATCAACTTTATTTATGAATGGAGGGGTCACAGGGACGGCATAGGAACACCTTGGAGGAAGTCTGCATGGACAAGAAAGACAACACATTAACAGAAAAAGCAGCAGATGGATGAAACCAACTGGGTGTATCATAACACTATGAAGAGCACAGTTTAGAATAGAGGCGGAGGCCAGTTAGGAATGAGATATTTTAACCTGGTTTCAGGGCCTATCACCAGCACGAAGATAAGATAAGCCTTTATTAATCTCACAATGTACAAATTCACTTGTTACATCAGTTCAAAAGAACACTCCGGGAGTCCAAATTGTCAGGAAAATGTGCTATCAAAGAACAGTGTAATAATAGTCGTATTTTGACAACTTACTCAATTAGGTGTGAATGTTGCCAAGCTGAAAAAAAGCCATAATCTAGTGAGTTCAGGTTCAACGATTATGGATACAGTATATTACACGTATACTCATTCTTATATATGCAAACATTACATATATATTATTGAGGTAAGACCACAAAATCAACTTTGTTTTCTAAATATCCTTCTAAACCAGGGGTGCCCAAACTTTTTGTCTCTGAGCGCCAAAATTAAAAAAGTGCCTGTGGGTCGCGGGCCAAACACGGCGATGTCAAGCGTGAAACACATATAACTGCAAGTAATAATAGTTACTTTATTTTATTTTTCGGTATATATTTGCATTTGATTATATCTATGCAAATAACATACTATATAAAACAAATGTTACCTACTGCATGGCAGAAACCTAGTTTTAGTAAAACAAAATCAACAATTGTAGCAATATAGTGCAAAATGTAAAAAACACCTGTAGCCTATCTACAGCACCTACAGTGACTTTACCTCATTCATTTAACTCAAAGAAAATGCCATATTAGATCATTTTGAAAGTGTCAGTTCAGCATAAATTCTTTTATAAGTCCATTTTTAACACGTACCTTTGTTGATGTCAATAACGTTTGCAATAAAAGTTGGAAACCTGGGAAAGTTGATGCTACAACGCTCTGTGATTGATACACACCAAGACACCACAACAGTGTTTCCTTAACTTTGCGAAAAGAGTGAAACAGCGCCCCCAATTTGACGCCAGTGGCCAAAAGGTGTACTGCATCTATATTTACCATTGCGAATGAATGGGAGAGAGTTAGTATGAACAACAAGCAGCGCAAAAGTAGGTCACTCTCTGGCGTGCCAACAGAATTGTTTCGGAGAGCCAAATTTGGCCCGCGGGCCCCACTTTGGGCATCCCTGTTCTAAACACACACACTATGCAGAACTCTATGAAAAATGTTTATTCACAACAAACTAAGTGCACCATGTAATATTGGATCAGGACTGGATTTTCTTGCCTTTCCTATCTTTGTATTTAAAAGAGCTCCTCACTACACTAGCTGCACTTGCTTTTGAGAGGAAACATTTTGTCTATTTTTAACCAAAGATATAACACGTACATTTTTCTCTTGTGTAAGATTTTTTTTTTTGGTGTCCTTTTATGTACTGCTCTACTCCCTCCTGAACTTTCTCTTTGATAGCTCATCCTCCTTGTGCCTCTTTCTGTCAGTGTGAATTAAACTGCAAATTTGTTCTGGGTTTAAAAGCTGTCACTTGTGTTACCCTTTATTCCAATTCAACAAGTCACCCTGAAATTTGAAAATAACAGGAGAAAGTCCCATGTCGGCTTTGAAAGAGCTGTCCTGCTGCGTGTGTGAGACACAGAGAGAGAGAGAGAGACAGAGAGAGAGAGAGACAAGAGAGAGAGAGAGAGAGAGAGAGAGAGAGACAGAGAGAGAGACAGGAAAAATCCACCACAACACAAATCTGCAATAAAGCTGATGTCAGTTACAGACTTGTTTTTATTGCACCGAATTTGCATAGAATCAATTTCACACACAATAAAAAAAATGAAATAAATGGAACAAAGACTAATTTACCTGCTTTTAGTTCTGACAGAGCTAAAGCCTTTTGTGACGTTGATTTTAGCAATATTTCAAAGTGTTTTGTTTGAATTTTCCTCCGGCATGATTTCGGCATGATTTGTCTTTTGATCCGTCAATGATTTGAGAGGACCCTATATAAAAACCAAACATCATCAGGGGCTGCTAAATAACTATCTTGGTTTTGATAAGGATATCATTTAACATGGTCAAGCAAGCCTTTAAGAAGTCTCCATGAATTCAAAGGCTTTTGTTTTTCTTCTCTGAGCCACCCAGCGCTCAATTGTTCATGAATATTTCGTGATTTTCTTAAAAAAAAAAAAAAAAAAAAAAAAACTGCTGTAGATGCGGAAAACACCGCTCGATAAATCCATCAGGAGCTGTGGCAGTTAAAACAATAAAAGTCTATGTGAGCATTGCAGCGCATTTTATTGATTTTAATCCCCCATTCCTTCTGGCCAGTATTAATTTCTTGGTTTATCCCCTGGTTTGCGACGGTGGGGCTGAGAGGAATCAGCCATACACCAAAGGAGCTAAACAATGTCTCGTCAGGGATTGATTTTCCTCGAATGAGAATAATAACGTGTGCTACGGGCTGGTTTTGTGAACAAGCAGGAAACATTAAACATTGATTACATTTTTTTCATACAAAGGTGCCAGTACCCTTAATAAAGTACTCAGATTAACAGCCATTGGTCACTGCTTCAATGACCACCAGAGAAAAAGTGGTCAAGTGGGATAAGTTGTGAAGTGTGTTGGGGCATAGTGGTACAGACTTGAGAAATTAAAGTGTATAGGCTGTAAGTAAGTAAGTAAGTAAGTAAATAATGTTTGTTTTTAAAGCTCTTCATGGTCTCGCTCTGTTATTTTGAACTGAGATGTTGACCATATACATCACCCAGGCAGAGCTCTCTGGTCTGCCGATCAAATGGTTCTGGAGGTGCCCAGGTCCCGGTACAAACAGTGGGGCGATCGTTCCTTTGTGGTTGCCGCGTCAAAACTGTGGAACAGCCTGCCCCTCAGTCTGCGTGTTGTCACGGAACTGTCCCTTTTTAAATCCAGATTAAAGACTCATCTTTTCAAACTGGCTTTTAATACTTAGAACGCACTGAATTATGTCTAGGATACAATCATTTGGAGTTTTGAAATTGTTTTTGATCTTTCTGTGAAGCACTTTGGTTTTCCTTGTGTCGTTGTAAAGTGCTATACAAATACACTTTGATTGATTGATTGTAGTTAGTAAGTAAGTAAGTAAGTAAGTAAGTAAGTTCTTTATTAAACGTCGCCTTTGTGGGCCAATGTGACCATGTTTTTGTAGGCATAGGAAACCTGGCTGGCTGCCTTCAGTGCTCCTCTGAAATACGATACGATATGATATACTTTATTAATCCCGAAGGAAATTCAGTTTATCAGCTGCACAGACAAGTCATACATAAAAACATCAGACTTAAAAAGCTAGAGAAAATTTTAATAAATAAAACAGTGCAGAGAATAAATATAAAAGTACTATAAAAAACCATCATTCCCATTAGTCCCTCCCCCCCACGGATTTGTTATAAAGCCTGATCGCTCTGGGCAAGAAAGATTTCCTAAGCCTATCCTTTGAACAGGAGAGCGAGAGCAGCCTCTCACTGAAGGTGCTCTTCTGCTTTATCACCAGCTCATGCAGGGGGTGGTCGCTGTTGTCTATCACAGAGAGCAGCTTCTCCAGGGTTCTCTTCTCCGAGATCGACACTACAGAGTCCTGATCAGCCCCAATCACGAAGCACCGTGGTTCACCGCTTCCTGGGTTTGTCCCTGTTTCAGAGCATGGTGTCCAGCACTGGCCTGCTCCTGCACCTCCTCCTTCCTTCCTCTTGTGCAGCTCCCTCCGCTCGCGCCGCCGCCTCCTTTCGCTCCTCCTCCTCATCATCTTTGTCCTCCTTCTCTCCTGGCTCTGACGCCATTCTTCACCTGAGGGTCACCTGTGAAACTCTGCCTTACAGTTGAGCCAGGACTTAGTGAATAAACTGTAAAAACACAACTGTCTTTCACCATCTTCTGAGAAGAGCACAGCAGATGAATCATATTCTTCAGTGAACGTGTATTAGCCAGAACAATAGGGGTAGAAGATGTGTGCGGCTTAGCTGCAAGTCTTGCCCGGATACCTCATTGTTTGCCCCTTTTTGTTTCCTGTAGCGCCTTCACTGTGCTGCAGGAGTGGTGGACTCTTGGTGCTTCCTCAGTTTTTCAGAAGGAGAAATTTGTAGATTTGTAGGTCTCAAATTCCATTCAAAACACCTTAAGCTCATCAATTATCTGTTTGTTTGTTTTTTAATAAAAAACAACAACATTTTATTAGAAGTAAAAGGTCACAAATTAGTCCAAACCATAAAGTAAGACACTTGGTATTGCACTTGTTATGCGGGGGTATGGATATTATATAATTCTTTATGTAAAATAAAACAAAAAAAGGAATAAACAAACATGTACTCTGGGTATATATAGGTCAAATAAAATAAAATACATTGGCTGACAGATAAAAGTTATGTGTATTTATTTTGTTCATGTAAATGTAATGATCTAGTAGACTTACAATGTATTTTTATCCCTCATCATTTCACATGTCACACACTTCTCCAATAATAATAAAAACATTGGTAATCCTTTTCTCATACAGCGCATTTCATCACAGAGCAGAATAGAAAGTGGCCCATACGATTATAACAGTCATATAAAATGCCTTGAAAGCCGCGATTTGATTAAGTGCATGTTATCTTGGTCTGAGAAGGGAGCGGTGCGTGATTGGATTAGCAGACCTATGCACTGCAGGAATCTCATTTGATTTTGAAAGGATGAGGGAAAGTAATTTGATGTTTCTTATCTGGCTTTGTGCCACGGTGAAAAATAGTATAAGTATAAAAATGAAAGCAGAATTGCCACTGTGTACTAACTGAAAGCCGTATTGATTTTTTACCTAATTTGAAATTGCGTTGTGCTGTAACAAAAGCTTTAACACATCTCTCCAAAAGTAAAACGGAGCTGGAAAGTAAGTTGATTCAGTCCAATTGTGTTTATTTAGCAAAGTGTTGTAAGCGCAGAGTGCTTCAGGGAAACACAATCTAAATGAGTCATGCATGAAAGTGTGTTTGTGAGTGCGAGTGGGGAACAACGGATGGAAATGAGTGGCGTGTTTACATGCATGTGTCCCATGTGTGTTCATTAACATGCACTGTCCTGAGTCCTGACCAAATAAACAAATAAATACAACAAAATAGTTTTTCTTTTGATCTGCCATCTGAGCATTGCATTGTATGTTGGGCTTAACCAGACTTCTTTTGCCCAACTACAACTAGTCCAAAATGCAGCTGTACCAATGGGTGAAGAACATGTTTCTCTTTGATCCTGATCAAACCCCGCTAGCTGCTCTGCTTTATGACCGCAACACTGGAAGCCGCCATTGCGCCGCTAGTCTCCCATTGAAAAGCATTGGACTTTAGACACGTTAAAAACAACGTTAACGCCTGGTTTCTATTTTTTGAACACTTTCTATGGCTACATATTTCTCCTGAAATAACGCTGTGTTAGTCACAAAAAAAGAAACCAGGCTGGTTTTCGAAAGAATTTTTTTTTAAATCTCGTACTAATGAGGGTCGGACTGTTAGCATTGGAGCTGCACAAGCTACACGTCACGCAAGGGCCGAGTCTACAGTGAAGATCCCGCCCTTATGCCCTTTTAGGAACATGCTTCGTCAGAGCTGGGGGGGAGGAGTCTGTAAATCTGCCATGATTTCCCCATCGAACGTGGTCATTATGGTAAACGGGGAAGAGTGAAAAAATGACCCATGTGACAACACTGGACAAGGCATAATATTTTAAACCGCACTGGTTTATGTGCTGTAGACTTAAAAGGTTTCAGCCTGAGACTTTGATTGACAGGCCCTGAAGCACTGTGGAGACTTGTTGCTGCTCTGCCTGCCTCACGGGGGTGGAGTTTCCTGCTTTTATTTGGAACCTGCTCTATAGGAGGAGAATGAGCAGCCATCACGGATACTCTCTTGAATCGCTGTTATTAACATAAATAGGGAGGAGTGAGGATAATACGTCTGTTGTTGCTATGTCTATGAGCCACACATGAAGCCAATTTTGAAGTCCATGCATTGGCTCCCTGTTCATCACCGTATTGACTTCAAAATGATCTTATTTATTTTTAACTGTGTTCATGGCATTGCACCAAACTATCTGTCCAATCGTCTTCAGCCTTATACTCTAGCTCGCGGCCTCAGGTTGGCAGATCACTCTTTGTTAGTGGTCCTGACGACTGAAAGGAAACAAAGGAGGAACTGCTCTTTCTCAGGTGCAGGCCCAATGTTATGGAATGCTCTGCCTTTGCACCTCAGACAGGTTTTTAGGTCAGCTCTTGAAAGACATTGCTTTAAATTGAGTCAGGAATTGTGTATGGTTTTATTTTGTTTGTCTGTTTGTCTTCGTCTTGTCCTTACCTTTTTACTGCTGTTCTTTTTGTGACCTACTGTAGGTGTAGGTGACCTAGTGTAGGTGGCAAAGCGCTATATAAGTCGAGACCATTTCTACACTTCAGTCAACAGTGTTGTTTTTAAATCAAGTTGGTATGGCTTGATTAAAGTGTGAAAATTATTCTGTCAATATGTGCTGTGTTGAGAGGTTTACACCCACAACGAGATGGGCCCATATTCGATTCCACATCCGCTTGGGACCTTCCTGTGTGGAGTGTGTCTAGGAGAGCTCCCTCCAGGTCCTGACCAAACATCACATCAGGTGATGTGTCCTTGGATTAAATGCAGAGCACACAATTCTCAAACTTTTCACATGGAGTACCACCACATACTGTATAATACTTGTTATTCCAAGTAGAGTCAAAAGAGACATACAACGACGCATACAAGGAAAAAAATCAATGATATTAAATAAAAGAAGCGAACTCTAAAACTGCAAAGATGCCTATGAAGAATACAAAAGAAGCCCTCATACCACCACTGTGCCAGCATTCAGAGTCTGTCATCCATTTCCAACACCAGTTTGCTGAGTGTCTCTCCTCACTCTTCACTTTCTTTCATGCGACAAACAAAAATAAATGTAGACCTTTGCAATAGGCCCATAATTCCGCTTGAATAAAACAATAAATGGGTATGCGTTCATTGATAACCCTTCCATCTGCCGCGGTTTTTCTCCTCTATGTTTAATACAGGCTTTATCACAGTTATTGCAATTGCTTGATTCTGCAGCGCAGTTTACCCTCCAGCTTCCCGAGTCTTGGCAGATTTGAGTGAAGAAGCAAACAGCCGAAAATGGATCTAATGTGCTCTGTGCTGAAGCGGCGCGGTCCCCTCGGTCAGGGGACGCCTTCTGTCACTAACGAGGCCCTAACCAACTCCGTCACATGACGCTGACGTGGGTTTGTGGGAAAAAAAGACACAGAGAGAGAGAGAGAGACTGAGCGTAAATAAAAAGGTCACTGAGCCACATCAGTCTGTAGCTTTTCTCTGTATGCCTCGGGAGAATCTACCGTCAAAATAATAACAGAAGATTGTAGAGTTCATTTTTAGGATCGAGGACAAGTTGTTAGGTTTTCAAATGTCTAAGGCTGCGATCACATTTGGTCCACTTAAAGCGAACCCAAATTCATGTCCTAGAAAAACACAAACACAAGCTTTTGGGCCTCTGGTGAACGGAAACTGATTGCGGTGTGCACTGTGCATCAAATGGTAAATGGACTCAACTTATATAGCGCTTTTCTACCTTTATCAGGCCCAAAGCGCTTTATAGTAAGGAACCAATCACCCATTCAAAATTAGAATCAGAATAGTTTTTATTGCCATTGTTTGAGAACAGGTTCACAAACTAGGAATTGTTCTCAGTGGAGTCGTGCAACATAAAACATATAACACAGAATTTAGATAAAAATAAGCTATAAAACGTTAAGGCTTTAGGGGCTTTAGGGGCACGAATATTAAAATATATAAGTAAAATATGGTAAGACGACAACAATTGACATAGAACAACAGCGGGGTTATATTTACAGATGTGTATAAAGTGATAAACTGATATAAAGTGATAAAATGATAGCAGTGGATCTAAGTGTGGACACACCACATAGTGCAACAGGGCAGATTACGTCCATTTTGTTCATGAATCTGATGGCGGAGGGGAACAAACTGTTCAAGTGGTGGGATTTATGGGTCTAGACCGTAGCCTCCTGCCTGAGGGGAGAGGGGTGAATAGTCCATGTCCAGGGTGAGAAGGGTCAACTGTGATCCGACCCACACGCCTCCGGGTGCTGGAGGTGAACAGGTCCTGAAGAGATGGAAGCTCACAGCCAATCACCTTCTCAGCAGCATGCACAATACGCTGCAGTCGGTGCCTGTCCCGGTCTGTAGCGTCTGGGAACCACATGGTGATGGAGGAGGTGAGGATTGACTCGATGATGGCTGTGTAGAACTGCACCAGCATCCTGGTCGGCAGCTTAAGTTTCTTCAGCTGCCTCAGGAAGAACATCCTCGGCTGGGCTTTCTTGATGAGGGAGCTGATGGTTGGCTCCCATTTGAGGTCCTGTGTGATGGTGGTGCCCAGGAAACGGAAGGAGTCCAAGATAGAGATCATGGACTCCTTCCGTTTCCTGGGCCTTCACTCTCATTCATACACCAATGTGCGCAGACACATTTTCACCCTCATTTTAATTACTAATATCAAGAATACTACACTATAAGACAACAATCGTAACAATCCTAAGCTAAACCTAAAAAAGAAGAAAGGAATCATACTTTTCAAATTCCATTAGCTATGAAAGCTGATTTAATCTCCCTTTTCCGTTACTTCTTTGGCTTCCACTTAAATGCCATCTTTTGACTGTTCCTACATCTATCTGTTCCTCAAACCACACGGCTTCACTCTTCTCACAGTGAGAGACAGGCTGCCAACTGTGTTTAGGTCTTTTCCACTGCACAGTGGGGCATGCAACTTGATGTCCATATGTGAGAACTTATTTGATCCCCATTAAAACACTGTGATGAATCCAATCTGTGAGGCTCTGTCAAAGTGAATGGATTGTGTCAGTAAACCCAGTCAGTTCTTGTCTTTCATGTAACTTCTGATATAAAATAAATCAAAGTCTCTTATTCCTCTTTCAGCTCTTCACATTTTTATTTTTTTTACAGCACAATTTCGAAAGCTGGCACAGAAAAATGAGGGCTCAACACTTTTCTCAGTCAGTGCCCTCCACTGACAATCAACACGACCTTGTCACAATTTTGGCAGCTTTTGACCCACAAGGCTTAATTATTTAAATGTCCTCTATCAAGCTTTATTCGAGCTATAAAAAGGACACTGGAATTGGGCATGTTTTGCAACTTAGGGCTGTGCATAGGGTGGAGAGGGGAAAGTAATTCAGCCTCAAAGTCGTCAGCTCACTCATTTACCCTCTGAACATAAGAAGCTCTGTGAAGAGAAGCGAAATAACCTACACTCAAACCACCCAGACCAGTTGACGCCTAGGGCTGGGCACCATTAAACTATACCGGTATAGTATTGGAAAATACGTTTAGGTACTACTGGTATCGAAAAAATTAAAGTAGAAAGCAGGTACCAACAAATATATATCTTTAGATCCCTGTTTTGATGCTTTAAAGCTTTAGTAAAGGAAGTGACTTTGTAGTCTCAGCTGAAATAAATGATTTTTTCCCCCAACATTTTCCCCAATTTTTATTCCCTTTTTTGCCCAATCTTTGTCCCATTTTCCCCAATTATTTTCTTATTTTTGCCCCAATTTTTCTCGTTTTCCTGATTTTTTCCCCCTAATTTTAATTACTAATATTTTCCGTATTTCACCACATTTTTTCCACATTGCCCCTCCCCAAATTTATTCCCATTTTTCCCCTCTATCTTTGCCCCATTTCTTTACACAATTTTTCCTTATTTTTGCCGCCATAATTCCCCCGTTTCCCCCAAATGATCCCCATTTTCCACACATTCTTTGTTTTTTGGTCCTAGATGACAAATATTTTATCATAGGTATTGGAAAAAGTCGTTCAGGTATTGATATCGTAAACCAAGTATCGTTACAGTACCGGTATGTAACAAATGTAACGGTACCCGGCCCTATTGACGAAGAAATATTATGCCATGATGGAAAACTCATGGATGATTGAGAGCTTACACAAACATAATTCAACCCTAAATTGTGAGTATAAAATGCAGATATTTGTCCTCCACTGGCAGAAAGGTGGAGAAGCTGTTAAACTAAAGCTAAAAACAGTACATGTTAGCTAGTAGCAGGAGGAAAAATGTTGTAGTTCAGCCATTTTCAGTCAGGCAGGCCAACACTGTGCATCTACCAGGAAGTAATGTGTTGAGGTCTCCAGAAGAGCCATGCCAAGACCCCGAGCATTTTGCCCAACACTTCTATGTGATAACTACCACCGGTGTTTAGCAAGCTACACAAATAGTACTTAGCACAAAGACAGGATAACTCAAGCTTACCAGCACTCGCAGTCGCAAGCTTTGTGCTACAATGTACACAAGCCCCTTTTTCTGGTGTGCCTCTTAAAGCAGTACTAAGTAACTCTTGCCCTAGAGGCCATAAGCGCAACTGCAGGTGTCTTAGCAAGTTACGATTTTTAACTTATTAAATGTCTTGGAGAGTAAATACTACGCTGACAGAAAAGGTGAAGGGAGAGAGGGGTGTTGTACATCCAGTTATACAATGGAAATTTTTTTTTCACTCAAACTTGGCTGTAAATACTGTTTAAAGTGGCGCTAGCCGTTAGCCTGTTAGCTTCTTCTCCGTGATTCTATTAGTGTGTATAGCTTGCTCCGCCCCGGTGGCAGTCAAGTTGCAAGCATGGTTTTCTGGCCAGAGACACCAGGGGGAGATGAAAGACCCTCCAATCATCCCATTAACACTTGTATTACCCCCACAGGGACTACGGAAAGGATTTATTAAGGTAAACACGTTACTTATTACTGCTTTAAAGTACGTTAGGCTGAACCACTACCAAGTCCACAAATGAAAACAACAGAATTATTTTAGAGGAAAAACATTAAATTGGGTAAAAAAATAAATCTTTCTAACCCTGGAAAGGTTTGTCATATTTTCCAACAAATTTCTAAAGACTATTATCTTCTAAAATCCCAACATGTGAAATCCATTGTTGCCACTTCACAAAATCATCAATTGTCCATTCCTATCAAATTGTCCACTCACAACGTTAACCGGGGCCACTTTGTTAATAGCATTTGATAATTCGCACTCTTGTTTGTCATATCAGTGGCAGACAGATCGTTAAAAACTGTCAAAAGCTGAAACCAAACAGAGCGCACACACAAAATTGCCCCTGGCTGTTTTTATTGTGACTTTTTTTCCCCTCACACGTTACTTGGAGAATGCTTTTTGCGGTGCGGCAATTTATCATAAACACAGCGGTGAGATAAAAGCCTCGCGCTATTAGGGCAGACTTTGTTTGTCCTCAGTACGTCGCGCTTACTGACAACCTTAAGAAGTGTCTGGTACATCACCATGTAATTAGGAGCGGGGCCGAGGTCGGAGATGCAAGACGGAGATAACTTCCTGACACAAAGAAATGTTGCAGGCCTATTGTAGTTCTCCAAAGTGGGAAAGTACAGCTGTTAGGGCCCGGATAATGGGCTTTCAGACAAGACACAAACTTTTGAAGAGCTGCTCTCTTTGGTGTTTGCTGCGGAATACATTACATAGGTTCAGCGTAAAGGGCTCCTATCTTATAGTCGTATAGCCCAGAGGTGGAGTGTAACTTTAGATGCTAGAACTAAAGAAATACAAGTACAAGCAAAGTGGAAACATACACATAGTTAGCATGTGGTCTGCAACGATGGGATGAAGAAAAATAGTTGCTTTCTGAGTGAAGGTTTAAAGGCCCTGATTTTGTTTTTCTTTCAGATGAGTGTTTTTTTGTTGTCTTTCAATCTATTGTTAAAGTTGACATTTGTGGAAAAAGACCTTTGTGTACTGTGCTTTTAATTATATGCCTTCTAATTAGTGATGGGCAAAAAAAAAACAGTTTGAGCCTGTTTCGCAAACAGCTGGTCACGTGACTTAAGTGTCAATTGTCTTGAAAAGTGCTTCACTCTGCGAGTCGTGTATCAGTGTGTCAAAGAGGCTCATTGGCTCAGAGCGTTTCAGTGTGTTGCCTTGACAGCTTTGAGCTGCGATGTGTACTGGTCCTTACTTTGGTGAAGTAAGTGATAAGTTAGTGTGCTGCATTTCCCCCCAAACATCAACATCAGATTTTGCATGAATACGCCACACGCCTGTAAAACGTCTATTGCACACATAGATTTGATTGTGTTAGTGCTTCTGTGACCGGGTGGGGATTCTAGCTTAGCTCAGTTACAGATAACGTTAAAAAGGATCACATGTTCGTTCTTTAAAAATTCGTTCCATTAGTTTTAGACAATTTATTTTCAGATTAATAAAGTTAAGTTTCAGTCTTTTCAGTTCCTAGTTCAGTCTGTACAGTATGTCTTAAAGGAATAGGCCACCGTTTTACATACTGAGATATGTTCTTACCTTAGCTTTGACAAGTTCATTTGTACCTGTCTGGTCTTCACGTGTGCCTTCCTTAACGTAAACACAGCACAGACGGCGTTAGCATTTAGCCTCTCTCTTCTCCTCTATAGCTCCAAACGAGGTGAAGATAGAAGCTACCAAACTCTTCCACGTTTTCCCTATTTAAATATGGTTACATGAAGTGTTACACTACAAAGTATAATTACACAAAATTAAACAATGTGGATTTTCTAAGCGGATAAAAAGGGGAACTATATTGTAAGGCGTAATAATACCAGGAGTAATTCGGCATCCGCACAGTAAAGTGAAGATATCACTGCGCGGATGCCCAATTACTTCTGGTATTATTACGCCTTACAATATAGTTCCCCTTTTTATCCGCTTAGAAAATCCACATTGTTTAATTTTGTGTAGTTATACTTTATAGTGTAACACTTCACGTAACCATATTTAAATAGCGAAAAGGTGGAAGAGTTTGGTAGCTTAGAACTATCTTCACCTCGTTTGGAGCTATAGAGAAGAGAGAGGCTAAATGCTAACACCGTCTGTGCTGTGTTTACGTTACACAGGTACAAATGAACTCGTCAAAGCTAAGGTAAGAACATATCTCAGTATGTAAAAAACGGTGGCCTATTCCTTTAAAACAAACAAAAGGTTGGCAAATGTCCTTTATCCACTTAGTTTTAGTTTATTTGTTTGTTTGAGCAGTTAACCTGCTCAAAGGGAGTGGGCTGAAGCCAAAGCTTATAAGCGCCCACCCCAAAATAAAATAATAACATTACATTTAATATTTACAAGGTAGCAAATCATAAACAAAGGAACATAGGGCAAAGTAACAATAAATGATGAACCAGAACAAAATAAAAACAACAGCAAAATAAAGAACAAAAGAATGTGCTACTTTTATGTTATAAAGGTGCATTAATACATATTATACTCTGAGATCTTGCTACTTCCCAGTTGTCATTACCATCCTCAATATAATTTAATTTGGGTTTAATTATCATTATTATATTTGTTTAATTGAGTTATTTGTGAAGTGTGATGTAAGCCCTGCATAGTGAGGTGCATTAAAAGCCAGGGTGTAGAGCGGGCTAGTTGAAGAGGGCAGTAAATCCCCTCAACAAACCCCACCCAGCTGCCCTAACAGCTGATTTTGTAGATGATGTTCCTATGCTGAGTGGTGCACGTTCCCTCGTTGTTTCACAGGTTCACACAGACACTCTTTAGCAGCACTTCAGTGTAAACAAAGCAGCAGTGTTGGTTGCGTTTTGCAGGTTCCAGGTGGATTAATTTGTTTCCTAAAGATGAGTTGATGGAGTTGAGAACGTTTAGGTCAATCTTTAGAAGCTTCTTCTCACTCTTGTTGTCCAATGTCATTCTTGGTGAACACACACGTTAGAGGTATATTTAAACAGTAAATACATCTAGAGGGACTGGATTTCTCTTTATGCAATTAAATGCAGTGTGAAGAAAACATCACAGCAACCGGAGAAGCGTTTCCACCAACACAGCTGTAAAACATCTCCTCGGCCTGGTTAATTAAACACACAAGCTAGAGGTATACAGTATTAGTGTTTCCACCAACAACATGTGTAGCATCTCCTGCACATGAACGAGACAGGACACGTGCCTGTTAGTACATAAAGAGCTTCGGTGGAAAGGGGTGGGGTGAATTTAGTAAACTCTAGAAATGGAAAATACTGTTGAGCCAAACTATCTAAAAATATATACCGCCAGTGCTAGATGCAGTAGTTCTTGTTTCACCCGACATTGATAATGGCCAGATACCCCCCTTGGACCTACAAACTCGTGGCAAAGAACCCAAGAGCCGAGTGAAGTGGAACAGTACAGCAGAAATTATTTAAAAAGTAAAATAAAAAAAACCTCTTACCCCCATTAGGTGTGATCCTTTCCCAGAAGCGTAGACATGATAAATGATGCTTCCTGACACAGCACATAAGCAATACCTACTCAAATATTGTGTTTTCTAGCTGCTTGCATTGCGTGCCCCCCTACCACCCAGCAAAGTTTTATAGGCCACACTGGTTACCTGACAATGCGCAAATACAAAAAGTGAGCCCTCAGAGGAAAAATCAGTCTTGTGTTTCAAAGTTTATGCACTCCACTATTTCCAAAGCATTTATTAAACAACGGGGCAAGCCGGAAAAGGTATGAAACAGTCCCCAGAGCTGGAACAACTTTGAAAACCAGCTCCAGGGTTAAATGCTTATTCAATCGCATTGTGACAAAATATAATTAATTTGAAGTTGCTGGAACTGTGGGTGTTGGGGTAAGACATAAGGCTTGTTGCTGCAGGGCTGGTGTTGCTACACACAGACAGGCAATCATTCTCTCTGAACAGATCATACAAAAGCTTAATTGTTTATGGGGTATCAACGCTAACCGCTCTGTCACCCCACAATGTCTAATAATATCTCAAAGGGCATAAAAAATGTCTTAGCGATGCTCTGGTGGGTGAAATAGTCAAAGGTAAACTATAAGGTCAAAACCCAATAAATCACCGTGTGCATCACTGTTGTATTTTGAAACCCATTAACCACAGTTATAATGCAAATATTTATGTTCATGTGTGTGTTTGCGAAGACGTCTTTGCGCCAGACAGGAAGGTGGGAGCGTCCAGCAGTGAGCTGATCTCAATGGGACGTGGAGGGCCAGGTGGGGCAGCAGATGGTGCAGAAGGGAGGACAGGAAGCTTTACTGCTCCTGATGTTCAAGGTGAGATGACCCAACCATCAGGGTTCTTGGAGTGGATCTCAGCAAGCCAAAATAAATCTCATGTTAGAATGGATTTACTTAATTGTCTTCATTTGAGAAACAAATTAAAACTACACATATATCTTGGTCAAGGGACCCAGCACCTGAGCCAGGTTCAGGAGTACCGAGCTGGAAGTCTATTCTTGGTCTTTTAAGAATGTTTTGGAGTGACGGCAAAAACCAGAGCACTTACAGGGTACCGCAACACAGGAAGACCATACATAATCCACAAAGAAAGAGCCATATATTTGTGTCATGTGACTGAGTATCCACTCATTCACTGTTGCTTTCAAATACTGTACTCAATAAGTTTGTGTCTGTTATTGTCCCTGTATATTTCTTTGCATTTGACCCATCTCTCAATGCCACTAGAGCAATCTGTCATATATAGGGCAGGGGATCGTTAAACGGTACCTACTTGGTATCGACCGAAAACCACCGTATCAAAAAACTAAACTTCTTTTGGTGCTTAGGTTCGGTATTTTACTCTCCAGATGTCAAAACGCAGTGAGTCCAATAAAAGCAATATGAATGCGTGCGCGGATAATTAGCCACTTCAGCGCAAATGGAGGCTGATTTCTTAAAAGCGAAGGATGGACAAGTGTTGCAAATGAGCAGTTTTGCTATAACACTGAAAACAATGTATCTGGTTTGTCCAATGCTATTGTTATGTCCATATCAAATAAACAAATACATAAAAATAAAAACAGGTCTACATTGTGATGACCTGATACAGTACCGGGCACTGGGCATGTCTGAACTGCAGTGCTCGTCGAGCGTTCGATCTCTGCAGTGGCCAGGAAGTAACATATGAACTGATCAGCTATTGTATACTTTGAGAAAACTAGAGAGTCACAAGCAGCAACTTAGCAACCAATCTGTAGTTTTCGGGACAAACAAACAAACAAAAGTTTACAGCAAAATACAGGTTTTTTTATGCATGTGAACAGCAGGTCCCATTTTTAGTAAAACAATTATTGTTCTCTTGACTGAGCATGTAATTGAAGCATCTCGATCCAGCAAAATGAGATCTAGTCCAAACAGGAGCTAATATGGTGTAGTGGCGCTAATAAGACCCCTGGGAGCTGCATGTAAATTCAGTGTTTATTTAAAGTAAGAGGGAACACTAGAAAGGCTTCTTCAGCAACATACGATGGAGGATCAATCTGGGTCCATCAAACCCCAACACGTAACAATACAAAGAAACGCTCGACAGGCTGTAAGTTGGTGACAATTTCCATAGAACCATAAATCAAGCATCACTCGCACACTCAAGTAGCCGATGTCCGATTTTTAATTATAGTGATTACGTTTTGGCATTAGCCTTCTCAGATCATTGATCTGATGAAGGCTAATGCCGAAACGATAGTAATCACTAAATTAGTGATTAAATTAAATCATTAAAAAAACAAACGTCTAGAATTTTCTGTCAAGAGACAAAAATTGGTCAAACCATACACCAAGATTTCTCATGCTCGACTGAACCGAGGAGCACAAAGAACCAAGGCGGTTCACAACTAAGGGGATTTTCTGCTGTGGAGCAATTGTCAAAGTCTCAGTCTTTTTAGAATCCAGCTAAAGGCAGTTTTCACAAATAAATAAATAAATAATACAATTTACATCTGTTCACGTCAAACAAGTGGCTATGGTGCAGTGAATTTGGAGATTGACCAACAATGGGAACATATACTGTGTGCATACAGTATCCCTCACATGCATTGCCCTTCACTCAAAGCATTATGCATTTGTTGTTGGGCATATTCACCCAACAACAAATACAAACATACAAAAAAAACACACCTCAGAGTAATGGTCAAATAGCAGCCACGGTTCTTTAGCCATACCCCATCCATAGTTTCCCACTGCACTATAGGCGTCGTTCCACATAGCGCGAACCGGCCGCGCACGCCACGATCTACGTGCACGTATCGACACTAGCCCGCAGACCTTTCTGTTTCCACCACGCACACACATGCATTTGTTGTGGGCGGAGCCGCATAGAGCCGCACGCTGTATAGATCGTCATTAAAAGTTTTTAGAGCCGCGATGAGAACAAATGTGGACAAATGCTGTCATCTGGTGGGATTCTGAATCATTCAAAGGAGCCAAGCTGTATTAAAACAGAAAATAAACTGCTAAACTACGAACTATGAAGGTAAGCTACAGGTAAATGTTATGCTAACACCAGCTAAAGCTGCGCTAACAGCGGCTAAATGCTATTATCGGCAAAATCCCCTTTTAGCACAGCGGTATGATCTTGTGAAATATTAAATCCGTACGACCTGCGTGTCAATAGTGAGGGCTGTCCACTCTCTCGTTGCCAATCAGAGGCCAGCAGTCTGTTCACGTCACATCAGACACGGGCTAGCCCGCTTTGGCCACAGCCAGAGGTCGGGCCCAAAACCTATACCTGGTCAGACCGGTTTGGCACTGGCCTTTGTTATGGAAAAGCTCGACAAAGCGGGTGAAAGAACCATTCAGCTGACACGCGCCTGCATGTGGAAAAGAGCCTTATGGAGTCCACCCTTCAGCTCTGGCACAGCAGGCAGCAGGCCTGACTTGTGCTCGCTCACATGTGCTGTTCAGTGATCCGCGGGACGCCAATAGCTATCGTTTACCCCCAAGGAATAGTTTAGTGCCCACAGCTACTGATTAACATGGGGTGAACGGCACGCTCTTATCTGTCTGGCTTCTGAGAGAGAGAGAGAGAGAGAGTGAGAGGAAAACAGCGGGAGGAACAACCGGGGGCAATGATCTTTCCCACAAACTGGCATCTCCTGAACGCACCACCTCCGAAGCACATCGCCCTCAATTAATGCATGTGCTCACAAGTTATGGAGGCAGAGCATGATGCTGAATAATGGATCATGTGTGTTTACATTAGCTTGGATTAAAGTATTTTGCATTTATGTAAACTACATGCAGGAGTTTGAAAGAGATTCAGGAGCCATCATTTGGGAGAAAAAGCTACATTTAATTTAGGCATCCTATTGTGACGTGACCTGCGTTTCCTTTTGAAATGTGGTCTATGGGTCACAAATATCTGTGGTTATTACACTGGAGTTTTCAGCCTTAAGACACTAGTAAAGACATATTTTAAAGCTTCTGCACCCGTATTCCCCCATAGTCAAACAGCAAGAGAGAGAGAGGAGGTTGAGGTTAAACTTTCAGCCGCGCCCCAAACTTGCTGCAAGCTCCCGCTATCCTTCTGCAGATTCCAATTATTCACAACTTCATTTTGTATTTTATATTTTGTCCTTTTCAAACAAAGCAAGAGATCAAAATATTTTATAATAAGGCTGTATGGACCGCAATGTACTCTGGCATGAATACATTTACTTTTACTAAACAAAAGTTGGTAACAGAGACTTCAAGAGGAAATATTGTTAAATGTGAGTGACAGTTAGAAAATATAACCCAATTAGTGAATAAAGTTAAGCATAACATCCGGAGAGGGTTAGTACAGAAATTCAGTAGATGAACTTTCCTTCGTAATGGACCCAGCAACAGACTGTGAAATCTGGACAGGTCATAGGTGACACGTCTTGCAAGGAACCAATATTTGGTGTCTGTGACTTAACAACCCACTGTGCCACTTTTGGCTCTGCCTGCTACATCCTTATGAGTGAATCCTGCCTCTGCACATGAAAGAATAACATTCTCTACAGTTGGGTGGCTTTGGTAATTTTCATGGCAACTTCTAGCCATGGAAGCAAATAAATAAAAACGTCCTTAATAGATCATTACAACAGATTGATGGACAGAAGCAGGAAGAAACGAGCTAGAGGGCCAGGTCACACACATTAGTGCTCTCACCAACAGCCAGGACAACAGATCCAGTAATATACACACATCACAATAATGCATTAGTCCTATAGCACTTTTCCAGATGGCCAAAGTCGCTTTACAATTTCATGCATTATTCTTTCACCATACTTGGTGATGGTAAGCGACATGTGTAGCCACAGCTGCCCTGAGGTTCACATGTCTTTTCATTGCCCGAACTACAGCTATACACTAGAAAAGAGGTAGTGCTACACTGAATCAAATGAGTCACGGTGGTGTAGGCTAAAGTAGAAATATTCTTGTGACAAAAACTAACAAAAATCAGGTGCTCTTCAGGCATAGATTGAAAGGGTGTTTTGAGAAGCTGAGGCACTATGAATTTGCAATTTGAGATTTGAGAACATGCATTTATTTTCAGACGATTTTCATGAACCTCACTGGTAATGCTTTACATTAAGGGGTGCTCATTAGGTATTAATAAGGTATTAATAAGCATTACAAATTAATAGGCCATGCAGACTGGGTTCCATGCATTATATGCTTGTAAATAGATGCTTATTATACTACTATTAACTACCATGTTCATAGGCCATGAATTAATTTGTGGCCTACCCTAACACTAACTCTAATCCTAACCCTAACTCTAGATTACTAATGTTTATTAATACCTAACCAAAGTCTGTGAGTGGGATGGGCACCAGGGCATCAGCTCGAGGAGACTGTGAGGTTCCAGACCTCAGACTGTACTCTCTGTCAAAGGCATCAGTAAGAGAGACTTCAACTATGGCCACTTTTAAAGCATATTGCAAACAGTGGCTAAAGGAAAACCAGTCCTGCGAACACTTTTAGTTGTTATTGTATTTGTTGTGATTTGTTAAATTGTGTATTTGTCGCCTGCCTAAGGACTACAGATGGACATTAGCGTCTCTGCTACAATCTGGCATATTTACAGTGCACATGTGCAACTGCTCATTCATATGCACTGTCCCTATCAAATAAATACATACATAAAAACTTAACAATACTTAACAAGCACCCCTTAAAGCGATACCCACTCACGCTGTTTCTTGACTGTGATTTGGCAAATAATGGAAAGCTGTTCCAGTCAAATTCATTGTATCTTTTGATTCTATAAACTGTCAAACAAGCAAGTTAGGAATGAGAAATCACACAATCTATTTGAGGAGCTCCGAACGGGTGTTATAGAGTTTTCAATTTCAGTGGTGATACTCTAGAAACAAATGTTGTATAACCATTGTACTTACTCTGTCCACAGCTGTCTTCCTCTGACTGAATACATTTTTAATGCCTGACCTTTTTAAAAGGATATTGACTTTCTGGCAGCCCATTAAAGAAAGATGACTTGTGTCTTGTGCAGT
The DNA here is from genome assembly GCA_007210695.1 of Neogobius melanostomus. Classification (NCBI taxonomy): domain Eukaryota; kingdom Metazoa; phylum Chordata; class Actinopteri; order Gobiiformes; family Gobiidae; genus Neogobius; species Neogobius melanostomus. The sequence goes on from VHKM01000153.1 coordinate 3,452,446, forward strand.
GGTCCGCTCTCATCTGTCAGGTGTCCCATCAGCCGCACACATTTCACTCTTCATTTACCCATTACCCTTGTCCTGACCAACACAAAGTCACTGACACAACACCAATAAACTGTCCCTATAACCAAAATAAAACAGGGCTGGCCAGAATATGATACAGCTTTAGGAAATACTCATTACATTCATTTATGCAACATTTAAAGGTCACATTTCAAAGGCCCATGTTACGTAATTTTTAAAAGTTTTTGTTGTTGTTTTTAACAACAAATAATGGACATAAAGGGACTAGATGCTAGTTGCTCATATTTATACTCACTACTGCCACCTCAGGTCTTACGCGTGACTGCAGTCTCTATATTAAGCTCGTGCATGACTGCAATTCGGACCTGAATTAACACCTTTTTGAGTGACAGTGCAGGATTATAGAGGCAGTTGTGAAGAACAGGTCTGGGCTCATTCTGCACATTAGGACATTGCTGGAACATGTAGGGGAGTAAAATACTTAATTTTAATATTTTGAAACTCCGTATGGCCCTTTAATTATTTGTGTGTATTCCCATACAGGCAGGCTATTAAGTTTTGTGAAATGCCAATGGGGTCAAAAGCAAAATCCTGAATATTGTATTTAGAGATACAGCCCGGGAACTGACAATAGCCACATTCACACATGTGCCCAGCAGGCTAAAGTCCTGCTAAAGTCAGGATTTTCTTCCAAAATTTCAGACTTTAGCAGAACTTTAGCCTGCTGGGGCTTTAGTTATGTTCACCCACTGCCCGGTTCTTAGTGGATCAATCCTGACTTCCATCAGTGCAGACTGTCATGATGGTGTCCTTGGGCAAGACTTGTAGCCCGTCCTTGCCTCCAGTGTTTGCTCACACTGGCATTTGTATGTGTGTGTATTGATGAATGTTTACTCGATCTTTGTGAGTGCCCAGAGGCCCAGAAACAAAGCTCAGTGTGAGTGTAACTACATGTACCAATGCTCCGTCATCCATCACAATCTAATAAGCATAAGCAAACTTGCCACCCGTGAGTCATACTTCGTACTTCATCACTTCTCCACAACCTATCCTTTGCTGTCTTTTTGTCTCTAAAATTGCCCCAGTGTTGTCCCCCACTGTCTGATTCTGTGTGTGTGGCCCTTGGATACTCAATCCTAAGGTACGCATGCTGCTCACAAAGTTGATCCATGTTTGTTTCCCCACCCCTCTCTCTCTCTCTCTCTCTCTCTCTCGCTCTCTCTCTCTCTCCTTCTCTCCGTATTCAAGACTTGTCTTATGAAGAGAATCTGCAAATAAGAAGCGATGAGACATCCATTTTAAACATTAATAAGCACTGAAGTGCCCTGATACATCTTAATGCCGCAGACTCTATGGCTCTGTCTAATGCTCATAAGGTTGTACCTCCAGCTGTCGTTCAGTGAGAAAGTTAAATGAGGTTAAATTAGGCGTTTTTTATCTGTCTGAGACCACCTGCTCCTTGCTCCTCTGTGCATGTGGGGGCTATGTGCTCCATCAATGCACGATGACAACAACATGCTTCATATCATCCATCATCCCTGGCTCAAAGTCTGAAACTGGACTGACTGGAGATTATATTTTCTTTAACTTTACTTTACAGGTTATTGGCAAACTTACATATAGATAGAGGTAGATACTATTTTTTTCTACAGCTGTTTCCACAACAGTTTCTTAAGACAGCGTGCTGAAGATCGGGCCTTTGTTCCTCCTGGCGCAACAACTGCGTTATTTCAGACTATTGTGTGACATCTTGTGTGCAAACAAACAGTGCGTTAGTGTTTGCGCAGCCGGGGCGGGGACTTGGTGTGCTGCTAGCAGCTGACTGCAACAAGCGTTTGTTGCTTATTCCTCTTTACTTTAACATCACTCGGCCTCATGTGCCTCGTTCAGCATTTTCAAGCTATCACTGTACATACTACAAACTCTATGCCACTGTGAGCTCAACATTGGCCGTGTTCAGAGAGAAAGAGAACAGAGCTGATTAGAGGGCTGGCTCTGGTGTTGAAGAGGACCTCATGTGTGCCCCCCCCCCCATACCCCTGCTAACCCCTACTGACCCCGTTCCGCGTAAAAACTGAGGGAGGGACCGCTGTTGTACATAACTTCGCCATTCGCCTTTGGCGTCTGTCCATGTCCATCCCCTGTTCAACCCACTTACTGCGCCAGGTATGAAGCTGAAGATTGCAAAGAGCGCACCTCGTCACAGTCTAAAGTCTATGTTTAGAAACACAAGACCAAAGAGTTCACTGGCCATTGTCCATTGGGGCTATTTTTAGTAAGATTCTTATTGGACCTTTTATAATTCACCCACAGATGTAGAGTGTACTGAGGGGAACAGTAAGCTCTAAACAGAGTTAATTTCTCTACAGAACTGGATGAGAATTTCTGTGACAGAACGTTTGTACGTGTGCACATAACATCTGACACTGACGGTATTATGTCCTCATCATCTGTCAAACGATCTGTTATGATGTGACCAAGGTAGGTGACAACATCGCATACACTCAAAGTGTTCATGCCATGCACTTTAAAGACCCAACAGATGGTCATTCTGATACAAAACAATATTTACAAAGATACATACTGCACATACTCTTATGAACTGTTGCCAATCAGCAAACTGATAACGCGTTGTGAAATATCCCATAAAACCTTTTATGATCAATGCTTTCAACTAAATGACTAGTTTCAAAGCTGTCTCAATCCGACATCAGTAAGGTTTGCAAATTAGCACATTCACTATCAATTAAAGGTTTTTTCCCATCATATTTGCAAAACAAGGTTGTTTATTTCTCTCAGGGTCAATATAGTAATTGTTTCAAAACTCTCCATGTAGTCATATGGTTTTCTCAGAAATAATATGACTATACTCGTTGCCTGAAGGACCTTTCATTGAAAAAAAAAGAAGAGAACACAGCTAAGCACTCTTTGTATCGCTCAAGTTTTATACAATGATTCTGTATTTGTATGAATTCCTGTTGAAGGGTTTCATTTTTAAAGCACTGAAAAAAGTACATTTAAGTTTCATAATGTCCTATAATAAACCGCAAGACAGTTTCATGTTACAAAATACAATGCTTTCCACCTGAACAAACTAAACAAAAACAAACAAACATCCAGTGCGTTATTTGTTCTTTAATCAATACCGGGAACCTCAAGTGCGTTAAGTTCCTTGAAGTTGAGAGGAGCCAGCACCAGGAGTAGACCTTGGATTAACATGGAGGAGCTGAAATGTACATAAAAAGGCTGAATATGGATTAATGGGAAAACCACAAAAAATGTGTGGGCTAGAATATATATTCTCAAATGTAAATATTACATTCTCACTGGGCTTTGTCTGTATTACATTATGTGCAGATACATATGTTTTGCTCAGAGGAAACGATTTGACATATCCTGTGCAAAGTATAATGAATTTAAGTAATGCATGGACACATTTCCAAGTTCGGTGTCAAGATTCTATGAGCAAAACTCTACATTACAGGAAACTTCAAACATGTCTGCCCTCAAGCGACCTTTTCCTCATACAGCAATCATTACACTGGCCTTACAACACTGTACTCAACTTTGTCCATATTTTCTGTATCCCCTGCTCTATCCTGATGGGTGGAATTGCAGCCAATAAGGCAACAAAATGTAAACACAAGCCGCGCTGACTGACAATACAATCGGGCGAAAATCCAAAACACGACGGTCTCTTTACAGCACGTACTTGGCGAGTCGTACAAAACATAAGAAGCTGAGAAGCAGTGGGATACGCAGACACGAGAATAGACAAGGCAAGGCAAGGCAAGGGCTCGGCTCAGTTTTGTCATCAGTCCTACCACGTGTCATGGACATACAGATATCAAAATTGCGATGCTCTTAAACCCTTGGCTTCTGACAACCTGGTGGAGGAAACTGTTCCGTCAGTCAAACCTGGCACGGATCGAGACTCTGCAGTCTTCTCCCTGGTGGCAGGAGTGAAGAGGCTGTGAGATGGTTATGGTATCTATCTTTGAGATATAATAAAACTGTTTGTTTATGTTTATTGAAAGGATCCCCATTAGCGCAGCCAAACTGTCGCTATTCTTCTTGGGGTCCAACTGTCTGCACTGTCCAGAATATTATTGTTGAGCCAAACACAACAGTCGTAACACAGTCCACTGTCATTTGTTCACAGACTCAAAGGTCAGCAGATTGAGTGCTACATAGTTTAGTTTCACAACAGACAATCAGGGATTCAGCATATAAACCATCATGTAATCATACATTGTGAAAAAAACAACACTGAAAATGCTTCAAGCTAATCAACAGGGGTCCAACATACTTTTATTATGAATTAAAATGCGGTGAGACCAGTAAAGTGAGAACTTTGCCCCCGACTCAGCTCCCTCTTCCTCACAACAGTCTGACCGCATCCCACTTTCAATCCATCCCTCACTCGTGAACATGAACCATGGCCTTGGATTTGGAGGTGGACCAAATCAACCTAATATATTTAGAGATTAGAGGGGAGGAGCTGGGCCAACCCCAACTCCTCCTCGTGGTCTTTATCTAAGCTGCGTTCGAGACTTCAACTACTGAGTACAAAAGATGACTCAAGCACCATCATTGAAGACTAATATATTTAAATTGATAAAACAAACAAACCAAAGTTGTTGTCGGTTTCGAAGAGGCCTTTTCATGCCTAACTGAGCTAACTGTCTTCACTGAGCACAGCAGGGATAAAAGAGTCACAGTCTGGGTCTGCTCCAAGCTCATTACACTCACACACACAAACAGGACAGCCACTGTGAGAAGCCTAACGGGGCAGGTGACCTGGCTGAACTGGCTGAACTGGCCCGGGGGTAAACCACTGCTGTCTCGGGGTCCTGCGAGTGCAGAGTCGTCTCAGTGTGACACAAGGAAAAGAGCTCTTGTTTGCCAAAGACACAGATGAACAAAGCGGACAAAGTGGTCATTTGTACCACAGCAAAAAGGGAAGAAAACTACAGCAATCTCAAGTCTGAATATAGTCTCAAATCCACATATTGCGTTCACCTTTTTAAATAACATATCACAGAAGGTACGTAAATTAATTAAACGATTCATCCTAGCATCCTAAAAATAAAAAAGAACAAGTGTGACTTTTGTGGAGTTGGATGCGCATCTTGCGACAACTAAACCTCTTTCACATATGCTGATGTAGAAACCATACACATTATATAAATGAAACCAACACACCGTAGACTTAAGGGTCAAAAGCCAAACGTGTGCATGCTACTACTATGGTCAGTTCTAGAGTTACAGTGACTCATAATGTATTTTTTTTGCCAATCCAAAAATAATCACATTAATGATTACTTGGGTTTAGTTCAGTCCTGAGGCTTGTCTGTCTTTAAAGAGGGTAATGACTCCTGTCCACACACACAGCCACTCTGAAGGCTCTGAGGGCACGGATTGCGTTTCTTGTTGTAAAAGATAGAGTCAATTAATTTCCTTACCCTTAAAAAGCATTTCGCGAGAGGAGAGGATGAGCGGGATTTTAGAGGTATGGATCATTTCCCCCCTTGAAATCTGTATAAGCCTGAAACGTTGACGTGGTCGTTACTAAAACACCGTCTTAGTCCCTAAACAACCTCCAGAGTTTGTCACCTCCAGTTGGACATGATATTGCTGTTCATATTTTGTATTTGTCCCCGTAGGGAAATTAGTCATTCATCTTTTAACCAGTTCCTGAATGCACGCGTAAAGAGCAATGGACGATCCATTTCCAGACTGTGCGCGATTTTAGCGAGGAGGAGCAGCTTGCTGGAAATTTGGGCTTACTGTACATGTTTTGGGATAACGGGGGAAACCGATCGACCCGCATGAGCAAATAGAGTAAAGTAATCAAATGGGGGAAGGTCAACATTCAGTTCACAATGCATTGAAATGTGTCCAGGATAATTTTCTTTTAAGAGAAGTCACATGTTTTCATTCATAACAATACAGAAGACTCACTATTTTTTTAAGACCTACATAAATCCAGTTTTTAATATATATATAAAAAAAGCATTCTTTCAAATGTCTTCTTTTCTTCTTTTGCCGTACATGCTTATCTGCCAGGCCTGATGCGGTGTACCACAGAAACATTTACACCTCTGTCATGTACAGTGTTTTATAGATGCCATTGTTTTGATTTAGTGTTCTGTGTGATATCCATAACCTTTCTTCCTTCTACTTCCTCCATATTACAGCGTGGGCCCTGTTTACTGTAGAGACACTGCGGGGACGAATCTGATCAAAACATGTGGACAACGCTCGCTCGCGGCTGTTTTGGTATTTCTGGGATGAAGGTGACTGAGGGCTTTTTGGGTTTGAAAAATGTCTCTTTATTGGCTCCTGTGGCAACTTATGTCAATGTCCTGCCAGCGAGCTGCTTTGAGATTGTCTGTCCCGCTGAATAATGGCTTCCTTTAGATATATTTAGGTGTGGCAAATGGGTGAAGGACAACAAGAACTGAACTAAAGTATAGCATAAAATTATATATGGACAACTGCCAGGATTCATAGGGCTCAAATGATGAAAGAGTGGTTCAGGGAGCATGAGACATCATTTTCACACATGGCTTGGTCACCACAGAGTCCAGACCTTGACCCCATTGACAAGCTTTGGGATGTGCTTGAGAGAGCTTTGCTTACGGTCCCGTCATCAACCAAGAAACACTGGATGGAAATAAATCTTGTGACTTGCAGAAGTTTATTAAAACAATGCCACAGCAAATGCGTGCCTTAATCGAAGTAAAAGGCACGCACAGAAGAAGAAGAGAGAGTCAAGATTGGATAGCTGTAAGTTTTGATGGTCGCTACTAACTCATTTAACATAGTGTGCAGATTTGATCCATTTGGTCGTACTGTTTCGCCGTCCTATACTGCTGCGCCGTGATAGCTGCATATGGTAAATAAATGTACCAAATCACAACCTTTATTGTCAGCTTCTCTGTCAACTGTAGCCTCTTGTGTCAAAATGGATAGAAACCCGTGATGCGCAGATGGAGAGGTCAGCGAGCAGCAGCTATGGAGGGACCGCACGGCACGGTGTGTATCAGAGGCGCAGGTTAAACTGGACAAATCAGAAGCAAAGGCAAGTACCAGTGCACATTTTCTCAATGTTTGAATATTATTTATTGTAACAATATGGCCTAAATGAAGGAAGCTCTGTGTAGTTTTGTTTTCAAATATAAATGAAACTGCAAGTCCACATGGTTAATTTGCATGAACTCTGACAATATACTGCAAAGACAATGGGAGCGATTTGATTTCTATTTCTATTTATCTTGACTTATAGGAACCACATTCTCCCGATTCTAGACATTCTTAACAGATTCTGACAGGACGCGACTATTCCCAAATGCCCACAGCAGCCCATAACAGTGCGCAACAGTGCAGGACAATATTTGTGGCTGTGCGTAATAATCCGTGCCATTAATTGTAGCATGTGGTAACAGTTTGCATTAGTTTAGCCACTGCCTCGAATCATCAAATTCCATCCACATTAGTGACCAAGGATCGCAACTCTATTTGTGGCATTCGTGACTTGTCGTCGGTATGTGTAAACCTAGCATAAGGTTTGATTTTGGAAGCTCCAAATGGTTTGCAGTCATGGTGTGAAGCGTCTTGCTCAAGGATATCGTGCCAAAGCTGGGGGTAAGATCAAACCATCAACCGTCTGGTTTAAAGCTAAACCAACAATGTGACTATCCATTAAAACTTTAAAAAGAAAATCTGCAATCGGACCGCTACAAATATTAATAGATGTACACATAACTTTGAGCACAGAATGGGTCCAGGGATGGATTATGGATTTGAAACTGTGAAGGACAGTTTCATGATCCCTCTATGGTGCAGCTAAATCCAGGTAATACACCTCCGAGTGCTTCAGCAGTCGAACTCATTTACTCAAAGCAAATACTACTTCAGGTATGTTTTTGAGAAGGGAAAACTCATCTTGACCACTTCATGTTTAGTGGTATAAACGAAGGATTCAACCCCGGCCCAAGGAGAACACATAGAGACAGGTTAGTTTTACCTACTGATGATGTGTTGTTGCAATAGTAATTCTCTACACAAACTTGTCGGGGACTTACCACTGCAAGTAAAAACTAAATCAAGTAAAATGTCCACATCTTGCTAAGATTTTAGTTTTCCAATGATCATTTACGAGGGGAGTAGCAACAAAGCGGAACTTTTCAAACAGCATCTCTGAACAAAGTACGGAAACCTTACAGGGATTTGATTATAACGTGGAGAATTCCCACTATAGTCAACAACTGTGCCCCAAATATCGCTTCAGAAGTTTAATTAAGCACAGATGATCAATAAGTAACACGGCGCTCATTCGGGACATCCATTACTCACGCAGACGACAAAGACAAAATGGAGTAACGGCGACGGGGAGCAGTTTAAGTGATTTAGAGCCAGACACAGACGCTGAACAACGGCGGAGAAAAGATGATACTGTCTTACCGTGGGGGAGATTGTTTTAGAACTTATCTGAGGAACGACTTGATAGAGACGAGATTCAGAAAGTCATTTTCCTGAACACACAGCCAAAGCCCATCGAGAATTAATTCAAATCAAAGTCTTATGGGTTATTTTTGTAGCAGCAGCCGTCGCTAGATAACCTTTCAGTCCTCAGTCCCCATGCAGCCGGCTACGATAAATAATCAATGAGGCTGAATTATGCACTAATAAAAAGGCTTCTCATTTTGGATTATTATATTATTAAAGTTTAGATATTTCAAAGTTTCACTGGGCGCTCGGGAGAGATGTAACGGCCGCGGCATATGCATATTCACAAGGAGAAAATGAGAGCGCAGCTTTAGCTCGAAACCACTGGTCACCAAAGCATTGCAATATACCATAGGAACCCTGCAGTTAGAAGTGTTAATGCCATAAAAAAAAAAAAAAAAAAAAAAACAAGATTAGTTGCTGCGACTAGAAGGGAAAGTGCATTGTGTTCAGTAAATGCAGCACAAGGGTAACAAGCGAAGCGAAACCTTTGACACGGTGTATTTAGAGGTTTAAATTGTGCCCCACCCCTTTAATGATGCTCTAAACCTTAACCTTTTAACCCTCAACCTGAACCGAGCACATTTTCTACAGTTTGGCTTCACCCGAATCTAAAAGCTTCTTGGAAGAATTGTCAAAATAGCAACAAAAATGAGACGAAAACAAGGATGAAAGTGATGTAAAAGTGATGAAATAGGCACACAAGAGCAACAATAGTGACAAAAAGCAATGAAAATGTGGCAAAAATCTGATGAAATCCAACAAAAAAAACTCAAAAAAGTAAGTAAGTAAGTAAAGTTTATTTATATAGCGCCTTTCACAGACCAGGGTCACAAAGCGCTTCCCATAAAACATACTGTAAAAACAATACACATACAAGTCACATTACATTACGTCGGGGAAATACACGATAGAAAAGGAACACTACACATAGGCCTAAGTATGGTGAGGCATGAAAGCCTGTCTTAAGTTGACACTTGAAAATGTCCACAGAATCCAACATGCGCAGAGAAAGGGGCAGCTCATTCCAAAGGCGAGGAGCGACAGCGCAGCAACAATACGAGGAAAAAGCTCAATTTAGATGAGTTTTGTAGGTCTTAGCTTTTGAAAGAAGTGTTACAGTGGCCTATAAGCTGTAACCTTTTAGAGTAACCTCTGAGCTTTTAAACAAATACAGAGTCTCAAGAACACAAATAACATTGAAATGCAAGATTATTCAGAAATTGAACTGTTAGAAAAAAAAACTCAATGGCTACCGGCTTAGCTTTTGAAAGAGGTGTTACAGAGTCTCAAGAACACAAATAACATTGAGATGCAAGATTATTCAGAAATGGAATTGTTAGAAAAAAAATGCCCAACTTGAGAGATGCGTGGAATCTCTGAGATTATATTTAGGCATACAGTTCATATGGCAATATCGGCTTAATTTGGCACAATACTAAAACAGCTCCAGTAGGAATATTATAGTTTGAAATTTCTTGTATGATACAAAAAAGACAATTCATATTATTCAATATTCCTCATCTACAGTATTATCTTAAGTGCCATGCTGGGAGTATTCCTACTTTTTTATGCTATTATAACCATAGCAAGAACATGTGGTCCATTTGGGCATTATCTAAAGTGGACTTTATGACTTTAATTCCAATGCTAATTATTCCCTAATCCCTCTGCCCTTTTGCAACAATGTCCAAACAGATGCGTATTTATGTTTATATTTGTATTTTTGTGCCCCTAGCTGACCCACCCACTCCTCACCTCTCCCTCTGCTCTCACCAGCTGTTAACAGAGGAGCCAGAAGAACCACACACGAGGCGCCATATGCTGTTCAGGTTATCGGCTCATTAGGCGCCAGCCCACTCGCTTCCTGGACCAGCGCAGCGGAGGAAATATCGCACTGGGTCGTATGCAGTCACATGTATGTGCAAAAGGACATGGCCTTGTTAGCATTAATGCGATTCTGGATGCTATACTGTCTGTGCAACGCTTCACAAGTTCACATTAATAGGGCAATATAGGTGAAGAAAAGCTGGATTTCTAACCTTATGCTTTGAATGTGTGTTTTTATATGAAGAAGCTGGGAAAAATGTCATGCCATCTGATCCTTATAGGTATGCTGTGCCTGTAGGGAAATTTGCCCCCATGTTTTTGCCTTTGACCCATCCTTCAAAGCCTTTGTGGCAGCTTGTGGGACCAGTGGACCTTCTATCAACAGGAACTCATCCATGTTAGTAGGTTAAAAAGTAGTATTTTTGCTCAAGCTTGGCACATCATGTCTCCATTTTTCATTGTAATTGCGTTCCATCTATCTATTATAATCAACATGTTTTCATTTTTTTTCTTGATGGAATTCACCAAATGAGCTTGCCTAATTTTTTCCGAGGGAATCCAACTAAGAAACCGTTGGTGCATTTGACATTAAGTACAAGATGATGCTCCTTGGTTTTGCCACTCGATTGGTTTGCATATGGCCGCCATGACACCAGCGATGCATCATCTGAAATGGGAGAGACAGGCCACAAGAACAGACTCTGTGTAGTGTTGAAAAGCCTACATACAGTAATATGAGACTGCGAATTTAAATGGGTAGTGCTTCCAGTGTTGGGAAAATCCTTTTACAGTTTTTCATACATTTGTCATTCATTTCCAACATTTTATTATTGATGTCTATTTTTAACATAAAGCAACAAACGCTCACCTCAGTGCCTATATATGGCACATACACAAACCCTGTCGAGAAAACTCCCAGGAAGACTGTAATTGGTTTATTTTTCCGCGGCCTTATCTACCCAAAGCTACCATCGCAAATTGGCACAGTTCAGGGCTCCAAGGCGTAAACTCTTATACAAGATAAGGCGTTAATTAAGACGTGCGTTTGACATGGAGTATTTGTCAAAGTTATTCTTCCCTGCGTTGCAGATAATTTTGTCCACGCTCACTTAGCTTTACTAATCTGATTACAGAGCTGGCTTGTTTACTGCCTGTTTAATCGTCTGACGGCTCATTTTTCTTGCCCCATCTGCGTCTGGACAGTTTGCTGTTTAATGCCACCGGGACATTTTGTAAGAGATGAAGTTTTATAAAGCTAATACACCACCGATCATGAAAGGCTCTCTGGACTTATAATGGTTTGCAGGGCACCAAAGGAACAGGGGTTATGTCAAAGCACTCAGGAATATTACCTTCCACTGTGTCATGGGTTAGAGTCCTGACACAGTTTTCTGAATGGCTGTTCTCGCTTTTCACCTTCCTTCCACACTTAGCGGTCCTGTCCAATAGAGGCTGCGGGCCAAAAACATCTAAATACATGTCGCTTCATTGACATCTACAGGAGTCTACAATCGGACTTTTGTCTATTTACTGAAACAAACGGCTGCTTGGTGTTATCATAAATTAGGCAACTGTGAAATTAATTGAGTCTTGTTTCCACATATGCTTGTGAAGGCTCTCATTCATCCAAGGAGTATCCATCGTACAGTCGTTGAGTCAGTGGGCGTAGATGACCCATTAGCCTATTGCTAAGTCAATGGGTCCGTCTATGCCCATTGACTCAGCAGTAGAGCAGAACAAAGACCTGCTAGTTGAGTGAGTACTGTAAACAACTTCAATAGGGTTTTTTGGCAGTCTGATTCCCTCCTCCGGGGAGGAGCCTGGGTCTTTTTAGTCCACTCCAGTTTCAGTAATAGGGTCTTTTATGACCTCAAGAGCTAAGAAGAAGCTTCTGTGACTAGAAGCGAAACGTCCTCAACTTTACCAAACCACGTAATAGGCTCTATGCACACAAATGACATGTGACTTCCGAGTGCGATTTCCGGACGCCGCGGCCATGTCTTGCACAAATCAACGAATAGTTCAAGAAAACATCACCGATATTGAGATACTGATCTGGGGTCACTTGCTACGTGTTAAAAACATTACGTTGGATGTAAATTCTTGACTGCAGGAAACGTCTGTGTTTTCTGAGGTAGGACTTTTTATCTCAATAACACCACAAAAACTAAACAACTAAAAAGTATTTCTACTAAAGACAGGCCAATTTTCTCGATCATTTTTGAGCAGGCTCGTTCAAAACGTGTTGCTACTGTAATTTTTCATTAGCTTCAAGACAAAAACATCTACCGTGATGAGCACGGAAGTTTCCTCTGGTGAATTCTTTGCTCCTGATGCGGTGTTTTTAACATGATGCTGTGACTGTCCACCAGTAACTCACTGCCTGCCATGTAATCTTGAGCTTTTTTTTTTTTTAGAGAAGACGCAGCTACTGACTCATAACGGAGATGAGCAAGGGCTTCCTGAGGTTCAACTCTGAAGTGATTTTATTTTATTTATTTATTTGGTAGGGACAGTGCAAGTTAATGAACAAGCCACACCGGATTTTAGCCTTGGGCTAATTTCCATCCGTCGTCCCCCATGTGCATGTCATGTCACGCTCACATGCATATAGCCTTATAGCCATAATTTACGATGTTATGAAACTTTTTGTTAACCATGTTAATTACTGAGCTGTAAAATGTCCCGCCCTTAAATAGTTTGTACAGCCTTTCAAACAAAAACATGAAACTAAACGAGTCTTGCACATACATTTATATACCAGTCCTTTCTTTTTCATAAAAAAATAAACTTTTCATCACGAGTGTTTATGACAACATGACAATTTACAAACTAATTTCCTCTCCAGACCAGGTAACACATGTTTTACCTGCTTGTAATCTTATACCGGTTTTGTAGCGTTCTTTGAGAGAAGGAGAAATCGATGTAGAGCCGAGTATGTTCAGCGCTGGGATTGGCCGCCCTGGTTCAAAGTGATCTGTTCAAACCGCGGTGTGACCTCCGCTCGCTCAGGCTCACAGAACACGAGGAGGAGATCTGAGGCTTCTGAGTGAGGAGGCTTTTAACATCACACCCCCACAAACCAGCACCAACAAAACAGTTCAAAACCATTACTCTACTACCACAAAACAAGGTTAGTTGTTCTCAGTTGTCCCATACCTTTTCCTGGCTTCGGGGTGTACGTTTAGGGTTACACCCCGCCATTCCGACACTCCCCCACTCCGACATTGAGGTCTAATTGTCGGAGTGGGGGTGTTTCCATTTTTTATCAAACATCCCGGCACTCTGACATTTTTCGCCCCTTTGTCGGAGTGGTGAAACTTTTATCTTTTGTGCAACGTCCCGCCATTCCGACGCACATTACTTCGTTAGTTTATGAACTGTAACCTTACCTTAGCCCTAACCTTAAGGATAGTGGAGTTTACAAGTTAACCCTAACCTTACCTTAGCCCTAAGCTTAAGGACAGTAGAGTTTACAAGTAACCCTACTTACCTTAGCCCTAAGCTTAAGGACAGTAGAGTTTACAAGTTAACCTAACCTTACCTTAGCCCTAAGCTTAAGGACAGTAGAGTTTACAAGTTAACCCTAACCTTACCTTAGCCCTAAGCTTAAGGACAGTAGAGTTTACAAGTTAACCCTAACCTTACCTTAGCCCTAAGCTTAAGGATAGTGGAGTTTACAAGTTAACCCTAACCTTACCTTAGCCCTAAGCTTAAGGATAGTAGAGTTTACAAGTTAACCCTAACCTTACCTTAGCCCTAAGCTTAAGGACAGTAGAGTTTACAAGTTAACCCTAACCTTACCTTAGCCCTAAGCTTAAGGACAGTAGAGTTTACAAGTTAACCCTAACCTTACCTTAGCCCTAAGCTTAAGGATAGTGGAGTTTACAAGTTAACCCTAACCTTACCTTATCCCTAAGCTTAAGGATAGTGGAGTTTACAAGTTAACCCTAACCTTACCTTAGCCCTAAGCTTAAGGATAGTGGAGTTTACAAGTTAACCCTAACCTTACCTTAGCCCTAAGCTTAAGGATAGTAGAGTTTACAAGTTAACCCTAACCTTACCTTAGCCCTAAGCTTAAGGATAGTGGAGTTTACAAGTTAACCCTAACCTTACCTTAGCCCTAACTAAGGATAGTGAGTTTATAAGCTAACCCTAACCTTATCCTAGGCCTATCTTAGGCATTGTTGATGTATTCTGCAACGTATAAGTATCTTGGTTTTGTTTTTCATGAGAATATGATTTTTTTCTGATGGTAGAAGAGTACTAGCAGATTCCGCTGGGAGGGCTCTGGGTGCAGTTATCAGTAAAATGAAATTATGTCCTGATTTGAGTTTCACTATTTTCACTCAGCTGTATGACCCAATGGTAGCTCCTGTTTTGCTCTATGCTGCAGGAGTATGGGGTTTTCAGGATGCTGCAGAGAGCAACTCTGTTCAAAGCAGAGCTATAAGGTATTTCCTTGGAGTCCATAAGTTCACCCCCAAGGCAGCCATAGAGGGAGACATGGGGTGGGAACCCTGTGTGGTGAAACAGTGGGCGGTAACAGTGGGCGGTAATGTAAAGACTTTGGAACCGTCTGGTTCAATTACCGGAGGATAGACTCTCTAGGAAAGTTTTTAATTGGGACAAACTCATAAATGTCCTTGGTCACAGGAGGTCCTTAGTTACAAAAATAAATTCACAATCATTGTTTTGGAATAATTTACAGTGTAAAATAACAAACCACAGGCAGATACTATTTGATCATTACAAAGAGCAGTGGAAAATTGAACTGCTAAGCAAACCGAAATTGAGAACTTACATTCAGATTAAAGAATGTTTTTCAACAGAGATTTATGTGAAATGTAATTTGAAAAGAGGACAGAGCTCTCTGTGTGCTCAGCTCAGAGCAGGAGTGCTGCCTCTAGAGGTGGAGGTGGGTCGTTACAGAGGGGTCCCTGAATAGAATAGACTTTGTAATGTTTATTTTATTTATTATGTATTTATTTGATCGGGACAACACACATTAATGAACAATCATATACAAGTTGTACACAAATTGTAAATGTGTCAGATTATAGCAAAACTGCTAATTTACATCTGTAGTCCCGAGGCAGGTCACACAAGTAAAACAATGTATGAACAAAACATACATACAAAACACAATATAAAACTTTACAAATTACATTTTAGTTAAAATGAGTGCATGACTGATTTACTTTGATGTGATGTTTAAGTTGTTTCTTAAAAGAGCTGTAAGTCTGGAAATTCTCTTATGTCTGTAGGAAGGCTGTTCCAAGACTGGCCTCCTCTGACGGACAGCACAGTTTGTCCAGATGTTGTTTTTCTGTGTGGGATCTCCACATCTCCTCTGGAGGAGGCTCTGGTGTGGAGACCCCTCATTGCTTTAAGTTTAATGTAGTTACATAGTGGGGGCGGGGCAAGACCATGAAGTGCTTTGTAAACAAGGCAACAGTTTTTAGCATTTTATATTTTTCCAGGATATTGCAGTGATGATATGACCAAGCCTTTTGATCCAGAATTTGTATGGACTTTTTGAAGACGATTTCTATGGGTTTGATATTTGTTTCTCCAGTAAGTGACCAGGTTGTAATACAGTACTCTATGTGTGAAAATATCATTGAGTGTAGAAACATCTTTGCTGAATCTGTTGTCATGAAGGGCCTGATTTGTTTGAAGTTCTGTAAATTTAACTTTATTGTATTTGCAGTGAGTTTAATCTTCAAAGAAGGTACTTGAGTCATCTTCTGTACTTGGTAGTGAGTTTAATGTGTTTTTAAAGGAGAGTGTTGAATCCAGTGTGACCCCGAGATACTTGAACTCCTCAACAAAGTCAAGCTCAGTGTCTCCAAGGAACACATTGGACCGATCAAGTTTAATAGATTTTTTGTGAATATCATTGACACGGTTTTCTTTTTATTTAATAGTAAGGATGAGTTGTTGAGCCACTGCTGTATGTCTGTCAGGGCTGCAGTGAGGGTAGATGATGCCTCCTCAGTTGTTTTAGCAGGAGTAAAAATTACAGCATCATCTGCATACATTTGAAAGTGGACATTTTGACAAACATTTGGCAGGTCATTGATATACACAGAAAAAAGTATAGGTCCTAATACAGAACCTTGTGGGACCCCTGCAGGGCATTCTAGAAATGATGACACGGTGCCACCCACACTCACACACTGTCTTCTATCAGACAAATAAGATGTAAACCAAGCAAGAGTGTCCTCGGCCAAGTTAAAGTGAGTCAATCTAGAAATAAGGGCTTCATGGTCTACTGTGTCAAATGCCTTCTTCAAATCTAAAAAGACTGCACCAACACAGGTGTTTTTGTCAAGCATGGATTTGACAGTTTCTACAAAGACACAATTGGCTGTTTCTGTGGAGTGGTTCTGGCGAAGCCAAAATGCATGGGGTGCAGGGGGGAGTGGCCATGGCTGAGATGTTGGTTGAGCAGCTTGGCTACCCATTTTTCAGCTACTTTGGATACCACTGGTAGTATGCTAATGGGGCGATAATTTGATGTCAGAGTCTTGTCTCCAGATTTAAAAATAGGTCAGACAGTGGCCACCTTCCAGCCTGATGGAACAACTCCTTCACTGATTGATAAACTTATCAGATGAGTGAGCGGACGCACCAGTGTGTCCATGTGTGTTTTGAGAAAATGAGTGTCGATTCCGTACACGTCTTTTGCTTTTGAAGATTTAATGGATTTAATAATATTGGCCACCTCCCCGTCTGTGATTTGCTCAAGTCTAAATACTGGTATTTCAGGATCAAGTAAATGATGAGCTGTTTGTGGTGGGCAGAATAATTGTTTTATTTCATTGACAGAATCAATAAAGAAATTATTAAATGTAGTGGCCAGTTTGTGCGGATCATTTATTAAGATATTATCAATATTTATTTCCATTATAGGATTATATGATTTTGTTAATGTTTTGCCAAATAATTTTGCCATTTCCATTGGCACTTTGAATTATATTGACAAAAAAATTTGCTTTGGCCTTACGTAAGGCATGAGTAATCTTATTTCTCAAAGATGTAAATCTGAATCTGTCTGTAGTGAGACCAGATTTCAAAGATATTTTAAGTACGGCGTCTCTTTCTTTCATGAGAGCTTTACATTCATCGTTAAGCCAAGGTAGATGGTTAATTTTTTGTTTACCTTTTCCCCTTTTTATAAATGGTTCCATCACCTCTTTCATTTTAGAATTATATAATTGAGAGCAAATTTCAACATCATTCATTGTAAACAACTCGTCATCTATGTTTGGTGGAAGATCAATTCCACTTTATGTTCTATTGTCCATTGTATAATGATTTAAGAACAGCTTTGTTTGAAAGAGTCGAATGCAATAATCCTGATCTATTTTCTTTGGCAGAAGGTGATATGTTGAGTTGGTTATTTAGAAATGCAATTTTTTGCTTGGCAAGATATGTGTAGAAATGTATATTGTATATTGAACATATTGTTTAAACAGTCATCTATAAGCCCATGTGGGCTGGGCACATACATGCATGACACTTAAATAAATATTAATTCATTCATTCATTCTTAGGCCTAACCTTAAGAACCTATTGTCGGAATAGCGGTGTCAAAAAGAGTCGGATTGACGGGATGTCGCAATGGAGGGGTGTCGGAATGACGGGCCGACCCCTATGTTTAGATGTTTCATACCTTATCTATGAAGTGGAAATATGGCTGATGCATTCTTTTGGTGAACCAGCCAAGTTTGTTTCACTTAAGTTCATAACAATTTTGTCCCTGTTTGACCCTTTCATGGTTTTGTAAGCACCACATTTTAACCATTTAAAACACTTATATTTAGCTAAATTAAATTCCCTTTTAGTGTTAAGGCATGCAATTGTATTCCATTTAATTTATGCAAGAATGTTTGAAAAATTCTGCATAATTACTCTGTGTAAGCTCTCAGTCGTACAGGAGTTGTCCATCTTCAATGAAGGTACTTGAGTCATCTTCTGTACTCAGTAGTTGAAGTCTTGAACGTTTGGCCTCTCATCCAAAAGGCTTCGTCAGCAGACTAAAGTCCCTCTCAGCCCGCAGCTTAGATAAAGACCAACAGGAGGAGTTGGGGTTGGCCCGGCTTTGAAGCAGAGCATCTCTAACGACCTGCTCACCCCAGTATCGGTCAGTCCTGTCCTATCATAGATGATCACTGCCAATTATCTGTCCTATTCATGGTTGATCACTGCTAATTACCTGCCTATTGTTCTCCTTGGACTGGGCGTGTCCTGTCGGTTTTCCCTGAAGGAGATTGGAGTAAAGTGAAGCAAGATTAAATCTGAGCCCACCATTCCGGTTCATGGAGGGATTTTCTTTCTTGACAAAAATAGAAACAAAACAAGTTCTACAGAAGAGACTTTATCAACACCGAAGAGAAAGCACAAGCGGCTCTCAGTCGGCTGTGCACCTCCACCTCAAAGCCTCCAACCACTCCTTTGAGGATGGGGAGGTCAAAACGCCTGGAAACGCCTGGAAAAGAGGCCTGTGAAAACCTATGGGCAATTTCAGAAAAGACCCCGAAAACCTGAAGTTCCAGAAAGTTCCAGAAAACCTGAAGTTCCTGAAGTATTCAGCAATTTTGTCAACGCCTACTAAATGATTGATTTCTCAGCCTCTGAAGCAGATAGGAAAAAAATTTGGATTTATTTAGATACACCTTCACAAAAATAAAATATGTAAAAGCAGAGTGAAATAAAGTATATAGCCCTCAAAATATAGGCCTATATTTTTCTATGTTAAACCTTTGTATTTTGTCTTTTGAGGTCAGTTCAAAAATGTCTAGCACCTTCTCTCTAAACCCAAAACAATATCCACTCTTTAAAATACAATTTAATTAATATATAATATAGAAACATGGGAAATAAATATAATAATTATTAAGCTATAAAGAAATAAAAAGCTGGTGATGGGGAAGGGCAGAGTATCCAGCTCCAAACAGATTTCTCTAAACACAGCAAGGAGGAGGAGAAAGCCCCTCCCCTCACTGCTGCTCAGCCTGTCAGCCAGAGGAGAAGACACAGCTCTCCTCTCCTCTCATCCCGCACTTGACTTCTCAATAAAACTACGTGATAGAAAGAGCATAACAACTGTTTTCTGATCGTTATTGAGTAAAACCTTTTGATCGAATGAAACTATGAACATCGCGTGTTGCACGCCGGGTGTTGCACGCCGCGTGGCGCCGCATTTACGTGTAAGCTTTATAAATGGACTGTAGCTGGGTTGCAACCCGAAAAAGTGAATATCTCCGCAAATAATTCACCAAATTACACGAAACAAAAAGTGTTGTGATGCTGACGCTCCCGCGCCTCTATTCTGTTGCATTTCATTGGCTGAAAGGCTGACAATTGGTGCAAAAACACCCTTATACTCGAAAATTGACGTATACGCTTTCCCGGCCTCAATGGTACAATTGTGCAAGAGTGCCTCCGGCTTTAATGATAGAAATGCAGCAATGCTTTCCCGGCCTACGAGGAGTAAAATAAGCTATTTTTGTCAAGAAAGAACATTTTTATATTTATATGGTTTGCAATCAGTGGTGTAGTCTACGTGATACGCAGATATACATCGTATAACTACTACAAAGCCAGCAAGATTACTGTATGATACGTATCAATCATTTGTGCAGTGTTATTTTTGCATTTTGTGTCCGCTTAGAGACCAACTCAAACTTCCCAACACGCATTTCCTCTCCTGAACACGAGTTCAGGGGGACCGGCTTCTCTCCATCCTCCTCTCTTTCTCTTTCTCACTGAATGCCGACTCATCGACAGCAGAGGTGCAGGTTAAACAGAACAGATCACGAGCAATACATACAATTCTTACAATGATATCTTGCCAAAAGTAACTAAAAAGCGTCAAAGTGGTGTAAATCAGCCGTAACAAGTAATATAGAAACACATTTAAAGTCCAACACTGGAAATGACTAGTAGTAAACAGTTTCACTCCAGTGTCTGCACCCTCTACAGGTATATTTTAAAGGAGTTTTTGACAGGAAGCTTTAGTCGACAGGTCAGCACTGCAGGGTGAAAGCGGGTGAGGAGTAATATTGCACAAATAATGGACGGATAATGGTTAAGACTTGAGCGTAAAATAGGCTACTGCTGTTTTGTTACGTAAAGTTCTATATTTCCCTCTCTTGTTTTTCTGAGGAGATTGCTTCGTGACAGTGTTGATGCAGGAGTCACAAGTTCAATTCCCAGTGTGCCGCTGACTGTCTAAGCCGCCCTGTTTTACCTGAGGCAAAGGAATAAACACCCAGCACAACATTGTCAGTAAATATTCTTAGTGGCATATTTTAAGGCAAAAATACAATCTAATATCCATTCTGCTCTCGGCTGTTTTGTCTGATGCTATTAGCTGCTAAATGTTCTGTTTCGTGAAAGCGCCAAACTGGCAAACTCTGGTGTCTGTTTGGTAATGTGCTGCTTTAAAGCTGACACGGATGACTAATATTCTTCACCTTAAGCTACTGTGGTTTTCAAATCTGTTTTCCGGGCAAAACATTGACAAATTCTGCTTCTGCTATGTTTATAAATGTAGAAAATATCTGTTTCTGTGGTATCTGAATGAAAATGTGCCACAACATATGGCAGTAACAATAATAGTTGGTGGAGTATTTCCCTACAGAGCCAAAGGTCGGAAGTTCAAATCCAAAGCACATTGTTTCTGTGTCACTGGGCAAGATTAACCTGCCTATAAAATCTTAACTGTGAACCTGTAGTCTGGAGAGCTCAAGTT
Source organism: Neogobius melanostomus (assembly GCA_007210695.1). NCBI lineage: Eukaryota > Metazoa > Chordata > Actinopteri > Gobiiformes > Gobiidae > Neogobius > Neogobius melanostomus. The sequence continues at coordinate 3,473,573 of VHKM01000153.1, forward strand.
TGCCATTGAAATCAAAATGATAGAACAAAATATGAAATGCCATTTACTATTTAACGCCACGCTCACATCAGATTCTCATATTTATCGCAGAAGTGTGACTGACAGCCCATCAGGATGTAATGGAGAGTAATGGGGTAAAGTTTGTTAAAAAAAACACAAAAAAAACAACAACTGTGTCTTTGCCTTCTGCGCCAAAAGTTTCCGTCGGGTTTTTAATGGAGTCTAAACTTTCGTGTCGGTGTCAGGCTGAAGCTGTAAGTGCCGCTCAGTAACTAGACGCTATTACGGCTGCCTTCTGCTGTCTCGGTTTATATCGAAGGCTCTCATTGCACGTGTGTACATCATTTTCCTATCTACCACAGCTTAGCATGAAATTTACTTGAAAAGCGATGCAGATTTAGCTTTTCTCATGGGTTAATCAATATATTTTACAACAGACTTGCCGTGTTTTGCTGGTGGCGTATGCCCGCTGATCATGCCTTGCACGAGATTGCGTCAATGCCACCACAGCTATTTGTCCGAGACCCTCCATGCCCTGTTTTAGAAATGAACAATATTTCGGTAACTGTGCAATATAATGAGGAAACAACTTTTTTGCAATAGTCCCTACAATCATTTGTTCACAGTAGGGTGTAATAAATTAAATAGGCTGACAAAATAATGGCAATACGCTTTTGAGTACAAACCGTGCCAGGAGAAAGACGACGAACACAGCATATTAATTCTAACATTTTGGTAAATTAAAAACAAATAAAAGGATCAACATGTTCCCAGCTAACTAAATTGCACTGACTACATGTATCAATGCGTATAGGCCGATTAAACAATTTACTCACTTCTCTCCCTCGTGGTTAAATACAGTGAGGCTTATAGACGCGTAGAAATGTACTTTAAGCGGCTGATGAAGAGGAAAGCTTTACTGCAGTGTTCCGATCACCAGGGTACAAGGAGACCAAGACAAGAGAAAGATTTTAGATGTTTATTTTGTAGAATGTAAAAAGTGTAAAATTGATTAAAATTGTTTGGGGAGGAGCAAGCAAGTCTGATGGGGTCCAGCTGTTGGTTTGGGGGAGTAGGAGGAGCTTGATATTGACATGGGTGGAAGAACTTAGATGGGCTCAGAGAAGGGCTCTTTCCCAGGGGTCCAGGCTGAATGGTCGGCATACTCCGCAACATGGCTCCTGGTCTCTGTGCTGGTTAGGTGCTACGACCCAAGCAACCACACGCCGTCCCAGCGGAGCAGACGACTTGCCCTCATACTGGCCTGGATCCCTGGTGGACAAGACCAAACAAAACAATGAGAGAGAACAAAAGGTGCACATGTGTTTTTATGATTAAAGGGATACTTCGGGATTTTTGACATAGGGCCTCATTTTCTAGTTATCCAGAGTGTTGTTGATGTCTGGAGATATTTTTTCTTAAATTCATGCAGTCCTATATTTGAAGAGTCTAGTTGCGCTAGCCTAGAGCAAGGCTAAAGCAGTTCTATGGTAAACGCTAGCCTGCATTAAAAACAGTCTGACTCACTCCACAGTGCACCTGAGGTAAATCACATATAACACCAGACTAACCATATAAATGTCTGTGTTAATAGAATATTTTTTAAATAAAACTGACCTTGTATCACATGAATTACCGCATTTTGAGGGACTATTTTCTCGCAGATCACTCCGCCGCTGCGTTAGCTTACAGCCACGAAGCTGATGCTGCTCAAATATAAGTTATTTTAAACGCAAAATGGTTAAAATGAACCTATCGACACAGACATTTATATGGTTAGTCTGGTGTTATAAGTGATTTACCTCAGGTGCACTGTGGAGTGCGCCAGACTGTTTTTTAATGCGGGCTAGACTTTACCATAGAAATGCTTTAGCCTTGCTCTAGGCTAGCGCAACTAGACTCTTCAAATATAAGAACTGCATGAATTTAAGAAAAAAATATCTCCAGACATCAACAACACTCTGGATAACTAGGAAATGAGGCCCTATGTCAAAAATCCCGAAGTATCCCTTTAATGTCCCGCCCCTAATAACTGCCCACTTAGCTTAAAGACATAGGCTGCATCCGAAACCATTACATTGTAGCCACTAAGTACTAACACTAGCTACTAATCCTTAACCTTTCATGGGGTCAACTGTTAGATCTCTATGCAGTTAGTGAACTTCTGCTTCAGCAGCATTTGCCCAATTCGACCGTCCTTACCCAGGGGAAGGGGAAGTGACATCACCAACAGCTGTTCTTCTTCTTTAAAGTTCAGTGCAGGCCAAACAAAAGCGCATACCGCCACCTACTGTATATTGTCCAACAACAACATAGTGTCCAAATAAAGACATTTAAGGTGGGAAAAAAAAGAAATGAAAGAAAGAGAAACATCCAAATGATCCTTCACATTTCCCTTTATTTTATCTCAACAGCTGTTTCATAAAGCTACAGTATGCAAATTAACCATGTGGCTTAAGTTTCTACTAAATGAAAACAAAAGCACAAACTACTTACTTACTTACTGAGAAGGCTCTTTAAAACCATGTGACTGTGCTGTGGTGACTCTAACATGTATTTTGTCACTTTTATAAAGTTTGGCTTGTGCAGAATCTTATTTTTTATTTTTATTTTTTATCAATGTGCAGCTGTCAATCAACAGTGGTTGCGCATGAATCACTCGAGGGTGGGGGCCAGGGGGGTGGGGAGATTGGCGCAGTGGCTTATGGGATGGCACATAGCTCCTAATCGCCAGTAAGTTAGCATCAGAGGTCCCTATGCTAAAGTGGCTATGATAGTTAGCAAACAGGCCACTTCCCCTAACTCCTTCCTAACTGGCAGACCAATTCGGACGCATCTTATCATGGCGGACGCTGACGCACATCCGGTTTGGCGTAAGACCTCTTACCAATTTAGTGGTTTCGGATGGAGCAATAGCCGTTGACCCACTGCAAATAAAGAAAAACACCCACAAAGAAAACCACACCCAACTTAAAGTGGCAGTAAGGGGATACATCATATCCTGTTACAGCAGCAGGAAGGGAAAGACGGCATTGAGGGACGTACCTTGATGATTTAAAGTTGATCCATTTTGCCTCGTCAGAGCAGTAGTCCAAACGTCCTCATGTAGTGCGTATTCATTCTTTCTTCGCGCAAAAAAGAGGCATCAAAGCAGCAGTGTTCGGCCTGTTTAGACCGCCGTAAAGTGCTGCAGTTGGACTCACCGAAAATCCCTTTAGGGCGACCGAACTGTGACCCTGTGTGAAAACGCCCTTAGATTGTAGTGTTCCAACTTATTCCAAACTTACCTAAAGCACAGAGATGACGAATTTAAAAGCATATTTCACAACTTTAATGGAGCAATTCTGTCACAATTGCTGCACATAAAGGCCTTTTCAAATGGTTGCTGCTTTCAAATGTCTATCACGTGATGGTTAATGGGATGAGTAAGTAGTAAGAAGTTCAAGCACAAAAAAGTAGCAATTTGTATGTTCTAAAATGTAAGCGACATAAGAGGGAGAACTGACTTCGACCCGTAATTATATTTTCTAAAGATTCCTCTTGTGAACAGCAAGTTCCGTGTGGATAATCACTTACTTCGTGTTTAAAGTTTGACGTAGGACGTAAATACTTCAGCGGAGGAGATGTCAACGGGTAGAAAGGTCGGCAAGTTTGTCTTAAAGCAATCTGACTAATTGTACAATTTGAAATATAAACACATTTACATAAAACCAATTGTCTATAGTTTGGATTTATATAGTTATTTATTTTTTGTGTAATCATTTATCATTGCTGTGGGGAAGCTGGCCACAGAGTGGTCAAAATGGGCAGGCAGATTTGACAAACATATTCATACCAGGCAAAATTTATTCTTTCATGATACACAAGAAACTTCTCCATGACACATATGTCACCTCCATGAACAAAATGGCTTCCTGTGTAACTGCAGCTTTTATACAGCTCCTAATGGGAAAGGACCTCCCCCAGGTAATACCATTAATGTGATGGGTGAGTTCAAACTATAAGTTTAGCAGGTAAGTTTTGAACATTTTATATAAAACAAGTTGTTGGTAAGTCCACAAATAATAAGTGTTTAAATCATATGAACAAAGACAAAATGGAAACCGACCATATACAAAAGGAAAATCAAAGTAAAAGTTTAAACCAATTTACCCCCTGCCACATGGTTCAGCCTGATATTTTAAAATGGCCGACAAGGACCACGCCTTTCCTTTGTTCCAGCCATGTACAGGTAAGTTATATGCCAACAACCAACGTTTAAACAGACAATGTGAAGCTTAATCATTAACTTAAAACAAATGAATGAATCTGGTGGGTTATTGTTAGCTGATGGATATGGGAAATGAAACAAAAGTGTCCAAAATAAATACAGGGACAAACCCACTTTGTCACAATTGCACGTTAGCCTTCAATAAATGTCTATGTTACACTTTGATAATCATGTGGCTCTATACAGTGTTGTTGTTTTTGCTAAACCCTATATTTCATAACCCAAAGATAATAACCCTTTAGCCCAGTAATGTGCTTCTCTGTAATCAGTTTGACCCGCACAGCCTGTACGCGTCTTATCTGCAAGGTTGTTCCGAATGGGCACATGCTGTTGCCTTGGCTGCATCCGATTTGCCTCAGTAATTTAATCATAAGCGTGTTCAGTGGCGAGATTGGGAGAAAAAAAAAAACACATACACCAGTACTGCCGCATCTCTGACATGAGCCCAGGTTGGATAAGGCCTGGAGATTTGTAACAGCAATACTTTTCGGAGCGCGGTGAGAACTGCTGAGCTGATACAGTCAATAAGGATCAGAAAACAATGGTGACAGATAAATGCGAGAGCGCGTGGGTCGTGTGGAGCACTCCGCGGCCCACTGACAGGTCGCTGTGTGCAGGGAAATTGGAAAGTTGGGTTTAAATTTTGCCTTCGCCGGAGAAATAATGAAAAGGAAAAGATAGCACAAATTCAGCATTATGCACTCTCATTTGGCTACACACGTTTGCACACACATACGCACACACGCGCATGATTGGATATAACACACTTCGGTAACGCTTTAGAATACAGCCCGCAAGTTCCAGGTGTAAGTACGGGTAACAAGAAAGTAATTACACATGTAAGTACAGGTACTCTTACAGCGTGTAACAAGGGGGAACAATGTGTAACAAGGAAGTACAAAGTGTAACAAGGGGGAACAATGTGTAACAAGGAAGTACAAAGTGTAACAAGGGGGAACAATGTGTAACAAGGGGAACAATGTGTACCAAGGAAGTACAAAGTGTAACAAGGCGGAACAATGTGTAACAAGGAAGTACAAAGTGTAACAAGGGGGAACAATGTGTACCAAGGAAGTACAAAGTGTAACAAGGCGGAACAATGTGTAACAAGGAAGTACAAAGTGTAACAAGGGGGAACAATGTGTACCAAGGAAGTACAAAGTGTAACAAGGCGGAACAATGTGTACCAAAGAAGCACAAAGTGTAACAAGGCGGAACAATGTGTAACAAGGAAGTACAAAGTGTAACAAGGGGGAACAATGTGTAACAAGGAAATACAAAGTGTAACAAGGGGAACAATGTGTAACAAGGTAGTACAACGTGTAACTACATGTCAAGGTGTAGTAAAGGTATTCAAAGAGCAATTAATGGTGCTGAGCTATCACATAGTTGTGGAAAAAGGAAATGTGGTATTATTAATAGTGCATTCATTTTAATGTTGCAGGACAACAGTATTACTGTTGTGAAAGTGAAGACATGACTCCAAGCATTTTTATTGATTGTTTATTTTTATAGTGAGACTCCATTGCATGTAACAAGCAGAAACAAGAGTGAACAGAGAAAAATAAAGTGAAACAAGGGAAATTACCACGTTATCACTGTGCAAGTATACTGTAACTAATGTGTAAGTACAGGAGCACGGGCTGTAAATTAAAGCGAGACACTGTTGCCTGTAACAAGCAGAAACAAGAGTGAACAGAGAAAAATAAAGTGAAACTAGGGAAATTACCACGTTATCACTGTGCATGTATACTGTAACTAATGTGTAAGTACAGGAGCACGGGCTGTAAATTAAAGCGAGACACTGTTGCCTGTAACAAGCAGAAACAAGAGTGAACAGAGAAAAATAAAGTGAAACTAGGGAAATTACCACGTTATCACTGTGCAAGTATACTGTAACTAATGTGTAGGTACAGGAGCACGGGCTGTAAATTAAAGCGAGACACTGTTGCCTGTAACAAGCAGAAACAAGAGTGAACAGAGAAAAATAAAGTGAAACTAGGGAAATTACCACGTTATCACTGTGCAAGTATACTGTAACTAATGTGTAGGTACAGGAGCACGGGCTGTAAATTAAAGCGAGACACTGTTGCCTGTAACAAGCAGAAACAAGAGTGAACAGAGAAAAATAAAGTGAAACAAGGGAAATTACCACGTTATCACTGTGCATGTATACTGTAACTAATGTGTAGGTACAGGAGCACGGGCTGTAAATTAAAGCGAGACACTGTTGCCTGTAACAAGCAGAAACAAGAGTGAACAGAGAAAAATAAAGTGAAACAAGGGAAATTACCACGTTATCACTGTGCAAGTATACTGTAACTAATGTGTAGGTACAGGAGCACGGGCTGTAATTAAAGCGAGACACTGTTGCCTGTAACAAGCAGAAACAAGAGTGAACAGAGAAAAATAAAGTGAAACAAGGGAAATTACCACGTTATCACTGTGCATGTATACTGTAACTAATGTGTAGGTACAGGAGCACGGGCTGTAAATTAAAGCGAGACACTGTTGCCTGTAACAAGCAGAAACAAGAGTGAACAGAGAAAAATAAAGTGAAACAAGGGAAATTACCACGTTATCACTGTGCAAGTATACTGTAACTAATGTGTAGGTACAGGAGCACGGGCTGTAAATTAAAGCGAGACACTGTTGCCTGTAACAAGCAGAAACAAGAGTGAACAGAGAAAAATAAAGTGAAACAAGGGAAATTACCACGTTATCACTGTGCATGTATACTGTAACTAATGTGTAGGTACAGGAGCACGGGCTGTAAATTAAAGCGAGACACTGTTGCCTGTAACAAGCAGAAACAAGAGTGAACAGAGAAAAATAAAGTGAAACTAGGGAAATTACCACGTTATCACTGTGCATGTATACTGTAACTAATGTGTAGGTACAGGAGCACGGGCTGTAAATTAAAGCGAGACACTGTTGCCTGTAACAAGCAGAAACAAGAGTGAACAGAGAAAAATAAAGTGAAACTAGGGAAATTACCACGTTATCACTGTGCAAGTATACTGTAACTAATGTGTAAGTACAGGAGCACGGGCTGTAAATTAAAGCGAGACACTGTTGCCTGTAACAAGCAGAAACAAGAGTGAACAGAGAAAAATAAAGTGAAACAAGGGAAATGACCACGTTATCACTGTGCATGTATACTATAACTAATGTGTAGGTACAGGAGCACGGGCTGTAAATTAAAGCGAGACACTGTTGCCTGTAACAAGCAGAAACAAGAGTGAACAGAGAAAAATAAAGTGAAACTAGGGAAATTACCACGTTATCACTGTGCAAGTATACTGTAACTAATGTGTAAGTACAGGAGCACGGGCTGTAAATTAAAGCGAGACACTGTTGCCTGTAACAAGCAGAAACAAGAGTGAACAGAGAAAAATAAAGTGAAACTAGGGAAATGACCACGTTATCACTGTGCATGTATACTATAACTAATGTGTAGGTACAGGAGCACGGGCTGTAAATTAAAGCGAGACACTGTTGCCTGTAACAAGCAGAAACAAGAGTGAACAGAGAAAAATAAAGTGAAACTAGGGAAATTACCACGTTATCACTGTGCAAGTATACTGTAACTAATGTGTAGGTACAGGAGCACGGGCTGTAAATTAAAGCGAGACACTGTTGCCTGTAACAAGCAGAAACAAGAGTGAACAGAGAAAAATAAAGTGAAACTAGGGAAATTACCACGTTATCACTGTGCAAGTATACTGTAACTAATGTGTAAGTACAGGAGCACGGGCTGTAAATTAAAGCGAGACACTGTTGCCTGTAACAAGCAGAAACAAGAGTGAACAGAGAAAAATAAGTGAAACAAGGGAAATGACCACGTTATCACTGTGCATGTATACTGTAACTAATGTGTAGGTACAGGAGCACGGGCTGTAAATTAAAGCGAGACACTGTTGCCTGTAACAAGCAGAAACAAGAGTGAACAGAGAAAAATAAAGTGAAACAAGGGAAATTACCACGTTATCACTGTGCATGTATACTGTAACTAATGTGTAGGTACAGGAGCACGGGCTGTAAATTAAAGCGAGACACTGTTGCCTGTAACAAGCAGAAACAAGAGTGAACAGAGAAAAATAAAGTGAAACAAGGGAAATTACCACGTTATCACTGTGCATGTATACTGTAACTAATGTGTAGGTACAGGAGAGCATGGGCTGTAAATTAAAGCGAGACACTGTTGCCTGTAACAAGCAGAAACAAGAGTGAACAGATAAAAAATAAGTAGAACAAATCTTCAAAAATGATCACACTATCAAAGTGCATGTACACCATAAGTACATGTCACATTGGTGGCGCAGCGGTTAGTGCTTTTGCTTCACAGCTAGAAGGTCCCATGTTGGATTCCTAAGTCAGACGGATCCTTTCTGTGCGGATGTGCATGTTTTTCCCATGCCAACATAGGTTTCCTCTCGTTTACCTTACAACTACAAACAATAGGTTCCACTCCGGAGGCAGGACTCCCTTGAAAAAGAGATTTTGAAATCTTAGTAGGACTTTCCTGTATAAATAAATGTCAAATAAATAAACGCCACTCAAATCTGAGGTGGACTAGATTTTCCCTTTATGCAAAGGAACAACAATGGTAACCTATATTCACAATTGGCATATTTCCGCAAAATTGCTCCCAAAGGTTCACATGACAACCAGCAACTTAAACTTTTAAATTACTTGCTTAACACAGGGCTTATCTACCTAAACAAAGAAACAAAAAAGGCTTTGGGGAAACAGGCATCGAGTCTTTTAAATCTAGTCAGTTTGTAGGAAACGGAGTACTAATGACATGGTCATAATCAGATTTCCCTCTGAAATCCACATTTTGATTCCGTATGACTCTTTTGCCGATCCAATGCAGCGAGGTACTTGAGGGTGGTGTGCGACTCTGGATCTGCAGAAGTAAATAAAGAACAAAACGCAATGTTAACATTTAAAATGCTCCTCTATTTAAAAAAGAACAAAAACATCAATAGCATTACACCACTAATTAATCATTGTTTTGAGCTTGTCTTCTTCCCACTCCTTTTCGAGTTAGAATGTATATTATTATTTTTTCTTTTTTCTTTTTTCTTTTATTGTGTATATATATTTTTCTGTTTTTTTCTTGGATTTTGTGCCTTAGCTCGAAATAAAAACTCAAACAAACAATAAATACCTCTCAAAGCTACTGACGTTTGTGTAGTGTCTGACGAAACACGCAGTTAAACCACCAGCAAAGAAACCTCGGAGACTGTACTAGTTTGATTTTCTCTTTACTGGACGGTGAAAACTGCAAACACAGCACAGCACAATGTCAGCTAACGGCTGATGCAGTTATAAAAATAAAATGCACTCATCCTATAAACTACAGATATAATACGAAAATATAAAGCTAAACAACGATATAAAACAATGTACAAACTTACAGCATTGCCTTATTAATGTTTTTAAGGTGGATGGCAGCTGATGCCATCCATCAGCTGCCATCTGACTGCTCCTGACATGTAGCATGGCTTCTGTTTACACTCGAGACCGCGAAACCGGAAGTAGTGCAGCGAAACCGGAAGTAGTTTTAGCGATAATATTTTTTATGTTTTCTTATAGAAAAACATGAATTATTTATTTATACAAGATCACAATGATTATTTAACTTATTCCAACATTTTTAAACTATTAAATTACTGAGATAGTTATTAAAGAATAAACTGCCTTAAAGGCAACACAGTTTGCTTTATACTGCTTTTCTCCAACGTTGCTGTCACACAGCCCTCGGCAGTGGTTCGTTTTGTCCTAGAAAATGGCGTCATAGCTTTAGCCAATTTTAGCTCCATGCTACCTTATGATCTAGGAATCCTTGCAATAGACTTACCGATGTCACTTTAACCTCCCCGAGAAAAGAAGAAGTAGTTCTGTATCTTTGTTGCCAAAACATGCAGATCTCCACTTGCCAGGCAAGGCTTATCTGGAATATCATCTGGTGTATGCCACGTGTGGGTTGCATGTGGGTCTGTATAGCTGATCACAACATTGTCTGGATATACTTCCATCTCGTGTTCTGCCGCTACTACTTACATACAGTGCCTTGCGAAAGTACTAATACACCTTGAACTTTTACACATTTTGTCATGTTTACAACCCTAAACATGAAGATTTTGTTTTGAATTTTTTACTGAAAGTTCACACACAAGTAACAGACAACTGTGAAGTGAAAGCAAAATGATACATGATTTTGTTATTTTACAAAAAGTAGAAAAGTGAAAAGTGGGGCGTGCATACAGTAAGTATTCATACAGCATTATTCGGAGTGCATTAAATTGCCTTTATTACATTCCTAATGACTGCAGAATGTTCACACCTTGCCCTAACCATTAAATAGAGGCCACCTGTGTGTAATCTACTCTCAGTATAATTCCAGCTGTTCTGTGAGGGCCTCAGAGCTATGGTCAGAGTGTATTGGTCACTAAGCAACATCATGAAGGCCAAGAAGCACACCAGAGAGGTCAGGGATAAAGCTGTGGAGAAGTTTAAAGCAGCGTTAAGTTATACAAAGATTTCCCAAGATTTGAACATCTCACGGAGCACTGTTCAATCCATCATTCGGAAATGGAAAGAGTATAGCACCACTGCAAACTTACCAAGACACGGGGGTCCACCTAAACTAACAGACCGGTGCTTTGGTCAGATGAGACAAAAATTGAACATTTTGGCCCAAATGCAAAACGTTATGTATGGAACAACACTGCTCATCGTCCTGAGTGCACCATCCCCAGTGTCAAATATGGTGGGGGGAGCATCATGCTATGGGGCTGCTTTTCCTCAGCAGGGACTGGGAAGATTGTAAGAATAGTTGGGAAGATGGATGGAGCCAAATACAGGGACATTTTGGAGGAAAACCTGCTGGAGTCAGCAAGAGAATTGAAGCTGGGGCGGAGATTCACCTTCCAGCAGGACAATGACCCTAAACACAAAGCTAAATTTACAATGGAATGGTTTAAAAACAAACATTAATGTGTTAGAATGGCCCAGTCAAAGTCCTGACCTAAATCCTATTGAAAATCAGTGGAAAGACCTGAAAACTGCTGACATCTAGAGATGTCAGTCTCTACATGTGCAAATCTTGTAGTCATACCCCAAAAGGCTTGCTGCTGTTATTGCAGCAAAAGGGGGTTCCACAAAGTTTTAAGTCATGCTGTATGAATACTTATGCACGCCCCACTTTTCACTTTTCTATTTTTTGTAAAATAACAGAATCATGTATCATTTTGCTTTCACTTCACAGTTTCAGTAAAATATTAAAAATAAAATCTTTACGTTTAGTGTTGTAAACATGACAAAATGTGCAAAAGTTCAAGGTGTATTAGTACTTTCGAGAGGCACTGTACACAGTTAGACAAAAATGTACAAGGTATTTTAAAAAAGATGATTGTTTAGAGGCTGTTGTTGTCCCCCAGGACTGATACTCTGACGCTGCATTCTTCTTCTTCTGATAGTTTTATGGCAGATGGCACTGAAAGTGCATTACTGCCACCTACTGGATCTCTGAATACTGTTTGTTTTAGCAAGTACAGTGAAATATGACCAAAATCAAAACCAGTCATTCCCATCTTCTACGCCGTGTCAATTCCAGTAGCCTGTGCATACCCTTCCCTTAAAGTGCTGTCCAATTCTTCCCCAGTGATACCATCAACATTTTAAAATCTCCTGGCAGCGTCCAGCACCAAATCAATCCTCTCTGATTTCTTCAGGCAACAGTGTCTCGCTTTAATTTACAGCCCGTGCTCTCCTGTACCTACACATCGCTTACAGTATACTTGCACAGTGATAACGTGGTAATTTCCCTTGTTTCACTTTATTTTTCTCTGTTCACTCTTGTTTCTGCTTGTTACAGGCAACAGTGTCTCACTATAAAAAATAAACAATCAATAAAAATGCTTGGAGTCATGTCTTCACTTTCACAACAGTAATACTGTTGTCCTGCAACATTAAAATGAATGCACTATTAATAATACCACATTCCCTTTGCCACAACTATGTGATAGCTCAGCACCATTAATTGCTCTTTGAATACCTTTACTACACCTTGACACGTAGTTACATGTTTACACTTTGTACTACCTTGTTACACATTGTTTCCCCTTGTTACACATTGTTCCCCCTTGTTACACTTTGTACTTCCTTGTTACACATTGTTCCCCCTTGGTACACATTGTTCCGCCTTGTGACACTTTGTACGTCTTTGTTAGACATTGTTCCGCCTTGTTACACTTTGTACTTCCTTGTAACATTGTTCCGCCTTGTTACACTTTGTACTTCCTTGGTACACATTGTTCCGCCTTGTTACACTTTGTACTTCCTTGGTACACATTGTTCCCCTTGTTACACTTTGTACTTCCTTGGTACACATTGTTCCCCCTTGTTACACTTTGTACTTCCTTGGTACACATTGTTCCGCCTTGTTACACTTTGTACTTCCTTGGTACACATTGTTCCGCCTTGTTACACTTTGTACTTCCTTGGTACACATTGTTCCGCCTTGTTACACTTTGTACTTCTTGGTACATTGTTCCCCTTGTTACACTTTGTACTTCCTTGGTACACATTGTTCCGCCTTGTTACACTTTGTACTTCCTTGGTACACATTGTTCCGCCTTGTTACACTTTGTACTTCCTTGGTACACATTGTTCCGCCTTGTTACACTTTGTACTTCCTTGGTACACATTGTTCCGCCTTGTTACACTTTGTACTTCCTTGTTACACATTGTTCCGCCTTGTTACACTTTGTACGTCCTTGGTACACATTGCTCCGCCTTGTTACACTTTGTACTTCCTTGTTACACATTGTTCCCCCTTGTTACACGCTGTAAGAGTACCTGTACTTATATGTGTAATTACTTTCTTGTTACACGTACTTACACCTGGAACTTGCGGGCTGTATTCTAAAGCGTTACCCACACTTCCTTTACAGAGCAGATATGATAATCAGAGGAAGTGTTAAAGAACTAGACCACCATTTTTACATACTGAGATATGTTCTTACCTTAGCCTAGACGAGTTCATCTGTACCTGTCTGGTCTTCACGCGTGCCCCCCTCACGTAAACAGAGCACAGACGGCGTTAGCATTTAGCCTCTCCTCCTCACCTCCATAGCTCCAAATGAGGTGAAGATAGAAGCTACCAAACTCTTCCACGTTTCCCCTATTTAAATATGGTTACATGAAGTGTTACACCATAAAGTATAATTACACAAAATTAAACAATGTGGATTTTCTAAGCGGATAAAAGGGGAACTATATTGTAAGGCGTAATAATACCAGGAATACTTCGGCGCCCACATAGTAAAGTGAAGATATTACTGCGCGGATGTCGAGCTTGGTAGCTTCTATCTTCACCTCGTTTGGAGCTATAGAGGAGAGGAGGAGAGGCTAAATGCTAACGCCGTCTGTGCTGTGTTTACGTGAGGGGGGCACGCGTGAAGACCAGACAGGTACAGATGAACTCGTCTAAGCTAAGGTAAGAACATATCTCAGTATGTAAAAATGGTGGCCTATTCCTTTAAGGTTAATGAAGCTCAGTAGTCCCGCCCAAACGTTCGGTCAGTAAAAACCCTTATACCCTAAATAAGGTGTAGTAAAGTGTTACCCAGGAAGGTTTGCTGATAGTTTAACACTATAACATGGTTAAACCTCAAAAGAAGTAGATGTGCATTATACAGACCCTTTAAAAGCAATGCATTGAATACAGTTACTTTCATATATGATTACCTATAAGAAGTAAAGCAACACATGATGTTAACTACTGCAAAAGTTAAAATTTCATCAGAAGTTACATAAAATAAATACAACTGTCATTGTAGCTTATTGGTCCATGTACTTTTGCTTTCATTATATTTTTGATTTTAAAAGGAAAAAGCAAAATCAAGAATTGCGTTTTTTTTATAGACAGACCCCACCCTGCCACTGTTGACTTTGGATAGCAATAGGTCGGCGCAGGCACTTGTACCTTGGCCATCTTTACGCATCTGTTTATGCCCGTCTGGTATTGTCCTCGCACCGTGGAGTCTGAGCGTGCACGGTGCACGAGCCACGCTATGCCCACAGATGGGCTCCTGGAATAACCGTGCGTAAACGGCACGTCACATGGCCAGAGCGCACAAAGTGTTCGTGAACGTGAGCAGAGCAAAAGCCAGATGCTGATTGAGCAATAGGGTTTGGAATTTATCTTTTAGCCAAGAAACTCAGACCTGCTAAATGTTTTATTAGCACTATTCTCCTAATCAAGACAGTCTCACTTCTGGGTATTTGAGTTGACAGAAAACGATTCAACATAATCAATAAAGGTTCATTGTTGCATTTTCTTTGTTGGCAAAGTAAATGTCTTATGTAGACAAATATTAATTAATAGAATGGTGACTGGTGTTTATAAGTAATGATTGGATATGGTTATTATGTGAATGGGAAAGAGGAAAAAGAAAAAGTACAAATTGTAAATAAAAATAAAATAAATGTTTATATGTATGGTATATTATTATATTATTATGTCTTCTTACTTTGGAAGTCTTATAAACATCATGTGATTTTCTTCTTGTAAAACATGAATGCTTTTCTTTAGCAATGCTGCTATACGTAAAGTTAATGTGGACAATTGTAATTGTGTAATTCAGGAATTTGTAATGTAAAGTGTTATATTGTATGAAAACACAAAATGTTGTATCACTGTATCCGGAATGTAAATTAATTTGGAATATGGGGGTAGGCACTTATAAGCTTTCTTGCTTCGGCCTACTCCTTTTGAGTTTTGTTAGTTATTTATTTTATTATTTATTTCTGCACTGCAACAATGTTAATGTAAATAATCACTTAAATAACCCCAATCAATCAATCAATCAATCAAATGAAAAAACAAAATTGTATTTTTTTACATTCCTTTTGAAATCGAACATACAATGAACGCAAAAGTACACGGACCCTTATTAACACTTACCTCTTTAAATAGTGTATCATTTTGTTGTTGAAGTTATCCAAACTGGTCCAATACTTGATACTGCTGCACAGACACTTTTTCTGGCACTTGTTTGCCTGTCAGTGCAGATGCCTGAGATGACACTGTCAGTCAGTGCTGCTGAGTAGACATCCGTGTACTGCTACCACATCCCATTAGCTTTAACCATATCAGGGCTGCTCTGTTATAAGGTGATGCTGAGGGCTGCAGCTACAGTCTCGCAGACAACACAAGGGCAGGGGTCTGATCCAAAGTTTGAAGCAATTAGTTGTTCATTCAGAAAAGTGGTATGCGGGATGATTATGCTCTCGATAAGTGGTTCTCAACTGGTTGGTTGAAACCCAAAACCAGATTTCCAAAGCTGACTCTATAAATTGTGTCGATTGATAGCTTTATGACCAAAGCTTGAAGTGAGTTGGTTGGTGAGACAATTCTGTTGAACATGTTCAGATTGCAAAAGGTTTTTATTAACCTGTCATCTGTCCTTAGGGTAAGGTTTAGGTTAGAGTTAGGGTTAGCAATTATGCATATCCAAATCTCAAAGCCTATAAACGGGAAAGTTTACAGCCTATATGCCAGTTCTAATACCTCATTTGAAAGTTTCTAAACATATGTGTAAGATCTGTGTGAGTGAAACACAACTGATATCACATTTGCCGTTCCTAATCCTAATCATAACCCTAAACTTAAACGGCAAGTAACAGGTTAACCTGTTACCTGCCACCTTAGGGTTAGCAATTATTTATATCCAAATCTCAAAGTGTATTGACTGGAGAGCTTACAGCCTATGTGCCAGTGTGATACTTCATTTGAAAGTCAAGACCTTATAGTTTCTAAAAAATATGTGTGAGATCTGTGTGACACACAACTTACATCACATTTGCCGTTCCTAACCCTAATCATAACCCTGATTAGGGTTGACTAAACCCTAACCGTAACCCTAGCCCCTGATCAGGGCAGGTA
Source organism: Neogobius melanostomus (assembly GCA_007210695.1). NCBI lineage: Eukaryota > Metazoa > Chordata > Actinopteri > Gobiiformes > Gobiidae > Neogobius > Neogobius melanostomus. The sequence goes on from VHKM01000153.1 coordinate 3,489,805, forward strand.
ACAGGTTCCAAATAAAACAGTAGGTAAGTGCTTTGACCGCTGCCAATCAAAAGTGATGGGACCATCATAGAAATAATCATATCATCAACACTGATTGTGCAAGTTCCTGAAGTGGACTTGAGATGTTAAATTAGAACATCATCCTGTCTGGTTCAACAAACACTTTGACTCTGATTGTAATTATTGGACGCCATAGCCAACACAAACACTTATGAAATACATATTTTTGGATTGCACCATGGCAGAGTGTTTAACTCGTCTGCCTCTCTGTAATGTGTGACCAATGACTGTAGTTTGTGTCTTCTAGGGTGGTGGTATCTCAGCTGGATTTTACCTATAGCCTAAGTATGCTTTGAGGTGAAAGCAATTTGACCACTAAAATAATCAAGTGAAGGTGTTTGGATATATTTCTATGTGTATCTATTACAGTATATTTAAGTATAATGTGCACTTTTTCCCTCTGGCTTTAGTCATCACTTGCCCTCTGTGTATATCCGTATTATTTCTAGCCATTTGACCTGCTGCTACACTCTCTGGTGCTTAGCCTATACTCTGCCTGTTACCGAGCTGCAGACTATTACACTGGTGGCTGAATTTTTATGGTGCGAGTGTGGAGCAGATAATGGAAATGTGGAGGAAGAGCTGCTTTGACAGACACTGTTACCAAGATACTCGCCGTCGCCGAGAGCTGTGTAGGAATTGAGACGATTTGAGTCAGCTGTCATGCAACTCCTGTCTGCAGTCTGTGTCTACCAGGACTGACATAACGCCGCGCTCATTAGGCTACTATTAAAAGGACAAAAGAGTTCTTGGATTATGTGTGATCGGTTTCCACGGTTACGGGAGTGTATCTGGGTTGGGATAGTTCCAGAAATGCCTGGTTGGCTGTCCTACACATAGACCTTCATCCAAGCTGTGGTTAAAAGAAAATCTGAGCCGAGACTAGAACCCATGAAGCTGAAGGAAGAGCAGTGTTCCAACATTATGTTCTAGAGCCTTAACCACCAAAACTCTCACGGTTCTCAAGTTCTTTACTGCCGCTTTTAGATTTACCTGCTTTGTGTCTATTGCAAAAATAGGCTACAGCAGGGGTGGCCAATGTGGGGCCCGCGGGCCAAATTTGGCCCGCCGAAACAATTCTGTTGGCCCGCCATAGAGTGACCTACTTTTGTGTCATGTATGGTTAATACTAACTCTCTCCCATTCATTCTCAGTGGTAAATTTTGATGCAGTACACTTTTTGGCCACCAGCGTCAAATTGGGGGCGCTGTTTCACTCCTTTCGCAAAGTTAAGGAAACACTGTTGTGGTGTCTTGGTGTTTATCACAGTGCGTTGTAGCATCAACTTTCCCAGTTTTCCAACTTTTATGGCAAAGTTTGTTGACATCAACATAGGTCATGTTAAAAATGGACTTATAAAAGAATTTATGCTGAACTGACACTTTCAAATGATCTAATATGGCATTTTCTTTGAGTTAACAAATGAATGAGGTAAAGTCATTGCAAGTACTGTAGATACAGGTGTTGTTTTTTTACATTTTACATATTGCTACAATTGTTGATTTTGTTCTACTAAAACTAGGCTTTTGCCATAGTTAATATTTGTTTGCATAGATATAATCAAATGCAAATATATACCGAAAATAAAATAAAGTAACTATTATTATTTGCAGTTATATGTGTTTCACGCTTGACATCGCCGTGTTTGGCCCGCGACCCACAGGCACTTTTTCATTTTGCCCCTCGGAGACAAAAAGTTTGGGCACCCCTGGGCTACAGTATATCCACATGATGACAAAACACTTGTAATTCAAAAAGCTTTCTCTGTAAATACGGAGCCAGCTCAGTAAATGTGTGCATCCACATGGAGTGACTCAGGTCTGTGAAAACGCAGCGATACATCTTCCAGGCCTGTATGAGGCGCTGTGGCGTAGAACAAGACTGTTGATATGCCCTGTAAACTTTCTGAATGATTACCAAAACTCCACTGGAAATTATGAAACGTCTCAATAGATTTTTCGATCTACAGAAGAGATGAGGAGGTGAATTTATTCTTCAGAGCTCAGTGGGATTAAAGCAGAAATACTGTCAGTGACCGGACCTTTACCGTCAGTCCAAAAACACAGACTGGATCGAGGCAAACTCTGCAGTGGTTTTTCGCTGTGGGGCAGAGGAGAGGGAATTATAAGGTCAGTAGATCATGGATAACAGAAACAACGCTGATGCTGTTATGTCATAGTTTTAGGAAAAGTTACTGAGACACCGTGACAATGGAGCCATGTCAACGGCTTTTTAAAAATAATTTCCACTCCGGGGTTTGGAAAATGGTCGTTTACAGACCCCCTAATAAACCAGTTGCGGGATTGTTGACACATTTTACGTTTAGTCCTGAGCTTGACTTTGTGTGGACAGGTCACTCTTTCAAATGGTCAAATCCCAAATAATCACGATTCCCATTTCTTGTTTCCTCAGCAACAGAAGCCAAGTCGGATTTCAAACACATTAGCCACGACTGACTACTGCTTTCATTTTTGACACTTTGACAGCTACATTTCAATGTGCCTCCAGTAAAGTGCAGGTCATTGTGTTTGGATTGAGCGCCTTGAGAGAGGATTTTCTCCCTGTTATTCAGTGCAGGCTTTAACTTGGTAACATTTTATTGATCACTGTCACTTAACTGGCGATTGCTTCAGCGCCCCTGAAAAAGACACATCACTTAGCGCAGCGTGTGAAGCCTGAGCTCACAAAAAGACTCAGGTAAATTCACTGCAATGATTTCTCCAATACAAGGTGATATTGAGTTTGGGGTCTTAATGCACTGTTGTAAATGTGCTCTTTTTCATTATCGGAACAAACACATAAACAACCGTCATTATAGTGTATGATTCACGCGGTTCACTGTCTGAACTGTTCTCATTTCTACACCTTACAGAGGCTTTTGGATAAATATACATTGTAGTGTAAATTGTGTGATATGTAGAGGCGTGATGAATGCACTGAAGCATTTGATTCTGAGGTTCAGTAACAGGCCGCAACGTTTTTACCAAATTTCCTATTAAAACCAGCAACACTCCAATGTACTCCGTCTTCTTGTTGTCTTGGGGAGATGGACGGAATACAAGGTCACTATAAATGGTGTGGTTTGCCAGCTGCACAGTGGCTGAGAAGAAAGACCTGCAGCGTGCGGTGAAGGCGGCCAGCCGCTCAATGATGCCGTTTGTCCAAGTCTTCTACAATCACATTTCTCCACCACTTTCTCAGCCTTTCAGGTGTTTGTCCTCACTCCATTTCGTCGTTTTCTGTCACCACCAAGTCGTTTTTCTCCCCCTGTGCATGACACCTTCAGCACCAAGACCAAGAAAATTCACCGACACTCGAGCTTTTCTCACCATTTCTACCAAACGGAGTGAATTTAGCGCGAGCCATATGTCCCTGTGCCTGCCCGGCTCTCCCACACATGTCCCTCCGAGGTGCTGGCTTGTTTTCATGGCGCGTCCAGTCCACAAACACAAGTGCTTTGATTGTTTTAATTGTGGCTCGCAGTGACAATTAACATGTGGATACAGACTGGAGCCAAAACACGCTGTACAAGCACAGATTTCTGCTTTCATGGCATTTTCAAAGGCAGTCTGCTCTCAGCCTACACAACATGCTGCTGTCTCTCCTGCAAGGCCGTTTTCTGTGTTACATCAAACTGGTCTGGAAAAAGTGGCAAATTTATGTTTCCTGATTAGTGCACGTGATCATGTGCTTATTAGTATTTGGTGACAGTGCATGTTCGTTTACACACAAACAAGAATACCTGATCTTGTCAGAAGCACCGTTAGGTATTGAGATTAGGTACAGCTTTAGCTTCTTAACCCCCGTCTGAACCGAACAGATTTTCTCCAGTTTGGTTTTACCCAAGTCTAAAAGCTTCTTGGAAAAAAGTGTCAAAATGGCAACAAAAATTAGATGAAAATGAAACAAAAGAGCGACAAAAAAGGCTATGAAAAAGTGGCAAAAAAAGAGGCGAAAATGCATTAAAAAAAGCCAAAAAAGAGCAACAGAAAAGTGACAAAATGTGACGAAAAAGTGACAAAAATATGACAAAAATATGACGAAAAAGTGATAAAAATATGACAAAAATGTGATAAAAATATGATGAAAATATGATGAAAAAGTGATAAAATATGACAAAATATGACGAAAAAGTGACAAAATATGACAAAAATATGATGAAAAAGTGATAAAAATATGACAAATGTGACGAAAAAGTGACAAAATATGACGAAAAAGTGATAAAAATATGACAAAAATATGATGAAAAGTGATAAAAATATGACGAAAAAGTGATAAAAATATGACAAAAATATGATGAAAATATGATGAAAAGTGATAAAAATATGACAAAAAGATGATGAAAATATGATGAAAAAGTGATAAAAATATGACAAAAATATGATGAAAATATGATGAAAAAGTGATAAAAATATGACAAAGATGATGAAAATATGATGAAAAAGTATAAAAATATGACAAAAATATGATGAAAAAATGATAAAAATATGACGAAAAATGACAAAAATATGACGAAAAAGTGATAAAATATGACAAAATATGATGAAAATATGATGAAAATGATAAAAATATGACAAAAATGTGACGAAAAAGTGACACAAATATGACAAAAAGTGATAAAAATATGACAAAAATATGATGAAAAAGTGATAAAAATGTGATGAAAAGTGACAACAAAGTGATGTAAAAGTGACAAAAAAGTGACTAAAATGTGATGAAAAGACAATGTGGCAACAACGCAAGGAAAATTATCCATTTAGATGAGTGTTGTAGGTCTTAGCTTTCAAATGAGGCATTACACTGTGTTCCGTTAAAGTGGGGGTTAGTAACTAGTTTGTAGATGCTTACTTAGATATTACCTATTCTTTATAAATGCTTCACACATATTCCTGTTCGTTAATTGAAGGTTTGAAATCACATAAAACTAGTACATAATATCATTAGTAATGTCATTAGTTTTGTACTTGACTTGTGTTTGTAAATGCTTTGTAGTTTTGCCTTTTTCCCTATGGCGACATTAATTATAAGTTAACCTTAACCAGTCTCTTCTTTGTGACCACATTTGAGTATCTTGAAAAATATATCAATATGAACCCTCATCTGAGAGCAGGACACTGGCACATTTTAGAATCCGCAAACAATCCATAACCAATTCCGGCGTCTCCCTGCAATAATTCTGTGCTTGCTGTAGTATGTGTACTATAAATCTTTGCTTTCAAAACGAATGTCTCTCAAACCTTGTGCTACAATGAATGATGTGTCCCCACTGAAGGTGAGCCATGCATTTCTCCGTTGGCATTCTGCGTGGTAAGTAGAAAAATACTCACACCGTGATCAACGAGAGCGATCTGTGTGTCTAAAGTGCACTTTAACTTACTCCCCTTCTGTTCGACAGTGATGAAACTGCTAATGGCATACGTCGCGTTTCTGAAGAACTGCATGAAAAAAAAAAAATCACCAGAAGATGTCAACAGCAAATGCGAATAGCACCACTGACACCACCACTTTTTAAGCAATCTTAAGTAGAAAGTTCATTCACCTTGAAATACTCTTTTCTAGCACTTACTGCAAAGTAAGTCCTGTTTTCTGTTTTGCACATGATACGTAGTGCCTAATGCCTGTGCCATGTGAGATTACTTTTTGTCAGCTCTCAGTTGTATAGGAGTTTTATATCGTACACAAAGGTTTTCAAACTGTGATCTGTGCTGGGTTGTTTTGTGAAACACGTTATGTCCTTAAATGACCCAATGGGGATGACAGCTTCAGAATCTTTGTCTATAATGCTTTTCAGTTCTTATTTCTGAGCATGTGAAGAAGACATTGGTTTGAATCTGTATCCCATTTTATTTGAAGGTGGAAATTGAGAATAAAATGGTTAGGTCCTAAACAAAATATTATATTCTACTAGTTACTAATTGCTCTTTTGTTTTTCTGCCTTACATAATATTCTCCAGTATTTAGTTGATAAAAGATATTTGAAAATGGTAATAGTCTTACAGTGCGGTGGAGGTAGTGAGACATTGCAGGCTTTAGTCTAAAAGTTGAAATAAATGGTGGACTTACCAAAGCATCCCATTTCTGTAGTAATCCTGTCATTTTATTTGTTATGGTTGGGAAATCATCACAGATTGATTATTAGATGTGACAGTAGTTGAATCAGTTATACGATTGACTGACATACGTTCTCCATTTAGGGTTAGGTTTAGGGTCAGGTGTTAGGGTTCCCACACAGATCTCACACAGTTTTAGAAACTAGAAGGTCATGGCTTTCAAATTCACTCTGGCATAGGCTGTAATAGGGCTGGGCAATGAATACAATTTTAATCTAATCGTGATTTTAATAAAGGTCGATCACGATAATCGCGTGGTGCGTTTTAATCGAGGAGAATTGGCCAAACCTGTCCATAGTCTGGAAAAAAATATGGACGGCGCAATGCTGCAGCGCCTGTCAGGAGCATGGCACATGCGGAAATAAGGAGAGGACCTTGTGATTTTACGTGTTGAATCAGCTACAAAGTTGTGCTAACTTGTCTAATGGGCAAAACAGAAACATGCGGGGAGCTGTCAGAGGATCTGGACGCGCGCACTGGGATGAAGAGTTTACCTTCGAAGGGGAAAACTGTCGATCGCTATTTGTACCATGTGGACTATTTTTGAGGCTGCGGCGGTGGATTAGCTGGACTTCTAACAGTGAATTGTAAGTTTGATCGTCTTTTATACTTATAAATGCGCTGTTTACGAGTATTTCTTTATGTACATATTAAGTTGTTAGCGCTTTAAGTATTGGCCTTTAGAGGCTCCGCACACAAACATGCGCTCGTTGTCTGCTTCTGACATTCTTCAAACATTCCACTTTTTTGTGTCTCCTTTGCAGATTTGTGTGTGTTGTTATGAGGGGATGTTTTACTGTGAGGCTAGAAGTGTGGAGTTTGTTTTTGCTGCTGAGTTAGCTGGAGTTTTCAGTTTGGCCGCTGGATCTGTTTACTTGCTAGTCCAGGGAAGACCACATTTATTGTCTTTTTCTTTTAAACGAAAAATCTAATCGAAAATCGAGATTGATCAATATTTTTTTTCCAAAATCGCCCAGCCCTAGGCTGTAAGCTGTCGAGTGAATACAGTTTGAGATTTGGATATGCATAATTGCTAACCCTACTCTAACCCTAAGCTGGCATTTAACAGGTTCATCTGTATACTATAATGTACAACATATCTTTTTCAGTGGTCTTTAAAGGGACTAGACGGAGTTTAAAAATGTTAAAATTATGTATTTTCTACCCCCTACTCACTCCAGCCTCTTCATCACAACTGCCGCTAAACTCCTGCACTGTCACTCAAAAAGTTGTTACTCCGGGCCCGAAGTACCGTCATGCACAAGCTTAGGCCTGCCACGATATTTTTTTTTTGAGGACGATATATCGTCTCCGAAAATATCACGATAAACGATAATATTGAGTATAAAGCAAATACTGTAGGCAATAAAAAGAAAACGGTAAGCAACTATTTTAATTGAAATGTATTGAACTTTTGGCATTCACTATTAACACCTTATACCAAACAAAGTGCCAACTAGAAGGGTTGATATATTCTAGGACACTGTTTCCATCTGTGCTTCTCAACCTTTTAACATAACTTACTCTCTCACCAGGTTCTGTGTTTGAACTAGGTCTGTCATGACATTTTTTTAAATAGCCAATATACAGTGTCCTCTTTAAAAATATCCCAATAACAATATTGATATTTCATCTACATTAGTCTGGTTAAATATTCCCCGACAAAAACTCATTTCTATGTTGAATTAAACCTGGTTAGAATAAAATGTATATTAAATGTATGGATTCAGATAATACTGTATTACTGCAAAAATAGAGTAGCCATATGTTTTGTTTTTTCCTTTTCTTTTCAAATCTCACCTCCTGTATACACGCTGTCGGAGTAAAGCAGCTTTTTTGGGGGTGGGGGAACTTAGTGACTGTTTGTCAAACTGCTGCAGCGTTTCTCTGGCTTTTGAAAAGTGTGGACCAGTAATATGTTCTCAGGACTATCGCGCTTGTATTTGGATAGTGGCTAAAGCGCTCGGGTTCCTCTCGCTAACAGTAGCGCTGATTAGCTTTGATACACTGACTGGGCGGTGGTTTCGTTTCGTTCTCATGTTGGACATACCTGCAGTGTGCATTAATGTTGTTATTCTCTCCGTGACGCGTTCTTTTGGCTGGAACTCCAAGTGTTTTCACACGAGCCCCTCTTGCTCCGCGATAAAGTTCACAGAAAGTGTCGGAATCAGCACGGCACTTTGTTTACACCCCGCCTCTTTCCAAAAGCAGCGCTGATCTATAAATTATCTGGATACATGCGGGGATACGGCTGATGTGCTTCAGTGCTGTCTTTACGCACTTGGAGACGGGTTGGATGGACGCTCCGCTCAGTCAGCGCTGTGATAGCGTTCATTCTTCTGTATTTATTTAAGCACACGCAGCACGTACATTTATCGAGACTAAAAATGTTATCGTCCTTCATTTTACTTATCGAGCGATAAGTCGATATAGTAATTATCGCGGCAGGCCTACACAAGCTTAATATAGAAACTGCAGTTATGCATAAGACCTGAGGTGGCAGTAGCAAGTATGAAAATGACAACTTCCATCTAGTCCCTTTAAATCCAATGGCTGTAGGGCTGGACCTCTAGCTTGTGTTTCCTGTCTTTGTCATGATTTGTCGTTTGTTCCCCTGTTTTTGTATGTGTTTAGTCTAGTCTTGTTTTGTTTTGACATGTGTGGTCTGTCCTTGTTACTTTGCTTTGCTTCCCTTGTGTTGATTGCCTGCCCCGCCCTGATGTGTTTCACCGGTGCCCCGTTTCCTCATGTGTTTGTACCCCTGTGTTTCCCTTTGTCTTGTCATATGCTGCATCCGAAACCAGTAAATTGGTAAGAGGTCTTACGCCAAACCGGATGTGCGTCAGCGTCCGCCATGATAAGAAGTGTCCGAATTGGTCTGCTAGTTAGGAAGGAGTTAGGGAAAGTGGACTGTATGCTAACTATCATAGCCACTTTAGCATAGGGATCTCTGATGCTAACTCACTGGCGATTAGGAGCTATGTGCCCTCCCATGAGCCACTGCGCCAATCTCCCCACCCCCTCGCCCCCACCCTCGAGTGATTCATGCACAACCACTGTTGACTGACAGGGGCACATTTAATAATAAAAATAATAATACAAAATACGATTCTGCACAAGCCAAACTTTATAAAAGTGACAAAATACATGTTAGAGTCACCACAGCACAGTCACATGGTTTTAAAGAGCCTCCTCAGTAAATGGCCTAAATGAAGGCAGTTTGTGCTTTTGCTTTCATTTAGTAGAAACTTAAGCCACATGGCTAATTTGCATACTGTAGCTTGCTGTTGAGATAAAATAAAGGGATCTGTGAAGGATCATTTGGATGTTTCTTTTCTTTTTTCGCCTTGAATGTCTTTCTTTGGACACTATGTTGTTGTTGGACAATATACAGTAGGTGGCGGTATGCGCTTTTGTTTGGTCTGCACTGAACTGAAAGAAGAAAAACAGCTGTTGGTGATGTCACTTCCACTTCCCCTGGGTAAGGACGGCAGGGTTGCCAGGTCCGCGGGTGAAAAAACTGTTTTTGCCTTGCTGTTTTCAATGTAAAATGACTATTTATATCTTATTTTTGATCAAAATCACTATTACGAATGACAAAATCTCAAATCCAAGACTCTGTGAGCTGCTTTTTCAATAAGAGAGGGAGAAAAGGGCGGTTTCTCATCATCGCGGGAGCACATGGGCTCGTTTACTGGTAAACAATATTGAAAATTCCAGCCGCGCCGTATTTCCGCGGGTTTTCCGCGGTTTTTCATATATTTTTGGGTGGGTTTGGCTGCCCAGACCTGGCAACCCTGAAGGACGGTTGAATTGGGCAAATGCTGCTGAAGCTCTAGTTCACTAACTGCATAGAGATCTAACAGTTGACCCCATGAAAGGTTAAGGATTAGTTGCTAGTGTTAGTACTTAGAGGCTACAATTTAATGGTTTCGGATGCAGCCATTGTCTACGTCAGCCCCGGTTTGTTTGAGTTTTGCTATCTCTGGATTTTGTTATTTTGGCTTACGTCTTTTATTAAACATCACCAGTTTTGTTGCAGTCCTGCATTTTGAGTTTTATTTTCTTCACTCCATCATCACACCATAACAGATGTTTTGAAACCTAAGACAGGAGTAAAACATCCTCAACCAACTCTTTCCAGTTGATGAGATTTCAAAATCTCTAAAATGGATAATTCCAGGATGGCAGGGAGCCGACGCACAAAAACAAACAAATAATTGACCATAATATTTGTCATGGAGTGGGGTCCATTACATGGGTAAAATTATTGTGGTGCAGACATACAAATACTTTTAGAGTGTTTTAATTGTTGAATTGTAACTTTTTGCGTTGTTATTCCTCTGCCAGAACGGGAGGTTTTAGCTTTATTAAACTGAGTATATTTTTAAATGAGGAATTCACTGCTGAGTTAATAAAGATTATATTGTTGTAGAAATTTGCACTGTTTTATCGAGATAGTTGGAATGTCTGTAATGTATACTTGTACTTTTAATGGTATGTTCCAATTACTACCTGCTATAAAAGCAGCCCACTCACTCTGCCTAGTGTGGGTGCTGTGTGGCATGTTGCCAGGCATGGCTTTAAACTCTTTTTGTAAATGTTTGTAAAAAATGGCACTTTGGTCTGCACAGAAAAACCGCCTCAGCTCTACTTTGTCCTCCAGAACGCAGTAGGGCTTCCGTGACAGGACAAACGTCACAATTTCTTATTAATTGTTTTATTATTTATATATTTTGTTGCATTTTGGAAAATAACTTCGCTTTCCTTTACAAACCTCTTTTTATAAGAGTAGTTTGTTTGTCAAAGTTACATGCTCAACGCCTAAATCTTGACTTTACCATAATGTCAAGACGGTCTAGAGCAGGGGTCACGAATTAAATTTCACCAAGGTCCGAATTGAAAAAAAAATTGTCAAGTAAAGGTCCGGAACATACGGGGTTAATTCACTGTTACAGTATATGATGATTTTAAGCCTTTTTTAATCTATTACTGTGATTTGAAAATAATGCAATTAATTGAACTATGTTATTATTGCTTTTTTGCTCTAAAAATATTTTTTGTTCCTGAATACCAGAATGCCTCTATTATACACAATGTGCACATAATATGACAAAGATGTGTTTCTCCTCTTTGCGCAGTTCAACACACTGAGCCCTGCTTAGTCCTGGTTTAGTCCAGGTTCAGACCTGGTTTAGTCCTGGTTCAGACCTGCTCGCTGCCGATCGGGAAACAGCCGCGCTATTTGCGCATTACGATCGCGCCTGCATATTTAATTAGGGTGTCCTCAGTTTTAAAACTTTAGCGAGCCGTATTTCAGCAGTTCTAAAAATAAGAAAAGTGTTTCGAAGAGATAGGACTTTCTCTTTCATCTGGGCTGGAGTTTACCGCTCTGCAATCAGAGAGAGAGGGAGAGAGAGCATACGCAGCCGCTTGTCTGAGGGGATTCACGGTCGGGTCCAAAGTTTGGATCCAAGGTTCGGGTCCGGACTGGTTGGCGCATGGGTCTGGATCCGGACCGAGGTCCGCTGTTTAGTGACATCTCTGGTCTAGAGAGATGTCCTTGATTTTAAAACCACCTTATGAAGTTCTATAAAAATGCATTTTCACATTCTGAAGATGGATAAATAATTGAGCTGGAGAGTATCTTAATGGGGCCACTCAATAATTTCACTGAGCCGGCAATAATCTATATGAGACAATAGATTTCCTGGATGATTTGAGGCTGTGCAGACAGAAAGGTTAGCTTAGTTCCTGGAGGCAGAGAGTGGGTGGCACTTTCCTAAATAAAAATGTAAAAAAACAGCTTGGTCAACATGTTCTGTCCAGCTGGAGTTGTCCTCAGTGCGCCCTGACTCCTACATCTTTTTAGAGGATTTTTTTTTCCTGCTTCTCTGTTTGCCCATTAACGGCAAGAATTCATCAAAAAGCTGAAAAACTTGGACTGTGACATGTGAAGAGTTTTTTTTTTTTTTTCCTGTCTTTGAGCATTTGGGGCAAAGAGGGGCTGGAGTCAGTCAAGTGCAGTGGAAATCTGAGAGAAAGTAGGTTTTAGGAGACTCAAACTCCAACACATTATCTAAGGTTAGGTTTACATTTAGAATACATTGAAAACATGGAACAATGGCTTTTCAAGTGAAGGGATTTAGGCTGTGGTAATTCTGTTGATACTGCTTTTCCAATATATTTCAGGGAGTAAAATCTTGTGACAGAGAAGGCAGTTAAGTGTAAACATTTACCCACTGTTCTAACTCCTCTCCAATTTTCTTAAGGCATCCCTAACTGTAATTCTTCATGGGGATAAGTTGTCTGCTCTAATACACTAGAATAAGACAAAAAATCTTAAATGGTAATATCTGTGTAAATATTTGACTGTGGGAAACTGAGTAATATCTATTGTTTCTAAGCTCCATTTGGTAATAGCGCTATCACCAATCAACAATATATAGGTTTTTTGATTCATAGACATACTCTAATGTATTCCACATCACAGGCTTGTAATGATGTCAGACTAGTTGTGTTTTATCTATACGTGTGCAACATGTGATTCCTCACGTGACCTGTGACTACTTATATCACCTGTGGATTATTGGTCTCACTCTGTCTGCCCTGATGAAGACCTAATCAGTTGAAACGCGTTGGTGTCCCGAAGCAATAAAGGATTATTATTTGTATTAGTCGGTTGTGCCTTGGACCTCCTATCTCCTCTAGGATAATGACTACATCTCTTGATATGTTTGCTGACAAAAGGAAAAAATAAATAAAATAAAAAATAACAACATGAGTGAAAACATGATCCAAGCTTCCAATGACACAAATTGAATGTACCAAATTCACACACTTTTTTCATAGTTTGGCAGTTTGGAGCGACTACGACATGATTATTTTTTTCTTTTTTAAACATTCAAATAATTTCACGTGCCACTAGAGGGCACTGCATGCTAATTGAGCAATGAAGAAAACAAAAAAAGCTAATCGTGGGCTAAAAGCTAGATGGCCGCAGCTACAGTAACGAGTTGGCAAATGAGAGCATGAAAAACGTGCTGCCGGGAGAGGCTTGTCAACAGTGCAGTTACGCCTCCGTGCTCAGGTAGTTGCCAAGGCGATTGTCCAGAAGTGACACCGAGGATGAAGGGACGAAGATTTAAATGGATTTATTGATTTGGAGTGAGATCGAGAGTTTGGTATGTTCTTTATGCTATAGTGTTATATGTCTATATGTCCCCCCTTTAATCAAAGGGCCCTGGACAGAAGTTTATCATCAGTTCAGCAACATAATCTGGTAGCAATGCAGTATTTAGAATGTAGCTATGCTTTGTTTAAGTTTATGTAGATAACTTGAACATTGTGAGAGAAGCAACATGTCTGCCTCCTTAACCTTTATGATTTCCTTTATTATGTTTTTCATCAGCCAGACGGTCTTTAGAAGTGCATTTGCAGCCCTCACTCTTGTACAAAGCAGCAGTCTGTCTGAGAGGCTGGATCTGAAAATACCCTTGATTAAATAGAGCCTCAGATCTTGTTTCTGTACGTTCCCTCTCTCTTTGTCTCACTCATGAACTCAGCGTCTACTGGCCTCGTAATGCTTTTATGTACTGTATGTGTCTGAGGGTATTGTCTGTCTTATATATTGGCTTACCGCAGTTGTTTCTTTTGTTTATGGTGCACTTTGTAACCGGAGCTTTGAAATGCACAATCAAATAAATGTGATCTGATTTATTCTTTAAGAGGGGGTGCAGTTGCCTTTGCTTTTAAATCTTTCATAACGCTTTGATTAACTTTAAGTAAACTCTTGTTTACAGTTGAAGTTTGCATGTGTGCAGCTGCCAGGACATCAAAATGCAGCGAAACATAGACGGGCTTAAAGGTTACACTTCTTTCTTTAAATTCTAACCATGTTGTTTCTTTATCAACAATCTTCCCAAACTGTATTTTGCTTAATTCATGTATAACTGAGTCCATTTAAGGCATCCATTAGTAGAAGCAGTATAACGCAGGTCACATAAGAGCTGTTTGATGTGGCTTCCCTCACCGGTGTTTCAGAGTTTTGTTTTTCTTGCTATAGCTGACAAGGAAACCACTTCCATTATGAAATCGAACAATTTACTACTTATATCCAGCACTTTATGTTATACAATGAAGTATCAAAGCAATCTAAATATTTTCAAAATAAGGCAAACCAAAGCTTCACCCCGATGTGACCCCCCAGGCTTCAGGCTGAGCAGCTCTGACACCAAGCCAGCGCTTGGGCTCCAGAGAAATGTGATTCTCCCTGTTGCTAGCTCAGACACTTCGGGCAAGCTGCTGCATACAAATGGGCTCACTGTGGTTGGCCCTGCAGCCACAAGAATATGAGCTTACATGAAGAGATGATCTAAACCTCGCAGGCACCGGTGCTGTGCTGCTGCGAGGTGACCAGAGCTGTCCACACAGACTTTCCATTCCACTCAGTGGTTCTTACACATAGAAAGACTTTTTGTTGTTGTTGTTGCATAGATAGACTTCCAAAGACTTCCAAAGACTGTCTTGTCTTTGTAATTTAAACTTGAAATGAATACGTTTGTTTCTGAATATCACTACGCAATACAAATTATTACACATTTTTTATGTTTTTTTGTACTGAACTTTTGTTCTTTTTTTTTTAAATTTAAAAATAGTAAGACAAGTTAAAAACAATTGTGTGTGTGTATATATATATATATATATATATATATATATATATTTTTTTTTTAAGTGATCAATGAGTCCAAGTTTCTGACATTGAGGGCGAGTGAGTTCCAGAGGGTGAAAAAGTGGAAAAAGACAATGGTTAACTTTCCTTACAGAGCAATTTGAAATACACACACAGAGCTTCCAGACAGCCCGGTGGATGAAGCTGTTCTTCCGTCGAGATTCTTCTCCTTGAGGCTGAACTGAAGAGAATGCGTGGTATCTCTCTCTCTCTGATAAAACCCTGAGTCCTCGATCGCTGAACAGCCGGCTGAACGGGCCTTGTCCAGATTATTGTTAAGCCAAATACAAAACAGTCTTTCACTGTACGCTACAGGTAGATGCATGCAGCTTTTGGGATGAAAGTTTATAACTGTAACAAACATTAAAAACATTAACGTGAAACTATAATGAGTCTCAAGCTATGCCCCAAACACAGAGGAAAGATACTGCTAGTCTGGCAGAAAAGTTGACATTGTTAAAATTCTGCCTTGGACTTGATATTTACATAATCTCTTAGTAGCACACATCCACTCTCTTTGAATCCGTTTCGTCCTCTCTGTTCTGCAGCACTAACTCGTGGGCTAACAGTCCGGTCCACTGTACACATAATTGTTTCAAGTCATTAATAAGCCATTAATATTGATGCGTGTTATTTAAATGTGTGGGTTAACAACTCGGCAGCCCTCATTACGAGCTGATGGGGTCAAAGCTGGCCCGCAGCCCACCGCTCTCTGCCTGATTACATTTTTAATAGACTATGGCTTTGATTTAGGGGGCTGTCCTCCGTATGTGTGTGGACTGAGGGGATTCTTTAATTGTTTGTGATCAGTGAAAATAAGGTGGCCTTTAGAGAGACACAGCAGTTTATTACAACTCCATATCGGTGTGTCCAGTTCACTTTAGCAAAGCCAAGTTAAAAGTATCTTGTTGTGCTTCATGCACTCTTTTGAAGCCACTACACTTTATTCTTGCCATTTCTTGTTGAATCAAATTATAAAACACCAGCAACAACTTTAGAATGCCATCCATCCATCCATCCATTTTCTTCCGCTTTATCCGGGGCCGGGTCGCGGAGGCAGCAGTCTCAGCAGAGATGCCCAGACTTCCCGATCCACGCACACCTCCTCCAGCTGTTCTGGGGGGACCCCGAGGCGACACCAGGCCAGCTCGGAGACATAGTCCCACCAGCGTGTCCTGGGCCTTCCACGAGGCCTCCTCCCAATAGGACATGCCTGGAACACCTCCCGAGGGAGGCGACCAGGAAGCATCCGGAACAGATGCCCTAGCCACCTCAGCTGGCTCCTTTCGACGTGAAGGAGTAGCGACTCTACCCCGAGCTCCTCCCGGGTAACTGAGCTCCTCACCCGATCTCGGAGGGTGCGCCCAGCCACCCTGCAAAGGAAACTCATTTCGGCCGCTTGTATCCGCGATCTTGTCCTTTCGGTCATTACCCAAATCTCATGACCATAGGTGAGGGTGGGAACGTAGATCGATCGGTAAATCGAGAGCTTTGCCCCCTGACTCAGCTCCCTCTTCACCACAACAGTCCGATACAGCGACCGCATCACTGCTGACGCTGCACCGATCCGTCTATCGATCTCACGCTCCATCCGTCCCTCACTCGTGAACAAGACCCCGAGATACTTGAACTCCTCCACTTGAGGTAAGGACCTGACCACCGACCTGAAGCGGGGAAGCCACCTTTTTCCGGTGGAGAACCATGGCCTCAGATTTGGAGGTGCTGATCCTTTAGAATGCATGATCTGAAATGTAGCTATCCAAACACCAGCACAGGGGTTTAGGTCTCTATCCTCAATTGACTCTGTGCATGATGTTAGAATCAAGCTAACGGTAGCGCCAGAGCCAAAGAAGTGTTTAAGACCCAGCACACTAGACGCACTCCATGAGCACTGCTTGTCTCACTCATCAGTTTAGCAGTTCATTAGTTTGACTCTAGTTGCCCAACTATTAACAGACAGAACACGTATTTAATCACTCAATGGGAAGAAAGTTTGTACCGGTAACTTGACCCTTCCTTGCACTGCAGCCATTTGCAGCCTGCACGTTCTTTTCCCTCACTCTTCCCCCTCGCTCGCCCACTCCCTTGTACTCCTCCAGCGCCTCGTCTCAGAAGCAGACCCTGGGTGTTTATAAGCCGTTTTGCCCCTTTGCCTCATGCATGTATATGTGGTTTCTGTACAACAGATCAAATGCTAACTTTAGCTATGCTGTTAGCGCAAATGCTCAAAGCTGTTGGTTGCTGCATTAGCCTACTAGTTTATTTGTGCATCTTTCTAATTATTAAAGTGCTTATTTGGAGATTTATTCTACAAACTCCACTTTATATTTATCTTGCACATGCTTCAAGAAGTCTTTAATGCTGTAAGCTTAGCTTTTCCCCTCTCTTTTTATTGTTGTCACTGAAGCAAGGCAGAAAAGACATTTGTCTCGTTAGCATTGCAGTTGCACTAAAATGTTCATGTTAAGTTGCTGGTTTTGACTAGACAAGAACCACTTCTTATGCCGTTATGCCGTTAGCTAACGTTATGCACAGAGTCAATTGGTTAGAAATAGGCAGTTCACTTAGGTAGCTTACTTGCAAAAAAATAAAAAAAACATGTTGATGATCCACCTCTCGAACCAGCCATTTAAATGCCCTCTTTCTCCTTAACAGTGCTTCTCGAGTGGGGGCTTAGGATGAAAAAATGGGGACCACTGGGTTCTATATGGATATAATAATTAGAGATAGATTAATACCTATTCAGCCCCATTCATAGAAAAGGTCCCGAGTTCTCTGTGAAACTTACTTGGCCGCTCAGATTCCTCCTACGCAGCCTGTTCCTTAAAAGGGCAAAAAGGCGGGAAACCCCACGTTGTGGGGCGGCGGAGCCTCCCCAGAGATCCAGAGCTTGATTGACGGCCTCTGGAGCCAGTCAATGCACTGAAAATGCTTCCTCTTTTTTTTTGATAAACAAAAACCAGCGTGGTTAAAAATATTTCACCTACCCCAGCATTGTCACGTTGGTCATAGTGTTTTTTAGAAAAATAATAAACTCTTTGGAGTCAGACTTTTAAGCCGTTATTGGGAGGTCGGAAGTTTCATTACAATCAATGTGTCTTGGAGCCCCTGGCCACAAGAGGGTGGTATTACAGCAATGTCAGCTCCCCGCCATAAGGACCATAGAGAAGCGCGTTCCTCGCCCATTGGTTCTAGGCTTAACCAAAAATAACTATTGATGAATTGTTCTACGCTTTTTGATAGCCACGCTTATGATCGATACCTGATCGGTCCAGAAGCCATAACAGTTGGTAAGAACTTCAATGGTTTGAGACATGAACTTCAAAACCAGAAACGCCAAATAAGAAAATATCATGAATCATCTTGTTCTACAGATACAGAATAGCATATAAAAGAATCATGAGTGTTTTTCAAGTATAGCAGATCTTACACTCTCCTCTCTTGTCACCGTTGCTCTTTTTATAGTTTCTTGTTTTTCCAAATCTCAAGAGTCCTTTCACTTTCAGGGACACATTCATCTGAGGCTTTTGATAAAACCAACATTGTTTACAATAGTCTACAGGAGAGGTATGACACTTGCTCCATCTTCCACATTTGTTGCATTTGGAGACATCTGGAGTTTGGCCTGAGGATTCTGTAAACATATATTCTTCGGCCATAAAAAAGGTTATTTCACTATTTTTCCCCTTTGCCAAATATGCCCATAAGACTATTGAATTCTGTTTTTTATTTTTTATTGCTGTCATCTATCTAACCTCCAAGTTTAACTTATGAATCTTAAACTTTTTAAGCTCCAAAAAACATTCATGAACATTCATAATCATATCATTCAGTCCATAGTTTTTACAGTCGGTTCCAATAAAATAAAAGTCCTGACTCCAGACCAAATGGGGCACTAAAACAAGGCAGCAGGAGACGCATGCTAAACAGGGACGTGAGCAAAACCCCGCGACCTATAAATAAAGTTAACAATAAGATAAGATAAGTCAAGATAGCCTTTATTGATCTCACAATGGAGAAATGTACTTGTTACATATAACTATATAAGGTAGGAGATTGACTGTAACACGTGCAAGCTCATACTGTCGCACGCACACACGAGCTCCTCGGCCGGCCAGTGCCGGCTACTCCACGCGAGGACCCCAGCAAACCCCGGAACACCATCCACCGAGCAAAGACGCCATGGAATGGTGCACAATGAAGCCCTCAATCATCTGTGACACTAAAGAGAAGCTCGCATTAGCGGCCATACAAAGCACAAAGATAGATTAATGGCAAATATCTGCAATATCTGACAGGAGATATAGCACGCCCTGGGCAGTCACAGCCCAGTCGACCGGAAGACGGAAGTATGGAGAAAGACAGAGGGCGAATGAATGAAATAGTAGGGCTTTTATACAAGTTTAACTAGGGGTTGGCGCCACCTGCTGTTTTCCGATGTTATATATTGAAATAACATTGCCTATTTCACTGTTTCAAGTGTACAGATAGCACTGCTTTTTTATATTTAAACTTCCCTTTGTCTTTTGATAATGATTACTTAATATCTACAGTTTCTTAGACCTATGTATTTCGATATTTGTTGCCTACTTAAAGGGACTAGATGGAAGTTGTCATTTTTATAAGCTGCTTTTATCTACATTATATTTCACTTTAACAATTCAGAACACTTTCAGTTTATTTCTGCATTAATTTTATAATGCTGATGAAGAACAATGTGTACAAAGTATAGCCTGTTCTCCCCGTAAATACAAGGGGGAAAAAATGAAAAAAGTCACTGCTTGTGTCGCACCTGTTCCTTCAAATGCATCTCAAACTGTTTTTGTTTTGCCTGTTTGTATTTGTTGCAGACATGAGGGTCAGGGCTGTCTCTTCTTTGCTACACAGTGGAACAATGGGAGCTGAAAACCAATGTCAGTCCTGTGTGGGCTTCAAAAGTACAAAATAATCTTCTTTCTCCGGATGACTGGCTTTTACTTACTGCATTCTCAATCATTAAGAAAGAAAACATGTCTTCAGTCAATGTGCCGTTTTATTTTGTTGG
Organism: Neogobius melanostomus; assembly: GCA_007210695.1. NCBI lineage: Eukaryota > Metazoa > Chordata > Actinopteri > Gobiiformes > Gobiidae > Neogobius > Neogobius melanostomus. The sequence goes on from VHKM01000153.1 coordinate 3,509,750, forward strand.
AGAAAAACACCAATTACATTTGACAATTATGTTCAGTATGACACTGTCTAAATCACATTAGAAGGAGCAGTTTTACGAGATGGAGCTGACTCAATACATAAATGAATAGAGAAATAATCATTCCTCCGTTGTATTTTTGTAAAATGATTACTCTTTATAAAGTAATCAACAACACTGAATAAATAGTGGTTTCAGCATATAGTATTACATAGTTTGTGTGTCTGCGAGGGTGGATGGTTGAATGCCTAAAGGCTTGTGGTTGCAGAGGTGAGAGCACAAAAGTGTGAATGTGTATGTTATTTTGTGCTATACTTTACTTTCTGACATATTGCTGTAGTTAATCTATATCAATAAGTACGATAGTGATCAAGATGTGTTTGAAATTATCACCAAATGCCCAAAAACACAAACACCGTAGGAAGGTCGCATTCACATCTGAGACTCCGTTCGATTCGGGAAATTGTTTCAGCTTTTCAACGCGGTTCACGTTAAATCCTCTGATGATGATGGCGTTGTGTCAAATCTTTCTACAGGAAAAACAGTGAACAAGAACCATGCTTCTCTGATTGGTCGATTAAACTCCACTTCCCTTTCCGCCTCTTGTTTTCAGGAAGACTTTTCTTTGGAAATATCACGATTTCCACATGATTTCACTCAATTTTTTCCGTCGTTGAAATACTTTTTCGCTCAAACAGTTACTGAGTACTCATAAGTACTCAAGTACCATTTTCTCCAAGTACTTCTCTTTAACTTTTACTTCAGTAATTGTTTGGGTCATTACTTTTTGCTTGTACTTGAGTAAAATTATCTCAAAGTAACGTTACTCTTACTAGAGTCAATATTTTGGCTACTCTGTCCACCTCTGGACTGCAGAACAAATATCATTATTTAATATGGAAACACTTTATTTTACACTACAACTGATACATTGCACCTGCCAAAGTTATCACAATCTAAAGTGCTTTGTAACAATGTGTAATAACTTGTACCTCTGGGTTACATACACAATGGAATAATATAGTAGTACTTTGGAGGTACATAATGTAATAAGACATAAGGCCTAAACTCTAACCCTCTAACTCTAACTCTAAGGGTCTTATGTCATATGTCATGTTATACCTCCAAAGTACTAAAACACATTATTCCACTGTGTATGTACTACATAGGTACTAGTTATGACAGATTGTTACAAAACAGATTTGTACTACATTTGGCACAGTGTTGAGTTTTTTTTTTGAGTTTGAGTTTTTATCAAGGTAGTGTAAAATAAACTGTAACCTTTAATATTATTTACACTATGTCAAATTTCAGACCTGGGAAAAAAAGTAAAAGTTATACATTTCATTCAGTCAAAGTTTGAGTAAAATAAAAAACATATTGATCTGGACACATTCAAGTGACTATTACACTTATCATCTGTGTCTTCCAACTTCATTCATTCAGGGTAATCTCCAACAATCATTCGCCAAATATTTCGGTGATACCATGGCCTTCATAGGTGGCTCGAGAAGTAAACCAACCCTCTGAGCCACTGTCCCAAGTACATACTCTAACATTTACTCTCTAATTAAGTACTTTAGTCGACAGTAGTTGTTATAAAAGTGCTTTATAAATAAATGTAATTAAGTGATTTTACCTGAAGGCAATTTACTGTAATTATACTTGAAAGCTACTGTTGCTCGAATGGCAAATGAAGAACATTAAAAGTCACCCGTTGCACTCAAAAGTTGGGCTGCTAAATTAGTGTCAATTTTCTCAGATTTCTCAGATTTCAGCAAAATCACGTCTTTCAAGTCAGTTATCTGTGAAGTTACGGGTATCTCATCATTACAGTGTTCCTCTTAATGTGTTTATTCTCACACTGAATACGATACAGATCTGCAAATTAAATTGTAGTGTTTGAATTATAATAAACTTAACTCATTAGCAGACCTGAGGCGAAAACATATACACTGGGTAGCTGACTAAAAATGCTGGAAAAGGAAACTGGAAACTAAACTTGATATTCTGAGTGCTTATAGTTGAAGATATCTGAGTCCTCTCTGGATTGGAGTTGGATTTGGCAGCTAAAGTTATGATGTTTTTCAGACTGACAGTATTGATGTGCAGTGGATGGATAGTGATTATGCAGAAGACACACATTGTTTTGCCTGCTGAAATATTCATAAGAACAAATCTGGCAAAATAGAGATTAAACATTGCAACTTTTAAGATACAAAGCAACAGATTTCAAGATATACTGGCAACCATATTTCAAACCCTAATTTATGATGATGAACATGGTTTAGGTCCCCAAAATTGGTGGTCTGGGAGATTTGCTTCTTTGACTGTGACGGCAAGCGTTGTACACTCCTTCATGCGTGTTTAAACTCTTAACTGAGTGCATTTTCTCCAGTTCGGCCAAATCTAAACGTTTCTTGACTGGAGAGCTACTATAGGCCAGTGTAACATCTTATTTGAAAGCTGAGACGTACAAAACTGGCCTACTGTTGGTGCCATGTTGTCGTCACTTTTTATTTTCAGCCTTGATTTGGGTAATGAGTGATAAACTGGAGAAAACTGTGCTTGGTTCAGGTGAGGGTTAAGAGGTTAAATCTGGCCCAAAACACTGACCACCATACATTGCTAGTGTGACCATGGAGTTGGTGACTTTATCTCCAAAAAATGTGTTGCTATAGTTTTTGTGAAGCAGACTAATGGGGGAGACTTGCAAAAATGGACAAATATCTCATGTAGAAAACACAGTGTGGCATAATATGCTGCTTGATTGTTTAATAATCACATTTGTGTTCTTTTCGTCCTGCGTTCGGAGATTCTTTCAGAAAGCCAGGAAAAAAATAACAAGACAATGTGTGACACATGTTTTTCAGGATTCCAAGAAAGAATTATTTGATCCACAAAGATTTAAAAAATAACTAAAGGTAACTTGTTTACCATAATACTGTAAATCCTTCTTTGTAGTCCCTCTGGGGTCATACAAGTGTTAATGGGAGGATTGGGGGGGTCTTTCATCTCCCTTTAGTGTCTCTGGCCAGAAAATCACTGTTGCAACTTTCCTGCCTCCGGCTCGGAGGCGCAATACGCACTAATGGAATCACCTAGAAGAAGCCAACAGGCTAACGGGCAAAGCTAACTGCGGGTTAGCGCCACTTTAGCAGTATTTACAGCCAAGTTTGAGTGGAAAAAAAAATCTCCATTGTATAATTGGGTTGTGGCACAATGTAGTCAGCGTAGTATTTACTCTCACGGACAATTAATGAGTAAAAAAAAAAAACGCAACATACTACGACATCTGCAGTGGCGGATATGGCTCTAGGGGCATGAGTTACTTAGTTCTGCTTCAAAGCACCAACAGTTCTAAAGATCTAGTGACAAAAAAACAAAACAAGGCTGTGGCTGTAGACTATTTTGTTTCAATCTCATTTAGTGTCTGTTGCCATGCTGTTGCTATGCATTGACACCATTCACACTCCCTCTGTAGCAGTACTTGGGTGGCATACTTAATAATGGAAAGAAAAGTGTCTTGAAGGGCATCCGGCCTATAATATGACAAATGAAAAATACAGCCCTTTTCTCCACCAACAATAGATACCGTAATAACGCTGGACTATATCATTTATCTACAAACTCATATTCGCTCAAATAAACGGCAACTTATGATGACAGCCCAACGTAAAGATAATGAGCTGTTTTGAACTTCCATCTTCACAATAAACAGTAATGAAAGCCCAGTCTTACCTTTAGAAGAAAGAACCGCATGACCTGTGGTTATTGCAGCAGCACATCAAGTTGACATTTATTTTTTCACAGTAGCAAACATATGAAGTTTCTATAGAGGCCCAGATTACACAGCCGGTGCGATGAAAGAGTTGCAATGATTACTTTGAGCTGCACCGAGCTGGGGGTTTGTTTAAGGCTCGAGTGAACAATTGGCCGCTTTTCTGATGGCTAAATATAGCGTCAACAGCAGATGCGCAATATCACGACACGTAATTTAAATGAATGTTCTTACAGGGGACAGAGAAGCCCAGCCACTTTTGCTCTGTACCAAGGACAGAGTAATTGAAAGTAGCCTGAAGTGAACATCGACCAGTAGTTCCAATACACAAGGTGACTGTGTACTGTAGTCGGAGCATCATTACCGGCTGCTTGTGCAATGTTATACAATGTTATGTAGCGTAATGTGCCGCAATGCCCCTCCATGTGACTGCACGTCCTCAGCATCTACATAATAATGCTGCTTTCTCTCAATGTTGCGTTCTGCCTAACTCCAGCTTTTAAATAAAGTAACCAAATGTTTCCTTAATTGAACAAGATCCATAACAGTATAAATGCAATTCTGTGTTTCTTTTGGGTATATTTTAGTGAAATAGTTAGTTAAATAAATAGTAATACAAATAGTATCATAGTATAGCATCTAAATAAGCACAAAGGTCTGTGGTCATTGTTGGCATTCCAGCATCTGACAAAGCTGTACACATGCCCAAAACATACATCAAAACTAATTCACAGTCAGCATGCACAGCAGGTAATATTGTGCTAGAAACAAGTCGGGGCAACAGCTATCTATCATATTTATATACTAAACTACCTTTTACTTTCATGGCTTGAAACTGTGTAGAGCAGCTTTCAGTGTCATGTAACGTCCTCCTTGTCCAGTGAGAGTGCTCTGCGTGTGACTCAGCTGGTGGACCACTGGTCATAGAATGTAAGTTGAAATACAAGTTTATGATTCTTTTAATACCTTATATCAATCAATCAATCTTTATTTATATAGCGCTTTTCATACATTTCACGTAATACAAAGTGCTTTCTTTGTGATATTCTTAATGTGTGGAATAAAAGTCAGCTCAGAGTCAAAAATCACACCCAGGTTCTTCACCTGTGAGGAAGGATTAAAAGTCAGTGACTGTAGTTTGGGTAAATGTTTCTCTCTCTGGGCCTCAGGACCAATGACTAAAACTTCAGTTTTGTCCCAGTTAAGCTGGAGAAAGTTTTCTGCCATCCAGGATTTGATATCTAAATTGCAGTTAAAAAGTGCATCCATTGGCCTGGTGTCATCAGGAGACATGGAGATGTACAACTGAGTATCATCAGCGTAACTATGAAAGTTGACTCCATGTCTCCTGATGACATCACCAAGAGGGAGCATATACAGGTTAAAAAGCACTGGCCCTAAAATCGAACCCTGGGGCACACCACATGTCATTTTATGGACCTTAGAGGAGCAGGTATCCACACTTACCATGAATGTCCAGTCTGTGAGGTAGGATGTAAACCATTTATGGACAGCACCGGAGAGGCCGATGTGTTTTAAACGAGTTTTATTTCAGTGCACAAGGCACAGTACATTTTGCTGCAAGGCACCAAGAAGTCATTCAAAGTTTTTCATTTAAATAGATAACAGCAACAGCAGGGGAAGTGTGGTACTTGTTTTTCTGTGTGTACCTTTGAGAAAAGTTGAGCGTTTTCCTGCAGGCGGTGCACAGAGGTGATGGTGGAGATGCAGAACTCTTGAGTGAGTGAGAAGAAATGGAAAAAGGAAACACAACCCCAGAGGACTGTGACCAGGCGACTGTGTGAGGGCAGTGATAATATTAATGATAATGACCTCTCCAGAAACAACAAGACATCAAAACACAGACAAAAAAAAGGGGGCAAATGTGTGTAAACCGCATTTCACCGAGCACTATTGTCTGTTCAGATTTCCAAGTTGAACATGTAACGCAACACGTAAAGGCGCACTGCATAACATTTTGCATTATACTGCTGCCAGCAATACAAAACTTGTAATGACCAGCTAGACACAGACAATGCTGTTTTTGCAGTTGGTAATCAAAGAATGTATTTGGATGTGGACCTCACCTTAAATCTCATAATTGGCTGCCTTTAGTCGACATCTCCATGGAGACGAGTTCGAAACGTCCCTGCTCCCTGTGAAGTAACAAGAGAGGTGACGGTCCACCTTTTTGAGTGACAGTGCAGGATTTTAGAGGTAGTTGTGGTGAATAGGTCTGGGCTCATTCTACTCATCAGGACATTACTGGAACATGTAGGGGGAGAAAAATACATCATGTTGACATTTTTAACGTATACAGATCCCTTTAATACAGAGGTCACTAAACGGCGGACCTTGGTCCAGATACGGAACCATGCACCAGCCCATCCGGACCCGAACCTTGGATTTATACTTTGCACCCGACCCTGAATCCCCTCAGATGAGAGGCTGCGTGTACTCTCTCTTTCCCTCTCCCTCCCTATGACTGCACCAGAGTCGTAAACTACAAAAGGTGCAGGACACCCTAATTAAATATGCACTTAATGCGCATTTAATGCGCAAATAGCGTGGCTGTTTCCGGATCGAGCAGGTCTGAACCAGGACTAAACCTGGACTAAGCTTGGACTAAGCCTGGACTAAGCCTGAACTAAGCCTGGACTAAACCTGGACAAAGCAGGGCTCAGTGTGTTGAACTGAGCAAAGAAACACATCACTGTCAGATATTATGTGCACATTGTGTATAACAGAAGCAGTAGCCTATGCATTCTGCTATTTAGGAGCCAACACTTATTTTTAGAGCCAAAAAACAATAACGGGATTCAATAGATTGTATTATTATCAAATCATAGTAATAGATTTAATAAAGGCTTAAAAATCCCCATATAACCGTGAATTAACCCCGTATGTTCTGGACCTTTGCTTGACAATTTATTTTTCCTTTCGGATCTTGGTGAAATTTAATTCGTGACCCTGCTTTAATATTACTGAAATGTAATGTGTCATTTGACTGAATCAAGTGCAGCCAGGACCTTTCTGATCATATAGGCCTTTAGTGGTAGTGGCCCTAAACGGTCAAATCAAGTCGCCCCTGTTTCCGTCCATCTATGAAGACAAACTCAACAAAGACACACATGCTGCCGATGTCCAGCATTTGTGTTTGAATCATCCAGGCTCCCGTCTTCTTCCCTGGGAATTGCCTTTCTAATCCAATTCTAAGTAATGGAACTGAGGACGAGCCTCTTGTGTTCTGTGGCCTTGAGTCTCGCAGGAGAGAGTTTGTACTTATCTGTTAACCTAAATATTGATTTATGTCCCTGTGCCAACTATGCAAAGATATTTAGCTTTGGACTGAAGAAAGTATAATGAAACGCTATTGCTGTTGCTTGTTTGTTTGTTTGTTTGATTCGATCCATAACACTGTGGAATACTACACACACGGGTACACGCAGGGAATTTATATATAATAGAAAACATGAAACACACTTCTCTATTAAGCTTATGCAGTAAAGTGAACAAGCTTATCATTGTATGGATATCGGGTATGTGAAGAGTGTTCAAATTCAGGCTGAAAACGATTTTAATCAGTGGCATATACTAAAAGTGTAGTATTTAATTTGCATTTTTCTTTTGTTTATTGGTTATGTTTTATTGTTTTGTTATGTTTTTTGTTTGTCTTTTAAGTGTTATTTCAACTTTGTCTCTGAATGATGCTCTTAAAAACTGCTGAGAATATTTTGTCCACAAAGTTGACACTGTGCCAAGTGCATCAAACAACCAGTTTCAACACACGGTCACTTTGCAGATGAACTCTGATAATGTGCATCGCTGACTAAGTATTTTATTCTCTCGTATTAGAGCAGTAAAGCAGAGCGAAATAAGAGCACAGGCTAATAATGAGATGCATGAAAGGTGAGCGGAGCCACCTCCATCACCGTGGGACTCAAGGTTCAGGTCTGTGCCCTTTCACAACTGGGTCACCTCATTTATGTTGGGAACGGGAAAAAATGAAAATATGGTTTATCCACAAAGCCAAGGAATTATAACAAAATATGTGACGATTTCCTACGCTCAACACTGAATGCAACGTCACACCAGTAAGAACACGTTTGTCTCGTATTTGCTTTTACTCTCACTCAAACTTCACCATCACAATTGCTCCAACATTTTCAAACAGGTAAGAGGGATAAAGTGTCTTCCCCAAGGACTCCACATACATGCTTCTGATGGTATTGGAACTGACTGCTCAGCTGTGATTTAGTGAGTCAACAACAACTCACTAAAACAACAATCATGTTTTATTAATTTTGGCAGGACCAAATTTGCTTCTAAAAAGCAAGTTTGAAGACAGACTTCTGTGATGCCACAAAGTTTAGTAATTGTCTCATTTACATAATTCCATTCCTCATTTTAGCTTGTTATAGCACACAGATTTACGAGTTATTAATTGCACTGTACTGTTACACCTCTTTCTCCTTGGTGAGCTCTCTATTGCGCGTGACCTCTCATTGCCATCATTAAGCATTTACAGTGAAGTCTGAGTCATTTGGTACTTTAGTGCAGAGTTAAGAGTGCGTTTGTCCCTTCATCACTCCTAGGTTAAGGTTAAGTTATTGTCCCCATAGGGAAATTTGTCCTCTGCATTTGACCCATCCTTCCATGCTGCTGGGGTAACCCATAAGGAGCAGTGGGCGACGACAGTACCGCACCTGGGGACCCATCTCCATATGTGGAGCCAGTTTTAAATATTCTGATTACTTAAAGGTGACCGATTCCAAACAATTTACGTTTTGGAGCTTTCTGCCATGTTATCACATTCCCTCAATAAAAAAAAAACATTTCACTTCATTTGAATTTGAAGTTTAGCTGCTCATTTTAGTTGTTTATTCTTGTACTGTTGCTGCACTCCAATCTGATCTTCCTGGATTACACTGACAGTCAAAACTGTCCTCCACATTCTAAAAGCCCAATCCATCCATCCATCCATCCATCCATCCATCCGTCCATCCGTCCATCCGTCCGTCCATCCATCCATCCATCCATCCATCCATCCATCCATCCATCCATCCATCCATCCATCCATCCATCCATCCATCCATCCATCCATCCATCCATCCATCCATCCATCCATCCATCCATCCAACCAACATCTCTATGGCAAGTTAGTGATTGCTCCTAGCAAGAGCCCAGGACAAGCGCCCTCAAATTAGATTTCTTAAAATCATTCTTAAATCTCACCCTGTATCCAGGTCTGTGTGAAATACTTCATTGGCCTTGTGAGTTTTACAGCTCCTGATCAGTGTGCGTTTGCTGTCTGTTGTTCTGTGTCATGCCTATACCCATCCTTAATCACCCTGCAGAAATCTTTCAGCTCTTAAAACAGCAATTACAGTAAAGTCAATCAATAATGACAGGTTTTAGCACCAAATGACTTTTAATGGATTTTTAAGAGAATCATAAATAATGCACGGGCTGAGGTGAGTAATCACGAGCATCAGCAGCTGCTGTTTAACCAAATGTATGTAAAAAGAAACCTTTCCCTCCCTCTGATTCTTCTTATACGTTTTAGGGGTGACCTCTTTTATGCAACGCTGTGACCGCAGAAAGCCAAACTGTCAGAGCAAATTAATGGCGGTGAGAAAGCCAGTGCTCTCCTTTTGGAGTGCTTCCTCCCAGGGTGGACACCGTATGCAGATGAGGCTGGTAGATAGTAATGGGCCAGTGGTCATAAGCACTTAAGCAGAGGTTTGGTGGATCTGTTTTTTTTTATTGAGTGGTATTTTTCTTAATAACTTCTTACTTTTACTCCACTACATGTATGTAAAGGCTCCAAAGTATAACATTGGAACATAATTTTACACTCTCCTTATTTACTCATATTTGTACTTTGAACTTTGAATAATAATAATAAGATCTTTATTTATACAGTGCCTTTCACAAACATGGTCACAAAGCGCTTTACATGAGAGCATTTTACATTCACTCCATACTCGGTGGTGTCAATTTCCCCTGGGGGAAATTGACAGAAGCGCTGTCGCGACTGCACACATCTGCGCCAACGGTCCCTCTGACCACCACCATACTTTCACTCACACACATCATTCATCCTGGCCTATAGTACATGTTTTTAGTGGTAGGGGAAACCGGAGTACCCGGAAGAAACCTATGCAGATACGGGGAGAACATGCAAACTCCACACAGAAAGGCCCCGTCCAGGTGGGAATCGAACCCATGACCTTCTTGCTGTGAAGCGAGAACACTAAACGCTGTGCTACAGCACTGTGCCGCTGATGTAAGTGTTTTCCGCAGCTCTCCGCAACATTTACATTTATTGGAGTAATGTTTGGCCATAAGTATCTGTACTTTCTCATTACCATTTACCCTCAATCTCTGCAAGTATTTTTTTTGTTTTGTTTAAAGGAGTACTGAGTAACTTGTTTACTTTAATAAATCCTTTTCGTATTCCGGGGTCTTTCATCTCCCCGGTGTCTCTGGCCAGAAAACCACAATTGCAACTTTCCCTACACCGGGTCGGAGCCACCAATACACACTAATGGAATCACGAAGAAGAAGCTAACAGGCTAACGGGCAAAGCTAACTGCGGGCTTGCGCCACTTAAACAGTATTTACAGCCAAGTTTGAGTGAAAAAAATTAATTCCATTGTGTAATTGGATGTACAATATCCCTCTCCCCCTTTTACTACGCTGTCTTTTCAGTCAGCGTAGTATTTACTCTCACAGACAATTAATGAGTAAAAACCGCAACATGCTACGACATCTGCAGTGGTGCTTATGGCCTCTAGGGGCATGAGTTACTTAGTATTGCTTTAACTTTTTTGCAGTCTTTATTGCATAACTCTTCAAGTACTTTCTTACATACTGTAGTTTTTATGTATTTTTTGCACAATGATTAAAGAAATGTATATTTATGTACGTACAGTATATACGAAAATACATACATACGTACATATGCACTCATGCCAAAAAGTACATACATTTACACATCCCCCTACACATATACAAATACATACCATATGATAGAAGTGACGGACGTTTATGTTAGCATTTGTTTATTGTTTATTTTTCTACTTTTTCTAACTTATAGCCAATATTCTTTCTCAGATATTGTGTACTATATTATTATTATTATTTTTTACAAATTCTTTTATACTCTTTTGACTACTTTGTACCAAATTGAGTATATGAATATTTTGTTTTGGGGCTGTGCAGACACCTCCATCTCCATCGCTGATATTAGGTTCACTCCGACGGGCCCCTCCTCCGTCCTGTCCTCAAGTGCACTCTCCTACAGTGGATAATAGGGCTGCTTTGATCTACAGTGAGCTGAAGAGCTACTATTATTCAGAGGACTCCATTTGGCTGCAATCAATGCTACGTGTTGAATGTATTATGACAACTGAGATGTGAAGTTAATTAGTATACCCTAATTAATGCACTATATTCTTCTTTGTAGCATTTGTTACACTTCGCTGGGAAATTATAGGCGTACAATAAGTGGCAAAAAGCGCAAAGCATAGAAGTGTTTTTCTGTTCTGGAGTTGTCTACCAAACGGAGCAGTGGTGGTGAAGGAGATGCACTCAAGGCCGTGTGGTGTGATTAGACAAGCTACTGTTCACAACCATAAAACCATCCCTGTGCAGTGATGAGACGATCAAGAGTGTCAGCACAACTCGAAATAGCTCCCATAGGTTTTTTATTTACTTACACCACGAAGCAGCTACTACAGTTATAGTGTAGTAGTAGTGTTCTTTTGATCAAGTAAACACAAAAGGATGAAAACAGTCAAGAGTTCTTAACCGTCATCTGTACTTGGTAAGTGTTGAGGACGTTTTCCTTTTATCCAGAAGCTATGTCAACGCTAATGATCTTTCAGGCCTGTCGATATATTGGTCCGATATCTCCTAAACTACATTTCAGAATCATGAGAGACTTACCCGTGTTTGTTTTGGAATCTGCTGATTTTTGTCTTTCAAACAAGCTCCCCCTGAAGTACCTATAAACATGAATGTCCTGAATTAGCGCCCCCTGCTGTCACAGTTTAACACTGACATGTTTAGAAGCATCATACACAGGATTTTAGACACGTTTTAACACGTAGCAAGTCATTTCCCATCAGTATCTCACTGTCCATGATGTTTTCTGTCCATTGTTTCTTCGTTGATTTGTTAAATTGTCTGTGTTTACGTCTCTCCTGGTTGTGAAATATTGGTGAGGGCTCTCCCCATCCGACCAGTTGGTGGGGACACTTCCACACCAGTCCTTAAAGAAGTCACGCCCATGGTTTGGTCAGAAACGTACATGAGCACACACAAGACACATATGGTACGCATTATGTATATTCCACCTTCACACTCACAAACACACTCATTCATTCATCAGTGGACCCAGACAATCGAGGCAAGGCGGGTGACGTGTCTTGTCCAGGGACTTAACAGTACACGCAAACCCCAAATCGCAGTGGTGTGCCGTCAGGGCCAGCAGGGCCTTCTCTGCTGGCCCTGGCCAAATGAAGAAAAAAAGTGTAAAATGTCTGAATAGTATATTTAATTTCTAATTTATTTATATAATGTACAGTTGAGTCGCTTATATTGGTTTTGTTGAGGTGTAACTGTAATTTCCTACTCAAAAAGTGCCTTAAACACGTCTGGCGAGCTGCTCCCCAGCAGGGCCTTCAGAACAGATTCTGCAGGCCCTGTGTTGTCAGGCCGCACACATGATTGACAGCCAGCGTGACTGACAGAATTATCAGCCAATCAGAATTCAATATACATTGACAGTACGCCCCCAGGGCCTGCAGTAGCTCAGCAGCTTCCCCTACGCTTTCTTCGCCTGGGAAAACCACTAATGTAACCACGCATGAGCAAGACGTTCCAGCCACTCCGAAGAGAACCGGATAAACAGATATTCCTCTTGGAAACGTCCGAACGAGGTACAATGAAGTGGATTTACTGATCACGGATATTTTGCGCCCCTTCATTATGAAGAGCTTCGAGAGCAAAGCAGCGGGACCGACAGCGGGACGTAGACGCTCGGCTCCCGGACAGGAGAAGGGTTTCCCCGCATCAGCTGTGCTGGGACTCGGGCAGGCAACAGGTACGAGACTACGAGCGCTATGAAAAAGGGATCTCAAATAGCACTAAACTTTAAGTTTAGTATCTTTTTTATTTTACTCGCTCTGTCAACAAACATCTCCTAAAAACAGCCGCTGTTACCACATTATAACGCGCTCGTCTCCGCCTGTCATGTGTCGTGTATTTCCGTATTCTAGCACGAGTGTTCCCGAAGGTGTTTGCTTTGGTTGCTGCTTTGGTTTGCGTTGTTGACAAATCTTTAGCGAACAAATGCCACGCAAAAAGGCAGTTTTATCCAAACGCCTATTGTCAATAAGTTTATATGCATTTGACTGCGTGAACCCATATTGCTATTGAAGGCCCTGACTGAAACCCCACGGCCCGCCACTGCCAAATCGTTATTTTGGTGACCCTCATAAATGGGGAACTGCCTCTTTTCTAAACACTCGCACGATTCTGACTGAAGTAACTGTTATTTACTCATGAGACGCCCTGCAGTCGCTTTGGAATGTGTTCGTCAGCCTTTACTGCCACCTTTTGATGTTGGAGCTCGATCCCAATTCTTCCTCAGTGTTGCCTCAGCGCTGACTGACATGTTCTCCTCCTCAGCCGCCTTTTCCCATCTGCCTCCTGCCTTGCGCCCCGGCTCCTCCACTACTGTTGTCTCCTCTCCATGTCTTCCACCTCATCCGACGTCTCCTCTCCTTGTCCTTTCCCAGCTGTCCCAGTCGTGACTTTCACAGCCACACAGTGATATGGCAGATTGATGTGGTTTATGATTGATCACATGAAATAAAAAAACAAACAAAAAGAACTAAAATGAAATCATGACTATTCGATCAAACACACTGATGATCTAGTGTGTTTTCAAACCTGTGACATGTAAAGAAGGAGCCACAGTGACTAGTGATTAATGCTCAACCCATTAAATCACTGTCCCACCAAACTTTCCCCGATGATAAGATTCACAATTTCCTTTTATGTCCGTTGCTCTCATCATCTTGATTATCTATTACTTCCCCAACACTTTGGAAACATTTGGCTGTTCACTTCCTCCCAGGCTATTTAATAGAGACTCGGGTCAATTATTACACAAGGCGATGATTACTGAGCGCCGAATGCCAAAGTGCTGGAAGTGTCAAGTCCGGGGGCCATCAGCAGCGTAGATCAAATGCAGATCAGCGCCAGTCTTTAGCAAATTGACTGGGAGCTATTAGTGGAGCTGAAGGGAAATCACAGCCCTACTGAATTAGTCATTCAGTTCAGGTGCAGACCTTTGACCAGACGTAATGTTAGAACCTGAATGCTAATGGCCAGATCAAAGAGCTGAGATACAAACTTGGGAAAAAGATAGCCAAGTCAAGTAGGGAGGTTTAATATTTTGAGGATGTGCTGAGAAAAGAGAAAGTGCAAGAGACAGGAAGATAGAGAGGGTGAGACTTTTCATCCCAGTACAAAAAAAAAAAAAAAAAGTGTTAATGTTAAAGTGTTATTAAAATGAATAACTAAGTAGGCAAACAGGCAACATTTTCTTTTCATTGTACAATATTATACAGATTTTAAGTGTTGCACTTGTGCCATGTTTAGAAGTACCAAAGGAATTATAAACAACATAGTAAAAATCAATAGCGTATTACTTCAACAAATGCAGTTTATTACCTTTATATACTATTTTGAGGTAAAATGACACAGAATACAAGATGCACTACACCCTAAACTTATCCTACTTCTAAAAAGTTGCATTTACAGAATTTCGCAAACAAATGACATTTTTGTCAAAGTCAAGTTATCCTTTTCATTTGTGAAAAAAGACAAAGTGCATCTGTGACGGTCTCATGATGGGAGTTCGAATCCCGCCTCCTGAAGGTGCACATTGTCTTTGAGTCCTTGGGCAAGACACTTCACCCACCTTGCCTCCAGTGTCTGCGTACACTGTGTGTGAATGGGTGAGTGGTTCCTTGCTGTAAAGAGCTTTAAGTGCCTAATGAAGGTGAAAAAGCTTTGTTGGTCGTGAACTAACAGGTTTGCCGGGAGAGTGCATGTTAATGAACACACGTGGGACTCATACATGTAAACACGCCACACCGGATTGTATGTGGGCTCATTTCACTCGCACTCTCAACACAGTCTCACCCAGCCTGGCCTTTTGTACATGTTTTTAGTGGCAGGGGGAACCGGAGCACCCAGAGGAAACTTAACACAGACACAGGGATATTTATTCACTACCTATTTTATTGCTTTAAACAAAAATATATAAATACATGTACCGGGGCCTTCTAGAAATATAACAGATAGTAGGAATGGGTGCTTTTGCTCCTCATTTGCGAAAACCCCGGCAGTCATCCTGTAACCCCATTAGATAATACAATGCTATCAGTAAACGCAGGTACAATGTTTGATACAGATCTGCTGTTGGTCCATGAAATCCTCCTGATTACAGCATGAAATTGAATCATTGCCTTTAGTTTGAGCCCGCGTTTATCTTGATGAAGAGGGCAAATTGACATTTTCTAGCACATCATCCATGACAATCGCTGATCGGGATACATCTCCCCTCAGCGGAGCATGCATCCTCCGTGACAAATACACGGAAGATAACAGAGACAGGAGGTGGGAGAGCAGGGCCATGTCAATATCACAAACTTTATTATTTATTTTGTTGATTAATTATATTTGTAGTAAAGATTCAGGGCACCGCCATTTTTTTGTTGAAATTATTCTTTCATGCGTTACAATTTTTTTTCCTTTTAAATAAACGGCAAGACAATAGACCCAAAAAAAAAACATGCATGAAGAAAATCAATTCAGACAATCCTGTATCTACCACCATACAGCAAGTGAAGTCAATTCTGTTGTCTAAAGATGAAATGCACATAATTCAGAATACCTGTATGTCTCAGGTTGATGATGGAAAGAGAAGACTTCTATGCATAGAGGGGAGCAAAACGTCCACATGGTCTGTGATTCAAACCCGGGGCCTTCTTGTGATGAGAATAATACAATTATAAAGAAAATCTCAATCTCTTTCTCTTATTGAAATTCACAAATGAACTGCGCTTTAGGCAGTGGCCAGATAGTTCTCATGAGAAATGCCCAAATTTAAGACTCAATTCATCAATGATAATGACACATGACTCATCTCGGGGAACAGAACTCTATTATGATATAAAGAAAGCTTAGATTTTGGATTCCTTAGCGGAGCAAAAAAAAAAAGACACTGATTTGCGAAGTGAAAAAGCTCTGGGCGGATGAAGCGCGGATGAAAGAGTAGAAGAACAAAAGTGTAAAATAAGCATCAACTGCTGAATTACCTTCCGTCATGTCAGCATCATCAGTACAAAACAAACAAACAACTTTACCTCTTTTTCACTTGTGGCATCTGCTCGACTTTCTCCCTTGTTTGTCCGAGCGCCTGTGTTCCTATCCTAATGTGTGTATTGTGAGTCGTTTAATAAGCCCTGAGGATGTGATGGGTGCTCGCAGCTTGACTCCATGTCTCGTGTTCAGATCACATGCAAATGAGGTTTATCCAGGTTATTACAGGTTATTTATGTACATGTTTACCAAGTCATGTGTGGACCCCACGATGTAGAAGGTTATGGGGTATAAAGGAGTATTATATAGTAGTATGAAATAGTATGTAAGTGCAAAGAATATGACGCATACTGTATGAATATGACTTTCTTTTTTTCCCTTTCCATTAGTATCTGAGTATCAATGCTCTATTTTGACAACTTTAATACTACACTGTGGCAGGCAATGTGCCATGTGTGCTGTGACCTAGGTTACTGTACATTACTGAAAACTCAGTGCTGTAGTAATTCTGGTTAAGTTGACTGTTAGGGCATGTGTAAGTGGTTGGGCTATAGGTTCCAGAACATTTTTGATACTGTCCACTGAAGACTCATAAACCTGATATGTGTGTGTTAAGGTTTGTAAACACAGGTAATAATGAGAGCTGATGGACTGCGTGGCATCTCTGTGCCGACACTAGGACCGCTGTGTTAAACAAAAATGCGGTGTATGCACAATCTCTTTCCCTGTCTGCCCTAATAACTCAAGTCAAATCAAATAGTTAGCTCGAGCCGGTGACGGGAACATTACTTGTTAATAATGCAGCAAATGGATAAGAATTAAGCTTTCAAAAAGTGCACTTTATGTATTCTAAGCCAAGAATGAAAGGAATTGAATTATGTTAGTGACATACAGCTAGTCTGCCTTTGGATTTCTTTTGCCATGTGGATCTCCTTGAGGTTTATTCTTTTCCCTCAACTTTGCCAACACGTCACGATGAGAATACTTTTCCTGGTTTGCGTTTTTTGTGTTTGATGTGTGTGCTTCTATCTGTAAAAGTGAGGCAAATAATGTTGGAAATTTGGATTTAGAATTGGAACCAGAGGAGGCAAGTTCTAACATATGATAATTGTCACATTAGTGACACATAGACAGTAATGATGGGATTTATGTCTTTACTTAGAGTCTTTGGGATCCGTTCATTTCAAAGAGCCATTCAAAAGACTGGCTATTTTTAATATAAACTTTTAATAACGCCATTGTAATATCAACGCAATCGATAAAAGGCACACTTTTAATTACAATAATCTAAAATCACAAGGGTACTGATATCTACGCTTTGAAAAACGTGTCACACCGGCTCACCTTGAAGAGCGGTTGGTCATGCACGTAACATTACTAATCGACAGCACAGGTTTATCCTGCTTTGCATTAAAGACAACTGGAAGATAATTACAGTAAACTGTCAGGGACATACAGTAAGACATAAATAAGCACCTGGCTCACCACCTCTCACATGCAAAAGCAAAGTTCAACACCAAATTCACCGTCATCAACATCCACTGGTCCCTGCGTGGAACAAAAACAGGTAAACAGCCTACAGATCTTTCATGTTGACTGAAACATATATATAGTAGCTACCTTTCCACCTTTCCACAATGGCTGGAGTGCGTCTAATGCACTCTCACAGAGAGCCTCACGGCCACGTCATGCTGGCATCAATGGAAAGAAGTTCTCTTTTTCAATAGAGTTAACCTTGCACTGTGCAACACGACAAAAAGCATTTTTTTCTTTTCAGTTTTCCATCATCATTGCTTATGCATTGACAGCCAAGCCCACTCAACACTGTGTATAAACTGTTTACCCGACCCTGCCTATCTGTTTTATCTTTCAGCACTGACCCTCCTACTCTGAGGGGGTCCTGAAAAGCTGGGCACGCACCTCAGACGGAGCCCCCACATAATCTCAACCCAGCGATCATCATCTCATCATCAATACATTCTTTAGTCATTGTGGCATCGTCCTTGCTAGTGAATTATAGCGAGTGCAATAAAATGTCTTCATATGATACTCAGTATGAGCGTTTTTCTCTTTCACAAATGCTACATTTACAATATCTATGTTGAAAGAAGATTATTCTATAAGAAAACAAAATGATTGCCCCATCTTTAAGTCTGCTCTCCTTTGTTGCTTTGTTTCATTGTATGAACTTAATACAAAACAGTCAAACTGATTAAGTGGGCTCATTGACTAAAGACCATGTGCATGCTGAGTCTGTAAATAAGTATTGTCTGTGTAAGCTTTATTTTAATACTTTCAGTGCTGAATATGATGCATATTTTTTCCATTTAGTGAAAACAAGCAATATATTTATCAATTATTGTTTATTTTTAACCTGAGCCCTTTGAAGATAAGAATAATTATTTAGCAATATTTTCTTGTACCGGAGAATAAACATTGAGTGCATGTGTACTTTTAGCTTCCAGTGGCCCTTTGTCCCAATGTTCTTTTTAAAACTAATTCCTCAGTCTCTAATTGTCCCTTTCAGTCCTTTTTCAGACCACGTTCTGCTTTTTGTTACCAAACAGAACACAAATACTGTATTTTTATTTATTTAGTAAGATTTGAGATATTTGACATTGATACCGAAACACAGACACACTCTTTGCTCACTCTGCTGCCCTTTTTGTTGATATTACTCTGATGTTAACTTTTTTTCCTTAAGGCATCATTGGCAATGAAGTGAAATGAGCAGAGCTTGCATTGCAATTGGAACTAAAATTACCAAGATTTTCACAACATGGATACATGTTAAAATCTTTGCAGCAGGAGCCGCATGCTGTCGACCTGTGGACTGTGACATTCTCCAATCCTATCTATTAAGCAGGTAATTAATCAGAATGGATCAATGCGGAGCCTCAGAGATATAGATCTCTCCTGGACATCTCACTTAATGTGTCTCAGAGGGGGAAGTGTGGGAGGCAGTAATTTGCTGCTAATGTTGATGTGGTAGTCGGGTGCTTTTTTAAAGCTTTAATCTAAGCAAATCTATTGAGACAAGTGATATTCAGGCAGAGGTCGTCGTTTTCCGTAAGGACTTTAAAGTCATTTGGAAATAATTCTCTGCATTTGACCAATTTCCAGCTCTATTAAGAAGGAGCAGCTCGAAAAAAACATGGTCGTCCTGAGGCCCAGACTTACTGGGGAAAAATACTTTTTTAATATAACAAAAACGCAAAGAGCTACTCTGAAGGCATTTGTGGAAACAATTTACTTAATAGAGTTCACCCTGGACAATCAGTGACCAAGAAGATCTTTCAAGAAAATTGTGTGTCCTCTTTATTCTTTATAATACCAAAGTGCTTGTGGGTTGTACTGTGTTCACTATGTAAAAAGGAAAATGCATCTAGGCCCCTGTGCTACAGCGTCAACCATGTAAAAGTCCCATTTGTGTTCCAAACAAACAGAGATCTGTATGCTCCAACACAAGCAGCAGTGCTTTATAACCTCCCACAGGTGCAGTTTCCTGGTAAAGACCCAGAACAGAGCAAACCAACCCCAATTACAATCACACTCCACATTCGTCATGTAAACTTTGTGCCCTGTGAAATCCACTGTTTCAGCACAAGCTTTGTTATTTATAGCACAGGACTGCTGCAGTCCTGACATATGGCTGGGCAAAACAGGAATTTGCAGAAAGCTAAAAGTTCAGCGTTTATATTTGTTAGTGTTTGCATAGCATAGTTCTAACAGTGAGAAATCAGAGCATACAGTATTTGCCCTCTGTTAATGTGCACCTGTGAGACTTACAACAGGATATATGCCAACATGATGTATTTAACAATGTTATGTATCTGTACTGATATTCAACATTGTTTCTTGGTTTCTTGGTTTTAACATTGTTTCTTGGTTTGGTCATTTAACTGTCAAAACAAAGCTAAACTTGGCAGAGTGGTTAAACAGGGCAGTAAAATCGCAGGCCAACAACAAACCAATTTGTCTGAGCATCACAGTAAAGCGGTGGATCGTCTTTGTCATAAGATCACAGATGACGACAGCCATCCACGATCACTTCCAGCTCCTACCATCACAGCAGAGATACAGACTTCCCGTTGCCAAGAAAAATGTGTACACTCATTATTTTGTGCCCTTTGCCATCAAGGAGCTGAATAAGTTGTAATGTCGCCCAGTCTGTTCCGTTCCTTTTCTTTTGATTGAGGTGACTCTGCTGCCGCTGTGTCTGCAATGAACTTATATTATAATGTATTTTATTATATTTGCTGTGTGTGAGCAGTGTGTGAGCAAGCCAAAATAACGTTTTTTTTCTATTCTATTCTATTCTATTCTATTCTATTCTATTCTATTCTATTCTATTCCATTCTATTCTAAAGAAACCCTGTTGAACCTGGACTTGTCAAAATGATTATATATTCAGTATGTGTGCATCTCATTCAACTTTTCATCAGTTGCATAAGTTACTGTGTAACTGTGCTAGTAAGTAGTAATAAGTAGTAAGCAGTGATAATAAACATCACTACTTGAATGAAATGAAGTTATACAATTACATACTTCTAATTTTTTTTTAATTCAGCTATTCTTTTCAATCAACCATGTTTATTGGACTGTGCAATGAGAATGAAGCCTTTCCCAGCAACATAACAATATGGTTGAACGAGCACATTTCTTTATTGTTAACCTAAATCATTTAGCAGTGTTTGTTGGCACATACAAAGTGAAAAGGCAAATCACTGTTAATTGAATTTTTGCTCTCTTTTGTTGTGTCACTTAGTCAGACAATTGAATCATGCATTGCTTGTCAAAATGTGTCTTGTGGAGTTTTACCAAACAAAAAGGTAGTGACGGAGCCAAGTTACATTGTCTTGTTTAAGGGTTATTTTATTGCGCTGGCAGCAGTATCTCATATATAGTAGGTGATGTGAGTGGCAAAAGCCCTCCAAACATACAATTGAATTGGCTGCATGCCCTGAGTTTGACAAGCACTGGCACGTAAATCAGACCGTGCCGGCGTTTGGCACAGAGCTACTGCAGCGAACACAGACTTTCTGCATCTTTATCACTCTGATGCAACAGTGGACTGGACTGTGGAGCCGTGGAGGGACTGGTTGGGGACAGCGGTCAAACAGCAGAAGCGGCGAGACAACGATCATCGATGCTGCAAATATCTGGCATTACTGTTCTGATGTAAAAATATGGATTGAGAAATTGTTATTTTTTGTGTGTTTCTTTTTGTGTTCCTCCTACATGTAAGAAGATCTTTAAATGGCTTAACTGTAGTTAAGCCATTTAAAGATTTAAAGAAAAATGAGATGACATAATCTCAGATGGAGATACAATTCTATGGCAGAAATTTCAAAATAGAATATCCGCAAATTTTGAACCTGATCGTTATTAGTTTAGTTTATTTGAGCAGTTGAAGTTCTGCTCAAAAGGAGTCGGCCGAACCAAAAGCTTATTAGCGCCCACCCCCGAAATCATTACAATAAAAAATAACATAATCACAATAGTACAAAGGAACATATTACAAGGTAGCGAATGGATCCACAAACCACCCATATTATATTATTTGGTCAGTCCTTTCAACTGACCAATATCACTCTCATGTTTTTCAACAATGTCATCACTTTTGGACCATTATAAGTGTTATTTGGTTTTAGCCCCCCCAAAAAATCAAATCATTTGCATTTTGACAGTCAGGGCCTCTCACTGAAGGAGACCTCTCTGTGACTGGATTGCTTGCGCGCTCTGAAACATCTCGGAGACATCTCCAGACAAGGTGACGTCTTCTCAGTTGTGGAGATGTCTCTGTGACTTCTCTGCAGCGTCACTGTTATGTATCTTAGAGATCTCCTTGGTATCCGACAGGTCTCGAGGAGACATTGCAGGGACGTCACAGAAATGTCTCACAGGTTGCGGACAACAAATAGTGCCCTCGACGTCGTCACAACTGTTTGAGATTGTGCGAAGATCATGTGGAGACAGCTGAAATCGAACTTGTTTGTTTTCACCGCGACTCCCTGGCGACTTGCCTTATCTATAAGAGACGTTGTGGAGACATCTCCGTGAACAGCAGCGACTCGAGTCACCAACAAGTCATCAACTATAGTCTCCAGGCCGATGAGATAGGACCTTTAGTTATCATCGTGTATTTCTTAGCGGCCCGTCACTTCTTTAGAATAGAATGTGATGTCATGAACGCAATTCATTGAAAATGCAGTGACAACATGCACTATTTTTATTGTCTGTCTTTGTTGTGAAAGATCAGTTATGTGATCAGTGTTCTACATAAAACATGTTATCTTTATGTATTTATTTTTGTATAGCTATTGTCCACTTTGTACCTTGCCCATTAAGTCATGTGAGGCAAACTAAGTATTCCCAAGTGGATTTGATTTAATAGATCGTCACACCAGCAGTGAACCAGGCACTGGCACAACAAGAACGAGTTCAAACACAAACCCAGACTTTACCGATCCATTCCCTCCTTCCTGTTGTAGCTTGTTTATCCTTTTCACTCCTCATCTGTATACTCACCCCCTCCCCTGCTCCATCAGTCAGGCGTAAGTGAGAGGGGGAGTGATCAGGCTGTCCTGTCAGCCCCCCCTGTCAGGGCCCCTCCCCCGGGACGAGCCTCGCAGACGGGTCGTGTCTGTCATGTGTCAGGTGCGGTCTTCACAAACCAATACTAATGATGGTGAAGGCATGCGGCTGTATGCCTGTCTCTCTCTGTGAGCTCCCTGCAGACAAACCCCGACTGACATTTCAACGGAGCTCCAGGGAAACCACTGTGTCCAGAGATCCTATGTTTTAGTCAACATCTATAAGTCTTTCTCTTTCATATGGTTTTGATGGTTTGTCATCTGTGGCGCTTACCTGAGCAGCTCTATAATTTCTTATACAAAGTAAATACATATTTCATCGGTAAAGCTCAACATGAAGTGCAATTATGGCAATGCTGGAGTATATAGAAATTGGCGAAACACATTCAGCGGTGTGCCACTTTACTCAGTGATTATAGCGTAATACAAGCAGAGACTCAAAGCAGTAAAGATTAAAAGGAGAATGACTCACACTTCATTTGAACATTATTGATGAGAGACACAATAAAATGTTCAAAACAAGAGCTGTACTATCTGTGTGGGCAGTGTTGCTCTTAATTTAGGTACTCATGGTACCTGTGGTCATTCTGCATAACCACAGGTGGCCTATGGGGAATCCAGCATCTCCACAGCATGCTTCTGCACAGATCTAGAAAAAGATCAGAGAATGTCAAACACACGCAACGCCTATGAGGTTATGACGTGTGTGGTGTACCATGTTAACGAATTACTTTGTTACTTTAAGTCCAAACAATTCCTTTTACAACGTATACACAATCAACTAGACATAAGACATCTAAAATGATACCATTTAAGTAGCAAATAGTGCTGAGAAAATATTTTCAGTTGTCATATGAACAGCTGAACAGGATGGGTTATAAGCCTGGATTTGAACATTGTCAGAGTTGAGGAATTCTGTTACTGATTTGAGATGCATACAGCTCAAACGCAGCCTCACCACACTGTAAAATGTACAATTTGTTTCAACTCAAAAAACTAATTCCAAGGGCTGCCAAGAAATTTTATGTGTAACCAATAACCATTTTACAATCTAGTCGATTTGAAATTTGAGATTCACCTCTTTCGTTCAATTGTATTCTTAGGTTGACATAACTGTTTCCAGTTGTCTGAAGTGAAAAACGTCAGTTACAAATTAAATCATTAAATCATTAAATAAATTAAATCAGTTTCCAGACAACTGGAAACAGTTATGTCAACCTAAGAATACAATTGAACGAAAGAGGTGAATCTCAAATTTCAAATCGACTAGATTGTAAAATGGTTATTGGTTACGCATAAAATTTCTTGGCAGCCCTTGGAATTAGTTTTTGAGTTGAAACAAATTGTACATTTTACAGTGCATGTTTAGTCCTGACTTACTGATATTCACAGAGCCTGAGATGGTTCATAAGCTCAATTAAATAATGTTCTTAGTTAATTCAAATCAGGCCTTTGTTCTGATAACCATTGAGCTTTTAGTTTAATTGTTACTTAAATGCAAACTTTATCCACAATGAACAAACAAACAAACAAACAAACAAACAAACTGATTGACAACACTCTTTCCAACACTGCACTTACAGTTGTTTATTAACGTACAGTAAATGGTGAGCGTTTTTATTATTTCTTCTTGCTCACTGTCAGGACATTCATTATCACAGCACAGGCCAAAAGCAGCTGCATTCCGGCACCATGATTTATGAGCCACGACTTTACTGTCAGCTGTAAAGCCTGTGACTTATAACTGCATGTCAACGGCAGAGTGTGATTTCAATGGCGGATCAGTGGGTGTTAAAACAGCCGGCAGAGCAAGCATGCGGCCACACGCCATTTATCACTACTTTAATGACTGCAAAGTGATGGAATTATTGTTTCGCTAATCTAAGTCTTGATCTCTGTCAATTATGAAATCGCATTTTGTCGAAGTGATTGAACGTGTTGATGTCGTTTGCCGTATCAAAGCTGAAGCATTATGACAGAAGTTTACAAAAGATAGCAAACTGACAAACATTTGACTGACCTTTGCTGATGAAACTGAAATCCTTGTGAAATGTCGTTCGTTTAATAATTCAATATCTACAGGGAGCTGTAAAAATAATTTCCCTGCTTATGGTTACATGCACTGAGAAGAGTGTGAGGCGTCCAAGGGTTGCGGGAAATAAAACATTGAAGGTTTTCATATCTAGTCCAAGGCATTCAACTATTTCACGCTTTTTATCAACAGAGAGGTCCTTTTTCTTTCCCATATTGCTTGAAAAAAATAAAATACTATCATGACACTGAAATACAACTTGCATAATGTTTGTTTTGTTTGTTTGTATACTTTATTGTCCCCATAGGGAAATTTGTCCTATCTTATTTATTCTGCTGATAAATGTGTGTTGCACACAAGATCAACAATATGTCAGTTTCTTCTAGAATCTTCATAAGGCCGTGTGTGCAGGGGAGTGAGGGCATGAGGGGGAAAGCCATGTGAGGGAGGTACGGGGAGCAGAGCAGGGTTCACTACTGAAAATAAAAAAAATCCAAAAGACATAGGGCAGCTTTAAAACCAGTATTTGGTCTATACTGTCATTGCTATTGTTACGTTTTATGTAATTTTAACTGTATAATAATAACCGATTCCTTTGAACAGAGTATAACAGAGTAACTAGTATTTTGGGGGGCCTTCCGAGACAATTTCGGATCGATAAGGGGGCCGCGATGTCCAGGACTTGGGAATGGCTGCTCTACTACAATGGAAAATTCCTGGATGACTATGACCCTCCTTCTGTGGACCCACCACCTGCAGGAGGAGCATAGGGGGCTGGTCCAATGTGATTTTGTCCCGCAACCCGGCAATGGACAAGTGGAAGAAAATGGATGGATGGATGGACCAAGACCCTACACAAACATTAAGGATGTAACAAAAATAAACAGGTCTAACAGTTTCTTCAGCTTACAGTTTAGATGCACTAAATAATTACCATAAACTTGTTTGCAGTGGTGCATAAGCACCATTATGAGGGTTTTCACCGATCCCAAAATTAAACTGTGCAGAGCAGAGGTAAACCGGCTCAGAGATGCCAAGAGTGCAGTGCAGCAGAATGCAAGCACAGAATCAATGAGGGGATCAATTGTTTTTATATAGATTGAGTAGATTTATGGAAGACCTCCATAATCGGGATTTACCGACACAGTATTGTGTTTATACCTTTCTAGCAATCTTGCTTGTCCACCATAAAATGTAAAATGTATTATTAGAGCACTGGTTGTTGACTGCTGAATAGATTGACTACACTCTTAGGAATTGAGTAGTAGTACAAAGGTATCGTGCCTATCTATTTGTTTGATAGGGACACACATTTTCTCATGAACTCCTGTCTTTTTTGTTTTTTTTGTTTTTTGTTTATTGAGAAGTCAGAACAATAAGTTACAACTTAACAAACGTCCCCCCCCACCCAACAAAAATCTATAAAAAAAACACAAAAACACAAAATCAAAAACACACAAAAAAACAAACACCAACAACAAAGAGAAAAAAACATTAATACATACTAATAAAGGGAAGAGAAAAAAAAACAGCCCTCCCCCACCCCCTGCGGTCCTATAAGGCATGTGACTACCCATCTCCACTGATAACCAATATTCCTCCATCAGAAATGGAACCTCAAATCAGTTGGGCAAAAATAGAATTCCCAATGACACATTATATCACAAAAAAACAACAACAACAAAAATAAATAAATAAAGCAGAACAATAGCATTGCATCGCAATATTAAGTGATCATAACAATACATCGCCACATCGCTAAAGTCCTCATCGGACTGAGATCAACGAACTGATGTCCGTAATAACTAAAGAAATAAAAATAAAAAACATTGGGTTTATAAATGTCTACATTTTGTCTAGTTAAATTCTAGTTTTACTGTGGTGCTGCTGTATTGTTATTCAAGTCTTGTTTTGATTTGACACAGTGCGGTGAAAAACATTATAAACATTATGAACTCCTGTCTTATATAGGTTCTTTCGCTACCTGAGGATAGCAACTATTTTGAAAAAACATTCTCCATATATTTTGCTTTTAGAACAAAGCAAAAGAGGATGAGCGATGACAGATGCGTAAACATAAAGTATGGCTTGTATTAGAGTTATATATAATACGTATAATGGATGTTTTTCTCTGCTAAACTCAACATGAAGTGCAATAATGCCATCTTTGCTTGGATATATTTATAGAAATGTGTATTGCACCATTTGCTCAGCTCTGTGCCACTTCAATCAATGAACACTTACAGCAAGGCAATAAAATGCTCACTCCAGGGAAGATTAAATGGAAAATATCTCGCACTTTACCTGACAACTTTTATTTCTTGAAAAAAAAGAAAGAAAAATAATCCCCAAACGTTTTTTTCGACACCGTTATTGCACTTTGACACATGTAGTGCTGCATTACGGAGTTGACTGAACAAGTGAAGCTGCCAACCTAATAGCATAAGTCTCTCCGACGACCACCAATCACACATTCCTTAGAATACATGTGTAAGTACCTGGAGGAAACCTATACGCAGACACGGGGAGAACAAACTCCACCCTGACTGGTCCCGTCCACCACCATGCAGCGATGTGAAGTGATCAGATTCAAACTAGATGATATAGAGACAATGTGCCTTAAAATGAATGAAAATAACAGAATGAATGGCTTGACACGGCGATAGCTAAAGCCAGCGCAGCACAGGTTTACATACTGATCCCATTATCAGGCCAATACGGCACCGTCTGTATGCTAGCACTATAAAGGTCGACCCTTTTAGACATCTCTTTGAGTCAGAGCTGGGCAGGTGTGGGTGGCTCTGAAATAGGCTGTCGGCGCTGATCATGTTTACAGAACAATGTCTCTACAGATGGACATCTTTTAGTCTTATTTCTTTCTCTCTTCTCGTTGCTGGATTTTCCAGGCTGACCATTAGAGCTCTCCCACCTTCGCAGTGTGCAGACACCGGCGTCAGCGTAGCGACTTCTGACCCCATTTAGCCGACAGTGCCACGTCTGGGGCAGCTTTATTTAGAAGGTTCTGAGAGTGGACAGTACTGTATATTGAGGCTGAACCAATGGATTGCACAATTTAATATGTGGTATACTGGAAATGCATGCTTACGACATGAAAAAGCATGTGTGGGGTAATAATGCAAAAACTAAATGGCTAATCCAGTTGTTCTTAGATGGCCGATCTGGCCTAATATAAATCATTTCAGTCATGTGAAGATTTATAACAGAGTGAGGCGTAATGGAGGCTTTAGGCAGAAAAAGGGACTTGCAAACAGCTTGGTCCTGGGTTCGATTGTGGGAATTTCTTAGTTGGAGTTTGCAAGTTGTCCTTATGTCTCTGGGTTAAAGCTGCTTTGGCACTGATGTCAAGCACAATCAGAGCTGCCAGTGATGTAATGGAAATCATGAATGTGCTGATGAGATTTTGGGGCCCAGAAACTGGAGTTGGTGACGAGAACAGGAGGTGAAGGAAAGTTAAGGCAATGCAAGAATGATGGAGAGGCGTGCATTGATGCAAAAAAACAAAAACAAAAAAAAAACACCAGCTCCCAGTGTCTGAGCTGAGAAATGATCATTTCTGTTTGTGTTAGTTTAAATGAAGCAGTGTTGTGCATACATACAGCATCCATGACTTCAACACCAGCTGTTTCCCCAAATGTCTTCTTGTGTCGCCTACTGAAGCTGTGAATTTATATCGCCTATGACATAAGCAATTTCGAATGTGTGGGCTGACTTTGTTCACCTGTAAATCCTGCAGGACCTCACTGTTACTTATGTGTCAGTGACTAATAATATTGTGTTTGCTTTACTTAATATGCATACAAAGAAATATGAACCGGTTCATTAATCTTACAATATTATTCAATACAATAACGAGGCAATTGCAGCTTCTACTGTTAATAATGGCCTCACTAGTTTGTCCAAGGGTAAATTGTATGCGTGTTGTATAAATCTTTACTTTCAGAATCTAGTTTATGGTATACTTTGTTATTCCGATTAGGGAATTGTCTTTTGCGTTGACCCATTCTTCAATGCGGCTGAAACATGTCAGGGGTATCTGGGCAAACACAGTGCACCACCCAGGGGATACATCTCCAGGTCTTGAACTTCAGGGTTTAGGTGAGAGCATACATCACTCGGTCACTGTGAAGCTACGATGATGGACGGGACCAGCAGCTCAACAAAATACAGGACTCTAGAGTGATATCGACATACAGTAGGTGCACTAAAAGTCAAATACTACCTTCCTCAAAACTCACCTAATAAATAGACAATGGTGAGGCATGGTCATAGAAATAATAATAATACCAATTTGTATCTATGGGAGAGTAATAGCCTAAAACAATGTTATAGGCCTATATCCACGATTATGAAATGGATATAAATAGTCAGTACAGATGGTGAATCCAAGTATTGACGTTGACCTGTGTTTTTAGGATTTCTAAAGTAATGTTATATAAGTGTTTGTCTAAAACTATCATATTTTTTATAAAACATATTTTGATAACGTAGATGCGTAGAACAAATTAATGAAAATAAATATTGATTAATACAGCATATTATATAGTGTTGTGGTAATGTCAATACTGAACTTTCCGCACTGGCTCAATCTGACTGACTCGGTTCTCTGGAAAACAGCTCTTGGAAATAAATAAAAGTTCACCGCAGTTTTGAATGTAAAGGTTAAGCGAGTAACTTACGTTGAAGTTACTGTGGGAATATGGACTGTCCCAAGCAATAAGAACCAAAGGTCAGCTCAGTGAAGTCAGTTCATCTATGTTTCAAGCTGATGTTTTAATCAAAATGGAGAAGGTAAAAAGTTTATTCAGAGTCGTAGCTTGATATAGAAGCTGCCATCCACAAGTTTACAATCTATTTATATGAGATTCTTCTTATCTTTTTTGACAATGAGCAGTCTTAACAGAGATGAGCCAAGGTATAACAATGAACAAAATCTATATGACAGATGGGGAAGCATAGGAACCTCTGGAATTTGACTGGCCAGCGTAGGTGCCCGGAGGGGCACTATATTGGTGTCAACAGGAAGTTCAGTTTGAAATTTCCTTTCATTAAACCACTAAGCTTTAACAAATATGGGGCATAATCATACAAACATACCCATTCATTCCTATAGTTGTAAATACACAATCTAAATACAAAAATACAATTCTCCGATAAAATTTAGCTTCATGTTGCTTTTGTACGGCAACGTATTGCATTCATTTGAAAAAATTAAGTTTCTGTTTTTACGAGAAAATTTCTGTTTTTACGAGAAAAGTTCTGTTTTTATGTGTAAAATAAATCCTATTTTTTTCGAGAAAAGTAATTTCTGTTTAACGACTAAATTAATCCTGTTTTTACGAGAAAAGTTCTGTTTTTACGAGCAAAATAAATCCTGTTTTTCCGAGCAAAGTTTCTGTTTTTATGACCAAAATTACTAAGCCCAGGAGGTGACATGAGTGAGGTTCATTATGTCGGGTGTTCGTCTGTGTGGTGAAGTTAGATAGACATTCAGATATCCAACATTATGTTGACTGAACCCAAACACTTCTCATGGCTTTAGTTGATCCAAAACTACCCTTTGAACAACAGCACAGGATAATGCTCTTGTGCTTAGTCCATGCTAGCGGTGCTCGGTGGTGCTGGCACTTTCCGCTCTATTAAGGGACCATCAACAAATGACTAAACTCGATGGAAAAACAATGTGTCATTTTTATGTTTTTGTTTGTTGCTTTATGGGTATTTTACCCAGTGACCTCAAATACAATTAGTACTAGCTATTTGCCAAGTGGCCCATAAGGCATCCCACTATTCTAAAGTGCGGTAGGTCAAATGCCCTAAAAGGTACTCAGGAAATAAAATAAAATAAATAAATGTAAAATTGTTTATAAAACACTGTAAAATCTTGTAAGCAGAATGACAAGTCCCTAGCCCCACTGCCGAGAAGGAGTATCAATATCACTGAGTAAAATGCCCATAAAGCTATTGAAGAAAAATGACACATTGTTTTCCATCGAGTTTAGTATAGTCATTTGGTGATGGTCCCTTAATAGAGCAAAAGCCACCGAGCACCGCCAGCAAGTACTAAGCGCAAGCCGTCTCAAGCATCGCTCCCTACCAGCTCACACTAGAGTCGACCATTACCCTGGCCTGTGCTGTGCTTGTTCGAAGGCTAGGCTAGTTTTTGACCAACTAAAGCCATGAGTAGTGTCGGATTCAGTCAACATAATGTTGAACAGGCTATCTGAATGTCCATCTAACTTTACCACACACCCGGCATCCTCACTCATGTCACGTCCTGGGTTTAGTAATTTTGGTCATAAAAACAGAAACTTTACTCAGAAAAACAGGATTTATTTTAGTCCTTAAAACAGAAAAACTTTTCTCAAAAAAATCTGGATTTATTTTGCACATAAAAATAGAAGTTTTCTCGTAAAAACAGAAACTTTTTTATTCTCGTGAAAACATAAACTTTTTTTTTTTTTAATGAATGCAATACGTTGCCGTACTTTTGCTTTATTCAAGGTATATGTAAAGTAAAGTCTGGGTCCACCTTTATTTCCTGATGCTGTTTTTCTATTTGTCAAGAATTCGTACAATGAGGAGCTACTATCATTATTAATATTTTTATTATTATACTCACGCAAACTATGTACAAAGAACCTTTTGGTTGGTTTCCTATTGAATAGTCAACCACGGCACTCGAGAGAGTATAAGATCTCTTTCACAAAAATAAGAACTTAAATCTTACATTGAGGAAGCCTATCGGCCCTGGAGTCTCGAGTGAGACCAGAGGCTGCGTTTGAATACAGTTCCACAAAGCTTTCTCTCAAATCAGAATGAGAAATGATTTGGCATGTTTCAGCGCCTTCACAAAAACAACCTCAGATGAGTTTTATTGAAATGTTGAAGGGCCTTGTCTGTCTCTGTTTGCTCTTTCTCAGTGTGAGTGAGTGGGATGGTGGAGGCTTTTACAGTTTGATAAAGTCAAATGCGTGACTGTGTGTGTGGCTATTGTTTGCAACATCATGACTCAAACTCTCAACTTTGCTCGGGATATCAATGAAAAATGCACATAGTCTCCCTGCACTGGTGTGTCCCATTCATGAAGAAAATGCTAATTTGGTAAGAGGAAAAAAGGCTGTACTTTCATATGATCTTTGTTGTAAGATTAAATTGTACATACAGTGCATAATGGATGCTCATTCCTAAAGTTCAAGCAACCTTTTTGCATTGAATAGATTATTTTAACAAAGATAATTCAAAATAAGTAAGTTACCAATATTGAGTCATGAGATAGAACATTGGTTCTTATATTGTGAGGAGGAGATAGTCAGTGTGTCAGTGGGTAAGAGAGTTAAAATCCAAAACAGGTGCTCTTCAGGATTGAGAGGAGTGAATCCATAAACTTGAGGAAAGAAAAGGAGGGGATCCGAGGCAGTCACATGAGTAATATCACACACACATACACATGGAATGAAATAGATCACATCTGACTTGTGTTGTCATGGCGATGTGAAAACAGGAAGAAACCTCCCTGTCTCCTGGTACAACTTAATTTTTCACCTTTTTCTGCAACCTGCATTTGTGGTTTATGTGTTCCACATTGTTTTTCTGGATACTTTTGTACATCTTTCCCAAGTTTTTGTGGAGGTTTGGTGGATTTGTTTACTTTGAGAGTCCAAAATCGTCCTGAAGAAAGCAGCTTTTTAAAAGTAAACAAAATGCTAGCTTTTCAGCTAAACCCATTTGAGACCTACACATTTCTTCTTCTGAGACACTGAAGAGGCACCAAGAGTCCCCACAGGTGCATCACAGTGGGGGCGTCACAAGAGGAGCTACAGGAAACAAGTAAGGGACAAACGAGAGATGGTGAAAGACTGGAGGAGGAAGCTGCAGGAGGAAGAGGAAGGAGGAACAGCTGACCAGTGCAGGACACCACACTCTGAAACAGGGACAAACCCAGGAGGTGTTGCACCGTTTCAGAGGATCAGAGGGCAGCCAGCCAGGTTTCTTCCGAGTGCAACAGTTCCCCCGACCTCCAAGGTCATGCTGGTCAGGTTGACCCACAGTGGCAGCGCGGCTCAGCCGCAGCAGCTCAGAACTAACACCTGAACACTATTTCGTTGTACGCTTGTACAATGACAATAAAGCACTTACTTACTTACTTATGCAGCAATAACAGATATTGAAAATGACAGTCATGTACTACATATAGGAAATCCATAGCACCCCTACACTGCGTGGTCAACCACAAAGAGTACAAAGTTCAAAAACCTTAGTATGCTCAAAAGGTGATGTAAAGATGCCACATTAAAAAGTACAGTGCAATGTAGGTAAACAATAAACAAGATGGAGATGGGGATCTCAAGGAAAAGAATAACAAGGGAAAACGTAAGGCAGGACCAGTGTCCTTATAGAAATACTGAATAGTCAATTTCCTCGTTGAGGCCAGGAAATGTTGTTGCCTGTAAGGTCTCAACCCAATAGGATTCCCTCTGTGAGTGTGTAGTAGTCTATCTCCTCCTCTTTATTATTTGAATGAGTTTGATTGCCATGACTGTGAGCTGTCTGGGGTTGCATTGTGTGGAGGTCTGAAAATGTTTTGTAATTTTTCAAAGAAAGTTGTTGGTTTAAAAGCAGGAAGATAGTTCCTGTCCAATTTGTCTTTGGGGGGCCCTTCTCATGGCAAAAGATGGGGGTTCCCGAGAACACAGAGGAGAGAGAGGGGTCACTTCGCAGGATGTCTCAGTTCCGCTTAATGATTTTTTTGATTTTATTGGACTGACTGCTCTGTTGAAAAGAGCAGAAGATATTGTTTCCCATTCTGTTTTTGGGTTTAGTTTCGAATAGGTTTTTCTTTCAGTCGATTTTGTTTTAGATAGGGCTTGATTCAAAGTTTTGATGTTGTAGCCACCATCAACTCCATCACACTCACGTTAACACCATCACACTCTTATAAGTAAACAGTAGTGCTTTGGCTATTACTGCTTTGTTCTTTAGTAAGACAGAAGGTTTGTTTACTAGTTTCAGTGCTTTGGGCCCACAATGCAAAACAAAATAGAAAACAAAATTGTAGTGTTATAAAGTCAAGTTTTTGGTTTCGTTTTCCATAGACGGCAGTTAAAACACGCACAGAGCAGTCCAATTGAGGCTCGTGTTTGGGCTGGTCCTAGACAACATTATGCTTGTGCTTTTTGGAAACAAAGCTTTTGAATTATGACCATATTGGATCTTGTGCATTTGTCTTGATCTATCATGGACTGCAGCCTGGTCATCTGCACGAGATCCCATTACAAAGCCATGCGCGGTCATGAGTGTCTGTAGCCTTCAGTGGTAAGTGATGATGACACACAGGCGTTTGGGTGCGCACACACACGCATGACAAAATGAACAAAAAACAACAAAAAACAAACATAGGCTAAAACGATGCATATCGTTACATTTTTCACCGCAGTGCATCATGGCACGGGTCATTGTTACACCCCATTCCAAAGTTTTACTTTTAGAAGTTAGCCAGCAATGCAATGTGTAATGCTTTACCTTTAGTTAACGCACATTAAAGCATTGTCATGGTAATGAATCAGATATTAAGTATACTATAAGACAAATGCTGATGCAGATTCTAATCTACAGTAGATCCAGGTCTCAGGTCTGGCAGTTGGGGACTCCTGAGATATAACATCCAGACACATCCCTTAATGGATAATAGCAACGGCCATTGTGTTGAATGTGCCGTAAATAAAGTACAGAGCTTGAGACATTATATTATATTAATTATATTATATTATATTATATTATATTATATTATTAAACTCAATATTTAGCCATCAAAATATGGTTAATGTCAAATTAAAAGCTCTAAAAGGCCACTGCTGCTTAGAAAGGAGTGAAAGCCACACTGAGGAACATTGGAGCGAGCATGTTGTCAGACCTCCGACTTCAAAGACAAATGGAATCTGACTGTAATCCATTCCTTTGAGGTAATGAAGAATTGATCACATGTAAATTCTTGCAAATGACCCACATCACATGTTTCAGTCACACGTGCCTGTGTCATGGTGTCACGTATCCATGCCGACCGAGAACATGTGACATTCTCCAAAGGACTTTTTACATCATCTCACAGGACGGCAGAGCAGTTCACCTGTAAGGCTCAGATGTGGTTCAACTCCACGTCCTGTTTGCTCCTTCGAAACATGGACCCATTGTGACAGGGAGATGAATCAATGGCGGGCAACTCGGAAGTGCATCCATCATCGAAACAGGTCAAGGATTTACAAAGGCGACAAGCCACATCTGACACAGTATTTTAATAGGGCATGATTTACACCACACAGACAGGCTGCATACTGATTACTGAACATGCAGCTTGGGTGTCGAAAATGTTGGTGCTGTGAAGAATGTCACACTATTGCACAACTTTGGTCCAAACACATTCAGATTCAGATTCATTTATTATTATTATTATTATTATGCACTGACAGTAAAAACTTGTATTCACAGATAATAACTACATTTATGTTTAAATGAGATTCACTTTAAATTTACTTTACAGCAGCTTGCAATATTTGTTTGTGACAGTGTCATATCACCATCATCAAGGTAAGGCAAGGTTTAAGTTGTGTCCAAACCTCATAACTTAAATATAAATTCATAACTTCTTTTTCCATCTTAATTCTACATTGTTTATGCAAAATCGAGTTATTAGAACTTTTCACCATGTTACAAAGTAGTTTTCTCGAGACACTATAGCGCATCTTTCAGTAATCGCCAGATCTTCTGGCTGTTTTTAGCACGGCGGCACCAACTCCCAAAAAGGTCCCCTGAAGTTCTACGTAACCAGGAAAGGCTTCCTCATCACTCAATCGCTTGCCAAGCCTAATCCTCTAATCGCAAAGTGAAAACAATCGGCATCACTTTTTTGACTCTTTTTTCAAACAACTGCACAGCAAAGAGGAGCAAGAGGGTGGGATGGTCCGTAAATTAAACTAATGCATATTTTGTCATAGCTGTTTTAGATCAATATGGCATTTTCCAACCACAGTGTAAGATTGTGGTAAAGAGTGTTACCAGATTACCAAGATTAGACCAAGATTACCACCAAATACAAAAAGCATAATACCGCCTATAAGTCTATAAGCACATTTTATAACTTCCAGGGATGACAACAACAACTAGTCTGCTAATGTTCACTAAATGCTGAATTAGAAGCACAGCGCTCAATGTTCTTTTTTTTCTTTTTGTTAACCTGTTCTGTTTGGAAAGCAGATGGACACTTGTACTGTACATCCGTGGCAGAAAACATCCGTTTGATAATTTCCACTGTAAACTCAATGACTGTTTCTGTTCTTTATCTTGTTATCTGGGCAATTTTACGCCACGGAACAAACAAACCCGCACCGCTCACTCGGTAACCTCCACCGACAAACACATGCGTGCACACCTCCCTGACCTTCTCTCACTATCTCACCCACTGCGTTCAGTTCAGAGCTGCTGCCGAACCTTTTTTCTCATTGTCAGAAGGTGCCCCGTGTTGCCGAGCTAATGGCTGTTATATTTCTTCAGCATTTCGGTTTCGCGTTGGTGCTTGGTTGTGTGCCGCATGCGCCTATGAGTGCGCGTGCCCCTGGGAGTTGTTCCATTTTACACCTCTCTCTTCTCTCCCCTCTGGTTCATCCACTCATCTCTGCGCCAAAACAGGGGAAAAGGCACTCACTGTCTTTAAATAGTCCTTAATTTGTTTGAATATTTTGCATTTGTCAACCCCACCTGGATAGAACCTGCTAAGAATTGCAGGTGTGGTTGTTCTTCACGTCCCCCCTCCACACCGTACGGGGCAGCGATTGTCCTGATTTTGTTTCGTGGCTAATTGGTTGATTTTTCAAAGGGGTAATTGCGGCACTGTGGTTGTGTCCTGCTGCTTTTATTATACAAGGCTTCCTTCACTAGGAATTGCTCTCAAAAAGAGCACAGTTTCCAAAAGAAAACAAAACAAAACAACCTTTCACATATTTTAGTCACAATATCAACAATATCCCAGTCAATTAGAAGGAATGTGTAGTTTAAATTCATAATTTATTTATTTTATTTATTTAACCAGGAAAGTCCCATTGTGATTAAAGAGGCAGCAAAGGAGTTACAAATTATATACAATTACATACACACTATGAAAAACAATTACAATGTAAAAATGGTCGACTCACGTGCGTTCAATGAAATAAGTTCAGTTATTTTCCAGTCTTTTTGCAACATATTCCATGTAGAGGGAGCAGAGAGAACAAAAGCCCTTTTCTGTGTGGGTAAATGGAACAGGAACAACAACTGAACAACAATCCTCCGTGAGGTTACAGATGTAGGAGGGCAGTAGACCAAGCACGGCCTTATAAATAAAAGTATGATGACCCAGCCTTCTGGAGGACAAAGAAGGCCATCCCACTCGAGAATACAGTTCACAATGATTGGTCAAGGCCCTACAGTTAGTAATGAACCTCAGAGAAGCATGATACACAGTGTCAATCTTATGGAGACATAGAGCAGACACATTCATGTACAACAGGTCTTCTGCATTTGTCCACGTTTCCTGACAGGTCACTACCCCGGCGAACATGCATTTGAACATGAGTCAAATGGATGAATTTCAACTTTTGTTTAAACTTTCCTCTGAATGTTACGTAATACCACCTGAGACAACAGTCTTTCCAATTTCAGAATCAAGGATTGTGGTGATGAAACAAATCTTTCTATAAAGTTCAACCCAACCAAAATGTCATGACAACCATTTCCTCCCTTTTGAATGCACTCCCATGCTAACTGATTCAAAGTTAAGCTGACAAGTTTGAAGATGAAAAGTGATATAAATAAGCACATGTTGTGAGCTAACTGTGACAATCTACTTTTCTCACGTCACCACTTCACTACCTAAACAACAGCAATTGTATCAGTCTATTATTTTCCAAATGAAAGATGGTACCATGGCCTGCTGTTCCACGTGTCAAAGCCGTTCTTCATAGTGCGGCCAAAAAGCGCA
Source organism: Neogobius melanostomus (assembly GCA_007210695.1). NCBI lineage: Eukaryota > Metazoa > Chordata > Actinopteri > Gobiiformes > Gobiidae > Neogobius > Neogobius melanostomus. The sequence continues at coordinate 3,547,588 of VHKM01000153.1, forward strand.
GCGTTTGAATCCATCTGGTCGCAGCGCTTTTACTGAAGCGTCTGAAGAGAGCCCGGTTCGAATGGCTGGTAATGAGGGGGTGTCTTTGAAGCGCTGGAAGCTAGCACGTTAGCGGAGAGGACCAGCGTGCGCAGTGTCTTGGCTCTAAGTGGGTCATACAGTTTGCCTTTGTTAGCAGATGCTGTTTGTTTAAACCGTTGTCTCGCTTTTCCTCCATAAAACAAACACGAGCAAGCGGCGTGCCCTGACTCCTGCTGGCTGCTTCCTCTTCAGCACGGCTCGCTAACTTTATGTTAATTACCTTACTAACACGCTGTATCTGCAGGCTGTCGCGCATTGAATTTTTTAATTCTGCTCTGCGCCATGCCGTTTAAAAGTGGTCCTGTAAGAGGTGGGTCTTTAGCCTCTAAAGACCGTACACACAAAGTTTCACTCTCTGATACACAACTAGTGGACTTGCAGGTTGAGATTTGACTATTGCTTGTTTTAAAGCTTATGTTAACCAAGCAATTATCATGAAACAAGATTATTTATTAGACCAAGCTGGGTTGTTGAATGTCCTACTGTATATGTTCAACTCTTTTATTTGGGATTTACCAGAAACTCTAACTTGAACACCGTTACCTTAAATATGATTCTGAAACTGTGAACTGTGTGACGTAACATATATAAAGGGACAACCAGTGGAGTGTGTGGAGTCCTACAAGTATCTTGGAACAATTATAGATTGTAAACTGAATTTTAATGAAAACTGTGCTGTTGTTTGTAAAAAGGGTCCCCAACGACTGTATTGTCTTCGGAAACTGTCCTTCTTTCATGTAGATAAAACTGTGATGACACTTTTTTTATCGGGCATTCATTGAAATGACCCTAACTTTCTGCTTGGTCGCCTGGTATGGGAGCTCCTCTGTTAGAAACAAAAACGCCCTGAATCAGCTGGTCAAGTGGTCAAGTAAAGTCATCGCCAGCTTCAGACCAGTTTGGACTTTCTGTATGATAGACAGTTAGAAAGGATGGCATGAAGCATCCTAAAAGACACTGCGCATCCTTTGCATTCATAGTTTCGATTGCTTCCATCTGGGCGTAGGTTTTTAATGCCAATAAGCCATACGAATCGTTTTAGTAAAAGCTTTGTTCCCGCTGCCATTTCCTTGATGAACAAGTAGGGATCTAATCGCCCCTGACACAGCTTCTTATCTTTGTTACTGTCCGGTGGTTTAAATTTCTGTTGTATCTTTAGGCACATCCTGTTGGTATCTGGAGCACTTACACGTTTTATATTTAAACATGTATGTGGTGTTTTATCTTTGTATAATGTGTTTTAATGTTGACTAGTTCTCAGAATTGCAAGACAAATTTACCTACGGGTACAAATAAAGTAACCTAACCTAACCTAACCTGAATAGGTGTATTTAACCCTAGAACACTATGGCAAGGCAAGTTTATTTGTAGAGCACAATTCATACACAAGGCAATTCAAAGTGCTTCACAGTTGCAGAAAAATTACAAGAAAACAGATAAAATCAATCAATAAAACATCAACATAAAGTTAATCAATTACAGTAAAAGGCAAGAGTGCAGATAAAATACTTTCAGTTGTCATATGCACGGGTAAAAAGTGCTGTTTTCAGCCTGGATTTGAACATTGTCAGAGTTGAGGCCTGTCTCACATCCTCATGAAGACTGTTCCAGATTTTAGCTGCATGAAACTGAAACGCAGCCTCACCGTGTTTATTATTGACTCTGGGAACCACCAGGAGACCCCTCCCTGAAGTTCTCAAATTCAAAACACCATCCCTAACCCGGGTGATTTTTTTTACCAGAGATAACATCAAAACATGACAATACATGACAAATTTGAGTAGTGTTCTTTGACAATGAAGCTACCCAGAGACCCATGACACCATGATAAACGCAGCATAATGAAAATCACATACATTTATTTGCTCGGGTGAAAAGGGTAGGGTTAAACATGCAATCGTTAATTGAAATAATATGTCAAGATCTCTTTTTTATTAAAGGTTTTCAATAAGTGCTATTTCACAATTATATATCATTAGAACAACGTCTACTTTTATCTTTCCGCTTTGACTGTGCATATTTGTTGCCCGTTCCAGTATTTTAATGGATGCATTCATACTAGCCCTTTCCCCCATCGCATTCATCTCTCCATCCCCACGCAAGAGTCCAGTGCCTAACCTGACTTTTGTGATCATTAAAGCCGTGCCAGTGATGCCGATGGGGCCCTCTGCTTCCATTGCGCGCCGCACTGCGTTCAGTTGCCTGCAGCGGCTAACAAGATGTGCATTCAGACAGCTGATACTACAAAATGGGGCTGTGCAGTGGACCAGCTCCAGAGATGAACGACTCTGAGGAAGAACCAGGGCGACCTCCCACTCTGCCCACACCGACTGGAACCTACACAACTCATAATAGCGTGTCTAGGAATGCTACGTATAAAGTGGCATGAGCTTATGGAACCTCTTGGCATACTTATTTCCAGTTTGTCCATAGATTCCTATTGATTTGTCTTTGTACAGCTCTCCTTAAATACTCAGAGGATTATCTGGCAGCAGGTTGAATAGTGTTGCCCCATTATCGGCTCTAGTGCTAATTTATGCACACAGATTAGGTAATGTAGCAGCCGGCAAATGGAGGAATGGATTCAACACCTCTTTCTCTCTCCCTTTCTCTGAGTCTCATTCTGTAGCAGCTAACCTGGATCTGCCTCTGTGTTTGGTAGTTCACAACCGATATGTCTGACTATGTTGCAACAGACGAGGATCATAATGACTGTGTGCACCTGCTATTAATGCTACTAGAGTAAGCGAAGAGAAGGGAAGATCAGGCAGAGGTGGAAAATTAGGTTGGGAAAGGGGGCTTCAAAGTGTTTGTGTGTGCGGGAGTAGGGGGACTATCATTCCATCGCAAAATCGTTAGTTTGGTGGGGACAGCACACTCACAAAAACAACAATATTAAGAACATATCATCTTGAACCCTGGTGGGTAAGAATGCATGGACACAAGATTCCGGTCTCATTATTGTTCGTTCAAGTCTCCAGCAATTTGCTGAATGGATTTACATGTCCAGTGAACAATGGTGTTGTGTTCAGCGTAGGTGTCCGTGTACACGTTTGGAGGCGCGTGTCATGATCTGCTGTAGCTTGGGTTGTCACCGCCGGATCAGCGCATATTGTTTGTCCCTTAGTAACTGTGTTAGGAGGTAACTTGAATACATTTGTACAAGACAGCACAAGAGCCTCTATTACAGAAGGTTTCATCGGGCATCTCATCCGAGCCGGGGGAGGAGGGCAATCGTGTCGCCTTTTCACAGTTTTGTATTGTCTTTGTGGTATGGATTTACTTTTATGAGCAGCTAAGGTAATGGAAAGCCGTCTTTACTCAACAATTCCCAATTTGCTAAAAAGGGCAGCATGGACAATGGGGTTCAAATGAAATAAATGTGTATGATTGTTAATTGTATGGATGCTAAAGATGTAAAGACGTTATATTTAACATGTTGGAATCAAACTTTAAATCATTACTCTATTTAATAATACTTCATGTAAACCAATCTTTATGAAGTCTCTGTGAGGTCATTTAAACACACTTACAGGCCTAAAATGTATTGATAATATTCTTTCATGGATTTCCAGATTGTAGCGATAGGTAAACAAATATTTAATGCAACTTATTATTCTACTTCATTTTACGGGAAGCATCCCCTGTTGGTCACATAGAAAGTCATATTCTTACTTGGAAGTGTTCACTGAAGTGTACAATAAACTCTTGAATGTGTACAATGCCATGTACACTGCAGTGGGACTTTGCCCAGCGCAACAATCCAATCTCCGGTAATAGACGAGTTTGCTATTATACATGCTCTAACAGCGGTCAACAGCAGATGAGGTTGTGGCAGTGTTTGAGTTACTTTTATTATTGAAAAGCTTAATAGCACACACTTCCGCTAACCTCCTGGATGTGGGTTCAGTGCACTGGGGAACACACTTCGTGCCTCTGTTATAGAGTGGGCTCCCTGATGGTCCGGTCCTATCAGCGGTTGTAATCAATGGAAGCGTCTGGGGAGAGGGCAGTCGGCTCCTGGGAGGAAATGAGCAGACTTGAGGCCGCTGCCAAAGTCGCCAATAGAGAAATACAAATGTCCTGCTAATTGCTCAGGCTTCGGAAGTGTGGAAAAGATTAAGTCGAGGGAGGGTGTGAATGCTTTAGATGTGCTCTTTGTCTTTAGGCTTTCATTGAAGAGAGTTCAAGTGACTTCACCATCATTTGTATCTGCAAGCAATCTAAAATGTTTGCTAAATTATGCACTTGACTGAAGGACTTAACTAAACTGACAAACATTCGGATAGTTCTTATCCTTCACTCACTAAAAAAGAGCAGCGCTGATGGCCTTAAATTTGAGAATGTCATTGGAAAGAGAGTTTAGTGTTAAAGTACTGTAAGTAAGCTAAAAAGAACATATTTAATGTGGAAAGGAGTGCAGTTTCACCAGCAAATGCTTAAAACATCCAACTGATTCTGGCTGTCTGTCTAGGGACTGAAGCTGGAGTAATGCATGAGAAAAATGCAAGTCCAACAAATACATTTCATTTAAAGAAGTACTAAGTAACTCGTGCACCCTAGAGGCCATAAGCGCCACTGCAGGTGTCGTAGCATGTTGCGTTTTTTTTTACTCATTAATTGTCCGTGAGAGTAAATACTACGCTGACAGAAAAGACAAAGGGAGAGAGAGATATTGTACATCCAATTACACAATGAAGGTACATTTTTTCACTTAAACTTGGCTGTAAGTACTGTTTAAGTGGGGCTGGCCCGCAGTTAGCTTTGCTCGTTAGCCTGTTAGCTTCTTCTTCGTGATTCCATTAGTGTGTATTGGTGGCTCCGACCCGGTGGCAGTCAAGTTGCAATTGTGGTTTTCTAGCCAGGCAGAGAAAGACCCCCCAATCATCCCATCCGAAATCCGAAAAGGATTTATTAAGGTAAACAAGTTACTTAGTACTGCTTTAAAGAACAAATCCTCAACACGAACTGTGACCCACATGAGAAAGCCTAATTAACAAAGCTGTTAGTACTGTAGTTGTCTGTAGCACATAAAATGCATCACATGACTACATATGTTTTTGCAATAAGGGGAATCCCACAATCTATGCTATTCCATTTGGAAATAAAATAAAATGCATGAAGTGTTCCTTCTGCGTCAACCACCGACCTTTCCTCATCTCTAGCTTCAACACCAAAGAGACTACACATCTGACAGCGCAATTACACACATGCATCTCACACGAGACTTCCACTCACTGAGGTGTTTGTAATGGAAACTAGTCTCTACTTTGTCGATTTAGCACTTCCTGAATTGGAAAAACAAACAAATGCTAATTAAAAACTTTTAGCTGTGAATACCACAACACCTTGAGAGACGTGCACGTGCTGTGCTGTGATGTGTTATGCTGTCCTCCATTGAAGGAGTTGCCCATTTATTTGCTGAAAATGTGCTGAACAACCAATTATGTGATATAGAAAAATGTGTGGATTGGCCAAGGTATAACATACATGTGCTGTGATAGTGGGAATGCCAATAATGCAGATAGAGGCTACGCACTGGGAAATGCAGACCTATCTGACTTGGCAGATTTGTTTCTTGTAGGGCCGTAATGATTTCTTGTGGTGATACAGGGTAACCTTGACACCTTGACGACTTCAGAGGCTGGGTGCTTTGAATGAAGGGGATATGTCTAAGGCAAATTGAGGTGCGTTCTGCTCGCTCTGCACTTAAATGTCATGCGAGTAAAACTGAGACAGTTTCATTGGAAAGTGCAGTAGCGCTGACTATAGTTTTCAGCTTCTGAATATTGAGATGAATTTTATGTCCTTGAAGGGGAGATGAATTTTGAATGTCTCCCTCTTTCCGCAAGTGTATACAGTACAATGTGTAAATGGGCCAGTAGAACATAAAAGAAAACTGCCAAACAAACACTTATGTACTTCTGCAGCATTGATGTTACCCAAGTTATTATTTGTGGAAGGATTTAAAATGAATAAAATATGATTAAGCTTTTCATAGCACAATGTGGCAGAATGTTGCTGAGGATGCGTTGATAGCTGCCTGTGGTCACACCGGTCTTGATCACTCCTGACCTGTAAATACTGTGCGTGTATGATGGTTGGGCGGATGTCGGGATGAAGTCTTTAAATCAGATCCGGTGGTCCATCTCTCATCCACTGTCCTCCCCGGAGAACTTTTTGTATCCGTGCCTTTAATGGACAGAATTGATTCACTGATGATTCTCATCTGGAACACAACTTACAGTAACATTAAAGAGGATGAGTCTTCTTTGACACTTCCTTGGTGATTGCCTGAGGAAGAAGAAGAAGATCTTATTTATAACGCCTTTCACAGACATGGTCACAAAGCGCTTCACATGAGGCAATTGTACATTCACTCCATACTCGGTGGTGGTAAGCTACGTTTGTAGCTTCAGCTTCCCCTGGGGGAGACTGACAGAAGTGTCGTCACGACTGCACAGATCTGCGCCAACGGTGCCTCTGACCATCATCATGCATTCACGCATTCACGCATTCATCCTGGCCTATTGTACATGTTTTTAGTGGTAGGGGAAACCGGAGTACCCGGAGGAAAGCTACGCAGACACAGGGAGAACATGCAAACTCCACACAGAAAGGCCCATCCAGGTGGCAATCGAACCCGGGATCTTCTCGCTGTGAAGCGAGAGCGCTAACCATGCCGAACTTGGTCACTTAGTAGGAGCTCAATAGCTTGGGTCCTGTTCTGAGTGTCTTGCAGTGGAAGGTTTCATATGGTTCAATGTGGATTTTGCTTTTGAATCCACAATGTGTTTAGATTAACAAAAAGAATACGGGTGAGGTGTGTGGGTGGGCTTTGCCATTGACTTTCCTGTGTATAGTTGTATAAATTACCTTGATAGCCATAAATATTGTAAAGTGTGTTTAAGTTGCCTTTAGCTTGGACATGAAGCCTATTGGAATACTAAACCTGCAAACAAATCACTGGAGAACAATCCAATGGCCAGTGTTGGTCCACAATTGTAATGGACTTGCAGCTTGAAGGTGACTTGAAAGCTTTGTATGAATAAGGTGAAGCCTGGGTCTGCGGGGGCAGCTTGTTTTAGGCCTGATTCCTTTGCTGTTAAACATTGTAAAACACAAGAGCAGGGAGCAGGCCAGCAGCAGAATTAAATGCGGTTGTGCAAAATGTCATGCAAGCAAAGGGAGCAGCGATTGATTTGTGAATGTATCTTTTTTTAATGACAATTCTTCTCCCATACACAGTGCACTCCCAAACCAAAGCCGATACGTCGTTACAGTGAAACATTTCCCACAACTTTTCACTGTGAAATTTTGCTATGGGCCAGGGCAAGTTCATGAAGTCTGCTGCTCTTACCAACATAGTTTCTTACACTATGATTGACTAATTAACAGATTTGCTGCCAATTTATTGTAACGTATTGTGCTCAACATTCCACTCCTTGTGAAGATCCCCCACAGTTTTGAATGGCCTTTTCCTGACAATCCGCTCCAGACTGCCGTCTTCCTGAGATGTTTCTGAGATGTTTTATTTGGGGTTTATACAAGCTGTGAGCCATAATTATCAAAATGATAACAAATAAAGGCTTGATATATCTTACTTTGCATGATTATTTGGCTCACAGCTTGTAAAAAACACAAATTCAAAATCTCAGAAAATATTGTGAAAAGGGACTATATTGTAGCCCAAAGTGTCTCCTTTCTTCAGCTAATTCATCCAAAACACCTGCAAAGGGTCCCTGAGACTTTAAATGGTCGCTCAGTCTGGTTTAGTAGAATTCACCATCATGGGGAAGACTGCTGACTTGACAGTTGTGCAGAAAACCATCATTGACACCCTCCATAAGGAGGGAAAAGGTAATAGCAAAAGAAGTTGGATGTTCTCAAAGTGCTGTATCAATGCACATTAATAGAAAGTTAAGTGGAAGGAAAAAGTGTGGAAGAAAAGGTGCACAAGCTGCAGGGATGAGTGCAGTCTGGAGAGGACTGTCAGGAAAAGGCCATTCAAAAGTGTGGGTGACCTTCACAAGGACTGCGGCTGGAGTCAGTGCATCAAGAGCCTCCACACACAGCCTGGACATGGGCTTCAAATGTCATATTCCTCTGGTTGAAGCATCCTGGTCTTCCATAACACCTCAGCAGTGCCACAGGCTGATAGCATCCATGCCATGCAACCGCATTAAGGCAGTTATTCAAGTAAAAGGCGCAAACCAAGTACTACGTTCATATGCATGATTATAGTTTTCAGAGGGCCCACATTTCTTTGTTTAAAATACTTTTTTTTCATTGATTTCATGTAATATTCTAATTTTCTGAAATTTTCATTTGGGGTTTTTACAAGATGTAAGCCATAATTTTCACTTTGTCACTTTTCATGCCATGAATCTATATCATATATTAGTCTCACATTTTAAACTGAATTATAGAAATAAATGAACTTTTTCACGATATTGTAATTTTCTGAGTTTCATCATATGCATGATGTTTCACATTCATGACTTGTGATTGGTTGATGGCAGAACATACCTACGAAAAATATATTCGCTGGCTGGGCTGGCCCCTTATTACCACCTGCTGCAGCCACACCGATAAAAGCCACACCTCAGAAGATTGTGGGAGCCCGGCCTTTGTGGCCAGTATGCCATTTTGTTTGTGTTCCTTCGAGGCATTTTTTCTAGGAGCACTTGTTTTTACTTAGCGTTACGCCCCGGAGGACAAACATATATAGAGGATACAGGAGACTAAAAATATATGGTTATTTATTTTATAAATAACAATATTTATGGCACCGGGCCAACCCTATACAGGGCCATAGAAGCCGGTGTACACATCCAAACTAAAGGTAAAACCCCCGAAACTATACCTTTTGTTAAAGAAAATATGAAAACAGGATAGCCGGTCGCACCAGGTCAAAAGAGGAGCAAAAGCTGAGCAACCATGGGCCGTTTCTCAATCTGTGTACTTGTGCGGACTTGTGTGCTCGTGGACTCGTGAAACGTCATCACGCGCGGCCCAAGTCCTGTTCCAATTCAAAGTTCGCTTCTCAGCAAGCTCACTGTAAATCCCGGATGAGAACTTGCTCCGCCCGTTTTACCGAGGATTCATCAGAGGAGGCTTGTGCGTACTCCGCCAGCTATATTTCCCACAATCCGTTTCGCTTTGACCACGGCCCCTCCCTCCGCGCGCACCGAGCCGCGCTCCAGCTGATCAACAGCTGATCGTGCGTATGTAAATAAACATGGCTATATGACCCATTTCATCCCCAGAGAAGTGTCTCCTGCTCAAGACTGGGTTTCTGAGCAGAAGTGTTGAAACAACTTTGGTCATACTTTCATTTTCTCACAACAATCAGCAATAGATTAATTTAAAGTCGTATGTTATGAACAGGTTATTGAGGACAAATGCATTTAATTTTGACATTGTTTCATTAAAAACATCTGTCCACTTTGCCTGCAGTGTCTCACCCTTTTTACCCTTCATTTAATTTTAGAAAAGCTCACAGCCCCATGTCATGTTCATGAGCTACTTCCTGTGATGTCATCGAGTTCACTTGTTCCAAACGCTGAAAAAGCAGAGTCCACACTCGTGAACTCCTTAAGTCCGTTCTCCGAGTCTGCACCCGCAAGTCCATACCCAGGAGTTCACAAGTACAGAGTACGCATCCTGGGGATTGAGAAACGGCCTAGGTGTGGCCTTTACCATACTGCAGAGCAAGGCTGGGCGGAGCCAAACAGAGCAGAGAGACCGCACACCTCAGAGAGCGGTCTATTTATAGGCTCCAGGCAGCCAATCAAAACCCACTAACAAAAAGGGGAGGAACTTCAATGGTGCAAAAAAAGGTAAGCAAGGGGGAACGTGTCAAAATGTACTAAAGTAACAGTTAGGTTACTTTAGATTGTGTCTCATTTTGTATGTCACTCATTTTTGTGTAGGCTATTGTCACTTATGTTGGAGACACCCGTTTTTGTAAAATCTTTGTCTAGCTTTAGTAACTTGGTTTTGTACACTTTTTGGTTGTCTTAGTTTGGGTCATTTCCATGTTAAGTTCACCTTTTACATTCCCTTTATTACATTACAACTTTATTTAAACTTGTCACATCTTGGTTTAAAGTAACATTATGAAAACGGTTGCCTCCCACCCCCCTCAACACCTCAGCAGTCTACTTTAGCCTAAAACGATATTAACAATAAATTGGTAGTACATATTATACTTTTTGCTGTCTGTATCATCATAAACTTGTTTTTACTTTACTTTACTAATAATAGAGCTAATAAGATTCTTTTCACCGCTGTGTCATCAGAGCTACTGTAGGAAGCACTGCAATTACTTCAAGTTTGCCTAATTATCTCGTATAAACCTCAAAATATGTATCACAAAATCCCTTTAAGCCCCACACACACTCTGTATAAATGAGTTAGCACGGGAAACAAAAGCAGCTTGGACACTCCCCATCTTTCCAGAGCGCCGGCTGCATATGCTCAATTACAGTGATGCAGTGAGTTACACAGCACTGAGCGCGTTCATTCCTTCCACTGCTTTATTTGTGCTGCCAACGGCCCCTTGATAAACACTACCTTTGTTAATAACCCAAGCAGGATGCATGCTGGGAATTTAAGTCTGTACACAAGCGGAACCAAATTATGTCTAAACAGCTGTGCGACTTAGCTGCATTTATCTTATTTGTCGCATTGATTTTATTTTTTTGGAGCCCCTTAGAGCGTTTTTTAAGAGGTGTGCAAAGGTAAACAGTGCTGCTGGAAAATGTGCTGAAATCCACAGAGCGCACGCAAGTAAATTATTACCAACATCATCAGCATTTGCTATAACACAAACACAGGGATAATCACACTGATGACTCTGCCTGCTCCAGTCAGTGCATTATTGATAGAATTTCACACAGACTCATGTGAACGAACACATTCAGCCTTCTAGTTAGTTTAGTTTATTCTGTCAAAAGTATACACAAACTATTACATTCAGTTAAGTATACTTCTTCAACATAACTTATACAGACTGACTGAAACAGTATAGGCTGAAGCTAATGCTTATATTGCCTATACTTACAGCACGTGCTTTTGTTTACTTTGTGATGTTACATCAAACAATCAAAAGGATTTTTTTTTAAAGTAGGTAGCAGAGTTAATGTATTTTACAAGTGTAACATTTTACAGTATGCACTCTCTTTAGGTGGAAAAGAGATCATTTGAGCTCCTCTGTGCATTCATTCCAGAGATCGACCCCTTTAACAGAATATACAATAAGTTATACAGTGAGGAAAATAAGTATTTGAACACCCTGCTATTTTGCAAGTTCTCCCACTTAGAAATCATGGAGGGTCTGAAATTGTCATCGTAGGTGCATGTCCACTGTGAGAGACATAATCTAAAAAAAAAAAATCCAGAAATCACAATGTATGATTTTTTAACTATTTATTTGTATGATACAGCTGCAAATAAGTATTTGAACACCTGAGAAAATCAATGTTAATATTTGGTACAGTAGCCTTTGTTTGCAATTACAGAGGTCAAACGTTTCCTGTAGTTTTCACCAGGTTTGCACACACTGCAGGAGGGATTTGGCCCACTCCTCCACACAGATCTTCTCTAGATCAGTCAGGTTCTGGGCTGTCGCTGAGAAACACGGAGTTTGAGCTCCCTCCAAAGATTCTCTATTGGGTTTAGGTCTGGAGACTGGCTAGGCCACGCCAGAACCTTGATATGCTTCTTACAGAGCCACTCCTTGGTTATCCTGGCTGTGTGCTTCGGGTCATTGTCATGTTGGAAGACCCAGCCTCGACCCATCTTCAATGCTCTAACTGAGGGAAGGAGGTTGTTCCCCAAAATCTCGCAATACATGGCCCCGGTCATCCTCTCCTTAATACAGTGCAGTCGCCCTGTCCCATGTGCAGAAAAACACCCCCAAAGCATGATGCTACCACCCCCATGCTTCACAGTAGGGATGGTGTTCTTGGGATGGTACTCATCATTCTTCTTCCTCCAAACACGTTTAGTGGAATTATGACCAAAACGTTCCATTTTGGTCTCATCTGACCACATGACTTTCTCCATGACTCCTCTGGATCATCCAAATGGTCATTGGCAAACTTAAGACGGGCCTTGACATGTGCTGGTTTAAGCAGGGGAACCTTCCGTGCCATGCATGATTTCAAACCATGACGTCTTAGTGTATTACCAACAGTAACCTTGGAAACGGTGGTCCCAGCTCTTTTCAGGTCATTGACCAGCTCCCCCCGTGTAGTTCTGGGCTGATTTCTCACCTTTCTTAGGATCATTGAGACCCCACGAGGTGAGATCTTGCATGGAGCCCCAGTCCGAGGGAGATTGACAGTCATGTTTAGCTTCTTCCATTTTCTAATGATTGCTCCAACAGTGGACCTTTTTTCACCAAGCTGCTTGGCAATTTCCCCGTAGCCCTTTCCAACCTTGTGGAGGTGTACAATTTTGTCTCTAGTGTCTTGGACAGCTCTTTGGTCTTGGCCATGTTAGTAGTTGGATTCTTACTGATTGTATGGGTGGACAGGTGTCTTTATGCAGCTAAAGACCTCAAACAGGTGCATCTAAATGTAGGATAATAAATGGAGTGGAGGTGGACATTTTAAAGGCAGACTAACAGGTCTTTGAGGGTCAGAATTCTAGCTGATAGACAGGTGTTCAGATACTTATTTGCAGCTGTATCATACAAATAAATAGTTAAAAAATCATACATTGCAATTTCTGGATTTTTTTTTTAGATTATGTCTCTCACAGTGGACATGCACCTACGATGACAATTTCAGACCCCTCCATGATTTCTAAGTGGGAGAACTTGCAAAATAGCAGGGTGTTCAAATACTTATTTTCCTCACTGTATATGGCATGATTAAAGAGTTATAAGAACTAAGCTCTCTTTGTTTAAAATATGTCTAGATTTATATAACATCGCTATTGCTTTTGATTACTTTCAATTTAGATCATGATCAATTATAACTCCAAGAAATATATGTTCTCATAAACTCGTTCTAATGGCATAATTGTTGACCATTAGGTTTACTTGACCTTCCATTTTTCGGTTGAGGAAAATAATACATTTTGTTTTCTTTATCTTTAACCACAATCACAATTTATTAATATCAGACTTTGAGCTTATGTAACTCTCTCTCCATCATTTCTTGGAGCTGGTTTAGATCGTCAGTTGAACTGTATAGTGTGGTATCATCAGCAAACAAAACATACTTTAACAGTTTCGAGACATTACAGAGATCATTGATATAAAGAATAAATAATTTGGGTCCAAGAATAGATCCCTGCGGAATTCCACAGCTTACTTTCAGCATTTCAGATTTTTATAATTTACTTGAACATATTGACGAATATCACATGTATTTAAAAATGCATAGTTTCAGCGGACTAAGATGCTTTACATTGTATTTTTCACAAGCTACAGTTATCCCCACATCTGTGAGATCAATCTGTGCACATTTGTTCAATTAATATCCAAATAAAATGTATTTGTTTAACTTTAATTTTCAAGTTGATGCTTAAATGGAAAACGAACAATTACAAAGCACAGGCTCGGAAAGTGATTAAATCATTTATTTAGATTTATCCATTTGTGCTTCAGCATCGCTCAAGGCTTTTAGGCAGAGGTTTTTGTATTGTGTTTTTTGTTTGTTTTGCTTTTGCATATTTGGTTAGCAGTGGTATCCATTTAGGATTAATCTTGAATTCATTTTTTTTATACACATATCACGTTGACGGATTGAACAATGACGGTTAATAATCGGTCATAGTCATATTTTTTCAACCTCTGTCAAAGGAATGGAGGGAGATTTTTTTTAAGTGCTAAGATATATGTTTTGATTGAGTGACAATTATTTTCAATCTGTCAGTAACTGAAACAGGTCTGGTCTGGTTAACCTTTTGAAGATCATTATCAACTTCTTTTCGTATTACATCATTTCTTTCTCATGACATTGCAATCTCGCTCAATAAAACTGTGTAAAACCATGAAAAAAGAAAGTAATTCAGGGTTGAAAGTGCTATCTTTTACCAGTATTAATCTTACCATATGGGGCACTGGTTGTTCCTTTTCTACAAGGGCTAATATAAACATATTTTAAACAACACACTTATTCAGTGACTTTCTTCCAAATGGTTCCATGGCGAATCACATTTTGGAGTACCGCTAACATGTTCAGTGAAATGTGGCTCAATTTAGCAAGTGTCGGGAGAAGGTATGCAGCTGAGCGGAGATAAGAGCCCAGACTGTGGAGACATTTGTGCTGCTGGCGTTTGGTGTTGAGGAGAGGACCAGATAAGAACCATGGCACTTAAGGGGCTTCTAAAGCACAAATCACCCCCATCCAACTCGTTGGATCGCAAAACTGTTTTGCCTTTATGCTGTGGTGTGTGTTAGATACAGCGTACATGAGGCAGAAAAAAGTACCTTCCATTTTACACATTGGTGAAAATGTCTATTTCTGGAGTCTCTGCAGCGGGCAGATGGAAGAATAGGCAACACAAACCCAACATCTCCCCAACTCAAACTGTATGTGTCACAGGGTTGGGATTCATTGATGCATGAATTGTGACTAAGTTTCACTTACTGTTTTAACATTGTTGTGAGAGCTTGAGTGGTGTAACCAATGAAAACGGGGAACCTTTATAAGTTAAAATTATTTATTACAATTATTATTATTACAGGGACAACGAGCCTCGATGAGCAGAGTAGACGCGAGGTCAGGTGGAAAAAGGAGTGCAGGAGGGTCGAAGCACAGCTAAAGAAAATGGCAGAGACAGTGAATGGGGAGATTCGCGTGCTTGATTGCTGTGTTAGTCTGCCGAGCAGCTGCGAGGAATAAAGCGATGAATGGGGTTCTGCAGGTCTTCTAGGTTGAATTTTTAAGTGTATATAGACTTCACTGTTACTTTGTGTATACACTTTAATAAGTGTATAAAGACTCAAGGCGAGGCGTCTTTCCAATATTATGGCCCTCGCCTCTGGAACGAACTGCCGGAGGAGCTCAGGACAGTAGAGAACGTTCATGTCTTTAAGAGCAGGCTCAAGACCCATCTTTTTAGCTTAGCTTTTAACTGACATCTATTTATTAAGTCCTAATTATATATAATATTATATATATATTATGTATATAATATATATATACTGTATATATATATAAAAATGTGTTGCGTATTGTTTTAATGTTATCTGTAAAGCACTTTGTGATACCTTTCGGTATGAAAAGCGCTTTATAAATATCAATTGATTGATTGACTGAATTGATTGAAAGAATGATGGAAGTATTTCAGCATCCACAAGTCTTGTGCAATTGTGCATTTTATGGCAATAATGCTTTTTCATTCATTTTCATTTCATTTATTCATTTATTTCATGCAATGGCACAAAAAGTACAAGATAGACTATAATATAATAATATAGTTAAGTCATCTGTGCAAAAAAAAAAGAATATACAGTATGTAAACATGACGATCCATTTCTACCTGAAAGGGAGTGGGAAGAAGATAACTTATTTAATCCCCCCCCCAGGTTCCCATTCAGAGATTAATACAATCAGCTTCACTGTTACTTTGTTCAAGGATTTATGCAAATGTTATATCATGGTGGCGTTACCACAGGTAACAATAATTATTACATTGTAACAAATGTATACTACCAATGTAAGGAGAATGAACAATACCAACAATGGTAATGGACAATATACCAATAATGGTAAAAGAAAAGTTATACCAACGATGGTAAGGAAACATTGAGCACTTGTTAACACTATGAGACAACAGCAATTTAAGTTAAAGACCCTCATCTCTATATTTTGACCAGACCCAATGTTTATATAACAGTTTGAATCGATGGCCAGTTTGGCATTGCTTGTGTTGTAAGTCCAGTTTGTTCCAGAGTTTCACTCTGCATACAGACACACAGAAACGTTTACAAATGTTTGAGCTGTCGGCAATGAAAATTATCCAAAACCTCTCAAGTCATAAGCTCGCACTGGAGTTATAAAAAACATTGCAGGTTAGGCAGTAATAATTTGTTGAATGCTTTGTATAAGACTATTTATTTATTTCAGTTAATACAATTCAGATTAATTCAATTGTGCACTTCATGGCAAGAAAAGTGTTTATTTTGTTCTTTCATGTTAAAAAAAAAACATTTAAAAATGTGGTCCGTCTGTAGTCAGTGGTTAGCACACAGCTGATTAGCCTGTCTTTGAAGCTCTTTACTGTTGAGCTTGACACGATTAATTGTTGAGCTTGATGAGTTTCCTTTGTCGAGTGGCTGGATGCTCTGGCAGAGATACAGTAGGGTGAGGAGCTCTGTAACTCAGGGGGAGCATAAACTAGAGTTGCTTCTCCTCCACATTGAAAGGAGCCAGTAGAGGGGGCTCGGGCCTCTGTTCCTGATACTTCCAGGTGTTTTGAGAACATCCCACTGAGAACACACCCAAGGAAAAGCTAGGACACGCATGAGAGACAGATATTCTACTTGGTGCAAGGACAGCGTTGGTCAGGGCGCGGCTGCGATCCAGCGCTCACACAACTTTGTGCTAGTGCCTTCGCCGGTAGCCTGATGGCGTCGCTTAGGGATGGAAGTGGGTCGGCGAAGGCGTGTGCTACATGCAGCGCTGACTTCAACCAGTGCTTGCTGCATTCCCTTCGCTCAATCTTCTCTACGGTGCATTTACACTTGTCCATCTGAACCATTTAGCGCGGTTTGTTTGTACGGATAAGGAGCTGTTATATGAGTGGCTGCATCTCTAAACTGGCCTGGAAAGCCTTGGGGTACCCCTGTGGAGGAGCTGGAGGAAGTGTCTTCTGTGGAAGAATATGGATGGACTATTCAGCTTCATTGGCAATTCCTCATCCATAATATGCACCTTTGTTTCGTGTATTCATTAATGTGAGCTTTGAGGATCAGGTGACACAAGAGCAGTGAAAACAAACATCACATATGGCCCTAGTCCAAATATCACATATAGTCCTGGTGCAAAGAAACACCTCACATTTGTAACCTCACGGCTGAACAAAAAAGGAGTAGCTCTCAAAAGAAGTGTTACGATAGAAACCTGAGTGGCAGAATATGTAGCAACCTCCAGCACAGAGCGCACCACTGAAATGCCGAAGATAAAAGCATTTCTACATTTCTCATTCTGCTGGTGTGTAATTTCAAGTCCACGGGCCACAAAGAGTTTAAGGTTGCTGAGACAGGAGCTGGCAAAGAAAAGTAAACAGGGAGCTTTCTCTTTCAAAATGACACGATTCACACATTAAGGCCTTTGAAAAGAAAAACACTGAAACTTCCTGCTGCGCACTTTGAGAAAATCTAATTAGAAAATGCATTACACTTAATATTGAGAGGCTCATGGTGGACACTATAAGACAGTATAATTACTGTCACTAACATAAATCTATAAGCCATATCACTGAACACAGGGCTTATTTTAAATATAGCTATCTTGCAAAGACATAATAATGTAAAACAGCCCGTAGCTAAAATATTTCAGATGCATAATTTCACCATCTTTAATAATGTGTGTACACGATACGAAATTAAACCCGATTCACTTTTGTCCAATGGAAAACCGTGTTGAATTGTTCAATTATAGGACATTAAAAGCTTCACTTGTCATTCAATTACAAAACAATACTTAGTGAAAAGCGTGTGTGCTTTTGTTTGTAAATAAATGGTAAATGGTCACATTTATATAGCGCCTTTCTGCGTGCTTTAGGCACTTGTAGCGCTTTACATCAAGGAACCAATCACCCATTCACACTCTCATTCATACACCAGTGTACGCAGACACTGGAGGCAAGGAGGGTGAAGTGTCCTGCCCAAGGACACAACGACAGTGTGCACCTGCGCCCCATGCCCTGATAAGTCCAGCCCGAAACTGCATTTTGTAATAACACTGCAGTATGCAATATGTAGTATCTGATAAGAGTTGTACTTACTTGTCTAATGAAACCGCATGTTGTCCTGTATTGGATGAGGAATGGCATCTTTAAAATCTACTTGTTGCTGTGACAGGCAAGAACGAAAGACAAAACAAAGAAAGAAAAGAAAAAGCCCTGTCCACTTATTATAGTCTCATTAGGCTTCACAGCAGTCGCCGTGTTGTACCTGCAGCCTCCTCGGTGTAATGTGTTTGGTGCCGGTAATAAGTTTGCACAAAGAGCTGCCTCGGGGCCACGTGAAATAACTGCTGTACAATATGAAGTGGGCCAAGTCCATACACCAAAATGTCAGCCATTATTCCCAAACTGTACGCCTGCCACACGTCGTCTTTTGCAGGTGGCTTAAAGGGCCTCTTTTCGACTCTCAAGGACACACACTGGAGTTTCTGTTATATTAATGCCTTTGTGAAGTTCAAGACTAAATTGTATGCAGTGACTGGCTGTTTAACCGTTTGAAAATATCATTTTTAAAATAATCTTTGCGCAAACATCATAAAGAGCTATATGATTTAAAACTGAAATTGCGAGCAGCTAAGAATATGGTAACTGTCAAAATGCGGTTATGGTGTAATATCTCTATAATTAGGGTTAAGATGAGCATATCAACATGAAACAAAAACTGAAACAAAATTCAGTGTCTTCACAGGCGGCACATAGGAATAATGTTGAATAATGTTTTCATAATGGCCTTCAGATGTGGTTACAATAGTCAAAGATGTGTGGGATGTTGGCTAGTTGAAAGGACTTTCAGCCAGGAGACAAATAAAGCAGATTTGTGGACCTAATCCCTCATAAATAATAATAAAAATGATTGGTTGAACATGTGTGCATTTTCTGTTTGGAGATTTGTTTCAAAATGCCTCACTCCCATATTGGTCCCTGCCCTCTGTCCGAGATTATATAACAGCCAAACAGAGGTGTTTTTCATTTGCTTCTGACTAGTTTCTTTATCATTTGCCATAAAGATGAAGTAGCAACACAAATGCGGCTCATTATGGCTCGGGCTGCTGCTGCGGTTTTAACTACTCTCCTCTATTTTATTTTCACCCGCACTATTTGTCTGTGTTTGCTTCCATCGCCCTCGAGATTGAACGCTTTGCATTGAAAAGCAGGTCGCCCTGGCAGCCTGACAAATGAAGCCAATAGCATGTTTGGAGACACCTCGTTCAACAGTTATTGAAGTTGATAACTTATAATTTGCATATAGATAAGGCGCTCTTACCTAGACTAAATCCCTAGCATATAAAGTAGAATTGCCCTTTATTTTTATTTGTCTTCAAACGAGATTGTACTGACAAAAGCTGGCATACAATTTGAGTCGAGCGGGGATTGATTCCAGTGTTTGGCCGCACGAGCCGAGTTTTACTGAGGGAAAAAATGTCCGTGTGCCACTCGAGGATGTAATTACAAATGACAATAGTGATTAGGGCTTAAAAAGGGTGCATTTTCTGTTTGCAATGACAGCCTTGTCGTGCAATTACCCGGTCAAGCCATAAATACTGCACTCCTGTGATGAATCGTGCGGAAATCATCTACAGTAATAAGGTAATAGGCAGAGGGAGACGCATAGCTCACTGAACAGATACATGTTAGCTGCTTAGTAATCGCAGCCTGATAAGAGGTTGCTTAGCAGAAAGGTATACAAATGGGTTGAAAACTAGCCATAGTTCATTCATTTTCAAGTCAGAAGCCGCTCTTAAATCTCAGCTTACCATTCGTAAAATAGGTCTCGCTGGAGTTGTTTAATTCCCCCCCCCCTACTATCCACTCCACGCATGGCAAGTTCAAGAGATACGAGAACACTGAACATTTAAAGAGAGGCACATTTATGAAATTAACTGAGCATATTTCTCTTCAGCCTGAACTAAAGGCAATAGTTGGTAGTTATGTAGTTATACAATAGTTATACTTTTGTCCCACTTTAAACGATTTAGACACTGTTAAGCTAGGGTTTGGGGTTATTTTAGTCCTGTAGTCCAGATTTACTCTTGGTGCCGTCTGCGTTGTAGTCAGTGGCCGCTGGTTGCTCTGCTTTGTGACCGCGACGCTAGGGGCCGCCATTGCCCGCCATTGCTGTAGTACCTCTATATTGGGGCGGTAAAAAAAACACTAGATTTCCATTAGAAAGCATTGCACTTTACACACGTTCTGAGCAAATGTAAAGCCTGGTTCTATTTTTTTTTTTTTTACTTTATACAGCTAGATATTGCTCAAGTGATAACGCTGGGTTAGTTACAATTAAAGAAACCAGGCTGGTTTTCGTAAGGTACATTTAGAAATCTTGCATAATGAGGGCCGGACTTTGATTGACTGACCGTGAAGATCCCGCCTTTATGCCCTTTTTAGGAACATGCTCCGTCAGAGCTGGGTAGGATTCTGTAAATCTGCCATAAATTAGATTCCCTTTCGAATGTGGTCATCATGGCAAATGGGGAGGAGTGAGTATTTTTCTTTTACAGTCTGTGATTGTAGCTGACTAAACCAATTAATGATGTATAAGTGCAGAACCTGACAATTTTATTCAATGTACATATAGCATCATTATTGAACTTCTGAAATATGCAGTTACACATTCCTCTGGCTTATATTCATATCAACTTTGTGTACACACCCACATAAGGTAATCACTTTTCTCTGTTTAGCCGATCCATAACATTATTTGACCGGATGTTTTCTTACAATATAAAATGCTTCCTTTTCTTGTCTCGCTTGAAATGTCATTCACCAGATACGGACAGATGAAGCCCAGATCAAGGCTAAAAGTGTGTGATTGCGAGACGAGCCCCTTCCTTAAGTGCTCTTAAGAGGACTCACACTAACACGGTACTGTGCTGCGCTTGTACTTAACTAAATTGACGACGGTCTTGATAGAATGCTGCAGGATTAGCCTCCGCGCAGGTCTACTTGAATCAAGAATTGCCCTTGACTAAAAGACGCGGTGGGCGGGTAGAGAGGGGGATAAGGAGCTCATCAGACGGAGCCGGGATAAGCCTGGTTAATACTCTGTGAACTAAACACTATATGCTGCTTAAGCACGGCGCCGTTTTCTGCAGCTGCCAGGAAAATGCCACCCAAGTGAAAGTGTCAGGAAAAACTACGAGCGCGCGGAGAAGGATCGTTTTTATCAGGCGCTGAGCCGGTGACAAAATGCTGATGCCATAGCCTGTGTGTTTGGGGAATTTGGATTTGCTGGCGCTCCAACACTTTGAAGAATGCACTAATGATTATCAGGTTTAACGTAAGAAAGTGCATTGCAAAGGTCGGTGTAATATCAGTATCAGACAGCTATGTTTTATGTACACTCATTTGTGCACTACAAATAACAAAAATCAAAACAATTCAATTATGTTTGTTTCTTATCAAAATTCTTTATACAGTAGATAGAGAACTTTTACGACAAGGGCCATTTCCCCCCCTTTTTTCTTTCTTTCTTTTCTTTCATGGGCTTCTGTTCCCCAAACATCAACGACACTTTCACCATATTACAGTGATCTTACATAAACTTTACAATTGGATACCTCAGAAAGCCTGTGATCGACATACAAGCATATGGTCAAAAAAGTCACCACAGTTCAATATGCAGCAGATAAGAAGCACTGTGATTGGTTGATGCAAGAGCAAAGTGAGAGAGACAAAAAAAAAAAGAAACACTTATTATACTCATTCTCATTGACAATATGGTTTATATATATTGTACTGTACCTCTAGTCTTGTGCCTTTGCCTTATTTAAGTGTGTGTTATCTTAAAGGCACACTGCGTAACATTTGGACTATACTGTTGCCATCATGTTTGTTCATTTATGAGGTATTACTATTTTCAATATGAAAATATGATGAAAATAACTAATAATTAAATAAATGCTTGTATTCACTGGGTAAAAATTCTATGAGAACACGAGGTAAAAAATACAACACATACAATTTCTAGTCTGCTTTATTTATTGGTTTATTTGGTTGGGATGTAAAGGGGGTGGGGGGGGGGGAGCTATGGAGGTGTTTGAAAGTGGAATGAATTTAACCGGGAAAATAACTATTGTAAAAAGGGGGAGAGAGTGACCGGGTGAGAGCACACTGTTTACCAAGGAGGACAAAAGGAAGTGGCAGGTAACTAAAATGTATTACAGAATTAAAAACAATAAAAATGGCCACAAATAAAAACACTATGCTAAAGGTCCATTAAAAACAAGGTGGGCTAAAAAAGGATAAAACTACAATACTAAAAGGGCACGGTCCACGGTAAGGTGCAAGCAGGTCCTACTCCCTCCTGGTCCAGGGTAGTACTCCAATCTGGGTCACACGCACCGGGTCACCTGGAATGCAACATGCAACATGCAAACTTCACACAGAAAGGCCCCGTCCAGGTGGGAATCGATACCGGACCTTCTAGCTGTGAAGCACGAGCGCTAACCGCTGTACTACCGTGCCGCCAAAGGTACCTTTTTCTTATGTTGAGAACCACATGACAAGCAACTGTGAAAAATAACTAATGAGCTGCTCATAGTCCTGGCCCGGTCATGTTGGCCACTCCAGCAGCAGATGCTCCATGTTTGGGTTGGCGCGCCCTCAGTGGGATTGATTCATGCAGACAATGGACTGTGTGCTGTGCTCTTTCAAACAGGTTAAATGTGATTCTGAGGGAAAGGGCAGCCTCCCCGTTATCTCCACTGACCCAAACTCCCAGATAAAGACAGGCCGCCGCATTTGACCTGCTTTTCTACCCAACCTAAAGGACAATTTGATAATAGAGACTGGTCAAAAGTTAAAAGGAAGTCCCACAGTGCATTTTGGTTCGGTGTTAATTGCCTCTGCGTGATCAACAAAATATGAGCACAATTATTGTGCATGCCCACCAAGTCACTTTAGCAATTACAGTCATTTCACTAACAAATATAGTGGATTAGTGGCAATTATGTCGACATTAAAATCAGTTTTGCAGCTGCATGTTGAGGGAAGGGATAAAGTCAGCCAAGGAAATATTTATTGCTCTGGGGCTTGTGTAACCCTCACTATGGAGTCTAAACCATGTATGCCATCTTGAAGGTTTATGTATATTATAGGCTAATCTATACAAAATGAATGACGCAGAATGAGACTTTAACAGTCATAATGTCATTTTCCTCCCACACAGTCCGGTCATCCCTTCCGTCTGCTGTGGGAGGTGACTATGGAGGTGTGGAGCAGAAGACAGACTGAAGTGCTGAAGTCTTGAAAGGTGGTGAACACACAAGCGATGTTTATACTTCTGACTGGTTTTCTTGTTGATAAAGCACTGCGACGGACTTTACCTGCACTTTTTAAATCACAACCGTGGTTAAGTCGAAAGTTGATTTGGGAGGAGGCCTCGTGGAAGGTGCAGGACACGCTGGTGGGACTATGTCTCCAAGCTGGCCTGGTGTCACCTCGTGGTCCCCCAGAACAGCTGGAGGAGGTATGCGTGGATCGGGAAGTCTGGGCATCTCTGCTGAGACTGCTGCCCCCGCGACCCGGCCCCGGATAAAGTGGAAGAAAATGGATGGATGGATGGATGGTTAAGTCGTAGGTTTTCAGTTCATCTTAGCTTAAAAGCTATTTACACTTTTATAAGCTAAGTTTAACTTTTCCATTCATTAACTTAAAAGTTATGTTGGAACAGATTACGTGAGTTTTGAGTCCAGTCACCTTGTTTTATGGACACTTGAACACACACAAAAAAGCAAAGAAAACATTATACCTTCGCTGTCGGAGTTGGACACTTCACACAGTGGGCTTTCCTTCCGTATTTACTCCTCTTTGGTGTGTGCAAAGGCCAAAGCCCTGTTGTCCTTTCACTTCCTCTCATGTCTTATCTGCTGAGATCGGATGCTGTGCTGGCTTACCCCACTGCCAAAGCTGCTGCTAACTCTGCTGCTGCTTTTGAAGAACGATTTCATGGCTTTGTTCAGCTTATTCATGTTAAACATTTCTTTAGAAGTGCCTCAGTCTTCACTCTGGGGCTATAGCAGAACTCCCTTACCCCATCAGTCTGGTCTCCGGGGTGTACAGGCAGTTCCAGGCCAGTGGGGACGTATTATCCCTTCAGCTCCGGGAGTCGGCCTCTTTTGGGCTATCCTAAAAGAGGCCGTTCTCGCGTGATACAAAAGAGCCGGGTCCTAACACCGCACATTTGATCAAGAGACCGTGAGAAGCATTATTATATTTTCAAATGTACTTAAATTAACATAATCTGAAATGACACCTAAATCCTGGCCTCATTGTACTAGACATCCATCCATCCGAACCCCCGACCGCCCGATCATGAGATGACCCGCTCTACCATCTGCGGCGCTAGACAACAAGTGATTTTACAAGACAAAAGTGATTTTACAAGACAGCAAGTGATTTTAAACCTACAATTTAATATGTCCTTTATGGAAAATGTATTTGAAAGCCACAGTAGCAGATTCATGGTCCAACATTCTTCACATGATATGTGAAGAATGTTCACATTATGTTCCTGTGGCTGGGCACATTATAGCTATTCAAACAAAACGTCCTCACCTGACTGTGACCTGAAAACAAGGCCATCATCCTTTAAATAACAGTGAACTGGATGCTAAAACCTTTATTTCCAAGGCGTACCAATTCTTATGAAATATTTCCGTACATAATTGTAATATTGTTGAACTTGTAGCATGTCTTCCAAAAGTGAATCCATTTTAAAGCCAATTAAACTAACGCCTACCACATATGCCATTTGCATGTACAGTA
This sequence comes from Neogobius melanostomus, assembly GCA_007210695.1. NCBI lineage: Eukaryota > Metazoa > Chordata > Actinopteri > Gobiiformes > Gobiidae > Neogobius > Neogobius melanostomus. The sequence continues at coordinate 3,572,371 of VHKM01000153.1, forward strand.
TGAACTGACCTGGCTATAGTCCTTCAGTCACTCTAGTATTTTCCATATTCATTAAATAATGCCAGGAGAAAGCTCATATATCCCATTGCTGCCTATCTATACTTTATCATCATTAATTCTTTCTGTGCACTGGTTCAAACTGCATAATGATTCGAGACCGCGCTCAATGCCTGTTTTCTATTATTGAAACAGATGGTAAAGGTTAATTCAATTGAACGCCGTCTGTGACTATCTGCAGAATATATTGTATTCCCTATTAAATATCCACATTGTTGGTTGATGATTTACAATGATGATCTACTCCAGTTTACATTAACCAAAAATTATCTGTCATTGAATTTTTAGGTTTATTTGTCGGGACAGTGCATGTTAATGAACATACATGGGTCTCATGCATGTAAACAAGCCACACCGGATTGTAGCCTTGGGCTAATTTGCATCCGTTGTCCCCCATGCACACTCTCATTCATCTGGCCTATTGTACATGTTTTTAGTGGTAGGGGAAACTTACGCAGACATGAGGAGAACATGCAAACTCCACACAGAAAGGCCCTGTCCAGGTGGGAATCGAACCCAGGCCTTCTAGCTGTGAAGCACGGGCTCTAACCGCTGTACTACCGTGCCACTGCTGCCCAATATTCCATTCATGGAATATTTTGAACTTTGAAGAAACATTTTGAAGGCCGTCTGTCATTTTGATGGATTGGAAATCAAGCCGTAATTTAAATCCAAACACAGCACTATCTCTTAGTGTGGCCTCTGAGCTGTTCCTGTACATGAACGCTGCGTGGTTTCACTTTGTATTTTGCAACTGAACAGCTTTTACTGACAAGATGGTTCCAACATGATGCACGGTCTGTGAAGGACAGAGAGAGGAGAGAGACAAGGAGGCGTGGTACACCATGAAGATAAGAAGAAGCTGTTATTGCGTCTTTCTCTCGTCTGAGTTCTTTCATTAGAAATAGCCGAATGTTTTTGGACCCACTCGTACCAAATGTATTGTGCATATGCAAATGCATTGTTATTGATAACATGACACAATATTCAGTATGACTATAAAATCAATACATTTGGTGCACATTGTATAAGCCACAAGGTTCAAAGCGTGTGAAAAAAGTAGTGGCTTATAGTCTCAGTCACTTGACTATTCCCTTCTTTTCTCATTGTGGCAGCGTTAATTGATACGCTAAATGGAACTCACTGAGTGTTGGCAAAGGGGATAAAATCTCACTGTGGGGGCCAGATACTGTAGGTAATAACAAGAAGTAGATGTGGAGACTGATGGTTCTGAGCTGTTGTGGAGGTAAAGGGTTACATGAAAGAAAGTGCAGTTGAATGGCGATTGAGGTTGATTGAGACCCAAAAGTCGCAGGTGGTGACGGTGACAAACAGGTGCCAATAGAAAGGAAGAGTAAGAGTTGACTTCTTGAGATTTGCAGCCGTTTGCTACTGCTGGAACTTGGGTCGGACTAGCAATCTTGCCTAAGAGTGAAAAGTTCCCATGATTCGATTTCCGGGCCAGATTGGACTTTTCTATGGTGTTAGGTGGATGTCTTCTCCATTTCCCCCAGTTTGTTTCCCATATGCCTAAAAACATGGACAACAGGATCCCCTCTGGGGCCAGTTGTCCACTGCAAAGGAGCTTTTGAAATCTCAGTGGGTCTTTGCTGGTTTAATAGTTATGTAAATCAATAAATCTTTGTATAATCATCACTACAGCAATCCAACTGTTTAGTAATATCCATTGCTATACATTGCTGGATAAAACTATAAAGAAAGACAAAAAATTGTCCAAAAAAATAATTCCCTTTCTATTTATATCAAATCACATTTGTGGAACACTTTTTAGCCCTTAACCTCATAAGACCAGCTTTCACTGACACAGCCTGACACTGGCGGCTGCTGCCGTGCCTCCCCAAACTATAGGAAGGAGCACTCGGACTCCAAAGCTGCTCTGGTATAATGAGGCAACCCGGGAACGCTGGTCCTACTTTACCACTACAGCCACTAAAAGGTTAGCCCATCCAATTAATTCTGCTAGTTATAAAGGTCAGGGCTCCATGCTAAAGGGCTGGGGAAAACTATACAAGGGGCCACCTCATTACTTAGGCTTCATCATACTTCATTATAGAGTCCAAGACATTGTTTAAACATGATCAGAGAGGGCCAACAAAAGGTCCGGACTAAAGAGAAGAGCAAAGCCAAACTTGTCCATCATTAGAGTTCAGTTTTAAGGCAGTGAAGGTTTTTAAGATAATCTGACCTAAGTATGACATATATTTTGAAAAAATACAAGAAAAGAAAAACGATGGAGATGGTTTGACAAAAAGTCACACAACTACTTGTCATCACATGATTTATGGAAGCACTAGGAGGTTTGACAAGCCTACAATAGAAGCCATAATGAACACAATATGTTCTCGAGTCGTACACTCATCCTTCAATGTCATTTGTGTGTACCTCCTGTTATAGATACTTACTTTATACAACTCAAACACCGTACAATGCATAGTTGCTTTCAAGTGGTTTGCTGACATTTGGACAGATGCTTTGCTTTGCTCAGTCCAAAATATCATTAGAATGTTGTTCATTCTTTTTTATTATTATCCATTTCAGCAAACACAAAAATGATGATGAGTATGAACACAATGGTTGAATATCATGTCATTAGTAGGCTAACTCGAATTGCAGAACTAACTATTAGTATTGTTTGGATGTGCTCAGTTCACTTGGGCTTTGTTGGCTAACTGCAGCCAACAGTGTTGGCAAATCACCACATTATAACTGGAATTATTAATTACCTCCCTCTCCCATGTCTCTATTCCCTTTGCACTAAGCCGAATGCTTCATTTATTTTTGCTATATTTTTCCACTCTTTTATTTTAATTCCTGCCTGGTTATTAAATTATAAACTTCTACTTCATCTAACTATTCAATCAGAAACTGTGAAATGAAACAGTAGTCCCACAGGGCTCTTAACCATGACCCTTATTTTTAGCCTTTTTCATGATTCTATGAATGACTAATGAAAACTGTCTGACCACAGAACATTGGATTTTAAGTTTTAATAACAGTTTTTTACTTTAATGAATTGGTCAGTGAAGAAAAGACAGCGCTTTTCATGTGAAACGACTGCTGTGGCTTTTTCTTAATATTTTTGTTTTGTTAATTGTCATACACCAGAATGATTGTTGTTTGGCTAATCAATCTGTCATATAGAATATATAAATATATATATATACACATAAACTCTTCTCACCCTCCGTGGGCAGTCTCTCTTTTTCCTCCAAGCTTGGGTCCTATAGAGGCCTGGGAGCCTGAGGGTTCTGTGCACTTCAGTACTATCTTCTTACACCCCAGTTATGTGTTGGATTGTCTCAGGGGCCACTTTGTACAGTCTACACCAGGGGTCTTGTCTGATGTGGTAGATCTGGGCCTCTATTGCTCTGGTGCTCAATACAGGCCGTATTTTCGTAAATTAAATGTTGTTGTTTTTTTTAAGTGAAAAGTGTCTAAAATATTGGTACCCCAGGGAATTTTATAAAGGAAATAAAGCATATTGTTTATGTGTTTTCCCCCCTCTCATGGTGGCTAGAAACAGAAAATTTACCATTCGTCACTTGTTTCATGTGGTCACACATTGGCCATATGAAATAACTTCTGTGGATCTTGAAGTCAGAACTATCAGATGTCACCTTCATTATCACCATTTATTTGAAAAATCACACAAGCACATACTGAAGTGTTTAGACTTTGCCCAAAAATCTGATGAATCACATGGAATGGTGTTCAGACAAGAAAAAAAAAAAGAAAAAGTGCTTTTGTCATAAATGATAATGTCTATTGAAAAGTACCTCACACCCTGAGTCAAAAAATACTTATGGGATTCAGATGGTTCCGGGTGTTTGTTGTTGTTTTTTTTACCGAGAACCTGGGCTCTCAAATCGAGATCTTATTTGTTCATCCCTTACCTGATTGTGAAAAGTGAGGTTACATTTTAACCCAGTGCGCCTGAACTAGGGAAATTCATCATCATGTACAGACGTGTTAACTTGGCTAAAGAAGGCAACACAAAGTACATTTTCATTGTTTTTCCGTTGGTACCATTTCATCCTATTTGATCATGTCTTCTCTTTATTGATCAACAGGTTTGCACTGTCTTGTCTCAGTTTACCCGGTCTCTCCCACTCCATTCACTGTCTTATAGAATAGACGACTCCTCTGAGGTCTGCACGATGGCTGCATGGTGCAACTAAGTGGAGAATTTTGGTATTTCCTAAGAAGAGCTGGGGAAGTGTCAGGGGAGTTGGAAGCCTATGAACCGTCTGCTCCCTATACTGTACTTCCAGACCACAAAATAGATCTGAGCTCCCTAAAAGTTTTTTTCCCCTTTGCTTTGTGTTTCTCACAAAAACAGCCCCTCTCTCACACTGACAGTCGAAGACCTCGGGCACGACAAAGCGTAGGCTGTAACGCGATCAAAGGCCAAAACCTGTAGTCATTAAAACAGATCCTCCGCAGCCCGCGAAAATGAATCCATTACTTCTGCAGCACAATGAAATCCCCGCCGCGTGCCTGCACCCAGCTTTGTTATCAAAGACCATATTAAAATCAGTATTACACAAGGAAATTGAAAGCAGAGTTGTGCAAACGACTAATACTCTGTACCCACCGGAATAAATTGACTTCTGAAAGCCAAGAGAATGGAATCGTGGTGGGATTTTTTTAGGGACGATGAAAATCCCCTTATGGGCATGAGATAAGATATGAAGCAGTGGTTCTGAAAAGGGTCAATATGGTGGTACAGGAGTCGTATGGCTCGCTAGTACGACTTATTTTAGATGTGTGGGATGACGGTGACCTGTAGTACAGCTTTGATCAGGTGTTTGGTTTCTTTCTGACCTTCAGCTTACGACTTTCTTGTTGTGTAACCAAGTGTCAGATTGATATCACAGGGTAAACAGCATTAGCGCAGTAAAGTCAAAGTGTAACAACTCCCACTTTTAAATAAAAAAGAAGGGGACAAACGTTTAGCTGAGCCTTTGTTGCTGACTGGAACAAGCGTGACAAGCAAACCCATTATATATTTATTTTAACACGTATTATTTGGGCTTTCAAGTGTGTAGCTGCGCTCATTTTGCTTTTTTCCCCCGGCATCATCCAGTTGTTAAAAATTATAGATAAAATGCTTGTTGTCAGCAAAAAACTTTCTCTTGGCAATACTTCCATGCGATAGATTTGAATACCAGTGGTGTGGATTCAAACAAATTTAGAGAGTAATTCAAGTTTTACTCGACATTGGTCAATGATGTGTTCTTCAAATGAAAGTCTTCTTGCCAGTGCAGAAATCAAAAGCACCTTATCAAATCAGGGCTGAACGGAGGAGGCCAGGCCAGAAGTCCAATGCTGCCTGACACCTACCTGCTCACCGTGATAATTAGCCGACCCTACAGTCTTAACGGAGCGGAGGCGGCACGGCAACTCCACAACAGAGAGAAAAACAATGTGAGCAATGTTTTAGACATTTAAGTCGTCAGTGTTTTACTATCTATATTCTGAAATACTAAAAATTTATGATAGCTTGGTTTCACATGTAACTTAAATAAGAACAGAAACGTTAAAGGGGGCGATAGCAGTCAGTTACAAATTAAATCAGTTGTGTCAACCTACGTTTTTCACTTCAGACAACTGGAAACAGTTATGTCAACCTAAGAATACAATTGAACGAAAGAGGTGAATCTCAAATTTCAAATCGACTAGATTGTAAAATGGTTATTGGTTACACATAACATTTCTTGACAGCCCTTGGAATGAGTTTTTTGAGTTGAAACAAATTTTACATTTTACAGTGTAGAGTTGTAGTAAAGGCACTTTCTTGAGGATGATACCTGATACACCTAAAGTATAAAGTACACACTGTGTTTCATTATTTATCAAACCCTATTACAACTTTCACAGGCACCTGAAGCAATTGTGATGCCACCTCTCGTATGATTCAGGGTGCTGACAGGGGGAAGAGTGATGGGTGGCAATGCTTTGATCGCGCTAATCTGTTCTCACTTCTCTGTCACTTGGTGTTACCTTGTATTAGTCACCAAACGCACAGCCTTAGATCTCCCAGAACTACACATCTCCCCTATGCAGCTGCTGATGCTGATACTTCCTGTCAGCTTCTGTCGCAAACACTTACAACCATCACAAGCCTACTACAAAGTGTGTCACCTTTCTCAAGCACACGGCAGAGATGGGGTCTTTAAAAGCTTGTTGCCGGCACACCTGCATTAATATTTATGCTTGCTTATGAATAGAAGAGGAGATTTCTGAGGAGCTATTTTTCACAAATCTCCAAGACAAAGGAGCCCCGCCCCCCATGTTGAATTAGGATGCAAGTGCACTGTTGGATTGCCTGGAACAATTTTATTACTATGAATTATACAGTAAATACAGTAATTTCCTTTGTGGAAATTACCAGCCACGTCTTCCAGCCAAGTCTTCAGCCAAGATAAAGAAAGTAAAACACTTTAAAGCTAGTTTTATAACACTTTTGCAACAACATCTCTTAGTAGCATCGACAGCAAATTGCCCCGTTTTGATTTCTTTTTCTATTGGTGATTGATTTATTTAACTTTAGGTCACAAGGCATAAGTTTAATTTTCACAGATGTGTTCACTATGATGTAGCTTATTTAAAAACTAAAGATATTTTTGAAATAAAACAATATCATTTTAAACCTGTGTCTATACATTATGCAGATTTCATCACAGTTAATATTGGCAATTTATGTATTTAGTTTTACACATAGAGGCGGTTATTAATCAAAAGTGGACTAAACCGCATGAGCAAGTGAGATTTATATTTGATTATAGTAAATGCAATTTCAAACGTTAAATTAGAGGAAACGCGCATAAAGAACATGCTATTTTCCAGCTCACACTCACTGTTTACTACCTGTCTTAAAAGGCCACAAAATGTGAAAACATTGAATGAAAGAACATTTGCCATACATCTCTATTTATGTCACTGAAGGCCTGGAGACTAGTTGGAGACTCGAGTTGCCGCTGGTCACGGAGATATCTCCGAGACGTCCCTTGCAGATAAGGCGAGTCCCCAGGTAGTCCCAGGGAAAAGTTCGATTTCAGCTGAGACTTATCAGACTTCAGTTTAGTTTCCATGCAGTCTCCATGTGGTCTCCAAGCAGTCTCAAGCAGTTGTGTCACAAGACCTGTCGGAGATCTCAAAGAGACCTAACAGCGACGTCACATAGAATCAAATAGAATCACATATCAACTGAGAAGAAGCCTCTTACATTTTATACTACAAAAGATGTCTTGCTGCCAAATTTCTTTTAAGTCCCGCCCCCAAGGCCCCAACAACTGATACTATGAATGTTTTCAGCCTGAACAGCAGGGGATGTCGGGATGAGGCGGGTGCAGGTGCAGGATCAGTACTGCATCACTACACGCAGAACGAGCCGCTGACATGCAGTCTTACAATAGGCCTGTGTGGATACGCCAACCCGGACATCTGTGTGGAACGCAGCTTCCAAACTTTTCCTCATGGACGAAGGATTAATAATGGATTTTGCATGAAAAGATGAGGCTGACACACGGAGCATTGATGTAATAAACCCCATCAGTGACTCACACGGAGAGGCTTCTGCTAATGCAAAGGTAAGCATTCACAGTACAATACATGTTATTAAAGTTATTTCATTTTGTGGGAGATTCACTGATTTTAGCATGTTTGGATTCAGTTGTGTTGCTTAATTTTTAGTTTAGTTTATTAGTTTGGGTGTTTGGCAATAGGCTATATCCAGGACAAGGCTATGTGATACTAAATACGCAAATTAAATAAATATATAACTGGGGTGCTGGTTAATTGTGAATGGATTGACGAGGGATTGCGGAGCTGCCTCCGTGACTTCTCTGCAACGTCGCTGTTACGTCTCTTTGAGATCTCCTTGGTATCTGTGACAGGTCTCAGAGACATAGCAGGGACGTCACAGAAACATCTCACAAATAGTGTTTGCAACGTTGCCACAACTGCTTGAGACCATGTAGACCTCTCTGAGGCCATGCTGAGACCTCTCGGACACCACACGGAGACTGCATGGAGACTTGAAGAAGTGCAGTGCAGTCTCCGCTGAAATTGAACCTGTTCGACTAAATTACCTGGAGAACTCTCTGTGACCAGCGGCAACTCGAGTCTCCAGGCCAGTGAGATAAGTCATATGCGTGCAATCAATCTGAGCTGCGGAGACTTCCCGCCTGGCAGCCACCACGATGTCTCCGCAACTCTCCTCTGGTGAGATAGGCCCTTAATCTACAGCAAATGTTTAAAATCAATATCTCTAAATTAACATAATAATGTCTCTTTCCTAATCCACAATATGAGGATCAAGCTTATATGTGCGATGCGCCGCGCAATGTTTATGTGACTGCTCAAATGTACCAAATGAAAAGGAATTAATTGATCAGACACCGTCATATTGGCGACGGGTAAGTTGCAGTTATGCAGTAGTTGCAAGGAAATTGTAGCTTATTGGAACAGTTGAGGTGCAGTAGCGGGATTCTTGGAGCAGCTGAATTGATTAAATTTTGCAATGCGCCCTGTTTGTGAAATGCACTCCTGTTTTTTGGACTGAGCTGTTCATGAGGAGCAGCGATGCAAAAAGGAAGGCTTATTATGACGACCTCTGATGTTCTCTTGATTCATCAGGAGGTAAATGCAGCACAGTGGCACTTAATGACACACACAGGTTGTGAATACAGTCTTTTCTCACTTGTTAGCATAACAAATGCAGCCGCTCATATCCGCTGCTTGAATCCGTGTGTGTGCGCATTGAGCAACCGTGCCACACGGTTTGGATGGACTTGAAGGTGTATGAGCGCCCTTAAAGGAGATTGAGCACTCGCCGACCCATCTTTTTTCCTCAGGCTACAGGCGAAAGCTCTAGCGCAAAATAGTATTCGAGGCATAAGATCTGGCCTTATATGTTTGTCGTGTTTTTGCTTCTTTGCATTCCATTTGTAATAATTTGATTTTAGACAGATGTCCTCCTGGGTGCAATGCTCTCTAGACAATGTTAAAATTAGAGGTTAATCTATGAGAGAGTGTTGTAAACAGTAGTACATTTGATGTAACAACAGACATTCATTAAATCAGTGGCATCTGAAAACAAAAAAACTAGATTGGTTTAATTCAGCTATTATAGTTGGATGTCTTGTTCTAAATATGGTGTGAATTTACATGGTTAATAATTTGTCTTTTTTGTTAAATCCCTTCACACAAGGTCTTGATCATTTTTATAAACCAAAAGATGAGTCTACCCTCTATTACAGCTTTTGTCAAAGGTCTTAATGAATTCATACAGTTCAAAATAGGCTTTGCAAATTGTGTTTTTCCAACAAATTACCGTCACTGAATAAAGGTGCGTCTCTTCGGAAATGAATGTGTCAAGGATGGCATATTGAATATTGAATTCCTGCAGAAAAGAATGGACAGAAAGAAGGATAAGATTATGACTCAGAACATCATGATATGGACAGTGATGGTGATGTCTGTGACACCTCTGCTATGAATGTGCGTGTGTTTAGAAATCTTAAACAAATGTGAAACCAAAACACACAAACATCAAGGATAAAGTTGATGCACACCAGTGGATTTGGACTGGCCCTTTTATGTTTGGAGGTTTAGCTCATCTAGATAGTCACTTGCCTTTGGACCTGTCAATCTGGGAGTGCCACAAGGGCTGCCACACACATAATATGGGGCTGAAATGTATCTTATTCATCCCCTTATTACACACATGTGACGCTGATGTCTGTCTTTTCTGCCTCACTTGGCCTGTTTCTGACTACTGCGGAGGGGAGCACGACAAATGGTGCCTCCCTATTTCAGACCGTGTGAATGAGAAGTGCAATGTAAAAGTTATTTCTGATTTCAATTCCTCAGCCCAGTTAAATGCCTATAGGCCTACAACAGCCTAACTGTGAGAGTCCGTTATATGTAATAAATATGTGTTCTATGCTGCAAAAGCGGCCCACTGAGAATCACTGAACTAACATAGTACTGTTAGAGGTACAGGTATCTTACCACCATCTTATGTTTTATGGAATAAATCAATATTGGGCTGATGAAAAAGTCAGATTTCCTTGAAGGTTTACTTCATTGTCCATGCATTTGACTCATCCGTAAAATGCATGGGCAGTGGTTGGTCATGTGTGTGTTATAGCTAAGCCCTTATCACATATAATTTATCTTTTTCTACTGGTATATTCCCTGATCACATGAAAACCGTAAAAGTAGTACCTATTTACAAAAGTGGAGATACATCCCAATTGTCTAATTATAGACCAATTTCTATCTTAACTCAATTCTCTAAAATTTTGGAAAACATATTTAACAATAGACTGGAAGATTATATAGAAAAATACAAAATCAATATGGTTTCAGGAAAAGCAGATCTACAATGCTGGCCTTACTTGAATTAACAGAGGAGATAACTAATGATATAGACAACAATAAATATTCAATAGGAATATTTATAGATCTAAAAAAGCTTTTGACTCCATGGATCATGGTATTCTATTACAAAAGAAAAAAAAAATGGAATCGGGGGACTTGCCTTGAATTGGTTAGATTCATACCTAACTAACAGGAAACAATTTGTACAAATGGGCCAATACAAGGTTCGTTACAGTTCACATGTAGCCCCTTCGCCAGCCCTGATGGCGCTCGGGCCTAACCAGTCCGCTCATGCCCGTGACATATCCTCTTCACCGACGACACAACATCACTAGCGTCAACAACTTGTGATTGAAGTTACAGAAGAATTGTCTAAGCTAAAGGACTAGTTCGATAAAAATAAATGATCACTGAATGTATTAAAAACAAAATGTATGGTGTTCACAAATCGACGCATAGAAGCGGAGATCCAACTAAAAAATAATAATAATATAATTGAAAGAGTCTATGAACACACCTTTCTTGGAGTAACTCTCGATCACAAGTTAAACTGGAAAACCCATATCACTAAGATCAGAGCCAAAATGGCAAAAAACATGTTTTTAATGGGCAGAGCGAGACCTTTCTTTTATAAGCAATCATTACATAACATGTACAGCTCTCTTATACTACCTTACCTGACCTACTGCATGGAAATCTGGGGGAACACGTATATAAGCAACACAGATGTTTTATTTAAATTACAAAAGAAGGCCTTAAGATTTATCCACAAAGTTGGATATAGGGAGCACACCAACCCATTATTTCTACAGTCGCAGATTCTTAAATTCACAGAATTGGTGCAATTAAAAACTGCCCTAGTTGTTTTCAAAGCCAGAAATAGTTGATTCCCTGCAAACATTCAAATAATGTTTTCATACCGTGATGGGGGTTACAACTTAAGAAGGAAAATGAATTTTAAGAAAAAACACTAAAAAGTATGTCTATTACACAAAGTGGAGTTAAGAGGATTTAAAACTGTGTTCAACTGTAGACCAATTTAAAACAATGTACAGAAAGCAAATACTGGAAAAGTATGCAGAACTCTTGTAAAATAATTATCTGTTCCTGAACTATGAGTTGTTTTTGTAATTCAGATCCGATTATGAGAAGTATGTAATGAGTTTGGACTAATTATGTGATGTACAGTGTGTGCACCTTTAACCTTATGGTGCGTCCACACCAAGCGCCTCCGGCGCCTCCAAAGCGTCAGGTTTACATTTAAAATACATTGAGGACGCGCCTCAAGAGGCCCTGCGGCGCGTGACGCGCCTCCTGAGCGGCGAGTTTTCAAGATTTTCGCGCCTCCAGCGCGGCCGCGCCGCGTCCGAGGCGCGTGACGCGCCTCCGGGGCGGCCGACGCTAGAGTTGGGAAATGTTGAACTTTTGGAGAAATTCGCGAGCGTCGACCAATCAGGAGCTTTCTCCAACAGTGACGTAGGCTGTAGCTGGGCCACCGTCGGTCCAGGGCAGATCCTCTGCCTGCCCGCAGCGCAGATGTAAACAAGTCACGGAGGATTATCGTGTTGTGAACCGGGGCTACAGCAGCTCTGGGACTTTTACAAAGACACACATCAGTGTTTCTTTTACCTAAACACCCAGGATTAAAAGCGCCGACAAGAAAACGTATTTGAGTGGCTGGATCTGCGCTGGGAATGTGTTTGGGTCTTGATGATGCACACAGGATTCCCAAGGCTAATGCTACAGTACAAGCTAAATCTCCAATCGATGTGAAAACGAGAAATATGCACGAATAAAGTCTATTAAGCCCCATCTACATAAAGCAACCGTGTAACAATGATCACACATTGAGCCAGGCTTGTTGATTTTTTAAGTTTATTGCTCACATTTTATCTACAACGGGCCGTAGTCGATCTGTTTTATAATTATTTCTATGCTAGCCCAAACAGATAGCTCGCACTGACCCCCTTGAAAACAAGTATTATACACTAATCACGTCAATATAGCCCTAAACTACACAGAACAGCCTTTATGATGGTCACACACTGAGATGGGCTTGACGCATTTGTGGTTTATTGCACACACTTTTTTTTTTTAATCAACAATGAGCTGTATGCGATCGCAAAAAGCTAACCGGCTAACCTAGCTTATAGCCACTTGCCACCAATGTCCCTTCAACCGTATGGGCTGGATATGAGCTAAAATACTGGGGAGATCCTGCGTAGACCATGGGGGAATAGTTAAAGATCCATAGGACATGGCAGGAGCAAAGAGGGAGACTACAGTAGTTAGCCTCCGAACAACTGTAGTTTTCAGGCACGAGCTGTTTCCAAGATGGCTACGAACAGACTCTGAGTTGACGCGCGGCCAGGGCGTCTTGACGCTCTGTGACATTTGTGACAAGCGTCTGACTTCAGTAAGCACAAGCGTCCAACTACGGACTTGAGGCGCGTCTTTGACGCCCAAGAGGCGCTTGGTGTGGACGCACCATTATGCAGGTGCACACAAGAGAATGTCATGAACCTAGTTACTTTACTGATTTGGGATTGCTAAGAGGAGCTGTTTGTTTATTTGATTTGCTACTAAGGCGTAAATCTCATGGGAAAAGCCTTAATATAAATTCGATAATGAGTTTGCCGTGAGCAGTAGTTTAAATTGAGTGAGTCTACTGAAAGGAGGGGTAGGGCCTTATACGTTATTATTAACTTCTTCCTACTCCCTTTGAGCAACACTAATGCTTCTTATGTTGTGAATAAATTCTGTAAAATATATGTATGCTTTACCTGTATGTATCTGTTGCTCAAATAAATAAATAAATAAATAAATAAATAAGGAAACAATTGACTTTTTGCACCACGGGTTTGAGTAATTTCAGTTCACTGCATAAATGGTAGAATTGACGACAAAGATAAGTGAACTGAACTGAACATTGTCTGAAATACACTCTCCAACTTTTAAACAAGATTTCCTGTCCTTGTCTGCAGTTGGAGGAAGTCAGGTGGAAAGAGAGTGAAGCTGTTTTTGTGCCGCCGTTGTCACAAGTGTCGTCTCACCCACAGAGGGATCCTGGCAACCATGTCGAGTGCCGACCATGTGCAGCCCCGCTGCCTTTTATTTCATTACTTGTGGCTCTTATCGGGCCACGCTGCAGCCCGGCCTCCTGCGCTTTGTGATAGGCGCGCCGCCGCTATACTGCCCACTCAAGGTGCTCTCTCCACTTCACAACAGGATTATGCATCAATTATTCATCAGCCATGAAATAAAGCGCATTTCCTCATCTGTCTGTACAGGAGCGAAGAAGAGAGAATTCAAATAAAAAAGGGGATCTTACAAAGTGGCAGATTGGGGTACGAGCAATTAGAAGTGTAGCTTAGAAGATGGCAGAAAGGGACCTAGTTATAAAAAGCAGTTTTAGATCAAATATGAGAGTTTATTATTCTTATTCATGTAGTACTTTGTATCACATTCACAGGATACTATTGCATTCCCTCTGAAGTAGAGAAAAGGCAGGTATTGTACAGACATAACAGTAAATGGTGACTTTAATAGTGACAAATGAGAAAGCCATGTGATTACAGATAAAACAATGTGGAATACAAAATCATTCTAGCATTTTTTTAGCTTATTTTTTAATTTTTTTATGGACTTTTATTTAACCAGATTCAGAAACTCTTTTTAAGGTATAGTCCTGGCTCCAGAAGGAAACAGACTGTACATGTTTTTAGTGGTAAGGCAAAACCCATGGTCCTTCTTTTTGTGAAGTAAGAAAAAGGAACAGGAATGCCCAAACTGTTTCTCCTCTGTGGGGCTGGTTGCCATGGCTGCTGTGGATCTCGCTTGTCCAGTCGCCGTGTGGGCCTCCGAACACCCTAAAGGCTTCAAGCTCTGGTCTACCGAGGCATGGAATGGTATGTTCACTCCTGGCCACTCCTCCTCATTTCAGGTGCAGCCAAGCCCAGCAGCCGCAGCCCAAAGCTAACATCATCTAATCTTTAAATAAAAGCTAAGGTTAAACAAATGAGCTCACCACCATCCATTCTGCTACCCAGCTTCACCCGCCCCGCCACACTTGGAAGTACTTGTTCTCACTTACTTCTGACATATTATTGACAGCACATATAAACTGCAATCTCAACACCCCGTCGGATAGGCCAAACTAGAGGAGGACAAGTTTGGCTCACAGGTGCCTCTAGTCTACAAAGCCCCTACAATATGTACAATAATTGCTAGTCCTAATAATGTTGTGTTTGCTACTAATGCCACCATCCCTCCTCTATCACTATACACTATAATGGACTACAATACATTTCTGGATATATATTTTTTCCCGCCAGTGAACAAGATGAAGACCATTTCCATGGCACTTACTGACAGAAAATTGTTTCGAGCTAAATCGCTGGTGGTTTTGGAACATGCTGGGATATGACCCAAATTAAATGGAGACTGTAAAGCTGAGAGTTTTAGTGGCAGAACAGATTAAACCTATTATATGGCGTCATGATTTGTGTTGGAATTACTTTATACTTTTAATCAAAAAAGGTGCAGGTGTTGTGGATTAGACTGACATGAACTGGACTCCGTTGTCCAGTCTGGTCACATGGCCGAGGAAACGGAGCCTCCTCCTCATGTTGACAGTGGAGATGGGTGCAGTGCAGTCTGCCTGTGCATAGACTCCTTCTTCAACGGACAGGGAGGATGTTTCTCAGGCAGTGGTAGGATGTGGACGGGAGGATCCAGGTTGGAAATCTGGACAGAAGAACGGGGACAATGCAGGAGTTCAAGATACACACCTCGGTGAAGATTCAAATCTTCTCACTCTGAAGAACTCTTTGCAGGGCGGTTCTCATCATCTCTATCTATTATGTTGCATGACTGACCATTAGATTATTATTCAATAACATTCTTTATATTCTCAATGCCCTTTACTTGGTCAGTGCCTGTTCTGGGGTAATATGACCCTTTCAGACCCCACTTTCTGGGACTCTATTTATCCCTATGTGAGCTGTCTGTATCTGTGCTGTCTCTTCTCTCTGTGTTTGAATGCATATTGTTTAGTCAATATTTGGACATCTTTTCCTGGGAGAACTGAGACTTTTCTCTTTGTTTACTTTTCACTGGTTTCATCAGTGCAATTAAAATCCTTGAGTAAAACACATTAATACAGTTGTTGGTTTTGGAAGCCAGCAATCATAAAATTGAATGAATTTGAAAGATTTTTTTTTATTATTGTGAAAAGTTGCTATAATAGAAGAACAAGAAAATTAAATATTCAAGTGAAGAAATAATGAAAAAGTAATATGTGTAAATTGCAGTTATTTCTTGCGACTTCAGAGCTTTTGTTGTTCAGTGGCTCCTCACAAGGATCCACTTAATTAGCTTTACAAATTACAGTTCACTATAACATAAATATACTCAAGTCTATTTTAATATGTATTCATGTCTGGAATCATGTGGGTTCAGAAGTGTAGGAGTCAGTAACAATGTTAATCGACAATCGGCCACCGTTTTTCCATACTGAGATATGTTCTTACCTGAGCTTAGACGAGTTAATACGTACCTGTCTGGTCTTTGTGCGTGCCCATGGAAGAGCGTGGTCGCTTCTAACTTCACCCCGTTTGGAGCCATAGGAATATACTGGGAGAGGCCAAATGCTAACGACATCTTTGGTCGTGTTGCGTGAGTGAGGGCACACAGTTCTTCCATACTGTGATATGTTCTTACCTGAGTTTAATTGATACGTACCTGTCTGGTTTTTTGTGCGTGCCCGTGGAAGAGTGTGGTCGCTTCCAACTTCACCTCTGTTTGGAGCTATAGGAATATGCTGGGAGAGGCCAAATGCTAACGACATCTTTGGTCGTTTTGCGTGACTGAGCGCACGCACAAAGACCAGACAGGTACGCATTAACTCATCTAAGCTCAAGTAAGAACATATCTCAGTATGGGAAAAACAGTGGCCTGTTCCTTTAACCCAGGGTTGGCTGTTCACACGTTCTCACAATTTATAACCTCTAGGAAAAAATTCAAACTCCTAATTACTTCTTATAATCACAGGGATCATCAGACTTAGGCTAGACTTCAGAAGTGAGCTGAATTATAATGTTTGCTACCGCGATCAAAGAGCGATCAAACTTAAACTCAACCACTGAGCCAGCGACGTGAACATCAGGAATACAGAGTTTTTTTATGCACAGGTGAATTTAGCTAAAACGCAAGTATACCCAATCTCCAGGCCCACAGAGTTCGTTGGCTCCTCCTCCCAGATATGGCCATTTGAGATCAGATAAACCTAACAATATTAAAATAACACGTATGGATTATTTATTTATTTTTAATTTTGAGTCAGGAAGGTCCCGCAGCTACGACAGATTAGATTTTATAATATTGGGACAATGTACAAGTACACATTTGTGCAGCTAACTAAAACCAAAGACGATGGGGAGAAGGGGGCAGACAATACGCCTATTTATGACGGGCTCAGAGTAAGAATGTGGCAAATAATTATAGCATTTAAGGCATGTTTTAATGAGGTAATGTAGAGGTGGAAAAAAAAACTGTAAGTAAAAATGTAGATAAGTGATTTAACTGAGTATACGGTCCTGTCAGTGTCTCATTCTTTACGTTTCTGAGAGGCCTCAGGGATCCAGGGTCTTGCTCAAGGACACGTCAGCAGCAGCAGGGTCGGGCACCATTCAATTCCCTGACACTCTATCAAGATCCCCTTCATTCTGCCCCCTCTGCGATTCAACATATTGAAATCAAACCTCCTCCGGGCTAAAGATTTATCACACAAAAAAAGTTCAAAGCCTCGCCCTCAGTTTTCCCCAAATGGTCCCCGGTTGTGGCTAAATAATGCATTGGGAGTGCGCGGGGCTGCTTACCTGAAATGCCCTGCCTAGACTGAAGCGAAGTTGGACATTTGGGAGCTTGAGGAGCAGAGAGAGAGAGACAGAAGCCGGAGGTGTGAAGATGGATATCCGTATGGTGTGATCGGGGAAAGGGAGCACAGTGACGGGGACATGGCTCTGACTCAGCCATCGAAGCATCCAGCCACTGCTTTAACTGGCACTCTGCATCTTAAAAGGAAACTCTAATCGATAGAACGAGAACAAACCTTGGACTTCAATGGTGTCAAGGGAGCTAGCAGCGTTTCTTAAACTATTCATACGGCTGTCGAGGTAAATATTTGCAAGCTCCCTATCAAAACCAAGAACTAACTCACAGTAGTTCTTGAAAAAGGTCTAGCCCAACGCGAGACAATAATAATGAATCACATGTTTCCAATTTAACCCATAGTACAGCTTAGGAAGCGCTTCATTCACAGCTCTCATACTGTATGGTTTCAGAGAAGTTATTCTGGAGTTGTTTGAATGAGTAAAGGTGTAAAGACGAATTATAGAATGTCCACAAACAAACCACACAAACTTGCGCATCCAACATATTTCAGGTGGCTTGCTGGATTAGAAAATATTACCACAATAGAATGAGGATCTGTACAGCCAAGTGACCCCCAAGAGCAGCATTTGATTCTGGCTTTATCGTGGCTGATGAAGGGCCATCACCCGGTTAAACCACTATTCCCTCTAGATGTCTCCGTCCTGCCTCTCATGTCTGTGTGTATTTATTGCTTGAGTGCCAGGTTGGAAGAAAATCATGACTTTATTTCTTTATTTTGAAATAAACCGTAAAGTGCTGACAAAGTGAGCAAATACCCAATAGGAGGAGGATAGGGGAGTGGGCATACTCAGTGTAGGAATGGTAAAGGTCATTTTCAATTAAACAAGGAAAACCTGATCAGTTTAGAGCAGGGGTCATTTGGGTCGTGGGCCGAAATTCAGCCCCCACGGCGGGTCGTGGGCCGCATATATTGTAAAGGACTGTGGCCTAATAAATAACAACGGCTTACACTTAATGTGCTCCATCAGCCTGTGTCACATGTTTCTCAAAGTGCTACATATAGTCATTATTCATTCACTTCACACTCGATGGCGGTAAGTTACTGTTGTAGCCACAGCCACCCTGGGGCAGACTGACCATTTATCACATGGCTATAACATGCTGTTTATATCCTGATCTCTTATTATGTCAGTGCCCTCTGCTGGACACGTGTGGAATCATTTCGCTTTTTTTAAATTTAAGCTGCCCTCTAGTGGCTGGAGTGAGCATTCTGGTTATTTCTTTAAAGATCCATAACTCCGCACAGGAATGGGCTAGAGAATTACTTTTTTTTTGTTGTTGACATTTTTGAGATTTACGCTATACCAAGGGCCACATTAAATCATCTCGCAGGCCACATCTGGCCCACGGGCCTTGTGTTTGCCACATGTGTTTTTGAGCATGGGGAAAAACACCAATCGTAACGGTTAGTTTGATTGTTAATAAAAGTGTCAAGGCCAGTGATATAAGCACTCAGGCATTTCAGCAAATGTTGCCTGTTTGTGCAATCCAATTTAATGTTTTTCAC
Source organism: Neogobius melanostomus (assembly GCA_007210695.1). Lineage (NCBI taxonomy): Eukaryota > Metazoa > Chordata > Actinopteri > Gobiiformes > Gobiidae > Neogobius > Neogobius melanostomus. The sequence continues at coordinate 3,591,299 of VHKM01000153.1, forward strand.
ACGTCAAAACAAAGCAAAAGCTTCCCATCTCCTCGGCCTCACTTCATCGGTTCTGATCAGTCAATGATATTTACTGTTATAAAGCCTCCGGCTGCCGCTATTAGTTTTGCATGGTGGCGGCGTTAGGGGAAAGATTTATCACCTGCGCTTTTTCTCGAAGAGAGCCAAACACCTTGTAAGAGAAACACAAAGTAATTATGCTGCCAGATGTGCCAAGCAATTAGAGGCGGACGGATCGTGTGATAAGATAACAGTGAGGAGGAGCAGTGTGAAGTGAGACTAAGAGAGACCACAACAACATTATCCATCACTGCATTTACTGCCCACTTTAGTTTGTTCAAAGGTACACCATGTCACTTTTCAAAGCTTTATGCCACATTGCAGAACACTCAGAATGTGCTCCAAATGTTCAGCTACTGCCAATGCTACTTCTGTGGTGAGATTTAAAACATATTTAAGAATTTGGAAGAGAATGAAGATGCAAAGACACATGATATTCTATGTTAACCCATAGGAACACCCGTACAAGCTGGAATACATTTCATTCATCGGATGAAATACTCACTGTATAAGTTGAGTTTTTAACTTGGGTGGTGTTTTTGTTGGGAACTTCTCAGTTTTACCCATTGGCACCACAGCGTATGATACTTTCAATACCTTTGCAGATGCTGCCCTATTGCTACTTCTGCATGTTAAGTCCCGATCATCGCTACATCTTTCTTTCCACATTCAAAACTTTTGCCTGAAATTGAATGACACTATAAAAGAAGCCTAATATTTTAAAACCTGGCTGTGATTCCTTTATGGGGCCATAAATCCTCGTTGAAACGGTACAAGGCAGGGTCGCCAGCTCTGACCTAGAGCTATTACGCAGCAGCTGTCGAAATGACGTCCCCCCTCATTAACTTTCCCATCAGCCCCTGCGTTGATAGTTCTGTTCGGAGCCGCTCACCACATTAAATAAGTAACAACCTGTAGCTGATCTCAATCAATCGGAAAACATTACATTTGTATTCTGCGCTCTCTGTGATGCCGCGTTCGACTCGGTGGGCACACACTGTGAAATGAAAAACTAAATCATGTTTTATCCCGGCAGATGGGAAGTTGCTTTATTGGATGTGGTTTTGGATGTTCATGTTGTATCACTGCGTACACATGTATTGTAGATTTGCACAAGGAACATTGAGAGACACTGGTGCTATACCTCACAATGTTTCATATGGTGTCACACACACACACACACACACAAAAAAATCCTTAACTTTGTTCTCTCACATGTGCACTTTGAGGAGAAAGAACATGCAGGGTATCCTGTTGCACATTCTTCAGAAGACGCATTTCAGATAGATATTTGAATACAGTGTGCAGAAATATTAGACTGACGGGTCAGAGGTTGCACAGTGGTTAATATTCCTCCCTCGTATCGACATGTTGTGTATTGAGTTCACATGCCCATGCACCTCATGACACGCATGGTTCTCTCTCATTTGAAAAACATAATGTTGTCAGTAGTCAACTTTGAATCATTCTACAGTAAGGGCATTTTATGCTCTTGAGTTACAGTATTGTTAACATTCAGTGCATTCAGACTGTTACTCCGCTTGACTTCCGCGTGCGTTTTTCAGGACAACAAAACAGCGCAGAGCATATCAGCTCCACGGACAGCGCAGACGCACAACTCTACTGAAATGTATAGGCTTTTTGCATCCTTGGGCAAGATACCTGTAGCTACTGTGAACATGTACCTGTGATTGATACTGGTAAGAGCAGCACTGGTGCATTGGAAGCCACATCTCTACAGGTCAGCTGACTGAATGCGATATTAAATGCCTCAAAATGCTTTAAGAAGTCTGTCTCGCTTTTTTCCTGAATCACGATTACAATTTTGGTAAGAAGTTCTATGATATGCACATTTTCTTCTGACATGATGGTAGGGGAATTGGGCGTTGTTTAACCATGTTAAGATTTACATGTTATGATCTGGTTGACGTTGATTGTGTTAAGGTCATGGTTAGGTATTGACTTCTGATTATTATATTATTATCATTGTTCCCCAGCCATCATGCAAAAAGGAAGTTTGATTATATATGTTAGCCAATCAAACTCCCAGTATATTGATTTTCAGACTATTAACCCTTTCCTGTGCACAACGTCCTTACATCCTTCTCCATCTTGTGCTTGGGATCTTAGGCAGGGGTAACTAGATGGGGGTTATCAAAATGGGAATGTTGAGGGAAACCAGAGTACCCAGATGAACAACATCTAAACACAAGGAGAACATGCAAACTCTGTCTAAACGGGCCGCACTTTGACTGAGCAATTGAAAAATAAAGACTAAACTTTGAAGTCACACTCTGCATTTCACCTGATAAAAGAAATAAATTAATGTGAATGATCCACCGCTTTAAATATCACTCTATCACAATTAGATACTTTTAGATTATACTGCTCATTCTGACCCTACGTCTGAAAACAGACCTTTTAGGGCCATACTCCGTTACAAGCATTACACATCACTTTCAACATGTTTCTGGCAACAATAAAAGCACTAAATATAGTCCGTGTGTGTGCACATCACCTGCCGATATTGTTGATAGGTGGTTGCTTGGTAACACCCACCAAATAAAGCAGCAGATACTGAAGTGTGAGATGCTGATCAGATATGAGAGTTATTAGTCTCTGTGAGGGGCAGAGTGACAGCTTTAATCATGTTTCAGCGGATGTGAAGAACATTAGCCGTGTTTACAATATCACATCGTATTTCTACCCAACTACATGCTGCTGTTGTGAGCCCCTATTCCTTCCGGTAAGGAGATGTACTCCACCCGTCTCACCCGCAAAGCCTTCAGAATCACCAGGGACCTTACGCACCCATCGCACAGTCTCTTCAAGGACTGAGGAACAGTTTCATCCAAAAGAACATTGTGATCTGATATATATATATAAACTGATACACACTTTCCCCCCAAATTGAGATCCCTTGGAGACAGTTACTTATTCTGGGGTGACATCTGAACTGGCCCACGCCTTTAAAGCTTTAACTTTAAATTGAGAACTGAGAGCTTCTGTGTATATACCCACATTCTGACACACAACAATGCACAAGCTTGTTCTTTATTTTCCCACATTTGTTTTAGTTTGGCGATATATTATTTAACTGAAGTTGTTTGACCCCAATATGCTGCCTTAGCCTATTTGACTGGGGTGGTCAATCCGATTTGATGGATTGTCTGTGCTACACCTGGCCACCCCCATTTGAGCTGGGGACATTTAGTTTAGTTTATTTATTTAAAAGGGACCATGTACAATTATAACATAAATGTTGCCATTTGATGCATATACCAAAGTTAGCCTGAGGATCTGCAGTCCCAGGCAGGGTAACGGACAACCCATAACAGAAAACAAGACAAAGGGTATACATACTGTAAAACATTATAGATTCAACAAAAAGACTTACTCCCTCCCCTCCATACAAACATCAACAACACAAACACAGAACAAAGTCAGTACCATGAGGAGTGTGGACCAAAGAGAATCTGCTCATAGGTGGTTAGTGTGCGCGACACTGGCTACTTTTTTACATGTTTTTAAGTTAAGGTTTTAAATGTCTCCGAGCTGGCCTGGTGTCGCCTCGGGGTCCCCCCAGAACCGCTGGAGGAGGTGTGTGTGGATCGGGAAGTCTGGGCATCTCTGCTGAGACTGCTGCCTCCGCGCCCCGGCCCCGGATAAAGCGGAAGAAAATGGATGGATGGAGGATTTAAAGCCCTTGATGGTCACACATGTCTTTATAGTGTCAGGCAGTTTGTTCCACAGTGTAGTGGCCTTCACTGCAAAAGCCGATTGTCCAAAAGTGACGAAAACATTTCAGTAGTGCAGTCATGTGGAGAAGCTACTCTGGTGGATCTTACAGCGCTCACAGAGTGCTGGCTCACAAAGGTTTGTAAACAGCCAGGCCCTTAATAATGTTGAACACTATGTAACACCTACGCTGTTAGGCAAAGGACTGTAGGGTTTGGACCAGTTCTAGATTCGAAAGGAGTGGTGTGTAATCCAAAATGAGAGCCAAAGTCAATAAATTTAAATGGAAAAGCCGGCAATTTACTTTACATAGACAATAAAAAGGACAGACAAACATCAAACATTAATACGGGCACTTCTGTTAGTTACCTGTTAAACCTTTGTATTGTTTAAACTTTGAGATGAGTTCAATAAAAAAAGGTATGTTTCACTTATTTCCTCATTTCAACAAGTTTTGTTTTATGACCGGTCATTTAGTTACTTTGAGTGTTTTTAATTTAAACCTATTCTTAAATTACTTTAATTTAAGTTTAATCTTGGTTTCAGGTTTATATTATTCACTCTTTTCAATTTTCAAACACGTTTTGTCACTTTAAAAATGACACCATAGGTACCCTTTAAATACATAAATAAAACAATTATCAAAAGGATCCAGTAAACAATTTGGCTTGCAAAGCAATAACAAAAAGAAAATGGCTTCTAATTGTCCAAAAACTTAGCAAAACTTAAATTGTGGATATGTTCTGAGTTCAATGTAGGCGCCCTTTAACGTGCGCTCAAATCCGTTGGAAAAACTCCACAAACGCTCCTCAAACCTTGGTCTGGGAGTCAGTGAGTTCTTTGGTGGAATGCGGACCACGCGCGCCTCGCGAGACGCTGCCGTTGATCCTGAGAATGTTCCGTTGGGTGGCTCGCCTTGGTCTCGACTCGATCCTGGGTCCAAGAACTCGATCCAAGCCCAAGAACTGAGGTGTTCTCGGGTGGGGATAAAACCTGGCCTGTGGAGCAGGCCAACAAGGATCGCAATTAGCATTAAATAAAATTACATTCAAGTAAAAACACAAATCCAGCCGCTTACAAGGCTGCGGAGGCTGCGTAACTTAAGAGAGAAACAAAAAAAGAGAGGCGACCATTTGTTTTTAGCTGAGCCGCTTACTGTTACTGGGAAATAAAGCTTCTTTTCACATAAAATGAACAAACCACCGTAAAAATAATCAACATTGTGACCAACAGAAATAAAAGTAGAAATGCAGAAAACGTTAAGTTACCGTTATCTGGTCCCTGCCGTCTCGGGCAAAAGCGTAACTGCCTCGTTTAACCGCAGCGACAAACGCTGCGTAAAAGAATACATTTATATTAACTTCAGCACCAAATGCTGGACAAGAGAAATAAAATAAAAGAGCAAATATATTGTTACCGTTTCTTTGCTCTCTGCCGTCTCAAGCAAAAGCATCGGCCTCGTTTAACCGCAGGCGACAAACACTGTACAATAAATAAGTTTGCGTCAACTTCAGCTTCAAATGCTGAGCAACAAACAAAAACTTTCCAAATAAATAACTCACCGAGACTACTCCCAAAGGTTTCACGTCTCGTAGACACACTCTTCCCTCAACCCGGCAAGGCAAACGGTGTGTAAGATCACTTTTCGGTGTAGTTTGGGTCAGTTTTGTTCGTAACGGCTGCACTGCTCTACTCGCCCGTGCGCTCTTTTCAGACTCCTGCCGCTGACTGAGCCTCGGCCAGGTGGGGAGGGGCATACGCTGAGAGCGTCTTGAATCAGTTATATTGATAACGGTTTACAATGTAACTTTTTATAATAACATTGTAAATCCCACTAATTATATATTTAATGTCACATAGTTTTTTAACTGTTTTAAGCGAATATTTAATTAGGTTATTTATGAATATTTATAAGGTTATTTATTGTCAGGTTTTGTCCAGTTACACCAGTGTTTATTTGTAACGGGGGTTACATCCTCCCCTCCTTTTCCTATGTACGTCCTCGTAAATGTTTCATACAGTTTCAACTTTAAACACTCTGGGGCCATTCAAGGATTCAGTAAATGCTATGGCTAGGCCCTGGAAGAGTGACTGGACCACAGAAACTAGTGGGTTGCCTAGTTCAGGATAAGTCAGTCTCTGAGCTGGTTCCCTACGTCTGGTTGAGCGTCTTAGGAAGTCAGAGTTACTGTCACAATGGTCAGTGACATCTGGGCACTGGTCTGTGTCAGCTGTGGTCTCGTTAGGAAAGTCAGGAATGTCTTTAGATTGGCTGTCCATTTCAGGGAAGTCATTGGTTGACACTGGTTCTTCAGGTAAGTTTTCTTTTTCAGGGTAAGTATCGACTGTCTCTGTCTCTTGTCATTTTCTTCAGGATTCTTTTCAGGTAAGATCTCATTCGGTGGATTTGTCTCATCAGGTAAGTTTGACTCATCAGGTAAGTTTGACTCATCAGGTAAGTTTGTCTCATCCGGTGTCTTTTGACATATTCTGTATTCAGAGAAAGCGTTGGGCATTTCTGAAGAACTTTGTTTGACATCATTTGCATGTTTGTCCGTATCAGGTGAGTATGAACTTTTGGTTTCCACTATTAGTCTTGGTAGTCATAAAAGTAGCCAGAATCGGATTCTTCACAGTCTGATTCTTGTTCATGACTTTCTGTTTGTTGAGGTGTTTTGGGTCGCTTGAGTTTGTCTTTTATTGGTTGTCCTGTTTCATTTGTGTTGGTGGAAAGGAAACCACATGGCAGTAATAAGTCACGATGGAGGGTTCTTTGAGGACCTTCTTTTGCCTCAGGCTTTACAACATAAACAGGGAGGTTGTTCGACTGTTTCACTACAACATGGACTTCGGATTCCCACTTGTCGGCTAGCTTATGTTTGCCTCTTATGCGAACATTTCTAACAAGAACTCTATCTCCTTCTTTAAGGTAGAGTCAACAATGTGTTTGTCAAATCTTGCTTTGTTGCGACCTGCTGATTTCTTTGCCATTTCAGTTGCGATTTTGTAGCTGGATTCTAGGTGTGACTTAAGGTTGCGAACATACTCAGAGTGGGAACCTGACTGATGATGGACTGGCAGACCGAAGGCGAGGTCGACAGGGAGCCTTGGCTGTCGGCCAAACATAAGCTCATATGGGGTAAACCCTGTCACCTCGTTTTTAGTACAGTTATAAGCGTGTACTAAGGGTCGGACATAATCACGCCAGTGGGTCTTTTTGTGGTTCTCCAAAGTACCAAGCATGTTGAGAAGCGTTCTGTTGAAGCGTTCAACAGGGTTTCCCCTCGGGTGGTAAGGTGTAGTTCGAACCTTTTGAATGCCAGCTAGTAAACAGAGCTCTTTTATCGTGCGGGACTCGAAGTCCGGGCCCTGATCACTATGTAGTCTCTCAGGGAAACCGTAGTGTGAGATAAAGTTTTCCCAGAGGAATTTGGCAACTGTGCACGCCTTTTGGTTTGGAGTGGGCAAAGCAAGCGCGTATTTAGTGAAATGGTCTGTTATCACTAATACATCTTTAGTATTGCTTGAATCTGGCTCTAATGTTAGAAAGTCGATGCACACTAGTTCAAGCGGTCGTGTGACAACGATATTCACAAGCGGCGCGGCTTTCTCTGGATGGACTTTACGGCGGGTGCAACGGTTGCAGGTTTTGACTTTAAGTTCTATGTCTGAGGCCATTTTGGGCCAATAGAATCGCTTTCTCACAAGATCCAGTGTTCTTTCGACACCCATGTGCCCCATGTCGTCGTGTAAGCTTTTTAGGACAAGGGGTCTTAACTCTTGGGGTAGCACGAGTTGGTATTGTGTTTGTGCTCCCTCTTGTCTTGTACGATAGAGGACTCCATCTTTGAGAATGAACTTGTTCCACTCCCTTAGCAACAAGCCAAGTTCGGGAGTTCACTCTTTGCAGTTGGTGGGGGCTTTTCTCCCAATTCCATTTGGTTGATTATTTCTCGAATGCTTGTGTCATTGTTTGTATTTCTTTCAGGTCTGATGTTGTGTAATGGGACATTACAGGTAAGCCACCAAGCTCCTCCTCCTCTTCAAAACTTTGGGGGATAGCTTGGGGATGATGAGCGAGAGACAGAACCAGAGAGCTATTGACTGTAGACTCAACTGGATTGTTCTCTGAAAGCTGATGGACAAAGTGTTTTTCGCAGATGGCTCGGATTGTGCTCTGGTCAACAAGGTCAAGGTCTGGATGGTCAGGTAGGTGTCTTGTGTGAACTGTTGTATCCTTTCCAACTCCTTTTTGGACAGCATGTCGTCAGGCTCTGCACTGTGTGGACGTCTGGACAGACCATCTGCATCCTGATTTTGTTTTCCTGCCCTGTATTGCAGCTGGAAATCGAACGTGGACAGCGCCGCCAACCATCTGTAACTCGCGGCATCAAGTTTTGCAGTGGTAAGTATGTATGTTAACGGGTTGCTGTCCGTGATGACAAGAAATGAGCGGCCGTAAAGGTAATCTTGAAATTTTTCTGTGACTGCCCATTTAAGAGCAAGGAACTCTAACTTATGTGCAGGGTACTTTGTTTCACACTTTGACAACCCGCGACTTGCGTAGGAGATGACACGGTTTTGACCTTGTTGATTTTGGTACAGAGCGGCCCCTAATCCGCGAGTGCTTGCATCTGTATGCAAGGTGTAAGAAAGTTTAGGGTCCGCGAACCCGAGCACTGGTGCTGTGGTCAGTTTCTGAATGATTGTGTCAAATGCTGTTTGACAATCCTCTGTCCATCGAGCTCCGAAGGGGTCTTTCGGGTTGTGGTACTGGGTTTTATCAACTTTGTTTGTTTTTTCCAGTGAGGTGGGTATCCACCAGTGAGTTGGTTGAGAGGACGCATGATCTTTGAATAGTCCTTTATGAATCTACGGTAATAACCGGAAAATCCAAGAAAGGTCCTGAGTTCTTTCAAGTTGTTTGGTTTCGGCCAGGTTTGAGTGACGAGATCTTATCGGGGTCTGTTTCAATGCCTTTTTCCGAAATGATGTGGCCAAGGTATTTTACAGCGCTCTGAAAAAAACTGCATTTTTCTGGTGAAAGTTTAAGGCCAAACTCCTTCAAACGACTGAGGACTCGCAAGAGGCGTTCTTCGTGCTCCTCCAGAGTTGAAGAGAACACAATGAGGTCATCAAGGAACACAAGGGCCTGTTTTAGATTGAGCTCCCCCATGCAGCGCTCCATGAGTCTCTGGAATGTGCTAGGGGCGTTTGTGATTCCTTGAGGCATTCTATTAAACTCGAAGAAACCTAGAGGGCAGACAAATGCAGTCTTTTGTTTATCAGCCTCCTCCATCTCAATCTGATAAAACCCTGACTTAAGGTCTAAGACTGAGAACCATTTCGATCCATTCAAGCTGAAAAAGACTCTTCGAGGTTGGGTAAAGCGTAAGAATCTTTCACAGTCTGGAGGTTTAACTTTCTGTAGTCAATACATAATCTGACCATCTCCATTCTTTTTTCGTACGACTACAATTGGGGATGAAAAAGGAGATTCAGAGTCACGGATGACTTCGGCATCAAGGAGTTGCTGCAGGTGATTACGTACTGCCTCTAGATCTTGTGGATGTATTGGCTTTGCCCTGTGTTTGAAAGGAGTAGGGTCGCTGAGTGTGATGTGATGCTTGATCTTACTGGTGCGACCAAAGTCGAGCTCGTTTTGGGCAAATACCTCAGGCATAGAATTCAACTTTGAACGTATTCTTTCTTTCCACTCACTGGGGATTGAAGAGTCACCAAAATCGAATTGGAGATCTGAGTTTCAAACTTTGGTTTAAGCGTTGGGTCATTGGCTGATCGAACACTTTGAATGGCGTGAATTTGTGCAATGACTGTCTTTGGAGTGAGTGTGATGGTGTGATTGGATTCATTTTTCAAGATGACAGGTACACTGCGTGGGAGTTTGGATGGGAGGGTTGCTAACCCATCTTTAACAAGAAGGCCACCAGTTAAGTAGGTTGTTGTTGGTGCTTCGCCTGTCACCCATTTTCCAGTTTCCGGTACTCTGCATGTCACTGATCCTTCCAGAACTTTTGTTTCTCCAGCTCCAATAGTTTCACAATCCATACTGTTTAGTCTGACTTCGCCCAAGTTTGAATCAGCTGTGCGTTTTTCCTCGCTGCAAGGGTTTTGAGAACGACTTTGTACCCATATGGAAGTGTGTGTTTCTCTTTGGGCTCTACAACTAGTCCATACTGCTCATACAGAATGTCCAAAGTATTTGTACCTATCAGCAGTGAAGGTGAGTTAGAACTCAGATTGGGAACAATCAAAGCGAGAGTTGGCACTTCAATGTCAGCACCCAAAGAACTCTTGGGAAAAGTGATGGCTATCTCGATAAAGCCAAGTTAAGGGACATTTTGGCCATTTGCACCTTCTACCTCTAACAGGTCATTCAAGCTGTGGACAGGTAAGTGAGACAGGTTCGCTTCGTAGAAAGACTGGGAGACTGTTGTTACCTGTGAGCCTGTATCTAATAAGCAACTGCACAGATGGTCATTGATAGCTATTTGAGCTGTACACTTTGCTCCAACTAAGCCTTTTGGAAGAGAGAGAGGCTTTTCAGTTTGAGCATGAAAGTTCAAAGCACGTTTCTTTTTCTTGGGACACCTTGTGTTTTGTTTAGCTCCACTTTGTCCCACAAATGGAGCTGGGTCTAGTTTAAAGAAGAATATTCTGGATCATTCACTTTGTCCCATGTCATTTGCTTTTCTCTTAGCTGCTTCTTTTTAAGAGCAACAAGATGAGAGTTTGGCTCATTCTCGCATTGGGGTTTGATATGCCCAGCCTCTCCGCACTTAAAGCAATACCAGGGCTTTGGTCGATTGCTTGAGTGGATGTCCGGTCTTTGATCAGAGGACTGTGACTTTTGAGCTCTGGAGTTATCAAAAGGGACTTTATGTTTTGCAGAGCTGAAGACTCGTGGTTTGGCGTTGGGTGTTTCAGCATCTTTTTTAGTTTTGAGAGACGCAAGATGCGATTGCAGATCAGCAATTTGCTTTTTGAGATTTTGAATTTCAGAATCGACTGCTTTTGGTCTGGGGCGTTCTGGACTTTGAGACTGGGCACCCTGATAGTGTGAGTAGACCTTTGGCTTTGTTGTATTTAGATGCTGTTTCATGCGTGACATTTTCGATGTGCGTCTTTTCTCTGCAGTACGGAGCATGAGCAGGAGATCAGCAGTAGGTGGAGTTTGTTTCTTTTGCTCAAGCTGAAGCTCCGCAATCAAGTCATTGTCCCAACAGCCTCTTATGAACTGTTTCAAGAGCTGTTTATCAAGTTCACCAGCAGAGATACCTCCCCTTATGAATGTTGTGTTAAGCATGACTTGGAGTCTCTGAAGGTAAGATGAAGGTTCTTCACCATGATTTTGCATGGTGTTCAAGTATTTGGCGAAAAGGTCGTCACCATCTTCGACTGTACCAAAAGCAGAATCAAGGATTTGCAAGTATGTGACTGGAGGCGAATCGGCAGGTAAGTATTTTACAAGATCAACTGCAGGTGAAGAGAGACTTTCCAAAAGCCTTCTGGACTTACTTGAGTCTGGTTGCTTGGCATCTTTAAGAAGAAGCTCAACACTTGAGCGCCAGCTTTCAAAGTCAACTTCATTGTTTGGACGGGGACAACGCCCAGAAAAGAGTCTCAACCTGAAGGGAGTGTTCATTTGTGAATGAATATCTTCAGTTCGGAGAATGTGCTCCACTATTACTTTTTGAAGCTCTGGTGGATTAACATCAGAGGTACTTAAAGTAGGAGTCTTTGTACTGATTGGGGTATGTGAGCGATTCCCCACAGAGACTGGGATCGGTTGGTGGAAGTCACCAGATTGAAGGGCTCTGTGCACTGGATTGTCTGAGTCAGGGACTTGAACAGAGTCACCATGGTCACTTGGACTGTCATGTTCGTCCGTGTCAACAGCCCTAGTAATAGAGCTAAGCTCCTCTCTCAGTACGTCTGTGAAATCTTTACCTGTCTGTTTTGCAATGTCTCTCAGTTCAGCTAAGTAAGTCTGTGTAGCAGTCTTGCTAACTACAGGAGAGTAGACGGTGCTTAAAGTCTCGACAAGGTAAAGTATGTCAGGTTCATCTTTAGGTAAGAATTTGTAAGGTAGCAAGGGTGAAAGTGCCTGTACTGATGCACCTGAAGTGTACTCAACAATGTTCTGCTTGCCTACCTGTGGGCTTGTAGGGGCTATGGGCACAATCTGAAAAGACCCGTACTGTTTAAGAAAGTCAAAGAGCTCCTCATCAACTACAGTGCCAGTTATGCCAGTAATAATGAGTGAGTTTGGTATCTTAACATTACTCTGTCGCACGGCTTCCATATTGGCTGTTTGAAAACAATACCTAGGCTCACAAGACTGTACGGACCACTCCTGGCTGGCTCGCCAAGAATATGTAACACCTACGCTGTTAGGCAAAGGACTGTAGGGTTTGGACCAGTTCTAGATTCGAAAGGAGTGGTGTGTAATCCAAAATGAGAGCCAAAGTCAATAAATTTAAATGGAAAAGCCGGCAATTTACTTTACATAGACAATAAAAAGGAAAGACAAACATCAAACATTAATACGGGCACTTCTGTTAGTTACCTGTTAAACCTTTGTATTGTTTAAACTTTGAGATGAGTTCAATAAAAAAAGGTATGTTTCACTTATTTCCTCATTTCAACACGTTTTGTTTTATGACCGGTCATTTAGTTACTTTGAGTGTTTTTAATTTAAACCTATTCTTAAATTACTTTAATTTAAGTTTAATCTTGGTTTCAGGTTTATATTATTCACTCTTTTCAATTTTCAAACACGTTTTGTCACTTTAAAAATGACACCATAGGTACCCTTTAAATACATAAATAAAACAATTATCAAAAGGATCCAGTAAACAATTTGGCTTGCAAAGCAATAACAAAAAGAAAATGGCTTCTAATTGTCCAAAAACTTAGCAAAACTTAAATTGTGGATATGTTCTGAGTTCAATGTAGGCGCCCTTTAACGTGCGCTCAAATCCGTTGGAAAAACTCCACAAACGCTCCTCAAACCTTGGTCTGGGAGTCAGTGAGGTTCTTTGGTGGAATGCGGACCACGCGCGCCTCGCGAGACGCTGCCGTTGATCCTGAGAATGTTCCGTTGGGTGGCTCGCCTTGGTCTCGACTCGATCCTGGGTCCAAGAACTCGATCCAAGCCCAAGAACTGAGGTGTTCTCGGGGTGGGGATAAAACCTGGCCTGTGGAGCAGGCCAACAAGGATCGCAATTAGCATTAAATAAAATTACATTCAAGTAAAAACACAAATCCAGCCGCTTACAAGGCTGCGGAGGCTACGTAACTTAAGAGAGAAACAAAAAAGAGAGGCGACCATTTGTTTTTAGCTGAGCCGCTTACTGTTACTGGGAAATAAAGCTTATTTTCACATAAAATGAACAAACCACCATAAAAATAATCAACATTGTGACCAACAGAAATAAAAGTAGAAATGCAGAAAACATTAAGTTACCGTTATCTGGTCCCTGCCGTCTCGGGCAAAAGCGTAACTGCCTCGTTTAACCGCAGCGACAAACGCTGCGTAAAAGAATACATTTATATTAACTTCAGCACCAAATGCTGGACAAGAGAAATAAAAATAAAAGAGCAAATATATTGTTACCGTTTCTTTGCTCTCTGCCGTCTCAAGCAAAAGCATCGGCCTCGTTTAACCGCAGGCGACAAACACTGTACAATAAATAAGTTTGCGTCAACTTCAGCTTCAAATGCTGAGCAACAAACAAAAACTTTCCAAATAAATAACTCACCGAGACTACTCTCAAAGGTTTCACGTCTCGTAGACACACTCTTCCCTCAACCCGGCAAGGCAAACGGTGTGTAAGATCACTTTTCGGTGTAGTTTGGGTCAGTTTTGTTCGTAACGGCTGCACTGCTCTACTCGCCCGTGCGCTCTTTTCAGACTCCTGCCGCTGACTGAGCCTCGGCCAGGTGGGGGAGGGGCATACGCTGAGAGCGTCTTGAATCAGTTATATTGATAACGGTTTACAATGTAACTTTTTATAATAACATTGTAAATCCCACTAATTATATATTTAATGTCACATAGTTTTTTAACTGTTTTAAGCGAATATTTAATTAGGTTATTTATGAATATTTATAAGGTTATTTATTGTCAGGTTTTGTCCAGTTACACCAGTGTTTATTTGTAACGGGGGTTACAACTACATATATATATTTTTCACTGGTTTGCCACTGGACCACATATTGATAAACACAGATTAACTCGCAAGAGCTGCACAATCATAATAATAATCAGAACAATATTTATTGCCATTGTTTGGAACAGGTTCACAAACTAGGATTTTTTTCTCGGTCCAATCGTGCAACATAAAACATATAACACAGAATTTATATAAAAATGAGCTATAAAATCTTTAAAACAATTACATTTAGTCAGTATCAAACTCCCTGATGTCCCAGAACTCGAGCCTAGGGCAGTCCAAAATGATTTCAAACGGGTATGACATGAGGTTCTAATGAAACAATTAATGACATTAAAAAATAAATGATTAATAATCTACTCATTGAAAAGTCTCCTGGTCCAGAGGCCTGGGGAGTCTTACCTGGTTGTCCCCTCCAGTCGACAGCCTTGCACTCACCAATTATTTTCCAATTTTTATGACAAAATATCGAAACATAATCTTATACCCACACACTGACTTTTGCCATGACAAAAATAATGCACATGAGTCCCTGGTCATAACGTAATGCCAGGTCGGTTTAGCTCATGCCAGTTGTTAACAAATCAGGCACAGCGATCGGGAAAAGGCTATTGTATTTCACTTAAATCACTGCCATTGTAACCTTGTCCTCTATAAGTGTAATACCCCCAGCACCTAATAACTCCCCGAGCAACTCAACTAATTATATTTGTACAGTGCTGAATGCAAAGCCCCTATAGCGCTGCCTGTCAATCAGCTCAGCGATATCAAACGGAAAGGTCGATTACAGTTGCGTGTCCAAGGACTCCTGATCATGGTGTGACCTTTGAGCTGGAGGAGCGCAGAACCCACCGGAGCTCAGTGCAAATGCCACACGCTCCGGACTCGGCCCGTGCATCCTCAGGCGCTGGGCTTTATTTACTGCTCTTCTTTAAACCAATGGAGTGGATGCGGACAGGTCGTTTGTTAAACCCGGCAGTGTAACAGGCCCCTGTGAGAGTGTTATTCCTGTGTGTCCTGTTGTTTATGTTGTAAGCAACTGCATGTTATATGGTCTGTTGCAGTTAAAAGCCGGCTCAGAATTTCTGTTCTTCAAGTAGTATAACAAATATATAGTAGGGGAGACCGGGTATGGTTGTAACATGGGGAGAGTTGTAACACCACCAATTCCACCACTCAGGGGTAAGATAGGAGTCAAATGAACTTCCTTCCTGATCCCACATGGTGATTGTCAAGGTTGTAAACAGGTTCATGCAGATTCTATAGAGAAAACATTGATTTGAGGTAAGAAAGTAAATTTTTTGACTATATTTAGTTTAGTGCTTATACTATTGCACATAAAATCATATGACTGAGATTAAATTAAATTGTAGTTTCTCAGGCAAAATGTGATGCACATTTCCCCTGCTAATTTCAAACCATTATGCTAATAGAGCTCGCTAAACAATGGCTGACAGGTGGGGATGGTTGTAGCACAATCATCCCCTATATACCGTTAATAACACTTACTTGATTTTAATACTTTTACAGAATGCCTAAACAGTGGAAAAGAAAGACTGACAGATTTGTGCCAGCTAATGTTTAAAAAAAAAAGCATCTGAGGAGGTCAGAAAGAAGGGCAGGTCAGATCAGTTGGAAAGGCACATGGGATCTGCCATGTAACACTGAGCAGATACTGCAAAACACAGCAGAAGCTGAGAGACCGAGGTCCAGTGATCATCCCAGTGGTAGGTTACTGAAGCATCTACAGAGTTTTCTCTGGAGGTGCAGGAGGAAGCGTTGGCTGATTATTTGACTCGGAAAGCAGACCTGTTTTATGGACTGACTCCACCTGAGGTTAAGCATATGACAGGTTACGACGGTACTGGGGTAGGTTGTAACAAAGGAACACCATGACATCAACTCACGAGGTCTGTGATATTCTTGCAGAGGTTTGAATAGGTGCCATTTGTACTTAACAAATGTGGGGACTTTGTATAAAAGTTTGAGAACTCTGGCTCAAAAATTCAGTGAGTTACAGGTGATGAAGCAAAAAGTGTTACAACCATACCCGGTCTCCCCTACGTTACCTAAATGGTTAAATAGATAAGCAGTGCATTTCTTCGCCTATATTACCCTAATGGACATGAGGTTTTAGACAAATTGAAGAATAGATTTAAGCAGATATATTGATTTATTTGTGAGCCTGACTGAAGGGGCCATCGGCATAGATTTGCTTCAGTCTAAGTCCACCCCAAGGCAGTTTACGGCATAGATCACTGTGATTTCCGGACTATAAGCCTTAACCTTTTTCACACACTTTGAATCTTGTGGCTGTGGGTCCAAAAACACTCTATATTTCTAATGAAAGATCTCCGACGTGAGAAAGACGCATTAACATCTCCAAGTCCAAACGAGTTGTGCGCGGTTCCTTTCAGAACAATAACTCGAACAGGTGGCAAACCCTATGACTGTCTTCCTCTCCCTGCTGTCCGCGGTGTTTACTGCACACTGGAGTGGGAGCTGAAGGATGCCCGCCTGTGCCTGTTACGTGGCATGGGGTGCAAAATCAGTGTATTTTATTTGGAGAGTTTCTTTTGCCACTGTAGACCTAAATGCAGCAGTTTGTGAAAGAAAAAATATGGTGAGTGAGGTCCATTTTCACAAATTTAGTATCAAAAATTAGCACAGTTTAGCACATCTACATTTTTATTATTGCTTAAAGGGACTATACAGAGTTTAAACATGTTAAAACTAAGTATCCATCCCCTTACACGTTCCAGCCATGTCCTAATGTGTAGAATGAGCCCAGACCTGTTCACCACAACAAAAAGATGTTACTTTGGGTCCGAAGTGCCGTCATGCACGAGCTTAATATAGAGACTGCAGTTACGCATAAGACCTGAGGTGGCAGTAGTGAGCATAAAACGACCAACTTGCATCTAGTCTCTTTAATTAAAAGTGAGACAATGTTTAATCCAACTACAGTATATGTGGCAAGTATAGACCAACGACAGGAAGGCATGTATTTGAGCAAATTTGAATCTAATTTAGGTAACTTTAATTACATCCACACAGAATGCACACATTACAACTTTAGGGCAATTTTGTTCCCAGGCTTCTGTGCAGCAGCTCTCACTTCAGAACATCGCATAATTGGATCCGGGAGACTGTGTTTAACTCATGTATCTGATGTCATTGTCTTTGAGTTTGTCTGAGCCTGTGGATGTCTGAAAACGGTTGTGTTTTATCTCTCACAAGCATAAATTGTTTTCTGGCGAGACACAAAGCTGCTTTCTGTAAAAAAACAACAACAACAACAACTCCATTGTCAACTCCATTGTCTGCCGGAAATGCTCCTCATTTGCCAATATGATTTAGACGAAGTAGCAGTGACATCAATCTGTCTGTACTTAAATTCTTGTTACATCAATATTAGAAGTGGGTGTCGGAGTGACTTGAGCAGCTTTTAGGAGACATTACTTTGACAAGAGTTTTATTATCACATTCTGCAATTTAAAGTCTTTCTATACTATGTTGAAGTACTCTGAAGCAACATGTTCGCTCCGCTGCACTCCAGACCGCCTCCGAATGACTGAAAAAAATCAAAGTCTACGACATGCGCTTTCAGTCCACCTGGCTCCTCTCTGCACATCCCTGAGGAGCTCGAAGAGAGCATGCACAAGGCAATGAGTTCATCAACTCTTAATAAAATAATAAAATACTAGCAGACAAGTTGAAATCTCCAGTCAGACAGGAGATCCCTTTGAAGCAAGACCCCAGATCCCTACAGAGTGGAAATATCAAGGTTACATTGAGTAAAATAATGCACATTTCTGATAACATAGAGTATGTGCAGAGAGGATTTACTTTGAAAATACAAATGCTGTTTATGTTCTGTTTCCTGTTTGGTACAATCACCACTGAATTGAAAAAAAGACTGGATCAGTGTTTTTGTTTGACAGAAGCGAAGTGCGGGGCAATGTGCAAAAGGAGGGGTCAGAACTTCCATATCCCAACCTATGTATTATTTACACTTACATAGTTTAACTGGTACAGCGGTTAGCGCTCGTGCTTCCCACCTGGACGAGGCCTTGCTGTGTGGCTGTTTGCATGTTCTCCCTGTGTCTGTGCGGGTTTCCAACGGGTGCTCCGGTTTTCCCTGCCACTAAAAACATGTACAATAGGCCAGTATGAATGCTGTGTGTGAATGAGTGAGTGGTTGGTCCGTCACTCTACCCCAGGGCAGCTGTGGCTACAATAGTAACTCACCACCACATATGGCGTGAATGAATAATGACTACAGAGCAGCGCTTTGAGAAACTTGGTGAGACGGGCTTGTAAAGCGAAATAAGCCATTATTATTATTATTATTATTATTATTATTATTATTATTATTATCCATTCTTCCATTTTCTTCCACTTTATCCAGGGCCGGGTCACGGAGGCAGCAGTCTCAGCAGAGATGCCCAGACTTCCTGATCCACGCACACCTCCTCCAGCTGTTCTGGGGGGACCCCGAGGCGACACCAGGCCAGCTCGGAGACATAGTCCCACCAGCGTGTCCTGGGCCTTCCACGAGGCCTCCTCCCAATAGGACATGCCTGGAGCATCTCCCAAGGGAGGCGGCCTGGATGCATCCGGAACAGATGCCCTAGCCACCTCAGCTGGCTCCTTTCGACGTGAAGGAGCAGCGACTCTACCCCGAGCTCCTCCCGGGTAACTGAGCTCCTCACCCGATCTCGGAGGGTGCGCCCAGCCACCCTGCGAAGGAAACTCATTTCGGCCGCTTCTATCCGCGATCTTGTCCTTTCGGTCATTACCCAGATCTCATGACCATAGGTGAGGGTGGGAACGTAGATCGATAAATGATAATAATAATAATAATAATAATAATAATAATAATAATAGTAACCACAACCTATTAGAAAGAGTAGGGATTTATTTATTTATTTTTGTGGACACCAAAACCATAACTAAATATCATTGCTAAGAAGAGTAGTTTAAACTGATCTGACGGCGCGGATCTCCTCAGGCACTGTGCAGACAAATGTTTAAATCTTTAGTTTAGAACAAGTCCAACAGAGGCATCGGAGCGTGAGCAGGGATATTAGAGAATAAAGATGAGATAACTCAGGGCAATAAGGAAAAGAAAACGGTGTCGTGTGTGGCGCGGTGCCAGCTGGCCGCGATTTTAAGAATGTAGGCAGCTTTGCAGATGAAATTGTGATATTGACTAGCTGATATTGTAATGCTGTTTTTGAGGTTTACATCTGAAAAGGAGGCCTGCTGCCAAGACAGAGCTTTAATTGGGAAAGCACAGCATCTCACAATTTGTACAGCCAATACATTGTCAACACGTTTGAAGCCATGTTTTCTACTGTTAAAGCAGAGACTAACTTTTAAAGGTTCTTTGCCTACGCTATGGTTATATCCTGAGTGGAGAGGAAGTCACTTATAAAAAGAGAGAGGACTGAGGCATGGTTTATTACAAGCAGCACTGAGAGCGGCGCTCTGATGGCAGCCTCACATTCATTTCCTCGTTCTGATTCTTTCTCCACCCCATGTACTTCCCACTTAAATGCACTAAGTCTAGGAGCTACAAGATCTCAAAGTGCTCCTACTATGCGCAAAAGGCGTTTAGAAAGACAAGATTGGGCCCTAATACTCTATAGGTTATAATAACTTGTGCCATCTAATGAATTCATGTGTAAAGCTTTGAGAGCGGTAGATACAGTAGGTACTGAATTGTCTTGTAGGTTGGGAGATATAAAAAAACACATTAACACAAAATATGTACGCTGAACCATATATTCCCAAAGGTATTTCTCTACTTACAGTAAATATTATGTAGAATTACTGTATATAGGTTACAATACTCCATTACTGCCTTGGCACGTTTTAAATTTCTCATCTTGATAGTGAAAACACCTCTTGCGTTTCAGCCGGCATTCTTGAAACCTCAACACACTGTCTTCCCTTCTCTCCCTCCAGATTTCCGTTTATACTGACGTGTGAAATCAAGACAAGATATTCTCGTCTTCAAAGGGGCACTTCCTTGAGATTAAGATAATGTCAAAGGCTTCAGAACTTGACAGACCAGCGGCTGATATAAAATTAGCTTCAAGCATTTTACAGATATTCAGTCATGGGGACATAATAAGCGACACTTCTTATAGTTTCTTCATCTTTTTTTTCTTCAAACTTCTGATAACAATGACTCATCCTCAGCCATTAACAGCCACTTAGGAGCTATAGGCGGTGTTAAAATTCACTGTGCATATGATCAAGAATAAAGTAATGTAGGCAGTATTTCATAATGCGATACTTTTGTGACTACGAAGCGATCTTTTCAAGTGCACCGCTCGGGGCAGGGCAAGAGGTCACATGCTTGCAGCTCCATTTGGGAATAATATCTTTGGCTATATACACAGCAGGCTGCCACTTCATAAAGAATGTATCATGGCTCCATCATCCTTCCACTTTATCCAGGGCAGGGTCGCGGAGGCAGCAGTCTGAGCAGAGATGCCCAGACTTCCTGATGCACGCACACTTCCTCCAGCTGTTCTGGGGGGATCCCGTGGCGTTCTCATTTTGTCCAGCTCAGAGACATAGGCCCTCAAGACCAAATACCTGTTACAGTACTCTAAAAAGGCAAGAACAGAACCTTTTTTCAATATGTTCCATCTGAAACTGCATGGAAACACACTGGAGTCTGTCTTAAAAGCACAATCTACATAATTATGTACAGTTTGTTCAATAAAAAACTTGGAAAATTCAATATTTTATATGATATATGGCAAATTACAGTTTTATGTGGGTCGCGGCGTGTCATCATAGAGTAATGTTGGGTCCCGAAGCCATGCCCCTTGAGAACCACTGATGTAAAGCATTGGCATTTGCAGAAAAAAGTCATTTACTTTAGGCTTCTATGGCTCTTGGTGTTTTGGCAAGGATGAAAATCGTCCCACCATGACGCAAACTTGCCTACCCCTGCTCTAAGGTATAACTTGTGCTTGTATAACAAGTAATAATAGGATTGTATTTCTTCTAATTGATTATATAGTTATAATAAAAGAAAAGAAAAGAGATGATTAATAATTTCCCATCCATAGGCAAAGCAGAGGCAATTGATGAATGGCAAAATCAAAAGAAATAAAAAAGTTCCATTCACTTTCATTAAAATCTCATTACAAATCTATCTCAGATACTTGTGTCTAGGCTAGGTTTCTATACAAACCCCAGTGCTGACCTTGTTTAAGTATCGGACTTCTTTCAGTTAGATTTCTTTTAGCGGTGTGTGTGTGTGTGTGTGTGTGTGTGTTTTGAAAACACATTGGGCTGGTTTGTTGAAATGATATATTGCTTGGTGGCTTGACCATTTAGTCTTTGGCTCTTGCTGTGCCAGATCCATCTCAACACTCTCCCTCAGTCAGGTCGGAACGAGTTCAAGACAAGAGTAATTGTCCCTTTTAAGGAGGTCAAATACTGATGCAGTGGCCCGCCAAAAGTAAAGCAAAGCTGCGGTTCTGTCTTCTTTTGGGAATAACGATGCGTCTTTATGAAATGGGGCTTGTATAGGGCATTATTTTGGCCTTAAATGTTATTTGGGGTGAAAATATGGCTGTGGTTCAATAAAGATTTCCCTTCTGGATTACAGTGGCTCAGTTGTAAGGTCGGTGGTACAAATCATGTCATTTAGCGGGGCACTTTATCCATGTTGTCTGTGCAGATATGGACAGTGTGTGTGTGAGTGGTGGTGGTCAGAGGGGCCATTGTCTACCCCTGGGCAGGTTGTTGTTATCATTATTATTATTATTTCATTGTGTCTTTCCTTCTTCTGGTGGCTTTTGGGTTTATTGAGGAGCTACTCGAGACATAGGGCTTCTGATAAATACTTTTTGTAGGATGAGAGCTCTTACCATGAGCGCAATCTTCTAGACTTCTTTGGCATTGGGATGGGAGCTCTTCTTGAGTCCCTTTTTGACAGCGCCAAGAGATTCAAAAACCACTGGCCCAGTTTTGGCTTTAGTGCTCCACATTCTGCACATTGTGATCTCCAGATCCTTGTACTTGCTGATCTGTTCAAGCCTTTTTACCATGATGCCTGAGTCGTCTGATACTGCTACATCGTGGAACTGGCAGCGTTTGTCCTTCTCGACCTGTAGAACTATATCAGGACGATTTGCAGAGATGTTCGGTTAGTAACGCTTTCTGGAACACGCTCATACAGCTTTTCAGAAACGCTACTATCTATTCTCGTGCAGATTGGTGATGTGCATTTCAGTCTTTTTTCAGACTCGCCCCAACCCGACCTGATGAAAATCAAGCACGACCCACTCAAAACATGCTGAATTAAACGTTTACCCCATAAAACTGGACATTCAACAGAACAGAGCCTACCTTGAGTCGCAATTATGGATAAGAACGCACTGTATGTTGTAAGCCAACAATGTAAGAAAAAACAATATGTGCGCCTTGTAACCCGACCAGTACCTCAAGTTTGAGGTACTCGACCCACCCAAATCCATGGGCCGCGCAAATTAACCACAGATATTGGGTCGACCCCTCGCATCACTATTGCAGATTGTCCAGTGCATGTATTTGGCTATGCTATTGTGTGTTTTAGTATACTTAGACAGAGCGAGCATTGTGCAGTCGGCAACAATGTGACAAATTGTCTCCTCGGCTTTACCTTTTGTTATGGTAAATGGTCTTTGTATAGCGCTTTTCTACCTTTATTAGACCCAAAGCAGCAAGGAACCACTCACCCATTCACACTCTGATCATGAGACCCAACTGCGCCACTGTCGCCCCGTTAATAGACCCGAGCACCATCAGGGCTAACGAAGGGGCTCTTATAATGGTATAGTATTCCCCTAAAGTACGCAGTGAGGGCCGATAATATTTTTGAAAACGCTAAGCAGTAGGAAATCCCTCTGTTACAAGAGTTTTTTTTGTTTTTTTGTATGATAGGATGATTGGTTATATTATATAATATTCATTGCTTGTCCCTGTGAGCAATTTGTGGGGAAGTGAAGTTTATAGTCAAAGAGACAAGACCCACTCAGAGCTATTTCCCTACACAGAAATCCAACAGGCCACCCGCGCATACTTCCACTTTCATAGCATCCCTCCATCTGAGCTGCAGCCCTTGATGTGCCTGGGCCCCTCCCCTTCACCATATGCCTCCAGGCTCTCCCTTCGTTTCCCCCCAGGACTGGTGCAACTCCCTGCCAATTCTCCCCAATCCATCAGCGAGCATAGTCCAGCCCAAGGGACCTTCCGTGTGCCGCGGCTTGTTTTTCCGCACACAGTGACCGGGGTTCATGCCGAGAAAACTCTGCTTCACATTAAGTTCAAGTGAGAGGCAGGCAGACGTTTTTGTTTAGTTTTTTTTTTTTTTTTTTTTACAGGGACTACCGAGGATTCACAGACCGGAAAATGGGGGGTAAATATTGGCAAGTTGGAATTATAACTATTCCCGTGACTTCAGGCAAGCAAAATTATCATTTAAACCTGATCGCTGCCAGGCATGAGTGAACCCCCACAACACACTGTAGCTTTATCAATATTTATACTTCATAAATAATCGTGGGGGATTTTCTGTTTGTTTGTTTATTTATTTTGCAACAGCAGGCAGGTAGGCTACTGGTTTCTGTATCTTCAAAACAAAATGTGCAATACATTTTATAATCTTTCGAGAACAATTCTTATACTGTTTTGAGGCACAGACACAATCGGACGCCAAGCCATTGTCTCATTTTAAAGTTACTCAAAAACTTTGTAAAAAAAAAGAAGTGTTTTTGTTTAAGTGAAAACACCAATCCAATGGAATCATAGGTGAACCAAACTCCATGTAGAATTAGCCACTGCCAAGTCCTGACTTTTGACTAGATTCAATACTGACGTCTGTCCAATCTTGAGCCCCCGTTCAAAGTGGTCTTTCCAGGTTGTTGATGTGAAAGGTGAATTTTAGGATGATGCTCATGTGAAGGATCAGCACCACGGACAGCGCTCTCCCTCTCCCTCTCTCTCTCTCTCTCTCGCGGTGCGGGTTGCCTATCTCTCCCCTCCCCGACTCTCATCTTCCGGGCGCACACTCGGCAGCTGGCTGAGACACAGCTCCTCCTCCAGTTTGGTGGCTTTCCCGACCAAACATCCTTTGGACGTGAACTGTTTGGTTGAGGAGATCTCTTTTCTTGTTCTTTGGTTTTAAACAACTCAAGCTTCTTGGACGGACGACTATAAGCAGTACTTTTTCTCCCCGTGCACTCGCCCTGGCATCGACCTGAGCTGCCTCCGCTTCCTGACCATGGAGACTTGGTCTGGCTCGTGCCCAGGCGTGCGCTACTCCCTGGGTCTGTGGCTCTTCTTGCCGCGCTCAGCCCGCGCTGCGCTGAGGCGGTCATTACATGTGCGTCCTGTCCTTCGCCGATTCAACTTCGAGTGGAAGAATTACGACTCGACGCGCGCTTGGCCGAGTCCACCGAGGAGCCAGGACCGCTCAGACAAATACGAGTGGAGTTTCAAGACCAAGAGGACGCGACGCAGTTTCCTAACGTGGATGGGATAACAAAGAAAAGTGATTATTTTAACGAAAATCCAGAGAAGGCTTTACGGAGAGAGAAGAGAAGTGAGTTTGCTGACTTGTCATGGAGCGGGGGACTGGATTTCAGTGCGTCCGAGGGTCGTGGCGCGCCGTTGGACGGGCGAAAACAAAGCAAGTCCGACTTAAGGTGGAACAACAGAGACGAAGGAAAAGGGAATAACCGCCAGGACGAACCCAAACTGTCCAGCAGTACTTTCCCGTTGACCGGAGACTCTGCGCACAACCATGCGGTCGTTTACTGGTCCGGACAAAACAGCAGCGTGAGTACAAACTCCTACACAACGTGGCATCGCATGTCGCATCTTTGGCGCTGACCCACTGATAGTAGCTATAGTGTGGAGGTTGTTGTTAACAGGTGCGTAATGACGCTACAGTGCGCGCTGAGGCACACTGCTCCATAAGCGCCACAATGTATTTTGCCATATAGGAACTTTGCCTGTGCCATTACGCACGCAGATACCTCAGCGGCTGACCTCCCTCTTCTTGCTTCTACATTACCCGTACACTTTTGATTGATTTCTCTTTATTTATAGCTCATGTGGAGTAAAAAAAAAAAAAAAAAAAAATCTGATTTATTTGAACCAATTGCAGATTCTGCCTATATGCATGATTCATCAAATCCTTTTCTCTGATGCGCTGGTGCTTTTTCATCCAAATTAATTGATAGGGGAGAGAGGGACTCATAAATTCTTACCGACCACACTGCCATTGCCCCTCTCCTTAAAATGTGTAGATTCTTGTGTCACTGGGTACTCTTTCCACTCACCGGCAGGCGGGGGGGTCAATAAATAAACACCTGGCTACAATGGGAATACATTACGCGAGGAGCTATTCCTGTACCATTTAGACCAGATTTGCATTTTAAGATGGGGTGGGGGGGGGGGGGGGTCATGTTTCTAGAGTCATGCTCTTTGCTTTGCTCTGAGGGTTCATGCATTACCACATTGTTTCCAAAGGGGGTGTTCAGCGCATACTGGTTGAGGTATATTCCCATCTGCAATGTTCATCTGTTGAATTTTTTTTTTTTTTGATTGTTAGTAGATTTGATTTGTATGTTGTAAAATGAAGATCAATCATGCACATTTCAAAACACACCCAGGTGACAAGTATATCGCAGGTGGTTCTTTACGTTGCCTACATCATGCCACCCCATGTGCTAACTGTAACCACTGAAATACCCTTTTATCACTGAGCTTTATTTATTCTTTATGACTTTAAACGGCATATAGAAGTGGTTTAAATCACGGCCCTCTCACTCACAAAGCCCTCACAGGACTATAATACAAACTGAAGCACAACCTTGCCAGGGATAATAGGCAGCCTGTGGCTTTCTTCGTCTTTATGTGCATTCACCGGCTTAATTTGTTGTTGTGGCTGTTGCCTTTGCTTTTTGCTATTTGATATATAAAAAAAAAGATAGAAAAAATCTCCACATATTCAGTGTTCTTGTCTGACTCGATTATGACACGGTGCGTGAACTTGTTTTTTAACCCGCAGTGTAGACTCAGGCAGTGGCAGGGAACGCTCTGTGTAGTTCTGTGCGGGAAAGGAGAGAGAGAGAGAGAGAGAAGGGGGTGAGGAGGTTATTGTAGTGCGGCGCTGCCTTTCAGCTCTCAATCTTTAATAATTATCTGAAACCGTAGTGAGGCCATTACTTAAAAGCGCTGTTTTTGTTGTTGTGAGAAAACAGGACGAATGGGCTTCTGCTGGAGGAGAATGCTCCGGAGACGCGTTACTTCATCTTCATTGAGCTGTTGGCGCTGGCCGGGGTGATGAATGAACTGGTGGGATTGTGAGATTGAGCTTAAAGCCCTCCAACGCGACTCCGCTGGTGGTTATAGGTGGAGTGAGAATAAGTGGGCGGCCATTAGGAAGAAGGATCGCGGGACGGACGAGCAGGTCCTCCCAGACACCTCCATCTTTGGCTGTCACACACTGTGGCAGTCGACTCGAGTGTTACACATTATGAGCTATGTCCCGCATTACACTGGATCATTTCCTCAGAAGGTGCTTTGACTGTGATGGCAGAAACCTGACAATTTCTGTACTCAGATCTTTATTTTAGCAAAAGGTAGTTTAATCTTGAGTCCTTAAACATTTTTTTTTTGCATAAAGCTTGACACTTTTGCTCACTGGCCACTGTGGCAAGTCAAAAATTACTAGTTACAGGGATTTTACTGTCCAAACTGACCTAGTCGAGATTTTGTTTTATTATTTTCAAACATGTTGAAAAGAATGTGGTTTCCAACTAAATGTTTGCTTTTGGTATTATGTAGAGGCAACACAATATGCTGATCTCCAGTAAAGAAGGGAAGCGGGAAAGAAAATTGCATTTCTGAGCAGTAAAGACTTAACAAGCCAAACCTCTAAACTATGAATATGTTTTAGGCTGTGTTGTAGTTGTTTGCAAGCTTTTATGAAACAAATCACACAATGGAGAAGTATTGAATGCCACTTCATGTTTAATTCAACTGCATACAAAAAGAGAGAATAGGTTTAAACACAGCAACAACAACAACTTCACTGATTATGTCTATGAAGGTCATCTGGAGAGATTTTGACAATTCCTATTGATGCTTTTGGAGTGGGTAATTTAAAAGAAACATCAAATACTTCCCAACTATCTTTGAACGCTCACACAAATGGCAGCATGTCCATCCACGGATATATTTGTTAAAGCAAGTTATCCGCCATCTCTGATATATATCAAACTTCAGAGGAATTTGAGGAAGCCAATGACTATTGATTAAAAAAAAATCCATTTGCTGATCTTGGCAGGGGCGTGTCAAAGGGGTGGCCATAGTCAGTCTATCCCTGGAATCTGATTGGCCTCACCAGGTGCTATCCCACTTAGAGGCGCTAAAGCAGTAGTAAGTAAGTAAGTGCTTTAAATTGTCAGGTCAGTCCTGAGCTGCTCCGACTGAGCGCGCTGCCATTGTGGGCCAACTTGACCAGCATGAATTTGGAGGTATAGGGGAAACCCGGCTGGCTGCCTTTAGTGCCCCTCTGAACGGTGCACCACCTCCTGGGTTTGTTCCTGTTTCAGAGCGTGGTGTCCTGCACAGGTCAGCTCTTCCACCTCCTCCTTTCTCTTCCTCCTGCGCAGCTCCCTCCGGTCCCGCTGCCTCCTCTCGCTCCTTCTCATCTTCATCAGGAAAGACACAAACCCACCGTCCCCCCTCGCCCTGATAGACTCTCCCACCCCCATCTCCATCGTGGACTCCTTCCGTTTCCTGGGCACCACCATCACACAGGACCTCAGATGGGAGCCGACCATCTGCTCCCTCATCAAGAAGGCCCAGCAGAGGATGTTCTTCCTGCGGCAGCTGAAGAAACTTAACTTCTACACGGCCATCATCGAATCCTCATCCTCACCTCCTCCATCACCGTGTGGTACCCCGGCGGTACAGAACGGGACAAGCATCGACTGCAGCGCATTGTGCGTGCTGCTGAGAAGGTGATTGGCTGTGAGCTCCCATCTCTCCAGGACCTGTTCACCTCCAGGACCCGGAGGCGTCCTGTGATCCGTGTGGGTCGGATCACAGCTGACCCTTCTCACCCTGGACATGGACTATTCACCCCTCTCCCCTCGGGCAGGAGGCTACGGTCTATCCAGACCCATACCTCCCGCCACTTGAACAGTTTTTTCCCTCCGCCATCAGACTCATGAACAATAACAAGACCCAATAACCTAGTTACAGACTCATGGATGTATCTGCACTTGCACTGTGTGGTGTGTCCACACTTGGACCCGCTGCTATCACTTATCACTAAATCACTTAATCACTTTATATGCCTACACATCTGTTAATACAATCCCGCTGTTGTTCAATGTCATATTGTTGTTGTCTATATGTCATATGTCACTTTATTTTATCTTATTTATTTAATATTTTTCACGCATGCCCCTATAGCCTTATAGTTTTAAAGTTTTTTAGCTTATTTTTATCTTAACTGTGTTATATGTTCTATGTCGCACGTTTGCACCGAGAAAAATTCCTAGTTTGTGAACCTGTTCTCAAACCATGGCAATAAAACCGATTCTGATTCTGATTCTGATTCTGATCATTGTCCTTCTCCCCTGACTCTGACGCCATTATTCACCTGGGGTCACCTGTGAAGCTCCGCCTTACAGTTGAGCCAGGACTAAAAACAGTCTTTCACCATCGTCTGGAAAGAGCGTAGCAGACGAATATAAACAACTTTATTCTCCTGTGAGTACATTAGGGACAATTTTAATGCTATTAAGCCTTAAAGACAATGGCCAATGCGAGTGCCACAAAACCTATTATTTACCAACAGACATCTCTACGATATAAATACAACTGCTGATTAATGTTTTTAAATTTGCCCAGAAAGGCCCTCAGTTTCCCTATTTCCATCTAGAGTTGATGAAGCAGCCAACTTTCACACTTACCCCCAACATGAAGAATTAAAATCTGCTAATTGATAATCGTCCAACTGTGCTGCCTGGCCCCACTTCAGATGGAACTTGGCTGTGGGCGTGTGTGCTTTTTGGCTTGACTGCCTTCACAGCGCGGCACCGTAAATCGTGCAGTTGTGGGGCCTTTCCTCTCTGTCTGATTCAGCGCAGCTTGGTGGTGTGTGTCTATACGTGACCGGCTCGGGGAGATGTTGGCCGATGTGGTCTCCCCGGGGGGATGCTGTGTCCTATGAGGCGTGTACACAGTGCACTCAGTACCTGTCCAACACACTGCCCTTTCCCACTGAGGTCTGTCCATCTATCGTTGCATGTTTCCTTTATGTCCGTGCCTTGAGGAATGTTGACGGACGTTTATATATGTCTCCTATAGAAAGTCGCAGCAAGCTTTTTGTTTCTGTAGTTTCTGTGTAACCCAGTCAAGACAGTAGCTGCGTTTCCATCACTGGATTTGAATGCGCATTTAAAACTTAATTCGCATAAAAAGTTCATCCGCTCACATGAGGTGGTTTTTTGATTTGTGCGCAAAAAGTTTGACGTAGTGAATAAAAAGTACACGTGCCTGTTGGCGTCGCCTACCTGTGGACAGAAGTGAAGAGGAAAAGTAATCCATCAGTCGCAGGTCTTCTCTAGTTCAAAAATATTTCCCAGATGCAGAGGCTCAAACATCGTTGTCTCTGCCACCGCATTTAAGCTAACAACAGTGAACGGTCTGCAACTATGAACCAAGTTAGCCACAAAGAACTTGCCCAGAGACGCAAACGCCGCCTGATCCTCATTAGAAAACGTAGTAAACTCACTCTGGGATACTTTTTGTTTGTCCAGCCTTTACAGGGCATGCAAGACTTCAGAGTGGTAGCAGCTAGTTAGTTGAGATACTTTTGCTTAGCTTTAGTGTGCAGGTCGCCTAAATGAACATTTATTCATGGCATTACGAGTAAAAACAAGCAGCTAATTCCAACATGGTACATTAATTTGGCCAAAAACTATACTAAAAAGCTCGTACTTCAAGTGAAATAAAAAACGTACAGTGCGCCCTCTGCTGGGTAAATGCTGCAATTGCGCCATGCAGCTGCCTGCTGTAACCAGGTAACCAAAGCCACGATTCGCAAAAACTCTTGGATGGAAATGTGTGAAAATTTGCTTTTGTTATACGAATTTATTATGCGCATTTTAGTGACCTTAATGTACATACACATATCGGCTCATTGATGCCAAATTCAAACTTGGACAACCAACCATTGGGATTGCATTCACATTTCAGAGATTAACTGCTTAACAGATTCAGCATTTTAGAACATATTGTCAGAGGTCAAACTGTTTCTTGTTGATACTTTGTGCCCCTTAAAGCTCTTGTATCCATTGTATAAGATACCTCTATTTACTACTTCATTTGTTTGCACATTTCCCGTCTATTTTGCACACCCTGAGTGTTTCTTAAGAGGTGATGGAACAAGTAAATGTGTCCATTGTGAAATCAATACTTATCTTATCTTATAAAATACTTCACCTTCCATTTACCGCCAGGCCTAGATCAAATCAGAACAAAACTGAGTCTATGCACTAACCCAGTGTGAAACCCATCTGCACTCCAAGATTTGCTGATTTTACACAAAAAATATATATTTTATTTTTTAGGATTTGCGAAGTGCAACCAATTAACATTTTTGATTCAACTGCTTTTTTCCATTCTGTCATTGCATCCCTTGAAAACTACACATGAAAAGTATAGATGTGATGTTGAGATATGTCATGTATAGAACACATGACTATAACTTCAACAGAGCCTCCCTGAATGAAAGTGACAAGTTCTTTCCTGGAGTATCTTTGGAACTGTGCAACCTTCCTCCACCTCAGCAGCCAGGAGCGTAATGGCATTGTGACTGACAAGTTGAATTCAAAATGGAGGACTGCAACAACGCATGGCGGCTGTGATCTTGACGGATTCAGTCCTTCTGAGGGAAACCTTGAGACTTCTTCCCCACAGCATAATCACACGGCACACATTCGTTAAAGCACAACATTTGTCGAGGGCCCGTGACAAGTGTCAGCCTTCTGCTCAGATGCACATTTACGGCCATTTATATTTCATAGTCCTTGCACTTCACGGAGATGTTTTGTCGTCCTGCTTATGAAATAGTAACTTTTTTGCATGTTTGTGTAAGAAAATGGGATTGAATGGTGTCGGATGTGCTCATCCTCCAGCTAGGTTCTGGGTCAAAAGCGGAAGAGAGGTCTACCATGTGTGCACTGTGGTCACCCTGATGCCCAGAAGCACTTTGAAGGTGGGGTCAAATGCAAATTTCCCTATGGGCCCACGAGCACAACCATAAATACCAAAGCAAATCATGGGTGGTCTTTGATGTGGTGAGTCCTATAGATGCAGGTTATTCAGATCTGCCTTATCATCAGAGTAACCGACAGGGGCCCTTTTAAACTGCAACTCCCCCTGGAATCCCTGCAGGCAAGTGGAAGAGAGTTATGACTGTGTTTGGAGGCATTTTTACCATGCACTCCTTTCTTTTCCAGTAACAGCACTTTGTTACATTTTCTGTTAATGCACTTTTCAATCTTAACCCTAACTTTGGAGACATGACTGTTTTATTTTTACACATGTTAAGGTAAACATATGACTTATGACTCATAATTACTCACTGTATTGCAATACGTATCGGATCGGCCTCTGAGTGTCATGATACATATCGGATCGTGACAAAAGTGGATCGTCCCGGCCCTAATATTCACTATAAATCTGACCTCTACATATGACCTATCCTTCAGTGGCCCTGTAAGAAGAAGTGGGTGGCTGTAGCTTCCTTGAAACTTTGAATAAATCCCATTACATATGTTTGGCATCACAGCGACGCATAAAAAAGAAGAAACCTTCCTGTCTCTTAGTACAGCTGGGTTTTTTGCCTTTTTCTGCGAACTGCATTATTCTGTTTTCCACACAGCACCATTGAAGGCACCCTGATTACAAGCCTTGTGATCATTTTAAAGTCTTAATTACTGCTATTATTGCGCAAAGAACATATTTGTCTTGAAAACATTGTATGCCATGTTCTATTTCACAGAGCAGCACTTCATTTTAATAAATTCTTCAAATAATCCCCATCCTGCTGCTTTTACAGGCACCACATGTTCACAGCAAGGACACAGCCTTGGGGCTAAATTACTGATGGCAACACACTATAAAGTTGTTTCTTTTCCCTTTCGCCCCCGGTGGTCCACTGCTCTGAAGGACTGCAGTAGAAACGGGCAAAATTATAAATAATCCATCCTTATCTTCTTAGATCCATCCTCCTCACCCTGCTCTTCCTCTACTAATTAGTCTGTACAAATCTGCCTCTCTTTCCCGCAGTGGAAGTTTGATGTTGTGGCAGCAAGCCACGCGCCACCAAACATGAATGGGACTCTCAAATGCAAAGGTCTGGCCAGAAACCAGACGATTGACTAGAGCTGCCGACCTGCTGATTTCATGGAGCTCATGTAGAGAGGTATTACGCCTTTACATGAACTAGATCTTGAGTGGTTTGTTTGTTCAATATTGTTGAATACACACAACTATCAAAAGTTATTATCACATTTAGTTATCAAAACCTTCTTCATAAAAATGTACATTCTGGTTCAAATTTAATCCACCCTTTACCAATCCAAAGTTTAAAAAAAAAGGAGCGGTTTTGGGCGAGATAGCAATTCTATTAACATACAAAGCAAATAATAACAACAAGTACAAATGAAAAAGCAGCTATGGTAGCTCTCTCTGTCTTCCACAATGGTCTCCTCAGATCTAAATGACAGAAACACCAGGATTTTGGCAATGCGAGTGAGAGGTAAGTGACCCAATGACCCTTATTTTTACCCCAGCTCAGGACAATAGTCAGGATATTGAGTGAAATTTAAGTGTGAGTGTAAAGAAGCTTGTCAAATGAAAAGGGGTACCCTCAACTCAAACTCACAGTGGGAGAAATAGTTTGTAGCCGGACAGTTTTTTCCCTAAGCAACGCCCTGGCAAAAGCACTGGTGCCCCATTGTCTGTTTGCAAGATTGCAACTGCGTCTTGAGCAACGCTGTTGTTGCGCCAGGCGGAAGATTCAGCCCTATGCTTCCATTGGTGTGCAATCAAATCCAGGACAACCACGAAAGCCGTCGTTCCACACAGGGCAGCATGACCCGACCTCGCACGCCACGATCTACATGCATGTATCGACTCTACCCACACACCTTTCTGTTTCCACCACACACACACACACGCAGTTGTTGTGGGCGGTGCCCCCACAGATGAACACGCTGTACAGATCGTCATTAAACGTTTTGTAAGCCGCCATGAGAACAAATGTGGACAAATGCTGCCTTCTGGTGGGAGTTATGGAATCATTCAGAGGTGCCAAGCTGTAACAAAACAGAAAAGAAACCGCTAAATAGAACTATGAAGGTAAGCTATATGCAAATGTTATGGTAACACCAGCTAAAGCTGCGCTAACAGCGACTAAATGCCCCTTATAGCACAGCGGTATGATGTTGTGAAATATTAAATCGGTATGTCCACTCTCTCGTTGCCAATCAGAGGCCAGCAGTCTGTTCACATCACATCAGACACAGACTAGCACGCTTTGGCCACAGCCAGAGCTCGGTCCCAAAACCTATACCTGGTCAGACCGGTTTGGCACTGGCCTTTGTTATGAAAAATCTCGCCAAAGCGGGTGAAACAGATATTCGGATGATACGCGCCTGCATGTGGAAAGACACCTTAAGCAGCAACATGGTAGTGTTATGTTAAACACTCATGTTAGGCCTGTGTTGTGGCTGCCGTGGTTTGGATGTAAAACCAGGAAAGAATGGCCCAAAATGCAGACTGCGACAAAACTGATTTGATAAAGATACGTACAGTAAAAAGCCCAAACAAGCAGGTAAGAAAAACCTAAAATAAAGAAGGGGCAACAGAAGTACCAAAAACTCACTGACAGGGCTCAGGGCTAAACACAAGAAAACAAACCAAAACAGGGTAACATAAGGCAAATCATGACAGTGGCAGCGGCGTCAAAACCGCTCACGTGGAACAGAATGGCTCATAAATTGCGGTTGACGTTGCCCTGGACAAATGTAATTATTGCATAGACACACGTATTGGTCGGTCTCCTCTGACATGCCTCATTCCTCAGCTCTTTGTGATGGTATCAATGGTCAGGCTTATGATTAGAGCCACTCTGTGAAGTTATTGCAGCCGTAGCGCGGCAATCATATCGCGAACATAACGAGGCCATTAGCTTTGGACAATTCCACTTGTTCGACCGCCTGGGTGACCACTAAGCATGTGCCCTCAGCTTCAAAGCCTTTTACTGTCTTGATGTGAGCCAGGCTCCGAGCTCAGAACGGCAGCAGGTTGCAGTGCATAGGTCTCTCAATGGCTGTTTCATTATGAGTTTGTGGCAAGCGCAAAGCAGAGTTTTATGCAACAACTGGTGAATGCTTCTTGCGACCTTTAGCAGCGGTGGATAATATGCTTTTAGATTCTGCTGAGTGAGACGCCTATAGAAAGATTTAAGGCAAGGCTGAAGTTTCAACAGCTGTTTTACATTTTACATGTTGAAGATGTACAAGACATGAACAAGAAAATACCGCAAAAAATATTAAATAGGCTCATAAATTGCAAAATAAGTAATACCATTTTCCATTCAAAGGAGCGTTCACTACAGTGCATTTGCGTATTTGGTTAGGACAGTGTGTAAACACAGCCGGCCTGATTGTATTTCCATCTCTTGTCCTGCATTCACACTCATAAACACTCTCATTCATCCTTGCCTGTTGTACATGTTTTTAGTGGTTGGGGAAACCGAAGCCACCAAAGAAGACCTACACAGGCATGAGAAGAACATGCAATAAGCAAGACAAAGCTCTAAATGATGAGCTGTAAATCACATCTCTATTATCCTCATAGCTGCCGAGTCACCCATTTTGGCCAGGAAACTACCGTATTTTACTCCTTTTTCTCGCCGTCCTCCTGTATTAGTATTGTTACGTAAATCTCCCACATTATAACAACATCCAAAACAGCATTCCTCTGCCTCTCCAAACTGAACTCTGTCACTTGTGAGAACTGCCATCTGCAATATCCCGGGTGGCAGTTGTTGCGAAGTTAACAGCGGTCAAGTCTACCGTTTCGGCCTAGAAACTACCATGTCTTAAAGAAGAACTAAGTAACTTGTTTACCTTAATAAATCATTTTTCAAAGTCCCTCTGGGGGTAATACAAGTGTTAATGGGATGATTGGAGGGTCTTTCATCTCCCCCTGGTGTCTCTGGCCAGAAAACCACACTTGCAACTTTCCCTGCACCGGGTTGGAGTCACCAATACACACCAATAGAATCACGAAGAAGAAGCTAACAGGCTAACTGCGGGCTAGCGCCACTTTAGCAGTATTTACAGCCAAGTTTGAGTGAAAAAAAAAATCTCCATTGTGTAATTGGGTTGTGGCACAATGTACAATATCCCTCCGTTTGTCTTTTCTGTGAGCGTAGTATTTACTCTCACGAACAATAAATGAGTAAAAAAAAAATGCCTGCAATGGCGCTTATGGCCTCTAGGGGCATGAGTTACTTAGTTCTGCTTTAAACCCTCTTGGAGCTTAATGGGATGGCTCGCATCAGCCACCGGAAAAGTCCCCTTATTATTAAATCCAAAATCCAAGTATACATCCTCTATCTAGTTACCTGTAGGTTTCAAGTAATGTAGCTTTTTAAATGACCAAATATACTACAAAAGGCATCAAAAACATAAAAAAGTAATGTGACTTTCATGCTTTGATTTTTCACTTTTTCCAGTGTCAACCCATAATCCATCTCTTATGCAAGTCACATGGGTGCTTTTTTTTTCTTTACATTTGAAAATACAGGACCATTCTTCTTCATTTCTTTGACCATTATAAATAAATATCCCCGACCTTAACATGAATATCGAGGCTTGACTGTGGACCGTCCTGATCCCAGAGGGGCCGTACGTCTTGACCTTCTCTGCACGCGTTTCTTTATTTATTTTTCCCGCTGAGCCAAGTGCAGTACCTTGTAACACTGATGTCCCCTGCCATTTGGAGATGCGGCCAAGCCTGAGAGAGCCGCATGACGATAAGCATGTAATAATGTCAGAGCGCGCACAGGCAATAGACCACACGCTGTTCCCCTCCTCCGCTCATGTGTCTGAGGCTGTGTGCCGTGCCGTCCTCCCCAGCTTTCTCCTTCATCTCCCACTGTCCCTGCCACCGACTCACACAACAGATATGCAACACTTGTTAGCATCAGGCTCAACAGGACAGTCGGCGAACAAATATAAATTCAGTGCTCAAGGCGTTTTTTTAAAATGTTTTCTGTATTTTCAGAAGGCTTTAAAACACTGTTGAATGTGGCCATTTTTATCGGCGGCAAGACAACAATTGCTTAAACTTGAAAATGAATTCCCATGAGATTTGTGATTCACAAACTTCAGAATATACTGTATGTCTTGGAAGACTCTGTTCCATTAATATCCTACTTGCACTCTCAAACAACCTGGCCTATTATACATGATTTTAGTGGTAGAAGAAACCCGTGCACCAAGAGGAATCCTACGTAGACATGGGAGAACATGCAAACTCCACACATAAAGGCCGCGTCCAGCCGGGGTTCTAACCCGGGACCTTCTAACTGTGAAGCACGAGCTCTATCTGCTGTACCGCCAGAGTAATGTTTGTGAAATCTGTTTTTAAGCCCCAGTATGCCTGATATGTCTACTTTAAATAATGGTAAGAGAGAGGAAAGAGAGAAAAAAAAGTAGACGTAACGATTCACTCAAGCCCCGATTCGATTCGATTTCCGATTTTAAGTTCCCGATTTCGATTTTTTTCCAAAAAGAAAATGAATATGACTCATTCATACCAATGTTTCTTTTGTTTTAACATCTGCCCTTTGTCCTTGTAACAAACTGCAACTGTCTCAGTAAGAGAACTTCACATTACAAAAAAAAGACATGAAAATGAACTATAATCATTTTGACATGAGTGCTTGTAAATGTACGTATTTTCAGCACAAATAAGATATGTAGCAAAGCAAACATTTTGAGACTCATCTTAATTTTACCAAACTCTTTTTTTTTTTTTGCAGTTTGAACATAATACTACCATTTAGAACTCATTTTACACGGCAGTTTTCTTTTTTTTTTTGTGACCCTCGAACGCCTCACTGCCTCCCGGTGCAGCCTTTGTAATCATAAGGAGGAAAAAGACATGACAGCTCCCTCTAGATATTGGATTATTTGACAAACTGACATTTGATGAGGATGTCAGCTGCATCAGAGCAGGTGGTCAGATGTTTGTCAGTTATACGATCTTTGGTAAACCTCTGTCATAATGCTAAACTCTGCGTTAGCCGCTAACGCTAATCTTGTAGCCGCTAACTTTAGCTGCGTCTTCGATGCCTATGTGTTTACATGGTGTGTTGGGGGTGAGGCGGCGGGAGGTGTGGAGCTTGTCTTGAGAAAAAGTGAGCGTGTGGTGTATGTGTTAGAGAGGTGCCTCTCACCCAGCAGGTTTTGGGGTTTGGGGGCGTGTCTGAGCCCTTGCTGTTTTGTTCGGCCATTGTTGAGTTGGCACAGAAAGAATAAACGTGACTCACTTGCAGCTGCTTGTGTCTCCTTCTTTCTCGCCACAAGCTGTTTCTCACGATGCAATGTGAGAATAAAGCTATTCCAGTCGGCCAAAATGGAGTAGCTGAGGGTGGCTTTAACATCGATTCTTTTATTTTTTACATCGATTCACATTTTACGCATATTAAATCGACTTTAAATCCCTAGTAGGTACTGATTATTTCTAAAAAGTACAGATCAAACAATGCCTCAGTTACATTGATGATGCAGTTATCCTAAAATATCTGATGGCTTGTCTGACTTTATGATGTCTGCCCTTGATCATCCCCAGCGTCTGATGGCGACCCGTGTTGACACGTCACACCTCAGGACTTGCAGTCAATTAACACAGTGTCTAATCAAAGTGATGTACGCGTTTACACCGGAGGAGGGCAGCGCAGTAAAACCTGCCCATGCCACATTAACTTTACAACCAAGGAGCTGCTTTTATTTCTGTATGGACTTAAACGCTAATAACTGCCCTTAACATCCGCCATTACTGAACACATTGTGCAGGCTGCTTGTATTGACTGCAGAGAGATATATGGGTATGATTTGTCAGGGGATTTCTAGTTGCTCTTTAGAACACAGTGACCTGTTGTTATTGTTGCTGTTTTTTGCCCACTTCTCCTCTATTTAATTAATTTTACAGCCCTAACTGAACTTGTGACTGTCTTTTCAAACGTGGCGTGGTGCTGGCCTGCAAAGTGCCCTTTAATAAATCATACTGGAGCAGTCATAAGTCATTCTCCTCTCTCAAGGTTTGTGCCCACTTCTCTTGTACAGGAGTCACATTAGACTTTCATCGAATAATTATTATCTTTTATTCCTCCAGCCTCCACGCTGAGAGCCTTAAAAATTTCATGAAGTGTTATTTAGAGTCTTTGGCAGGTAGCACTAATATAAAGTAGGTTCCTTTTATAAAAGAAAATGTGAGTGGCCAGCCATGGATATCAATTAATTATTAATTTTCTAGTTCCTCCCTGTGGGTGGCTTCTGCTTGAGAGGAACAACAAGACAGACATAGAGTCAAAATTCCAATATCAAAATATGGAAAAGGTCTGTATTTGGGCTGAAGAAAAGGTAGATATGTAACTCGCTATCGGATCCCTGGTTACCGTCACAGGTAAACCTGGCCTGTGCGATATGAACAGGACCATGTCAGTATCATAAACATCACTAACTAGTTATCATAGTTCATTCATGTGTACACAATCATCATAATATTCCAAATTCATCCCATGTAAAGGGGTAGAAAAACCCATGTTACTCATTGTAAACATTGGATAACTGCAATTAATTAAACAGTTAATTAATTAATTAATTCATTAAACCCACAAATGAAAAATACCAGCACTGCATTTACCTATTCAAAAGGCTAGATGATACGTAGCCAGTCCATAGGGTTGGCACCGGAGCAAATGCTAAGTGCTAATAGCATAACAAACCCAAGACCCGTTTTATTTCCGGCACGACGGGATCAAACGGCTCCTACTCCCGGGGTAGACGAGGACTACAGGAATACAACAACCGAGTAAACACCCGAACATAGAAGAATTTTAAGAGACTGACCTGTGGCAGCTGCTCGTTGTGCGTCCCACACCCTACTGAATGGGAACGGCCCCGACAGCTTGTAAGAAGTGCTACCGCTACGCGATTGGTTGGCCGCGGTCACGTGACAGGCGTAAGGTCATGACCCGAGTGACGCATAGACGCTCATATAGACTAGGTATTATTAGATATTTATTTATTTATAAACGGCCGATTTTTACCCGAGTTACATAGTTGTGGCTTAGCTAATGAATCAACATTTCTACAACACAAACTGCCTGTGATCGAAATGCAATACGAACGTCGTCACGTCCGAGGGCTGTGGTTGGCAATTTCAAGTTTGATAAATGATTATAGTTCTATGATAGGCAGAAACAATGTTCACAAACAGGGCATTGCTTCCTTTGCGCCGAACAGATCGGTAATTTTATAGAACAGCGTGAGAGGCCTGGGTCCATCAGCTGTTGCTTACCATTTACCAAAACAAAACAAAAATTGCGGTGATCGCTCATGTACAAGTACCGCTCCATACTACCTGTATATTTGAATGTTTTTGTGAGAGAATTGAACCCCCAGCCATGTTTTGTTTTTTTCATGTCAAACTCACTAACTCACTAAATAGGCCCACAGGTCTAAAACCTTTGTGGACCCACAGTATTATGTTTCACAGAATGCAATGCTGAAAAAGCCTCCAGCAGATTCAAATAATATAATCTTCCTATTACTACTATATTTTGGGGGGTTAAAGGGAGTTTAAACATATTAAAATGATTGAATGATAGAATGATTTTTCTCCCCTTACATGTTCCAGCCATGTCCTAATGTGTAGAATGAGCCCAGACCTGTTCACCACAACTGCCTCTAAAATCACTCAAAAAGGTGTTAATTCGGGTCCGA
Organism: Neogobius melanostomus; assembly: GCA_007210695.1. Taxonomy (NCBI): domain Eukaryota; kingdom Metazoa; phylum Chordata; class Actinopteri; order Gobiiformes; family Gobiidae; genus Neogobius; species Neogobius melanostomus. The sequence goes on from VHKM01000153.1 coordinate 3,631,428, forward strand.
AGTGCCGTCATGCACGAGCTTAATATAGAGACTGCAGTTACGCATAAGACCCGAGGTGGCAGTAGTGAGCATAAAATGACCAACTTGCATCTAGTCCCTTTAAGGTGACGAGCCTGTTTAAAGGTGGATTATGTAACTTTTTATGCAACATGTGTGTGTATTTGACCTTGTAGTGATCCAGCAGTTGTGTGAGTGGTCAGCATGGCACTTTTACTTTCTGTCACAGTGGTCTGTCAGGCGCTCCAGGATCAATTGTTTGGAAGGTTTTCACTACTGACGGACCCTCTCACCAGAAAACCTTCAAAACAATTGATCCTGGAGTGTTGTAGAGGCCGTCGTGATCTAAAGTAAAAGCGCCATGCGTAGGCCTGCCCCGATAATTACTATATCGATGTATCGCTCGATAAGTAAAATGAAGGACGATAAAATTTTTAGTCTAGATAAATGCACGATAAATGCACATGCTGCGTGTGCTTAAAATAAATACAGAAACATGAACGCTATCACAACGCTGAGTGAGCGGAGCGTCCATCCAACCCATGTCCCTGTGCTTAAAGACACCATTGAGCACACCAGCTCACCCTTTGGAGAGAGCGGGGTGTAAGCAAAGTGCCTTGCTTTGCTTACAAGCGTTTACTAATTACTATTGCAACAACACATCATCAGTAGGGTAAAACTAACCTGTCTCACGACGGTCTAATCCCAGCTCACGTTCCCTATTAGTGGGTGAACAATCCAACGCTTGGTGAATTCTGCTTCACAATGATAGGAAGAGCCGACATCGAAGGATCAAAAAGCGACGTCGCTATGAACGCTTGTAAGCAAGCGGAGCTTTGCTGATTCCGACACTTTGTGAACTTTATTGTGGAGCAAGAGGAACTCGTGTGAAAACACTTGGAGTTCCAGCCAAAAGAACGCATCACGGAGATAATAACAACATTAATGTGCACTGCAGGTATGTCCAACGTGAGAACGAAACAAAACCACCGCCCAGTCAGTGTATCAAAGCTAATCAGCGCTACTGTTGGCGAGAGGAACCCGACTGCTTTAGCCACTATCCAAATACAAGCGCGATAGTCCTGAGAACATTACTCAGTGCTTAGGTCTACATGTCACTGTTCAAAAGCCAGAGAAATGCTGCAGCGGTTGTGACAAACAACCAACAAGTTTCCCAAGAAAGCTGCTTCACTCCGACAGCCGTGTGTACAGGAGGTTATATTTGAAAAGAACACACCATATGGCTACTCTACTTTTGCAGTAATACAGTATTATCTGAATCCATACATTTAATATACATTTTATTCTAACCAAGTTTTATTTAACACAGAAGTGAGTTTTGTCAGGAAATATTTAACCAGAATAATGCAGATGAAATATCAATATTATTGTTATTGGGATATTTTTAAAGATGATACTGTATATTGACTATTAAAAAAAAAAGGTTGTGACAGGCCTAGTTCAAACACAGAACCTGGTGAGAGTGTTAAGTTATGTTAAAAGGTTGAGAAGCACAGATGGATACAGTGTCCTAGAATATGTCGACCCTTCTAGTTTGCACTTTGTTTGGTATAAGGTTTTAATATTGAATGTCAGAAGTTCAATACATTTCAATTAAAATAGTTGCTTACAGTTTTCTTTCTTTTTTTTAAATTGCCTACAGTATTTGCATTATACTCAATATCGCGATATTTTCTGAGACGATATATCGTCCTCAAAAAAATATATATATCGTGGCACGTCTAGCCATGCGGAACACTCACACAGCCGCTATGTCACTACAAGGTCAAATACACACAAATGTCATCTATTATTTTCACATAAATAGTTACATACTGTAATGCACCTTTAAATTTTGTGGCAAACATTATGAAGTCCCCTGATTGTTATAGGCCCAAGGTCATCAGTATAATTGTCGTCTGGTTTTGGTCTTGGCTAAGGAGATGTTCAAACGGTTCATGGGCCAGAATGCCCTTTTAGTTCTAATGTTTTTTTTTTTAATCTATATTGTTGGGTATTTTTCTCCCTATACGTCATGTACTGAACAAAATAATATCCATAGAACTTTGTTTTTGCTTCAAATCAAACTTTTGACGGGCGTTTTGTTAATGGACACCTGTGTTCATATTTTTGCTGCCTATTATCTGGTTTGTGTTCCTAATGCACCACAGCGATTTTCTCTGTTTGCCGGTCTGCTTTCAGCGTGTGGATATAAAAGCATAGGTTCACCTGCCTCTTCCACTCATAATTGCGGTCAGTGGAGTCTGCTGAGGTTGGAGTCAGTCTGTGACCTGCGTGCCCTGTAGGCACTAGAAAAATGCTCCATCGAGTGAATGTGGCAACAGAACAGTGTACATCAGGGGTTGACAATGTCGGGCTCTCTCTAACTTCTGGCCCCAAGATTATTTTGAGGAATATTCTTACGCATATCAGATATCAAATACCTGTTAAAACAGTGGAAAACTGCTGAAAATGCTTGTAAATTTCTCTGCGACGACCTCCCAAACCCCCGTTAGGTCATATGTATTGTACAAAACTAGAATTTGTGGGGGAAAAAGTGCTTTGCTTTGGGCCAAGATTAGGAAGTTTGGCCTCTGCTCCTTTTATAAAATTGGCTACAAAGCAAACTTTCCTACCCCTGGTACATATGATGCCATTTTTTGAAGATTTCATATTTTGCTAACACCACACTATTTAACGTGTTCTGTAGCTAGTTGGAGAGGCACTGCTAAAAACTTCATGAAGTGCAGATGAATGAAGAGATTTTGCCTGTAGTGTATTTAACAGGCTATACAGTAGTGTTCAAAATAATAGCAGTCCAACATGACTATCAGATTATTCACAGTTTTTGGTATAATTCATAGAACTACATAGACAACAATTTACCAGTAGGTGCAGTAGATGCTTAGAAACACAGACAGACCCAGCATTCATGATATGCATGCTCTTACTTCTGTGTATTTGAATATTCAATTGAACGGGGTGTGTTCAAAATAATAGAAGTGGGGAGTTCAATTTGTGAGGTCAATCATTCTGCCCTTATTTTAGGAAGCCAGCCCATGTTATACATGCATTTCACTTTGAAATCCTGAAGAAAAATTAGTCGTTCAAGACATTGTTCATTGTACTGTGTTCTTTTGTTAAAAGGTTGATTGGAGGGGTTAAAACTGCTAAAACCATCTCCAACGCGTTAAAATGGAAAGCAAAAACACAGAGGCACAGAAGAAAAATGGAAGACTACTATTCGAATGGATCGAACAATAGCCAGAACTCCAAAGACTCAGCCAATGATCAGCTCCAGGATGATCAAAGACAGTCTGAAGTTACCTGTGAGTACTGTGACAGTTAGAAGTCTCACTGTTACAAAAAAGACATATGCTGAAGAGGATACAATTTTCAAAAGAACACATCATCTGTCCGAAAGAGAAATGGAGAAACATTTTGTGGACTGATGAAAGTAAGATTGCTCTTTTGGGTCCAAGGGCTGCAGACAGTTTGTCAGACGACCCCCAAACTCTGAATTCAAGCCATAGTCCACTCTGAAGACAGTGAAGCATAGTGGGGCAAGCATCATGATATGGGCATGTTTCTCTAACTATGGTGTGGGGCCTATTTATTGAATACCAGGGATCATGGGTTAGTTTGGATATATCAAAATACTTGAAGAGGTCATGTTGCCATATGCTGAAGAGGAAATGCCCTTGAAATGGGTGTTTCAAAAAGATAATGACCCCAAACACACCAGTAAGCAAGCTAAATCTTTGTTCCAGACCAAGACAATTCATTTTATGGAGTGGCCTGCCCAATTCCCGGACCTTAATCCCATAGAAAACGTGTGGGGTGACATCAAAAATGCAGTTTCTGATACAAAACCAAGGAATTGTGGAATGTTGTCAAAGCATCTTGGGCTGGAATACCTGTTGACAGGTGCCAGAGGTTGGTGGAGTTTATGCAACACTGATGTGAAGCAGTTCTAATAAACTGTGGTCAACTAAATATTAGTTTATTGCAGGGGTCACGAATTAAATCTCACCAAGGTCCGAAATGAAAAAAATGGTCAAGCAAAGGTCCGGAACATACGGGGTTAATTCACGGTTATATCAGGATTTTTAAGCCATTTTTAAAATCTATTTCTGTGATTTGAAAATAATGCAGTCAATTGAATCCTGTTATTGTTTTTTTGCTCTAAAAATAAGTTTTGGCTCCTAAATAGCAGAGTGCATACTGTAGCCTATTATACACAATGTGCACATAATATATGACAGTGATGTGTTTCTTTGCTCAGTTCAACACACTGAGCCCTGTTTAGTCCAGGTTTAGTCCTGGCTTAGTCCTGGCTTAGTCCAGGTTTAGTCCTGGTTCAGTCCTGGTTCAGACCTGCTCGGAAAACAACCGTACTATTTGCGCATTACGATCGCGCGTGCATATTTAATTAGGGCGTCCTCTGCTTTTGTTTTAGCGAGCCATATTTCAGTCATTCCGAAATCGTTTCTAAAAATTTAAAAAGTATCATGAAGCTGAGATTTAGGACTTTCTCTTTCTGTTCATCTGTGCTGTAGTTTACCGCTCTGGTGCAGTCAGAGAGGGAGGGAGGGAGAGCGAGGGAGGGAGAGCGAGAGAGGGAGCGCAGAGGCAGCCGCTCGTCTGAGGGGATTCGGGTCGGGTCCAAAGTTCGGATCCAAGGTTCGGATCCGGATGGGCTGGCGCATGGGTCCGGATCCGGACCGAGGTCCGCCGTTTAGTGACCTCTGGTTTATTGATTCACAGGAAAGCTAAATCCTATGGGGAATTTCTTTTTTATGTATTGAGCTTGTAAAGACAAATGCAGACACTGCTATACAGCCCAATGTTCATTTTTTAACATGTTCTACAAAGTACTTTTCTCTTCATGTTTTGATTTAGAAAACCATGGGCAATGCTTCCAATGCATCGAAATGAATCTATTATGAAGATGTTGTGCTTAACTAACATTTTTAAACACACTGCTATTATTTTGACCAGAGCTTTGTACTTCAAAATTAATTTGCCCAGCTGTGGATAATTCATTCCAGTTGAATTGGAAAGACTGCATTTAACAGAAACAAAGGAATCATACAAAAGCGCACTTTGATGTAAAAAAAAATCCAAATCAAAACAGTGCTCTAAAACATGTCCATTGCGCTAATTTAAAAATGTACTCTAATGTTTAATTAAATAGCACTTGCAAATGTATATTAGTATATTTAAAGGTATGGAACAAAACGTTATTATTATGAAATATTTTGTGTCAATTCTTTATGTAGTTTTATGTTGAGAAACATTTGTTAAACATAATTCCCATGTTTGTGAAGGCTCTCATTCATCCAGGGAATATCCATAGTAGAAAAGGTTAAATCATTAACTGGACTGAGTTTATGCTTCTATTCACATAAGCAACTCCAGTTGATGATATAACCTTTTCTACGACATAATTCCCATCTGCTTCTTCTTGGTAGTGGATTCAATCCTCAGGTGGAGCATGTGCAATTGCTCTCTCTCTCTACCATGCCATCCATTATATCACTGGTTTCTATTCTCCTCTCTTTGAAAGACATTCATTCATTTCATTCATGCACATTAGAACCTGCAGAGACAACACCGGGTCCCAGATTAGACTTTTCGTCACATCCACTGGACATGTTTCCATATATTGGAACAATTACGTTTGATCACAAATACTATTTCACCCCAGGGACATTACAAGTTGCTATAAGGGATAAGCAATAAACGGTCAATTATCATGTGTATTTGTTCATTTGACCTAATATCATTTCGCCATTGATTGCTCAAACTAACTCTTATGTCCTTGTTCCCTAAGTGGAGTTTGGAGTCTTTTCTTCTGTATCTCCTACAGAAGTTGGCCAAAGTGCTGCCCCAGTCCTGTCACGGGGAGACTGATGGTGGCCCTTTACAATCAATGGTGCTCAGTATGATTCCTGGTGTGTCAGATACCTCCAGGCTCCTGCGAAAATAAGCCGCGCAGCAGCCAACTCAGCCGTGCGGCCAGACTTTCTAGGTGTAATATTATTTTATATCTGGTATAAGGGCACCAGAAAGCAGCTTGTATTCATATTCTCTGACAATGCAATGAATCAGGAGGCAGTGGCGAGCGCAAAGGTCACTTGGGTATCTAAAATCAGTGGAAGTTGACCCACTCTGCGGATCTCTGTTGGGCTATTTTGCTTAAAGAAATGTCAAACTTGGGGGAAAAATAGGCTAAGAAAACTTCTCATACAAATGTGTAATGTGTACAAAAATAAAGACAACATAATTATGCCGGAGATAGGCTTTTTCTTCAGTGTATCAGTTTTCTGGGATTCAATATACAGTATATAACTACATCTTGTGGGATCACACCAGAAGATGTTGATTGGAAACACTATTTGAGCAAGAGGGGATCAAGATTATTGGACATGGATTGTGTTTGGCGCTCAGTTGCTTTTCATAAAACATTGTATGAAAAGTGCTCTATAAATAAAGTTTTGATTGATTGAGATGAGTAAATGAATGAATGAAAGCGATGTCTTCACCCCGGAGTCTGGATACTGGTGGTAGCACATGAGGAGGTCTGAGGAGGCCAGTGGACGACGAGCCTCGATGAGCAGAGTAGAGGTGAGGCCAGGTCGAGGAGGGGTGGAGGAGGGTCACAGCACAACGGCCAACGCAGTGAACGAGGGGGCTTCAGGGGTATCCTGGGCGATGATTGGCTGAAGCAGGACGTCTGCTGCGCTGACAGGTTGTCGTGGAGGTGCCTCTTGAGATGATTGGATGATTGGATGATTGGTGAGGTGTAGCAGGAGATAAAGAGATGAATGAAGTGCTGCAGGTTGGTCTTCCAGCTCGATACAACTGGTAAAACTACTGTTCATCAACTCAGACAAGTCAGACAAAACAGTTCTAAAAATCTATTTGAATATACTGTATACAATCACATTTATTATTAGAAGCATTATCATTAGCCAACATGCAGCACCAAAATTCTACATATTTTTCCCTCAATATCCATTGTGCTCATAAACTGTAAAATCAATGTTGAGCACAATATATCCTTAGACGTACTCATAATGATTATCAGGTTCAAAAGCTTTGTATTCGTAGACAATGGTAGTTATGACCAGAAAAAATAACAGTAAACTTTGTCACTTCATGTTCTCCTCGCTCCACTTGTCTCACATGGTTTCCCACAGTTCCACGCTGCGAGCCAGACGTAGCCATATGCCAAAGTCTACTTAATTATCATGGTTTATCCAAAAGCTGTCAGACACTTCGGTGCTGTGGGCCTGACCTTTTCCCCTTTCATAAATGAGCTAAATTTAGAATGTCCTTTTGCATGCACGGTTACCAAAGCTACCTGAAGTCGGCAAACACAATTCCAACATTAGCAGCTCCAATTCCGTGGTAACAGCGACACTTCAAACTAAACACTGGGCTGATTTAGCTATTCCATCATATTTCATTACGACTCGGATGACTATCACTCCCTGTTTTACAATGAATAGGCCATTGTGTAATCTTCACAAGTAAGTCGCTTATATAAAATTTAATGAATTATGAATAATGCCCCGTTTTCGCCCAAGTGTCCTGCTCAGACTCCGGCTGGAGCAATTATCTTGAAGGGGATGAATCTCGTTCAAGACACCATCTGGTTTTAAAAACTCTAAAGTCCTTACTGAATTTGAATAAGTGGACTTAATGCTGGGAGGTGATTTGTTGCTGGCTCAGTGTCAGGGGTATTAGGGCCATGCATTGCATTTTTATCAGTTTTACACAAACTATAGACGTGCGCGTAAGTATTGTGAAAGGTGAATGCACTCATGAAGTGAGAGGAAATATGAAGCGTACCTCTCTATATTTTGTGATGAAGCCTAAAAACAAGTATGCATTCACCAATGTGCATCTCTGGTCTCTTTCAAGAAAATAATGCAGGGTTTATTTCTCCCAAAGGTCAATGTTTGCATGTTTTCATACAGTATGATACAATAATGTTAACAGCATGGTAGGGTCAAGATTTCAACACTGAATGCTTAACACCACTTCTTTCAAAACGTATTATTCATGAACTTCCTACATGCAGATCACTATAATATATAAATACATGTAAATAATGAATTAAGATTGGTACAAGCTGAGATGCACTTTTATCATATTGAGATTTTCCTCTGCATTTGACTCGGACTTCAAGGCAACAGAGTCAAACTTGTCAACATCAGTGAGCGGTCACAGTGCAGTTCCAGGGGACCCATCTCCATATTATGGCCATAGTAATTATCATTTTGTGTATGTTTTGGGTTGATGAGGAAAGCCAGACACAGAGAGAGTGTTCTCCACACAGAAAGGCGTTCGGGAATCTAACCCTAAAATTGTCTGGTCATTGTTGAAGACATTAGTGATATCATAATGGGACAACAAAGGAAAAAGCTTAATGCCGCTCTTCTTGGAATCTTTCAGTTTCTTTTAGACCCCCTGCTTTACACGATCCTCTCATACATAACTAAGTGCTGAGTTAAAACCACACCACGCTTGTTTTCTCCTTTGCTGTTGTTCATCACGGGGAGACCGCGGCCTGTTGATAAGTTCTGGGAATGCAGATACGATTATTAACACTCGCAGAGGAAGGGCCGGAGTGAAGGCAGCGCTTCATCACAGTAATCCCAGAGATGGATGTTCGTAGCTGGGGCGCGGGGAGGCAGGATCTCGGCCTTTAGGTGTTGGGGAGCCCCCTGAGAGCCATGCCGAGCATACGCAGCCCAGGTAATTATCACAATATGCTGTTTAAATACGAATAAGGCTGCTTCTTCACAGCAGAGGTCCGGTTTAATCAAGTGTGCTTGCAGAGCGCAGCATGGGGCCGTGTGTCCTCTGTACCTGGTTATATTGATGTGTTTTTATGCCGTGCAGATAAACAGTTACATCAGAGGCAAATCATTATCCAGTGCTGCTCATTAACCTCCACAAAAAACGATCACATTTTACCCAAATCTAAAAGCTTTTTGAAAAAAGCGTCAAAAGCAAAACGAAAATGGGGATGAAAACGCAACAAATGAGCAAAAAAAGGTGATACAAAAGTGACAAAAAAGCCACAAACACGCAGCACTAAAGTGACAAAAGATCAACAAAATAGGCGTCAAAAAAGCAACAAAAACGTGACAAAAAAGCCACAAAGGAGTGACAAAAATGTGTCAGAAATGTGATGGGAAAAAAACAAGTTAAGAGGTAAACAGACAAAGCATGAGATGGATTATAGACTTTGTGACATGGCCTTACTTATTTTACTGTATTACAAACAAACCAGATTAACCAATGATCAAATCAGTGCTATAAATTACATCCTCCATTTTACGTTACGTGACAACTGCTTAAGGTCGTAGAGAAAGTCAAGAAAAGAGCATAACAACTGGTTGCCAAGTAACATCTGATAAATATATTGTTAGTGTCCAAATGCTTTTTGGTGAACAATAGTGTCAGTATTTTAATATATATAATTTCCATTGGTTCATTTTTTAAAGATTTGTTAGTAATTATATTAGAGGTTTTGATGACACAATCCCGAGCAATGACAATGTTAATGGAAAATTAGAAGCGCTTTGGTGGCAATTGGTAATTTTTTCTTTAAATAGGAATGATTTTATTCAATTTTTGTAAGAAAGAAAGAAAGAAGTCAAACAGTTTGCATATCATTTATTTCACCAGTTTGAGCCAAGCCTTCGCACGTAATATTCTGATGCCTGTGTAATACACTTCACCCCCATTGCCCAGTCCTGTCGCAGCAATGAGGCTGGTTCAAACCGACATCTATAGACCGACCAGCTGGGTGCCTTTGTCGAGTCTGGCAAGTCGATTGCTCTGTCAGTCATTTAAAAACGCTCATGATAGACTTATCTCCATGTGCTATGCTCCCGCTGTGACCCAACCTAGAGTGTTTTGTGCCGGTACAGCATCCCGCCCCGCTATGCTCACTGCCTCTTCACTGTGTGAGTGTCTGCTGGCTGATCCTGAGGCAGTGCCGCTGTCCATCACTAGAGGGAGTGTCCAGCACAAAGAATAGTAATGCGGTGTAAAATGACTGCGGGACAGAGGGAGAAGTGGAGCGAGAGGAGCTCCCTCTGATTATTCATTAGCCCTGGTTAGTGCAGTCGCGGTGTGCCCATGCAGCTTTATGCGAACAGGCTGCAGCTCGGCCATTTGCATAGGTCTGCTTTATGCAAATTATGTTTTAGGCCAGAGAGAATGGGCTCTGGAAAAGCGTATGGATCTGAATAGTCTGAAAAAGTATTTCACAGAAAAATGTGTCTCAAAAACCTTTGTGGGTTGGCACAGCTGGTGGTCCTTTGGTTTCAGGCTGCTGCCATTCAACAAATACTGTTCTGGCATCAGCGTCATAGGTTTGGGTCTTGATTAGCTGGATATCTCTCTCCCCACTTTTTGCTCCTCTTCTGCCCTGAGATGCTATGCAGTTAAGCCAATGGGCCAAAACGCCTTTAAAAAAACTTGAATTGCCAAAAGCTTTTATATTCACATAATTGGGGTGTGATGGGAAGTAAGATGAGGATAATTCTAATGTATTCTGTTTTTATATCCGCAGAGATGCCTTGTTTTAAATAGAGATAATGGATGTGTAATGAAGATGTTGTGTGGTAAATGTGCATGCAAGTTTATTCCCAAAGAAAAGTAACTGGGACAGGGAACATTTTGAACAGCATTCTAAAGCAATACTTTTGTACTTGTAGGTGGCACGGTGGCGCAGCGGTTAGCACTTGTACTTCACAGCCAGAGGGTCTTGTGTTCGATCCCTGGCTGTACAGAGCCTTTCTGTTTGGAGTTTGAATGTTTTCCCCGTGCCTGTGTAGGTAGTTGCTTACGAAACGATGTACAGCTGCATTTTTTTTTGCCTTTTTCTGCGAACTGCATTTGTGGTTTCTGTGTTCCACGTTGTTTTACTGGATGCTTTTCTGCGTCTTTGCCGTGTTTCTGTGGGGTCGGTGGATTTTTTTTTTTAAACTTTGAGAGTCCATAATCGTCCTGAAGAAAGACGCTTTTTAAAAGTAAACAAAAAGCTAGTTTATCAGCTGAACCCATTTGAGACCTACACATTTCTTCTCCTGAGACACTAAAGAGGCACCAAGAGCCCCCACACCTGCAGCACAGTGGAGGCGTCACAAAAGGCGCTACAGGAAACAAAAAAGGTACAAAAGAGGAGGTATCCGGGCGAGACTCACAGCTAAGGCACACTGAAAACATGTACAATAGGTGCCCTTCTGGGGCCAGGACTCCCCTGAAAAAGAGATTCGTAATCTCAGTGGAACTATCCTGGTTAAATAAAGGTAAATACATACAAAACATGCCTGCTATTGTTCTGGCTAATAGACGTTCACTGGAGAATAAAACATTAACTGCAAAGCTCTTCCCAGAAGATGGAGAAAGACTGTTGTGGAGCGGAGGGAGCTGCGTAGGAGAAAGGAGGAGTAACTGACCAGTGCAGGACACCATGCTCTGAAACAGGGACAAACCCAGGAAGCGCTGCACTGTTTCAGAGGATCAGAGAAGACTGAAGGCAGCCAGCCAGGTTTCCCCGACCTCCAAAACCATACTGGCCAGGTTTTGGAGGTCGGGGTGAATTGCCTTTGATGCAGCATACTGCTCGCTTAAGAGTCCCTGCTGAGCCCTAGTGCCTGCTGAACTGACTTTAACCACATAAGCCTGTCTGAATTCATGGCCCACAATTGCAGGCTCAGGACTAACACCTGAACACTATTTCATTGTACGCTTGTACAATGACAAATAAAGCACTTACTTATAATGAGGACAGTTTGGATAAAAGTGTAAGCCTTTATTATTATTATTATTATTAGTATTTTATTTATTTCATTTCAATGTATTTGAAAGGCTCAATAGAAGTTCAATAGTTATGTTTGTCTGAGAACCTGAAGGTCAATAGTTCATATTCAGCCTGAGCACTTCTGTACCCCGGCAGAAAAATCAAGATGAGATTTGACACACAAAAAAGTATATCAAAGAAAATGTCTTAAATTATTAATATGCCTTCATATCTGGATGTTGTATTGTTAGACATGTGCAATGTACTGTATCTGATCTCTTCTCATTATCCCTGCAGTTGACGTAGTGAGTTGGAAGGCTGTTTACTCCATGTCAGTGAGGCGCACACTCAATTAGATAGATGGACAGAGTCTCTCGGCAGTGCCAAAATGCGAGCACTAACATTAACAACACTCAGCTATTTTTCTTTCACAAAGCAGTGAGCTAAGTGCATGCTAAATATTGCAGTATTTTTTGTGAAACATCTAAATTTTGCTTCTCTCCTCAATTCGTGCGAGTGCAGCGGCAGCCTCTGCCCGGTAGCTGACCCTCTCACAGCTCTTGCATGGAAATGTTTATGTGGTCGCTAATTCAATTTGTAGCCACATGGTTTACCAGATATAAAAGCTTTCCACGCCGCGGCCTGCTACAGGAGAGATAATTCAGCTAGAGTGAAGATTTTCAGCTCTGCTTCTGGGCGACATGCACTGGACCTCACATCCACCATGAAAGTTTCACCTGTCGGATGGTTGACAACAAATACTATTTGTTTACATTTATGTAAAAGTGAAATAGGGCAGCCTTTAATCGTCCTTACTAAAATTTAGTGATTCCATGTTTCCTGCCACATGCTTCTTGAACAGAGTACTGTAGGTTTCCTCCACATATTCCAGCTTCACCAACCATTAAACAAACATTAATAGGTTCCTCTGGGACCAGGGCTCCCATGAAAAAGTTATCGTGAGTCTCAGGGGGACCTTCCTAAATAAGAATACATTTCACAAGCAACAATAGATGTATGTTTTAGTATTGTCAGCGTTGTAGAGCAATTGTAATGTATTGGTGATATGAGGTACATAAATACAAGCATGACATTTGTTGCATGAATGCACACTTGTCAATCACATTACCATTATAGTAGTAATAAAAAAAAAGTCACCAAAGAAAATCATTATTAGCACACTTCCTATCAAATATTTGGAAATAACCTCATTTATCAAAAGTTATTTCCATATTTCTCATTAGGTTCATATACAAACATATTTCTGGTGTCTTATTATTGTCAGAAAATTGTACAGCATCTTGTAGGTTATAAATCACTTCATTATAACCAGCTATAAAAGAGACCCCCAAACAATATTCTACATTACAAGGCCTCCAAACTGCCTTGTTTTTACGTGAAGGCTGCATCTCCGCTCCAGGATGCTGCACTCTCTGTGTGGATTCTGATTTGACTGTCGTCTATTCCCCTTAAGATAAAGTAGTGTCAGCTGCCATCCATCAGACTGGCCCTGCTGGAGACGCCCGCTCAGAGACTGGTCTGTCCATCTGTCCCCTCCTGTCTGTCCTGTGCTCCGGTCCAGGGCATGGCAGTGGGCAGGACTCTTGCACTTGTGACTGACAGTGAGCGGCCAGTTATCTACAGATTTGACACAGAAATGTAGGACTGAATTACATCAATTCACACCAGATACCATTAGGCTATTTGTAGAAAGCAATATATATGTAATCATGGAGTCGTATGGAACACTGAATATTGATTTAAAAGAATAGAATGCAGACCAAGGCCGTGCAGGGAGCTACAGAGGGGCAGGGGCTCAAAAATCCCCCGCATAACATCACCACCCCAAACACTTCCTCCTCTCTCTGAGCGCCGCTCTCTGCTGCGCTGCAGGGCCGGTGGGCGGGGCATTGAAAACACACTGAACTGACGAGGAGCATGTTCATTTCTGATTTGATTTATTAATATAAGCTAATAAGGCTTATTGGGGACAAACCAATGATAAGGACCGTGGCACTGCTTTGGATAAACAAAATATAATACAAATAAATAAAAGGTATGGATACTATTAGAAAGGGCACTTCAGGGGTATGGAGCAAAAGGGGCAGGGGTTCAAGCCCCTTTGCCCCCCTCTGCACGGCCCTGTTGCAGACCATTCAACAGGAGAACATGCAGATAATGCTGTATATCTCCAGACCTGGCGGTGCTTGTTTATAAATCCATTGCCTTCATAAGTTGTGACATCTTGGCTGTCTCTGGGCAGTGCAGCTCCAGATGGATGACATTACTAACTTATCAATCTGAGGGCATTTAATTTGGGAAGGGTTTATTTTAACATGCCCATTCATTCTTTGCCCAGCAACAAATGTGACTGAAATGGGGCAGAGCAACAGAACTAGCAGGAAATGAAACGGACCAACTCATAAATACCGGTACTCACTTTATCTATCTATCTATCTATCTATCTATCTATCTATCTATCTATCTATCTATCTATCTATCTATCTATCTATCTATCTATCTATCTATCTATCTATCTATGAAAACTATTGTGTGGATGGAAAGCGGCCAAACTCTTCTTTGGGCTCACATATTTCAATGAATAAAAAGCTAAGAATATCAATATCGTGCCACAATCCCTCAACGTGTCTTTGCATTCCATTTGAACCTCATTGTCAATACTGAGGTGAGGGAGCTGTCCAGTGTATTCTGGGAAATTAGTGACCCCATGATTGCCATGCCAACCGCCGCACTTCCTCTGAGGTGACACAGTTGTCAGCCCGAGTTCACAGGTCAAGTGCGGCGTGGCCGTAGCCTTCAGTGGAGTCAGGCCGCGATGAAAACAAATCAATCACATCCGCAGACAGAGAGTAACAAAGCACAGGATTTAATAAACCGTCCTTGAGTTTTCATAAGCGCGCTATCCCAGCGGAGTGAGGAAATTATCCTAATCTAAATTAAAATCTATTCTGTTATTGCGGTCGGTAATGGAGCAATTTTGTTTCCCCGGTACAGTTAACATGTAATTTTTGTCTTTCCAGTGGGTTACGTACTGCCAATGAACTGCTTTATCACTGCAGGCACGTCAAAAAACAGGTGCAACAAGAGTTCAATGAGCTGAATATTCAGTGTCGAGGTCTAGTGGGAGAAGCTCACAGTGCGTCACAGGAACGATCAGACACACCTGCACCAGTGAATGTTTACCAAAAAAGAAATAAACCTAACCAGCAAAACTGTGACTACAAAACAGTTACGTACCTGTAGTGGTATAAAATTAGTTTGGTCTCTCTGCGCGCTGTACTGTAAATGCTCAAAGACCAGTGTGTGCTGTACGACTTTGTTAGTAATCGCTAACTAGCACTGTTACACCTTGACTCGGAAGGTGCACATAAAGGAGTACACACCATCATTTACAGTGATTTATGTACAAATCTAGGGGAAACATTAACATAACAAAAATAGGGTAAAAAAGGAGATGAGGTAGCGAGCCACTGCTGTGAAAACAAAGTCCCACGCTCCCTTATCTACTCTTTCACAATGTGAGCCTATGAATCCTGGCATTGTCATCTTGGAATATGCACGTGCCATCAGGGTAGAAGAAAACCCTGGTCATTCAGAATGCTCAAGTACACTTAAATAACTTCTGATGTAGCCTCATATACAAATCCGCCGCAAACTAAATGAGCTACGTTTTTGTCTGTTTGTATCGTACCTTACCTAAAATTAGTGCCCGCATCACAGTGCCGTGTTTTTCCAGCGTTGCACTTGATGTTTTCCCCATTATCATTAATCCAAAAGGCATCATTCACTACAGTTCTCCGCTGTCTTTCTTCTGGTCCCAAAACCGAGAGGGGATTGGAGCAATCCATGTGAGAGAATGTGAATACGCCGGAGCCTGGCAAGCATCTTTTTTCGCTCTGTTGCATCCAGTCATCATGGAGTGGGTTTAATTCATCCGAGTGGAAAGCATTTCATCACAAGGCAGACAGCGAGGGAGCCAACGTGCCAAGCTCCAACCTTAAATTAGAGCAACAGTGAGATGAAACTGTAGATAATTACATTTGTATAGCGATACTTGGAGTGCTTGGATGGTTTAAAATCTTACAATGGCCGACCTGTATAATGATTTGGTGATTGATTTTTTCTTTTTATTCTTCCATCCGTGTGCATTACAAGCCAATAAAAGAGGAAAAGAGGAACTAAATATTCAAAATACATTCTAGATGAACATGAATGTATTTTTGCTGTGTTTAAGGCAGGGTTACTTCACTGTGCAATCCCGGTAATATCCATTAACACAAACTTTTTATTTACCAATACACTTTACTAAAATGTTGCCAGTAAATTAATTGGTTGCAATGTGCTCCCCTATTTTCTGACTGTTTAGCGCTAAATGTTGCCGTCATCTAATTAAAAAGTGTTATTATTTCCGATTTCCTGTTTATCCCTCTTGTTTTTTCATAAAAAATGAGTCAGCAGCATAAGTGCATAAAACTCTGCAATACTAGAAACAAAACATGTAATTGGTGCAGTGAGTGAAACTTTTTCACATTTACAAATGAGCCTCGGACAAAGCAATTTATGTGCCAATGTGAAGTTGAATATGTTTATATGAAGGTTCGATTGAATGTTTATTTTGGCTTCACCATCCACAGTACAGTATGTTCTCAAGTTATCATGTTAACCTGTTACCTGCCGTCCCCCTGATCATGGGGTTAGGTTTAGGGTCAGGGGTTAGGGTTATGATGAGGCTTAGGAACGGCAAATGTGATGTATGTTGTGTTTCACTCACACAGATCTCACACATAGTTTTAGAAAGGTCTTGGCTTTAAAATGAGGTATCACACTGGCATATAGGCTGAAAGCTCTCCATTCAATACTGCGCTTATTCATAATAAAATTTACACTCAGGCTTATTATTGCAGTTGGATAATTAAATATCGTATTTAGCTGTCTTTAGAATTTACTGGGTGAAATGTTATGTTGGGTGAATAATAATTTTATGTCACATTTTTCAAAGCTTTTTAAATGTATTTTTGTTATACATGCATTAGATCAGATTTAAGTTTCAGACTGCTGGGTTTAAATAGAAATAACGTCTGAACTGTTAACGGTTCAGTTTGTTTAGTTTGTAGAAAATCTTTCCCAGACACATGTTGTAGTAAAATGACTCAAAAACGTCTCCCATCTCAGATCATGTCATGGAGGTCGCCTGTGTTGCACTATGCCCATTGTTGAACTCACTGTGTAGGTGTTGTGCATTATGGATAGTGGCATGGGGTGTGGGTGGATTCACAATTCGAACTGTATCTGCTCCTCCGGCTCTCTGCTGGCAGGGGGGCAGGACTGTGGCTGAAACGACTGAAAAAGGCCAGCAGTGCACATTTTTCTTCACTCCCTCTGGGGCTGCCACTGTAGTCGAAGCTTGGCCAGTCGCTGTTTGCTGAGGTGCAATTGGATGTGGAGCCCGACTCGCGGTGACTGTAAAAGGGATAAAGTCTAAAGCGGCGCTGGGGCCTTGCTCTGCAGCAGCTGGGTGTAAATAATCAGCATTTAGACGTATTCGCTGGAGCAGTTTTAGAGCGAGTAAACAGGGCTGAGCCACTGGGCAAAACAGGCAGGGGACTCTGTGACCGTAACGCACTGGGTACAAGAGATTACTGCACATACATTTACAAGACATGGGGGAAGCCGAAATGTGATTCATCTAGTGTAGGTTTCAGGGCCGCAGGATGACCAAGGGGTTTGGTCACATTTGCTACGTTAATAAAAGGCCTTCACTTGAGATTGTTTAAAGGTCCTATATCATGCAAAATCGACTTTTTTGAGTTTTTAGCCATGTTGTTATGCTATTTCCTTATCAAAAACACCCCCAGAGCGGTTTTTGGCTTCATTCACACAGTTCTAAGTAATCCTCCTGAATCCTGCTCTCTGAGCAGCTGCTCGCCCTCTCCTGGTAAATGACTGAGCTGTTCAGTTGTGTCGTCACAGCGGAACGGAAGTGCTCTACGTCTGTAATGTAATGCCTTACGGCCTGATTTGTATTCATAAAACAGCTTTTCATTTTTAATTTTTTAATTTTTTGAAAAAAAAAAAAAAAAAAGCATCTCTCCGACGCGTCTGTGCTGTCCCGCGACGCTAATCAAGCGCACCCACGGCCCCGGAGCAGCCATGGATCCGAGCATAAGTGTTGTTTTTGAAGACTGAGCTCTTTCTAACCTACTCTGGACACCGCCTGTTCTGTTTTCTTACCGAACAATAATGCCACGGATGCGCGTTTGGCTACGAGAGGAACAGGACTATTCAACCTTCCTAAAGTAGAGTGCACTCGCCAGAAGTTGGAATTTCTTTCCGGGATTCAGCTACTATATCAACCAACCTGATGGATGCTTGGTGAACCTTGGCCAGAATCAAAGTGGATTAACTTTTATAACTAACGTGATCTCATGGGGAGTCCAGACTGAGCGGTGAGTCAATCAAAATGCGTGTTAGCGTGTGTTAGCCATTTATGAAATTGCTTTGCACATGTCAACTCCTTATAACTGCATTATGTTTAGTAACTTCACTTTTTGCAGCAATATTTATATTTATAATACTGCAAATGTGGAATGAGGGGAGAGAGGGGCGGAGTTAACTGAAACGAAGCGTTTTGTCTTCCGGGTAGGGAAAATACCCCCCAAAAATACTTATATTTCTCTCAAAAATGAGTACTCCATAGTGATAGAGGTACAATATATCATATATATGCCTATACTTTACTTTGGAATGGCTAAAATAGCATGATGCAGATCCTTTAAGTGGACATATCATGCATTATTGTGGCTTATGAACAATATTTTGAGGATGTTAGCATTGATATTTTGCATTTTACAATTTTAAATAAGGGAGCAAGGAATGAGACTATAGGCAGGTCACGGTTTTTTGAATTACTCTGGAGTGCCCTCTGCAGGCAGGAGCGGGTATCCCACATGATAAAACAAGCTTTCACTTTTTGTCAATGGTGTGCTAACGAATAAATGGTGCTGTGATGAACACACTTTGGGGGTCATTTTTCAAGCCAGGTGCTAAATAGCGAGTAGTACTGAAAAGCTATTTGTGGGTGTGTTGCACCTGATTAACTAGTATAAGAAACTGTGCGTATTTTTAGTGACACAAAACAGCGCCTTTGTGGGAACATTTACAAAGTTATGATGGATAAATGACAGATGTCCACAATTATCACTTTAATTAACAAAACAAATCAATCTTCTTAATTAAAAGAAATTGCCTTTAGAAACCGCCTGTGATTTGTGTCTGTTGCCTTTAATTATTTGGTTGTATATGTGCACGTGTTGGCGCCGGGGTAAAAACAAACAAATAAAACCCTCCAAAATCCCTTACGCGCTCATCCAGCGGTATCCACGCACTGGTTCGAGCGTATGGAGCACAGGCCACAGCCATATCTGGGATGCAAACTAAAGCAGGAAACAGTCGAGGCAGGTTAACAGCGAACATACTGCTCGTCATCACCGTTGTCCACAGACACCGTGGATTTGGTGAGGATTAAGGACTTTAAAAGGACGTGGGACAGACTCGTGGAGCCTTTTTAATGAACTGCAGTTCAATGTAGAGCCAAGGGAAACAATGTCACAGGCTACTTTCTTTATAACCTCACACACCATCAAAACAACCCAGTTATTATTTTATCTTTGTAAATGAGCCAGATACAGACATTTGAAAACGCCACATTGGTGCGCAAACTGCATTAACTTGTTCTGCGCAAAAGTTTACACCTGTTTCTCCAGCGTACGAAGTTCTTGTGCAGTTTTTTTTTTTTTTTTGCATTTCCTGACCTCAAAGTTTGCGCATTGTGGCAAAATTGCCCTCGTTTGCATATCCACGACCACGAGGACCCATGCGCCAAGTCTGCTCTGCTGCTTTTGCTGTTTTTTTTTAGAAATGCAAATATCAACTGCACTTGCTGTTTGCTCCACTTTAGTACACTCTATCTTGTATGTACGTGTTAAAATGTTTAATAAATGACCCCCTTTGAGCGCAGAACTGCTCAGAACGGGACGGGTGATGGATTATGGCCTGAAAAATGTAGAGGACAGTTTAATGTACCATCTGTTACACAACAAAAGACTGGAAATAGCACACAAAGAAAAGATGATTACTCAATGATTACTTTTCCAGGTATGTTTTTGATGAGTACATTTTGCATGATAAGACCCCTTTGAAATGAGACTGTAATCCTGTATTTATTTTTCCTTTTAGGATTTAAATAATTCTCTTTGGGGTTTAGATTTCATCGAAGTTTGATGATGTAATGGACATGCATTATCATGAAATGAGAGGGAACATTGTCATTATTGTTGCAGGACGAGACAAAAGTAAGTTTTAAAACTTTCAAAAGTAGTGTCATTAATTAGGATTCCTCAAAAAAAAGTCAGAAAACTGAACAGGATGTTTGTTTTATGAAGAGGATTTTCATTTCTTTTTCATTTCAATCATAGGTAGATTGTTTGAAAGCAGGCCATGTAATGCTTCAAAAAGCAATCTTAGTATTGTTCCCATGACTTTCTTCTTCCTCCACAGATACACATAAAGGCACTCATTCAAACTCAAAGCACTGATCCGTCACTGTTTTATCCATTGGCACAGACTTGGCCAAATGCTATGTGAATTTACATAGCACTTTATACAGGACGAGACACATATTGTGTCATGGATTAAATAAGCTTAGTGAGTCTCATTATAAATTTCCATAATGCAATGTGAAAATCCAATGTCACTGGGAAACAATGTGGCAGCAACTCCTAAATGAAGATTAAAACTTGTTATTTAGGCACCCTTGTTATGTTCTCATCACTCCATTATTTATGCCTCATCTAGTCAAGGAGCTAATGTCCACCGTAACAAGCAATTTCTGCCACGAGAATGACGTCCAAAGGCCTAACCGGCGGCATATGTTTCCTCAAATTAAGGGTCTGTAAGGCGTAAGAATTGGCGGCGCATTCTGCTCAGCTCCCAGATGGATAGAGATTTCCCTAAGGAGGGGAACTTAAATCTGTCCGCTCCTCTCCAAGGGCCTTTCTGTCTATTACTGATATCAGGGGCTCTCTCAGCGACCTTGAGAGGAGATAGCGCACATCTCCATTAGACACACATAATATTAGTTTTCATCCATCCTATAGAGGTAGCAGCTATATACCTGAAGGAATACAACGCTTCATTATAACCCCAAAGTCACACTATCCGCATGTATTAAATAATGCAGTTTAAAGAATATCTATGGATGTTTTTAGGGCCCGTTCATGTATCATTTTGTTTCAGGCAATTATATAGAGTTGACATACAGTGTGAAAATTAAATTTAGCATCTTAGCCGGCCAGCTACTCCTCTTTGTGTTTAAAGCTTGTGTTACATAGGACTGGCTCACAACAAATAATGTAATAATAAAAAATAAAAAAACAGTTTGGTTCTGATCCAATCAAGATACAAATTTGTAATGTGTCTCTAGTCCCACGATTCAGAAATAATTTATTACTGTGCCTGTAATTAACAGATGACACAGTTTCCTCAATCTTAAGTGTCATTTTTATGTGTCTTTTTTATGTCTTGAAAGAGTAATCCAGTTTAATTTAGCTGTTTCTTCTTCTACAGTGTCAGCATGTCGTTTTGTATTTCCCGGACATAACTGCGTCATTGTTAAAACCCCAAATTATTCTCCACATTTTTAAAAGCCCAAAATGCAACTTTATATGGGTTCTGGACCTTTCTGTACTCATAGGGGGTCATTTATCAATACCGCTGCTAAATAGAGTGCAAGATGGAAAATAACATATACTGTATATAGCTTTTGTGAGCATGACACACCAAATTTACCAATTGAAATTGCATTCAAAACAGTATTAGGGCCACAAACGTAATATATAAATGATAGAATGCTGCTTGAAAATCCACTTTAGCATGTGCTACTTACTTTGCGCATGAGAAAACGCCTAGTAAATGATCCCCAAAGTGTGTTTTGTTGAAGCTGTCAACCGTGCTGTAAATCAAAACTGAAAGTTAGTTCTTCCCACTGCTGCCAGCAGGAGGAGCCCTAGGTCAGGTCTTCACCAGCTCTGGCGCCTGTATTTCATTGTTACTATTATTTATTACACAGACATAATTTCAAATTACAATACGTAAAATAACAGGCACCCAAAGTATTGTGTTTTTAAAGTCTATTTTTAAGCCCCACATGCATGATATGTCCCCTTTAATACACAACCATTTCTCAATAAAATGTACATTATCTGTTTTATCGTTCTTCTCTTGTCCTACAAAAACTACTTTTTAAAACATTAAAAGTTGTCACTTGTTTTGTTGTTCGACTCGACAGAGCCTTGAGGGAGTGACTTCTTGTCTTATTTATATCCTCAGGTTGAAAAAAAAAGAATGATGTTGAGCAGTTAAAACTTAAAATTGTCCCCTTAAGTGCAGTAAAGCGCTGGCGATGAGACCAGTTTGCATGTTTTCGTCGGGCGTTGTGGGAGGCAATTAGAGATCCAGTCCTGTTTGAGATTCACGGTCACTCACGCACACTTCACCGCTGATTTATTGATATATACAAACACATGGCGCAGTAAATCTTGATTAGTAAGCAGCTTGTGTGGCGCGAGTGTCTGGGTGCTCCTGGGAGGATAGTGGATGGCACTGCTCCTCCGGTCATTCCTCTTCGGGGTGGCAGGGCCGTGGCAGCAAAGGGCCAAACCTCCGTAAATCTAGCCCGGACTTCAGTCGAATGCTTAATCCATTAGAGGGGATGGTAGTGCACTGGACAAGCAGGCAACAAGGGAGGAGGGGAGACTTGAAATGAAGTGGGCAGGGTTTGTCATCTTCAAAGCACTTCATAGTAATAAACAACAGAATCAATGATAGTTGTAAAAAATAAGGAGGGGACAGGAGGATGAGTTACAACATTTGACGCAAATGAAGGAGCCTGACAATCATTTGTGAAAAATCGAGTTTCAAGTGGTCAGATTCAAGTTGTTCCCAAGGTGGGACAATACAAACATATAGAGAGTAAAACCAAACCTAAATGTAAATGTTAATGTGACTGTGTCGCTTAAAATGTTAGTGCTAGCCTGACTGTATTATTGTATGACGTCGTTCATCAATATGCATGACATAATCAAAAGTATCATCAAAAGTATTGGTATCGTCTTATCTATATTATGATATATCTCAAAATCGATATATTTTCACACTCTTACTGCACAATGTTGTCTGTGATGTAATCAATAATTCCAATTTGTAAAAGGCAAGCTATTCTAGCCCCAAAGTGAAGTAAAAAAATAAATAAAGGAACATCCATGTGTCCAGGCAGCACTTTCTGTCATCTGTCGCCACAACTGCTCCCAGGAACCCCTATGCCCCTCCAAACTTTTCACCCCTCTTATCTCATCCTCCAAGTTAGCCACTAGAAATGCATGCCGTAGCAGTTCTGGTGGGGATCCTGGCTGCGCGTTTGGGAGGTATACCTTCATGAGGCCGGTGACAGGGTGGACGGGGAGCAGATTTGCAGTAAGTGCTTCTTTATCATCTCGGAGCGTGGGGTTTTCTCCACGTTGGCGGATGATTGAAAGGGTGAAACGTGGATGAGAAGGTCAACTGTAATCCGCTTTTCTGCTGCGCTAGAGCCCAAAAGAGTGAAGCGTCCCCGCAGACTGGAGGAGGAATGAGCCTTCAACTACTCTGCAGCCACGTTTTGATGAATGAATATCATGGGATAAAGTACACCAACAACAACAGCGTTAAACTTCTTCTAAACTCTTATCTGTGAGACTTGAAATTAGGGCTGGGTAATATGAGATAACAAGTGTGATATTCAATAATTGAATATTTATACCTTGTTTTTAACAAATTGTGTAAAACAAGACAGAACCTCTTAACACCCGCCTGAACCGAGCACATTTTCCCCAGTTTGGCTTTACCCAAATCAAAAAGCTTCTTGGCCAGTGTAGCGGCTCATTTGAAAGCTAAGACCTGCAAAACCGATCATAACTTTTTGTCATGTTGTCGCCGTTTTATCCCATTTTGAAGCGTTTTTGTCATGTTTTTTTAACTTTTTATCCCCTTAATTGTTGCGTTGTCGCATTGTTCATGTTGTGTTTTGTTGCTTTTTCGTCGCTTTTTTCTTTCATTCCTTTTTGGCGCTTTTTTGTCTTGCTTTTATCATTGATTTTTTGTTTTCGACATGTTTCTGTCACGTGTTTTGTCGTTCTTTTGTGATTTTATGACACTTTTTTGTTGCGTTTTCATTCTCGTTCTCATCGCTATTTTGACACTTTTTTTTAAAGAAGCCTTTATATTTGGGTAAGGCCAAACTGGAGAAAATGTGCTCGGTTCAAGCGGGGTCTAAGAGGTTAATAAATCAGAGTAAACAAACTGAATTAGAATCAAAGAATCATTGTAGAGTTACC
Organism: Neogobius melanostomus; assembly: GCA_007210695.1. NCBI lineage: Eukaryota > Metazoa > Chordata > Actinopteri > Gobiiformes > Gobiidae > Neogobius > Neogobius melanostomus. The sequence continues at coordinate 3,655,707 of VHKM01000153.1, forward strand.
ACACATTTTTGTTTTAGTTTTGGCCCGGGAAATTAGAAAAGACTGGCCCACTTTTCCGTGGGTTTTTAGCTCAGTGATAGCGCGCTAGTCTCTGGTGCAGGAGGTCCCCAGTTCAAGTATGGCTTAAACACTTTTCTGATGCTTTCTCTTTTACATGGGCCGCTGCACACACAGTCTGAGTCTGATACAACTCCACAATCAGCACCAAGTTATGAAGATAACAATATTTACTTGTTCAGTTTTCTACCTTTCACTGCCTTTTTCCCTCTTTACTCGCGCGGACACTTGTCTCCGCTGGATTGGACTGCACCAACTTCAACTAAAGCGGAGGGGTGTTCCACTTAAACACCCCTCTGAGTTAGTTCAATGTCAAATGGTATCTCCCCGCCACAAGGATAAAAGTTAGATGAAAAAATGTTTTCTGATTTTGACACATTTCCCCCTCGTGGGGGCGGCCCTAAACAGTGCCGTGGCCAACCGGGAAACCTCCCGACTCTCCCTATGGCCAGCACGCCTCTGGTTTTGTATGTACACAATGTGTATATCTCAGTCAAACAGAAGACCTCCGTGATTTTGCCATACATTGTAGGTTCTTGCGATATGGATATTGCATCAATCAATCACTGTTGAATCATTGTAGCACCTGCCTTTATCGTTTCAACCACACAAAGTCCTGTTTGTTCCAATGTAGTGATGCATTTTGTCCATTCTACTTGTGGTGCATGACTTTCCGATGTTGTTTATGGAGTGAAAATTGCAACATCATTTATTAAATGAGTGCAGAGTAGTTTGTCCGTGCAAGCCCTCAGTCGTTCAAGAATTTTCCTTTGTAGTTCAGGGTTTTCCACTGCTTAATTACAATTCTTTATGTGTAGGACAAGCTCAGGGAGAAAGACTAACATGAAGGTAACGAGCTGTTCTAATTGGCACTCAGTTCTGCCACGACAACGTTGCATAAGTCTGTCTTGAATGGTCTTGAATGAATGAGCAAATATTGAACAGGATACTTTTCTTTGACTTATCCTTGGTCATTATTTGTCATCTGCCCCACCTCATTTAGTTGTTCAGATCGCCGCTGCTTCCTTGCATTTGGCCAGAAAGTTTGCTTCGTATACTTGATGGATTGCTACTCTGCCCTCCCTTTGGTCTGCCCTGCACTCTTTAACAACACTACATGATACTATATTGGCAACTCCATCAGTAATTTCCTATGCGATGGCGCCGGCCTGGGTGTTTGGGACTGTAAAGGGCTAATTACAGTGGAATGGGTTTTTTCCGTGGAGGGGCGATAGATGGGCCTTGGTGTGACTGCGTGTGCTGCAGATAGTGCTCCGTATATGAGAGGGCGGATCACAGCGGAGGAGAGAAATTGTTTTGAACTATAGCGGTAATTAGCAGCCCACGCGGATAACCTGGGCCACTCTTTCAGAACAGCCAATCAAAGTTGCTCCCTGCTCCTGTCTCCTCCTGTTTGCCGCATGATGTCTTTTTCACTTACCACACATTCGGACTGTCTTCTCCGTCTCTTTGAATGGGAACATGTGCATCTGTGTTGACTAATAGCTAATTACAGTCTTTAATGAACATGAAAGTCAGCCGTCTAGTAAACCAAAACAACTTGTGGACACTACACTCATGGGTCTGGTTTTGTTTTGAAATTAAATTTGCATTTATAGTTTCTTCTAAGCCTCAGTGAATCAGGATGGACCAGGAAGGAAAATCACTATCAGGAAATCAGTCACAATAGAGTACGGGCTGCGACTGGATGCGGTTGATTTGGATAGTGTCCAAATGCGAGTGGTGCAAGGAAGAAAGCGAATGGTGAGCGGCTGGTGAGTGAGTGACCCACCAACGTTTTTGTTGTCATCTCCTGATTGGCCCGTTTCTCTCCCAAAGGACAGTCAGATCTGGACAAAAAGTTTGGCCGATAGAAGTGAACAAAGGGGATTTCAACGGGTCTGAGATGTGAGCAGCCTGGAGTTGCTTTCAGTAATTGCACCTGAGTGTGTGTGTGTTTTCTCTGAGTGTGCATGGCTTAAAACTAATTGCCAACAGGCTAAATCTAAGTGGTATGATAAAAAAACCTGTCAGATGCAGGTTTAAGTGCACAGAGAGTGGACATTTAGCTTTGGCCTTTGAGGCCGGTCATACGCCTGTATAGCTCCAACATTGTAAATGATGAGGTGTGAAGTGTCCTCATAAACATGGTTCTTGGGATGTGTACATTAAGCTCCCAGAGAGGGTAGTGCTGGCTCTGCATAGGAGTACCATTAGAATGCATGCACGATTATACCCACTAGAAATTTAGCAAAGGCACTTAGCACCGGAGAAATAACCATACAACTAAACATATATATATATCAGAAACGAGATCTGCAGGTATGATCAAAAAACTGGGTGCAGCAAGCATATTTGAAAAGAAAGCCATGGTTATCAATGATTAAAAAAGTTTGAGCTTTTCTTTTGGTAATTGGCAACTGATTTTCATTCCTGCACCTCATGAACCTATCCCTGCCGTAAACACCATGCTGTGATTAGGTCAAAACAGGCTTTGAAATCCAGGTCGGAAGTGACTCTGCTGCCTTTGCGCATTGTAATATATATGTAAACAAACCCTCTATTTCCTAATCCGACATTGTGCTTGTGTTATTTCTTCCTTTGCCATACGTCGGCTTAAGGTTTTCCGCCTGACGATTCTGATTATATTCCACACAGTATTTCCAAATGAAAGACTCGGTGAGGAAAGTTTAAAAAAAATAAAAATAAAAAGCCCCCTTCTCCGCGGTAATATTCCTGCTTTGAAGGGAGGCTTGTTTGAACCTTTGACTGCAAATGAAATGAGAAAGTGGGAATAAAGTGGAGAAGAGGAGAGTTTTAAAAGAATGAAAGACTGCAGCAATTGAGTTGAACATGTCTGAAGTGCGGCGCATAATGCACAGTGAACTCCAGCACCTCTCCATATGTGCTTCCTTCTGTCATGTCCAAACCTTGTGGGGAAGGCAACCTATTTTGTGGCATTTGAAGAAAGAAAGTGCTTCTTTTCTCTCTTTTTTTTTCCAAAGCTGCTTGTATTTGAAAGACTTCAAGACTAAAACAGTGTACCCCTTTGGAATGATGTGATTTTTTTGTTTGTTTTTAACTAAGAATGTAAATCAGTCTAATAGATTAAACTTAACTACCTTCAGCCGCAACTTAGATTGGCAAAAAACAAAACAAAATAACAATTCATGGTTCAACTCAGTTACAGTGGTATATGCTACTCAGCTCAATGTAAACTGAGTGCAGAGATTGGGTTGTCACGATGAACTCCTGAACCTATCCATTTGTCCTGTTCTTTGTGTCACCTCCTGTCATGTCCAGACCTTTGTGTTGTGAATGTAACATATTGTTTATACGGAGCATAAAAATACATTATTTCTGCAGTCTCCACCTGAACCGCTTCATGAATTAAACACGGACTGCACCCTTGTTGCAGATTGTCAGCTGCTCCACAGGGGAGTGGTGTCACGGTGGATTTGGCTCCTCTCCCACCATTGGCCTATTTCTGCCCTGGTCCCGGGTGTCACGCTCAGTGCATTGGCCCCCAGCGAAGAGCCGGCCCAGTAACCTCCTACACCGACGGGCTACAGGGCTCTTGGGACTGGGCGGGGGACAGGGGCCAAACTAATATTAGCAAGCATGACGCGCTGTTATAGGGCCTTTTGAGAAAACCACTTAGAGTAGGCCAAAAAAAGAAAAGAAAAAGGGAGTGTTTTTAGGGAAATAGGAAAAATGAAGAGGACAATAGGTGATTCTTTGGTTATAAGAACTGGTTGAGAACGTTGAAGTTTTTCTCAAACCGGGTGCCTTAAAAACATGATTTCTGCATTCTCAAAACACTTTGATCAATGAACACTGCAAGAGAGAGTAAAAGTGGCTCTTTTTTGCAGGTTAAGTCGAGACATGGCAGATGAAAACATGTTATGCAGTGGTCAATGCTGACATTATTGGCTCGTTTTATCCCTTTACATTTCATGTCAGAGTAACATAAAGAAAATGAAAGTTACCCTTTATGATGCTTATTTCTTGATGCTTAGACCACTAGAGACCTTTTGCTCTGGCGTCAAAGCGGCTCGGTGTGCATTGGCCTTTAAGATACAGCTGTGTTGGAGAGTAGAACAAACTTCTCATTTTGCCCAAAAATGAGGCTGACAATATAGCACCACATGGCTGAAAATGTTTCCTTACTTATAGGCGGTGATGTCTCAGAGCGAGACAAAAAATGATAATTCTGCTCAATTGTTCAATTTAGGCCTCATGCTGTTTTATTAATATTGGTGAATGTCAGACACAACCCCGACCTATTCAGAATGTGCCTTTTTCTGTCAAATAGAAGCAAATGGAAAACCTTGGTCACAGTATTCTGGCTTTTTTTTTATCTGATTCTGGCTTATTTTATCTGTGGCGCTCTCATTTGTTTAAAGTGGCTGAATATGTGGGAAAAAGTTATTTGTTAAGAATGTCAATTTTAGTATTGGCTTGGTTTGTTATTGCAAAGTCCTTGTCTCGTCACACTGAGTTCCTATCTCATCACTTGAACCTACTCCCCTCATGTTCATGCTGTGATAGAAAGAAGCCACTTGCTCACGGCCAAAAGTCCTTCGTACTTTGATGACAAGAATAACTTCATTCTAAACTGCAGATAGCATGAGCTTAGTTTCGGGGCATTTTAGACCTTCTGCAACATCCATAAAGCTGGGTGTGACTGACCTTGAACCTGGGCTCCAGATTTGGATCTTGTGCTGCATTATGGCTTCTCCTCTTGACAGTGGCAATGATGGATAATATAGGGCAAAGGCAGTGAGTGAATGGTATGTGGTGGGCGGAGGGTCTGATGGCGCAGATTGGTAGCCACACTTTTGTCAGTCAACCCCAGGGCACTGTCCAGAGGGTAATTTTATTGCGCTATACAAATACGATAAACCTCTGCCTTCCACTTATGAACAAATCGGAAAATACATAGACATTTAACTTTTCATGCACCATAAAGGATTCCTGGTTCAATCCTCAGCTTCTCTTTGCGGTATGCTCTCGTGTGTGTCCTACATTCACATTTACAAATTAGTCTGCGGATTGATGAAAAGTATCAAAGTGAATATTTGTTAGTGGAGCAACGTAACTGGCTCATCATAGACTCTTAGCGTTTTTGATTGTGGCTTAAACTTTCAAACAATGGCTTTATTTCAGAAATGTCTGGTAGGTTCATAGTTATATCATTCCAAACATACTGCCACTTTGACTCTTCAAGCTACAATAGGCTTCTCAAATCATGGCAAATCATATTGCATTTGTTTGACCTCACTCTCGCTGTTGAGGTTTAGTTGAAATGTAACAGTCTCAAGGCCAGCGAACACTGAGGTGCTTTGATGCGCGGCTCTATTATTTTCTATCAGAGATTGCACACCGAGGTTATGGTGATGCGCAGTGACTTTCGACATCACCTCACAATTTGGATCTGCTGAATTGAGACACGGTGCCAGAGAAACACTTTGCACTTCTGCAGGGGGCACACACGGGTCTCTGACACCTGACGAGCAAGGCAACTGTAGCAAACTTTGTTTGGAGGGACGACAGGGGCAGCAGAAAAAGAGAAACATCGTCACAACTTCAGTCTGAGCAGAGAAACTCCTGTATGTCACCAACTCTATTAACCTCCAATATGTTTTATTTTATTCATGATCAATGGCTAAGTCACGTGTTTAAAGCAGAACATGTTTTGAGAAAAGTCCTTTAAAGTGCCGTGACATGACGCGCTCCAGTTTACACAACACATGGAAGAAAGCAGCATGCACAGCAGCACATTCTGCTTTCTGGTGTGCGCTGGCCTTCAGACCTCAGTGGCATTTCTACCTCAAGGTCTGGAGACACATGATGCACTAATGGAGATCTTTAGTGTGCATGTTATTCAACATTTTTGTACCACTTTGGACAATAGACAATGAGATTTTTATTCTTCAAACCATAGTGTACTTGAATCTACTATAGAATAAATATTTACAATTTCTTTTTTGGGATTAAAACATTGTTTGTTTAGACTGAGTTACTATGTTCTCCTATTCTAGCCATCCCTACACAACTTTCTTATTGAATACCACATAGAAAGTAAGTCAAGCACTGCTTAATTTCAAGACGGGATTAACTGATGGAGACTGAACCAACTAGAAAAAATAAATAAGCATGTGCCTGCTGAAATTTGTCGCAACGTGAGGAAAGCTTTCGAGCCTATATCACCTTGAAAAGCAAGAGCACAGAAAAAAAAAAACATCACTTCGGTGTGTCCTTCATCTTGAATGTTTTTACCCGCTGAACCCCGTCTCTATGGTTGTGTGGCCCAACAAGAATGTGCCGGACATGGGCGATTTTCTTGTGTAGAATAAACGGCTGGAAGGTATTGCAATTACGATTAGAGAAAACATATTAAAGCGTCTGAATATGGTATGAATAGAAACGGCATACATTTTTGCTAGAAAATATTGTTTGACACAAAGATCCAGCAGCCTCATTTCAGGACATTGTGATGTTAATCTACTTGGATAATTGATGGATTCCTGTGTTTTTTTTTTACTCAATCTGGAATTTGGCAGCCTCATTTATCAGAGTTGTGCATGGTTATACTGTATGACATCATCTCAGTCAGAATGCAGCTCTCGGGGAGGGACCTGGTTGGTCTCGAAACGCAAGCTTTTTTGACGTAAAGATCCACCTGTCTCCACGTCGGACAGCGCGACAATCCAGTCATACCCAGGCATTACAATGACTTGAATCAGGGCGCACATAAAACTATTATTTGCTTCACAAACTATTGCTGACTCACAAAAATGCATTATTCACCTGTTTTTCACTCACTCATTCGCTCCCATTTCCCATAGCCATGCTTTTCTTCTCTCCACAGCCCACTGTTGATAGTACTGTACTTCTTGGCTGCAGTCATTACTTAATAAACCCAGGGACACCAGTCTCGCAGTCAGCACATTACAATGAATTAAAGCTTAGAGCGGGGTTTTCAGCCGATTGTTCTCCCCTAACAATAGTCGTGGCAGGCCTGTGCTAAAATACTATATAGCGCTTCTGCCTATGGGCCTTTTTTTTGTCTCATTTTGTGATTTAATTAAAAATGATAAACGTAAAAAGAAACCAAAAAACAACAACTTTGGCTTAAAGCCTCTTCATAAACTGTTGAACATTGAGGCTTTGCGTCAGTGCGTGTGAAAGCTTGAGGGGGCATCCATGGCAGCTTTTTTAATCTTTCCTTGTTAGGTAGACCAAAGAAAATGAACGCTCCTTAGAGAGGATTGGCAAGGGACGCGATGCGCCTCCTCGGGCCTGCTTGAATTGTAATGAACGGAAATAAATATATAATGTCGCCTCTTCATTAATTGTAGAATGGATCCTGCAGCGTGCATGCATCCTCTCTCAGGCTCAGCCTTTCTGCGGCGACGTGAAGCCACTGAAGATCGGGGGAGAGGCAGGGAGCACTTGTCTGTCAGTTATGCGTCCTTAGAACTAATAAGCCAGCTCGCTGCCAAGGACGTGCTCACGGCATACTTTATCTGCTCCTTTCAAATATTAAATACAGACTCACTGAGGGGAATCTATGATGTAGAGGTGCAAAGTAACTTTCAATCCCGTAATGACTGCCTTTAAATAAGGGAGGAAATGCATCAAGGTTGGAATTTCTTAGAGAAAATACTTGACAGAAAATGCTGTTCTGCCAAGCGGGTATATTTTGGAAACTGACCAGCCACACAACATACTGTAGAATTGTAGAACAGATCAGATCAGCCTGTTGTATAGCGATGTGACACCAATGACCAAATTTGTGGTATCGTATCAATAAACTTCTGCAATGTCAAAAGATCCAGTGTTGCATTCATTTTTCATCAACCTCTTGTCGTCTTGATGATGGGAGAGTGTGATCTCCGCACAATGCCTTCTCGAGCACATCCCAAAGATTCTCAATGAGGTTCAGATCCGGATCTGTGGCGGCCGATCCAGGTGTGAAAAGGATGTCTCGTGCTCCCTGAACCGCTCTTTCACAATGTGAGCCCCATGAATCCTGGCGTTGTCATCTCGGAATATGCCCGTGCCATCAAGGAAAAAGAAATTCATTGATGGAATAACCTTTTCATTTAGGATGTTCAGGTCGTCAGCTGATCTCATTCTTTGGGCACAAAGTGTTGCTGAACCTAGACATAACCAACCTTAGCAACCCCAGATCATTACAGTTACATCAGGCAGTGTATTATACTTATGAGCCTGGCTTCAAATAAACCCCACAGCCCCACAAATATCAATATCTGACCAAAGTTATAAAGTCCACCAAACTGCTAATTCTGAATTCATCGATTTCTTTCAAAAAAGACAACACAAAACACAAACTTCCATGGTTGATATATTGTATATGTAATTTCCAGACTCTTACTATTCAATACATAAGACAAACGTCCAGCAGAGTGGCCCTGAAGCATAATCCAAGTAGTCACTTGAATATGAACTATGCACAGCGAATGGACAGTCTTTAAATAGACCAATTAGCATTCTTGGCTGGAGGGCTGAACAGAGCTGGCAGTGTGCGAGGCCCAGTGAGAAAAGAAAGAGGAAATCAGCAGACTGTATAGAAACATGCTCTTAAATACTAGAGATGATGTAAAGAGAGGCTTCACTCAGAGCTAATGCAAAACCCACTTTAATACACTCTAATCCAGGAATGAGCACTTGCCAAGTGTCATTTTACATGAGTGATATCTTAGTTACTTTGTTCAATTTGGCCCCATTCTTGTAGTTATGGTTTGTAGTATCTGTATTTTTTCATTATATAGTGATTTGAAGTTAGGAAGTTTAATACAATAAAATACAGTTTAGATTTATTATTGTACCGATAATAACCGATTCAAATTTGTACCGATTTCAAACGCTCCATTTGACCCAACTTTGAAGAGCAATCTATTAGCGAGGAAAGAGTGTTAACCACTTTCAAGTTGACATGTTTTCTCCCTTACAAAATAAATGGATTATGGCCACATCAGATCTCTTGCACAAAAGGTCCAATCTAATGCCCTCTTCATTCATTCCTCTCCTACTTGAGGTTTATTTTTTCCCAACTTCCCAGAGCAACAAAGGCAAACATGTTGATGTACCGTGAAAGTTATTAAAACGCATAATTTGGCATTCTTACCAACTCTTACAGTTTAGCGTATTTGGAAGAAACAAACACTGTGCTTTATGAAACAGATGGCTTTATTCACTAGACTGAATCCCTCAAGCTCAGAGCGGAAACTGTATGAGATGGTTTGGGCCCGGCAGCAGATCTGCATCATGAAACTTCAGTGTTCAAAGCAATGGCATATAACTTTCCTCACCACATTAGCCATACGTCATGAAGCTACTTAAGTCACTCTAGTACAGACTGTACTAGTGATCCTAACTTCAGGCCCATGTCTTCTCTTTTTACCCAATTTGATCTATGTCCATTACTTTAGAAAAAACATCTCAAAACATGCTATATCTATACTTACATCTAAGGAATTCAACCAGTTAGCCATCAGTATGTAGATTAGGATCATACAGATCAAATTATGATCATATTTCAAATCTGTTCCCCGATGTTAGTGCCTCTGAACATGTTTAAATTGTGGACTAAAGTGCATTTTCAGTGCTTATTATATGTAATTGCAAAGCCAAATCTACTGTGCTGGATTTTTAGTAGAGCCGACGATATATCGGCTGGCCGATATATTGGGCGATATTTGGGTATTTTCGATACCCGCCGATAGCCGATATCTGCCTTTGACCGTTGTCTCCGGTACCGAACGTGATAGACTCCCCGGAGGCCTATCACTCCCAAGGCCTCCGGGGAGCGGAGAAATTTCACGGTGAAAATCGGTCACCAGTTTGTTCACCTATTTTATGTATTTTATGTTGCAGGCCTTTGTGTATAATTTTGGTACCATAAGCGATAGAGACTTACCGTTTTTTGTTTTGAAATCTACAGATTTTTGTCTTTTAAACAAGCTCAACCTGTGAAGTACTTACTAAACATGAATATACAGTTCATGCTGTTACAGTTCAACACTGACACGTTTAGAAGCCATATGAACAGGATTACAGATCAGACATTTAAAAAAAAAAATTAATGGTACAGGACGGCATCGGCCTTAGAAAAATCCACATCAGTGGACCTCTATTAGATATATTTTTATGATTTAAACCTTTAATATAATACTAAATGTTTAACAAGATAAAAAAAAAGTTAGATATAAAAAAACAAACAAACATCAAATTAAATTACTTAAAATCTCGGCTTATATCGGCTATCGGCCATGCCAACCCCTCCATATCGGCCGGGCCCTAATTTTTAGCCCCAGAAATCAGGTGAAATTTTGACCCAGTATACTTTAGACCAGTGGTTCTCAAGTGGTACGGCTTCGGGACCCACCATTACCCTGGGATGACAAACCGCGACCCAAATACAAATGTATTGTATTTTCCACACAAGTTTTTATTGAAGTGGATATGCCTTTAAGACTGAAATGATAATAGCATTCATTTGAACAGACTTCGGTAGTGTTTCCTTGCCGTTTCAGACGAAAAATAGGAATAGGCTCGCAACCCACTGAAAATCATTCTCAGTTTTGGGTCCGACCCCCACCAGTTGAGAATCACTGCTCAGTTCAGATCTTGCGTGACTCAGGAATGTTTTCGGTGGTTCGTGTAGTAAAAAGCTTGAGAACCGCCTGACTAATAGAAACGCTCCAAAGCAGGTAGAACAGAGTATAGTCCAGACCCAAGAAGAGCTGAAAATGGCGGGTTAAGTAATAAGAGTTCATAGCCTCATGAGTACAGGAGGTCCTTCGCTTCGAGGCAAATGCATATTCATCACTGTTTTGAAGGCCGTACATTTGGCATAACTTTTGCGCTTCACAGCCTTTTTTCTTTTAAACATTTACTTAATTGAGTCTTCAGTTAAACATACACATCTTAAGCAACGCCGAGGCCAGGCTACCAGCTGGTGGTTATTAGTGTATGCAAAAGACTGCAAGATATCCGCCTCAAGGTTGAATTGATTACGTTTTTACTACAATTAAGCATTTTGCTATTTAACAAGGCAAATGTTCAGGGGTGGTTCTCCTACTGTGGTGTGCGTGCCGAGCTTGTTCTCAATGCACTCGTGGCCCTTTTGCAGCTTAGGCACTGGTTTAGGCCTTACTTCTGTTGTCCTTTCTGTAGGCGCATTGAGTTGCCTTGGGTACGAAATGTGAAGTATAAATAAAGTTGTCCTGCCTTGCCTTCAAAGATGACACTTGAATATGTTGCATTTTATGATGTGGTACAAGGTTATGATAGATTGTTTGTGACTAGGTTTTCCCTTGATATAGATCACCAACCCGGTCACCAAATATTATTTAGCGTCTGAATTTTCCCCATCATGCTTAGTGGTACACGCGAAGGACCAACTGTGGCTCCGAAAAATCCCCTCACAATATAACAAGCCATTAGCCATTTGCTACAAATGCTTCTTTTGTCTCGGAAAATGCCCATCACGGTGGAAATGCGTCCATGAATATACATACACACGACGTATAGAGGTCTCACGAGCTAAGAAAACAAGATGTCCTCACTTCATATTGGCAATTTGGTCTCGTACTCTGAACGAGCCGTTTCCGGAATTGCATTTTGATTGCCCTGGTCAGCATTAACTTTCAGACCTCAGCAGCGGTGAACCATTTGCATGCCGAGGTGGATGGAAGGTGTTTAAAAGTTAGCAGAGGTAATTTTAAGTCTCGCCATTTGAATTTTGAACTCGTGAAAATTTGTTTTTCTCGTTTGAAGCTGGTAAATGAAATGAAAGCAAAGAAGACCACTGCGACTTGTTGAGGCCCCATGTCGCTTTGTTGATGTTTGGTGAGAGCAATAGTTCACTTTATTTCTTGTTCAATGCTGCTTAAAGCCACACTGTGCGACTTTTCACCCACTCAATAAGCAAATAAATCTACAAACATAAGAAATTCTGTCATTGTGAGTGTCTGACTCTTGCTGGGAGTCAGCTTGTCTCTACTAAGATATTCCCACTTTACTTCGACTATGTTGCTGAACATTAGGTTCACGGACATTAGACCATCCTCCAAACATGTTTTATTTTCATAACTTACTGTAAAAAAGTAGCATTGATGGTGTCATTTTAGAAGAACCTTTTGACATTTACTACATGTTAGCTAGACATATTCCTCAGTTTGGCCTTTGCATTTATTAATAAGGTACAGTAATAATCCATCATATCCATCATATCCAGATACAGAATATATACTGCATTGCTCCTCATACAATTACAATATGGTGTTTTGTTTGTTTGTTTTACATAATCCAGCTAACCCTCAGCAGGTTTTCTTAATGAGAAAACGGATTAGATTGAACCTTGTCGCCAGAAGTGTGTTTTCATGGGAGCATCAGGTGCACTCTGTAAAATGTATTATACTAAACCTTAGTTTGTATGCTTCACTACACGGTACAATTGATTGATTTAACTGAAGTTCTTGGTATATTTTCAACAACTACTTGTAATTATAAGACAAGGCAACTTTATTGATACCGCGCATTTCGTACACAAGGCAACTCAATGTGTCTAAACTCAGAGCAGCCCTTTGTGCATAATGATAATAATACGAACCATTTTCTCTATCACAAAACAAACCCAAAAAGTGTTGAGATTTGCTTGCGTCGCAGCGACAGTAAATTGCGACTAACATTCCACTCGCCCAGGCACATACAGCTGTTGTATCGCTTGGCAAGACACTTCTCCCACATTGCCCACTCCGCTCAGTGGCTGGGCTTTTGTATCAATTGTACAGTATGGTTTGCAAAAGTAAAACCAGAGCCCTGTTAGATGCCTCTCTCTGATCTTGTGCTCGAGATGTGGTTCCACTTCATGCTGAATCCAAAAGCGCTCCCCACACGCCATACTGAATCCCGGGATAGCGTCTTCCATTAATTGGTACAGAGATAAGGAAACCTCTCTCAACATGGAAGACGGCTTTCTTGATCTTCCCGGGAAGATGGTCGATGACTGTGGCTCTGGGTTGGTACATGTAGAAACAAAATACCGTTATTGTTTTTTATTTTTTTTGTATGAGGATATACTATGGTTGATTTTAAAAAGTAACTGGTTGAGAAGGGAGAACCCTGGGCTCAGCGTAGTTTTGGAGGGGCCCACGTGGGCTATTACATGCTTCATTTAATGTGTACAGTGTGATGGTTCCGACTTGCATCATTTGGATAACTCCTGAACTCTTTGTGAACCGCCCTTTTACTTTTCAAATCAAAGTCATTTCGCTAAAGATGAGAATGGGCTTATATTTGATAGTATTGTATTGAGTAGTATAAAGTTCAGGGTCAAAGTGTAGAAATATCCAAAAGGTATTTCCATTTCATGATGCAATGGGGAAAGTAAAGCTATGCAGTTGTAGAAAACAATTTTAAACTGAGACTAGTCATTGAGTCAAGGATACCACCTCCAAAAAAGACCAATAAGCAATTGAACGTCTTTTCCCCCCACATACTTACAATTCAAATGAGAAATATTCCCTCTCCTTTTAATTATGATATCAACAGTCGTCAATCTTTGATAGTAGAGAGAGGCAACAGTGTTTAAGGTGTAAGACGCCTCCATCATTATCCACAGTCTACTGTTCGTAATACATCAGTAAAGTACATGGATGACTAATTTTACATTCACAAGCAGTGTCATTAAAGTTTGGACAAATAGGATTTTAATATCATAAGATAATAAGACGGAAGTAAACATTTTTGTGCCGTTTTGGGTAAATTTTGATTTAATGTTCTCGTTACAGGCATATATTCCTGAATAATTGATTAAAATTATATATATACTTGATATAATTGATATGGGCGCATGGTTGCGCAGCAGTTAGCTCTCGTGCTTCTCAGAAAAGGTCCCGGGTTTGATTCCCACCAGGGACCGGGCCTTTCTGTGTGGAGTTTGCATGTTCTTCCCGTGTCTGTGTACGTTTCCTCCTGGTACTCCAGTTTCCCCTACCACTAAAAACATGTACAATAGTTCCACTCTGGGGCCAGGACTCCCCTGAAAAAGAGATTCTTAATCTCAGTGGGACTATCCTGGTTAAATAAAGGTCAATAAAAAATAAAATACTTACAATGATGTGTACAGAAAGACCTATAAAAAGCTGAAAAAGTAAATACTACAGACTTTTAGGTAATAATTTTCTCCCATTGCATTTCCAATTGAGACATATACTTAGGTTTAAGGTTTGTGTAAACACCAATTCATCCTGCCTTGTTGATTGAATTGGTTTTCAAAAGTTGACATCTGGACTGATTAGTTATGACTTGAACACAAAAAAAGCTTTGTCAATTTTGAAATTCCCCTGGTCTGACGCTTTTATGGCCGTGATGATGCTGATGAGCATCAGGCGACCTAAAGCCTCTGAGTCACCCCAGTTCAGTAATAGCCCATTATTTCGAACAGGGTATGGCATTTTGGGAACTTCAAAATTGGTGAGAGGCAAAATGTCTTCAACTCACAATAATGTGACCTTTATGTGACCCAGCGGATGCTTGGGTGATTAGCATAACACCTTTACTTACCATCCTGATGGTCTGTAGGATGCTCCAGGATCAATTGCTTTTTGGGTTTTCACTGATTATAATAATAATAATAATGCATTAGTCTTATATAGCGCTTTTCCAGACGCTCAAAGTCACTTTACAATTTGGTGCATTATTCTTTCACTCCATACTCGGTGATGATAAGCGAGGCAACCAGTCTGCGCACATCAGCCACCACCACCAACCACTCACTCACTCACTACATTCGCTAGGCTTCCTGGTGTTACTGAACGGTCTCCCATCCAAGTACTAACCAGGCCCTACCCTGCTTAGCTTCCAAGGTCTGACGGGATTGGGCATCGCAAAGGCGGTATGACCACAAATCATACCGCTAACATTGAACTGTATCCATGGCTACATAGTACATTCCATTTGGAAAACTAAAAACAAAGAAATTTCCTAAAAAAACAAAAAAACGGAAACAAAATTGATCCTGCAGCATCATTGGAGCCACTGAGATGGAAAGCAAAGGCGCCGAGCTAACCACCCATACAGCGACCCAGTGACAACACAACAAGCTACGTTGTGCACCTTTAATGACTTGCTGATCATGGAAGACATGGAAGACTGTAACTGTGTTTATGTAACAGTATTTAATCCCACAATGCACAAATTATTAGAAAACAGCATTAACTTGGCTGTGAATGACTTTCAGCAAAGTTGTGCATCGGGATTCCATGTGCTGCACTGTTTTTTGTGTGTGTTTTTAATGAGGAGTCAGACTGAGGGGCAGCTGCAGTGGGAGAGTGAGTGCACCCTGGGCCTGTGTGGGTGAGCTCAGCTGTGACCACAGGGCCAAACAAGCCACGAGAGCGGACACAAAGTACATATATGGATAAACTCAGAATGTAAGAGCAAGCATTATGCAACTAATATATTAAATGGAAATATGAACTGTAAATGTGATTTATGTCGACAGGCTGCTTTAGTAGAGAAAACCCACTTCATTATGAAATATTGAAAACACGTTTTATACTTAAATGTTTTATTCCAGATGCTTTTAAAACTTACAATGATCTATTTCAACAACCCTCTTTGTGAAAGTGTTTCAAATACATGTCCTTTAGAACATTACGGCTTACTTTCCCTGCTGGGAAACTGACAGTGAACATTCATCCGTTGTTCTCAAACTTTTCACACCAAATACCACCTCATACAATATTTGACCATCCAAGTGCCACCAGGTCCAGATCAAGATAACACCACCACTAAACTAAACCATGTCTGCTTTACTAAAGATTTAAGTACAAACACAGTTTGAGAACCACTGTGCTAAATATACTTTGCTGAATATCATATTGTAACTCCTATGCGACAGTGGCGCAGATGGTAGAGCGGGTCGTCTCATGATCGGAAGGTCAGGGGTTCGAATCCCGGCTCCTGCAGATGCAGACTGTTGTTGTGTCCTTGGGCAAGACACTTCACCCAATGCCTATGTGTGAGTGGTTGGTGGTGGTCGGAGGGACCGTTGGCGCAGATGTGTGCAGCCTCGCTTCTGTCAGTCTACCCCAGGGGAAACTGTGGCTACAAATGTAGCTTACCACCATCAGCATGGAGTGAATGAACCCCCCTCCCTTTCATGTGTGAAGCGCTTTGGGTGTGACTAGTGTCATATAAAAAGCGCTATACAAATAAGATTCCCTTCCCTTCCTCTATCTACTGCTCTTCTCTACGAACCATAGCAATATCATACATAATTGCCAAAACACAAAACGATATAAAGAAGAGCCCTTCAGTGTGAATGAGACAATAATACAATCTAAACATTCAGAGTGACAGTGGTTTTTGAATTCTTTCAAATTCAGACCATGAGGCTGTAAGAGGCTGTGGCATGTTAGAGTTACTGTCACATAAATTATGTCATGCTCTCTGGGCCCATTTTACACTTTCGAGCATACAGTACTTTCAGTGGGTATTTTATACTTGAGTAAGAATGATGTCCTAACAAATCAACTTGTTTCAACAATTTACATATAAAGTAATGGAAGGCGTTTGTAGTTAGATAAATCTTATTTTATGGTAATTATTTATGGCCATAATGTCTGGAGTGTCTTTTAAATAAAATCATGGATTTTCTCATCCAATTGTCCAACAGAGAACTCTGAATTGCTTCTCATGAGCCAGAGGGACAGTTGATAGAAGGTCTGTCCATCAGTCCCAGCCCTGTGGCTAACTGGCCACTGCTTTTGTCGTGGGTTTAAACCGTTGATTTCAGTTCAAAAATATTTTATTCAAACACATTTTGTGTACCACAAATAGCTGCAGAAAACAGAAGCCTCTTGGAGTCAGTTTTACTGTTGTTTTAATGCTAGTGGATTTTTGTGTGTGATTAAAATGGCTTTCATTTGTGGCAAATATAGTTGTAGCTTTTTGCCAATTTAACTTTGTGCCATCTGGATCTCTGAGGCATTTGTTGTTTGAAACCTGTTTAATAGTCTTGAGAGTGAGTAGAGAGTGGGAAAATAGCGTAGTTTTCATTAAACATTGATCAAGTCAACACCGCCTGGTGCCTGTCTCTGTCAACATAGACTTTCTTAATAATTAAACTCACTGCTATTGTTTTTCTTTTTACTGCAGCTACGTTTCCTGAGAGAATACTTGATTAGGCAAACATTTAAAACCATCCCAGCAAAATGGGAAACAAAAACAAAAACTCTTTACCATTCATCATGTTGCTTTGCGAGTTTACTTGAATATCTTTAAAATAGTTTTTACCAATGATAATACTTTACATAAGTTATTAGGACACAGCCCATACGTAACTTACTGAGAAATGACAAGGCAGAAAAGTTACACAGTTAGGCATTGCATTGAAATTTTGGAAGATTAATAGGACTCATTTATTGACCTTACTAGATTTGCTGCTCACTGTTTGAAAATACACAAGCACACATTTTCTCTTTTCTCTCTCTTTCTTACACCAACATAAATCTAAAGTTCTATTCAGTGTGTGCTGTATTCATTGTTAAGTTGAACTTTTTGAAGAACATTCAGACAAACAAAAACAAAACACTTGAATATCTACTCTGTGAGCTGCTAATCATGTCACCGCAGCACTTAGCATTTGGCCGCTCTGTCGCAGCCGCTGAATTGACAGGTAGCACTGATAACCCACTGATAGCCACTCCAGAGTCTTTGTTGTCATTTCTTTCCTGCTGGGAGCGTGGCAATGGCAACATACGCCGACGCGCCGCTGATGGGCTCAATACGGAAAAGAACTAATTGCAATGACTTTCACAGCCTCGGAGTCTCTGTCCATATGTCCATTTTGAAGTCTCCCCGTGGAGCCTCAATGTGTAACAGCAAATTACTCTGACTATTAGGACGCGATGTCACGCTGGCACACCGCTCGCTGACTGAAAAGTTTCATTGATGAGACGACCGGCAAGTTTTTAAATTAAACCCTCCACTGCCTCACAGACAAAGCTAGAGTTCCAGCATTCGAGTCAAGTCTTGGTTTGATCTTGGATGTACTTTGAGACCCATAGCTTGAGTCTTTTGAAGAGTTGCCTCACAGCACGATGGTCCCATTTGATTACCAGACTGAGATGGCCCAGGAGATGGCTCTGGTTTCTCCTTGGGCGACACAGTGTGTAGAAGTTGAAATAATACAAAAAGAAAGAGAGGCAACTTCGGATCGAGTCAGAACCAGACTTAAATGTATTGAGCCAGTAGCTTACAGTCTTCAAAAGCATTCCTATATCCATATATCTCCTTCGACAAAGTACACAGATCATTGTATATATTTGCCACAGCCCTCGTGCCGCGAAGACAATGCATACGTAATGTTTTGGTTTCTGGCGCCACTAGAGCACTGGTCTGCCCTCCAGTTTTATCTAATTGTCTACGAAGAGACATAGGATGTACCCAGCTGTGTTCTAATTCTTTACCTTAACATATCACAAGATAGAATAAGTAAAACACAAATGAAAATGAGTCCATCATTTCTACAGATGATCCAGCAGTGAGTGCTTATGCTTGACAGCTAGAATCAATCAATCAATCAATCAATCAAAGTTTATTTGTATAGCACTTAACAACGACACAAGGAAGACCAAAGTGCTTCGCAGAAAGATACAAAAAAAACAATTAACAAGATCCCTGCTTCGATCCCTGTGACCTTTCTGTGTAGAGTTTGCATGTTCTCCTCGTACATACTGTAGGTTTCCCCTACCAATGAAAGCATGTGGTATGTCTGTGATTATGTGAGAGTGAGTGGTTGGTGGTGGGTTGCCATGCCATTGATCTGACAACCCATGAGTCCGACGTCTCATTATTCCGAAAATGTACCATTGAGGAGAGGTGCCATTAGTCCAATCCACAACACAACTGGATTAGAGAGCCATATACAACCACTGGCGCTATCCTTAAGATCAGTGGACTCTTGCCTGAACCTAATTTTATTTTTTAACCCCTACGCAATGGGACATTTTCGGAATAATGCGACGTCGGACTAATGGGCCGACCCCAGTGGTGGTCGGAGGGGCCAATGGCACTGATTGGTCTCACTTCCGCAAATAAGATTACCACCACCAAATATGGGGTCAACATAAAATCGTCCCATGGAAAGTGCTTTGTGAACATGTCTGTGAAAGGCGCTATACAAATAAAGTCCTTTCCTAAGAACTTCTACAATTGGGTTCTCTCTGGAGCCGAGACTCCCTTGGAACAATGATTCTGAATTTCTTTTTTTTTTTTATCCTTATCTACAAGTTTATGTTTAAGACTACCTAGCTTGGGGACTCTTGTACGGTGCATATTTTGAGTAGTTTGTGCAAAATAGAAACTAGTAGGTAACCTTGTTGGTATTTGCTCATTACAATGAAACTTACAAGGGTTTCCTTTCTTGTGTTAGCTCACAGGCAGTCATTTCTGTCTGGTCCCAATTTCAACTCAAGTTTTACGCCTCTAAAAATCTTGATTGAATAAGAAGCCTTAGAGAGAAACTATAGAAAGAAGCTTTCCACAGAGGCAACATGTCTGTTCCTCTGTAAGGAATGGCCAGTGTTACAGAAGGTCAGAGCAAATGGCCCATTGAGTCGAGAGCACATAAGTTTCAACGCACCATCTGTTTGTTTGTTTTTTCCTGTAGGAGGAGACAGAATGCTTTGCAGCGATATGACAGGAGTGAGAAATGTCCCAGCCTGTTTTGTGAGTGCAGGGCTGAACATAATTACATTTCAGACGTCCACTGGGACACACCAAACACACAAGTCTAATGGCTTCTGCTGAGAACATTACTGCTGTCACCAGGCAGTTAAGATGAAACTCTTATCTTACATCACAGTGCTGCTCTAAGTACACACCTGGACTCATACTTCCATCATTTATCTTCAATAGCGCCTATCACCCCACACTCTTTAGTTGTGTGCAGTGCTCTGATGTTTGAACAGCATAGTCTCAAATGTAAACATATGAAGATAATTGGAGCATTGCGGTCGTTTCAAGCATGTTATTGTTCTTCAAAGAACAATGCTGTCTACAGTAAAACAAGAGCCAGGAGACGCTGAGGTTCTGTGCATCTCTCAAGCCTCTCTTCTACACACCATCAGTTGAAATAGTCTTAAGTCTGGAGTATTACTGACTAGAAAGGGACAAACGGCAGTCGGCCGTTGACAGCGATATGAAGAGAGAGCCCGATGCAATAAGGGAGAACTTGGTCTGTAAAAAAAGTAAAACAAATTCCGTATTTTGACATTTCGGAATACAAAATGTCTGCAAGAGAAACTTTCCGCATGTTTTTACCTTTTTCTAACAAACTGGAGACACGGTGCTGGGGTATTGCACTGGATTTCAGCTCCCCATAACATTCGTCTATGGAGATAATAAAGCTGAACAAAGAATTTCTTTTTTTACAGTGCTTTATTGTGTAACTCGGGGGAAGCATATTGGGAGCCATTTCATCACTTGGTATTTTGTAAAAACTCTGTGACAGACTGGAGCTCAGACACAACAGCCCTTTTAGTCTAAGTAATGCTTCCTTCGCTGCACAGTTGACGCTGCGGCCCGGGGCATTGTTTAGCTATTTCATTTTCAGAAACCAAACACAAACGGATAGCTGTGGAGTGCAAGCTTCATTAGAGGCAAACTCTTTGACGCTTCTTTAACACGTCGGCGCTAAACATCATCCCACTCCCCCCCCCCCCCCCCAGAAAATTAATTACACCGCACCGTTGTGGTTGTTGCAAATGTGTGTATGAATAAAGGGTGTCAAAATGTGAGAGTGAGATTAATTATGTGTTCGCTTCACCTCACTTTGCCCTTTTTTTTGGAGGTTAGGGCATGTTTCCCATATTTTCCTGTCCTTTATTATGCTTTTTTATGACACTCATTGGTATTTCATGTTTTTACCTATATACTGTACACTTTTGATCAAGCAAACGCATGTAATACCAGGAGAGCATGCAATCTCGGCCCATAACATCCCACCTGCTCCAGCATAAGGGGGAAATTGTTTGAGCTGTGCAGGATTTCTCAAATATGGGAATGGAATAAAACAACCCGAGGTCTGTTTTTGTTGAAGAAGAAACTTTATAACACGACTGAAGTAGCAGTACTTTCACTTTTGCCACCCCAGAACCCTCTTATTTCTAGGTCAGTTTAAGAAGACGGTCATGTTTTCCAAATGATTTCCCTTTGCCACCTCTTCTGAGAATTTTAATGTGAAGGAGCAGAGTGGGTCTGCTTGAAGATTTTGCAGCCAAATTGAAGATATTAGCCTTTCAGCTTTGCGCTTTCTCCACCATGAGAGGCCAGTAGCACTGTGTCAAGTGGTCAGTCTCCAAGTCCATCTGAAATACTTCGGCAAACTGTAACAGGACTGAAACTCGAAGATACTAAATGCAGGCATGGCTTTACTTTACTTCGGCAAGGCGAAAAGATCTAAATCGGACAAAGAAACTTCAACTGAAAAACAAAGAGTTTATTTTATTTTTTTGGAGGGGATTGTTTCTCCTTGCTTCTTGTTGCAATCAACATTTGTGTGACTGGAATGGACAATGGAGTAAAGTCTTATTGTGCCTTGAGCAGCCTATATAGCTAACAAATTACAAACTACACACAGAAAGCAATTCTTCCTGACAACTCTACTTTTATTTTAATCATTGTTGAAATACACATTTGAATAGCATCAATACAACTCAATACAACCAAAATACCGTGTTACAGGGACACAAAAATGCATGTGCCAATTTATTGCTATAAGCCAAATGTAACTGACTTTTATCATATGTTGCCGTGTGTTGGAGTTATTAATTAAAGTCAAACTTGGTAAAAGTCAGCATAACTCACAGTTTCAACACTTCAACAAGGCTTTACGCGCTTTGGAAGTCAGCTCACCTGCTGCTCACAGCGCCTTCAAAGCCTTTTATAGAAAGCGCAGGTTGTTACTGGTGTTTATGATGCAACAAATACCTCTTTTTTGGTGAGAAAAACAACCTGAAAAATATGCATAGCTGTGGAAGCTGCTTTTGTTGGGAGCTTTGAACAACTTGCAAAATGGGCGAGTGATACGTCAAGTGTTCTTGCGATGAAATGCGATGGCAGTCGGGAAAATGTCAGGGATAAAAATAACCAAGCTGAACTGCATGGAACAAGATACATAAATATAACACTTCTATTGTATTAATTGTGTATCAGATAACTATGGTGATTATGTTGGTAAAGCTGCTGTATGGATGTCATAGGATGCTGTGGTTGGTCCTTGAGCCCCACGGCAAGACTCCTAGATTGTTTCCACTATGTGCTCCCGTCAAACTAAACAATCCTGTCCAAACCTGCAGCTGAGTTCATGGTATAATTATGCATAGACAATTCTTGTAATGTACCGTATTAAAGGGGGGTGTTATGCACATTGACCTTTTAGAGTGCTTTCCACCATGTTACAATGTTGTTCCCTCATCAAAAACACACTTGAATGTTTTAGTAAACATTGAATTTGACATATTCACCAGCTTATTCATTACTCCCCATTCTAAGCCTGTTCTGAGACTATCCACACGTCCTGACAACACAAAGCACAGGTTTTGAGGAGGAATGAAGAAAGAAGGAGCTGCACATTACAAACCCGCACGATAGGCAAATGGAAACCAACAACAAAGTCTATGATATGATCGAGATGTGTTTGGAAATATTATCACAGCACAATACACACTTTAAATTAATTACAAATTATCAATAGGTTGTGTTCACGTGACATCACAACATTCTAAAGAGCCTATAGATGGGAGCAACATCCGGGAACTTTTACAGAGCAACGCCCCCTTTTGGGGGAATCGAGAGTTAAAAATTGCATTAGTGTGTATGTGAAAAAATGAATATTTCTCGTTTTGGGGATACAATATTCCAAACCAGTGATCAGAACCACAGGAAAATGACAGTTCTTGATTACGGACACATCAACTCACTGTCAGAAGACGACTGGAAGATTTTTTATTTTTTGTGGAACCTTATATGAGCGAGTTTATCGATCGCCGTTATGGCCATGTCAGGGCTCATTACTGAGGAAACAGTTCCATATTGTGGCCGTGTATTATGCACTTTGTGTAATGTCTTAAAACCGAGAGAATCATTAATTAGGCCTAACGCTGAACATGTTTGATGAGTTTGAATAATTACAGATTAAAAACGCACATTAACATTAGCATTTAGCTAGTAGGTTAGCTGCTGAATGAACCATACCATTTGCTCTCATAAGCTACAAAACTGCATCGTGGGTATGATTTTTTTTTTTATAACAATATAAAAGCGACAGACTAAAAGCTGAAGCAGTAGTGACATTATAAAGCAACCAGCAAAAATGTTACACAGGCAAATGTCACAGACAAGTCATGATCACAGTGCGCTCAGCAGCTCAATTTTAAAACGTTAACCGTCTTCTCTGTGATTTATCTGAAGCAACAGGTCACTTCCGTGGCTTCCTTTTCACGTTCGATAATTAAATAAAACAAAGACAACGTTTTTTCATGTGTAAATTAAAAGTTCTCAGACGATCTTTCCTCATTCATTCCAACGGAGCTTCTGTTTGCCCCCAAAAAGGGGCGTTAACCTTTTGGCGCCACTGATATGACGTAGACGTTGCTCCCATCTATACAGACGGCATCTTTGGAATCGCCCATATGGTCATGTTTGAAAACAGTTAAAGGGGAAAACAATTTGGAGAATAATCGAAACTTTCTCTAATTATTCAAAAAGTACATTAACAAATGCTGAATTATGAATATAGTTTTCTACTAAATAAAGATACAAAGACATGGGGAGGAGCAAAGTGATTCAACAGCCCATAAATACATAAATAATGGAGAATGCTAACATGATGCTTCATGTTAGCATCGCGCTAATGCTAACGCTGATGCTAACGCTACCTAGGGCTAGCTACGCCTGACGTTATTTCACTTCTACTGAACAATCTGCTGTTATGGACCCGATTTAGACTTGACTTTATTTGTATGTGATAAACGTTTATATTTCGTCAGAAAATGGCAAAAAAAGAGTGAAAAATTGTGTTTCCCAAAACATTCTGTTTTCCCAAAGCCACGCCCCCTTCTATGACGCGATGCCTTATTCCGCCCAGCCCACTTTTGCGTCTTTTTGCTTTGTCTCGGCACTTCCGTTGTCCTGACCGGTCGAGCGCAAAGCCTGTTCATTTAAACTGAGAATGAGGGAAAATGTTCTCCGCTCAAATCTGATGTTTAGTAGATTGATTTGTGTAAAATGTCCAATGTTCATTTGCACCAACAAGTCAACACTGCACCGTTTCTCTGCACGGCCGAGAATTGGCTTTGTTTTCATGTAGTAACTGATTTTAGCTGGACTTCTCCAGTCCTATGTTAACTGATAGGAGTAAAGAGGCGGGCACAATTCATGGCGGTGCCCACGCGAACCTCCGGAATAAGGTGAATAGTTTAAAATTGAGGTGGAGGGCAACTTAAAATTCCATGGCGGTAACCATAGTAACGCTCAACATGTCGATTTCTAGTCTTAAATCATTGCTAATATATCTGTATTTCCTGGGCCAATTCACATGAAACAAAAACACAAACACAAACACAAAGTTCAAAGTCATATCTGCAGCACATACTGTATGAACATGTCTTATTATTTCCAAAAGTAGAGACAATATTAAAAAAACATGTACTTGATGTTGGCCAGTAGAAAGGACTTTCAGCCATAAAATTGTCAGGTTTGTGAATCCAATCACTGTCAAATGATGATCAGAGAAAACATTTGGACTTTCAAAAACTCTCCCATAGAGTTGTATTGACACCTGCCCTCCAACTGAAATAGAATTCTATAACATGAACGCAACCTATTACTATAAATATTGTTCCTTTAGAAATCGTATTTAATGCACAAACAACAATACCTTAAAGAAAATTGCATTAAGACTACAAAAGTGTCTTTGATCATCATTCATCAGGAAAGTAGAAACTGTTCTCTAGTTTCTGCAATTTATCATTCCTTGCCAAACACGCGTCTTGCCCCTCATTCTGTTGTCGTTCTCTTCTTGCTGTTGGAAGTACAGATGTGCAAATCAATACCAAAGAATCCATGTTTTTCGATGCCAGAGACCCACATTTCAGAATTGGATATCAGTAGAAAAGAATGGATACCTAGAATTGTAAAAAATGTACCTGACAATTGCATATCTTGGAAAATGTCTCAAATTGAGTTGCCCTAATGAGATATATACATTATTTTTTGTCATCGGGATTGGAATTATCAATACAGGCCTTGTAGTCGATTGGTACCAAATCGAAAGTCAAAAAGTTAGCACTGCCTAGTCGGAAGATAAATTCACATACATGCTGTGACATTACCATAGTCATGTCTTCCAGTACTGTGGTCAACATCATTTTATTCAAACCCTCCAACCTGTCGTAGCTTGGGGTTTCTATATGTGCGAGTCCCGCGTGACATCCAACATATAAGTGTCTCTCTTTGTGGATGGAAAAACGTCAAAAGCAGCTCATGAGGGACAGTGGGAGAAGGACATATATTTGATTTAATGTGCAGGGACAGTGCCGGGCCGGAGGAGCCCCTCTGGTGGTGCACAGAGGAGAACCACAGAACCAGGCAAGCAGCAGGGCACAGGCTTTTCATCAAACACACATCCAGGCGGGGTGGGGGATCGGGAAAGCGCAGGAGAAGATTCACAAAGAAGGATCGGCAGCATCTGGTTGAGCATCGCAAAGACTGGAGAGGGAGCAGGGGACAATGGGAAGAAAGGTGGCGCCACAATTAGTTCTGCATTAGAATGTGGCAAATGTTTTGAGATACAGAGTTCTGTCATGTTGAATAAAACAGTCGGAGCTACAATATGGGCAGTCAAATATTGAGCGATGCGATATACAGTATACATAAAGTTGCTATAACTTTTCCGACATACTTGAACACATTTTCGTATGCTTTTCCTTTGACAAAACCCTTAATTCATCCAAGTGTAGGCGTGTCAGGTGCAATAAGGCATGCATTGAAATAATTTTGGATGTGACTTAATACACTAACAAATATTAAGGAGCACTTTATTAAATCCTCCTTGTCTTAGATGGGCAGGATTGGAAGAAATCAGTGGAAATCCTTAAAGAGGGGGTATTGTGCTTTTTCAATCACATAGCACCAGTCTATAGCATACTACAATGATGACGTAACCTTCTGTTGGTCTGTATATGCAGTAAATTAAAATAACTGCCTTGAATAAAATTGCTCTCTCAAAATGGCTGTACTGAACGTCTTGAAATAGGCCTCTGTCTCTTTAAGAAGCTTTCCGACACGCCCCCTTCAGCACACTGCTGTGGCATCTAAACAACACTACTGTGCGGGGAGGGGGCTCTGCTGAGCTGAGGAGCAGTGGTTGGTGGCTTGGCTGGTGACGAAAGGTCCAGAGGCGTCTCCAGGAGGTGGGGGCGTTCCTAGGAGGACTGAGGCATAGCTACACCTAAAATGGCTGCCGTCTAAGTTTTTACTGATTACTCAAAAATATGTGAATGAGCCAAGGCAACACTCCAGGCATGTGTTTAATGAGGGAATGACATAATAACATGATATAAAGCATGAAAAGATTTTACGATTTACATAATACCCCCTCTTTAAGCTTTTTACACTGCACAAAAAAGTCCTTGGATCTCTATAGGCCCAGACCCATGTTGTTATGCCTGTGCTATAACTGGTATAAGCAGTCGCTTTATTTCTACTATTATTCTGGAATAGCAAATGCTGCCGTGCACATAAATGTCAGCCAATTATGAGTGACGCCTTTGTTGTGACTTGCTCAACATTGTTCAATCAACTTCCTGCATCCACATGTAACAGACTAACAACAAACCGACACCGTGTGTACATCAGGGACACCTGTTTGCTTGTTTGTGCTCCATGCATTCCTATGTGAACATGCAGAGCTTACATTTGCTCGTCTCAAAACAATCAGACTTCATTCAATTTCTACGCCCCCAAACTGCAATTGTAAGCGCTGAGAAACGCCTTGTGCAAATTGTGTACGCGGCACGCCTTTACAACATAATTCAATCTGTTCTGCCTGCTGTTCACGCTTCTTCAATTGATTTCCAAAACAAAGGAATGAAGAAGGAAGGGCAATGGATAGAAAAAAGACAAAGAAAGCACACAACAGTGAAAACATGTGATGGGGTTTATTTCTCTTTCATAGGATTTGAATATATCAATTTAAAATGACTGGCTCATTAATATTGATCAATTTGAGGTCCTATATTGTGCACAATCTTTTTTTATTTTTTATATTTTATATATTTTGCCTCTGTCGCACTCAAAGCGCCGGCCTTCCCTGTGAATAAGGTCCAGACACCTTCACCAAACTGGTCCTGTTGATGGTCAGACCTCTATGCCGATTAGCATAACTTTGTGTTTGTTCGTTTTAGTGATGCTGCCCTGATCACCAGTGTACAAAGGGAGGGAATGTGCCCTCTACTGTCGTTTAACTTTACTGCATCATTAAACCTAAGAGTATTTTCTAGAGTCCACATGCATTACTTTTTGTTAAGCTATAAATGTACCAAGGCTAAGGTGTATACATTTAAGCCACTTTTATAATTCATATTCTCTAAGGAATAACCTGAGGCACATTAAAATCATCCAAACTTAGAGCGTATTATTATTAGGCAAGGCAAGTTTATTTGTAGAGCACAATTCATACACGAGGCAATTCAAAGTGCTTCACAGTTGCAGAAAAAATTACAAGAAAACAGTTAAAATCAATCAATAAAACAACAACACAAAGTTAATCAATTACAGTAAAAGGCAAGAGTGCAGATAAAATACTTTCAGTTTTCATATGCACGGGTAAAAAGAGCTGTTTTCAGCCTGGATTTGAACATTGTCAGAGTTGAGGCCTGTCTCACATCCTCATGAAGACTGTTCCAGATTTTAGCTGCATGAAACTGAAACGCAGCCTCACCGTGTTTATTATTGACTCTGGGAACCACCAGGAGACCCCTCCCTGAAGTTCTCAGGGCCGAGATGGTTCATACGGCTCTAACATGTCAGAGATGTACTTTGGTGCTAAACCATGAAAAGACTTGTACACAAGCAGAGCTGTTTTAAATTCTATTCTCTGAGTGACAGGAAGCCAGTGCAGAGACCGGAGCACTGGACTAATGTGGTCGTATTTCCTGGTTCTTGTCAGGACTCGAGCAGCAGCGTTCTGGATGTTCTGCAGCTCTAACAGCTCGTTTAGAAAGGCCAGTGAGCAGGCCGTTACAGTAGTCTAACCTGCTAGAGACAAATGCATGGATGAGTCTCTCTAAGTCTGGTTTTGACACTATTCCTCTGATCTTAGCAATGTTCTTCAGATGGTAAAAAGCTGATGATGTTATTATTATTATTATTATTATGTTTTTACTTTTGAAATGTGTGTGTTAATAGAACTTTGTGCCTCTATTTACTTATTTATTTACCTCTGTCGTTGCTTTGCTGTTTTAATGAATCTTATCTTCATTCATTGTGCATTGGTGTAAAATTGCATGAAATTCTGAAAGAAAAAGTCCAATTGCTTTTCACAAAGCATTCATGTTAGTAAAAAGAGCCGTTCTAAAGATCATATTTGGTCATTAACGCCACATCATTGTTTGATAAAAAAAAAAAAAAAACACCATAAAAAACAGGGCAGTGGATACAGGAAAAAAAAAAAAAACATCACTCTACGAGCCTCTCTCTCACCACAAGCTTTCCCCAATCAACTGAAGTCGTTCGCCAGTCTGCCAGAGCATGAAGCACTAACAGCTTAGCTCTAGGCTAGCTTCAACCTTTTCCGCTGCAATGCAAGTGGAGATGTCTGGTGAATTTCTCTTTGTTTACCGTCTCATTTCGTAAAGAGATTAGGAGTGAGTTGCGGCTCGGCGAAACAAGGGAGTGAGGGGAGTGAGGGGAGCATGGAAGTGCGGAGATCATTTACTCATGTGACAAAATGAGCGCTGTCTGTTTTCTATAGCGTCTGGTGACATTTAAAGCATTAATTTGCATGTACAATAATTTGATATCATACCTTTGACACTGATTGCTGAAACAATTAAAAATAAATCTAAATAAAGTCTGTGAAAGGTGAAACTCAATGCCAGTTTTTGTTACTGCATCAGTAGGCCAACTAAGTCAAGAGATATTGCAATATACACTCACCTAAAGGATTATTAGGAACGCCTGTTCAATTTCACATTAATGCAATTATCTAAACAACCAATCACATGGCAGTTGCTTCAATGCATTTAGGGGTGTGGTCCTGGTCAAGACAATCTCCTGAACTCCAGACTGAATGTCAGAATGGGAAAGAAAGGTGATTTAAGCAATTTTGAGCGTGGCATGGTTGATGGTGCCAGACGGGCCGGTCTGAGTATTTCACAATCTGCTCAGTTACTGGGATTTTCATGCACAACCATTTCTAGGGTTTACAAAGAATGGTGTAAAAAGGGAAAAACATCCAGTATGCGGCAGTCCTGTGGGCGAAAATGCCTTGTTGATGCTAGAGGTCAGAGGAGAATGGGCCGACTGATTCAAGCTGATAGAAGAGCAACTTTGACTGAAATAACCACTCGTTACAACCGAGGTATGGAGCAAAGCATTTGTGAAGCCACAACACGCACAACCTTGAGGCGTATGGGCTACAACAGCAGAAGACCCCACCGGGTACCACTCATCTCCACTACAAATAGGAAAAAGAGGCTACAATTTGCACGAGCTCACCAAAATTGGACAGTTGAAGACTGGAAAAATGTTGCCTGGTCTGATGAGTCTCGATTTCTGTTGAGACATTCAGATGGTAGAGTCAGAATTTGGCGTAAACAGAATGAGAACATGGATCCATCATGCCTTGTTACCACTGTGCAGGCTGGTGGTGGTGGTGTAATGGTAATGGCATCGTTTACATGCCACAGACTACCTGAGCATTGTTTCTGACCATGTCCATCCCTTTATGACCACCATGTACCCATCCTCTGATGGCTACTTCCAGCAGGATAATGCACCATGTCACAAAGCTCGAATCATTTCAAATTGGTTTCTTGAACATGACAATGAGTTCACTGTACTACAATGGCCCCCACAGTCACCAGATCTCAACCCAATAGAGCATCTTTGGGATGTGGTGGAACGGGAGCTTCGTGCCCTGGATGTGCATCCCACAAATCTCCATCAACTGCAAGATGCTATCCTATCAACATGGGCCAACATTTCTAAAGAATGCTTTCAGCACCTTGTTGAATCAATGCCACGGAGAATTAAGGCAGTTCTGAAGGCGAAAGGGGGTCAAACACAGTATTAGTATGGTGTTCCTAATAATCCTTTAGGTGAGTAGGTTAGCATCTGCATTCTGCCATATGTATGTGACACATGACCCGAGCTCAGTTCAGTGTATCAAATTGTGCTTTAAGAATTACATTATTGATCCTGTTGTAAGTTCGATAATCACGTATGTGGGAACATTAAATTCAGAATAAACAAATCAGGTCAGGTACACCAAATAATGTAGTGACCTTTAGTGATTTAGTACCTCAAAGACACATTGAAAACCCCTGCTGTAGAATGTCATGGTGCTATGTAAATGATTGTACTATTTTTTTGTACTGTAATGGGAAATGCATGTTTTTCTTTTGTTGGATGCCATCATTAACGTTATAAGAAAAATATATCAATAAAGTTGCACATACATTCTCTTACAGTGTGGGAGGATGAAGGCTATATAGCACAGTGGCTCAGTTCATTTGTACTGAATTTTAAACCACCGACATCCCATGGAGGACGAGGTGACTCATTTCTGCTCTGAGCTCTTTATTCATCAAGAATACACAGCAATATTTAGAAAAGGGGAAGGCAACATTCCCATCTCTCATATCTACATGGGAGGGTTTCCGACCTACCACTGACTCCGTAATAACTGTATTGACGTATCGATGCAAAGGTCATGAGGTATGAGTGAACTGAATTACAGGCTGCTGCGCTCTGAATGTGTTGACTGGATATGAGTTTATATATTAAGGCGAAGCTATAGAAATACCAAGACGACAAAGATGTACGGTATTTCATGTCCACAATATAAGCTTAGCCATATCAATTATTTGTACATGCAGTGTAGTGTAAGTTTTTTTGTATATTCTTTATTGTAACTCTTTAGTTTCAATGACGAAAGTGTATGCAGACTGAGCTAAACAGCGGTGTGTCGCAAAGGTCTTTTGGTGTGGAAAGTTGATGGTTTTACCCCAGTTCCAAATGTTGCATGCATTATACCATGTGTCAAACTCTATTTGTTGTCAATAACAATGTATAGTAACTGTATAGTAAACAGACTGCATCTCTCTTCTCTCTTCATGACTGTCATAACTCTGCATGTTCATATCAATGGCCGCTGTTTGCACTGCTTTATGACCACAACGCTAGGGGCTGACATTGTCCGCCATTGCTGCAGTACCTCTATATATCATATCAGTAGCAAAACAAGCTAGTTTTCCATTAGTTAGCATTGCACTTTCCAACGTTTAAGCAACAGTAAGCCTGGTTTATAATTTTGGAACTTTCTACAGCTAGATATTGCTCCTGTGATAACGCTGGGTTAGTAACAATTAAAGAAACCAGGCTGGTTTTCATAAGACACATTTTAGAAATCTTGTATACTAATGAGGCCCGGTCTTTGATTGACAGGCCGTTAGGAATAGAGGTATTGGAGCGGGCGTGGCTACGACCGAACTAATCCCCCCCATGCCCTTTTTAGGAACATGCTCCGTCACCGCAGGGTAGGAGGAGTCAGTAAATCCGCCATGATTTCCCCCTCGAACTTAGTTATTATGGCAAATGGGGAGATGGAGTCTATTATTATTATGTCTATGGTTCAAATCAAATAAACCTGAGCACAACAACAGTCCATACGTTTTATTGTTCAGTAACTTTTTTTGGTGATATTCTGAACTTGAACTCTAAATATAACAACACTATATGTCTGACTGGTTTGTAAGCCCTGAAGAAGTCTAAATGCTGTTTAGGTTTCTAATGATACCGCAGAAAGGCGAGGTCGCAGATCCCAGATGTTTTTGTTTTGCTTTTTCATTTTATTTCACCTCAGCCCAGAAAAAGTTTTTACTCTTTTGGTCCAACAAGTCACTCAACTAACGGCATGAACTTTGCATTACGTGCGAGTGCTTTTTATTCTGTTACGATATGAAACGTGCTATTCATTAGGCAGCAGCAAAGACAGGTTGTATTTCCATAACAGTAGCAATTTATTTATTTTTTTACCGCTGTGCATATGTGAACATCCCGGTGCTGTAATGATGCATGCCTCTTGATGTTCTTGTTTTGGATGTTACAATCGCTGCAAGCTTTCTTTTCTCCTTCTAAAGCTCTGTCTCTTTTGCTGAGGATCTTTAAAACATGGGAGGCAGGTGCATGGCAGCTGATAGCTCAAAGCACCGCACCTCATCTTTTCCCTATAATGAGCTACATGAGACAGATAGCGCCTTTAACTTTCATTTGACTTTACAACAGTACCAGAGTCTCTTAACAAAACAGTTCCCGCGCTGACATGAAGCACTGTTTACCCCTTTGAGGAGGCGAGCGAGACAAGTTATAAGGGTCTTTGAAGGTGGCGTAATGATTTCTGTAAATGAATGTTGCTTTCACTTGCCCCGTTTGGCTGGCTGCCAGCGTGGTTACTGCATGTTTTACCTTCATTCTGGAGATCCAGTTAGCCTGGTCTTTGCCATCCGTAAACTCCGGTCAATTATCTTTTCCCTACATGTACGTCTGGGTCTGATCTCCGTGGCTGCGTTTCATCGGTTGAATGCCAACCTACCATTCAACGATCAGGGGAGGTGGGTGTTGTAGGTGATGTTACGCATTTGCACCGGATTTTCTGGTTGTAGTTTGAAAACAGATCCAATCATTTCAAAGGAGTTCATCGCTCCCACCTGAAAACAGAGCTCAATTGTGAAGTTCCAGACCCTCTGTAGGAGGGTATGGTAAGAGCAGGCTAAGATCCAGTGGCATTTAAGGTGGTTTGAAAGATATTCACTCCACATGATACTGTAAGTATTGATTGCTGATGTCGCAGCTATATGTCATGTTTGACAATATTGTCACTTGAGAATTGTGGAGGAGATATGAGCTTTGTGTCCCACCTTGAACCACAGCAACCAAGGCAGCTCAAAGTATAATAGTGCGGGCTGGATGATCTTTGAGAGCTGAAGTGATCCTGGCCTATTGGAAAAGAATCGCGTTCAAAAATTAATTAGTTTTCAACCACTCAATGTGTTTTTAATCATTCAGTCAGCTTTTATTCAAACAAAGCATAGTTATTTGTGTATGCATTTCACATATACAGCTTGTTTAAACCTGGAATTGATTGAAAATGCAATACAAGCGTCACATGTAAATTGTGAAGATATTAGTGTTGTGATATCGGAACATAGATGCAAACATAGAATATACAACTTAACTGTGGATTATTAAATAGTCAAATTATGTGACGGTTACTGTATTTATTCAATGAATGACCTCTGTTAATTTAAATACATAAAGTAACAGAGGTCTCTGTAAATCTTTGGATTCACAGTGACCTCGATAGGGACAAACTATCGAAGTGTGTTTCCTTGCCACCAGTGCGCATTGGTGTATGAGTAAGAGTGGTTCCTTGAGTACCTAATGTTGGTGTAAAAAACGCTGTATAAAGTGAGACATATATCACGTTTTTGATTTGAACATTCTCTAGAGTTTATCTTATTTTTTTTTTCAGTGTACATAAGAGTTGCCTATACAGTTTTATCGGTAGATGCTAAGAGACATAAATAAAGAATAACAGTAAAACATTTTAAAATCATTTTTAACATAAACGTTACAGACTTTGCAGATGTTACACAACACATTCTCAAGCCAGTGACAGTTTAGGGGGTATGGCTTATGTAAATAAAATGTAAATGAGCCCTATGGTCACTCCCAGCAACAGGTGAGAACTGCAACATCTTTAGAAGCCGTTTTCTTTGTTTTGAGCTCTTTTTTGAGTTCCTACTTTCAAATGGCCACAACTTCTCCAAATATGATCAGATTTCCATGTGTTACACATTGAAGGCTTGGAGACTACACTTTCATATCTGTGAATAACTCAAATGACCCAAACTGACTTGCGACCTCACTTGGTCACATTTTACCATGATGACCGCTGGGTCGTTTGGCTCCTCCAAGAATCCCTATTGTAGTTCACAGTTTAACCATGGTTTTACAAAAATGTGTTTATAAGGTTAACACTAAATCAGGCTGGGAATGGTAAAAAGGACTAATTATACTTCATTTCATTTCATTTGCAGAGGGTAAAATAAAAAAGGTTTAGTGTTTGGCTCTGTTTTGAATTAGCACGGCCTATACTAAATTTAACACACTTGCTATATTCAGGTCAAAATAACTATTGTGTGTAGTGAAAATTGTATTCAGTTTCAATATCCAGCTTGAATACTCAAAAAAATGTATCTTTAGGCAAATGAAACTCCTTCGCATGAAATGAATTATGATTGGTTTCACTATTCTGTTTACAGAAATACATAAACAACAGTGCACATCCATGGACCAAAGCCGCTCAGAGTGCACAATAATCCCTCTATTAGAAAGGGATAAGGGCTACAGAACAAACAGCAATTGCACTTAAATGTTGGTGTGACTAATCCTGCTGCGACCGGGGTTACGACGTGTGAAGAGCATTCGACTCAGCAGCACGAGAATTATCTTTAATACGAATCCCCTCAAAGGTTTTGTTTTTCAAGTGGGTGCCTTAAATGTGATGTCGGAGCAAAGTACAATTTACTGTTCATTCAGGGCTGTTACAAAGCAAGTCTATACTCAGGATTACTATGCAAATTTACAGCGAGAATTGAATTAAATATATGGATAGTTTATGCAATGATAAGAAATGTATCAATCTACAGTACCTCCCCTTGGTATTCGCCTGCGTGAACTCTCATAACGTACATCAAAGAAATCAAAGGTAAAACGACAAAGCATGGATTGTGATAACATGGAATTTGTGGCCTATGGTCTTATAACATTTGACAGTTGACCTTTCATCACCCATATTGAATAAGAAATAGAATCAATGTGAAATTCTGAAGTGTTCTTACTTGTCAGCATGACTCTTTCTGAATGTAACAGTTCGGAGAAGATGTGAGTAGCTATGATGAAACTGAAGGTATTCTTTTCATTTTGTTCCTTTTCTATTTCTTTTTTTTCTTCAAATGTGGCATACACTTCCATAAGTGGTCGAAGCAATACAGGCAATGAGAGTTGGATTTGCACTCCTTCCAGAACAACAGAACCCCAAACCACAGCAAAAATAAATTGACAAAAACACAATGACAAAACCAATATATGCATTTTCTATTTTTAAACATAAAAAAGAAGAATACATTGTTGCTTAAGATTATATATAATGCAAAATTGACTTTTACCCATGCATGTGATAGTGTTTTATCCCAAAATATGAAAGTCAATAGGCCCAACAGTAGTTTGAACAGTGTTCTTGGGGTTAAATCCATAAAAGTAATCTAATACTAAAACCCCCACTTAGTTTTTCACACAGTTTTTTCACTGTTGAGAACCCAACAGTGTTCATTTTCCTGACACATTTTATTTAGTTTTAGTCAAGATTTAGTCAAATAATTCTCTTCAACTTTAGTCTAGTTTAGTTGACTAAAAATGTACATGCATTTTTAGTCGAACCTAAGATGAATTCAGTCAACTTTGCATTCATAATATTGATCATAATCATAATTTAATCAAGGTCCTCTGCGGTTTGCTCTCCACATGGAAAAAAGCACAGACCTGTTTCTTTGGCAGTGAATTTAAATGATATGAGGCTCTTTCAAACTGTCATTGGAAGTTTATTTATGATTTTAGTCTTTTCTATGTTGTCATATTTTAATCTACGAATAATATCTGGACATTGTTTTCATAGTTTTAGTCTAATTTTTGTCAGCAAAAATATGAATTTATGTCGATGAAATGCCCCACAGAACCGACAACGGACCACAGTATTCCTTGCTCACATGAGATGAAATCAAAATAACGTCTGTATTTCCAGCCGAACTGTAGTTTTCTGTATTTTTCCCCCTGTATTTCAAACACTTTATGAGTAATTTGTAATCCTGTCACATTACTTCATAACTTGTGATGAAGTAATCTACAGTAGCAACACTGAATAAAAGCTTGCATGACTGAAACAATACCCTTTTCTCCACAGCTTTTGATAAGTAAAACATCTATTGAAAAAGTAACCAGTGGCCAGAGGTGCTGTAGTGAAGAGGGAGCTTGGTGTTCCCGTTTATATATATATATATATATTTTCCTCTTTATGTTGCGGATGGCGAGAGGTATTGTGCAAACTCCACGGCCTTCTTGCTTCTGTAGGTGTGTAAGTGCACAAGAGTTGATTTATCTATTTAGTACCGGCGGGGCAGTTCGCGACCCGCCCGCTTCCGCCAGCACACCCACCTACACCAGCACTCACAGTCAAGGTTAGCACTGTGGCTGTTTAGCATTTTCTGCTGCACCAAGGGAAAGCATCGCCGGACGGATTTGAGGCAGAACACGCCAATAAAGCCAAGTTGGTTTCAGGGCAGTTTTTTTTTTTTTTTTTCCTACGTAGAAGTAAAAGAAAGAAAGAGAACAGGTTCACTTTTTGTTGCCATGGCACCTGAAAATCTCATTTGCGGAAGAACAGAGAATAATGTTAAATTGTTGATAAAATGGGGAGGGGGAATCAGCGGGAGGCACGAGGGATTCGAGGGGAAGCTAAAAATAGATACGTCTGACAGTGAGGGAGATAATAATGTTTCATGAGAGCTAAATAAAGTGGAAAATAATGAGACATGTTCTTAGTATTATAGGATTAGGCGAGTTTATGAAAGAAAGTTCTAACGTGACCTTGACTGGCTCCTTAGTTAAATATTTTTGAATTTTCCAAATTGCACAGTAAAAAGCTTGTGGATTGTGCATGTGGCTGGAATGGCAAAGGCCTCTGCATGCTGCGCGAGAGACAAGAAATAAGGGCAGAAATGAAAGCTATGAAAGTTGTTATACTCATTTCTATTATTAAATCCCACTGCTGTTATTGCTTCCTCGCTGTACTGTACTTCAATCACAGCCATAGTATTAGAGTTGATGTAAGAGCTCTAACATGAAACGACGAATGCATGACCTCATTCTGATTACTGATTCATTAAAAGCTTGAACACTTGAAGAAAAATGTTTGAGCCCAAGCGGATGTCTAATATACAGTAATCAGCTTTACAATTTTAAATAATGAGCACTCAATGAATGTATAAATGCAATGATTACATGTTTTGTGCTGTATCGAGGTTTTCACAGAAGAGAGAGTTTATGAGTTAGATATATCGCTTACTGTTAATGGTTAATCTGTATGTATTTGGATGTTTTTTTTGTTTTTTTTTAAGACAAAAGAGTAAACTGGAGATGTGCTTCCCTTAATGTTCCACCAAGATATAAAAATATAAATACATAATAATAACAGTTTGGTGTCTCCATCCCTAGTGACTCCACGCAGTAAACGTCACATATCCATCAACGAATTGAGCTGCATTAGGGGTCATGTTCCTAGATGAAACTAGGAAGTTCAAATCCTCTACCCATGCTCCCATCTCTACCTCAATGCGTGAGGTGCTTTAGTTGTTGCTGCTGGGTGAACAAATAAATGGCAAGCATAAATCTATTGAGTAAAATGTTTTTTTGTTGCCACCACAGCAAATGCAGTGCAGTCAATCCAGTGAAGTAATTTGTATATTAGGGGTATATTTACTAAACTCCAAAAGTTTGCAGAATTGTATCCATTAATGTATTTAATCTTTTTTTGTTTTGCTTTCTAAAATCAAATCTCAGATTTGTTTTTCTTCCTATAGTTCCATTTCCAAAAGTTTTTGCCCTGAATATTCCGCCTCACAGTCGGCTGTGGGAGATGACAGCAGAGACTCTCAGCGACGATCAGTCATTAGTGAAAGAAGTGATGGATTTGCTCCAGTCTCCATCACTGGAAACATTTACTCCTTTGGCACAGCAGCAGAAATAATCCATTACACTGAATGAACCTCCCCTTCTGAGAGCAACAGTTTAGAGCTGGTGTTTCTTTTCCTGCTGTTGCCATCTTCCAAATTGTTAAAATCACCCAGAGTTTACAACCAAGAAATGGACCACACTACAGGTCGTCCTGAACCTCGTCCTGCAGGTTTGTGTGGGCGGGATACCTCACTGAGATGATGGACTCCGGGACAGAGGGGGTCGAGTCACACTTTTTATTATACATTATGTACACTAGTGCACTTCTCCACAAAAGATCTTTCAAAGGAAACATTTGTTAAAAGGCTAAGCATATCATTAGCAGGTTTTATTTCTCATTCTTTAGATGTTGCCTATTTTAGGCTGTGGCTTTAATCACTGTGGCTTTAATCACTGTGCCAAATGCGTGAAAAATGGCAGCGCCAGCACACGCTCCTGACTGGAGCTATTGATGAAAATGATGCGACAGCACGAAGAAGCAGGGCACAGATCAAACGATAAAGTGAGAGCTTGTTACTATCCTGAGAGAGCACCTTCACAGTGCATTATGTGGCTCCATTGGCTATACTTTAGTTTTAAACTCCTGTCCAGTTTGACAGAAAGGGTTGTGATGATGTGGTAGGAGTAAAGATTCCTGCCAGCATCTGCTCTTTGTTTCCTGGTAAGTATGTATGTGATTTCAAAAGTGTCCTCAAAAGATCAGCTGGTTGATAAACTGAAACCCAATTTTTTGGGTCGTGTTTATTCTCAAGGGGCAGCGTTGGGAAAGGTCATGAAAAAAAAAAACTGCTGACCCAAACATCTTTCTTACCCTACTTTGAACAATGAGTCAGGGTTGGGAAAATGGCGGCCTTTTTGAAGTGATTTATAATTCTTGTTTTTGCTGGTGGAGTTTCAGATAATGAATGTGAATTGGGAGGAAATGACTGTCAGCTTGACACTTTAATTCAAAGCCAGGGGCTGAATTCCAAAACACTGCACCGTTTCCCCGTCCATGATTCAGAGTTAATTAGTTGAGCTAATATTTCAGATGCAATCTGTGTTCTTTGTCCAGACCGCTGTCTTTGTGTGCGTCTCTGTGCATCACAAGCAGCTCCTTTTCCCAAAGAAAACAGCTCTGATCAAGAAAATGAGGCTGTGTATTTGTGTGGAATAGTGCTTTTGTTCATCACTTGTTGTCTCTGTGTTGTTTGAAACACACACATACATACAGTATATAGAAACCATATATATACACTCACCTAAAGGATTATTAGGAACGCCCGTTCAATTTCACATTAATGCAATTATCTAAACAACCACTCACATGGCAGTTGCTTCAATGCATTTAGGGGTGTGGTCCTGGTCAAGACAATCTCCTGAACTCCAAACTGAATGTCAGAATGTGAAAGAAAGGTGATTTAAGCAATTTTGAACGTGGCATGGTTGTTGGTGCCAGACGGGCCGGTCTGAGTATTTCACAATCTGCTCAGTTACTGGGATTTTCACGCACAACCATTTTTAGGGTTTACAAAGAATGGTGTGAAAAGAGAAAAACATCCAGTATGCGGCAGTCCTGTGGGCGAAAATGCCTTGTTGATGCTAGAGGTCAGAGGAGAATGGGCCGACTGATTCAAGCTGATAGAAGAGCAACTTTGACTGAAATAACCACTCGTTACAACCGAGGTATGGAGCAAAGCATTTGTGAATCCAGAACATGCACAACCTTGAGGCAGATGGGCTACAACAGCAGAAGACCCCTCCCGGTACCACTCATCTCCACTACAATTAGGAAAAGAGGCTACAATTTGCACGAGCTCACCAAAATTGGACAGTTGAAGACTGGAAAAATGTTGCCTGGTCTGATGAGTCTCGATTTCTGTTGAGACATTCAGATGGTAGAGTCAGAATTTGACGTAAACAGAATGAGAACATGGATCCATCATGCCTTGTTACCACTGTGCAGGCTGGTGGTGGTGGTGTAATGGTGTGGGGGATGTTTTCTTGGCACACTTTAGGCCCCTTAGTGCCAATTGGGCATCGTTTAAATGCCACGGACTACCTGAGCATTGTTTCTGACCATGTCCATCCCTTTATGACCACCATGTACCCATCCTCTGATGGCTACTTCCAGCAGGATAATGCACCATGTCACAAAGCTCCAATCATTTCAAATTGGTTTCTTGAACATGACAATGAGTTCACTGTACTACAATGGCCCCACAGTCACCAGATCTCAACCCAATAGAGCATCTTTGGGATGTGGTGGAACGGGAGCTTCGTGCCCTGGATGTGCATCCCACAAATCTCCATCAACTGCAAGATGCTATCCTATCAATATGGGCCAACATTTCTAAAGAATGCTTTCAGCACCTTGTTGAATCAATGCCACGTAGAATTAAGGCAGTTCTGAAGGCGAAAGGGGGTCAAACACAGTATTAGTATGGTGTTCCTAATAATCCTTTAGGTGAGTGTATATAAAATGTCGTTATTGTGAGAAAATCTTAAAAGTGTGAATAAAGTTTATAATTGTTTAGGTTTTTTCGATTCAAAGCAAGTCACCTGGCTTTGTATTGCACTATTTTCATCAAATTGTATTTGGCCTTTTTTCCCAAAACACTCATTTATGATTGTTACTCACTGCAGCTTATTTCTGCCACATTTCAAAGTAAATAAAACACAGTCCATCAGTGTGATCTGAAACATCAGGAAGGTTTCTTTGTCGCCAAGTTTTCTGTATAGTTACAGCCATATCCAAGAAGTGAACACATCTTCCCAAGGCCTTCTTCTACTTTAACATGACACTTCTCCAAAGTGTGAGCTTTGATCTTCCATCACTTTTAAGAAATAGTTTGATTCTTAACGATAACAATAGCAACATATTCAGGAGCAACATTAAAGCCAAACTATTCATGTAAAGGCGCAGTGCAGGGACTGTAATGATAGTGTGGATAAAAGCAGAACATCAAACTTAGAACAGGGTTTGTGATACTGGCCTATGGCTGCTTCCCTTAAGTCCTGCATCATTTCTCAAAAGCAATAGTCATATTTCAAGTCTGATATTGGCTGTGCTGGGCCCGCACCCCCTGACCAGCGATGCATCAGCCTGCAAGTGCTCCTTTGAACATTGTGTTCAGTGAATGCAACATGGGCCAGTCTGGTGTTGTGTCTTAACCCTGATAATATGAATCTTCTCCTACCTGAGATATTCAATGTTACTCTGTTTATTGAGACACTAGATTTCTCGTACAAAACCTTATGTTTGTGTCACTTGTTCTGAGATAATTGCTTTGATGAATAGTTCAATAGTATGTTTGAAGTATAGTCCTATTTGCTCTGCCCACCTCTGCCCAAAGCAAACACATCATTACAACTGGATTAAGCTCTGATTCGACCAAGTCAAAATAATTGGTTGTTCTCATCCATTTCCTAATTGACTTTTCATCTGGATCCAGAGGGTGCTTTAATGTCCTGTGGGAGAAAGTGAGAAAGGAGGAAGATCAGTGGAGGTTGATCACAGCATAATGAGCCTGAGCTAGATTGGACGCTGCCAGACTTTAATGGAAGGGATTTGAGTGAAGCCTGCCATAATATGAGAAAGTGGCGTGGCTGGCGAGGTGCCACCTCAATGCATTATATAAAGTGCACTTGAGTGGGTTAACAAGGCACACTCGGAAGAATCAACATACCCCAGAGGCCGAACAAAGACGCAATCAAATCTAAGCCGTTTACAAAAAGTCATGAAAGGGAAATAGGAAATGCCGTCCAGCTCAGCACAATAAACTCAGAATGGCTCCAGGGTTATATTAAGAGAAAATGAAATGGTTGTTCCTCGTGTTTTACAGTGACATGCCAATATGATTGTGCTGCAGCTGTGTTTTGTTGGTAAGTGGTCGTGTGTTTTTTAATACAACTGTAAAAGAGAAATACATTAGCTTGGATTGTCCGGCCTGATGTGCATTGCCAAGAAAATGGTTTATTAAGGCAAGGCAACTGTATTTATACCGCACATTTCGTACACAAGGCAACTGCACCTCATTAACTCATATTCCTCAAAGACATGCCTATTTAATTAACAACCTGTACCTTAAAGTTATTTCTTACGGATGATGATCTGATCTGATAGGTATTTTCATTTAATGGGCTAATTTTGATTGTCAGTAAAAATACCAGCGACACTTTAAGTTAAAATAACAATACACACTTTAAATTATAATTCATGCCTGTGAAAGGTAATTCCCTGCTGTCTCGTGTTTGTCCTTTGATTAGAGCAGTCCCAAGCTGCACAGGAATCTTTGCTCCGGGTAGTGAGCCGTAAAGTCCCTGCGGGCTTCAATCCCCATACATATGACATGTCCGTTTCACGGTATTTACAGTATATACTTTCCATGGTTTCTTTATCATGTACATATCGTATGATGACATTTAATGCCCATTGGATGTGTATAGATGTATCCGACCCACAAAAAGCAGAAACTTTAATGTGATTCAGCATTTAGTTCTCAGCTCAGAGGACACTCTTATATTCTAGTTATGGTTAAGGTGTCCCAGTGAGAAAATTGTCCTCTGCATTTAACCCAGCCTTCGATGCCGCTGGGGCAACC
The DNA here is from genome assembly GCA_007210695.1 of Neogobius melanostomus. Taxonomy (NCBI): domain Eukaryota; kingdom Metazoa; phylum Chordata; class Actinopteri; order Gobiiformes; family Gobiidae; genus Neogobius; species Neogobius melanostomus. The sequence continues at coordinate 3,698,528 of VHKM01000153.1, forward strand.
CGTAGGGAGCAGTGGGCGATGGCAGTGCCGAGCCCGAGGACCCATATCTGGCCGGCTGATGGTCAGTATCACCTGGCCGAAGGATTCACCTATTGTTAGTAGTAGGGGAAACCGGAGCACCCGGAGGAAATCTACACAGACACGGGGAGAACATGCAAACTTCACACAGTTCAGGTCGGAATTGATCCCGGGACCTTCTTGCTATGCAGCACTAGCACTAACTGCTGCACTGTGCCGCCATGGTAAAATCTCAAAAGGTCTGTACATACATGAATGAATCCTAACAAGGCTTTGACCTCTTCTAAATATGGTCGATGGCTTGACAACAGCTGAAAACTTCAAGATGGTTCATAATTTGTGATGTTTGGTGGAAAATAGGAAAAATAAATTGAGCAGGCTAATGGACGCTGAAAAGTCTCCCGGACTAGCTGTCTTGCTAACTGTCCGCATACGTAAGGACTGAATGCCCCTTCTCCTTTTTATTTCTATGGTCTACACTATAGAACTCAAAGGAACTCCATCGATTCAAAAGTATAATGTATATCGAAGTGTGGGTTAGCGTTCTGAGAGTGGATGAGATGAACGAAATATAACAAAAGAAATCACTTGATGAATGTTTGGTATAAAGCTAAAAAAAAAAAAAAAAAGTCAATTTTGCAAAATAACTGTATCTGATATTGATGAATAGAAGTAGATTGAGTAGGCTACTGTGAACTTGATCAATCTGGCTGATATTGACACAAAGTAAAGGCTTTCCATGCCTGGAAGTTTCTGGGTAGTTATTATGTAACTTTTGCCCTCTCCAAACTTTCCCTGCTCATTGGCGTGTAAAAGTCAAACTCAGGTTTACTCTGGCCTCAAAATGAACTCAAACCACTTAAGGCTATGGAGATTTGCATGTAGCGAGTTGTAACTTTTACATTGGTGCTGAATAGGTTACCTTCAAACTTAGCCATTACCATTTCTTGACCATGTATCAGTTTTTAGACAAAATGTCACACACCTGAATTAATTGACTTTGGCATTTGACCTGACCATACCAACATAACCTTTGGTAACCAGAGAGTGAAAATTATGTAGTTCCCATGTACCCTTGCTTAGATCTTAAACCAGAATCATATGTTTGCCCTGTGTGTCGGCAGCACTTAGAGCATCAGTACACTTGCAATTCCTAAAAAAATAATCATAAACCAACGGGCCCGGGGCCCAAATCCGGCCCTCCAGCATAGAAGATCTGGCCCTTAAAGGAATAGGCCACCGTTTTTACATACTGAGATATGTTCTTACCTTAGCTTAGACGAGTTCATTTGTACCTGTCTGGTCTTCATGTGTGCCTTCTGTAACGTCAACACAGCACAGACGGCGTTAGCATTTAGCCTCTCTCTTCTCCTCTATAGCTCCAAACGAGGTGAAGATAGAAGCTACCAAACTCTTCCACGTTTTCCCTATTTAAATATGGTTACGTGAAGTGTTAGACTACAAAGTATAATTACACAAAATTAAACAATGTGGATTTTCTAAGCGGATAAAAATGGGAACTATATTGTAAGGCGTAATAATACCAGGAGTAATTTGGCATCCGCGCAGTGATATCTTCACTTTACTGTGCGGATGCCGAAATGCTAACGCTATCTGTGCTGTGTTGACGTTACGGAAGGCACACGTGAAGACCAGACAGGTACAAATGATCTCGTCTAAGTTAAGGTAAGAACATATTTAAAGGGACTATACGGCAGAGGTGGGAGACTCGAGTCAAATGACTTGACTCGAGTCAGACTCGAGTCGCAATTTTCGGGACTTGAGACTTACTTGACCAAAGCTCCAAAAAGACTTGACTTGACTCAGACTTGCCTGTTTGTGACTTGAGACTTAACTTGGACTTGAGGCCAGTGACTCTGAATGACTTGCTGTGACTTTATAGTCATTATTTATTTGAGTGAAACTGTTGAAAGAACAGGATTCATTGCGTAAAAGCGGCGCATCTATGTTCACATATGGTAATTAGCCACATGCTTTTCGGCTTCCGACGGAGAGCGTCTAATCAATACAGCGCGAAAAGGCAGGAGGAAATACGAAATACGGATTTTACTGTCTCCTCTGAAATTAACACTTTAATAAAAACAGCCTATTTTAAATGTTTTAAATGATAGAACGTTTAGTCAGAATGTAGCTTACACTGTCAAAGATGCAACATATATTCAGCATGCATATATAATTCCAGTGATCAGAGATTTGACCTGTTAGGCTGAAGGTGAGCAAAGTGAATATGACAACAAAAACGAGGCGAGTACTAAAGCACTATTTTGCATTCCGAGTGAGGCGCATTGAGCTGCCTTGTGTATAAAATGCGTGGCCTAAATAAATATGCCTTGCCTTGCCGGAAAGATTGTTCGCCCAGGACGCCAAACAAGCCAGAATCTTCACTGTCTGTACTGTCTAGTTTCCTAAATATACATATGCCCCTGATTCTGCACCAGCGGAGTGTTCGCTGGCCTGGAGTCCTCTTTGCCCCATCGTGACTTAGTGCTTCAGAAGGGCTGACACACTTCGCCTTTTAAAGCTCTGTCCCATTCATTATTTACCAGTGTTATTTATTAAGTGCTTGTTCCGGATGAAACCAGACTACGGCCCAGACAGAAGTCCCTGTGGAGAGAGCCAGAGGCAGCAGCGGAGAGGCTTTTGAACTCGTATGGACACGAGTGCCGCTGGGATGAACTGTGTTAGCCTGTCACCTTTCTCTGGCATTGGGTTAATAATGGAATGCCAAGGCAAAACTCCACACAAAAACTGTATGAAGTCAAAGTTTCTTTGATCCATTTTGAATTTTGACTATTGGGTTGGTCAGTTAAGTCCTATGTCAAGATGTTTTTGGCATGACTTGACTGGTTGCCTCTTGTTCAGTGAGGATTGAGATGGGAAAAAAATCATAGACTGTCAAGGGAACATAACAAAAGCAAAATTGACTTGTAAGCTTTTAAAAGAATGGAATATCTAATCAAAAACATAGTACAGAAGAATTGTTTTTCTTTTCACTTTGGTATGGGGTCCCCGGTTCCAAAATGTTTATGATTTATGATTGTATTTATTTATTTATTTGAGCTATTATTTACAATAAGCTATTATTTACAATTAGGGCTGGGACTTTTTTCGATTAATTGCGATTAATTAATTACATGAGGTTTAGTGCGATTAAAAATATTAATCGAAATTAATCACACTTTGCTGTCCACACTTCAGTTTCCTTTTTCCTGCAGACGCACAATTAATGGCAATATTGCACTAGTCTGTTGGACTTGGTTGAACAAGCTTATGTATTCAGTCATCATTCAGTGGTATACTAAAAACCCTTATGAAAAAACTTACTTCTCACTGTTCTCAGGTCAAATTTATATGCGATTAATTTCGATTAATTAATTACAAAGCCTCTAATTAATTGATTAATTTTTTTAATCGAGTCCCGGCCCTATTTACAATATTTACATCATTACATTTACATGTTCACACAAAACCAATAAAAATAAAAATAAATAATAACTCAAAAGGAGTAGGCCGAAGCAAGAAAGCTTATAAGTGCCCACCCCGTATTCAAAATACAATTATTGATTAGCAGCATTGATAATTCGAAGCTTTTTTATGTCACAGGTTGAAAATCTGATGAGACTTACAAGACAACTTACAGGTATGAAAAACAGAGCGAAAATAGAAAAGTTTATGATTTCTGAATGTATTTAATTAGTTTTATAGTTTTCTCTTATTTTTTATCATTGCTTATATTACCTTTCTGGTCACCATTCTATTGATTTACTTATTGTTTAAGTAGTCATAGTGTTTTAGATATCCATATATACACATACAGACATATATATACATACACATACATTACTAGCGCACATATTTATTATACATATATTATCATCACCATAATAATAATAATGACAATAATAGCAATTCTCAAAAATATCTTTCTCAAAAATATCATCTTCAAGTTTATCATCTTTCTCATTGCTATCATACCTGCTTCCACTGTAATAATGTGTATAACTCATGTTCTATTTATATTTCATTGTTTGCACTAGTGCTGGCCAAAATATCATGTCATTAACGCGTTAACGCAAATCAATTTTAACTGTGTTCATTTTTATTGCACGATTAACGTTTTTTGTGACATAGGCTATTTATTTTTTGGTGCCCTAGTGAACTTGTAGTTTTTTATAAGCCTTGGCCTAGTGATGTGACCCTCAGCTTTTTTTCTGACTCAATTTGCCAACACATATTAGTGAGTGAGCTGCTCTGCTGCTGGCTGTCAGTCAAACGGGAGCGCATCACGTGACCGGGAGTTTACAGGAGAAACAGCACTTGTTGGTTTGTTTTCCTTCTGCATCGCTGAGGACACCTTTGTAATCACTTATGGACTTATCAGGAAACATGGAGCAGACACTATTCCGAGTCTTTACTTATAACAGGACAACTTGTCAAACAAAATGAAGTTTGGATCTAAAGTGGAGCAGCCTATTGACCTGACGCTACAAGAAGCTGCTCTCCTCAGCTTATTAAGAAGCTGACGTCTTGTTATTTAACTTGTGGATTGCTTCTTGCTGCTGCATTATTTTCATGTGCCTGTTGTGCATATGCTTGAGTGTTGCTGTTGTGCCGCATTTGAAGCAGAAAGCTACATTTAAACTCGAGAAAACTAAACATGCTAATGATACGTTTACCCCATAAAACTGGACATTCAACAAAACATTGCCTACTTTAAGTGGCATTTATGGATAAAAATGCACTTTAAGTTGTAAGTCAACAATGTCAGGAAAAAAAACGTGTGCTTTCTAACCTGACCCACCTGCACCCGAAGTTCGCCATAGGCTATACTGAGGTACCGAATAAGGGTATTTTTTCCAGCAGCAGATGGAACGATGGAAAGAATGCACTGAGGAATTTTTCAATAGGACTAGACAATAGAGGAAACTTTTCAAGAAGTGTCCTTTTATTTGAGCTAGAACCTGAGCTGCTTGTAGAAGAAGTTGCCTCAGCTTTAAACAAACTCACCAATGGAAAATTGCCTGGAATTGATAACCTACCTTGTGAACTACTGAAGAACACTGGAGATCAAGGCATTATGCTACTAACACGCCTTTGTAAGCAGATCTGGAAGTCACTCAAATGGCCAGTAGATTGGAAACGGTCCGTGTGTGTGCCCTTCGCAAAAAGGGGGACACAAGATATTGTCCAACAATAGAACATTAGTAAGTAGGATGGTGCTAAAAATAATTCAGAAGAGATTGGAACCATATTTAAACATGGAAATACTACAGGAACAGGCCGGTTTTTGAAAAGGACGTGGAACTCAAGATCATATTCCTAACATCAGATGGATAATGGAGAAGGCGAGAGACCCCTGTATTTCTGTTTCATTTACTACAGCAAAGCTGTTGACTATGTAGATCATGTGAAGATGTGGAAATGCATGAGATGCTTTGGTGTACCAGAACTTCTAACTGCCCTTGTGAAGAATCTTTACACTGGAAAGGAGGCCACAAAAGAATTTGGAAACACAGAGTGGTTTCATTATAGGCAAAGGGGTGAGACAAGGAATACAAATTGGAGGTAGGAATCTTAATAATCTTAGATATGCAGATGACACAACCCTAGTGGCAAACAAGTATTGTACTTTTTGTGAATGCATTGTTTCTTAACCTTTAATAATATATATAAACACACATATTGTTAATTGGCATTGGAAATGCTTGTTCACATTTATCACATATATTATGTTTCTGTCATCTGCTGTTCTAAAATTTCATAAACTTTAAACCCCAACAGCTCATTTTTTATGTTCATGCACCAAGTATTTTGGTGGGAATTCATTGAAGTGCCAAAACCGCCTGGCTCTGACTTGACGGATTCACATCAGAGGTGCGAGTTTGTCAGGCTGCGCTGCCTTGTGTGTGCCCCCCTGACACAGCCCCTCCCTCCTTGGCCTGCGCTGCAGAATGAGTCCAGAATCACTGTATTTGGTGCAATTTGATGGGCTGCTGAACTGTGAATGTGTTCCGGTGGCACACAGCTGTCTCCTCCACACTGAGGAGTGATGGATGGACAAGAGCACACGAGGGCATATGGAAATGACCAGCCTTCAAAACTAAAAAGCCTTCTTCCCACTTGTTTTCACCAATTTGAATCACACATAGCACGGATATGGTAGTACTGTAGGGATTTTCAATGCAGAAGATTTAGCCGTCAATTTCTCTGCAGAAGGAAAGATGGTTTTAGGTAGGCACTGTCAAATTTGAAATAGAGGGGTCTTTTCCATGTTCTCGCTGGTTTGCAGTTTTAATCCTAGTATTAAAATAACATACTGCAGTAGTGTACTTGAGCCGTTCACTTCACCCACATCAGTTTGCATTTGCTAATTCAACTGAACTAATAATGCTTTTTCTTAATATCTACACTAGAATCTAGTCTAGTCTAGTTTTAATGTGGACATACCATGAGGCTTAAAAACATTATTTTGCACACCAAAACTTTACATTCTAAATATTGTAAATTATCATAAATCTAAGTAAGGAGATTAGAGCATCCTCTGCAGGTTTCAAAGAGAATTATATAAAACACTGTACACAAGCTTTCAACTTCAGCTAACGGCATGTGAGCAAATCAATGGTACTGGGAATAACATTGAGCACAGAACATAATGTGGGAATGGATTGTGGACAATGTGCACAGTTGTGTGTTCTCTTTAAGACGCAAAAACTAAATCGAAAATACAGATGGGGCGCTTCAGCAGTAGAAGAAAAGACCTACGTAAAAAGGGTTACTCAAAACTGCATGTGGTGAATTACTACTCTAGGTGTGTTCTTAGTTAGAAACCTGTTCAACAGCTAAAAAAAAAGGTTGATATTGCATAATGTCTTCAATGTGACATTTAATATATTGACATTTTGATATTTAATGTAGTAAATAATTATATTTTCTTAAAACTTGATGCTCAAAGAAAACATTTAACCTCAGTTGTTATATTTCCACATTTCATAACCATTCAGGCACACATTAATTTAGCAAATGTAGCATCACTCATGGCGTGTCTCTCGTATTGATCCTAATATGTACAGTTTACTCATGTGAGGCAGCATTTATAACACACGTCTTGACATGTCTGCGCTGCACTGTGGTGCTGCACTGTGGTGCTGGGTGTTACCGCGCTGACAGCAGCTAAAGATCTGAACTGACAGAGTGGATAACCCTCCCAGATAGAGTGGCAGCTCGGCATAATTTCCCAATAAGTCTCCATATTTGGCAAGGCCTTAGTCAGCAGAAGCCCGCAGCCATCTATCCCATAAACGATAGAGAGGGATCCAGGGAGAGAGAGAGGAGAGGGGGAAGAGTGCCCAGAAAAAGAAGATAGACATCTGACACAAGATTATAATATGGTTTTCTGTAGTTTAATGTTAAAATGTTCAGATCATTTGGAGAAGAACAAATTAAACCTGTAATTTACTAACACAACTTATTTACTTCTATGAATGAAATCAGTTTTAGTAAAAAAGAAAAAAAAAAGAGAAAAAAGTAGAACCTTTGCGACCTTTGTGCCAGTATATACGTTACGCTTTCTCCCATATATGCTATGTGAATCAAACAGATACAAATACTTGCTTGGGTCAAGAGTCTGAATGCTCTCTGCTTTCATTTGTTTATTTTCTTCCTGTTTGCCGCAGCAGTGACCGGAGGCTGCGGAGAGTCGGTGGATGTTTTAAAGGTCACTCTGTGCTCCAGCCTCTGACAGTCTTCTCAAACAGAGGAGAAAACAGCTCAGGCTGACGTGTACTCAGTCCGTCTCCGCAAACAAATACTTCAAAGAGAGAGAGAGAGAGAAGGAGATAGAATCAGGATCAGAATAGGTTTATTGCCATGGTTTGAGAACAGGTTCACAAACTAGGAATTTTTCTTGGTGCCAACGTGCGACATAAAACATATAACACAGAGTTAAGATAACATTAAGCAAAAAAACTTAATAAGGCTATAGGGGCATGCATAAAAATATTAAATAAATAAGATAAAATAAAAGTGACAAATGGTAAGACAACAATTTGACATTGAACAACAGCGGGATTGTATTTACAGATGTGTAGGCGTATAAAGTGATATTAAGTGGTATAAAGTGATTAAGTGATAAAGTGATAGCAGCGGGTCTAAGTGTGGACACAGTGCAAGTGCAGATTACATCCATGAGTCTGTATCTAAGCTACAGAGACTTGTTTTTTGTTCATGAGTCTGATGGCGGAGCGGAAAAAAACAGTTCAAGGGTCTGTGTCTTTCCTGAAATCCACGATCATCTCCACTGTCTTCTGGGCGTTCAGCTCCAGGTTGTTCTGGCTGCACCAGGACGCCAGCCGGTCCACCTCTCTCCTGTGGGCAGACTCATCACTGTCCGAGATGAGCCCGATGAGGGTGGTGTCGTCCGCAAACTTGATCAGTTTAGCGGACTGGTGACTGGAGGTGCAGCAGTTTGCGTACAGGGAGAAGAGCCAGGGGGAAAGTACACAGCCCTGAGGAGTTCCAGTGTTTGTAGTCCGAGTGACCGAGACGATCTTCCCCAGCCGCACGCGCTGTCTCTGGTCCGTCAGGAAGTCAGTGATCCGCCTGCAGAGGGAGTCGGGCACGCTGAGCTGGTAGAGCTTGTCTCGTAGCAGTCCAGGGAGGATGGTGTTGAAGGCAGAGCTGAAGTCCACGAACAGGATCCTGGCGTAGATTCCTGAGGAGTCCAGATGCTCCAGGGTGAAGTGGAGGGCCAGATTGACTGCGTCGTCCACAGACCTGTTGGTTCTGTAGGCAAACTGCAGCGGGTCCAGGAGGGGGGCGGTGATGTCCTTGAGGTGTGGCAGGGCCTGTAGTCATTAAGTCCTGTGATCCGTGGTTTTTTGGGGACAGGAACGATGGTGGATGTTTTGAAGCAGGACGGCACGTGGCATGACACCAGGGAGGTGTTGAAGATGTCTGTGAAGACGGGAGCCAGCTGATCCGCGCAGTGTCTCAGGATGGAGGGAGAGACACCATCCAGCCCAGGGGCCTTCTGCTGTTTTAGTTTCAGGAACTGCCAGCGCACTTCCTCCTCTTGGATGGAGAGCAGGGGAGGGTCTGTGGAGGCCTTTGGTCTTTGATGGTGGTGGTGAGGGGGGCAGAGGTGGCAGGAGTCTCTGGAGTGTGAGGAGCGCTCATGGTGGCAGTAGTGTGTATTCAGACCCTGGGCGAGGGACAGGTTGTTCTGCCGAGTTGGGGTGATTTGGGGGGGGGCTCTGAGCCTGTCGGCCATGATGGAAGCTGATTAGGGGCACACCCCCAGAATTTCACAAATTCCTCAATTCCAGAGCACTTTAAATTTGCACATTTATGTTTCGGCGAGACAGAGACGGATCTACAAAAGAAAGAAAGTAAAGCAATGCAAAGAGATAAGGCGGAAGAAAAGGGACCTTACAGGAACAAGCTCATACCAAGCGCAAAACAGCGGTATTTGGAGAAGCTTGCGGACATCCAAAAACATTAACACACGAGCTCCCTGCAGCGGAATGGCACAGAGACCTGGACCATTTACCTCCATGCACATACACTATCTTGTATTTGGTGTAAGTTACTACAGGTTGCAGGAGTTTAAAAGCCACAAGTCTTTGGAAAGTTCCGAGACTTTCTGCTGTAGCTGGGTGCAGGACTTGGTCATCTACAAGCCTCCAACTGGTGAAAACAGCGTTGTACTGGCAAAAGTAAGTTTCTTCACATGCGTTTTAGTGTGTTGTAATTACATTGCATTTAGCGGACACTTCTTGACCAAAATGACAAAGTAATAAAGTGTGTGTTTCGTAAACACTACATTGTTACGAGATGTTCAGTTATTAACGCAGCAGTGACTTCCAGGCATGGTAAAACAGTGCAGAATAGCAAGAACCTCCGCTACTACCGCGTTAACAACACACGTAAACAATGTGTACTGGTGCCGGACTGCATCTATCATGGCGGCGAGGGGGGGATCGTGGGGGTGGGCTCTGTGCCGTGACGACAGCTCCTCATTCTCAATAGAGAAAGCAAGGGAGATAGTCTGTGAAAGCTAAATGAGCAAACAATACTTAAGCAGGTTGTAAAATGTGTGCTTGTTTGCCTATAGAGATTGGGAATCACGGCCCTATCTGAATCCCCGGATGGAGGACCATGAGGGAATACCTGATGGCCCCAAGGAGATTTGTGGTTGTTAGATGTGTGCAGCTGTGCTTCTATAGCCTTATCCATAAATACTGTAATACCAGGATTTTTGGTGGAATGTCCTGACTTTAGCCTGACTTTGTCCTGCTGTCAGTCTACCCCGAGGACAGCTGTGGTTCCATTTTGCCACCACCGTGCATTGAGTGAATGAAAATCTTTACCACAAATTCAGTTTAAAATGGATCACAAGTCGCTAAATGGCATGGGCCCAAAAACTAACTTTTTTAACCTTGCTTATAAATAGTTGTTCTCTTATTCTTGTGTTTTATTGTTGTTGTTATTTTCCATCTGTGTGCTGTTGTCTTGAAATGTATCCATGTTCTTTCTTTTATTTTTGTCCCACTACTATGAAAAGTGCTATTGAAAAAACTTGAACTTCTGAGGCACTTTGCGACCAGGTTTGTGAAAGGCACTTAATATCCCGCTCTCCACTATTGTTGTCTAATGTTATAAACCAGGAATTTACATAGAGTTTTATGGATTATATTTAGAAAAGTCAATCAATGGTATGACGGTATATAAGACTATAATTTGCTGTTTGCTCCCGTCCCATTTTGTGAACTGTGCTCAAACACACCACAGTGGGTACGGTCAGGCGTCACTGTGCACTTAAAGTACCGAAGCTGAATATTGAACCGTCAGGTAAACTTGCATCCAAGTGTTCTTCATTTGTCAGAGCAAATTCTGCTGAAGCATTTTTTTTTCTTGCTTCCTGGACATTTTTGTTTGGGCTGACTGCCATTTTAATTTATCAAGCACATTATGGATTTTGGGATATCTGCCCACCTGGAAACTGTGGGAGCTCCGCCATTTTGCAGGGATTACTTAATATTATTCTTGAAGTGCATGGCCCAAAGATATGTTGGAAAGAAGTATGAATATTGAATTTGATCATATTTCAATAGTGTATGAAAAGTAATACAAGTTTACTTTGTTATGCTGGAGCAGTGTTTCCCTGTCCTCTACATTTGACCCATTATTCACCACCTTGAGGTCTTGAGGACTAGCCTTCTGTAGGTGATTATGGAGAGGGCAATAGCTCAGTGGAGAGTTTTCCCAAAGGTCACTGGTTCAATCCAACCTTCTGTCGATCTGTACTGTCACGTACCACTGTATGCATAACGCTGGTGTGTGGATGTGACCGTGAATGGATGGACGATTCCTTGATGTGAAACACTTTGAATGCCCATTGGAGCTAATGTGTGATCATTTAGATTCATGCGGGAGCAGTGGCTTTCGAGTGGGGGAGCTTCGGGAACTCACCTTCAACACATAATGACAATCCAGAACCAAAATAAAATAAATAAATCATTTTCAACTTATGATACACATTTCCAATTTTGTCAAAGGCTCACAAAGCTCTGAAATTCATCCCCTTTTGTGACCTGACCCACCAGTACAGAAACAATCCACACAGACACTAAGTGGAAGTGTCGAATGTTTCGCCTGCATCCAAAGGTCTTTGTCAGCGAACTAAAGTTTCCGATCAGCTCGCAGCTCAGATAAAGACCACAGGGAGGAGTTCAGCTTGGCTTAGTCCTCCCCCTATTAACAGCTATTCTCACCTGTTGGTAAACATCTTTGTTACCATACGTCCTAACGACCTAAATCACCCCTAAGTTTCAGTCTAAACGATTATAGAAAACATAATGAAAGTAAATTATGAGAACTATGATGACGAGTCAAGTCTATTGGATATGATAAGCTTAAGCTGCCTTCGAAAGCCTCTACAGAATCCAGGGAATGCAAGGACAGAGATGCCAATAAAACATTGCACTGACATGATCCGTTTAGTATGTCTTTCATTTTCCCCCCTCTTCTCATATACCCTGTAGTTGTTGTGGCTCAGAGTTATTAAAAGCCCATATTTGACAGTTACACTCTAATACCTCTGCTGTATAGACCTTCTCTTAGATCTAATCTCTCCGTGTTTGCACCAGGTTCAGGGGGAAATATAACAGGGATCCACACAGCGTTTTGTTCAATTTACCACCGCCGAGATGCTGCACAAGAGCCCTACAACAATCTTACACAATGGTACGCTTGATTTAGACTTAGATTTAATTCATTTACCGCTACAGACAACACGAAATGTTGGAGAGATGAAAAAAGTTATTTCTGTACAATCCAATAAAGATGGCTTTGGTTTGATCACTCAATTTACTTCTAATTTCAGTGTTGGGAATTGCATATGAATTTATCTCCTATTTTCATGTTTATATCCTTCCTGTTGCTATAATATTTGGTATCGAATGGCTATTATTGAATATCCTTTTATTGTATGTGGGCTTGAGGCTAGCACAATGAATAAACTATGACATCACTTGTTTTGCTGCGTTGTTGGGATCATTTCAATGCATTTCCCGGACAGTGCACAGTGCAACTGTGACACGGCAACAGCAGCAACAGTGGCTTTGTATAATTTATTTCCCCAACGACCGTAAATCTGTCCCCATTTGCAAGGGTTTATGGGAATGCTGAGTGGCTTCTCTCCCCTCTGTCATATAAAGACACAAGGATTCATGCCTCTCCGTCCTACCACAGGCATTTTTTGGTTTGTTTTCTCGGCAAAGGCTTCTCTCGTTAACAATAACTCACTGACCCCCTATGGCTGACATGCGGCGGTCCAGCGTCCATTTCAAGCTGAGCGTTTTTCCACTAAATCAATTAACTGCTGCAGCATAGTGGCGGAGTGGTCAACATTCCTGCCCCATAGCAAGAAATTCATGTTCTTCTCGAGAGTGGGGGTAGCTTTCCTCAGGGTAGACATGCAGATTCATCGCGCAGCTGTTTCTGTCGTCGCCTGAGCAGACCTGAGGTTCTGGAGAGAGAACAGTTGCCCAATTGCTTATAAAGTGCTCGAATTAAGACAATTGTGACCAGACACCGAAAGTAAGGACACAAGTCTGTTCTGGGCATTTTGAGCTATTCACAGATTCTTAACGTGTAGTCTCCAAGCTTTCCAACAATGTGTAACACATGGAAATCTGATCATATTTGGAGAAGATGTGGCAATTTTAATGTAGGAACTCAAAATATCTCAAAGGTGAGTAATCCGCCTCTAAAGTTTGGGCACTTCTCACCTCTCTCTGTTGACAATAGGGCTCATTTACAGCTCATTTAGAAAAGCCATACCGCTGTAAGGCTCCCCCGTCATATCGTGTGCAGAGTTTCAGTCCTCAGGCCTTGAGTTCACTCACTCAAACGCATATAAACTTATCGACAATAGGCGTATGTATAAAACTGCCTTTTTAGTGTGGCATTTTTCGCTAAAGGATGTGTCAACAACGCGAACCAAAACCAATCCATGATTAATAAATCCACTTCTTTCATCTTCTTTGTGAGGTTTTATTTATTTATTTTATTTGGTAGGGACAGTGCAAGTTAATGAACAAGCCACACCGGATTGTAGCCTTGGGCTAATTTCCATCCGTCGTCCCCCATGTGCACTCTCAAACACACTCACATTCATCCTGGCCTATTGTACATGTTTTTAGTGGTAGGGGGAAACCGGAGTACCCGGAAGAAACCTACGAAGACACAGGGAGAACATGCAAACTCCACACAGAAAGGCCCCGGCCTTGGTGGGAATCGAACCCGGACCTTCTAGCTGTGAAGCACGAGCGCTAACCGCTGTACTACCGTGCTATGGCGGCAACAACTTAAGAAAAAAGTGTAAATCCACTTCATATTGCCTCGTTCGGATAGAGCATGCATACCAAGTAGCCACGCAGGGCCCTGGAGGCGGGGCACAGAGAAGAATCTTTAGAACCTAAATTTGTACGCTTTTAAATATACCAAAACTGTGATCTCAAACATAGGGAGGTTTCTTCGTTATCTCAACTAAAAGCGAAAATCACAAATTTTCAAAAAAATAACCTTATTTCTCCATTTGCGAGAAAGAGACTTGTGTCCCTTGTTCTCGCGACTGTGCACAATTTATGCTGATTTTGAGGAAAACAAATTATAACTCATTTAAAATGAGAGAAATTAACTTGTGCACTTCCAGTATAATAAGACAAAAAACACAAAGAAAAGTCAAAAGTAAGAAAAAAAACATGTTTGTTCCATTGGCGATAAGATGGTCCAAATCTGCTCAAAGTTAGCATTAATCCTATATTTCAAGCCCTTTTAAGTAATTTCTATCTAAGACAAGATGGCATTGTTCAAGTGCAGCTGCATTTGAAGGATGAGTCAAATGCTAAGACATTTTTTTTTTTTACCATATCCTCAAATAGTGTGTTGTAATTAAAACGTGCATTCTATCAACAAGATATGACACCACAATAAAACCTATGATCATAAACATGTTGTTTTTAACACTAATTTCTGTCTTTGTTGCGTCACAGTGGACTGCAGTGAATAGCACAAAAACAACAACTGACAGTTGAAAAGAGCAATTAGAGCACTTCTTTTGTTCGATGATTATAGCACTCTCAATTGTAATTAAAGATGTGCTGTGGTTAGAGTGACCATACGGCCCCAAAAAAAGTACTGTATTCAAGGCTTTTGTCCCGGAATCCAAATCTAACCCAGACTGTCAAGAAAATGACCCTCTCAATTAAAGACCAATACGATCCAAACACCTCTGTAAATGGTAAATGGTCTTAACTTATATACTGGCATTTCTGCAGGTAATAATAATAATAATAATAATGATAATAATAATAATAATAATACCCTTTATTTATAAAGCACATTTAAAACAGCCAAAGCTTAACAAAGTGCTGTACAGTAAAGAGCAAATAACAGGAAACAAGAGTTTACACTTACAGTTACAACAATGCAAGACACATCATTCACTGGCATTGAAAGCCAGTGAACAACCAGGAGGAGCTGGTCAGCAGACCGTAGGGCTCTAGTCGGCACATGATGCTGAAAAAGTTTAACTAAATAAGAGGCGGCCAAGCCATTCAAGCTTTTAAAAACAATTAGTAATACTTTAAAATGAATTCTAAAATACACAGGGAGCCAGTTTCAAAGATGTAAGAATTGGTGTGATGTGTCACTGCGTTTCTGCCCTGTTAAAAGGCGGGCTGTCGCGTTTTGAACTCGCTGTAGTCGGCTGATTTGGGACTGGTCCATACCGGCATATACTGTAGGGCGTTACAATAATCGAGCCGCGAAGTTACAAAGGCATGAATGGCCTTCTCAAAGTGCACACGTGGAATGTAGGGTTTGGTTTTACTTAAAACCTTCAAATGATAAAAACAGCATTTATTTGTTTGTCGAGTTTAAGTGCACGGTCAGGGACTGTGCACTTTAAACTTGAGGACAAAGATGAGAGCTGCAGTAAAGAGGCAAGAAAGAATTCCAAATGCTGGAGTTTTGGAACTTGAATGTCTTTCTCTCTCTTATAAAACAGCCGCCCGGACCCAGTCACAAATTTCAGGCCACGTCATGTGGTAAACATATCTGTATTATTGTGCTCCACATACAAAAATATACTAGTACATTGCCTAATAAATCCTTAAATGAGTATGTTTTGCCAAGGAACATGCAGTTTCAAGCATTGATATGTTTTGAAATGTATTATGGCTCACAGCAAGTGGATGATGGTGTGTGTAATGGTACTAATAATGGGTTTCGTCGCGGTGCTCCGGTTTCTCCCATCAACCCAAAACATGCACAGTAAAACCTTCTACCCCGTACTCTTATGAACCTGGCTTAAGATGAAGTCACCAAGTGCGCTTAACAGACTGCCCTCAGGCACTGGTTAAAGAATGAGTGAAATGCAGAGGACAGATTTCATATACAGGGATAAAACGCACTGACATTTCTAATCCCATAAGTTCTTTGCTGAACAGACTGCACTTTTACAGACTGCCCTTTTATCGGAATCAAAACAAGCAAAACAGAGCAAAATGAATGAGCTTTGAGTTCAGAAATAAGGTGTTAAAAGCACACAAAGAGTGTTGCTTTTGTTCAACTTTATAACCTCCCGCCAAAGAGCACATCTTCACATCTTCCTTTTAATTGACCGCCAGAGCCGTCTCAGTGAGGGTCCACTCAGGCAGCTTTAATGGAGAAGGCATGTCAGGATCTAAAATTGGTCTGTTGAAATGCAGCGCTTCTTTGAGTGCAATAAGAGCCCGAGGAGTCAATGACGTCTACAAGTTAAAAGATAGGACCGACACCGGTGGAGATATAGAGCCGAAGAGGAAAAGAATGAGAGGGCTTCAGGCAACACAAGCAGAGCGAGAAGTCCCAATAGAACTTCAAATAATGGACTGATTGGCGATTGTTTAAAGAATGGCTGCCAGTGGATGTATCAGAACATGTCTATTTTATGACTAGATACAGCTAATGAGAAGAAATGTGTGTGTGTGTGTGTGTGTTAAAAATGGTGAATAATAAAATACAATATTGGGAAAAAAAGACTTAACTCTGTGCTGAAAAGTTGGAGCTCAGTGACTTCCAAATCTTACTTAAAGCAGTACTAAGTAACTTGTTTACCCTAATAAATCCTTTTCGTAGTCCCTCTGGGGGTAATACAAGTGTTGATGGGATGACTGGAGGGTCTTTCATCTCCCCCTGGTGTCTCTGGCCAGAAAACCACAATTGCAACTTGACTGCCACCGGGTCGGAGTCACCAATACACACTAATGGAATCACGACGAAGAAGCTAACAGGCTAACGGGCAAAGCTAACTGCGGGCTAGCGCCACTTAAACACTATTTACAGCCAAGTTTGATTGAAAAACATTATTTCCATTGTGTATTTGGATGTACAATGTCCCTCTCTCCCTTTGTCTTTTCTGTCAGCCTCTTTACTCTCACAGACAATTAATAAGTTAAAAAAACGCCACAGGCGTCTGCAGTGGCGCTTATGGCCTCTGGGGTGCACGAGTTACTTAGTACTGCTTCAAAGTGCATGTGACACATTAGACACTTTTTTTTTGTTGCTAAAACATGCTGCAGTTAACACAATTATATTAAGATTTTGTGGAAACCATTTCTGTGATGTTTATTTTTACTTCCTAATTGGATACTGACAGGATGTGACATATAGGCAAAATCTGTTGGAAAAACGTGCAACCAGGCTGTCACTTCCTGTCAGTAGCTTCAAAAATCAAATAAAAATAACTTTTCTGTCCAACATTTCTTCATGAATCTTCAACGAAGGTACTTGAGTCGTCTTCTGTACTTGGTAGTTGAGGTCTCCAAACGTTTCGCCTCTCATCCAAAAGGCTTCGTCAGTGAACAAGGTTTCCCTCAGCACACAGCGTAGATAAAGACCAGTTGGGAGGAGTTGGGGTTGGCCCGGCTCCTCCCCTCTAATCACAGCTACTCTCACCTGTGGTAAACACCTTTGAAGTAGAGCGTCTGTAACGACCTGCTCCCCCCAGTATCGGTCAGTCCTGTCCTATTCACAGAAGAGACTTTATCAACACCGAAGAGAAAGCACAAGCGGCCCTCAGTCGGCTGTGCACCTCCACCTTAAAGCCTCCAATCACTCTTTGAGGACGGGGAGGTCAAAATTCTAGCTAAAGAAGAACGTTGGTTTGAAAGAGGAGTAAAAGAAGCTATTTTTGTCAGAAAAGAAAATCCCTCCATGAACCGAAATGGTGGACTAAGATTTAATCTTTCTTCTTTTACTCCAATCTGCTTCGGGGAAAACGGACAGAGCACGGCCAGTTCAAGAAGACGATACCTCAGCTAACAAAAGAACAATAGGCAGGTAATTAGCAGTGATCATCTATGAATAGGACAGGACTGACCGATACTGGGGGGAGCAGGTCGTTACAGACGCTCTACTTCAAAGGTGTTTACCCACAGGTGAGAGTAGCTGTGATTAGAGGGGAGGAGCCGGGCCAACCCCAACTCCTCCCAACTGGTCTTTATCTACGCTGTGTGCTGAGGGAAACCTTGTTCACTGACGAAGCCTTTTGGATGAGAGGCGAAACGTTTGGAGACCTCAACTACCAAGTACAGAAGACGACTCAAGTACCTTCGTTGAAGATGGACAACTCCTGTACGACTGAGAACTTACACAGACATTTCTTCATGAAAATTGCTGCTTCCCTGAAATAAAATGATGATTAATACTTACAACAGATGTTATCCATCTAAATAAGACACATTTTCAAAAGTATTTAAGCCCGTCTTATGCACTTTAATAACCTATACTTGATTAAAGGTAACTAAGTATGATCTGGACTTGAAATGTTTATAAAGGACCGTTTTTTTAAAATATATTATTTTGTGTGAAAGTGATATCCCCATCATTATCGTGGCCTTTGCTATGCCCGATCCCGTCAGACCTTGGAAGCTAAGCAGGGAAGGGCCTGGTCGGTACTTTGATGGGAGACAGTTTGGTAACACCAGGAACCCTAGCGAATGTAGTGAGTGAGTGAATGGTTGGTCGGAGGTTTTGTCATGGTTTGAAAATAGTAATGTTAGAGTTGTACAGATGTAGACATTTTGAAACATCTTTCCCAAGCTAACCACCCATACAGCTGCTGGGTGACTGAAAGGTCAAACACACACTGATAAGAACTTTTTTTCTTTGTCACATAAAGTTGCATAGTGCACCTTTTAACCTGGCTCCAGATTGAATTACTCCCTCCTCCTCGGCTAAAGTCGCACATTCCGGTGATCCTTCCCCATATGTGCGGACAGCTCTCTCCCGTGCCAGAGTTAGTGCCTCTAATCCCGCGGCTTGATAATGAGAGCTCAACCTCAATGATACATCAACCCAACGGAGGAACCCAACAGCAAAGGCATCATTCTTCATCGCTAAAACCTGACACTTTTATTACCCCCGCTTTTCTCAGGATCCCTATTTATAGCCCGCGCGATGGCTGGTACCGACATTCGGAGAGCAGAGGTTGACGCTGTAGCACACACCGCAGTTACACTTTAGATTTAGGGCCGCACAGGTGAGAGAAGAAAGCCTCGCCAGCTCTTTGCTTATAAAGAAAAAAAGCAATATACCGAGGCGGGGAGGTGCTCTTTTACAGTCATGAATAAAAATGGGTCCAAGCAGTGGCCATACGTCTTTATTTGCATTCTGCCTTTGAGAAAAGAAAATACGGAATGGATCCTTCCACAATTTGGAAAACAGACAAAATCAGCAGGTGCTTATAATAATGTGATAATTCCCATAATATGCATAAACTAAACACATTAAGGCACCGTGGTCAAGTCCTCTTCCTCACATGAAGAAAATCCTGGGTTTGTTTCCTTTTCTAACCCACCATCTACACAAAGGTTTGGAATTTGTGAGCAAATACCTATCCCGTATGTCTGCCCTCTCAGTGCTCATAAGGTAAGCCCTATTGAGTATCTCGGTATTGCTGTGGCTTAGCTTTGCATTGTTCATTTCCTATCGGCAGTATCCTTTAGCAGAAACAATAGCCGACTTCTGTGTGGGCCTTTGCTATCTCCGGAGCAGGCAGTGTATCAGATCTGGGCCCCAGCGGCTTTGATCGAGTGTGTTAATGAGACCTAATGGCCCTAATGCTCCGAGTCAATACCAAATCTTTTATTTTCTTTGTGCTTTCCAGGCACCAAAGCTGATTATAACCGCTAAACACTGAAGAGACAGAGAGGGCCTTTTTTTTTTCCAGCTTTGCACAAAAGAGCAAAGATAATAGCACAGCTTCACCTGAATTTACCCCGGTCCAATGGCATATTCAGTTGCTTAGATTTTACTCAAAGCACGGTCTGTTTCATTGATTGGTGATGACAGGAGTCAAATTACTTCAGAGTTTATTCAATGCAACTGCTTTGTATGATTTGGAGAAAATATGTTTTTAAAGCTGACACCCATTGCCCATTTCCAGCATTGTGCTTTGCAAAGAAAAAACATAGCAAAATACACAAAAGCACTCCTTAGAAATCGTGGTAATTTCCACTTGTTGATCACATATTGCACTATTACTTGGCTGAATGCCATATATCTTGCAAAATGTACCTTTTTTGAGCTTTTAACTATGTTATAATAATCACCAAAAACATACCTGAAGTGATGTTTTATTACATCAGAGCATATTCGATCCATCTCTCTTTTACACGCTCAAATTGCCAGCCAACACTCTGGCGTACATTACACAGTAATGTCCATCCACCATAAAACGTACTGTGGTCATGTGAGCAAACTCTCTTCCTCACCCTGATTAGCATGTTTGGTCTATTTATTTGATGTGAATTTTTGGTAGGTTTTGTTTATTGCACTGCTGTTCTGGTCATCGATGTACAACAGGATGTCGTTTCCCCCCTCTGCTGGCCTTTGGTATAATTGCATTTTGTAAAATCACTAAACATAATGACATTTTCTAGACGCACACCTTATTTTAGTTTAGTTAGATACAACAAAAACGCTTGAGCTTCAGCTTGAAGTGAACTCCGATTTCAACATATTCAAATTCATCTGACGATCCATTTGAAACCCAAATAGCCAATGCCTTTGAATTCTTCTTTCCCTTCTACCCCTTCAACAACTCCTGGTTATTTTTCTTATTGTCTAGCCTCTCTTTAACCTTGCCGTTTTCCGAGTAACTACAGCTTATGTATAATGCATTAATTCCCACTTTGTTTCTGTGTGCGTACACTCCCCTGTTGGACTGGCATAACTTAAGCCTTGCTCTACTATCACAGGCCTGTCACAGAGGGCTGGTTTGTGCTCAACAGCAGTGAGTTGACACGAGGAATGAGGCGGGGACTGCATGCTAAGCTGCGTCTGCGGTAACTGACTCTTCTGAAGTCGCAGGACGATTTTTTTTCTCTCGCTTTTATCTGCATTAAAGTCACATTGCTCCTTTTCTCATGTATTTGTCTTGTTGGAAGGACAGACATACCAGCTATAATTTCTACCATTTATTTCATCTCAGTTTGATTGTTGACGTGGTAATGACATGGATAAACTTCGGCCGGTAGTTGATTAAAAGAAAGTTGCTTCATGGTGCTACATTATAATATGACAATTAAAGCACTTTGTGAATTTATTGTAGTTGCTTTGTTATCAGAAGGTTGGAGGCTTGAATCCCGACAGGCTGTCATTGTGCCCTCGGGATAGACACTTCACTCGCTTTCCCTATATGTCACTGTCTAAAGTATGGCTGGTGGGAGTCGGAGGGGCCTATTGCACAGATTGGCAGCTTTGCTTCCTTTAGTCCATCCAAGGGCAGCTGTTGCTACCCCTTATCTCTGTTTTATTTAGAGATCATTTTAATTAGCCAATGCTTTAGTAATGCACCCAAGTTATGTGTTTGTTTTTGGTCGTTTCCTGGCTTCATCTCATTTTAGACTAAGTGGAACAAAGTGATTGCTTCAGTTGGTGGAATAGGTTGTAAAAAAAGGTCAGATGCTCTTCAGGAAGAACATTAAATGTAGGCACAAAAAAGAGGAAAAACTCAGAGGCACTTCGATATCTTAAAAGTCCTTTATTTGATGGACATGCCGATGTGTTTCGAAGAAGGTCGAATGTGACTGAAACGCGTCAGCATGTCCATCAAATAAAGGACTTTTAAGCTGTCGGAGTGCCTCAGATTGTTTCCTCTTTTTGTACCTATGCTCACTTTAGACTAAACTTAGTCTAGTTTAGGCCTATATCAGGCTGTTTTTGGACCCGGTTGTTCTTGATTTGATGTTGATCTAGGCCAGGTTGTACTTGGCAGATTACGGGAGACGATTTTTTGCGGTGGTACTCGGTGTGAAAAGCAGAAAGAACCACTGCGCTCGACACAACTGGAGAAATGTCTACCTCAAGAACCATGCAGAAATGCCCTTGGAAACCTTAACAGCAAAACCTATTTCCATATAAAGAAAATGTGCCGACTTGATCTTTCTTTTCTGTGATTTTTTTTTTGTCGGAGCAACTGACTCAAGAAACTCCTGTCTGGAGTTGTTGTTATCCTCGCAGAACTTGATCGTAGATTGCAATAAATTGTCTTACTTTGGGTGATTCTGAATTACACAAGGATACAAGAACTACATTTTAACAAGGCGGCAGCTTTTTATTAGTTCGGTATTTCGGATGTAAAACAATTTCAGTTTCATCTTGCTTTATTCCAGCCTCCCGAGTTGAAAGTGCGGCGGTCAAAAATAGAGCGTGGGCCATATCAATGCACGCCTTTATCTCTTTCTCCCTTCAAGGCTACTGTATGACCTTTTCTCTCTCTAATTGGTTTATGGAAAGTCTCCGAGCAGCTTGAAGACATGGCTCAATAAGTAGCGGCTCCCTCAAATGTCGTCTTTATTCTCGAGTGTGAAGATTCATTAACTTGTATCGTTCACGCATGATTTCAGAGATGTGTACTTTTATACAACGTTAGACAAACCGCTCTTGTGTGATCACTGTGTATAATTGCACGGCTTTGCAAATCAATTTTCAATCAGGCAAATTTAGACGTTTACTAAAAAAGACCCAATTGTCCCAAGATGCATTAAGTATTTTGAGTTCATCAAAAAGTTGCATTGTTCCGGCATAGATCTGGTTAGGGCTATTTACTGTATATAATGGTTAAGAATAAACACATGCAGCTTCAAATGACCTATACCTGATCATTTATAAACAATGAAAGAGGTTGCGCATACATCTGAATTGTTGGTTGTGGTCCAAACTCATTCCTGAATAATTTTCCTAACACATTTCTAACATCTCAATCTATTATAGGGATTTATAAGCATGTTGCACGGAGCAATATTGTCCCAGAAATGCAAAAAAAACAAACAATAAATGGTCATTTGTACAGTATTTTCTGGACTGTAAGTCACTCCGGAGTATAGGTCGCACCAGCCAAAAAATAGCATAATGAAGAAGAAAAAAACATATATATGTCGCTCCGGAGTATAAGTTGCACCAGCCTTGGCAACTACCTGGGCATGGAGGCGTAACTGCACGTTTGACAAGCCTCTCCCGGCAGCACGTTGTTCAAGCTCTCATTTGCAAACTCGTTCCTTTAGCTTTGGCCATCTAGTTTTCAGCTCGCGATTAGCTTTTTTTCCCCTCCATTGCAGTAAGAGCTTTTTTGCCAGTCCCTCACAAGTTTCTCGCTTTCTTTCTGCTATTTGATTACAGTTTTTTTTTTCAGTGGTACAGGAGTAATAGATACTGTTACACCAGCCTAGAACGCCCTCTAGCAGTGAAAATAACAAACGTGAAATTATATATTTTGATATATAAGTCGCACCCCAGCCAAACTATGAAAAAAAGTGTGATTTATAGTCCGGAAAATACGGTAATAGATACAAATGCACAGCAGGTATAGGGGTATATTTAACATGTATATTAGTTACTAATTTGCTAATCCTTGTGTCAGTAGAAAATCGGATATAAAACATGATCCAAAACGGTGATTTCCTGTTCATGCAATATCAAATTCTCGAAAAACTCTTTCTGCAAGTGTTCCTTTTGCATTCAGTCTTCTATAGCGTGGTGGTTTACGTAACACACATTTAGCTCAGTTGTTTATCTGATTCGATCTTCTATATTTGCCAATAACCAAATGCACCGAGAATCTCCGAGCCGAGTCTGCAGAGACGCGGCTCTGAGCATTTTCAATTGGAACATCTCTAATCTTGCGGGAGTTCTTTCAGGTATTATATAGAGTTTACACAGACAATGTTTTTCTTCCCAAAGCAGCAGAACATTTTGTCTTATCTTTGCACTCCTCATCTCACAACACTTCCCGCAAACCTTTATGAGAGCCTTCTATATTTGCAGGTTTCTTTCATGAAGACTGCGAGCACTGCCTTTCTCTGCGCGGCGATGTAGTTTTGAGATGTGTTGCTTTAGATGTCTCCTCTGTTTGACATCAGTCAGGTGCCAAGTCAAAACAAATAACTCTGAAATAACTGGAGTGTTGTTGTTGGGATAGTTTTCTGCCCACTGCCACTGACTTGCACTGTGCCGGGACGATGACAAATGCGACACAAGAGGGACTTTGTGAAGTGAAGTCCCTCATAAGACCAAGGTTGATGATGGGCACGAGAATGACATGAGGCACTTTGCTTTTCGACCTCTGTCTGTTGGGATTGCCTATAAAAGTTCAACTGCAGAATAAATAATAAAAGCCATTCCGAGACACAGTGAATCCATACAAAAGAGATAACATAGTCAAGGCTAGAGCCATTTTCTTATCAGGTGATTTTATGTTCAAACTTGCTACAAGATATGAACGTGTGCACTTGAGTTGCCTAAGAAATGTGCAGTATAAATAAATAAACATGCCTTGCCTTGTCTTACAAGCAAAAGCAAAACTAATGTTATCAGTGAAATTAAGTTTGTTCTGAAATCTCACTCAAATTACTTTTAAGTTCCTAAGATCAAAGATTTAGATATAAATACAAAGCTTGCCTTTTATGCATACCTAAACTTGCACTTGTTTGGAGGTCGGCCATCTTTTATAGTCAGACAAAGGTAGGATAAACAAGGTGACGCATGAGGGATCATTTTAAAGCTCTACTTGTCCTTTATAATGAACATCAAGACTTAGTGCAGTCACATGCTGAGTTTGGGAGATGAAAGAGAAAGCTCGGTATGGCAGCGCGGTGGCGTAACAATTAGCGCTTGTGCTTCACAGAAAGAAGGTTCCGGGGTTCAATCCCCAGGCCAAAGTGTGGAGTTTGTTGTTTCTGTACCTACGTTTCCTCCAGATGCTTCAGTTTCCCCTACCACTAAAAACATACTGTGTGAATGAATGGTGTTATTCCGGGGTCCACTGGAGTCTAACCTAGGGGATACTGTGTGTAGAGTGAATTAATAAATTGCTTACCTTGTGGCAGCGCTTTGGGTGACTTATGCCATGTGAAAACATGACACAATAATAATAATGTTCAAAAATGAACCTTTTGGGTTTCAGGAGGTTACAAAGATAAAATAGTGAACCTCCCCCCAGAGAGGCTCAGAAAATTGTAAATACTGCTTCCTTCTAGGTTCAGTTGGCTAAACTGCAAATACAACAGATTTTTAAAATTCATTTATATTTGTGAATAATTAGGTGTAAAAGCATTAAATTATATTACTTGTGCAATTTCTTATTGTTTTCTTGTCCATCCATCCATCCATTTTCTTCCACTTGTCCGTTGCTGGGTCGTGGGGGCAGCCATTGGAGCTGCCCGAATCACATTGCACCAGCCTCTATGGCTCCTCCTGCAGGTGGTGGGTCCACAGAAGGACGGCCTCATGGTTCTAACCCGGGCCTGTTGGTCTCTCATAAGGGGCTTCTGAACTGCTCTTTGTCTGACCCGTCAACTAGGACCTGTTTGCCATGGGAGACCCTACCAGGGGCACGAAGCCCCCGACAACAGAGCCCCCAGGATCATTCGGGCGCTCAAACCCCTCCACCACGTTAAGGTGGCGGTTCCAGGAGGGGTTGTTTTCTTGTTTGTGTTTTTATTATGTGTGTGTGGATGTATATGAAGCAGCACCATGTGTCCAGGACAAATATCCCCTTTGAGGGAAATACCATATATTCCATACAATCAGAGCCATGGTAATGATAAAAATGTATGTGTGGCTAAACAAACCTTTCATGTAAACCATTCAAATAAATAAAACAAGGACAATGTGATCTGATTGCCCTCAGCCAGTAGGTTTATTTGTCATGTGAGGAAAGTGTTCTGCTTCTCTCTGAAATGTGTGAGCTGATTATCTGGTAAAATGTCTCAAATCCGTTGAAAGAACAATGTTTTTTATGTTGTTGTTTCTTCTTTTTTTTTTAAAGTTTGTTAATGCAAGTTTCCAAAAGTCTAACTTTGTTTAGTGTTGGCTGCTTTCCAAAAATAACTATGAGAATAAATGTGATCTGACAAAACTGGGGTTTTTACATTAACTCATTTTTCAGTTCATCCATGCAAGTCATTCCCATCAAAAATCCCTCTTATTATTTCACATTCTATCAAATATTTACTCAAGGCATTAGGCAGAATCTCTCTTCTTAGTGTCACTTTGGTTACTTTGAATTAATTTCCGAGAAGAGACAGTGGGATTTACAAAGTACATGTGAGAAGGTTCCCTGACAATGAAGTTATGGATACTTTTGTTTGCTCTTGTTTGAAGGTGCTTTATCTAACTTTTTGTATGCGTAACCATAGAGACAGTTTCAACAGCAGAGAAAACCTACCAGAAACCGGAGAAACAATCGCTCCCAGAGTATTATAGAGGCCACTGTGATGTATTTTTTCCCGCATGAAACGTTACATAATGCACCTTTATATACTGTATATATATATTTGTTTTAATAAAATATGCACTAGTATTAATATGCCTGCTTAAAAGATGAGCAACCATGGCATAAATGATCCCTCCCAACAACTCGATCACTCAGGTAGAGAGTGTAACAGTAAGGGATAGTGCCGCACTCCCCAGCCCCTGCTAACCCAGCACTGTCACAGCAGTCAAGGTAAACGTCCCCAAAGCATTCAGAGAGCGAGCTGTCGTGTGCAGAGCCAAGCTCATGGATCAAGCACTTGATGGATAACATAATGTCTCCAAATGGACAACATATTGCAATTTTAATTATGGCCACTTCACCCTTGATGCTTTTAGCGCTGGGGCAGTGCTGTGGAGTAAACACACACCTGCATCGGCTGTCAATACGAAGTGACTGTGCACTTTGAGCCCTTTTCAAACTTAAGAGCTGTTCAGTGTTTGGGAACTTATGGAGGCTAACATTTTGAGAAAGTACCAGCAATATCTCCATGACAAGACGCAGCGGTTAGCGCTCGTGCTTCATAAAAGAAGGTCCCAGGTTTGATCCCTGGGCAGACAGGGCCTTTCTGTGTGGATTTGGCATGTGTAGGATTCCTCAGGGTACCACTACAAAACATGTACAATAGGCCAGAATGAATGTTGAATGGATGAATGTGTGTGAATGAATGGTGGTGAGCAGAGTGATCACAGTCGCACTTCTGTCAGGGGAAATTGTTGATGCGTAGTGTATGTGTAGTGAATGAAGTGCTAATCCACTGAACTGTGTGAAGTGCTTTGGGGGAATTGTGTCATGTGAAAAGTGTTAAACAAATAAGCTTCCATTCTATTCCATACCATACTCTGAATAGACTTTAAAGTGGACATATCAGGTGTACAGTAATTGTTGGTTATAAACCTGTTTTGGCCACCTCAGCATTGGTATTACATTTCAAAAATAGATTCTTTATATATGGAAAATACAGTAAGAAAGGGACCAAGAGTGGCCTCTTCAGGAACTACTGGGAATTAAATATGATATAAAGCGTTCACCTTTTAGCTTACTGCAACATCAATGGTGCTGTGATAAACACAAACTGCTCAAAAATTGTGAAAATATAGGTAGTATAGATCAGAGCACTTCAGGAGATGAAGATGATATATTTATCAATTCATATAGATCCATGTTTTGATTTAAGCGCCACATGTGCTCATTGAAGAGATCATGAACATATGAAGATAGACGGATAAACAGCAGACATGCTAGATCCATCATTTATTTAGATCTATTTTATGAACAACGACAGGGTGCTTCCAGGGAGATTTATGTCTAATTTCATGTTTTGAAATCAATGGAGCAAGAAGCCAGACTGAAAAGAAAGTGTCTCCTGGTGAATCCCATGATATGTCTTAGAAGAAAAGACATTTGAGAGCTTAAAATTTGAATGAGGCTTATTGTTCTATTCATTCCTACGCATTATCGTGCCCGCAAGCTGTGGAGGCCCATTATCAATTCAGATTTGGTAATGCTTCAGCATTGGTGCCAGTTTGATGTGCTATTTTTATTATCACTGCCTTGTATTGTTTATTAGATTGTCAGCAGAATGAGTCAGAGATTTTATTTTATTTTTTCACAAGAGAATTTTGCTAAGATTCTACACCACAACAGGATACGACACAATACAAAAAAACTCAAATAAGACAAATAATCTTTTTTTTTCTTTCATTTATTGCTTTTAGCATTTCTGTGACAGTAAACCTCCACAAACTCATCCCTTCAAGGAATTGGGATTTTGGACGGTTTGTAAATACAAAATTAGGTGTCGAGCCTGCCCTCCCTGGACCGCCACCTTAACGTGGTGGAGGGGTTTGAGTACCCGAATGATCCTGGAGCTCTGTTGTCGGGGGCTTCGTGCCCCTGGTCTCCCATGGCAAACAGGTCCTAAGTGACGGGTCAGACAAAGAGCGGTTCAGAAGCCCCTTATGAGAGACCAACAGGCCCAGGTTAGAATCGTCGTCCCGACAATTAACTGACGACCCGGCGACCAATTCAGCTCAAGGCCCGCCTATACACAAACGGAAGGGCGCTGTTAAAGCTCTCCACTCCCTCGGTTTAAATGAAAGTCCATGACTGGGACTGTCCCGGTGCCCAACCACCGCACCGACATAAGCTACCGAAATTGAGTACAATGCACGGGTGGAAGGGTGCGCTGAAGCCTTCCACCCTCTATTAGGGTTAAAACTGACAGCTAGTCACCGCAGATTCAGTGGCCACTGCAGTAACCCGGCATTACCCCATAACTCGTACCGCCGACAGCACACTACACGGGCGGAAGGGCGCGTGAAGCTCTCCACTCCCATGGGTATTAACCGACTATGCTCGACCCCACCATATTGCCAGCAACTGGACCCCTGCCGCTCATGGCCACCCTGCACTGAATATAAAGTACGAAAACTGAGGATCATGCCACCCATAAATGTACCCCACCCGGCGGCCCATTACATACACACCGACTGCCATACCAATGACAGCCTCACTTCCCAATCTCAGCTGGCTCACCCCTGACGTCCACCCACGTCGCACTAGCAGAACACCACACCCAAAGTTCCCGACGGGTCCTTCCAACCTCCCCTTCTGAGTTACAAAAGAAAGAAAAAATTAGGTTAAATTATATTTACAGGGTCAGAGAACCCAGTATTGACTTTACCTCACTCTAAGGTCACACAGGTTCATTGGACTAGGTAGGACAGAGACAGGTTAAGAAAATATATTGTTTGTATTAATTTAGATTGAAATATACTTTTACTTCATTTTTGTTGGAGACAGGCTAAAAACAATTGTGGCGCAAATATAAACCTTGCAGATGAAAAAGAAAATACAAAACAAAAAAAAGGATAATCAAGTCCTTGCAGAACGGCTGGCAGCCCAGATTCAGCAGCCCCACAGTTCCATCACACATTTTACCTGGAGTGACGGGACAGCGACTGATGAGGGGACTAACGGGGGCGGTGTGAGTCCGAAGCCCAATGCCCTAACAGACAGTTGCTATCAAAAGAGGTCTCTGAATTTGGTCGTGTACAACCAATCGTAGAACTGAGGAATCAACAGGGCAGCGTCCACAGAATTGCGTCGAACAGAAGGGGAGGCCGGACCCTGTTTGATGATGTTAAGTTTTAGTTTTGACCAGGTTTTAAGCTAACGTTTAAATAAAAATGCAGAAGATGTTGTCCTTAAAGATACACTGCGTAACATTTTGGACTACACTGTTGCCATCAGTACAAAACATGCAGATAATGACCAGCTCAACACAGAACATGCTATTACTGCAGTGGGTAATCAAAGAATGGATTTGGATGAGGACCTGACCTGTTTCTGCTGACTTTAGTCGACATCTCCATGGAAACGAGCTGGAGACACACCCACTCCTGGTTAAGTTATGCCATGTCTTAGGAGATCTGAGCCGCTCACAGCAAAATCACATGTTTGTTTGAGGTATTTTTCAATGCTGAAAATACTGTCATAAAATAAAAGCTTGTATTTAAATTTCATTTTTTGGGTAAAATTCTACGTGGTGTGGCTTTAAACTCACCGAAAAGCATGATTCAAGTTGCTGGCTTTACGCGCATGTGTGGCAACTGAAACGCATGTTTGGCCCAAAGTAGCCGAACCTAAGCAGCGGCAGCCATTGCTTCCTGTGTCCAGCCGTGCAGTAGGTGAGGTCAGAGGTGAGAGGTAGCGAACCCCCCTTTTTATAGTGCGCCCTCTCGCCTCATCAGCCACCACGTGCAGGAGCTCAAAGGGCTGTCCTGTCACACTATGGAACGGCCATTGCTCCCGCAGTCCATTCTAAATATACTGTCAATGGAGATACAGTAACTGACCTCATCCTTCAGCTTCTTACCTAAGTTGTGCCAGACCTTGGGGAGTCTTGGGGAGTGTGTCATAGGATGAAATATAATTAAGACTTTAAGACAGATCCTGGCGTTAATCAGCAGACCCGCTGTCGTGTCACCTCCAAAAGAAGACCGGCAAAGGCACGCCCGCGGGTGCTACTCCTCTCTGCCTCGCTCTGCTACTATTACTGCTGAAATTACCACAGAGATGTGAGCGAAGAGAGAGTGAGAGAGTACATTTGAAGATGGAAATGACAGGCTCCAACTAATTCCTGTCGCTCGTTTGCTGAATCTTGAGTCATATGTCGGCCTAATCAAAAATGATGTGCCTGTGGTAACGTAGGAGGGAAGACTAAAGCACATTTGGGCAAAAGGGAAAGGCGAGATAGCTCTGATTAGATGAACTGCAGCTGGTGAAGGATGCGTTTAGACTTTTCAGCTGTAAGGCTGATTCACATTCACATTTTTAGAGCTGGTCAAGATTATTGAGCTAACTAAGTGCAGTGTGGGCTTTGAGGGCATGTGGGAAAGTAGATCAGCTTATGGAAGGATGTTATGAACTTTTCATATCAAGCTGTACTGTCTCAGCCTTAAAACGCTTTAATCTCACCAATGACTCGGAGACACGGAATGTCTTCATCAGGTTTAATGGCGGTAAAAAGACACTTTTACAAGGCACAAAATCAATCCTTGGTAACGGAGCAGTTTGTAAAGCAACGGTAACTACGCTATTCATTTATAAAACATTTTCACAGTTTTACTCACTGTCGTTTATAATTTATAAGCACCACTACTTAATTAAGTAGATGCCGTCTTAACAATGTGCACCATCCCTGTGTCTGGATAGGCACAAATCTACAGGGTTTGAATATTCATGAGTTGCTTTTTGAATGTTTTCGACACTATACCATAAAAATGCTTTACAAATGCTCATTACTTTTAAGTTATTGTGTTACCTTAATTTTACAGCATTATTTTAAATTATTGCAAAATAGGGAAAATTATCTCACAATAATGATATTACATTTTGAACTGTTATCACACAATGCGGTACCATTACATAATATTTATCCACAGAAAGATATCAACACACCAACAACTCAGGTACAACAACTCACATATTGACCATGGGTAAAAAAAAAAAAAAAAAAACATTACAATGAAGAAAAATAAAGCTAAATGAGAAAGAATTGGTAAATGTGTTCAGCCATAACAGGATAAGAAGAAGTAGAATGTGTTTCACTAAAAGAAGTAACTTGAACACATTAGTGTGTTTTCTGACAAATTCCATGTGGCTGGCTCTTAGAAATCCTCTTAGAGGAAATAAAAGGAGCTTACAACAATAATGTGAATGAGGCTTATTGTTTGATATATCCCACCGTGTTATCATGTGTGCAGACTCCAAGTGCCAATTTCCAATGCAAATTGGTAAAGCTTTAACTTTGGTGCTGCAGTGATTTATTTTTTTAATTTGAAAACCATGGTGTGATTGGTTCTCTTTTTAGCCTCCACAGTTAGTTATTATTATTATCTGGAACAGACAGGAGAATAAATGTGTTTAAGTTATCAGTGTAATGGGGGATTCATTGACTTCACCCAACATATGCATTTTATTATAGTTTTCAATCAGGAATCTCCAACTTTTTTTGGTTTTCCTTAACAAAAATAGTTACTCATGCTTCAAAGACATCATATCGTTCATCATGAAACAACTGCAAAACAAAGTGGGATATCTTTGATATCTTTGCTCTGGATGCAGAATGAGTGAGAGATCATTTCAATATGATCTTTGACATCTTTGATTGTGTTTCTCCCTTGTTCAGCAACACCTACATTATCTGAGTAAATGAATGCACGCTTCTATCAATTATGAGCGGTGTATGGATGAATTTTCTGTTTAAAACCTGAAAGCGAGGAGTGGACAGTGAGTCAAAGCTTTGTGTGAGCACAATGTCAGCTCGGACCCAGAGCTGTCACAGAGGTGAGAGGAATACGAATCCTTTGTTACTTTTTTGTGAAAACATTTAGCCGTGAAATATAACCCATACAATGTTCAGGCGCACGTGCAGTTAAATTGGTGCCCTCTGGAGCTTTAGGGAGCCATATGGAAAGGGCTGGAGAGCTACTGGTTGGAGATGTTTGCAGTAAATGTTATAATACTGTAAAACAAATATTTGCCCATCCATTTTCAGCTGACTCAATTTAGCCATGAAAATCAAAGCTGGATCGCTCTCCTGCATATCTTTTTTTTTTTTCTAATTTGACACTTTCTACCATCAAAAAGCCTTTTACCTGGCCATACCTCCACTGTGGCTTTTATCCCAACGCCAGCGTCTCACACCACCTTCCACTCGCAAATTGTTTTTCACACTCATTTGCAGCAAGTGACTGAAATCATCATGCAAATCTTTGCATGATGATTTTCCCCTCCCCTTTGTCTTTCACATTTCGCGGTTGGATATCTTTCACTTGAAGCTACTGGCTGTGAGGCTGCGACTGTTCTCTCTGGCAATGCACAATGTCTCAGGTAAAAAAAACATCATTCAAACGGGAGAGATTGTTATAAGGAACAGAGTCGTTTAATGTTGGACCCTCTCACATTCCGCATTACAGCGAAAGTTCTGAAAAGCTTTGTGATTGAGAACTCTCTGTTGTATAAGGATGACTTCAAAAAATATGCAGTGGGAAAGGTTTGCAAATGTTCTTTCACAGAACTGCACATTACCACCACTGTGTTTGGAGTGAAGGTTAAAGCAGTACTAAGTAACGTGTTTACCTTAATAAATCCTTTCCGTAGTCCCTCTGGGGGTAATACAAGTGTTAATGGGATGATTGGGGGGTCTTTCATCTCCCCCTGGTGTCTCTGGCCAGAAAACCATGCTTGCAACTTGACTGCCACCGGGGCGGAGCAAGCAATACACACTAATAGAATCACGGAGAAGAAGCTAACAGGCTAACGGGAAAAGCTAACTGCGGGCTAGCGCCACTTTAAACAGTATTACAGCAAAGTTTGAGTGAATTTTTTCCCCCCCATTGTATAACTGGATGTACAACACCCCTCTCTCCCTTCACCTTTTCTGTCAGTGTAGTATTTACTCTCCAAGACATTTAATAAGTTAAAAAATCGTAACTTGCTACGACACCTGCAGTTGCGCTTATGGCCTCTAGGGGCAAGAGTTACTTAGTACTGCTTTAAATTGTCCCATGTAAAGCGCGTGGGTGGCGCCATGAATTGTGCCTACACCCTTCACTCATATTAGTTAACCTCCGAGCACAGTTTGTCCAATTTGGCTTTGTCCAAATGTAAAAGCTCCGGAAAAACAAACAAATATCAAAACAGCGACGAGAATGAAGATGAAGACGCAACAAAACGTGACCAAAAAGCGACAAAAAGGACAAAACGTGACGAAAACATGAGAAACACGCTTAAAATTACAAATTAACAGAAAACACGGCGACAACATGACAAAAACGTTCTGATCACTTTTGTAAGTCTTACCTTTCAAATGAAGCATTACACTGTTGGCCTCCAGTTGAGAAGCTTTTAGATTTGGGTAAAGCCAAACTGCAGAAATGAGCTCGGTTCAGGTCGGGGGGTATCAGGTGAACATAGGACTGGAGAAGTCAAGAGAAAGTCAGTTACTACACGGACACAAAGCCGTTTTCAGGCTGCGCAGAGAAACTGTGTAGTGTCGACTTGAACATCGGAGATTTTACACAAATCAATCTACTAAATATCAGATTTTAACCCCGAACATTTTCCCTCGTTCTCCGCTTAATGAACGGACTTCGCGCTCTACCGGAAGAGTCACAACAGTTGGAGAACCACATAGACAACTAATACACTAATACCAAGTCAGTGTAAACATGGGCAGAGCTGAAATCCACAAAACAATACGCCATTTGAACATGTTGTAAATATAAAATAGATAAAGATAAATATAAAATGACCAGTCTTTTTGCAAGAGATTTTGGTTGCTGGTAAAAAGCGTGTCTTAACACGTAGTCGTTGAAAAATTGTGTGAAGCAAGGCGCCATATAGCATTTACTTTGCTTTGGGCAAAAATAAGAAAAATAAAAGTACCCAACTGTCTGGTATTGCAGACTTTTTTTTTTTTTTTACTTTTTACAAATTGCACCAGATCAGTGTCGCACCAAATACAGTCCGAGATCATTCATAAACAATGTGGCTCTTGCAACCAAGATGAGAGCCAAATCTCCAGGTTCCCAAACAAAATTCCACATACATTATAGAAGGCACAGATTGCTATACAAAATACGCCAAATGTACATACAGTAAACTGAATCCCTGAAAACAGCTGGACTTCAACACACCACAAGGATTCCCCAGGTCCAAGTGAAGTCTGCCGCTCTTATCATTTCATCTTATATGCACTATCATGAAATATTCAGCACATGTATTTACAGCCTACACTTCTCACAAGTCCAATTACAGCTCCTTATTAGTGACTATGAGTTTCTTCCTGCGCCTCATCTTCACAAGAGTTCTATACTGTACCGCTCCTTCATGGTCAACGCAAACGGATATTAGAGATCATGAGAGCCGCAGACTCTTTTTTGAGAGATTTTTTTTTTTTTCTTTCAGTTTCTCTAACATCTAAGACACGGTACTGGCTGAATTCTTGCTTTGTGCGTTTTGTAAGATTCAAGTTTTCTAAAACATGGTCAAAATTGAAAACAGGGATAGATTGTGGGTTGTTGTTGTTGTTATTGGCAAATGCTGTTTTGAGTTTTATTTTTATCCATGAAAAACATTAATATTATCCACACATGAGATTTCTTTGAGAGTCTTTGTCACGAGAAAAAAATGAAAATAAATGCCCTTATAATGTTCTTGCATTCAAACATTTGCCTCTCTTCAATTTGCCCATTTGGTTATATAGGGATGTAACGATTCACTCAAGCCCCGATTTGAAGTTCCCGATTTATTTACGAAAATGACTATGACTCATTCATACTAATAGATGTTTCTTTTGTTTTAACATCTGCATTTTTGTCCTTATAACAAACTGTAACTGTCTCAGTAAGAGAACTTTAAAATACAAAAAAATTACAAGACATGAGAAGGAACTATAATCATTTTGTCGTGTGCTCAGCATACGTAAATAAGATATGTAGCAAAGCAAAAATGTTCAGACTTATATTTATTTATAGATATTTATTTACCAAACTCTTTTTTTTTTGCAGTGAACAAGGGCAGGCGAAATCTCTATCACAATATAAAAGGAATATCACGATAACAATATATTTGACGATATAACTGATACTGGACTAATTACTTCCAGCCTTACACCTATGTGGAAGATTGATGCAAAGATATTTCATTAGTTTTTTTTTAGCGCCATACTAATTTCCTCACAAATATGATTTACTCAAGCAGTTTACATCCTTCACTTCATTTTATTTTTTAAGCACCTGCCCCTGTGTCCTACACAGTCAGTGTTTATGCTGTAACATAAATTGTCATGTCCACAGCGATATAAATGTTGGCACCTCTGCAGCGGGTCGCCCATCACTTACACGAGCTGAACCCCGTCCTCCGGATTCAGTGTCGGACATCATCGAAGATCCACCTCAGTCGCCCCAGTCGCCAGGCAATCATGTCACGAGAGACATGTTTTATGTTTTGGTAGTGGCCACACTACCCCTGTGCTCTTACTGAACTGAACAGCATGGGGAGGCTCCGCCTTTATTATTTTTCACTGCGCGTAACCCTGCGCTGAACAAAGTAGTGCCCATAAAATAACAGTGGCAAAACATCGCACTCTAACAATAAAAAATTACAACAATATCAAAAATTATATTGCAATAACGATATACGATACAATATGGCTCAACCCTTGAACATAA
This sequence comes from Neogobius melanostomus, assembly GCA_007210695.1. NCBI lineage: Eukaryota > Metazoa > Chordata > Actinopteri > Gobiiformes > Gobiidae > Neogobius > Neogobius melanostomus. Next base: position 3,734,672 of record VHKM01000153.1, read on the forward strand.
TACTACCATTTAGAACTAATTTTACAGTGCAGTTTTTTTCTTGCATCCCTCGAAGAGGAAAAAGACATGACAGCTCTCTGTAGATATTGGATTATTTGAAAAAAATAGCTCCCTACTAGGGCAGCACGGTAGTACAGCGGTTAGCGCTCGTGTTTCACAGCTAGAAAGTCCCGGGTTCGATTCCCACCAGGGACTGGGCCTTTCTGTGTGGAGTTTGCATGTTCTCCCCGTGTATCCTCCGGGTACTCCGGTTTCCCCTACCACTAAAAACATGTACAATAGACCAGGATAAATGGGAATGTGTTTGAGAGTGCGCATGGGGGACGAAGGATGGAAGTTAGCCCAAGGCTACAATCCGGTGTGGCTTGTTCATTAACATGCACTGTCCCTATAAACCAATAAGTACTATTCCGGTCGGGCAAAATGGAGTAGCTGACGGTGGCTTTAACATCAATTACTTTTTTTTTTATTTTTTTTTTAACATAAATTCACATTTTAAGCAGTTTAAATCGATGTAAAACGATTATCGATGAAAACGATTTCGATAAATCGTTTTAACATCAATTATTATTATTATTTTTTTTACATCGATTCACATTTTAAGCAGTTTAAAGCGATTGTAAAACGATTTTCGATGAATCGTTACATCCCTACTGATTTGGGATCAAGTTGTGAGTCTGGGTTGTTGATTTCAGCTAACCGAATGGATGTTGGTAAATGACGTTTTTGTTTGTCTTTTCAAATCCATAAATGCTCCCCAAAATTGCAAACGTTCGAGCTGTAATCGATTGTATTAGCAGGAAAATAAGCAAGACGATACAAAAAAAAAAGTTGTAAAATGTTAGTATAACCACCCCGGGTTTCTGGACAGAGTGGCTTTTCGCATTTGTTTGTTTTGCTTTTGTACTTCTCTCTGTGAAGTCTGCCGCCTCCGCCTGTTCATCTGTAAACCTCCGCTGAGTCCATTTTCGGTCGTGTGATATCATATGATGGAGAGCAGTCAGAGAGATCAGCGTTGGCCTTTGTTTTGCTTTTGATAAGCCCTAGCCCCCCAGTTGCGGGCCCAGCGGACGGGCAGATATGGGCTCTCCGCGCTTCACTGGGTCCGGAGTCACACATAGGAGACAGACAAAACTCCACGGAGAGGGGAAAGTCGGGAAATAGCAGGGATTTTTGGTGGCTGGTTTAGCTTCTGTGCTTTTTGGGCTCCTAAAATAGATTTCGATTTAAGGGCAGGGTATTAAAAATAGCAACGGGGTTTTGTAACAAGGCTAGAACAGAAGAGCTTTGCAGGCTTTGACTCTGACGTTGAAACGCGTAAGGTAAAGCTGACAACTTTCTATCCTAACAATGTATGTCTTTCTAGAAAACAAAATGTGATATCACTCTTGAATGTTGATGCTACGAAATTACCTGTATGGACCTTAATTGTGTTTTGTGGAGTTTACTAGCTAATTTCAGTACAGTTTTTTTCTTAGGATGGCTTTCTTTTCTATGCACACCCATCATCCAAGGTAAGAAGATTCATTAAGACTAATATGAAGAATAAGATGTATTGAATATAAAACCCCTGGCCATAAAACTCATGCAGTCAATGTCCTAGATAACATCAAGTAAAACTATTTCTCGCTCCACATTTCCATATACGCAATACCAGAATATCCCAGAGTCTTGACAAATTATTAATCCTGTTTGAAGCGGCAGACAGCAGCAGATTTCTCTAAGTGTGCGTCTAGAATGGGCCTATTTTACTGCGCTTGACAAAGACTTGCTTTATGGTTACATTTATATCCCAGGACTTTGAAGCTGGAGCTGGATCTAGTTCGCCTGTGAGAAACACAGAACCAAGAGTTTTCAGGGGTTTAATTTTGCACGGTGGAGTTTTACACCCATCTGTTACTGGTATAGGAGAGTGGAAACCCACTTTAGACAGGTTTGTCAGTTGTCGTTTACCTTAGTGTCATGACCGGCTCAAAAAGGGTGGTTAAACCTAATTAAAATGACAAGAGAGCAAGCATATATTGTATACTATTGATTTACAGGTTTCAAGTTAGATTTAAATTGCAGATGAACAGTTTCAAATACAAACTAACAAGTATAATACACATAGGCCTACAATCCGCAGGCACATGCATGACTGTGTGTATGTGCCCGGGTTTGACACAATCATTTTACACAAAGTTATTAATCTCTTGAAAAGAATATATAATAAAACATATGTCTGAAATGTAATATAAATGTACATTTGATTTTGGACATTCGTTGCTGTGAAGCAAGTATTGCGTCAATAGTGCAACTGCTCTAATGAAAAAGGAAAATGAAATTAAAGTGTATCAATTAAAGTTCAAGACAGTACAAGACGTATTAATGCAGTTATTGCACTTTTCTGGACTTTCATATTTGCTTTATATTGAATTATTTACTTGCTCCACACTTAGTGTCTATGCAAAGTACTGATATCCAACACATTTACCGTAATTTCCGGCCTATACGCCGCTACTTTTTCCCCACGCTTTGAACCCTGCGGCCAACATGATGGTGCGGCCACTATATAGCCACCAACAGGCACTAGAGTAAGTTGAGTAACTTTTAAAATGATGAAGACTCACTTTAGCCTAAATGTCGAAGGGCTTTGCTCGCCCCAACGCACACCACCTTGACGTGCGGCATTATTTTCTATGAGAGAACATACACCGAGGTTGCAGTGATGCACGGCGACGCTGGACCCCGCGCCATGGTTCTGCTGAATCCAGACACGGCGTCGTGGAGGAAAGGCTCCATCCTACAGAGGCAGAGAGGCGGGTCTGGCCATGACAGACAGGGGACCGCCGTGAACTTTGTTTGGAGGGACGAGAGACAGAGAAACCATCGTCAGGGCTCATGCATCAGGGGAAGCATGTTAAACTCGCGTCTGTCGCCAACTCGCTATTAACCTACAAAAAAGAGCCAGGTTTCCTCTCTCTCTTACAACACGGACATATGTGTCTTCTTTTATTTATGATGAATGTATAAATCACGTGTGTAAAGCCCCGCACGGTTTGAGAAAAGCCTCTGAAGTGCCGTGGCCTCTACATTTCCACATTGAGGTCGGCTACACTGGCCATTTCTGCCTTTTTTACGCGTTTATCACTGCCGTCCCTGCCACCCTCCCTCTGCCAGCAACTGCACCTTTCTCTGGGATGAGGTGTCTCTTCCTCCTCATCTACGCCATGGGCCGCTCTGAGCGGATGCACGGCACTATGAAAACCAGTATTCGAGTGCGGCCTGTATGTGTACAAGGCTGCAAATTTAGCTGGCGAGGCTTTTAGTAAGGTTACGGTAGATTTATGGACATGGACTGGTAGTAATAGTAGTGGGATTGTGTATGTTCTCCTCATGTCTTTAATGATCGTACGTGATATTGTGTTTGTGGAATGGTACTTATCTGACATTTTGAAACCCTACCGTACAGTGACTGGTAACTGAATGTAAACTTTAATGTTTTCAAGCAGGGGTAGGCGCAAGCTCTTTGCTTCTGCCTACTCCATTTGGGCATTGTATCTGTTCTCTGTTTGTTTTGTTTCATCATCTGCTGAATATTGTGACACTCTGCTGTTCAAATAAAAGAGTTGAATGAATGGATGGTGATAAGCTCCGCAGTTGCCACAGCTGACTTGGGTAGACTGATGATGGCGAGGCTACTAATCTGTGCCATTAGTCCCATCGACCAACAACACCAACCCGATGACAGGACAGTTTCAGCCAATCACAACATGTTGCTTTTGCCCTCCTACATTTTAGTCTCTCTGGTAAGCCAGGAAAGCATTGCTGTATTTGCTTTGTTTTGTTTTTAAATCTCTCATAATGTAAAAAAAAAAACACCACGAGTCAAAAACAAAAATGCATGCCCACGGCCCCGAAGGCTCTCTACCACCTTTGTCCTCATTCGCAATCTCTTCGTTTGTGACTTGAGTTCAAAGTCCCAGACAAGTTTGGGGAAACAAAGTACGGCAGCAAAGTGATTGTTAGACACAGAGCCGGGGAGATAAGCAGGTAGAGAGGAGGACGACAATGGAGGTGGAGAGCAGAGGTCAGGACACTTCACAGGGAAATTTGAGCAAGAATAAAGATAAGGCGAGGGGGAGACAGAAGCCCAGCTCTAGCGGGGATAAAGGGCTTTGGGGTGGGAGGAATTGGCTGGGTTGAGTGATTGAGGTAACATCACGGTGAAGGGAGGCTGCAGGGTTGTTGTATAACTTGCAACGACAAAATGTCACGTCAATAAATTGAACCACATTTTTGGGAAATTACCTTTGTACAACGTAAGAGCTGTTCTGTTCTCCTTTTGCTAATTTTGCTAATTGCCAAAGGTACATTGTGTACCTCTGGGAATAACTGGCAATATGCTCACTGCAGGTGGTTTGATTCCCATTCAAATGTAGTACATGCATTAAATGTTAAATTTGAGTGTGTCCTTTGGCGATACACTTAAGCCAGCTGACTGTTGCGCATTATTGTGTCTAAGATAAAACATTTTGCATTTTATATTGCAACTGCAACTTTATTGATAATGTGCTACAAGATACAAGCTACATACTTTAAACTTATAAAACAATTAAAAAAAACAATAAAAACAAATTCACAACTTTAAAAATCAACCTCTTACCGTGCGCCAAAGAGATTTAAAAACAGGAACAGCCTATCTTAGAAAAATAACTCATTCAATTACTTTGGTGCTACCATTGCAACATGTTATATGTGAGAACAATAAAATTAAATAATTTCAATAATTTCAAAACTCACCCGTATACGTGAGAGGGGTTTAGAAAGGTATATGTTTGATTGATTGATTGATTGATTTTTATTTCGAGCTCCACAACACACAACACAGGCACAAAAGCCAGAACAAAAATACAATAAAAGAAAAAATAATTAACACTCGAGCTCGAAAAGGAGTGGGAAGAAGACAAGCTTATTAACTCCCACCCCTGTTCATAAACTTAAATAATAATGTGTTTGCTACAATAACACTGTTTTAGTTCTTATTATCTTACAAAACGATTAACAATTAAGTTGGTTACATATTAACAGATGCAACAATGCATTACATTAAGTCAACATTCACAGTATGTTACACTTTATGACAATTGAATAATTTGTTTCCTATACCTATTTTATTACCATGTTGGTATTACTGTTATTCACCATCATCATTACAGCCCATATAACATTACTCTGTATGTTGTTCAGCAGATTTTGAAAGGTGGCCTTTATACTGTCTCACTTTACTTCGCAGCAGCTAAATAGAGGGGAAAAGAACGTCTAATCACCATTGTTAGTCTCAAGTGCTTTAATGATACAATATTAATTATAGCATGCATAAGCCTCCACCCTGGAACCTTGAATCCTGATCTGAGCTGGGAGCTGTGATATTCGTTAAGCACAATGAGAGGCGTTCAAGGCCTGCGGGATGAGTTTTCTTTGTAGTGTGAGTTTAATGATGAGTCCATGGAGACTGTAACAGCATACTGTCCTTAACCTCCACTGCAGACAAACAGCTTCAGGTGAGGACTGTGCATAAGGGGCTTATACTGTATAATGTGCATATAAGTCCTGGGCTGTGGGAAAAACATTGTACAGAGTATTTCCTTTTGAGTCAGTGGTGTTTTTCTTACGTTTCCATTTACCAATATGTTACAGCTGAAAGAGAACAAAAATGTAAAGGCTGCCATTATTCAAATCACTTGCAAACATACATTATGTGAAAGACTGTTAGAGTACAATGACTGGACAGAAGTGACAAACAAAAATAATATATATACATATACAGTGGGGGGGAAAAGTATTTGGCCAAAATCCAATAGAAAGTCTATGAGGAACTGACCAAATACTTTATTCCCCCACTGTATATATATATATATATATATATATTTTTTTTTTCCCCACAAAGGCTTCAATGTTTGCACTATTTTATTCTTTTGTACTGTTGACCTATAGCTTAAAAACAGAAATCTCTTTACTTTGTATGTTTCACTTACACAATCTCATGTACGTTGCAGAGAACAAGAGGCTGTGTGTAATTATTTCTGCTTAAGTTACTACTGATTTCCCTTTTACCGTAATAACCAGTTATGCTCTAAATCCTCATTGTACAGTATCATGTGTGTGCTTTTTATTTTAGTTTTATAGCCAAGGACAGGAGGACTTTTCCAATTCATTGTTCATTTAGTCCATATTAATATGACTTATCACTTGAGGTCAAGAGGCTTAAGTGTTTCCTTATTGACATCTGAGCAACATTTATTGACGTTGTGTCTCATAAAAGCTCTTTCCCATTGACAACGTAATTGCTCAGCTGGTGACATTGTAACTGAGAGGTGGAGAAGCATAATCACTCTGAGATAATGATCGCTTCAGGCTGCCATTTTGACGATCCACATACGTATTTGTAGACTAAGCGATGGTGGACTTATTGTGCATTAAAAGAGCAAACTGAATAATAAAAGAAGATTTAAAGCGTGCGGATACCACTCCAACTGTTGGTTCACAAGGCTGACAAGTGTTCCAGCTTCTAGCTGTGAGGCACAAGTGCTAACTCCTGCCCCACCGTTCCAATGAAGTGCAGAACAGAGCAACAAAACATAATACATACTGCTTGAACCAAAAAAATCAGTTTCCACAAGAAATGGTCACCCGCACTAATATTGCATTGGACCACCTTTAGCTTGATTACAGCATTTGCTGTGGATATTTCATTAAGCTTCTGCAATGTCAAAAGATCCAGTGTTGTATTAATTTTCCACCAAGATCTTGTAATGATCATGGGAGAGTGTGACCACTGTGCAAAGCCTTCTCCAGCACATCCCATAGATCCTCAGTGAGGTTAAGATCTACAATCTACCTATGGGTTCTAATAAAGTAAACTTGAGCCTGAACCTGAAGATCTGGACTCTGTGGTGGTCAATCCGTGTGGGAAAATGCTCCCTGAGCCACTCTTTCTCAGTGTGAGCTTGATGAATCCTGGCCTTGTCATCTTGGAATATGCTTGTGCCATCAGGGAGGAAGGAATCCATTGATGGAAATATAGTGTTGTTGAACCTAGACCTGACCAACCACAACAACCCCAGATTCCCAGTCAGTTAAATCCAGGAACATGGCGACTTCTTTTTTTGGTCATTGCATTTAGCATTTATTCCTAGTACAATAAATTAATTGCAGTTGCACGTTATGTTAAAATGTCCAAAAATACGGTAATTTTCTTGATCTATATTTTCATCCAGTGTTAACACACTGACACAAAACCAGTGTCCCTTTCCTGTTTTGTTTTATTGTATTGTGTAAACTCTTCGGCATGTTTTATTCCAAATTCTGGCCAGGGCACGACCATGACATGGGGTTGAATGTAGTGCTGCAAAGCCAATACAATGCCCTGCGCAGAAATAAAGGTTGGTGAGTACTCTACCACATATGCCTAAATAAAGTCACTATTGTGGTATTTCTATTAACGCAACTGTCATGGATCCTGTGCGGCATTAACCAGCAGAGACCGTAGCCCCACATGTTTGCAGCGTGTTGTCATTACCCTGTCACTGCCTTGCTACGAGCCAAGCCTCTGCAGAAAATTGTTTTTGGCACTTTGACTCCTCTCTCGTGGCTGGGGACGTTTAGTGATGCTAATAATATGTTTCTCCACAGTTGGTTAATTGCTGAGACAACAAGGCTAATGCACAAAGTGAGCGACATTTTGATGTATTAATTAGCAGTCTGGTGGAGATGTAAAAAGGGGAGAGCAGAGCATGAAATGTGAACCCGCTATTTTGTGAGCAGCCTAGACCCCTGTTCCTGTTTGTCGGAAGCAGCTATTCATCAAAAAGATTTCATGAATACTGCATACATCTGCTGCTGCCTCTTTATTTTTGAGTATTTTATTGTCCGTAGTTAAGGTTAAAGTTTATGTTTATATTATAATACGTTTTATAGATTACATTTAAAACAAAGAGCTTTTGATCTGCACCAAAGGATACCTCAGTTCTATGAGGTTAATGGAGGCAATTGACCTTTCGCAAAACCCCGCCCCAAAACGGTCATTGTCCAGTCATAACTCATAGCGACCGTTGCTACCCGTCATTCTCTGTAGCACCTGCCATAGAGAAAAATGGAGCGCTGCATGTTTTTCCCCTTTTAAGTTGAAAAAACAAAACAAAACAACAAAGCAGAAACAGCACCTGCTATCTTGTAAGCCACGGTAAGACTAGTTTATCATCCGTCTTGTCGTTTGCCAAGGGTTTCATGGGCTTCCGTTTCATGTTTCGCACCTGAGCAAATTCTTGTTTTATTTTGTTAAGGTACTGATAGATTTCTCAGTTACAACAAGTCAGTTGTTCAATACAGTGCTAATAATATCACACACATTCATTGTGCTACATGTGCTGCTGCATAGCCTTGACTTGGTCTCAGTAAGTACTACTGTATATTATTATGGTTGAAGTTTATTATATCTTACTGAGGCCTTAAAAGAAATACATTGCATTTGTATTCATGCTTTGCCTGGACGCCCTGTGAAACATTGCAGTGGCAAAGCTACTTTACATGTCGTGAGAAGGACATCGTGTAAATGCTTAGCACTTTCTATATCAAACGCTTAGTGCTCCCGCGACACCGCTTATGCCTGTTTATGTTTTGAAGACATTTTGAAAAGGACATGCATTTTCTCTATTTTGTAGCGTGTGTCCTGAATGTGCTTTGCATATTTTGAGTTGTGGATGTCATGTGGGATAATGCAAAATGCAGCAGAGTGTGCACACAATTCTGACAGTTTAACGCCCTTAACATAAGATATTATAGTTATTTTAGGAGTGCAATATTGATTCAGACATCTTTCATTGTAAATGTTTTTCAAAGAGGAGAGCTATAGAAATCATGAATCTGATGACACTTTGAGTTCTAAATTAAAAAAACTCGGTATCGCTTTAGATTACGGTGTGCTCATTAAGTATTGATAGGCATTAGTAATCATGTTAGGGTTAGGGTAAGGGTTAAGGTTAGGGTTCGGTTAATTGTTGGCTATGAATAAACATATTATCAATGGCTTAACAGATAAAAGTATAATAAGCAGTGTGTTAATACAAGCATATTATTTATGCTTATTCATACCATTTTAATACTTAATGAGCACACCTCAATATAAAGCGTTACCAAAAACTCAACCAAGGAATTAAATATTTTCAGCTCTTGAGAAGGATTTATGATAAACTTTGCATATGGCGCCTTTGAAGCAAATAATTGCTTCTCTCAGAGACTTGTTACAGAGACGTCTTTTTTGACCAACATATTTCTTTGTTTTTTGTTCATTAATTAATCTATTCATTTTTCACAACAAACTAAACAATACACAATGAACAACCAGAGACCAATCTCCAAACTGGTGACTAAACTTCAAATTAACACACAGAGACACTGCAGAACTGCTGGGCATGTGGCTTGTCCTCGCACTAGACCCGGTGGAGTCTCCTGATGAGCGGCCATCTTGTTTGCAAAGCTGTTGGGGAGTGAGACTGAGCCAAAGCCAGGATCTCCGAGGCCATGGCCACAGAGTTGCCGGGGCCTCGGAGTGCTGCAGCAAGTCAGGAGTGATGCGCTATGACATCTGTCCCTTCTACACATACATTAGGCTTCTTCTGTAATCACTAGAGGAGGCGCAACTTCATACTTTCCCCCCTATAGTGCCTTGATTTGTGTTGCCGCGATGGGAAGCTATGAGCATTCACAAACTTGATCTCAGTTGTTTGTTCTGTGCTTTCAGTAAACCTTGAGAATCGGACAAAAGTGGTACCCGTCATAAATGCTGCTTTTGTTGGTTGGAAGAAAATATTAGTGATGCAAATGTTCAAATAAGAATGAGAGGATTTCAGTTTATTCATGCATTTATTTTACTAGATATTTCACAGGAAAAACACAAGAGCCGAGAATTGTGACACTCAAAAATAATAAGGTTGCAATGAGTGTGAATGACTCAGTTGGCAAGGGTCTGTATCCACAAATCCAAAGGTTGGCGGTTTCAAACCTCGGCTGTAAGAGGTACAGTATGTGTAGTATGACTTTACTCGCCTGTCTGTGCATGCATGTAGTGAATGTGTGGATGGTGGTGGTCGGATGGCACAGATTGGTGGCCTCACTATACTCAAGGGCAGACGTGGCAACACACTCTTTAAGGAGAGTGTATTTCGCAAACGCTTCTGTATGCCATTTTTGGCCACAGTAATAAATCTCACATCACCGACTGGATTCATTATTTTTATGACGCCATCAAATAAATGCACACGCTGAAGATGTCTGCTTCTCCTCTTTCCGTGCACGAAAGAAATTAAATTCCCATTACAGAAAACATTTCAATTATCCGAAGAGATAGAAATCACAATAAAAGGGGCAACTGATGCAAATAAGACGATGCCTTCAGGGGGGAACAGACGCAAACAACACATGGCCCCGTGGATGGAAATAGCCATTATTATGTAAAATGGTGGCTCGAACAGCGAGGTCAGGTCAAGTGTGTATTTCATGCAAAAAAAACAAAAAAACACGCTGTTGTGACATTTGACGAATTACTGCTACACACTCTAAAAAAAGCATGTGTAACCCCGAGGTGAAGAGCAGTCATGTCTGTTAGCAGATGGCAAAGTGAAATGAACATGTTTTTTGTGTGTGTGTGTGTGTGTGTGTGAAGTGCAGTCCCTCTCGACAGTGGTTCAATTTCACCACCAGGCCTGTCGGCGGAGAGGAGAGGGCTCTTACAGCTGACTTCTGACACTAAAACCCAGTTGTACGATTGGTTTTAATGCACTGTGCTTTCGGTTTCGAGTATGTGGACAAGGGTTTGCGCAGGTCAAGATTTGATGCTTGAAAAAAAAAAAAATGGTAGTGGATTGGACGTCCAAGAGAAAAGTTGTCAGGGAGGGTGTCCCCGAATGCATAATACAAAGTGATCTCTTTGGGAGTGACAAAGATTGATCAGCTGGTGAGTCAGAACGGCAGCTCATATTTCATTTTGAGGAGCGATCGATTTGTTTTTCTGCCATTTGAAAAGTGGTTAACACAAAAAGACCACCAGGTAGTGACCGAGTTGCAAAGTACATAGCCCCCACAGTGAATTGTTTTGCTGTCGACAAACTTACCTGTAAGTACAACTTGATGATAGATAATCCTGAACGGAGACAAATACTGTATCTAAAAGGCAGCATTTTTGTGCATGTGCCAGTTCTAGCTCAGTGGCCAAAAATACAGTTTTGTAGGTTTGAAAAACTATACCGCACTATACCTCCACTATTGTTGCAGTTTCTAACATGTTTCTCACTTCTGTCTTTGTAAATACTTAAAGATGTATTCTTTCGTTGGCAGGTGATCCTGATTCTGACCAAGTTGTACGACTTCCACATTGGCAGCGTCACCGAGAGCACCCTGTGGAGGTGAGGGATCAGCAGCTCCTTTTCACCGACACGATCCCGACATTCGTGCTGTACACCAGTGTTAATTTCGTCAAAATATGTTGTCATAATTTTAGTCAAAGTAATACTTGGCTGACTAAAATTGGACTGAAACTAAATTGTAAGTTTTTTATGAGACTAAAACAAATGTCAAGAGATTTTTGTCGATTAAAATATGACTAAGTAAAAATGAAAGAAGAGACTAAAGTCATCCAGACTTCCACTGACAGTTTGAAAGAGCCTCAGATCATTTAAATCCACTGACAAAAGAACAGCTCTGAGCTTTGTTCATGTGGGAGAAGTTCCATGAAGCAGAGAACCTTGATTAAATATGATTATAATAAATATTATAAATGCAAAGTCGACTAAATTTCCATGCAATTTTAGTCGACTAAAACTAGACTAAAATCGAAGAAAAGTATTTGACTGAATCTCGACTAAAAGTAAAATACATTTTCGTCAAAAGACTAAGACTAAAACTAAATAAAAATGTGTTGTCAAAATTAACACCGGTACACACTTACACGGCTCATAATAACAAGCAAATTAACATTGAAGAGTTCATACGCAAAAACAGCGCCATTGAAAAAACATGTCTCTTTGTATAGAAGTGTTTTTAACGACCAGAGCTATTTTATGATGTCACTTGTTCTGTGATGTGGGCAAATCCACACAGCTTTAGTTTCAGAAATTTCACTTGCAGAGGACAGTAACAACAAAATCCAACACACTGTCAAAACTTGCAAACATATATTTCATTTCATGAGGACATGAGTCAACGTTTCGGCGCTATGAAGGTTTTAACGTTGACTTATGTCCTTATGAATTAAAATATATTGTATTTAGTTTTGGCAGGGTGTAGGATTTTTCTGGATCAATGTAACATGAGTCACTCCCTCGTCTCGTGTATATTGCCTTGCGAAGGTACTAATACATCTTTAACTTTTGCACATTTTGTCATGTTTCCAACCATAAACATAAAGATTTATTTTGATTTTTTTACTGAAAGTTCACACACAAGTAACAGACAACTGTGAAGTGAAAGCAAAATGATACATGATTCTGTTATTTTTCAAAAAATAGAAAACCGAAAAGTGGGGCGTGCATAAGTATTCATACAGCATGACTTAATACTTTGTGGAACCCCCTTTTGCTGCAATAACAGCAGCAAGTCTTGGAGTATGACTACAAGGTTTGCACATCTAGAGACTGACATTTTAGCCCATTCCTCTTTACGAAACAACTCAAGCTCTGTCAAATTAGAAGGAGAGCGTTTGTGAACAGCAGTTTTCAGGTCTTTCCACAGATTTTCAATAGGATTTAGGTCAGGACTTTGACTGGGCCATTCTAACACATTAATACTGTATGTTATTTTATGTATTTTTTTTAAACCATTCCATTGTAGATTTATCTTTGTGTTTAGGGTCATTGTCCTGCTGGAAGGTGAATCTCCGCCCCAGCCTCTCTTGCTGACTCCAGCAGGTTTTCCTCCAAAATGTCTCTGTATTTGACTCCATCCATCTTCCCTACTATTCTTACAATCTTCCCAGTCACCGCTGAGGAAAAGCAGCCCCATAGCATGATGTTCCCCCCACCATATTTGACACTGGGGATGGTGCACTCAGGACGATGAGAAGTGTTAGGTTTGTGCCATACATAACGTTTTGCATTTGGGCCAAAAGGTTACATTTTTGTCTCATCTGACCAAAGCACCTTCTTCCACATGGTAGCTGTGTCCTCTATATGACTTCTAGCAAACTTCAAACAGGATTTCTTATGGCCTCCTTTTAATAATAATGGCTTTCTTCTTGCCACTCATCCATGAAGGCCAGATTTGTGTAGAGTACGACTTATAGTTGTCCCATGTACAGATTCCCCCAGCTCAGCGGCAGTACGTCGCAGCTCCTCCAGAGTTATCTTGGGGCACTTGGTTGCATTTCTGACCAGTGCTCTCCTTGTTCGGTCTGTTAGTTTAGGTGGACGCTCGTGTCTTGGTAAGTTCGCAGTGGTGCTATACTCTTTCCATTTCCGAATGATGGATTGAACAGTGCTCCGTGAGATGTTCAAATCTTGGGAAATCTTGTATAACTTAACGCTGCTTTAAACTTCTCCACAACTTTATCCCTGACCTCTCTGGTGTGCTCCTTGGCCTTCATGATGTTGCTTAGTGACCAATACACTCTGACCATAGCTCTGAGGCCCTCGCAGAACAGCTGGAATTATACTGAGAGTAGATTACGCACAGGTGGCCTCTATTTAATGGTTAGGCCAAGGTGTGAACTTTCTGCAGTCATTAGGAATGTTATAAATGCAATTTAATGCACTGAGAAAATGCTGTATGAACACTTCACAGTTGTCTGTTACTTGTGTGTGAACTTTCAGTAAAAAAAATCAAAATACAATCTTTATGTTTAGGGTTGTAAACATGAATGTGCAAATGTGCAAAAGTTCAAGGTGTATTAGTACTTTCGCAAGGCACTGTATATTACAGGCTTCTCTCAAATGTTAACACTACTGCACAGGTTTAAACTGTGCATAGTGAACTAAACATTGATTTGGAAACATCACAGTCCTCACCTCTTCTATCACGCCACTATTTTCTGATCTTGCCAACTCTACAAACACTGGTTTCGCAATATTTCCCTAACAATATTTCTCTAACAATGTCTTCCGCCCCCAGGCAAAGCACCCAAAGTTCACACAAAAGACCCAAAAGTCAGATTCCTGTCTATTTCTTTCCTTGTAACTTTTTCCTCCTGAACAGAGCGTGTCCTTCGCTAACCTTCTAGTGGTCTGTGGGAGCGCGGCTGTGTTGTCATGCGTGGCCAGGAGGGGTCATGCAATGTTGAATCCCATATTCCACGCTCTCGTTCTGCCGAATTATCTGATCTACTCCACTTCCTCGCCCCGACCCGCGGGATTGGTATAAACAGACATATCCTTTTGTGCTCACATTTTGGGAACAACTCTGAGTGCTTGTTCGGAGCAAAAAATACACGCGTAAAAATGGAAAGGGTGACAGATCCCAGATGAATTGAAACCGCATAGAACCAAAAATCTGGCAAAACTGTGTAGAAAACAGTTTCGCTGTAGGGTGACTTTCATGCATGGTGGCACAAATTGCAAATGCATGTTTTTAATGCATTTGATCAATGACTCTTTTATAGACTGAAAAAACTATTATAATTCCACCCTGGTTCTCTTGGGCTTCCTCCCACTGTCCTGATCGGAGATTCATGTGTGCCGTTATAAAAAGGAGAAAACGCATTTTTATCCCTTTTTTTGTAGTTGTCATACTCTTAGGGACAGGCTTGACCGTTCATTCTATGGAGAAAGAATCCAGAACGCTATGAGATTCGCATCCACAGTGGGTTAGGGAGACGCTTCTTAACTGGGAGCATATCCTGATCAAATCACACATAATAGTTAATGATGTCACTGTTCTACATCCTCATAGAAAACAAATATAGCTCTAGGCTAAATGTGTACGTATAACTGTGACTTGCCCGATTGCTTGGATAAGATTGCAACAGGGCTAAGTCTTGCGATACATCTCTTAATCCCACCTGAGCCCCGGACATTTTCTCCTGTTTGGCTTCATCCTGATCTAAAACAACAAGAAAAGGAACAAAAGAGTGAGAAAACACAATAAACAAGTGACATAAATATGATTAAAAAGAGATGAGAAAGCAACAAAGAAGCAACAGAAGAGCAACAAAAACGTGCCGGAAAAGCAACAGTAACACAATAAAAAAAAGCGACTAAAATGTGACAAAGAGTATCAAAAAGCGACGAGAAAAAACAAAACAAACAAAAACCGACAAAAAGACTAGAAAAAAACACACTACGAAAGCAAGAAAAAAAAAGAGACGACAAAGGAACAAAAAAGTTACAATCAGTTTTGTAGGTTTGTAGGTTTTGTAGGTTAAGTTTGTGCTCCATACCACGTGTATGGTAAAGAGCAAAAAATAATAAATGAATGAAAAATTAAAGGTCTTAGCTTTCAAATGAGGCGTTACACTGGCCTATAGGCTGTAAGCTCCAATCGAGAAGCTTTTAGATTTGGGTAAAGCCGAACTGGTGAAAATGCAGTCGGTTAAGGTGCAATATTTCCTTTGGCGTAGCTAAATTAGTAATATAATATAATATAATATATATTATCTCATGTACTGACAGTTTGCCCATCCTGGATACTTGCCTCATGCCCAAAGAATAGTCTCAGGTCTTTTGCATTTTTAGATTGAAGATATATTAAAAGAAAAATGACCATAATATTATGCTCATATTTACACATATTTTGTAAAATTCGGCAAATAGGCGCATTGAGTTGCCTTGTGTATGAAATGCGCAGTAAAAATAAAGTTGCCTTGCCTTGCCTAGTTACTGCATGTGTTCATTAGCTGAAGTTCAGGGTTGCCAGGTTCATCAGCCTAAAGGAAAACTCTCCATATGTCGGCCATGTGTGTGTTTTGACAGTTATTCCGAGTGCAATCATTTCCGCACTTTGCGCTTCCTCAGTCCGTCTTTGGGAAGTGGTGCGCTGCAGTCACAAGTGGTGCCAAAGTGACTGCTGGCTGGATCTGACATTTAGAAAGCTACTGAGTAATTTGAGCCAGAGGCAAAAATTGATGTGTGTTTTGGTGTTAAAATGACTGGAAATTTCAAGGGAATATTCTGCGAAAAGACCGACTAGGGCAACGCAAGTGAGAGCCTGGCCAAAGCTCTTTTATGCTGTTGCTTTCACAAGTCACAGCAGTCAGCCAGTGCTTATCTTACCTCCTCACACCAAGACCATCCTGAGCTCAATCGGCGTTCAATTCCCTGGTCTGACTGCATTTTTTCACTGTGTCTGGATTGGTTTCTGTTTGCATACTCCGGTTTTACTATCAGCCTAAAATATGGATAATAATGTAACCTTCATAGCTACTTCTCACCATACTAGGGCTGTGCAATTAATCGACAGTTTATCACAGTAACAACGGGTGTAATTTTAATTCATCTAGTAAGGGCAACTGGTTTGGAGTTTAGAGGAGTATAATGGAGAATGTGTGTCTTTTTAAGTGTACGTTCAGTTTCTTTTTAAAGGACTCAAGAATCATAATTGTAAAGAAAAAAAAACAAGAGGAAAAAACAAACAAACTGTGGGTTGACAGCTAGTTGATGTGACGTGTGCACAGGTGTCGCATAAGTCACAGAAAGTGTAAAACTATTACCTGTTCATTGTGTTCGTGAGAATATTGTATGTCATGTTCATCTCCTCAGACAATGAGCCGTGAGTCATAAGGAATAGTTTGACGCTCGGAGGTGGCTGGTGACTCATCGACAAAGAGCTTGTTATTGAACTGCATGATACAGAGTTAGTTTACGGAGAGGATTTTGCAAATGTCAACTTGTTACAGACATTTGGATGAAAAGTTTGGAGCAAGCAGTGGAGTGTGTTATAATATCCAAGTTTACGACAAACGCTATTAGCTGATGGCTCCAACATTTGTTACTTTGATTCATAAACAATACATCGTTCCGCAACAATATGAGCATTGTTGAGTATATGACCTTGCGAACATGTATTTTATAAGCTCACAGGGAAAACAAAAATCTCCCACACACAGGAGATTCCTTTTTTGAAGTTTTACGAGCATCACGCACAACCTCTCCAATGCACCTGCTGTTTGAACAGGGACAATAGACTGCTTATTAGCAAATAAACCATATAAAAATCAAATTAATATAGGTTGCTCTTGTATCTCCATCGGATCATGATGCATTGACTGACGAGAATTTACTAAAAAGTTAAAACAAAGGTTTGATTCCCACTCTGACCAGTGTCATTAAGCAAGACCTCACTCGGCATGCTTGTATGTATGACCGCGATGTGTGAGATTGGTAATCACAATTAAGTTAGTGCGCCCCACAGCAGCTGACACCATGGTTGTCATGGAATCTGAAACCAAACTGGCCCAAAACCCATGCTATGGATGCAATTTTGTAATGTCACTGAGCAGTCACTCCCACAAAAAGAGCAGCTCTAGCCCTCTTTGATGAGATGTTTTGTCGTCTTGTTCATGTGCCCTCTTCAGTTCAAAGGGTGGTCACCATGGTTTTCCATTCTTTGTGGTTCTCTGATCTTCGTATGGCTTCTGAGTACCTCTTTGCTCCACTCTATCTGTTGACGTCATCAGCCCCTTTGCCTTTCTGCCTTTCTCTGGCTCAAGTCTAGCCTGGTTTTACCATAGCCTCGTACTCATTTCGTTTCCTACAAGGGTCTGGATCTTCACAATTGAGCTCCGTTAACAGGTGGGAGGGGTGAACTCCTTTGAAACTAATTGATCTGATTTTCGAAAGCGTTTGGTCGTGACGTATGTAATGCACCTGTGTTGAGTGAAGCAAGCTATCATAACTCCTGGAGCATTCCTTGCGCATTCACAGCTTCAGTTATAATTTCTGGATATTTGGGAGCCGAGCCAGAACGGATTGAAGAGCTTCCATTACTTTCGTATCCGTCGCAATTGCCGAACTACAACCAGCAAATGCGGCGCAAATGCTTGACGTCACCTACAACACCCGCCTCCCGCGCTCGCTGAATGGTAGGTTGAAATTCATCCGATGAAACGCAGCCACTGAGATCAATCCCAGACGTACATGTAGGGAAAAGATAATTGACCGGAGTTTACGGATGGCTAAGGCCAGGCTAGCTCAAGTCCCCTCTATACATTCTTCCAACACTATATTTGTCAGTTCTCCTCGGCTACCTCGCAGAATGTGACCAGCATACTTCATCGTCCTCTGCATTAGATCCAACGCAAGTCTTTGTTCACTGCCTTTCCGTCCAGTGTATGACTTTTGTATTGGCTATTGTGCTTGTTGTTGTGTTGCCTTTGCTGTCTGTGAACATCAACCTGCCATGGGACTACAGATGGAAATTCAACCAGAAAAGACTCACAGAGACAGAGATCTTGTGCCTGGCGCAGTCCGTGCGCAACTCTAAACGCAACGTGGTACACGCGCAATCTTGCATGTGGCTGCGCCACTAGGGAGAGGGCGTTATTTAAGAAAAAGAGGCCGACTGAGGCGTGGTTCATTACAAGCAGCACTCGGAGCGCTGCTCTTCTGTGTCAACCTTCACATTATGTTCCTCTTTACATCCCACTGCCTTGTATTCTTCCTTAGAATCGATGTATCGTGTCAAATTGAAAACAAAAGCGAAATTTCCTTGAAAAGTCTGCTTGAGCATACGCACTGGCTTACTTGAGTACAGTAGATCAATGCGCACGCCCCTAACACCCAAACAACAACAGTTTCCCATAAATAAACCACACATGCCTTCAAGTACCACAACACCACGTCTAATCTGCGTTTTAAGGTGACGTTTACATCGTGTGCCAGTGTTTATCTCCTGATGAATGAAGAGCATCAGCGGTGGTCGTTGTACAGTAATAAGCCTCATGTTTCCTTTTTACATTGTTGCTCCTTGTGTACATGTAGGCTACAGCTCAGTCCAAAAGCAAGAAGCGCATTTCACAAACGGGGCGGATAGCAAACTTTTTTCTATTTTTTCCAATTCAGCCGCTCCAAGAATCCTCCAGCTGTAGCTCAATGTTCCAATAAGCTACAGTTTTCTTACAACTACTGCATAACTCTGCAACTCCTCCACAACCAATATGACAGTTTCTGATAAATTAAATCCTTACATTTGGTAACATTGCGCATTCCCCACCCGCTCATCTTGGATCTGCAGCGAGTGGCTGCACACAGCGGAGGGACAGTTTTATTTCTTTCATCTTTATTAAACATTGTGCGTTGCATGTGCATGTTATGAAGCATTTACAGGACAAACTACACCCCCCGCAACCCACCGCCTTCCGCAGAAGCGGCCTGGGGAAAGCATGGGGAGGGGGCGGCACCACAACATCACAATGCGAGTCTGTCCACCCCCTGTCCCGCAGGTATGACACTGAAGATTGCAAGGAGCTCCACCCATCTGCGCACTCGTCTACTCTGCAGCCTGCGCTATGAACCACAAGATCTGGCCCAAAATGTGTTAGGACGTTTTATTGAACATGAATCATGATTGGGGCTCAGACCCCGGTGGAAGTTTGCATTAACCATATGGAATAGATGACGATGATGGATGATTCCCCTGGAGCCCGGACACTGATGGTGGTAGGAAGAGACCCAGGACGGCCGGTCGAAACGACGAGCAGAGACGAGGAGAGGCTGGGAAACGACCAAGAGATTGACTGGGGAGCTTAAGAAGGAGGTCCTGGGCGAGGAATGGCTGAAGCAGGATGAGCAGCTGCAGTGATTGGCTGACTCGAAGGTGTGGCTCGAGATGGGGCTGTGATTGGGTGATTGGATAATGAAGGCTGCAGGTAGGTCTTCCAGGTTGAATTTGCGCTGAGGCTTCATTTAGCCATTGTGGCTAACTCTAGCATATTTACATGTGGACTTTAAGGACTCATGTTAATTAATGTGCAGTCTTTGAAAATCTGTAAAGAAGAAGAAGAACAAAATAAAAGAAGAAACAATCTGTAAATTCATTCCAAAGTTATGTTACTGACAAACTGGAGGCGTATCAGTGTTTATGGCTGGGAAGCAGAAATTCTATGAGCCTCTGGGAGTCAAGTCCAAAACAGAAGATAATTAGAGAGGCTTTTTACAGTAACAGCCCATTCAAGTCTTAAATTGAGCTGTCAGGTCAAGCGAAGATAAAGCAGGCAACAAAGCAGTTACTGAAATGCCTTTGTTAACCAATCTGTCCAGCTCCTGATCACGGCTCTTGTAAAATGGCAGCTGTAGACACACCGTGATGCCTGGACTCGCGTCACTGCTGCCTGTGTGGTGAGGTATATGTGCTCTGACAGTGGGGCTCTGTGGGAAAGGCCTAATCATCAGGTAAAGTAACATCCACAGTGTGAAAACAGGACAGGAGAGAGCTGGCTGCACTCCCAGTCCTGTCACTCAGCACAGACACTACAGAGAGGGGCCAGCAACTGTCTGTCTACGCTTAGAATTGAGTCTGATGTGAGAGAGGGGGTGTTGTTAAGGAAGGGACAAGAAAGACGCATTTACATTTGTGAACAGAGTAGGAAAGTGCGCAAAGCAATTATGGTTAAAGATACTGTATACAGTATATGTTGCAACACAAGCCTGCTAATACAATACTAACTTGTCTTTGCAATTCCCCCAAAAATTACCACTTCGATTTCTTAACCTATTCTCATTCAATGTGCCAAAATGAAAGACCAGCACATTGGGGGTCTCAAATGGTTGGAAATGTTCAGTTTGTCACCTTCTTCATGGTTAAAAGCTTATTTCGGTCAAGTGCATTAAGGCTCATTATCCTGCTTTGGCCACTTCAAAGCCTTGTTGACATCAATTGTGGTGGAGCAGTTTCAAAGGTTTCAATAGTGTTATTGATTCAGGATACTCCCACTGGATAGACCTGACAATTCAAAAGCACTGACAATAATTTCGGTTGTCTTTAGATTTCATTCATTGTACAGCGAAAAATCACCATTTCAGCAGCCTGACTTGTGATACTAACCTGTACAATAGAAAGAAAAGTATTTAACTGAATGGGTTGATAGGATAATCATAGAAGCCCACAACATAGCTTCTACAATAATGTGACAAAGAGACAAACTTAAGTGTCTTCAGAGACATTTAAACAGTTAAGGGAACACAATTGACACAGGATTAAATTGCACAGTATTCTCACGAGAAGCCATTTCCCCCAATCTGCTCCACATTGACACCTTCCCTCCCTCTTCTGTCTCCTGTCTGTATCAGCCTGGCGCTCTGGTTGTTCTCACTGCAGCTAATTGAGACCTCAGTGTGTGTGAGCGAAACAGTCACAGACAATGTTGCTCACTTCACGCCCCAAACGTCACAAATGGCAACTCTAATGCCGGCTGTTTCCTGCAAAGGTCGAGGCAGTGGCTGTACACCGCGAAGTATCGCCCGCCGTCCTGTCACTTTTAATGAACACGCTGACCTTAAACAATTGAAGCCCATCATTTGGAGGATGCATAATCTACGAGAGGGAGGGAAAGAAGTGTCAAGTCATTTTTGGTGATAAATCAGTTAGACAGGACAAAGTTCCGACTCCTCCTCTCACTCAGTACTTTGCGGACTCCAACCTTAATTTTGTGTACTGTATATTTAGTGTCTGCATTTCCTCAAGGTTAAAATACTTTACTGTCCCCATTGAGCATTTTGTCCTATGCGTCAACCCATCCTTCAATGCCACGCCAAGAGCAGAGGGTGACAGCAGTGTACAGCCTACAAGGACCCATCAATATTGAGCAGGTTCATGGTCAATCGAGTACTGGTGGATTATCTTATCTTTCTTCAAGTAATGAAGGGAAATTGCATTCAGATGAAAGCCACCAAGACAAAGAAAGACCCCTTGTGGCCCAGGTATGATGCCGTTCTTGCTGTAAGAAAGTCTGCTAAGTGTATGTCGAACATTGGTATATGGCAGCAATTTAAACTGACTGTCCTTTGTCCAAGGCGTGCTCCGTCTACCGTTCCAAGGTAGGCTACGTGACTGCAGCAAAATATACATGTATTGGTGGAATTAGATTAAAAAAAGGTGATGACTCAGCAGTGCAATCACAGCGCTGGAGTAACAAACACACTGGGAACATGACTGCAAACTGTTCAGACTGAATGAACGTATGATGACTCAGCTCTAGCACCTCTCACCGGTGGCATAACAAGCGCGTCATCTGGAGAGACAGACAGATCTTTTTTGGGTTCCTTGGTACAAATAAAACATGGACATGACTTTATAGGGACTAATTGGAAGAGGGAGGATACAATTGGGACTCACTCTTGACCCTCATGCAACGTATGGCTGCACAGTGTTGTTTCCATTCGCGAGTTTTCATTGACAGACCTGAGTTGCGTGATAAAGCCGCCGTCTAAAAGTCACATGGACTTGCATCTCGCTCTCTCTCTCTCGGTATTTCTCCCCCCCGCATTCGAGTCTGAGTGATAGATCTCACAGAGCGTGTGTTTTTCCCCAATTAAATACAGTAGCAGTATGAACTTAACTTATGTTCCAGCCGATACCCATTGTGCAGATGACATTTCTTCCTGAGTGTGTAATCTATCCGTCAACCTTGATACCAATTTCCAATACTTATAATTGACTAACAAATATAAAAATAACAAAATGATGGTAGGCCTTCTTATGTTCCAGCCGATACCCATTTGCAATAAGGAAGTAAAATTGTTACAAAGTCATTAATGTAAAACCAGGGAAAACTCCATTAGCCAGAACAATAGAAAGCATGTGTGGCTTAGCTGTGAGTCTTACCCGGATTCCTCCTCGTTTGTTCCTTTTTTGTTTCCTGTAGCGCCTCTTGTGACGCCTCCACTGTGCTGCAGGTGTGGGGGGCTCTTGGTGCCTCTTCAGTGTCTCAGTTGAAGACATTTGTAGGTCTCAAAAGGTTTAGCTGATAAGCTAGCTGTTTACTTTTAAATTAATCGTCCATTTACGGCTGAACGATTAACTGCATATGCAATTTTATTGCAATATCACACAACGCGATTTCCAAATCGCCAAGGCACGCGATTTTGGCCCAATGCCCATGCAGCTGATGGCCGCGGCCCATAGGAGTGAATGTAGCAGCAAGAGACGGCAAGAGACGGCAAGAGACGGCGAGAGACGGCGAGAGACGGCGAGAGACGGCGAGAGACGGCGAGAGACGGCGAGAGACGGCGTCGACGTCCGCTTCGCTGCGTGCTTTTGTTTACTTCTCAGTCTAGTTAAGGTGCGCAGCAGATCGTGGATGTACAGTGAAAATATCAGCGTTTATGATGCAGCCACCGCGAAGGACTGTTGCTTTTTTCTCTGTTAGCATTGCATCAGCTGTTGCGCTAATCACTCTATTCAGAGTACCGGGCCGCGCTGCCCCACGCACTGATCACAGAAACTCCCTCACCTCCGATGTAGGCTATTTACTAAAATATACAGTAGGGTATGCAATTATAAAAATGTAAAAAGTAAGTAATACTTAAATTAGTCAGTTGTAAATATTTCATGAGCAGTAACATTGTCTCAGTTTAGGCTATAATTTAAGTTATATACAACAAAACGTTATGAATGGTAAATGGGGAAGGAAAATCAAAATAAAATCGAAATTGGAATATTTATCGTAATAATGATTTTTGGCAAAATCGTTCAGCCCTACTCTCTGCAGTAAAAAAAATCCACTGAACCCCAGAAAAACACGGCAAAGACATTCAAAAGTAATCACTAAAACAATGTGGAACACAGAAACCACAAATGCAGTTCGCAGAAAAAGGCAGCTGTACCAAAAGAGAGAGGGTTGCTTGTATTTCCAGTATCTGCACAAGTCATTCAAGTTACAGTCCACATTTATTGTATCAAGGCTCTGTGTTTGAGTCCTCAGATTGTTAGCTCTGAGCTCATCTCCATCTGGTCCATGGTCTCAGTAAGGGCCAGTCTACGGCCTGTGCAAAGCCGGCTTGTTTTGGCTGTAACTTTAGCCCTTGCCAAAGTGTGCTACTTCTCATTAGTGCAAGAAGAAAAAACCCGCACAACTGCGTTTTAGCTCCCAAAGTTTTAATGTGTACGTGCACGCTGTAACGTTTCGGACTAAGAGTCCTTCATCAGAAATGAATACAGGACTAGGCACACCTGCTTTTGTAGTGTGCTTGATCATTGTCAGTTCTCATCACATTCAAATAACTGCCACATTGGTATAGAAACATTTACTCAACTGGAGATTTCAGCCAGAACGAAGGAACACGCTGTTTTCTTCATTTATGTTACCTAGCTGATACTACTATTACAATCCATTCACTAATTTAATTGGAATCTTGTCATGATACAAATATTCATTAGCTGTAGATTCCTCGGAGTCGGCTGGTAATACTGGACATTGTTTGCTAGTTACAACACAAAGGACAGTGTTTTTTTCTTCCATATAACTTTCAATATGAACTCTAAAAATCCCTGTGCTCTGTCTACATTTGATTTTCTCTCTATTATACTAATTTCCTCTCTCCGCTGCCATGAGAACATCATAGAAAGAAACCTACTGTTTGTTGTGTTCCTCATACGTTGTGTTTTATTTTGTTTTTTTTAAGTGATGATAAAGATTAGGGCTGGGTATCGATTCGGATTTCCCAAATCGATTTGATTCGATTCACTTCACAAGGGCCCGATTCGATTCAATTCAATTTGATTGATTTTCAATTCAGTTAAGGAAGAACTAATGCTGCAAATAGTAGAAACTAACTCTAACTTGCTGCCATTATTATGGGAAAAATTATTGATTTAAGTTTTTTTTTAATCAATATTGGGCTATTCAAAGGAAAATAGATTCATATTGATTAATTAAACCCAGCCCTAATTAAGATTGTGTTTTTGTTTTTGTTTTTTTTAGCAAGTGACGTTCTCCTCAGTAGGCTACTGACATTACAGTGTTTGTTTTGTCTCACTATTTTGATGTTTGGTGCAGCCCTGTGAGGCCACTGTGATAATGGGTTATATAAAAACAACTTGATACGCATACCACTAGCTTCAACAAAATAAAGCAACACAAAGTTGCTGCTTTTTAAACTGTCCACCTCTCTGGAGGATAAGAACATTTACGGTACCGCTGCAAATAAAACACAGAAATATCACCTCATGTAAACTTTTAAACTCTCCGGTCTCACATGAACCAAATAGTGTCAACATGTTGTTCTTTATTATTGTCCCTGTCACTCACACAGTGTCCTGAGTTCACCTAAGATAACCCTGAGCTGTCATGAAGTGCAAGAAAGAAAAGGTACAAAAGTCTGTAGCTTTCCATGTCTCAGGTTGACCTTTAAATTGAATGCACATTTACCGAGACTGGATTTGCTTCTGAGCAACAGATTCAGTCTCATTTTCTCTGTAGTGGCGCTGCATTTAAAGCTTATGTTTTTGTACCTGGCTGGGTCGATCGATGCCTGTGAAAATCAACAGCCCTCCCAGTGGACTTTTAGATGATAAGACCACAGCATCAGCAAACAAATAGTAAATATATGTTTTCTGTTAAGCCCTGGAGGCAGAGCTGTAAGGGCTCAACGGTTACTTCATACCTTCGCCGTTCTTTACTGTGACCGATGTGCAACCTTTTCTTTCTTTTTTTCTTTTTACTTAAAACAGGGCTTCATATGGGTTCACGAAAAAACAAATAGTTTTCAAAACATGCTTTCAACAATGCGTATAAGGCAGAGACATTCATGGTAAATATATTTTCCAAACCTCTTGGAGAACCTCAAAGACACTTGACATGAGACACAATAAAATATGTATGAACTGTTGAATAAAATGAAATGAAAAAGGTAATCATATTTTTAGTTTTAGTAATATAAAATACTGCATTTTCTTGATGTCCTGTTATTCATTTAAATTTACATATGGAAACTCAAGTTGTCAGATGCGAAAGGGAAGGCTGTATTCAAACACTGCTCCCATGGCCTTTATCTTATATATGATCTTAGTGTTAAATTAATAAAAGTAAGTAAAACAGTTGGTTTTGCTAATCAACCATCACAAGACAGCCACATAACTAAAACTTGATTTGCATGACATAACTTCTTTTAATCTTTTAGCTTGAGGGAACACAGCTGCAAGCTGCGTCACTTTGCCCTTTTCCACGAAACCATATTTTCACGCATCATGGGGAGTTTGAAAGTAATTTTATTTTGGATAATTGGTATTCTTTTGGCCCACAGCAAATTAACAATGATCTGATAAGCATTCTCCTCGCTCTTCTCTGTCCCCCATTAACGCCTGATTAGAGCTTTAATGATGTTTGGAATAAGGAGAAATGTTCATTACCAGGGTACGAGTGTAAAAGCAGTGTCATGAAACTTGAGCGTGAGTACAAAGAACCTTTGGACGGATGCTGCAGTGTTACTAGGTAAAGTGGATATATAATGTATAATTAGGTGATTAAACATTTATTTGGTCACCACAGCACTGGAGCGCCGTATGCAGGCAGCAACGGGAATGGCACAGTGAATACATGTTTTAACTTTATTTAACGTAAGAGCAAAGCGATAGTGCACAGTGAACACATATTGAGTGTGTATGGGATCAGAATGGGTCATTTGATAGATTATGGCCTTTAAAAATGTGGAGGACTGTTTTGTGTTCCCTCAGTCACACAAGAAACAAAAAATAATAATACAAAATGAAGTGAATATTACTCAGAACTGGATGAATGAGGTGAGATGAAGCCTAGGCATATATTCAACCTGGGAGATGAATTTCAGCATCACCTGTGTCTCTGAAGGTCACACCTATGCCTCATCCTATCAGCACAGAGCCTCACCTTCGTAGGAGCCAATCATTGCCTTCGGTTTTGCTTTTAAGCCTCCGGCATTCAAAGTTCGTTTACTTCCCAGCTGTGCTGTGACCCGCCTCCACCCCGTCTCTGCCTCTTCCGTCTACGGCTCTCCCTGCTGCATCCTTTCAGGCCTCCCATACCACCACCCGTGTCCAGGCTTCGGGGAAGACATCTCTAACTCTAACCTGCCCATCCACACTAACTTTAATTCATATATCAATGTCTACTGCTGGGGTCTGATCGCCAAAAATATACATATTTCAATAAACCTTTCTAATCGCTGCTTTTGTCTGTTTGAGTCTATCCAGGTTGAATTACTCCTCTACATAGGACACTCGTTACTTTATGCATTAACCTGCTTGACGAACATCTCAACGACAACTTGACACCTCATACATTCTTTTTCGGGAGGAATCTCGTGGTCAGTCCAAGTGTCAGTAGATCCAATTTCTCTCTTCTCTGCCTCCAAGAGCTCAATGTTATTTCATATCAGATTGGTCTTTAGTTGTTATCCCAGTCAAGCTTCAGGCCAATGGAAAAGTCAACAGGAAGCTGGCAGTCGGCTGCTGTACTGCTGCTGTCTTGTTGGGCTGCTGCCTGGGTTTCCAAACATCGCCCATTTTTCTACCCACAGATGTCAGGCAGATGGTGAAATCAGTGGTTCAATAGATCGACTAACAACAGATGGGCATGCAGTACAGAGTCTCCCATAAGTCATGCAGACAGTGTGGAGGGATGGGTCATCGGCAGGTGACCAGTGACATCCTCTCAAATTGCACTATTTTGCTGAGAATGCTCACGGGCGGCTGATATTTCACAGGTCAGAGCCGATAATAGAAGGCTTGAGCACAGCACCGGGACCCGCCTGATTCATGTGACCTTTTGCAATTGGACTTGGAATTTCCCTTCAAAACCTGCAGCCCCCACAGAACTTTTCAAAAACCCTTCAATCACAGTGATGTGGAAAGGTCTGGATTGATAAAGTCATAGTGAAAAAGTGTCCACCGTGAGGAAGGTGCACAGAATTCTGTCATCTGAGCGCGTACTCTGTCTGGTTTTATAGCAGGTAAAACAATTACTCGTTTTCTTTGACAATTATATGCATACTTGCCTAAACAAATCAAGAACAAGGCAATGCCACCAGAGTTAATTATTGACAACCAATTTAAATTATATTTAACACATGTATAGAGGACTGGATTTCTTCCTTTAACCTTTTCTATTTGAATGGTGCTTCTTAAAGCTGTTTTTGGAAACCTTTTATTTCCATCAATCCAGCTGGCTCCTTTCAACGTGAAGGAGCAACGGCTCTATTCGGAGCTCCTACAGGGTGAGGAGCTTAGTGACCCGTCTCTGAGAGTGAGCCCAGCCCCTCTGCAGAAGGACACTCATTTCGGCCGCCTGTATCCACTATCTTCATTACTTTCATGGCAAAACGAGAGCTTTGTTTAGACATCCCTTTCGATTTGTGAATTTTCATAAAAATTATCCCAAAATCATAAACTGACAAAAGCAGTTTAAGATATCATTTTGAATGTAAACATGGTTTATGAGGATCATGGGCGGCAGCAAGCAATATCAAATTACACTTTGGTTGGTAAATACCTCTAGTATTATGCTTTGATTAATATCTGCTTTGTGACAAGTGCTCACCTGATATCTCTAATTTAAAAGACCATGTTTGTATTTATGGATGTCCTTTTGCCCCACGGACTTTATTTATTTATTTGGAGATAATTTATTACAAGCTTAAGTCATGCATGTAAGTGAAGTGTTTTCCTATTTAGTCATGTCTTACACATCCAAATCTATTGCTCTTGATCTGCTTACTGAAACACAGCAAATGCGTGCAGAAATCAAAGCTAAAGACGGTCCAATCAAATTTCAGAGCGTGTGACCCTTTTTTGGTGACTTTTTTTGGTCAGGCAGTGTACATGAAACGGTTCACATCTTCAATGGCACAGAGCAAATGGGGACATTATCTATACACAAACATTCTGTTTTAACATAGACGTAATCAGCATGCAACCCGTCTTTCCTTTACTGTGTTTATTCCCGCGGGGCTACGAGATAAGAACATCATTATACTCTTTCATTGTGCTGTAGCCAGTTCAGCTTCGCCTATTAGACTAACCACAGTTTCCACCGCAGATCCGGCAGCTATAAAACAAAGTGAAATACATCTGATTGATCATTACATTAACAAAACAAAACAAACATTTCATCAGTGGGTGTAATTTGTAAAGTATATCTAAAGAAGAAGAAAAAAACACATTAAAGAGGCCTATGTGAAAAGCATAAATCCAATTCATATTATCTCCAATTGAAACAAATACAAAGTCTAACATTTCAAATGTCCCCGAATACAATCTGAAGAAGCCCAAGACCACAGTTTGAGAGTCACTGTATTACATAAACCAATGTTTTTTGTCTAATTTTATTACAGTCTCTTGGCCTTCTTGCTCATATCCTGAAGCGTGTTCTCTTTTGCCTCATGTCACTACAGTAAATAGATGTCGGCAATGCAACGGTGTTATGTCATTTATTTCCTTCACATGATACTTTGATTCAAGGGTGTGTCTCTGTAAGGCAACACAAACATCTACTTGACGTCTCTGAAGCACATCAATATGAAACTAATTAAACTGACCTCTAAAACAAATGAATTTCTTTGTCATGGATTGTTTTCAAATCAGTTTCTATGTTTGTTGCCCTCTTCTGTTTTAAAGCTACTCTAAGCGATCCCGTTTTGTCAGTCCGGCACCGATGCATTACCAATAAGCGCCTCTAGATTCACCACCATGTGCGCCACACTCGCAAACAGCAGAAGGAGACCGGCACTGCACCACGCACCTCCCTCACCCGTTTATTAAAATCGATCCACCTCACAGCACACCCCCAACACACCCCTCGCCCCCACATGCCCCCCGTGACACTTTTATGAAAGTTGCAGTTTGTTAGAGAAATAACAATGATGTTCGAGAGGATTGATGAAGAATAGGCAGCAGTCAGGATGTCTTATACAGGAGAAGTTTATTTACCATTGTTACGGGACCTGGAGACATGAACTCGAGACATTGCGCTAGTCCTACCATTTAAGTCTTTCTATGCTTCCACAGAAGAGGGATAAATACTAAGAGCTAAGAGCGTCATACTGATACGCAAGCAAAACATTCAGTGGCTGAGAGTGCACCACAGTCAAGGCTATGACAGAGATAGTACGACTTTACAGCTTGACCCAGTATGAAAAATAGCGATTTAACGTTATCCTCTACACAGTTTAGCAAATAAATGTAAATCTCAAAATATTTACTTTGTACATATCTTATTTATGCAGATGAATGTGTGTTTCACACAAGATTATTGAGACTTCCGTAGCTCATTGAAGAGCAGCGTGTGGTCTAAACAGTGTGGAGGGGAGTGAGGGGCGTGGGCGATGGGGGAAAGCCAGGTGAGGGGAGGGGGTGGAGCAGAGCAGAGTTCACTACTCCACCTACTGATGAAAAAAATTCAAAAAGACATCGCTTAAGGCAGCTTTAACTGCTCTCTTAAAGGGCCTGTCACAAATGGCGCATTGACCGTAGCGATTTTGTCCCCCATTTGTTCTGCGCCAAAATTGAAAATGCCATCAGCCGCAAAGATCGCAAAGTAGAATTTTAAGAAATCGCAGTCACAGTCACAATAGAGTACAGGCTGTGACTGGATGCGGTTGATATGGATAGTGTCCAAATGTGAGTGATGCAAGGAAGAAAGCGAATGGTGAGCGGCTGGTGAGTGAGTGTTTCACGGGCCACAGACATTGATTGCGGACAGTGGTGCGGACTAGAGTGCTGCAACCTGACCGAAGTCCGACGGGACCCGTCAGACCCCGACGGGTTCGGTCGGGCTCAGACAAATATTTAGAACTTATTTTCGGGCTCGGGTCGGAGACATCAGCACGTTAAAACAAATGACACTGGTGTAAAATTAAAATGGGCCTGTTTAGTTGACGCGACTTAGCGTTCATTTTTGTGGGGGGGAAATAAATAATAAACTGGGCCCGCGGTGCACGATGTTGGCCGCCCCACACATGGCTGGGGGAATTAGCGCACCAGTGCTTTCACGCACCAAGCTCAGCAAGACCCTGAGCTCAGGCCCTGCTCCGAGGAAGTGACCAGCTTCTGTCTGACTTAAGGGAGGGAGCGCTCTGTGGAGCTCGCTGAACTCATAGACACGAAGTGAACGTGACAGTCCAGTACTGTCTGAAATGGTTAACTCTGTGGCGGTGCAGAACGCAGCGCGCCTTGTGCCATGCCAACATTACGCGCTGCATAACCTCACTTCAAAGGTTTTTTCTCAAACCGTGCAGCGCTTTAAACACATGATTTATCCATTTATCAAAAATAAAATATAACACGTAAGTCAGTGAAAGAGAGAGGGCACACGTGGCTCTTTTTTAGCAGGTTACAGTAATAGGTTCTCTGAAGCGCGTGCATCACAGAAATGTGGTGACACTGTGTTTCAAAGCGTCTCGGTGTGCGTTCGCTTTAAGCTCATGGACTGAGAGAAGTTTTGACAAGTATTGAATTCACCTGCACTATGAGGTAACAGCGGGTTTACGAGCACCCCCATAGCCCGCCCCCTCCAAGGGCCGGGCTCGGACAGAAAAAGAACAGCCCGATACACACTCTAGACCAAACGGGGGAAGAAGAGGAAACAGCGTCTAGCCTCTATATACCTACAGCAGGAATTGCATTAGACTGATCCCGGCGCTCACCAGTAGCTCACCAGTATCTCACCAGTATCTCACCAGTATCTCACCATCTGCGCGACTGAGACGATTTATCTTTCACCATTCTCGCGACCTTAGCGGCCTGCTATGTTCAGTCGGAATCGACCGCCACTGAATTTTGTGCATGCATGACATTCAGCTGCAACTGATGATGCAACTGCGATTCACACCTTTTCATGCGGTCAATAGTGGTCGCTTGTGCAGATGCCCGTGCGCCAAAAGAGAGTGTTCGCACGACCTTCATATTTTGAGGCTGCAAACGCCCGTGACAGGGCCTTAACAGCTTCATATGTTTTACATGATCAAAGAGGTACATGCATAATGACCTCATAATGAACTAATGATCAGTTCATTTTTACCTGTAAGTGTACACAAAGATTTGTCCTTGCCAAGGACATGATTAATTACTCGTAATCATTGATGTTGCAGTGAATTCATGTTAGTTCATGATGAAGTCATGCATGAAGTCATCTTGATTTATGCATTAATTCATGTGTTACCTTTTTAAACATTGTTTTCAATGAGACTCATGCATGTGAACATGTCACGTTAGATTGTAGTCACAGGCGAATTTGCATCCGTTGTCCCGCATTCACATGCAAAGACCCGCTCTGATGAATACAGGCTTACAGCATCTGGCGTCTCCAGTCCTGTCACTAACCAGGTCCGACCCAGCTTAGCTTCTGAGATCGTGCATTCCTCCACTTAATCTCGATCGCTAATACTTCTTACACCTCTAGTTTGCAGATTACATGGCGTTTTACATTCTTCTTAACACACTCAGCATAAAACCCTATGCATTCATCCCAAAGCTTTGACTCTACCGAGAATGACATAGATATATCCATGTCGAACAGTGTGATGACATCACTTGGCCCGTGGATGTGGGCCAATAGTGTGCAGTGATGTGCCTGGTGGCATGGCTGCTTTGTATGTTTGACTATTTATGCTTTGCTTGTGCAGATACCAGCTGCTCAGTGCTTGTTCATGGGTCAGGAAGGCAGGGCAGGAAAGTGTTGGTAGAATTATGGACACATTTGTGCCAGCACCAATCAAATCTCAGCCTCTGTCATGTGTAACAACAAAGAGCATATGATGTGGTCAGGAAGACTATGTGGCAACATGAGTCACAGAGTTTGAGGGTCTATCCATGGGCCAAGTTTGTTTTTCTACATGAGTGGTGTATGCATATAAATGTATGGGAAGTATCTGAAAACATGGAAATCTGTGTCTGACAAATGTTACTAATTGTCTCTGTCCTGCCACAAACAAACTTTCCTACTCAAGATGTTCTTTACATTTTCTGGGTTCACTTCTTGTACTATCAAGCCACAAAACTGTTATTGCAATAGTAAAGAAATCCTTTATATATTGTTTTATTGCGTGAAAGCCGTGTCTTAAGTCTATATTTCAAAAATCAGAATCACATTTAAGTTCAACAACTTTCTGGATTCACACAATACTTCTAGTTTTGTTCTTGACTCCATTCCTAATTTAATGGAAGACGTTGAACATATTTTGTGGCCATACCACCTTTGCTATGGCCGATCCCGTCAGACCTTGGAAGCTAAGCAGGGAAGGGCCTGGTCGGTACTTGGATGGGAGACCGTTTGGTAACACCAGGAAGCCTGGCGAATGTAGTGTGTGAGTGAGTGGTTGGTGGTGGTCGGAGGGGCCGATGGCGCAGACTGGTTGCCTCGCTTCCGTCAGTCTACCCCAGGGCACCTGTGGCTACAATAGTAGCTTACCACCAACAAGTATGGAGTGAATGAATAGTGCAATGTAAAGCGTCTTTGAGTGTCCAAAAACGTGCTATATAAAACCAATGCATTATTTGATTTACCAGTGCCACTCATTTATGGGTCAGGATGTCAGCCAACAGTGATGTAGCTTGTGGTAGGGCTCTGACTTTCTCTGAATGAATATGGAGTTTGTTTGTGCCCACACCAGCTGTCCACAGCTCACTCAGGGCCAGAGAAGCAGAGCTGAAGCTACGGGCTCAAAAGTGTTTGTGAAATTATGGGCTGACCTGTGCCAATGCCATTTGAGAGGCTGCCAGTGTGGTGAGTGTGCACACAGTGTATGGGGAAGGAAGTGTTTTCGAGGGTTGGGTATTTCTTATTCATAATGACTCATGCTACTTCTTTTCCTCTTTTGAAAGAATAAAAAAACATGTGTTGGGAGTAGTGATGGGCAGTCTGCCTCTTTTAAAGTTCTCTTGGCTTGGCTCCTGGTGAAGAGTGGATAACAAACATCTGACTGTGTATTATCCCAAGATTTTAAAGAAGATACATGCTATGCATAATCTGCATGTATGCGAAGAAAATCCAGCATGTGTGATTAATTACTATACGTTTTATCATTGTTTTACTCAATCACAATTTGGCAGAGATTGCTTTGTGACTGTGGATATTTTACTACTTTGGCCATTTTTTGTGTGATCCTTTATTAGTTTAAATAGGAGCAGGTAGATATGTTTTCATATATGAAACCTATTTTCTATTTTTCACAGAAGAATCCCATCATAGTTTCCTACGAGTCATCAAAAGTGGTCCAGCGACCCGAAGGCTGGCGGTTCAATCCGTTCCACTTTTACTTACTGCACTTCTGTCCCCAGTCATGGCACCTAAGTGTCTGCCTACACTGCTTTATGGATGTGTAAATGGGTGGATGGTTTCTTGTTGAGCTCTTTGAATGTGCAGTTGAGGAGACGCATTGCTATATAAACGTATAGCAATTTAAAGAAACAGATGAATCCCATTTCACCTCAAGAAT
The DNA here is from genome assembly GCA_007210695.1 of Neogobius melanostomus. Classification (NCBI taxonomy): domain Eukaryota; kingdom Metazoa; phylum Chordata; class Actinopteri; order Gobiiformes; family Gobiidae; genus Neogobius; species Neogobius melanostomus. Next base: position 3,769,036 of record VHKM01000153.1, read on the forward strand.
AAATACCTTTTTTTCTCGCATTTCTTTATGACTTGTGCACTTATTTGACAAAAGAAAATGTTGGGAGATGCATGTGTGTTCCAAAATAAAAATGAGATCTCATACGTTAAAAATAAAAACTATGTTGTTTTTTTTACCCCATCTTGTGCACTTCCTTCCCACAATAAGTTGTTTTCAAAAGTAAAAACTTAACAGATAAATGCGTTAAAGATGCGACCCCACTTCACTTTTACTGTCTTTTCCCCCCCCATCTCTTTGAAAAACGGCAACAGCGCCTCTATTTACTCCGGCACAACAGGACTTGCCAACAAATGAGCCGACAATCAAACAAAAGCGCTGCCAAGAGTTCTCCTTTAGACTCCCGCTCGGCTTTTATCGCTACGAGTCCCCACCTGCAAAACAGCTGGTGCGCTCTGCTAAATACTTGCTACAGGTTTGTTGGTACGCAGCGAGCGACTTGTGCTCCGACGGAGGGAAGGAGGGAGCGATGATTTAAGCCCGGATTCTGCATACACCGCGGTGCATGATGGGAATAAATTCGGAGGAGTTATGGCAGATATGAATCAAAAGTTTGTTTGCAGCCCCGCTATCCATTACTGAGGCTGGAAGCAGGAGAAAATATATGAAGGGTTCAAGAGAAGTTGAGTGAAGCATGTATTAAAAGGCCTATGGTGGGAGGAAAAAGCGAGTGCACCCTTTGGTATTTCTCACATTTCTGCCTAAATTGGTCATAAAATGTGGTCTGATCTTTATTAAAATCATAAAAATGAGTAAACAGTGTCTGCTTAAACTAATACCACCTATCAATTGCATGCTAACATATATATTTTTTGGCCATAACATGTAAACATTCACTGGACAGCGAGGAATAAGTAAGTACACCCTTGGATTCAACAGCTGGTTGACCTTCCTTTGGCAGCAACAACTTCATCCAGTCGTTTCCTGGACCATTCCTCTTTCTTTTATTGTGATTTTAAAAAAGATCAGACCACATTTTATGACCAATTTAGGCAGAAAAGAGCGTTCTCACTTTTGCTCCCATCATGCATTTTGTAGGCTTTTTTAAAATTTATATATAATTTGAGTAACCAAAAGCATTTTTAAAAATCAATGATGCACAATGTGTGACCGTTTAAAAAGAATGTACGGTGTATATGCTGAAAGTTTAATTCAGCCCTAATATCTACACACGGTAAACAGCATACTTGGCAACGGAGGACGCATGGACAGCAGTGGAGGAGTTTAAATAAGACTAAAGACATGGTTCCAGGTACAGTATGTTTAATGTGGCACACTGGCCCTTTTATGATGAAAATGTTCTCTTCTCCATATTCACCTCTGTTTATTTGACATTGTTGTGATTCTAACAAGGTCAAATCATTTAAGACTCCCGGAGCTTATGTCCTCGAACATACATTCACTCAAACATAGCAATAATGATATTTTCAGTAGTGTTCTGAGTGTGTCATTGTTGGATCTTGGGTGTAAGAGGTCCGTGTACCAAACCGGACTGTGGAAATGAAAACTTGAAAATGTAAGATTTCACGTTTGGTAAAATATAAGTGGTTCATTTTGGGGAGGTTGTCTGCCCATCTGTTTCATACGGCCCTGTCCAGTGACCCCCCAGCAGCACAACCATGGCCGTCATTACCATTGTACACTCCCGGCTCCATGAACCTTAACTCAACTTAAATCTAAATTTACAATCGCATATGTGGCCTCCAGGAATTTGGACCATTTGGCTGAATTCTGTAGATGCCCCTCTTGTTACTTTTCCCCTCTCCTCGCTCTCCCTCTGCGGTGACCTGGACATGTCAGTTATCATCACTAACAACACTCTAGAGACTGCAGTGCAACACAAGCCCCACAATCCCCCCGCATAGCCGCTGCTACTGGAGAACTGTAATCACAGCCATCGAGCGCTTGTTTCCCTGGCCTTAGCGTGGCATGAATAATGAATGGAAGACATCTCTGGTTGTTCTTTTTCTCACCGCTACAATATGGCAACGATACACTCGGGGCTTTTCCCCTCTCGCGCTCCGAATGTACAATTTCAATCCAGTAAGTGTGATTGGATTTGAGAAGAGCCTGTAGGTGGTTGCAAGTGGAGATCTTTGAGGTGAGTAAGTCATGCGCTACGTGTCAGAGCCCGCTGAAGGAAACACATGCTGGAATAGTGAAGCACAGAGCGGCTTTGTGAACTAAAAGGGCCTTCTAAGCCTCATGAAAAAGTCATTGTGTCTGCCGGGGACGCTGAAACTTTTATGCTTTATTTAAAGATTAACTCTGGAGAAAGTAATGCAAGGTAAAAGGAGACAGAAAGCTGGATGCAGGATGTTTTGCCACCCGCCGACAAGTGTAGAACGTAATGGAGAACATATGTTTGAGGAAGTGATATAAATCTCCAAAGCGCAACGGCGAGATGCGAGTGATTTTCCACACTCCTGTCGCAGAGTTGATTATCAGTAAGTTTATGATTTATTCACTTGTCCATCCACTACTATACATAATTAGGGCTGTACCGTTCAATGATACAGAGGTATCGGCAAAAAGAAAACGTTTAGGTACTACCAGTATTGAAAAATAAAGGTATTGAAAGCAGGTACTATATTTTTTTTAATTTGTATTAATTTTTCTTTAGAGAGCAAGTGTTGGTGCCTGTTGGATGCAGGGACAGTCACTTGTTTGTTTCAGCTCAAATAAATGATACAAATTTAAAATAAATTGTTTTATTTTATGGAATAAATGAACATTATTTTCTCTTTTCTGGTTCTGATGACAAATACTTTATACTTTACAAAAAATAATAATAATAACATACCCAGCCCTATACATAATATCATCACCTTTGAGTTAATATGCATTGACACAAAGGGCATTATGACTTGGTTGCTAAGGGAGTTAACTACTTAGCCAAGGCTTTTACATTTTAGTAACACATGGTTATACTGTATGCTCCTATTTTCTGCGCTCACCAATAGTAATGCTATATCCATGTTGCTCAATATCCACCGAATCCAGATAAACCAAGGCAATCTGGTTTCCCAAAGCCGAGTGTGCTTCAGGAACATAGGCCGTATAAGTGGGATAAATGTTGTCTCTGCACACGATCTGTAAAGTCAGCGATTCTGTCCCATTCCGCCTCTTCTTTAAGGGATTTCCTCTGTGCTGCGTTTGTCAGTGTGACAGTAATGACCAGCTCAGGTTTATGATGAGCGGAGAGGTGTCTCACTACAAGAAGATTAGATACTCTGTACCTGTGTGGGCTGTACATGTGCGTATTCACATATTTCTTTTTTTTTTTAAGTACTAAAATTAGGGCCGGGACTCGATTAATTTTTTTTTATCTAATTAATTAGAGGCTTTGTAATTAATTAATCGAAATTAATCGCATATAAATGTTTGACCTGAGAACAGTGAGAAGTAAGTTTTTCATAAGGATTTTAGTATACCATTGAATATTGACTGAATACATAAGCTTAAGCAACAAAAGATTGTTTATTTTTGTTCAACCAAGTCCAACAGACCAGTGCAATATTGCCATTAATTGTGCGTCTGCAGGAAAAAAGGAAACTGAAGTGTGGAAAGCAAAGTGTGATTAATTTCGATTAATATTTTGAATCGCACTAAACCTCATGTAATTAATTAATCGCAATTAGAAAAAGTCCCGGCCCTAACTTAAATATATGGGTTGCTTGCTTTCCCCGCATTCTTTAACTGAAAAGGTCTTCACTTGCTCATTTTCAATCATCTCAGTCTCTCATTTTATTATGAAATGGTCTTTTTTAATGTTACACGCACATTTCATTATCAATACAATTTTTACATATAGAATTATTCAAGCAGAAAACAATAACGTCTCACTATTTAGCTCCACCAGGCCACATTTAAGTAATAAGAAGCAGTAAATTAATTAACAGAGCAATATGTAAGAAACGAAACGAAATAATTAAGATCAACTGTATAATAAAAACAGTAAAACTATTAATAGAAAAAAGAGAGAATACAATGTGAAAGATATTTGAAAGAAGTAAATGCCCCATAAAAACATCTTCCTTTATTTATTATTCTAAATTGACTTACATGTGACAAAACAATTTCACATTTTCAGTAAAAGCTATATTTGAAAGCCTTTTCAGACTTATCTTAGCCAGGACGAGCACTTATACACACTAACTGCTACGTCGCAGTTTGTTTCACATTTGGTTAGCCTGTACATTCTAGTCACATGTTAAAGATTCCCCTATACTGTATATACACATGCTAATCCCAGCGCTCTTCTTCTCCGTGGCTTGCCTCACGGTGTATACTTCTTCTTTCACACTTGGCTGGGCCCGAGTCTCACGTGTGTCCCACCTGCAAACACTGTATCTGCACCATCTCAATGTGGCAATTCTCCAAAGTCATTTTCAATTACGCTTCAGTGGCTTTCACATTAGGGGCGAGGAGACGGTGCGTCACTCGCCTCCGGTAAAAACATGCGTTGCTTCTGAAGTTTGCACAAGCGCGGAGCGAGGTTGATCCCGCAGATAAACTCCCTGACAGCCTGTACATTCTGGCTGTATACGCGGGCAGAGATGTTCGGCGCTGATCAGGGACGTGATGATTAAAAACTGCAGCATGGGCAACTAAAGAGGCGCCGGAGCGACGCGTTTTTTTCATGTTTTGGAGACGGCTGAAAATGTATTGTGAGATTAGCAATGTTATTCGCATGACAAGAAGTAATGTGTTCAAACTAGAGATTGTATTACAGATGAACAGTACAGGGATAATATAAAAAGTTGGACTGTTGGGCAAAATGTTAATAACGTACTGTTGGTTTTATAGTTCTATATAACAATTTCTCTGATGAAATGAAATAGCAAATAGAAACAATGTATTTGATTTCTTTTAAAAAAACGGTTCTTTACCTGATAGTCCGGTTCACTACGTTCAGATTTCCACTGTTGTGGTATTATCGTGGAGAGTATGAAAACATATATTTTTGGAAACCTTAAGGTGTAAGCTATGAGAAAAGCAATGTTTCCATTTGCCCTTGTCATTTGGTAAAATTTGCAATTATCATTTTTTTTTTCATTAGAATAAATGGGGAGTTCTGGTCATCGCTATGGTAACTCCACAAAAATATGACAAGGGTTTCATTGACTTTTTGATTGGAACAACCAAATGGAATTTTCTGTCAAATTTTGTAAATTTCCGCCAAACTACGTTTTTTTTACTGCCCATACAAATGTTATCGTTATTATCGCACCTTTTTTATTTTTTATTTTTTTACATATCAGAGCAAATGGAAACGTTGTTTCTCTGATTGCTTATTTAATAAAGTTTTCAAAAATGTATAGTTTTGGTGAAATTACATAGTGACCGGACTATGAGATACAGTACTTTTCAAACCACATAGTCAATATGTGATGAAGAAGGGCTCTACCTTTTTCGTCGGATTTTGACTTCGAAAAGACTGTGACTTCATCACATTCGGAAGAAATCAGTAAAATTACGTATAAGACATTTAAATTCCTCACAATGTTATACTTTCATTGGTAAAGTACATTAATACAGTGCATCCGGAAAGTATTCACAGCGCTTCACTTTTTCACATTTTGTTATGTTTACAACCCTAAACGTAAAGATTTTATTTTGGATTTTTTACTGAAAGTTCACACACAAGTAACAGACAACTGTGAAGTGAAAGCAAAATGATACATGATTCTGTTATTTTTCAAAAATAGAAAAGTGAAAGGTGGGGCGTGCATAAGTATTCACACCGCATTTTCGGAGTGCATTAAATTGCCTTTATAACATTCCTAATGACTGCAGAATGTTCACACCTTGCCCTAACCATTAAATAGAGGCCACCTGTGCGTAATCTACTCTCAGTATAATTAAGCTGTAAAAAAAAAATCTGTGTTATCATATGTTTTATAGCAATAAGCTCTTTGACTGCTCATCATCTTGAAGCAAAGCATAGGACATTTGTGTCATAAAATTTGTGATATTATCATATGTGTTTACATTTGGTGTATTGCAATGAATTTGTGTGTGATTGCGAAATATTCTCAAATCCATTTGTATGCATTGAACTGTTAACCTAAGCATGTGTTAAAGTGACTTCCTGAAGGACTGGGACCTTCTGGTAATTAAGTGACCTGTAAGTTAAGATAACGCTGGTTTATGCTTAAACCTTGAGTTGATGTTGGAGGCCGAATGTCAAAGGTTAGGCACTGAAGCTTAAGGGAAGAAAACAGATGTTCTTATCAGCCACACCACGTTTACGATCCCAAAAGATTTCCTTGGTGATGAAGCATTACAGCCCCTCTCAGGAAGCAGGGGAGGGGGTCTTGGGTTTATGGCCCCAACGGAAATGTACCAGCCCCAACCTGACTGAAGGGAGCGGAAAGTTATAGGAAAATGGGAGTGGCTATATTTCTATGTAGGGTGTAAGATTTCTGTATTCTGTGGGTTTTTGGAGCTGAGGCCCGAAAGGCGCCAGATGGCTCCGGCCTCATGCTCGGTATCGAGAATAATACACCTCAATGCCCCTTGCAAGTAAAATGAGGCTCTGGTGTGATCTCGTGTTTTTTAATCTGTTTATTTCTATGACAGAAGATAACAGAGTGTTTGCCGAAAGTTGTGTTGGAAGCAGGTTTAAATTCCCTGACAATTTGCTATTATATTTTCAAAGAAGATGGAATAGAAAAACAGCTTATACGCGTTAAGTTCGTGCTGCTGCTGTTTCACATGGTACACCTCTTTCCACTTTACATTGCTACTAACTCAGCTTTTGTTGTTATCCTTGAACATAAACCGCTGGTATGAGTTTAGGCCATAACCACTGATATTTCCTCTTCATAGTAGTACAACTAATATCTGTCTGCTCCTTTTATCGCTCCCCCTGTACTTCTTCTGTGCTCCTGTGTAGTGGCGTCTCAGGCGACTGCCTCGTGTCCAGGGAAGGAGGTCTTATGTCCAGGACCTGTGGCTCTGAGAGAATTGCTTTTGTCGTGGCCTGCACTGTTGCTTTGGTTCAGAGCGGAGAAGTGATTCAGACAAGTCCAAATGTCTGTGATGTGATCCATGCAGGCAGCGAGAACTTTGAACCCTGGTGTTGAGTTCAAGAGTGTTCGGGATATTTCTCTGTTGAGTGCAGTAGTGCTCCAGTGTGATCGGGTCAGAGGTGTTGGTTAGAGACAAATACTTTGAAGCCAACAACAGTATATTGTAAACTTACATGTTCTTAACACATCGGTTGGCAGTTGTTATTCATTTTAGATGTTTTATTTTATCATTGTTTATACAGAAGGCCCAATGAGAGCACAAGACTCTTTTTCATGAGCATAACAATACAATATTTATACATTTTACATTTTACATTATAGCAAGGATAATTTTGTTTATACATATCAATACTAAATGTTTTAGATGTGAGCGAGGCACAAAAGAGGACAATTGTAAAAGTATTATCCATCCATCCATCCATCCAGACTTCCCGATCCACGCACGCGTCCTCCAGCTGTTCTCGGGGGGCCCCGAGGCGACGCCAGGCCAGCTCAGAGAATTAGTCCCTCCAAAATGTCCTGGGTCTACCACACGGCCCCTCCCAATAGGATTATGTCCGGAACACCTCCTGAGGGAGGCAGGAGGCATCCGAGACAGATGCCTGAGCCACGTCAGCTGTCTCCTTTCGACATGAAGGAGCAGCGACTCTACTCCAAGCTCCTCCCGGGTAACTGAGCTCCTCACCCTATCTTGAAGGGTGCGCCCAGCCACCCTGCGAAGGAAACTCATTTCAGCCGCTTGTATCCGCGATCTTGTCCTTTCGGTCATTACACATGATCCCATGACCATAGGTGGGCAAAGCTCTTGATTTACCTATCGTTCCTACCCTCGCCTATGGTCATGTAAGTATTATATGTAATTAATTCCATTTGTGGGGCAGCGCAATAAGTAAACCCTCTTTTTTCTGTTTCACTCTTTACGTGTCCATTTTCAGAACTAAACAGTCTTGTGACCTGGTGTTGTAGCTTGAGCTGTAGTTTAGTTGAAATGTAGGTTTGAAATCTTTTCTCAACAATAAAATATTTGATCTTCCATGTATCACAAGATCTAGATCAAGATTTTTTTATTTTTTTTTATTTATTGATTTATTTGGTCAGGACAGTGCATGTTAATGAACATAGATGGGTCTCATGGTACTCCGGTTTCCCCTACCACTAAAAACATGTACAATAGGCCAGGATGAATGAGAGTGTGTTTGAGAGTGTGCATGGGGGACAACGGATGCAAATTAGACAAGGCTACAATCCGGTGTGGCTTGTTTACATGCAGGAGGAAACCTACGCAGACACAGGGAGAACATGCAAACTCCACAAAGAAAGGCCCCGTCCAGGTGGGACCTTCTGTGAAGCATGAGCTCTAACCGCTGTACTACCGTGCCATCAAGGCTAGGTCGAAAGTAGGGACTAGAACAAGCTTTAATGAAATAAAATAAATAATGTTAAAATTGCAGGTGTCCCTAAGGTACTGCAGTTTGAACCACTGACCTACAGTATATAATCCCCGACCCTTTTGTCCCAGCTGTTTTCCAACTATCTCACTTCTCAGGCAATGTTTATGCCAGTGTTCCGACCTACCTTAAACACTTCTCTCTTCAGCACCAAGGTAGGTCCAGACTGCAGACAGACTGTGAGCGGGCCAGCTTAGCCAGCTTTTGTTTCACTCGGCACTCGCCGCCGCAGACTTCAATTCTCCCTAATTTACTGATGCTTCAATGTGTGTCCGAGCAAAACTTGACAATTTGCTCCGAGCCTCATCCCTTCAGTCTTTGAAGTGAGAGGAAGCGTCTGGGGACAGTATGGTCAGCCATGTTGTACTCCACTTGCTGGATCTGCTGCTTTGCTGTGAGCCATCTGGCAAAGCCTCATGCAGTCACTAAGGCAATTCCAGACTTTTTTCCCCCCTCCTCCCTTTAATTTTTTTAAATGCTCCTGCAATAAAGAGCTTTGCTGGCTGCAGAGGCATGTATGATTTACAAGGATGTAAGGTTTGCAGCTCTGAGGTCACTTCAGTAAATGATGTACGTCATGTGTGTAGTTGTTCAGGGAAAGTGCATTTGATCATTCTTCTTTACCTCTGCCCTCCCTGACATCAGAGGGCCATCGACGATTCACATTTAAAATCATAATAAGATACTGTATTTATAATTACATACTGTTGTTGTTTTTTTTTTAGTTTGCACAGTGTGAACAACTAGTTTAGACCTAATTTGATGTAAAGCTGTTGGTACCAGAAAAGGCCAAATTTTTAATGTGGTGAGAAGTTTGAGACCCATTGGACTGTGTAATTTCTGTTCATTTTATACTTCGAGCTGGTACTCCTGCTACCAGTACCACTTTCACTATAACCCACTGAAAAACTAAAGGTACTATTTTGGACTAATGCGCTTTATTTGACAAGTGGGTGTAGCACAGAATGAAGAAGGAACAAATCGTTTTATGACACAGGCTTTTTGAGGGCCCATCACAAGGGCAAATTTGAAGTCTGTAAAAATACATTATTTTTCTCCAAAATGCCTCATGAATGTATTTAATTGAAGTACCGTTTGTCTTAATAAATTAAATGATGTACTATTTTCATGACGGATGTATTTACATTTTAATCCCTGTATAAAGCGCTTTTTTTGTTTTAATTCAACTCGTGTTTGTTACATAATCCTGTTCATAAAAGAAAGATCACTCGGTGCCATGGTGTTTTAAACGCATTTCACGACGCTTCTTCAGGGTTTGATGTGACACTCGGAGACAAATCTAGACACAAATTCTGCCTCTGTCGCCATGAGGCAATAAAGCAGTAACAACAACTGCTAACAGAGTCGTGCACTGATTGCTTGAATTCAACACTTTTTTCCCTTTGACTGGTATTTATTTATATGACATTTGTGTTGTACTAGTGTCAAATGTTGTTGTTTGTGATGTCAGTAATACCTCTGGGTCTAAATGTGTTTTGTCACTTAAAATGCACTTAAGATTTGTCCCTTCTGTCATTTAAAAACAACGATTTCAGTTGCGGTTCCAGGTTTGGTACAGAGGATTTTCTTCACTTGGCCCAAATGTGAACATGGCTTCACAAACGCCACCCCCCTTCTCCTCTTGGCGCCTCTGCAGGTGCCACTTGTGAGAAAATAACCGGAGAACAGATCAATTACACACGTGCCAGTGAGTGACTAGCGCAGCTTGGGTAAACATGCTAATCAAACGATAATTACAATCCAATCGTTCCTCCGCAGACGTTCATTTTACTCATTACATTACACAAGTGGAGGTTACACAAGGCAATCTTTGTCAACAAATGATGTCAGATCTGTATTTACATCCACTACGATCTAATCTGGATCAGTGCACTTGCGCGTCCCTATTCAGTTGTATTAATTAGATTGTAATTGAATGCTAATGTGTCGTCGGTTTCTTCTCCTCAAGTTGAGCCAGACATTTATATCATGTTTCATTTTGTCCGTATTGTTTTTTATTTTGACCAATAATAGTAATTATAACCTTTTTATTATTCAGTGTGTGTGCAACGCACTTTAGGGGCAGTTTTGTCTGGAAATGTACTACATAAAAGAAAAGATGTACCTGGGTGTACTTTGACTTATGTAATGTTTAATGCAGGTGATAGTACATGACACACTTTAGGCTTCTCGCCTCACACCAACACGGTCCCGATGCTGCGCGCTCCTCAAATTTACTTGAATTACGATTAAACCTATGGTCAATCTTTGTAACATGGTATTTTCTAATTGACAACAACTAGTATTATTTGGTGTTAAACGGTATGTGTTGTTTAAAGCCTTTTTATGGCAAGTGACTATTTTTGGGTAATTTCCGCACACTTTACATATGGCCTCCCTGCTGCACATCAGTAAGGTAAAGAAGCATAGTCCTCACTCAGCCAATCAGAAGAGATCACCCTACATCACAGATCCCACCTCTGTGGCATTTGACCAATCAGCAGAGACCTGTCGTGCTCTCAGCTGTTTTCTCTGAAGGCTGACAAAGTCCCAAGTCTGGCTAAATTCATGGTACATTTCTTTACATAACTTGAAAACTAACCGTGGTAAGTTGATGAAACTCACACATTTTAATGGTGAATAATTGTGCTAAGTGATGATATATGTGTTGGTTTTGAAGGATGTAGTGAAATAAGTGAAATTACGGTAGGAAAAAGGCAGGCACCATATTTGATCATACGCCCTGTTCACTTAGACCTAAAGTTAATAAGTTTTGTTCATATTTGGACATAACCGTTGCACCTATTATTCATACGTATTTTCTTGACATAAGAAACAATAAACCCTAAGACTATGTTTTTATGTTGCCAAAGGTTATTTTTAGGACTGTAGTTAGTTACCAATTTGTTTTTGTATCTCTTATATTTCATTTCATTTTTAGATGATCTATTTCTTAAGAATTGTCTGTACAGTTGCTACATCACTATGGCTCAACATACACATAACATGACATGACAGTGGGGAGCTTTACGGGGGTATGGTTTATCTAAATGAGATGTAAATGAGCCCTATTGTTATCTCAACAGCAGAGAGAGGTGAGAACTGCCCAAAACTTTGGAGAGCTTTTTTTTTAGCCCTTTGGCCATTTTGGCATTGTTAACCTCAAATCACAGCTACGTCTCCAAATATGATCAGATTTCCGTGTGTTACACATTGTTGGAAAGCTTGGAGACTACACTTTAACAATCTGTGAAAATCTCAAAATGCCCCAGAACCGACTTGTGTCCCTGGTTCTAGTGGCTGGTCACGTTTGGCAAACAATATTGGAGGTGACACAATGCCTCCTGAGTACCAGCACCCCCTGAGATATGTATATTTTATATAAACCTTTTGTATTTTTTTTTTTTACCACTTAAAGGGCAAGTAACTAAATATGGTAACTTTGTTTACAGTATTTTTTTTTTACCACTTAAGGGCGAGGAACCAAATAGATCACTTCGCTCACATTGATTTTCTGCATGATATTGAAAAATGTTGAAAAATGTTACAAATAACTAAACTTGTGTTATGTCCCCCAATAACACTTGTAATTTCATTTATTTCAAAGTATTTCAATGAGTGCCCTATAAAAGGTCAAAATCAGGTTTAAATCAGGTGTGTTTTTTTGTGAACCATATCAGTTAAAACAAAATGATGAAACTGAAAAGCAAGATTGATGAAGGGGGAGAAAGTGATTTATGTTTCCTCCATATTGTCCTGCCCTAGCCTACAGCGAATAAGCATGTGTCTAATTTCCATATGAGGACAATGAATCATATCCTCTCATATTCTCTCATCAGCTAAATCTGTTCATTAGGGTGAAATTAGCGCTTTGTGTGGTGTTTTATGATCAGTGTGTAGTGTTGAGTCTGTTGCATGTAGCAATTGGCCGCATCGTTCCTTCAATCACTGACACACAGTACGACATCCCTGACCGTCAGTCACACAGACACAATCAGGCGAGGCAGAAGCGTCTATGAAATACAAAATGTAACGATTTTAACCAACCTCCAATCTGGTTTGTCCCCCTTTCCCTGGCAATACTTTTACGAGGATGTTTTGGAAATATATTGTACATGTCCATAAACAAAACTGACGGGAGCGATGCATGCAAAGTCCGGAAAACACAAATTGTGGGCGGGCTCTTTGTCATGTCGACATTTCCAATAAAATCAGCCTCTCTGACTCCTCGCAATCGATTGGCTCTCGTGTGCAGGGAGTGTGAAAGTTCGCCCCGGTCCACAGCGGAGTCAGGCTGGGCCACACTATAACTGCAGACACCGGTGCATTAGGCAGACTCCGTGTTGAGGCCGAGGCGATGGTGTTGGCGCGTGTCATGACCGGATTACGTATACTGTACGTCCTTGTGTTATTTATGTAGCTGCTCTGGGAGGACTGACACTTACCGTTACCGCAGGACTCTGAATCATGCCAAACCTGGAATCTCTATACATTTTTATAACTGTGTTGAAGACTATGGTCAAATGTGTAAGATGACACTTCTCTCAGGCAGAAGTTAAAGAAGCTTTTTGGGAAGAAGGGATTTGTTGAGAAAACTAAACTAAACTAAACAATGGTGCTTTTCTATTTCTCATTTGAGGATTAACATGATTCGTTTTGCTTGACCTGTGGAGTTCCCTACATAAGAAGATTTAGAATAATACAACAATGACCAAAAAGCAATATGCAGAAACAAGAACTTTATACAGTGCCTTGCGAAAGTACTAATACACCTTGAACTTTTGCACATTTAGTGCATTAAATTACCTTTATAACATTCCTAATGACTGCAGAATGTTCGCACCTTGCCCTAACCATTAAATAGAGGCCGCCCCATGTGTAATCTACTCTCAGTATAATTCCAGCTGTTCTGTGAGGGCCTCAGAGCTATGGTCAGAGTGTATTGGTCACTAAGCAACATCATGAAGGCCAAGGAGCACACCAGAGAGGTCAGGGATAGGGCTGTGGAGAGGTTTAAAGCAGCGGATGGAGCCAAATACAATGACATTTTGGAGGAAAACGTGCTGGAGTCAGCAAGAGAATTTAAGCTGGGGCGGAGATTCACCTTCCAGCAGGACAATGACCCTAAACACAAAGCTAAATCTACAATGGAACGGTTAAAAAAAAAAAAGTGTTAGAATGGCCCAGTCAAAGTCCTGACCTAAATCCTATTGAAAATCTGTGGAAAGACCTGAAAACTGCTGTTCACAAACGCTCTCCTTCTAATTTGACAGAGCTTGAGTTGTTTGTAAGAGGAATGGGCTAAAATGTCAGTCTCTAGATGTGCAACCTTGTAGTCATACCCCAGAAGACTTGCTGCTGTTAGTGCAGCAAAAGGGGCTCCACAAAGTATTAAGTCATGCTGTATGAATACTTATGCACGCCCCACTTTTCGGTTTTCTATTTTTGAGAAATAACAGAATCATGTATCATTTGCTTTCACTTCACAGTTGCCTGTTGTGTGTGAACTTTCAGCAAAAAAATTCAAAATATCATCTTTATGTTTATGGTTGTAAACATGACAAAATGTGCAAAGGTTCAAGGTGTATTAGTACTTTTGCAAGGCACTGTATCAGTACATCTACTGATGTAGCGTTAAATCTATTTTCTCCTCTGACAGTACATTGTGTTTTGTACATTTCTAAGAAAATGATACCCTTGTCTTACTATGAACTATATCTTTAGCCACAAACCCGAAAGTGTTAGCAGTGTTAAAACACTCATTATTGTTGTTAACGTACAAGTACAGCTCTGCTTTGCTCCCTGAAAGTTTAGAAACTTTTTTGATCCAGGGCCCAATGCAGGCGAAATGCATAAAGCCTGTGTAATAAAATGTGCAGATATAGATATAGATAAGACGCATCAGGATGAACTGTTCCTGTAGTGCCAAGATGTCTGTGAAACACACTTGATATTGTTAAGAAAACAACATAAGGCTTAGTATTCAACTCTTCTTATTTACCGGAGTTATAAGTTCGATCAGAAGTACAACTATAATAGAAGATGCTTCCCATCAGCTTTCAGATAAACACTTTTTTTTTGTTTCCCCAGATTTTCAGGCATAGGAGCTGGCACTGGCTTCCTATCGACACCATTTATTCCTGTGCGTCTAAATCATTGCGGCACTTTGTAATCATGGTGACGGCAGAGTCTGTGTGCGGAATTCACCCACTCAATTGGAATAGAAAGAAATCTTTTCACAATTTGACTGTTTCCAGCGAAGCGGAACGAGCAGAGGGCCTGACTAACACAGAGAAGTATCATCTCCTCTTCTCTCGTAAAAGCGCGAAAAGCTGCAAACAGAAGCGGGACCAGAGCCAGGATGTGGGTGTCTCTGAACCCAAAAAGCAGCAAACGTTTCCAAATTAACAAGACTTACTTTGATGAGGGGAAAAGTTATGAATGATGTGATCACGTACACAGGGTGAATCTGGTACTTGTTCAACCTATCGACCACACATTGTGCCTATGCAGAAACACTATCACTAGGACTGTGCAGTTGATTATCTGTCTTTTTCAATAAATGTTTTCATATAATGTTGACGTCTATTACTTAGAGTTGCAACTGTTGTTGGGGGCAAACTGTTTAGTTACATTATGTGTCTTGATTCAATCTGATTCAATTGAAGGCCATTGAACAAATCTCCAACTAAAACTGTCACTGCAGCTATAGCAACTACTGCTTTGTTCTCTCAATAGCACCTTTTTGCCGCAGTGAAGTTGTATCCCCAGTTACTTGCAGCCAAGGCGATTATGTGCTACATTCTTTTTTTTTAACTTTGCACAGTACTCGCTCGCACTGATGAATCCCCGCCGTTTCCTGGGACCAGTCTGGCTAACAGGCTCATTCCCACTGTTCTATTATTTACAGCGGTGGACCTGGGAACATGCACGCGCTTTTGCACTCGTCATATTTTATTTCATATTACTCAATGGTGTGAGAATTAATTATTTACCCGGCGCTCGGTCCCTGGACTCTCGCTGCTGTTGCGTTAACAGCTCCCCATGATTGGTTAACCTGCCGCTGGTAAATTGGGTTCACGCTAAGCTTCCTGCACAGTCCATATACGCGGCCATACCAACCGCTGGGAGCACGCTATTATGGCTTTGAGATTTTTTTGCCTTCAAAACGAAGATGAATAAACATGAATCGTGGCGTGCCTGTTTGCATACTGGGTTTTACAGCAAGCACTGAGATCCTGCGCACAATTCATGGCAGATTTTAATTGTTGCTGTTTTTTTTTCTTATTTGCAGATCCACAGACTATGGCTCCACGTATGAAAGGATGAATGACAAAGTGGGTTCAAAGACTGTTCTGAGTTACCTGTACGTTTGCCCAACCAACAAGAGAAAGGTGAGTAAGCATTTCACAAACCAGTTCAAAATAGTTACAAATGAAACTAACCTATGTTCGTCACATTGAGTAGATAGATGCAGACATGCACGTTGGCTGATCATTTTCTTCGCCCATTCTGAACATAGAGTTTAACCCATTGAGTTCCTGTTTGGGAGACTGGCAGGTGGATTAACCAATCAGAGAAAGGCGTGCTCCGTCTATAACGAAACAAACTTGATGGCTCGCAAATGTGACAAAATTTGAAAGATGACAAATCAAAATCACAGACGAGAGGCAGTAAAGACTGAAGTCTGAATGACGCAGGGATATTAAAGAGGGAATGTCTTCCTGCTGCAATTAAAATTCTGTGATTGAATTGTTGAAAAAATGCTATGAGAAGTGTCCTCCGGCTTTTGAAGTGGCTGGCTCAGGCTATCAGGGAAGTACTTCTGATCATGAGTCCATCTCAAGATCTGGAGCAGGGTTCATGTGCTCTGATTTGTAATTGGCCCCATGCTGTCACCGCTGAGAGGAACAAGAGGGTCTGTTTATTTGTTTGTTTGTTTGTTTATTACGGCAACCCACTGCTGCCAGTGTGACTGAAACATTTTTGACTGCGCTTTCTTGTTCGAACGTAATACCAACTCGTTCTAACGCGTTGCAAAGTTGTTTGAACGACTCTTAGAGTGTAGGCTAAATGCTAAAAACATTACCTTACCAATACCACAGGGTATGGCAGTGCATGGCCCAACAATACACGTTGCTTATGACAACGTGCTACGAAAAGGCTCACCGACGTGAAAGTAAAGTGTTTGTATTTATTTATTGATATTGTTGTCATTTATTTATTTTGAATAATTGTCATCATTCATTCTAATCACTTTGGAACACGTTAGAACAAGTTGGTATTACGTTCGAACGAGTTGTCGTCTATGTTAGAACGAGTTGGCAATATGTTTTAATGACTTGGTATTATGCTGGAACGAGAAAGCGCAGTCACACTGGCAGCTCAGAGTTTCCGTAGTTTATTTAGATCCCCATTAGCTACTGAATCAAAGCATTAGCTATTCTTCCTGACGTCCCTCCACTTTTTTTCCCCTGTGACATTTATTCAAATTAATCTCAATAGAGATGCCTTTAGTAAACTCCACTATCCTTAAGGTGAGGATTAGGTTAGGTTTAGGGTTAGTTGGATTAGTTAAAGCTTGCGCTGTCCTGTGGAGGTGACGTTAATTCCTGTGAAGAACTGAGGCTCCACTGATACGTGGCTCTCCATCGGCCGTGTTCAGACCCTTCTCGAGAGGAAGGGTCAATCAAAAATTCCTCACGGGAACAGCAAAGTACTTTACCTCCGCTTAGATTTCCGTTTTTCTCCACTAGAATTTAAACTACTTACATTTCACATCTAAAAAAATATATTCATGCCAGAAACTCTAATAGACATATTTGAGAAGAGCAAGTTGACAATATAATGTCCTGATGCATTTGAATAATCTATATTTTGTAATACATTTTTGTCTCCAGTAAGTTTATGAAGTATATATCTTCTATAAATAGATGTTCATGAACACCACACATATTTCTTTCAGAAATATGTACAAAACAATGATAAACCGGTTCAAAAATGACTTGGGAACACCAACAGCTGCCAGCCATCTGCCAATGTCTTTATAGTGAAAAGATTTCCGTCAATTAGTTCTATTTTTTCCAGAGAATTAAGTTAAGTAATGCTGGTTATTTCTTCCATCTGTTTCGGCTTGGATTCAGTTCAATTGATAAACAAGTAGTGGACGCTTAAGGAATGGACGCATTTACTTGAGCAGCATTCAATAAAGTAAGTAATTGATCGACCGAAAATAAAGTGGTCATGTGGAAGAACAGCATGGCTTCTGGCAATAAAGGAAGAGGATTTCAGTTGTCTTGTGCTTTGAACCCCTGTTTGAAAGACACACTGAATTGTTTTGAGAGGTCAGACCGTATGACTGAGGAGGGATATTTACTATCTGTCGACTTAACTACTGCCTTCGGGCCTTTCCTTATTTCTTATGTGAGATATCCCCCATGCAACAGCAATAGCATTACATCATAGCATGTTTTGGAATGAAACTCCTAAATCATGCAGGAACCTTTTAAATCACGGATGAACGGTGCATGTCCAGACATTTTTCCTGAGGGTGGAACCAGGGCCGGCCTTTGTCTTTAAAGCCACCCTGTGGAACATTCCAGGTTGTATTTTATCTTCTCCTATGTCTCAAGAGCAACAGAAATGTTGTCATAGGTGCCAGAGGTGTTCCTAATGATCAGCAAGACACCAACAAGCTAGGTTTATTATTATTATTATTATTAGAAGTACGAAATTGTAACCGAAAGTAAAAAGTACTTGCTGATAATACTGAGACAACTGTTTGAACGTGATTGTGGGATTTATGATTTAGCATTAAAGCAGTACTAAGTAACTTGTTTACCTTAATAAATCATTGTCGTAGTCCCTCTGGGGGTAATACAAGTGTTTTCCCCGCACTGGGTCGGAACCACCAATACAATAAAATTGTTTAAAGATGTTAAACATGTGGGTGTAAAATGCCGTATTTGTACTTTCTCAACATTTGACAAATAAAGTGGCATAAACAAAGATAATGCTTTCAGGGTATAGAGCTAATTACAGGAAATCGTTTAGACACATCAATGTTTCCTGTGTCTAAATAGAACACAAATCATTCTCCAAACGAGGCAAGAAGGGAATATTGATAAAGGCAAGATTGAAAGCAGGCAGTTGTAGAAAATGTATTTTTGTTCTTATCCTTCACTAAATGTTATTCTGTGAGCTGGCGTTGTACAGTTATGTTTAGCAATTCTGTTGTGTGCTGTAATTTCCTGAGCTGGCAGGAAGCACCTGAAGTTGACTCCAGCAAAAGAAGCTATTTAGCTGTGAAAGAAAACATCGGTCTCTAAATGCTCTTTCTTTGAATTTAAGAACAGACTTAAGATGTTAGGAAGGACAATTATTGCTTATAATATACAAAAAAACAATGGGGGGGTTAATATTTTTCAAATAATTGTATTTGTATTGTATTTTATCCATTATTTGTTTTAGTCGAGTGGCCGAGACAAGCGACCGGAGATCCAATGGCACAACTACGAAGTCGATCATCGTCCTCCGGCCTAG
The DNA here is from genome assembly GCA_007210695.1 of Neogobius melanostomus. Taxonomy (NCBI): domain Eukaryota; kingdom Metazoa; phylum Chordata; class Actinopteri; order Gobiiformes; family Gobiidae; genus Neogobius; species Neogobius melanostomus. The sequence continues at coordinate 3,788,081 of VHKM01000153.1, forward strand.
AGTGTCCTGGTGCCCTGTGCACTTATGGACACCCTTGTGCTCGAACATGGTGTTCGTTATGGACAAACTGTAACTTGCACAAAAGTCCAATAACAGAACACCACTCGGGTTCAGATCGGGGAGGCCGTTCTTCCCAATCACCCCATTCAGGTTCCACTGTCGTTGCCCACGTTGGCGTTGAAGTCCCCCACAAGAACAATGGTGTCCCCAGTCGGAGCACAGTCTAGTACCCCTCCCAGGGACTCCAAGAAGGCCGGATACCCTGCACCGATGTTGGTCCGTAGACCGAGACAACAGTGAGAGACCAGCCCCCGTCCCGAAGGCGTAGAGACGCGACTCTCTCGTTTACTAGGGTGAACTCCAACACTTGGCGACTGAGCTGGGGGGCAATAAGAATGCCCATGCCAGCCCGCCGACTCTCACCGTAGGCAACGTCAGAGAAGTAGAGCGTCTAGTCTGTCTACACGATTTAGGTATCTCGGGGTTGTGTTCATGAGTGAGGGTCGGATGGAGCGTGAGATCGATAGACGGTCGGTGGAGTGTCGGCAGTGATGCGGTCGCTGTATCAGACTGTTGTGGTGAAGAGGGAGCTGAGTCAGGGGGCAAAGCTCTCGATTTACCGATCGATCTATGTTCCCACCCTCACCTATGGTCATGAGATTTGGTTAATGACCAAAAGGACAAGATCGCGGATACAGACGGCTGAGAAGAGTTTCCTTCGCAGGGTGGCTGGGCGCACCCTTCCAGATAAGGTGAGGAGCTCAGTTACCTGAGAGGAGCTTGGAGTAGAGTCGCTGCTCCTTCATGTCAAAAGGAACCAATTTCGGATGCCTCCAACTCGCCTCCCTCGGGAGGTGTTCCAGGCATATCCTATTGGGAGGAGGCCTTGTGGAAGACCCAGGACACACTGGTGGGACTATGTGTCTGAGCTGGCCTGGTGTTGCCTTAGGGTCCCCCCAGGACTACTAGAGGTGGTGTGTGTGGATCGGGAAATCTGGGCATCTCTGCTCAGACTGCTGTCTCTACGACCCGGCCCCGGATAAAGCGGAAGAAAATGGATGGATAATAAATAGAAATAAAAAGTCAAGTCAAAGTTCATAAGTATTATGAGTATTAACTTTAATTTGCTTACGGATATTAATATATGTATCTTAAATGTGTTCGGGACATACACAACAAATATACATTTTCACAAAGCAGGGTGGGGGTGAGACCATCAATGGGTCCCTATGAAGAAAAAAAATAATAAAAAAATCGGGTGCTGTTTGAGGACAAAACCTGCCACAACATGGAATTAGAAGAACAAAATGCAATGTCCGAGGCACCCTACAAAATTCCAGCACATCTAATACAGTATTTCAAAGTAAATAATATATACAATTCCCAGAAAATTGTTATTTGCCTTGCGATAAAGTAACCAAATCCAGCCCTGTTCCAGTTGGTTAAATGCTGCTGTGCCTCTCACGACGACAACAAAACACATGCTCTCTGTCCTTGAGAAATCCATAGCATGAACAGCAGTGGGACCAAGAACTGGGGTAGATTTAATAAAGCACACTTTGATCGCGTTGGACCAGATGGGGCGGTAGTGACTGTATCCCGATTCCCAGAAAATGCTATGAAGTTTAATTTCACACTTGAGGAGACCTAACCGTCCGAAACGCTTCAATGTTTGTCCTTTCTTAGTAACACAGAAATAACAGTGATGGAGATAGTGGGAGAGAGTCACAATGCAACAAAGGAAAGACTATTACAAGTCAAAGTGCAAGCTGGCACTAGAAATAGGTCTTTAACTACTGGATAATGAGTTTAATCTCAAAATACAAATACGCAAAAATCGTCTATGATTTTTATTAATCATAGACGAGCAGATTTGGTCAAAAAATGTACTTGTTATACAAGTGCCAAAATGGGTATAAATGCTATATGATCACAAGTGTGATGAGCTAAGTCTGCTCCCCTATGTACATCATAATTTCATACAAAGATATATAGGAGGCCGAGGACTAATGAGCGTGAGAGCCACTATCCAGGATGAAACATCCACGATCCGTAAGTACATCAAGGACAAAGCTCCAACAGATGACGTGCTCAGTGAATGTCTCAGACAATGGGGAACAGAAGATGAGGTGCTGGAGGTCCCGTCATGGGAGGACAAGCCCCTACACGGGATGTACCACCGAAACATAACTGAAGTGGCGGATATCAAGAAATCCTACCAATGGCTAGACAGAGCTGGCCTGAAGGACAGCACAGAGGCACTCATCATGGCTGCACAGGAGCAGGCCTTGAGCACCAGAGCAATAGAGGCCCAGTGTCACGTTTGATGGGGGAAAGAATGACCCAAACGCCAGACAGCTCGACAGTGAAACTCAAATTTAATAGAACGAAGTCCAAGAGGCAAGGAAGTAACACAAACAGGTAACAGACCTTACATGAAACAGGTTACCGAAAAAAACAGAGACATTCCAGGAGCCAAAATCCATCAACACGCCATACAACATGTCGTATTTTATCTGCACTCTTGCCTTTTACTGTCATTGATTAACTTTATGTTGATGTTTTATTGATTTATTTTATCTGTTTTCTTGTAATTTTTTCTGCAACTGTGAAGCACTTTGAATTGCCTTGTGTATGAATTGTGCTCTACAAATAAACTTGCCTTGCCTACAACATAATGCTCAGACAAAGACACAGGAGAACACCAGGGAAAACACACACACAATGGAAATGGGGAACAGGTGCAACACATTAGGGAGGAGCAGGCAATCAGGGAGAGGAAGGCAAAGCAAAATGACACAGACCAAGACTATCAAAATAAACACACAGGACAGAAACACAAAACCAAAAACAGGGGAAACAAGACAAACCTAAATGATCAAACCCAAACCATGACACCCAGATCTATCACACCAGACAAGACCCCAGGTGTAGACTGTGCAAAGAGGCCAATGAGACAATCCAGCACAAAACTGCAGGGTGTAAGATGCTGGCAGGGAAAGCTTACATGGAGCGCCATAACCAAGTGGCTGGCATAGTGTACAGGAACATCTGTGCAGAGTATGGGCTGGAAACCCCAAGGTCAAAGTGGGAAACACCTGCAAAGGTGGTAGAGAATGACCGAGCCAAGATCCTGTGGGACTTCCAGATACAGACGGACAGAATGGTAATGGCGAACCAACCGGGGACATTATAGTGGTGGACAAAGAGCAGAGGAAAGCCATGGTGGTTGACATAGCAATACCAAGCGATTTCAACATCAGGAAAAAGGAACACGAGAAACTAGAGAAATACCAGGGGCTCAGAGAAGAGCTAGAGAAGGCCTGGAGAGTGGTGCCCGTGGTCGTTGGGGCACTCGGGCAGTGACCCCCAAACTGGAGGAGTGGCTCCAGCAGATTCCAGGAAATACATCAGACATCTAGGTCCAGTGCAGTTCGAGGAATGCAAAGATACTGCGCAGAGCCCTCAAGCTCCCAGGCCTCTGGTAGAGGACCCGAGCTTGGAGAAAAAAGAGACCGCCCGCGGAGGGTGAGGAAGAGTTTATATATATATATATATAAATAACTTTTATATATAAATAACAACTTTTCAGCACTTTACTGGACCGTTTTCCTGTGTACCTTGCAGAGGGATCAACCTATTTAGCAATGTTTCAGGTTGGGGGAAACCACCCAGACACGGGGGAAACAATCTGTCTCTCTGCAGAAAAATTCCATCATCCACCAGAAAACAATCCCACTTCATGTTGCGATAATCAAAACTTGCTGTTATTCGTCGCCAGTGACGACAATGTTGTTCAGACACCATTTTGAGGGCACTAGTGGAACTATGCTGTACTAATAATACTGCAAACATATTGATCACACCCTTTGTATGCGATCATGATAATCGCTCACAATAATAACCACCAAATATACAGCCCCAGAGAGCACAAGTCTATGTAAATAAAGCAGGATGTGGCTATGTTTACAAAGCAGCTATGCAGTCCAGCTATGCAGCAAGATTTTTACCAAAGATCTGCTTCAACTCAGGAATAAATGAAGTAATACATCTTTGTTTTCTGTTTCTCTTCTTATCTGCAGTAAAGTGTGCTATTGTTGCATCCTGACTAAGATCAAAGGAGAGCTAACGTGTACAGTATATATAATATAAATTGGGCTCACTGTATAAGCTACACAAATGGTGAAACAAGTTAGTATCATTAGTCTTCAGAAATACAAAGACCCTCCTGACTGAGATGACATGGTTAAACCTAAACCTGGTTGAACTTGAAGCACAAAGTTCAGATGTGGAAAATGTTTTACTTTTTTTCGCTTAATGAAAGAAAATCAGAAGAGTTTGCTAATGTTATAGGATCAGAGGTGTAAACAGAATTTGAAGCATTACCTTGTTTTGTTTTGGCTCCAGAATTCACGTGAAATTACACTGGCATGAACAGAAACTCCATATTTTACAACCTTTTAAAAGATCATCCAAACCTGTTTTGACAGCATGAATTGGATGACAGGGTAAAGCTGAGGAAAAAATAAAACAAAAACTAAGTGCTGGACAAATTGGTTTTCTTTTCAAATGAATCCTAATGTTAAAATTGTATGCCTAGCCCTAGTTGGTAAAAAGATTCCACACTCCGTCGTGAGTCCACACAGCATGACTCGAGCATGTGACAAATGCAGTCAGGGAGGTGCCTAGGTCCATCAGGCTTTACTTCCCAAGGCTTAAGCCAAGGTAGTGACCCTGAATATGTTTGCATGGAGCGCAACGTAATACGATATGAGACTGTGGCGCGTCAGACCAAGGGACAGATCATAGCCCTCTCTGATTACTGCCCCTGACTCACTCCTCCTGCCTTTTTTATGCCCAAGATTTAATTCTGCATCAAGGGCAAGCTCTGCAATACGGTCCCCCGGTGCTGCTGCTGCGGTGGCAGCGACTGCTGATGTGTCGTCTTTTTTTTTATTATTTCAGTCGTATAAGTTTAGATAAAGTTTATTAGTGCCCTCAGGAGAGAAATGAGAAGCCATCTCTGAGCTGAATCACACAGTTCTGCGGATGTAAATAATACCAAAGAAATATGCTTTCCCAAAATTGGTTTCAAGACTGAAGAAAGCCAAAATGTATATCTTGCGGAGTGGCTGGATTCTTATATTATTTTGCTGATCTTATTGTAGCTTTTATTGTATGGACACTTTTAGCTTAGAAAGAGGAGATCAAATCTAACGTTTGTGCCTGCCCGAAACTCAAGTAAATGGGAATGCTTGCATAAACCGGAGCACCGTGGTGTACACACTAACAACCGCACAAACCTAAGGTGTGACCCAGGAAGGGAAAGTCAAGAGAAAGATTATCATTAGTATAACTATGTGAACTTTAGCTTGACCTCAGTTCTCAATTATGAAGTCATCCTATGTGATTATTGTGAAACAATTGGCTGTACAAATGGCAGAGTGAAGCTGCAGCCTCATGGGCTAACAATGTGATGCCATATGGCCATTATGGTTATTGCATCAACCGATAGTCGGACATTATCCACACTTTCTATAATGAATGTGTATTTTTGGAAACATTTTCAGCCCCTATTGCTCCTTAAAATTCCCAAATGGCAAATGGTCTCAACTTATATAACGCTTTTCCACCTACATTAGGCACTCAAAGCGCTTTATAGCAAGGAACCAGTCACCCAGTCACACTCTCACCAATGTACGCAGACACTGCAGGCAAGGTGAAAGAAGTGTCTTTCCCAAGGAAACAATGACAGTGTGCACCTTCAGGAGGCGGGATCATAACTTCAGACTTCCAATCACGAGACAACCCGCTCTACCATCTGCGCCACTTTAAAAGAAAAAGTCAGTGGATAATCACTTAAAATCTTCTGTTAGATTTTTTTATGTTGGAAGGAGTAATTATTGGGACTCTGTTTATTTTTGCTGTGGCTACATAAAACTCTTGCCATGCAAGTCCCTCATTAAGAACTATGGCTTGGAAAATGAATTTATTTTAGATAAAAGTGTAAAATGGAATATGACATTACTCAAACTACTGGACTTTGACCCAACCTCAGTTATCTTTCCGTGTGTTGTGACCCTCTTTAAAAAATAAAATAAAATCTTGCACATTTATCTGATTCTGTCTGTCTGGAGACTTTATTGTCTATTGACTTTATTGTATTTGACCGCGACAGTCAAATGCAGCGCCAAGGAAACCCAAACAGACACCAGGAGAACATGCAAGCTCCACATACAGTAGAAACAGCTCGTGGCCCGGAAATCAAACCTGGAACCTTCAGGCTGTGAGGCAAGAGCCGCCACGCCACCATTTTAATTCAGTTTTATTACACAGTTACCTAATTCAACACACTGATTTAACCAGAGTTGGATTTTAAACATTGTCATGCTACATTTTTCATTTAAAACCGTTTGACTTCCATGACCCAAGTGTCTATTCCAGGGGTGTCCATAGTGCGGCCCGGGGGCCAAATGCGGCCCTCAGACCAATTTTTGGTGGCCCTCGGCCTTCTTGCTGAATCGGTACACATCATCAGAGATAGTCCTTTTTATTTGAAATGTAATAATTCGACACAATTCTAACCTAACCTTTTATTGTGAGACAGAGCTGGCATGAAGGTTTTAAGCGTAAATAAAGGTGTGGGGCACAATTCAAACCTCTGCTAGTCGAAGGTTTTGCGGCACTATGGCCCTTCATGCTTCAATATGCGGCCCCCCATGAAAAAAGTTTGGACACCCCTGGTCTATTCCCTCGTTCTCCTGGGATCATATTTTGCACAAACAGATAAAAAGTTTGTTGCAAGTTGCTGCACTTTCTTGTCCTCATGTGTCCCTGAGAACCTGAGCTGCTTTTAAGCCTCTGTAGATGAAGCCAAGTCACCGCTAATCACAAAACGCAATTACCTGCTGCGCTTGACAAGACCTATTATTGGCGCCATGCTGCAGTTTTCCGAAGCATGTACGTTAAACCCTTTCTTTTTGCTGGGAAAACAGCCAAGCGGTGACCTTTAGACTGTCACATTATAGATTTGAATGATAGTAATGACATTTAGTGGAAAGCCTCTGCAGATGACACCTATGAATCTTCCCCACTCTTTTCCAACGTATTTCTCTTCACCCGCTACAACATATTCCCAAGTCCTTGAACGGCTTGATTGAATCTCTGATGAATGAGCTTAATTTTAACACAGACATTCAGCGCAAAGTAGAGAAGAAAAAAAAAAAGGGGCAACGACGGAGGTGTTCATGGACATGCTAGCTTACTGTGGGTGATTAAGTCGTGATCCATGTCTAATGAGCATATTGCGTTGACAAGTGCGTGTTTAAAGACAGCCAAAGCCCAATTGATTTGCTTTGACATGATTTATTTGCTGCGCGGTGTCTCTGTTCTATCGTTCGCTCCCTCAGCCGATGATCCCGCGTGACTATAGCGGCTCCTATCTGGGCTCGGCAGCTCCTGTGCGGTTCGGTATGTGGCTGATAAAACACAAAGGTTATCCCTTCAAGCCCGTATTGATTTAGAATTGTTACCCTCCTCACTCGCGCTGTTCGTCTCACAGAGCCGGCGCAAAAGGCTGTGAGGGAAATCTTAATCACCCATTGGAGAGTGCTGGGGTTTTACAATGGAGAAATTAGAAGTTGAAGGGAGAGGTTCATGTCTTGATCATATGTGCGGTTGTAAATGATTTTCGGGCGCATCTTCTGGTGCTGTCTGGTTTCAGAATGCAATATGATACTGTATGGCTGCAAGAAAAAAATCACTATCAAAACAAAATTACAATTTGATGGGAAAATTACAACGATTACCAAGATTGCCAAGATATTTTCTCCTTGAGATCTTGTGTGGAAGTTTAAATCACAAAAAAAAAAAAAAATCAGAGAAACATCATGCTTCTTTCACAGCTCTTCCCATGTCTCTCTCACACAATAAATCAAACAAGAAAGTCACAGAGATTCACAGAGAATATAGTTGTTACAAGTCTTGTATATGTAGACAAAACAAATAGGTCTCATTCTTTCACATGGATTGCTGTCCTTGTCTCTCCTAACAAATTGTACATAGTTTAGTGTCTGGGGTCAAATTAACCTTAGCATTCTTAAAGCAGTACTAAGTAACTCATGCCCCTAGAGGCCATAAGCGCCACTGCAGGCGTCGTAGCATTTTGTGTTTTTTTACTCATTAATTGTCCGTGAAAGTAAATACTACGCTGACAGAAAAGTCAAAAGGAGAGAGGGATATTGTACATCCAATTGCACTATGGAGACAAGTTTTTTCACTCAAACCTGGCTGTAAATACTGTTTAAGTGGCGCTAGTCCGCAGTTACCTTTGTCCATTAGCCTGTTAGCTTCTTCTTCGTGATTCCATTAGTGTGTATTGGTGGCTCCGACCCGGTGGCAGACAAATTGCAATGTGGTTTTCTGGCCAGAGACACCAGGGGGAGATGAAAGACCCCCCCCCCCCCAATCATCCCATTAACACTTGTATTACCTCGAGAGAGACTACGGAAAGGATGTATTAAGGTAAACAAGTAACTTAGTACTGCTTTAAATATAACAAAGTTATAAACAAAATAACTGAAACATTATCTTCACACGTATGTATTGTGTTATTTCAGGGGAGCAATTCAATGCTCCAGCTATGTCCATCCCACATGAGGGTTATCAATGTAGGTTTTTCAGAATTGACATAGCTTACTCCAGATGAGAACTTCTCGAAAACTTCTGCATTCTCATTTTGGCTGGTGGAAAACAATTCCTTCAGATTCTTTTTTTTTTTTGAGTTCTTGTTTGCTCAGTCGACCTAGTATGCAAATCTGCTCCCCCTAAACAAAGAATCAAATATTACTGAGAAACAGAGGAACTGTCGCACATGTGTTCTAGAGAGTAATCTACAGTGTGCCCTGATACTGTACATGTGCGTGTCAGATTGCAGAGGTGAGGGCAAGAGCGCATTTACTGTGTCAATTGCACAGTATTGAAGATGTAGAAAGTGTCCCCTTCACTAAGGTCTGCACTTAATCTGAGCTTTTCCACATTTATATGGCTGTAAATTAGTACCCACTGGTCAAAGAGCATTTTGCCGTAGTCTTCCACTTTCAGAGGCTCACAGAAAAGGTCAACTAAAAGCACTGCTGTCAGGAGCACCGTTATGTCACGCATGGAGGCGCATAGCAGTCATTATACTAAAGGGAGATGTCTTTTCATTCCAACACAGCACTGTTGCACTGCGGTAATCACTCGCCTCACGGCAAGAAGGTCCTAGGTTCAATCCGTAGGACATAGACTATAGAATATTATAGGGTGAAAATAAAGTGACAATAGCGACATTGTGTTACGACATGTGGAGGTAAGAATGACAAGTCTGTGTGTAACTTTAAAAAAAGTTTCAATGGGAGGGCCATTAGAGCGAGGACCTTCTGGAGCCTGCCCCCACTTCCTATTAGGCATCCCACGGCTAATGGCGATGCTATGTCCATGTTTTGATGCTGGGTCGGGTGGTGTCCTTCTGTCTTGAGTTTGCAGGTGCTCCCCATATACTGTAAGAGTATAGGTATCCTGCAGGCACTCCAGTTTCCCTGCCACCAAAAACACTAAGAATAGGTTCCCCTCTGGCTTGGATGTGATAGTGGCTCCAGGTTGGCGTACTGTCATCGTGTCCTTGCGAAGACACTCGTATCTAGTGTCTGTGTTCGCTGCTATGAAAGAAAGTATGTTTGTAAGTGCAAATGTGGAATATCAATTGGAAAGTAGACCATGGAAACTGAAATAAACATTGAATTAGTTAAAAACTGATTTAGCTATTTTCACATTAATAGAGACGCTAGGAAAATGTCAAATAATAGACTGTTCCTTTTAAAAATAGACTTGGCTGTTGTGCAATATGATTATGTGTACATTTATGTTCATTTAAATTTCTGTTCATGCTCTAAACTGTCTGTAAGCTTAGAGCATGAAGCTGGTACTTAATGGGCGGCCCTGGCGTAGAGCGATGACCGGTTATGGATAGCTCGAGCAAATGAGAGATCCAGGTTGAGAATGTTGTACTCATTTATTGGCATCTAATGAAAAACAATTTATCTAAATCAGCGGCTAGGAGGGCTCCCTAAAGTGTTAGAAAAGAGGGCGAGTGCGCGTGGCAGTGACAAATGTGCTTGTGTTTTTCCAATTGAAAGGGAATTGACAAAAGAAAACGCAATTCGGACCTCGAGCAATGCAGTAACTAGCTGAACTGGCTGGCACTACATTTCATGGGTTTCTTCATTGTCACCTCAGTATTTTCACCCTGAATACGTTGATCTGAATACATTGAATAAGTAGCTATCAGTCACTGACAATAGGTTGTAGTAGAAATAGTAGTAGTAGTAATATTAGTTGTTTAGTGATGGTTTCTCTTGTGTACCATGTACTGTAGCACTGGTAAGCTAAGTGAGATTTTGTGGAAAACGGCTGCCCGAGTCGACTATGAGGCAAAGCTTTTTCTCTCTCCATAAATAGGAGTTCCGCTGAACCACACAGGGTGTTGTTTCTCCTTGCAAGAGTTTGCAGATGGCTTTTGGAGGTGGGAACTTCAGCAATACACAAGCCTGAAAATACATTAATCCCTGGGGCTAATTCCCTCTTGGTTACCCTCTGTAGGCGTATCATTTTGCCCATTTTAAAGAGCCCCAAAGACTTTTTTTTTTTTTTTGCCTTTTCATTAGCCCGTTTAAATTCATCAGCAGCGGTTTCAAACAGTTCAAAGGTTTTTTCAAACTCATTTATGTCAGTATCATCCACCATGAGGGGCTTAAGCGCGCTTATCCTACGAGTGCATGCTGCCAATCTGGCTCTTCTTGATGCTATGCACGACTTTAATTGAGCTTCGGCGTCACATTGCTTCTGTTCCTCGCTCATTTTGAGTCCTTACTTTCTAATCACACGTTTCACGAACAACGTAGCACATCCGCGGGCGTACTGAGTTCCTCTTCGCACTTTGGAAATGCGCATATCCGTCTTTGAAGTCTTTTCGGATCTTTGTTTGCGTAGCGGCCTGATAGCTTGCGTAGCAGTGCTTCCATTCATAAAATCAATCAGCTGATTTTACTACTCACTGCAAGCTGCTTTCGCCCTCTGATGTCGTTGCTGCGATCGTAAATCCAGAAACAGCGATGACCCTTTCTCTCTTTTCACGTAGTTTCAGGGATGTTTTGTAACTTGTGGTGGCCAGTTCTTGTTCGTTTTTACAGAGGAGGTTGTAACTCAATAATCTAACCCACAAAACACTCGCGGAGATCCAGTATGCCGGTTCAAACAATATTTATTGCACAAAGCAAAAGTAATCTATGTGGTTGACAACAAATTGGGTTATTCTTTCTTTTAGTTTGGTTTGGTTACAAAACAGTATCTCCTCTCCTCCTCACTGGCACACACAAACAGCCCACAGGTGAGCTAATAAGGCTCCTTGATCAGGAGGGAGGTCTGAAGCTACAACAAAAATTAACATATTTCAAAACTGGCTCCAACACAAGTCATTTAGATCTGTGTGATCTATCAAGAAGCTCACCCCAATGTCTCCACCATCTAACACAGGTTAGGGAGGTGGGATTGTCTTGCAAACAACAGCCTGCCGGAGAAGTGTTTCTCTGTTCCAGGATCCTAGTAGAAGCCGCAGCACCACAGATGATTAGTTCCCCAACTAATGATTTAATATCGAAAAGGAGGTAAAACTGAATACAATTGTTAATTCCTGTTTTTCTTTTTCCCCCTAAGAATTAGTGTTTCATCCAGAATCAAAATGCGTAGACTTACCAGTTTCTAAATAATCAGCTCCTATGGGAGTTGTGGGGTACTCGGAGAATGGATGAGAACCATTGAAGCAGACATCCTTCATTTGGAGAATCAGTGTTCCCTGAAACAGACTTAATGCAATATTAACCACAATGCATTACGCCTTAAGCGACCTATGCAAATTCTATGGACATGACTAATTAGCAAGTAATATCTCTGTATATTAGGATTTATTAATGAGCCTGCACATATCCTTTCCCTATAAATACCACCGTCGTTGAATGTATGAATTCTGCGCTAAAGCCTATTGTAAGCCGATTTCTAAGAATACATTATTGTAACATATTTCACAGCTATTCAAAGCCCTCCTCTTTATCTCCTCCGACAAAGACTCTAAATGTCATTAGCCGAATACCGTTGTGGAATTCCTCCCATTATTGAATCCAGTAATAAGTCAGATAGCAGGAGCGGAAACATCTCATGCATGAAATTAGGACCTCTTCCTCGTCTGCAGTGATGGTACATTTGAATTTGAACTTTATTAGGAGGTGAGCTTGGGGAAATGACATGGTTAGGCTGGAGCTGATAAGGGAAATAACAGTGACAAGTTGGGCCTGGCTGCCTAATGCCTTGTTCTACAGTTGTAAGTAAATGTAACATGGAACCACTCATCAACTTTGTGGTGCAATTTATATAATACAGGGCTGTATAGTGGGGCATGCTTCAGATACTGTATGTTCGGTATAATGTCTGCGTTCGGTGACAGCTTTTTCTTCAGAGATTTATAATTAGCTGATGTTCTATCTGATGCATTGTCCAGTGTTTTAGTTAACTTGTCTGGATCAATCTGGAGTTGTTTCTTTGGTAGCATGCTCAAAGAAGAGTATGATGATTATTATTAAAGACCTCCCTGCTGACCTTACTCTCTAACCTCCTCTTAGACCTGAGCGGTGCACTGTCTGCTGTGATCAAATGTGCATCCTGTACCAATATATTAACCTCTTAACCCCCACCTTAACCGAGCAGATTTTCTTTAGCATTACCCAAATACAAGCATCTTGAAAAAAGCATCAAAATGGCGACAAAAACGAAGTTGAAAACGCAACAAAAACAGTGACAAAAACAAGATGAAAAGGCAACAAAAAACGACAAAAACTTGATCAAAAAGCGACAAAAATGTGACGAAAACGCAACAAAACGGCCACAAAAAAGCAACAACAACACGACAACAGCGTGAGGAAAAAGATCAGTTTAGATCAGTTTTGCGGGCCTTAGCTTTCAAATGAGGCACTGGCCTATAGTCCATAAGAAACCTTTCTATTTGAGTAAAGCCGAACTGGAAAGAAAAAAAATGGTGCTCGGTTAAGGTGGGGGTTAAGAGGTTAAACAAAGATGAGCAGACAACTAAAATCAGCAGGGGTGCGTTCAGCAAAACGATGTTCTGTTCTTTTCTACACTTTTAGATCTCTTCTCACTTTTCTTGTTTCCCCCCCCCCCTTTTTTTTGCAGTAAAACGTTATAAAACTGTCAGTTCACGAAAAACCTATTGGGATACAGTTAAAGTGTTTTCAATGACTACTGGAAAAAAATCCCACTTTTACACTCTTCTCTTTTGTTCCAGATCATGGTGCTGACAGACCCAGAGTTTGAGAGCAGTATTCTCATCAGCTCAGACGAAGGAGCCAGTTTTCAGAAGTACCGCCTCACCTTCTACGTGTTGAGTCTGCTGTTCCACCACACTAAAGAAGACTGGGCCCTGGCCTACAGCCACGACCAGAAGGTACCACTGCCACTCACCGCTTCACTACACTTCTTCATTTACACTCACTGTTCTGTGACTGAAATGTGTCTGAATCGGTACGAAAAGACACTTAACTCTCCATACACTGTTTACTTTACTGAACTTGCTCTTACCACATCACTCCCATCTTGTCACTGTCACCAAGATTTCAAGAATGAAAGGCATTTTTAGCATCTTAGAAAACATGAGAAGTGCGTGGAGACCCTGATCTCTGCAGCAGCTTTGTTCCAGAAATGAAAGCCCTTGAAAGCCTTTAATTTAGTTTCTGCTGAGAATTAGACGGAACAAAGTGATTCTAGTTTAAAGTCCGGGAGCTGAAAGAGAGGTGGTGTCACTTGTGGTCTAAAAACTTTTGGGCAAAACATGGAGGTTTAGTCTCTTGGTTTACCTAGACTTTGTTTCATTACATCATATAAGTTATAGCTACTTTTATGTCCAGGTGAATACAGGCCAACTTAAATAAGAAATACAGTACAATACTATAATTAACATGGTTAGATTTGGCCTATGAAACAAAGTACAAAGTGGTTGCACAGGCTTTTTGCAAGTAAATATAGAACACTTCTGCAATTGATTTAGGTCACCAGCAGAAACTTGTCAAAAAAAGGGGGTAAAAAAAGTTAAGAAAGACAACTAAAAGCAGTCGATTCTTTCAACCCAACACTGAGTGCAGTCTGGCAGAACAACAGAAGAGAGTTACTAATACAAGACAAGTATGCTATACTTTAAAGGTAAAATGAGGATATTGGTGTAGTAACCTAGCAACCTTCAGTTTTCATAACAAATACGTTTTGGCATGATTCTGTATCAGCTGGAGTTATGAGAAATAATTAGTCAATGGAGTTCAATGGGCTTTTCTATTGCTACACATTTCCAAATTAGTTTTACACTCATGTTGATTTGTAAGATTATTGCCAAAATACACACATACAAAGCTTGTCTACACAGGGTTCAGCCCCAGAGAATGGAAAGAACTTTCAACTAATTGCTTATATAATGTTATAAACCAATTAAACAGACTTGTGCGCAGGCATGCACCGCCTTTTACACTTTTAAAAGCTGAAGTCAGCCATGTTTAAGACCTCTCACTCTCTCGTAATGAGTTAAACAGTGGTTTATACACAGCGTTAGCCCATGCTTGGTTTGACCTGATCCTGGCAGCTGCCCGGTCTTCTTTAATATACTCATCTTCAGCTTGTAAGGCCCTAATAGCCTCCAGATTGGGTCACTGTGGATTTAATCAGCTGTAAGTCGGTGCTTAGCAGAGCTTAAGAGAGGCCCCAAGGATCTCACAAGTGCAGCTATTTAGTCCAACATCCAAATCTGTGTGAGGTTGGCGGGAAGTCTTTGTTGTCATTTTTGATTCTCTTTCTTACACGGGAGGATAAAGTTGTCAAAAAATACAAAGATGCTCATGTGCATTCCTACTTCAAAGTGATGATTTCTAGTTTACCCTGTAACTAAAATATTGGACCCCACACAATGGGGAACTTCAGCCAATGATATTTAATCAGATCTGTAGAAGCGACACAGGCTCTTCATTTTGGTCGCCTGCTTTCTTGAAAAAGATTGTGCAGGTAAACAAAGTAATTGGCAATGAAGTACAACCCATTCAAAATGTTCAGTGTGACATGGTAATGGTGTCTTTTCTGTGTCCTTATTATCTTTGAAGACTGTCTTCAGATTAATATTCAGGGCAGTCCGTGTTGAATAAATGGAGATGTTTTCAGATGGAGAACTGTCTGTGACCTTTACGGCTCTTATCTCCTGTCTGTGAGGTCTGTCTGGAGACAATTACTCATTGATGTAGTCCCAAGTCTTTCTGCTGCCAACCGAGCCAGTTATGTAAACAGGCTGACACAAAAGAAGAGTGGCAAGTTACACGTGTCCTATAAATGGAGGGAATATTATCCAAGACGAGACAGAGGTTGGGCGACGTGCCTGGAAATAAATTCATTTACAAAGTCTAGAGACCACAATCCTTATTTGAGTTGGAATAAAAAAAAACATTAACATGAATAGATGCAAGAGGAAAAGCTGCTTACAGAGAGCCTAAACGGGCGTGCCAGAGCCTTTCCCCACCCACAAACAAAAGTCAAAAATTGCTGCGAAAGGGGTGGTCTCGGAGGCTTTGGGGGCGACGTGGGGGGTTTCAGTGTGTGGGTGGTGTCTGTTGACAGCCTTAGACCAAGCCCCCCAGATCTGACAGAACTGACAGACTGGTTACCTGGTTTTTTTTTTGTAGGATAGTTGGTACACTCTCATGACATGTGGTTGGTTAATGTACCAACACACCTACGAAAAAAAAATCACCACGAGGCAGTTGGGTGCACTGGGCATTTCCTGGTTGCTACGTGACAGAGGCAGAGGCGTGTGTGGACGGGAGCAGAACCATAGGAGAACTGATGACTCTGGATCTGTGATGTTTTGTAGACTATCAATGGGCCAACCGCAAAAATTCAAATGTAGTAGATATGTGAAACCAGAGGAGGCATTAACCATGCTGTTTTAGACTAAGTTTGCACAAAATGTCAAACTATTGACTGGGAAATGTAGTTAACTCTATTCAACACCCATTTACACCGTTTATCAGCAAAAAAAAAGAAAAAGTGGATTTGGTGTTTAGTTGCTCTTTAACCTGTTACCTGCCGTCCCCCGATCAGGGGGCTAGGGTTAGGATAGGGTTAAGAACAGCAAATGTGATGTAAGTTGTGTTAAACTCACACAGATCTCACACATTATTTTTATAAACTAGAAGGTCTTGGCTTTCAAATGAGGTATCACACTGGCATATAGGCTGTAAGCTCTCCAGTCAATACGCTTTGAGATTTGGATATAAATAATTGTTAACCCTAATCCTAAAGTGTCAGTTAACAGGTTAAGGAGTTAAACAAGACATACAAAAGTGCACTACCCTCACAACAAGGTCTCAGGTTCAAGTTCCGAGCAGTGTGGCATTATTCTCTGATGAGTTTTCGATTTCTGTTTGAGAAAAAAAACAAAACAACAAAAAACATTTACAATAGGTTTCTGCAGATGGCTGGCTGAAGATCAGCCTCTGTTCTTTGGTCACCAACTGCTCATGATGAGTTGCTTAGAAGAATGGGTCAAATGCAGAGGATAGAGCAAAAACTAAAACTTAAAGGGCTTCAACTTCCAGCTGGCGCAACAACAGCATTGCTCAAATGAAGTTGGAATCTTGCGTACAAACAACAACAACTGGTGCACCACCAGTGCCCTCGCTGGTGGCCTGAGGGGTCAGTGCTACAAACAACGCTGACTACAACGAGCACTTGCTGCTTTCTTTTCGCTCGCCTCTTCATTACACTTGCATTGCTCGCAGCCTTGTGCATCTTATTAAGCGCTGGGAGTTAAACACTGTCCATCTCCCAAATATAACGATGGTCTCGCTCTATTTTTGAGTGTGGGGCAAACTCTACACTGCAGAAACGCGATCAAAACACAAGCACATAGCGTTCCCCCCCCCAAAAAAAAAAAAAAAATGTATATTTTGTTAGCTCGCCAAATTATGATGAGCTTGGCCATAAATACTTGTTATAGGAACAAAATGGAAATGCCTTTAACCGCACTTACGGCATTTGTTGGTTCGTAACCTATCTTTGCAGTTACCCATGCCGCACCCTTGACCACATCCTGGGACTCTCTCCACTCTCCTTGACCTCTGAAACACTATCATCGCACCCAAATGGATGCGTTTAATGTGGGAAATAGATTTTAATTTTGGCTGTGATTGTGCGGCTCTATAAATAGTTGCCTCCTCATCGGGGCAGTGAATATTAGATCTCTGGCTCGGTAAATTTGAGAGACAAGGCCGTGACTCTTTAATGTGCTGCGCGGTGATTAACTCATCCACTAACTGCAGCTCAGACAAGTGTGCTGCTAATCACCACTTGTTTTACACCCATCTATTCCCATGTGCGACCGCATGACCCCCCTATCGCCCCACTCAATCTCCAGTTCATATCTACTGCATTAATTGCCATTGTCTTTATATAGTCTATTACACTCCAGTATGCACTATTAATGTCAATTATAAGAGTTATCAGACATTTATCCTCTTTGTAAATAGGCTAATGAGACAATTGCTATTGTATTGTAGTTTTGTAGCCTAAGTGACGAAATTAATCACTTGCTGGAGCAAATGAAATTGAGAATTAGATAGCAATTAATTGTTTGTTATTAAACTAAATCAACACTTGATTTAGTTTAGCGGGCGGATGAGTGGCTTTATAAAAATACTTCTACTGACACAGTAAGTTTGGAGTAACTAATGGCACTCTGGAAGTGCATCTGATGTAAAAAAGTGAAATGCCAAATGCCATGATGAATCCTGAAAAACTAGAGGGTAAGGTAACAATGAAAATATATTAAAGTTATTTGTGACATCATTGCTGTGTCACTTTTAGATACAACTTTTCATTATGAATTGTATTTTATTTTTGAAGAAAGTCAAGTTGCTGTTGACATCTCTGTAAACAAAGTCTCTAAACCCACAGATGGCAATAAACAATTCACAATTTGAATCACAAAATGTCACATACATTATTCTTCAAAATCATTGTTTGAGGTACTGCAGTAATATAGAAATAGAACTACATGTCGGGAGTAATGTGTGAAAGTTTATGTTTATGTTTATTGAAAGGATCCCCATTAGCGCAGCCAAACTGTCGCTATTCTTCCTGGGGTCCAACATTTAATTAAAACGACAATATACACATACTGTTAAACGTATAAAAACATAGTACAAACATTTTTACAACACATTCACATCACAACACAGAATTTCCACACTCAGTTTTCATTTCAAGATCTACACAACATTAATCTTATCCTAATCCATTAACTGTTTTGCCTTTTCATGTAGTTTGTACACACAGTTACAGTGCACCAAAGACCACAGTCCACCACAATCATAAATCAATTTAGCTTTTTCAAACTAACTTTTACTATTTTCATGATTTTAAATATAGTGCTGGCCATTTAATAAAAAATGTTTTATTCTTAGTTTAAATATATTTGTTTTACCTTCCAAGGTTATTGTTTCTGGTAATTTATTCCAAGCACACATCGCTCTATAAGAGAATGTTCTTTTCATGCTGTTTGATTGCACTTTTGGAGTAATAAATTTGTTAGCAGTGGCATGTCTGGTGTTATAATTATGTGTATCAGAACTGAATGACAGATTATTCAATAGTATTTGAGGGCGTTTATTAGTTATAATGTTTTTCAGGAGGGATAATAGTGAATAGAGTATTCTGTCCTGGACTGATAACCAGTTTAGTGTATCAAGCATGACTCTAGAGCTGGTTTCATACTCGCAGCCTAAAACCATACGAGCTGCTCGATTCTGTAGGATTTGCAGCCTCTTTAAAACTTCTTTCGTAGCGTTAGACCAAACTGTAGGGCAGTAGTCCACATATGAAAGGACCAGAGCTTGTGTAAAAGTGAGAAAGAGAAGCAACACACACCAAATGTTATATCAGAGGTTTGGTGTGGTTCAAAATCGAAATAAGAAAAAATGATCTGATGAAGGCTCTGCCAAAACGTTATCGATTGAATAAATATATCTTGGACTTTTTTTAATTTGGCACTTCAAAAGTTCAACACTTCACTTTTCATGATTTGTTTTGGTCCTGATTTAGTACCTTCATAAGTTTTGACACAGTTTGAGCACTACTGCTAAGGACTGTTTTCCATTTTATTGAACGCCTGTGAAATGGTTCCGTAAAATATTGCAGCAGTATTGGTTTGGCAAGACAAGTTTTTCTCATACTGTGCAGCCTCGTGTGGGAGAAATCCTTTTCCATGTATCACAAGTAGTTTAATAATCTTCTGCAAGATTGCGCCTATTTAGCCAAGACGAACTTGGGCAAAAGTGTGACATTTTTTCATACCATTGTAATGATATCTAGTAACATTTCTTCTTAGTAAACAGCAGCTTTCCTCACACAAATGCCTCACATTCAAATCCCCAACTCTCTTTTCATACCTGCAACACCAAACGACAAAGCCACCGGTGAGTACTCATTCTGAGTTTAACGAGTGCTAAAGCTTTTACAGTCCTGCTCTCATCGCATAAACAGCCCTCCACCTGGAGCTGTGATGTTGCTTCATAATTATATTAAACTACCAGGATTGTACACCCAAGCTCGCCCCGTGTAGGCAAACATTTAATTTGTGCCCCCGCTAGAGAGCTGGCAAACCATTACAGTGGGGCAGCTAGTGTCTAAGCAGCTATATTTCTGATCTGCAATACATGTGGGGGTTTCACCACAGCCTCCAATGGCACGGACTTGGCAGTTAGATCCAGATTGAAGGATTAATGTTATTAGGTTGGTGATAAATGGCTCAGAGAAAGGAGTAATAATGCAATATATCAAGTCTAAATGGTTGTGTTGGGAGCTGTCCGTGGTGCTAACCCTGGTTGACAGTGTAAAGGGAAGGTTTTGCGATAAAATAAGAAACTTGCAGGTCATAATGAGCTTGTGGAGACAGAGTTGCTTAAAGTAACACAAAAACATCATTATAATGTGCAGACTGTGTAGGAGCTGAGCACACAGTGCAATAGACCTGAAAAAGGTTTGGCATTGAAATCTACGTCTGTAATTGCATTAATAAATATGCAGTTCATTTGTGTTAATTACTTTTATGCAGTAAAACAGTTTGGCTTAGATTGATTGCTTATATAGGAAAGGTTACTCAAAAAGTAATGGCAAAATGTCAATATATATATATTTTTTAATATCCTGACTACCAGGAAAAACGTGTTGTCCAATCACATTTTTATAAATGTTATACGTGTATTACTGTGTTGTCAGGAGACTTACTGTACATACATTCATATATTAGATATTAGACATTTTTAAAGCAGCACTTTCTATTTTTCTTCGGTAGAGTTCACAGTCTTCTTGCCCATTTTTAGTCTTCTTACCCTATTTACTATAGGTATAGCTTTTGGGATTTGTGTTCCTTCACTGTGATTTTAAAAATATCTTTGAGTATTTGCTGTGTTGCGCAGAATAATAAAAAAAAAAAACAGCATACATTTCCGAGGCACCGCCCTGAGCCAAACGTGCCTTGGATGCTGAATGAAGCACTGTTTGATTGCGGTTTTGTTGTGTCTGCTGAAATAACACAGGCAAAGCTTCCAAATCAAAGTGAAATTATGGATACAGTGCAGCCATGCTGGCGTTATGGCACACAGAGACATGAGGGGAACAGATGGAGGAGCACATTCTGGTGAAGACTTGTCAGTGCGTTGTCAAAACAGCAGATGGAGGTGTGCTGCCAAGTCCAATATCCAGCTCAAACTTTTCTGTGAAATAATACTTCCCTGTATGTCAGGATTCATAGCAATATGTTTAAGTAAATATTTAAGTGGTATTTGTTTTATTCTGTTAAATTAGGGGAAATGTGAATCTTGCTGCTCTCTAACATGCAGTTATCTTCCTTTGCCAGCTAAGACTCTGGAACGTGGTCTGATCTAGCCTGGCCAGCCATTTTTTCTCTAATTTCTACTAAAGTTCCAGTCCCACATCCAGGACAGGGACAATAACTTCACAGACAAACAACAATGTGTTATATTGTGCATCTAACTTTCATCCCGCAATCATATTATAATACTAAGCATTACCGGTAACATTGTCCATTGAAAGAGACAATGGTAAAAAAAAAAAAAACACATTGTAACAAATTGGAAAAGATATAGAAACGTTTTTTTTCCACGGCCGTTTACTTCACAGTGCTGCCAACTTGAACTGCATGCTTTGTATAATTCTTCTGTGAGTGGGGCTTTGTTGTTATTGTTGCATGGCCTTTTCTTTGTATGGCTCCTTAGTATTCTCTGTGTAATCCTTGCCCCAAGTCAAATGGAAATCTCAAGTCTGGCTGCTGGACTTGAAAAGAAGTTTGGATTGAACACAATTTTCTCTCGCTCTGATCTTTTGACACGGACCCACACAATGTTTGCTCAGTTATACCAAACTAAGTCGGCGGCTTTCTCATTCACCATGTTTAGAATCCTGTGAATGAGGTCTTTTGTTGAAATATTGAGTATGTCCAGCCAACACAGGAAGGTCACTTTGAGGTGAATCGTGTATCCATGAGTGTTTAATGTTTTATTTTTTGTTCGTGACTGCGCCATTTCTTTATACATCAGAGTAGATCAAAAGAGAGAGTCATCTGTATAAAACCGCAAGAGCATGAGTCTGATAGATGTTAATGTTAATGTTTAGCCAACATTACTCACTGAAACCAAAGGCGTTGCTGCATCAATCAACATGTCTTGCTCAATTTGAGTGATATAATGATGCTTCTTTCATTTTGTAACACAAGTTTTGTCTTCAACAGCTTTGGCCTATTCATCTTATTCTGTAAGTTCTCCCTCCTTCCCTATCTCTCTCTGCCTAGTTTTAACATTAATGTCAAGGCGGAACCCCTTTTACGTGTTTCGGTGGGACAATAAACAATAAATATGAGCGAGCAAAGTTGGGAATGTCTCTTCACCATCACCGCGGCCCATTGCACGCACGACATCCTCATGGACCCAATTTTGGCTTGACACGGGTAGGCCATGCCCTCTTGTTTGTCTTATTTTGTATCATTCCCATGCGTTCAATAATAAATCTTCAAAACATGTCAGGAAAGCATTGTAATAATAATAGCAATATTTATCTTGAGGAAGCACATGGAGGCTTAAGTTGACGTGGCGGCACTTTCTCATTGGCAGAGCGTCCATCTACAGATCCAACAAGTCCGCAGTTTGAACCCTGTTCCTGCCAAGATGCAAACTTGATATGTCCTGAGGAAACACCACTCACCCATCTGCATACTCTGGCGTATAAATGAGGCTTGTTGTAGGGTTGCCAAGGTGCCGCCTGAAACACAGCTCCAGGCATGTTTTCAACGAGAGAACAACATTGTGACACGGTAAAAACGCTCTAAAAAGTTGAGTTTGCATGAGAATACCCCCTCTTTACTCTTGCGCCAAAACCTACGGCCATTTTGTTCATGCTGCTGTTGAACAAACTGTTGATTTTCTTGCATTTCCTCACATTCACGTTTTTATTCACGTGTGGCAGTGTTCCGACCAAATAAAACAAAGACATAAGTTGAAATGTCAAGCTTTTCATGTTTTATTGCATT
This sequence comes from Neogobius melanostomus, assembly GCA_007210695.1. NCBI lineage: Eukaryota > Metazoa > Chordata > Actinopteri > Gobiiformes > Gobiidae > Neogobius > Neogobius melanostomus. The sequence goes on from VHKM01000153.1 coordinate 3,810,816, forward strand.
TTCTAAATTGTATTCCCTACATGCAGGCTAGCTACGAACCATAACACAACTGCCACAGTGGGATGAAACAGGATGATGCCACAGTGCATGGTGGGTAAAGATAGGGTCGAAACACAGAGTAAAGAAATGAAGCAATAATAAAAGCCAATGAAGACTGATGCATCAAGCTTGAATTCTTGTTGAATTCATCACTTCAGCCGGTTTCTTCGTGCCACTTGGCTTTGGCTGACACCTCCGGTTTGCAAGGCCGCAGATGCACAGATATTGGATGATCTGTTTGCCGCCCTGTTTATCAGTTTGCAAACAGGCCTGCGGCACATTCCCTGCCGCAATGTGCCAAATCCCGCTCCCACCGATCGTCGATATGACACACGACGTTGAAATCACTTCTTGAAGTCAATCCCACTCTCTTTTATCACAGTGGCAGAGGTAAAGGAAAAAGCTGTGTGCATATTTATACTTTGTTGGGGGTGAAGTGACAATCCCTATTTTTCTCTTTGTGGTGGCTGCGAGCTTCCGCTGAGCTGTGGAGTGTTTTGTGGCAATTATGAAAGCAAACTGGGAAAAGGGGACTTCTGTTAGAAACTAAAAGCAAAACTGCTCATGTAGAAGAAGAACTCAAAAGCAAATGTAAATGAATATTGATATGGTTAGCGTGCAGTGTCTGTGGTTGCATGATGGCAGACTGAAAGAGCTCTTTTCAGCAAATAAGTTGTGGGTTCTGTGGATTCACAGTCCTGTGTTTCTGTGTGTTCTATTTTTTGCTTGCCATCAGTGCAATAAGGACGACTAACTTTACGTATAAAGGTACTCAAGGTACTCAGGTATCTTTTCATTGCATTGTTTTTGTTCCCTTTTCTGTCTGGTTATAAGCTACTCCTTAGCCGCAGCTGCGGGAAATGTGACCTATCTACTGTACACCATCATGACCTACAAACATCACCAATGACACACAACTAATTTATCCTAACCCGTCAGAACTGGGATCGAACAACTTAATAGATGGTTTGGGATGAAAAACAAACACAGTCATAATAAACACAGTAGGTCTGAATGTCAAGAAATGATTCTAGTGCCAGTGAATTTTGTAAAAATGAATTTAGTGTCAACAGGTTTTAATGGTTTGGTTCACATGTATAGATCAGACGGCGTTACTGGAATTGCCCATATATGGTCATGGTTGACCATATATGGGCAGTTAAGGGGGAAAACAATTTGGAGAAAAATCTAAACGTTCCCTAATTATTCAAAAACTACTTTAACAAATGCTGAATTATGAATATAGTTTCCTACTAAATAAAGATACAAAGACAAAGTGGTTCAGCAGCCCATTAAAAACATAAATAACAGAGAATGCTAACATGATTTTTTCGCTTCTGCTGTCAATAAACATCCATCAACATATGGACCCGATTTAGACGTGACTTTATTATTATGTGATAAATAAGTTTATATTTTGCCAGAAAATGGCTAAAAAGAGTGAAAAATCGTGTTTTCCAAAAGATTCTGTTTTGCCCCTCGGCGAGGCCACGCCCCCTTCTATGACGCAATGCTGTCTGTATCTATAATCTGACTTACAGAGCAGTACCTGTGGTACTGTTGTACACGTGTATTGTATTTATTATTTGCTGTTTTGCTGTTTTTCTGCTGTCTTCGCTGTTAAAATCCCTCCTGGGACAATTTCCTTTATTCATTTCAAGTTTTGCACCAAAATAACGCTATGTGTTGTCTTTTGTAACCATTAAATTACAAGCATCTTTTAATTTTGTATGTAATTTGGAAATATTGAATGAGAAAGTGTGCTCTCTTTTCAGTTTCTGTTTCTTCATGTTCAGACAGAACCATTTTCATAACCCTTTCACTTTACTTTTTTCAATTTTTTTTTTTTTTAGTCTTTCAACAAACACAATTGAATATGTTCCACTGAATCTATTATGTTTTCTCCCTGGTGGATCAACATTACCACCAGTTGTTCGCTTCGCAATGTTATTCATCTGACAGGAAGATCATCTCTCATTTCTGGTGCCAATAATTGCGCACCACGTAGAGTCAGAAATTACCATGTCTTTAAAGGGAGCTGAGGCTTTGAGCGGGATATGACTCGGCGTGTGTGTGGGCATTGATTGGCAGCGGTGATTGAAGGCTCGCGCCGCGCGGTTTCTCTTCAGTTCATGGAGTCAACTTTTCTCATCTGTTTTTTTCATAGAACAAACAGACACTGATTCCAGACGACTTTACAAGGAGCTGGAGTTAAAAACCTACACTAATACGGTGACCCATTCTGAGGAATAATAAGCGTGGCCCAATCAACAAAAAGGGCTTTGATTCTATTCTTGCAAAATTTAGCATCTCGTTATTTGCTTAACAAGTTGATTGGGTAGGGAGTTTTACTTTTTTTTTTTGTCAACAAAGTGAATGTATGGAAAATGTGCAAAATAGACTTTTAGAGCTTTTTACCTTGTTACAATGTTGTTCAATCATTTGTAGTCATTCATGCACGTATGAATAATCTTTGAATCTTCTGTGGCAACTAATAGCGTGTTGGTTAATCGGGAGAGTCGGGACGGCTAATAAAGGGACTCTGGGCTGCTGTTTGAGACATGAATAAAGTTACACAGTTAAACAGTTTTGTAAGGTCAATTATAATGACTCAATATTAGTAGTAGTAGTCTATGTTTCTTTTATTGATGTAGTTGTTGCCATTTTAACACTTCTCTAAGCAGAATAGAAGATTTTGTCTGTGGATATGGACCCCATGTTATTGTATCACCGGGAAATGTAAATGTATATTGCATTTATTACGCGGTAGTCGTATACAAGCTTTCTTGCTTCAGGCACTCTTTTGAGCTCCCGTAACTGTATAATGTGAATGTCGTCAAACGTTAAGAATGTAAATTGCACAAATAAACTGAACTAAACTAAAACGTATAGGTGTTAGAATCAGAAACAACTTTCGAGTGCGCGCTTTATTCATGCTCTCTGGCCGGAGATACCACTGAACACCCCTTCTAGTTCTGCGTGAGTAAAACTGTAAACAGAAAAAAGGCAGGTGGGGCAGAATAAGAAAGGCATTAGTAACCCATGTGTCAAAAAGTGGATAAGTTAAGTCATGTCTGCTGATTGTGGAGATATATGTCACTTTATCTGCGTCACTTTATCAACCACTTGCACTATGACTGCAAACCTGCACTGCTAATACTGAACTTTTAATAGTCTGTTTATTATTATAATTTTTTACTGTTTACTTTTTGCCCCCTTAATGTTTTTGGTAGTCATTGTATATAAGATACCTCTACTTACTATTTTGCACATTTCCTGTCTATCCTGCACACCCTGAGTGTTTCTGAGAGCTGAATGTAACACGTGAATTTTTCCACTGTGAGATCAATAAAGGCTTATCTTATCTCATTATACGGCCCTTCACAATACAAGTAGAACGCTCCATTGACTTGAATGTGATTTTCCAATGTTCTACCGGTCATTGTTTTCTGATAGAGGACCTCTGAAAAAAATTTGACCGCTGCCAATGGCAACGGAGTTTGTGCTTGTCAGGTCTTTCACATCACTCCGCAAGAAGTAGTAGCGGACACTATCTCTGTCCCCGTCCCTGCGAGAGAAGTTGGGGGAATCGCTCGTGAAGTTAACGGGAGTCCGACTTTCAACTTACAGAGATTCACCACCATTCCTCCTCTCGAACTGCACCTTAAACTAAGTAGCTAGGCTAGCAATAAGTAGCTAGCCGTGCTGCTACTAGCTTAGCCATACTGCCTGGAATCAACAAACGTTGCCAAGCAAAGCGCAAACTTTTGGGAACTATTTGCCGCGGAAATCATTAAATAAACCTTTCTGCCTTCATAAAAGTGTATGAAGTTTATTTGTGTGTGTACAGTTGGCAAATACCCGTATAATAAGCGGGATAATGTGTATAGAACCTTCAGGGCGAAACAAGACCCCTTCGCTACGCATCGGGGTCCAGTTCGCCCTGTTGGTACTTATTTTCTCGATACATTATCCCTGACTTATTTCGCTTACAAATTAATGCAAACTTTATCCCACAATAAACAAAATCACGCTCAGAGCTTGGGCTTCAAAGGCACTATTGGCTTTCCTTGATCAGCCAAGTAGTCCCTCCAGTGCATGCTTGGTCTTAAATGCTTTGAAAATATTAGTCACATTAGCAAAACACATGATCATTTCGCTTCTCTCTTAATAAGCGTTAGTTGCAAAACAGAGCGTGGTCTCGGGGGCGTCGTCGTCTTTCGAGATACTCTGCAGGTAACAGAAGCAAGTGTTTCGTTCTAATATGCAAAATTAATTATTCATCTTATTCCCAGAGCCCGGTTCATTTTCGGTCTTTTGGCGGCGGCGGTGAGATTTTGCTGATGTTTGCACAGCTCCACCAAGAAACCAACATATTGACTTTAGTTTCTTGGAGGCATCATAAAAAAGTAATAATCATTATAGTATTGTTTAATTAAATCGCGTTTATTACCAGTAGTTAATTCGGGCTAATCACAAGGAGAGGCAAATAACGGCCGACTTATAGCGCTTGCATTTTCTATTTATTTCCCCGGCTTTCTCTGGGGACGTGACCTGTTTCTTTTGCCCGAGACTTCGTTTGTGGAGACCATTGGTAATTTACTAATTGGAGTGTGAAATTATAGGGAGTCTTCCATTATAATATACCGTTGTGCAAATAAGGAAGGAGGATGATCAAAGATTTATAGTGAAAAGTGCTGTGCTATCAGAAAAGAATGGGGGAAAAAAATAGAAAGCCTCGCGCAATTTCCAACTCTTCTGAAGCTCATATAGTCTCAACCCCATTTCCCTTTTGCACAATCCCCCTAATGACCGTAACACGCCTCGCAGCCCATAAATCTGAACGGTAGGCGAACTAAGTGTCTCATCATTATGCGGCGTATACACCTATTCATTGGGAGTGCGAGGCCCCGGGGTGCGATGGCAGCCCTGGTTGAAATCCAATCTCATTTTGCCAAACTCTTCATCACCACCTCTCGCGCCACTCCCTCATGGACCTTAATGACATCGCGCTGCCATATTGTTGTCTTGTGCGTAATGGGCATAAGCTGGATTACCCCTCCGCCTGACGAATGGCGATGGCGAGTCGAGTTGACAAAGTCGCTCTTACTCGTGGTGATGCGGCTCCCTGAACAGGTTACACGGTCGTCTGTAGGGAGATGTCTTTGCCGTGAATACATTCAAGCACATTTGGAGGTGGAGAGGACGCATTTATGTAACATGGAAAGAGTCTTTAAGTTGCTTGTTAAAGGATCCAACAGTATCACCATAAGTTATTCATATTATTCTCGTTATTTCTTTGTACTGAATGTTGCATGTGTCTGTAAATATTTCAGCTTAGTTGCTTATGTGCTTAATTCATATGAATATACATAAGTACTCCAAATGTACAATAAAACCAAGACTAATGTGTGTTAAGTAGTTGTAAAAGCCTGAATAAAACATGATTTAGGACCTTTTTATGTGAAATATTGCCGGAGTCCCCAAACATTTAAGGCCCCCATAATTAGCCCCACTGTAAACACCAATTAATAATATAGATGATATCAAGCAAAAATCAATTACTGTATATATATATATATATATATTTACTCCTGCAGGGTATCTGATTACTGGCAGGGCGTAGCTGTTTATTGCCCGGGACTTGTTCTGGAGGTCCCGTCATGGGAGGACAAGCCCCTACACGCATGTACACCGAAACATAACTGAAGTGGCGGATATCAAGAAATCCTACCAATGGCTGGACAGAGCTGGCCTGAAGGACAGCACAGAGGCACTCATCATGGCTGCACAGGAGCAGGCCTTGAGCACCAGAGCAATAGAGGCCCAGATCTATCACACCAGACAAGACCCCAGGTGTAGACTGTGCAAAGAGGCTAATGAGACAATCCAGCACATAACTACAGGGTGTAAGATGCTGGCAGGGAAAGCTTACATGGAGCGCCATAACCAAGTGGCTGGCATAGTGTACAGGAACATCTGTGCAGAGTATGGGCTGGAAACCCCAAGGTCAAAGTGGGAAACACCTCCAAAGGTGGTAGAGAATGACCGAGCCAAGATCCTGTGGGACTTCCAGATACAGCGGACAGAATGGTAATGGCGAACCAACCGGACATTGTGGTGGTGGACAAAGAGCAGAGGAAAGCCGTGGTGGTTGACATAGCAATACCAAGCGACTTCAACATCAGGAAAAAGGAACACGAGAAACTAGAGAAATACCAAGGGCTCAGAGAAGAGCTAGAGAAGGCCTGGAGAGTGAAGGCATCAGTGGTGCCCGTGGTCGTTGGGGCACTAGGGGCAGTGACCCCCAAACTGGAGGAGTGGCTCCAGCAGATCCCAGGAAATACATCAGACATCTCGGTCCAGAAAAGTGCAGTTCTAGGAACAGCAAAGATACTGCGCAGAACCCTCAAGCTCCCAGGCCTCTGGTAGAGGACCCGAGCTTGGAGGAAAAAGAGACCGCCCGTGAAGGGTGAGGAAGAGTTTTTTACACTACCCTTGATACATTGTACCTGCCAAATTTAGCAATGTAATGTGCTCTGTAACAACATGTAATAATGTGTACCTGTTGGTTAGATATATGATGGAATGTACTTGTAGTTTTCGAGGTACACAATGTAATAAGATATAAAACTCTAACCCAATCCTTAAGGGTCTTTTGTCTTATTACATTATGTACCTCCAAAGTACTAATACACATTATTCCATTGTGTATGTACTACTTACAGATTGTGACAAAGCAGATTACATGGTACACAATTTAGTTTGGTAATGTAATGTAAGAAGACAATAGTCACACTTTCAAGGTATAGTGTAAAACACTATACCTTGAAAGTGTGACTATTGTCTTCTTTTGTGGTTAGAAAGACACTATTTTCTGTAGTGTGTCAGCAGAGCCGATGCTATAGAACGTGCAACGCTAGCCTATATGATTAGTACTAAAACTGTTTACTATAATTTAATCTGTCAATCCATGCTGTTACATTCACACACATTGACATTTCAATACAAATGGCCGAATTGAAACCCAGCAACAAAAAGACTGGCGATGTTTTCCATAATGATGATGGCCATTAAGAAAACACAGAAATGGCTCTTACAAATGTGAATAACGCTCCATTAATGGCTGGTTGCTGAAAATGTTACTTTTAATCAAATGTGTTTCTGGTTCATCTGAGGACTTGAGTTTTAAACTGAGAATCAACAAATAATCAGAGTTTTGGGACATGTTTTTTTTAAGTTTGAGTTTTGGCATGGGAGCTTATTACCAGCTACATTTAATCAATTGCAGAGTACACAGATATATAAAGTTTTCTCTCAAAATGTAGTGATCCAATAAAAGAGAACTTCTTTATTGCTAAATGCTCTTTTATATTTATTTTCTGTTATCTGCGTTCTACTACATTCACACACTCATCTTTCCTCAAAAACCCGTTTAGCACTTTATCTTCTGTAGCTTTCTCTCCTTCCTGTGTTGAAATCCAGGTGTGGGCACATCTGGCTGGTCCATTCGAGAGAGGTAAGGTGAAGATTAGGTTTTTGTAGCAGCAGTTTGAAGCTGGCAGTATAACGCCTGGCTGTGCCCCATGGAGGGAAATCCACTGGTCTATTTACTTAGGCCGGGACTGTAATGGGCTCGTGGGACTAGGGCACAGGGCAAACAATGAAGGCAGTAAGCCTTCATTGTGCTCCAAACACATGCAGACATAAACACCAGCATCCAACACTACATGGCATGTGCAATGGGAGGAGGAAGCACTATACAGAATTGTATTTGCGCTTTGGTAATGCTTTGTGTTTCCATGGTCAATTTTTCGTCATAGTCAAATACCTTTACAGGCCTTTACAGATATCCCACTTTACCATGGAGCTTTATTATTGCTTAACCAGGACTCTCCAAGCCTTTCAAGTAGCTCTCCCCAAAGAATTTCTACATTTCTTGACAAGTCAAATGTAATTACTGTCTTTGCAAAATGACAGGCATAATTTTCTAAAGGATCTTCATAGTACACATACTAGCTCACTGACGTTTTTATTTTGTGAAAGTATACTGTGTCTCAAGGGAATACACACGATTTGAACCTAACTTTTCCTAAAACAGCCATCACATGTGGCTTTCTTGGACAAATTTTACTTTAGAGATGGTAGTGCTCTGCCCAGGCATGACTGCTCCTCTGTGCCCAATTTGTGTAAACAGACCAAAACCGCTTCCTCCTTCCTCTTCCAAAGCACCAGCACTCAAACTGTGCGTTACCGCAAAGGAGAGGTGGCCTAAGCTCCTTCACAGCAGCTCAGCATCGCTGCAGACTCAACATGCCCCAAGTGGAAAACGCACCAAACTATTTCAGTTCCACGTATTTAGAAGACATTTTAATGAAAAAGATAGCGGCAATGAGATCTAATGATTTTATTGGCAGTGGAAAAGCTCAGACTTGCAAGTTAGAATAAGCTAAAAGCAGAGGGAGGACAAGGGAGGAGGAATTAGTTTAGGAAAATGCCCAAGTCTTTTTAGTCCTTTTGGGTCAGCCCTTAGTAGACCAGAACATCATTCCTTGGATACAAACACACACATTTGCATGGATGCTCTCTTCTCCTCCTTTGTCTTACTCTGTTCACAAAAGCCTGTCATTTAATGAGACACAAATCTAATTTTCATGGTATTTTTTCATTTCTGGATATTTTGAACCACATTTCATAATCCAGTGACAGGCATGTGTGTGCATTACACCTTGTTTCAAACCGGGTCCTGAAACCAAACGAGGTTTAAGTTGGAAAAACTATCATGAACTTCATCATATTACTCACCATTAATACTTGTAGTAATTTTGTTCACTGTATTTCCTGTGATTACTTTTATACATGAAAGCACACAGTATTTTCAAAAGCTAACATCACAGTACCCTTGAGCCTCAGACAGTCCTTCAGTCGTTCAGTTTGACTTAATCCACTAATGATGCCTGAACACTCAGACATACTCCACTGTATTGGTGAATACGTTTAGCCAGGATACTATTCAGCTACAGAGAATTAACAGCATACATTAGTACAGACCATGATTACTTTTTCCATCTTTTCAGTTATTTTTCATTTGCATCAAGGCCGTAAAAGGAATTAGCATTTTCCATTTGCTCTCGTTAATCTGGCTCGCATTGAAGTTAGTTGCTATAGATTTTGTCTGAAGAGGCTTTAGACAAGCTTTAAAAAAAAAACTAATTTAAACTCACTGCACTGACCCAACAGAGATTTTTTCTGCCCTGCCTACACCTATTCTAACATGTTGATATTATACCTTGTGTGTCGCCTTCATTTTTTTTTTCTGAAAACCTACACATATATGTATTTACTAATTTATTTTTGCCTTTTCCATTGAGGTTATGGGAGTCATTGCAGTCGAAAAAAAAAAAAAAAAAGGAGTCATTTAAGCTCACCAACCCATTTACTTACACAGCATTCTCTCATTTACATGTCTAATTTGGAGCCCAAGTTTTGCAATACATGTAATCTCAAATGGGAAATTAGGGAAATATGCCCATAAAAGGTAAATTCTATTTTACAGCTTAAACTCATGAGCACTGATTTTAATAAATGACCCCTTTTGAGTGTAAAACCTTGGAAACCGTAATTAAATGAGATCTAATTGGTTTGAGTGATTTTCTTAGTTGTTTACATCACCAATTATCAATATATTAGATACATTACAGAATTAGATTTATAATAAGATAGAAAAACTCTGGTGGGACTATGTCTCCGAGTTGGCCTGGTGTTGCCTCGGGGTGCGCCCAGAACATCTGGAGGAGGTGTGCGTGGATCTAGCCTGGTTTTACCAGACCCTCGTACTCATTTCATTTCGTACAAGGGTCTGGATCTTCACAATTGAGCTCTGTTATCAGGTGGGAGGGTGAACTCCTTTGAAATGATTGGATCTGATTTTTGCTAGTGTTTGGTTGTGACGTATGTAATGCACCCGAGTCATAACTCTTGGGAGCATTCCTTGCTCATTCCAAGGCTTCGGTTATAATTTCGGATATTTGGGAGCCGAGCCAGAATGGATTGAAGAGCTTCCTTTGCGTTTGTATCCGCCCGCCATTGCCGAACTACAACCAGCAAATGCGGCGCAAATGCTTGACGTCACCTACAACACCCGCCTCCCCCGCTCGCTGAGTGGTAGGTTGAAATTCAACCGATGAAACGCGGCCACTGAGATCAGACCCAGACGTACATGTAGGGAAAAGATAATTGACCGGAGTTTACGGATGGCAAAGGCCAGGCTAGCGTGGATCGGGAAGTCTGGGCATCTCTGCTTAGACTGCTGCCTCCGAGACCCGGCCCCGGATAAAGCGGAAGAAAATGGATGGATGGATGGATAAGATAGAAATAATGCTCACTATGCCTAATTCACATAGCTAAGGGTCTACGGACCCCAGTTTGAGAATGCCACTGTGTAAGTGATTTATGTGTTTTCTGTGGTTATGTAGTTGTTATGAAAGGTTAAAATATTTTAAACTACAATAAATATAAACTGGACACACAAATATACAATAAACAGAAATATTAACAATCTAGTGATTCTCGCCATGATGCCTTGAGACTATGGCCAATGGTGGCAAAGGCCTTGTTTCCTTCAGTCTACCCAAGGTAGCTGTGGCTGCATTCATATCTTATCCCCAACAGGTACTGGATTAGCACTATATGACTAATGCATTGGTTATAATACCATGAAATACACTGTATAGCACAATAGGCCACTTTAAGTGTGGTGCTCAAGGACACACCAACAGTATTGATGCTGGGATTGAATCAACAACAGTTTAGTGCACAACCGTCTTCACATACGCCTGCTTTTAAGCTACAGCACATGTAAGAGGCACTTAAAAGACACTCATTTGTCTATCTGCTATCGCAAATAAACTGTAAGATCCAGTTGGCTACCTCGCATCCATCTCCATTAATCCTATTTGCAGACATTGGGAGCAAACACATGCTGTTTCTGCTTCGTCTAACCCCAGAAATAAGGTTCTTGTGGCCGGTGATCCTGAGCAGATGTGCCGCTGACTCTTTCCACAAACCTATTATCCGACCAATCTATCACAGCGTGCATTTTTTAACTTTGCTCCAATTGCAGCTCCTTCATTGCCCTCGTCCTAAACCTGGTGCTGCTGAGTTCTTGCCAAATCCCACAATAGTTGCTATGCCGTCTTTCTCCTTACAGCTGCTATATCCAGCACTTCAATCCTCTTCCCAGGTTGCAAAATAAAAATAAAATACAGTATTGTTTGAAATTGTCAATAGGCTAGATATAATGTAATATGTAAAAATACATTTAAAATATTTGTTTATTACTTCACTTATTTTCATATGAATTTTTCCACCTATTATACATAAAAAAAATCATTTCAATCTAATCCACTATTACCACGTTTGTACTTACTACAAACTATAACTATAATAAGTTGTATGTTTTAAACACATCCATATGTCCAAAGTTTATATCCAAATGCCAGTGTTAAAATTGAAGAGTGCACAATACTTTGAATACGTGTGAATTAAAGTATTGCAATACTGGTATTGCAATACTATTTTGTCCCAGCTCTACTAAAAACATTCACTCAGTAAAAGCTAAATAATCAAAAACAATAAGTTAAAGTTAAGAATAAATATAAAGTAAAACAGTAAAACCCAATGAAAGCTTAAGACAATTTAATACAAAAAAACTGTGAAATTAAATTATAGACAACATAAGCAGAGATTAAAGAATAACAATAAAAGTGTGTTTTTCGACATGATTTGTGTTTCTGTGTTTTGATGCTTTGGATTTTTTTTTTACTGATTTGTCCACAAATTACCAAATAGCTTAAAAGATTCCTTCTACTCTGTATCAAGGGCCCAGATTTACTGCGAGATTTCTACTACCTTTTATAATCGACCAAAAAATACAAATAACCACTATCCTCAAACGTGTCACACCCATTATACCACCTCATAAAATACTAGACCCTCCAAGTGCCAACTTATGTAATATAAACTTTTCCAAGTACCATCAGTCCTCGATATAGATCAAATCAAGAGACCAGGTATTTAAAAAAAAGTTATTTAAGAACCCTAAATTAGACTAAATGATGTGTGAACTTGTTGTACTGCAAGCCGTGTAATAATTGGACTCTTTCAACTTCTACCTAAATGTAGCGTTGGATGGAGCCTCAGCCAGAAAACCCCAGTTGGTGCTGTGTCTTTTTTCCAGATGGCAGGGTGTCTTTAGTGCTCACAGTGCCCCATATCTGCCTCGCTCCACTGGGTTACTGTCGCTCTGCCCTCAGAGAGAGCTCCTAATGCACGTTAATATGAAACACACGATCACCACAATGGGGACAGCCATAATGGAGGCAACGTGGGCCCTTTTGATGTCTGTGAGAATGGCTGTCGCAGCGTAATTATCGATGAGCAGAAAAAGGGCATTCCTTAGAGGCCAGATTGCAGAGAAAGACATGTATTGTATGTACCGCATAGCATTATCATGGGGATGGTACACAGTGTGCAGGTAACGTCATCGTACATGCAGAATCTCAGACTATTGTGGTTTGAAAATATATTTCCCAGCTCTGGCTCATTTTCAGTCACTATTAAAAAAGTATTTCTCATTAAATTTTCACCATCAATTCTCACGGCCCACCTAACATTATTCAAAACATTTGCAGGTTGTGGTGCTTGTAGAAATGGCTGGATCTGCCTGTTTACTGTCCTCGTGCAACAACTACAAATGACAGTTTTGAAATAAAAGTATTTTACAAGCATTCACAAGGACAATACCACGGAGTGCTGTTTGTCCAGGAGAAGTGAGGATCCATTTTCTACTTGTAAAACCCTGTGCGCTCCACCATATGTTTGTATTTCCCTTTCCTCTGTACACAGCAAAAACATCAGCGCCTACCTGTTCTAATTTCTCAGGTAAACTTTGAGGTGTTTGTCGCCATGATAATAAATCATCACCAACTCCTCCTTTGTCCATATGGAATCAACTGAAGTACTATAGGGCATGGATGTACAGTTGAGAGCAGGAGAATAGAATACCTACTGTGCCCACTAAACCTATTGTCAGCATAGAAATGAAAGGAGAAGCCGAGTAGCCTGTTCAGTGTAGTTTTCCTATAGCCGTTAGCATTAGCCATCAAACATTACACATTATGTCAACCCATCGACCACATTTAGGTGATTAAAGTCAAAGCCTGGTTAGAAATCATGAATGAATGTACCGACCTTTGAGAGGTACGCATTACCGTATAAAAGTGGCTTCTGAGCTAAATGCTAAATCAAATTCACTTAAGTTTCTGTATTTTGAGGAATCTGATAGACATCCAATGGCCTCTACACATCCGGCGGCATGGTAGTGCAGCGGTTAGAGCTTGTGGCTCACATCAAGAAGGTCCTGGGTTAATTTCCCAGCTGGACGGGGCCTTCCTTGTGGAGTTTGCATGTTCTCCACGTGTCTGCGTAGGTTTCCTGCGGGTACTCCGGTTTCCCCTACCACTACAAATGTGAGAGATTCTTAAAAGAGATTCTTAATCTCAGTGAGAGTTTCCTGGTTGAATAAAGGTTAAATAAAATAAATAAAAACATCACCTTATAAGATGTTAATAATAAAGAACCAGTTTAATTCAGGCCCAGGATTCGACGGCTAACTCTCAGTGAAGAATGCCGTCAGACCCAGGGGAGATGGAGGAAGACTTGTACAATGACAAATAAAGCACATACTCACTTACTCACTTACTTAAAATGTGCATGTTTGTAGGAACAACCTAGCTAAATGCATTTCTATGATATTCAGCTTTGAGTCCAAATGGAAAAATTGCGATCTACATGTATGTCCATCCATCCATCCATCGTCTTCCACCGTTGCTGGGTTGTGGGGGCTGCCATTGGAGCTTCCCATATCACATTGCACCAGCCCCCTGTCGCTCCTCCTGCAGGTGGTGGGTCCATGGCAGGACGGCCTCATGATTCTAACCGGGCCTGTGGGTCTCTCATAAGGGGTTTCTGAACCGCTCTCTGTCTGACCCGTCAACTAGGAACTGTTTACCATGGGAGACCCTACCAGGGGCACGAAGCCCCCGCAACATAGCTCCTAGAATCATTTGGATGCTCAAACCCCTCCCCCTGTAAAGGTGGCGGTTCCATAAGGGGATCTACGTCGTATGTGTTGTGGAACAGCTTTGCGATGAAAAAGTTAACATTGTTTGTGCCAAAATACCCTAGTGGGTAAGGCTGCAGCACGTAATATAATGACTAATTTCTGAATTATACCATAGCTGCATAAGGATCGCTAAAAGAAAACAAACAAATCTATCCATGGTTCGAGTAAAACTAATGAGCTTGATACCCCTGTGCTTCACATAAAACGTTCGACAGTGACGCAGGTGTGGTCTCTATTTGAAACAAGATTGGTCTGCAGACAAATTATGCCATTTATACTTCAAAACAAGAAATAACTGTGTCAACCATCTGACATCTATGCAGTCTATTGCTTCTGGACTTAAAATCATTTATTTTCAATATCACAAAGAAGTTTGGTCAGCTGGGGTCTCATGCCGTCTTTGGGCAGTGTGCAAGGGAAGTGAGTCACCGGCTGTAATAGCCAATTACTAACAAAGTCTTCCTTGTGTTGTTTAAAACAAATGTGCCAGAATAACCTACAGGTAATTGTGTTCAAATGAGGTACCGATACATTTTCACTATTTATTAGACGATCACCGTTATTTAACCTTTGCAATAACACCGTGATAATGACTCATTTCATGCTCACAGCAGCTTTAACGTTTATGAGTGCATGACAGAATTAGGCCAGAGACAGCTGTAGCCTACTTATTCCATTAGTACTTCATTACACTGCCCGCTGCTTTTCACATTTCTTTGAGGCTTTACCTTAAGCTGGCACGCTTTCCTTTTTCTGTTGGAAGTAGTTATTCATATGGGGAACAAAAACATTTACAATTAGAGATTAAATCTGGTTTATTGTGAAAACATACAAGGAACTGAAATGATATCAAATCCTTTGTGCAAACAGTATGTTGAGCCAGTGCAGGACAACATTGGGGAGAGGGTTTCAGTTTCCTTGAGGAGGCTGGAGTGGACCACGGTTAAGCAGAGGTAGGGAGGGTATTGAAGTGAGAGAGTTCAGCTTCCTGGACCTGGCACTGAACACTGAAGGGCCTGAGCGATGGGAGTGCGCGCTTCTGAAGGCTTTGTTGATGTTGTGGATGTGCCCATAACGGGAGGTTGACTTGTTAAAACAGTGTACGTGGGTAAGTTTGTGGTTTGACGTCAAGCCTGGTTAAGATTGCGGTATTTGTATTTTAGAAGGAAAAGCTTGCAGTAGACACTTTACAAAACAGCTTAGCTTTGCTTTTCTTAGATGGCCATTATGTGTATCAATGTGACAGTCACAGTCAACATCTGGTTTGATTGTGATGTCTCTTTCCATCCATGATTAAAGCTGTTTTCACGGAGGTTGCACGTTCAATTATTGGACTGCCCACCCTATTCACAGTGGCCTAAATCTAAATTACAGATGGCATGGAGGCACAGCGGTTAGTGATCGGGTACCTTCTGTTAGGAGTTTGCATATTCTCCACCCTTATGCTCCCTAAATGATACTAGAGGTCAGATCTCAAAAGCTATTAAGGGTAGGGCCTGGTTGGTACTTGGATGGGAACACCAGGGTGAATGTAGTGAGTGAGTGAGTGAGTGGTTGGTGGTGGTCAGGGGGGCCGATGGTGCAGATTGGTAGCCTCACCTGCGTTAGTCTACCCCAGGGCGGCTGTTGCTACACTAGAAGCTTACCACAACCAAATATGGAGTGAATGAATAATGCAATGTAAAGCGTCCAGAAAAACACTATACAAAACCAATACATTTAGAAGCTGATTAATGCTAAGCACATCGTCGATGCTAAAGCAACCAAGTACAGATGACGGCTACGGGGCTTGAAAATCTTTTTCCGATGATGGAACACTTATCTGTGACTTACTGAGAGCTGACAGTATTCAATCACAAAATGTTCCACTATTTTTGATAGAGGAGCATGGGTGTAGATAAGGGCATAAACATCCTTCTAAAACACTACTGAAGACTAAAAACACATCAATTTGCTTTCTCTACCGTGTTATTTCAAAAGGCATTTGCGTGGAAGGTGCTTCCCATTAGCCTTAATGTGATGGCACAGTGAAAGCAAAATCCTCCACTAAATATCCCATTCCAATGAATAGTTATTATCCGCTGTATTTCTGTACCAATCAATAGAAGCAGCTGAATTGTGGAATCCTTGCACCCATTCGCCCAGAACAATCATTTGCATGTGTTCTTTTCCTATTCTCCCTCTGCAGAGCATCCTTCCTGCTACTTTTGCAAGCTTCATAAATGCAGTGGTATAAAACAAGCGCCCCTTTTGCATCGCGTAGAAGAAATCATGCCAATAAAATGCATTTGATTCACTGCACTGTACATAGATGAGGCTTAATTAGGGGATATAAAAGTGACTTATTGCAATAGCCTGGGACACACTGGCCAATAATGTGGCCGTTATCATTTCCATAACATCCAAGTCTTGATTTTCTCCTCAGAACTTTTATGTGTTGCAGAAACTGTTTGATGTTATGGCACAAAGCATTTTTGGAGGGGCCGGCGCTACTGCGGAGAAAACAAGCAAGAAACCCGTTTTACTTTCTGTTATTGCATTGTGTCATCGCAAAAAAAAGAGAAGTGATTCAACTTTAGACAAATTATTCCAACATGAGGCCATGACAGGAGCAAGCAGTGGTTTTTGAGCACAGAGAAGTAGAAGTACACTATCGCCCTGATATTGTGCAGGGGATATTTGTGCAGGGCAATGTTGTGCAGTTGTTTCTTGTGCGGTTTAGATAGAACACTATTAGCTTGAGATTGGACGAAATGTGAAAAGGTCATAGCATGCTAAAACACGACCTGTTTGCTGTTGTGCTGCTCTGTTATGCTTAGAGGACAGTATTGTTTCATTTTCTCTGCTCTGGAAGAAAATTGCTTTGTGTTGGTCATTTTGTTGAAGAAAAACTTCAAGGCTTCATAGTAGTCAACAATAAGGACAAACATTTACCACATCACAATTTGGTAACAGAATTTAGATTTCGGACCCCTCCCTCAAATAACGGTTGCCTACAATCTTTCACTATAACGGTCTTGTCTTTCTGGCTTAAAGCAGTGATTAGAATGGTTTAAGATTGATACATTTCAATCTGTATTTCTGGAGTGAGAATGAAATTGTATCTCATGCTTCTTTTTATTTTCACTTAAAACACTTAAAACCTTTGATTTTGATTTGATTGAAGATGGATTCTGTTTGCTTTAGAGAAGATTGAGGACCCTCTTGAAAACAAGATGGGTCAGCCCAAGCAGTTACCCTCTCAAATAAATAAATACACATAAATAACAACTTTGGTCCTTTGACTGTACATAGAGGATATATTTTCTGTTTCTTCACACTTTTGTTATTTGTTATTATGTTAAGGCAGCATTTTAGAGTTAAAATAAGCATTTGTGAATCACCTTCCTCTTGTGATATTAGTAAGCGTCAAATGGGATGTTTTCAAAGCTTTAAGGCGCATACACTGCTCGGGTTCTGAGAAGTGCCTGTTGAAGTGTGCTTTGAAGCAGAGAGCGTGCAGTGTATTAGTGCAGTGATTCCCAACCTTTTTTGTCTTGCGGACCCCTCCCTCAAGAGTTGTTGCAGTTTATTTCGAAAGCAGTCTCTTAAAAAGACTATTTGTAAGTAAAAAGCATAATAGCAAAATATACCCAAAACACTCCAAAACTATACATTTTACTGCAAACATATAGCTTTTCCTTTCAAAATAATGTTCAGTTTTAGTTTCTTTCCACGTACCCCTTGTTGGAAAGCACTGTATTAGAGGACTAAGGGAAGGTTTTTTTTCTTCTTTTCTTCATGGCAGCCAAAGAGCTTTACAGGGCTGAACACATCATTCATCCGAACTATTTGTTACCCCCCCAAAAATGACCAGTTTGACTCAGAAGATATTGGCCCCTGAGTGGTGCACTGCGGCCGGTGCTTCTGACAAGTTGTACCAATGACATTGAAAGAAGAGGAAATTTCCCTAAAGGGATATTAAAGTACCTTACCTGAACCTTAAAGCACTGTTTACACAGCTATAGACATTATTTTCATTGTCAGCTGCCTGCTTTAGCCTGCCCTCCATGTCCTCTATCCGTACAGCAGTTTTATCTCTAAAGTGACTCTCTATATGCTGTGGTGGCTTCATTGTGAGACCCGAAGAATGAGTGTTTGTTCATGCAGAAAGTGTTGGCCACACAGGGTCAGAGCTGCTGCGGCCTTCTTACACTCAGTCCTTTCATGTCAGCGTGTCTCCTGAAGAATCAACCACCTCCGCTGACCTTTTCAAAACTGTGCCCAGGCATCGCCAGGCCTGCTTTACTCTTTGCTTCGTAGCTTGACTCGTAGCTTGACTTGAACTATTCAGGGGGACACTTCAAATAGCGCTGCATGTGGATGGAGGAACTGTTTTGTCATACATAGATCGATAGAGGTGTTGTGACTATGTAAGTGACACAGATGTAATTTTTGTAAACCGCCATGATATCAGTGTTTGCTTTCTTGTCAATTTCAATACATACTGCAAATTGTAATGACTCTCAAAATCCATCCATTTTCTACCGCTTTAGCCAGGGCAAGGTCGCGAAAAATGTAAATATTGTATATGCACAAAATATACATTGGGGCGGGGTCACCGTCCTTGAGGGGCCTGGAGTGGACCACTGTTTGTGAATGCAGGTGCAGGCAGAGGTACGGAGGATTCAGCTTCCAACAATCTGGTGGATGAAGCTGCTCTTCAGTCAGCTGCCTCCCTCACTGAGCGATGCTGAGGGTTTTGTCGATGAGACTGATAGAGTAAATATCTTGAATAGATGTTGAGAAGGGCATCGATTATCTTCTCAGTGGCGCGCACTATGGGGTAGGGCTGGGCGATAAATCGGATTAATTCATTTGATTCATGCTTTCAATTAATTCATGATCGATCATGATTTTCCACATCGTGTGCCTTTCTCTCACTCTGCTCTGAGCGGAGCACCATTAACTCCGTCTTCATGGAGACGGTTGTCAATCACGGCAGAGCTCGAGGCATGAGGATGATAAAACTAAAACGCTTTTGAAAACTACATGGCTTATTAAGAAGTTTCATTTTTTGAGAGCACACAAGGAATATTTAAAACAGAAACACTTTTTTTTTAGTCGGCCTAATTGTAGGTTATATTATGAATCTAAATATTAAGGAGCAGGACTATGAGCAGTTTTCTTCAGTTAAAAGATCAGGAGACTTTTTTTTTAAAGTTTATTTCCAATAAAATCTATTAAAATCGTAATCGTCCAAACTGAGTAAAATAATAGAGGTTCTATTTTTTGGCCATATTGCCCAGCCCTACTATGGGGTAATGTCACCACACAAGTGCATTTGGTACAGTGACACTGCAACTGAAATTTAAGCAACACAATTTTCGCCAAGATACTGTATCTTCAGTCCTACAGTATATTTTTCCACATCTCAGTAAAATACTGAGAAATACACAGGCTTGCAGTTCAGTAGATTGTGTTAATGACGTTTGATACCTAAACGTGATAAACCTAGTAGTGGCTATGCGGGATATATTTCTTGTGTGGCCCTGGCAGACCTCCCTGTGATATGGAACATAGGACTACTCATAAAGCTTTGGCTCTCCGCTCTTTGTGTGAGCAACCTCTGAGTTTTCTTGTGTCTCTATTAACTTGAATTATTTATGAGATAAAGAACTGCTGCTCCATAGTGCGACTCTGGCCTCTCGAACCCCTGCTTGTGTTTGTATTATACATTTGTTTGTGTTTTATTTATGAACCCCTCATACTGCACTGTATCAACAGTTGTGGCTCGATATGGTTTATTCAAGGTTTAAAATTGAGCATAACACTCCCACAAGTGCACCAAAACTTGTTTCTGTTAAAAAAAGAAAGAAAGAAAACGAAAAAGTTAAACTGATCTAATTGGGAAAAACACACAAAACATTTTAGCTTCAGGGCTTTTTAATTTCTTACACAATGTGGTAAATCCATTTTCAAAGTATTTGGCAAAGGTTCTACCCACTAAAACACATATCATAATAATAAGAAGAAGAATTTTAGTTTATCTGTAGCACTAATGCAAAGCCAAATTAATATTTTGAAACAATGTGGTTATTTGAGAATTGACTACATTTGTTTGTGTTTCATGTAGTTTCCCTTATATTCTATGATGTTAAACCACCCACACCTTCATCATTTTCAGGCAGCACTTTGACCTTTTGTTTACCCACAACAGATGTCCTCAAGGTGCATTACCAACTCAATACATGCCATTGTTGCCATCGAACATTTTAGCGATGTGATTTGCTATACTGTACATTGAGTTCTCTTGCATAGATGGCATTAAAACGGACACCACTCTAGTTGAAATTCTGTGCGCATTGTTGCAGCCTCTACATCTTTAAATCGAAGGAAAGATGTGTTATCGCCAAAAGGGAAGTCCAAATTGATATGAGTGGAGTGCGCCAATGAATATTTCACATGTAACATCAGAAGATAAACACGATAAGTTGCCATAGCGATACCAAGCTCCTTGACACTGCTCACTGAATATTGGTCTTCTCTTATCCATGTCATTCCAAGCTGATAAAGCGGGTTCAGAAATTGTTCAGACCTCTCTTAAATACTTATTTTATTATTTTGTTTCTTGATATGGAAATAAAATAATGATAAAATTCACAGGAGAGCGTGGAATAAGTAAGTACACCTCCTGAATCTCACTGAACTGCTGGTAAAGAGGAACGGTCCAAGATTCATCCTGATCGTTGTGAGCATCTAATCTGCAACTACAGAGAAGCAGTTATTGCTTCAAAAGAAGGGTCAGCCAGCTATTTAATACAAATATTTTCTATTGATGATAGCTTGTTGTCCAGGCCTCTGAGGCAACAAAACAGCCCCACACCATGATTCTTCACAGTGAGCATAGAGTTTTGATGTTGATGTGCTGTTCCATTTTTCCTCCACACATGATGTTGTGTAGCCTGGTCTTGCCATACCCTCGTATTCATTTCGTACAGAGGGTCTGGAACTTCACAATTGAGCTCCGTTTTCAGGTGGGACGGATCAACTCCTTTGAAACGGTTGGATCTGTTTTCAAACTCCAACTAGCAAATCCGGTGCAAATGTGTAACGTCACCTACAACACCCGCCTCCCCTGCTCGCTGAATGGGAGGTTGGAATTCAACCAATGAAACGCAGCCACTGAGATCAGACCGATAGACGATAAGAAGATAATTGACCGGAGTTTATGGATGGCAAAGGCCAGGCTAGATGTTGTGTGTTCCTCCCAAACTATTCAACTTTGGTTTGCGAAAGAGCACTTGGATGCTCCACAGCACTACTGGAAAAAATATTGACTGATGGACCCAAAGTGTAATTTTTTGGGAGAAACAGACAACGTCATGTGTGGAGGAAAAATGGAACAGCTCACCAACATCAAAACCCTATGCTCAGGACGGCGCAGGGAGAATCATGGTGTGTTGGCTTCTTTGTTGTCTCAGCGTCTGGAAAATTTGATATCATCAACAGAAATTCTTTTTTAGAAGATATTTTGCAGAAAGACCCGAGACATTCACAACAGCATGGAATAAGTAAGTGATCCCCTGTATTAAATAGCTGGCTGACCCTTCTTTTCTGTAGTTGCAGATTAGACACTCACAACGATCAGGATGAATCTTGGCTCATTACTCCTTACAATACTGCTGCAGTTCAGTGAGATTCAGTGGGTGTACTTACTTATAAACAGGAGAGCGTGGAATGTGTTATGGCCAATAAAAATATGATAAAATGTAAATTTTTGGTGGTATTAGTTTAAGCAGACACTGTTTCCTCATTCATATGATTTTGATGAAGATCAGACCACATTTAGAGACCGATTTAGACAGAAATGTGAGAAATTCCAAACGGTGTACTTACTTTTTCTTCCCACTGTTGATGAGCCTTATTTTAGATGCAAGTCATTTTCTCTAATTGTATTGAAATATTATCTGACAGTTCACTGGCTAAAACAACTTGGAGACCCCTGACTGGATCTTACGTGCACTCCATTGCTCTCAATCATAGTTGTGTTGTTTTGGATAGTTTCTAAAAGTTTAAGACTGTGATAAATGCCCTTTTTTGCACATGATATAAGGTACAGCTTATTAAAACTTAAATGTAGTATTTTTGCAAATGCGTAAAAAAAGAAAGAGACAACAACAATCTAGGAACAATTACAGGGATACAAATGCTTCCTGAATGCACCAAAGGTTCCTTCTCCCATTGTAACCATAAAACCATGAGTTTAACCAACTCTCTGTGCAATTTCTCAATCGCGTCCCACTGTGCTGTCAGATGCTCCGTGCAGCATCGGCAGTGGTGGTGTCGCAGTTGTCATGGGCGCACTTCTGATTTATTGAAGCAACAAGGAAACTATGAAGCTTATTTTGTGACAGCTCCGAAGCTTGGAAATTTAAGATGTCACGGAGCTGATGAATAGAGTGAGGCGAGGTGGAGGCTTTCAGACGCCGTCGTATGTCACTGTCTAAAATGATGAAGCCCAATGCACTACGAGGAAAAATCAAATGCTATCCAGCAAGGTGTCCACCGATCATGCATAGTAGTAGGACAATGGTGGGTGCACAATTTTAAACATGTCCTTTCAACCGATGCACCCCATACCCTTGTACGTTATGTATATGACAGTGATTCTCAAACTTTTCAAAACTGGGCTTTCCAAGTACCACTGGGATAAGACTAAAACTGGACAAGTCTAGGCGATAGATAGGCCTACAATATGTCTCTCATGGAAAGCCCAAATATTCCTGCAAAGCTAACACATAAATACAGATTCTAATTTAATACAGCCAGCATCTCAAAGAACGTTTTTACAGGGCCACATAGAGTCGATTAGATTTAGCGGACCTTGTTTCTGGGATGTATACTCTTCCCTGTGAAGAAACATGCAGATTATTCACTTCTCGCAACTTTCAGGTGACAAAGCTTCACCTTTCCAGCAATGCTTAACAACTAGCCTGCTAACACTGCGTCGCTACTTAGCACAAAAAAAGGGTCTATAATACAATGCTCAGTGGTCTTTTTCTCAAAAATGTTTGTGAATACAATATATCACAAACAAAATTCATCTGCAATGAGGGAGAAAAAAAGTAGGCTACAGTCCATATAATTACATTGCACCTCCTCCACTTCTAGCCTACTTGAATCAAGTCACACAAAAAATTACTACAGATAACAAATTTGCTTCCTGGTAGAAACAAAAGTGTATGTACCACTGATCAGAAACCGCAGTAGCCAATATGAAATCAAGGCTTCCATAATATGAACCGACACACAGTGCAAGCTATAGTACAGTATTATAGGAGTTGTGCATGACATCAATCAATGCACTGCTTGCTAATGCACAGAGGCTATTAATTGCTCGCCCCGACACCAGAAAATGTAATTAGTACATAGAAATTGGGGCACTGGCTGCGTGTTGTACACCTCTGTGTCAAAGGGGCTATACATCATTCCAGCTGTTCTTGTTCATGGCCTTGATAGTTTTTTAAGTAAATGATCATCTTAGATTATACAATTTCCTTGAGGTTTATTTGTTTAATGACTTTTTGGGGGTTGCATCTCAGGACACACAATTTAGCAAACATGTCTATAAAACCTTTTGCAAGCCACAGTGGGTGGGGCACAAGTTTGCTCCGTTCAATCACTCACACACAAATATTTGTATGTAGGAGTTGTTCATTTAAAAATAGTCACCTAAAAGTCTGCCTCTTGGAGATTGTAAAGCTGACTCTATTTTGATAAAACACACATTAGAATAACTGTTAATAACCAGATTAGGGAGTCTTTTGCTGTAATTGAAAACATCATGGTGTGCTTCTATACTTTGTAATGCCTGATGTATAGATTCATGCCATTACAACACTAGTGGTAGAAATCATTCTGATTAATCAAACACTTACAGCACTTCAGAATCACAGATCTCTCAGTAAGAGTAATGAAGATTAGGAGAATGATGCCTATATCTGTCACAGTATGTCAGCTCAAATAGGCGGCCGCTAATGATGAGAGCAGTTCAGCTTTATGTCAGCTCTATCTGGCCATAATGCCTTTTAGCTCCTGACTAACCTTCGTGTGGATTCATTCAGTCATGTTGCCGCCGTCGCCGCTTCCGCTTCTAAATCAGTGGCCCTAATTAGAAGCCGGACCGCGGTGAAACATACATTCGTCTTGCTAACAAGGCTTTCCCTCTCTCTTCTCTTCTTCTCCTCTGTGTGATCTCGCAGCTGTACAGTTCAGTGGACTTCGGGAGGAAATGGCAGCTCGTCCACGAACACGTCACGCCCAGCCGCTTCTACTGGTGAGTCATTTTCACCCACGCTTCTCCCAGCTCCTATATCCTCACTGGGTAAAGCTGTAACAGGGGTGCTTTAACAAAGGGTATGTGGAGGTTAATACATGGAAGAGTTTCATGCTGCAAGGACAAAGTACGACAATTTTAATCATGATGCCACTTTCCTTTTCTCCCCAGTATATACACTGTCATTTTTCCTTTCATTTAGCCCAACAGCTTTCAAACTTTTCACACCGATATCATCTGAGTGAGTACCACCAAGCCAGGTCAAAACTTTGCGTGAAACAGGTCTGAAATAGGGTTAACCCATGACTATAGTTGTTATGCAGGGCTGATCAAGTGTTTTGGCTTGCATATCAGTATAACGCACCACAGGGGTTGTCCCTCTTTATGAGAAAGCATGGCCAGACTTCAATGGTCACACTGTCTCACACTGATACTAAACAGACGTCTCCTGCTTAAGACATCCAGACCCCTGCCTTTTTCATCTATCCTCTTGGACACCACCAAGGAGTAGAAAAACTATAAAATAAATAAAATAAAAAACTAGCGGGAGCACCACAGCAATATTTGGAGGGAGACATAGTTGTGGGACGCTTGGTTACACCATCACTGGAATAAGTATCTAAATGTGATACCGCTAATCATACTACTTTAAACAAACACCTTAGTCTGTTTAAAAAGTTAGTTTGTTAAAATATTTTCTCTGTGATAATAGTTGTTCTATCCCACATTTAATTGGAGTCTAGGTTGTGTGTTGCCTCTTTGTTGCAGAATGACTAAAGCGCAGAACTAAGTTTTTTATTTATTTATAATAATCAGATCCAACTTCAAAAAAGCCAAAACCAACACTTTCACTTTTGTTTACTCGGGAATGCAGAGAGCGGTGCTGCTGTTTTGAGCCACTGAGCAGCTGATATTAATGGCTGGGAACAGAGTGTGACTGACTGGTGATGCTGCATAAACTGCTCGCCCTCTTTCTCTTTCCATCTCTCTCTCCATCTTTGTCCCCAAAAGTCTCTCTCTCTTGCCTCTTCTCTCTCTTTTCTCTCTCTCTCTCTCTCTTGCTCTCTGCGTGTGATAAAATCAGGCAGAGATTAATCTCCTCCTGCTGGATGCTTTTTTGCATTCAGCTTCAGAGTTGCATACCCTTCCACGTCTCTCTGCAGCCCTATCACATTGCACATAAACCTTTTTTTATCAGCAGAAAAAAGCTGGGTTTCACTTGATACATTCTCTCAGATAAACGTAGTGTATTTGGGGCTATGACTAATAATGGATGTGGGACATCCCTGTCACATCTCATCTTCTTTCGGCACATTCCCCTGCAGTGGAAGTCAGAAAGTGCCCACTCATCACAT
Source organism: Neogobius melanostomus (assembly GCA_007210695.1). Classification (NCBI taxonomy): domain Eukaryota; kingdom Metazoa; phylum Chordata; class Actinopteri; order Gobiiformes; family Gobiidae; genus Neogobius; species Neogobius melanostomus. Next base: position 3,836,713 of record VHKM01000153.1, read on the forward strand.
GCGTAAGCCCACATCTATTCCAGTTTACTGCTCCCTCTGAGGTGACTGGGGTCTGCCCAATGGCACCTTTGGCTACATCTACACTCAGTAACTTGCATAAATCAACTTGCGTGCCATTATTGGTATGATCCTTAATAGTGTGCGCAATCCATTCTTGGCGTAGCTAAAGCCCCTTCAAGGACATCTACACAGTGGCCGGCCCCCGGTGATGTCCAGGCAGGCGTCCAGTTGGCTGCTTTGAGACAATGGCTTCATCTTCCTCCAAGGGATTTGAAATATTGTCACAATGGAGGAGCCGCGTATATCTCATCCACAGGCTGCAGAACGGACCCAAGGCAAGATTTCACTCGGAGATATCTTCACAGACGCTGACCCCAAGCAGGCCAGTCATCATCAGAAGATTGGATTTCTGTTTCATTGTAATGTTATCTGCAGCGGAAGGGGAAAAAATAAACTGCCCTTTGCACTAACATAGTTGAAAGAAAGCCATCAATGAATCACTGTGTTTTCTGTTGGTAAAGAACTTGGGTTAGAATAGTCAATCGGATTCATTGCAAATGAGTCATTATTGAAAAAAATCACCAGGTAATTTAGTGATCAAATGATTTCTATCTGCATGGTCCAGAGAGACATGCCATGACTGTCTTTCAATCAAGAAAGACAGTCATTATTTGCAGTCCTATAGTCAAAACCACAGTAACCAACTCTGCAGATTGTGTTTCCAACTGTTTATCTGTCAAACGCACACTGTGCAACATAAAACCATTCTTTAACCCACTCCAGAGAATGTACACATCTAGGTTCGTAGGAGCTGAGAATTAGAGCAATAACCAATCAACACAGGTATGAATGTGTTAACATGTGTGTTTAACAAAATATTCAAACAGTTCACAACAATGCGAACAGATGAGGGCCAGTGCATCAATGGTCTGAGGGAACTGTGAACGATGACTGGTGCTCTTCAAGGACAGGGCAGAACATGAATGAAAAAGGAGAACGAGAGACTTGATGAATGAAATAAAAAGTCCTTTATTGAATCATAGACGAGCATACGCGTTTCGACCACTATGGTCTTTGTCAGGCCCTGACGAAGACCCTCATGGTCGAAACGCGTAGGCTCGTCCATGATTCAATTCTACTCGACACAGCTGTCTCACAAGCAAGTCTCTCGTTCTCCTTTTTCATTCAAGTTCACAACAATGGTGTGCACACTGGGCCCAAAATAAAATCAGAACAAATTAAAATAAAATGTCCTTTCTGAAAAATTCCTTATGGAAATTGTTCTCAAGGATCCAGTAAGAGTTCAATCCAGAGTTCGAGTCAGTTAGTCAAGGGAGGATAGTCAAATCAAGGGTAGGTATCTGAAAGGGAAGATCTCATTGGTGTTGGTTTGTTGAACTGACACAGTCCTAACACAGGCTTCCGTAATGCTGTGGTAGAAGTTCACAGTTCACTGGGAAGGCTCGCCATCTATGGATCAATGGTTCAAGATTCAAGACTGGAGCTTCTGGGACTTCTTCTCGCCTCATGAAAACCCCTGACCAAGAGAGGATTTTCAATATGTGAAGCCAGGACAGATAAAAGTGATTTGGCGATCTTTTTTTTCTCAGTTTTTTTTCCCTCATGAGAGAACCCGAAGCAGTGCACCATCCGACGTTTTGCGATGTTAAGCTAACGGGAGTGTTTTAGCGTGCTACTTCTGGTTTCCCACAAAATAAAATGTATTTTTCAAAATAAATCCCATAGTACTTATAAACGTAAAGTATGAATAAATAATGATGAGAAGTGAATACACATAACTGGTTAACCCTTTTTTAGGCGGGTTGCAGTTCTTTTCTTTTTTTGTGTGTGTCGGTTTTAGCAGTACTTTTCTGTTCAATCTCCGTGTACGTGCTGCTTAAGAGCTGTATCTTGCTGCAAGCCGGCGGTCCATGTAGAAGAAGCATCGGACGGCCCGCAATGGCTGAATGTTTTCCCTCATTTGTGCAGAAATTATGTCTGCATAAAAAATGATATCAACAATGTGCAAATGTGCTTATCATTTGAAATCACAGCCAAAGCAGTTCACAAGCCCCTGAAGAAAAAAGCTCAACAAATTCACAAGTTTTTGGAGCTGCAGCGCTCCGCCGAGGATCCGGACCTGCCCGCCTCTCCCACTCTCGACCTAGATTTGTCATTCAAAAAAACAGTAACTGAATAAACGTGTGAATGAATTATTTCAAATATTATCAGTGTAAAATGTTAGCATAAAAAGGTGTAAATGAAACAAAGGCTATAGTGTCCCAAGTTAAGAATATCTTCCTGTAAAATCGTTGCACCAAAATTGGTACACTTTGCCACATTTCTCAGTCTGAATTTCTTTGTACACAGTACAGCATGTCCCATTCCTTCTGTCCTTCATTCTCCGCCTATCTTTGTGTCCCTTAGGTCCGTGTTGGGTCTGGACAAGGAATCTGACCTGGTCCACATGGAGGCCCACACTCCAGATGGCAGTGAGTTTTTATTGTTGTTGTTGTTCTCTTTTTTATCAAAGCATCACATCATAGACATGGCTAATGAATAGGTTTCAAAAGGCATGCATTCCTCACACACATGCCACAGAAAAAGAGTCGCCCTAGTAAGATTTCCTGGCTTTAATTAATGTTTTACCCTCTTTGAATGTCAGCTTTTAAAGTGGCTCGGGAAATAGTGGACATAGGTAATGTTGCCTGGACTGTGGTACTATATGCAGCTGTGTGATTGTCAGGGCTGGCTTAAAGCACAAAGCGACTGCATGTGCATTTGTAACAGGGTTATATATTACGTAGTTAATCCTGGTGAATTGGTGAAGCGCCGGTGTTAGGCGTTGCGTGGTGCTACACGCCAAAGTTCTTGTTTGTTTATTTGTCCTATGTCCATCATACCTGGCAGTGTCTTTTGAGTTGTTTGTTCGGTTTTGACAGTATTTTATTCTGGTTGTCTGCCCCTTTGTGTGTCACGGCCTGTCTCTGTACAACCCTATTTAAGTTGGCTCCTCCCTTTCATATGGAAGAGACTGTACATGTGGGCAGGGCTGCTGTCGGGGCTAACGCCATATTGGTTTATGTGCCAGTTGCCATAATAAATGGAGTTGAAGCAGCTGCCTCCTCCGAATGTGTCCTGAGTCACGCAAGTCCTTAAGAGAACACAACACAACGCAGGGTCCGCTACGCATCAGCCACATTGATCCGGGTCACGGCACCAAAAGGTAACAAAAGGGGCTTAAAAACATATAGCTCAAACATGCCTGGCACATAAAACAATATGGTGTTAGCCCCGACAGCAGCCCTGCCCACATGTACAGTCTACAACACAAAAGAAAAAGACATCCATAACGTAAGTAACATGAACAGAAATGACAATAAGACCATAATAACTTAAAAGACATTTTGGATATACAACAACATGGAATATCACGGGCAGATGGCTCGAGATCCTACCTCTTCCATATGAAAGCTAACAAAAGGGAAGACGGAACGGGGGGAGCCAACTTAAATAGGGTTGTACAGAGACAGGACGTGACACACAAAGGGGCAGACAATCAAAATAAAATACTGTCAAAACGGGACAAACAACTCAAAGACACTGCCAGGTATGATGGACCTTGGACAAATAAACAAACAAGAACTTTGTCGTGTAGTACCAATGCAACGCCTAACACTGGCGCTTCACCAATTCGCCAGGATTAACTACGTAATATATAACCCTGTTACACATTGACGCAAATTACCGCAGAGGAAATGTCAAGGAAGCGTTCCACACCACCGTGACAGTGTAAAGTGTTGCAGGTGACATTTTCTTCCATGCATATAGTAGCATGAAGCAGAGTGACTCATAAATCTTTCATTCTCGTTACATGGCAGATGTTCAATACGTGACGTGCCGCGCCCTGCTGTGCTCTGAGCCGAACAGGGAGTATCCTTTCCCGGGATACGTGGACATCAACTCTTTGATCGTTCAGGATGACTACATTTTTATACAGGTAGGACACGTGTGAAGGCTCGGCTCGATGTAAGACTACGCATGGTTTGATTAAATGTTTTCAAAGCTATGTTTAAGGAAAGATGTACTTCATCTGGGCATCTCATGGGAATGAACGAAAAGGCTTTGAAAAGCCCTTATCGGTGAAGTTTAATCGATTCAATAACTCATCTGTAAAGACACTTTTTAGTTGGGATCTGCTTTGAATTCATGATTCTAGCTTTCACACCTTTAAGGATACATTTGATTGGACTACTTTATTTGAAAATAGGCATCTCAATTCCATAGAAGACACGATCACATATTGTTTAATGAAGGCTATTTTTCATCTGTAGTCTCCTGGCCATGATGAAAAAAGCATTATCCAATACAATACAATTCAGCTTCATTTATAATGCACTTTAAAAGGGACTAGATGCAAGTTGCAAGTCATTTTTATACTAACTACTGCCACCTCTGGTCTTACGTGTAACTGCAGTCTCTATATTAAGCTCGTGCATGACGGCAAGTTGGACCCAAATTAACACCTTTTTGAGTGACAGTGCATGATTTAGAGGCAGTCGTGGTTAATAGGTCTGGGCTCATTCTACACATTAGGACATTACTGGAGCATGTATGGGAGAGGAAAATACATACTTTTTAAATGTTTAAACTCTGTATAGTCCTTTAAAGACAACACAGTTGACCAAAGTGCAGTACACACATCATAAAAACAACAACACAACTAAGTGATACAAAAAGATTTCAATATAAAATTGGTACAATACATTGAACCATAAGAACAGCAAGCAAATCCAACAGAAGACAATCAATCAATGCAAGTTAAAAGCTGAAGACAAAAGGAAGGTTTTGAGCTGGGACTTAAACATTATGAGTGACTCGGCCTGTCTAAAGTATAAGGGCAGTGCCTTCCATAATTTGGGTCCAGCGACAGAGAAAGAGCGGTCCGCCCGCAGCTTATGATCTGCCAACCTGAGCGTGTGAGTGTAGGGCTGCAGCAGGTCAGACAGATACTATGGGGCGAGGCCATAAAGGCATTTATAAACAAATAAACTAATCTTATAATCATCATGGTTAGCATGGCATATGAGAAAACTATACTGCCCTACAAAGGAAAAATGCAGTAACTGCATAGTTTGTCAAAATTGAGTTAAGAGCAGATTTGAACTTCTTCTCATCTGTACTATCTTGTACCAAAGTGGTTTGTTTCAAAACTATTCAGTTTTAGAGAAAATCCATAATTTAATTTGCAGTAACTACAAAATTGACACAAAAACCAAGGGGAATGTAGTTACTGCGCATTCCACTAAGGTTGCCGTGGCAACCAGGACTCCTCTACAGCAAACCCGTCTTGGCTTCATCAGCCTTCACTGCGGTGTATTTCGAATGCTCAAAAAAGCGATTATGGCACTGTCACAGGACCAGATGATGGTCGAAATGGCCACAAAACTGAACTATCCATGGAAAGAAAGGTTTAATCAAAGTAAAAACTTATATCATGGTTCATTGAATATTTTTATATATTTAGTTTTTATTAGTTTTGTAGAAAGTTTTACATTTACGTTCAAATTAGATTTGTTTGTTGAATAAAATTGATTCAAGTCAAAATTGTTTGGGTTCTTATAAAAAATTAAGTACTTAATATATACATACACTTAATACAGTATATGGATTCCCCTTACCATACTGTAAGAAAGTAATGCTTTACATGAACTACTTTTACATCTCAAATTATGATTGATACTGACGCAGATGATAATTTACTAACATAAATAAAATAACAGAAAGCAAAACAACAGCTTTTAACACAACAAACACGCACATACTGCACATTTCCTTTGTATAACCATATGTGGAATGTAGGCTCGTACAAAGGAAAAGTGCAGTATGTGCATTTTTAGGGACTAGAGTAAATTTAGAGTTTGTGTTTTATACCCATAATAATTCTACCATAAAAAGCTACAAAATAAAACAGAAATAAATTATAAAGATCAAACCATTTTGACATAGCATCAAAAAAACTAAAAAGTCAATTTTCTCAGTTTCACCCAGAGTGCAGTTACTGCTTTTTTCCTTTGTAGGGCAGTATACTCCTTGTCATTTTTATCACGACACAGCAATGACAGTGTGTAATTATGGACAAGGGACGTTCATTCGACAGTTAAATAGAAAAAGGCACACATTACCTGCAGCTACGGTAGGCTACAGTACAAACACAAATTTACAAAACAGCACAACGGGCTTGTCTTTTAATGTTGGCAAACGTAAATGTTTATGAGCCACATTTTTTGTGTGCAGGCCTTGTAATTGGTCAACTGTTCCATCCCAGCAGCGGCCCTCAGTGATCAGGGATGTCATGATACTAACGATTTTAATACTAAGACCAATACCACAATTATGAAAAACAAAACGCACAACCAAACAGTCGAGTACAGGTATAGGCCTGTATTGACAAACTTGTCCTAAATAGTGAAATTGGTTCTCCTCATTATTGTGTAGGTGAAGCTAATGCCATTTTACATGTTTGGTGTTGTTTCTTTTTTTTACCATTGTTTCCGATACTATTAAAGCTCCTCTTCAGGAAAGGTGTCGTTTTGTCGTTTAACTTTGTCAGCTGACGGAAATCTGGGTCTCCATTTATTTTACAACCAGTTTGACAGATCATGCAAAATTGGCTTTGAACCAATATTTTATTTGTTTCCTCAAGTTTATCACCATTCATCAAAACAACAAACTTTAAATTATCTTATAATTGCTCTAAATGGTTCAAAAGTGATAAAAGTCAAACTGTGAGAGGAAATAAAGCTTACAGACAGACCCACAGGCAATCGAGTGCTGGGGAGGCTGATCGATGCAGGAGGAACCAGAGGCACTTTGAACTTTAAGAAGAATTGGTATGATTGATTTTTTCCCCCCATCCCTATCCAGCTCTGTGGTGTGTGTCTGACGATGCATACGTGCGCTACAAATGTCTAGGGTGAAATTGAAGGGGGGTTTAGGTTGAGTGCTTGTGAGTTTACCACAATAACTTCACGGTCAAGCAAGACAAAGGGTCCTTTGGCGAACAGCTCTGTTTTATTGCTGAATAGGCCACACTATTGGGTGGATTTGTTATTACTATGATCATACCACTATCCGATGCAGTCGTACATTCATTTATTTGAGTCAGATGCTATCACTGCATCTAAATGTCAAAGGTTGAGTTGGAGGTTGGTGAAAGTACTCAAAATATAAAGTATGCAATTCAGTAAAGTGCATTAAAAATAAGTAAATACAAAACTAAACCACTTTCCGTGCCTACTGCAAGTGACCCTGTAGTAAAGTCATGCCCTTCACTCTACTGTTTAATAAGAACTTTCCTCATCGCATGATCATTCATGCGATATTGTCAAAGAAATGAATGTACAAATGTTTAGTATTTGAAATTAAATGCGTCCAACAATATCTCTGCAGAACCGCAATCACACGATCCCTATTTCAGTCATTCAAATGATGGTTCATTTCTCGAATCTAAAGTAAGATACATGCATGTTACATGTGCAAATACAGGCATGTTTACCCTGTATCATTGCAGAAATTTTGCACACCATATGTTTATGCTACTCTACGACATTGTGATGTATTTTAAGTCACAAGTTAGATATACCCTTTTTGCACCTTTCAAACAAGTATTGACTTCTAATGGTGATTAGATTTGTTGTTTGTCTGCAACCAATTTTGGGTGAAATCCTTTTCTGTTTTAGTGTTTGTGAAACGTTAACTTTCATTTTTAAATGTTTAATTACCGCTTGTTAAATCCCACTTTACAACATAGCTTTATATACTTTATCTACTTCTGCAATTTTAACCTTCATAGATTGTGTCTTACTGCATTGAATTCCTGGTTGCTGTAATAGTAGAACAATGCATATTAAGTAAAATACTGTAATTTGAGTTGAGTTAATATTCTAACACAGTGTTAGAAAGGTCACAACAATCAATCTGCTTGAAAAAACATGGCCGATTTTGTCTTTAACATGCAGCATATGATGTTCGATCCTGAACACTATGGTGTGCAGTGATTTTTAAATTGGACATCTCATGCAAAAAAATAACTTTTTTGCGCTTTAAATCATGTTATAGCATTGTTCCCTGCAGAGACATACCTGAAGTAGTACTGTATTTCACTACATTCACGCAGTTTTGCGTAATCCTCTGGCAAAGCTGTTGAATTTAGTTGTTTCTTCTTCACGGTGTAGGCGCATTGTCCTGGACTTCCTGGATAATGAACCAATATTTCACTGGTATTGGAGCTGATACTGGAAAAAATGCAAACACACACAAATAAACGATACAGTGGGAGAAAAAAGTATGTGAACCCTTTGGAATTGTTATGGCCAATAAAAATATGACGACATGTAATTGTTTGGGTGGTATTAGTTTAAGCAGACACTGTTTACTCATTATTGTGATTTTAACAAAGATCAGACCAGATTTTATGACCAATTTAGGCAGAAATGTACCGTAAGACATTCCATAGGGTTCACATACTTTTTTCCTTCCACTGTATCAATGCCAAGGCATCCAAAATAAAGTTTTTTATGCTCCATATGCACGATATGTCCACTTTAATATAATCTCCATGTATCGCTTTTCACATCTTTTCACCTCCACCTAGCGCAACCTGATCTCAGTCCAGTTGAAACAGTATGGGCAGAGCTGAAAAGGCATGTGCACGCAAGTAGCCTACACATTGGCTCAGTTACACCACATGGACCAAACTTCCTGCCAACTATTGTGAGACGCTTGTGAAGATATCCAAAACGTGTGACCAAAGTTATACAGTTTAAAGCAATGCTACCAAATATTAATGAATGTATGTAACATTTCGCTTTGTAAAAGTAATTAAAAAAACATGTGGAAAATTCTATCTCTCATTCTTCTGGCATTTAGCAAATAGAAATATTATTGAAAATTCTAACTGACCTAAAAAAGGAAAAGTTAATTCTGGTTTCAGGTCAGACAGTGAGAAAAATATGTATATGTGTCTTTTTATTTAGTGTATGTAAACATCTGGTTCCCACTGTACATAGAGTAGTATCCTTCCCTGGATAATGTATTCCCTTCTTACAAGACATGCTATTATGAAGGGCCGATCTATGCCAGTTTCTTTACCTGTCCGTGGTTATAATCTTGTGATTGAACGATCTAATAGACAGACACTGCTTATTCTCAACACAGAGCCACCAGTCTAATCTGATGCATCTAATGAATTTTCTGTCAGTATTGATGAGAACAAGTTGCCGTGGCATATAACTTTGCTGTGCATTTGTGCATCAAGCGTTCAGTGGCTTCAGGCTAATGACAATTCTCCACAGTGACCAGCCATGCCTTTTGTGCTGTCTAAGCTAATACCTAACCGCCTTTGAGTGTTTGCAAAGTAGTCTGGACCAATAAAGGACCACTTGTCTCTTTCCTCGGCGGGCGGCAGATGAGGCTCGGTTAAGCAACGTAAAGATTTCTCCTGACAAAGAATAATGAGACTATTGATTGTCCTGCAAGATATTTACCAAAGTCTATTTTGAAACCACCAAGTGCACTGACACCTGAGAGAGGGCAGTGCCTCCTGAATGCGAGCCAAGAGACCTCAATTCACAAGGCCTGTCTGTGGGGGGAAAAGTAACAGCATGGATAACTAGCAGTGACCAGAATTAAACGTCTCTTTTATTGCTAACTTGTGCAATTCCTGGAATGAAAATAGGAACAATTGCAGATTTCAACACTTATAAGATGCACTAACCACATAAATAACTTTTGGATTTTTTATTTTTTTTTGCAGGTTCCTACCTCGGGCCGTGCGACTTACTATGTGTCCTACAAAAGAGAACAGTTCATTCAAATCAAACTGCCAAAATATTCTCTCCCTAAGGTAAGTGAATAGTGAGTAAAATACACAGCAGTTTGTTATTTTTAATTCAGCTTTTAAAAACTTTTTCATGTGAGGGAATAAATTCTGTGATTAAATGTCTATTAGTGCATCAAAGTCATTTCTCTTTACAAATCTAAGCTCCATCTTGCGGTTTGAATCAAACCCCCCGTGCTAACAACATTTTCTGAACTACAATTTTACATTTATAATACTAATTAAATGCATTTCCATTCTTAAATACAATACAATACAATGACTTAATAAACTAGTTATTATAGAAAATACTAAATGAGCTTGGAAGACAAAAGTTTTAGCATTTGATATAACAGAAATATTGTAAGTTGTTATTTGTGTAAGTTCTCAGTCAGGAGTACTTGATTTTAAGCTGTTGTTTTGGCGCATCTCAAAGCTGTTGGATCCTATTAATTGACTACCGTATTTTCCGGACTATAAGTCGCTCCGGAGTATAAGACGCACCAGCCAAAAAATACCTAATGAAGAAGGAAAAAAAACATATATAAGTCGCTCAGGAATATAAGACGCACTAGCCAAAAATTGCCTAATGATGAAAAAAAACAACAGGCTGGATAGGTGTTCGTTATGTTAATGTAACACATTGATGTTTAGCTACATGAAGCATAAACAACAAACTAAATAGGTGTCCAGTATGTTAACGTCACATAAACAGTTCAGATAACTATAGCATAAAGAACATCCCAAACTCTTGACTCTTGAACTCTTGAAATCTTCATCCTCAGTTTCACTTCTGAACAATCGCCTTGGCAACTACCTGGGCACGGGTACTCGATTAGCCTGCAGTGTCCTCTAGCGGCATGTGAAATTATATTTTTGAATAAAATACAATAAAATCACATTTTAGCCGCTCCGAGTATAAGACACGCCCCCAGCCAAACTATGAAAAACGTGCGACTTATAGTCCGGAAAATACGGTACATGAAACTCAAAGGCCTTGGTGCTGATTTGCTTTTTGGAGAATTAAAACGTGGTAACTAATTACTATATTTGGTGGAATGAGAATTGGACTGATATGCATCTTCTGTCCCTACTCACGTTTACACCAGTGTTCAGTTGCACTACCTCAATTTTACGAATGTATGTCCCCTGTCCATAATTACACAGTGGACTCCCACCTAAACTTTAAATTATCCCCTGGGTGGAGCGGTACTGTGCATTTCATTTAGCACTAATGTGTAAGTTTTAAACATTTTTTGATAATTGGATGCATTTTCAGCTGTTTAAGACTAATTGGCACCGGCATTAACATGCAGGAATCATCATCCTCTTGCTTCTTACACCCAATAACATGTTTAAGTATGCAGAATATCAATGGTTTAAGTATTTTGGTTTTCAGGGCGATTTGCTGCTATTTCAGTGGAATAATTTATGCACATTCATTTAAAATATACCCATTAAGTCTCAGACACTTTTAATAGCATCTTTCTTACTTATTATTCGCTGTTCCCAGTTTTAATGCGTTAAAGCATTGCGGTTAGATTCTCAATGCATTAGCGCTCCAAGTGCTTTATAGAAACAGTAGCATTGCCAAATACATGGAGTTTCGAGAAGTTGAATTATAAGCTTCACCCTGCTTAGACCTAAACTTGTAACCTGAATTCATGTGGGTCTGCTTAAAGGCACATCAAAATCAAAAGGCAATAAACGGATTTAAAAGTCTCAAAAATGTGCAACCATTAAATTCGTTAAATTTAATTGTTGCATGTGGCTTGTGTTGTGACCTTATAAAAAAGATGGTGTATTAGTGTATGTGTCTGTTACAAATTCTCCAATAAATAAATAATTAAATGTGTTCAATCAATAAAAAATCATATGTTTCACACCTTAGCAACAGCAACACGCTGATTCAGGGGACATGAGTTCAAAATTGTGGCTGGTAAAAATCAAAATGCTCAATCTTTGCTAATGTTTCACAAGGACTTATGTCACTGTACACATTAATGTCCAGCCCAGGCTATGTAATGTCACCTTTCTGTCTAAAAGCACTAACTCTTTTCTCTCTCTGTGTATTTGGTATAGGATTTACACATTGTGAGCACAGATGAGAAGCAGGTTTTCGCAGCCGTGCAAGAGTGGAACCAGAATGATACATACAACCTCTATCTGTCCGACACGCGAGGGATCTACTTCACCTTGGCACTGGAGAACGTGAAGACCACCAGAGGCCTAGGGGGCAACCAGAACCTGGACCTGTATGAGGTACAAAGAGATCAAATAGTCAAACAGCTACTATTTTATCTACAATGCTAGCTATTTGTAATTGAATGTCAAGTTTAGAGCTAATATATTATTACAACCAGTACAGCAGCTTCTACAACTCTCTAAAGACATAGGGATATGCCAATTGAGAGCAACCAAAGGGGAGCTAGTCACATGTATGCATTTTCAGGATGGTGTACTGCAGAAGTCACCAGCTTCTACACCCAGAGCCGTGATAGTCACCATCCACATCCGCTTGCGGTGACCAACACCCAATATGGGTAAATAGAATGGCATTGTCACTACATGACTTGGAGATAGGACTGGTTTGTGCACTTCGATCACTACTACCACTTCCACAACTCAGGGCCAATTCAAGGTTTATTCCGCACATACTTTCATGGTAAAAATAAACACTGATTTGTTTCTATTTATCTAATACCTTTACCTTTTAGCCAGAGATTCAAGAACACTTCTTTGTTCATGGTTGTTCTGTCTGGCCCAGAGGGAACTTTAAAGGTGCATTATGTACATCTTTATGCAAAAAAAAAATAAAAAGTTGATATTGTATATGTGCGTATTTGACCTTTCAGGGACCCAGCGGTTGTATGTGTGGTCAGCGTGGTGCCTTTACTTTACATACCAGTGGCTTGATTTTAGGGTTCCGTTTGAATTATTTAAATTGAAAGAGAAACATACAGACAAACAAAAGTGATCTAAACTCACAGTTACTATCCAAATAGTGCTGCATGTGGCTTTTCGTAGGGACGCAGTAAACTAAACTCACGTTTGGTACATTAGCTCACTATAGTTTGCAAACTCACATCCAGAGTGGTGTTTTGACCATTTCCCTGTGACATTATAATTCATGTCTTTATTTTTGCAAAGTCCTGCAAACAACAATCAGCAAAACAAAGGCTGTGAATGTGAATGGTGGTGAATTTAAATAGGGGTTCATTGTTTAGACTGCACGAAACTAGACAGTTTTCACTCAAAAATAAATATGTAAACAGTGTATTAGCATAGTATTACTCCACTGACATTGTTGACTTTGATACTAGATACACTGGCATCAGATTCATCGACAAAATGTGGCTCCAACTTTATCAGCATGCAAGCCATTTTTTGCACATGAATGGGCAGCTATTTCACACTACTGCTCACTGCTCTCACAAAACAGTTGGACATGAGCAATTTACCGAGGATTGGGTGCATAAAAATCCACATAACTCGCACATTTCATTCCTCAAAATGGCTCATTTTGATTACTGCGGACCTGTGAAACGACCTCTGCTGCCGCCAGACAAGCAGTGGAACCAGGAAGTCATTCACACACGAGACTAATATTTCAACACATGAAGTAACTAAATCTTTCCACATCCATAGTTATAAAGAAGAGGACAAAAGTGTGCCATGAAGTAAAAATGGAAAGTGCAAACAAGTATTTTCTTTGAGCGCTACATTGCTCAACTTGATGCTGTTAGAGGCAAATACATTTGTCGGCCTGCAGGTGGCGCTCTTGTGATGTAGGGCGTTAGGATGTAAATGTGTGCCTTTTGATGATGCCTTCTGGTGTAGCATTGCCAACACACCAGTTAAAGCCATGACTTCCCCACTCAGTATGGGGTCGAGTACTTTCATGTGTTTGTGCTGGTGGCACTTATTAGCATTCAGCAGAGGGAGAGGTTTTCCACCAGGCAGCACAAGATGATAATGATTTTTAATTGCATTTGTCACTCAGTCACTGCTCTGTGTTTGATCTGAGCCATAACAAGAAATGGGTGATAAAACCAGGGGGAGATTTGTGTCACAGAGATAGTCATTAAGCATACAGTTCTTTGGCGCAAAACAAAATCACTGTAAAATAATAAAATCATTCTTAGGGTTTCTCTTTTAACATTGCGATATGTGAACCGACTAAGTTTCCGGGTGTAGAGTGGCTGGCGAGGACTTGTAGCTCCTCCTCCTCCAAGGGTTCTTGACATATCAGACTGGGAAAAGGCCTCTGGGTAGACATGCTGGAAATAATTTTGCTCTCAGCTGGATGGAGAGTTCTACTTAGACTGCTACCTTTGAGCGCCGACTAAGGTTAAGAATACGATACAAGACACACGATGTAAGCTTTACTAAACACTCAAAGTCCAGGCAATTGGTAAAGTATCCTCTCAGGCAAACAGGTAAATTGTGCTTTGATACTGGGAAGCAATCCATCAAGCTTCAGTTAATGTTTTGTGAGCTGCAGACATGATTGTTTAACAAATATGGTTCAAATACCATTATACAGACTAAATATGCAACTTGATTGGCTCCCAACACTTCAGGCCAAAGGTATTTAATACACCTCTAGATTGACATTACGCTCCTTGGCGTGGCCGGCGAGGCTAACATCTGTAACAACCAATGCAGAACCAGGAGCGACATTTTCATTGATTCAACGGCAGAATGTGAGATACCCTGTGATTGGTTGTAGTTAGCATTCCTTGTATCACTGTCCCATGGTCAATAAACATTAGTCATGTGTAGTGCCAAAATATCCAGGAATACTGTTTTAAAGTAGGAAAACAAGTGTGTAAATAGAACTGAATTATTTCAAGTGTTGACGCAGGAAAATCCATGTACAAATGTAACTAAAGTAAAATATAAAACTGAAATAAAATGTGGGAAAACTGCAAAAACTTTATTTTCTTGCCAGATGGGACATAAGGTCTGTCACATTAAAGAGTCATAAAATAGATTAAAAAAAAAAAATGGTATCAGTGGTGTTTTCCATTTGATTACATTGCACTGGGTTAGAAGGGCCAGTATTAAAGATCTTCGCTTCAGGCACTATGTTCCAGAGCCTCTCCTCTAACTTTGCATTATTCTTCCCTAAATAATTAAATACGCTTTTCCACACAAATTACATAATTACCTTCCAAATTATAGTGATTATTCCATTGTCAATCAGATTGGATGGGGGCGATTTGTGTAATCATGAACCATTGTTGTGCAAACTCATTTTTAGATGACTTTGGGGCTTGAAGCACCTGCTAAACTTGCGCTGTCTGTGCATTCTATGTGTGACTGTGAGTTCATTTGTGTCAGGAAACACAGAGGTCTTATTTTCACTTGGTATAAAGAGACTGGAGGGATTGATCAGACGTGTGAAGTGAACAGTTGTCAGGCAGTGCTGAATGAGCTAATGGATGTAGGTACTTGATGACAGGGAGAATTGAATGGACTTGTACTTGAGGCAATATGAGGTTTAGTTAATGATCATCTTCAGATAAGGATTAAATCACTATGAACAGCACACAACAAAAGAGATTTGTGTTTGGAATAAAATGGGTCACAGATTGCCAAAGACTATTAATCCATCTGTTAATGGAGGGAATGTTTTGCTTGCAAGTTTTTTCACTAAAGATTCACCGATCAAGCTTTTGTTTTGCTTCTGATAGTAATACCAATGCTGGGAGTTTGAGTATCAGCCGATACTGAGAGACTTTCTTAAAAATGGCTTGCTGTGAGTGAAAAAAATAAAGTTTTCTTTTCTACATTCTGACATCACTAAAGTCTTATATTTTCTTTCAAACAAGATTTTACATATCATTTATCAAAAATATCTATTATTAAACTGTAATGGAAACACATTAAACAAGAATTACTGGACGTTTCTGCACAACATAACTATAACTATTAGACTATTGGGTTGCATTAATATAAACAACTCACATAAAGTGATCTAATATTTACAACTTGTGTATTACAAATACGTTACCATTTCATAAACTAAAATACAGATACTTGGCTACTCTAGTTGTAGCTGATTTTATTTTACTAGGCTCCTTTAGGTGATCAATTATAGGCTACGTTCAGACGTAGTGACCCAATTCCAATTTTTTTTGCCCCTATGTGAACAGTATCAGATTTTTTCATGACAGTCTGAACGACACAGATCCGATCTTTTCAAATGCGACCCAGGCCACTTGGATATGTGGTCCTAAATCCGACACATATCTGATCTTTTGCAATGTGACTTCAGTCTGAACGGCCAAGTCGCATTTATCCGACCTACATGTCATTGATGCGCTACAAATACCATTCATTCTGCATTAAAATTGACGGGAGCGGACAGGTAAACTTGTCATGAAGGAAGTTCGCAATCGCCGCTCACCTCTCTCTCCACGGCTGAAATCCAAAGCGTCACGTTTCTCGTTAAAGACATCGCTGCCTCTGCTCTTAAAAGTCCATAGTCCAACAAAACTGTCTCTCTTCCTTCTTCAAATGATTTGGTTATGGATGTATTGTCTCCGTTAGTCTAAAACGTTTACATTGCCATTTCACGCGGTGATCCAACGTACAGCGTGTTCTGTACATTCATTGACATTCAGTTGGTGAAAGTTGTGTTTTTATAGCGGTGAGAGCCTAAACAATAGGGCTGGGATGAAATATTGAATCAGAAATACCAAGTATTGCTACTTTATCAAGTATCGCAATACTTTCAATACATGTATGTGGAAGCATTTTTATCATGCACTCCTTTTCCCCCAGTAACAGTTACACAGCACTTTGTTACTTTTTGTGTTAGTGCATTTTTCGATCTTAACACTTCAATAAATGTCAAATGGCATTTGGTTTATACACTTTGGACACATTTTTACACATTTTAAGGTAAGGCATCGGATTGGCCCGGAGTATCGTGATACATATCGGATCTTGACAAAAGTGTATGACCCAGCCCTACTAAACAGGTATCGTTTAGTATCGGATATTTGTAGCCGGTACCCGATATCATATTCGGTATCTGCTCCGATATCCTATGCCTGTATCGGATCGGAGCATGCCTAATTTCACTTAACCACTGTGCTGTTGTATTTTCTTCCATATTTGAGATTTCCCACATATTTAATGGTCATGAGGTCATACTCCTGTGTTCTGTAACTCCAAACAGACTGTGTTTTATCTATTCTATATGGTCTAAAAGCTTTTTCCTGAATGATCTAAAAGCATTTTCCTGAATAATGCATAATATAGGATCTTAAATGGTTAAGATCTAATCAATTTGATGTAATAAATTGAACAAACAGTTTGCACATTACCACAACAGGCCACTTTTATTTTATTTTATTTTTTTACCTGCATTGATTCTGAGAGATACAAAGTGTTTGCAGTGGAGTGACAGACTCTGAGTCAAACTTTGTTGTTGTGACGTTTTCCCTGGTTGCACACACTCCTGTGGTAGAAGTCTGCAGCGTACATGTGATGTGGAGGTGGCACCAATAAATAATTATGTGCGTGATTGACAGTTCAGGTTGGATAGAGACAGGAGGACCTCGTTAGCCGAATCCATCCCTGGCTCCGCGTTTCAATGACGATGTCAAATGTGCTGCCTATTAGTGCCACTTATACAGATGTGGGCCTATGGGGAGTCGCTTGAAAACTGCAGCCCCGCGCTATCGAGACCAGCGTGCGTCGTCCCTTGCGCATCACACTTTACCAGTGCCGTTGAGGGATATGTTTCATCCCATTGAGTAAAAAATAAAAAGAATCTCGAAAGACATCTTGAGCAGAGCTGTGTGTCTATCAGGAAAATCGAAGTTCGCTGTCAGAGTGAAACCTTGTGGACACTTCTAGACCTTGATCATTTGGGGCTTTCCGGGAGACTTTGACGTATAAGGATGTAATTACAGATAGCACCAAGAAGAGAGGTGTAGGGTTGATGGGATAGAGGCATGTGCTAAAGGTGCATTACATTATAGACGGGAGTTGAAATAAATGGAGAATAATGTCATGTTAAACTGACGGATACAGTTGCTCTCTAATAAAGAAAAAAAACCTGCCTGGAGTCGTGTTTTATTCAATTTGTGCATTGCTATTTCTGCACTTTCTCCTTCTCAACAATCAAAGTAGGTGGTACTGCTCTGTGTTTTAAAGTCCTTGATCATTTCAGCACTCAATTGCCTTCACTATAAATAATGTATTGCTAAGTTGGAGGTCAATGTTTTGAGCTTTATTCAAACGGCTTCTGTCATGCCGGTCAAGGATGAATTCAGTTGTTTTATCCACTCAGAAGTTTGGACTGAATTACTTTTTGTTTTTATCATTGTACTAGAATAAAACATGAAGTACCAATGCTAATTTGTGCATAAGTATTTAAAAGTGCTTTATGGAACTTTTTATGTGAAAAAAAACAACAACGATTTAACCTTTCATTGACCCAGCGGCTATGATTAGCATGGCGCCTTTACTTTCCATGACAGTGGCCTCTATGAAGTTTATTGGTTTATTTGGTAGGGACTGCATGTTAATTACAAGCCACACCGGATTGTGGCCTTGGGCTAATTTCCATCCGCGTCCCCCATGCGCACTCTCAAACACTCTTATTCATCCTGGCCTATTGTACATGCTTTTAGTGGTAGGGGAAACCGGAGTACCCGGAGGAAACCTACGCAGACAACATGGAGAGAACATGCAAACTCCACACAGAAAGGTCCCGTCCAGGTGGGAATCGAACCCGGACCTTCTAGCGGTGAAGCACGAGCGATGTACCACCGTGCTGCCCTATGACGCTCAGGACCAATATTTCTGCAGTCGGATCCACTCACTAGAAAATCTACAAAACAATTGATCCTGGAGCTTTGTAGTGGCCACAGTAATCGAAAGTAAAGGCACCATAATCACTCATACAACCTCTGGTCAAATACGTTGTTTGTTTTTCGCATAAAAGTTCTTTAAATAGCCTACAGAAAGTATATGATCAAACCTTTAAGCACTTTAGATCATTATCTGTCTCAGTTTCAGACACTACTCACCCAGGAAAAGAAAAAAAAAACATGAATATACTGGAGTTACATATTCTGCTTGGTGTTAACCCCATCGCTGCACTTTGCATTACTTCAGTGAGTGAACATGAATAAGCACATTGCCTTAAGAGATAGACAATCAATCCATGAGTGAAATTACTTGGCCACAGTAGCTTAATAATAATAATAATAATAATAATAGTGAAACAAATACTTGTTATCTGTAAGTGGCAGCTGTCTCTCTGAAAATGCGAGCACCCCTTACTGGTATAGCTATGAAATGTGTGTTTGTTGTGTGGATGTTTGTGCTCTACAGGTGGCTGGAATCAAAGGCATGCTGATCGCCAACAAGAGGCAGGACAACCAGGTGAAGACGTGCATCACATACAACAAAGGCCGCGACTGGAGACTGCTGCAAGCTCCCTCCTCGGACCTGGATGGGAATGACATCCACTGCATACTGGTGAGTGAGCGTGGAACGGGGTATATTGTTTTATAATGGTTGAAACAATAACAATTTCAACTTTTCTCTGCTTTTTGCCAACATGCTTTAAGAACTCATATGTCGGACATATAGTGGATCCATTAGGATGCGCTTGTTTCTGACTTGTAAATATGATTACACCGTACGTACAAATCACTTGGACTATAGTTGAACTCATTGCCCGTAAAAGAGATGGTTTTGTTCAGTATGAAATGGTCAGATTTTTTGTGGGTGAAACTCCAAAACAATAACTAATAAGCTCATGTCGTAAGAATAATTGCTTTGAGGATTTTATTTTCTTTATCATTTGCTTAAAAGTCTTCCAAAACTTTATTATTCTGTAGTCAGTTTAGTTTCTTGCCAAGTTTCATTCAATTCAGCAGATGTGCCAGAATAAAAATAGACAGCTATAATTTGATGAGAGTGACACTTTTTTTTATCACCTGCTGTCTGCAAATACAACATGGTTACGTTCCCTGTAGTCACCTTAAGTTATATTGAGTACACAAAGTCAAAATCTTCAAAACAGAAGGATGGCCTTGCAAACGTTGTTCAAGGCTGAGAAAGTAACAGGTAATTTACAAAAAGCATACCAGACATTTCATACCAGACATTTCTCTAAGAAAATGCCTTCCTAAGTAGCAGTAGCTATTTCGGCTGAGAGTACGGGAAACATGTTACTGTGGTAACCGTTTGTCACAGTAGAAAACCACGACTAAGGACTTTACTAACTAGCCTACAAAGAACACAATTTGGCAAGACACTTTCCCTTTAGTGCATGGATGATGGAAATGCAAACTCGCGGCTAAGAATTTTGCTGTTGCGCTCACTATCAGACCAAACTCTCTCCCATTTTTCTGTACAAATCCCTATCCGTTTGTTTTGAAAGAGTCTGCAGGTGAGTAGCTGTGCAGATAGGTCCAAGTACATTTGCCTCCGCTGTTTCTTCCTCATTACCGCGCCTCCCTGCCTCTCCAACTCGCACCGACTGTTAGCGAGAACGGTGCTACAGACATTAGGTGGTGCCCACGCTGTTTAAGAGGTGAACGCTGATCCCTGCAGCGCCACCCGCCGGTTCGAGGAGACTGTGCACTCATGTGGCATTTTGTAATTACCGCTGCAGATTCCTTTTGATTAGCCTGCTCCAGTCTCGATGTCCTTACATAGTGACACGCTGTCTGCATTTGCCATCAAAGCAGCGCGCGCCCCGTCTCCGCTCCCCGCCGCCAAATCCAATTGTCGGCTGTTGTCTGCTGTGCCCCGGAGACTCCGCGTCACACTTTAATGCAAATCCGCTCTGTCTTTTGTTTTAATGACAGATTAAGTGCAATTAGTGGAATTTATGAGGGCGCGCTTGCTTCTCTCCGGAAGATTCATGTATCTGTCGTGTCTATTTTTATGATTTTGTTTTTCTTGGAAGCCTCGTGTTCTGACCCTGTAATTTTCAAATAAAGATTGAGTCGCTCCTCTGCCATTACTAGGAGCGCAACCGCTCGCTCCGCGGGAGGAAGAATTCATTTAACACAATTGGATTACAGAGATTCGTCATGTTCTGAATGTTGCCAGTGATTAGAATAATAAAGATCAGAGAGACAGGCTGGGGACACATGTTACATACAGTGGGATGAAAATGTGTGTGAACGCTTTGGAATTTCCCACATTTCTGCCTGCCTGCTTGGTCATAAAATGTGGTCTGATCTTCATCAAAATCACAAGAATGAGTAAACATTGTCTGCTTAATCTAATACCACCCAAACAATTACATGTTATCATATTTTTATTGGCCATAACGTGCTATTGTCAATATAAAATATTTTTTGCAGAAAAACCTGAGACATTCACAACAGCGTGGAATAAGTAAGTTAACCCTTGTATCAAATAGCTGGCTGACCCTTTTTTTGCAGCAATAACTGCTTTTCTGTAGTCGCAGATTAGATGCTCACAATGATCAGGATGAATCTTGGACCATTCCTCTTTACAAAACTGTTGCAGTTCAGTGAGATTCCTGGGTTCACTTACTTTTTCCTCCCTGTCCTGTGAATGTTTACATGTTATGGCCAATAAAAATATGATACAATGTAAATGTTTGGGTGGTTTTAATTTAAGCAGACACTGTTTACTCATTCTTATGATTTTGATGAAGATCAGAACACATTTTATGACCAATTTAAGCAGAACTGTGAGAAATTCCGAAGCGTTCACATACATTTTCCTCCCACTGTATTGTTGAAGCTAATTTAACAAGTCATGATCACATGTCAGTGTGATTGTATCTTAATACAAAAACAACATACTGATTATGTTCTTAAACATTGCAACGCTGTCCAAAGGTGTTCAGTATTTAGTATAAACTTCATTTTGGACAGAATTAGCCAGCAAATCTGTAATACAACATGAAACTCTCACTCAATCAAAAGCATGGCTATTTATAACTTGCGGTAAGTAAAATGGTTTGTGCTGCATAGTTTTGAGTAGATTGTTATAACTCTTCAAATAAGTGAGTATTGGGAAAATATCATTGACCAACGTTCATATCCGTAACTTATCACTCTGCAATATTGCTGATGATTGTTATTGTAAATCATCCGCAGGATAAAACTGGACAAAAGGTTCCCCAGTGTATAGCAGTAGCCTCTCGACCCTCACTGAAATTGACACTTGCAGACTTTGAAGCCAGAATGTCAGTAGATAAACTCCCTTTCTCTCTCCCATTTCTCTCTCTCGTAGCCTTTCTGTTCCCTCCATCTTCAACTGCAGATGTCTGAAAACCCCTACTTGTCCGGAGCAATCTCCACCAAGAGCTCTGCGCCTGGGATTATCGTTGCCACAGGTGAGACGGATAACTTCACAGGCTGCTAAATCTCCCCAAATCTGCAGTCCAGGCAGCTTTTAACACAAAATGGTTATTTCCTCTAAAACTGTTGACAAAACGGGCCTCTATTGGAACGTTTATATGGTATTTTATGGTATGGTGAGTAGTTTTCCCCCTCTACAGCTTCTTTCCTCCCCAATGTATTGATTGACTGGAAGACTGTACAAGGAAAAATGTATCAGTATTATCAATCATGTGAAAAAAATAAACCTGCTGACATTATTAGAGACACAGGGAATGCTGCACAAAGTACATCTTAAATATAAAACCTTTAAACATACTGTAAACGCTATTAGATTTTAGTTGCAACACTGCAACGTTAAGTCCTCCTGACTTGGAGCCAGCTTGACACCACTCCCTGAGGTTCTTAGATTCTGACACTGTCACGGAAGTTCTTGGCACTAGACCATGAAGAGACTTGTTTTCAAGTCAATTCTCTGAGCAACATAAAGCCAGTGCAGAGACCTGCGCACTGGATGGTCGCATTTTTTGGTTCTGGTCAGGACTCGAGCAACAGCGTCACAGATGCCCTGCAGCTTTCTTACAGCTCGTTTAATAATAATAATAATAATAATAATAATAATAATAATAATAATAATAATGCATCAAACTTGTATAGCGCTTTTTTTCGACACTCAAAGATGCTTGACAATAAAGACAAAAGAAACAGACAGTTTTAAGAAAAAACGAGTTTGAAGAGGGGGGTTTTGAGTACTGATTTGAAGTTTGGGAGTGATTTTGTGTTTCTGATGGGCTGTGGGAGTGGGGGTCGGGGCGGTGATGGCGAAGGCTCGGTCCCCCAAGGTCCAGCGGTTAGTGTGGGTGATTGGAGTGAGGTGGTTGGTGTCGGCTGAGCGGAGGTAGTGGGTGGGTTGGTGATGTTGCAGGAGCTTGGTGAGATAGGGCAGGGCCAGGTTATGGAGGAACTTGTAGGTGAGGAGGGGAGCTTGTATTGAATGCGATATTGAACAGGGAGCCAGTGGAGCTGTCGGAGGATGGGGGTGATGTCTTCTCTGGACCGGATGTGGGTGAGGAGGCGGGCAGCAGAGTTGTGGATGTATTGCAGTTTTTGCAGATGAGTGGTGGGTCCATCGAGGAGGCTATTGGAGTAGTCGAGTCTGGAAGTGATGAATGCATGGATGAGGATTTCAGCTGTTGACTGGGTAAGGTAGGGGCGGAGGCGGGCAATGTTGCGGAGGTGGAAGAAGGATGTTTTAGTACTATGGCTGATGTCTGTTTGGTATGAGAGGGTGGAGTCCATTATGATGTCGAGGTTGCATACAAAGGGGGAGGGGGTGACATTTGAGATTTGGGGCCAGTGATAAGGTGTTCTGTTTTATTGCTGTTGAGTTTGAAAAAGTTATTATCTATCCAGGTTTTGATATCGGAGATGCATTCAGTGATGGTGGAGAGGATAACCGGGGTGAATGAAATTCTGGAGGTTTAGAGTTGAGTATCGTCGGCGTAGCAGTGAAAGTGGAGTCCATGGTGACGAATGATCTGACCGAGGGGAAGCATGTAGATGGTGAAGAGGAGGGGTCCAAGCACTGGACCCTAGGGGACACCATGAATGACGGGGGAAGGGTGGGAGTTGCAGTTGTTGACAGACACGAAGTGGTGACGGTCAGAGAGGTAGGAGGTGAACCACAGGAGTGCTGTGGCAGAGATGCAGATCGATTGTAGACGGTGGAGGGGGGCGGTATGGTCTATTGGGTCAAATGCAGTGGAGAGGTCGAGGAGAATGGATATGGAACCAGAGTCAGTGGCGAGGAGGAGATCATAAGAGATCATAACATATTTAGAGAAGCCAGTGAGCAGGCTGTTTTTAGTCTTACCTGCTGGAGAAAAACACATGAATAAGTCTGTGGTATACAATAGATACTATAAATAGTTATGGTTTAGACATTCCTTTCATTCTGGCAATGTTTTTAGATATTAAAAACGTTCTGTTATTGATTTAATGTGAATGTTAAAGTTCAGGTCTGAGTCCCTAAATTTCTAACTGATTTTTAGGTTTTAGAGAGAGAGAGAGAGAGACATTCAAGGTGGCTGATAGCACGTTCTCTTTGTTTCTGTAGGCCCAAGACAATAATGAGAGATTCTTAATCTCAGTGGGACGTTCCTAGTTGAATAAAGGTCCATTCAATTTCAGTCTTGTCTGAGTTAAACAGAAAGTCTGAGTTTAGAGAAAGTTGTTTTGCATCCACACACTGATCTGTCCGATGCAGGCAGTGACAGAGTGAATCTGCAGTAAACCTACATGTTCCTCTGTGTCAGTGGGACATTTATCTGTGTCTCCTCAAATTAAACTGGAGATGCCAGAAAGGTGCACTGCTCTGCGATACATTTGTTAGCATTCACTGATGATGATGATGATGATGAGTAGTTTTGCATACGGTATTTAGTTTGAAAAATGTCTTGTCACCATAAAAATGCAAATGTCATTTAATTATCAATCGGACAGAACAAATTACATAGAATGCAGCTTTTGATTTTCAGGCAAGAAACAATAATATCACAACATCGATTAATCTAGATACTTCAAAAAAAATCCCTGGCCTCACTGCAAAGAGGTAGAAGACAAAAAAGTCGGTTTGCACCAGGGCAGCGTCAGCAAACTTTGAGAGCGTGTGCATTCAGATACGGGCCTTTGGTTTGGGAGATTGTTGAATAAAGATTGAAGTTTGCGTGCAGGCTCTATGATGAACTGTAGCCATTGTTTTCTGCACGTCAGCTAGCACCGAAATCAAAAATGGGCGACCTGACAATAGACAGAAGGATCAAACACAGGCTGTTTGTGTTGTGCACTGGCCAAGAGAGTCGGGAGAGATCCAAGGAAGAAGCCACTTCAGTCACGGCACATTTGAGGGCGCAGGCTCAGGGCTGTGTGCTCAAACAAAGCAAACTTTCACACCGAGGGGGCCACTTGTCACTGTGTGTTAGCTTGGCGATGTAACCTTGGCAGCCAAATAGTGTCATGTATTATTTAAATGCTCTCGGATGCACCAAAGAAACATTCAAGACATAGATGTAAGTCAACAAGAATCTGTTCAAACAGACAACACTTTTATTTTTTTGCTCTTAGACAATATAGCCATAAAATTGGTCCCTAAACAGCAATGATCAGCCCAAGGTGAATAATAAAATGTGTTAGAGTTAAGGTAAGGCTTGGCATGATAATTTGTATGGCACAATTTGTGCGCAAAGTCATTCATAGTCCTTTACAAAACAAGATAAAGTGACAGTTTGAAGGCATATACAATTGGTAAAACAGACATCAAATAAATGATAATAGTCCCGTTTTCTTCTTGGATTTGAACATTAGTTGAGGCCCATCTCCCGTGTCAGTAAAAATGTTTGATCTTAGCCGTGTAACACTGAAGTGCAGCCTCATCGTGTTTAGTCCTGACTCTGGGAACCAGCAGAAGCCAAAGTTCAGTGCATTTACCCATAAACCAGATGACTAATTGGTCTGTGATGTTTTATTTTTTATTATTGCAAACTTCAGTTTATTGTTTGATTTGTTATTACACATGTGTTTTTACCCATCAGGTAACATCGGCCCGGAGCTATCCTACAACAACGTGGGCATGTTCATTTCTTCTGATGCGGGGAACAGCTGGAGACAGGTGAGGCGCACTGGGACTCTGTCATTTCCATATTGTCTCCACCGCAGTGTGACAGGAAAGCCACAGGCACACGCAGCAACAGTATGTATGCATGGTGTAGGGATGACAATCCAAATTGCAATATAAAAAGACCTTTAATACTAGCTTACCAGTGTCATATAAGGAAATGTGAGGTGAGCTTAGATGCTTAAGCCCTGTATGGATTAGCAAAGCACATACATATAACATAACTGCCTTGAACCACTAAATTGGTCCACTAACCTTTTAAATGTATTTCTCTGTCCACCACTTTTCTACTTGTTGCCAATGTACAAATACAAATGTGCAGCAAAAGGAGGACGGTTTAGATTCTGTGGACTGTGTGCGTTGCCAAACTGACCCCTTAACTTACCCCATAGTCATTCGATAGCATCGAAATACGAAAGTACATGTGAAATATTAAGTCATTTCTGTCCTCCTCCTACTGGCTGTTTGCAGATTTTTGAAGAGGAGCACAACGTGTGGTTCCTGGACAAAGGCGGGGCACTTGTTGCAGTGAAACAGCCAACGGTACCAACTAGAAACTTGTGGTATGAGAACTTTGCTTTATTATTATTGTTTTTCAAAGGGCTATCCCACATTCAGTTTGAAAGATGTTAAAAAGTGCCGCTATTGGTCCTAAACCTGATAAAAACGATTTGTCAGGAAAGGAAATTGGATTGCACACCCTTCCTAGCATGCTGAAGTCGCAATGCCGGGAACTGGAAAGTTTTCTTATGCAAAAACATGTCGCCACAGTCGGGTGTACGTTTTGTTTTGTTGACATCTGATCCATTTATTGACGCACTTTGTGAGTCTTTCAAAATTCAGTCTAATTAGTGAGATTTCCCCATTCAAGCCACTTATCATTAGACTCCAGGAGTGAGAACTCGCCGCTGCCAAAACCGCGCGCCGGCTAATCCACGTGAGACCAGATCTGTTCTCCGCTCCCTTTTGCAACAGTTTTTGAAATGAGTTTTAGAGCCAGTCGAGTGTAGCCTGCCGGGTCTTTGTCTCCCGACCAATTTTAGGTCCGATAGCAAAGCAAAGGCAGATAGAGAGGACGCATCCTGCAGACAGTATGTGGAATTGTCAAGTACTTCAGCAAACTCTGGCTCATAATAGCAGCATGTCAACGCCCTTTTTGTTCCCAGTGCTTTTAACTCCGCTATTTTCTTTGTACCTTTTTTTGCGATTTGACGACAGGACAATGTCAAATTTTAATGGCTTTGTTGAACAGAAATTCAATGGATCTCAAATTCTTGTTCAATAGTTGCCCAGACTGTGTTGCTTCAAAATGTTAAGAGTTCTTCTTGTTTTTCATTTTTAGTCAGAAGATTCGTTCTAGTTTGTGAAAATAAATATGTAAAAATAAATCAATCATTTGGTCTTCATAGTCCGGAATTTACAGTCACGCAGCCTTGAGTGGAGCTTTTTGCGGAAATGGTCCTTGAAGTTACACATAAATCTTACTGTGTAGATTAGAAATACATTGTTTCCAGGTGAATATTTACATGTTAAAGGAACAGGCCACCGTTTTTACATACTGAGATATGTTCTTACCTCAGCTTAAACGAGTTGATGCATAACTGTCTGATCTTTGTGCGTGCGCTCAGTCACGCAAATAGACCAAAGACAGTGTTTGCATTTAGCCTCTCCCAGCATATTCCTATAGCTCCAAACTGGGGTTAAGTTAGAACCATATTTTCCCTATTCAAATACAGTTACATGAAAAGTTACATGATCCAAGTATAGTTACACAAAATTAAACATGTCAGTTTTCTAAGTGGATAAAAAGAGGCACTATATTGTAAGGCGTAATAATACCGTAGGAGCACTTCGACTTTACTGCGTGGACTGGGAGAGTCTAAATGCTAACAACGTCTTTGGTCGTTTTGCGCGACTGAGCGCATGCACAAAGACCAGACAGTTATGCATCAACCCATCTAAACTTAGGTAAGAACATATCTCAGTATGGAAAAACTGTGGCCTATACCTTTAAGACTGAAGCATCGCCCAAACCCTGACAATTGAAAGATGTGCCTCCAGTGTCTTCCCTTCCATTAGGCCTGCTTTAGTCCTGGTTTGCCTCTGGTTTCCTCCTCAGTATAATCCGGTAATTTTCTTAATTTTGCCCAAGTTACTTTAATTGTTACAGTATGTCCTGGTTTAGTTCTTGATCTTGCTTTAACTGATGTCTATCTTAAAATCATACAAGAGACATGAGTATAAATTCTTATTTTATGCAGATTTTCTTTCCACTCACATGAAAGCCTTTGCTGCAACTTGTGTGAGGTTTTGTGTCGTGCAGTGGTTTGAAGTGCAGTCCTCAGCAGTGTGTCACAGTCAGGTAGCCCGAGCCATTCTCACTTCAGCTCCGGTGTTGATAAGCTGTCACTGCCAATACAGCCAGGCCACTCTGATGAAAAGTTGTCCCAGGTTTTGCTGATGACTTCCTCCTCTGCAGTTTTTGTTGTTAGAAATAAAACATTTATATTCTGATGGTGTTGTTTTCCTCTCTATTTAAAAGTTGACATGCAATGAATATACAACACTCTCCGGCACGTTGCATCTTTGCTATTAGAGCTTCTCACACATTGGGTGGCAGTGGCTTATCTGTTTTATTTAACAACACATCATAACCCCCAATCTGTATCAGCTATTTACAAGCCACTGTGGCTTTCTTTGATATTGACTGACCACAGCAGACAAAGAACACTCCGCAAAAGCAGCAGTCTTCAAGATACTGTTTGTAACTTAATTATAATACACATTTATAAGACAACATATTCACTTGCTTTTAAAACTGGATCAAAATGTACTGGATACTGCTACTGTTGCTAATTATAGTTATTTGGATTTGTAGTCTGGATTTTCCATTAGTAGTGGTTGCAATATGTCTAATTTTTCTTCTCTTTTCTTTTTCCAGGATCAGTTTTGATGAGGGCAGACAGTGGACGCAGCACAGCTTCTCCTCGGTGCCGCTGTTTGTGGATGGAGTCCTGGTGGATGCTGGAGCAGACAACCAGATCATGACGTAAGTCTGCATTTGTAATTGCATAATACAACTACTACTAAGATCATTGATCTCACAATGGAGAAATTCACTTGTTACATCAGCTCTTAGGAATACTCAGGGGGTGCAAATAGAAAAATGTGCGATCAAAGAAGGACTAATCGTTATTTGTTGTCTTTCATAACTTCTGCTAAGCTGCTAAACAAAGATGAACTTCATTTCTAAACAGCATAAGATGTAAATTTTAGATCTATTATAGCTCCCAAGTCTTTAATGCCGCTGACTTAGTTTATTTGCATGTATTTTCTACTATGTATTTTGCTCATGTGATGGATGAATGTGTGGCTGGGAAGCTATAAATTAAGAGCCTCCGTGGGGATAAATAAAGTGTTCTGAATCTGAAACCACTACTACAATTAATCTAATAAGTAAGTAAGTGCTTTATTTGTCATCGTACAATTATACGACGAAATTGCATCTTTCAAACTGAGCACGCCGCCATTGTGGGTCAACCTGACTAGCATGTTTTTGGAGGTAGGGGAAACCGGCTGGCTGCCTTCAATGCTCCTCTGAAATGGTGCACCGCCTCCTGGGTTTGTCTTGGTTTCAGAGCATGGTGTCCTGCGCTGCTCCCTCCACTCCCGCTGCCTCCTCTCGCTCCTTCTCATCTTCATCTTTGTCCTCCTCCTTCTCCCCTGGCTCTGACGCCATCCTTCACCTGAGGGTTATCTGTGAAACTCCGCCTTACAGTTGAGCCAGTTAATATAAAACCACAAAAGTCTTCTGGGAGCAGACTAATATAATCCATCTTATTCTCCAGTGAACGTTCCTCAGCCAGAACAATAGTAGGAGAGGTATGTGGTCCTTCCCCTACCCCTCACCGCAAAATAGAATAGGGATACCCCTTTGTCTCTCGTGAACATGAACAATGGAGGGGAAGTGCCAAGGCAAAGGGCTAAGTGGGAGAATTGAGATTGGGCCATAGACTAAGGACTCTTCATCCATTCTTCCTATCTAAGGATTACTAGGATAATGTTTGTGATGCCCAATCCTTATGATTCACGTGTATCATTATTTCTTGTGCTTGAAGGTTCTTTGGTCACTTCAGTCACCGCTCCGAATGGCAACTCATCAAGATTGACTACAAGTCCATCTTCAGCCGCAAGTGTACAGAGGAGGACTATCAGACCTGGCACCTGCACAACCAGGTGCACCACACATACTGAACGCAAGTCCACCAATAGAGCTGCAAGCCACTATAGTCTAGCTGTCAGTATTGCAGCCTGTCCGACCTCATGTTCATGCCCTGTCCAATTGAACTGTCAGATAAAATAGAAATGCCAAGAAAAACCCACATGCTGACAAAACCCAGAAAGATTGAATGACCCAACAATAAGCTGATAGTAAAGCAGTCCTTCCCCACTAAGACTTATCTAGAAGTGAAAGCTTAACTAAACTGGGACATACTCAAACAAACTTAACTTGGTCTTTAGTTCACGTTTAAATTCCTTAAACCGTTAACCAGTACTTTACCTTTATCACATTTTGACAAGTCCTGCAAGAGGCCCAAGTAAAGCAGTTGCTCCTCTCTTCAACAGGGGGAGCCTTGCGTGATGGGCCAGAAGCAGATCTACATGAAGAGGCGGCCCGGGAACTATTGCATGCTGGGAAAGGACTACTCGCGGATCCTGTCTGCGGAGTCGTGCATCTGCAGAGCTCATGATTTTGAATGGTAAGAGGCGGCTTGTGTTTCGACAAAAGAGCCTTTCCTTTGTAACAGTCGAGGAGGGATTATGTTACTGCCAAGAGCGCGTCGTTAACAGTAGTATTATCCTCCACTGCCACACAAACAAGAACTCAGAACTGAGCGTGTGCTTTTCACATTCATTCTTCAGGCATTGTGAAATACATTATTCTTTTTTGAAGGGCAGCTTTTCATGCCTCTCCAGACAACTTTTCTTTGAATTGTGTAATATCTTCATGACTATCCATGAGTGGTTCTGGTTACATGCACACCTATAGACATAATACATTATTCAAATATAAGATGTGCAAAGTGAAGACACAATGCTTTTTCAAGGGCCGAAACCAGAAAGACTGTGCTGTTGTTGATGTGCTTTCAGTGTATAAACCATTATAATATGTGGTTAGTAACTTTCTTACTAGGACTTTCTGGGGCTTATTTTGAGAAAAAACACAGATCGTTCAATATGACTCAATATATGACTTACTGCTTTTGGATATAGAACATAAATACAAAACATTTTGTGAATTTAAGGACACCATATTTTACTCGAGACAGATGCCATAGGGACTGACTTTATGTCTAGTGCGCACAGGGTGCACAAACATTTCTTTGTCATTTTTTCAGGGATGCCAAAGTTAGTTTTTACTCACAGTTAATCAAAAAAAAAAATATTATAAACACATTAATTTTGGGTTATTCGCAAATAATCACCTCCTATGTTTTGACTGAACGCACTCCTCAAAGACAGAGCGGGTCAGTTCCGTTGGTCTCAGGAGCAGTTTTAAGCCTAGGTTTGTTCGTGGAGAACGTAGTTATGGTATTCACATCACCGCACACCCAACGTAAGCCAAACGTGCGTCACACGGAGGCTGCTCAGACATACGGCTGTCGCTTCATTCGTACAGCCAACGCACGTAATTGTAAGACCAACCTGCAATAAACGTACTGACTGTGGGTTCCATGCGGGCTTTGTATGAAGTTTGCAAGAACTGCACACGATCGGTACGTTGTGTGTACCAACATGGTGCGTTTGTCATAGAGATTAACTGGATTATTTGGAGGGGTGGTGGGGTATAGCCTATATATTTTGTCCTTGGATACAGAGAAGGCGCATGTTTGGGCAGTATGACACACTTTTCCGGGAGTTGAAGAGCGAAAGCCATGGTGACTACATTCGTATGGATCCAAACACCTTTGGTGAACTGCTACTACGCTCACACCACGCATAACGCCTTTTTCTCTCCTCCCTCTCTGACACTTGTTCTCTCCTCACCTTCCCTCTTCCCCTCGGCATATTGCAAAAACGTTGTACTTGGTCACAGGCACCTGTGAAGCTTTATATGTCGGAGTTTTGTGCGATTGATGCACTCTTGCCGAACGGGCAATTCACAAACGACTTACGCGATGTGTATAGAGGACATACGAGATATCTGAACGTGTGTTGGCCTCACTAATGGTGCGCGTGTGGTGCTCGACACATACAAAGTCCGCAAGTGCGACGTACGAAAAAAGCATACGCCGTACAGACGATGCACGAAGACGTACACGTTCTTGCGACCTGAGAAAACTTAAGCGCCCGTAGAGTTTCTTTGACATGACAAAGAACCTCTGTGGCGGGTCTACGGCTCGCCCGGTAACTCCTAAGTAGTTACTGTGGTACATCCCTGGTACTTACAGAGGTAATTACCAGGTACTTACTGTAGTATGGCCTGGTAACTCCGGTGCCATGCCATTGGTCCGACATCCCATTGGTCCGACAACCCATTAGTCCGACGTCTCATTATTCTGAAAATATAACCCTAACCCCAATGGCACCCCTACTCAATGGGTGATTTTCAGAATAATGAGACATTGGACTAGTGAGCCAACCTCGTAACTCCTAGGTAGTTACCTATACATACCACTGTAAGTACTTGGTAATTATCTCTGTAAGTACCAGGGATGTACTACAGTAACTACCTAGGAGTTACCGGGCCGTATTCTAAAGTGTAACCAAAATGGGTACGTCACATGCTTGCTCTCTGTGCGTTTTCTTGCGTGCTTTGCACGTAGACCGGCCGTAGGAGCTTGTACGACTGGTTGTGACTTAGGCTTTAGGGCTTTTCATATAGATTTACCAAATAGTTATTCGTTTGTTAATGAATTATGAGTTCATAATTCGGCCCGGTATTAATGAATGTGATAATTACATTAAAAATAACTTAGACTGATTGTGTGATGACTCATATTTCAAAAGTGTGATTTATCTCATTTCTTTCCACAGTATAATAATATGAAACAATGTATTAGGGACATGGGACAAAGTAGTGTAACCGCCACATTTCATTAGAGACAGATGGTCACCCTACGCCCGCACGTTTCATCCCGAGTTGTGTGGACGGCGACCGAAGTGATTGTTGTTTAAGTTTGAGCCACAACAAACAAAGCAATAATTCTAATGTTTTGAAGTTACAAAGTGCCACTCTTCAAACCGCTGCACTCTGATATGGATTTTCTCTTAATAGGTTTTTCACCACAGTTGTTACTGAACCCGCTGCGAGGACATTTTAGGAAACAAAAAAAAAAGACCTGATAGAAGTGCGTTTTGCAGTGGACCGAGTTGAAATGGCCCATCTAAACATCAAACTCACATAAAATGCATTCTAAGAGATATAATCAACACTCGGGAAGTCAGAAGTTGTAATAGACCAAAATTTAGGCCACTTTGTGTTGTATATATAAAAGTGACTAAAGCAATTCTCTGAAAAGGAATATACTTGGATTTGTTTTATAAGAAAAATACTCCTATATCACCATAAATACATATTAAATGAATAAATATTGTTATTAAAAATGCAGTCCATGATTCTCATTAATTTGCCTCATTCACTTTACCACTTACATGATAAGTTTGGATCATTAACGCGTTCCTCTGCAGAGTGGTATCCAGCTCAGACAATGTTTATTGAGTAAATATTTTTAATTTGTTTGCAAATCCTAAAATTGATCATTTATCTAAGAATGACAGCACAAAAATAAACGCATCCAAATAAATAGGCATTATGTAAACGAGTGTGTGTGTGTGTGTAAAAGGTCACGAAGTAGAGCTAATTCATTTTAATTGAAAGGATAAGCGTGGAATGGCTTTTCTCTAAATGTATCCAAATTCAAAGTAACATTATTTAAAATTCTAGGTGATACAATACTATGGCATCTGTACCAACCGAGCATAGAAAAGAAGTACGCTGCCAATAACGCCTTTTCATTAAAATATTCCTAATATCTGACATTTTTCCTGCATACCATCCAATCAACTTCAATTATTAAATCTTCTCTTTATTTAACAACTTCAGCCCTTTACAGCTGCCATGAGAAATCCAATTATCTGCTAACCAGTAAATCAATTTCATTCAGTTGCCCTTTCGTGGTTTGGGGTGACGGCCGATCACAGCTCGGTAAGGATTACTTGACTCCTTATTATGATGTCAGTAATTTTAATATGTTGAGCAGGCACAGGTAAGTGGTGAGGAATATTCATCGCTTTGATGTCATGGAAAATTGATTGTGAGTATGGATCAATCTTGCATAACATTACGACCAGCTGACAATATGGCTTTATTGCCTTTGATGGGTTTACTCATTTGGATCAGATTACAAAGGCCAGCCATACACTCCCCATGTTAAATAATGAGCTACTCTCTGATAGTGCTTTTCCAACTAGGTGCTGGTTCGGAGCTGGTTCTGGGCTGGTTCAGAGCTGGTGCTGGTTCCGGGTTGGTTCCTGACTTGGTTTTCCACCAAATTGAGAGCTGGTATTCTGCATATTGCCGTAGCAACACTTTGGGAAGTCAACTGTCACATAAAACATGGATAGTAACATCTTACTACAGCCATTTCTGGTTATAGAATACCACACAAATAAGTTTATGTTCCTGTCACAGCAGCCGTTAACATTTTGATTTCTTCTTTCTAACTGCTCCCTCTTGTTTTAGCTGGAGCTACAGAGCATAAAGCAAAACAACAGTTAGTTTCCACCGCAGAGACTGTTTTGGTTTCTCCAGGAAGTCATAAGCACTAACTAACTAATATTGGTTGTTTGTCAGAAGTCAAAGCCACACCCCAGCCGCTGACATCACTGGTGCTCGGTTCTTGGTCCAGCTTTTAACTGGTTCCCAAACGGCACCAGTTTTTGGAATCAAGAGCCTGCATTTTTTCAGTGGATAACGAAAGAACCGGTTCTGAAACTGGAACCGGCCCGGGACCAGCACCGGCACCAGCTTGGTGGAAAAGGGCTAACAGACACTGACCACAGCACATTTGGAACTCTCCAGTTGTTGAGATCTCTGCGGCAGTTTTCGTACCCTATACCCAAAACCAATTCAATACTCTTTAGTCCAGGGGTAAGCTAGTTTGCTTGGTGGAGGGCCAATTTTCTTAATTGTAAAAAAAAACAAGGTCCGAACCTGCCCATTTTAGCCCAAAGTAAAGGATCACTTTCTACAAATGCAAGTGTTGTACATAATAATGACTTCATTGGTTTTCTGTTTGGACATTTTGAAGTAATTGACAGTCCTTCTCACAGTTTTAGAATACTTTCACTCTAAGGGCCAGATCTTGTGCCTGGAACAAGGAAAGTGCAAACTATAACACGATGGCTATATCTTCTGTGTGGTGCTGCTTTTGCCCTATCTGCCTGTGCCACATGCAAGAGGGTGTCGCTTATAAAAAGAGAGAGGAATGAGGTGTGGTTTATTACAAGCAGCACAGGGAGCGGTGCTCTGTTGGCAGCCTCACATTCATTTCCTCGTTCACATCGCGCTGCCTTGTGTTCTTCCTTAGGCATTGTAGGCTCTCGCAGGTCAAACTAAACACATTATTAACCCCATCGTGAGCTAAACAATGTTCGTGTCTCGAGAGAAAGAGGGTAGCGCAAAATGTTATACTATAGTCTGCGTTTAGAAAACACAAGATCGGGCTCTATAAATGTTGAAGTGTTCTCTCATTTGAATCATATTTCTCAAAATTATGTTGAGGGCCAATGCTTCAATGTTGGAGGGCAGGATTTGACCCCAGGGCCTGGCGTTGCTTACTTTAGTCATTCACTTCTCATCAAGACATGGCTCAAAATCTACAAATACAGTACAAACAGCCATCTTAACTTGTCCTTTATTAAACCAACCCTTAAGAAATTCTTTGCTTTCTTGTATAAATACCATGCTCACTGGGGACTATGTTGATGAGATAATCTATTCCATTCCCTTGAGTGTTCATAAAGATTTGCCGGATCACTGTACGGCACAAACAGAACCGATTTGTTCCTCGGTGATAGACAGATTGCTCCCTACCACCGTGACTGCTTGTTAATGAAAGTTCACAGCTGCCTAATCACACAATGCGAGTCAAAGCAGGCACAGTCCACGGGCCGTCAGCTGTTTATTTGTTCCGCTACGATAATTAATTGATAAATCACAGTCAGGAGCAGTATCGGAGCGGACACGTGCTTACCAAGCTTTGTGGGATGTAAATTACATTCTGATTGTTTGTGGGCAAGTCTCGGTTTGTCATCATCAGTAGAACCCAGGGATGGGAGGAAGCCTATTAAAGTTGGCGCTTTAAAAATAACTCGAATTATTAAAAGAGCACACCTGTTAAATGATTTGTACTCATGTATCAGGGCCTGTTATACAAACTGCTATACAGAGCTGCAGCTCCCCTCTCCGGTTGCTGTATTCTCATATCCACTGTGGAGCTTGTGTCATCAGTAGCTTTAATCGATAAATAATAATGATGGCTGATAGCAGAGACAGGCCCAGGACAGCGGCTCTGAACACAGCTCAGCCCGATAAGACCCTCTGACAATATGTCCCTTACTCTCTCCACTCTGATATCGATCTGTGCCCTGTGTTTGTGTGTGATAGTGATTATGGATATGAGCGCAGAGGAGACGGCAACTGCAGACCCGCCTTCTGGTTCAATCCCTCCACTGTGTCCGGCAGCTGCAGCCACGGACAGAACTACCTCAACAGCACTGGGTAAGGAGGATGTGCATTACCTAATAATCAACAATATATATTTTTTTTGTCAAAGATAGAGGTGTGGCTGTCAGACTTGTGCCCGCTCCAACTACCACAATCACACAGTTTTTGTTTATTCGGGCTTTTACAACTACTTTAGATACCTCAGCCATGGTATTTTTAGTCATATAACCTAAAATCATTTATGTTTTGAGAAAATATCCCTAAAACCTTTTTATGCACATACAACAAACGCCAGTAGAGGGCGCTTCTGTGTGGAGTTTGCACGTTCTATCCGTTTCTGCTTAAGTTTTCCTCCAGGTGCTTCAGTTTCCCCTATATCACTAAAACTATAGACAATAGATCCCCTAGAAAAGAGATAGGGATATTTATTTTCTGTGAGACTTTCTCTGCAGGTCAAATAAAATAATCTGAAAAAATTGTAAAGCAGCAATGAAAGTCGTCGGCAAATATGCTAATCTGTGCAAGGAAGAGAGTTTGACCACAAACAGGAAAATAATAAGTTTGGCGAAGATGTCTAGACTTAAACTCAGAGAAACATCTTTGTTTGTTTTGGAGAGAATCAAGGAATCTCTTGAAAATGAGATATTTATCCTCTCGAATATATAAATAATAAAATAAGATTGTCTGTGCGATGGTACCAAAGATAACACATTGAGTGGCAGAAAGGGAGACAAACTAAATCTGCAGGATTACTGTAACATGCGCAAAGGAACAAAACAACAACAAAACAGTATGCACTGGGATCGAACCTACAACATTTGGACTGGTGTGAACACTCTGCCACTAAACCACTGTCATCTAACTATATACAGAAGTAGTGATTGTAGAGGAAGTGGTGGTAGTGGTACAACACATTCATTTTTGGTGGAATTATAGTGGAAAAGATTATTGTTAAAATCACAACTACTTTGTTCTGACTGGAACATTTTACATTGATATTTTCAATGTCTTGTCTCTGTATAGCTGCGGGGCCAGTGCCAGCAGTCTGTCATCAGTTATTTTCACATTCATCGACCATTTCTGCTTTTTTCTTTTTCTTCAGAGCATTCAACACAAATTCATTTGAGACAAAATGCCTGCACTTACTCCAGTTCCAAGCCCTCTGCTTTTCTGCTACTTTTCGGGAGCCTCTTTTCGAGCATTGACTGGGGATAATTTCTGTCAGTCAATATTTTACGTGGCGGCTTTAGGAAATCCAATTTAACTGTCCCACAGACCGAAAGCTATTGTTCCTCTAGTATATTGACCCAAAGTGAACTCAACTATAGCTATCTTATAACATAGTACTTATAGCTTGGTGTCTTTACATATATAAAATGAAACAGATTTTATCACTAAGGATCCTTAATGCTGCCCTTAGACCTTATATTTCACAAGTGCACTTTGCCTGAACACTTGATTTCCATTAGTTAAATTACATGGCTACCTTCGGGATATTTTGTAAATGTCTACTTCTTTATAAGAACATAATCAAAGTAAGTTAACATCAAAGTAAGTATCAAAAAGTAAGTTTACCATCTTAGTAATCATTATATGTTTTAGTTAATTGAAGTTTAAGTTTCTTTAAGGTCAGAAGTAGTGTATTTTACTTTCCAAACAAATACATAGTTTTAAGATGCCATTACATATTTGGCCTCCCAGAAAATGTTTTGAGATACTAAGTAGGTATTTATATGCATGTTCATTTGAATTTGAATATTTCATCGTGCTTAATTAAATATGCATTTCCCAGTGATTGCAAGTCTGATACCACAATAAATGTGGATGCAATTTTTCACTCATTTGCTTTGGTGACCACTCTGCCAAAGTCTAACGCAAGCGACTATGGACGTTAGGCAGAATAGGACAAAGTAGTCCCAATACATAGCCAAAATGTTTTGTCGATTTGTGAAAGATAACATTATTAAATTCTGCCATTGCTTGTATGTCTTTGGGAAGAGCAAACCAGAAAAAAGAGACCAAAGGATTCAACGTGGTGTTGTGGTGGATAAGTAGCACAGTCAGAAAGTCCCGGGGTTTGTATGTTTTCCTTCTGTCTGTTATTTCAGATGCAACACAGTTTCTCTCTTGAACTTCATGCACGCCTGGCTTGGCTACTCCTCCAACTTGTACTCCTGACTAAAATCCTATTTGCAGAATAAGAGGGGAGGAGCGTGAAAGTATGAAAGAAAGATTAAGCACAACCTTAATCCATGAACTCTACACCAACCACTATTTTACTGCACCTTGTTATGCCTTTGATGAATTGAGTTAGGAGTGTGTGTATATATACAAAAGACACCTTCTAAGATTGAACAAGCATACAAATAACAAGCCTTCAGGTCACATTGTGCTAATAGATAGCACAATGCTATCAGTCACGGTGTCTCAGGGGAGTGAGAGCAAGAGGTCTGTGTTGATTTTAAGGTTCCCGGGGGACCGACACCAACTCAGTGGGAGCGTTTTATTTGTGATTAAGCTTTGAAAAGTGTCTCAGGCTATGACACAGCTCCAGTTGTCATCCTGTCACCTGCTTTACTTTTTTACTTTCAAACTATACTAGCAGTGCTTAATTTGATCCCCCGTTTGGGGGAACGCATTCCCCCAATTTTCAGTTTTCAGGGTAAAGGATCCGGAAAATATTTAGAAGGATCCGGCAAAGATTTGATCTGATATGATGGTGTTTAATGAGAGTGTTCCAGCAAATACTGTGTCCTGTTCCCTGAATCCATCACATCAGACCAAAAGTGTTCCTGAAACTACTAATTACAAATGAAGCACTGCATACTAGTCATCATCACAAAAGGCTTTTAAAAACTTGGATATTCTTAAATAAAAGGGCATATTATCCAATGTGATTATATATCAGAAGTAATTATGCACAGTTCAAATTCACATTAAAGTACCAAATATATAATGTACAAAAAGGTTCTACAGTTTATAAAAAACATATGCATTGCATATAACTTCAAGCAAAAAAATAATTATAATAACGATGGACTGACGCTAAATCTAATTACGCAAATTAATTGTTAAGCATCATATTATGATTCTCTGGAAATGCAACATGGCAAAAATATGTCATTTAATTAGCTTTTGAGAGAATTATTATGTTATATTTAACTTTGGGATGACAGCAGAGTTAAAGACTTGTAAGTCCAGACTGAGAGCACTTTTTAATTTAGAATTGTAATTGAAAAGTAATGTAAGTTTTGCTGCCTTTTGGCCAGGACTCCTTTGAAAAGCGTTTTATAATCTCAATGGGACTTTCCTGGTTAAATAAATGTTAAAAATAAATAAATAAATAAACAGTTGTGTGAGCATTTGTCAACACTGTACACTCTACACATCACCCAAGTTGCCTGTGTACAAAATGAATGTGGTGAGTGAGTGGTAGTCAGAGAAGCCGGTGCTGCAGATTGGCAGTCTCGCTTATGTCAGTCTACTGCCAGGGCAGCTGTGGCTACAATAGTAGTACCACCGAGTATGGAGTGAATGAAGAATGATACATTGTGGCGCTTTGAGAAACTTGTCACATAGACTTTTAAAGCACCTGTACAAGTGTCATTGATCATTATTCCATTATTCTGACTCGATTACAAAGTATATTTTGTCCATTTGTGGTTGCAGGTATCGTAAAGTAGTGCTGAACAACTGCACCAAAGGCGTGAAAGAAATGTACACGGCCAGAAAACAGCAGTGCCCAAACAGGTCTCCGAAAGGACTGCAGCTGACCACCAAAGATGGCAAGCTACTGCCACCCTGGGCACCAACGTCACCTTTGTGGTCAATCTGGACGAGGTTAGTAGTGCTTGAAGCTGGTCTAAAGTTTTGGAATATTTTGATGTCAACCTGTAATTCCTGTAAAACATGTTTGTGGTGGATGTTATTTGTTATATGATTTAGTTAAGTGTTTGTGCCATCAGCAGATGTGTAAACGTTTATTAAAGAGCTTGTATTACAATACTAGACTAACTTTCTCACCAGAGGCCATAAATATCATTTGGCATACACGATTGGTCAAACTATTTTATTCTTATTCTTGGGTTGTACTATATGGTACAACCTCAGATTTTCATCCATGCTGTCTCAAAATGGACATGAAAATCGGATAATAAACAAGACATTTACTCCAATACACCACACTTATTTAGCTTTCGCCCTGGCTTCACTCGAATCAAGAAAACCGTGGCATATTGCTGACGCCTTCACTTAAATAACACTCTCTTTCTGCTTAGTGTTGCTGCACCGCTGGGAGAAAGTTCACCTTGAAGACATTTATGAGAAATATTACCGTTTTTCCGTGTGATTTTATACAGAGCAACAATGTCCCAATGTGAGGGTTTGAGGCTTATGACAAATATATCACTGACACAGCTACATGACCTTCAGCAGAGTTATGCAGTGGAAGACATGTTTTATTATTCAGATAATGCACTTTTTAATGGTCTACTATATCAAGATAGCTATTAAGGTTTAAGAATGGTTTGGCGGCACGGTAGTACAGCGGTTAGCGCTCGTGCTTCACAGCTAGAGGTCCGGGTTCGATTCCCACCAGGGACCAGGCCTTTCTGTGTGGGTTTGCATGTTCTCCCCATGTCTGCGTAGGTTTCCTCCGGGTACTCGGTTTCCCCTACCACTAAAAACATGTACAATAGGTCAGGATGTATGAGAGTGTGTTAGACTGTGCGCATGGGGACGACGGATGAAAAATTAGCCCAAGGCTACAATCCGGTGTGGCTTGTTCATTAACTTGCACTGTCCCTACCAAATAAATGTATATGTTTAGTTTTAACACATGATATAGTTTTAACAGTCATTAAACTTAGGAATATTTGGACTTTGTAATGTGTTAATGAAAAGGATCTCATGCAGTGTCCGGTTCAACCAGGTGCTGCTGGGTTAGATCTTATGTTTTTTAATGATAGTAATAATGCATTTA
Source organism: Neogobius melanostomus (assembly GCA_007210695.1). Classification (NCBI taxonomy): domain Eukaryota; kingdom Metazoa; phylum Chordata; class Actinopteri; order Gobiiformes; family Gobiidae; genus Neogobius; species Neogobius melanostomus. The sequence continues at coordinate 3,878,341 of VHKM01000153.1, forward strand.
ATATAAAGCTGGTTGGTCATGAAACCGTATTTAGGTGAAGAAAATTCAGCTGTGTTTATTTAACAGACTTTTATTATCGTATTTATGTTTGAGAATTCTGTGTTTTTAATTCAACTCAAATTTGGCAATGATTGCTTGCTGACTAATGTTAAAAACCTGTGCACTGTCATGTGGCACACTTCAGTCAAACAGCCTTGAGAAAGTGACCTGGTTCAATCCAATCCACTTTATTTCCATAGCACATTTAAAGAACATGACTGCACACAAAAATCATTAAAAAAAAATAGTACAAAACTAAACATCTTAATGTAGCTACACCAGTCAAATAAAATAAAAGCAAACACTAAAAGCATTAAAATAATACAACAATAATAAATACATACATACATGTGGTTGCTTATTTGAGTGAAGATTCAGTTGGTCGCAATTTTTCTGACGTTTCATTATGGTGAGATTCTGTAAAAAAAAATATATATATATATATATATATATAGCTTGGTGTTTACTTTCAGTTAATGGTGCCTCCTATAAGCTGCCCTGAAATGATGCCAGACAAAAACTATGATTTTTCTCGCGTCATTAGAGCGCTGAAACCTTTATCCAAATATGCAAATCAAATCAACTAGAAGTCTCGTCTAGTCACTCACACAGTGTTGCATAGAGCTGTGAGCCAGAGGCAGGAAGCAACAGTTCTCTGAGGAGACCCATGTTAGAGAGATTGAAACAATACTCCTGTCAGCTTTCATGGTCACTGTGCCCACATAGCCCTCCGACAAGAATGCAATCTGTAAATCTTATCTCCGGGCTGAAATGTGCAAACATCAGGAAACGCTGTCTCTGTCCACTAAAGTTAAAGAGCAACTAAACACCAAATCAAGTTGGGGGTGGGGAAAGGCTTTGGCACACCTGTTTAGGTACTCTAAGTGTAGGAGTTCCCCAGGGGCTGTATCTTGGACCATTGCTCTTACCTCCGATAAAAGGATGGCATGACTTAGTGGAAAGGATACTGTATAAGATAAAGGATTAGCCTGAGACATTTTGGTTAAAAAGTGGCAACATTATTGAGTGTAGTCGAAACTTCTCATTGAGCGCAATTTATATTCATGAACACTAGGCTGCTAGCATTTCTTGGTGGGAGGAAATGACCTTAATGGAATGAAGAGATTTGTACATTTTGAGCACAGATTAAAATAAAGTCAGTGTGGGGAAGCTGGCCACAGAGTGGTCAAAATGAGCAGGCAGACTTGACAAACATAACTCTTACCAGGCAATATTTATTCTTCACACAAAAGAAACTTCTCCATGACTCGTGTCACTTGCATGAACAAAAATGGCTTCCTCCCTGTGACTACAAAGAGTCAGCTTTTATACCTCTCCTAATGGGGAAAGGACCTCCCACAGGTAAGTACCATTAGCTTGATGGGTGAGTTCAAACAATGAGTTCAGCTGGTAAGTTTTAAACATTTTACATTAAAAAAAACATGTGTTGTGTCCAAAATTATAACTGTTCAAATTAAAATAAGACCAACTAGAAACCAAAATCATACACAAAAGAAACCCAAAGCAAAGTTTAAACCAATTTCCCCCGCCACATGGTTCAGCCTGCACTTTTAAAATGGCCGACAAGGACCATGCCTTCCTTTTGTTCCAGCCATGTATAGGTAAGTTTGTATACAAATAAACAAAGTTTTAAAACGGACAATGTGAAGTGTACTCATTAACTTAAACAAAAGATTTGGCAAATGAAATAAAGTGTCCAAAATAAATACTGGGACAAACCCACTTTGTCACAGTCAGTGATATTTAATAAACTGGTCCTTGCTGAGATGTAGAGAAACCAGATGGCCCAGTTTTTATACATATAGCCACATATTCAACTGTATATATTTATCTATTTTGCCATCATAAAGTTATGGTTTAAGATCTTACGTTTGCTTAAGCTGCAGAGTAGTTTTATCGTATTTGGAGTTCAAATTATGCTGTTTCTGGAGATATGTGTGCATATAGTTATCCTCTGTTTCTTGGCAGGGAAGCAATTATTTTGTCTGATTACTTGTCTCATGCGTAACAATGAGGTACAGCTTTATCAAAGCTGTCAATTGCAATGAAATTTGGGGCGAATGTACTTCATGCATATGGATACCTGACTGTGGAGGCATATTCAGAGTCCTTTTATGATTATTTTCTTGTTTCTGCAGTTTGCACCTTTCAGCTGACATTCATTTCAAGTTCGAATTACTAAGGAAGTGTAAGTGACATAATTTATCACTAAAAGAACAACACAGATATTGTACTTCCACTAGCACTCTTCTCATTTGGCCCATTGTCTTTGAAAAATCAAACCATTACCTTGAAACAATGTGTAGTGACACAAGGTACCACGGCTAAACCACTTTCATTAATCTGAATTGATGAGCTTTTGCAAAATATGACTTTCTTAAGATGAGCCCAAATTCGCCACCACTGTTATTACTTCACTTTATATATTTTTCAATATGCCACTGTGGGAAAAAAATACATTTCCATTGGCTTGTTCCTTAAGTTTCTTCATTCACTCTACACACATCACAACTACATACAGTAATTTGTTAGTTGTGTTGGATAAATCGTTTTTTCCTAATTCACCCACATTGGTATCGCTACAAATCAAGTCCAAGTATAAGAAAATAGATAACCATTAATCCCATGTCTACAGTAAGTCATTTCCAGTGTCTGCGTATTACATCTACAGTGCTCCCTTGCCTGCCTTTGGTTCTGCTATAGGTCTTTAGTGTTTTGCTCCTGGTTAATATAATGTAAGTTTGCTATGATCTGCCCAAGCGCACCGCCATCAGCCTGGATTAGCCTCCGCTGCCTTTCTTTTTCTCTCTGCTGTCACATTTAGCAGAAAATGTTCGGCAGTTGTTCTCGCTCTTGTTAGCGTTGTGCAAAACTTATTTTTGGCCCAGTGGAGGAATAAGCTGGAGTCTCCTGTCGACCCATGCTGTGGTTGAACTTGACAGGCGCCTATTCTGTCAAGTTCAGATAAAATATTGACTACATTATTCATTATCATGGAATACAAAGACCGACTAAGGTAAATCTGTCCATTCAACTGGTGAGTTGTGGCCTGGCACATTTGGCAGATGTACTGTATATTAGTTACATCTCTAGAAGAAAAAAGTGCATTCAATTGTAGAAACTATATAGCGTAAGAGGATGTGCCAACAAAGCGGTGAGAACACCAGTGGCCCATCTTAAAGCCAAGAACCAACCGTTTTGTGTTGAAATTAAAGCATTCCCTAATGTGTGAAATGCGGCTTATAGTTTAAAAATTGATGGAATTAATGGAACCCCTTCTTACTAGAACAGAGTCCAGCATTCTGCTATATGATTAGTTGCTGACGAGACCACTTGTCCTAAGAAAAAAAAAAATCTTGAATTCTCAAACAAGCCAGTGCAGATGGCAGAAAAAAAACGCTCTGTGATTAAACAAATATACAGTATATATCCTGTAATGACTGGCAGCTTACACAAATAATTATCCAGATGAGCAAAGGAAACCAACTTAATTAAATGTGTCTTACTGCACTTTAAGATAAGATAAGCCTTTATTGATCTCACAATGGAGAAATTCACTTGTTACATTCAGCTCTCGGAAACACTCAGGGTGTGCAGGATAGACAGGAAATGTGCAAACAATTAAATAGTAAAAATAGAGGTATCTTGTATACAATGAGTATCAAATAACTTTAAGGGGGAAAAAATATAAACAGTAAAAAAAAAGAAGATAAAACAACTATAACAAAAATGTAGTCTGGTCAGTATTAGCAGTGCAGGTTTACATCATAGTGCAAGTGGTTGATAAGTGACGTAAATACAGATATTTTGCATGCATTTTTGCAAAAGGGGTTATTGCACATGTTACTTTAGAGTCTTGTTGTACAGTCTGACAGCAGTGGGGATGAATGACTTGCTCAAGGTGCGTTCAGACCGAACGTGCGTCCACGCTCCGTCAGCCTCTAGTTGGACGCCAAACATTGCCGCTTCACACTCGCGAGAAACGCCCGTTTGCTGGCGCGTGAAGTTTTGCAACGGTCATAATTAGGAGGCGTGTCATACAACTCAGGCCGAGCGCAAACCGCGATGATCAACTTGTCCTCCATGCTGCAGGTCAGGGGCGCAACTAACGCAACTACCCCCCCTCCCACACACAAACACACACATGGCTCTTTGATGGTTGTTTCTTTTTTTTAAAGAAAATAAATACCCTCTGAATTGACTTTATTTTAACGAAAATGTCACTATTTCACACAATATAACATTAATATTCCCTCTATGGAGTTTGTTATCACAAAAAAACAATCACACGGCCCGATTAAAAGCTTCTGTTGCTTCATTCACGTAACTTTTCCTCCTCTCCCTCGCGCAAGAGGGGAGAAAACAACGCAAGCTTCAACGCATCTCCTCTGTAACCGTGTTTATTATTTCATTAGGACTTTTATTTCTCAAACTTGTTGCCTTATGCTCACTTTGAGCTCCTCGTGGGGCTGCAGGCTGCAGCAGCAGCGGTGGAGATGACAGTCCCTCTGCACTCCTCTCTGCCCCACTCCAGCAGTGACTTTTGTTTCGCAAAATAAGCATGCACAACTAAAGTGACGCCCGTCCCCAAAGAGGAATAAAAAAAAAACACTTCACCACCGCGAACCTGTTCATATCGTTCACTGTAAAGACTCGTTCAAAAGAGCCGGATCGTTCACGACCGACACACATAGATTGTTAAAAAGAACACATCACTATTGGCGCCCTATGAAAGGCATATATTGCGTATGCCCTTTTTGCGCCACTGCTGCAGGTAACAGATGACGCTTGTGCTCACTATTTGAGCCCAGTCCCGGATTGGTTAACAAGGCGTAAATGAACGCACGTGTAGATTGTGATTACTTGAGTGCATGAAGCAGTGGGCGCGGCATCGCTGCTCGTGTACCGCGCTGTTCTCACTGGTTTTGACGCGCGTTAATCCTCATCTGCTCGCATTTGGAACGCTTCATACGCGCGGACATCTTTGCTTACATTTCGACGCGCGTCGAAGCACGTCTACATAGGGTTAACATGGAAGTTGGTGGCGTGTCAGCGTTTGGTCTGTACGCACCATAAGTCTTCCACTGAAAGAGCCGCTTAGCTCTTCTACAGCAATGGCCGCTAGCTGCTCTGCTTTATGACCGCAACACTGGAGGCCGCCATTGCTCCGCCATTGCTGTAGTACCTCCATATCATCGCTAGGCCCCCATTGAAAAGCATTGGACTTTAGACACGTTAAAAACAACTTTAATGCCTGGTTTCAATTTGTGTAACACTTTCTATGGCTACATATTCCTCCTGACATAACGCTGGGTTACTCACAAAAAAAGAAACCAGGCTGGTTTTCGAACTAATTTTTTTTTAAATCTCCTACTTAACGGAGGTCAGACTGTTGGCATTGGAGCTGCGCGAGCTAAACGTCACGCAAGGGCCGAGTCTACAGTGTGATCCCGCCCTTATGCCCTTATTAGGAACATGCTTCGTCAGAGCTGGGGAGGAGGAGTCTGTAAATCCGCCATGATTTCCCCCTCGAACGTGGTCATGGTGGTAAACGGGGAGGAGTGAGGAGGAGCTGTCTATTCTTTTTAACAGTCTATGTTCTACAGCCATAATGGAGGTGAGCTTGGCTCCTGTCCCTCACCTCCTCCACAGAGTCCAGGGGGTGTTGGTGAAAGTGATCATCATAATTCTCTTCTTTCTTTTTTGTGTGTGAAACAAACACTACATTCTGTACAACAGATGCATTGTTTACCCCTTTTCTACCTCCATGAGCACTCAAAGTGCAAGATGACTGAAGTGAAGTTAAATACAGAACATCATTATGCTGTGGTGAGAGCAGAGTCAAATCATCAACCTGTAGATTGGTTTGTGAATGCTGATGCAGTCCCGTATATAGACTGAAGGGATTTTCAACAGTATAACTACGTTTTTTGGCTCTGGAGATGTTCTTCTGTGACTATTAACTCTCGATATTTCATTCTTCATTCAAATCGCATGGTTTAAGATAATCAAAGCACTTTTAAAACATGTTTTAATAAACACAAATAATTCATGTTTGCTGGAGTGTGTCACGTCTAAACATTCCTATTTAATAGAGTTTTAAAATGTCAACTATCTTCCCGCATCACTCTCACACCGCTGTTTTGGATTTGACAAGCACCTGAACAAATGTTAGCATTGTGTGGCTAACAAGACACCCCAGGACCGCTGTGCTTTGATTCCTCCTCTGCAGCAGTGTAAGGGCTCAGGGCCTCAGCCTCCTCCCTGTGATGTTTGGATGTGTTGGCCCCTCTGAGAGATGCGGCGCACAAAGACTGACATTTAGACAGACAGGACCTCCTCACTCACATGCAGATGAACCCGCTCCTCTGAGGATTCTATAGAGAGAAAGGGAGAAAGAGCATAAACAAAAAAGGACAGCATTGCCAAGGAGTCCTGAGTGACATTGGTGCCACCAGGACTGCCTCTTGTTAACCTGCCAGGCAGCTCATTACAGCGTCTGGTACATGCATTGTCAGTATTTGTTATATGCAATGGGTTCTCAAACTGTTGTATAGGGCACACTGATGGAATATGGATTGTGTTCGATGGTATGCGCTAGTTTGTGACCTTATGTGGCTGTGACATTGTTTCTAGCGTCTGCAATGTCAAAAGATCCAGTGTTTTGCATGAGAGGCATCTACTTTATGTTCAAAAGCAGGAGCATCTGGTACCCATACACAATACATCATTTAGTCCGACAATACAGCTATTGGTCCAACCACAGCTGCCAATTTGTAATACAGCACTCAAATGGGCACGACTTTCAAATCCTGTATTATTCAGAAGAAACTTAACTTCTCTCATTTAATGGAGAGTAATTATGAGAGTTTAGTTGTTCACCTGATGATTTGGAAAATAGTGGCACTTTCTCGGTTTGATTTGTGTTAATTTTATTACAACTCGGCTATGTTTGTTTTGGTACTGATCATGTGTTTCTCTGATTTGAATCATGCCAAGATTGTGCCGAGCCGGGCACATCTTTGCAGAGAATAGAAAACACACGTAGCTGGAAACTAGGGCTTGTTTAGACCTGGCTTTGTCTGTGTACAGACTGCAGTATCCTGTATGTACCAATACTTGTTACTGATTGATACCAGTTCAATGTTGTCTAAGTTTTTTTTTTTTTTTTTTTTCTTCAGTTACTCTGCAACAACAGTCTTTTAACACATACACTGATTGGCTGCCCTTTAACTGTTTATCAGTGAATATCTAGACATTGTTTAAAAGCTTTAGATGTTACAAGATTTTACAAGATTTAATCCAAGTACTTGGAGTAAGTTTGAGAATTACTTACTGAACCATTTTAGATCATTTTCAGCTGCTCACCATTGAAATAATTATACAGGCAAAGTCCCATGAAATGTTCTCAATATGCTCTTTATGCAAGCCAAAAAACCCTCCTGGTTTCACACTCTACTGCGCTTACTGAATAATCCATGGTGCGAGGCGTAAAATGCGAAAGAGCAACAGGAACAATAGGCTCTTTTGTTTTCTTTTTTGCACCTATTGTCCACCATGACTGTGAAGCTATGCTAATGTACAGCTATGAGTATCTCTGTACTGTGCCTAAAGAATGCTCTGAGTTTGCCTTGAGGGGATGAGAGTGGAGTCAGTCTGTGCAGCAGCTGTTGCCACCAACACTTGCGAACCGACACTCACATGGTGCCAGATGTGAGTCCCAGAGGAAAGAGAGATCGGGGGGGGGGCATTCACAGTGGCAAACAGGAGTGAATGGCATCGTATATCTGCAAACATATGCAAGACTTTAATGTACCTATAGGTGTACACAGCGTATGAAGTTATGCATGAGGAGGATTCATATGGTTTAGTTGAAATCCCTCTGGCAAACATCCACACTACATGAGAAAGATGCGCCAAAAATATCTCATCTGAGCTACTCTATTTAAGGCTATGTTGGCAATACTTCGAGTTCACCTATATCTTGTAGACACTGAATGATGTAGTTTGCTAAGGTGAACTTAACTGTGAAGATAACTGTCTTGAATATAATATAATGGCAAAACCATAAACGATTAGACCATATCAATAGGTTCCATTAAATGTCAGCAACAATGACAGAAATACTTTGGTAACATTGAACAAAATTTGGAAATTCATGGCTTAAAAAAGAAAGATGTAGGGTCTCAGTGATTTTGTGTATTTGCATTATTATGCAACAACACATCATCAGTAGGGTAAAACCAATGGCTGCTGGTTGCTCTGTTTTGTGACCGTGACGCAAGGGGCCGCCATTTTCCACCATTGCTGTAGTACCTCCATTTATGGGCGGCAAAACAAGGTAGTTTTCCATTAGAAAGCATTGCACTTTACACACGTTCTAAGCAACTGTAAAGCCTGGTTTCTATTTTTTTTAAACTTTCTACAGCCTGACAGGCCGTTAGCATTAGAGCGAATAGCGCGGTTACGACTGAACTACGCACCCTGCGAGGATAGAGTCTACAGTGAAGATCCCGCCCTTATGGCCCTTTCAGGAACATGCTCGGTCAGAGCAGGGTAGGAGGAGTCTGTAAATCCGCCATAGATTCCCTTTCGAATGTGCAAACGGGGAGGAGTGAGCAGACATGTCTATTATTTTTTACAGTCTATGGGTAAAACTAACCTGTCTCACGACGGTCTAATCCCAGCTCACGTTCCCTATTAATGGGTGAACAATCCATGCCCACTGACTTCTTGCCATATGAACATTGTGTCACCTAATATTGCAATGATGATCATTTTGCAAAGTATCATGCAACTCCAGTCTTTAGGTTTTTCTATTTAAATTGTCTTTTAATTAGCTGGAAAGTCTAAACTGGGTTTGGATCATAATAATCAACATTAAGTCACAAATAATAAGAAGGAGCAGTTTATGGAAATTATGAATTCCATCATTATAGTTTCATGAAGAATGTCTGTTGGATTTGTGTTCTCATATGTCCTGTTAGTGCATTTCATTGTGAAATGTATTGACCTTTTAAGTTGAAGGAAAACTATGCCGCTATTTTCCTGTATGTTGTTACTTCCTGTGCCCGCTTAAAAATGATGCGATGGACGATGCTCTCTAACGCACATGTTGGAAAATAAAAGAAAACAAATAAGAAGTGATCTGTCTGCTCATTCGACAATGGCCAACGAAGCTGAAGATGCACCAAATGCAACAGTCTCCTTTTTTTTTTTTTCTTTTCACAGAAGCCAACAATTTACACTGTTATGTAGAATGCAATTATCCAAACACGCAATTACTGCATGTTGGTATATGATGCATTGGGTACAGTACTCCACACTAGACAGCGTTAAAAGAACAACATGTTATTGAAATAGGAATAATTGCCACTCATTGAATCGCGTGGTGGGAAAGTTTTGCGTAGGTCTTAATGGAAAAGTCCCACTCGCTAACACTCCTCCGTACAAACTTTATTTCATTGTTAGTTTATGCATTCCTGTGGGCTGCATATTTGGCATCTTAATGGATTGTGCAGTGTCCCAGGTGTGGACAGCATTAATGTATATGAAATATCAGTCCAACAAAGAGCTAATGCATGTCTAGAGCCTCAATGAGTGGGCAGAACCTGGCTCTGAAAAGACTTTGAATTTATGTATGAATCTCCCAAACAGCCTGATGCCCATTTTAAATACATTCATGAGTTGGATTGATGCTGCTGGATGAGTGGTCTTGAATCACCAAAACCTTTCTGAAATGTTTCTTTTTCCACATAAATATGAATCTAAATCTAGCAAACAGCATCTTAGAACTCTTTTTTCAAGCATGCCATGAAGCAAACCTTAGCTGTTCTGAACACCATCAAACTTTTTTAAGCTTATGGTTTAAAATAAGTATTTCTAACCATAAGCAATGGTTATGGCTTATTCACTTTTTAACCAACATGTTTTCCCTTGAGATAATGTATTCAGAATGTATTATTTTGTTGCAGGGCGACTCTTTGCGAACAAACATTCAGTTGGATTTTGGCGATGGTACGGCCGTGTCCTACTCCAACCTGAGCTGGACTGAGGAGGGGATCAAGCACGTGTACAAGGCGGCAGGCATCTTCAGGGTGTCCGCTCTGGCCGAGAATACTCTGGGATACGACTCCACCACACTCTACCTCCACGTCACATGTAGGTGTCTTTATCAGTTCTTGATTAAAATTATTATTATTCCTCAGATAAACTACATGTATTTGCTGTATATGCTTCCTCTTTCTTTTCCCAAGACTCTGGTAAAAGAATATAATCAAAGTGTAGAATCCTTTATTTGGTGAGGGAAAAAAACTCTAGTTAGTCAGGCCAAGTTATATTATGCCAAAGAACAAGGGGCACTCTTGTTACCCAATTTAGGTACCAATGCTCATTTTCATTTGCTCAACTATCCAAGTGCAACTTACCTGTAACTAAACTACCAACATGGGTTAATATTGAAAAATAAATATTAAAACATTTTCGAACAGATGCGTTTGTATCACAATCTGGTTGGCTCTCACCCACTTATAATCCCATTTTAGATTTTACCGAACAAAGCTGGCTCACAGCTCACAGCCTTGTGAAAATTAACCCAACATTAACGGCAGGTTCTTCTATGTGGTTGATTTACATATAAGCAAGAAACCAATTCTATGGCTGCAATGGGCTGACGTAAGACTTCTCCACATAGGGGATCTGGTTAAAGATGGATGCATGGTTGAATTTGAGCATTTGAAAGAGCATTATAAAATGCCTAAACAAGACACCTGGAAATACTTACAACTAAGGTATCTTTATCAATCCTTGCAACTGAATGTCCATTCCCAATGAAAAACATCACAAACCCAAAGCGATCTTCCAGGAGAAACTGAAAGTTACTAAAATGTTCTTCCCTGTGCCTGGCAGGGTTTCTCATGGCCTTGTAGGCAATCAGATGAATAATCCGCTAATTAGGTACTCCATCAAAATCCTGTTTCAAAATCTGAAGACTGTGCTGTACACCACACCAGGAAATCTTTATGGAAGGATGTACCCAATGCAGAGGACAAATCGTTTTTTCTTTTTTTGTGGGAACAAAAAGAAAGTGTAAAAACAAATAAAAACACTTTCAATGTTCGTAAGAAGCAAGATGTGCACTGACACTCTTCTGCCTCACTCTTGCAGCATCAGAGAGGTGCATTACGAGAGAATGAATTCCTAAAAATACCGTGAACTGAGAACTGTTTTCAGCCTGAGATTACAATTTAATGTAGTCTCCGGTACAAAAATCACACAATTCTCCATTCTGTATTTTTCTTACCTCTAGCTGACCCACTGTGATTCACGGTTGTTGACCCAGGCCTGTTCCATCTGAGGTGAACTGCTCTGCCCTTAATGAGCGTGTGCACTCTGCATCTGTGACAAACAAGCTTCTTATGAGCAAACTACTCTTTGTTGAAGCAGTTTATGCGATATCTGGCTGTGGGCGCAAACTGAGAAGCCAGTCTTTAAAACGGGCTGCAGTGGCTAATTGCCGTTTTTCTGAGGCTACAGCAACAAAATAATGGCTCAGTTTAAAGTTGCGTACATTATCAAAGAAGTACATCATGGTGTTGTCCTCTGTCCTCCTTTGTTCCGCTGGCACTGAGATGAATATACATGTATTCTGACTGATCTTTTCACTAAAACATGCGTATTTACCAGTGTACAAACATCACCTTGATATTACACAGCGTAATTAATAAATAACATGAAATTTAAAATTAATTCTATGGTAGCTGTAAAAATGCATTTCATCCTATTCACGTTAAAAAAAAAACAGGCACAGGGTTCAATGTTTCCTCTGTACAAATGAGCACAGGCATCGTTCATACAGTAGTATCTGACATGTGTTTTATCTGATGGTATGTATGTAACTTATACTGCTTTTGTTAGTGAATTAATGTGGAAAGGTGAGCCAGACTGTTTTGCCGCAGTGGTAAAACAGTGTGGCTCAGTTTTATGGAAATCACTAACATATTCTTCAATGATATTTTAGTCCGTAGCCTTTTACACAGTGAATGATCCTCTGCCTCTCACTCACACAGAGCGTCAGAGTGGGATAAAGATTAGTTACGGTTAAAGCGGATGAGCGTGTGGGAGCGCTGACTGGAGCTGTTCCACCAAAGAGCGCATTACAAGTGCTCAAAATCGAAACTCAGATTAGTGTTCGCCCAAGCAGATCCTGTCAGTTTCCATCAGGGGGCGCAATGGGGTCACTCTACATTGGTCATGAGTTTGAATTTTGAGCATTTAAAAGTCTTCATAGATTTTAAAGTGTATGTGTAAGTGGTGACAATTTGAGCCTTGACCAAAGTATACTGTTGTTGTTCTTTGGGCAAGACACTTCACCCTCAGCATGAACGTGATGCGTGAGTGAGTGGTTGATTGGTTGAGGTCGGGAGCCGTGGAGGTAGATTAGCACTTCTCTGTGAGTCTGCCCCAGGGCAGTCATAGTTATACCTGTAGCTTCTCTTAAGCAAATGTGTTACTCCGCTGCTCAAGGTCAAGTAAGTATCCAAACGGTACCAAAACGGTGCACCAGTGCTTTCGCCGTTAGCCTGAGGGCGTCGCTTAGGAAATAAGGGGTCGGCTGAGGCGTGGTGTGCTACAAGCAGCACTGACTACAACGAGCACCTCCTCTTCGCTCTTCTTACATTAACATTGTGTGCAGCCTGGAACATGTTATAAAGCTTTTGTAGGACAAACTACAAACTAGCTATGTCTCACTCTGTGAGAGAAACACTGTCCGAGAAAGAAAGAATATTGATGGGTCCCACTGTAGTGCTAGTATTCACGAGCGCGGGGAAAATTCCATGCAGCAGAAACGTGATCAAAACACCAGCATGTGCGACAACTGCACCCCCACCCACTGCAACCCTCCACAACCCACCGCCACCCACAGTAGTCTGTGGCAGAAAAAGCATGGGGAGGGGATGCTGCTGTGCATAACATCGCCATGGGAGTCTGTCCAGCCCCTTTTCCAGCCACTGACTGTGCCAGGTATGAAGTTGAAGATTGCACATAGTGCCACCCGTCTGTGGAAAAGACTACAGTCTGTGTTTTGAAATGCAAGATCGGGCCCTTTGTGTTTATGGAAGGGGTTCTTTGCAATATTTCCATATTATAGCTTTCTACAATTAAATATACAGTAATGTTATTTCCTCATCAACACTTACTGAAACATACCTGGATTTGTGTTTTGTGTCAATTATGCATGTATGAGTTATCTTTGGAGCAGTAGCAACTATTAAGTATCTGCCTCTCTTGTTGTTTGTTTTTTCACCAATTGTAACACATCTTTACATAAATTATAGTCACAAATGTTCCACTCACTGAGACACTCTCTGCCGAGCTCCTACCTGTGTGCCACTCAAAAACATATCCACTAGAGCTTTGCAACGTCAGCACAACACTCTGCTGTTGCACTTTCTGACACTTGTGTCAACGTTCCACGCTGTAGCCCGAGGGACCAGAAGAAAATTGCAAATACAAGAACACGCACAATGAATAGTTAAATGTAGCATTTCCTTGGCGACATAATGTAAGATAGTGTTCTAGTTTCACAAGCCGTATACTCTAGACTCACTGGACAGTGAACTCTACCTGATTCGTCCCATTTGTTTCCTGTTGTGGGATAATTTTTTTTACTAAAGTTCATCCTCCCCCCCACCTCAGGTCCAGTGGAGCATGTGCAGCTGCTGGCTCCATTCGTGGTCATCAAGAACAAAGAGGTGAACATCTCCGCTGTGGTGCTGCCCAGCCACTCGCGCACAGTCACATACTTCTGGTGGCTCGGGAACAACTCAGAGGTAAGATTAAAAACTTTTTTAAGATTCTTGCTACATATTTTACTTTCTCATCTCCTAAAAAGCATGTCACTGATCTTGTCAAGTTTTATTGACAGCTACTCCTCTTATAAAACTGCCTCAGTGCAGGCAATTGCTTCTGAAACTTAAAATATGCTCAAGTCTTTTATAAGTTTGAGGCAACTTTTGTTATTGCTCTTTTGAAGTTGCATAAGATTTCAGAAAACACAATAAACTTAAAGGAATTTGTTTCACCAAAAAACAAGCAAAACGTTGGAGCTTTATTCTGGAATACAAGTGCTTATTCTTCTATGCAAGCTAATATTTTATTGGGCTACATGAATTAGATATGTTAACAGAAACAGGCTTTTTTTTTGTAGTATCCAATTTGCTCAATTGCCAGAAAATGTATTAAATGCAAAACTGTAAATGCTAGCGTTCAGCCTGCAAGCTGAATTCGCACAGTATTTGTGAGTTGACAAACACCCACAAGTCCATCTTGTGCTGCTGCCGCTGATCTGTTTGAAACCAAAACACCAGAGGGTTATGGAGGGACCGACAAGTCCCTCCATAACCTGCCCCCCCTACCTCACAGAGCTCCTGCAACAACACCAACCCACCCGCCAGCCTCCACTCAGCCAACACCAACAGCCTCACTCCCATCACCTGCACCAACCGCCTTTGCCATCGCCGCCCCCACCCTCTGGAATTCACTCCCACTGCCCATTAGAAAGTCGACAGTTCCAAACAAACTGAGATGACGACTTGGCTGGTATATATGGCTCATGGGTAATTAGAGGCGTGGTTAGGTGAAAGCAAGAGTGGTTGGTGTGCAAAGTGTGATAGATTGAGGCGTGGTCCTGTTCCCGAACCTAGGTAATAAATATTGACTCCATTTATTGAGATTTGGCTGTGACTTGCTAACATAAAGAGGGCTTGATCCAATCAGCAGCAAATGCTGCACCAAAAGTTAAAACTCTCCCCGAACGAAGGAGCAATCCCAGAGTTCCAAGCACTTTCAATGAGTGCAACCTTCAATATCAAAAGTCAATTTGTTCAAACCAAATAAAAGTCGCACAGGCATTTATTTTTATCCATTGAAAACATTTTTACATTTATATTATTTTATTTAGAACATTTTGACCTGTCATTGGTCACTGCCCTCATTCTGGTTAAATGTGGCCCAATATCTATAGCAACACATCATTGAGAACACCAAAACTCAAAAAGTGGTGGCCTACCCTTGGTCCAGAGACCTGAATGATTATTGTCTTTGTATTTTCTTTCACTTTGTATTGACCTGTTCAATAACCTGTGGACTAAACAAATTCTTATTCTAATAATAATGACAATATCAAAAACAATAATAATAAAAGTTGACAGGCAACATAAAACACTGATTAGCACAGGTTATTTTGCTCTGTTTTTTGAAGTGATAAAAACACAGTTATAGAAAATATTTTTCATAACCTGACATTATTACTTTATTCCTTACTTATTCAACATTATTTGTATTGAATTGATTATCAATAGACTTGGTGCATGCTAAGAGACAGTGAGCCTTGGAAATATGAAAGTGGTACACAGCACAGCGGGATATCGGCAGTAATGTTTTCATAGAATGCATGTAGCTCTCTTTTGTTATTTTTACATTGTGGGATATGAAAGTAGAGTCAATCCAACGCAGAGCCCAAGTCTAAACCTGCGTTTCCTTTGCTCCATAGGCTTCCATAAATCTCTCCACCACATCACTGCTCCCTCGGGCTCAATACAACCAAGAAAAACAAGCAGATTAAGGAGCAAAAAAGTTTTATGAATAAGGCATGAGTATGTATCAAACAGGTGTACACATAAAGAGGAACCGGATAGCGTGATGGAGTGACAGTGACGTTTGTCAGTTTCCCTCATGGTACACACTGCACAGAAAAGATTGCCATGTTGAATTCTTTCCACACAAACTTCACAAGTGCAACAGATTTTAAGGATGTGGCAAAGAGTACAAAAAACTCCCAACTTTGCAACCCTGTAAAAAGTGTCTTTTGTTATCATACCATAGTTACCATTGGGAAATCTTTTGAGTTCATCTGTTTAGCAAAACATTGTAGCATCCAGGATTTTTTCCCACTCATCTGTTTGTCCTCTGGTATTCAAACTGGTGTTAAGAGCATTTCTGGAGGAGGTGTTGCCTCACACTTTCTGTTTACCCTAAGCCACTTTTATTTCTAAGCTTTTACTTAAACACCTACTATTATTACAAACGGGGTATAACCAAGGACCCTTATGGCTCATTTGCATTAAAACCTGTTACTTCTGTGAATCCTCAGGCTTAAATCGACATCTTTCTTTTTACTGAAGATGACCATTTATATAAGTGTGAAGAAGCTTCTCGCAAAACGCAAATCCTTGTCCAGTAGAAAACTTTTGATTGCCTACACCGACATATATTTAGAAGACTAGGAAAAACATGAGCAGATTGCAGCTCAAAGAGTGTCATGAATAAGGCGCCGGTGTGTATTGAACAGGTGTATTCAGACGGAAAGAGCTGATATCGCGCTGTTTTGTGCCCCTGCAGCCGGTGATCTCGCTGGATGGCAGTATCTCTCACACCTTCTCCTCTGAGGGCATGCACAGTGTGACGGTTCAGGTGGCAGCAGGAAACTCCATTCTCCAGGACACCAGGACCATTGCAGTCAAAGGTGGGTGAACAATACTGTAGTCAAGTTGCATGCCACTTCAGGATTTTCATATTTAAGTCTTATGGGGGTTTAAAAGGGGGTTTTCTTTAACCTGTGGTTTGTTATCCATCTAGAATGTACTGTATATGAGTGAAAGTAATACTGTAGTTCAACACATTTATGGATTTAACAATTACTACAGGCCAACAAAACTAAAGTTGTTGTGTATTTGGCTGTCTCATTATCAGTTTTACTCACTGGAACTGTGAGGTCGACAAGTTTGACTTTAGCCATTTACGTTGTCACAGCCTCAGCCCAATCACTACAGCAGCACACCGACATATCAAACTCACCCATTTTTTATTCAAAACAGAAGCATTTTAATCTCCACGTCTGCTCTACTCATATATAGTCTCGAAATATCTCAAAATCCTTGCAAAATAAATTGCAGCTTCTCGAGTCAAATCTTCCCATTACCGCTCTCCTCTCTGAAGAATACGTCTCCATTTGATGTGAAGTGGCCGCGCATCTGAAATGTGACGATTTATTACCGCCGGACGGGTTATGGCGCAAAACGGTGACATTTTCTAATTATCGGGAAGTGCATCTTTGGCCTGGAGCGGTGAGGGGACTTTGGGGACACCTCTTCTCCGGCACATCCTCTGTTAACTACCTGAGACTCAGACAGATGGCAGTGAGCTCAGCTTCAGCAGAATAAAGCCTCCAGGCCTGGGTTTGTCAAAGAGGAGTGCTGGTGTCTCTGGTGCTGGTGACTCAGATTAGTTCTGTTTTAGTGCTATTGCTCGCATGGAATTTAATAAATCATCACCATTACTTACTTTTAGGCACTTTTTATGTGTGCGTGAGTCCAGGCTTTTAGGTTTTGTTTGTTGCAAATTATTCTTGATTTAGACATTTGTGGTACCTCCTGTTCAGTACAGCTTCAGACTGTTCTGACTGTACTTTCTGGAGTCAAATAACATTTCCAAAGGTGATATGAAAAGCTTTTAAACCACCATTAACACTGTTTTTTGTGTGTGTTTTTTTTCCATCCCCAACAGAATTCTTCAAATCTCTGCTTTTATCTTTCTCACCCAATCTGGACGAGTTCAACCCGGACATCCCCGAGTGGCGGCATGACGTGAGCAGAGTAATTAAGAAGTCCCTGCTCCAAGTGAGTCATTTCCCTTTCCTTTGTGCTTTTTTTTTTTTTCTGTCTCATATTTCCAGGCCTCTGCTCAATTATTTCTCCCATCCCTATCACCTCCGCTGCGGCTCTTACTTGCTGCTCACTGGTGTGCGAGCACCCCAGGGCAAAAGTGATCCATCAGATGACAGGTGCCTCGGCTTCCCCCCTTACCCTTCCATAATGGCTTCCTGGGTTTTCAAAGTGCTACAGAAATGATCTAGATTCGCGGATAGCTGTAACAAATGTATGTGCTTCTGTAGAGTTGGGCTGCGAGAAAAACAAGTGCGTAATACTATTTTAACGTAACTAATTGATCCTTTTTTGGATGATTCTCTAATCTCTGCCAGATGGAGGAAGCAGTGTTATCGCAGCATAATTTAGTGTCTCGCATTATGGAAATTGTGGTGGCTAATATTGCAACAGTAATTTGCGTTATATTGTGCAGCCCTATCCCCTACTGAGATGTCTTCCTGGTTGCTACATAAATGATGTTGAGTTGCTGTAGCGGATATGTGTAGAGTTTGGAGTGGCAGAAGGTGATGGGAAGCTGGAGGCGGGGGCGAGGGTCGTGCTGTGCGGACTGCTCTTCACTGTTACAAGTGCCACTCACTACTCTATTCTCATCGCAGGAGCAGTGCAAAACCCTGTGATCTGCATTGAATATGATTCAGGGGTGTTTTGTGGATGGCAAATGCTTGTTATAAACTGTATTGGGAACATTACGGTAAAAAAGTTATTTGTTTCCCCAAAAGTCATTGCGATAGTGATTACGCTACAGGATGTCACAGGAAGTTACATCTAAATCTGCACAGAAATGTTCTTTGCTGCTTGTTGGAGTAAACATCAGCCTGTTACGCCACATGATCATCAAAGCTCTCAGAACCAGCATTTACTTTCAGTCCATGATCATCCGCTACAAAGCAGTCAAACAGTCCACCCAACGTCTTTAAGCTGCAGGCAATGGCAAAACAACACATTTTCCAAATGCGCACTGATACCAGAACATATCCAGGCAAATGTCAACGCTTGTCACCAATTGTAAACAAGATGAACGCAAAGTCAATAGACATCGCTGCAGTCACCATAAAGTCTGAAAACACACGGTAGCTCCCGCACTTCACGTCTGTTGTCGCCAGCTTTCAGTCTGTCTGAAATTTATATGACGAGTAATGATACTCAAAGATTACCGTAAAAATCTAACTGTGCATCAAGGTATTTGTTCCAGTTTGAACACCAAAGCAGTGTTTGTGTTTGTTTAACTTTAAACCAATGAACATGTCAGGACACACTTTGCCCACCAACACCTCCTCGGATTGGTCCCTTGTGCAGTCAGTCACTCTCTGTCTGCCAGTCAATGTCCCGAATGCTCTGGCCATGCTCTGTCTCACTCCCTAAAATATTTAACTAGTTTAGCTGCTCTTTGGAAAAGGCAAGCAAGCATGTTTATTTATACCGCGCATTTCGTTACACAACTCAATGTGCCTTATAAAAGAAGATATGCAAAATTACAATCAGGTAAAGTTAAGGCAAAGCACATACATGGGGGTGGGGCTGAGGAAACGTGTTGAGGCAGACGCAGAACGGCAGGGATGTTATGGAGGGGTATGTGTGTGCAGTTGTTTACAATCCTGAAAGTCAGTGTTATGCAAAATATGACCCAGAGAGCTCAGTCCGTATCTGGTTTAGCCCGTGGCTTGGCCTTGAAGGGAAAGTGTTGACTGCGCAGCAGAGATAAGAGGTCCAGCTGTTTCAAACCAACTCTCTCAGGAGGAAGAGAATTATTCCAGTAATAGTTCATAATGTATAATTAATTAGTGTTACTTGTCTCAGCATTAGTTCAGTTCTCAGAGCAGGTAGTTTCCTTCACAGTTCATCCCTTTTCCCCCCCAATTATAGTCCACCTATTGTCCGTCTCCACAGCGAGCTGCCAGGTCGAATACAACAGTCCATCCTTGCACTTTAGTTTCTGGTGTAATTCCATCACTCGGTCACTCCCTTCTCCAAAGTGCTTGTTAATTTCAACCAACAGCAGCGGGGTCAAATTGCAAGCTGCTGTCTTTCCAAATTTCCAATAATCCAGGGCAGTGCCTAAACAAATAAGCAGGTACCCTGTTAGCAAGAGTCCAAATAAGTAAATATCGTTGATGTCTCCGACCGACAGGACCGCTAGGCAAATGACAATCCATAGTTTAGCCGTTCGGAGGGACAGCAAGCAGGGGTCCAAGAGGAAAAATAAAAGTCAGACAAGACACTCACAGAGGCAGGAAAAAAAAGAAAAAGTCAGGAGCAGTGAGAAGACACGTATGCACTTGACAGAGACAGGAAGAGATGCAGCTTTTGTCTAATCCATAATAAGATAATGACCTTTGTTACATCCACGGTAACAGCTAATTGAAAATCTAAGTAAAAGTTGTTGTTTTTTAAAGTAGTAATTTGGCTTAGGTTATTTAGATGTACTGTAAATTGACGCTTCCATTGTTCTTTACACATTTCAATAATGTTGCTGTTGTTTAAATCATTCCAGTTTCAGCTAATCAAGTGACCTATTTTTGTCCTGAAGTGGGTGAAACTTGGTGGTGTCAGGTCACTTGCAGCTCATTTGCATGACCAGGGCCTGACTGTGTGCTGATCCAATATGTCCAACTCTAAATCATGCCATAATAAACCCTCTACCTGCATACTCTTGAATATGAACTTAAAGCTCATGGTCCGGGCTTTACTGAAGTATTGTTTACTCAAGTCTCATTCCCTTCCTATTTACAACAAACCCAATCGGAAACATTGGGCAGAATCAAGTTTAACTTGGGCTAAGCTAGGTTTACATTACTAAAATAGTTCCAAATAAGGACTAACTCAAAAGAACACACAACAAAGATACATAATATGTATCTACTACATCACAAAAGGACCAGAAATGCAGAGGAGTATGAGGACCACCAGAAGTAACCGGTGTTTGCGAACCACTTGTCTATTCCATCCATTCACCAGATTGTTTTTTAAACATAAATCATTTCCAATTACCAAACAGAAACCTTATTTTATGAAATGCAAGTTAGAACTCTTCAGTAAAGTTATTTATAGCAAGTCGATGCCCGTAGCCCATTCACTTTTGTTTATGCTTGAACCCATTGGACAGAGGCAGTAAATTTGATCTTTAAATTCATTAGCAGGATTATTGCGCGTCCCAAAGGCCTGTGTACTTCAAGTGCGGGTGGAAATCACAGTGCTTTAATTTCAAAGAGCTGGCAGTGACTGAGCATTTGAAGGTATTTGATTCCTCTCTTGAAAGAGCAGAGTGTTACTGAAGTGCTTAAGTGGGCTTCAAAGTGAGAGTGAAAAAAGCAAAAAATAAAAATAAGAAATATATACATATATATTACAAACAGTTTCCAATGTATTTTGCATGCCTGAAACTAAGCAGCCTAAAATAGATGACTGCAGTGCTTAATAATGTAATGTCTATGGTATTTTTGTAAGTATGCTGTACATTTGTCTGGAGTGTTTGATTAAACCAAACCCTGAATATAGTCATCTGTATTGTTGCTTAATCTTTGCAAAGTGTCCTTGATATTATAGTAATCACAACCAAATAAAAGTTAATGAGATTTTGGGTTGAACGTAATATGTAGTTTGTCTTTTTGCATCGACTTTATTTAAAATTTCTATTCTGACTACCAAAAAGCATTTATTGTTATATACCTTTCACCCAATCCTGTATTTGCATAATTCCTATTTTTGGGAATGATTACTCTCTAATCAGACCTTTTTTCTTTTTCTTTTTTTGTCTGTTGCTGCCGTTTTCAGAGAAGCTTCAGGAGAAGGCTCGGGCTGCAGAATTAGTCCCAATCAAACTGAAATCACAATTCTAATGGTTGTTACTAGCAAACGGAAACAGCCTCAATTATTTAGGTCGTAGGCTGCTATGCAACAAAACTTCCTGTCTCCATATGGGGTCTTATTGTGTATTAAACCTGCTAACCCTGTACTGACTACAAACATACACTGGTCTGCACCAGTAACACTTTAACTCTCACAAGCCATACTGGTATGCTGGATTGTATCCATGTATTCAACAGAAGTTTTAAAGCCATTAGTGCATTTTGTATAAATTGTGCAGTTCCAGTGTACTGTATAGCCAACATTATCGCTGCTTCTCCATCGTTCCCGCTGCTTTATTGGGCCATAGAGCTAAATGTGCTGATGCTGTTCTCAACCCTTTTCACTGCAGCCTGTCATTGCTCACAAACAAAACACATTTCTTAAAAGATACTGCACCACACTACGCATTTGAAATTACTACTATACTATGTGAATCTTCTACTGATCCTGTTGTTTGGTGCATATGGTTGCATTTCATCAATAATGTTACATCAAAGTACATTTCAAGGAGACGAAAAAAATGCAAGGCATCTAAATACTTAAAAGAAGAAAATACCGCTAAAGTTGTTTAAGTGTTTGAACATAATCCTCCCATTGTCTTCAGTCTAAGCAAGGACCCCAGTGTTCCCTCACCACTTCATCTAGCTCCACCAGGGAAATGTCAAGGCGTTCCAAAGCCAGCTGAGAGACATGGCCCTCCATCGTGGCTTAGGTCCTGTTGGGACAAGCCCGGAACCCCTCAGGGGGACATGCTTTAAACACGTCTCAGGGAGGTGAGGCAGCCATATGTTCCCCCCAAATGATAGTGTGGGGAAATAACTTTATCTGAAGATCAAGAAAGACGGCAATATTCTTTCTCATTTTCAACATTTACCCTTTTGAAAATGAGAAAGTATTGTGTTTGTAGACTCCTTTTATTTACATTGAGTAATACCTTTTAGATAATATTACTGAAGTAGAACTAGAAATAAAATCTTTAAAGGCACACTGCGTAACATTTTGGATTATACTGGTACCAGCAATACAAAGCATGCCCCTAATGACCAGCTCCACACAGAAAATACTATTTTTCCTATATGAGATGTCTGGCTCCCAGTAAAGTTAGTCAGGTCAGGTTTGTGTCCTCATTTTGTTCATAATAATTTAAATGCTTGTACGTATATTGTATTTATTGAGTGAAATGTTATGCGGTGTGGCTTCAGGAGTGAGAAAACTGTCACTCTACTCAATTAAATGTTTAATGATTAAATATGCCATTGCCACCCAAATCTGACTAACATTATTTATGATTTTTCTTTTTTAACATACTCTTTTCTAACAGACTCTTTCTGACCCCGCAGCAGTGTTTATTGCTGTGAAGTTCCTTTTCCAACATTCAAGTAAAGAGTTGTTATTATTATTTTCCCTGGTTTGGTTCTGGTTGAGGAGCCAGGGCCCGGCGATGATGGCCTCACTGGAGTGAACAGCTCCCTAACAGTAAAACCTCTCCATAAAACAGCAGATGAGAGAGAAGAGGCCCAATCACAATTAAAGCCACAGTCCGTTTCACTCGGCCGCGTTTATGTGTGGGGAAACAATGTGGGATTTTTCATGTCATGGCTTTGCACTCTTCACCTTTTCTGCTCGTTCGCTATTCGAGTCTCTTTTACATGAACTTTCAGGCCCTTATCAGGGGCCCATCATTGCAAAGGGTTTAGCTTTTAATCATGTTAGAAAATTCCTTTATCAAATTTGTATTGCCTGGATTTTTTTGTGTGCTTTCAAACTGCATCTACTCTGGGCCGTTGATTTGTCAGCATGTCATTGGCAACAATCAGAATTACATCACTGATTCTCAAAGGGAAAATATTTTACTGAATGCAGTATCCCGGGCAATGAAGAGGAAAACTTAACTTTCACTTGTGTGTTTTGATTTTATATGATTTTGTAATTTTCCACATCAATTTAAAATAGTAATAGAAAGTGTTTAAGGGCATGCAAAAAATTAAATAGAATTAAAAAAAGCAATAGATAGTAAAATTTGCTAAACTTTAAATATAAAAATAAATAAAATAAACAAGTCCCATCAAACAAATGTACAAAGAGCAGCAGATGTGAAATCAGGGTTTCCATTAAAAAGCATGAATTTAGCTGCAAAACGTTCCCGTTGTGTCCAATTTCGTTTACAAATCTTACAAAATGAAATATGCTGAATTTCTTTTTGCATTTGTGGCATTAAAAATAAAATATGTAGGCATTGAAAAGCATTAAATTTCACTTGATGCCACCTGTAGAAACCCTGGAGGTGAATAGCCACGCAGTGTAAACATTACAGTGCAAATGGCAGGTTATTGACTATTCATGAGGGAAAAAAGCTGTTCTTATGGCGGGGAGTTCTGGTCTGGATGGACCATAGACAAGCAGAGATAATTAAATATAATTTTATTTATGTCATATTTGGCTCCCAAATATTTGTTTCAAAATAGTGGAAGATAAACTATATCTTCTACTTCTACCATTGGGGATTAATACAAGATGCTATGCAAGATCTGGCACAACACTAAAGACATTAACCATTGTTGCTGTTTTATGTTTTTTTTTTTTTTTTTTTGATTACTGGTTACATGAGGAAATGTATCATACAGTTCTTTTTTATGGGTTTCAAAATGTTTTCGCTACTTGTCAACCTGACAAACAACCATATACATTAAAAAGTGTGGGATTGTTTAGCTTCTGTACTGCACATTATTTTGTTTTTCAATCCATTTTATTGAAGTTTTCATTTCTTCTGTTCAGCTCTTTGGGATTTTAAAGTTATTTGTTATAGATTACAATTGACATAGCATTTTTTTGTCTGTCCATTTCACCTGCCGCCATCAAAGGCTCTTTTCTCAGTCCAAGTGTACCCACTCCCCTGCACAATTTAATGCCCACCATCAACTGCTGGTTCTTGCACAAAAGCACTTCTCAAAGATGACTGAGGAGTGTTCAATGGCCTACCGCAGTGCCATAACTCCGTCTTACTCACTCCATTAAACAGCTGCAGTGTTGATGGTTTACCCTCAAATGACTGCGTGTGCATCTGAGATTTGTAATTCCACTCATAATGGCCTCTTATGGCATTACTGTATTTTAGGGATAAGCCAGTACCGACAAAAGCTCATTTATGCATTTACAAATAGCTCTGTTTCAAATGTACAATTTTAATATGATAATCACACAGGCTGATGCCTGTACCTGTACCAAGGCAACATTTTACAATATTTTCAATAATATTTATGGCATACGTGCACCAGCCTTAACCTGTAAACTATTGGCTGCACGGGTGGTTAATATTTATGCCTCTCAGTTTGAAGATCTTTAATCGGATTTCCAAGCTGAAAAGGCAAGGCAAGGCAAGTTTATTTGTAGAGCACAATAAATACACAAAGCAATTCAAAGTGCTTCACAAGTTAAATTACAGTAAAAGGCAAGAGTGCAGATAAAATACTTTCAGTTTCATATGCACGGGTAAAAATAACAGTTTTCAGCCTGGATATGAGCATTATCAGATTTGAGGCCTGTCTCACATCCTCATGAAGACTGTTCCAGATTTTAGCTGCACGAAACTGAAACGCAGCCTCACCGTGTTTATTATTGACTCTGGGAACCACCAGGAGACCCCTCCCTGAAGTTCTCAGGCCCGAGATGGTTCATACGGCTCTAACATGTCAGAGATGTACTTTGGTGCTAAACCATGAAAAGACTTGTACAGCAGAGCTGTTTTAAATTCTATTCTCTGAGTGAACAGTGCAGAGACCGGAGCACTGGACTAATATGGTCGCATTTCCTGGTTCTTGTCAGGACTCGAGCAGCAGCGTTCTGGATGTACTGCAGCTGTCTAACAGCTCGTTTGGAAAGGCCAGTGAGCAGGCCGTTACAGTAGTCTAACCTGCTGGAGACAAATGCATTGATAAGTCTCTCTAAGTCTGGTTTTGACACTATTAGGTCTGTTCTGTGTAGACTTTGCATGTTCTCCACATTTTTGAATGAGTCTCCTCCTAGCACTCTGATTTTCCCAATGCAAAAAGTAATGCATGAAATCCACAAAGACCATCATTGAGAATGATGGACCAATTGGAAGTAATTTTGCTTTTTTACTTTACTTTTTTTCTGAGGAGGAATATAAATTAAAGAAGAACTAAATAACATGTTTACCTTAATAAAAGCCTTTTCATAGTCCCTCTGGGGGTAATACTAGTGTTAATGGGATGATTGGGGGTTCTTTCATCTCTCCCTGGTGTCACTGGCCGAAAACCACAATTGCAACTTTCCTGCCTTCGGGTAGGAGTCACCAATACACACTAATGGAATCACAAAGAAGAAGCTAACAGGCTAACGGGCAAAGCTAACTGCAGGCTAGCGCCACTTAAAGAGTAACTCACCCTCAAATCCACTTTTTTTTCCTGATAAACTGTATAAATGAGTGTCCAATAGTGTTGTCTACATGTCCTGGTCATTATTTTGGCTATTTAGTGCAAATTAGTTGAAAGATCAACTTTCTGCCTAAAACCGTCAGTGAGGCGCCATCTACAGCGAACTGTCTGTACTGCATTTGATTTTTGAATTTGGCGCCCCTGTTTGCACAGGTGTTGAGATGACATTAGGCGTTAGAGATGACGTCAGTTGCCCTGCCGCTCTGGATTATAAAAGTGGCCCAGTCTCGCTCACGCCCCCGTAGCGAGTTGGAGAGAATATTTTCATCAGGTTTTCGTCAGATTTGCGAATTGTTAACATAGCATTTAGGTAGATTCTATTAGCATAGCTTTTTGTATTATAGATAATTGTATAGTGTTAGCAGTGTTGGTTGTTGAATAGTAAGAAAACTGGCACTAAAAAATGAAGATCTATAATTTTCATAATTTTTTCATCATTCAACTAAATAGGCATACAGATAGACACTTTATTATAGCCTTTACTCTACAGAGTGATCATTCAGTGGTAGTTTAGTTAACGTGTTACATTGGTTAAACTTAAAATTTAGTAATAGAAATTACTTTGGACTATTTACTTAGGGGGATAACTGGGTCTATGGGTCCACAATGTTACAGACCCTTAGTCAAGCCTTTAGATAAACATGACCTGGATGATTCTGTACTATCTTCAATGACAAACCGAAAACAATTTCAAAAGGACAGTGTTCCTGCACAATAAGATATATGTTTTTATTTATGTGATATGTTTTGTACACTTGGTAAGAAAAATAAAATAAAGCTTTGTAATGCATATAGTCATGTCTCTATACCTCACACATTATCTGCTCAGGACACTGAGATACATCTCCCATGCTTATGTAGACTACAGCAAAAAGTCTACATCTAAAATAGATCGGTAAATTCTGAAAGGACAGTTTGCTCCCTTAGCTGCGATGCTAACATCGATCGAGCTCAATGCTAATCCGCTAGCTTTGTAAATTACGGAGGAATCACTCTAATAAAATAACCCAGCGCCTCAGAGCAGTCTCAGGTACAAGGCCTCTGTCTGTCACGATGCTTCTCCTGTGTAGAGAGAGCTGTAAAGTTGTCCCTGTGGAACAGGTTGCTAAACAAGTTAGCTCGCTGGAACTCCATGCTCGGACTTTGTTTATGAGTAGCGCTGCAGGTGCCGTGTTGAAGTCAGATGACTCAGGCCTGTCAAGCAAAAGCACAGACCCAGACCCCTCCCACCCTCCCCGTACTCCCCCTCCCGCGTGCTCCTTAGTCCTCCAGGCAACGTCCCTTTTCTGTTAAGATTTTTAAATCTGAGGCTGAGGCTCTGGAAGGGGGGGTTAGTAACTCTTTAAACAGTATTATACAGCCACGTATGAGTGAAAAAAATATCTCAACTTTTTTCTGCTCTCTCCCATTGTCTTTTCTGACAGCATAGTATTTACTCTCACAGTTGAGTAAAAAAAACGCAACATGCCTCTAGGGCAGGGGTCTTGAACTCATTTGGACTGGGGGCCACAAATGCAAACCCAGTGTTGGTCGGGAGCCGCAACAGACAAAGCCTTTTTTATTAAGTCAATTATGATTTAGCTTTTTATTGTTTGCTGTAATGTACCTTAAAATAGACTGTACATTAACTATCTGCACATTTTTAAGCTTCCAGAGGTTTCCAATCGGCCAAACATTTACTGAGCTTCTAAATTAGAAGTTACAGACTTAGACAATTAATGCTTTTGTAATTAATCTCATTTTGGTTCAGGTAAATTGGTTCAGGGCATCAGTGAATGATCTTTCAGGAGTCAGGTCCAGTTTCTGTCTGTTAGCCTATTTAGAAAGAAATGCAAAAAATCCAGATATTCTTGACACCTTGCACAACCCTAGCTGTAACTGTTTCTATGTGTGCTGCACTCACGGCTCCCAACATGTTTCCCCAGTGCAGACTGGTACTGATGTGTGCTATTACAAGCCACATGTTAAACCAATAATAGTGCTTATTAATCTGAACCCTGTCTCACCTTTTTGTTATTGGATATACTGTATGTCGCCGAATGTTCCTTTGATATTGGATCACTGCATTTGGTGCTGTGGCTTCAGAAAACAGAGCTGTCAACTAGCTTTTTAAACTAATGACTAATTGCATTGGAGACAAACATGTTCCCACCGTATTGATTTTCTCTGGAGGGTCTATTGCTTCCTCTGTCAGCCCTTCATCCTGCCATCATCTCTTCACTGTTTCAAATGGATCTCTCTGCACTTTATCTGATGCAGCCTGGTCTATGAGCCTGGATTCTCAAACAGCAGAAGGATATAACCACACAGATATTTCACTTTTAACAGCATTGAACATTTGGGGACATTAGGTAATAAAATGTGTCAGAGCTTTGAGAAGACCTGCCTTCATTCATTAGGCATGCACTAATAGCCACAATAGAATGGTTTCCCTCTTCACAAAGTGGGTTTAGAAGTTATGGTTTGAATTTTAATTGATCATAAAATGAAATTTACTTTTGCAAATGGTCAGAACATTACATCATTAATGAGCTACATGCTCTGCATTGCTCAGTTTGCATGGTTTAGGTTTTGAAACAAAGAGGAATGTGAATTTAGATGTCCATATATTTCAAGGTAAAGAAAATATTGCTCTCCCATTCAAAACAGTGTTCTGATAAAATAACACAGTAATTTGTCAGAAGGCTTTGAAAAACAACTTTTGTTGAGATGATTTATGCCTTATGACAAGCTAACATTCATGTTATTTTATCAGTTCCTCTTGCTATTTTGTTTGAATTTTAATCTAGTTCCTAATCACTAAAACATTGGTCTGAGCATGTACTTGATCAGATTCAAATGGCAGTTCACACTTTATGAAACTGACATTGGAAAGATCCAACACTTCAGTGTTTTTGTTATTAGTCATCATGTTATTAGTTATATAGTATCTAAACAGATGAGTTTTGAGTTTGGATTTGAAAGTCAGAGTCAGTATACAATAAGAGGTCACGTAATAGCTCTCAAATGTGTGTGTGTGTGTGTTTTTTATTCTTTTATTAAAAACGATGGGTGCTTCTGTCTTGTTTCAAACCTGCCAACAGCATGAAGAGCAACCACACACGCTGACAGGCCTGCAAAGTCTTAAACACTAAAATGGCTGGGTACATTTTTATGTTCCTGACTCTTTTAGTAAGCTTTCTTAATCATGTCTCCTGGCCCAGTGTTGCTTTGAGATTACTGCGGGAATGTTGGATTGTGTTGTGGATGATCCCCGTCTTGTGAACTGCTGTTGTTCTGTTTCAAGTGCTGAGCGTACACAAGCACTTAGCTCCTAGCTGCGACGCACCAGCAGCCAATTATATCTCAAAGGAACGTCTCTTTCGACATTAAGCATCATTTCACAGAGATCTTTGCAGAATCACTTTAAACACATCCTTGTATTGCGAAGTTTTAATGATGCAAAGTGATTATGTGTAGTAAAATGTTTGGTTTCTATCTCCCACTCTCACCATGGTAACGTTTGTTTACCAACCAAGCTAAGACCTAAACCTAATTCATTTTTTTTTTTTATTATTATTAGTTTGTTTGGTTAACCATATCATTCATACAGTTTTGGGAGTGTGCAAAGTATACCTTCTGAAACCATGGTCCCAGAATGCAAATATTAAAACATGTAAGGAGAACATTGTTGAGAAGTGTTTTGTTTCTGTCTGTTTACAGCCCTAGTCTCTCCGAGTTGAATTATGGTGCCATGCTTTGACAAAGAGTCAATGCACAATAATTAAACATCAGTGGTGTTTGAGTTATGCGTTTTATTTGCATTTCTCTTCTAGGTCTCCGACTTCCCAGAGGAGCAGCTCTTGGTGGCCGTGTTCCCTGGAGTCCCCTCTGCTGCCGAGCTATTCCTGCTGCCGTGCAAGAACCAATCAGAAAACAGAAAGAAAACAGAGGATGAACTGGAAAAGGTACAGAGATATGGCGATCATTCTTGCATTTGCGTTCCCATTTTAAAGTCATTTACGCAAACTTATCATGCAAAATGTAGTTCATTTCATGTGCAAAATTAGTCAAAGAATAATGCTGTGTTTATAATTTGGCTGCAGCATTTAAGAACTTACACAAAGCTACTGTCTTCTCGGGTTTTTATAATAGTACTTTTAAAAACTGCCACCACACCATGTTTAAAAACTTGAATAATATGTCTTTATATAACCGCGTTAGTTTGTTTTTCCAGTGTTCCTAAATGCAACAACTCATTATAAAGCACACAGCAATTATGTAAATTTAACAAACATAAAACACTAAAGGGCACCTCACGTCTTTGCTGGATAAATGAGCCTATTCACTCAACATCTGTGCATTACGGCTTAAGCATACCATTACGTTCGAGGGCTTCAAATGGTGTTGCAAAAAAATAGAGATTTTTGATGATTGAATCCAATACAAGTCAACATTTTCGACTTTGTGTATGTATCAGTTCACCCTTTCTTTACTAATGCTGTCTAGAAATAATAATAATTTGCTGACAATATGACACAAGGACAAACTTATGATGGTCTTTAGAATATTTGCAATACCGCAAACCACCAAAATCCACCTATACTTTCGGATTTCTTTCAAACAGGCGTCTGACATCATCATAAGTGCCCTGAACCAGAACTTGGTGGAGTTCGAGCTGAAGCCAGGCGTCAGGGTGATTGTCTACAACACACAGCTAACACTAGGTAAGACACTTTTCCCTCCTATTCACAAATGAGCTGTCAACACCTCCTGGTCCTCAACATTTTTAAAAAATTGTTCAGATTACCCTTGACATTTTGAATTCTCAGCTTTTTCTCCATATTAGTTCATTCATGGGTTTCAATCACTTAACTTCCACTTGAAACCCATGGTTCACATAAAGAGGGGGATTATGCTTTTTCCAATCACATAGTACCAGTTTATAGCCCACTACAATGATGATGCAGCCTTATGTTGGTCTGTAAATGCAGTATATTAAAATAACTGCCTTGAATAATAGATTATGGCAAGGCTAATAGGCATCTATTATGCCATTTACTGTTTGTATCGGTCAATTACGGCCTGATCCTAAAATAAATAGTTAAATGTGGCAATAAAATTGTAAAAGATATCAAACTATGATTAGTAGCAATCCTTAATATTTATGTTCATACTTGCATTTTTTTTGTTATGATGGGTTTTATCAGAAAAATGCCAATGGTCATCATGATTTTAGAGGTATTTTACCATCAACAAAAACATGAAATAAAGGCTTGCATTTGATCCTGTTTATTAGGTGTAAATGTTGCGCTCAATGACTTTTAGGGGCCATCTTGTCTTTTTAAGCTTGTGTTGGTCTTGCACATTTCATAACTAATAAAGACACTATTGTCTGTGACACTAAAATACAGTAATATTTGATATAATAGTTTGAAGTGTTGACAGCCAATGGCAAATATCTAAAGGCACATCGTGTAACAAGTTTAAATGTCAAACAATGGCTTTTTGACACATAGCATCAAAAAGAGTTTTATTTTTATTTTTTGACAATCCTTATTTCTTTCTCCGTCCATTATAATTCCTGTCGCTGCGTCTCTGTTCTGAGCGTGGGAACACAAGGGACTGGGGGATAGGCCTGATTTTAAGTGGAGCTCCTTGAGATGGGGATCTTTTATGTCTGTCATCAAAAGCTGAACATCTGCTCCATTCCTTTTACAGCCATCCAACCACAAAATGACGGTTACGCTCGGGATGATTATGTTGATTATTTAGTCCTTGAGAAAGAACAAGGCGCAGTTTAAGGCCAGAAGCAGACATTTCCTTTTCCAACAATTTGTGGCAAAATGCTAATGAATCTCAATTACAATTAGGTTTAAGTGCGTGTGACTAAATAGTTGACCCATCGCCAAACTGCATCTAGAGGGCAAAGTTTTAGTGCAAGTTTGCAGTTTCACTAATTGCACATTTCTGTAAATAAAACTGGCCTATTGAGTAAATATAGAAAATGGCAATCACCAGATGTCAGGGCTGGGTACAATACCAGTATGGTATGAAAAAAAAAAAGCATCAAAAGCAGGAACTAAAAAAAAAAATTACAGCTTTGATGCTATTGGTCCTGGAGCGGCATTAAAGGAAGTGACTTGGTTGTTTCAAAATTTGCCCTGAATGTTGCCTTATTTTCTTAATTTTTGCCATTTTATTATTACTAATATTTTCCCTATTTTCTTCCCATTTTTTCCCCATTTCCCCCAAATTATTCTACAATTTCACACAATTCTTGACATTGGAGATTAACCCAGTATTGTAAATTTGAATACATTCTAAACAATATCAATATTTGTTTTCTGGTTCAAATATTTTGTTATAGGTATCGAAAAAAGGTTGTAAACCAACTATCGTTAAAGTACCAGTATCGAAAAACAGTACCCAGCCCTACCAGACGTTATACATATTTTAACACATAAAGCCATGTGTATGTCAAAATATGTAAATTACCTGATAACATTGATAATGTCATGGAGTAAATTATGTTGTATGCTAACCTGATACTTCAGTCTGATCCCCACGACTGGCATTACGTTCTACTGTCTCCTTGGACAAAGAACTTCGCAGTGTCAGAGCCGTGTTCAGCATAATGTATTGCAATATATATTTTGCCAATCACACACATCATGTAAAGAAGTAGAAATGTAATGTGTATATAACGTTTTCTGTATAGTTTCGTGCAACAGGAACTCTTACTGCAGGTTATACTGCAAAAACTACAGCGACGGCTTGACATATGTAAACAGCTTTATTATGCCTAAAATATTATGAATCATTTGCAACCGTGATTAGCTTACAGGTCTAACATAATATACTATAAATAGTCTAGCAGCTGAAAAGTAGCGTGGGTCTGAAAACTTCTGCACATATACAGAATATGGCTGTAGTAATTTTTTTTTTTTTTTGGTTACTGTTGGCATTCTTGTCTTGCATTTATAACAGACAGGAGCCATTATAAGTCTGTGTAAAAGCTGTCAACACAACATAGACTGCCTTGGTACTATAAGTTACATGTATCAATTCGTAAGGTTCTGTATCTCATGTAAAAGTGTAATCTCTTGTATATAAGTATTAGGAATAAATATATGTTGGCCAGACCATCCTAGTACTGTATGTACTGATCGTGTTGGTGTTATTCTGTGACAGTAAAGCTGACATGAAATATTTGCTATACACAAATACCGCATAAGCATACAATGCCCACACAGACCCGGGAATCAAACCTTCAGCCTTATGCTTCTCCATAGTGCACATTACAGTTCACGTTCGGAGCGATATAACGACATCAATTTTATTCCTTCCATGGGGGCCACACTTGCCCGGGTGGTCCGATGCTCATAGCGCGAGGCATACATAGGCTGCGGTGATGTTGTGCTGCACAGCGATGACTTTGGGAGGTGTACTCAGCTGGATCTCTCTTTATGTTTCACCTCGCAAGAAAAGGTCTAAAAAGCCTTCAAGCTGCTCGGGAAAGGTCAGCATCAAGCGTGGCGCTATCTCCCGTCTGCGGGGCTATGGAGGGAAGAGAGAAGGGAATACGATCTCAATGACATGATGTAAAAAGTCTATAGGAGTTAAGGACGAAGCCTGGAAGGGGAAGTTATGCAGTCTGACATTAACTATAAGGATCATTTATATGCCAGGGATCTTATGGGGAGAATAAAGCTGTATTTAAAAAAACGTTGCAAAGGTTTTCACAAAGTAGGCATGTGGACTGGGTAGTTTAAAATTGAAGACGATTCCTCTTATCCAAGAAGCTTCTCAGTTCTCAATCTTCTTGTTGGACAAAAGGTGAAATCGTAAAATCCAGATAATGTAAGTGCTTCTTGAAAACCTTTGCTACAATTGGAAACTATTTTGACAATTTACCTAGTAATTCCTATCCTCTGTCTCCTAATTGTCGCTGTCAGCAAACACATGCAATGCCTCTCAATCAATTTTGAATGGAACATTTTCAAATAAAGGAACTCTCTCTCGATATATTATTTTCGTTGTTTCAGCTATGCATGATAACCCTCCTCCATCTCAGCAAAACCATCGGCCACAGAACCGTTTATATATTTCCAGATGGGAAATATTTTAATCTAAAAACAAATGTATTATCCTCTCCACTGAAGTCTTGCTAAGGTTTATCCATTCATTTGACTCTCCCCTTATTCCTTTTTCAGCCTCTCTTAAAAAGTCTATTGTTCTATTGTGCAATTAACCATTTCGCACTTACCGTCGGTGTTGCCATCTCTAAAATGCGAAAAAGAAACACACAATTTCACGGTCGCTCAGTTTAAGACATTTGCGATATTAAAAACACAGGCATCCCATTCCTGGGTTCATTATCACAGTGACAGATGTATAGTCTGCAGTACTTGTAATGAGGAATGCCACTACGTTTTTGTCAGGATGTGGGGTTATTTGGAGACACTTCTGATGCATGGATAATTCCTGGGGGAAATAAAGAGGAAGCTTTTAAAGCTACCTGCACAACATACCGACAGAGACTCATCTATTCGGGTCAAAAGTATAAATACCGTATTTTCCGGACTATAAGTCAAACTTGTTTTTCATAGTTTGGCTTAGATTATACTCAGGTGCGACTTCCATATCAAAATCTATAATCCCACAATGTTTGTTATTTTCACACTGACAGCCGCTAGAGGCCGCTCTAGGCTTGTGTACCAGTATCGGTAATCGAGCAGCAGGTAGAACGTTTAGAATGAGCGAGAAACTTGTGAGGGACTGGCGAAAAGTGGTTGTTACTCTTACTGCAATGAAGAAAACAAAACAAGCTGATCGGGGCTAAAAGCTCGATGGCCACAGCTAGAGGGACGAGTTTGCAAATGAGAGCTTGAGCAACGTGCTGCCGGGAGAGGCTTGTCAACGGTGCAGTTACGCCTCCATGCCCATGTAGTTGTCAAGGCTGGTGCGACTTATACTCCAGAGCGACTTATATATGTTCTTTTCTTCTTCATTTTGCATTTTTTGGCTGGTGCGACTTATCTCCAGAGTGACTTATAGTCTGTATAATACGGTATCTTTGTTTGTTTGCCATGTTTACATTTGTTCTCGCTCCCTCTTGCCAGCTCCGTTGGTGGACTCCAGCCCTCGCCACAGCAGCTCAGCGATGCTCATGCTCCTCTCTGTGGTCTTCCTGGGCCTAGCCGTGTTCCTCATCTACAAGTTTAAGAGGTAGGGCGCCCACTACACATATACCATTACCATAGTATTCATTATTTATGCAATCAGATGAGCGCAGTCTGGACAAATCAATTACAGTCGCGATGCACATGCTCCTCTGTTTGCAAATGCAATGTGAAATGACCCTCCGGAGACTTTGGCCATCATTCCTATGCAGGAGGCACATGCGCCGATCAGTGATAAAAACGCAGAGAAAGCGGCCATTAAACGCTTTAATATTCACTCGCCGCGCCGCCCGATGCTGTTATTTGCTGAATAAATTATTAATCCTCGAAATGAATCTCTCGAAAAGTGCGAGAGAAATGGGGAGGAAACTGTCATTAATTATGAATATGGACTTTTCCTCATTACTCTAAAGCGAAGTCATTTCTTCAGGAAGCCCAAGAGTTGACAAACAGAGCTATTAATAACCGTTTGACTAGTAATTAGGAAGAAATTGGAGCAACAGCTTAAACAAGGAAGTCAATTAGGATTTATAAATACACAGTAGATGATATATGTGGCGGCGTATGCAAATGTATTTAAGTTTTAGTTGGATTATTTAAACTAGATTGTCTTGTGTTTGCCGCAATTTGAACAAGCAGTGGAGCATATAGTAACAAGCGTCTAGCACATTCTGTCTAAAGGACTGAGAGTTTGCAGTATGTGGTTTTAAAAAGGCACTTCAAATTATGCTTTAGGACACAAGGGCAAGTTTCACTGTAGTGTGCGAACACCATTCTCCTTTGACAGAACCACAGAGTAATTAGGACAGGTGCTTGAGCTTTGTAAGAGAAAGTCCCTCTGTAGCCATTTATAACTGGTTTTGGCCAGGTCTTGTTCTGCTTCCAAAACGCTATCATGCAAAATGAATAAAAAGTATATTTATTTTGTGGTAATGGTGAATAAATGGTAGCCATGGTGAAATGCACATTACAATTCTCATCACTAAAGTTTGATTTAGTTAGGGAGTAGGGTTTGAAGAGCTTATATCTAGGGACACAGAAAGATCATGTTTATGAAAGAATTACACACACAAAAATATATATAGTTTAGTATTTGATTTTTTTAAGTAACACAATACTGTATTTAAAAAAAAACAGTACTGATCTAAAGTATGAACATTTTTTTGTATTGTTTTTTCTTTATTTTAACACTATTTACATTGTATGATTTCATTGAAGGCATTACACTATGAATGAACGCAGGGCAATGGTAAATAAATGGTCACATTACAGTATATAGCGCCTACTGCTATCAAAGCGCTTCACATCAAGGATCCACTCACCCATTCACACTCTCATTCATACACCAGCGTATGCAGACACTGGAGGCAAGGAGGGTGAAATGTCTTGCCCAAGGACACAACGCCAGTGTGCACCTGTCTTGTGTCTGGTGATAACCCGCTCTAATCTAAGATATGAAATTGTTTTCAACAGTTCTGTGAAGTGAAAACCATTGTTGTTGACTAAATGTGAAGCCCACTAAGAATATGTCAAAAGTGTGCAAAGTAGTAATCTAATAATAATAATAATAATAATACTAATGCATCATTTTTATATAGCGCTTTTCTGGACACTCAAAGACGCTTTACATTGTATATTCATTCACTCCATACATGGTGGTGGTAAGCTACTATTGTAATCACAGCTGCCCTGGGGTAGACTGACGGATGCGAGGCAACCAGTCTGCGCCATCGGCCCCTCCAACCAATACCAACCACTCACTCACTCACTACATTCGCCACTCTTCCTGGTGTTCCCAAATGGTCTCCCATCTAAGTACCGACCAGGCCCTTCCCTGCTTAGCTTCCGAGGTCTGATGGGATCGGGCATAGCAAAGGCGGTATGGCCAAAGCAGAAGATGGATATTTTGAAGAATCCATTTAACTTTCATTCATAAATGAATGCCTTCAGAGAGAATCTAAAATGTAAATTGTCTTGAAATAACAGAAAAGGCCATACATAAAAAAGTGTTTCCAAACGTTTGACCGTACTGTACACTATATAAAAAAACATATAAAACGTTCATGTATCAAGCACACAAATAGTGTTTGGTCATCCATGGTGAGGAGACAGTTGTTAGCATAGCTTCATTGGTTTGTTAGTTTAACTTGAACCTGTGGTAATCTAATCATTTTCTTGTTGAGTAATCATCATTTGGCGTCATAGATCTACATCGTAAATGAGACATTTATGAAAGAAAACAGACCATGTGTGCTGTTGGTGTCTAAATATAGCACACTTTCCTCCAGCGTGAACCTGGAAGTCGGAGGCTAAATTAGCGCAGTGTTAGCTTGGGCGGTCTGCCTTATTCACGTCTCAGCTTTGTCTCACATTTGAACTTTCATGGTTTGATTCAGGTCGTGCAGCTTTGATGTATAAGTTAGCCTGTAACCTGTTTATTGAGGACTCTTCCTGATTTACACTGATTGATTTTGTTCCAACAGTCGGCCTACTGTACATCCAAACAATCTGTAATTAAAGCTTTTTCACCAACATGTTTTAGATGCATTTATATGTTTTCTCTAAAATGCTAATACTTTCCGTGCTCAGAAAAATCCCCTGGATCAACATCTACGCGGAGGTGAACCAGGAGAAGGAGCAGAGATGATTGGTTCGGTGGGACAGGACAGCACGCCCAAAATCACCCTGAGCGAGTTCGCCACGTCCAAAGAGCGCATGGAGAAGGAACTTGAGGCCCGGGTCAAACGTAAGTCACACAATATATTGAATTGCGTGAGACAAGCGGAAAAATGAGTACAGAGTTTGTAGCGAGCGCTCTGCTGAAGTCAAAACTATATCTAAGCTCTTATAAAAAAAAAAAATTGCAAAGCTAAAACTACAATCTGTAATCCTGAAACTCTTGTATCTTCACTGTTGTAGACACTTTATCGGCATTATAAATCTCAAAACATCCCTTTGGACATTTCACTTACCAATATCAAAACCTCCCTGAACACCACTAAATATAAAACCTATAAACACTTAGATACACAAAGGGATTAACTCATTTAAAACATTGCGAGTCTCATAAATCAACAGTTTTAAACTAATGAACTGGGCTCTTTTTTTTCTCATCCCCCTCAGGCGTCCTTTTAAGCCACTGAATTTGAATCATTGTTTACCAAAGGAAATCGGCAACTTATTATCTGTTTAGCATTTTTAATTAATGGGCAATGAGGGAGTTGCAGGGAAAGTCCTAAAGGCTTTAAACGGCAGAAGAATGGATTGTACTGAAGACGGGGAATGATGAATAATGAATGAACAGGGGAGGAGGGTGCCGTCTCAGCATCCATCGAGCCAAAGGGGGGAAGGCCTGTAATCTGTGAACTGTGGTCACAATGCAGGGCAAGGTTGAGGTAAATTGGAAAACTATATATATGTTTGTTATAGGTTGTAATGCAAGCGCAGAAAAGTCAAAGTCTGTTTTTGAGTCCCATGATTCTCAAGCTTCTCACACCAAGTGCCACTTTAAGATAAGATCCGATCAAAACTGTTTTTGGCCTTGATTAGGATTAAATCAGGACTCGCATGGTCTAGAAAGCGTCTAAAGTAAACCTAAATAGGACTACATTATGTCTAAATGGGATGTAAACTGTATCTAAACCAATAACTATTCCCTATCACATCAGCTTCAGTGCGAAGTTGGATACATAACTTCATCTGAGTTTCTAGTCTCTTACCACCACCGAGTATGGATGAATGAAGACAACTGTAAAATGACTTGGAGCATGTGGAAAAGCGAATGTGTCATTATAAAATTGCGATTCTTGCTTTTAATAAACACTTTTGATAAACTTTATACGCACATGTTCGGGCAGTAGCATATATCCCATGTTTGCTTCTTGCTGTTTCACTTGCCACTTAGACTAATAACAGGCCAAACTCGGAAAATTAGAATATCATTCAAAAGTTCCTTTAATTCTGTAATACAACTTAAAATGTGAAACTAAATATCTGATATAGACTAATTACATGCAAAGTGACATATGTCAAGCTTTTGTTTTAATTTGGATGATTATGGCTTACAGTCTATTTCAAAATATTCTAATTTTCTTGATATATCTCACTTAGCATGATGATTTTGGCTTACAGCTTGTAATAACCCCAAATTCAAATCGCAGAACATTAGAATATTGTGAAAATGGACTATATTGTCGGCTCAGAGTGTCACCCTTTCATCAGCTAATGAACACCTGCAAAGGGTCCCTGAGACTTTAAATGGTCTCTCAGTGGTTCAGTAGAATTCACCATCATGGGGAAGACTGCTGACCTGACAGTTGTGCAGAAAACCTTTGACACCCTCCATAAGGAGGAAAGCCTCAAAAGGAAATAGCAAAAGAGGTTGGATGTTCTCAGAGTGCTGTATCAAAGCAGAAAGATAAATGGAAGGAAAAAGTGTGGAGGAAAAGGTGCACAAGCCGCAGGGATGACCACAGTCTGGAGAGGATTGTCAGGAAAAGGCTATTCAAAAGTGTGGGGACCTTCACAAGGAGTGGACTGAGGCTGGAGTCTGGACGGATCCTGGACATTATTCTTCTTGTTGAAGCATCCTGGTCTTCCATAACACCAGCAGTGCCACAGGCTGATAGTATCCATGCCACGCGGCAGAGGGCCGACATTTCTCTGTTTAAAATATATTTTTTACTGATTTCATGTAATATTCTAATCTTCTAATATTTTGAATGTGGTGTTTTTACAAGCTGTAAGCCATAATCTCCAAATTAAAAAAATAAAGGCTTGGCATATGTCACTTTGCATGGCATGAGTCTATATCCTATATTAGTTTCACATTTTAAGTTGTATTACAGATATAAATTAACTTTCTCACGATATTCTAATTTTCTGAATTTCACCTGTATATCTTCTAAGTAAACCAAGCTTGTGAGTGCATTATGTTTTATGTTTGTTTTACTGTGGTGTGCGCCAAGTCAAATTGACAATTGTACAGCTTCGTATGGCAAAATGAAATAAAGACATAGCAAAGTATTAAAAAACACCCAACTTGACAAGCCAATTTGTGTTACAGAAACAAATTCTATGACAGTAAATAAATAATTCCTTGCTATAGGTGAAAATCGAATTAGAAAGTGCACGTCTGTTGTTTTATCTGGAACTACTGAGGAAAAAAAACAAAAAACACTGTTATTTGGTTCGGAACAAATCAAGCCGAGGCCTTTAGTCATTCATTGAGAATTGATTCTGCTCACTCGCTCAAAACCTGCAGCACACAAGTTTGTTAGATAATAAGGCCCTCACAAAGACTAGACTTTTGCTTCACTTTGACAAAAGTTTCTGTTGTTTTGAGTTTGTTGTTTAATTTAGCTGAAACTTTGGTAAAAGCCTATTCAACTCCTCGAGGATGGCTTTGAAAATGCTGAATAGTTTTAGTACAAATGTAATTATTTGTTAATCATCTTCAGCCTTTTCCAGTTATTGGGAAGCTGGAGCCTTTTCCAGCAACAGCTTCGGTGCAATAGAGCAGAAGATCTACGTTATTGGAAATGATTTCTTAAAAATGTTACTAGATCAGTAGAAACCACACTTTGAGGAGGCAAGTACACCTACTAATGGAAAACTGGCCCTGGAATTGAATACACATCCCCAATGTTTTGTAATCTTGGAAAGTCAGATATATAGGAATTATTATTTTTAACATTATATATCTATGGACCCCAGATATGATGTTAGCATTGAACATAGAAACATTCAAAAATAATGCATAACAGTTGATTCATTCAGTTGCAAAAAGCATTATAAAAGGTTATTTAGTAATGTATGTATTAGTTTGATATTTTGGGGTTCCCACTCACTTTCAACTGTTCAATGGGACACACTACAGAGCCCTAGGTTAACCAGATTCTACTGTATAGCACAGTGTTTCCTGACCTGTGGTACACGGACCCCTGGGGTACTCGAGGATCATCCAGGGGGTACTTGGAACTAATTCAGATTGAAAAAAGAGGGAAAACTGAACAATATTCTGAAAAGAAACATTGTCTTATTTTACTTACAAACAGCTTTAAGTGACTGCATTGAGTTGCCTTGTGTATGAAATGCGCGGTATAAATAAAATTGCCTTGCCTTGCTTTCTAAATAAACTTCATCATCCTTGAGGCAGGGGGCACACGGGTACATGGGCTAGCAAGACAAAAATGGTCACTGCTATAGAAGATAAAACCCATAGGCCGAGGATGTTCGAGATTTTTTTTTCTTTTTTCATTTCTGAGGACCTCAGCTCTGCATCACAGTAAAATATTAATATTGAGGTTAGAATCATGTAGAATAAATATACTTACTACCACCTCTGCCCATGTGGGCCAACTCAAATCAAGCAAGAAGCCTAAGGGCCAGCAAAAATTGGTCTGAGGGCTGCATTTGGCCCCGTAGGTCATAAATATAAAACAGTATCAATGCAACACAACTTGCCTTTTTGTTGAACGCTATTAAAACGGCATTTGTGCATAACACATACACTATTGTTAACTATCTGGCTTCCCCTTTGTTTGTGTTTGTGCACAGGGGGAGTGGGCAACGCGTGTGAGAGCACAAGGGAGATCCCAAACTGCACCAGTGTGTGAACATGGAGGCAGCGACGGCCCGTGTACAGAGCAGGGGAAGACCATATCGGCAGAGTTCTCTTTGTTTTATAATTCCACGCGCCGATGT
Organism: Neogobius melanostomus; assembly: GCA_007210695.1. Classification (NCBI taxonomy): domain Eukaryota; kingdom Metazoa; phylum Chordata; class Actinopteri; order Gobiiformes; family Gobiidae; genus Neogobius; species Neogobius melanostomus. The sequence continues at coordinate 3,920,296 of VHKM01000153.1, forward strand.
TAATAGTTTTCTAAAGGGACCTCATTTCTACGGACTTGCATGGATGTCTCGTCCTACAACATCCATGCAGCAAGGGGCGTCGATGTATACTCAAGATGATTATAATTATTATTATTATTATCATTATTATTATTATTATTATTGTAAAGTAAATGGCAAAACTTACTCAGTTTTGTGGATGTATAAGCTACATAACTTTACTTTGCAGAGTGAGATATGTTTTTCGTCCAATTATATGAAGAGTAAATTTATTAATTATAAGGAGTTTGCTTTGAAGATCATTTCTGCCTATATATAGACTTTAACGTCTCCAGTCGAACAGGGAATATATGAAAATGTATTATACTCTTATTTGTTCTGTTAAATGTATATAATATTACTTTCTACATGCTCGTAGTCTACAGCAAAAGACAATGTGTTAGAGTCCACCATTACTTAAAGAAATCTGCTGTTTTGATAAGGTTCTTGACTTGTGCATGTTCTTATGGAGAACACAGTTTATGTGCTGTTGTAGATACAAGTGTTGTAAATAGTTCTTTTTTAATCATTCCATCTGGAAAACTGATTTATTATGATTTTGATTTTGTTTTCGGTTTCTAAATCTCATTGTCCGCTTGTGATGTATGTCCAGTAGACAGTCAGAAGAGACTGAAGCGATTGCTTGGCTTTCATGTAGGGTTGTGTGTGTGGCGGTTGCAACGGATAGTTCAAACACAGCAAAGGGATCACACTATAGCCTCGATTTGCTTTAAAAAATATATAACAAAGACTAAAATGCATAATTTGAGGAGTTGAGGAGCTATGATACCTTATTGTCTTTGTAGGGAAATCTCTCCTCGGCTTTTGGCTTGTCTTTCTATGCTGTAAGGGCAATCGAGGAGTTGACTCGGGACCGTTTTATAGGGTTTATACAGACAGAAGCGCGTCAAAGGTAATGCTTTTAATGCCATGTTAATGCCCAAATACTATATTTCAGTGGCATAATGCACAAACGTAGCATTACTTCTTAAGATTTGCAAATATTTCATCAAACAGAGGAAAGAAAAATTTGAATTTTGAACAAAATAAATGTGATCAATTTCAGACAAAACAAAGTGTTTTAGGCCATACAGTAGTATTGGTATTTTCAATGAACTTGGGAAAAATTGCTAAGCTATGTCATAATTTTCCAATTAACTTAGATTGAATGTCAGTTTGATACAATTTAATGCTTTTAATGACATTTAAGGCCTTGATTTTGGCACAATTCATTCAATGACTTTTAATGCTTTTTTAATGCCCCGCGGAAATCCTGTATTTAACTAGAGAGGGGATGAACTTTTTTAACAAATCCTTTAATTTCCCATCTGAGCAAAAATTATAATAACAATCATCATATTTGAAGATGATATTTGCCATATGCCAATTATGTAATGCTTACTGGTCTTTTTCAAAAAATGACTGGCCATATTATATTTGTTAGTATCAGCTAGCCCAATGGAGATGTAAGAAAAATGCTACAGACAAAATCTTGATGTCTAATGCAGAAGAGGTTTATTACCACCAATACAGGTCTGGAGACAATTGAACAGTAATTTTACGAACATTGAATAACCAAGTCTAATTATGCTTCCACAACACGAGGTATTATGACAATAAGGCTTCAGTCTCGGCCAGTGTTATGTGAAGGGGTATGTCATGGTCCCAGTACGGCTGCAGGGCATGAGAATCCATATGTAAGCTAAAGAGACATTCTCTAACAAAAATCCTTCTAATGGCGTCATGCAGCTAAATAATACAAACAAAAACACGATATTATAGGCCTACAAAAGGTGTACCATGATTTTCTTATTGTACACAAATCAAATCTAGCTACTCTCAAAATCTCATGTAACTCTAGTGAGATATATCTATCTCTGCTTGGCCTTAGTGTTGGTGTCAAGTCCTGAATGATATATTTGTAACCGACCTGTCGATTTATTGCTAAATTCATTAAAAGTGTTATTACGGTCCGGAGCCTATAGAAATCACTTTGTTTACAGGTGCTGAAAGAGCCTTTAGTACCCGGTGATTTTTAAGGTCTATTATAGTGCCATAAAGCCAACTGTTTGGGGGATCATTTTAAGGCGATCTAACTCAGAAGCTTTCATAAAACCTGTGAAATGTGAGCTTGGCAGGGGTGTATAGTCCCAAATAAAATAACCACTGCGGTACAAGTAAATAATGCACCATAAAAGTGCTATTCTTCTCCAAGCGCAGTTTGCTGTGACTCATTGCTCCTAACTGTTTGCAACTACCTCACACGGCCTTATAGGAAAAGTGGCAAACAATTCCTGTAACTACGTAGTGTCAAAAGAAAACGCATTAACCATCCATATGTGAACGGAAAGACTTTGAACATACGAACTTTACATACTGCTTTGCATACTGTATCATACACAATGCTCATTACAGAGAATTTAGTACGTGTCCGAGTCTAGCAGAACAGTTCAGTCTAAAGCACCAGCTCGCCACATGTACCTCATCCGTGCACAGAATAATTTGAAATGTATCTTTTATTTGAATACTTGGACTGTGTGCTCTCAGCATTTTAACAATTCAGGGGACGGATCATTTGTTACAGGCAAATTTCAGAGATGTTGTAAAATGTGTGTAAATGCCAACAGAACGCAGTGCTAACAACTAATTCCCATAGTATACGAGAAACAATACGGTGTGTATTATGGGATGAAATTTGGTAGAAAGAACAACGATGCAATGGACAATGCAAAACAGGCTTAGTGAAAAGAGAAACAGCTTAAAAGATGAATTGAAGATATATAGTATTTCTCAAATTACGTGTTTCTGCATTTGCACGACTTGATCAGATGGGCATCTTTCTACTCACTCTATCAATATCAGACCCCGTTCATAACCACGGGCGGTGGCGTCCAAGCCCGGTCACTGAGTTGAACAAAAGCTCAGTGCCCTGGAACGACTGGCTCAGAACTCCTCACAGTCAGCACGGCCACAATCACAGAGTGCGGGACGGCAGCAGATGATGGGCCTTGCAGGGATCTTACCCACAAAATGCACATAAACAGTGTGATGCGAGAGGAGTGCAGCAAAAATATCGGTTGTCCCTTCGTATAATGTGTGTCCCGGACTGAGAGTGGACACTTGGAAGGGAGATGGCTTTACTGTAAAAAAAAAAAAATAAAAAATCCGGACAACATATGTCTAAATGGATTAGAGAAGCAGTATCAAAATCGGAACTAAAAGATGTATAATGTGAGACTGAACCCAGGACAAATCCAGGTCTAAATCAGGACTAAACTCGGTCTAAAGTAAAATACATCGAGAACCACTGTTTACAGATTTCTTGCATTCATTTCACAGAGACATATTTGATCGTGCCTGCTTGGGTCTATGATGGTCGAATGCTTTGTTCTGAGTCCTATTTAACAAACGTTGGGATTAGGAGGAACACAAGCATTGTTTTTTGTGTGTCATTGTCGTGTTATTGACATTGTTCAATGTCACCTTTTCTTTTTCATATTTCTCTCCTTTTCGTCCGGTCATACCATAACGAATGTATGATTGTAATGGTCCGCCTATTGGGCCATGAGATACAGATCGCAGATTGTAAAAGAAAGATGTATTTAAGAGAGTAAGGCATGTTTCCAATTGAGATTCTATATCCCTGTATGGTTTTCATGACAGCTGACAAAATCAAACCTAATCCAAAATGTGTGGTTTCATATGTAAAGAAAACACCTTGCAGGTTAATCAAAATGCACAAGGTAAAGCCTGCATAAGGTTAAATGCTTAAATAGAGCAGTTTACACAAAGTTAGCATTGAGTAAAATTCTGCTTTTCATCGCAAAAATCATGTTTTCTTTTAAGTTAGAGTCCTAGCAATCCCCTCGTAATGAGACGCATTATTGAGCCTTTGGCTCAAACTTGTTTGAAAAAGTGTGATTCACACTTGCGTGGAGAGTCTTGCTCAAAGTCAAAATAGCAGAATGCCTTTTAGGATTGCAGTAATGTAACTATACAAACTTACTTCAAATGGACATAACATTTATATATAATTGTGTGTAGCATTTTGTCTTAACCCTGACTATATCTCTCAATGGAAACATGCCTGTGTACTTTATAAACAGTTCTTTGCAGTAAGGAAACAAACTGGTCCGCGCCTTTTACTTGAAGTTGTTGCATTTGTGCTATTCCTGAAGGCAAAAGCATTGTGATGTTCTCTGGTGCACAACGACCTCTGACGCATGCATCATCCGTGATGTTCTGTTCCATCCTGATTTCAATATTTCTACGGTAAAGAAACTGTCATTTTGAAATTGTTTCAAATAAATGTATTTTTGTATATCAGTGCATTTTCCTCTGTCTCTGTACTTGATGAAATTCTTCCGATGTGGAGAATGCAAAGAAAACAGCACAGAATAACTTAAACTGCTCTGGCTTATGATTCAATTTCAAGGCCCAGAAGGGATTTTTTTTCGAAAACTTTGTCATTGATGAAAAACAAACAGCATGGGATGTTGATTTGTCTATAAAAATAAGTGCATATGGCACTCAAAGTTGTTCAAATACAGCACAGCGTACTTGCTGATCATATTTATCCATACAACACATTGCAGTAAATGTTTCTTGCTGACATAGTGTTTTCCCAAATAGATGCATTAGGAGCTGAGCTCTTGCCAAAAGTCTTTATTTTCGCTTTAGATTTTAACAAACCACAAGCCCAGCAAATGATGATACCGATTTAAGAGTATTAAATTATGTGGACCAAAAGCATTTTAATCTTTGCCAACTTTCAAAAGTAATATGGTCAATTGTCATAGTCAAAAGCCTTTGGTCCTTTTGTCAAGGACCATGTGGTTAAAATAAACCTACAATTTCATTTGATGTTAAAAGCACATGTATTTGGTTTCTTTTATCAGGTGGATCATATCTGACATAAGGGGATCTACTGGCTAGATGACAGTTTTATTTCATTAAGTACAGTATGTACAGTACCTAATCCCAGCTTTGACTGTTGCGTATGCTGTGTCTTTGGGCAGAACATTCAGGTGGGTCACGTAAAAGGTAACGCTATACTCTCTAAAACAGTGTTACTCAAGTAGCAATGAAAAATCATTTAACAAATTTTAAGAAAATATATATAAAAAAACCAAACATAAAAGTCAGTATTTGCGCCGCTGTTTTATAAAAGTGATAGTCTGGAAGTCTAAACGTTTTATACATTTTATAAAATGTGCAAAATCAACCACTTAGTGTTGAATGTTGATGTTAAGTTAGTAATAATATATATACTATATATATATATTATTTTTTGCAAAGTCCCTTCTTCCCGGATCTCAGCAACTAATCAGAGTCTAGTATTCTCCCGTGTTGACCAATGAGACAAGCTTTTCCTGTGAAACAGCCTGTCAGGTCCAATCAGGAGGGAGGGGAGGGGCTCGATTGTTTTCGTTAGAAAATTCTGTTCCTGCTCGCCTCATTTTGTAAACTAAGAAGGGCTTCCTGGTTAAAGAGGGGAGGAATTTGATTGTTTACTTTCTCTATTCACTTTGCAAACTCACAGACTTATCACTTTAACGCAGCTGACAATAAACGTCCCACATTCAATGAGAACGATGAGAAAGACGAGCTATGTGTGCCAATGCGACCAATGATACAATGCGAATCTCTGTGTCGTATGAGAAGATTTCACGCACGGCCCGCTCGTACAAACGTAGTAAATTCGCTGCACATTTAAGTTCAGATGTCCTGACAAAATATTGGTGTCATGTAGTATTCTCTGGAGCCTTATTGGTCTTACTGATCTGACCAACTGCATCAAGATCATAACATTTAGTTAAATCCAGGTGGTGACTTGTTTTTGTTTTTTCGTCTGTCTCTGTATATCCTTTTTAATTATGTTTTTCTTCTGACAAGCTCTGAACTAACTTTAAATACACTCTATCTAAAACTATAGAGTCTAGACCATGCACTGGGGGTTTGCAGCTAAATAATTGACAGTGTTCATTCCCCATTAATATTGTTTCCAGCGCTGACAGTTTTGATGAGAAATGAAATCAAGGTTCAGTGGGAAACAGGCGTTAATTAGAAACGATCAGTGAGTTCTTTAAATGAGAGTCTGAGTTTGACAGGCCTCGACAGACGCCAAGGCGGTAATTACAGTGGCAATACGTCCCAAACAGTCAAATAAATAATGCGTATGCCATTTACAATGATACCAAACAGCCTATTACTGCAGGGGATGCAAATATCAAACGCGAAAGGGGGAAAACATGCTGTCAAGACTTCATCAAACGGGAAGAAATGTTTTTGACACTTATTTCCTATGAATTTTTATGAAGAAGGTTATTTTGATATATATTTTATTAATGGCCGTCATTTAAAATGTTTCCCATTTGCATATTACTGATAAAGAACCAATAATGAGGATGTTTTTATGTTATGTTTCTAAAAGGAAAAATGCCAATCAAAATGAAATATGCAAAGGTAAAATAAGGATGTAGCTTATTCAAAGTTGTATGTTATATTTTTGTATTATATCACAAGTCATCAAGATTATGATTAGGGTTTAAGTTCATTATCCCATTAGATTCACTTAGCACAGCGCCCTCAAGGTTTGCTTCGCTGGATAATGATATATTGTGGCAACGCAAAAAGGAGGCGCCCACACAATTTGCCAAAGCAAATAGAAATGGTGCAGTGTTATCGTAAATGAATGTCTAAGAAGTGAGAGACTGGACTGGGCTTGATTTTGAATTGGTCTGGGGCGCCCTCTACATGCAGCACTGGGAATGACTTGTTCTAATAGCATCGTGATCAAGGGTACCGTGACGAACACACTTTACCCCTTTTCCACCGGCACTTCCTGCACAGCCCAGTACCAGGTTTTCCCATGTAGTTGAGTGTTGGCCAGACAAGGATCAACCAGGTACAAGATTTGGGACTGAGCTCTACCCTGGCGTGGTGAACTCATACTAACCTGAAGTAGAACAGACAGCTGGCCACTGATTTGCCAGAGAGAGGACAGCACTGGTATTGAAAAAAGTAATTTTGCCAACAATATAATTTAGCCGCTGCTAGCATAACTTACGCTGGAGTTAGTGAACCGATCAATACCATTAATTCATCAATAGAAATGCCCGAAGTATTACATTTCCACATGAGGACAACAGGTTCCAAAGACACATAATTTTAACTGTAAATTCATTGTGTTAGTTTTAAAATGTTATGTTTCGTAAAACCAAATATAGAAACAGTAGGCCAACAGCCAATACATCAACATGGTAGGTTATAAGCAATATGTTCCAAATTTACATGAAATGTTTCTCACATTCCCCATTTGACTTTGTACATAAGACCACTTTTACTTGTTGACGGAACCAAAAGTAGCACCAGGTGGGACAAGAGGCAAGAGGTTCAGGCGGGACTGCCACTCCAAGATTTGTAGAAGGGATACCATGCTATTCCAGCACCGGACCATTGGGACTTGAGAGACACACCCAATCTACTGTAGATTGGGTGGCTCTTACATCTGTGGATGGATGAGCCATTATGCATTCCCCTGAATCCATAGTGAAAGCGATACTGCTCCAACAGAGCACCACTCCCAACAAGATGGAGCCAGAAAATGCAAGGGTCAGGGTGTTTTATTGGATGTGGTGCCCCAATGTATTGGGTGGAATTAACAACCTAAAACACTCAACACATGTACATTAGCATACCATGCATTTATCTTACCTTCATAATGTGTCTTTTAGCTGCTTTGGTTCCTGAATAATTTCATAAACCTCTTCGTATCTAAGGGCTTCAGCAGTAGGACATTAACACTACTGATTTTAAAGGTCGACTTATTTGTTCTAGTTGATTCCATGCATAAATGAGTTTGTGTGAGAGAAGAGTTAAAAGCCGTGCGTGCGATGGGCCAGCTCGCTCATATCAGCTGAATATGAGCATAAGTAATTACGCAGGCGAACTATATGTGGAGCACTAAAAGTTAAGGCTAACAGGCAAAAACAACTAACCGCTGTTGGTAACTAGGTGTAACACTGTTTTATTGTCCCATCGAAACAAAATATGTAGGCAGAGGCAGAGAGGGGAGAGATTACACAAAGTCGACTTATCTAAAATGATGTCGACTAGTGCTGCATAGGAAATATTACGTGGTTAATTAAGAGCTGCTTCATATGTCTCTTTAAAGTGGTTAATTTGTTGTCTCGCCCCCATTTCACCCTCATTGTGGTAAGCCGCTGACACTAATGGGGTTCTTAATAAACACAAACATAGTGCCACAACATGTCAAGAGCAGTGGGTGACTGCAGTGCACTCGCGAACAGTTTTCATGTGAGTCACACATGATTGCCACAAGAACACCTAGCAGGAAGATTAACCTCATGTGTTATGTTCAAGAAAGAGATAAATACGCGTTTAAGGGTAAAAGCCATGAGGGTTTTTCCACAGTAAAGTAACGCACTTTAGACGTCCGGTTGAAAGGCACACGGGTGTAACTGCAGGTCACAGCGCTATGAACTCCAGCGCAACATGTTTTCGAAGGCCATTAGAGCAAATGATTGGTCCCAACTCATCACCAACTCCTGCTGCTTCGGAGCAAGGAGCAGTGACTGACTTGTTTGTAAAACTCAGGAAAACGTACAATACAGTACATGCGAGCAGTATCATAGCGCTCTTGCTTTCGCTTCACACTTTTTAGATCCTGTGGGCATGTTACGATCTTGTTCTCTCATCAAAAACACATTGGAGTTGTGTTTTGGCCACTCGCACATGTCTGAGAAATCTTTGAATCGTCTGGGGTGACTTTTCTTAACCCCACGACGGCAGTTCATGCAATGCTGCTGACCCCAAGCTCCTCCCGCAGCCCTACATAACCAGGAGTCAGGTGATGTTCACACCATATGAGCAAAACCGCACCTCTATGTTAATATGTACTGTTTTTCAGTTTTGGTCCTTGATAGTGATTCGACTGACAATTTGCTGATTGTGTCAAACCTAATCCAAAATGTGTGGTTTCATATGTAAAGAAAACACCTTACCATAGAGCAGTTTACACAAAGTTACTGTAGCATTGAGATTGAAATTCTGCTTTTCATCGCGAAAATCATGTTTCTTTTAAGTTAGAGTCCTAGCAATCCCCTCGTAATGAGACGCATTATTCTTTGTCTTTGTAACCTTTTACTGTCCTATCCATTACAATAAGGCTACAGAAAAATCATAGACTCCTTTAAGTTGTCCATTTTATCATGACCTTTTCCTTAGCCCTTACATGTGACCTCAAAGTCCAAGAACAACACATCCTGATCCCTACAGCGTCTTCAGAGCGGAGCAGCAGGGTCCAGTCTAAAGCACTGATATGGGAAGATTAATGTCCTCCGCAGCCGCAGTATAATAAAGATGTTATTGTGGTCTCGCGGCTGACTGCAGAAGGCCGCTCACAAACACATTAGGCCTGGGTTAAGGTCATGTTTACGCCATGCCTCTAATAGACGTGCATGTAATTCCTCTGGCCTTTGGGACGCACACAGAGCCACGGTACGACTGCTGCAGCAATTACAGGCATTTCATTGATCAGATGTAATTATCACTGCGGGGGTGAGGCCAGCGCTGCCTGGAGCCGATGTCCACTCACAAATGAAGATGTAAATGTAATGGAATAGAACGTGTCGTATGCAAATGTGGAGAAGGGATTGTTACACATGTTTAATGCAGTTGGCGTAAAGAAGGTGATATGCCCCTCATCCCGATTTACAAACCATCTGTTCTGGAGGCATGTTTAATATACCTGGCGTCTATTGCAGAGGCATTGTACCATTGTATAATATGTTTTCTCCTTTTACTACAGGATACAGCAAACTTTAGTTCACACTTGCAACATTGTAAATCAGATGAGGGGCATATCTCCCCACAGAAACCTTACAGGATAATCCACACTGGTCTAGCTGCTGAAACATGCTAAGAAAGATGTCACCTTATGCTTGACTAAAAACCCTTACACAAACAACTTGCAATGGGCTACATGCCGAGCGACACGTGACTTCCTGTTTCGTTATTTCCCAAGGAGGTAGAAGCAGAGTGTTTTACAAATAGATACATAGCTCAAGATTACATGGTAGACAGTGAGCTACAGATGGACAGTCACTAGCATCATGTTAAAAACATTGCGTTGGAGGAAAAACCTGTTAATCGCATACGTGTTTTTTTGTTGTCTTAAAGCTAAGGGCTAACACGAATAAAAGACAAAAGCCTGCTCAAAAAAGCATTAGCTTCACTATAAATACAAATAATAGTTGTTTCATTTTTGTGGTGTTGTTTTTATACTATTAGCTCTGAGATAAAAACTCCCACCTTCATAAACAAAAGACATTTCCTCTCGTTTACATAAGGTTTTTAGCTCGTACCCAATGACTGTCCTTCAATGTCTGTGATGATTTTATGAACTATTTAATGATTTGTGCAAGACACCGCTAAACCCTGTTGGTTTAGCAAGTGAGGAAGAAGCGCGACCTCCGGAGAATTCATTCGGAATTCGTGCTACACAATTATCGGTCAAGTTCATAATGCAGTAATTTGTACTAAGTAATGTCAGTAATGCAGTTAATATAATCATACTGTAAATATACAGTAGATATGGTGTGTATATTTTCTTAGGTTCAGTAATTGTATGAACTGATTTGTTTCATTATATTGTTGTGTGTTTTGATTGTGAGGCACATTGAGTTGTAAACTTGCCTTGCCTTAACCACGTAGGAGAGACAGTGGCTCAGCAGTTTTGGATATTCATCCATGGATCACAAGATTGGGAATTGAAATCCAACTCTGACAGTTTTTGTATCTTTAGGAAAGACACTTCAACCCCTTGCCTGTATTAATTCCGAGAGATGGAGAGGCCGTAAGCGCACACCAAATGTGGTAAAACATGACATTTTAAAGCAGCTTTGTGTGGAAAAGCACTCCATAAGACAGGTGCAGAATTATGTACACTTTTTTTATATCTTAAAACCTAAAACATCCCGTTATACAACCCGAGTGCACTTTTTATTTTTTTTTTTTTATTTATTTATTGTTTATTTGGTCGGACAGTGCATGTTAATGAACACACATGGTCATGCATGTAAACAAGCCACACCGATTGTAGCCTTGGCTAATTTCCATCCGTCGTCCCCATACGCACTCTCACACGCACTTCATCATCCTGGCCTATTGTACATGTTTTAGTGAAACGAGTACCGGATACGCAGACACGGGGAACATGCAAATCCAACAGAAAGGCGTCAGTGGAATGAACCAGGACCTCTAGCTGTGAGCACAAGCGCTAACCGCTGTGCCGTGGCCATGTGACGTCTAAACGATAGTGACATCCTATGCGTCTGCTCAGTACGGTCTGGCCCTGGGTAATGTGTGTACTGAAGAAATGTCAAATGTTCCCCTGGTGCATTCCTGTTTTCAAGGCTAGACGAACAACACAGCAATTTACGAGGAGAGGGATATGATGATGCTCATAATGCATTTACGGAAATAGATTTACAAAACAGCAGCAGAGAGGCCGGACAGTCGACAACTATACTAGTACTATACCAGCAGCGGGGGGTCTGTGGGGAAGTCCATGCTGCACCTGCTCAGAGATGTCGGGATCATCGGAGCAAAGCTGAGGAAGGCCATTAAGGAGTTGTTCAGGTGGTGGGTACGGAGGAAGGGGGAGATCTGGGGAATACCACCAAAGTAGAGTCAGCTGCAGGGGGTGGTGGAGAAACGTCCCTATTGAGCCACTGCCCCCCCCCCCCCCTCTGGGGATGTACTGGCAAGAGGGCTAAGGAATAAGGAATAAGAGCTGGAATAACACCACCTGTACACTCTTAAGGAAATATATAATTTAGAGCAGTGTTTCTCAAACTGTTGTATTGGTGCAGCTAAAGCTAATGATTGTGTCCTTCTTTGGATTGGCCTTGTTTATAACTTCACAATCATTCTCGGGAAGTTGAATGTTGATTTAGGTGCTTGAGAACTGATTTAGATTCAATAATAGTAATTTCAACTCCACTAATGAACGATTTACTTCTTCACTTTGGGCTAAACACTCATTCTACATTTCAAATGCATGCCATACATCAGGACAATAAATAGATACCAATGGGCGAGGAGTGTGCTTCTTTATGGTCCTCATGGCGAGGAGCTGACGTTGCTGTAATACCTCTTGTGGCCAGAGGCGACTCCAAAAGACACTTGGTAGACAGGATTCTAATGGGACTTCAGACCTCCCTAGGACGGCTTAAAAGTTAAAAGTCGCTCTGACCCATGTGAGAAGCTGCAGGTAGGTGAAATATTTTTAACCATGCTTGTTTTTGTATATAAGCCCAAAATAGTGGAAGCATTTTTAATGCATTGACTGGCTCCAGACCCTGTCAATCAATCTCTGGAGCTCTGTGGAGAATCCGCCCGCCCAGTGAGCGCGGGGCTTCCCGCTTTTTTGTCCTGTTAATGAACAGGCTGCATAGGAAGAGGTTGAGTCACCATTTAATTTCACAGATGACTCTGGACCTTTACTATGAGAGAGGCTGAATAGGAAATCATCTATCTCTAATTATTATATCTATGATAGATGTTAGAAGATAACATTAAATCGCTATTTATCATACTGGGTCAAGCTGTACAGTCGTACTATCTGTGGGTCAAGCTGTAAAGTCGTACTATCTCTGTCATAGTCCTGATTGTGGTGCTCAGGCACCCACTATCAGCCACTGAATGTTTTGCTTGCGTGTCAGTATGACGCTCTTAGACGGTATTTATCCCTCTTCTGTGGAAGCATAGACAGACTTGAATGGTAGGACTAGCGCAATGTCTCGAGTTCATGTCTCCGGGTCCCGTTAGACATGAAATAAACTTGTAAATAAACTAGACATGTAAATAAACTTCTCCTGCATAAGACATCCTGACTGCTGCCTATTCTTCATCGATCCTCTCGAGCACCATTGTTATTTCTCTAACAATAGATACTTAGGTTTCATTTTCATCAAGGAAAAGGGTATTGTTTTGATTTTGGAAACCTTTTTTTTTGGTTAATTTTGATGATGATGCTTTGGATATGAAAGAATATATTTCATTCAACCTTTTTTTTTTCCCCAAATAGCCTTGGTCCTGAAGTTGAATCTTGTGTTAATGCAGGCTGGTCAGGTTTAAGGTCAGTTATCCTCAGCCCCATATCAGCTGCCTCTCCCTGCCCTCTGTCTCCCCCTGTGTCTGTCTATTTAAGAGGGATCCATCAATGTTGCTTAATGAGTCTGACCTATTCCCCTTGTGCATAATGGCAGCTCTGACCCTTAGACTAATTTGTTTCATACGGCTAGAATCAGACAACACAAGAGACCGGAATTACAATGCAATGTCAATACTACATTAAATCTTACTGCCTCAAACTTTAAAGCTTATTTCACGCAAAAATAGGATAACTTCAACTTTGTAGCATATAGCCCGATACACGTAATCCTGGGCGAGTGGAGACAAATAGCCGATCACTGTTTCAATCTATGGTACTGTTAGTGGTATGCAGGCTTCTTCAGTTCTAGACTTTTCCCTCTTTTGTCTGGTAACTCATTTACAACTATTGTAGACCTAGTTTCTCTCTCACTGAGACTTGATTTAGTCCTGCTTTAGAAATAGTGTTCATCTAGTGGTATTCAGTAAGTCAGATACTCGGTGTGGCGTTGTGGAAGTTTGAGAATAAGGTCTAAATACTGGCATTGACACATAAAGATTGGGTTCAGAGAGGCTAATGGTTCTGCTGCTGTGGTGGAGCTGAGGAAGAGAGGAAAAATTACAGAACTTTGCAACACTAGTACTTAGAAAGAGAGCGCATGTGTTCAAAGGACTAGAGAGGTGGCTGGTTTGGAGTCAACAAATGCAGGATGTGATTGCCTGACTGACATTTATGGACCCATGACAAGAAGTAAGATTCAACAGTCTTCCAAGTTTTATTTACTTACATCTTCATCTAAGCAACAATACATGTGCTCAGGAGAGATTTCAGCAAGCTACTGCTACAGCTGCCCTTTTGGTTACACCCCACCATTCCGACACTCCCCCACTCCGACACTGAGTTCTAATTGTCGGAGTGGAGGTGTTTCCATTTTTTATCAAACATCCCGGCACTCTGATATTTTTTTCCCCCCTTTGTCGGAGTGGTGACACTTTTATCTTTTGTGCAACTTCCCGCCATTCCGACACACGTTACTTTGCGAAATGTTTACAAGCTAACCCTAACCTTACCTTAGCTCTAACCCTAAGGACCGGAATAGCGGTGTCAAAAAGTGGCAGATTGCCGGGATGTCGCAATCGAGGGATGTAGGAATGACGGGACGACCCCGCTGTTACTGCAATCTCTCTGTGTGTAGAGAATATCCTTTCTATATATGGATACTGATACTTGGACATTTGTTCCATAAGTTAGGGCCACAAACTGACACGCAGAAACCTTTTCTGATTGACCAAGTATGGGCAATTTTGAATTTATACACTAACCTTAACTTGTATTTTCACTCTTTTTCTGAAAATACATTTTGAATTTTTACAGATAGTTGCAAATTTTGTGGCTTTATACATTATTGACATGAAGTTTTATAATTTTTGCTTTCACCTCTTTCTCCAGTTCAGCGTTACCCAAATCCAAAAGCTTCTTGACTGGAGCACAGCTGTGTAATGCCTCATTTGAAAGCTAAGACCTACAAAAGATCCTAACTTTTTTGTCACCGCGTTTTTTTGTCGTGTTTTTGTTGCATTTTTGTCGCTTTTTCCAGTACATTTTTGTTGCTCTTTTGTGGGGTTTTTGTCTCCTTTTCATTGCGTTTTTGTCATGTTTTTTTCCACATTTTGTTGTGTTTTCATCCTTTTTTTCGTCACGATTTTGATGTTTGTTTTTTTTGCTGGAGAAAATGTGCTTGATTAATAAACAAGGGATCGCAGTATTGTAAATTGTTCTAATTGCTCTTATTTGTTCAGACACTTCTCTTGTTTAGGAGCCAAGTTGTAGCTAATCAGTATTTTTGTAAGAACTTTATTTGTATAGCGCCTTTCACACACATGGTCACAAAGCACTTTTACATGAGACAATTTAATTGGTAATTGTTATAGTTTATTTTTTAATTTGTGTTACCCTTTTTTGTTGTTAGCTATATTCTTATCTTACCCATTGGGACTGCTTTTGTCAAAATAAATCTGCAGTTTTAGTTTTCCGGACATCAACAATAGATTTTCCTTTCCTCCTCATGTGGTGTGATTT
Source organism: Neogobius melanostomus (assembly GCA_007210695.1). Classification (NCBI taxonomy): domain Eukaryota; kingdom Metazoa; phylum Chordata; class Actinopteri; order Gobiiformes; family Gobiidae; genus Neogobius; species Neogobius melanostomus. Next base: position 3,935,573 of record VHKM01000153.1, read on the forward strand.
ATTAATCTAATTTGAAATCGCACAACTCCCCTATTGTGTTAGATCTTGTTTTATATAACTTAATGTTGTTGGAACTGAGGGATGGAAATTTAAATTGAATCTAACTTTGAACAATACTCTTCCTTTTAGTTCTTTACTAAGTACTTGGCCTTATGCTCTCTCCACAGCTGCCCTTGGTGTCCCGTGAGTCTATCCTTAACAGGTGTCCAGGGGTCAGAGTATGTGTTCATGATCTTAAAGCATGTGCGATACATTGAGCCGGGCTCCCAAGGTGAACTGTAGAGACCGGGGGCCCCAGATTAATCCCGGCCACAGCATAATGAGGCCGCTCACACTTTCCCTGGTGAATAAAGACAAATGGCTTTTGTTTGTTCCAGCCTGTGCCATCTTGCATTGATAACTCCAATAATCCCGCCGTATGTCTCTGTCTGATCCGCCGCAGACCACAGAAAACACCAGGAAAAACTGCTTTTGATGCAGGGCTCTATGAAGACATGTTTATGTATTTCCATGTTTAATCCCACAGGCGCTGGAGGAAGAATGTGCAGTATTGCAATTTACAATGCACTTTTTTCCCCCTGAAGAAAAGCCTATCGTCACCAGTGCTTTTATTACATCCTCTCATTTTTATACAAGGCAAGGGGAATGTGTGACCTGGGTATTTACTAACCATACAACAGCAATCACTCCAAAGGCCATTATGCTTTCTGTTTGAAATATTGGATACCCACGTATAGCTTTCTGTCCGTCTCCTGCGTGACTCTGTCCGTGCTTCGTTTATCCAGAGTCCGCTGGGGACACTACTGCACACAGCTCAACAGGTGAAGCGGAACAAGTGGCTTCACTTCTAAAACGTGATTTGAAACATTTGCAAACAAAAACACCACTAGGTTACCTAATTTTTTGACTATACTTTAGTGAGTGTGGTGTAAAAAAAAAAACAACATTGCAGGTGGCGCCATTTTGATCCAAGCTCTTTCGCGTTTGAGTACATTTTCCAGTGCTCTCTGGTGGTAACTAAAATTGTACTTTCTCCCATTTCTTCATTACTTTAACAAAGGCTGAATTATGAATAAATTTCTCTTAAATAAAGATAGAGAGACACGAGAAGAGCAAAGTGGTTCAACAGCCCATAAATACTTAAAAAATTGACAATGCTAACCAGGAACCTATGTTAGCTTCATGCTACATATGCTAATGTTAGCAACGATTGAGGTTTTTTGCTTCTACTGAACAATTTGCTGTGAAAAAACATGTATATGGACCTGATTTAGGCTTGACTTTATTGGTGTGAGATAAATCTAATCCACCAGAAAACAATGAAAAGGAGTGAAAAATTGTGATTCGATGAGGCTTTCTTCCAGCTCGGCTAGGCCACGCCTAGGTTCTGTAGGTTGCTGCTAGATCGTCGGCTCGGGAGGGACGTTCTACGCTGATTGGTCATTATGCTGCTCTCACCACAGTGTTTCTGTGCTGTGTAACAGCTGACAGTGGCACTAAAGACTAAATATTGATCGAACAGCTCATCCATATTTTTTGGGAACGAAAACAGACTTGGTTTCTTTTGTTGAAGAAGCTAAACATCCCTATGATTCCACTCACCTAGTTTTTTTTTAAACTACGATGAATGTCATAAATATTTGCGTCTGTAGGTTACTGTCAGCTAATAGGCCAAATATATAGCGCTATAGCTCATACTAAGTGGAAACCTCTTATAATATGTGCTTTTGCTGTGATTGTTACTGGGCAAAAGTAGCAACTTTTTCTGGCTCTTCAAAATTCTCCAAAGCCGATACCAGCCTGATACTTTGCTGGTAAAGTTTGGCCCTGCAGCTGAAACACTGCGTCTCTCAATTTGAATGACCGTCCCTCCGAGCCGACAATCTAGCAGCAAACTTTGAATAGGTCGTTTTAGATCAGTATATTTTCCCACGAACAACGTGAAAGATAGTGATCAAGATGTTTTGAAATTATTGTCAAAAATAAACATTACACCCCGCTTCAAATAATCCCTTTTGTGTTCATTCACATTTCCTCAACACAATGCAGAAATGTGACTCAAACTTTCAGTGTTGCCGTGTCACAGATTAATTGCTTAATTCTTCTTCTCACTAAACCAGTGATTTCCAAACAGCCTCCATAACTTTGAGCAGTTGCACTCTGCCCCAGCCTAATGATCACGATAATAACCGCTTTATTAAATGCACAGCACGACTTTTGGGGAAGCGGCATATTAGATAAACACTTTGAATTGAGCCGCTGGAGCTGGCAGTGGAGAGACTGACCTTTGGAGCAATGTGATGAAAAAACACACTAAGTTCCCAATTAACCGCCAAGCAATTCACTCACAAGGAAACTTAGCCTCTGAGTAATGAGTTTACAATATGAATTACATATTAGCAATGGTTCTAAATCTTCTCGATCTGTCTCTTTTTTCATTTCAGTGATCATTATTTGCCACTTTAAGCAGTTGATCTGACGAAACAAAGATAGTTAATGTATTTTATATTTTGAAATGGCAGATGCCTCGAGTAATAAAATTGAAAGCTGTTTGGAAGGTTTGTATTTTATTAAAATCATTAAGTGTAATTTATTTTGAACAAAGAACACTTCTGGCATTTGATTTACCTCTTTTCATGATTACTCAGAGGCAGAACACAGTAAATACAGACTATTCCTGTGTGGTGTGCCACAATTACCTTATCCTAGATAAGGCTGCAGAGCATTTTGTACCAGTCAGGTTTCCAACCTCAGCATTCCTGGCTCTAATAATAATAATAATACATTAGACTTAGCACTTTTCCAGTTCCTCAAAGACACTTTACATACCTCATCATGGTCAGCTACTATTGTAGCCACAGCTGCCCTGGGGTAGACTGATGGAACTGAGGCTTCCAATTGGCACCATTGGTCACCACAGTACATTCACCCTCCGCTCTGACAGTTTCCTGAATGTCTCTACCTGCTGTTCAGACTCACTGTCCAGGGATCTCCAACCTTTGTATGCTGTGAGCTACTAAACAAAAATGACAGAGCGCTACTTATGCTTTGACAATGCTTGAGCACGTAATGGAGTACAAAAGCATGTTTGTTTAAACTCTTCTCAACTCCATTATGTGTTGCACAAACACAAAAAATATGCCTCAAATATCCTTTGCAAAGGGCTGGAGCGACTAGTGGTCCCCATGCTACAGGTTGGAGAGAACACCTATTTGAAATGTACAGTTGTGGTCAAAATAATAGCAGTGTGTTTAAAAATGGTAGTTAAGCACAACATCTTCATAATAGATGTATTTCGATATTGGACGCATTGCCCATGGTTTTCTAAATCAAAAGAAATGTATAATTTCTTCAAGTACTTTGTAGAACATTAAAACTTTTAAAATGAACATTGGGCTGTGAAAATAGCAGTGTCGGCATTTGTCTTTACAAGCTCAATACATAAAAATAAATTCCCCATAGGATTTAGCTTTCCTGTGAATCAATAAACTAATATTTAGTGTATAACCACAGTTTATTAGAACTGCTTCACATCAGTGTTGCATAGAGTCAACCAACTTCTGGCACCTGTCAACAGGTATTCCAGCCCAAGATGCTTTGGCAACATTCCACAATTCCTTGGTTTTGTATCAGAAACTGCATTTTTGATGTCACCCCACACGTTTTCTATGGGATTGAGGTCCGGGAATTGGGCAGGCCACTCCATAAAATGAATTTTCTTGGTCTGGAACAAAGATTTAGCTTGCTTACTGGTGTGTTTGGGGTCATTATCTTGTTGAAACACCCATTTCAAAGGCATTTCCTCTTCAGCATATGGCAACATGACCTCTTCAAGTATTTTGATATATCCAAACTAACCCATGATCCCTGGTATTCAATAAATAGGCCCCACACCATAGTTAGAGAAACATGCCCATATCATGATGCTTGCCCCACTATGCTTCACTGTCTTCAGAGTGACTATGGCTTGAATTCAGAGTTTGGGGGCGTCTGACAAACTGCTGCAGCCCTTGGACCCAAAAAGAGCAATCTTACTTTCATCAGTCCACAAAATGTTTCTCAATTTCTCTTTTGGACAGATGATGTGTTCTTTGAAAAGTGTATCCTCTTCAGCACATGTACTGTCTTTTTGTAACAGTGGGACTTGTGGGGCCTTCTTGCAAGTAGATTAGCTTCACACAGGCGTCTTCTAACTGTCACAGTACTCACAGGTAACTTCAGACTGTCTTTGATCATCCTGGAGCTGATCATTGGCTGAGCCTTTGGAGTTCTGGCTATTGTTCGATCCATTCGAATGGTAGTCTTCCATTTTCTGGCTATTGTTCGATCCATTCGATTGGTAGTCTTCCATTTTTCTTCTGCGTCTGTGTTTTTGCTTTCCATTTTAACGCATTGTAGATCATTTTAGCAGTTTTAACCCCTCCAATCAACCTTTTAACAAAATAACACAGTACTTCTGAACAATGTCTTGAACGTATAACATGTGCTGACTTCCTACAATAAGGGCCACCTGATTCAAACCTGTTTTTCCACAGAATGATTGACCTCACCAATTGAACTATTATTTTGAACACACCCCGTTCAATTGAATATTACTACACAGAAGTAAGAGCATGCATATCATGAATGCTGGGTCTGAATCTACTGCACCTACTGGTAAATTGTAGTTCTATGATGCATACCAAAAACTGTGAATAATCTGGTTAGTCATGCTGGACTGCTATTATTTTGAACACTACTGTATATTATACATAAAAAAGAAAAGAGGAAATGAAGTGTCACTGGTTGCAACTTTGCCCACTTTTCCTTGAGGTTGAGCATGAGGTTTTATTGTTTTAATAGGAACAAGTGGAGTTAAATGAAGTCTCTGTTCGTTTATTGTTTTGAATTGCAGCCTCTGCCTTCTTTGTCTCCCACTTTGTTTTAACTGTTAAAATGAGCAATATAAATGAAGTGGATTTGGATTTACGCAAACTCTTCTCAACAGTTATCATTAAACAGTGTCTGCCGAGAAGGTCACCGTGGCCAATTAGAGATAAACCAGTCACTTGAATCAGACGCAGTGGGCCTAACATCTGTGCGATCGCTGCATCTTGATAATAATTTAGATATTTGGATTAGCAGCCACCATTAAAATAACCCATTAAAAGATAAGTTTAGGGGATATGAGGCATGGGCACGGTTTGATTACTTTTAAGGGCGCTGCTAAATGAATTGAAACTTATTAAAGTCTTTAATCAAAAAGTACTTCACAGGGAGATTATACACCCAAAAGAGGAATTCTTCAGAGTGCTCTTTAAGCCAGCGGATAACATTGTATTTTTTGACGCCTGTTTTGAGTGACACATGAAATATAATCATTTAACATGGGGAGCAGCAGCGTTGGTCCCGTTGCAACATCCTGACACTTCTAAGAGTTTTTGTCAAGCAGTGATCCCCCGGATGGATTGCGACAACATCTGTGCTTTCATTTTCAATTTTACCACCTTCAAAAGGCGCATATGGAGACTGTCTCAGCTCATTGTGTCACTTTGTATGCAGATCCTTCAGGTGCTCAGACGGCGTCGCAGGAAGAGGCGCAGATACATTAGCTGTTGTTGTACTGAACGCCCTTTCTGTCGCAGTATGATTAAAAGATTGGCGTTACCTTTGTTGTTGATGAACTGCTGAAAGAAGAAGGCTCATTCTGAAAGTTTGTTGCAGGAGATTCAAAATGTAACTCAATCAAGTTTAGAAATAGCTCCGTTTTCGACAAGTTCCCGTGCAGCTACTTCGAACACACTCCTGGGTCAACCTGATTTGTCTGTTAAATGGTCACATTTATGTAAGCTTTTCTACCTGCTTTAGGCACTCAAAGCGCTTTATATCAATGAACCAGCCACCCATTGACACTTCATTCAGACACCAGAGCACGCACTGGACACTGGACACAAGGTGGGTGAACATGTCTTACCCAAAGACACAACGGCTGTGTGCACTGTGGGAACCGCGGACCTTTTGGTCAAAAGACGATCCTGTGCCACTGTCATTAGTAACGGAATAACCACACAAAATCCACACGGACAAGGAGAAAAATGCCCTTTCTGATCAAGGAAACGTCAACAGCATGCACTTTGGGGAGTGACGATCTAACCACCGACCTGTGAGTGTGTTGCCATCCCTATAATCACTGTGATAGTGGAGTTTTATTTGATCAGTACAAGAGCGTCCTGTGGTCTTTTATGAGGTTTAGGCAAGGTATATTACTGTGTATATGTATATGTGTGGATATAGAACTTCTAGGACTTGATGGTTCAGTCATTACTTTTGATCACGGTGAAGGATCATCTTCTATACTCAGCAGTTGAAGTCTTGAACGTTTTGCCTCTCATCCAAAAGGCTTCGTCCATGAACTAAGGTTCAGCTCAGCCCGCAGCCCAGATAAAGACCCAAGGAGGAGTTGAGCTTGACCCGGCTCCTCCCCTCTAATCACAGCTATCTCACTTGTGGGTAAACACCTTTGAAGTAAAGTGTCTCTAACAACCTGCTCACCCCAGAGTGTCGGTCTGCCCTGCCCTATTCTCAGCTGATCACTGCTAATTACCTGCCTATTGATCTGTTGTTGGCTGAGGTGCCATCTCATTGGTATGACAGTGCGCTGTTGGCTGGCTGCGAATGAGATTAGCATAAAGTGGAGAACGATTAAATCTGAGCCCTTCAACTACAGAGTACAGAAGATGATTCAAGCACCTTCATTGAAGATGGACAACTCCTGTATGATGAGAACCTACACAGCCACCTTGATCATGATGTAAAGGAGTTCAGATGAGTAGAAGGGTCACTGAGGTCATTAGGCAGGTACCCACCTTCCTTGATTGTTCGTGCTTGAACCCACAACTTCTCCAGAGGGTGGGACACCTTCTGCCCAGGTAACTCACCTTCGCTTCTAAACCAAGTGTGTCATCCAGCAGCCCATGGTTATTTGCTGCTTTTCTCTCCGGCTACAGACAAGGACTTGATGGACGCAAAACGAACCCTGTGCATCCCACTTCAATAGGAGACACATTTATTTTTCAACCATTTTGGGTAAATTATGTCTAGAATAATTCAAAATTATTCATGGAATAGTTAACAGTAGAGTTAATTTGCTAAAGAAAAAATGCTTGCACAACATTGTCAAATCAGACTAATTTGTTTTTGTGCAAAAGGAATGATTCCTTCAAATCCACAGAGCATTTGTTTCTGTGGACACAGTGCCAAAAATGAGTATTGAATTCAAAACTGCTTATAAAAAAAAACTATTAGTAAGTCTATTCTCAGTCTTCATTTTGTCCATTGACAGTCCTGGATCAGTTTAAAACATCATTGACATTGACATTCTGCTTTGTTTCTAATTGTATTGGATGATATGAATCACACAAAATGAGTATGGCCCACATGCGTTCCAGAATGTGCTGCTGTATTGAGAATTGGAGAATATACAACAGATGTCAGTTTGAGTTAGTAAATGGAAAAAGACAGCTGGAGTCTCCATTGCTTCATTCATTGTATAAGTAATGAACTCCTGAAGGAATGGCCCAGCGCTGTCTGCTCACCTTGTGCTATCCAATTTCACTGATTCTTTTTTTTTTTTTACTTTTCAAAGGCTATTTATTTGCATTGGGATGATATGCATTTACATAAATAACAAACGCAGCGAGAAGAGTGCAGATGCTGTGGATTACATGAAAGAATAATGATGAAAGACATTGGGCTCTAATGAGGCATCTGGAACAGCGGAGGAGAAGGCGACTGCAGCGTTCCTTCGATCCCGGGGAGAGGGGAGCACGTGTCCTTGATACCTGTGTCAAGTGCAATGGATAGATAGGACTTTTACACAGACTTTTTTTTGTTGTTGAGGAGATTGCTGCCTCAATCACTCCGGGGGTCCAACCAGAATTCATCAAACACAATTAGAAAAATAGACAAATCAAAACAGTTTCCGAAAGTCTCACGTTATTAGCTTCAGGGTTGCACTGAAACTGAACTATTTCCTGAACTTCTACATTTTAAGCAACTTGCTCAGTTATAGGAAAATAAAAGAGCAGCCCACTTGTATTTTACAATATCTAAGACGTATTGGACATCTCTGGATGAAAAGCCATTAAGCCCAACGTGTACGTCCCTATTGGTGACACTGCATGCCGGGTCCGAGCCCCATAAACTCCTGCTGTAAAAGACAAAGTCAGTTATAAGTTTAAATGTCAATGAAGCTTGATTTTCTCCCTTTGAATTTAAATAATCTCTTGGGAGTTTCAGGGGCGGCTGGTTTCATTATTGCAAAGGTCTTTTGAGTTAAATCTGCTGTTAAGATGAAGTGGTTTTTTCTAATGTTTCAGATCTCGAGCTATCCATCTACTGCAAATAAGTCCAACGCGCAGAGCTCTGCAAGCAATAGACAAAGTTTAGATATGCTACATGTTATACAAAAAAACATAGCCAAACCTCCATTACCACTTGGTATCAGTATGACCAATGACTGTGGTTAAAGTCAATAAATTATCCAGTACAGTACGTGAACATTTGGTTTGAAGCACCAGTAAAGATGCGGGCAATTTATTTTAGGCACAGCAAAACAACTGGGTCAAAACATGTTGACACTTTTAAAGAGGGGGTATTATGCTTTTTTCAATCACATAGCACCAGTCTATAGCATACTACAAGATGATGTAACCTTCTGTTGGTCTGTATATGCAGTAAATTAAAATAACTGCCTTGAATAAAATTGCTCTCTCAAAATGGCTGTACTGAACATCTTGAAATAGGCCTCTGTCTCTTTAAGAAGGTTTCCGACACGCCCCCTTCAGCACACTGCTGTGGATTTAAACAACAACACTGTGGGGGAGGGGGCTCTGCTGAGCTGAGGAGCAGTGGTTGGTGGCTTGGCTGGTGACGAAAGGTCCAGAAGCGTCTCCAGGAGGTGGGGGCGTTCCTAGGAGGACTGAGGCATAGCTACACCTAAAATGGCTGCCGTCTAAGTTTTTACTGATTACTCAAAAATATGTGAATGAGCCAAGGCAACACTCCAGGCATGTGTTTAATGAGGGAATGAATAATAACATGATATAAAGCTTGAAAAAGTCGATTTTACATAATACTTTAATTATTATCATCAGATTGTTTGGTCTGGCTCTGGACATTGCAAGGTATTGAACATGAGGCACATGCAAGTAAATAGGCCTGATTGCATCGAGCTGTTTTACACAGTGCTGAGATTGAAGTGACTTTTGGATTCGTGGCAAATGCTCAACCCGTCACTGCAGCACTGTCTGACAGAAGAAAGAAATAGCTAAGAATCACGTTACTTAACTACTTGTTATTTAAATTGTCATTCTCATTCATTTTCCACATCACCCTGTATTTTTCCATTAGCAGCTATGCAGCAGTCATCGTGTGTTTGCCTGCTCATTTGCCACATCAGCAGAGTGGGATGTACTGCCTACAGGGACAGTTGATGACAAGTAACTTTGAATTGAGTTTTTGGGCTCCTACCTTCAGAAACAGTGACACAGAAGAGGCTGGCTCCTGCAGCACTATTCGGATCATTTTACTGAGGGAACACGTTATAAAAGACATCCAGTCAGCCCACACATCATTCTAATGCGCGCTGAGACAATGAACAGTCACGTTATGTAACTATAAGTTTTTTAGTGCAATTTTACATTTGTTGTATAATGAACAGCATGAGAACATAAATTCTGTTTCTGGTCAGTGCTGCTGGCATGTGTCTTCTTTAAGTTGAATTTCTCTAAGTCAAGTGGTTACACAAAGTTCATGTTGTTCTCATGAAAACTCACATCACTGGGAAGGTCACATGCACATAAACATGCTCTGAAAAAGGTGTGCCTCAATTACAGGTTCAACAAAGTTTATTATAATCTCAATACATTTCTTAATGCAGTGTTTTTCAACCATTTTTGAGCCAAGGCACATTTTATGCATTGAAAAAAGCACGAGGCACACCACCAGCAGAATTTTTTTAATTAACTCTGTAGACTATATTAACAAGATAAAGTGGTTCTCATCAAAGTGTCTTGAACAGGAACACCATATAGTCTCACTAGCCACAATGCCACTGTCACCGCCACTTGTCGCATCCATGCATACCTTATTCTCTTGTCTCAAAGAAATTAGCTCCTGCGGCCACTTACTGATATGGAAGAGTTTTACATGGTTACTCTGCCTCTCACTAGCACAGAGACTCGACAACGGCACATTATTTGCAGATAATAATTCATTTGTTTTCAAAAAATATTTTTTAGACCCACTAGGTGAAATTGGATAATTTCCCAAGGCACACCAGACAATATCTCACGGCACACTAGTGTGCCCGGCACATTGGTTGAAAAGCACTGTCTTAACACCATCACTGACGGCAGGTGAACATGGGCCTGTAGATATACTCTGTCACTGCATCGAACAGATCGTTGTGGATGCAAAACAACTTTCACCAACTAAACTCAGACAAAACTGAGATCATTGTTTTGGCCCACAGACACAAAGACAAAGTGTTATCAGTCACCTTGAGTCTCTCTCTCTAAAGCCAAAAAATCAGGTTAGAAATCTAGGAGTAATCATGGACTCAGACCTGAACTTAAACAGCCACATCAAAGCAATAACATCATCAGGTTTTTACCATCTGAAGAACACTGCTAAGATCAGAGGAATAGTGTCAAAACCAGACTTAGAGAGCCTCATCCATGCATTTGTCTCCAGCAGGTTAGACTACTGTAACGGCTGCTCACTGGCCTTTCCAAACTGCTCGAGTCCTGACAAGAACCAGGAAATACAACACATTAGTCCAGTGCTCCGGTCTCTGCACTGGCTTCCTGTCACTCAGAGAATAGAATTTAAAACAGCGCTGCTTGTGTACAAGTCTTTTCATGGTTTAGCACCAAAGTACATCTCTGACATGTTAGAGCCGTATGAACCATCTCGGGCCCTGAGAACTTCAGGGAGGGGTCTCCTGGTGGTTCCCAGAGTCAATAATAAACACGGTGAGGCTGCGTTTCAGTTTCATGCAGCTAAAATCTGGAACAGTCTTCATGAGGATGTGAGACAGGCCTCAACTCTGACAATGTTCAAATCCAGGCTGAAAACAGCTCTTTTTACCCGTGCATATGAAAACTGAAAGTATTTTATCTGCACTCTTGCCTTTTACTGTAACTGATTAATTTTATGTTGATGTTTAAGTGTGTCAAGTTTCAGCTCTGTGTTGTCTATGTTTGTGTTGCATAAACCGGTTTGAATCAAAAAGCAGGCACTGGCCATTATGTAAAGCAACTCTTAAAACACTTTTGTCTATGATGGAAAACCCCTGTAGGATTGCGAGCTTACATAAACATATCTACAAATTTTGTTTGCCCAAATTGCACTGCTAAACATATGGTGGCAATATCAAAGTCACACCAGCTATTTAGCATGAAGTACATAAGGATTATAAATCATTATTAAACCTTTACTTTCATTCTGTTTAAACAATATTTTGAGTACATCTGAAAAGAGCGTTTTGACCCTTAAATCCTGGTAAGAAACACCTTGCTGGAAGACAGTGTTGAAAGCCCACCTAAACATGGAGAAATATGATGATCTGATTAATGGACGGAGAACATCCAGCTAGTTGGTGTCACTTATTCAGAAGAGCCGAGACCAAAAAATTTCCCTAATATGCTTTGCCTCTTGGACCTGGCGTATCCTATATGATCAAACTACCTCAAAACAGTGCGTGTCTGAAGCCCCTCAGTGTCGGGGCGATTCCAGCGGTGCTAAACGTAAATTAATTATCACAGTGAGTTGCAGCAGCCCGATCACAGATAAGAGAGACAAAAAGGGTTCAGTCTGTTATTGATGTGCTGCTTGAACGGCACAGTTGGGTCAGCATTCCCATTTCCATAGCATCAATAAAGCGTTGGGCATATTTTACACCACCATTTATTCATTAAGGTGAAAATAGTCTGCAGCCTTCGGGAAGTACCTGCTTTAAAAGCTTTTGGAGTCGTGAATCAAGATCTATCACTGAGATAAAACTCCCCTGGATCTTTACTGCACCAGAGACAACTACGAAAGCTACTACAGTGTATTTCCACCACCACAACTTAAAAATAGAAATATAGTAGAGTAGCAATTACTCTTCTCCCACTGAAAGCGCTTCATGAAATTACCATTGATTATGCAAAATGAGCAAAATGGCTTCCTCGTAATATGTGTTAGGTAAATATTGTGTGTCGATGTCTTGGATTTGGAACAGTCCATGTAAAGCTGTTGGTTCACCTTTTTGTTTGGAGACGACTATGAAAGTAAGAGTTCCTTGCAGGTTTCGTTACATATATTAAAGTAAACTCAATAGCTTGGTGACTGTAGGACTCCATCTGAAAAAGAGACTCCTATTCTTGGTTGAACATCAATATGGTTAATAAATGCTTCTTCTGAGTAACTATTCTGACATGTCCAATGTCTAAACTATTTGCTTTTCCACCAATGACATTCTGGTTAATCGGAATAGTCGGAACATTTCCCAGTGGAAAGCGATACTTTGGGGCTGGCAGGAAAAAAATAATAAATGAATAAAGGACTCTCATAGTACTATAACAGGCCTAAACTGAGCTGCAGTTTTATACATAAATAAAGTTACAAAAACTTTTTTTTTTGTCAAGTAAATCTATCAAATAATGATGGAAGTGTTGAAATCAGAAAGATCCTTCACATTGCGCTTTGCATTCATTGCGCTGTAGCAGGAAGATGCCACTGGACGCTGAACTGACTCAGAGCAGGGGTGTTAAGTTAAACATCCCTGTGAGTTAGTTTAAGTTGGTGCAGTCCAGCGGAGATAACACAGAAAGAAGTAAAAGAAGAAAAGAAAAAAGGCAGGTGAGGCAAAAAAAAAGACAGAATGAAAGGCAATATCGACTAATGTGTAAAAAAGTGCATAAACAATCATATTTTTCATTTGTATTACTCAAAGCTAACTGTGGAGATGTGTCAGGCCCAGATGTGTGTGTAGCATGTGAAAAGAGACAGTTGGAACCCATCCTACAACCTTAAGTATCAAATCTAACGCCCTACAAGGTGATCTATAACTTCAGGGGGTGCGTGGGCCGGTTTATATAATACAACTCTCAGGCCAAACGATGTCCCAGCACACCCCTGTTTTCTACTGATGTAGCACCATCATACTTGTGATTTCAACTTGGAGTTCAGCTTTTTTTTCCTTTTGTACGCGAGTTTCTAAATGCAGACAGGGTGGGTTCTTTTGAAAGTGAATACCTACTTCAAAGCCGTTGCCATCGTGACTGTTTTAGCAGTACCACACGATCTGGCTGCACAGGAGAAGTCGGCGCCGGGCGCAGTGATGTGTATGCCTGCCTGGTTACGTGCAGACTGCTAAACACTTGATGCTTTGATGTTCCTTCACTCCTATGCTCTCATGGGGAATGCACTGAGCATTTGTGGAGCGCATTTTAGCATATACTATACACTGCACCGTCACATCTCTGTCCGCTCGCTAAAAACAGGGTACATGGGGTGCTGTATTTCCTCATTGGTGGAAGAAAAATAATACTTAAACTCATCTTGACTGAGTTTTGACTTTCTGAAGTTGTAAGAGAGACTGCAGTGATTTATATAACGTATACTACAGTTTCCCACTAACACCTCATCTTCTCTCTATTTCCCACCCACACTACAGTGACTGTGGATTCCTAATCACTTTATCAACCTCCATTAACGTAGAAGAGGACCGCTTATGTGTCTGGAATTGCTCCTGATGACGGCGTCTCACGAGAGGGTCACGCTCTTCACAGCGCCGGGCCAAATGAAACATTCAATATCCACTTTTCTCCCGCAATTATCAGAAACACAGAAACATAAAAAGAAACGTGGTGTAAGCGGCGAAACATTATCTCTCAATCAGTAATTGTTGTACTTATGCGAGAGGTCATGCTGTGTTGTGAGGCAGTCGGGCGGTCCATAAACTGAGAGAAAATCACTACGTTGATTTGGGTCCAGCTGAGTGGGAGCATTGAGCAGGCTACAAGTGGTTTATGCACTAAGTTAACCAGGTAAGAATCTGATTGAATCCATGTTGTGCAGTTCAGTCCATTTAAACTTTACGGTTTGTGGTTTTTAGCATATTTGTTTGTGGTTTATAGCATAATCGTTGCAATTTACGAAAGAGAACAATGACACAAGACTGCAAACATAGTGCATTTCTATCGATTGCTAACACTGTGTGGAGATCAGCACAATGGATTTTTCAGAGTGGCGGTCTGCCCTTACTCACTCCGCCTTCTGACAAAGCTGTACGCGCGAAAAAAGCATCCAATTACTTTATGTGAGCAAAAGGGTGTGCGGTAATGCAAGATCTAGAAACAAGTTGGAGCCTAAGCTTATACTCAACTACCTCCTTTCAAAAACCAATGCAGTTAAGCATTAGGTGTGTCTCCATAGGAGGCTTTGTCCTCTACGTTTGATCCACCCTTCTATGTCATTAGGAAACCTTGGAAAAGACCAGAGTGGGATCCCAGCGCAGCACCCAGGGTCCCTTCCCCTGACTCTGACGACAATGCAAAGAAAGTTTTAGATTGATGGAAGAAACTATAGTGCCCCGAGGTAACCAACTTTACTTGGATGGAACTAATGAGGGATAATGCATTGCAGGTCATGTTATTATTACACTTTTAGGTGTAATAAGATCATTCCATCCTAATATCATTGTTATTACTGTGCTGCAAAGTAATATGCTGCCTCCTGACTCACTTACAGGGGGAACGTGCAATCTCTACAGGCCATGTAAAGGTTTCTTTCAGGGGAATGGCACATCAAAGGGACATTTCCCTGAAACACGCGTATTTTCCCATACATGTCAAAAAGCCCATAGTATTTTTGGTGTTGTGCGACTACAATGTCTTGTTTTGGTATGTCCGCCATGTATCTGCTGTGCAATGCTGTGCTCTGCTTTGTGCAATGACTGGTTGGCTTTCGAAAAGGCTTTGTGAAATGCCTATTAATGCTCTTAGGCGTTACACTTTGTCAAAAAGGATTTCTAGTGTTGGGATGCGGTAACCTAAAAGATTGGTTTGCCACCCAAATGACAATAATTTCATTCCATGTGTTGAATTTTGGCACAAACTTTCACCCTAATCTTGTTTTGGCTTTCACTCGTTGCCAGGGCACGTTTGGCCCGATTTGGAGCAGTGGACTGGGGCCAAATTGCGCTGGGAGTCAGCTCTGTTCTAGCAGCTCCTGTGCCAGTTTTCCACACATGGGGAAAAACCAGTGCACTGCTACTCACTTCACTGTGCCAATCTCATGGGAGGATTACTGGCCATGACTGCCATGTTCAACTAATGTGCGGCCATCGATTTTGATCTAAAAATAAAAATGAAATCACCTCAGACGCAACAGGTGTCACAAAGAGCGCTTTGACATCAGATTTTATGCATCTCTCAGTGAGTCCAATAATTTATTTTTATTTATTTATTATTTTTTTGTGGGTGACAATTTTACTCACATAAGATTTGGTTTCCCACGTGCTCTAGTTTTGTTTAAAATATGTACAATAGGGTCCCTTCTCAGGCCCGGATGAATGCGAGTGTGATAGTGACGGCGTGTGCGTGACAAAGCCAAATTTGATTTGGGGCTCGGACAGCAAAATACATGAGCTGAACAATAGAGCTCATTAATAATAATAATCGGAATTTAAAGGAACAGGCCACCATTTTTCCATACTGAGATATGTTCTTACTTGAACTTAGATGAGTTGATACGTACCTATGGCTCCAAACGGGGTGAAGTTAAAAGCGACCAAGCTCTTCCACTCTTCCACTCTACCTGCCAGATTGTCTTTGTTTGCCCAGTGTTTGGAGCTCTCTATCTTTTCATGTGTTTTTTGATATGGCCTCTGCTTGTTAACACTCAGAAGTAGTTGTAACAAAACAATCTTTAGTTGTTATTTGTGTGTATTAGTAAGTCAAATCCTCATGTCTGCATTTACATCATAGCCTAGTCTCAAATTCAACACGGTTTCCTCATGTTTCCCCAGCAATAACAGGTCTTAGCTAACTCACTCCACACACAGACACCACTGCTGCTTACCTGACAGATGCAACTCCCCAAATGGGATTTCTCTGTGTTCCCACTGTGGTCGAGAGAGACGGAGAGAGAGAGAGAGAGAGAGAGAGAGACGGAGAGAGAGAGAGAGGCGGAGAGGGATGGGAGAGAGAGCGAGAGAGAGAGAAGGAGAGAGAGAGGGAGAAGGAGAGAGATGAGGAGAGGGAGAGAGAGAGAGAAGGAGAGAGAGAGAGAGAGAGAGAGAGAGAGAGAGAAGGGAGACAGAAAGAGAGAGAGAGAGGAGACAGAAAGAGAAAGAGAGGGAGCGAGAAGGGGTAGAGAGAGACGTGAGAGAGGGAGAGAGAGGTGAGAGAGGCAGAAAGCGAGGAGAAAGAAAGAGAGAGAGAGAGAGAGAGAGAGAGGCTGGATGAGAGCCAGCAAAGACACACTGAGGCTGTTTATCACCAATAACAACCTCTGCTGCAGATGTGTTCTCATAAACAGGTAACAGCACTTTTATGTTCACAACTTGCGTAATTTCTCCCTTGTGAGATCAATAAAGGATTATCTTATCTCTTAATCTTAATTTATTCTGAAAATCATTAAAAAGCAAATTGTCTATATAAGTGAACTATGTAAACTTTTTTTTTTCTTTGTTGCACCTTATACATTCTTTTACCTACAATAGGAATAAAACATCAGTCCATTTGCTGTGTTGCTACCTCTTGACCAAGTGGTTGTCAGTGAGTGTCAGCCCTACCTGGTTAAATGAAGATCGCTAAACCTAAAATATAAATCAATATAAAAAATCAAAATCAAAATGTGTACTGCTTTTTAAACTATAATTACAGGGTTGACAGCCATCTATTGCTAATTTGGAGCCCTCACTAGCAGATGGATGGCCACTTGGTCTATCCTCAAAGTTGACCCTATATGAATGATAATAGATTTATTTTCAGAGGCTGGTACAACCATTCCAAATTAACTGTAATATATTCCCAAACTGAGATAACACCCATGTATTACTTTGTTGTTTATATTATTTGCCATTACTTACTTAGCAAAAGTTTGTCCGAATACTTTATAGACCTTTATCTTGGTTTGCAAATAGTGTGTGTGTAGGAAAGCATAAAATTGGAAGCAGCAGTGTTGTGGTGGTAAATTACCTCTATAGTGACAATGTGATCAGCTAGGTCTAGGGTTCCGCTAACTCTGTCTTGTTAAGAAACACCCTCTTTGAATTTAATTTCCTTAAAGAACAGCCCCATTGTGACTATTAACATCCCTCTATTTTAAGACTTGCTTTATAAGAGTGAGTTGGTGGATAATGAAGCGGACTTTGCCTTGACATGTTGCAACACGGTTTGTACTCTCCAACTCTTTCATGTGGAGATTTTTTGAGACTTCAAACAAGATTAATTTGAAGCTCATTACTGGCACACAAAAAAAGAAGCAACAATTACTGAACCCGGTGTTGCATTTGTTATGGGCTTATGATGCGTTCACATACATTAAAGTGTGAGATTTTGTGGGACAATAAACTGGGCTATATCCTCAGATGATCTATGCACAAGCCATACAAGTAAACAGCAATAATGGTGCAATCATAGCAAAAATAATCCTCCAGAAATGAGGGCTTCAATGGGTTTCAGCTGCCATTTTGTTGGATGAGACTTGAGGCAATTCTATTACAGCCCCAGGCCAACGCTCAATAATAATGTGTTTTTGTAATAGTGATGGTATGAATGTATCATAACTGCCCGTGGCCAAAGCAGGATGGGTTTGGTTTCCAATTGGGTGAGGATATAAAAAAGTGTCCATGTGAAAAGAACCAAAGAGTTTGAAAAACATTGAAAAATCGTTTGAAAAATCAGTTTGAAAAATCCTATAAAATGTAATTTACTGCTAGGCTACTTTTAGATTACGAATTTGCAATAATATAGCAAAATCTAATGCATCAACTGCCTTCTTTCAGATCGACTTAAGGAAATGTGACTTTTTATCTCTCTGCTTGTGAGTTTCTCGAACTCTTGGATTGTGTCCATCTCAAGCAGCATGTAGAAGGGCCCACACACACGAAGGGGCATACCCTGGATCTAGTCATAACCAACACTGCCCCTATATCCAAAACTTCAAGTCTATGACTTAGGTGTGTCTGACCATAAGGCCATTTCAATGGAGCTGTCCCTATGATGCCCATGCTCCAGACCAAAGCGCCAAATGCAGTTTAGAAACCTGAAAAAGATAGATTCTGCCTCCATGAACCAGGACATTCAAAAACTCTCCTTCTTCACTAGCTTTACATCAGATAGTGAATCTGTTCAACATAACAACTCAGGCCATAACATTCTCGACATCCATGCACCGTTAAAAACAAGAACAGTTTCTTTTCCCAGATCATCCCCATGGTTCACAGATGAGCTGAGGAAAATGAAAACGACTGGTCGAGCCCTGGAGCGGCAGTACCTGGCTAGCAGGCTGGTAGTACATAAATAAGCCTACCGAAACCATCAAAAAGCCTATTTCAAGCCTATTCTATGCTCTAGCTACAGCCCGATCTCAATTCAAAATCACACAAAATCACCAGTAATTCAGGAAATTAAAAAAAACTATTTTCCACAGTTAGCTCGCTCCTCAAACCCTGCACACACACAAACAGTGATACCAGTGAGGATCAGTGTAATAGGTTCATGGACTCTTTTACCCATAAGATTGATAAAATATGCTCTACCTTTCCTGCTCTGCCTCCCCTTCATCCAGGAAATATGCTTTTGGAGCCACTGTCCACATTCTCTCAATTTCACAATATTACACAGACAGAGGTAGAGGGCATCATGATGAACATGAGGGCCTCTACATGCTCTTTGGATCCACTGCCAACACCACTAATAAAAGCCAATATCCCCGCCATCAGTCCATTAATTACTGCGGTAATTAATCATTCATTACAATCTGGTGAAGTCCCGTCCGCTCTCAAAACTGCCGTCATTCATCCCCAACTGAAAAAACCCTCATTAGACCCTGAAAATCTGGCAAACTACCGACCAATATCCAACCTACCGTTTTTATCCAAGGTCCTGAGGAAGGTTGTTGCAGCCCAGCTTCATCACCATCTTCAAACACATAATCTGTACGAAAAATTCCAATCAGGTTTCCGGTCAGCACACAGCACAGAGACGGCCTTGGTGAGAGTCACAAATGACTTGCTGATGGCTGCAGATCAGGGCCCACCGTCTCTCCTGGTCCTCCTGGAGCTGTCGGCAGCTTTTGACACCGTGGACCATCACATCCTACTCCAACGGCTCCAGTCGGTTGTTGGCCTGACCAATACTACCCTTGATTGGTTCCGCTCATACCTCACAGGAAGAGAGGAGTCTGTCGCCCTGGGGGAGGCTAAATCGTTGCCCCACACAGTTACCTGTGGGGTCCCTCAAGGATCGGTCCTTTGGCCGGTCCTTTTTACAATCTACATGCTCCCCTTAGGCCAGATCATCAGAAACCATCAAGTCTCTTTTCACTGTTACGCTGATGATACGCAGCTGTACATGAAAATTGACTCCACATCCTCCTCAGTCCCACCGGCCACACTCCACGCCTGCCTGGAAGAGATAAAGGCATGGATGACTAGCAACTTCCTCCAGTTGAATAGCAGCAAAACTGAAGCCATCTTGATTGGCACCCGGCACCAAATCCAGTCATCCACCATATCCAATATTCATGTCTCGGGCCACAACATTCCCCTTTCCTCCTCTGTTAAAAACCTAGGGGTCAGATTTGATCCTCATCTTTCATTTGAGAACCATATCCGCCAACTCTGCAAAGTGTCCTTTCATCACCTACGAAACATTGCCAAACTCCGCCCCTCCCTCTCACAGACAGATGCTGAGAAATTGGTACATGCCTTTGTTTCCTCCAGGCTGGATTACTGCAATGCCCTCCTCATCAGGATCCCTGGTAAGAGCCTACTGAAGCTCCAGCACATCCAGAACTGTGAAGCCAGGATCCTGACGAGGAGACGCAAATATGACCACATCACCCCTGCCCATCCATTACAGAATCCACTATAAAATCTGCTTCCTCACATACCAGTGTGTCCATGGAACAGCCCCGGCATACCTCACTGAGCTAGTTACCCCACACACCACCACAAGGCGCTTACGGCTCTTTGTATTCTATTTATTATACAGTATGTACCTGGCAACACCATGAGCTGTATTTTATATTTAATAAAAACTGGTTATCACAGCATGTACATAACATGACTAACTCAACAGCTGGTCCACGCAATTTCACCGTGCAATTGTAACAACAGAGTAGAAAATTCCCCTACACAGGAGTATTTGATAAAGGGCAGTTAGGGACTGATATGCCCCTCCCCCAATTACCCAACCTATACACTATTATAATTAATTCCATCAAACTAGTTTGTACAGAATGTCTACGTTTACAACAATCAGCCAATTTCATCCATAATTTGACACCAGACTCTTCTACACATACTATTTGGTTATCTGGTTGTACTTGGTTTAAATAAATAAATTGCCCTCTTTCTTTAAACTTTTTGTTGTGTGCAAATTATTAGGAAGCCCTTCTTGTCTTGCTTTAAAAGTAACGCGTGCTGTCTTGAATTACTATTCTGTCAAAATGAATAGAGGGGAATATCATTATTTTCCAAATTCTCACAAAAATAAGTTTGGTGTGACAGAATAAATATACAGTATTGTAAAGTATGCAGTGATCATTTATCTCAAATACTGGTTGTTCTTAATGTTCCAATTCTCTAACATTGGACATCACTTTAACATTTTAAACAAAGCCCTCAACAAGTATCAAAACAAATAACAAAAATATGATAACTCAATGTCAACACTTACTACGTGACATCACCTGCATACCCCCTTTAGCTCAGATTGATTAGAGATACAAACCACTCCAAACTCCAAAGTGCCCTGAACCCACCTTCGTTTTCATGTCCATGGGTGGTATCTCACACAGATGACTTTAAACTTGGTTGTAACTCTGGGAGTGAAGCCTGAACAGAATTACCCTAATAGGTTTTGGCTGTTATGTTCCACCCTGCTGAAGAACGTGCACAGAGTGTGCGCGCGTCCCGGCTGAGCGAGGATCAGAGGGAGCCGGCAGCAGATGTCCCGGTGCAGGTGAGTCCGCGGGGAGCCTCTCCATCTGCCCCGCCGCACGCTGCACTCACAACGCACTCACCGTGTTTTACAGCTTTGGACAGCGCACTTTGATGGGTCAACAGTCGGGTTAAAAAGATGTGACAAACGACCACAAACTGCAAAAATTAAATACATTGCCGTGCCGAAAAAGACAGCAGTGTGATTTAAACAAGCACATGGGTAAAAGCTAGCTGTCTTATTTCAAGGTGTGTGGGGTAAACCAAGGAACTGTGTGTATATCTTTATTATCTTACTTTTGAATGTTTTGGTGTAGGAAATGCAGGTGCTGGATCTCTCTGCCCACCTCCTCCCACGCTGCGAACTGTCCAGACAGAATGTACTGGAGCAGCGTCAAATCTTTATTTCGCAGTACCAGATTGCCACCTGTGCTGGGAGTGAGTCTGTTGGCTAGTTGGGCTATAGGTCAGGCATGTATTATACTGTATATCATTTTGAGAGCCACTCGGTGAAGTAGTGAAAGGTGCTTAGGAAAGTCCTGATTTAGCCCTGGTCTGAACATTCTGGTCTAATCCGTTCTTATTTATACCAAGTTTAGTTGTAGTATATTGGTTGCAATTCTTTACAAATATAAATATTGTATTTTCGGTTTGAATTTGTTACGAAACCCGGGTAGAACTCAAGAGCTGAACCAAGCCAAAGGTTTAAGAATATTTATTTTAAACAGCAAGAAGGGGAGCAGGTAGGTATCTGGCCCGAGGTCCAGGGGGGTGCAGGTAAGTAAGGGTTGGGGCCGGTGGAGCAGAGGTGTCTGGCTGGGCTGGAGCCTTGGCTGAAAACTTCTGAAAAACAAAGGAAAATATAGCCGCAAAGCGGCGATTATCGGCCCTCGCCAACCGCCCTGCCCAAAGCAAGGGGGCGCTTCGCACCCTTTTGTCTCCCTCAATCTAAAATTACGGTATTGCTACAGCTTTTATGTTTGTTTTGAACTTTTTTCCCTAGGGTCTTAGTGCTCAATTTAGACATTATACAGAGAAAAATTAGTATGAATTTGTATCACACTATATCTGCAAACTGAAGCATATTTTTACATTTTACTTGGGGTTGCGGTTGCGCCGCAGAAAATCCTCACTTCTCGCTGAATTATGGAGTTTAACATTTTTCCATCAGAATAAAATGGGACGTTCTGATCATCGCTACAGCAACACCGTAAAAAATATGGCATGGGTGTAATTGACTTTTCTGAAATTTTTATTTTCGTAAAACTAAAATTTGTACTGTCCATATAATTCCTATAGGGGCGCTATCGCGCCCAATTTGAATTTAGCCAAATGAAAGTGAAAGTTCTACTTCTCAAGATTATTTCCACCCAAAATTAGGTCGTTCCGATAAACGCTCTAGGAGGAGATAGATTTTGCACAAAGTGAAAAATAAAGGCGGATTCCCGCTTAGCGGGCTGTCATCCAAAATGGCCGACACCCAATATGGCGGACGGTGTTGCCGTAATAATATTTTTTGCTCAAGTTGTCATGATGCATGCTGTACCGATTTTTATGATTCTACGACAAACTTCATTTTTGCCTGCGTCCTATCTCGCAATGTTAAAAAAAAAAAACTGAGGTGGCGCTATCGCGCCACTATTTTGGAATTCAGTGAAAAGTTGTGTCGGATCAGGTTTGAATTTTGGGCCAAAATCTGTGACTTTTCATCAATGTTCACTGGGTGAAAATTGCGACGGTGCGAAAGAAAGAAAGAAAGAAAGAAAGAAAGAAAGAAAGAAAGAAAGAAAGAAAGAAAGAAAGAAAGAAAGTTCCCGCTTATGCGGGTACCATGAACTATATATTTTCGGAAAGTGGTCGCGCATTCCTACCTCATGGTATTTGTATGGGTCACTGACCTGTATGGGTCACTGACCTGTATGGGTCACTGACCTGGGTCGCTGACGCTCTCAGTCGCCCATTGACTTTTATGTGCTCTCTTTAATTACAATGTTGATTTTTGAAAAGAACTAAGGTGGCCAGGGTTTAGTGTGCTCGAATGGTGGTTCAGGAGGTCGGCCTTCACTGTCTGTAGCAGACTTTTACTCATTGTGAATCTCTGTGATGTGGTAGAGGAGACAAGCAATACAAACAAAAAAATCTCTGCACAATTTGCCACGATGAGAGAGCCTTTTTTGCTTTTAACATTGCTGAGATTATGATCAAATGGAGGCTCTTCTTTCTTGATCAAATTAAAGTGCTGTACAGTATATCTACATTTCCCATTTAAATCATGCATTGTACATACAGTATGCTGATAGATGCATTTTAATTCAAATACACTGCAGTGGAGCATATATCGTTATTGAGGAGAAACAGGGTTCATGAAAGTTCACAAAGGAAAAGAAGGTTGATTATCATTATCACAATCCTACACTCTTTTCCCTGTAATAATACGTGCATTTGACCTAGAGAAGAGTTAGTAAACAAGCTATGCGACATGCATATATATTGCATGCTGCCCCAGATAGCTCTGTTAGTTAGTTCATACTTCTGTTATTATAAATTGTATTATAAATTGAGACCCGCCGATATAAAGAGGAATCACCAGATTTGAAAGAAAAGCTTGATTTCAGATGGCATTACAACGTAGTCAAATTGGATTCCTGTCTTGGACAAACAAATAAGAGAAAACAAATATTGCAATATTACTTGGCTGAAATATCCTCAAGTTTTCGCTCAAGGGGACTTTGGAAACCTCACACTAACCACACGTTTAGTGACCGCGTATAGTCAGAATTCTAGCCGAGTAGAAAAAATATGTTTAAGAGAGGAGAGAAAGAGGCTTGTGAAGAAAGAGAACCGTAACTTCACAGACATTTAGGTTTTTGGCCCCTATTTACAGCAGCCTTTTGCAGATATTGTACATAGCAAATTAATGACTCTACTTTAATGAAAGCTCTGGGGACATGTTTCTTTTTTAGATTTAGATTTGCTTGGACATTTGGATATATAAAACAAAAACTAATACATAGGAACAGGCTAAGCAGAGTCTTAAAAGATGTGAGTGAATGCAAAGGTCATCTGTCAAATACAAACAGTTGGACTGAAGAAAGCAGCGCTCTGACATGCCGTATATAAATTTGAAAGGTTAAGTCAGTCAAGTTCACGTCAGGCCAGATTCTAGGAGTTTGTATGAGTTTCCCAATACTTTACTTAAAATGTACAATAAACCCACAATTATCAAGTGATCAAAATGTGTCTGAAAGATATGTATTAGGGCAGTGAATGTGAATGTGTTGCTAAATTGCAAACCGATTGCGCTCACAATTCTCGTCTGAAAAATCACATCTAAATATTTCTCTCCCAACCCGGACCACGATGTCTCCAGTGAGGCTTAAATTTCCGATAATACGGCGCTTTTTGCCGAGTCACTAAACACATCTCGCGAGCATCATTCTAATCCTAAACAATACATTGTCCTGTCCGGGCTGAATTTCACCTCCATTACTCATTTGCAATCACCATGCGATGCTGCAAGCCTCCTCGCCTTCCCCTTTTTTTACCCCCGCATCTATCTCTGCGCGAACCGGTGTCAAAGTCAGGATAGGGGCAGATATCAAGAAGGCGAATTATCAGGTGCCATCATCTCTCCCCGGGCATTATAAATATGGCGTTTATCTCGGGGCACCATCCTCAAAACCCGGGTTTAATATATTCTCGTTTGACAGCCAGCAAAGTGATAAATCTCTCCTTGGAACGTTTCAGACGAGGTAACTACAACTTGGAGGAGCAACAACCGCACATGAATAATACATGAGGTGACAAAATGGTGCGCCAATTACCCGGCGCATTTACAACAGCGGTACAGTCCTGCCACGGCGTGACTATGGAGATAGATGTGGGATCAGAGTTGGTTTTCATAAAGAGAAGAGACTGCGCAGATTTGACTCGCTATAAAACCGGGTGTTGCCGGGTCTTTTTATGCTTTGCTCTGGCAGGATATGTTTAAGGATGGGATAAGGTATGAGTTTAGTATTTACAATGAACTGGTGTTTCTGAGAACTCATGTGCTTTGTTCTGGCAGGAGAATGTT
Organism: Neogobius melanostomus; assembly: GCA_007210695.1. Lineage (NCBI taxonomy): Eukaryota > Metazoa > Chordata > Actinopteri > Gobiiformes > Gobiidae > Neogobius > Neogobius melanostomus. The sequence goes on from VHKM01000153.1 coordinate 3,960,850, forward strand.
TATGGACAGGATATTGCAGAGCTTAGTATTTACAAGAAGCACAGACTTTCTTACATTGCACTTGTATAGTAATGGAGGTGGGCACTTGAAATGAAAAAGCACCAGAGAGAGTGGTATGTTTTTGATATCAGAACCAGTTTATGCTTTCATTTTGCTTTAATACAGTATGCGCAGCAGTTTGTATTCAACTCCAGTATTATGTCCATATATCTAACAGAGAGATTAAAACTCCCAGCAGAAGCAGACTGAGACACATATGTGCTGGAAACTGGGCCATGTTTTTGAGAATGCAGGATGCAAAAGATACACACACAAAAAAGAATAACATTTCAAGAAAGAAGTTAACAAATGTTTAAGAATCCTTGTCACTTGAAGTTTTGCGCGCAGGTGCACAATCACATAAAACACTTTTCAAGCTTTATGCATTTGCAATTCTGTGCTCATGCACCTGGTGAAAGGGCTATAATCAAAGCATTTACATCCTGTCATTAGCCGCCTAATGCACTGCTTCTCTGCTGATTTCAAAGGCATTAGAGGAATACATTAATGAGTTACATCCCAGAAAAACTTCCCAGGTACATATTTCAGACTGAATAGCTATGAGACAAAAGGGAAAACATGTAGTAGTAGTAGTAGTAGTAGTAGTAGTAAGACTTCTTTTTTATCTGCCTTGTAATGTTGCAATGACTGAAACTGATCTTTTATGTTTTTGGACTTTATGACAGACGAAAGTGGAAGACAATACATTGTTTTTGAGCATTTTTGGTGGAAAGATTTATGATTAATGCCTAAATCAACAGAACTCTGCAAAGGAATGCTACATTCTGTTATTAAGTCTTAAAGATGACCAAACAGCATAATATTCCAAATAAAAGTTTAAATCACATTTTTTGAGGGTCGCAACATGACATGTTGAAGGTGGGTCCCTAAGGCACACCAGTTGGAACCACTGTTTTAGAGGTTATAGGCTTCTGTGTGACAGAACATAATGGTTTGCACCTAGGGCCGGGACTCGATTAAAAAAATTAATCTAATTAATTAGAGGCTTTGTAATTAATTAATCGAAATTAATCGCATATAAATATTTGACCTGAGAACAGTGAGAAGTAAGTTTTTTCATAAGGATTTTTAGTATACCATTGAATAATGACTGAATACATAAGCTTAAGCAACAAAATATTGTTTATTTTTGTTCAACCAAGTCCAACAGACCAGTGCAATATTGCCATTAATTGTGCGTCTGCAGGAAAAAAGGAAACTAAAGTGTGGAAAGCAAAGTGTGATTAATTTCGATTCATATTTTTAATCGCACTAAACCTCATGTAATTAATTAATCGCAATTAATCGAAAAAAGTCCCGGCCCTATTTGCACCATAACTCATTTTGGTTGTAAGAGGAAACCAGACAGCGATAGATCTTGAATATATGTAGTACATTTTAAGCATTCCTTTTTCTCTCTAACATCTCTTTCATATGTGTCCATATACAGTAGGAGGTGGAGGAGCTGACCAGTGCGGGACACCACGTTCTGAAACAGGGACAAACCCCAGTTTCAGAGGCGCACTGAAGGCAGTACCGACCTCCAAAATCATGCTGGTCAGGTTGGCCCACAAAGGCGGCCCAACATCTGAACGCTATTGTACAATGACACATAAAGCACTTACTTAATCAACTGTACATCTATCCATCCATCCATTTTCTTCCACTTGTCCGTTGCCGGGTGGTGGGGGCAGCTGTTGGAGCTGCCCAAATCACATTGCACCAGCCCCTATGGCTCCTCCTGCAGGTGGAGGGTCCACGGAAGGACGGCCTCATGGTTCTAACCGGGCCTGTTGGTCTCTCATAAGGGGCTTCTGAACCGCTCTTTGTCTGACCCGTCACCTAAGACCTGTTTGCCATGGGAGACCCTACCAGGGGCACGAAGCCCCGACAACAGAGCTCCCAGGATCATTCGGGCGCTCAAACCCCTCCACCACGTTAAGGTGGCGCTTCCAGGAGGGACTGTACATCTATTTGTGCTAAATATTTAAACACCAGACCATCTCACTTTTTCGAAACATACTTGTTTTACAGGTCAAAATAACTCCGCTTTGCCCAGGACCAATCAGGAAACTCCACAAGGGTGACGCCAAACATCAGACAAAACTGTGGGATGGAAAACGAAGGTTAAGCGGTTCAAAACATGAATGACTTTTGCCGACTAATAAATACCTTTCGTTCTCTGCGACCCAAACCAAGGTGATCTCGACAGGAAAGATTAATCTTCCTAATTTAATATTTCCGGCTGACACAGATGAGACAGATGGGCGCAGGAGAAGTCTTTTGTTTCGTGTACGCGATATATATAACTCTCTCACTTTAATCCGAATTGAAACTCTCTGAACTCCCCGACGGATACAACAGTTCAACTTTACTGCGCCGCCTGACAGGGATTTCTGGATTTCCGATTGGTTGTTTACCGAGAGGAATTGTATTGCACGCCTCATTGTATGCACATTTGCAAAAGCACTGTCACTGTTCATGAATATATCAGAGAACAAAAACAATTATGGCTCTATTGTCTTGCCCATTCAGTCATTGAGGGAGTAAACAAAGAAAATTCATGAATATGTATATGGATGCACTTGTTGACGTGATTGAATTGGACCACTGCCCAGTTATGGAGGCCCAACTTCCTAATAATGTGCAAACAATGTGCATTGTGCTCAACATGCAGGCTGCCCAGGAATCATGAAAATTGCTTTTTAATAGTTAATGAATTAATTAAAGGCCCTATACCTTATTGTTTTTTGTTTGTTTGTTAGTTATTACAAACAATGAAAGAGAAAGCCACTAAATTAATATGTTAGTTGTGGTCCAAACTCGTTCTTAACTTTTCTAACATATTTGTAGCATCCCAGTTCTTCATAGGGATGAGTTCATAGGCACATTTCACAACTTTCAGGATCAATGTCACAGAAATGCTACAAAACAGCCCGCAAGTTTATGTAATTGAATGATACAGTATGCACAGTGTTTTTCCCCACAAATGTCTGATTTTGCAACATAATAAAGTCCCCTTTAAAAAACAGGTATAGTAGGAAAAACATAATTACCTATAAATTATACTTCCAAAATGTACGTAAAACACTTGCAATGGTAGCAATGGGAGAAATTGCAATGGAAAGAACTGACATCTTGCAATATTGTCTGTTCATGTTTGGGAGAGGCATATTATAACTCATGGAAGTGTTCATATGTTGCTTATCTGTGGGGTTTCACTGTTGGCCAGTATTTCAAACTCGACCCACTCATAGCTCTGAAGTTTTAAATAGACACAATTCAGGAGGGGTAAACATTTTTCATTTTGAAGCATTCGTTGAAAAGTTTCCATATGAAAGCACTTTGCAGTGTTATAAAAGACTGTGACTGTTGATGTCAACGTGATGTTACTCAGTACTGACATTATTAACCATTAAAAATGTTTGTCCCAAATGCACCGTTGGGACTTGTAAAAACACTACATTTGCGGCATGGTGGCGCAGCGGTTAGCGCTTGTGCTCACAGCTAGAAGGTCCCGGCTTCAATTTCCACCTGGATGGGCCCTTTTTCCGTGTGGAGTTTGCATGTTCTCCCTGTAGTCCTCCTCTGGTACTCTGGTTTCCCCTACCACTAAAAATATGTACAATAGGTTCCCCTCTGGGGCCAGGACTCCCCTGAAAAAGAGATTCTTAATCTCAGTGGGACTATCCTGGTTAAATAAAGGTCAATAAATAAATACAATTTAACTAAAAATAAGAATTATTAATGAAATGTTTAATGTGGTTTTGTCTCCAATTGATGGCCCAGAGCCAACTCCAACCATGTCTTTTGTTTGGAAGCAGCAAAATTGTAGTTCAGTGTAATGATCATATTACATATCTTGTACAGTATGCCATCATGGTTTCAAGCCAAACAGACCGTTTTAAACCTTCTTAGATCATAAAAAGCCTTGGCGGTACCACAACTGCAACATACCTGAAAAATACAGTATGCTAAGCTTCCAATATCCACTTGGTCCATACAATCCTTAATGATTGTACGTACGTATATGTACAGCTACGCTCTCAACTAACAAGCAGAACGTTAAGTTCTGTATCCAGGAGTGACTGCAATGTTCCCCCCAAAAATGTCTGCCTTCTCTTAATCAGCCTTTGCTACAAAGTCATCAAAGAAAGGTATGGGCTACCAGAAAATCTAAAGAATAACACATATTTTCACAGCTTCTCACGGGCATTCACACACTGGCTTCTTGACCACCAATTTGGCAATCCGATGATAACCTCGCGGGTCTGATCGGCTCCACCCATCAGTGTGGCTTCACTGTCTGTTTTTGCCAAATGCACTATGTCGCTGAAAGCTAAAAGAGGCGTCAGTCTGATTGTCTCTGCGCTCCCCAACAGGTAGATTGCACTTTGGTGAGCCGCAGCAGTTTGTAGCTCTGGCAGGTGTTTTCGTTTTTATTCTCCAAAGCATCAGCAAACTGCCTGTAGAGTCCCAGAGAAGACAACGTGATGCATTTTAGCAAACAGAACTGGCAAGAGTGGCTTCGGGACACTCTGGAGTGGACTCAAGGTTTGGAGAGTGCTTCTTTTCTGGTCGTCAAATGCACAAAAACCCACAAAAAGGCCATGCACAAGACTAAATGCACACAACAACTAGTCGATTAAAGTCTCTGTTCCTGATATTTGTCCATGAAGAGGGAGGGCATTTTTGTAAAAGTGCACATTTGTGAAAGGACACTGTGCATCGTAATGCAAAGCTTTTGGCTTTTCCGTTAGCCCAAGAACTAGCAGGCAAGTTGTTGTCAGCATTATCGTGACAGTAACCGGGAAAGATGTTTGAAATATATCAGGAAAGTTAAAATGCATTTGGACACAGTGAACAATTTAAATTTAACAAACAATTAAGGCAAACATAGTAAACAGCAAAATCAGGTAAAGGCCCTTTAACTAAAATAACAACAACAAAAAACTGGACAATTGAAAACAACCTGGGTAAAATAAAGACTTTAAAAGACTCACTATCACTGGTGAGTCCATTTTCCAGTCGAGATTCCTCTACAACAGCCCGAGACAAAAGGACAAACTACGGCATTTTGAGTTTCTAATATAAACTTGAACTCATTTGTCACCGGTCTGTGTTGGTCAGCACTGACCCGATGTGCCGTTGTAATGAATTAACATCGCTTTATGCTGACGATCATGACATGGCTTGTTTATTTGCAGCTGTGATTTACAATGGCTCAGTGTTCGAGATGACTGCAACATAAATCTTATTATAGTGTAATGAAAGCCAGTCACAGCTGAGGCTCAGGAGTTTATGGGGAGACTATTACGGCTCTTAAGGGAGATGGGGCTAACTGTGGTCGGCGCTGACTGGTGTGGCCCAAATTAAAGTGCAAGTCACGCACAACTGTGGCGTATACACATTAATAAACTGAAGTATTTTAATCCTTTACAAAATGCTTTTATAATTTAAAACGTTATAGTTTCAAACTCAGAAAAGTCCATGTTTTTCTCCTAAAGAAATGCTACTTACCAACATTTGTCTCCCATCACTCCAATCAATGGAGATCAGAGTTGGTAATGGAATATAAATAAAGTAACTTGATATTTTAATTGATGATTATCTTTTAAGCCTCACAAATGTGTTAATGGTTTTAAACAAACCACTTTTACTTTCAAATTAAATTATGTTTATTGTTTGAAGCTTGAAGGGAACTTGTCGCTGCCACTTTTATGTCTGTTCTTGATCATGGTGATGTCATTTATTTGAATCACGGTGCACTGCATTTTATCACAAACATGAGGTAGCTGACTCACAATTGAAGCATTGGTACCTTTTAATTTACAAGTCCATTTTTGGAGCTGTTCCTTCTTATCTGAGCTGAGGAGAAGCAGCAGCTACAGCCTTCGTTCTCAGGGCCTCATCCTGCTCTCTGTGCGCACTCTGGGCTAAAAAGGCCTTTGCGGTTCAAGTGATAGTCACTTGGTGCTTTTAAATCACTTGTGACAGATATTATAACAAAGTCTTTAACCTGTAGACACTTTACCTTTTAGTTTTACCCATTATCTTGGTGTGAGATTTATGTAAATGCTACTTGTGTAAGAGGCAGGGTACCTTTGAAAAAGACAATTTAATAAAATGATAATAATGTATAGACCAAGATGGATGGCCCTCGGCATGCAGCAGGGGAAATGATAGAATAAAAGATAGAAGGATAGGATAGAAAGGTCCTCAATACAAATATTCCAAACTACAAGAATGATTTGTTTTTTGAAGAAGGAACACTGTTGTTAAAAGCTTAAAAAGATTGATTTGGAATTATGTGTCCCCTGTTTAAAGTGAGATGTATCACAGTGAAGTGGATGAGATGTAGCTGAGGTTTCACATTCAAATGAGCAAGATGGCGCCAAGATGGTCCGACGTGCGTTTGTATCACTTCAGCTCTCGATTCTGATCACAAATGATGCCATAAGAAACTGTGCGCTGTTCCATAATCGTACATATCCAAATGAAATGATTCTTGTTGCTGGGTGGGTGAGTCTGAGGCTTTTCTTTCTGCTGATGTGGGGTTGCTTGGCGTCCCTCCTACAACATTAATTAACACTAAAGCTCATGATGGATGACCTCAGCTTTAGCTACCTCGATCCCATTCATCATGGCACGTAGGCGGAGACGACGAAAATCTTTTTATTTCACTGCGTTCCTTTGTTTCCAATGCAGACACAGTGTTTGTTCCTTCTTGTAATCGCAGCGCTCCGATGATCTACTGTCACAACTGAAACCAAAGCCGCTTGTTTTACATCTGTGTGGCTTATCACTCGACGCTTGATCCATTGCCATCTATAAATCACTCTCCCTCAGTTTGCTGCGGAGCTCATTCATCTACAACTTATTTTCAGCTGCAGTGGAGTGTCTTTGAAACTTGGGGGAATGCGGTGAGGTTTATTACGAAACTTTCCAGCCTGTTTTGACGTGTCTCTTTGACTGTAACTAATAGCTTTAATCACTCACAGTTGCTTTGTTAAACAGTGGCATTTCGACCATGACAGATTGAAAACTATGGCTGGGTAATTAGTTTCTACAGTACCAAACAGTATATGAGCTTTGGATGTGGCTGGGTTTTAAAAACAAATACTGTAGGTATAGGCTAAAGCAGGGGTGTCGAACTCGTTGGGGTCGTGGGCCGAAAATCAGCCCCCACGGCGGGTCGCATGTATTGTAAAGGACTGTGGCCTAATACATAACAATGGTTTACACTTATTGCGCTTCATCAGCCTGTGTCACACGTTTCTCATATAGTTACATATAGTTATTATTTATTCACTCCACACTCGATGGCCGTAAGTTACTATTGTAGCCACAGCTGGCCTGGGGCAGACTGACCATTTACCACATGGTTATAATATGTTGTTTATGTCCTGATCTCTAATTATGTCAGTGCCCTCTGCTGGATATATGTAGAATTCTTGCCTTTTTTTTTAAATTTAAGCTGCCCCCTAGTGGCTGGAGTGAACATTCTGGCGTTATACATATTTTGAGGCTGTAAAGCATTACAAATGTGTTTGAATAGAGCGAATTGTTATTATTGCGGGTTCCCATTGGGATCTTTAGAACAATAAAGGGGCTGCAACTTTGGGAACCGCTGCTATAGACAAATTTGATGAAGGAATTTCAAGAGTATTTTCACCAAAGAAATTGATGTTTATTTATTTATTTATTTATTTACCTCAAAGTGATTAGTTAAATGTACAGTTTTAATGGCTATGGGCTATATGCACAGTGCCCCCCCGTCATTTCCGGCTGGACAATAAGATCAGCGCTGTCTTTCCTGTCCCCTATCTTTTACACTCATGATTAGCAGGGTCCCACACAAATGCTAGCTAGCTTAAGCTTTCGTAAAGGGAAGGGAAGGGGGAAGGGAATCTTATTTGTATAGCGCTTTTTATATGACACAAGTCACACCCAAAGCGCTTCACACATGAAAGGGAGGGGGGTTCATTCACTCCATGCTGATGGTGGTAAGCTACATTTTGTAGCCACAGTTTCCCCTGGGGTAGACTGACAGAAGCGAGGCTGCACACATCTGCGCCAACGGTCCCTCCGACCACCACCAAGCACTCACACATAGGCAGTGGGTGAAGTCTCTTGCCCAAGGACACAACGACAGTCTGCATCTGCAGGAGCCGGGATTCAAACCCCTGACCTTCCGATCATGAGATGACCCGCTCTACCATTTGCGCCACTGTCGCCAGGGAGAAACGCCAGTGGTCGTTAAGGTAGGAGCTAAAGGTTAAATAATGACAATATAACACTTAAACAACTACTTACTGGCCGATTCTTTATGCGGAGGCTCTTCAAAACTTTGCACTAGTTTGATTTTTTATTTTGTGTTAGCTGTTACCCTCAAGACATAAACCCTCACCGTTATCACATCTTAACTTTTACCCGATGTCCTTTAAAATCTTGAGCTATCTCTTCATTTGTCTGGGACCCTGCTAATTGTGAATCTAAAAGATAGGGGAGAGGAAGGATGACAATCTTATTGTAATTGTTCTGACAATAATGTTTATTTTCAGAAAAATTACACTTTTCTTGTGAAGATCTGAATGTTTTTCAACTAATGTTTTTGCCCTTAAGTTTTGGATAAATAAACAGCAAATTCAGCCAAATGCAAAGTGTACTGTATGTTTTACCAACATATTTTGGAGCATGCAGGCCACCCACTTACATTTTTTAATCTTCACACCAATGGGACCGATCAGCCTCTCGCGTGGGTTTCCTCAGTGTTTCCTCACGTCCAACTGAGCATAGTTTTAAACCTGCAAAAGTTTTCCAGTCCATCTGCAGCACTCTGAAAATAACTGTATATGTGGCAGATCCATAGTCGTTCTGCAGTCTGCCACTCCGGCCTCACGCTGAGCTAAACGTCACTTACTTCAGTCAATGATTGACACTTTGGCACTTAGTTACAGCTCACCACAGCGGGACGCCATGTATGGAACCAAGTGATGCTGCCGATGCTTTGATGAGAATAGAAAAAAATACTTTGTAGAAGAATCGCAGGTGGTTATTCACACATTTTAGCTTGTTATTTGAGTTTAGTAATATTGATGGCTTGGATCTTTATTGCATTTTCCAATCTTGGCAAGCGTCTCTGCAACACTGGGCTGTTATTCATTATAATAGAAGACATTGATTAATATGCTTTATCCAGAGTTATATAAATATACCCTTAACCTTGATTTTTTTTATAGTATACCAAAAAAATTGTTTGTGTCTTGAAAATATCGTTATGTTTGATGATTTTATAAAATGGCGTCAGAGTTCTCATTTTCTCCTCTTGTACACCAGTGCAAAAGCGAAACTTACAAATATATAAGTGATTACAAACACTGGGCAAGATCAGGACAAGTTTGATGAAGGTGATTGGATCTTAAAACACAGAGAAGCTTCATTATTAATGGATTTATGACGTATAGCAAAGTGTGGGCTGGCGAGTGTAGAAGAAGGACAAAATTACTGAAAGATTAGTGAAACATGTGAATTAAAATTCCACTGCAGGTATGCTTTTGCTGAGTCGGGGGATTTACCGATCGATCTACGTTCCCACCCTCACCTATGGTCATGAGATTTTGGTAATGACCGAAAGGACAAGATCGCGAATACAAGCGGCTGAAATGAGTTTCCTTCGCAGGGTGGCTGGGCGCAATCTCCGAGATAGGGTGAGGTGCTCAGTTACCCAGGAGGAGCTCGGGGTAGAGTCGCTGCTCCTTTCACGTCGAAAGGAGCCAGCTGAGGTGGCTAGGGCATCTGTTCCAGATGCCTCCTGGTCGCCTCCCTCAGGAGGTGTTCCAGGCATGTCCTGTTGGGAGGAGGCCCAGGACACGCTGGTGGGACTATGTCTCCAAGCTGGCCTGATGTCGCCTCGGGGTCCCCCCAGAACAGCTGGAGGAGGTGTGCGTGGATCGGGAAGTCTGGGCGTCTCTGCTGAGACTGCTGCCTCCGCGACCCGGCCCTGGATAAAGCGGAAGAAAATGGATGGATGGATGTTTTGAATTATCTTTAGTGTTGAGTCTTATTAGCTAACTGTTGTAGAATTAGCTGTGAATATGAATATGAGTTTATTCAATACACCATTAACATACAGCTGATTATTAGATTAGATTGTTTAAAAATTATCATTATTATTCTATGGGGGAAAACAGGACAGTTTTTCAGGTGGACTGTTGAGCTCCATTGACTTTATTCATTTGTTATTTTTGTTTTGTTTTCAGAATGTAGATCTTAACTCACTCTTTGTCACTGTATCTCATTTTATTCTCACTGCTTTAGCTTATAATACCCCTGTCTTCAGTCCAGTGCTGTATCCGCTGGACAAAGCTGGGTCATGGTTCAATAACAAGTGACCCACCGCAAAATGAAATCAGGTCTTTTAATCAGGTTCTTCGGATGACACCGGCAGTGATTACCTGTTACAAATGCCAATCGCGCACAGATTGAGTAAAGCCCTCCAGAGGCTGCGGGAGATCCGTCCTGCTATTTGCATTTCACGACACGCAGACCTTCTCGGTGCCAAGACATGCGGAGGGCAAACGCATTGTCTTCAGTGAGGAGTGTGACACGGCATACTCAAACACATTGTCTCCAGCCCATTCACACGGAAAGGATATTGTTATAAATGCACAATGAGGACACACACAGGCCTGGCACCTGGAAAGTGACCAAGAAACAGCAGGGATTAGCTCAGCAGGCGAGAGGTGACATCGAGAGCGAGGAGACCTTTGTAAGATAGTAACATGAATTAATTATGAAATGAACAGCAAATACAGTCAGTGAGTCTCTTTGAGTTTATCCTGTCAGATTAATGTCACATCTGTTTGCCGACGGGGACGCTGTTTTGGCCTATACTTGACTTTCGGGACACGTTCTCTTGCAAAGTCCCATTATGTATTTATTAAGCCAGAGGTTTCACAAACGTTGCTTTTGTTTCATCATTTCATTCTTTTTTTAATGCAACCATGTTAATTTGAACAATATCAATTTAGTCGGGAGAGTATAGCCAGGAAGAGCTTGGACTCGAGCCACTGCGCCACACAATCCATCAAAGCTATTTGTGTATTACTGGGCAGAGACACCTGGCCAGGGTCAAATACGGTTGTTAAAAGTATATGGGGTGATTAACTAGTAACTTAATTAACTGTTCATTTTCTGCAAAAAATTTAGTTCTGCAGCCTTCAATTTAGTTCAAATCAACAGAACAATAAATAGAACTAGCCAATATATAAAGACAATAATGGAAGGTTTAAGATTTACTGCATATGTGTCTACCCGTTTCTCTTTGCTAGAAGACAGTATAGTTGTTCTGCTATTTTTGCTGCTGTCTGTGAAATCCTCAAGTATTGATGCCGGTTGCTTTATGACTCACAATGCATAATGCTTGTCTCGCTATATTTTTTTTCTTGGTTAACACAGGTTTGAATTCACTGATTTAGTAGAGCTGCATGAAAGATTTCAATTAAATAAAATAGTGATTGCAATTATTATATCGCAAAGGCTACAATAATACATTGTCTTCTGCAAACAACTAAATATCCTGTCTCAAACGGTTGGTTGTAGTTTATAGTTCTGCAACATGTTCTGAGATGCTTGTGATGTTTGTATTTGCTCAGCAATTCCAGTGTTCTCTCTAATGTTAATCATAGTGAAGCTTTAAACCATCGACTGGACTGAGTTGATAAAGATGAAGACTTTTGGCTCCTCATCAGAGCATAACAAAGAATCTTTTTTTTTTGAGTGAAACTGTAAACAACTTCAGTGGGTGGATGGGTGTCCTATTTAAGACCTCTCTAGCTTATGTTAACTTGTCACATTTTCTGACCACAAGTTTCTGCAGAAACATTCTCAACTCAATCAACTCAGTCCAGCCAAAAATTTAGAGTTTATGATTACTTCCTGGACTGAAGAGAGCCGCCACATACTCTAATATAAATGTTATATTGTTCAAAATGCAGACAGTGAACTGAAGTTATATTGCCTATGGACATCTCAGTGGCACTGCGGTCAGCACTCTCGCTTCACAACAAGCAGGTCCCGGTTTTGATCCTGGGCCATGAGTGGAGTGTGAATGTTCTTCTGTGTCTGCTTATTTTCCCCTAACCCTGAAAAAATGCACAATAGGGTGATTGTCCAGCAGGTGAGCCAGACAATTGGCCTGGTGCCTAACATCTGGAGTTAGGTCCCTGGCAGTGCTGGGATAGAATGCTTTGAAATTAAGTTATTGAATACTCGCCGTAAAATGTATTTAGTGATGTATTCCATTACTTTGTCCAATCAGAGTATTGCATTCTGAATACTTAGAATACTTTCACAAGGATTTACATAATATTAATGCATAAAGTGGCGTATGATTAAGAAGATGTTTAGGCTATACTTGTTACAAGCTTGTTACGGACTTATATACCACTTGTTAGGAATACAAAAAAGCACTTAGCAAATGCCCACAGCCCAGAAGGCAGAAGAACTGTCTGTTTTGATCTTCTTTCTCATCAATGTTATGAAACTGAGATGTAATGATTGAGTACCACAATGTAATCCTTTGATTTTAAGAAAGTAACTGCAACGCTTTTTCAAACAAATAAATATTTAACAAGTGGAGAAAGAATAAGTGGTAAGCGCTCGCTAGATCACCTCCTGAAGTAAGGAAAAACAGGTGCTCATCGAGATCTGTGGGCCAGGATATCTTGAATAAAGAAGGATCAAGGAAGTGTCTCGATCCTTCTTTATTCAACATATTTAACAAGATGTACAATCACACTACTTGTCAGAAAAATGGCAATTATTGTTTTGTTTTTTTCTTGATCTGTTACCATACAAATACAGTTGTTCAGCTAATGTAACTGTAAGTCATTATTATAGAGGAGGACTCATCGAATCGTATTTGAATGTACCCCTGCACCTCCTGCTGCTAATCTAATACATAGAGTATGAGTTATGAAGACAAAGCCAACCTAGTGCGTTCAGGCTACATGCGGTTTAGGTACTGTGTAGAGTGTCCCTGCTGATTTATGTCATAGAGTTTATTAATAGTCTGTAATTATGGAGACGGAGCAAAGCAGAGTCTAGTTCCAGTTAATTTGGTGCTAAGAAGATCATTATTATTCAAGTGGTGGAGTTAAAGTCATTGTTCACTTAAGGGAACTTGTCAGGAGTGTATAGGGAGAAAATTTAGAGAGCAAGATTCTGGAAGCAAATGCAAATGCACAAAATAACAATAAAGATGTGGTGAGATGCACCAAATTAATATTCTGTACCAACTGCTATCAACACGTCTTAATATTTCTGCTATAAAGTAAATGTGGCACCGGAAGCCTTCAGACCACAAGGATGCAGGGTCATATCGCACACGCATACTGTTGTTATGTCTCTGGGCAAGGCACTTCACCCACAAAGCCCATGCCTGCCACACAAAATGTGACTCGGTGTGAAAGGAAGAATATCTGTCACGGGCACGAGCGGGCTGTTTTTAACTTTGGTTTTAGTGTGTTTTATCTGCATGGTTTTTAAGGATGATTTTATACATGTTTTAATTGCCCCAAGCTCGTTGCCCTGCAGCCCCGCCCAGTAATCAAGGGGAAACACCTGCAGCTGATTACAGCGGAGGATAAAAGGCGGAGGAGCAGGCACAAGAAGGAGGGAAAGACAGAGAGAGCGGACACGAGGGCCGGGCCGGGCCGGGCCGCACCGCACCAATAAAGTTAAAAGGGGATTAAACAATTTATTTAGGCCTAAAAAACAGTGAATGTTAGTATTAAAAACAACTAGGATAAAACGAAGGAATCATGGGGCTATTGCGGATCCACGCGGATCTCCTCCTTGTACGGGACAGGGACGTGGCTGACTGGCGGAGGACGCTCTCGCTGGTCCGGGGCTTCTCGGGTCCGCACCTCGGATCACCTGCACAAACAGCACACGAGGGGCCAGCGGAGAAAGCAGCACACCAGAGACCTTAAGGCCATAGGCCGTCCATGAGCACCACTACTCCAAGTACATAATACTTACACCGCAGGGGGAGCTTCCCACTCCCCCGCTGCTGGTGTTCCGCTTCGTGGTGCTCTGCAGGTCTCTGCGCCTTTCCGTCCGTGGCCACACATCAGCATAGTTGGTGCCCGCGCCCGGTCCCGCGTCCGCGTCGGTTCACCCGGCCCTCACTCCACGCCCTCGCGCAGCCGCAGCGTCCCAGCCATCGGTCAACTCCTCGTCCTACGCGCGGCTTACGTCCGCAACTGGGGCCTCTCTCCGTCGTCTCCTCTGGTGCACGCTCCTTAAGTCCCCTCTCCAATCTACCTGCAGGTGCGTCCGATTGCAGGGGGAAATTTGATTGGCCAAAAGTGGCACGTGTTGGGGTTGTTAGGGGCAACAAGCTAAAAGGCGATGTCTAAAATATATATAATTAAAAATCCACAATAAAAGGATAAAAGCACTAAAAACATGCAGGCAAGGCAAGGCAAGGCAAGTTTATTTGTAGAGCACAATTCATACACGAGGCAATTCAAAGTGCTTCACAGTTGCAGAAAAAATTACAAGAAAACAGTTAAAATCAATCAATAAAACAACAACACAAAGTTAATCAATTACAGTAAAAGTCAAGAGTGCAGATAAAATACTTTCAGTTTTCATATGCACGGGTAAAAAGAGCTGTTTTCAGCCTGGATTTGAACATTGTCAGAGTTGAGGCCTGTCTCACATCCTCATGAAGACTGTTCCAGATTTTAGCTGCATGAAACTGAAACGCAGCCTCACCGTGTTTATTATTGACTCTGGGAACCACCAGGAGACCCCTCCCTGAAGTTCTCAGGGCCCGAGATGGTTCATACGGCTCTAACATGTCAGAGATGTACTTTGGTGCTAAACCATGAAAAGACTTGTACACAAGCAGAGCTGTTTTAAATTCTATTCTCTGAGTGACAGGAAGCCAGTGCAGAGATCGGAGCACTGGACTAATGTGGTCGTATTTCCTGGTTTTTGTCAGGACTCGAGCAGCAGCGTTCTGGATGTACTGCAGCTGTCTAACAGCTCGTTTAGACAGGCCAGTGAGCAGGCCGTTACAGTAGTCTAACCTGCTAGAGACAAATGCATGGATGAGTCTCTCTAAGTCTGGTTTTGACACTATTCCTCTGATCTTAGCAATGTTCTTCAGATGGTAAAAAGCTGATGATGTTATTGCTTTGATGTGGCTGTTTAAGTTCAGGTCTGAGTCCATGATTACTCCTAGATTTCTAACCTGATTTTTTGGTTTTAGAGCAAGAGACTCAAGGTGACTGATAACACTTTGTCTTTGTGTCTGTGGGCCAAAGACAATGATTTCAGTTTTGTCTGAATTTAGTTGGAGAAAGTTGTTTTGCATCCACAAACTGATCTGTTCGATGCAGTGACAGAGAGTATCTACAGGCCCATGTTCACCTGCCGTCAGTGACACGTATATCTGAGTGTCATCTGCGTAGTTGTGGTACGACACATTGTTGCTGTTTATTAGCTGACCCAATGGAAGCATGTACAGGTTGAATAAGAGGGGTCCCAAGATTGACCCCTGGGGGACTCCACAGGTCATGGAAATTTTGTCTGAGACACAGTTGCCAATTTCGACAAAGTACGTCCTATCCTCGAGATAGGACTTGAACCAGTTTAGAGCAGTACCAGAGATTCCCACCCAGTTTTCTAACCTGTGAAGTAAGATCCCATGGTCCACTGTGTCAAAGGCAGCGCTCAGGTCCAGCAGAACTAAAACTGAGACCTTACCTGCATTGGTGTTCATACGGATATCATTTGTCACCTTGATCAGAGCTGTCTCAGTGCTGTGGTGGGGCCTAAATCCTGACTGGAAAGTATCAAACACATTGTTAGATAGGAGAAAGTAAGTGAGCTGTTGATATATTACTTTCTCTAGGACTTTTCCTAAAAACGGTAGGTTTGATATGGGCCGGTAGTTGTTCAGTACCTTGGGATCAAGGCTGCTCTTCTTTAGAAGAGGCTTAATGACCGCGGTTTTCAAGGCCTTTGGAAATGCTCCAGTCTCAAATGAGATGTTAACAAACTGAACAAGTTGTGGTAACAAGCTGGTCAGCACAGACTTCAGAAATCTAGTGGGTAATTCATCAAGGCAGCATGTACATGAACTCAAACCGGAGATGACCTCTTCGATTGTTTTGCCAGTAACAGGTGTGAAATGTGTCAGCTCAAGGTGTCTAGTTGGTGGCAGGGTTGGTATTTGTGTTGTGGAAATTATGGCATTTTTTATGCCTTGGACTTTATCATAAAAAAAAAAAAAAAATACACACAAGTAAAAATAAAACCACAAACTTGTGCCCCATCACATCCCCCCACACCTTATCGTTGTCAGTCCCTGCAACGTAGCCCACAGTCTTTTCCAATGGAGGCCAGTGCCAACGCTACCTTTAGGACAGTCTTTCTCCCTTCCATTTCAGTACCGCCCGGCACCTTTACGACAGTTCAGTCCTTTTGTGACCCAGTCCACCAACTCTTAAATAAAAACAGCATGTTTAAAACCATAAAACCATAAAAAAATAATAAAACCATAGTTAAAAACAGCCCGCTCGTGCCCGTGACACGGCAACGGCGGCAACGACAACGACAGTGACAGCGACAGCGACAGCCACGACAGCAGACGGAGCCCGAACACAAGGAAGGACCGCTGGCTGGAACATGGGAGAAGGGTGCACACACGAGGAGGCACGGATGATGAAGGACTGGACATGACGCGACACCAGGTCGGGACGCGAGACGGCGGCACGGGAGCGGCGCGTTCGGGGCAGGGATGTCCCCGGACAGGCATGGCGGGGTCGAGAAGCGGCAGAAGCCTCCCCTAGCTTACGTGCCCCGAGGTGGACCCCTGCTTCTGCTATGGAGCCCCTGGAACCAGCTGGACCCCTGGCCTGAGGACCACGACAAAGCACCTTACTGCACGCCCTTCGATTTTAACCTGTCTTTTATTTCAGTTTTGATCTCACCCAATAGCTCTTCTTTCAATTCCGTTCTAATCTGAGTCTTCAGTTGATCTGAGTTTAGGGTGGCATGCCTCTGGGGAGTGTAGTGGACTCTGTTCGACAGCGCCTCCTCATCCTCTTGGCACTCCTGTGCTAGGGCGCGAGCCTCCTTACACATCTCTCGAAAATTTATACGATCCCGACATCGTAGTTGGCGACTCAGTTCTTGTTTAATTGAGCCTCTTTTTAAACCCCCCATTAACTGATCGAGTAACAAGTCATTCTCATCGGCAGTTCCGGCTTCGTCTTGTTCTTGCCATCTATAAAACAGCTCACGCAATCGTAGAATAAAAGCATCTACAGTTTCATCAGTCTTTTGTTTACAGCTAAAAAAGTTACTACGGAGTTGAGCTTTATTGGCAGGCGCAGCGTACATAGATTGTAAAAAGTCAAAAACATTTTTACTAGTGTCCTTGTCCTCAGGGTCCACAAGCTGTATCTCCCGCTTTGCATCTCCCTCTAGGGCTCCCAGAATAAAGTCTACCTCTTGCTGTCGGCTCAACCCTTGTGCCCTCAACATGGCCTCCACCTGAGCCCTCCATTGCTCAAATTTTTTTGTTTCACCATCAAATTTGGGTATAAACGCAGCCCCCATAAACCAAGGCATCATAAACTGTGCTGTAGTCATTTCCAAACAATTTTGGTAGGTCCTGCCACACAACGCCAAGATAAATGTCACGCTCTGACCAATCCACGACCACCAAATTATTTGGAAATGAAGACAGAATAATGAATTTTTACAAGTTTTAATATAGAGTTCTAAAAAATTACATTAAAAGGCCCAGGGCAAAAGGGGATTTCAAAAATAAAACACGAGTTAAAAGTTCATAAAATTCTATAAAACAGGGCCACTTATGGGGATGTTGACTCGTCACAAAGAACCCCCCTGTTACGTTATGACTCGCTTAGGCGTTCAGGCTGTAAGCGCGGTGTATTCCAGCCAGCGGTCCTTCCTTGTGTTCGGGCTCGGTCTGCTGTCGTGGCTGTCGTGGCTGTCGTTGCTGCCGTTGCCGTTGCCGTTGCCGTTGCCGTCGCCGTCGCCGTCGCCGTCGCCGTCGCCACGGGCCAGGCCGGGCCGCACCTGCCCGCAGGCCCTCGTGTCCGATCTCTCTGTCTTTTCCTTCTTGTGCCTGCTCCTCCGCCTTTTATCCTCCGCTGTAATCAGCTGCAGGTGGTTCCCCTTGATTACTGGGCGGGGCTGCAGGGCAACGAGCTTGGGGCAATTAAAACATGTATAAAATCATCCTTAAAAACCATGCAGATAAAACACACTAAAACCAAAGTTAAAAACAGCCTGCTCGTGCCCGTGACATATCCAAGCTCCAAATCTACAAACCACGCATCTTGATGTGGCAACCTTTGATGGAAAAAGGAGCAAATAATCAATGAAGAACCTGCTATTGTTGTCGCAATAATAGCTGCAAAAGTGTGACAGGTCGGAGTACAAAAATCTTTTCAAAACAAACTTAAAAGTCCTATTCAGGGCAATCAAGCGTTTAAGGAAGATTCAAAGAGTCTGTTTGGAAATGAAATGAATTGGGTTTTATTAAGATTAACACCAGCTAGCTTTTTCATTCAGGGTGTTTTTGTCACAATATATTTCCACAATCACAAAACACTCTATTATTACAGCTGGATTATGAATTTAAATGAATTGTGTTGAACTGTTTTTCTTCTAAAACGTCTGAGCTATAGTGATTCTTTCAGTAGGACAGCTCCACAGTTTGTAACTTGACTTTTTGCCTCCCTGTGTGACTCGTACCAAAAATGGCTGTAAACATGTCACAATGCTCTCCCTCTGTGATAAAAGCAGCAGTGTTTGTAAGAGCAGGGTTTTAAAAACATCTGTTCAGAGAAAATTTACCCAGAGACACAAAGTTCGCAGGCATCAGACGACAGAGGGCTGACTCCCACAAAGCTAAGCATCCACATATAAAAGTTGTTCCTGATGTATCACAGCAAAATGGTGCATAAATGTTGGTGCAGTCCATTCAAATAGGGCCTGTAAGGACCTTTGTGGGACTTGAAAATGTTATATAGAGTGGTGCTTTTCATCAATACAACCGTAGAAGTAAAATAGTGAATATTCAAGGCTGGCCAGTTGAGGGTGCATTAGTAACCAGTGCGGGACATCACGCTCTGAAACAGGGACAAACCCAGGAGGCGATGCACCGTTTCAGAGTAGCACTGAAGGTAGGCAGCCATGTTTCCTCTGTATACTCTGGTTTCTCCAGTACATCCAAACACATGCTGGTCAGGTTGGCCCACAATGGCGGCGCGCTCAGTTGCAGTAACTCAGGACTAACCCAACACCTGAACGCAAATTTGTTGTTCAATTGTACAATGACAAATAAAGCACTGACTTAATCCTGTAACACAGTCATTACGGGTCAAAGTCAATTGAAAACTGAAAGAAGACATATCATACAAAATAAACTTTTCAGAGCTTTTAGCTATCATAAAAACGTGAGAAAAAACATAACTGGGGTAGTACTCGGCTTCCATGCAGCTTTGAGTAATTCTGTTCACTTTGGTCATTTCTTCTTCTACTGCTGAAGCGCTTCATTCTGTATTTCCTGGACTTTATTGCGTCAATCTGACCAATTCTTTCTCCACATTTTAAAAGCCTACAGTCCATCATCCGACCCGTTCTCAACAGTCTGTGAAAGCTTGTTTTCACAGGTTCATAACATGCCATTCCCACTGCTGCCTGATGAGAGGGAGTTGCAAGCAAATGTTTAATCCTAACCAGCTCTGTCTCTCACCTCTTATTAAAAAAGTAAAATAAAGTGTATATATACACACGCATTTGTACCAAGAGAAGTAAACTTAATCTGTAATATTTATGCTATCACTTGCAAAGTGTCATGTTAAGTATCATGTTATTATCTGGTATATCATTTCCTCACTGTTTGACATTTTGCAAATAATAAAGCTATAGCTGCCTCCTGTGGCAGTCAGCCAATCACAAACATCAGACTCACTTCTCAAGCAACTCATTTAAATGCTCTCTCTTCAATCTCCTTTTGAGTATAGCTGTTAAACCTTTGGGGTGTAGTAATCGATAAAACATTTAAACAGCTGCAGCCCGTCGATGTGTGGGTCCTGATCTGCCTTTGAAATATTATATTAATATCATTAGTATAGTAAAAGCGGAAATCTAATATGTGAGTCATGCAATAACTCACACATATAGCTATTGTTTATGTAGAGGCATAACACTACCTAATGTTCCTTTAAGTCGTAGCTAAATGAAAAGATTACAGTTGTGATTATGTTCTAATACAAAACATTGCTACCTGCTACCTGCTTCTCGCTTCAATTGCTCACTGATCTAATTTACACATCAGCATTAGCAGTAGATCAAGTGTGGCCGCTTTCAAATGTGACAGGAAATGGGACATTAGTATTACTTCTATATCGCATTGGTGGGAAGGACAGTCCATCCTGCCTGCGCTGACCCCCCATCCCTCCGCCTAACGGGGTTAACTGGATATACATAATTTAAAGCCACGGTCGCTATTTCACAAGACTTCTAGGCCCGTCTGTATTACGAAGCGACATCAGCCAGTTTAAATTCACTGTAGGTAGTTTTCCTTTACGTGATACTTCGCTACACGTGACACCAGTAGAAAGTAGGGCAGTCAAATTTGCAAAACATTGGACGTTGACACGCTTAGGAGAGATAGCGGGGAGAAAAATCGGTCCCCGGGAAACTGGCCATGATATAGGATTGATTTTCAAGAGAGAAAGATAATTACTTGGGTTGCACTGCGGAGGAAACCTGCAGTCGCCTGTTTGCCCAAGTCGCTCAGCCCCTACGTCTCAATATAAGGCTCCTGTCAGGCCACCAGGCAGTTTATAGCTTAAGGGCATAATAGGTTTGACATTTACAAAGATGTCAACCCATTATGGACAGTAGATGTGTGCGTGCGTGTGTGTAAGTGGCTGTAACTACAAGAGTCTCAACAAGTTCCTTCAGATGCTAAGACATAGGCATATCAAACTTTTATTGGAGACGCGAGGTCCAATTAAAAGAAAACACAATTAACACACATATCTTTTCAACAGAATTCTAAGACAGTCACTGTATGCCACAATAACTTTGTGTATGCTTGGATGTTTATCGTTGGACCACATGTGTGCCGTAAATAGCAGCACGGTGGTGCAGCAGTTAGCGCTCGTGCATCCCAGCAAAAAGGTACCGGGTTCGACTACCACCTGTATGAGGCCTTTCTGTGTGGAGTGTGAATGTCCTCCCATTGTCTGTGAAGGCACCTTCTGGGCACTCTGGTTTCCCGTACCACTAAAAATATGTACAGTAGGTTCCTCTCCAAGGCCAGGACTTCCTTGGAAATAAGATTCCTAATCCAGTGTGAGTTTTTCCTGGTCAAACAAAATAAATAATAACAGTGTGCAATCTGCATTAACCAGTCTGTGTAGGCTCTCAGTCATACAGGAGTTGTCCATCTTCAATGAAGGTTCTTTAATCATCTTCTGTACTCTGTTCTTGAAGTGTCGAACGTTTCGCCTCTCATCCAAAAGGCTTCATCGGCGCATTTAAGATCAGTTCAGCCCGCAGGCCAGATAAAGACCATGGGCAGGAGTTGCGCTTGGCTTAGTCCCTCCCCTCTATTAACAGCTACTCTCACCTGGAGGTAAACATCTTAGTAAAAGACTCTAAACTACTAAGATGTTTACCTATGTGAGGTGAGAGTAGCTGTTAATAGAGGGGAGGGACTAAGCCAAGCGCAAAAGAGGATTTTCTGGATTTTTTTTTCTTATTTTGTCTCTCATAGTTGAGGTATACCTATGATGAAAATTACAGGCCTCTCTCATCTTTTTAAGTGGGAGAGCTTGCACAATTGTTGGCTGACTATATACTATGTTTTGTTTTCTAGCCTGAATATCACCTCCATCTGGCACATGGGTAGATCTGTGCGTGCATCTGTGAAAGGGTTAAGAAAGCAGCAGCCTCCCGTGATACATTCCCTGGAGACGTGTCGAGATGAAGTCACGGCTTTGGTCCAACGTCTTTATGAGCCCAATGTAACCGGTTGTCACGTAATGAATCACTGTGTTTACAATTGTTTTCTGCGTTTTACACGTCCCCACATAAAACCGGAGCTTCATAAGAGCACGGCACACAAGCATAATCAACGAGGAGAGAGAAGCCGGGTGGGTGGGGGGGAGGACAACAACCCTGACTGCGTTTTGCAAAAAAGCAGCTGAATCAACATTTGGGAGAAGAATTTTAAACAAGTCGGTAAGGAGTCTATTTAATTTAGTCTGATGAACAGTAAAAAGGTACAATGTGAAACCGGTGACGGTGGCGCAGATGGTCGAGCGGGTCGTCTCATGATCGGAAGGTCGGCGATTCAAATCCCGCCTCCTGAAGGTGCATGCTGTCGTTGTGTCCTTGAGCAAGACACTGCACCCAGCTTGCCTCCAGTGTCTGCGTACATTAGTGTGTGAATGGGTGAGTGGATCCTTGCTGTAAAGCGCTTTGAGTGCCTAATGTAGGTGGAAAAGCGCTATATACTGTAGGTTGAGACCATTTACCAAAAACCACCCAGGCATGTGAGACAGTATTATTAGACAGGCTACTTTTGTAAAGGATTCTTTCGCTCATAGACTTTATTTGACAGGATAGCTCAGGGTGAAAGGGGGTGAAGAGCAGGAAGAGACATTCAGCTAATTGCTAACTGTTCTCCCAAAGCCTTAAACACTCGACTATGGACTGCACGGTTTTATTTACCTTGACTCAATAGGGTTCTTCTGCTGCAGTGCCACTCCCACCCCACCCCCAAAGCCACCCAGGATCAGGCACCGCCCAAACCTCGAAGATCCCAGCAAAGACAGAAAACGCACAGACACAAAACAGAAACAAAACAGTCAGAACAGAAGGAGGAAAACAGCAACAACATAACACCACGTCATTACGTAAAAAAGAGACAATAGTGCTAACACGTGTTTAAGTCAACACTGTTCCAAATCACAAACATATAGGTGAATAGGAAACGGATTGCGGGATAGTGTATCCATTTTACATGTAGGTAAAAACAGACTCTTTGACAGCAGCAAACCAAGTGGGGAATACATTCAGATTGCTGCCGTTGCCGTGGTGGAAGTGTCCTTGAATCGGCTGGGCTAGAACGAGGTAGCCATAAAATACAGGTAGGATATTTACTGTTATAATTTAAGACATACTGGGAATCCAACCAACAGAAATTCTACCTGCAAAAAGCAAACTAATCTTGCACCGTGCAACCTTAACCCATTCTACATACGTAACTATGCAGGATATTTCCATTGCCTTTGACAAACCCTATACTTTATTTGCATTAGTTGGAGCAGTTGTGGCGTGGGCCGAACACATTGAGAGCTTATGGGACAATAGTCCGTGAAGCTGCCCACTCTTCACCTTTCAGTCATTGTACAAACACATGGAGTGAAAGACCCATAACTGGAACATACTGGAGACAGTACTTTCCTATTTTCACTTCAAGCCTTCAAGGCTAACTTGTACAACTCCTACCACCTGTTTCCAACGCTTGCAATGCTGAAATATTCCACCATACCTTTTCATGTGGCCGTGTGAGAGGGAGTGCAAGCTTTGTGCTCGATCCTCTTTATTCATGACTGTGGGAATAAAGGATCTGGCTACTTGACAAAGTTTGTGTTAAAAGCACAGTAAATAAGCAAGCAATGCATAGTTTATCACCCCCTTGTTGTGATCTCAATAGTTATGTAACTGTTATGGGTCCACATCAGGGTCAGAAAATGCATAATTGAGATTGAGCCAATTGTTGATCTCACATGTGCATATGTCTCATTTACTTCTGTATTGTTTTACATTATGGAAAATGTTACATATTGAATGCAAATGAATCCCATTGCCCTTGTGTAATATACCAGTATATCCCAGTATATAGAGCAGATTAATCTAACAAAAATCATGCACTTTAGTCAAATTAAGATTTATGTTTAGACCCTTTATAATGGATTGGGTTATAATTAATTATATCATCAATAAACAAAGAACACTGACAGATGTGTGCAATGTGTCCAGGAGTAATTACTACAATCACCATGTTATAAAACCTTTTGGCACCATTACTGTGCTGTGAAATAATATGCTACAAAGATCTTTACCTCTGCCTATATGACATGGTATTATGAGAAATAACTAAAACATTATTTTGTCTCCTCATTGGATTGTAAATTCAGGAGTTTTAAAACCATTAGCCCAACTTGAGTGAAGGGATTTGTTCCGAATGATTTTAATATTGGAATACTTGTTTCCATCACTAATCATAAGAGTGTAGGAATATTGCACTACAGAGTTTTTGAGCAAAATGAGTGAATCAGATCTTCCTGGACCATGAAACCCACAGGCATAAGAAAATCGACTAACTTCAAATGTAAAGTAAGTCAAATAGCATAGCCAATGAATGCCTTTTACTTTCTCTCTCTTGCAACTATCTCCCATTACACTTTACCCTTGATACATTATACCTACCAAATTGAGAGCTTTGTATATTGCACATACACAATGGAATAATGTAGTTTGCAGGTACATAATGTAATAAGGCATAGTCCTTAGGGTTAGGGGTATACATACGTTTAGAGTTTGAGTTAGCAAGGGACTTATGTATGTCTCATTACATTTTGTACCTCCAAACCACAATACACATTATTCCATTGTATATGTAATCCATATCTGTGTAGGCTCTCAGTGGTACAGGAGTTATCCATCTTCAATTAAGGTTCTTGAGTAATCTTCTGTACTCTGTAGTTGTTTGAGACTTCAACTACAGAAGATGACTCAAGAACCTTCATTTATGTAATCCATAGGTACAAGTTATTACCTATATTACCTATAGTCGCAAGTAAAATCCTAGGCGTTCCTCTGAAGGGTCTGCAGGATATTTATTTTCCTCGAGCTCTAATGCAGATAAAATATTATCGGACTCAAAACATCCTCTGTTTAGAGAGTTTGAGCAGCTTCCCTCGAGTCGAAGATACAGGTGCCCAGCCCTGTCTAAAACAGGACCAGACAGTCATTTGTGCCATAAATCATTTTACAAATAAACAAACAAAGAGGATTTAAAGATGATCAAGTAGCCAATTGTGATGTTTTATATATACAGTGAGGAAAATAAGTATTTGAACACCCTGCTATTTTGCAAGTTCTCCCACTTAGAAATCATGGAGGGGTCTGAAATTGTCATCGTAGGTGCATGTCCACTGTGAGAGACATAATCTAAAAAAAAAAATCCAGAAATTGCAATGTATGATTTTTTTAACTATTTATTTGTATGATACAGCTGCAAATAAGTATTTGAACACCTGTCTATCAGCTAGAATTCTGACCCTCAAAGACCTGTTAGTCTGCCTTTAAAATGTCCACCTCCACTCCATTTATTATCCTACATTTAGATGCACCTGTTTGAGGTCTTTAGCTGCATAAAGACACCTGTCCACCCCATACAATCAGTAAGAATCCAACTACTAACATGGCCAAGACCAAAGAGCTGTCCAAAGACACTAGAGACAAATTGTACACCTCCACAAGGTTGGAAAGGGCTACGGGGAAATTGCCAAGCAGCTTGGTGAAAAAAGGTCCACTGTTGGAGCAATCATTAGAAAATGGAAGAAGCTAAATATGACTGTCAATCTCCTCGGACTGGGGCTCCATGCAAGATCTCACCTCGTGGGGTCTCAATGATCCTAAGAAAGGTGAGAAATCAGCCCAGAACTACACGGGGGGAGCTGGTCAATGACCTGAAAAGAGCTGGGACCACCGTTTCCAAGGTTACTGTTGGTAATACACTAAGACGTCATGGTTTGAAATCATGCATGGCACGGAAGGTTCCCCTGCTTAAACCAGCACATGTCAAGGCCCGTCTTAAGTTTGCCAATGACCATTTGGATGATCCAGAGGAGTCATGGGAGAAAGTCATGTGGTCAGATGAGACCAAAATGGAACGTTTTGGTCATAATTCCACTAAACGTGTTTGGAGGAAGAAGAATGATGAGTACCATCCAAGAACACCATCCCTACTGTGAAGCATGGGGGTGGTAGCATCATGCTTTGGGGGTGTTTTTCTGCACATGGGACAGGGCGACTGCACTGTATTAAGGAGAGGATGACCGGGGCCATGTATTGCGAGATTTTGGGGAACAACCTCCTTCCCTCAGTTAGAGCATTGAAGATGGGTCGAGGCTGGGTCTTCCAACATGACAATGACCCGAAGCACACAGCCAGGATAACCAAGGAGTGGCTCTGTAAGAAGCATATCAAGGTTCTGGCGTGGCCTAGCCAGTCTCCAGACCTAAACCCAATAGAGAATCTTTGGAGGGAGCTCAAACTCCGTGTTTCTCAGCGACAGCCCAGAAACCTGACTGATCTAGAGAAGATCTGTGTGGAGGAGTGGGCCAAAATCCCTCCTGCAGTGTGTGCAAACCTGGTGAAAAACTACAGGAAACGTTTGACCTCTGTAATTGCAAACAAAGGCTACTGTACCAAATATTAACATTGATTTTCTCAGGTGTTCAAATACTTATTTGCAGCTGTATCATACAAATAAATAGTTAAAAAATCATACATTGTGATTTCTGGATTTTTTTTTTTAGATTATGTCTCTCACAGTGGACATGCACCTACGATGACAATTTCAGACCCCTCCATGATTTCTAAGTGGGAGAACTTGCAAAAAAGCAGGGTGTTCAAATACTTATTTTCCTCACTGTATAGTATATATATTTTATTCTATACTGCTGGTGTGTCAGAGAGGGTTATTAAAGAACATATAGGTAACCATTTTAACATGATTTAAATTGAGGTCAATGGGCCGTGGTTTGAGCTCAGGCCTGTTCATTGCAGGTTGTCAATGTTTGGATCTGTTTGTTGTGGTCATTGTTGTCTTTGTGTATTTTTTACTCACTACAAATGGATTTCCTCATATAGGCCGCTGTCAGTGGCCTAAAAGAGGCCTAGAAAGACGGTTTCGTTCCACCAATTGGGGCACTACATACTTTTTTAATGTTTAACATCAGAATTATATAAAGATTCCTTAGGAAAAGTTATCCACGCACAATCCTGCAGTTTTTGAGAAATTTGAATGTGAAATGGGAACTATTTTCTTCTGGCGCGTATGATTTTAGGGTCACCTGACCTAGTTCTGACCAATCAGCGCATCGCGTTGGCACAAGAACCAGGAAGTAACCAAGAAGTAAACAACGCTGTCCAGCGCAGCTGTTAGCAGCTATCGTAATGAAAATCCTACTTTCTGAAGGCAAACTTTAGATTTCTGCAGCGAGAACAACTCGAGCAGCGTGGGCAACATTCAAGAAGATCGCAAACAAGTGGATATCGCCCATAGACCTGTTATAATCCCTGGATAGCGAGTACAATGAACTGGAAACTTCCCACAAAGATATCGACAGATCTTGCCAGGAAAAGACTCCTAAAAACGGCAGCCAGGTGGTTGTCCTACTCGTGAGTACATTCTTATTTATTGTGTCACCTAATGTCAATACAAATAATGATAAAGCTCAGTACACACGTGTTGTGCCTTAAGTGTTATTGTGTCATGTTGCACGTTTGACCCGAAGAAAATTCGTAGTTTGTTCTGATTCTGGGGTCGTTCCCCATTTGTCTGATTTGCTTTAGGAATGATAATATCAAACTAACTTTACCAGTTAGCCACACCAAAAATACAACAATACAACAATACATTTTTCTACTACTACTACTAGATACCTTGCATAGCACATTACTACTATTACCACAACCGCACTTGGTATGTACAGTGTATCAAGGGTAGAGTAAAGTCATAGGTGTTACCCCCTCTCCTTTTATTCATAAGAAATGAACTAGTAATTTATTGTTTTGTTTATGAAACCCAACATAAGATGCAGCCATCACTCAACTTAAAATTGAAAAACAACGTTGCAGCACATGTGCAATGCGCGTACTTCCTTGCAAACACTTAGAAAATGTTCCAAGTGAATTTATGTAAACCATTTCAGATTTTTTTTTCCCCTCAAAGCAAACGTACGGAGTGACTTTATACAGCTGTCTCAAACTCAAAGCTGTTTCGTCCTGTGAAAACCTGCAGTCCAATTTTACACATTTCGGTCGTCTCATGCCATCTTTTCTTTGGCGCTGAGATGTGCCGGAATCTTTTTGGGTTTTGTATATGAGAGAAAATTGTCTTTTTGTGACTCCAGCGGTGGCCAAAGTAAGTTATTTCCTCCACACTGCTATAATGTGTCACTGATGCTGGTAGATCCTTTTAAACAGCATGAAAATGTAATTACTTGATGCTGGGTCTGTTTCAGTTTAAAGTACTGCATCGGCGATATTATATTACGCTTTATCCAGGCTTCAAAACATATTCTTTCTCCAACATCTTTGCACAGGTATTTCATGTTTTATATACCTTTATGACTAAAAGAACTACAGCCCTTATTCAAAGCCCTAATGTCTGACTTCACTTCACAATATCATTACGTGAAGCAGTTTGCAGCTCTAGGGTCTGCAAATGTTCAAAGTTGGACAATTTACATGGGAATGAACAGAAATACATGTATATGGAAATTAATTGGAATTAACACAACTGAATGTTGCTTCTTTACAGAGTGTATGCTGAAAGTGTATGTGATGTTACTTGAATGAGAATGAGTAGGTTTATTATACGTTCTTTGTTTTGTTTTCTTCTGTAAACATGTTTGAAATGCTTTTCTGTTCAAATGAATAAATAAATGAAATGAAATAAAAAAATATATAAACTGCTGCATAGGCTTCTAGTGTGTGTGTGTGTGTGTGTGTGTGTGTGTGCGACATTACAGTGTATTGTTTTAGGAGTGTGACAGTCTGTGCACATTGTTCTATAATTTAGATCTGTTCTGTTTAATGCAGCTCTGTGCTCAAACCCCCTGCTGTCTCCTGTTTCTCCCATCCCTTTATTAGAAAGAACATTAAGGCTCCACTGATTTGCAGAATTTAGGTTTCAGAAAATAAAGGATAATGTTTTATGTATATATATATGTAGATATATACATCATACAATATAGTGCTCACACTTCTTGTCTAGGTCTGGGTGAGTGTGACATTACTCAAAACGCCTGTTTTACAGTTCAAAACATAGTAATATAACATAGTAACATATTAGACTAATGCATTACTTAACCAGGGCAGCTCGGTGGCACAGCCGTTAGAGCTCATGCTTCACAGATAAAAGGTCCTGGGTTCGATCCCCGGCTGGAAGGGGCCTTTCTGTGTAGAGTTTGCATGTTCTCCCCGAGTCTGCATAGGTTTCCTCCGGTTGAGTGTGAGTGGTAGGAGGGGCCGATGGCACAGATTGGTAGCCTCACTTCTGGGCAGCTGTTACATTGAAGCTTTAATAATCAATAAAGCAGCATCGCTTACTCAAGTAGCCGATGTCCAATACTTTTTAACGTTTTGGCACTGCCTTTCTTCTTTTCCTTTTTGAACCACAGTGCATGAACAGCATGAATAATGAATAATGACTACAGTGTAGCACTTTGAGAAACTTGGTAATATAGGCTTGTGAAGCGCAATACAAGTGTGCCATTGTGAATATCAATAGAAAATGAAAACATATCATTAAAACACTTCATATAAAATATGAAGTGTTTTAAATTTCTGAACATTCACAAAATGCAGAAGCTAAAGTTACAATTGAAAGTTTGCGGAAAAGTTCTGTAAACCTATCAAGAATTTTTCCGCCCTTTTGCAACTCTATCACCACAGCAGCCATGCCTCTTCCTTTGCCAATCATCACCCAGAATTTCAGCCGCCGTCTCCACTCTGCGTCCCTGCTCCTGCTGTGACCGACCTCTGCACCTGGCCTCACCTCTCTGAGCTCATCCTTCCCTACTCCCATCAGGGCTCATCCTTTACCGGACTCCGGGGGTATAAGATGTCAAAATAGACTCCAAAATAGAAGAGAGTGTCATGAAGTTTCCTTATTTTTTTGTCTCTTTGTTTCTGTCTGAGTCTTTCCAGGTTGAACTGTATAGCGTTTTCCATGGACACAGGCTACCCAAAGCGCTTCACAAGGAACTACTTTTCATTCTCTCATCTGCTCACATATATCACTTTAGCACTTGAGAATGTGCCTCGATTAATGCGGGATAATAAAAGGCATGCACAAAAAATGCTGATCATACATCCCCCATCTAAACACTAGTTCGGAATTATTTGTATGACCTCTACTCTTTTTCAGAGTCCACACAGGTGCAGATTCAGTCTATGACTTGTCTTTTTGAGCGGTGCCTTGACTTTTATTGCCTGGCTGTGATCCAGAGGAGGAGAGTACCAACCCAGCACCTTCCCCCTCCCACGATATGCCTTTTTATTTCCCCCCCTCTGACCTGTGCTGACTCAGATTGGCACTGCGTACGCTAAAAAAGAGACCTCCTCCCAAGATCTGAATGAACTTGGAAGTTACACAGATTGTGCGGGCTTTGTCTCTCCTTTTTTTCCCCCCAACCCATCTTCCCTTTTTTGACCGTTTCCCACGGCAACGGAGCGAGGCGAAGAGGGATGAAGTCTGAACACAAAAAAACATAGTGTCAACTGATCATGAATGATGTTTCCACGCTTTGATCCGGTCTGAGGCGCGTTCAGGACGGGGCGCAAAACACCCGTGCGCACAGTGCCATCTAGTGCAGCAAAGCGTCACAGCATTTAAAAAAAAAAAAGATTTGATTTTGGAGATTTGAAACTGCTTAAGAAGACATTTTCAACTTCCAAATTATGGTTAGGACAAGATAAGGTGAGACCATTTCCAAAATCGCAGGAAGCCACAGTGTATTAGAATATCACCGCGGTGTTCCATTTGATTATTTTTTTCACGAACACAGCCTGAAACAAAAATTCATTGTCACCCAAATGGTGCAAAGTTCTGTTTTAGTTTTGATTTTTCTAATTCACTTCACTTGTGGTTATGATTTTGAATTTTTTTAAGCGTTGTCTGACACAGTTTGATTGAAAAACAACTGTGATGTCAAAACAAAAGAGCTTAACATTATCTAAAATTCTGTCCAATTATTCTGTTATGCAAGTTACAGCCATTAGATGACTCTTTACTCTCTCTCTCTCGCTCTCTACAGAAACTTACTCCGAAACACTGGTTGATGGCGTTATATGATTCATGCCTTGCAGAGCTGAAAAGTTTCTCTTTAGCGGTTGGCGCTCGGAGCAGATAAAAGTGTGACTGGAGAGGTTTTTTTTTTTTTTTTTTCTCCTGAATCTGCTTCGGCGTGAACGATGGCGCCGCTGTGGAGGAGGTGCTTTATCAAACGCGCGCGCTGAACTGTGCCCAAACAGCACTGTAGTACACGCTGTAGTACGACTGACTAAAGCCTCCGAGGGATCGCGGTGTTGCTAATGGACTGTCTAACAGCGCGGTCAACAAAACCTTCGGAGACCGACTGTTGCTGAGCAGTAGAATATTTATAGATTGGGTGAAAACATTGCACACAGATTTTCGAATGCCTCGTTTTTAAGAGGCAACACTTTTGTCAAATGGTGGACCGTTTCTCAGCTGGTATTGCGCACTCTTGTGTCACCATCCTTTTCCTGTGTGTTTGGGGGATTGTGAGCTTTGTGAAAGTGGTGACTGGTCTCCTGCAGATTTACACTTACAGACCCCGGAGCTTTGAGAGTTAATCTGGAGAGCGACATGGCAGACGTAAACTAAAACTACACTGAAAAAGTTACACTTAGAAAAAAAAAATGACTTCAATGGGAAACACAAAATTAAATTAAGTATATTCAACTTATCTTTTAATGTTGCACAGATTCATATTTTAAAGTCAAATTAAATCTAAGTAATAATTTGATTTAATCCAATAGCTGCTTTACTCTAACTTAAAAAAACAGAAAACAACTTAATGTTTAGATACTGGAATGCTTTACTCTAACTTAAAAAGGAACAGAAAAACAACTTAATGTTTAGATACCGGCTGCTTTACTCTAACTTAAAAAGGAACAGAAAAACAACTTAATGTTTAGATACTGGCATGCTTTACTCTAACTTAAAAAGGAACAGAAAAACAACTTAATGTTTAGATACTGGAATGCTTTACTCTAACTTAAAAAGGAACAGAAAAACAACTTAATGTTTAGATACTGGAATGCTTTACTCTAACTTAAAAGGAACAGAAAAACAACTTAATGTTTAGATACCGGCTGCTTTACTCTAACTTAAAAAGGAACAGAAAAACAACTCTAACTTAAAAAGGAACAGAAAAACAACTTAATGTTTAGATACCGGCTGCTTTACTCTAACTTAAAAAGGAACAGAAAAACAACTTAATATTTTGCTCTTTTTCCATTCAAAATATTTCTAGAATCTAATGCAGCCCTAAGGTGAACATCGAATTAATGTCATTGTGTGTTAGCAATTGAAGTCATTTTTTCAAGGTGGTTCAACTTGACGGGGCGACCATGGCGCAGTTGGTAGAGCAGGTTGTCTCGTGATCGGAAGGTTGGAGGTTCAAATCCCACATCCTGCTCGTTGTGTCCTTGGGCAAGACACTTCACCCACCTTGCCTCCAGTGTCTGCATACATTGGTGTGTGAATGGGTGACTGGTTCCTTTCCTGTAAAGCGCTTTGGGCCTGATGAAGGTAGACAAGAGTAGTAAATAATAAGTTTAGACGATTTACCATTTAAAAACCTTTTTCAGTTGGGCCCATTTACACTTGAATTGTGAGGTGTTTGCTCTGTCGCCCGTCAATTTGGCCATTAAAAAGCAATGTCAATTTTAAGTTGCTGTATTATTTAAATTCTGCTGCCAATAATAACAGCGCCACCTTCACATACTGAACAAATGACAACTGTATTTATATAAAAGGGACATCATGCAGTAGAAGAACAGCCACATTAAACAAAGTTACTCAAACCTGTGTAAGTGAAGCAAAAATACTAATGCAGGAACATTAAAAGCTGAACTAAAAGTCTTTTTTCTTTCTTTCTTTTTGACATTTTTAAATCAGCTTAAAACAAAGTTGAAGCCACAGTCAAACCTATTCCAGAACTTACATGAATGAATGAATGAATAGTTTGTATTAGTGTGTCCTAATGGGCTTATAAGACACCAATAACACCAACAAAAGGACCAGTTGCCAGACACTAGGCACAATATACGATACATAAAGTCTGCCGCCTCATCCAGGCTTTACAAACAAAAGAAGCCAATTTAAACACATTAGAATTAAACAACCATTCATCTTGTCGTCATCACTGATCCAAAACATTTCAGGCTTTTGAACAAACAATTCATACAACAATACATAAGATCATCGTACTGTGGAGAATATAACACAACATGAGTTTCACTTTCAATCTCTCCTAACTCACACAGTCTACAGATTCTGTCCTCTACAGGATCCATCAAAGATCTTTGGTTCCTTGTCAGGTTTGCCTTACAAAAGCTTACCTTGAATCCTTAAAATGTGAAAAAATCCACAAACTCTTGGTGTAACATAATTTCTCATCTCCCGCACTTAATAAGCAGTTGGCTCAAACCACCTCTGACCGTACTTCCAGCAGGACGCCTGGCTCCGAGAGTGGCCTGTGAAAATGAGACAAGAATGAATGAGGCATTAAAAGACTAATTGTGCTGACATCTGTGGAGGTAAGTGTGACCCTGCTCTACACACCGCTCATGCACAGGGCCGGACTCCTCTGGGAATACAGACGAGAGGGAGAGAGGACAGAGCGAAAGAGAGAGTGAAAGAGGAAAAAGACACTTCTATCTGAAATGAGATAAAATATTTTACGACGCACAATAACTCTGAGCTGGATTTCATGATTAATAGTTGGAGGAGGATGCTTGCCAGTTGCTTTATGCAGCATCTGAGCCTGTACCAAACTTCTGCAGGATTAAACTTGTACTAGTGATATGTGGATATACATTATCTTTCCTAGTTATTAATGAATTACTTTTCATAGTCTTTTTAAGAAATTTCCTTTCAAACATATAGCAGCCCATATAAACATAATTCACCACTTCCTGTTGTAATCACATTCTCTTGCTGGAGTGTGGGTCTCTTGCACCAAAGTTCAAATGGCAAACTCTAGCATCTAGTTAATCCATATCATATGTTCAGTCCTGACATACACGTACAGCAGCGAAAATGTATAAATTATATACGTACTATTGTGTTCAAAAATGGATGAAAAAGAATACGTAGGCTCGTTCTATTAAAATCTAAATCATTATTTATTCCCTAACATTTACAATCTAAAACAAAGCTATGCAGCTGTCCAAAGGGACACATGTTGGTCGATGAGCAGGGAGGGAGAGAGAGAGAGAACCCTCCCCCAAGCAACACACACAAGTACATGATGAAGTAGGCGTGTCCTTGTCGAACCAATCAGCGCTCTTGGACTGTTCTGCGCCATCTGACTCCGCCTTCTAACACAATTCCGCCCAATTCAAAATGAACCTTAAAGCAGAGATTACAAGTAGAGATTACAATCAACACAGTTTCATATATAATCATTAAAGGCTATTATGACAAAAACATATATAGAAATATTCAACAGTACATGAAATCAACATGTCACACTTTTTTATATAGGGACTGGTTTCACCCTTTATGTGTAAAAAAACAAAATTGACATCTCTGGAAAGCCATTATGACCAATAGGCACAGACTGCTGTATGATTTCATTGAATTGTTACAGTAAGTGATTTCTCATCCTACCGTGCCACTACTGCCTTTTTCTCTATATTTGTATCATCACACTACTAAAATCTGACCAATTGCACTGATTACATCCCAGTTACCATGTGCATTTGCAATGGTTGACATTTCCTGAAGAGACAGTTTGCGAATTGAGTTGTCTTGTGTACAAAATGCGCGATATAAATAAAGTTGCCGTGCCTCGCCTTGATTACTTTTCCTTGTTTGCTCCGGTTTCTCTCTGCTGTCTTACCGTCTCTGAGAACTTTATGTAGCAAAGCTGATCAGATTTCAGTGTTTAGACAGCCATGATGAACTCTGCGAGCGCTCCCGGCGCCGAGCGTGTGACAGTCTGCAGGCAGTGGCATATCAGAATGAAAATCCCATTAAATAACATGATACCAGGCAAAGTAGAGCTGAGCAGATGAGCCGCCGGGGGGGAGGGGGGATAGTGTAGCGGGCGGTGGCTCCTGTCACTGTCTCGGGATCTCAGGGAACTTGTGCTGAGACATGACAGAGCCACAACTCCCCCTGCTGAAGGAAGAGGGGACTGCACGCCAACGCGGTCAGCAGGGTGAGTCATGAGCTTATCATGCTTTCCGTTTATTGCAAAGCTGGCGACTCTTTCTGCCAAATGTCTAAGCACCAAAACGCACCTCATCAACAAAAATATTAATAATACCTCACTCATGTATATTTTTTGTTCGAGGTTTTAAACAGACACATAATTCCCTTTGTTTGCCCGCTCATATCTGCAAACATAACAGCACCAGGGCCATAAATATCCACGCAGCTACGTAAATGGGTTTGTTGCTTTACAATAGCGCTGCCTTGCTACACTTAGTCAATGCCAAATTTCCCTGTAAGCTGTTTTATTGTCAGCTCCTGTTTGCGCTGTATGAAGGGCCAGGGGAGAAATACAGCCATTGCAGTCAAAACAAAAGCTGGGTTCAGGTTGCCTGCTGCATACCAAAGAAAACATGTCGGGAAAGGCCTCGCTCTGGATTGTAGGAGTGATCAGCAGAATGTAGATGCAGGACTGGCTCACTGTGACCACGGCTTAATGCACCATCTCCATGTCCAGTACTGATATCGATGATCCGGTCTCGTCTGAATACTTAATATGTGCGACATGAAATCATAAAATATGTCGTCTTAAAATTGAGTCTTAAACGTGAGAAATAATATCACTGTAAGTAAAAGACAGTGTAAGAAATTCAAATGGTAAGTGGTCTCAACTTTTATAGCTTCATCAGGCCCAAAGCGCTTTAGAGGAAAGGAACCAGTCACCCATTCACACTCTCATTCATACAGCGATGTACGCAGACCGTGGAGACAAGGAGGGTGAAGTGTCTTGCCCAAGGACACAACGACTGTGCGCACCTTCAGGAGGCGGGATTCGAACCCCTGACCTACCAACTGCGCCACTGTCGCCCCATATTAGCCTGGCAGGCAGCAGTGACAATGACACGTGATAGAAGAAATGAATACAACCTTTCACTTGTGGCTAATGGCATGCTCATATATTGATGGTGCAATGATGAACACACCTTAAGCGCTGAAACACTCATCACTATAGGGAGTGATTACGTGATTTAAGTTCAATCTATGGCGCAACAAACGCACAGAAATACAGATTGTAGAGCTTCAGCAATGAGCTAAGTGATTACTGGATTACTCAAAGCCGTGTGACTGAAGAGAAACAGTACATCAGGTACAAAATAAAATAAAATGTACACAGATTAATATTGTGTTGAGCATGGTAATGACAATTGCGGAGTATAATATATATTAATGTACCGTTATGTCATAAAACAAGTGATTTGGGGTGATATTTGGCATCGGTAACCATCTGAAAGAAATATATTAATGGTCGCCTTTTGTTACTTGCTTTGTAAGGGTCTTACATGAAACAAGACCGTTCTTGTAAGAGTGTTTCGTTCTGTTATTTAAATGAACAGTTCAAACAGTGGTTGTGAGTTTAGTCTGTGTTAATAAGCTGTTCTGAAACGTAACAAGTTCTTCTTTTCAGTCAATGAGACTAATCACAAAATGATGCGGCTAAATGTATGACTGAACATGTAAACTTATTTTCTTATTATTGCTGTGGAAACTGAAGCTTCAGGGGTCGAGAGTGATTACGATTTCATTACATAGAATTATCATTGTTATTGTTGTAATTAGTATTACTTGTTTGGGGAAGGTGTAGCCTATAGTACATGACAGACATGTAATTTTAGACATGTAATCTTCCTTAACGTAAATGCCATCTTGCCATCCATGACCAGACTGTGCACCTCATCCTTTTTTGCTATTGGTTCCTTGTTGTTGTTTTGTTCCCTTTACTCTGATTGTACTATTGTGAAATGAAATGTTTTATCATAATGAGTTGGGGGTAGGCGCTCATAAGCTTTTTGCTTCGGCCAACTCCTTTTGAGCAAAATGTATGCTCAAATAAATAAATAAATATGTTTTTGGTGAAAGAACAATATTACAACATGGTTAGGAGCTAACAAAACCTTAATCTTTCACAAGAGTGGACGACTCGCTCTACCATCTGAGATCCTCCACTGGGACTCCCTGGTTAATTAAATCAAGCTTTTCCCAATGCAATTAACTTTTAAAGAACGTATCTGAGCAGGGCAACGTTGTAGATGGTCCAGGCCTGATACTCTCTCTCTCTCCTCAGCCTACGCCCCCTCTCTCCCCTGGGGACAGTCTATTGGAGGTCTGCCTTGTTAGCTGCGGCTCCTCTCTGGAACTTGACTTTTACTATAAATAATGTCTAGCTGGTCCTTTCTTGTCCTCTCTGCCCTCTACATCCAGTGTCTAAAGAATAAGAAATGCTCTGTGGAAGACTTTTCAATTACTTCTGTCCTTGAATCGAATTTAAATATTAAGGTAAGCATTTCTCCTGGAATGAAAAATCTAAACCCAGACTTTCCCCCATCTTTCCTGAATCTGATTCTAGATGAAAGCCTGTGCAGCACAAACCCAAAGGCTGGTATTCCGAGCACATCGCCACCTCAATTTTCACTGAGGCGACCCTCCATGCACTGTTGCAGCTTTCAAAAAGTTTTATAGGTCTTTCACTGCACATGTGCTATTTTTTTTTTTTTTTTACAAATGTGTCTGCATTGACTTTGAGTTAATGGAACATTGACTTAGCACTTTCTTGCCTCATAGCAAATGAGGTCTTGGATTTGAATCCTGGGCCATGCAAGGCCTTCTCAATCAACCCTAAACAAACACAATAGGCTCCGCTCTACTGCTCCCGAGTAAGGGGTAATGCAAACTGTGACATTTCCTTCAAAATCCATCACAAACGTGCTTTTTGTTTCAATGAACGAATGTGTGGTCCATTTTGAGGGTTAAGGAAATCTGTATTTATGCTAAAAATGTCCACCAGGTTACATAGCGATTTTGAAAGACGCTGTTAATTAACTCACGAGAACAGCAGAACTCATACTGTATTTGGATTAACTACTCTTTGTCGAAATAAAAGCAAAACATCCAGGCCATAGCTGCTGTTGGCCCTGTCCTGTGCCCATCACCAATAATCAACATCATAACATGTCAAAGGGAAAACAAAGGTGCTATTTTAACTAAATGTTTAATTGTGTTAATATGATGTGTTAAATGGTCAGTGTACCCGTCACACGCGCATTTACACTAAAGCATATGTATTCATCACAGAGATGATTCTGGTGATAATGGCAGACACTTTCCATTTCCTTCTGATAAAATCTGTGTTTTTTCTCATTGGATGCTTTTCAAACAGCAACATGTTTCATGACTTCTAGGTCCAATATTAAAGTTGTTCATATGTTTGAGCATCTCCGCATATTCGGCATGTCTCCAAATGCTCTTTTCCACCGTAGGCTTTTTTGGGCACACATTAAATGAGCGCTGAACCACTTCGACCAGTTTCTACTTGGACATAAATTATAATGTTAAAGCTGGGGTACCTGACTTTTTGTTGTTGAAGTTCATTTTTGCAATATGTTGAAAACACACAATAAACATGTTTTGTATTGCATTGTCGGTAAATGTTTATTGAGCGATGGAAGACACAAGTAGAATTTAAATTAGTGCAATTTATTTTGGGGTGGTCCCTCCAATGGGAAATCACTTTCAGAATATCTCTTATTTGTTTATTTACTCTCTTACTTTTTAAAACAACAAAGTGCCGCCACTTGAAATGTTAATCCGACAGACATTACAAATTAAACATTATGGGCATCGGAGGCGATCGTTTTGAAGGAGAAGGAGAAAAGGCTAGCTTCTGGCTGTGGCTGCGGAGGAACGACAAAATATGGGGACCAAGAAGCCACTGATGTGACCTCTAAGCCAAGCTGCAGGGGCGGCAGGGAGACGTCCCTGTCCGCTGCCCCACCATCCTGAGATGTTTTGGTGATTAAAGGGGCAAAACATCTGTAAAGGATGGCTCCCAGCTGAAGACCCTGCAGCTGGCTCCTGGCACTGGCGGAAGTGCGACAGGCATTCTATGCCTCGCAGGTATTTACACCTACCTGTCAACAAACCTACTGATGATTGTCTTCAATGGGGGGAAAAGAATAATGCATGTTGTTTAGTGCCAGGCCACAGACCAAAAAAAAAAGATCTTTCCTGTGGATATTGTTGCATTATGTCTCTGCTTGATCCAAATGTGTCCCTCATACCTATAAATAAAACTATCCAAATTAGACATTATCCAACATGGCCTGTGTATCTTAAACAGATCATTTTCTACAGGAAGAAATACTATCTGCACCCCAGATCAGAACAGTAGGGTTTGAATATAGTCCTTTAGAACACTATGGGCTTTATGCTTCATTCATGTCACTCAACAACTGTATTACATTTTTGCCGTTGAATAAAATTCTGATAAAACCATCTGAACTGCCTCGACATGCGGCTGCGAAACTTTGAATTCCGATCTTTTGAGCGGATCTTTTACACGGCCCATTAAAATAGATCGTTTTTGTCAAAAGCCACAGATCTTTTTCTCTTTTTTTCATGCAGTTTGTGCAACAAACAACAAGCAGCAGCAGCAGCAGCAGCACCACAGAAAGATTTTCGCTCTAAATAGTATTTGCCAAAGCAGCATCACCTGGTTTCAAACTTTTACTCAGATGAAAGTGTTTCAGAGGGGTAACAAACGCTAAACATTGGATGGCTTTTATCTAAAACCTGGGCCCAGAAAGGATTTTTGTCATAGAGTGGCCATGTAAAAACAAACAGCTGGTGTTTGACTGATAGGCACCTACAGCTTCATAAAAGTCAGATTTTGTGGTGAATATGATCTTTTTTCACACACCAGAACTTTTTCTCCCTTTGAAATATCCATATTATGTACATTTCCAAGACCTAGCCTTGCTCCGCTCAAGCTGTCCCCGTGCTCTGGTAGAGATAAGGTTGTGTGGTGTGAGCGATGGCGTGCGCGATTCAACAAATGAGGAAGTAACGCAG
This sequence comes from Neogobius melanostomus, assembly GCA_007210695.1. Taxonomy (NCBI): domain Eukaryota; kingdom Metazoa; phylum Chordata; class Actinopteri; order Gobiiformes; family Gobiidae; genus Neogobius; species Neogobius melanostomus. Next base: position 4,001,141 of record VHKM01000153.1, read on the forward strand.
AAACAAAGATTATGCCTGGTGATATGCGCCAGTGAGCACACTTAAATTATAGGACGCCATATGCACAGTCAGGGCTTGTTCTGAACTGATCAAATCGGCCATCTTAAAACTGTGTCCTGTGACCAATGGCAGCCATTTTGTGACATGACTCTTCTGTTGCAGTGGCCCTGGCTGTGAACAACACCTCAACAGGTAAATACACCAAACATGTTTCAGAGGTAACACCGTCACCTTCGTCAGAGGCGTCATCCGACATGCGTTGACGTGTTTCTTTTCAGCTGTTGTTCCCAGGCCTATAGATGCATAATCATAATAAATTGTCACACCGGCGTCCAAAAGACAACGCCATATTCTTGGGAAAGAGGATTATAAAATGTTTACCCTCCACATGCAGTGCCTCACAATCTCACATTAAAGCTGGGAACCTGATTTTTTTTCTCTGTTCAACATTTTTAGTTTTGGCCCAAACTCGTTTCTGGCTCTCACAATCCCTCCTGCATATAAGAAATGTTCAAGCAACATAATTATTTGCATGTTTCACGCCCAGGTACAGCTTTGAGCGGTGGCAAAGTGAAGCAGGAGGGACCACCCCCAAAATAAATTGCGGTAATTTATATTCTACCTCCGTCTTCCATCACTCAATAAACATTTAGGTGAAGACAATGCAACAAGATCGGTTTAATGTGTGGTCCATTTTGAGGGTTAAGGAAATCTGTATTTATGCTAAAAATGTCCACCAGGTTACATAGCGATTTTGAAAGACGCTGTTAATTAACTCACGAGAACAGCAAAACTCATACTGTATTTGGATTAACTACTCTTTGTCGAAAGAAAAGCAAAACATCCAGGCCATAGCTGCTGTTGGCCCTGTCCTGTGGCCATCACCAATAATCAACATCATAACATGTCAAAGGGAAAACAAAGGTGCAATTTTAACGAAATGTTTAATTGTGTTAATATGATGTGGTAAAATGGTCAGTGTACCCGTCACACGTGCATTTACACTAAAGTATAGTATTCATCACAGAGATGATTCTGGTGATAATGGCAGACACTTTCCATTTCCGACTGATAAAATCTGTGTTTGATGCTTTTCAAACAGCAACATGTTTCATGACTTCTAGGTCCAATATTAAAGTTGTTCATATGTTTTAGCATCTCTGCATATTCGGCATGTCTCCAAATGCTCTTTTCCACCTTGGGCTTTTTTTGGGCACACATTAAATGAGCGCTGAACCACTTCGACCTGTTTCTACTTGGACATAAATTATAATGTTAAAGCTGGGGTACCTGACTTTTTGTTGTTGAAGTTCATTTTTGCAACATGTTGTAAACACACAATAAACATGTCTTGTTGCATTGTCGGTAAATGTTTATTGAGCGATGGAAGACACAAGTAGAATTTAAATTAGTGCAATTTAATTTGGGGGTGGTCCCTCCTGCTTCACTTCACCACTCAAAGCTGTACCCGGGCGTGAAACATGCAAATAATTATATTGCTTGAACATTTCTTATAAGCAGGAGGGATTGTGAGAGCCAGAAACGAGTTTAGGCCAAAACTAAAAATGTCGCAGTTTGAACAGAAAAAAAAAATCAGGTCCCCAGCTTTAATGTGAGATAGTGAGGCACTGCATGTGGAGGGTAAACATTTCTAATCCTCTTTCCCAACAAGAATATGGCGTTGTCTTTTGGACACCGGTGTGACAAAATATTATGACCTTAGATTGTATGAGTTTGGACAGTTTTTTTTTTTATTTAATGTTTGATTTTTGGAGGAGCTCAGTTTTAGAGAGAGAGAAGCCGCAGAAGATTAACTGATAAGAATGTGTTGAAAATAGGAACCATTTCAGATCGGCTTCAGTCCTGGTTCAGACTTGCTTCAGTCCTGGTGCAGACTTGCTTCAGTCCTGGTTCAGACTTGCTTCAGTCCTGGTGCAGACTTGCTTCAGTCCTGGTTCAGACTTGCTTCAGTCCTGGTGCAGACTTGCTTCGGTCCTGGTGCAGACATGGCCCACAGAGAGCTGGTCCTGTTGTTGTTCCCCTGGGGTGAGTTAATGTTTTCTATATTTAGGCGTGATGTTAAATGCTTCAGTCAAGGAAACAAATGGGAAATCACTTTCAGAATATCTCTTATTTGTTTATTTACTCTCTTACTGTACTTTTTAAAACAACAAAGTGCCGCCACTTGAAATGTTAATCCGACAGACTTTACAAATTAAACATTATGGTCACCGGAGGCAACCGTTTTGACAGTGACTGACAAAACTCATCACCTCCGAGGTGAAAACCAACACACGAGATGAGACAAACTGCAGCGGCCAGCGTTAGCGACACACACCGCACTCTGTTCTACCACGGATCACACATTTATACAGATCTGTCTTTACATGGTGTGGATATGAAGGAAATTATTACACATGAATTACTGATGATTGTCTTCAATGGGGGGAAAAATATTGCATGTTGTTTAGTGCCAGGCCACAGACCAAAAAAAAAAAAAGATCTTACCTGTGGATATTGTTGCATTATGTCTCTGCTTGATCCAAATGTCTCCCTCATACCTATAAATAAAACTATCCAAATTAGACATTATCCAACATGGCCTGTGTATCTTAAACAGATCATTTTCTACAGGAGGAAATATCTGCACCCCAGATCAGAACAGTAGGGTTTGAATATAGTGCAGGGGTCTCGAACTCATTTGGACTGGGGGGCCACAAATGCAACCCCAGTGTTGGTCGGGGGCCGCAACAGACAAAGCCTTTTTTATTAAGTCAATTATGATTTAGCAACCTTTTGTTTGCTGTAATATACCCTATCTGCACATTTTTAAGCTTCCAGAGGTTTCCAATCGGCCAAACATTTGCTGAGCTTCTAAATTAGAAATTACAGACTTACTGTAGACAATTAATGTTTTTGTCATTAATCTAATTTTGGTTCAGATACATTGGTTCAGGGCATCAGTGAATGATCTTTCAGGAGTCAGGTCCAGTTTCTGTCTGTTGGCCTATTTAGAAAGAAATGCAAAATGTTCATTCAAATGTCATTTTAATTTAGTGTAGAAAAGCCCAAACAGGGACTGGAGCTGATAATAAGCACTAGCAATAAGCTTCACCTCAAGGAAATAATGTGGAGTCATTGGCCTCAGGCCTTTTAGTGACCTACAGTTAGATAATGGATGGTGCTTATATTTTTTACTATCAATGTTGCTGTAATTATTTGCAGTATTTTTATACATTTCCATATTGTCTATTTTTAATGTAACTATGGATCATGTGTTCTCACGTGTGTCCCAAATAAAGATTAAATTAATTGACATGATAATGTCGCTCTGAGAGAGAGATGGAGAGAAAAGGCTCCTCACTTTACTGTTTAAACACTAATTACGATGTGTTCGCTTTGCAAAGTCATAAAGGTAACGATGGTAAAGGTGCTTATTGTCATGCTGCAGTGCTGTAACTTTTCCAGCACATGTTTAGCTGAACAACTAAAGTTTCTCCCTCGCGTTCTGACAGTCTTTCACCTGTTTCAGAAGCTCCTCTCTCCGTCCGCTGCTGTTAGTCCGTTTCTGTGTTGAGAAAAGTTGATAAATCATCTGCAAAAGCGCTGCATCTCTCTTCCCCTGTCTGATGTTGTCGTCATTCTCGCGTCCGCAGAGGCATTGGCGCTACCGCGCGGTGCCTCATGGGAAATGTAGTTCTAACGTGTTTAATGCAATTTACCGGCGGGCCGTATGTAATATAAATAAGAAATCATTGCGCGGGCCGCAAAAAATTATCTCGCAGGCCGCATTTGGCCCCCGGGCCGCGTGTCTGAGACGCCTGATATAGTCCTTTAGAACACTATGGGCTTTATGCTTCATTCATGTCACTCAACAACTGTATTACATTTTTGCCGTTGAATAAAATTCTGATAAAACCATCTGAACTGCCTCGACATGCGGCTGCGAAACTTTGAATTCCGATCTTTTGAGCGGATCTTTTACACGGCCCATTAAAATAGATCGTTTTTGTCAAAAGCCACAGATCTTTTTCTCTTTTTTTCATGCAGTTTGTGCAACAAACAACAAGCAGCAGCAGCAGCAGCACCACAGAAAGAGTTTTACTCTAAATAGTATTTGCCAAAGCAGCATCACCTGGTTTCAAACTTTTACTCAGATGAAAGTGTTTCTGAGGGGTAACAAACGCTAAAGATTGGATGGCTTTAATCTAAAACCTGAAAATCGCTCTGGGCCCAGAAAGGATTTTTGTCATAGAGTGGCCATGTAAAAACAAACAGCTGGTGTTTGACTGATAGGCACCTACAGCTTCACAAAAGTCCGATTTTGTGGTGAATATGATCTTTTTTCACACACCAGAACTTTTTTCTCCCTTTGAAATATCCATATTATGTACATTTCCAAGACCTAGCCTTGCTCCGCTCAAGCTGTCCCCGTGCTCTGGTAGAGATAAGTTTGCGTGGTGTGAGCGATGGCGTGCGCGATTCAACAAATGAGGAAGTAACGCAGAAACAAAGATTATGCCTGGTGATATGCGCCAGTGAGCACACTTAAAAATAGGACGCCATATGCACAGTCAGGGCTTGTTCTGAACTGATCAAATCGGCCATCTTAAAACTGTGTCCTGTGACCAATGGCAGCCATTTTGTGACATGACTCTTCTGTTGCAGTGGCCCTGGCTGTGAACAACACCTCAACAGGTAAATACACCAAACATGTTTCAGAGGTAACACCGTCACCTTCGTCAGAGGCGTCATCCGACATGCGTTGACGTGTTTCTTTTCAGCTGTAGTTCCCAGGCCTATAGATGCATAATCATAATAAATTGTCACACCGGCGTCCAAAAGACAACGCCATATTCTTGGGAAAGAGGATTATAAAATGTTTACCCTCCACATGTGGACATGCAGTGGCTCACAATCTCACATTAAAGCTGGGAACCTGATTTTTTTTTTCTGTTCAACATTTTTAGTTTTGGCCCAAACTCGTTTCTGGCTCTCACAATCCCTCCTGCATATAAGAAATGTTCAAGCAACATAATTATTTGCATGTTTCACGCCCGGGTACAGCTTTGAGCGGTGGCAAAGTGAAGCAGGAGGGACCACCCCCCAAAATAAATTGCAGTAATTTATATTCTACCTCCTTCTACCATCACTCAATAAACATTTAGGTGAAGACAATGCAACAAGATCGGTTTATTGTGTGTTTACAACATAATCTGCGGCAAAAATGAACTTCAACAACAAAAAGTCAGGTACCCCAGCTTTAACATTATAATTTATGTCCAAGTAGAAACAGATCGAAGTGGTTCTGCGCTCATTTAATGTGTGCCCAAAAAAAAGCCTAAGGTGGAAACGCGCATTTGGACACATGCCGAATATGCAGAGTTGCTCAAACATATGAACAACTTTAATATTGGACCTAGAAGTCATGAAACATGTTGCTGTTTGAAAAGCATCCAGGAGAAAACACAGATTTTATCAGAAGGAAATGGAAAGTGTCTGCCATTATCACCAGACTCATCTCTGTGATGAATACATATGCTTTAGTGTAAATGCGCGTGTGACGGGTACACTGACCATTTAACACATCATAGTTAACACAATTAAACATTTTGTCCGCATGTCTGATGATGCTTCTGACTGAGGCGGTAGTGCTACAGCTGAAAAATGTAAGGCAACAAACCAACAACTTTATCACACTGTATATTACGTCTTGCTAGAAGAACTAAATGAGATAACCGGACTAACCACTCTTCCACAGTGACCGTATCACTCTGCTGTTGTTTGTGCAGAGCTGTACAGTCTGCGGTTGGTCGGGGGAGACGGTCGATGTACGGGGCATCTGGAAGTCCAGAGGGCGGGACAGAACTGGACTGGAGTAGAACCACATGATGTCCCTCTGTCGTTTGGAGACAGACTCTGTCCTGAACTGGAGTGTGGACCAGCTCTGTCTGTTAAATTGAACAGGAGTGTTTCAGAAAGAGAAGCAATGCATCTCTTTCCTGACCGCTGTGATGACACTTCACTGATCGACTGTTTTACCCCTGACACACATCGCTCTAACACAAGTTTGGAGGTGAACTGTTTAGGTGAGGCTGAAATACTCTTCCACTATTCATAGTTTTCAGCAGTGTTGGGCAGCATTATTTTCAAAAGTAATTAGTTACTGTAAATACCTAGTTACTCCTCTTGAAAGTTACTCATTCTGTAACGTGTTGCCTTATTATGAAAGTAACACGTTAGAGGCTCGTGTTAGAGACTCCTGCATTACCAATTAAAAATACATCTATATACATCTGTTTTTTCATCATGTTTTCTGACAGATCCATTTATAAAACTAAGCCAAACATAAACCACACAAACTCCAGCTAGATGTCAGTAAGTACATAAATAACAGCAATACATTAGCTTCTCTTTGTTTTATTTATGTATTCATACTGTCAAGCTAACTGGCTCCAATAAAATATAAGCTAAATATGTAAAGCAAAGATAGCAGGCAAAATAATATGAAAATAACTGCTGTTTTTTAATCCTCTTTTATGACGTAAAATGTGCTTACCTAAACCTCCTGCTCCTCTCGACTTTGTGGACGGAGGAGAAGCAGGAAATGCTGAGGCTAATGTGTCCCTTTGTAGTGACTAATACATATTGCTTGGGCAAAACTAGCACGTTAGTCGTTACTTCACAAAAATAACAACATGCCACTTGGAAATGCCTTACCCCCACACTGGTTTTCAGTGACACCACTTGCTGGGCAGTAACCATGATGACACACTGAACAGACCCACATTAGTGACATTAAAAAACTCTTGAAAAATGCTGATAATTATATGTGTTTTAAAATCAATATTAATGTGTGTGTGGAATTTACATGTTCACTTGGGGCGCCCTCCACTGGCAGTAGGGGGAACTACTTTTGTCATTTTGATGTGAGTGAACAGCTCATTGTCATGTGTCCACAGACTCGGTGCGGCTAGTCTCGGGGCAGAGCCAGTGTTCAGGCTCACTGCAGATCCGGAACCAGTCCTTGAACGATTCCTGGACCTGGGTCTGTGAAGGGGTGCTGGATCATCGGGGGGCGGAGGTGCTGTGCAGGGAGCTGAGCTGTGGGGCCCCCTCCACCAGGTTAAGCTCTCTCCTCTGGGGCCGAGGTTCCACTGTGAGGGCCACGAGTCTGCTCTGAAGGACTGTCCCCAGACCCAGACACATCCAGGGAATTGCTCCGGACCCACTCTCAACCTCACCTGCGCAGGTAAAGGGGCGGTGCCAGAGGCAGGGCCAGGTGAAGGGGCGGGGCTCATCTGTCTTTTGTGTCCAGAGTCAATGAGGCTGGTGGGAGGGGCCAGTCGCTGTGAGGGAACGGTGGAGGGGAACGTTGGAGCAATGTGGCGAGAAATGAAGCACTCTACCACCTGGGACCTGGAGGCTGCAGACGTTGTTTGTCGGGGCCTGGGATGTGGATCAGCTGTTACTACAGAAGGGGATACAGATCTTGATTATGCTAATTATTGGGAGGTCAACCCTGACTGCGTGAAGAATAAGATACCTGTGAAACACTGCCTCTCCTTTGGTTCAACAGGTTCTAGCGTGATGGTAGTCTGTTCAGGTAGAGTTTAAAATCTGAATTTCTTTTTCACCCTTGTCAGATTCAATGTTGCTGCTACAGAGGAGGGGGCTGAGCATGCAGGAATAAAAAGCAGTGACTTTTACTGAACTGAATTAACTTTTTTTTTAGTAAGTAACAGTACTCTTAAGTAAAACAATAAAAAGCAAAACAGATTAGTTTTATTTTCTTGTATTTTAACAATTATTTTATTTTTGTTTAATATTTTTAGACATAGTCAGAACTGTCATATTCCCGTAACATCATGAATCAGACTTATGTAACTCCAACAGCTACTCAGGACTCAAGTTTGTTCTTATTTTTTACTTTTGCTTGAGTAATTGTTTGTGTCACTACTTATTACTTGTACTTGGGTAACGTTATTTTAAAGTAACATTAATTGATTAACATTAATTGGCTTCTCTACTCACCTAATGATACAGTGTTGACCGTCCATTCACAATGTGTCTCCACAGATCTGCTGAATATCCCAGAGGTGTCTATCTCTGACGGGGTGTGGGAACCACGGGCCCAAAAGGGTGTCCGGGGACCGCAGGCACAGGGCGGCGTCCAGGCGGCGCAGGGTCAAGGCGGGGTCTGGGTGCTGATGGGGGCAGATTTCCAGGTCAAATGCTCCGTGGAGCCGCAGTACCCGGGAGGCTCCTTCCAGCTTCTGTCTCCCATTCTCAACCTCACTCAGCCAGCTATCAATCACACTGCTCACTTCCTGTTTACTGATGCCAGCCCCGCTCACAGAGGGAGCTACACCTGTGTTTACCTCCTGCAGAGGTTCAACCACACCTTCTCCTCAAACAGCTCCCTTCACATCTATCCTGGAGGTAAGGCCTGGTTTGGTTGCCTGGCAAGTACAGAATTATATCCCTCTGAATGTGCACATGGATAACAGTCTGGTCACCACACCCTCGTTTGCGCTTTGAGACAAACTTAAATGCAATTGTTCACTCATTAATTTGCAGTCACGGGTTGATGGCAAGCTCTCGGGTCGCAGAAGTCATCTCAGTACCAATTCCGTGGATGGGGCATGGGAGAGCTCCTACTTTGTTCCTAAATTCAGTTGTAAATAACTAATAACACATCAACAGTACAGTAGGTGGGTTTTGTGATTTAAAACCTGGCTTGAATATCAACGTGGAACTGCTAATAATACGACAACAACATATGACGTTGATTGGTTTACTTTGCCACCATGTTTGCTTGGGTTTGCCCCACCCTAGAAAGTTTGTTTATGCAACGGTGGCCAGACTCAATCACTGGTACAGCAGTGAGTCTGGATTATTCCAGGCCACTGCTTGTCCCGGGTTAGTCCTAGTTTTGTGATGTCTCTGTTTGATGTGTTCCAGAGTCAGACTCTCAGTTCCTCCTCCGAGCGCTGACCCTTCTCCTGCTGCAGCTGCTGAACTTTATCCCCTACATCTACTATCGTCTGGTACTATGATACTTCCACATTTTTTCCTCCATGCTTCCTAACTTGACTCCTTGAATCTTAACTTGATTCCTTTCTTCTTAACTTGACTCCTTGCTCCCTGAGTCATGTGTGTGTTTGTTTCAGGCCACCAGGGGATACCAGAGGACACAGAGAGCCAGGAGACACAGAGCCCCCCCCTGAACACTGCGCGACCACTGTATATCCGTGGAGTCATTTTAGTAGCCTCCTCCTAGCCTATGTGGAACGCCATGGGGGAAGCGCCCTCATTCCATCGATATACAGTCTATGTGCAGACCACAGATCTACAGTATAATGAACCAACCAGTGTGGCAATTTTGGCGGCCATATTGTGACTGTCCTATTAGCCAAATGCTAATGGAAAGAGGGTTGACAGTACCATGAATAAAATTTAAAAATCTGAATTACATTATCTTTGCGTCAATACACTGTTTGGACACATTATTATCCATTTACTGCATTTTACACCAAATTGTAAACATGCTCACTTTCATGAGGAAAATATATTTTATTTTTATCCCCAAGATATTTCCCTTAAGTAGGCCCACTGTCAAACATGGTCGTAAGATCAACGACACAAATGAATGTCAATAATAAAAGAAATAACACAATTAAGTCTCATGAGTTCATGAGTAGAATGGACAATCACAACATCGCCAGAGCTGAACATTATAGTTCCAATCGATTACTATGGCAACATCCTATCTACAATGCTATTATAGATCTGTGGCACAGACTTAAACTTTAACTGTTTTAATCTCCCTAGGCATTCTTTCGTAATCGCCACAGTTAAAGAGTTATGTTTTTTTTTAATATCTTTTGTAATTTAATACAATTTTCTACTATGTTTCATTGTTCTGTGACGAGGGGGATTTTGTAAAACGCTTTAGTGCAACTTTTATGCTTGACTGAAATGTGCTACAATGAAAAAAGAAAAGAAAAGATAAAGGTAGATTTGTAGGTAGGTGGTGGTCAGGAGGTTAGGCTGGTAGGTCTTCATTTGATCTGTAGGGCAAATAATCTTGTTTTATGTGTATTTTATGTATTTCCTAAATTATGTAATGTGTTTTATGGTGACATTCGACCCCCATTATGATTATTATTTTAATGTTTTATTATTGTATGTTTTAATGATATTGTTCTGTGGTGGTGATGGTGATGATGATGGCGGTGATGATGATGATGACAATGTAGTTTCTGCTTGTAAAATGCTTTGATGCAACTTTCATTATTATTTACAATTAAAAATCATTTAAAATATTAATGTTATTGGGTAGTACTCAGTTACATTTACTTCAGTACATTTTTTAAGTAACTGTACTTTTGCAAGTTTCTTTTTTCATACTGTACTTTTTTACTTCTTAGTATCTGTCCTCTTACTTGAGAAAAACCAATAGTAACTCATGCCACTGTGAGTAAATCTAGTTTTTTTCTTAATTCTTCATAATGATTTCTTTATTTTTAAGGTGTTTTCTTTGAAAATATTAAAATGTTCACATTATCCAGCTTAACCAGGACAAAACTGAAGCTTTAGTCATTGGTCCTGAGGCCCAGAGAGAGAAACTTTTACCCAAACTACAGTCATTGTCTTTTAATCCTTCCTCACAGGTGAAGAACCTGGGTGTGATTTTTGACTCTGAGCTGACTTTTATTCCACACATTAAGAATATCACAAAGATAGGTTTTTACCATCTAAAGAACATAGCCAGAGTCCGTCCCATTCTCTCTCGGGCCAACACGGAGACGCTAATGCATGCTTTTATCACCAGTCGTATCGACTACTGCAATGCCCTGCTCTCTGGTCTTCCCAAAAAGAGTATCTCAGGTTTACAACTTTTACAAAATTCAGCAGCTCGTGTCCTGACAAAGACCAGGAGGCGGGACCACATTACACCGGTTTTAGAGTCGCTGCATTGGCTCCTCGTGTGTTTCACGATCAATTTTAAAGTTCTTTAAATTGTTTTTAAATGTATTAAAGGTCTTGGTTCTTCTTATCTTTCAGAACTGCTTTTACCTTTGAACCTTCACGGCCCCTTCGCTCCTCCAGCAGGGGTCTCCTAGTTATTCCTAAAGTCAACAGAAAAACTCACGGCGAGGCGTCTTTCCAATACTACGGCCCTCGCCTCTGGAACGACATAAGGAGGAGCTCAGGACCGCAGAGAACGTTAATGTATTTAAGAGCAGGCTCAAGATCCACCTTTTTAGCTTAGCTTTTAACTGACATCTATTTATGTAGTCCTAATTATATATTGTATAGTGTGTGGATGTACTGTATGTGTGTGTGTGTGTGTGTGTGTGTGTGTATATATATATACTGTATATACTGTATATATATATATATATATATATATATATATATATATATATATATATATATATATATATATATAATAAATAAAGTTTGATTGATTATTTTATAGTCACCACTGAAACATGAATTGGACTTTTATGCTCAAACAGTTACTCAGTAATAACATTTTCTCCTCTTGATTAAATACTTTGGTCACGATCCGTGTTACTTCTACTTGAGTGAAATTATTATAAAGTAACACTCCTCGAACGGTTCTCCATTCACCCCTGATGTGAGCATGAACAAATAAGGCAAGTGAACTCATCTGAATTCAGTTTCTAAACCATGTCATGATTAGCCAGTTATCAGATTCAGGTTCTGTAATGGTTAATTTACAAATATGGAAATGCCCAAAACAATGCACAACATGCTGTAATGAACAGGGAATACCAATGAGACTCCATTTATACATTGTTTACATATAATCTCCCTCTGGTCAGCCAAGGCATGCCATCACCCATACCAACAATGCTCACTGCATCATGCATACTGATCAGTGTTGTTTGGTTAGCTGTATGAAGCTGTGAGCTTGTTAGCAAAGCCTTATTGAAATATACAGTGATTTCTCCCAGGACGTTAATGCAATTACACATGTTTTGGCATAAATGTATGTATTTCCTTTGTGTGTATTGGCCTTAAAACTATTGGCACCCTTTCCAAATTGTGGGTGCTTGATTAAACTTGCCTGTGGAAGTAACAGGTGTGGGCAGTGTGAAAAATAAATAAAATCACACCTGTAATCAGATAAAAAGGAGAGAAGTTGGCTCAATCTTTGCATTGTGTGTCTGTGCCTGCCATACATGGAGAACAGAAAGAGGAGGTCAAGTCAGGGGACTTGAGAGCCCACATTGTGGAAAAAGTCTCCAGATATCTTAATGTTTCTTTGTCCATAAAGCACAACCCATGGCACTACAGCTAACCTCCCTGGACATGGATGAAGACAAGAATTCATTTTTCTGTCCAGACTATTGCAATGCCGGATAGTCTGGATGGTGGATAAGCAGCCTGAAACAGCTTCTGAACTTCTGAACTTTTGAGTTTTTTGTTACTTTATTTATTTTCTGCACTGCAATAATGTTATTGTAAAAAATCACTCAAATAAATCCAATCAATCAACAAATTCAAGCTGTTCTGCAGGCTCACGGTATATCCGTTTCTACGCAAACTGTTCGCCAACATTTGAATGAGATTTAATGAAAACATTTTGGTGGTGCTAATACTTTAATTCATGACTGTATGTCCCTAAAAAAATTATAATTCCTCATACCATTATTTGCACTTGCATGTAATAGGGCCCACTGCTGGACAGTATGCATACTGTAACTTGGCCCATTTCTTTTAATGCTCCATGGAGCTCTATTTCTACTATTACTTTTAATTGAACATACCATTGCAGGTCATAAAGAAGCCATGATCAGAATTTGATCTGAGTGTCATTAATAGCTGTAGGAAATTAATCCAATCAAACTACAACTTATAGCTATATCAGTATATTACCTTTTAATCAAATTTATAGGTTGTAAAGACATTTCATCTAATTGTATATGCAAGCACTCGTCAGTTTACATTGACTTTTAAACTTTTAAACGATTACTTCCATATCTAACCGGCATGAGAAAGTTTGTATTTCTTGTATGAATTGTGGCTTATAAACAAAAGACACTTGATGATTAAGGACTGCTCTTTTAAGCTTCTAGGGGTGTTGCACATGGGTGGTACCATGATGAATGCAGTGATGATTTGTCAATACAAATAAAAGCTCGAGCAGAAAGGACTGTTCAAACCTGTGTGAATGCAACAATGTGCTACTGCAGGTATGCCCTATAGGTGATCTTAAAAAGGTCATCTCCCTTTGGAAATGAACAAAGACGAGGAAAACAGCGTACCCTGAGGAAACCCACACTAATACTTGAGTATTAGTATTGGACCACTTCTATGTATCTACATGGATCTTTCCAATAAAATCTTCCCAAGGGATTAGCACCAAGCTCAAATGAAGCATGTATCAAGAAGGACATGGGAAGTGCTAGTACTTAACCCAGAACTTAAATGCTGAGAGGAACTAAGACGGTCACCATCCCTCACTCAAGAGAACGTTAAAATGACTTGGAGCTTCAGAGCATGACAGTTCCGATGAAAGTTCAATGTGAAACTAACCAGACTTAAAATATCTTAGGCTCACCTGAGGTCATGCCAGGCACAGACTGAAATGGAGCCATTTTGTGAGAGCTCAGGTGCAGATAAAGAGCTGCAGGAGACAGTTATGCAACGTGCTGTACAGTATATCCAGGTCAAAGACGTATAGGGCAGAAAGCAGAGTGTTTAAAAATGTCATTATGCACAGTTTGCAGGTTTAAAACCGTAACTCTGTAATTTGCACAAAGATTGCAATGACCACAAAGAATAAAAATGAAATGAATGATGCTGACCTTCACTTTTCGCTGTAGTTCACCTCCGTTCCTTCCCTGGACCATCTTTAACAGATACTGACCGCTGCAGGCCCAAAAACACCCCTCAAGGGATTTTAAGCAGGTCTAATTCGAGACTAAGCCAGGTTTTACCCAGGACTGAATGATTTGGATTGTGCTCAAATTCCAACTCATTTTCTTCAATGAATTTGTCCATTATTTATTTATTTGTATGTAATTAAAAATATGATAAACTCTCACTCTTTGTAACGCTAATACGGTAGATTCTCAGATTCTCTCTCGCTGCGGCTGAATCACTTATACTATTGCACATAAAACCATATGACTAACATTAGATTAAATTGTAGTTTCTCAGGCAAAAAGTGATGCACATTTCCCCTGCTAATTTCAAACCATTATGCTAATAGAGCTCGCTAAACAATGGCCGACACGGGTGGGGATGGTTGCAACACAATCATCCCCTATATACCGTTAATAACACTTACTTGATTTGAATACTTTTACAGAATGCCTAGACAGTGGAAAAGAAAGACTGACAGATTTGTGTCAGCTAATGTTTAAAAAAAAAAAGCATCTGATGTGGTCAGAAAGAAGGGCAAGTCAGATCAGTTGCAAAGGTAAATCACTTATAACGCCAGACTAACGATATAAATGTCTGTGTTGATAGAATAATTTTAACCATTTTGCATTTAAAATAACTTATATTATAACTTATTATAATAACGCAGCGGTGGAGTGATCTGCAAGAAAATAGTCCCTCAAAATGAGGTCATTCATGTGATACAAGGTCAGTTATATTTCAAAAATTATTCTATAAACACAGACATTTATATGGTTAGTCTGGCGTTAGTGATTTGCCTCAGGTGCACTGTGGAGAGGGTCAGACTGTTTTTAATGCAGGCTTGCTGTTACCATAGAAATGCTTTAGCCTTGCCCTAGCCTAGCGCAACTAGACTCTTCAAATATAAGAACTGCATGAATTTAAGAAAAAATATCTCCAGACATCAACAACACTCTGGATAACTGGAAATGAGGCCATATGTCAAAAATCCCGAAATATCCCTTTAAATGATCGACAAATTGTCATATTTGCTTTATAAATGTTTTCTAAATGTTAAATTAAATGCTTACTCATGCTCAAGAGGAAAAGGTATATTGGTAATAATCACTTTGGGAAGCAGAGACTGTTATACTGTTTTGGAAAATCTATAAAAAATTATAATAAAATTAAGATTGCATTAGATATATTTCCTGCTTTTGCATATGCTATAGTAATGCATTTCCAGCTACATCTTACAATGAATAGAGGAGACGAGTGACAGAGGTTATTCCATTTAATAAATATGATTGTAAATGCGTAAAACAAGTACACACAGCACAGTTGAGGTCGAACAAAATCACTGTTACACCTTACCGCCTGTTCTTATAGAAAAGCTGTACAGTAATAAACTTTTTTTGAGTTATTCATTTCTATATTTGTATAAAAATAATCTGGTTAATTCTGCAGGAGGAGAAATGTCAGGAAAGGGGAGACAGAGAGAGAAAGAGAGGACCAAAAGGACGTGTTATATACATTCTCTCTGTATTTCACAGAATCCTACAATTTTTCAACCAAAATTCACAAACTGTAAGGTCCGTCCTTGTCCAGTTGTGAATTATGCAACAAATAACAATTTGGAGGCACGTCAAAATTATTTGACACAAGTAGGTTTAATCTGGTTATGTGGAAAAACAAGAAAGTAGTAAACACAAACTGAACCACAGTATTATAATCAACTTTCTTGTTTTTGAATTATGTTATATCGTCAACATAACATATCTGGAGTGATGTTTTGTGTCATTTATTATTGAGTACAGTTTCTTGCTGGGATCTCGTTTCAAGCAGAGAGTTTTATCATTTAGGCCATTCCCCTCTGCAGTCACAGGTTTAGCCCATTCATAAAGCCACTGCCTTATAGATTTCAACAATGTGGTGTTGCATTCACTTGAGGACGATCTCTCCTTTTACATCCGCTGTCACACGCATATCTCCACAGTCTGCCGAGCTTGTTATACACATCTTATTTATCCTCTTTTCACACATGGGTCGCTAATGCCGTTCTTATTCAACCCCTCCTGCCTTTTTCGATCCTCTTTTCTTCTCACACTTGCGGCTTCAAACACTTTTGTTGTTTGAAGCCGCAAGACAGTCCAGACACCTTCAATAAACTTGTTTTGCGTCATGCTACCATTGTTTGTAATGTGATTTTGAATAGTTTCACTTTCCACTGTGCAATAATATCAAATTCATCACATTTTTAAGTTATATGACAAGAAATGTAATGTAATCTGTCTAAAGTTGTTTCAAAATGAATACGGTATACGCCTTTTAAATATGGTTTCGTTCAGTAACTCATTTCTGGGAGAGACATTCACACTCCACTGTGGTGTGAGTTATCACCAAAATCTTCATCTTGAGCTCATAATCGCTTGATTTGGTCGATCAGTGTCACAGATCTCCACAAACCCCTGTCTCCGTGTGAAATTATTTGCTGTTCCCTTCTACAGTGGCAGATGGCGCTGTACAATAAAGTGTGTCTCTGTTTAATGTTATTGTCGCGCAGCTGTTGTCATGAACGTCTGTGTTCAAACTGTCAGGCAAGATTTGATCACGACTGTGCGGCAGCTTGATAATGGCTGTTCTGTCATATGACCGAAATCTAGGACGACCGTCTTAATGACATGTTTCATAGGCAACACGTTTCTAATTACATGTAGCAAATCTCATGAAACAGGGCTATTTTTTTTTTTTACTTGTTTAGTAACAGTGGTGCAGTATCAGTTCCTTCCGTCACTCTAACATATTTATGCAGTTATATTGCCTATAAATTATAGATCCATTTGGATTAGACCGTTTTTAACAATAGCAAAACTATTAGGAACCCTAACTGTCTGTCTGTAATTGCTGGGTAAACAAGATCAGTTCTATTTCCTTTATTATTTAAGGTTGCAGCCTTCTTTAAATGACAATAATCCTATTCACTTGTTACTCTTTTTGATTAAACTAATCAAACTAACAGAGGTTACTATTTGGACAGTACTTTTTTAACTTTATCCATTTGTGAGCCAGTTTAGCACTAGGACCACTGTCCGCTGGTTGCACTGCGTTATGACCGCAACGCTAGGGGGACGACATTGCCCGCCATTGCTGCAGTACCTCTATATGTGGGCGGCAAAACAAGCTAGTTTTCCTTCAGATAGCATTGCACTTTACACACGATTTAAGCAACTGTAAAGCCTGGTTTCTAATTTTTGGGAACTTTCGAAAGCTAGATATTGCTTGTTACAATTAAAGAAACCAGGCTGGTTTTCGTAAGGTACAGTTTAGAAACATACTAATGAGTGCCGGACTTTGATTGACAGGCCGTTAGAGCTAATGGAGGGGCGCGGTTACGATCAAACTACGTGAGGGCAGAGTCTACAGTGAAGATCCGGCCCTTTTTAGGAACATGCTCTGTCAGAGCAGGGTAGGAGGAGACTGTAAATCTGCCATTAATTCCCTTTCAAATGTGGTCATGGGGAGGAGTGAACAGACAGAGTCTGTTATTATTATGTCTATGACTAGGATCAACCTTTGATCTCTTCCTCGCTTTAAAAGACTTTAAACTTTGAAGCTCCGAAGCAAAACAATATTTGGTACGGGTAAAGCGGTGGCAGTGCTCGTATATTTGAGCATCACGACTAAGATGTAAATCAATTTTGAATCCCAATAGAAGTCAATTTTAAATGCCAATTTACTTACTGTACAATTCCTTAACTTTGTATGTTTTGCTTCAGTTTTTTCAAGTGATGATTGTGTTGGATATTCAATCATTGTAAACATGCTCACATTTAACCAGTTAACTGTCACCTTAGGGTTAGGATTAGGGTTAACAATTATTTACATTCAAATCTCAAAGCGTATTGACTGGAGAGTTTACAGCCTATATGCCAGGGTGATACTATTAACTATTAATTAACTACTATTAATTTGAAAGCCAAGACCTTCTAGTTTCTAAAAATATGTGTGAGATCTGTGTGAGTGAAACACAACTTACAGTACATTACATTTGCCATTCTTAACCCTAATCATATCCTGATTAAGGTTACCTAACGCCAACCCTAACCCTAGCCCCCTGAACAGGGGGGACGGCAGGTAACAGGTAACATAATTTGTGAAAAGAACAAACCTGACTTTAATAATAAGGTAGATCATAATTTATGGTAAGGGGAAAAACAAACATTGCTCATAGTGATTCACACAGAACATTTGCTGAAATTTCAGTTCATACAACATTTGGAGTAAAAAAGGTAAATCACTTTCTCTATTTAATCTTTAAGAAGTCTTTTGAAAATACAAGAAGCAAAAGGTTTAATCTGTAATTTCGGTTTATAGTTTCTATTTAATATGGGGAGGAATTAAGAGTAAGAAAAGCCACCACAGACTCCTCCATAATAATGGGAGATACTGTTCGTAGTGTACTGTATTAAAACTGAAAATGATGCAGTGTGAGTAGAAAATGTGTATTGTGCCGTTAATCATCTTTCTGGAGACAATGGACCAAATGCCTTGACAGACGCTATTACAATTTATATAACAGCATTTCTGTTAAATATAACGTCTGTTATTTAAGTACACAAATATTCTAACATAGACATTCATGATTCACAAAATAAATGCGTTTTCACTCTAACCACATATTTCATAAAAAGTATATTTATATGAATAAATAATACACTACTGCTGCTTCACCGAACAGCAAACCAAGAGGAGATCCGTCAGCAAAACCAAAACACTGGGTACATTTCCCCCTTTCTCTAAGTCATGCTGGAGTCCTTATCGGGATATTCATCAGTCTTTATAAATAAATGTCCTCTTCAAAAGTGTTAAAAGCTGAGCCTGTACACAGTCTTTGTCCTGGAGTGAACGGGGCACAGTATGTCAGAGGGGTCCAACATGCACAAGTATAAAGCTCGAAACCTTTGAGTCCCGAAATGGTAAAAAAATATCCATGAAACGCCTGGAACGCAGCATCCAGTCCATGATTAGACGATGTATGTGGGGAGCTCTGTGGAAAACTTCACATGATGGACATGAGGCTTCATATATCCTGCAGGGGGCGACACAGAGGAGAGGAAAAGATAACATGTTAGAAGATATGACTACTAGATATCATGCATCATCCATTATCTGGTCACAGCAACTTTGGTCATGAGGTAGGGGACTGGGTTAGTTTCTCACGATTCACCCGCTCCAAGAGTGCATGCAATTAAATGAGAGGAAGACGACGAATTAAAAGAGCAAGTTTGCAGGGTGCAGCGAGGTTTGCAAATCTAGAATTGCTTACCACAGCAATACAGACTATGTAGTTTTTATTTACTTTTGTCCATTCCATAATAGGTCACAAATTGAACATGTGTTGAGATACAATAATAATTTAGAAAACATAATACCTTGTCTCAAGATCTTGGCCAAGTTGTTAAAATGTAGTTTAAGGTGTACTTTGTGGCATGTTGGGACCTCATTTAGCACACATTTAGAGACACATTGTCTCCAAAGGAAAATCTGTTCTCTGCATTTGACCCATCATTCAAAGTCACAGGGGCAACCTATCAAGCACTGCGGGCTACTGCAGTGAAGAGCCTGAGGAGCCATCTTTATGTACAGCAGGTTTATCAGGACTTATTTATTCATTTGGTCTGCACAGTGCATGTTAATGAACATACTGTACATGGGACGCTGCATGTAAACAGACCATGCTGAATTGTAGCCTTGGGCTAATTTCAATCCGCTGTCCCCAACTCGCACTCTCAAACACACCCTCACTCAACCTGGCCTATTGTACATGTTTTTAGTGGTAGCGCAAACCGGAGTACCTGGAAGAATGCTATGATTGTATGAAGTATGCTATGCTACAAACATGCAAACTCGACATGGGAACGCCCCATCCGGCCTGGGGATCAAACCAGGGACCTTCAAGCAGTGAGGCATGAGCGCGCTAACCGCTGCACCAACGTGCCGCTAGAATTACCAGCTGAAGGGTTTAGCCCATAGTTGCAGATGGTATCGAAGCTGTGAAAGTATGGGTGGAAAAACAGAATTGGTTCGAGAGTTGCTCTTTTGTCTACTGCTCCACAACTACTTTTAAAAATGCTGTATTACGGATGTAATTTCTCTCAAATACAAATACAGAGACAAGGACAAGGACAAGTGGTTCAACAGCCCACATGTGTACATAAATTACAGAGAATGCTTTGATAAGGACCCAATAATGACTCAACTTTTGTTCCCATAAAAGGCTTTCTTCCCCCTTAACAGGCCATGCCCTCTAGTATGCAATCTGTAATTTCCGTGCATGTTCATCAGGGCCATCATCATAGTGCCCAGAGAAAACCCACTCAGACACGGGGAAACAATCCTACAGACCATACAGAAAGAGCATGTTGCTATAATTTGAGAGCACTTATCCACTCAGCCACTGCACCAGGTATGTCCCATTTATATGTCGCATAGTTGTCACCCATGACTATTATGCTCTTCTACTGCAACGACAGGTGGCCCATACACTGTCAACACAGGCCACAGGCTTCGTGCAGCTGCTCCTGGCTTTTCCATTTTAACCTCTAAACACCGTGCACCTGGTGTCTGTGTTTTACAGTAAACAAACCACCCAGACATTAGACGTGAAGAAAGCCACCACCGCGCTGTAAATAGTCTCTGAGGATGCTTTGGAGCAAACATGTTATTAGCAGATTCACATCTCCCTCAATGAACACACCGTGGTTAGATTTACATTAGCTAAAGACACAGGTGTGAAAGCAAAATATCTAAACAAGAAGGTTTAATATATAGATTAACAATAGTCTAAATAAAATAGCAGTTTTCAGATAATGTGAAGAGCAATGCTGTTAGAGTAAATATAGTAGTTCATGTAAAGAAAAGTACAAAGAAAAGGCAGTGAAAAAAGACAATCAAAGGAAACAAAATCATGGGTGTGCAGAATGGTGATGGATATGAAAAAAGATGATGTTCAGAGATTATTTTGAAACTATCCATAAAATATTGCTAGCACTGAAAACAATATGTTACACTTTAATAAGGCTTTGGATGACACAGCCTTCCTCAGAGGTGTCTTTTGATGTTAAACAGTTTTTGGCACCGTCTCCCTGCTTCTAGTAGCAGGCTGACAGCGCCCTCTGCAGTCCGACTTCTTAAAGAACTGTGTACTAGGTGTGGGTAAGTCCGTACACCCCCTTGTCCCGGTTCACAGTCTGAGGAGCGCTCTTCCGGATCTCGAAGGCTCCTTTCTAACGGTGGTATTTGTTGCTCTCTGTGTCGATGACGTGGGCATTTTCCCAGTCCATGGGTTTTGCAGTGGTCTGACATGGCAGACTTCAGCTGCTTGTCGTCTGGTGGCTCCTGTGCAAACTTCCGAACTTTCTCACACCTGGGACGCAGTTCTGTAGAAGTCGGACTGCAGATGGCGCTGTCAGCCTGTTACTACAAGCAGAAAGACAAAAACTAGTTTAAATCTGCTGACCTGACATGTCACAGCAACGCCACGTGACACCTCTGAGGAAGGCCACAGTTGTAGCCGAAACTGTCATGTATGAAATAATAATGAACCTAATTGGGCCAACTTGTTATATATACGCCAACTTCCCATGCTTCAACCGATAAAATTTGACTTTCTAGAGGACAATATACATCTTCTTCAAATATTTCTTCAATCACCACTCTGATTCACCCTGTAGTTAAACAAGCTAAATGTAAAGGTACCATCTGATCTAGCTGCAGACGACCTATTCTCCCCTGCATGGTGATCATTCACCAGTGGGTCAGCCCATTTCATCTCTGAGAAACACAACAAAAATATGAGTTTAGTGGCTCTCGCATGAACAATGACATGATGACAATGCACAATGCAAAAGAGAGGTAAAAAAAAAAAGAGTCCAATTTAAAATATTCAATCTACTTTCGGATTTGAATAGATCTATGTTTACTTACCTATGGGCCGCGGGTTGAACGCAGTGTCCAGTATCTCCAAAGAGGGCGCGCAGTCCCGTTGTGAGGTGGGCGTGGCCTCCGTTGGATTAGCTGGACTCATCATTTCTTGTTCTTTTTCGTTCTGCATCTGCGCATAGACGTTGAGGCCTGGGATCTTCCTTGAGGAAAGATTTACAGTGAGACAAACGGACACAAACACTGGTGCTACAGTTGTTGGTTTCATAATTAAACGGTTCGCTCTGGGAACCAACCATTGAAAAGGACTGGCTTTTGAGGTATTATTTAAGTGAATTTAACGCAAAAATAAGGACATGGCCAGATTAAAAGAGTTATCCTGTTCTAACATACAGCAAATACAAGTCTATGGATATTTGGTATTAGAAAATTGTATTCTTTTGCCCATCATTCATTACCAGCAAGTAATGTAAACTCTCATGTGAGCCAGGTACTTGGTCAGGGTTGGAAGGAGCATTAGCAGCTCCGCAGTTTTATGGGAAACACACATGTTCATACAAACGTCTTCACACAACTTTGGGTACGGGTCCTAAATTAAAGTCCCCAAAGCTTCTCCAAAAAGAGGTCCAATCTAAGTGGATTTTAATGAAGAGATGGCAATTAAAAGTACTTTATACCGATTACTGTTCTATAGGAGTTAAGCACAAAAAATATATGTAAATGACGTTAACTTTCCTTAAAATACAGGAGCTTGTCACATTGGAGAAGGGCTTTAGTAGTTAGAGTAAGAGTAAGTAACTAGCCCAGGAATCGCTTTGCTATATATACATGGGTCTATAAGCAAGTCACTGTGATTTGCTAATATCCTAGTCTGATGATGATATGCATGTAAAATATCCCCCAATCGTGTGAAAATGGCTGAACAGTTTCAGATCTACCGATCGCTCTGACCTCTCATGCCCTTTTCCTCTTGAAACCACACCTTGGCGAGATGAAATAATTTAACATTTCAGAAAGGTCAACCGCTGTGATATAAAGGGCTTAATATTGATAGCAACTGAAGGCTGAGTGACATTTCTTTAGCGCGGTCTGACCCAACAAAAGACCAGTTGCGCATCGGGGGAGTTTGAGGGCTCAGCTTTTGACAGGCAGATACCGAGCTTCCCCGTGCGAGCCCGGCGAGCGTCTTTTGTTTATAATAAAGCTGTCAGGAATAGCCAGACAAGCTCAGACACCTCTCAGACACCACTCACTGCATTGTGCGATGACTATATTCATGACATTTCACAAACACTTTACCTCTTGAATTTGTAGATGACAAATACAGCTAAACCCGCGACCACTACTGATAGGAGCATTAGCATTGCCGATCCACTGTGGTTCTCGCTCGTGTCCACAAGGGGCGCTGCGGAGACAGGGAAGACAACTAGATCACTATCAACAAACCCACCAAAGGGCCAAGATGTATAGGCTAAAAAAGAATCATGCAACAAGCAGACAATAGTATTTAAACACCTCTATGAGGCCGCATTCACACTTCTTGGTCCACCGGACTCGATCCATATGGTTATATCGCACGAGTCATTGTTCACAGAGCGCAGTAAAAGTACTATAGCCAGAGTCAGACGAAAGCGATATTGATAGGCACGCTATGGCGATTTATATGACATGAGTGTTGTGTTGGCAGGGTTTGCTGATTTAATGTTAGCAAACAGATTGAATATATTTATCTGCATTTTCTCCACTCGTTTGCAGTCGAAATGTTACTAACAAGTTCCTGTTAGATGCACATATGTTTTTAGAAAGAGTCCATGTCTCCTTCATTGTTAAAACCGTGATTTTATAGCGGTATTCAAAGCGTTGTATTGTTTCCAGAAAATCCACCAGGATTCGCTTCAAGTGGACCAAATGTGAACGCGGCCTGAGTTAAAGATCAGTAGTGTTGACTTCCTTACTCTTATCTAGCCCCTTTAGGACAGTAGCAGCATCCCCAAAAGGAAGAGGCACACATTGTACCGGAGCTCACTCTCTGAATGTCTCTGTGTTGCTACAGGGGGAGGAGCCAATCACACACAGAGCGGCTTGGATTAGTTTACGTGGGGGACAAATAGAGTTAATAATCCTGGCTATCTTCTATACTGTATAAATGTTGCCTATTAGTTTGCATGCGTTATGTCAGACCAACAAAAGGTTCTCCGCCAAAGCTTAACAGAGCAAAGTGGACGTCTCATTCCATGCAGATGTAGAGGCTGTTTATTGATTTTGCAGTAGTGGGTTATTAATTACATCTTTACAAGACTGTGTTGATTGCAATTTAAGCCATTGCATTTATGCTAAAATTAGGGCTGCACTACAGTATTACCAAACTGTGATCACAATATTAGGTGATGCAATTCAATAGAGCAAGAAGCCACAACAAACACCTAAAACAAAAATGGATGCTAACTTAAAAGTGAGTAAAAGTTTTAATCTGGATTTTATTAATTTAATTATTTTTTGCCATTTAACTATAATAATAATAATAATAATAATAATAGGCAAGGCAAGGCAAGGCAATTTTATTTATACCGTGCATTTCATACACAAGGCAACTCAATGCGCCTAATAATGCATTGGTTTTATATAAAGCACTTTTTCTGGACTCTGGACGCTTCACATTGCATTATTCATTCACTCCATACTTGGTGGTGGTAAGCTACTATTGTTGCCATAGCTGCCCTGGGGTCAGGGTTGCCAGGTCTGGGCAGCCAAACCCGCCCAAAAATATCTTAAAAAACAGCCCCTTTCTCACTCTCTCATTGAAATGGCAGCTCTCAGAGCCTTTGTCATTCGAAATAGTGGTTTTGATCAAAATATAAGATATAAATAGCCCACTCTACATTGTAAACAACAAGGCAAAAAAACGTGGACAGTTATTTTCACCCGCAACAAGTCTTTAAATACCGCCCCAATTCTGCGGTTTAGCAAAAAAAAAAAGTTGATATATGTGCATACTTGACCCAGCTGCTGTATGAGTGGTCAGCATGGCGTCTTTACTTTTCTTCACGGTGATCTCTACAATGATCCAGGTTCAATTATTTTGTACGCTTTCTGGTGTGAGGGTCCATCCGCAGTGCAAACCTACAAAAACAACTGATCCTGGAGCGTTGTAGAGGCCACTGTGATCAAAAGTAAAGGCACCAATGCTGACAACTCATACAGCCGCTGGGTCACTACAAGGTCAAGTACGCACATATATCACCTTTTTTTTCCCACATAAAAAGTTGCATAATGCACCTTTAAATTAAATAGAATGTACTGCATTGAAATGACAGTGAAATATCAAATTAATATATTCATGACATTGAAAATTACAATTTTGCATCACACTCACATTGTGGAGAGATTACAGAGTGGAAGAAGTACTAATTCATTATTTTTTCTGTGTTAGTTAAGGTCACGGTCCAAGGGAATTCCAAAAACAAACCTTGGATCGGATGGAATTACGTTTAGCCGTTGCATGAATGAGAGATCCAAACCTTTGAGATTAGGCTTGGACTTTGAAAACAAACTCTCACTAGCCAGACACATAATGTGTGTGTGTGATTACCTGCTGATAAGTGCGCCGCGTACACTGTCACCTGGACGCCTGGCCGCAACGTGAACTGGACCAGGTTTTGATTTAAGGCGCTGAGCAAAACCTCTGACAGCTGAAAAGACAAAGATAAAAAAGGCACGTTTGAAAATAATAATACAAATTGTACAGAAGAGAGAAAGGTCAATGCCCAAGTTCATCTAACTTCAGGCTCATCTGTCTCTACCTCTTCATTTATCAACATAGTCCTGACATTTGAGAGCAAATTGGTTTGTAGACCTGATCAATCTTTGCACGGATTCATTTGTTAATGTCAGGTGAAAAATAATGGCGTTCAAATCATGTTTGCCCTTGACAGCACGCTCACGAGTGCTGCTTCTGCAATGGCGAGTGTGTGTGTAAGAATCAACAGCAAGTCAAGCAAGACAGATACATGGATCAGTATGACGTTATACTTATTATATCAACCTTATCAGAAGCTCTCGAGACACAATGACACTTTGGCAATCCTAATTCCCAAGAATGTAACTCACTGATTCTTTGTATCCCTCTTGTTTAAATATTAGGTGTAATGGGATACATTTGTTGATTCAGTTGTGAGACATCTTGATCATTGAAGGCAAATGAACCGAGCACATTTTCTCCAGTAAAGGCTTTACTCAAAACTAAAAGCTTCTTGTAAACATTGTCAAAATAGCGAATGAAATGAGACAAAAACGAGGATGAAAATGCAATGAAAGAGCAACAAAAAAATGAGAAAAAATAATCTATAAAAAAGTGACAATAGAGCAACAGAAAAACGATAAAAATGCAACAAAAAGTGACAAAAATGAGACAAAAACGAAGATGCAAATGCAACAAGAGCGACACAAACTTGAGGAAAAAAAATATATGACAACGTGACAAAAACGCAATTAAAAAATTACAAAAACGCGACGAGCAAAATTCATTTTGATGAGTTTTGTCAGTCTTAGCTTTCAAATGAGGCGTGACACTGCTCTACAGGTTGAAAGTTCCAGACGAGAAGCTTTTAGATTTGGGTAAAGCTGAACTGGAGAAAATGCCCCTGGTTAAGGGGTTACATTTGTTTAGTTAGTTTAAAGAGGGGGTATTATGCTTTTTTTCAATCACATAGCACCAGTCTATAGCATACTACAATGATGACGTAACCTTCTGTTGGTCTGTATATGCAGTAAATTAAACTAACTGCCTTGAATAAAATTGCTCTCTCAAAATGGCTGTACTGAACGTCTTGAAATAGGCCTCTGTCTCTTTAAGAAGCTTTCCGACACGCCCCCTTCAGCACACTGCTGTGGCATTTAAACAACAACACTGTGCGGGGAGGGGGCTCTGCTGAGCTGAGGAGCAGTGGTTGGTGGCTTGGCTGGTGACAAAAGGTCCAGAGGCGTCTCCAGGAGGTGGGGGCGTTCCTAGGAGGACTGAGGCATAGCTACACCTAAAATGGCTGCCGTCTAAGTTTTTACTGATTACTCAAAAATATGTGAATGAGCCAAGGCAACACTCCAGGCATGTGTTTAATGAGGGAATGACATAATAACATGATATAAAGCTTGAAAAAGTCGATTTTACATAATACCCCCCTTTAAAACACATTTTAATGTATCATATTTGGACATAACTCATACAATCTATTCCTTGCATTTACAATGGCCGATGGGTTGACCACAGCCAAGAACATATTGATCACTTTTAAGTTGTAACGTTTGATGACTAATGCGAGTATAAAATATGTTGAACGGACTACAGAATTATGAAAAGTGTCCCAGAGTCCCTTGCAAACTGTACTTTAGAATCAAAAGCCAATTCTTCGTTTTTATTTCTGTATGTAAGCGACTGGAGTATCATAGCAATGTTACAATGACGTTGCCATGGACTCAAATCAAAACACATTACAAAAACAACTCTCTCATCTGCAAATCAGTCCACCTCTGAAGTTTAGATGCAAATACTTTTTAGCTGCGACACAAGCTACTCAGATCATCCTCTACAATCAAGGTCAGTGCCAAGTAGAGCTCACTTATTGGATGATTTCAAGTCGCTGAATCCCAGTTACAACAATGTCCTCGAGCAGCCAGACAACATGTATTGCACTGGAGAGACATCATTCAATTATTTCCCAAATGAAAGTTAGATTTCAGCAGGAGCGCGAGAGGATCACCAGGAATCACAGAAAAGAGCTTTTGAAACTGCTGCGGGAGGTCAACGCTAAGCCCAAGACGGAAATGAAAACATGCGTCTGCAGCAGCGCCAGATCAAGCAACAACGCGAGGAACATTAAAGGCAAAGATGCAGCGATTCAAAGATTAAGAGCCACAATCGGAACATTGCAACGGAAGATGCAGGAAAGTCATGTAAAAACCCTTCCCACCATTGATGAAGACAAAGATTTTGAGATTGCGGCTCATGGCATCACACAAGCCGAAACCCCAATGACGCTCCAGGAAGCCCTAATAAGAATCGCCAACCCGGAGGTTAGCGTGAGCCAGATTCCTCTCACCAACCCGGAAACTTCAAACGGCAACCTGAAAAACAACCGCCGCACTTGGAAGAGAGTGGATACTTCAAATCTCTGCAAAAATGTCGATATCAACAGTTGCACAATTGAAGTATTTGATCTGAGGCCAACGTCATACAAGAAAGAGAGAGCAAGCTATCATAAAGCAGAGGCGTCCAGTGATGAGGAAGACTTCGAGAACAACGGGGAAGGACTGCTCAAGAGAGTGGCCAAGTATGCGAGGAGGACTGTTGCCACCTTTCTCCTGGGCGCTGCTGCAGTGGTGTTTTTGTTGCATAATATTACATGACAAGACCCACCAATAAAAAGAAACTCATGCGTGAAAGTATATCCATCCGTTCGTTTTCCTTGTGTTTATTTGGGGGTAAGTCGTGGCGATAGCAGTCTAATGACCCCTCCACTTCCCTCAAAGTCAAGCTCAAACGCAGCATCCACAGGTGTCAGGTGATGAAGAATTAGGACGGTTGAATTGAATGATCATGATCAAGTTCTTGGCATTAAAACGTGAGATTGAAACCCATGAATATAAAGCTATAATCACAAAGCGTGTGCACATCTGATAAATGAAACGATACAAAACCATCCCTTAAAGAGGGGGTATTATGCTTTTTTATACTACAATGATGACGTAACCTTCTGTTGGTCTGTATATGCAGTAAATTAAAATAACTGCCTTGAATAAAATTGCTCTCTCAAAATGGCTGTACTGAACGTCTTGAAATAGGCCTCTGTCTCTTTAAGAAGCTTTCCGACACGCCCCCTTCAGCACACTGCTGTGGCATCTAAACAACAACACTGTGCGGGGAGGGGGCTCTGCTGAGCTGAGGAGCAGTGGTTGGTGGCTTGGCTGGTGACAAAAGGTCCAGAGGCGTCTCCAGGAGGTGGGGGCGTTCCTAGGAGGACTGAGGCATAGCTACACCTAAAATGGCTGCCGTCTAAGTTTTTACTGATTACTCAAAAATATGTGAATGAGCCAAGGCAACACTCCAGGCATGTGTTTAATGAGGGAATGACATAATAACATGATATAAAGCTTGAAAAAGTCGATTTTACATAATACCCCCCCTTTAAATTCGCTTTCATCTTCCATCTGCCTTATATGCCAACTTAATTACGATATGAATATTATATGTACTTTTATGTGACTAATCATATTTTTCCCTTGGACTGGCGTGTATCTGCAGATCATTAACCAAGTGCAAGATCTAGTTAAAACTATGTAAAAAAAAAAAAATCCAAATAAATGTTCTCTCATTTCTCAGTAGTCACATCCTGTTAATTTGTGGTAAAACCCATTCCCCCTGAAATCCTCATTGTCGGTGTTCCTCAGGCAAGTACTACACTAGAGTCAGTCACAAACCAAGGCAGGCATTGGTGTGACAATACTGACATCTGCTGGACAAATAAAAAGTTGCAGCTTGGTGTTGCAACTGTTGTTACTAACAGAACAAGCCGGATAATGGCTCCAATATGCATTAACGATACATTATTGTATTTCTGAATTTCTATTGTGAAAGTAAATGATTTCCCTCATGTAAAAAGCAAACAACAACTTTACATTCAAGATTTTGACAATGAGTGCACAAAAAATGTGTAGGGATTGGTCGTGGAAGCATTGTCAGAGGGCAGCGGAGTCTTTATATCCAATATGGATCGACAAAAATGTACAAAACCACTAGCTGGGTCTGTTAAAACGACTGAAGCATAGTTGTATTGATTACAATTTCCACTTTAGTCTCATTCAGTGCTTAAATCAGTGGTATTTTGCATTACACTTAAAAAAGAGAAAAAAGTTCTTATCTGGGTTGCAGCATGTCATTGAAGGCTGATAGTGGGTCCCAAGGCATGCTAGGTCAGATGACTGCATTTTGTTTGTTTTGGCAACCACTTAGATTTTTTTTTTTTCTCCCCAAAAGTATGTATGTATTCCCTTAATGCATATATGTCAACTTCCTAAAGGCACATCAGGGCTTTTAAATGAAGTATCTAGAACGCAATGCTATGACCACTTTGATCACTCGAACATCTCTTGAATGTGAAGGAGTTTAAACAGATCTCAAAACCTCTTCCTTTTTTCGAAGAAAGTCATAGTCACGACTCAACCATCTGAGCCACTGTCACCATTTGTTTAAATAAGGTCACATGAGAGCATATATATTACAGTGCTTGGGAGTTTTCTGACCTGGTCTAAATGTGCTGCGCTCTTGTCCGGCTTCCCCTCTGTAATATGTTTGTCGGGCAGCAAGAAGAACTCAGCCGCTGTGGGTAAACCAGGCAGCACCGTCACCAGGAGCTGCTCCTCTCTCATTCCTGTGGCCTGGAAACGGTGAATAGAATATATGAACAACAATAGAAATATGTATTTGACATTAGGGTAATTGTTCAAGTTCAATGTGCAACAGCAGAAATGCAGAGAGTAAATCAGTACATTAAGTGCTGACGTAAGAATGCTCAATGAGTGTTGCTTTACAATCTTTCAATATAATGATGTACAGAAGGTTCATGATTTATGGGGGAAAAAAGGAAAAAGTGTTAACGTGTGTATTGTGGGAATGAAACAGTATGATACATTTTGTTTTGTCCACCCCATTTTTATCAAAACACATGGCATTTAAATGTTAAATGAAGAATTTTTACTTATTTATTTTTTTAATGTGGGTTTCAGTATCAGTATTCTGTATATAATGAACAGAAACTACACTCTCTGAAGCCACAGAACGATATTATGCAATGCAATACAAATAAACACACACCAATACATGAAATCTTTCTCCATACTGCCCTGCTTGACTCCCCTGCTCCTGCCTCAATTCGAATGTTTTCCACAGTCACGTCAAATCCTCATCTCATTGCCTTTTTTTTTTCATGTTTTTGCCTCCCGGGTTTGGGTTGTTGTACAAAAATGAAGTCAATAACAAATAACAAATCTGACATGTTCAGTGGAGAATGAAGAGCGAGACGAGAGCGAGGTGTATTTTTGGCATCCATTTTGATTTCTGCCCGATCAAAAAAGTGTGAAAACATGATGCAAGGCTGCGGTGTTTTCAGGAAGAGAGAGGGGGGATTGATGTTTTGGTGGGTGTCGCTGCAAACAGGGAGTTAATGAGGTGAGAGCTATACCTAGATTGTCATGTACAGTACTGTTTAAGGTACGACGTGCTGGATTTCTACTATTTTCTGATGGATATGGGATGTTATTATATTTTTGTACAGCTTGGTGATATGACTATATTTTAATCTTGGTCTGATCACTATGACTATCTGTCTAGAGATTATTATAGGCCCTTCAATTGAGAAGACAGTGTTAGCCATTAACCTAGAGACAATTTTGGTGAATGACAACGACCCGAGTATGTGATTGAAATATAAAATAAAACCATACAGTTAAACCTGGCTCAATCGATTTGTTGATAAATGTAGGCTTTTTTGATAATTTTTACACAAAACATTACTTATTTCCATATGAAAATATACTAAAGAAAACTTAAATGTCTCGCCTTAACCATTATAATAACCTTTTGTTATTGTATTTTTTTTACATTGTGTGTTCTGTATGGATGTACTATCCTCTGTAATTTCCCCTTTTAGTAGTGATGGGCGAGTGAAGCCTTGTAACACTTCAAGGCTTTCCTGGCAAAAAAGTCTTGTAAGGTTCAAAGTCTCAGGTGATTCATTCTGAACACTGACCTCTTGTGGATAAACTTTATTACTGCGACTTCTCATAAACACGACTGAAGCACCAACACAATCATGTGCAAGGGAAGTTTAAAACAGACGTGTGGCGGTTTTATTATTTGCAGCCTGATATTAATGTTTGAATGATCAAATCAATCATAGGCCGATAAATAAGAGTCATTTTCTTTTTAACATGGGTCTGTGCTTCACGGAGCTCCAGTGGGTGGGGTCAACACCTGAGGCAGGACGTCAATGTGTGATCTTTTTATTTCATTCAGTCAGAGCTAATTTAGCCACTATTTGCTGTAGATGGCGCTCCTTACGTTTCCCTCGCCTCGTCGCCATCCACGCCTGCTTTTGTATCTCTTCAAGGCACATTGAGTTGCCTTGTGTACGAAATGTACGGTATGAATAAACTTGCCTTGCCTTCAAAAGCAGGACTGTGTGAAGAATAGGAAAAGTGTATATTCTGACTGGCCCACAGCCTGGCGCAGACACTTTCACCACATGAACCCGGTTAAATGGGAAATGGGGGAAATATACAGCACATTTATTTATCACTCATGATTTACATATGGACCAGAAAACATCTGTGGTTTAGCACCTCGCTGCTCAAGGCAGCTCTGAGCCGACAACCCGCTTTGAAACACTCATACGCAAGTCACAGAATAAAGCACTTTTTGAGACAATTGAGACTTTTGTCACATGACCAGCTGTTACCAAAACAGGCTCTGACGCAGTGTTTCGAGGCAATCTGCTTCAGGGAGAGCATAAAAGCTCTGGAGTGCCGAGTTTTTTGCCATCACTACCTTTTAGGGTTGAATAAATCTTTATTCCTAAAGGCGCTTTTTTTCTTTTCCTTTGTTTTGTCCTCCTTTAGTATATTGAAAACTCAGACATTTGTGGGGAAAACACTGTCCATCTAATTACAAAGCATTTCGAGCATTTCTGTGACAATGACCCTGAAAAGTGACCCTGCAAGTTGTGAAATGTGCCTATAAACCCGTCCCTGTGGGAATATTTTAAAAGTTAGGGATGAGTTTGGACATGGGGTCTTATCTATCTATCCGAGTATTCTCCATTCTATCGCTACTTCTTCACCATCCCAAAACCGTGCTCCCCTCTGGCTCTGAACCCTGCAGCGTGTGTCCAACCAACCCTGCAATCAGCATGTTCTTGAACTGCATTTCCCTCTGCCCCGCTCCGCCATTTATCATCATAAAAGTCAAACGCTTGTCTGGAAATCCTTGAGGGGGTCGACACACAGAAGCAGAGGTGCGGCCAATGTTTACCCGGGTAAAAGGAAAAAAGAAAAGTGCCGTACCTGGATGAGGGCATTCTTGATGACTCGGCTAACATCCAGCCTCCACTCGGCTACGTCGGGGTTGTGCTCGTCCAGGTTTGATGAAAAGGCGAGGAGATGAGATCGGAAATAGTCTGCGGGGAGATGAGAGAATATATGAGTGTGTTTTAGCATGACCCAAAAGATGGAAGGGTCAGCACTATTATATGGCAGCAGTCTCGGTAAAGATTGCATGGGCATTTATCAAACATGTCCCCGTCTGATCGTATAAGACATTTCCTGCTGACCCTGTAAAGTAATACGGTTGATAAAGACTCTAAGTCCTATGGATAACAGTTCAAATGATCTAAGCCTTGGTTGCACATTCACTAAAGAGTCCTATGTTATGTCACAATGACCCTGAAAAGTGACCCTGCAAGTTGTGAAAGTTCAGACACCTTAGCCGTATTTGTGTTGCAACATACAATAATTTATTTATCTAGAACATACAATAAAGACTTCAACCAAAACACTCACAGATGGGTAAAATACCATATTTTCCAAATAAAGCATAATGAATAAGAAAAAAACATATATAAGTCACTCCAGAGTATAAGTCGCACCAGCCTTGGCAACTACCTGGGCATAAAGGCGTAACTGCAGTTGACAAGCCTCTTCCGGCATTACATTGTTCAAGCTCTCATTTGAACTCGTTCATCTAGATGTGCCCATCTAGCTTTTAGCCCGCGATTAGCTTTATTTGTTTTCTTCATTGCGGTAAGAGTCACCTCCGCTTTTCGCCTGTATCTCACAAGTTTCTCGCCCAGTCCAAACTTTTCCTGTGCGCTCGATTACCGTTTTTTAAATCTTCAATAGTACGGGAATAGATACTGGTACACAAGCCTTGTGCGCCCTCTAGCGGCTGTAAATTTATATTTTTTTATATATAAGTCGCACCTGAGTATGAGTCGCACCCCCAGCCAAACTATGAAAAAAAGTGTGCCTTATAGTCCGGAAAATACGGTATCTGAATTTAAAGCTGCCTATTAAATGATAATTGCAGATTTGATTAGCTGGGAAAGTTTTAATGAGCTGAATCGGAAAGCCATTTGAATGAGCCAAAAGAATGAAGCCAACTTTTATGACATTGCAACGTTTGGATCAAAATACACACACACAAATCGACAGAGTATAATCAAAGTAATTAGCTCGTACTGTACTGTACATGTTTGCAGTTCAGCAGTATTAAAAAAACCTGCAACCCACGCATATTCAACAAGACGCCAATGCACCAATGTATTTACTGCTGCGGAGTAAATATCTCAAGCATGAACAGAAGAGTGCAAAGAATAGCTCCTATGAGAGAAATAGTGTATACTGTAATTCCCAATGTACAATTTGATAAACAGAGGGCCAACTTTATTGCTAAGACCCACAAAATGAACCAAATATGCTTATAAAGAGGACAAGCGGGTCAAGGATTAAACGTTCAATGTATGTTTTAGTTTTTTCTTCTTTTTTTTCCTTGTTTGATCTGAACCAAGCACATTTTCTCCAAATCTAAAAGCTAAAAACAAAAAGTGTCAAAATAGCGGAAAAAATGTGCCGGAAAAACACAAAAACGTGGCGAAAACACTAAAAAAAATAGCAACAAAAAAGTGACAAAAAAGCGACAAAAAAAGAGACGAGAACATGACAAAAAACACTAAAATATGACAAAAATGCAGCGATAACAAAAAAGTTCCGATCACTTTTGTAGGTCTTAGCTTTCAAATGAGACATTACACTGTTGCTCTCCAGTTGAGAAGCTTTTAGATTTTATAAAGCAGAACTGGAGAAAATGCGTTGGTTCAGGTTGCAGGAGAAACAATATGATATACACCGTAGGGCTGGGCGATATGGCCAAAAAATAAAATCTCATTTTTACTCAGTTTGGACGATAACGATTTTAATCGATTTTATTGGAAATAAACTTAAGCAAAAAATAATACTTCCCGCACACTGCCAACCTTGCAAAAATAGTTTATTAGGATTAGGTCAATGTTTCGGTCCTGAGACCTTCATCAGGCAAATTGGAAATAAACTTAAAAAGATCTCCTGATTTTTCATATAAAAAAAAAAAAACTGCCCAGAGTCCTCCACATCAATATTTAGATTCAAATATAGCCATAATATGCCATTCAAATGGTTAGTTCTTTTAAATATTCTTGTCTGCTCTCAAAGTAAACTTCTCATGAGCGCTGCTGTGATTGACATCCGTCTCCAGGAGATCAAGGGAAAGGGGCGGAGTACATGGTGCTGCTGCTGCTGTGTCTCGCTTGTCTCGCTCTGAGTGGGAGAGGGCAGAGGATTGACGGGGGAAACTGTGTTTAGCGAAGAAACTCCATCACGCACAACGAAAACACAACGGCCTTTGTGAGCAGCAGAGATTCAGAAGTTACTGGGTTCTCCACTGCGTCATTCTGAAAAGTCATACAGAGCATCTGAACGTGCTAAATTGCAGCGCAGTGAATAAGGCGACATGGAGCACGGACACGATTTTGCCATTTTCTACATCGTCTGTTTTTAAAAGCATGAATTAATTGAATTCATTAGATTTATCGCCCAGCCCTAATATACCATGTTCTCTATACAATGTTTAGCAGTTCATATTTCAGTTTTCTCCCAAATCTTTTCATTTTTTATTCATAACACAATCTACTATTGCAATTCCCCAAAATTCCATTTCCATGTTTCTGAAACTGGCATCACCATATGAGCTCACCGTGTACAGCGATGGTTTTCCTGTCTTGCATTATGCTGTTTCCAGCCGTCACTTGTACTGTCACCGAGTTGGCCCCTTCCTGCGAGAACGTGCACGCCACACTGCCCTCCAGAGTGATCAGAGGCTGCTGCACACACAGAAACACAGGCAAATGAGTGAACAACATGTAGGGATGATCTTCCTATAGAGAGCCTTATTAGCAGCGCTTCACCGACATCCATAAAGTATAATAAATGTATTCTTATTGGGAGCAACGTTTATGCATGTAGCCATGGTTTCACTCACTTAAAATATGAATCAAACCTTGGCCTGATTGCATACTGACTTTGTGTCCTTCGGCCATTCATTGCACCCATATTTATGTAAGGGATAATGTATAGAACGCCAGTCATTATCGGGAAAATAAGTACCGACAAAAGAAGGTACTGAAGGTACTTATTTTCCCGATAATGACCGGCGTTCTATACATTATCCCGCTTATTATACGGCTGTTTGCCAACTGTACACACACAAATAAACTTCATACACTTTTATGAAGGCAGAAAGGTTTATTTAATGATTTCCGCGGCAAATAGTTCCCAAAAGTTTGCGCGTTGCTTGGCAACGTTTGTTGATTCCAGGCAGTGTGGCGAGGCTAGTAGCAGCACAGCTAGCTACTTATTGCTAGCCTAGCTACTTAGTTGAAGGTGCAGTTAGAGAGGAGGAATGGTGGTGAATCTCTGTAAGTTGAAAGTCGGACTCCCGTTAACTTCACGAGTGATTCCCTCAACTTCTTTCGCAGGGACGGGGACAGAGATAGTGTCCCCTGTCCGCTACTATTACTCGCAGAGTGATATGAAAGACCTGTATTACAAGCACGAACTCCGTTGCCATTGGCAGCGGTCATTATTTTTTTCAGAGGTCTTCTATCAAAAAATAATGACCGGTAGAACGTTGGGAAATCACATTCAAATCAATGGAGGTTCTACTTGCATTGTGAAGGGCCGTATAATAAACAATAATAATTAAATAGCAAGCATGGGTCTTGTTTTGTGCGGTTTTCTCTCATTTCGATTTTTTTCTCTGATCAAGAATACTTTGCGTATCAGACTGGTTTTAACTTCTTAACCCCCACCTGAACCACGTGCATTTTCTCCAGCTTTACCCAAATCTACTGTATGCAAAATCTTCTTGAAAAAAGCGTCATGATAGCATCAAAAATAAAAATAAAAAGCAACAGAAAAGTGACAAAAATACAACAGAAACTCTACAAAACAGCTACAAAAATGGACAAAAACGCAACACAACAGACAACAAAGATGCAACAAAACAGGTGAAGGAAAAAGCGACAAAAAAAGTGACCAAAATGCAACGAAAACACGATGAAAAAGCGGCGACAAGTCAAGGAAAAAGCTTCCAAATGAAGTGTTACACTGGCCTAGAGGCATATGGACATTATGGATTTGGGTAAAGCTGAACTGGAGAAAATGCACTCGGTTAAGGCGAGGGTTAAGAGGTTAATGTGATCTTGCTTGAAGTAAGAAAGTAAAACTGCCAATGGGGCAAGTGCAATTTTCTTACCCCATTGGCAGATAATTTAACCTCAAATAAAGAGAAAATGTATTGAATCGAGTTAGAAACATATCAGAACAAGTGAAATAATCTAGGTCAAATGAAGATCTTAACTAGTCGAGAAAAAACTAAAATTTAAAATGTTATGCTCAATTTTTGGATTGTAAATGTTAAGGGGGGGGTATTATGTAAAATCGACTTTTTCAAGCTTTATATCATATATGTCATTCCCTCATTAAACACATGCCTGGAGTGTTGCCTTGGCTCATTCACATATTTTTGAGTAATCAGTAAAAACTTAGACGGCAGCCATTTTAGGTGTAGCTATGCCTCAGTCCTCCTAGGAACGCCCCACCTCCTGGAGACGCCTCTGGACCTTTCATCACCAGCCAAGCCACCAACCACTGCTCCTCAGCTCAGCAGAGCCCCCTCCCCCACATGTTGTTGTTTAGATGCCACAGCAGTGTGCTGAAGGGGGCGTGTCGGAAAGCTTCTTAAAGAGACAGAGGCCTATTTCAAGACGTTCAGTACAGCCATTTTGAGAGAGCAATTTTATTCAAGGCAGTTATTTTAATTTACTGCATATACAGACCAACAGAAGGTTACGTCATCATTGTAGATGATGCTATAGACTGGTGCTATGTGAAAAGCATAATACCCCCTTTTAAAACATTTTCTACTCCGACCAAAGCTGCAACTAACACTACTCCTATTCCTGGAACTGCGTATAGAAAACAGCGTTGCGCCCTTGATGCTTGGAGTCTATGGAGATTTTCCTCAGTGACTCTGAGCCTGCGCTTGTCATCTTTCACAGCTCCATTTGTTCTTCCAAGAGAGCGCAGATGCTAATGCCGCCGCGACTCATGTTGGCACCATAGACCTAAATGTCCGTCCTTGTGGAAGGCCCCATGTTAGTGCTGAACAAACACATTTACACAAGTGCAATTATGAAGACAGATCGCACAAAGTGGCACGTTTCTATATAAGGCACGGTGCGTCGAGTGAGCACTGCATCTGTTGGGGATTCACGCTAGTTTTCCAGCAGCAAATGTGGCGTTTTCACAACATCGTAGTTGTAAAAAGCTAGAAGGTCTTTTGTATCATTAAGGACAAAAAAAAACAAAAAAAACAGTTTTCAGTAAATTTCTATGAACAGAAATAACCTAAGACTAGTGTGAGATTTAGAAAATGGAGTGGGAATTTATTGTGTGATGTAAAATGTGCCTCTCTGGGGAAAACAGATGGAAATTAGCAACTATGCAGCACCCTGGCACATGACTAATATCGTTATTTTCAGCAAGTTGGCACATCTAAAATGGTCTGCTTTTAGTGAAATTAATAAATATATCCTTACAACCCATTTCTGTGATTAACTGTCCAGCCATTTGCAATATTTTAGCAATGAATGCCACCAAATACGAGTGATTCTCAACGGGTCGGGACTCAGAATGCAAAGCAGGTTGTTGTTTTTTGTAGAGCACAATTTGTAAATAATAATAATAATATATTAAAAAACTATATGTTTCAAGTAGGCTACATAAAACTACATTTTGAAGGCGAATAAAACCGTTAAAACATAAATAATAATTTTTGAAATAAACTATGAAATACTGCTGATGTTCTCATGAAATACTTTAATTTGTCATATAGCCTGGATTTGAACATAAGTAAGTAAGTGCTTCATTTGTCATTGTACAACCGTACAACAAAATTGTGTTCAGGCTGTGTGCTGAGCAGCGCCTCCACTGTGGGCCAACCTGACCAGCATGTTTTGGAGATTTGTCCCTGTTTCAGAGCGTGGTGTCCTGCACTGGTCAGCTCCTCCACCTCCTACTTCCTCCTGGGCAGCTCCCTCCACTCCACAACAGTCTTTCACCATCTTCTGGGATAGTTTAGCAGTTAATCTGGTTTATTCTCCAGCGAACGTCCATAGCCAGAACAATCGCTTAGCTGCAAGTCCTGCCCGTATACCTTCTCTTTGTCCCTTCCTTGTTTCCTGAAGCACCTCTTGTGACGCCTCCAATGTGCTGCAGCTGTGGGGGCTCTTGGTGCCTCTTCAGTGTTTCAGGAGAAGACATGGTAGGTATTTAGCTCATGAGCTAGCAGTTTGTTTACTTTTAAAAAGCTGCTTTCTTCAGGACCATTCAAAATTGTCAGAGTTGAGGCCTGTCTCAAATCTTCAGAAGATTGTTCACATTTTATGTATAAAACTGAAACGGCTCACTGTGTTTAGTCCTGAATCTGCGAACCACTTGGAGACCACTCCATGAGCCTCTCAGAGCCTGAGATGATCCATATGACTCCGGCCTTTAGATACAGTATGTAGGGGGTTAAGGGTTGCACAGAGGCCAATATCAAAATATCAATGGGCAACAGCCTTTAACAAAATTGGCTGTGTTGATACATTAATGATAGTTTTTAGTCATTGCTTTCATTTTAACATTTTTTGTGAGGGGATACTCTGTACTATGACGGGTAAGTGTCAAGAGAGAGGTCATATTTTTTTACTATGAATTGAAGTAATGTTATTATTTTGTGTCTCGTCTTGCAATTGAGAATGGTTCTAAACAATAACATGTTTAAGCTTCATGTTGCACCCTAGTCCTTCCCTAAAATCTAAATGCAATGTATTTTCATATTTACAGGTGATCATATCTTTCTATCACACATTTTAATAAAATAATCCGAAAAAAAACAAACAATAAAACATTTTTAAAACAGTGTTCCGCTTCTGCAAGTGAAAAGAATGATCCCCATATTGACCTGTATAAACGGTGCATTGATTCACTTTAAAAGTTACTTGGGGAAAGTTTTGCGGCAGATATGTGATATCCACACCTCAGTGGCCATCAGTAATTAACTCTATGTATATCTGACACCTCAGCGTTTTGCACAATCGGTTTCAAAGCTGATTAACAAGGCCAGGAGTTTTTGCAACCTGGTTCTGTGCAGAAATAATGATTGCGTATTTTAGAGCCGAGGAGTCAGCAACCTACTTAATTACAAATGGGCAGAGGTGCAAAGAGTACAGAGCAACGTAGA
The DNA here is from genome assembly GCA_007210695.1 of Neogobius melanostomus. NCBI lineage: Eukaryota > Metazoa > Chordata > Actinopteri > Gobiiformes > Gobiidae > Neogobius > Neogobius melanostomus. The sequence continues at coordinate 4,041,393 of VHKM01000153.1, forward strand.
GAAACATGGAGAGAGCAAAGTCTTGAAGGGGTACCTCGGTGTTATTTCCAATCCACCATATGTAGGTGACCGTTCCCACTTGGCTCGGCCACAGCACTGCAGTCAGGTTCACCTCCTTATTCCGCACCGCCACAAAGGGAGCTGAGAGATGGATATACTCCAGCTGACCTACTCACAACACAGATGCACCACAGAGTTAGAGCAAAGGAGAAAATAAAAACACCTAGACTTAACTACAGATAAAATTCAAGTGACTACTTTGAGTAAAATAAACACCAAATTGGAATGAAAAAAGTATTTGTTTAGGTGGGAATAGTGTGGTCAAACAGCAAGAACATGTATTTAATTATTTTGTTTTGGTGATAAAGATGCACATTCGGGTGATCGTGTGGCCCATGTAAGATTTTCAAAGAAAAGTACTGTATGTTGCGTAATCATCATCAGTGAATATGTGCATCTGGATGTTTTAAACAGAAAGCACACACAAAAGAAGAGCATATTCTCCACGCCTCCACATCTGTTGTTCAGAAGGAGCATATGTCGCTATAAAAAGCCATGAAAAGATCATGTTACACAAATACAACATGGGACGCAAGTTAAAGAAAACATAGGACAAAATGTATTTGCTGTTAGAGACATCTTTCTACTCCCCAGGACCCGTTTTAAAAGAAAAGTTTTGCGGATATAAATAATGAATACATTTTTGGGCTCAATAGTTATAATTTTTTACATTTATTGGAATTTTTGTCCTCATTTTCCTAATGTAATACATTATGTTTTACCCAAAGTCAGGACCGGCCCAGGCTCTCAGTCCGCCCATCAAATGGGTCGGGACGTGGTCCCGGTACAAAAGGTGGGGCAATCGTTCCTTTGTGGTTGCCGTGCCTAAACTGTAGAACAGCCTGCTCCTCAGTCTGCGTGTTCTCACACAGAACTGTCCCTTTTTTTAATCGAGATTAAAGACATCTTTTCAAACTGGTAATACTTGAACACACTGAATCATGCCTAGGGTGCTATAATTCTGTGTTTCTAAATTGTTTTTATCTTCCTGTGAAGCACTTTGATCCTCCTGGTGTTGTTGTAAAGTGCTATATAAATAAACTATGATTGGTTAATTGATTTATAGGGCTTTAAGCATTGAGGACCCTCATTAAACGTGTGCTGATTGATCTCAATATAATGATTGTGTTGGGCTTAGGTTATATTTTAACTTCTCTTACTTCTTGAAGGGATCACAAAAATGTAGCTAGCCTAGTCTAAATAAATAAATAAAAACAGAATTTCACACTTAAGGGGCCCCTACTTGCCTCGGGGGCCCCACACACTTATTGTATTTTATATTTTTGAGGGATATTTTAAGATTAAGTTTCTGTGGCTTTAAAGGGGTTCAATAATATCATGTATTGCAACTTTTTTGCCTCATTATGTCAGACTTAAAATTGTGTTATTGTCACAGGCCTACATGCATTTCAATCTAAACACAACTTTAGTCATGCAAGGACTTGGCAAAAGTTCTGTATGGGTGTTGGTCTCAATAAAAGTGTACCCGCAATCTTGGTACAGGGAATGGTAAAATAAACTTAAGATGCCAAGTTATGATGCGTGGTTGGTCCTAAGATGACCTCAAAGACCTTGGTTTCCCTCAGTACAAAGTACAAAGTACAAAGCCCTACATTGTGTCTTCCATGTGAACCATAGTAAACTTGCCCATATCACTTTTTAGTTTCCTTCCATCTTTTTGCCATACCTCATCGTATGTTCTTTACCGACAGTGACACAAATAGAAGAAGCCATGGCTTGTTATGTTGTCGACTCAGAAACTCAAATATAGACGCTGGGACGCGTTTAGGTGTGAGCTGCGAGTTCAGTATTCTCTGCTGCACTGGCGCCTGTGTTGGTTGCCATCTGCGTGTTATTTTTCATTCGTGCTTCCCATGAGGACGCCGCGGCTCTATTTGTACGTCTGGCACATAGGATTGACAGATTGGAGGGGGCAGCCGCACTCCCTGATCAATAAGTCAGCTCCATTACATCTGCCACTCGAACCCACAGGGGGCGCCGGCGGTCAGTCTTACATATCACCACCGCTGTTTTTGTATATAGTTGGCCCTCAAAATCCAGATCCGCAAGAAAATAAGCCAACCCCAGTGAAATGGGATTTGTTCTATCTCACTTGTTTGTTGGGATATGCTCTTCTGAAGAGATAGAGAGCCAAATGTGTGACTGTGTACATGCTGACAGTTGCAATCCCGCTCAGTGTGATAAAGAATGGGGAAACTGGGGGAAAAGCTGAATGCATAAAAAAGCTCAGAGAGACTCCTATCTGAATAAATGCGCATCACACGCCTTAGAAAAGCAATAATGCAAGTTTGTGCTGGTGTGATAGGCAAACTGATGTTAAAACATATTGGGAAAGTTTTGCAAGATATCGACTGGCTATTCAGATTTACTTTACCTGAATAGCCTTACATAGTGAATTGTACATTTATGTTTTTTGTTTTTGTTTTTTTAAATGGACAGGCTGGCAAAGGAGGGCTACATGTGGGATAAATACATTTTCTTATATAGATTTTGCTTCCTAAACAACAAAGAGCACTTTCATCACTGAAGAATTAACTTACTGCTTCCATTTACCATGATGTTTTGGACAATAGTATCTCTAAATGTTTCTGTTGTTTAAACAGAATAACAACAGATCCAGACGGCATCTTTGTCCATATATGGTCATGTTCAAAGCAGCCAGAGGGGAAAACAAAGAGGGGAAAAACTGAACTTTCTCCCATTTAAAAAAAATAAAGATACAGAGACATGGAAAGTAACAAAGTGGTTCAACCGTAAATGCCTTCAGCTAACTGAGCCTGTTCCGACAAATGCAAATACAAATGAACAGGGAGGCAACATACGGCAACATATGGGGAGGTATGTTTTGTCCTTTCATGGCATTTACATAATGTATGTGGTTTCTTTATCATTAACATCTTACAAGATAAAGTTTAGTGGCCATTGGATGTGTACCCGACCTCACAAAAAGCAAAAACTTACCTGATTTTGAGTTAGCATTGAGCTCAGAGTACGCTTGTATAATGCTAATCTGTGTCTAAAGTAGAATCTCAAAAAGGTCTGTACATTCATTAAAGATTTCTAACTAGGGTTTGACCTAACCTAAATGTGGTCGATGGATTGACAACAGCTGACAACATCTGGATCGTTCATAATTTGCAATGATTGATGGCTAACGCTGACGGCTATAGGAAAAATACATTAAGCAGGCTATGAAAAGTCTCCCGGACTAGCCTACTTGCCGTCCGCATAGTCCGCCAGAAAACTGCTAACAAGAATGGAAAAAATTGTGAGTCCTATGAGAGGTTTCCCCCTCATATCAAGCAAATAGATGATTTGTAGTCCCAGAGGCTATATGAAACCTCATTTGTTTGTGACAATCAATGTCCAAAGAGATATCTCAATTGTGCTTCTTTCCCAGTGCTCAATTTGTTTCTAGTACCAGTAACATACAAGTAAGGCTTAGAGAGAGAGTTCTTGAGACTTATTTATTTCAACATAATACAATACAAAGAAGGTGTACTGGATCCCTTCAACATGTATTTTCCATTAGGCAAATGCGGTCCCCACTTTGCATCCAAAGCCTGTGTTCTCCTCGATCACGTCTCTTCTAATCCCTGACTCAACGCAGGCTTAAGGCGCATGTCTCTACACATGTCAGCTAAACCCACAGCTGTGATCTCAATAAGTTATACTCTTTTTTTGCTTTAAAAAAATACAAATTATCTCAAGGATTTTGTGAGACTGATGACCTCTCCATCTTACTCACAAAAATTCTTCAGGAAATGTGTATTTTTCGAAGCACACACATACTTCTACCACTAATTTTTAACAGTATGTCCTCACTTTCTTTTGTGTGCTGCACTGCAAGTTAAAAGAAGTTTAGATTTCTTAAATTCTGAGTTGACTAATGAATGACTCTCTGACTTGATTCTTTTGAGAGTCAAGTCTTAAAAGCTTCTTATTTGAACCAATGCTGATCATAGCTTGCTGTAACACACTGCATCATGCTCATCCAATGTACTGTATGTCCACATGCAAATGGAACAAAACCTAGTGAAAGGGGTTTTAAAATCTGCAGCGCAACAATTTTCTTTTGGTCCTAATTTTCAGTGAGACAAACATATATTGAAACAGGTAACTGATAACTGATAATTAGACTGTTTCTATTTAAGATAAGAACTCTTGAATTTCCACAGACTCACATGTGACGTGCAGATAGAGCACAGCCGTCTCTGAGCCCAGGCTGTTCTCTCCGGTGGCAGTCACTCTGTAGATGCCCACGGCTTTATAAACGTGTCTGATGCCCTCCTCGATAGAGCTTACGTTGGAGTACGTTACAGCGTGTCCGTCCCCAAAGTCCAGAGTGATGCTCGTCCTCGCACCGTCGCCCTGAGCAAGAGCATAAGCAAGATTTGGATCTTATCTTGGTTTGTTTATTGTTCTATTGAATGCCCTATACCTGATTCTATGGTTTACAAATACTGAATGGAATTATGTGTAAGTCTTAACAGTTAGTTGTGCTCCAATCTCAACTTAATGCATTTCTAACATCCCAATTTTACAAATTTTTCATTACTTTTAGAAAGCAATACTATTGTAATTTAAACAACAAGCCTGTTCATGATTGATTCAAAAGACTGACCAACACAAAACTTGCCACACACAAAAATAAGATTACACGCTCTGATAATTGATTGGACCGTGTTTAGTTTTGATTATAGCACACATTCACTGTGGCTTCTGCAATGTCATCAATATTTTGTATTGATGATGGGAGAGTGTGACCACTACACAAAGCCCTCTTCATCACATCCCAATGATTCTCACTGGGGTTAAGATCTGGACTCTGTGGCGGACAATCCATGTGTTAAAATGATGTCTCACGCTCCCTGAACCCCTCTTTCACAATTTAGGTGTTTCCACTGGCAGGCCCTACCCAGTCCAGTGCCTGGTCAACCCTGTTAGGCGAGCGTTTCCACTGCCGAGGCCAGGGTCAAACCGGTTTGACCTGGCACATGTTTTGGGACCGACCCCTAGATGTGGCCAAAGCGCACCGAACCGAGACTAATGTGACGTGACCTGCTGGCCTCTGATTGGCAAACGACAGATAGGACAGTCCTTACTATTAAGATGCAGGTCATACGGATTTAATAATGGACAACATATCCAGCTGTTGAAAAAGGTGAGTTTTCCGATGATAGCATTTAGTTGCTGTTAGCACAAGTTTAGCTGGTGTTAGCATAACATTAGTATACCCTCATAGTTGTCTTTTAGCCGCTTCTTTCCTCTAGTATTTGCCTTGGCACCTCTCAATAATTCCATAAACCTCACCAATATACTCACCAAGTAGATACGTGAGGAGAGTAGGCCTAGTAGGCGTACGGGATACATGTCATGTGTTAAGTGGATTGGCGGTTAATTTGAACCTTATGAATCCTGGCATTGTCATCTTTGAATATGCCCGTTCCATCAGGGATGAATAAATTAATTGATGCAATAACCTGGTCATTCAGGATGTTCTGATAGTCAGCTGATCTCATTCTTTGGGCTCATAGCATTACTGGATCTAACCCTGACCAACTGCAGCAAACCCAGATCCCGAGTTAGTTAAATTCAGATATCAACTTTTGTTGTTTGGTCAGAAAGTGTAAGCAAAATAGCTTTATCTAAGAGCATTATGCACATGGGAACCAGCGCGTTTATAAATCGTACAATAACAACCAACATGAGTTCATCCCACCTCCTCCAGGAAGACGAGGAAGGTGACATTGGCTCCTGTGGTGGCGGTGTGGGTGCCCTCGCTGGTGACCAGGTGCAGACCTCTGGGAGCCTGCGCGGGACAGGGCTGCCTCCGCGCCGTGTACTCTGCACTCACCCCCGCAGTGCAGTTATTGGACACAACCTTCCTGTAGCTAAACACACAAGAGTGAATCATACTCGTCATGTTTGTACCATCCAATGAATCAACTTTACCTCTGCCATGAACTGTTATGAATTATGTAGGTTGTATAGGGTCTGAATACTGTTGCCACAACTGAATTTGAGCTTTTTTGCCATAATGCTCTAAACTTACATTTATTTGTTTAATGTACTATTTCTTTTTGTTTTATCAATATGAAATAAATGCTCAGTTAGAATTGGTCTGAAAACATCATGGACGCACTGTAAGTAATGTGGATTTAGTCATCCACATATTGACAGCTGTTTAGTTTTTTCCATTTATTTAGAGAAGAACAACTTGTACACTCCAAGTACTCACTGTTATTCTTATTTATCAAATGAATACAGGTATGTAGTGGTGCAATACTGTACTTAAAAATACTAAGAATATTCCCACATCGAAGGTCATGTTATGCAAATTATTGTATCAATTATGGCACTGCACGTAAAGTGGATTTGGATGTTACCAGGTCACTGAAATAAAGAGTGAATGATCAGCTTAGAAAAAATGGTATGTATTGGCCTGCTCTCCATTATCAAATGCATAAACGTCTATGAAGTGAACTTGTCCGTGTTTTATCCTTCATTAATCAAGTTCTCGTGACAGCCTCCTCTTCGGTCATAAACTACGACTTTTTTAACGGTGAGCCTTTATGAACTGCATTTGGGCCTGATTCAAAAGTGTGTCATTGACGCAAAAAAAATACTGCTTCATCTTCACTCCATCACATGATTAACTCTCCGCAGCGGGTCGTCATTGTTTTTGCTGAAGTGGACGTTTGATTAGCACAGCCCACATGCCCCTCTGTCCTCCTCTGTCCCGGAGAAACCAATTAGCGAGCTTCATACAAAGATGGATGCAGAGTTGTGAATTGTGAACATTGTTTCTTCAAAATAATAAAAGTTGCCGTGTTATTCGGGGAAAATGCAAACAAATAACGTTAAACTTTTAACAGATTTTCATCTCAAACTGAATTTCTTATGTTGCCTTACATTTTGAGGACGATTCGCATTCACTCATTGTCTTTACACCGTTTCATAGAAAATGACTGATCATCTGCTTGTCTAATTTGCTAACTGTTCTGTAAGGTTTGGAGTAGTTTGTTTATGTTTTATATCATCTTACCCAGTGCTGTTGAGAAAAGTCATCCCAGTGGTGCAGCCCCTGGACGTGGATGAATGGTGGAACCAAAAAGCCGAAGCGCACTTGCCGCTGCTGCGTCGTTCATATCCATAATCACTGAAATATAAAGATTTTTGTGGTAAAACATGACTGCAGACCTGCCAACATTGAAAACATTTTATGAGTAAAAAAAAAAAAAGGGGGGTTGATGAACGCGTGAAGAGGCAAACCGGATATGTTGAGGCAAGGCAATCTCTCCCAATAACTGTCAAGAACTGTTTGTGGTTTCCAAGTGTTTCCTATTGTTTACGAAGAGAGGAGATTGCCAGATGCATTCAGACATACACACATAATGAAAAAGGTGACAGTTCAGGCAGGGCCGTGGCGGAACGCGCAGTTTGCGGGAATTTTTTAACAGAACACGTAGATTCTATGATTAATGAACTCCACTTTTTTCCACTTCCACTTTTTACAGCACATATGATTAACAACTATATTGACTCAACACTAAACATTTTTGTTTTAGAACTGTAGTTCTCCTAATGGCTTCAGTTTCATCACAGAGTGGTCAGAGACAATAAAGGATTTGTACATAATGTTAAATTCCAAATCAGGTTCTGTACATCAGAAGATACTGTCTTCTATTTGAATTATGTAAAAAAAAAGGATAAAAACATTATTACATTTTCGTTTTGAAATACACTTTTATTGACTATTTATAGGAATATGGCCGTATACACTTCAGACCATTACCATACAAAATAAAATGGTATCAGTTGTTGTTTTTGTTGTTGTTTTTTTCTGGCTACAGTGGGCTACTAAAAGCTTACAAATGGTTTGGCATATTTTAATAGTCCAAAGAGTGTAGCTTGTAGCTGTTCTCACGTTTCACGCGGCTATTAAAGCTACAGTCATCACAAAACTTGGATTAGTTTGGTGCAGTCTCATGCACAGCTGCGCGCTGTGTTGGTGTAACTTTGTTGTTGTGCAGACTGATGCATTAGCCGCTACCGCTAGCTACTAAGTGAAAAGCAGTAATCGTACCCATGTATACAGCAGTATAACTTTCACCTCACCGATGTCCCATAGGGTTCATCGCCATCAGTGGTGTGTCTGTTGGAGCGGGGTTAGCGAGTCGACAAGCCTACAGTCAGCCGGTGGATGGGGGCAGCTGTTGTGCTGCCCAGGTGAAGTGAGCGAGCCCCGCGATCGCTCGCTCGGACACGCAAAATGCGTACATGTTTGCAGGTCTGTGACTGCAACGTGATGGTTTTATTTTACTTTCCATCAAAGGTTCTGAAGCCGTCATCTACACCGGCTCTTTTGGTGTTGAGTATGTTTCGTCTGTCTCCTCAGGAGGCTTTGTCAGTGACTAATGATTTATTTGGCAGCAGGCTGTATTTATACCGATTAAGTAGAGCAGTAGAGAGCAGTAGAGAATAACCTTTTTATTGGTACCACCCGTCTTTATTCTAAAAAAGCTAATCTCAACTAGTTCAATAGCTTCAATGATTTTTGGCATCAATAACCTGTTAACTGTCTATTGTCAAGGTAACTCCCCTCCTGGAACCGCCACCTTAAGGTGGTGGAGGGGTTTGAGTGCCAGAATGATCCTGGGAGCTCCAACAGGCCCGGTTAGAACCATGAGGCCGTCCTTCTGTGGACCCACCACCTGCAGGAGGAGCCATAGGGACTGGTGCAATGTGTTTTGAGCAGCTCCAACAGCTGCCCCACGACCCGGCAACGGACAAGTGGAAGAAAATGGATGGATGGATGGATGGATGTCAAGGTAACTTATGAGGTAAACTCCTCCCTATTGGATCATTTGTCTGCAATAGAAAACTCCTGCATGACTGAAAGCTTACACAAACACCTCAGCCACTGTTGACCCACTTTAAAGTGATAAAAAGTTGAAGTGTGATTAGAGCTTCTCTATTTCCCCTCTAGCAGCTGATACAGTCCTTTTGTGTAAAATCAATGATGGTGGAAAGAGGCTATTACACACAACTGCACTCATGCCTTAGTGCTAAATCAGTCTGTGGAAAGCGCATCAGCCCTATTCAGCTGTTTACTGCATACAATAGATCAGTGTTTCCCAACCAGGGGTACGGGATTCCCAGTTCGGCTTTAGCCAAATCTCAAAGCTTCCCAACTGGAGAGCAACAGCGTAATGCCTCATTTGAAAGCTAAGATCTACAAACTGTTGTGCTTTGTCTTGTTTGTCGCTTTTTTGTCAAGTTTTTTTCTTTTTTTAAGCTTTTAGGTTTGGTTAATACCAAACTGGAGTTCTGTTCGGTTCAGGTGGGGGTTGATTGAATTAAACCCAACTATATTATCTTACTGACATACTCAAATATGCCAACGTATTTGTTACTTATTCTTTCATACAATTATTATTATTTATTTAATTCAATTCTATTCAATTCTATTCTATTCTGTTCTATTCTTTATCTACAGAGACATTTTTCCTCTATAGATATAATGTATTTGCATCTTTCAATGCCACTGGAACAACGATTGACCAATGCCTTGGAACTATAAATGGTTTTAAAAACTAAACCCTGTTCATTATATTGACTCCAGCTTCTTTGATGGAGATTATTTTATTAAGAATGGAAAATACTTGAAAATGGACACAAAAATACAATCATGTAAAAATCAGAGAAAGAAAACGGGGAGGGAACGGCACACGACAAAGACAGATCAGCTCTTTCCGATGCAGCTCCAATCGCAGATGAAGGCGACGGCAGCGTGACACTCAGTTAAGACATGACTGATGCCCCCCAGACGCAGACAGATGGGACATGACTTCCCGATTGCTCATATTAAAAACAGAGAACAATTTCAAAAGACCATGAAAACTCTGCGCTGCTTTTAAAAGCGCAGCAGTTGTTTATCCTACAGATTTAAAGCCCGGGCCTCGCCGCTTCCTCCAAAATGATAGGGACAAATTGGGCCAATTAATGCGACACGCGCACAGATGGAAAAAGTGTGGTGATTGTTAATGAAAGCTATTAGGCCTTTGATTTATGGTGAACGGGGCCTATTCCAAGAACCGCTTCACTCAAGAGACCTGCAGACCCGAGATGCTAAGATAAAATTAATTTCCCAGGTAATTTCGCAGAAAGCAGGTTACTGCATTTGTGAAACTGGTGAAGAGAAGGTAGGGGGAAATGCTGTTTTGAGTTATATATTTGTAATTAAAAGATACCTGGTTTTAAAAATGCAACAAAGTTTACTTAAAGGGATACTTCTGGATTTTTGACATAGGGCCTAATTTCCTAGTTATCCAGAGTGTTGTTGATGTCTGGAGATATTTTTTCTTAAATTCATGCAGTTCTTATATTTGAAGAGTCTAGTTGCGCTAGGCTAGAGCAAGGCTAAAGCATTTCTATGGTAAACGCTAGCCCGCATTAAAAAACAGTCTGGCGCACTCCACAGTGCACCTGAGGTAAATCAATTATAACGCCAGACTAACCATATAAATGTCTGTGTCGATAGGTTAATTTTAACCATTTTGCGTTTAAAATAACTTATATTTGAGCAGCATCAGCTTCGTGGCTGTAAGCTAACGCAGAGGCGGAGTGATCTGCGAGAAAATTCATGTGATACAAGGTCAGTTTTATTAAAAAATTATTCTATTAACACAGACATTTATATGGTTAGTCTGGTGTTATATGTGATTTACCTCAGGTGCACTGTGGAGTGAGTCAGACTGTTTTTAATGCAGGCTAGCGTTTACCATAGAACTGCTTTAGCCTTGCTCTAGGCTAGCGCAACTAGACTCTTCAAATATAAGAACTGCATGAATTTAAGAAAAAAATATCTCCAGACATCAACAACACTCTGGATAACTAGGAAATGAGGCCCTATGTCAAAAATCCCGAAGTATCCCTTTAAGGTTAAATGTTGGTGAGATCAATACAAGCAGTGTTCGTTGATTGAATGTGTTTTAGTCCCTGATTAATTTTTTGTATGTGCAAAACAATGATTTTACACCCAAAGTACTGTAGCAAAAAGGAAACGTCTTTTCATACTGTAAATAGCATCACAAATAGAGTGTCTTTTTATACTTTAAACTTTAATTTACCGTGACTCATTTATTTGGCCTTTTTATTTGACGCTGGGGTGGTGTTCTGTGCACGTTCCATCGCCAGAAGGCCCCAGGGAAGACCTGCAGGACATGCACGAGGGACTAGGCATCTCGGTTGGGACTGCTGCCCAGGCCCGGATAAGTGTAATAAAATGGATGGATTAACCAGGGTAGTCCTTTACTGAGATTGCAAATATCTTTTATAGGGAATCCCATTGCACATGTGTGTTAGTAGTGAGGGAAATTGACAAAGAGAACATGCAAAGTGCCTGGGGAATTGATAGTGCTACCATTCCAGTGTGGTGCTTTGTATTGTATTTTGAAATATGTTTAAGCCAAGCACATTTTAACAAAGGCAAGTCAGGTGATGTATCTTAACCCAAAAGGCACATACTGTAGTTTTGATCACACTGACAACCTTTGGCTTTGCTGGCAAATGTCTCGACTGACTGTGCCGCTACTGAAAAAGGAAAAGCGGCACAGTTGTAAGAAGTGTCTTACCACTCAAAGTCTGTCTCGGTGCAGTCACACGGCGCAGACGACATGGACAGAGCGAACCTCTTCCCCATCACACAGCGGGACATCTGCTTCAGCTTCTTGTAGATTCTCTTGGCCCCCATCAGGCACGGCTCCCCCTGCGGTCGAAATAACGACATATGAGAAGTGCAGTCACATAAAAGTAGCGCGTGTACATGTGTTAAAAATGACCTGCTTTTCCCACACTTGTCCCCGTAAATAACAAAGCCATTCACCGACAACTTGTGTGGAAAACATCGCCTCCTGCTGCAAAAAGTCTTGTCTGAGTCACTGCTTCGAATTCAGGTTTTTTTTTTTTTTTTTGAAGGGTTTGAGATGAACAAATAACACTGCATCCGGAGAAGCTGCCAGGTCTATATCCATTTTTAGCTCGTGTGGGAAGTGAATATGAAATGAACTCAAAACAAGATGAAAAGATTACCAGCGGCAAGTTCACTCTGCGTGCATTAGGTGTCACTAGTGAGATGTCAAAGAAGCGGCGCGGTCTCTGGAACAGACTTGTGCTGTAAAACTATGGACAGGTTTTCAAACGAAATATGCAGGATTCTCGAGGTGGTATTCATAAGTCTTCATTAGTAATATTTAAATACGTTTTTCCAGCTTTAATTGTACAGTAGTTTGTTTTAGCGAGTTTTAATATAGTACTAAATTAGACTACTATGTGCATTTGAAATTTGGTTGTCCCTGTGAGGTCCTGATTTAGTCCAAGTCTTATTGCCATCTACCTTGGTTTAGCAAAGGGTTTAAAAGTAGTCATCTAGATCAGGCATTCCCAAACTTTTCAGGCCAGGACCAACAAAATCACCATGCAAATAATCCATTGTTAAAACAAATTAGTGAAATAGGTCAATAGTTCTCAACTGATGGGACTGGACCCAAAAGTGGGTATCAGGACTATCATTAGTTGGTCACAAGCCTTTCCCAGGAAACAATTCAATTTAATTATTTGTCAACTAAAAAATTATTGAAACGCTGCCTGAGTTTGATGAAATGACTGAGATACGTGAAGTTGTTTTAAGAATTTCAGATTTATAAGCATTAAATAAGCAATACATATAATTTCCAATATACAGTATACAACAAATCCATTTCTTATTTCTTTATTTTTGGCCATGTCTTGCCATTCTAAGGGGGTCCCAACCAATGGCCGCTGGTTGCTCTGCTTCGTGACAACAACGGCATAGCCCCCCATTGCTGTAGTACCTCCATAGGGCAGCAGAACAAATTAGCTTTCCATTAGAAAGCATTGCACTTTACACACGTTTTAAGTAACTGTAAAGCCTGGTGCCTTTTTTGTAAAAATGTTCTACAGCTAGATATTTCTCCTGTGATAACCCGGGGTTAGTTACAATTAAAAGGACCAGCCAGGTACATATTACTTTGATTGACAGGCCGTTAGCATTAGAGCTAACGGCGCGGGCACAGTTATGACCGAACTACGCTCGCCGCGAGGGCCGAGTCTACAGTGAAGACCCCGCCCTTCTGCCCTTTTTAGGAACATGCACTGCCAGAGCAGGGTAGGAGGAGTCTGTAAATCCACCATGGACTCCCATTTGAACGTGGTCATTATGGCAAACGGGGAGGAGTGAGCAGATGCTGTCTATTAATTTTATAGTCTATGGTCCCGATGCCATACCAGCTGAGAAGCACTGATATAGATAACATCAAGCGAAAAATATATGCTTTATTTATTTGCATTTATTTATAGTGTTTATAATGTTCCTTTACCAGACCTGGACATCTCCGGCTTTCAACTAGTTTAGTTCCCTTTTATTTCTTGTTCGATCTTGATCCCTTGCAACCTTGCAAGTTTAGACCTCGGCGTTGTTCGATGTCCATTTCAGTGTTTGATATGCTTATTTATGTTTATCTGTGTCAACATACGGGACTAATGGCACATTTTGAAAAAGCCTTTTAAAAAACATCCTTGGATCCTGGCCTTCATTTTTTATACTGCTTTTGTAAGACAGTGGGAGGCAGCTGCTGTTACGGTTTTGGCCTTTACAAACATACATTGATTTGAAAGAAGTCCACAAATGATTTTACATGTTTTGCAAATCCGACACTCCTTTCTTCACATCGCACCCAGTGCTTCACAAACTAATGTCTTATTTTCCTGTTTTAGTTTGTCTGCAGAGCTGTACCCCATTGCACTCCCTTAGCACCTCCTGTATAATTAGCCAAGACTCATGTCATCTTTGAAAGCCTCACAGTTTGATCACTGGCCCACTGTGAACATATGGGAGTCCAGAGCAATTACTGATCTGTGATGTGAATAAAGAGGCGCTCCTGCTTGGCTTTTGGCCCGGACAGGTTTGAAGAGCTTTGGGATAGGTCGGATTTATGCGAAGAGAGGAGACTTGTAGACACGCTGCGTAAATAATCAGGGAAAAAGAGAGACATGAGGCTATCGTCCAATAATGTAAAATATGGAGAGGATCATTCCAATAGTTTGATGAACAAATATGTATTATCAAGGCCTTGAAAGGAAAGGACAGGTGCTTGGCCTTGAAACAAACAAGATTGGTGAAGTGTTTTACCCAAGGACACAGTACAAGACTGATCTGCGGAGTTGTGGATATGGTTGCAAAGGGGCTGTCAAACTGTCAAAACACTAAAATAACTATGTTTTGGCATTGTCTGTTGAATAAACAATTTGTGAACAATTTGTTACCCATTAATAATGCTTTTGAAACATAAATGTCACACCCAGACCCATACACAAAGTCTGTTAATGCTCTTTCTAATACGTGCTGGGACAAATGGCAAAGTTTTAGATAATGATTTTGTTTTATCACACTGGTTGGTTAAATTCACCTATCGCTTACTCAGGCCTTGACAGACGCTGACCAATACTGTATGAGGAGTGGGCGGGGCCTGTGTCTGACACAGAGCTGCATAAGTATAGAACAATCTCTATAGCAGACTCTGAAAACAGTTTAATATTGTAATACTGCACACACTTGGTGAATATACTGAATATAATAAACCCTGGTACTCAGACATGATGATGATTTCATTGACACTTTTCACCTCTGCTGTGATATAGTTCAGTTTATAACTATCAAATACGATTCTTACGCTGCAGTTTATATGTGTTTGTAAAGAAGCAGCCTTCAGTTGTGTTAACTCCCTGTTTATTCTCAGTAACTCCTATATATTCCCGTTAATTCCCATGGAAAATTCTAAACGCTGCATTTAACTCAGATTCCAATTATGGTGGGACATTATATTGACTTTCTGGACTCAAAAATGTATATTCTTCATCCTCTATTTTAATGTACATTATCCAAGACTTATGCAATGTCTTAGTGTCATTTCAACTTTACACTCTAAGTACAAACTTATGACAACAAGCAATATCGCTGTCATAACACCAATTACTGGGAGTTTGTTAGAAAAAGCTGATACGTAAGACAGATGTTTTACTTCAAGTCCAAACTAGAATGAAAACATTTCTAAAACAGGACTAAGCAAAATCCAAAAGCATTATGAAAACATGATGAAGCAAGAGTTATCCAGATCTAAATTAAGGTCCATGGGTTAAAAATGACTACAAGTTCATTGTCGACGACTTTTTGAATTCTGCTTACAGGAAATCAACCACCACAGTTTGCTAACCAGGCCGTACCAAGTATAGTGATACAGTACTACAAATCTTCTCAATCAAAAAGTTGTTTAACTCAGGCGTAAAGTGAATCACTGTCTAGTCCCTTGTCAGCACTATGCAAACGACAAACTGATTAGCATATAATCTTACCAGAAGATTAAGCGCTCGGATGCTGTGCTATATCTTATACGCTTACCCGGCGGCCCAATTTAAAGATGTTGAATTTTAACACAAACTTAAGTAGATGCCACTTTAAGCTCTGCTCTTATGTTCAAACCGAGCGGAGATCTTCTATATTTCCTCTCCATCTGTCCCGCTCAAAGTGACGGGGCGGCGTGATGAAGAGTTTGGGCAAGCTGTGTACCTGGTTGTGGAGGTGCCAGGTCTGATAGTCTGTCTCGCTGCATCGCCGGTTGAAGATGGACCTGAAGTCGATTTTCACCAGCTGCCACTCAGAGCGATGACTGACGTGGCCAAAAATCCTGCAAAATAAGCACAGATGCACAGGCTTGTTATGAAAGAGTGTAAAGTTTAGTTGTTTTCCATTCAGATGTTACGTATGAAGAGTAGATGCAGTGTTTCTATTCTAATATAAACAATGTAGGTTCAATAGTACTGCAACATACAAATATGTTTTTTTAATATCTGGCCAATTAAAATGTTCTATGGCTCAAAATCATAACCATCTGGAATAAACTAGGACTTTACTATTTCCAAACCAACTTGTGAACACAATTGTTTTTTGAACTGGTTTGAGAATATCTCCCCGTTTTACAAGGTTTATCCGGGTTGTTTCAACGCCACTGTAATTTTAAGGCCACAAATGGGGGAAAGAATCAGCATTTATTAGTTCTTATGATTTGTAACCATTCATTATACAGAGGAATCGAGAGATGTTTGAATATTTAAGTAAGTTGGACACAAAATGGAGCATCTTTTGAGCTTTGTAAAGGTGACAGAAAATGTTAGAAAAACATGTCATTGGATCATGAATGAGTTTTGTACCCTATCTATTTGTTTTTGTATTTTAATAAACTATTGAGCCAAAAAATATATTGGGCAAAGTCATTCTTTAGTGCTTTTTAATGGCATTTAAATGGTGCAGGTTTTAATGCTTTTGAAAATATGACTTACTTAGATGGATAACATCTGTTGTAGGCAAAATATATAATTTTATTTCAGTGACGCAGCAATTTAATGAAGAAAAGTTAGTTTTATTAGAATTTTTAGCTATTTTGACAAGAAGTGAAGATTTTCTTTTCTTTTTATTTATTAGGAAGTGACGTAGATAGAGGTAAAGTTCCACAGCAGTTTCACTCATTTCCCATTGACATAACATGGTCGGCACGGCAACAGTTTAAACGTGTTTGTCTCAATCTATGTCTATTCCTGTCACTATAAACATCACACAAATTGTCAAACTAAAGAAAGCTGGGCAAAATGTTGAGTAAAATCTTAAATATAATTGTGTTAACTATGTTTTAGCTAAAACTGTGTCTAATGTGTCATAGCACGTTATCTGAAATCTTAAATGTGTACTAACACAAAATTTAAACCAGGACTAAATTAAGAAAGAGTGTTTGCTCAAATGTATCAGGCCTAAACATGGCCTAAAGCTAACGCCAAATGATCTCCACCACTCGGCAGTGATGCACCACAGTTTGACATCCACTATGCTAGAAAAATGCTCAATAATGAGTCCCAGAAGCAATGCTAATCCCCTTGCAATTGCTTATATGACTCTAATAAATACAAATATCGAGTCTAATGAATAAACAGCATATACATGACTGTGAACAGCATTGCAACAGATAGAAACAGGAAGCTCTCAGTGCTGTAATGGCCTTCATATTAGCAAAACACAGTCATGTATGTTATCCAGTTAAGCTGACACAGAGATTGATCAGCATGCACTTCCCTTCCTCAAAGCGCTCGGTAATCACAATGGCTAACCAGATAAACATTCCCTCCCGCCTCAGATGGAGTGGGTGCGTTTTTGCGCACTGACCGCCCTCACCGATCATACCGCAACCTATTCATCACAATCACGCTGTCAATTAGGCTCCAGGCACCGGGCCGTGACAGGCACTTACAGTAAAAATGAGTACAAATTGATAAGAAAACAGTGCATGATGGCATTATGAAAACTAATGGCGTGTCCCTTGTTCTGTGGTCGCTGCAAGACATTGGGAGAGCCGCTAAAACTCCCTGGATTGTAAGCGAACCGACAGAGAGATGAAGGGTTTGGTTAAAAAATGTGGTCCAAAAAATTTGAATAATTTTGATGGAGGAATAGTGCTGCACGATACTGAAAATGTACCTACTTGCAGCATTAACATTTGAAAGAAGACCAAAATGCAGCTAATACAATAAAGCCTTTCATTTAGAAACATGCTTGTAGAGGTTTAAACTGCAGGGTTTGCAAATTGATATGTTTCTCAAAGCACTACACCAGTGTTTCCCAACCAGGGGTACTTGGAATTTTTTCAAATGAACAAAAGAAATGATCAATGGTATCTATTTATTCAGCGCTTTTCTACCTACATTAGACACTTCACATCGAAGAACCAGTCACCCATTCACACTCTCAATCATACACGATGTACTCAGACACTGGAGGCAAGGTGGGTGGAGTTCAGGTGAAGTGTGTTGCCCAAGGACACCAGATTCAAACCGCCAAACCACCAAACCACCGGCCACAAGACAACCAGTGTTCAGTTATTTTCTAAGGAACTGTCATTTTTATGATTTATAAAATACTTTCAAATTCAAAGAGTTTGAAATTATTTTAGCATCCATTTGAATGCAAGTCTCTACTATGTACTGAATAAAAGCGTTTAGTGGATCACTTTGTAAAAATAATGGCAGGATTCTCGAGGTAGAGGGTACTCAGAGTGTAAATGAACGACTTAAAGGAACAGGCCACCGTTTTTGCAAACTGAGATAAGTTCTTACCTTAACTTAGATTTGATGCGCACCTGTCTGGTCTTTGTGCGTGCGCTCAGTCACGCAAAGAGACCAAAGATGTTGTTAGCATTTAGCCTCTCCTTCTCTCCTCTATGGGGCCAAACGGCGTGAAGTTATAAGCGACCAAGCTCTTCCACGTTTCGATTATTTAAATACGGTTACGTGAGTAGTTACACAATCCAAGTATAGTTACACAAAATAAAACATCGATTTTCTAAGCGGATATAAAGGGGTACTATATTGTAAGGCGTAATAACACCTGAGGAGCACTTCGACGTTACTGCGCTATTAACTATACTTGTATTGTGCAACTACTCACGCAACCGTATTTAAAGAGGGAAAACATGGAACAGCTTGGTCGCTTCTAACTTCACCCCCGTTTGGCCCCATAGAGGAGAGGCCAAATGCTAACAACATCTTTGGTCTTTTTGCGTGACTGAGCGCACGAACAAAAGACCAGACAGTTACGCATCAACTCGTCTAAGCTCAGGTAAGGTACATTATCTCAGTATGGAAAAAAATGGCCTGTTCTTTTAAGGGGTGTGTGACACTATTTAATCAGTCGGTGGTGGTAAGCTTCATGGGGTTGACTGACAGAAACAAGGCTGCCAATCTGCACCGTTGCACTTCTGGGCACCAACACACGCGCTGAAGTATTTGTAGGTATTTTTGAGGGCAAGGTTTAGTATCCTTTGCTGTAGAATTTGTCCTTACGGATTGTGCTTGTATCTTAGCACTTTAAAAACTCCAAAGCTTTCCTGCCTTTTTTGTTTTGTTTTCGCCTAGGAGATAAGAGCTTAAGATTTTAAAAGCTCAGAGAAGAGTGGCATGGAGTGTTTGGAGCTCGGAGTCGCCGGATTTGCCTTGTGATTGAAACAAAACAGCAAATGATGCGCTTGATTGTGTATGTATGGCGCTGCAAAGAATTGCCCTTCACGGGACTAATAAAGTTTTCTCATTCTCATTCATGATTTGCCCCAAAAAGTACACTTTCCATAGCGTTCTCCTTAAGAATTGGGTTAACCTTTTACTGTACACGTAATTCAAAAGCTAATTGCACGTCTTCTCTGGCACTACAGTTGCAGTAGACCTGGGACTGTGACTTACATCAGTGTCTGTGCATGTCTATGTGCCCCTGTGTCTCTCCTGTAGGCCACACTACAAAGCACTGCCAGTCTGTCAGTGGTGGCACTCGTCATGAAACATTGATGTGAAGCCTGTGGAAATCCTCTGTAACAAGAACCGAAGACTAATTTGGTGGTGCAGGGAAGAGAGACAGGTTATTGCCCATGCAAGCCAATTATAGCATAGCAGGAGAAGGAAAGTTTGTAATATTGAGTGTCACTGTGTTGCTGCGTAGAATAAGAAATGTATTAGTTGTATGCGGATGATTATGCAAAGAACATCGTCAGAGCAAAGGTTTGGCACAATCTTTCCATATGTGGCATTATCTATTTTATTCATTAGATTGTTCTTGTTTATCCCTTCATTCTTTTGGTGTAGCCATGAAGTTTAATCTTCTTCTCGGGTGGTTAAGAGCCTCACTCCGTGGCGTCCATTGCTCCGTGCTCCGGGTTTGCTGGTAGGATTTCATGGTTTACCTATCAGGACTACACTAATGGTGCGTACAGACCAAACGCTGACACGCCACCAACTTCCATGTTAACCCTATGTAGACGTGCTTCGTTGCGCGTCGAAATGTAACCAAAGATGTCCGCGCGTATGAAGCGTTGCAAATGCGAGCAGATGAGGATTAACGCGCGTCAAAGCCAGTGAGAACAGCGCGGTACAGAGCAGCGATGCCGCGCCCACTGCTTCATGCACTCAAGTAATCACAATCTACACGTGCGTTCATTTACGCCTTGTTAACCAATCCGGGACTGGGCTCAAATAGTGAACACAAGCGTCACCTGTTACCTGCAGCAGTGGCGCAAAAAGGGCATACGCAATATATGCCTTTCATAGGGGCGCCAATAGTGATGTGTCGGTCGTGAACGATCCGGCTCTTTTGAACGAGTCTTTACAGTGAACGATATGAACAGGTTCGCGGTGGTGAAGTGTTTTTTTTTATTCCTCTTTGGGGAGGAGCGTCACTTTAGTTGTGCATGCTTATTTTGCGAAACAAAAGTCACTGCTGGAGTGGGGCAGAGAGGAGTGCAGAGGGACTGTCATCTCCACCGCTGCTGCTGCAGCCCCACAAGGAGCTCAAAGTGAGCATAAGGCAACAAGTTTGAGAAATAAAAGTCCTAATGAAATAAAAACACGGTTACAGAGGAGATCGTGTTGAAGCAAAACACATCTTTCACTTGCGTTGTTTTCTCCCCTCTTGCGCGAGGGAGAGAGAGGGGGAGGAGGAAAAGTTATGTGAATGAAGCAACAGAAGCTTAATCGGGCCGTGTGATTTTTTTTGTGATAACAAACTCCATAGAGGGAAATGTCGATGTTATATTGTGTGAAATAGTGACATTTTCGTTAAAATAAAGTCAATTCAGAGGGTATTTATTTACTTTAAAAAAATTAAAAAAACATCAAAGAGCCATGTGTGTGTCTGTGTGTGGGAGGGGGGGGGAGTTGCGGTAGTTGCGCCCGTGACCGCAGCATGGAGGACAAGTTGATCATTGCGGTTTGCGCTCAGCCAGAGTTGTATGACGCGCCTCCTAATTATGATGCTTGCAAAACTTCACGCGCCAGCAAATGGGCGTTTCTCGCGAGTGTGAAGCGGCAATGTTTGGCGTCCAATTAGAGGCTGACGGAGCGTGGACGCACGTTCGGTCTGAACGCACCTTTAGATCACTTTTACTTCTAGGTAGACCTGATCGCTAATGGTGCGGTCTTGCTTCTGCTTTGATTTGTGACTCTTCATACTGTAAATTGCTTCCATGTGTTTTAACTTAGAAACTGTTAAAGGAAACACAGGGACATTGTGTAACTCAAGCTATGACTAAATATGTGATGTACCTGAAAACTAATGAAGCTTAAGCGCAAATTCAACCTGGAGACGTACCTACAGCCTTCACTCATCTTTCACGGCTGCCTTCACCAGCATCCAATCACGGCCCCATCGCAAGCGCGCTTTCGCATCAGCAATCAGCACAGCGCTGTTCCGCTCAGCCATTCACAGTCCAGGATCCACTTCATAATCTCCCCGGTCAATCACTCGGAGTTTCACAGCGTGCAGCGACCCTCCTCCGCCCCTCCTCCCGGGCTTTGCCTGTCACATCAACATGTATCGGGTCCGTTATGCCACCACCAGGTCCAGGCTCGGGGGAAGATGCTGGCCATCATCATCAACACCATGCAGTCCGTATCGTTCGGCCATCTTCCGCCGGGTCTGAGCCCCAATCTCAATTAAGTTCAATAAAACTTCTAACGCAACACGTCTCTGTGAGTCTTTTCAGGTTGAAATGTGTACAGTGATTCAACTGAAAGCTAATGTGAACTAACTGGTGTTTCAAACGAAAGCTTCAGTGAACCCAAATGTCTCATGTCAACTAAAGTATGAAATGAGAACTGCAACCTAAAAATGAAACATGGAAATAAATGTAACTTATTGTAAAGGGAACGTGCATCTGTCCTGTTGGTCGAACCTGTGCGCCTTAAATGCACATTTATTTCCCCAGTTATAGCAGAGTCCTGGCATCAAGTAATTTACATTTTAGAAATTACCATCACCACTCGTAATGCCACACATAGAAAAAGTACTAAGCTCAATTCATAATTTTTTAATGACACCAAGAATGTCCCACTGAAATGCATCTTCTGTCCAAAGCAGTGAAAAGGGGAGATTAAATTGGCATACAATTTACAAAGTCGAGGAAACATGTTAATAAGTTGAGTTAGCAAGTCGTGCCCCTAACTTCTTTCTGCCCACAGAGCTACAGGTCTGTGCATTTGACCATATTATTGCTTTACTCCACTGTGTGGAAAAACTACTAAATTTTACAAGTGATCATCCAACAATGACTAATATTAATTTCCAAGCACTTACCCCTTATGGGTCGTGGCAGCCTAATCTGTTTTGGATGAGGGGTGAGGTTCACTCGGGACAATGGCCAGTTAATCGTAGGTCTTATGCTTTTACAGATAATGAGAGGCAACCATTCAAGCACTACAGGCAATTTACATTTGCAAATTCAAATCTCCAGCTGGAAACAAATGTAGAGCAGAGCACTCTGCAAACTCCACACAGAAAGACTGAACTCCTACTGTGCACACCAACAAAAAAGATAACGTAAGAAGACTAAACAAGAAAAGGCAAATTTCCACTCAATCATAATGTCATGTTTATAGTGTTGCATGTTCTTTTTAGACGTGCTGTGATAATGTTGCTTCCGGTTCATCAAATGCCGCATCGTCCTGATCCTCCCAGCAGGAATATTGATCTCCTGTGATTCTGAAGTGCAGAGCAGTTCTGATGTTGGACCTTGAAAAAGAAGCTGTTTTATTCATGAAACGGAAGGAGGAAATAAGTAGAAAAGGTTGGGAATCCTGAATTGAGCAGACTTAGATGTGGATGCAGACAGAGGCTTAGCTCACAATCACATACTGTACATAGTAGGGACCGAAATTAGGGATGAACACAACACTGTGTTGTTATCGCAATAGCCATATGAGAAACGGCATTGCACATGTTTTGTGGTACAGCATCTGACCGAGATTACAGAAATGTAATTTTGACCAACAAGTCAATTTAATCTGTTAGACAGAACTATGTGTACAAAACAGTTGGTGAGGCCCAACTCTTTTGATTTTTCCTGTATGATCTTATTTGAGGATAAAGAGCCTATAAAATAAAACGTTTTGAAAGTAATGTTTAAAACATGAGTGTGTTGGAGACGTGATGCCCGACGAACAGTGTGTTGTATAAGTACAAGCAGCAGCACTTAACTTTACCATCTTCCAACATTGTCTATGTTCTAGCCACACACATTGTTTTAAGTCATACTACAAAAAAATAGCATTTGGCCTCTCCCAGCATATGCCTGTGGCTCCAAACAGGGTGAAGTTAGAAGTGATCAAGCTCTTCCACGGGCACGCACAAAGACCAGACAGGTACGTATCAACTCGTCAGTTTCGTTTTATCCAGTAAGTGCAGCTGTTTTTGTTTGATCAATACATATAATTTTACTGCCTATATGTCTAAGGATCCCCATTGTTTTATACCTGTAGTGTTTTTTTTCCTGTATATTTGACTCATAGTTCATGTTCAGTGCATCTGTTTCTATCGTATTACTCACGTCATAATGAGCGTCTCCTCGCCCGGCTCTCCCAGCACTCCATCCACGAACAGCGGCGAGTTGGTGAAGCTGTATTTGTTCCACTGTCGGCCTTCGTCTGTGCTCAGCCTGTACACAGACACATGGGCTCACTGGAACACAGCTGCTGTGAATCCTGCTCAATACGCTCAAACTAATGACCCTGAGAACCAACTCAATACACATTATGAACAGGCACTGTGCTCATCGGTTCAGCTGTAAAAGGGAAATCAAATGGCAATTGTTCAAAGCCTTATTTTCAATGGTTGTATTTTTTTCCCCATAGCGCCTTTCATAGACATGGTCACAAAGCGCTTTACATGAGAGCTTATACATTCACTCCATACAGTGGTGGTAAGCTATGTATGTAGCTTCAGTTTCCCCTGGGGGAGACTGACAGAAGCGCTGTCACGACTGCACAGATCTGCGCCAACGGTCCCTCTGACCACCTCCATACATTCACTCACACACATCATTCATCCTGGCCTATTGTACATGTTTTTAGTGGTAGGGGAAACCGGAGTACCCGGAGGAAACCTACGTTCTTGCTGTGAAGCGAGAACACTAACCGCTGCGCTACCGTGCCGCACAAATAGTATAGCTTATTTAACAAACATGGATTCATATTGTGCTGCATACAGGAACATACAACTCATCAACAATACCTTTGTCCTCTAGATATAGTTACATGTGTCAAATTTGGTCTAAAAGTAATAGAAATATATTAAAGTAGACCAATTGTGTTGTTAGCCGTAAAATTACACAAAATATACAACTTAAAAAAAATAAACTGATGAAGACATCCTGTTCTTGCTCTTGTGTGGTTGGTTTATGACTTGGGAGCTTCCCGAAGAGCTTTATCCGTGCTGCTGTGACAGATGCCTCCTCTCATAATGACCTACCACAGGTGTCGGATGGAGAGCGGAGTGTGTCTTATTGCCACCAGAGCTCCTCCTTGGTTCAGAAACAGCACAGCGTACTCCTCGGTGAAGATCTGCAGGTCAAAAACACATGTCCAAATCACCACACATCCTCACTGTGTTCAATTAAGTCAATCGGTCTATTACGTATTATCACTGTATTGTTTGCCCCCAAACACACTCATCTGTTGCTTGTTAGTACCTCAAAGTGTAATTTAGGGCTCCCATTCATACTCTCATTGGTCAGTGTATTGATGAGTGAAGCAGCTGTGGCTATAGCGTTTTTCATATTAGTGATACTGAAACAATAAAAATGTATAACGCAATGATTTGAGCAGTGCAGATCTGAACCTGGATCATTGTAAGGGAACCTATCTGGGATAAGCGGAATATCGAACCTGCGACCATCATGCTATGACTTCTTTTCTTTGATACATTTCCTGCAGTTTGGCTTTACCCAAATCTAAAAGCATAAAAAGTGATGAAGTACAGTAAAAAAAGTGGCAAAATCTAAAATATAAATGTGCCAAAAACGTAAAAACAAAGCCATAAAAACCCAACAAAAAACGAGATGAAAAAGAACGTGAAAAACGTGACGACAACACAGCAACCGTTCGGAGAAAATATCAGTTTGGATCAGTTTTGTAGATCTTAGCTTTCAAATGAGGCGTTACTCTGGCCTGTAGGCTGTAAGATCCAGTCGAGAAGCTTTTAGATTTGGTAAAGCCGAACTGGAAAAAATGCGAGGTTAAGGCCGAGGTTAAGAAGTTAAACAGTTCAATAATCCAACAAATCAAGTGTAACACATATTACATACAATTACAGGGCCTTATTGGATCTGACTATTTTCATTAAAGTCATATTGTGTAATATTCCACCCACTAAAAAGGAATACAATACAATACAAGCATTTTTCACTGCAGGTTATCATATTGGGGAAAAATTTGACTTTGACTTCAAGGTCAAATACGCACAAATATTAATTTTATTTTTTTCAACATAAAAAGTTGCTTAATGCACCTTTAACATCAGACATAAAAACCTATGAATTCCCCACATTCTAAACTTTGAAATAGAGTTAAAATTCCGGCAGTGCTTTTCCTTCCCATCCTCCGCCGGGACCCCGGGAGTCTATTATAGAAATAATAGCACACACACCTGCCTTGGCCTATATACATTCGCTCCTACCTCATGATATTAACTTTGACATCATTATTTTTCATTGCCGCGTTTAATCAGAAACAGGCCCAGTAAATTGCAAGCGACAAGATCAAGAGAGGAAAGGGCCACCCACTCACGTTTTATCCCGCCACTGGATTCAATTACCTTTGAGATTTTATTTGATTATCGACCGCAAGGAGCAGCAGCACGAATGCAGTGATTAAAAGACGGCAGATTAGTTTTAAGTGAGAGGAGATAGAAAGATAAACTCGGAGGGTGTGCACATGTCATGGTCATCCACTTACCTCAATAAGACTTCAATGAATTTAGTTAGGTGGCCAATATCAATTGTACCTTATTGCTGAATAGATGTACACGCGCATGCTTGCTAGCATTGTGTGGTAAGAATGCATTGCACCTTGTAAGATGAAAGGGTATATAAAGGGTCTCACACTGATTAATTTGAAGTTGTTATTAATTTATATACAGTTAATTCATCGACTTTATTATTATTGACTAATATTAACTGATGATATGCGCTAACACAGAATTAAGATCAGCATTCGTATGAAGAATATGTTTATATTTTGTTGAGGGTTTCCAAGAAAGGCTAAATGTACAGCTGCATATTAATAACATGGTAATCAGGGCTGGACTGGTCATCGGGAGCACCGGGAGTTTTCCCGGTGGCTGACGTACTTTTGGGCCGGTCAGACCAGATGAGTGAACAGGCCAGCGCTGCACCACTCCGGCCCACAATAGAAACTGCATATTCTATTGACGTCATATGACAATTTGGATGCAATTACACACTCATCCACAAAGTTATCTGACGCCTTTGTACGTGTTGGCGTTTTGGGTTATGGTTCCCAGATAATCTTGTAGCCTATATAATGAGCAACGGGCCTCTGGATATAACATAACTCATGCCCCTCACATCATTTTTGAATATGTCAGGGGCATTTGAGTGAAAAGAGTTTAGTGTAACACCCTCCAGGATCCACAGAACCCCAGGCCTCTATTTTTATACATTTTAGACAAATGTTTGTAGAAAAGTTTATGTTGCGCCCTTCTGTCCCTCGTCGGTTTCAGTGGGCGCAGTTAGAAAAAGCTTCTGTTTTCCATTGAAAGGTTTTACAATGCTTTTGCCTTTTTGGGACTTCTATCCTCACTCTACCACTAGTTTTACCATTTCAAGTTTATTTGTGTCGCAGTCACGAGATGAACCTCCTTAACGGAACTCACATTTTAAGATTATTTAGTAATTTTACAAATTTTGCAGCAAGTTGTAAACGACAAGATTAAAGTTGTGAATGCTATGGGGTGTAAGTTTGAATTCGGCAGAAACAACATACAGCTATTGTCCTCGGTTTTGTAGATTATGCTATTTTAGTTCAAGGGCTTATTGATTGCTAATGGCCTTGGCTATTGCATTGAATTGAATATGACAATGTTTTTAGTGGGCAGGTCTTGACCCAAAAGTCCCAGACCTATTTTTTTCTGCCACTCCAGCCCTGATGGTAATGGAATGGAAACAGTGTATTTCTAATTATGTGGTAGTAATGGTACTTATGTGGCAGGACACACACTTGTCATTGTACCACAGTTTAAGGAAACTCATTAACAGGAAAAATGGCAGTATTTTTCTTTGTAATACATTTAAAAAGATGACTTAGATTCCCATGTTATTACTCTGCTGTAGTGTAAGTTCCATGTTAGGCATGATTAAGCAATAGCTATAGAGACACATTCGAAATCCTTCTCACCTGTCTCCACGTGTTGCCCGCGTCAGAGGTGATGAACACAGTGACGTTGGTGCTGGTCAGCTCTGCCCCGAAAGATCCTAAAGAAGCAGGAATATTATCAAACTCCGAGTGTCAAAAAAGGTATGGGATTGAAAAACAAACCCCCTGTTCCAATATCCATTAAGATTTCTGATTTGAGTTTACATCGTAAGAAAACTATTGGGTACGCCTTCTATCCCTGGGACACGGTCAATCCAAAACCGAGATACAATAAAATAAAATTATAATAAAAACAGAATACATTAAGTTAGCATATTGTGTATTTGTGACCCAAAGACGCTTTACACAGGAGAGAAACAAAATGAAAAAACAAAGGGCTGGAGAGAAGTAGTAGTGATCACGAGTCATATGCTTTGTGCAATAGAAGAGTTCTGAGCAGGTTGTAAAAAGGTATTTTTGAGGTAACGTTCATAACATGATTTGGCAATAAATCTAGACAAAATTTCTTAAAACATTCTCACAAAAAAAACTAAGTTGCATGGTGTTTTGCATAATATTTGAGTAATCCTCTACATGTTTCTTCAAGAGCTAAAGAAAAACGCTACATATGCATTCATAAAATATAAATGGTGTCCGAGCAACTTAAAAACACCCTGACTAAAGCGTAATTCAGGACCTTTCATCGATATTTACTTTTTGAGTATCAAATCCATAAGATGAAGTTGAGGGTGCAGTAATAACACTCATGTGGAGTGACATTCACACTTCCCCTCAAATTATCCAATAAATCCGCATTACGGCGCTCCTTTCTGCGGCTGGTGTCATATGAAGATGAGGCTCTCTGCAGTCGGCTCTAACTGCCTTCATTTAGTGGTAATTGGAGACAGGTGGTTGGACATGAGGCTGGGACGGGGGCAGTGCTGCAGAGGTGTGGTGAGGCCCATTTGTTTGGCATAGATTGTGGCGGAAAGCGTTAAAACCTCACTCCACTAAACAGCTATCAGGTTTATTCCCATGCAAACAGAACTTGAAATATTGACATCTGTGCGCTTGAAATTACCAACCAAACATAACAATTTTGCTCAAACTGAAATCTTTCTTTTTGATTTCTCTTGAGGTATACACAGCTATTGTTTTGTCTCTGTCATTTGACCCAGCTTCCGTCAGATTACAAAACACCCAGTTAAAGCATTACTAAGTGACTCTTGCCCTTAGAGGCCATAAGCGCAACTGCAGTGTCTTAGCAAGTTACGATTTTTTAACTTATTAATGTCTTGGAGAGTAAATACTACGCTGACAGAAAAGGTGAAGGGGAGAGGGGTGTTGTACATCCAGTTATACAATGGGAATTTTTTTTTCACTCAAACTTGGCTGTAAATACTGTTTAAAGTGGCGCTATCCCGCAGTTAGCTTTGGCCGTTAGCCTGTTAGCTTCTTCTCCGTGATTCCATTAGTGTGTATTGGTTGCTCCGCCCCGGTGGCAGTCAAGTTGCAAGCATGGTTTCTGGCCAGAGCCACCAGGGGGAGATGAAAGACCCCCCAATCATCTCATTAACACTTGTATTACCCCCAGAGGGACTACGGAAAGGTTTATTAAGGTAAACACGGTACTTAGTACTGCTTTAATGATGCGTATTTCTATGATAAGTCTGTGATTAATTACTAGAACAGTGATAATAATCATTTTGTCTCGCTTTATTCTTCTTTATAAGAAGAAATAGGTTCAGTATGGATGTGTTTGTATTGAAGTTGAATCATCAAGTAGTTCAGTCAAGTACTGTGTCAAGCTGCAATTTAAAAAAAAACACGAATCATTTGTAGTGCAGTGTGAGTGTTTCACTTTTCTTAATTAAAAATGCTTCACAGATAACAGGGTGAGAGTTCAAGTAAACTAATTACTCCTCTTTACTAATCACAACACCAATCAAACATGTCTAATGATATTTTAGAGGACATTCTTTCACACATAGTTGTATAAAGTGGTTTACTAGATTAAAATGTAAGAGCTCATCAAACAAGAGTATTATGAGTTGTTCATTAGTTTCATTCACATGTTTGTTTGTTTGTTTGTTTGCCTGTGGGTACGTGGTTTGTTTCCCAACACCGTATTTCAATCGGTAATGCTGGTTCTGACCATAGACATAATAATAATAGACTTCTCCTCCTCCCGTTTGCCATAATAACTACGTTCGAACGGGAAATCATGGCGGATTTGCAGACTTCTCCTACCCTGCTCGGATGTAGCATGTTCCTAAAAAGGGCATAAGGGCGGGATCTTCACTGTAGACTCGGCCCTCGCGTGACGTGTAGTTCGGTTATAGCCGCGCCCGTGCCGTTAGCTATCATGCTAACGGCCTGTCGATCAAAGTTCTGCCCTCATTAGTATACGACATTTCTAAAATGTTTCCTTTAGGAAAATTTGGCACCAGGCTTTAACGTTGTTTTTGACGTATCTAAAGTGCAATGCTTGCTTATGGAAGACTTGCTTGTTCTTCCGCCCTATATGGAGGTACTGCAGCAATGTCGGCCCTAGCGTGTGGTCGTGAAGCAGCACAACCAGCGGCCATTGGTTCTGACACATTCATGTGCACATTATAAACAATTTTAGGCGAATTTAAAGTGTGAAATATAAACCACTGAACAATTTTAAGATTCACATACTTCTCAGAACACATTTGTAAAGGTCTAAACATGTATGTGAACAAGACATTCATGTAATGCAGCTCCTGTGATATGCTAACTGCAGATTGCCTTGTAATGTGTGTACATTGTACCAACTAACAGTGTGGCATGTTCTAGATAGGTGATTCATTAATCAAATTATTTGTATTTATTTTATTTTTCATTTTTATTTTATTTTTATTTTTATTTTTATTTTATTTTATTTTTATTTTTATTTTTTTATTTGAGCAGTAAGTCCGCTCAAAGAGAGTGGGCCGTAGCGAAAATCTTATAAGCGCCCACCCCAAAATTAAAAACAATAATATTTACATTAACAATCAAAGCAAGGAACGTAATGCAAGATAACAAATCATAAACAAATCATAAACAAGGGAACATAAGGCAAGGCAACAACAAATAATAAGGAACAATAATAAAAAAACAACAACAAAACAATATACTACAACACTCACAATAATTGTTCGTATTTAATAAATAATAATTCTTTGTAAACCTTTTTAAAATGTACCAGATTTTTACATATTTTAATGCTTTCATCTAAATTTGTCCATATTTCTACACCACGTCTCGTGGGACACATGCTTTTCAAAGATGTTCTGGAGTATTGTTTATTGAAACTCATTTTATCTCTCAAGTTGTATTTAACTTCTCGTTTGCATATATTGTATACTTTCAGGAAGCGACTTTTGTGAGGCTTTGAACATGATTTGAGCCATCTTAAATTCAGTAAGGTCCTCAAATTTCATTGTTTTTGATTTAAAGAATAATGGATGTGTGTGATCACGGTATCCAGCTAAATGGATTATTCGTATTGCCTTTTTCTGAACTTTAAACAATGGGTCAAGATTACTTTTATACGCATTTCCCCAGATCTCTACACAATTATGTTAAATGGGGAAGGATAAGTTAACAGTATATAATATATAGAGCTTGTTGTCAATGGTATATTTGGATTTATTCATTAGGGCTAAAATCTTTGCCTTTAGTTTTCATTTTATGATGTGAGGTTTCCAGCTGATTTTATGATCGAGTGTTACACCAAGAAATGTATGTTCATAGACTCTTTCAATAGTTTCGTTGCCAATTTTAACTGGTAATTGTACATTTATTACACGATTTCCAAAGAACATTGTTTGGTTTTCGTAATGTTTAGAGACAATGTTTACGCAGAACCAATCTTTCAATTTATCCATTTCTTGTCAACCATTTCATGTGCACACTAAAGTGCACATTTCCATTCTTTACCCTCAACATCTGGACCTGCCATTGGCTCCACATTCACCTGAAGCTGTTTCACAATGCAGTGTCTGTGCTTTCGCCTGGTCTTCTTGGGACATCTGAGCCGTGTGCTGATGTGTTATTGACAATGCGAGCACACGCCGAGTAAATATCACTGAGGTGTGGATTCACCTGGGGGCCTCTGGACACATATTGCACTATGGCTCTGTTGCTTCCTTTTCTTTCTTTCTTGCTTTATTTCTCTAAACCAAACTCCACAAGACTGTTGTTTTTGTGAAGCCCAAAGCAGTTCCCGGCGCTGCGTCTCCATCCTGTCATTTGGCTCTAATGAAAGGTGAAGTGACATGCGGGTTGTCATATATACGCCGGTGGGAAACAAACAATACAAAGATCTATGGAGGAGCAAGAAAAGAGGCTCAGAAAATTGTGTTTCTCGCCGCACAGAGGTGTTAGGAGGCATAATTTTGAGCTAAGTAAAACAGCGCTCTTTTGTGGAGGTTGTCGGAAGGATTTTCATGGCTTTTGTATCTTTAACTTAGATACACGTGAAATTCATCCATAAAAGAAAAAAAGATAAAAAGAAAAAGATATTTTTTCGAAATCATTGTTTTTCTTTTTATGAATATTCTTTGTAAGCCTATTGTTTATCATTGCACTTTTGTGAGCACTTGGTGAGCAATTATAGATTATATAAATATAATACTCGCTGGGTGAGACTGTGTGGGAGCTCCATCTCCCACACATAGTCTCACCCAGCCACCAATAGAGTAGAAGATTTAGCGTTGAAAGATAAAACATAGGGAGGGAGGACGGCGTCAACAGTAAGAAGAAAAAAAAAAAACATTGGTGAAGGGGCATGGCTAGTGCATACAGTATAGGGCAACTGGGTAATTAAAGACGAAAGTGTGTTGGTTAAAGCCTGGTCCTGCTCCTGACAAGTCAATAAAATGTCTATGGCCCCGATCTTCTGCCTGGCATAACAACAGCATTAGCACAGAAGAGAGTGACATCTTGTGTGCAAACAAACGGTGTGCCAGTCCTTGCGTGGCCAGGGTGCGGGGGTGTGGCTTAGAAAGAAGGGGTCGCCTGAGGCGTGGCACTTATCTCAGCGCATCTTGACATTACATCTGGAACTGAAGAGCGCCACGCGGAGCTCTAAGAAACGTGATCAAAACACTAGCACCTCACTCACCGCCACACCCACTCCAAAGAAAACATTGGTCTGTAGGAAAAAATAAGGTCAGGAAGAGACCACGGTTGTACATAACATCAGCACTGGCCATGGGTGTCTGTCCAGCCCATGTACAGCCCCGTTCAACCCCTGGTAGTCTGGAGCTGAAGATGTCGCAGTGCGCCCCTTGTCAGCGCGAACGTCTAGTCTAAAGCCTGCATTTAGAAACACAAGATCGGGCCCTCTGTATTTAATGTTTGTGAATCACACTTCATCATGTAATTAATCCAGTCATAATATATATTTCATTTCAGAAGATTGCAATACAGTGATAAATTAGCTTTTAACTCATGTATTAAGATTTAGCGCTTTGTAACTGAGCAAAACAAAGCATCTGGGATTCATAAACTTTGCCCTTTTATTTTTAATACACTTTTATAGGGGCACACTTTATTTATTTGTTTTGTTGTAGATACTGTATGTTAATGAACACTCATAAGACATCCAGCTAAACAAGCCACGGTATTAGCCAAGAGCTAATTTCCATCTGTTGCCCCACACTCGCGATCACAAACACACTCTCATAGATCCCGTCAGGAGAACAGAAAGGCCCCACGTGGTCCAGGATCAATCCCAGGACCTTCTTGAGGCAAGGGAACAAACTGCTGCACCACCGTGAAACACAAAGGATTCTCTACATTATGGCATAGTATGGCATCATGGCAGACCACAAAAGTCTGTCACCGTAGTGTATATGTTCAAGGAGAATTCACTTCCTCGCTTAAGTGCATGACAACTTTTCATGGTTTTCTGAGCATTCCTTAGTTTGATTGGATAATGTCAGTCTTAAGTCTTACTCATAGCTGAACACCCAGTGAAGTGGCAATTTCTCTCTTCAAGCAGTTAACATGAATGACTGGGACTCGCTCAAAGCCCTGATGTACAGCATGAGGCAGTATTTCTACCTCTCCATATGCCACATCCTGTGTTCATGCTTATAATTATGTGAAAGAAAAAACAAGTCAAACCAAGAAACACCACATAACTTGAATCCGAATCTTAAATATAAATAAATATAAAAGTACAGTACATTTGACCCACCTGAAGCGATTATTAGTCCCGGAGATGACTCTTTACTCGCAATGTTGCCAGATGTGTAGGGATTTGCCGATACGTGGAGATGGAGGTGCAGCGAGCAATATGGCTGTAGAAATAAAATATACACAATTAAACCCTGATGAAAAAAACACATTTCTGTTTCAATAGGCTTCTGCAGTGTCTCAAGCTTTATTTCCGTCCAATGTTGCATTCATGTTACATCCAGATCTTGCATTGATCAATCCCCTCCAGGATTTTGCTGGCAAGTTGCGATGAAAAGTTGCAGGATTTCTTTTCTGCTTAAAACACTACAGTTTGTCTCGGATGCAACATTCCTGAGTTTTCATCCCCTGCAAGATTTCCCCACTGGCCGGTCTCACCATTAATTTTGATTGGGTTAACCTTTACAGACACAATTCTCATTACGAGGCAGCCAAATGCCAGTGCGGCCTGTGTTGTGACGGCCCGTTCGAAGCTTTATTAAAACTCTGACATTCCCTGACAAATAACTGTATAATGCGAGCAGAAGGTGAGCTCCGGCGCTGAATGGCTAATTGGTTTATCAGTGCGAGATATTTGTGTATGGAATTTCATGTAAAGCATTAACGAGATGGTACAACGCTTAGGTGAACAAATCGGTCAAGAAGTGGGGGTGGAGGGTGTTATGTACTATAAATCTGGCTTTTGAGAGGTTTTAACATTTCTCCCAGCCAAAGAAAACACGCACGATCTACTAATCTTCCAAGATGGAGGTGAAAAAGTCAGATAAACAAAAGAATAGATACCAGTATTAGTGATGTGTGTGTAAAATCTGATTAAATGTTACAGACTTTAAGTGTATAACAAGGTCTCTTGACTCCGTTATGATTGTGTGGCAGCTCCATGTGAAATGTGGCCGACATTTTGTCCCATTACATCTAAAGGTGTCCAAGATAAAACTGGAAAAAAGATATATGGTTCATTTTTATCTAATCTAAACACTCTTTAAATCCACTTACTATCTTCAGTTCACAGACCCATCAATACTAACAGTCCGTCAACAGAAATTATGTCAAAAACAGGATGTTGATCTGAAGCTGCAGAAGACTTGGGCAAGGCCTATTCATACTCCACAAGATGCGAGAACCTTTTTCTCGCACCCAGAGCTCCTGTTCGGCAGTTCTTTCACGTTATTCTTGACACCTGAGCTGAGCAGAACTTAGTTCGGCAGGGCTGCGAGAACTCTCGCTGTGATTGGCTGGATGTTTAGTGGGCGGGGTTAATTTGGCGGAACCAGGAAGCGAGGATTCAATGTTTACTTCCTAACACCGGTGCAGAAAACGGGAGACAACATGGCTAGTTTTATTTCTGTAATTCCTTGATTGTTTGGCTGCCGAAAAAGGGGCGTGGCAATTCGGCAGCAACACGTCTTGTGGAGTATGAAATGTCAGAGCCCAGACGAACTTTGTTCTTGTTCTTTTTGCCTCAAGAACAAGAACAAAGTTCTTGCGTCTTGTGGAGTATGAACAGGCCTTAAATCCAACATGAAGCACAACTTTTGCAGAAGCCTTTAAACCAGCGAAAGAAAAAAGAAAAGAAAAAGAAAACGCCTTTGTGTTCCTGTCAAACACCTCTTCTTCGTAAATGGGAGGTCAGCTCATTGGACTGAATCAAAATGGCTGACCTTTCGGCTCAGAGCACTCAGCTTTGACGGCGGCTGCTCTTTCCGGCTGCAGTGCGAGTCAGTCAGCTGCTGTCAAGGCCTTTTCTTTGATGAAGTAAAAAAAAAAAAAAAAAAAAACTCCACGTGTACTTTCTTTATCTATGTCTACAAAGCAGTCTAGAAAGCGTTATAGCCAGGGGAAAAAGTAGACGTCATGAGTCTGTGTTTGATCTTAGAGCTGCATTTGTGAACATTCTGGATTTCTGCGTGAAGCTGGAGAGCCTAGAGAAAAGTCACAACATGCAAACAACCTCCCACCCACCGAAGCACGCTCCCCATAATAAACAACAATAGAGAGTCTATAGGGCTGACCAGCACACAGTTGATGTTGTTGCCCCGCAGGTCTTTGCTGGGCGCCTGCAGCAGCCTCCAGTCCCGGCCTCTGTTGTAGGTGATGTACGTCTTCACCTGGTTATCAATCCGTTTGTTGGCCAGGAACATACCTTTAATCCCAGCCACCTGTGTGTATACAGAAGAGACCAAAACATCAATCTGCTGTAACTTGCATGGTGTACGTTTTTGTCCTTCTGTTGCTTTTATTGTTCTTACTTGTTGATACAGAATAACTTTTTATTGTTCGCTGCTGTACTGCACTGTCACTTGTTGTTAGTCTCTCCTTTGCTTATGTGCGATCTGCTTCACTGTTGGACTATCCTGCTGCTATTATGTAACATAACACATATAACAAAGAAGTGGGTTTATTTTTATTTTTTTATTAACCCTGTACTTGTGTGTATGTTGTAGGTGTAGGTTTCCCTCTCTACATCTGACAAAAGCCTACAGATGAAAACTATCAGCTTTTGGCTGATTGTGGCATATTATACAGTTACACTGTTGGTTAATATGCACTGTCCTGTATCAATCAAACAATCAAAGTAATATAGATTTTATTTCCATTGCAGTTTGAATATGCACAAAACCGTACATTCATTAAAACATTTTTTTTTAAATATTTTCTGTAGCGGACACAAATCTGTAACAAATGGGTAATAATTTACACTACCTCGATACATTGTACCTGCCTACCTCTAAGCCTAACTTTAGGCCCTAACCCTAAGGGTGTTATGTCTTACTACATTAGGTACCTCCAAAGTACTAATACACATTATTCCATTGTGTATGTACAAGTTATTACTGATTTTTACGAAGCAGATTACATTGTAATTAATTTAGTTTGGTATGTATCAAGGTAGTGTAAAATAAAGTGTAAGTGGAAAAATCTAAATTACAACAGCAGCCAACATTATTCTGAGAGTGTCCAAATGATGTGTTACAGGCAACTGGTAAATGTCTGACCTGCCACTTGGATTAATGCCTTAGAACGCCGTTCGAACTCAAAATTACAACTTGTAAACTCAGAGACGTCCAGCGAGCTCAGAGTTTGGATGCGAGATGAAGACGGTAATGGCAGCCCCCGGTGGAGGAGCGCAGCTAATGATAAAATGGTAACATAACCACAAATCCCACGCTCCTCTGCTGCACATCCACACCACAAGCGCTTCAGCATCACCAGCCAAATACAAATACGGCATCTTCAACACTGAGTGGATGTCATCGACTGCCCAGAGGCTGGGACTGAGTAATCAATGCTGCTCTTAATAGATGCGACTTGTTGTTAGAGATCCCTGCAAAGCCCAGGGGACGTCGTTGAGACAGTCAGGCAGCGGATGTCCACTTTGGTAATTGGCAGGTACTTCAGTCTACCTGGTAAAGGGAGATTTAGCATATCATTCCTTTCGGGTGGCGACCCCAATCAACACAGTGGATCGGAGTCTATAAGTGAGGCCACAGCGAGACATGAGCAGCGTCGCTGATAGATTAGTGTTCTGACGGGGGATATGGGACGAAAATAGAAAACCGCTGCAGAAGAATGTTTTCCATGCTTCAACTTGAATAAAAGTATGAGCTGAAGTTTAGTGGCTTGCAGACATTGCCTTATTGTTCTTTCATAACACTTAAGAAAACTTTTGAACAGAATGATATAATTAGGGATGTTATATAAAAAGCTGCTGTTTCGCTGTGTCCTTTTGTCAAACTCCAATGGTCTTAATTAGCTTTAAACCTCACAAACAGAAAGTACAGAGCTCAGAATTGTTTTATTCTAACAACATTAATAAGTTATATTTTGCCTCAAACGACTACAAGACACTTGAAATGTGAGTCAGGTTTCAGTTTTATTATTGAATACAGAGAAATCCATAAGCCCCGCTTTGTTTTAAGTTCTACCCACTTTCACCAAACATATTCTGATCCTGCGAACAATTTAGAAAGTTTAATTTTTTGCAAAGAAAAATTTTGCACACCCGGGAGGCGACAGGTGCATAGAAGGCAGGGTAAATGTTTCCAATGCTGCTCTTCTCCCCAGATCTCCAGGGTGCGCCCTCTGCTGGTGTTTTGTTTTTACGACTGCATAGACAGTATCCACAGTGCATAACTAGAGGTATTTTCTAGACACTTTATTACAAATAAGTCGCAGTATTCTCTCCAGACTCGAAGTTCAGTCAACATTCGCAGTTAATAATGTTTTATAGCCTCCCAGAGCATCAAAATTAGCCATTTAACCAGATTTTTTTCTTCACTCTTGTTCAGATGGGGCTCATTGCGGGAAGTAATATCTGCGGTTATTCATCAAAGAAAGAAATAATCTGCTCCTCCCTAAAATCCATATCCTTGGCACAATCCCTGTGTGTCTTCTTCAGCGTCAGCAACTTTGAAACTGCTTCGTATTCACTCTGCGCGTTTGGAGCTGTGTAGGCCTACAGCGGTTCGCTTCCAAAATGACAAAACAAGTTCTTTTCATCGTCAGTGCCTCCCAGCTCTGCTATATCGATCGGCGCTCATAATATACTTGTGGTTTGGATGCTCATCAAGAACATACTCTTGCAATGTATTGTAAAGGTTTTGCAATTATGAAAGAGGTTGCTCATTTATATTTTGTTCACATGTTTTAGATCTGTAATTACTACACTAGAGACATTTTTTAAGAATCAAGCTCATAGAATTACGTTCTTTCAGTATGTTTATTTTTGGGTATTTTCTTGCCATTATTTTAGCTATCATGTTGTTAATATTGGGGTTACTGTGTTTTTATTTATTTTCTCCTATATTGCAATGCATAGTAAGACATTTGGTATATGAAAACATGTGCTTCTGGGCCCTTACCACTTGCCTTACCAGACTCAGACATTGACCTAGCTTTAACTTGACCAATCATCTCTTTAAACATTCCTTTAAATGCATCGCACTACCATTGCAGCAGCCTACCATCAGCCTCCTCAGGCGCTCCGTTTATCCCACCACTGTATCAAATCTCTGCTGGGTCCTAAGCACCAAAGTTTATTCATCCATCCATTTTGACCCCATCTGAGCAGAGATGCCCAAACTTTCCTTTCCACACACAATTCTTCTAGCTCCTCCGGAGGAACCCCAATGTGTTTCCCAGGCTAGCTGAGACATGGTCTCTACTGTGTGTACTAGGTCTTCCCCAGGACCTCTCCAGGTAGGACATGTCCGAAACACCTCACATCTGCTTAGCACCTCTGCTCCTCTCCACATGGAGGAGCAGCAGTTTTATTCCTAGATCCTCCCGGGTGTCTGAACTTCTCAGTGTGCATCCAGCCACCCAGCAGAGGAATGTTTGTATCCTGGATCGGGTCCTTTCAGTATGTGAAAGTAAGAATGTAGATTGAAGAGCCAACCTTTCAATACACCTTTGATTGCTCCAACCTCATTTGGTTGTTGCCCATGGTTACAATACAATAAAATGCATGCAGTGAGGCATATTACGTTATGAGTGGTTTTCTTTACCTCGTAGAGATCAACCATGACGTTGCCCTCGATGCCCATGCTGCTGACCACATTCTCCAGAGCCAGAGAGTAGAAGACCCCGGAAGTGTCCGACACATAGAGGTTATATGTCTCATTCTGGTTCCACTCCTGCACCGCTGCCACCACACGGTTATCATCAGTGCTGATCACATGCAGCTCCTGTGGGAAGAGAGGCAGCTAGACATCAGTTATTGTTATTTATTACAGGGCTACAGTATTTAGTTCACTAACTTCTCTGTCAGCAAAAATTGGTGACGTGAACAAAATAAAAATAAAACCAACCCCTAGAAAACAAAAACATGGTTCAACATCAGTGGATTTACTGTATTTTGTTATCCCCTCTTAATGTCTCTTTGTTCACTCTGTTGTGTCGTGTACCGTCAGTGTGCTTTGTCAGTGTGTACTGTGTACTGTATAGTAAGTTGTGTGTTGGACGTTCTCTTGCTGCGGCCAACTTTTTGTAAATCAGAATTAGTAGAACACATTTTACCTAGTCAAATAAAGGTCAAATAAAAATAAAACATTTTTTTCTCTTAATCAGAAATTCTTACATTTATTTTCATTTTTTAATCAAGCATCGGAGGAATTTTCTTGGAACCAAAGCAACACAATGACAGGGTCACCTGTAATTCAGTACCTGGACCGTGTTAACAGTTTCATTTATGTGGAAGAAAGTAAAGTCAATGAAAATCAGTTTTTTATTTTTATTTCAAACAATAATTTCTTTTTGCATTACACAACTACAGCTAATAGAAATTTGACATTTTAACACCTCCTTTCACGCTCCATTGGGCTCTCAAAGCGTTTTACATTAAGGAACCTATTCACAAATCTCTACAGCCGTGTGCCCAAGGATACAGTGAAAGTATGGTCGGTAATTGAAACATAGTGGAGAGAACTGCATCATCGCAGTGTCATGGGCTGCGAGTACCTTCTGAATAGATTAATGTCTTATACAAACAGTTTAGACAAGCGTGGCGCCCGGGGTGGAAAGATGAAGAGGGTCAACCGCTTTGACCGCAGCATGCATCAAAGAAGGCTAAGGACTGCTGAACAAGAGCGAGGAGACACACACTTTGCATGAGAGTTGACTCTGCAGGTGTAGCCAAGACAGTGGCAGAGTAAGCTAAGATGAACTTGGATGATTTGGTTCACTGTTGCAAACACAAAGAGAAAGGATAAAGCTGAAAAGTGTTCACCTTCAGCTTTTACTGAGCGACTAGATCATTGTTCTCGCACTGTAGCAAAAGTACTACTAGTGGTGGTCCTCTTTCATTTTATTGATACTATTTTATTGTTGTATTTAATTTAACTTAGGTCTTGTTTACCCCACTTTTAGACCTTTCTTTTTTACTTGGTTT
Source organism: Neogobius melanostomus (assembly GCA_007210695.1). NCBI lineage: Eukaryota > Metazoa > Chordata > Actinopteri > Gobiiformes > Gobiidae > Neogobius > Neogobius melanostomus. The sequence continues at coordinate 4,081,888 of VHKM01000153.1, forward strand.
AGTCTCGATTTAACCTTGATGTCAGTCCATAGTTCAGTGCAAGTTCAAGATGGTTCTTGAACTTGTTTGAGAACCACTGGATTTGATTGTTGCTGCTACTCAAATGAGCAGTACTCTAAACAAGGATCAATTATCATTTAGGCGTAAAGACTAAAACTTTATTTCCTGAGGTGTAATCTCCCACTGAGCACGAAATAGCCTCTCAACTTTGATTACCTCTTATAATTTCCATTCTGGAAAGTGTCACCCCGCCCTCCCAGCAATTGTTATGTGAACCCAAATGTATTTCATTTCCTTTGCTCAAGACTCCCGCTGCGCTTAATCATATCCTGTAATCAGAACGGCAACCACTTCCTTTGCTTCCATGTCCGTGTTTTCGAGTCCACGCGCCCGTTGCACTGCGTCAGCCATATTGGTCTCCTAGCGCACGCGGCCCCGTATAGGCGCACGATGATCTGTTAACGCGCGTGCTTCATCTACCGCTGACGGTGCCAATGAGAGTGAGCCCAAAGCCGCTGGGAGACACCCGCGGCCTGATTGAATAAAACATGTTTAATTGTCAATGGGGACGTGAGGGGTGCAGCCTTGGAGAGCGGGAGGAGAGTGCAGCGGAATAACAATGGGCCCGGGCGCTGCCGGAGTTACTTTGAGCGGTGATTTGGCCATAAATAACAAAGACAGAGTCACGCTGAGGTACTGACGATTCCACGGTTTGCGTCGACTTTGAACTGAATACAAACAAGCGGCGCTGGTTGAGTGCGGGCGGCGCTTTTAAATACAAATGATACAAAAGCAATTTTAAATGTTGTCTGTCATGCTGACGAGTGTAGCTGTGGGGTCTGGGATATGAAAAAGACAGGAGAGAGGGCATTTAAAGTAAGATCATGCAGTTTATTGTTACGTAATTCATAGCCTGACAATATTAAAATATTACAATATGTTCGTTCAAATGTAAAGCATTTTATTGTGTCTAATTTAAGCCATTTTTAATTTTTTTAAATCTTGTTTTTATTTCGAGATAATCGATTTGAAACATTTGCTGTAGATTACGGACATAAATATGACCAAACAAAATGTATTGCAAGTATTTGGTCGTTTTATGTTTTCATATAAAAATAAGTCCTTTTATACCTACCTATTCCCCAAATTCCATTTATTTTTGATGACGAAAGCTAAATAATGGATGGACCCTGGTTTAAATGTATGTTTTATTTTGTTGACATGTTTGTTACAAAGACTTTTACAGAGGGGATTTGGATATCTTGTTTAATTTTAAAATGTTTTTTAGTGGAAAAATCTGTAAAAACAGAAAATGTCGCCTTTTTTTAATTCAAAACTCAAAAATCAGGGTAGGAATTAGATAATAAAAAATCCTTGTGGAAAAAAAAAGTCCAAGACTGGAAAGTTTTTAGGTTTGTAAGTACTGCTGATGTGAAGATACTGTTGCCACAATGTGAGAAAAATGTATGTGGAGAAAATGGCTCTTGAAATGACAATTTTCCATATAAACCTATGGAGAAACATTGAGTCAGTGCAATAATTAAACATGTCATGAAGATTAGGTTATTTGTTTGTTTCCAGGTGAAAGTTTATATGTTAAGAGACCAAATTGGCCCAAAACCAAATATATATATATATATATATATATATATATATAATATATATATATTATATACTATATATATATATTGCCTTAAATTGTTGTCAGATTTGGGGCCAGATTGGTCTCTTGTAAACATGCAAGCTTTCACTATAGAAACAAACAAATAGTCCAGTCTACACGAGTATCTATATTATAATTTCACCCAATAAACTTTCCTACATGTTTTATACGGAAAACTGTAACTTCTAAGGCTGGTAATCTCTCTCCTTTCCCGTTCACAGTCTGGGACCACATCTACCGGCACCGACTGACACCGAAGTACATCTACTCAAGAAATATTACTATTCAGAAAGATTACTAGATTCAGCGTACAACAGTAGTTCAGACAAGCGCACCTATATATCATAAACAAATATCACTTTGAGCTACTGAAAAGACCGTCTAATGATTGTATTGTGCACATAGACAAAGCCATGTAAATTAACTTTGATCTGAAGACGTCTATGCTAACAATTCCCCAGCTTTATGTATGTCTATACCAGACAAGCCCTCTTTCTGCCTATGAGTAAATCCATGAATCTATAAACCACGTAATACCGAAATGCTTTCTTGTGGCTGGATTTGTGGACACGTGGACTTCTGTATCAAACTTGTTAAAAGGCACGGAAGTGATGGAAGTGAAATTACGGTCAATGCAGTTGGATCGTTGGGCAAATTCTTAATGAGTCTCTGTTGTTCTCTCATAAGAATCCTTATGGATGATATCTGTGTTTGATCAAATATTTTTGTGATTTTTCAGATTATTTTTGTGAGCTTCAACTGTGTTCACTAAGTATCTAGACCACTGAAAACATCATCAAAATTTATCATGGTATAATTTGCTCCAACCAAACTTTCACTGGGTTTGTGTCTTACCCAAGGAACCGCCGGCAAAGGAACTAACTGACACTAGAATTACATTTGGAGGATTAAGTAAGTAAGTAAGTGGTTTATTTGTCATTGTACAACCGTACAACAAAATTGTGTTCAGGTGTTAGCCTTGAGCCGCTAAGACTGAGCCGTGCCACTACTGTGGGCCACCTGACCAATTTTTCTGGGAAGAGCTTAGCAGTTAATTTGTTTTATTCTCCAGTGAACGTCCATTAGCCAGAACAATAGCAGGCATGTGTGGCTTAGCTGTGAGACTTGCCCGGATACCTCCTTGTTTGTCCCTTCTTTGTTTCCTGTAGCGCCTTTTGTGACGCCTCCACTGTGCTGCCTCCACTGTGCTGCAGGTGTGGGGGCTTTTGGTGTCTCTTCAGTGTTTCAGCCGAAGAACTGTGTAGGTCTCAAATGTCTTTAGCTCAAACACAAGCTAGTTTAATTTTAAAAAGCTGCTTTCTTCAGGACCATTATGGACTCTCTGCAGTAAAAACATCCACCAAACTCCACAAAACACACGGCAAAAACGTACAAAAGCATCCAGTAAAACAATATGGAACACAAAAACCACAACGGCAGTTCGCAGAAAAAGGCAAAAAAAACTCAAAAAAACTCAGCTGTACTAAGAGGAAGAGAGGTTGCCACTTGTTTACCTGTCGCCATGACATGACATAATAATTAAGATTTCAGATGATAAAATAGATGTAAATGTGGTATCTGCTTTGGCCTTTTCCCCCAATGGTCACATCTATCCAAAGTGTCCCTGTTACTAATTATACTTATTTACAAATCAAAAGCTTGTATTTCTGACTCTATAGCGTTTACCTTGGGCAGCGTGTACTTTGGCAGCTTCATCGGAGTGAAGGCATCTCTCTTCGCAGACACGTAATAGATGGGGCGCCCAGTTGTCGACACCTTTACACCGTGAAAGATTGAGAGAAAACACTGTGTAATTACATAAAATCAAGCACAAAGCATACCCTTTTGTAACAAAGACCTTGAGCAACCCCCTATTCCTTCTTCCTCTGTATTCGCACAGAGAAAAGTGGACCATTACGTACCTGAACAAAGACGTACTCGTCCTGCACCACCAGGGAATTGGGGTCGATGTATCCGGGGAAAGGCTTGCCCTTGTTGGCCTCAGTGCAGTTCTGGAGCTTACAGGTGACGTAGAGCGCCTCTGCTCCCAACAGAGAGAGAGAGAGAGATCATCAAGAAATGGCACGGTAAACCAGGGCAAGTGGGACCTCAAGGAAAAGTTAGGAAGCACCGCTTTTGACCCGAACCCATTAACTTATGTCAAACCAATTACAAACCAAAGATGTATGTTTTGAAGAACATCTCTTTCTTACATGGTTTTGAAGGGTACACTGGAAAAAGGATAACCACTTTAAGGAAGAAATTACATGAATATACTTGAATTTAGAATTTAAATCTAAAGTTTGAGTTGAATTGATCTGGTCCTAGATCAGATAAAGCCTCTTCTTGCCAATGGAACAAGTACCCTTTTCTTAATTCAGATAGTTTTGTATCATTCAAAATGAAAAATAATCTTTTTAAAAGTAAAAGTGAATTTGTCTGATTTCAAGTTGGATGTATGCTTGTGTTATTGGCGTCAACATTTTTATCTTATCTTAGATTAGTTCAAACCGTCATTTATCTCATTTAAGATCGTCATGTTTCCAGTGTATGTTATTTCTTGGTAAACAATTCTTAAACATGACACATGTGGCCCCAGATATGAGGTAAACATGTTCAATTCAAACATTAGTTGCAAATTACAATCAGGCCTATGGAATTCTAAAAGTTCTCAGCTTTCAATGAGGAATAGAACGTCCGCATATAGAAACTGATGCTTATGTTCTCATATGTAGCTTAAGGCAACAGTTGTAGTTGTGATGTATTTTTGAAACCACTAAAGTGCATCCTGGAGCCAATAAGCGCTCATTTGGGTTACTTCATGTTTATACTTGAATTTTAACTTAAACTGTGGCTTAAAACAAACCAGTCTTGTGACCATAAAGTGTACTTTTTAACACGTATTATGCTGTACTAACGTCTAATTTAGTACAATGTAATCTGCTACATAACAATCTGTAATAACGTGTATCTATGTAGTACATACACAATGGAATAATGTGTATTAGTACCACTGTTATTGATTAGTACTTTGCAGATATATAATACATTATATATCTTATAAGACCTTTAGGGTTAGGACCTAAGGTTAGGGTTAGAGTTAGGGTCTTATGTCGTATTACATTATGTACCTGCAAAGTACTAATACACTTTAATCCATTGTGTATGTACTACACAGGTACAAGTTATTTACATTGTCACAAAGCACATTGTTACATTGTTTACATAAATGTCTATACTTCTGCCATCTGCCTACTAGGGACTATGTAAATTAGCCTTGTGGCTATAATCTGGCATCTCTTTTTGTTGTTCATAATGTGCACTGTTCCTAGCAAATAAATAAATAAACTAGATCCAAAGCCTAAACAAGGGACAAGCCATTTCTTAAACATGACCAAGGGAGATGTGCTCTAAAATGCAACTAAATTATATGTCTATAACTTTGTAAAACCAGCCCAAAATCCCACAAAACCCTGACCAATTCAGGACCAAAACAGGGTCTAAATCAGCCCTTCTGATTAACACCAGAAGAAGCTTGAGTGCCTCTTGTCGCCCGTGCCCCATAGTTTGCAAACCCCTCATCCAGTCAATGATGAAAACTTGGCCCTCACCTCTCACTCAGGTGTCTCCTTCAGGCGTCTCTACATTTACTGGTGTCAATAAAGCTCTTCAGACCGGCGGTCTGGTGGAAAGACAGATGACCACACGGGCCAATTGCTTTCTTTGCCTTCAATCGCACAGCCTGTCCCGACATATTAGCCCCTGCCAAATACGTGTGGGGGCTCCCGCTGCTGCCGTGATCAATAGTGATGGAAGTTGGCCGTGGAAGTAGCTTCTGACACATCTGATGTCGGCGCGGGTGTTTGTATGATTGTTTTTTCTCTATTGTGTCAGCTACAAAGGGCCGCACTGACATCAAGGTGGAACAGATGCTCCCAACGAGGAGGGATACGTGAGGAGGGTGTGTTACAGAGTTCAGATGATCAATGTGAGAAATCTTCTATAAGCCCTAAAGGCTCTCAGACTTTTGACTTTTGAAGTTTTGAGACTGGCATCAGCTTGATAAGTTAAAGTTGACACACTCGACACATGCTCATATTTTTGAAACGGTTGCAATTTTTCAGGATTTTTTTTTTTTAGCGTTAGTTACAGTATTTCATAGAATTGGTCATTTCTATTCAAATTTGTAAAAGCAGTTGTTATAACATTTCACATAGTGTGAATATAAAAGCACTAAACAAATTGCAAATGGTGCATGCGGTAAGTTACTACCTAATTATAAAACTATGTCGTGTGCGCAGTGTTTTTGAGCATAATCTGTCATGCATGTTTTGTTGCCTTGGAAAATAGTGAAGCATGGCTATAGAAACGGAAGACGCGTGGGATGGCGTTTCATATGCCTACCTGTGTATATACAGTATCAATTCAACTAATACCGGCTCAGAGAGAGATACTTCCTTATGCTCAGTGAAGCATGATATATTTAAACTTCTCGGCCGTGAGAGGTTGTATGTCAGAGAGTATGGTGAACATGCTCTGGTGTGCACCTTTGGATGAAGAAGGAGCGAGAGGGAAAAGCGTGAATGCTGGGGCTGAAGAGAAACCGTGTGCGGTGAGAGCGACTGAAAATAAGCCATATTTCTTAATTAAAAAAATGTTTGCCAAATGAGAAATATTAACCATATGTGCCTGTAGTTGACTTTGGAAGGTCTAAAATAGCATGATATAGGCTCTGGCCAGTGGTTAAAATGGACTGTGGGAGGTGGTGGAACTCTAATCTAGAAGACTCAGACCGCTACATTAGGCCAATATAAAAGGGTGTGCATAGATTACATGTGACATAAGGTGTTTTATGTATATTACTTTTAATTGATGTATTTTAAAAATAAGTTTTTAAACCATTTTACAGAATAACTCTCCTTTATGTTTGCTCTTGTTTGATATAGTCCCAGAAAGTTAGATCAACAGCCAGTCTTCCCCAGGAAACCTTTGATTAATCAGATAATGCTGTTGATCTCGTGTATTTTAGGCAACAATATGTTGTTTAAATCAGCCTTCACAGTGATGAAAATCAGAACTGTCTACATTATGATTACTTTCCTAAAAAAAAAAGAAAAAAAGAAAAGCAACACTGAAAATCCTGTCACATCCTGTGTTACTGTTTCCCTGTGGGGCCCCAGTCCCTCTGCTGCCCGTGTCAGCTCCGCCCCTGTTCTTACTCCATCTGAGAGCTGCACCGCGCACTGAGCTGTGAGGAGGGGACACAGGCTCCAGCCGACTCTAAAGATTAAACTTTAGCCAGGATTCCTGACTTTTTTTTGCTGTTTAACCGTGGGCAGATTCAGAGGATCAGATCAGAGGAAAGGCCGAGATTGCGCCGTAACCCCACGACGTAACATTGCATTTTCTTGATTATGCATCCTAAATCCAAAAGCTTGGGAAGAGTAGACTCCGTTTATGGATTTGAGTATGTCTGTAAAGTTGATGATTTCGTGATAAATGCTGTTATATTGAGGGGCATTAAACCCGCGTGTACGGGGAGCTGACTGAGCTGCTACTGCTGAGCTTGTGATTATTTCTCCAGTTTGTCCCTGAAGAGTGGACTTCTGTCCAGCGCAGCTTCAGCAAATAAACTCCATGTGCCCTTCTTCCTTGTTGATGATTGTTAATGATTGTCTGCCAGACTTTTTTTTTTCACTACCCAAGGTGCCGGAACTCCGTACCGGCCCGTTCCGGCCCACTTTAACCCCTGCTCATACTGTACCTCATGTTTGATGATTGAAATGTTAGCTGTGGTCCAAACTCAATCCTAACTTTCTCATCATATTTGTTGCGTCCCGCTTATAGGCACGCTTCACAGATGCAGGGTCACTTTAAGGGGTCACTTTCACAGAAATGCGATAAAACTATAGTCTGTATGATAAGTAATTCTATTTTGCGTTAAAACTAAACACAAAGACAAAAGAGAACAAAAATCATGCATAAAATGAAACAAACAAGAAACAATATTACATAAAGAAAAACAAATGCAAATACAAATGTTGTTTTTTCCCCATAAATGTCTAAATTTACAATATACTAAAGGAGGACTAAACAAATAAAGGAGTCTTTACCAACTCAGTTCACATTTTCAGGAACAGATATTTGGGATTTTAATGTTTTCTGTTCTGCTCCAGGAGCTGTTAGTGTTGTTAAATTTTTATTAGTCAATATGTTTTAACAGTTCTCTGTGTCTGTATTAAAAAATGTGGTTTGTCATTGGATCAATAAAAAACATTTTGAGATATGACTGGCTGTTATTGTACAGTTTCAGACGGTCCTGCTTTTGAACAGGAACAGAAGGAGTGAATGGCTGGCCAGGCTAAGAATACATGTGTGCTGCCCACACAATTCAAATGCGGGTACGGGAACCCAATGCTGAGTGATCATATTTATATTTTTTTTTGTAAAGACTGGCTTTTTGAATTATATTTTGGGTGTAAGTTTAAGAGCTAGATTTGTTTGAACGCAGCACATTGTCTTTTTCGTAACGATTTGGAGTTTAGTTGATCACTGTCAGCGCCCTTGAGGTCTTGAGTGCGCTCAGTATAAATGCCAGGTGCAAGGGGTATGCAAGACAAATGAGGTTGGGAAATCCTGGTCTAGAGAATTTCACACTGTGAAAACCCTCGAAGCATCACACTATATAATTGACACAAAGTTTCTGCTCTTCTTGAAAAAACAACAACAGAAAAACATTTGCTAAATCTATAGACCATGCACTTCTCCAACAAATTGAGTTGTTTTAAAGCCTTTGCTTTATCCATCAAAAAATCCATATTTGACCTTATATATTTCTAACAGCAATTCTTTTGTACAGACCCATCATTGACCCAAACCATCGATCACATAATCAATGGACAAATGTTTAAACAAAATGGTTAGCACTATGCAGCACTAGTTCAGTCAATAGCAGCTTGTGAAGCCCATCGAAAAGTATTATACTTTAATGATTGTACTGACAGCCACTGCATTAAGTAGACTTATGGAGTTTTCCCAGACTGAATAACCACGCAAATTTATTACAAAAATATACGCCTTAGAAAAGTATGTGTTTTTTTTTTTCATCTAAAATGTTCCCTTTATGTGCCATGCCATTAGTCTACTACACACTTGACAACTCGCCTTTGCCAGACACTTTACCGGAGCACAAAGAAAGACACAAGAAAATGGAGGAGTGAACTGGGAATTCAATTACTCACGTCCTTCAGAGATGCTGGTTTCCAGGTGAATTAGGCCGGCCTCTTTGTCCAAACCCATTTTGGACCTGAAAGGCAGACAAATGTGTTTCAGGAACATCACCGCACTTTGTTCCCACTGTGGAGCCTCAGCAGCCCAATGTGTGCTACAGCGGCGCGCTTGAAGAAAAACACATTTACGCCTGCATCTGCGTCGATTGACAGGAGTCTTGATAAATATGTACATTTGATCAAGGTCAGGTCAGTGCATTTTACTAGACTGCACAGAAGGGGCAGCTCTGAAAGACATTATATTTTCAAGTAAGAAAAGAAAACAGCAATGCCAAACGTGAAGAAAACTGGAATAAGGAGAACATGCACACTGAATCACTTGAAACAAAACCAGGCCCTCGTTGTTGACCTTCTCACTGTGTTGTGACATGAATTTTAAAGGAGAATTAATTGCAATTACGACTTCCTGTTCTCTCTCATCAGATTGGCCTTTTTTCCCAATGACATGCGGTCCAACCTGAGAGAAAGAGAGGGAGCCGACTGCACAGTTCGACAAACACCAAACTGCTGGGGATTGTCAGCGGCGATGACAGCTGTGGTAAACATCAGCATTAGTCCAGGGAATGACCCGCACTTTGTCTTTGCAGCAGGACCAGACAAACTGAGGGGGGAAAAAAACAAAAAAAGCCCCCCAGGATTAAACTCCCTGATAGAGTAAGATGGAGCGAGATGTGTCCTGACATCTTTAACGTGGGAAGAGCCATTGATTTGTCTGCGCCGTGTGTTTGAGGCCTGAACATGGAACAGCATTTAATCATTACGGCATTAAATATGTATAACACAGACTGTGGGATCAGTGCTGAGCTCAGGGAGGACCGGATAAGGAAGGATTTGTCGATAGATAACACATTGGAAAGTAGTGCAGATCCAGGGATGTTTAAAAAGGCATTCGGAACAATTTTGAGATACAGGCCAAACTAATATACGTGATTCATATAGTTCTTTTGAATTATTTAGAGTTTTGAGATTGTATTTATATTTGATGAGGATTTGGAGCACATACTGTATTTCTATAGACTATGACCATTTAGTCTTTGTTGTTGAATTGAATTGAACTGTTACTTTCCTTCCTACATTTTGTTGTGTAATGTAGTCACTAAAAGTTGTATATTCATCTCATCTCCCTCTAGTTACTATTACTTGATTGCACGTTCCCCTGTCTATTTGCATCCCCTGTGTGTTTCTTGAGAGATGATGTAATTTCTTCATTGTGATATCAATAAGGTCCTATCTTATCTTATGCAAATATAATGTTACACTAAGGCAAAACAAAATAAATATTGAGGTGTCAATTTGATACTTTTGCTGTAGATTACCGACAGAAATATAAGGGAAATGTATTGCCATTTTATGTTTTCATATAAAAATAAGACATTTTATGCATTACAAAAATTGCCACATTTGCCAATATCTTCAGCAACAAAATCTAAATAATAAATTGTGCCGGGTTTAAATTGATGGTTTTATTTTGTTGAAATATTAGTTATACAAAGAGAACGGGATGTTGAATATCTTATCTAGTTTTTGAATAAGCGTGGAAAGTGGAAAACCTTACTTTGTTTTTTGGATTTAAAGCTCAATAAAGCAGGCTGGCAATTAAATATCATAGAATCCCTCTGAAAAAATGAAAAAAAAAAAAAGTGTGGAGTCTGTAAGAGCAACTAAGATGTTGTTGCTAGACAACAACAACCTCATTTTGAGAAAACAGGTCCTAAACTAACAGCCGCAGCAGCTCTGTCTCAAAAGGACATTACTATATTTGGATTACAGCGCCATCTCCTTTCCCCTTACACAGTACACACGGGTATAAAATACTGTATATCAATATTTGTGAATGAATTTGCTTGGGAAAACTGCCGTTAGGGCACAATGCTGTAGTTACCTCCTGGAAATATCAGTCTCGCTTGCGGACACAACATTATAAAATAAGCATCGTAAATGGTACGTAATGTCTTTTTTTTATACTGTACTCTGATGTCAAAACTAAGATGAAAATTAGCAGAAAAATACCAACATCAAACACTGATGTGTCTCACCTTAAAACCACACTAACACTGTATCCAGTTTTTTTATAAACTGAAATATAAGCACTTATTTGGTGATTTTATTGATGAAACAAATACATTTTTGAATAAACCACTTAAAAAATAGGGCATGTCATTGTTGGACTGCTCATAGGAGCATGTAAGCCATGAGGATATAGTACGACGGTGTGACGGTGGCGCAGTTGGTAAAGCGGGTCGTCTCATGATCGGAAGGTCGAATCCCATGCAGCTCCCGCAAATGCACACTGTCGTTGTGTCCTTGGGCAAGACACTTCACCCTACTTGCCTCCAGTGTCTGTGTACATTGATGTATGAATGAGAGTGTGACTGGTTCCTTACTGTAAAGCCCTTTGGGTCTGATAAAGGTAGAAAAGCGCTATATAAGTTGAGCCCATTTACCTTTAGTACAGTATGACCTGGGTTGTTCCGCTGTGTGGTTTCATAATAAAGGCTTAATTGCTGCCTTATAGTGGTACATTTATACAGTCAAATGTGTTACGAACTTATTGCATTGTTAAACTTTGTATTTAGTTTAAAATACTTTTGCTCCGCACTCCACTTTCTTTTTTAAACACCAGTCCTATTTTCCGCCATGAGCAGTGAGAGCCCAGTCGATGGAACAGCATATAATCATTAGGGCATTAAATATGTATTACACAGACTGGGGGATCAGAGCGAGGCTAAAGAAGGACCGATAAGACTGCATTTGTCGACAGGTTGGCAGGTCTTCTGCTGCAAGGAATTGAGAGGTCCGAGCGAGCGGCGGACACGTGGTCACTATAGCGTCTCCTCATTAGCTACATTAGTAATTTACCAATTGTAATGCTGTGGTGAATAGGCTCTCCTACTTATCCAATTTACATTTCTACTTCCACTGAATAATGCAGTCAGGAGCAGAAACAAAGGCAGCAGCAGCGTTGTTTCAATGACATTTTTTTGATACTTCATTTGTCACCCAATATAAATAACGTAGAATTGGGGAGGGAATATGTAAAAAAAAGTCCCAGACAGTTTTGCATATGTGTATGGAAGTGCTTTGGACAGCACAGGAGGATTTTCCGTCGCAACAGATTGAAGAAAATATGAGTTGAGTCTCCAGCGGCAAAGGAGAAAAATCACAGTCTGCCAGCTCCAGATGTTTTGGTCCAGTTTTGTGATGTCATATGCAAAACATTTCATGGCTGGGCATTAGATACACTCACTAAGTGGATAGAAAGAGGAGGAAATGTGAATTTATGTTTTGGGTGGGTGAGATAGAGCTGGCAGCTCAAATCAAAACTAGGTGGTTCAAATTCCATATGACACAGTCTACACTTCCTTTGCATTCTTAGACACTCCATATATTTTACCCAAGTGGATGTATTGATTTGAAGCAGGATGTTTGGTAATACTTCACCGTGGCAGTTATAGCTTACCACCATTGCAGACTTTTTAAAACTCTTTTGACACCTTTGCTTCAGTTTTTCAACGTGTTATGAAAAGTCATGCTTTTAGTTAAGCGAGCACTAAATAAAACAAGTGAAAGTCGACTGACTTTAAAAACAATGGAGGAACACTTTCTGCAGAAAAAGGGCACCATGTTATAAAATCAGTTGCCAGATGTATGAGCTCTCGAGAAAGTGTCAGACCAGCATCCAGGATACTATTGAAAAACAGAAATAAGGTTGCTGAAGCAAACTCCAACGGCACTGAACAGAAATAATCCAAGACCAAACGTCCTCCTCTTTCAATCAATACCATATTATACATTCAGGTGATTAAAAGCATTTTCTTACGGACATCATTACTTTACATGAAATGCTAAAGACTGTTTTATTACTATATATTATCACACATGGCTCACGGGCTCCACTTTGAGAGTGGCGGTATTAGGGAAGTTTATTATATAACATAAAAAACATGACATGTAAAATCAACTTTTCGCTTCATACCATGTTATACCATTGTTCCCTTGTCATTTCTTCCTCTACTGCTGAAATGCTCCAATCTGTACTTGATGGATTATACTGCTTTATTGGTAAAATACTGCGCTCAAAGTTGCAAACCGAAAGTTGTTTTTCACCAAGTCATTTCCACAGCTGCCTACAGAGAAAGTGTGACTACAGACATTATTTCAAATAATAAACATAAAATAGCAATGCTGGGATACCCAAAAGAATGTTTTTGATCTAAATTATGCATGTTATGTCCACTTTAAAGGCTTCTTCTTCTTCTTCTTCTTCTTCTTCTTCTTCTTCTCCTTCTTCCTCCTCCTCTTCTTCTTCTCTTCCTCCCTTCTTGCATTGCGTTGCCTTGTGTACGAAATGTGCAGTATAAATAAAGGTGCCTTGCCTTCTTCTTCTGCTCCTCCTCAAAATGGCACCCTAACAGGAAAAACTCATGCATATAGAATTTCACAAAGAATCTTTATTATAATTTCATTTTTTTCCACCATGAGTTGTAAGCCTTACTTATCAAAAATATCCTGATCAACATTAGCCTTCTGAGCCACTTTCAGTCCACTCTAATAACACCTGCAAAATACTCCACACATTTGCAGTAAGCTCTCAAACCCCTTACATAATGTAGGTATATTTTTAATGCACACTTTGAGCTGGATTCCACCCAGATCCCAGCCAACCCAATCCTATTAGGCCTCCTCATTTCCTCACACGGTCGCTGGCTCGAGCAGGCACACAGTGCTTCGTTCCCGATGCAAGCTCATTACCTCGGCCATAGCGCCCCACCTTTCACACATATACACGTAGATGTACATGCACCGAGCTGGCCTTAAAATAGCTCTCTCAGTATGCTGCAGATTCCCTTTAGGCTGCCTTCACTCCCCGACCGCTTGTTACCAGGCCTGACATCTCCTCTTCCCACTGCTGAAGGGAACACGAGTCTACCATGTATTTGTGTAGAGAGGCCGGAGACAGGCTACATACTGCTAACTTTGGACAAGCCCTCCGCCGAAACAATTTATTAACAAAGTGGAAGTGACACAAAAGAATTCAACCGAGAGATACTGAGGAAGAAAAGGTTTTTGTATTGATACACATTGGTGGCTGGACCCTGGCAGGTAAAAGCGCCAGCAACGACGGAAGAGTGAGAGAATTTGACTGTGGCAGGATGATGTAGGGGAGAGGGACTGCATTTACAAGAACAACTTGAGAGATCATTTTTTGAGAGGCAGTTTCATGTTCTACTTCAGGTAACACGATGGCACAGAAGTTCGCATCAAAGCAAGGAGGTTCAGGGTTCAGCTCCCGGGTCAAGTAGGCCTTTCGTGTGGAGTTTGCGGGTTCTGGGCGATTCTATTACCACTACAAGCATGTACAATAAGTTCCTCTCTGGGGTGAGGACTCTCCTGAAACAGAAATTCTGAAATCTCAGTGGGACTTTCCTGGTTAACCTCTTAACCCTCACCTGAACAGAGCTTATCTCGGTTCAGGTGGGGTCCAATTTGGCATTATGCAAATTTAAAACAAGGGTGAAAACGTAACAAAAAAAGGAACAAAAAGAGTGACAAAAACATGATGGAAAAGGGTTAAAAAATCAAGGGAAAAAAGTATTGAAAAAGCAACAGAAAAACAACAAAAATATGAAAACTTTGACAACAACGCTTAAGTACACGATTAAGGCAGGGGGTAAGAGGTTAAATAAAGATCAAATAACACAATAATATTACTGCTCTGAGCTATTATGAAAGGTTTTTAATTTAATGTGTGTGTCCTCCTCATTATTTCCTTTATTGCTATTATCGCATGCCCATGTCCAAAAACACTAACCAGCATATTGATTTCACTGCGTCCTACACACATGGAAAACTTTTCTTGGTGGAAAATGTGGAGAAGCAATAAAGTACAAAATATCCACGAGTCTTGATTATTTTGCTCACCTTTTCTCTGAGAGGCAAATAAAGTCAAAGTCATATTGGGCCCAAACTGATTATGGCGCCTTGTCCTAGCGAAGCTCAGAAGGGTCATACCATGTAACTGTCTGCCACCCACAACGTCAAGTGTGGCATCAACATTAATAATGAAAGCCTTAAGACCTCAGCCACTGCAGCTCATCTCCTCCTCGCTGTGGGGTGAACTGATGACGTCAACTGTCCCGGACGTCTCAAAGTCAAAACTTCTGCAAACTGACTTCGGGCTCCGAAACAAAGAGTCCTGACATTGAGATAAACTTGTGGAGGTGGACAATTGTTTTCGAGGACATTGTTTTACCCGTCATGTTGGCCATTAACTCATTTACTGCCATTTTCAAATCTGAGAGCTCCCCACTGCCAGAGGTATTTCAGTATTTTGACTGTTTTATCAAGGGCCACAGAAATTGAGTTCTAGGTCTATGTCAACACCAACCCTACCAAAAGAGCGATTAGACTCTCTTCTTTCATCTAAAAACTATTCTTTCCATTCTCTAGTAATCGTCCGTAGAAAACAGGTGAAATCGCCCAAATGCTGGTTTCTGACCAAAAAGCTGAGAAAACAATATTTTTGTAATCAAGTAGAACAGTTACTTTGATGCTAATATCTTTGCTTTAGTGACACCTCAAACATCTGAACAGTGGTTTCCTTCTATAAAACAGAAGCACACTCTCGTTTTAGGTCTAGTACCTGTCTGCTTCCTTAAACCTCCATCTCTGCTAACCAAAACCTGTTCAAGTGTAAGTTGCCTATATGTTTCCTTACGTTTCGCCATTCTCTCTGGATCTTCTCCTACTCTCGTTGCCATACTAGTCCTTCGCTCGTCTGAGATCACGGTATATCAAAACAAGAAGCCGCGTTACTACTTCTGCCTGTGATCGCGTCCAAAGAGCACTGCTGCCACCTGCTGACTCCATAAAATAATGTCTACAAGTAAGATCTTTACATGGAAGTGCATTAGCTTTACTGCACAAAACAAAAGCTAAAATTATGTTGCTAGGAGTGGCAGCGGTTCATGCTCTTGAGGGTCCTAGTTTGAGCGTTTGGCCGGGGAGAGATTTGTTTTTTGTGAGGAGTTTGCATGTTCACCCGCATTTAATTGCCTTGTTTATGAAATGTGCGGTATAAATAAAGTTGCCTTGCCTTGCCTGTTTCGGTGCAGGTTCTCTGGTTTCTCTTTCCACTATAAACATGTACAATACCCAGAATGAATGAGAGTCTGGCTGTGAGTACATGTGCATCTGGCGTGATGTGTTTATATGTATGAGTCTCGTTCATTAACATGCACTGTCCCAACCAAGTAAGTGTTTAGAGCATATATTTGTGTAAATAGATTGTTAGCATGCAGTCATATTTATTCATTTGTCACTTTACGTAGGACGTCTCAAGACCATGTCTAAAGAGTTTCAGTGCTTCGTTGTTTGATTGGTTTATGTAAGACACTCATGTAATCACTTGTTTCACATTTCTTAGTGGAGAAAAATATACCTTGTAGCCGGATGTTATGAAACACTGGGCAAGTTTGAACTAAAATGATGTGAAGTGCTCTTCTGTGTGCAGTGTTAAGTGCAAGTCCACACTCACCAGTAGAATCGATTGGGAGCTACTCTCTCATGCACAAGCTGCCACCTCCGTCCGAACTCCACTGAGCTGTACAACTGTGGAAAGAAACGACATGGAATTTAGCGCGGAACCTGCATCAGGTACATGAGACAATATCTGCTGTGATTCTCTCATCTTGCCAGCCAGCCATTCCTGTTCAGAAACTAGAGAGTCTGAGTCTTTTATCAGTCCGATCACTGATGTAAGATTGTAACGCATCACGGAAGTGCGGAAGACTTTCTAAAATCCTGCATCATTCTGAAAAAAACACGTATAACTTCTCTTATTGTTACTATTGAATTTAGTAGGTTGTCTTTTGACTTGGCAGGAAAGCGCTGTTTTTCAATCATCAATCTTGATAAGCTATTTTTTGTCAGAACAGGCATTTCGCTGATTGGTCAGTCCGCCTGTCATTCATGCCCTTCAGAACTCGCAGAGATAACAGAGATAACAAGTGCAACCAGACCCATCAGAATCGGAATGTTTGTTCTCAGCAGCAGACAGTATACCCTTCATTGTTTTCTTTTATTTAACTGTGTTTAAAGTATGTATCTGCGTAATGGGATCCAACTAATTTATTGATCTGTTAATCTGCCATACGAGTGTCAGAATGGCATATAGCCTAATAAACCGCCCATTTTGCTTCATAAGTCCAAACATTTTATACAGAAGCTGAATCTATATGTGAAAAAGTCAGAAAAAGAAGCAAAGGAAAACAATCGAAACATTTCAGTAACATAAGTCATTGAAAAAAGTGGGAACATTGTTGAACATGGCATAAAATGAGTGTCAGAGAAGAACTTTTCCACATTTACTATCAGCTTTCAGTGGGACCACAATTCATGACGCTAGCATGACTATTCACTTTTCATAATAATGTGAAAGCACAAGTATTGTCTGCTCACAATAACATAGGCCATTCATTCACATCCAATACACAAGGCCCAAAACTGAAAGTGTATGGAATTCTATTGGGAGACACACGGAGGATTGGATATTGCTGTGACCTACACTATTTCGTGAATAGTGGAAAGCTGTCATTGTCCACTGGCTCTAAACGAGTGGTCATATATGGAGATGGAAAAAAACCATCCATCCATCCATTTTCTTCCACTTTTCCGTTGCCGGGTCGTGGGAAATCACATTGCACCAGCCCCCTATGGCTCCTCCTGCAGCTGGTTGGTCCACAGAAGGACGGGCTCATGGTTCTAACATGGTTTCTAATGGAAAAAAACATCCAAGAAAATTAACTAATCACAAAATGTAAAGGTTCAAAGGCAGACAGTGGCAAATTAATGGGAAAATTAATGAAAAGATGGATGGGGCTGCAATGATTGTTTCCCTCTTCTTTCTTCTCACCGCGTTGCCATATGGTGCAAGTACGAACCAGTGTGGCGTCTGCTTGACTGTTGAGCCTCTAGCCTGAATTTGTATCAATTAAAAATGGCAGAGACATTTGTTTGGGTTCAAGATCCAATCCACTATGCATGACAATAGTGGGCATTGTAGGGCAATACGAACTGGCTAGAGAATCGCTGTGTTGCCTGAGCCGCCGTTCCCTCCTTTAAATTAATAAAGTAAACTGCTGTGCGTTTCATCTCTCCGGTTAAACCCACATTTCTGACAGATACAGGACGCTCTGAAGTCCCATTGTCTCTGAACGCACCTGCAGCCTCCTAAACCACAAACCAAAGCCCCGACAAACACAGAGCCGTCTGCAGCTGGAGCTTAATGAGCCGTGAAACTTTATTCCACTGTTGGGCCCAGGCCTTTTCCCCATTTGAGGCATGAGCAGTCACGCATGAATGTAAACAGCCATTTATTAGCCCATAACCAATATGACTTTGTTGGTTTGTGTTAATTACTTTTCTTATTGTGTGCTGTGCTCATTTATTCAGGAGTTAAGCATCAGAGAAAATGTATATTATGAAAACTGGCCTTTCCTACTTTTGCATGAAAAGTTTGTTCGAGTTTAAACATGAAAAAAAGCAATGTATTTTGCTAATGGGGCAATGCGTTCAGGTTTACAATGTTTGCTGTATTTAAAAAGGACAGATTATCCATAGCTGAGGCTTAAAACATTATTTGGGTAGCTTTTTCTTTACATTTTAAAGTGTGAATTATTGACTATGTAAAGACATCACAGAGAGAGAGACTCTGCAGCAGTGAGAATGATACACCATAGAGCAATAATTACTTTTGGCTAATGACAGTCTAGCAAATCCATGGACAGTACTGCTCAGAGCGGCTCCAGTGGTGGATTATAGGATTGACAAATATACGGGGAATGTTTGTGTTGCATCTATGACTTAACCAAATACAGAAAATACAGATCTGAGTGTGTCAACTGTGAAACAAAGTGAACAAGATCACTTAATACTCCAGGTAAGATGTGCATGTTCCCCTTAAGGAGCAACATATTTTTACATAACTTCATAACTTCAGATATATTTGCTCATCAATAACACTTCAGGCAGCTTGGATGTTTCTGCATGCTATGGTGTTCTCGCTCATCGAATATTGTTTTACAAACTGGTCTCTTACAAATGAAACCAGTTTTAGACAAATAGAATCCTTATATAAAAAAGCTTTAAAAATGTATTCCAGAAAACCTGTTTCGTACCACCACTGCCGCATTCTTGAGACGTACAACCTTCTAAACTTCGAACATTTTAAATACTTTAAATTTGCTTGTATGGTCTACACAATACTCAATGGACTTGCACCACTGCCATTAAGGGAATTCGTAAAATTGAAATCCTATGGTTATATGGTTAGAGGAGACTGTGACGTGCCCATCAGACATACCACCTTTGGCCAGACTGTTCTTTCAGTCAGGGGCTGTAACATCTGGAACAGCATCCCTCTCACTATAAGAGAATGCCCCAGGTTTAACACATTTAGGACTCAATTAAAAAACTGGTTGAAATCCAATCAACGATGTGCTCATTAGACCTCCTGGTGCAGGACTGAGCCAAGTGTCAGGATCCTCTGCACAGATGTTGCTTTGTACATAATAATTGTACATATTTATCCTTATAATGTCCTCTGTTTGAACTGCATGACCTGCCCTTGCACCAAAATCTCCATTCTATTGTGCACGTCACAGAACGAACATTCAGATGTTATTAATGTATGAATTGTATCAACATTCGTTATGTAAGTATGTAGCCTCAACTTTTAAATTGTTTTATGTTTTATAATTGTTGTTGGCATTATACACCTTGCCCAGGGACAACAGGTGAAAACTAGTTTTGCAGCTAATACTGGCACATTTACAGAAATGTTTATTAATGTGTACTATCAAATAAACTACTAAATAAATAAAAAATACACGGCTGTTTTGGACTTTATTGGCCTTGGAGAACAACAAACCAAAGAAAAGTGACAACACCGAGGAAAAGAAAGGGATTCTCTGGCTTTGTGCTGTATTGTAGTGTGTCAATGCAAACAAAATGATGACCTTTCTTGTTTGTAGTTTTTGATTCCCCCCCCCCCAAAAAAAAAGAGAAAAGAATTCAGATAGGAGATTTTAATGGGCCAATAAACACTAAACACTAATGTCATCCATAAACGAAGCTTTCTGTAAAGATGCATTGGAGACGCATCGCGGCAGAATGCTTTGAAGCAGAAAGCAACGTTAACAATAGCGTCACACTGCTATTGTCACAACAATACAGGGGTCACAACCAAGTGCAAAACAAGAGAAATAAATGCTAAACAATATTTACAACTTCATTAAAACTAGAGGATTGAAAGATTTTGGATTTATTTAAAGAATATATCAAATTTAAGTTCCACATTTTATTTAGTATAAAATCTGAACCGCTAAATTAATACAAGCATCAACTTGTTTATTACTTCTATATCATACAATTTGTGTCGAAAAATTGAATACTTTTGTTTCTCTTTTACTTAGAATTATCCCATGCTGCAGAAATACAGCATATCTCCTCAATAAAGTTCCTATTCTAGATATATAGATATATTGTAAGTCCAGGCAAGGGCGGTGCAGAGATGGCAAGTGGGTGAGCAGCTGGAGCCCACACAGAAAAGTTAACCCAGGACAAACTGCTTTATGCAAGCACCTCATTGAGTTCTATTAGAATTAGACTTTAGCCAGCACCACACAAGCCACTCTGACAAGTGGAATATTTTTGCAGTTAAAATCAGGGCTGAGCTCAAGAGTTACTCAGAGGGAGGTGAATGTACAGTATCAAGTGGACAAGTTCAAACTGTAGTAAATTATGCATTTCAGTGCAAAAGTGATACTTTGCAGGCAATCAGTGTTAAATACTACAAATAATTGACCCTATTTTAGCTATTTGGTCCTGGACATTCTGGTTACATTGTGTCCAGAGACAACGTCAGATCTATGGGGTGCACACCCTCGGTTTTAGTTGCATCACCCTGTTACTTTGCTTTATGACGAGCCTCCCTTTTTGGAGCCTTATGAAATTCTGATGCCATCTCAATCAGTGTGCTCTGGAACCGGAACTGAAGAAAAAAAGATATGCTGTGTAGTATTAAAACAACAGCGATGTTCAAGACGTAGCTGGTGTGTACAACAACGGTGTACCAGTGCTTTCGCCAGTAGCCTCAGGGAATTGTTTAGAGGGGGGAAAAAATGGTCGGCTGAGACATGGTGGGCTACAAGCAGCACTGACAAGGAGCGCTAAAGCTGCTTACTCTTTGCTCTCCTCTTCTTTACATTAACATCATCCATCCATCCATCCATCCATCCATCCATCCATCCATTTTCTTCCGCTTTATCCGGGGCCGGGTCGCGGAGGCAGCAGTCTCAGCAGAGATGCCCAGACTTCCCGATCCACGCACACCTCCTCCAGCTGTTCTGGGGGACCCCGAGGCGACACCAGGCCAGCTCGGAGACATAGTCCCACCAGCGTGTCCTGGGCCTTCCACGAGGCCTCCTCCCAATAGGACATGCCTGGAACACCTCCCGAGGGAGGCGACCAGGAAGCATCCGGAACAGATGCCCTAGCCACCTCAGCTGGCTCCTTTCGACGTGAAGGAGCAGCGACTCTACCCCGAGCTCCTCCCGGGTAACTGAGCTCCTCACCCGATCTCGGAGGGTGCGCCCAGCCACCCTGCGAAGGAAACTCATTTCGGCCGCTTGTATCCGCGATCTTGTCCTTTCGGTCATTTCCCAGATCTCATGACCATAGGTGAGGGTGGGAACGTAGATCGATCGGTAAATCGAGAGCTTTGCCCCCTGACTCAGCTCCCTCTTCACCACAACAGTCCGATACAGCGACCGCATCACTGCTGACGCTGCACCGATCCGTCTATCGATCTCACGCTCCATCCGTCCCCCACTCATGAACAAGACCCCGAGATACTTGAACTCCTCCACTTGAGGTAAGGACTCTCCACCGACCTGAAGCGGGGAAGCCACCGGTGGAGAACCATGGCCTCAGATTTGGAGGTGCTGATCCTCATCCCGGCCGCTTCACACTCGGCTGCAAACCGCCCCAGTGCGCGCTGGAGGTCCTGATTTGATGAAGCCAACAGAACAACATCATCTGCAAACAGCAGAGATGAGATCCTGAGGTTCCCAAACCGGACCCCCTCCGACCCCTGGCTGCGCCTAGAAATTCTGTCCATAAAGGTAATGAACAGAACCGGTGACATAGGAAAGCCCTGGCGGAGACCAACACGCACCGGAAACAAGTCTGACTTACTGCCGGCAATGCGAACCAAGCTCCTGCTGCGGTCATACAGGGAACGGACAGCCCTTAGCCGAGGGCCCCGGACCCCATACTCCCGGAGCACCCCCCACAGGGCACCACGAGGGACACGGTCGAACGCTTTCTCCAAATCCACAAAGCACATGTGGACTGGTTGGGCGAACTCCCACGAACCCTCGAGCACCCGATGTAGGGTATAGAGCTGGTCCAGTGTGCCACGACCGGGACGAAAACCGCATTGTTCCTCCTGAATCCGAGGTTCGACTATCGGCCGGATCCTCCTCTCCAGCACCCTGGAGTAGACCTTACCGGGAAGGCTGAGAAGTGTGATCCCTCTGTAATTGGAGCACACCCTCCGATCCCCCTTCTTAAAGAGAGGGACCACCACCCCGGTCTGCCAATCCAGAGGCACTGTCCCCAACCGCCACGCGATGTTGCAGAGACGTGTCAGCCAAGACAGCCCTACAACATCCAGAGACTTAAGGTACTCGGGACGAATCTCATCCACCCCCGGGCCTTGCCACCGAGGAGCTTTCTAACCACCTCGGTGACTTCAGCCTGGGTGATGGACGAACCCCCCTCCGAGTCCCCAGCCTCTGCCTCCACATTAACATCATGCGCAACTTATTAAGTGCTTGCAGGACAAACTACAAACTATTTCTGCCACTGTGAGTTAAACACTGTCCATCTCCCCAATAGCAATGGTCCTGCTCCAGCGTCAGCATTAAGGTGCGGGGGGCAAACTCCACGCCGCAGAAACGTCATCAAAACCCCCCCCCCCCCCAGCCACCACTACAGTAACGGAAAACATTCCAGTTTAGTATGGTCTGTAGGAAGGACCACTGCAATGGGAGTCTGTCCATCCCATTTACTGCGCCAGGTATGAAAGTGTAGATTGCACAGAGCGCCGCAGTCTGTGCAAACGTCTGGTCTAAGTCAAGTGTAACCACATACATTTTCTACAACTAATAATCTCACACTTGTATGAAGCCACAGTTATAATACAGACAGAGTGTGGAGCATCACAAAAAGAGTGATGCCAGGATCAAAACAGCCATGTTGGATACTAGACTGTGCCAGCAGCCTGTCCTTTCATGCACTCGTATCTGCAGCGAGAGGCACGCAAATAAATCAGTCCAAGTGAAATCCTGGTTGCACGGGCACAGTGTGGGGCATGCTGGTTGTAAGCAGAGATGGAAGTGAGGAGCCAGATTACCGGTTGCCAGTATTCAATCACACAAACGGCAAGGAGCGCTCTTAAAAAGTGCAATATGTAACTTTTTATGTGAATCGAAAAGTTGGTAATACGTAGTGTGTATCAGACCTTCAGTGACCCAGCAGCTGTATGGGTGGTTAGCATGGCGCCTTGGTTTTCCATCACAGTGGCCTCTCGGACGCTCTCGGATCAATTGTTTTAGGGTTTATGGGTTTCTGAATGGAATGATTCAATCAGGTAAGAAAAGCAGAAACCTAAAAACAATTGTGATGAAAAACAAAGGCACCATCCTAACCAACAAAGCAGGTGACGCAAATGTTATGGAAAAGCAACAAAACATGCAACAAAAACGTGACAAAACTGCACCAAAAATATGATGAAAAAGTGACAACACGGCAACAACGCAAGGAAAAATATTCGATGAGTTTGCAGGTCTTAGCTTTCAAATGATCCATTACACTGGGGCTGTATGCTCCAGTCAAAAACTTTTAGATTTGGGTAAAGCCTACTTTTATAATATTTTGAGTCAGTTCAGATTTTTCCAGGGACTGTATCAGATGCAAAATGAAATGTTGATCCACAAAAAACTAAAAAAATCAGAGATAGGAGAAACTCAGGGAAACTGTTTATTTGTGCCATGCAATTACCACATAACACCTGCAGACCCTTTAAACTTTTTCATATTCAGGCACTTCCTTTTGAATTGAGCGCTGAACTCTGAGACATATTTTCGTTGATGTTTGAATGAGTGCTCGAGCCTGCGTCGCACCTGCTTCATAACTCAATACAGCGGTCAGAGTCAGGCCTCGCAGGGGTGCCCACGGTCCGCTGCCTCCCTGCAATCCATATTCTCCGCATTTTCTTCACATTTTCACTCAGAGTTTAGTTATTTATAGAACCTGCCCGGCGTTTAGTACGCCGACTACACGCTGCCAATCAATGTGTTTACCTGTTGGCACACAACGACTACCACCTCGGCTCCGGCTCACCTCATGCTGGCTTTAAAGCGATATATCTATTTTTCTTCTCTTGTGAGGTATTATTGCCAGTTTGAGGGGAAACGGGAAGATGGATTTTTGATTTGACTTGAGTTGTTGCAATGTCATTGTATTCCTCCAAATCCCCTGATAACAATAATAATTCAGTTACAGAATATCAGCAGTCTGTATGTGAAATAATGTGCAATTTCATATACCTGGCAGAGAAAGTTTTCACAGCAGACAGTTGAAAAGGAGAAGTTTCCATATGGATGAAAACCTGTTAAAATGGTTTCATTTAAACTGTATTATCAACAGTGTTGTTTTGGCCATCTCTTAGTTTCAGTCATAGTCGTTTGGACGGAAATGCTTTTACGTTTTAGTCACGTTTTAGTCATTTCTGTATGTGATAGTTTGACCCATTAATCCAATCGATAAAAAGTCAAAAAGGTTTTGAGTCTAGTTTAAGTATATGTTTAAGTATATGTATTTCAACAAATTCATTTAGGATGATACGTTTTTGTGATTGGGATCAAGGTTGACAGGTTTATCAAGCTTTTGACAGACAGACTACACACACAATAGGCAGAAATAATATTGTAAAAAGGGAATTCCCTCTTGGTGGCCTTCCTCCTCATCTTTTGGTAATCGCCTCGAGGTTGTAAATTAACAGCGTGCCGTCTGCACATTTATTCATCAACAGGATTTCTGTGTTAATCCGCTACTCTGTGCTTTAAAATGAGCCCTCCCACAACTTCATAGGCCTCAGGGGGTGGTTGAAAATCGCTGTTTGTACATTTGTTTTATGTTGCAGACTTTTGCATATGCTTTCGTAACCGTAAGAGATATATTTTTAAATCCACTGAGTGTTGCCTTTCAAACAAGCTCCCTCTAAAGTACCTGCTAAACATGAATGTCCTGAATAAAACAGCCCTATGCCCCTCATACAGTGCCCCTGGTGTCACAGTTCAACACTGACAATAAAATATCAGCAGTGAATATCGGCATCAGCCTTAGAAAAACCCATATCAGTCAACCTCTAATACATATATATCTCTATATTTCTACGATTGAACCCTTACTATAATAATAAATGCTATTTGAGAGAGGGTATTGGACCCCAAAAAAATCCATATCGATCGGGCCCTAGCAAAGACTTGTTTGTATTTTTGATTCAATAATAGTTACTTCTGCTCCAACAACTCGTTCAATGCCATAATGATTGGAAGACTTTAGCTCCTTGAGGATTCTTGCTCGGTATATAACCTTAAAAGCACCTATGTTACCTAATCCATGCTTTACTCTGCATCTGCCCTTCAGCCTTGTGTAACAAAAACTCTCCCGCGCGCGCACTGCTTTGAGGCATAGCACTGGCTCACTGTTGTTGCTTATCTGGATTTGCACTCTGTTCTTTGAGGCGTTTGAAGGAGTAAAAGTCTGCCAAGCCTTAACTAAACCTGGAGCGAACAGAGACGGGCCCGCTCACTGACCTTCTGCTCGTGGCTATAGGCCAGGATCCAGTCCTCCTGCTCCGGGTGGAAGAGCAGGCTCAGGATGTAGAAGTTGAGACGGTATTTCTGATATGTGGCGCCTTCGTCTGAGCTGATCAGCAGACTGCTCTCCACCTCTGGGTCGGTCAGGAGCATGATCTGGGAAAAGACAGAGAAGTCAATGGTGAATCTTTTAATCGAGAGTCGATACAGCTTGTTCGTCAGAGATGTAGACATAAATAAGATACAACGCTTTTCGACACCCCGCCCCATTTACATCTTTAACAATGACTCAATACAAAATCCATAATTGTAGATTTGTTTACAGAGTATATTTCTAAAAGGGCAGAAAGGTATCTTTGCTATAAACTCCGCCCTCTCTGAATGAGCAAAGCAGCAACTCGCCTCCGCTGTTCTGACGGAGCAGTCAATCAAAGCCCAGCCTCATTAATATGCACAGATCAAACTTTAAAGTGGACCCATCATGCGAAATTGACTTTTTTGAGCTTAAGTAATCCTCAGGCAAAGCTGTTAAATGTTGCTGTTTCTTCTTCTGCGGTGTCAACACTTCGTTCTGTACTTCCTGGAATCAATTG
The DNA here is from genome assembly GCA_007210695.1 of Neogobius melanostomus. Classification (NCBI taxonomy): domain Eukaryota; kingdom Metazoa; phylum Chordata; class Actinopteri; order Gobiiformes; family Gobiidae; genus Neogobius; species Neogobius melanostomus. The sequence goes on from VHKM01000153.1 coordinate 4,108,382, forward strand.
CGTCATCCACATTATCAAAGCCCATAATCCAACATTATATTGGTTCTGAGCCGTTCTTCGCTGAAAGTGTGAAGCTCTCGTCAATTGAAACTGAAAGTAGCCTTGAGCTAAATCCGGCATATTTACAGCACTAGTTGTCTGTACATTAATATGCACTGTCCCATTCAAATAAATTAGCAAATGAAATTAAATGAAAGTACGTTTTTTTAATAAGTTATTCCTTTTTATTTCAAAACTTTGTTTATTTGGAGTTTTACAGAAATTGTACAGAGTTTTCAAACAAGTAAGATTAAGTACAAGGGAAAAAAAAGAATACTGACACAATCTCCTTAAATTATAAGTTATTCCTACAGTGGCCAACAGGAGGAGCCCCAATCAAAATCTTCACCATCTAACTTCTGTAATTCATTGTTCCTATTTTAAATGTTAGTCATCATTTCAACATTTAAAACATCAATTCTGAGGCACTCAAAATAATGATTTTATTAGGTCTACTTTTAAGCCCCATACGCGTGATATGTCCACCTGAAAAAGCTACCCATGTGGCCCTTGATGGGACCCAATTGTGCATGTTTTTAAGGGGAACTAGAGCACTCAGCAGAATGCCCCACTAAGCCTGGTGATTAAACATGCGGGCGTGAGGCACTTCTCCTGACAGGTAACCCCAGAGAGACAAGATGGGCCAAAAGCAGAGGCCGTATTCCCGTGCAATTTGACCAGAAGGATTTGTCTTTATGCTGCTTCTAAAACAGTAAAAAGAAAAAATAGCTTCCTGATAGTCATACAAAGTGCTTACTTTCTCTGGTTGTTCAATTCACATTTCAATTTTACACTGCCGTTCATCCGTCAATGCGTTCAAAGTTTGGTAGGCAAACAAAAATCTGAACTAATATCATTGTATCTTCCAAATAAAACTATCACTCAAACATGATGCCAGACAGAAACAAAATGGTATAAGTCCAATCTCCTTTGTTTGTCTCTCAGTTTATTCTGGCTGCCAAAGCTCAGTGTAGCCTTCAACACACTAATTTCCCATGGGAATTATATTTTCTTAGCAGTCCAACACTCAAAAACTTCAGCCGAATAAAATAAAATAAAGACATAAAATCATCATCAAGACAGCATCATGCATTTAGTTGAAACAATCCTTCTGACAGATTGGACTAATTCAGACTTGTACCGGAGTGGGAGTGAGTGGTACAACATTGAATTTAGATAAGATACAATAAGAGTGTTTTATTTTAGCTCCATAAACCAGAGAAGAAGCTTCTTTGTGAAGCTTATTTAGACAATTCAAGGGCATACAAAAGACTGTCGGGCTTAAAACATGTGTGCACTAGAAAGCGCTGACACATTCACAGCTGCTTGTAAACCAGATTATTCCAGGAGACTGTTTGGTTCAAGCTGACCAAGTGTGAACCCAGCCTTTTTCTGATTCAAGAACTTGAATGGCCATTTTGTTACAATAGTTTTAAAAAATATATTTCTCTTGAACACATGCTGTGTCAATTTTACAATTTAAGGGTCTCACGAATACAGAACTGCAGGTGTTTTAATTTATTTTGTCCCAATAAGAACCACAAGGCAGCTTTTGTCTGTATGGGAGCACAGTGAGCCTTCACAGCGGCTGTCGGCTCTTATATTGCCTTTAGTGTGACCACCTCTGTCTGCATATTATAGTGCATATAAAGCACATATTAAATTCAAATATGTCAACAAATATTTGTTATGGCTTTAAATTGAAGTAAGAATGAAAAGCTAACAAAAGGTAACATTTTCAGAGACTATGAACGTCATATCCACATGACCGGCATAAAGTTCTCAACTCAGACTATATTGTCTCCATAAGAGAATGTGTCCTCTGCCCATCATTGCCACTGACAAACAGAAGCAGTAGGAGAACATGCAGCGCATTAGGCCCTTCTCCAGATCTTCAATAAGGATCATAGTCGGAGTGTCTAATTGGACTTCCTGCAGCCTTGTTGTAAGGCCCCTTATAGCACTATTAGAAAATATACAATGACGATTTCACGAAACTCCATATACTGATAGTATTCAGTCTCTCAAATACAGACAGAATCAGAGTGTTTTGTGTCTGTCTCAAACCGGTCAGAGCGGTAACCGTGAGCCCTCTGCCTCACACCACGACTCCCAGCGGCTGTCTGCAACTCTGGACTCTCACTTGGCCTTTGGCATGGCCTCTGCGCCTCCATTATGTCGTCAGTCAGCGGCATGAATGAGAAAACATGCTGCTTCACACTTTATATCCCTCTCAGCATGGTACCCCATCCCCAGCCACTGCTCTCCTCATAAGACCCGGTCATCTGTCTGGTGTAAGCGGCACAGTGGGCAAACCCCTCCACGACCAGTTCATCAATCACACGAACACAGTCACGGTGTCATCGACGTGCGGCCCATGCAGAAGCACATGCACAACGAAAACTACAGCTCCCAATTACTGGATGATTTTCAAAACTCTTTGGGGGGAGATGCTGCTGGAGGAGTAGTTTGAATTTGCGAAGGCAATTTTTGCAGAACAGACATCCTACAGCAGTTAATTCATCCTATGATTATTCCTCACAGATGGGAGCAGGTAACTACAGTACTTATAATATACAAAACGCATGCACTTGTAATGGACATGGTCTCATTTGCATAATGTTACGGGTTGGCATGAGCTATGTCTGTTATTTTTGCCATTAAAAATGGCATGCTTACTTCACTTACGTATTATCTTTCTTTCTTCTGTTAAGAGTGAACTAAAATCACAGCTGCTTCTGAAAGGTGGGTAAATTGGCCTGCTAATTACTTAGTCAATATCATCTGAGCTATAAAATAAAACTTTAATTTTGTCTTTGTCTCTGTCATCCTCCTCGCATTAAAAGAGCAAAGTTGCACAGTGTACAAGTGTCGGCGCAAAGAGATTACTGTAGTAGTGTAATGAATGCAGCTCTGTGGAGATACATGGCTTTACTTGTTTGTATTCGGCTCCGGTGGTTGCACACGGCGCCTCCTGCATCACAACCAGGCCCGAAATACAACTTTCGCACTTTAGCATGTAGCTGTTTATACTGTACCATATATTCAGTCGGTGCAGGCAGTGCCTCCCATACACATGCTGAGCGAATACAAACTCTAGGCGAGAATTATTTTCGATCTACATCAGAGGACAGTGAAGCAATGATTTGTTATCCTCGTACTGACTTTTTTATATATATATATTATTTTTTCTGTATCTTTTTTGTGTTGGCATTCAGGCTACAAGGTCAAAAGTCAGCAGTGTTTGACCACTCATGCTTCATGTGATCACTATTATTGCTAAAATACAGTAATGATGGCTGTTTAAAAGCAATGTGCTCTCCGGGAGGCTTTTATCAAGAGAGGTGCTAAATAGCGAGTGCAAGCTAAACAATAAATTATGCTATTTTGTGGCCAATCTGCACCTGATATGACATTTGAAACAACGTATAGAACAGTAATACGGCTAAAAACCTAATATCTTAGAAAAATAAATAAATAAATAAATAAAAACACACACTACTGTGCAGGTGCTCGACTTTTGCACATGCTTCTCGTTTTGCACATGAGCAAACGCTGAGTAAATGGCCCCTTCAGTGTTTTTTAAAAGGAAGTACAACAGCCTACTGTATAAATGCACTTGAACTGTTGGTATTATTCTCAATGACAAAAACATTTCACGTGACGTCAAGTTGTTTATGTTTGCAATTGAGTTTTGTTTCTCAAAATCTGAAAGAGTGAGCAAAATAACCAGTATAGAGATATAGGGACTCTCTGTCAGTCAGTCCCACTATCCCAGCACCTGTCCCCTGTCAAGTCCTTTAAGTGACAGCTCTGTCCTCCATTTCAAGCTCAGTGACTGTATGCTGGAGGTTCTTGGCTTTCAAATATTTACAACATAGTGAAAGCTATTTCCTCGCGCTGCATAATAAAACCCAATTTCCTCTTATTCAGCTTCAGTTGTATGTCATGTTTTGCACCGTATCTTGGTGGGTCTCTAATTACTCTCTTGCTTTCCCGGTCAGTCTCAAAACATGCACAGCAGGCTTTTGACTTAAGTAACTAATGCTTCTAGGTACTGTTGTTTTGAACTTAAAGTGCCATCTAGGCTAGTGTTTCCCAGTGAGGCTATTGTGGCATGTCCTTGTTGTTAGAATATGGTTAGTTTTGTATTATGATTATGTTGAAAAAGTATGTTGCTGTACCAATACAAGGCATCTTCATGGCTGGCATATCTAGGCCTACATTAAGCCAAACCAGTCTCCATTTGCAGCCTATTTTGCATTCCACAAAACACTATGCCCATTACTACCTGCCCGTAAAAGTTTCACTGACGGCACTTGAGCAGCACTTTCTTGTTGAGTTTAACATTTAACTCTGCAGCTGCGAGCGTGGGTGTGCATATATGTGAGGAGTGAGTCTGTAAATTAGGAGGGCAAAAGGGCTGCAAATGACAAAGGTTAATGACGCGTACGAGCCGGCGGCAGGACACCGGCGATATGTGTAAGGAATACTCCAGTCAATTCACCGCTGCCTGCCCCGAATTACGCCCCCATAGAATATTAATGAAATTAGCTCCGCACTTTACTATTTGACTCACTCACTCTTTAATTGGATTCAGTGCGGAGTCTATAAATCTGCGATATCCTGCCATGGGGCATGGGGTAAATAGGCTTTTGTGAGAAGTCTTTGCAGGTGGAATAAAAAAGTGAACAGACCGACAGCCTTTCTCTTCAGGACAAGTCCATTCTGTGGTTTTTGATGACACTTGTTTGGTTCCCTGTGATTTAATGCAGCTTAATGGACACATAGGAGCAACAGCAGAGCATCTATTCAGTGCTATACCTAGGCTTTGACAGAGCCCTAAAGCAAGCACTGCCTGGTCAACCCTTTGATCATTAGGCCTTATCAAGAGTAAGGGCAGACGACACCCTCCGGCCCAAATTTTGTATTTCCTACAATAAATCTTAAACCTCTTGACCTGTGTCTGTGAGGGCAAAACAAATTGCATTAATGATCGAGTTAGGATTTGTAAAAGCGGCACAAAAAATATCGAAAATAATAATAAACTGAATAATAAAATGAAATGAGTGCAGTATGACCTCAAAAACTTTTTATTCTAATAAGATGAATTCATATTTGTATTTTAACAGTTCCCCGTTGAAAACTGGCTGACCTGAAAAATTGGAACATTTTGGCCTCCATTATATTAACCAAGGTAATTTAGATATTGCAGTGTATTTTTCTGCAACTGTGAAGCACTTTGAATTGCCTTGTGTATGAATTGTGCTCTACAAATAAACTTGCCTTGCCTTGCCTTGCCTATTTTATGTCAAAAATTTGTGAGGAAAACAGGTAATCTCACTTTTGCTCGTAGTACTAGGAGCATGGAAGAAGTTTAGTGTGAATCCTAAGAGCTTCTTCACATTTGCTTTGTAATGAAGGCTATTTAAACCCTGGAATTAACATTAACAATTCTGCTTCTTCTTTTTTTTTTTTTTTTTACCAAAATCACAGGCTGGGCCTTGCTGTGCAGAGTTTGCATGTTCTCCCCTTGTGAAGACCTGAATTGTGGGGTGGAAAGAGGGAGCCAGATGTGCTGAATTGGCACATATTATAGGAAATCCAGACTAAGATCCGGGCGCATGATCTTGAGAAGCGACTCCAGGCACTGCACTTCTTCTGCTCCTGAAATGTGTCCCTTACATTTGACCCATCCTTCAACCAGTGACTGGTTGATGGATGGGTCAAATGTAAGGGACACATTTCCAGGCAATGAGGTATAAAAAATCAAAAAAAAAATCAAAAAAAGGAAACAGTATAAATAACTACAAACAGGCTTTCTTTGGGAATAGCGTGTCTGTCCTTACAAGTGTGGGCCTTATGGTAGACTAGCCTAAAAAGTGTATTTATGGATCCAACATGACAGCAGCAGACGCGACGCCATCTTTCGATCAAGCTTTAGACCGTGTTCTAAACTAATAGATCCATGGTTCTAAATAGTTTAGCTCGAAAATGAACAGCTGGTACATCATACGTCATCTGATACGATGATACGATTGGCTATGGCTACGTATAGACGCATGAGAGACATTCGTAGCGCCCAATAAACGGCTAAGGACAATCGTAAACCACACCTCTCCTACGAGAAAATTAATTGGTGGTCCCCAGAGTAAATATCATTTGTGATTTTAGTCTGGTGTTAGCCAGGCTAATGGTAGACAGCATTTCACATACTGATTCCTTTAAAGAGAAGATAATATTTAGCTCTTTAAATGTTTTTAAAATGATACTATTATTATTGCAACTGCGAACATTTCTTCCGGTGAATCTTTTATGTACTGTCAGTGAATGTGAACAGTGTGAATAGCTGAATGGATTTGGATTCCATTAGACACAAACTAAAACTCATACAAACTCAATTTGTATGGGCCATGCATGAGCAGCAGTGGCCAAGGATTCTCGACAATCAACATATTGAATCATCAAAATATGTCTGAATAACAGACGAATAGCTGTGATTATGAAGACCAGTTCTCCAAAAATAATCAAACTTTAGGCTATTTCTTTGCACAAACAACAACTTATGTAAGCGAAGTGAAGTGGGGACAGGACCTTGAATCTCATTGTTAGTCAAAAGTAAAAGTCACACATGTTTGGCCACAGTAAATATCAAGAGAAGGTCAAGCACAGAGATATAAAAAACAGCAGTCCACTCTCAGACTAATTAAAATTAAAGTTAACATTTTGCCAGGGCTGTTGGGTACTTCTGTGTGTTCTGAAATGTAAGTGTTTGGTATGCACATAGATACTATTGTCCAAGTATGCAGTTACATAGTTCTGGCATGTTTTTAACCTTACTCTATAAGAGACTGCAGATGATTGGGGCTCTCCAGTAATTTAAATCTCAGAGGTTAGAATTAGGGGACATTAAACAAACAAACCAACAAAAAATCTGTCTAAAACTTAATAATAAGAAGTAGACTAAAATCTCCAGCGGAAAACCCCCATGAAGCCATGCAATGTGATTAAAGCAGTACTAAGTTACTCATGCCCCTAGTGGCCATAAGTGCCACTGCAGGTGTTGTAGCATGTTGCAATATTTTACTTATTAATTGTCCGTGAGAGTAAATACTATGCTGACAGAAAAGAGGGACAGAGGGATATTGTACATCCAATTACAGAATGGAGATTTTTTTTTTTCACTCAAACTTGGCTGCAGTTAGCTTTGCCCGTTAGCCTGTTTGCTTCTTCTTCGTGATTCTATTAGTGTGTATTGCTGCTCCGCCCCGGTGGTAGCAAAGTTACAATTGTGGTTTTCTGGCCAGAAACACCAGGGGAGATGAAAGACCCCCCAATCATCCCATTAACACTTGTATTACCCCGGGAGAGACTATGAAAAGGATTTATTAAGGTAAACAATTACTTAGTACTGCTTTAAATAAGTCACAATACAATAACATGAAGTAAAGAACACTATCACTAAAGCTACTAAAATAATTATTAGAATTATTTACCTAAAACTATATTTGATTTTATTTTTTTGTAAATGGACTAAGATTAAAAGTAATTTAAAATAATTAAAATATGTTTGCTCCAATCAGAAAGTTGCTCTCTTTCCGAGTAGGCTTCCTGGCTGGCAAATTAGCCTATTGTGCATGTTTTAAGTTAAGGTAACTTGAGTATTCAAAGGAAACAAACCCACAGACTGAATCCAATGCAGGCTGGCATTGTTTAAAATTTCAATCTACAAACTTGTGTGTTGACATGCGCTCAGTCACGCACAAAGACCAAAGATGTTGTTAGCATTTAGCCTCTCCCAATGTATTCTTATAGCTCCAAACGGGGTGAAGTTGGAAGCTACACGCTCTTCCACGGGCACGCACAAAGACCAGACAGGTGCGTATCAACTTGTCTAAGCTCAGGTAAGAACATATCTCAGTATGGAAAAACGGTGGCCTGTTCCTTTAAATAGATACTGTATGTTTATTAATGTCTATACTATAACATTGACATATGGCCTCCTTTTAGGTAGTGCTGTTACTACGCCCCGTAAACACTATCCAGGGCAAGTTGACCAAAGCACGGTAGACCAATAAGTGAGAAAATGCCCTAAAAATGTAATTAAAGTGTTTAATGTTAATGAGTAAATGTGGATTTTTATACTTATAATTGTGGTAATATGCTGTGGAAAATTAATTCTAACCACATCTTCAAGATTTGCCTGTCCGGATCGATATTAACTCAGAACACATGAAAAGGCATTAGCAGCACGCAGCAAATCAACTTTCTGGAGCTCTGATGAATATTCACGCCACGCTGTAGCCATCAAACCTGACCGTGTGTGCTTTAAGTGCTGGACATGAAAGAACATATCGCATATTAATAAATATGATTCCCATTGGCTCGTCCTCTCCTTAACTTTTTCCCGGTTCCTACATCTTTGATCCATCTTAAATCTAACTTCTGTGTCTCGAGGCATTTACGCGGGCGCTAATTCAAGATTGCCTGACATTTTGACAAAATCTCACCCTCCGACTAAGACTGCGCACGAGCTTCCACTGTCAAGACCCAGTCCTGGATTTGGACATCTCCCGGTTTTTGTGTTTGTCTCCCTTCTGTGCAGGCTGGCTCCTCCTTTCTGGGCGTGATGTGGGCATGGCCAGACCTTGTTTGGCAGATGGTACACCTGGATCCCATTCCACCTTCATCAGAAGCTGTGTAAGCCTGACTCTTCAATCCCCCAGTTGTGTTAGTGACCTTGGCTCAACACTGTTTTGTGTATTGGTCATTGATACTTACCCTTACCTTATTTGTCCAGTGCCTGCTGCGCCTACTTACCTTCAATCTTAAAGAGTTACACCTGCCTTTTGTGTGAATAAATCACAATTCACTTTCCTGCTGTGTTCTGTTTTTGGATCCCGTAAAAACCGTGACATCCGCCTTTCTCTGTAATTGGGAAACATCACCAAAGGAGAAGTGATAGACGCCTTTCTCCCGAGGCAAAAGCTGTTATCAAAATCCATCACATCGGCGCGGACAAGGTCAAGATATTGTATGATTAGCTAATTAACTTTCTAGCTGAGACATCATGATATGTGCATCAAAAGAGCGAATACTTTTGAAGAGCCATTTACACAATTAATTAAAAAATACTCTCTATTTAACCACGCCTGGTCACAGCGGATGACCTGTATCATCTTCAATAATAATAGATCAGCCTTATAAGTGGCACTTTTCTCAATACAGTCATATAAGAGTTTTCCATAATAGAAAGTCTCTAAAGTATTCATTTGTACTGAGTTAACAGAAGACTTTTCGCTGCTCATCCAAGAGACTTCATCACTTCCATCTGATTTGCAAACTGGACTTTATACCCCTCTAATATGGAGAAGTCAGACTTGCCACTTGCTCCACCTTGTTTACCTTAAACTCTGCTCTTGTCTTGGGAAATGGCCAGAGTGTTCTGCTTGAGGTGACCATCAGCTCCACCCTGTTGTTTCCCTCGACTGATGGTTAAGTGGCCTCTTGTTCTGTGCCGGGGTGCTTGCAGAATTGCTGGTTATGGTTATATGGTTTCTTTCTCTTCTCCTTTTTCCATTCTTTTTCTCAATTCTCAAACTGAAAGGGTATTTTGTTTCTATAGCTCTTTCAAACACTTACGGAGCGCTTCCCTCTATGCACATTAAGTTTAATAACACTTTCACTGTGTCCTTGGACATAGACTGACTCTCCGACCATCTCCAAACAGTCACACCAAATTCACGCAAAGCCTGGGTGACCGAAGTGTTTTACCCGAAGCCAACAGTATTAGTATTCGGTCGAAGGTGGATTCGAGACACCATCCTGTGCATCCGTGGACGACAGCTCTAACCACAGAGCCAGTGTCACCCTTTAGACTTTTGTAACTTTAAAGTTAAACTTTACAGTGGCTGAACTTCTTCCGAAGATTCAGACTCTCCCCTGTGCAGTGCTCATAGACAAGACGGTCCGTGTGGTGGACACTTTTATTCCACGCACGGCCTGAAGTCAGTGATGCCTTTTGGAGTCTCTTCACGTCCGGGCTCCTGGCAGCTTTAGCGCCACTGAGTTGTACCGGCTCACACGCTCGGAGGCTGCGCACAAAACCACTGTGCCGTAAAGGCGTTAAGGAATATTGATGGATTCCCATGGCTCACCGAGATTTACCCATCGCAGAGAAGTCTTTTACAACATCAGATCCTCCGCCTTTCCTATTTCATCCCAGCGTCACACAGTCTTGTCACTCTCCCTCCTCCTCTCTACCTTCTACATTTCTCTCTCTCTGTCTCTCTCTCTCTAAAGCTTGGGTCCTCAGCCATTTGGAGACAGTGCCTAAGGGCTGACAGATGCTGCATCCTCTCACCCCCACCGATCTCTCTTGCTCTCATTCTTTCCATCTATTTCTCTCTTTATTGCTCTTTTTCATTCTTCTTTCCTCACAGCAAGAAGGTCCAGCGTTTAATTTTTGGTGGAGTCTTTCTGTTTGGAGTCAGGATGTTCTTCCTGTACATGGGTGGGTTTCCTCTGGGTGCGCTGTTTTGTTCTATCACCCCAAAACAGGCAATTACAAAGATGCCATGTGTGTGGGTCAAACGCAGAAGACACATTTTCCTATGTGCACAATACCAGGGGACAGTAGCTATCCTATTCTCCATTTCTCTCCCCCTCTGTCTTTCTCTATCTCCTCCTCTCCCCTGTCCTGCCCGAGTCTTCATTTGTCAGCTTGTCTTAGATAGCATTGGTGTGTGCAGGAGTGTCCGGTGTGATTTGGAGTGATGGATTTTGGCACAAGAGTTGTCCCGGGAAATAGATAAAGATGAAAAAGATGTTTGTCATTGTGCCTCTGTTGAATCACCTGAGATATCCTCCAGGCTCTGCCATGGAGAAGAAAGTTTACAATGACACACTTAGAAGGCTTGAACACAAGTGTGTTTTGAGAGAAATATCTTTGTCAACCGCAAAAGACAGAACAATACAACCAATTCAATGATCTTTCAGTCGCTGAACTTTGAGTATGACTGTGGTTGCCATGAAAACATTTTCACAAATAACAAATCGCAAAGGCCTACACAACAACCTCAAAAGGTCTTTAGTGTCATACTGACTCAATTATTTTTGATGATGTGCAAACCATTGTGCCAGTGTGCAAACCTTGGTGTGTTTTAAGTATAGAAATAAAGTTGTGCAACATGCTTATGCAATCACAAGGCTTTGGACTTTTGAGCATATACATAATCCACTTCAGGGATTGTGGGAGGCCTACGTGAGAAATGAACACACATCTTCACTTCTAATGAGCAAAAATGCTGACCAAGTGTCTATCCACAACTGTTCAGTGTTACATTAAAAAAATATAGCAATATGCAGCATACATACTATAGCAGTATGTTTAAGAATTAGTCAATGATGTTACTGAACTCCAGACTCCATAATGATGGTGGGCCCGGGGATTGAACAAACCATGTATTCATAATATTAGTAGTTAATAATAAACGGTTATCACTCTGTCAGTCTGCCCCCATCAATGTTTGTTTGGTTTGCAAACTTTTCAAACCAAGTTCCACTTCATAAAATATTGACCTCCCAAGCACCAACGGGTCTAAATCACGATCAAATCAGGACCAAACTGGATCTAAAACAGACGTAAAGTGAACTAAATGATGTATAAACTGTGTGTAAACCAGAAAAAAACAACTGACTTAAATGCATTACTTAAAACAATTGAAAGTCGAAAGTTAGTACCACCAGTGTGTTAAGACAGACTCAGAGAAATAGTAGATTATACCCTTTGTAAGTTACATACATCAATGGGTCGACATTTGAACGCTTATATAATAATGTGCTGTAGAACAGAATGCCATATTTGCAGGACTGTAAATGTATGCCTCTACATCTGCTGCATCAAGCTGATTACATGGACGCGCTGTCTCAAAACTTTAATTGTATCCATTAGAGAATATATTGAAGGTCGTGCTGTGTTGTGAGATGTGTTCAGAGGATTGAGATCTGAGAAGTGTGATGGTTCAAGAAGCACATTTTAATATTTGTGTTTGAAACTTTAAAATTGCATCATCATTTCCCCTCAACTTTCTTCTTTTCCTTTTTTGTCAACAGCAGGTTGAGGACACTTTTGACTGTAATAAATATTAAACGTCGCTTTTATGTTGGTGTTATTCAAAGGCAACAACGGCTCTTTGAACCTCTGCAGTGGGAGCTATCGCACATTCTTATTCCTCCCACCGACTGTTTATGTCACGGCTCACAAAGATGGTATTGTTTCTGAACACAAGAATGAGTCTCCTCCCATGGGACCGAACAGAGCATTAGGGCCCACTGATGGTCATGTGACTTCAGCAAATAGGATGAAATTATGTTATTAGCACCCTTTATAAATTCATGTCTGGAATATCTTTCTTTTTCCTCCCCTGATTTGTTTCTGAAAAGACTACTTCCAAAAATGGATATTAAAAGATATTAGAAGTAATTGAATTAAAAAAAAAAGTATACTTATCTTTCATTGAGTTGAATTCATCTTGGCACAAGTTCCACTATATTACCACAAGTTCCATATTACCCCCCAGTTATTGTGTAAGAAATAGGATGTTGTTTTTTTTCTTTCTAAAACATGCGAGGTCACACTATAAAAGTAAATGTATTGATCTCTGTCTTAAGCCTGAAACTCATAACTAGATGTCGTGTTTTGTCAATTGTGCATGCTGTGGTTTCTTCCTTCTTCTATGGAATAATATGTTAGAAATACAAGGACATGTGCTGTATAAAAGTAAAAACATAATGAATTAATGTTCAAAAGTAAGAAGAGGTAAGAACACGTTTGCACACTTGTGATATAAAATTTGGGGAATATGACTTTGTTCAGTGACAATGTTATACAAACTTTGAATTGAGGAGTTAAAAACGTATTACGTCACTCACTGGGCAAAATACTGTCCATCTGAACCATTCGTACGCCGCTTCGATTTTGCGTGTTTTCAATGGCACACTCCATCATTTACTGTAATGACGAGCTCTCACACAGAATCCGCAGCAAAAGCCCTAAATCGCCTCTCTAATGTGTCTGAGAGCCCCTTCTGTAGGCCAGAGCCTTACTGTGGAGTGCAGCATGAAAATGGAGGTAAGTGAGACACCGATGTTGTTTTGGAGATGACCCCTGGACTGTTAAAAAATTTAGTTTATTTGCACGGCGACTTTTCCCTTTCCACTACAACACACTTAAACATTTCCCCTTTTTTTAGGTTAAAAGTGAGTCTATGAGTTGAGGGGAAATGCTTTACGAATTTTTTGGTGAAATAAACGTAGCACCTTTCTCATATCACGTGCATTTATAATTTATATGTGTCTCCATGCAGCTTCCGGTCTCAACTTCAAACTATAAAAACAAATAAAAACATTTTGGGTGACTGTGAGAACCGTTTCATAGATATATAGATCTTAAGACTATATATAAACTATATATACTCATAAGCTCTCTGCTTCAGCCTACTCCTTTTGAGCATATGTGACTGTTTAAATGTGTATTTTGTAATTTGGAAAATGCAAGCTGCTCAAATAGACAAATAAACAATACATCCAAACTATGTATTGTTTTTGCCAGAGGCCCATGAACTACTAAACATGATCCTGCTAAACACTTTTAGGTCCTGTCCCACCAATGAGCGTATGGTAACACCACTTATCAGGTTAGACTGTTGGTACCAACTGTGGTAAAATTGATATAATGGTAATTTCATAGCAGCAGCTTGAATCGTTGACTTAGACAAACTTTATTGATGAGCAAGAATAAATGCGTTGTCACAGTAGCTCAAGAATTGTAATCTTACAAACCAATTAACAGCAATATCACTGAGGATAAACATCCATGCTGCTGTTGTGTCTTTGGACAAGATAAGTATGTTTATTGATGGTCAGAGGGATTAAAAGGCAGCCATGTCGCTGTAAGTTTATGATGAGTGAACGCTGAACAAAACTCAATCCTTGGCCTGCATAGGCCATATGACCAGACAATGTATTTTTCCTATAGGGGGGGTCAATAAAGTATACCTTAACCTTAACTTAAAGGAGCAGGCCACTGTTTTTCCATACTGAGATATGTTCTTACCTGAGCTTAGACGAGTTGATGCGTACCTGTCTCTGGTCTTTGTGCGTGCGCTCAGTCACGCAAAAAGTAATAATACCTTAGGAGCCCTTCAACGTCCGCAGTAAAGTGAAGATATTACTGCACGGACGTCGAAGTGCTCCTAAGGTGTTATTACGACTTACAATATAGTACCTCTTTTTATCCCCTTAGAAAATCGACAGACTTGAATCGTGTAACTACTCACGTACACGTACCCGTATTCAAATAGGGAAAACGTGGAAGAGCTTGGTCGCTTCTAACTTCACCCCCGTTTGGCCCCATAAAGGAGAGAAGGAGAGGCTAAATGCTAACGACTTTGGTCTTTTGCGTGACTGAGCGCACACACAAATAAAAACCAGACAGGTACGCATCCACTCATCTAAAGTAAGAACATATCTCAGTATGGAAAAACGGTGGCCTGTTCCTTTTAGAAAGAAAAAAGAAATGAAGCTTAGTACTCTAATAACAGTCATAACTAAATATGTTCCATCTTATTCTTCAAAATTCATACTCAAAACAACAAAACTGTTGCTGCCACGGGATCGGCTGTAAACCTGTCGATTACAAGCCTCATGTTGACAATTGAGACAAAATATCATATTCCGAGTCAGTTCAAATTAATGTAATCGCTGCTCTGTCCCTTCCTCTCACATCCTTCTCTCCGCAGACTCATATTTGTCTGATTGACTTCCACGGCGAGAGCGGAGGGGATTTTCTGTGTGCTCCAGCTGTGGTCACACGGTGCAGTGCCACGGGTGACAGTCTGAGTGACGAGCTGCGAGCCTCTTTCACCAAAGCACTTCTCCACACAAACTTCACCTGCCTCTGAGTCTGTGTGAGAGAGAGGGCGAGGGGAACAGCATGGGAGGAATTCAGATCTGTGGGGGTAAATATATAAACAAAGACAAAAACAAACTATTGAGCTGCGTAGTTAAGAAAACTGTCAGTCACTAACATTTAGCAGATTTGTCAATGTATCAAAAGACAGTACGAGTGAAGGTTTGTAGTGGCATAGTTCATACAATTTCCCATTGAAGCTCAAATCAGCAGCTTTAATTTCTTTGAAAAATAATGTTCGGAATCCAATGTGCTGTTATGAAAAACAGTCCTTGAAATGCGGCTACAAAAGATGCTCTTTTGACACTCTTATAAACTTTTTTTTTTGTTAATCTTCCTCCAAAAATCTGTCTTTACAGCGTCAACCTTTTGCAAATTGATGTGGCACAGTGCTTTATTGAGCTTGCCGGTTCTCTCATACAATTCTACAGTAAGGAGCATGTCAGCTTGGTTTTGTCGTGGAATTTCTTACCACAATAAGGGAAAAAGCTGGAAAGTATTTGTCTAATCAAAAGCGCAATTTATTTAACATACGTGTGGAGACGTTACACACAGAATTCAGTCCATGGTAAGATCACAGCATGGGCATGGGAGTGGTACTGCTCAGATGTAAATGCAGGCGCCCAATTGGCTCCCCGGATGATCATGCAGACATCACCTTTTGTGACGTTTAGAGGGAGGGCCATCTGAGCCTATTGTCTTAGGTGTGATAGGGCAATCAGCAGAGGGCCCTCGTCTGGCAGAGCAGGACGCCGGCAATTCAGTAAAACTCAGCATGTCTTTCAGACGGGAAGAGCCTGGCCTTGTGTATTGTGATAAACTGCCATTACAGTTTCAAAGCAATTTCAGGTTGGAGGAGAAAACTCATCAGGGTAATTTGACGTGTTCATGGGTGGAGACAGCTGTAGCTTGCTTTACATTTGGAATCAAAACTTAGCTTAAAGCAATTTTGCGCAAAACTTGAACAAATGAAGTAAAATACCAGCATTAGGTTTGTCACAACTGTTTTTTATAAAGGAAAATACTCCTCAGACATGACGCATGATGTTTTGGCATGACGCATATGCATATTATTCATACGTTTACAACTACTTTAAACACCATAGCCTTGGTATTTATTTGTCAAGTTGTTATGTGCAGCAGCGGCGGGCACTCCCTGTTTTGCTTGGGTGAGCAGAACAGCGGAAGAAAAATGTAACTAGGGGAATTATTAGCTTCCGGCAATCATGCAAAGAAGACAGATTGACCACAAATAGGGACAAGTCTGGTGAAGATGCCTGGACCATAACGCAGAGGAGCTTCATGGATTTCTCTGTGTGAGTGAAATTATGTCAAATAATGGGGGAAAGATCCTTCATTACATGGTTAATTTGCATAATATATTTGGGCTTTTCTTCCATATATTTATTTTTTATTCAATTGGAGCGTGTTTAGTATCGCTCACAACATTTCAGTTACTCTTGAGACATGACACCGTATAACCTGGTGTGTTCCCTAGAGTGGCTTTAACCTCTTAGCCTTTAACCGAGCACATTTTCTCCAGTTTGGCTATACCCAAATTTAAAAGTTTCTCAACAGGAGGTCAGAGTAACACCTCATTTGAAAGCTAAGACCCACAAAACTGATCGTTAAGTTTGCTGCCCCATTTTTGTCACAAGGTTGGTGCTTTTTTTTTCAATTTGTTTTTATCACATTTTTGTTGTGTTATTGTTGCATTTCTTTATTTTGCAATTGTAGCTTTTATTGTTCTGTTATTGTTGTTTTTCCAGCACATTTTAGTTGCCTTTGTTGTATTTGGTCACTATTTTGTCAATCTTTTGTCGCTTTTTCGTCACTTTTTCGTCGCGTTTTTGTCTCTTTTTTATTTTGTTATTGTTGCTTTTGTCGGGGGTTAAGAGGTTAACCCCCGCCTGAACCGAGCACATTTTCTCTAGTCTAATCTGATCACTCTCTAATCAACAGCCTCTTAAAAAAGGGTCAAAACAGCAATAAAAATGAGATGAAAAATCAAGGATGAAATGGCAACAAAAGAGCGACAAAAAAGCGATGAAAATTTGACAAAAATGTGTGATGAAAGAGTAACAGAAAAGTGAAGAAAAAGTGAGGAAAATGCAACAAAAACCTGACGAAAAAGTGACAAAAAGGAAAATGTGTGAAAATATTATTTTAGATGAGTTTTGTAGGTCTTAGCTTTCAAATGAGTCGTTACTCTGGCCTATAGGCTGTATGCTCCTGTCGAGAAGCTTTTCGATTTGGGTAAGGCCAAACTTTAGGAAATATGCTCAGTTCAGGTGGGGGTTAAGAGGTTAAACAGCAGCACAGCGGTTAGCACGTTGCTTCACAGAAGGTCCCGGGTTCGATCCCTGGACGGGGCCTTTCTGTGTGGAGTTTGCATGTTTTCCCCGTGTCTACTCCGGTTTCCCATACCACTAAAAACATGTACAATAGGATAATCCTCCAGCCAGGTGTTTCTGACCATTAGCCTGAGATGGTTACCCAAGCGCCGGCTTACGCTGGCTGCCCACTGCTCCTACAGGTTCCTCCAGTGACATTGAAGATGGGTCAAATGCAGAGAATGAATTTCCCTACAGGATTAACACAGTATAACTTAACCTTAACACTGCATATGTATAAATGCAGTCCTTGTGAGACAGAGGAGCAGATGATGATCCGATATCTCTGTCTCCATGCAGCTGGAGAGGAAATGTTACAGACTGTTAAAATATTGTGCCATTACAGACACGGGCGGATCTCATTGCTTCATGGTTGAGTTATGGCAGCAGGTGATGAAAGTCTGTCAAACACTGAGACAAGGTGAAATGGAGACTATCATTATGTGCAATGGCTGGAAAATCTCACTATTTGGAGAACAATACTTTCCATGCCGGCTCCACGGTAGATATATTATTTACTGAGATGATTAGTGTAGTTAATAAACCTACTGAATTATTCACATTGGGGTGTTAGGGTATGACAGGGAGTGGCTGAGAGTTTAGGAAGTTCTGTTTACCTCTTCAGTTATGTGTATATTGTACACCCAAAAATCAACAAATTAATATTCATAATTTCATAAAAGATTAAATTAGGGCTTAACAGTATTGTATTAGCAAATGTTGTTAATACAATACTGTTTCTAAAAAAGAAAAGTCAGTGTTTTTTATGATTACTCTCTATGCCAGACAAATATATATATATATGACTTTAAACTTGCGGCCAGTTCCGACAGTGTTGACTCACAGAAGGGCTGCTGCTCATGTTTTGCCAGCGTTTCTGTTTTTGTTAGAGGAAATGTATTTAACGAGCGCACGTCGTTCCCAGGTCCTTTTCTGTTTTGCACTTTTGCTGCTAAACCGTCTGACACCGCACGGCCAGACACATTTTGGACTCTGTTTGGTAATTTCCTGTTGACCTCTCTCTCAAAAACAAAAAAAAGCTTTCATCCCAAAGAGCTTATCACTGGTGCCAAACCTAGTCTAGTTGCCGATGATAGATGGTGTCACTTTGGCAAAGAAGCAAGGACAGACCTATCCCCCACGGCCTAATGAGTCACTCCACAAAAATCAATTGCAATTAGTCACAACCGGAATTTTACAAAGCACAAACAACACCGGGCAAGGGCTACAAAGTGTCTCATCTTTGGCAGATTACCTAGTTCGGTATTTCGGTCATTTAAAACAAACATGTGTACACTAGAAGACCTGTCACGAGTTATTTGAGATGCACTGGGTGTTGGGACATACAGCCTGTTAAGTTGTTTTAGTCGAAGAATTTAACCCCGACAAATACTTTCATCTGTTCACTTTGATCAGAGAATTACCGCTACTACTAACCTGATACGAAACTTTGATGCATTGGTTGAAAGGGGAGAGCAACACCACTGTTCTCAGACACAGATAAAGGTAGAAAATAACTGGATATTGTGTTATGTTGCTTATGTTGTGTACAGTCTTACAGTGTTTGCCCGTTGCTTGAACACTATAGACCCATGCTTAGACTAAAGTAACACAACTTGAAGCTTTTGTTACCATACCTCAAACACATGTACCCATACCGTAAACAAAAGCGCTGATTTGCACTCTAGTTGCAATTCTGTAACACACTTACTCCTTTATGCAACACACTTGGTCCTGCATACTACACTCCATTTCATACATAAGACACTTTGTTCAAAAATGAAATCTCAGGGTGCCATTTGGAAAACACATGTATCCAAAATACAAAACACATTGGGTAATTGCAACTACTCGAAATACACACCTGAAGACACTGACTTGCGAAACTGAACACCAAACAGCCAGCTACAAAAAGCCCTCAGTTTAGGCATTTCAACAACTTTGCAAGCATGGATGGAGGGAGAGTGAGAGGCTACGGAGCCCTGGAAGTGACAGACAAAAACATTTGGGGGTGTGAAAAAATATATATATATATTTTTGGATGAAATATAAATTTTACTTTTTTTTTTCTGTTTTTTTTTTTTTTTTTTTTTTACCACGTATCATCCCGATATATTACAGTATGTCGGGGGGAATTTTTCTTCAAAACATTTTTTTTGAAGAAATATAAAAATTACAGTAAAACATTTTTCTTTTCTTTTTTTTTATACCACAAATGATCCATTCCCCCGAGATACGCAACATGTGGTAAAAAGAAAGAAAGAAAGAAAACAAAACAAAAACGTATTTTTTATATTTCATCCAAAATTACAGTATTACAGTATTATTTTTTTCACCTCCCAAAATGTTTTGTCTGTCACTTCCAGAATCAAAGACTGCAGTGTTTTATATAAAGTAGACTAGTGTGTTCCCCCTGATCTGAAAGTGTATGCATATGATGCAAGTGTCATTTTGTCATCAGAGTTACATTTTGACAAATGAATGTTAGGTTTTGATAGTAGAGGTTCAATTTAACACAGATGTGAATGGTATATTTAACAGTGTGTGTCATGTTTACTTGTGTGTAGAGTTTTGGCACAATGAGCGAAGTTTTGCAAAATGTGCTCAAGCAATGGGCAAAAACTGTAACATCACACAGCTGCTACTATATTTTATTTACTTGTTTGTTTGCTCAGTACAGTGCACATTGATGATCACACACGAGACATACCACACCATTGTTTCCTTTTTTAGTTACATGACAATGCCACCTGCCGCCATATTGGATAATGTTTCTGCTGCAAATTATATCAAACAGAAGCCTATCTCCTCTATGCTCCTACTGTATATCCTGTCTTTCTCACTTTTGTTTTACAGTCAGAGAGAGGCAACAGGAAATACTTCAACTACGGGGAACTGCACAAAATGCATCAACATCTTAAAGCATAAAAATAGCTATATCACAAAGTATTATACTGTGAACTTCGTACACAAGGCAACTCACTGTGCCTTACAAAAGAAGATATGCGAAATTACAATCAGGTTAAAGTCAAAGCAAAGCACACACATAAAACCATCAAGACATGGGAAATACACAGTAAACGAGGTCACGTGTTGGAATTTTTTCTTGGGTAGGGGAGGGGCGCCCCTCTGTCGACTGGAGGGCGGGGGAGTTCAGATAAGGTCATGAACGCAGATGTAGAAGGATTGGGCCGGGCTTAGGGAGGGGATGCGTGTGCAGTTATTTGCATGGTCCTTGAAATGAATGTGTTTATAATGCTATAAATGCGAATGAATGATTAGCCACTGTGATTAGGTCTGACATAATGCAATATAAAAAGACTTCTAGCAACTGAAAGATGCTGTGTAAATGTTTGAAACGTTCAGTGTGTATGGAAGCGCTGTTTGTCAAAAAGGCATGATAGTTTAATTATGTAGTTTCAAACTTTCAGAGATTGATCAGTTGCTGCTTACTTTAAGTCTATGGATAACTGTCTGTCTGGTGCTCCAGCGTTACCATGGAAATCAGCCGCAATATGTTAGTTTTAATAAACGAGTGGCTAATTTCCAACCACTGTCCCACACTCACACTCAAACACACTCCCATTCATCCTGGTGCCAGAAATGTACATGTTTTCAGTGGTCGGAAAAATCTGAGCACTTGGAGGAAATCTATAGGTCAGGGGTAGTAGGTATGTTTGCTTGGAGGGTGATTTTCTGAATCGTTAAAATACCAAAGGCCGAACCTCCCACTTGTAGTCCAAAGTAAAGCATGTCTTTCCACAAATGCCAGTGCTGAACATCATATATGACTAAATGAGTGTTATGTAAGGGAATTTTTAAGGATTTGATATTTTCCAATTTTGTACAGTAGGTATTGAGCTCTGAATGGTGTTATAATATTTCTTAAAATCATCTCAGCCCGAGGTTTTATACTTGAAGGTCGGATTTGGCCCCCGGGCTTGCCTACTCCTGCTATAGGCAAGAGGAGAAAATGTAAAGAGCCCAGGGAATGAAGCTGAGACCTTCATACAGTGCGGCAAAATTGCTAACTGCTGCGCCTCAATCATCCAAACAAAACACTATATTTTAAACTTTGGAAAGTTTGCATTAGGTTATTTTTTGTTTACATCAAAACACACCTTTATGCTACTTCAGCCTCCAAACAGTTCATGGTGTTTATCTTCTGTCTCCATGGTTTGTCCGACCTTGCTGATTCCCCAGTGTTTTGCCGAATGTCATTTCTCTCAAAGTGATCTGTAGATTTAATAAGGAAAACCTGTGGGGTTCCTCACCTCAATCCTCCCTCAATAACAACAAAAGACACTGCTCCCAACTGTACCTCGCGAGTAATTTGAAGCCCGTCACCTCGGCGGACCCCCGGGGTTTGCCAATCACGGCAGGCCAATCCGATCATGTGGGCGGTCAGAGTTCTTTAATTAAACGCAACTAGGTTTTTTTCTTCATTATTCGGAAGATAATTAGTCACAAGAACTTGGCTTTGGGTTAAGAGTCTTGTGAGGGAGCAAGGTAACGATCACAGCAAATGGAGACGGATGGTTTGAGCTTATACAATGAATAGGCAACAAAGACAAAGACACACACACACCACACACACACACACACACACACACACACACACACACACACACACACACAGAGAGAGAAGATGTTGCCCTTGAATTGTCTATAGAAAGAGTTAGCAAATGGACCAAAGCAAAAGGACAGAAATTTCAATTCAACCAAGCTTTAATTTCTTTTACAATATGTGCCCCTTTAGGTGGATGTTGATTTCGCAGTGAGCACAATCGTTGCCTACAGTTAACTGGAGCAGACATTGATGCACGTATTACATTAGTCTGGCTATGTTTAGCTTTATCAAACAAGGACAAAAATGATGACACCAACGTAACCTAAGCTCTTCATTCAACACGAGCCAACAATGAATGGTGTGAGTTATTCACATGGAGATCTTTGTTAGGCTTTTGAAGGATATAAGATGTTATTTCTTATAAGTGTTGCTCAATTGTGAGGAACCTCTCCTCTGGGAGCTGACATTGGTGCAATGGTGGCCAGGGACGACTCAAAAAGAAACTTTGTAAAATGATTCCAGAGACTGCACCTTGCCAACACTGCTTACAAATCTGTTTATATTTGTTTTTCAAAAAAGAAATTTAAAAAAATGCTGTGACCCATGTGACAATGCTGGGCAAGGTATCATATTTTTTTACCACGCTGTTTTTTGTGCTGTAGAATTAAAAAAGTTAAAGCCTATGTTTTTGACAGGCCCTCGGACATTGTGGGGATTCGTAGCCGGTGCGCCCTTCCCGCGAGGGCAGCGCTTCCTGCTTTTTTGCCATTTTAAGGAACATGCTCCTTAGGAGGAGCAAGGTGTGCCATGTTATTTTCACAAAAGTTCACAGGACTATTACCATGAATGTGACGGAATGCCTGACCGTCTATCTCTTGTATATTACAGTATTTCAACCTGGATAGACTCAACAGACGAAAGCAGCGATTGGGAAGATTCATGATGAGTGTTAGTTTTGGCGATCAGACTCCGGTGATAGACATCGATGTATAAGTCAGTGTAGGTGTAGCTTGGAGTTAGGGATGTCTTCCATGGAGCCTGGACCCTGGTGGTGGCATTGAAGACCCGTGAAGATGCAGCAAGTAGAAGCCGTGGACGGAAATGGTGGAGATGGGGTGGAGGTGGGTCGCAGCGCAGCTGGGAAGCGAACGAACTATGATTGCTGGGGCTTAAAAGCGGGACCGAGGGTGATGATTGGCTGCTACGGAGGTGCGGCTCTTACGCTGATGGCTGAGGAGGAGGTGTGGTCCTCTCGGAAGTGATCATTGGCTGGAGGTCGGTGATGCTGAAATTAGTCTACCAGTTTGAATTAACACCTAGGCTTCATATCGATGGTGTTGCTGGACTTAAAATGTTTGTGTAAGCATTCAGTCAAACAGGAGTTTTTCAGTGTAGACAAAAGGTCTTATACGGTGGGATGTTCAGATGGTGGCTTAAGAACTTTTGTCTATTACGGTACACTAACTATACTATTACTAAACTATTACGTTCACACTGCACAACACCAGTTATCAGTCCGGACAAAGACTATCTTTTCTCTAAATTAAAGGACAGCTGTGTTGTTTTGAACTTTGTGGCCTGAACAAAATAAGAATATTCTTAAGTACAAACTGTACTATGAAAGACACGATGACAAATCATTTAGATTCACCAATTTCACCCAGAGAGCCAACAATATTTCAATCACTAAGTTGGCTGTATGCCGTTGACTTACCTTCCTCTTGTTGTTGGGGCTCACGTAAAGGTAGCTGAGGATGGTCTTAGCTCCCACTTTGTCATTGAGCTTCTGGTAAGTGGCTCCATGGTCCGTCGACCTGCAAGGTAACACAGATATTCGTGAATCAATTTGTGGCCATTAACAGTCTTTGGTAAGGATACAGACTTGGTGAATAGAGGCTGATGACGCAGTGGAGTTTGGAGTGCAGTCTGGGACAGAAGGTGGAGGGGTACGGGGGCGGGGAGCAGAGGGGTGGGTCGGCAGGACCATGGCACTGCGGTCACTGTTCACTGCCTTCAGCTGCCGGGTTTATCAGCAACAAACCACTCGCCTCCAATGAATGTTAATTAAAGTGGCTCTCATTAGGATGCAGCTTATTCACAGGGCTAATAGAGAATTAATGAAGAGACAATGCACGATTTGTGTGAAATGCATGCATAATGTTCATTAAAAACAATAACGTTCTATTTGTGGTTTGACCAGGTTTATAAAATTACACCATAGTAATACAGTAATTTCCGGACTATTGAGTGCACCTGAATATAAGCCGCACCAACATAATTTATAAAGAAAAAAAAAGTATATATATATATAGGCCGCACTGGTCTATAAGCCGCAGCTGTTCACGCTGTTACAAGCACATTTGAAGCACCATTGATTGATTTGAATATTTATTTCGAGCTAAAGAAGAAAAGAAAAAACAGAAATATATATATACATAATAAAAGAAAAAAAGAAAAAATAATTTACATTACAGCTCGAAAAGGAGTGGGAAGAAGACAAGCTTATTGACTCCCACCCCTGTTCATAAACTTCAATAACAATAACTATAACAATGACTGACAACAGTGCATATTTCTTACCATTTTACAAACAACTATCAACCGAGTTGGTTACATATTAACAAATGCGACACTGCATTATACCAGGTCAACATTCACAGTATCTCACACGCTCAACATTCACAGTATCTCACACGCTACAACCAGTGTATTATTTCTGTCTCCCATACAGAATTCATTACCATGTTGGCATTATCATTGTTCACCATCACCATTACAACCCATATAGCATTACTCTGTATCAAAGTGTTTGAATGGTACATAAAATACTCCACATTTATTCATGAAAGGTACAGTAATCGCAGACTGATTGATGTTCATGATAACAAGAATGGTCTTACTGATATGTGTTAAAAGGGATTCGGGGCTTTTCTTTCTTTTTCTTCTTTTCTGTGACTGGACCAG
This sequence comes from Neogobius melanostomus, assembly GCA_007210695.1. Taxonomy (NCBI): domain Eukaryota; kingdom Metazoa; phylum Chordata; class Actinopteri; order Gobiiformes; family Gobiidae; genus Neogobius; species Neogobius melanostomus. The sequence continues at coordinate 4,133,319 of VHKM01000153.1, forward strand.
CTGCCAGAGGGAGCAGCCCCCGAGCAACCGGACCATCATTTGTTAAGTGTCCTATACTATGCATTAAAAGAGACAATTTTTAGGAGTCTGCTGCCAGAAGAGAGTTTCCTCGAGCTGCCGGCCCCCACATGTCTGCCCTATACTATGGGTTATGTTGAATGCGGAGTACCTAGATATGTGCATGTTTTACTTCTAAGAGTTTATTTCCTTTATATTACCATCAGCATCAATAGCAGTACCGCTGTCTGAATCGATTGAGTTGGATTCTAAGAATAATCCACAGATTGTTAGGTATTAATCCTAGACTGTTACATTTAAAGTTTAAATAGTGATGATAACAACACAACAGCAATAGCAATAACAATGGCAATAACAACTGCAATAGTGTAATAGTAACAACCACAATATACTTCATTATTAGTTAGATCTGACCTTTAAAGTATACAGCACTTTGTGACACCCATTAGCAATCAAGTACCCATTTCCTCCTTCTGGTACTTTGACCATACCATTTTTTTATATCTTGATTTGAAATGATGAATATTTGGACATTGTTTATATTCTGCCCCCAATTTGTTCCAGAGTTTAACTCCACATACAGACACAAACATACTTTTCCTAGTGGAAGACACTGCTTGAGTCTTAAAGTTATCACACCCCCTCAGGTTATATCCCCCTTCTGTGCGTGCAAAAAGCATTTGTATCCTTGCAGGTAGCACATTTTTGTTGGCTTTAACAGAAGTTGGGCAGTAGAGAAATCAACTAAATCATGCATTTTTAACAGTTTAGACTGCAGAAATAATATATTAGTGTGATCATAATATCCTACTTTATGTATAATTCTTACAGCCCGTTTTTGGAGTATAACAAGGGGGTGTAATGAGCTTTTATAGTTATTGCCCCAGACTTCTACACAGTAGTTTAGATATGGCAAAACTAATGAACTATATAACAAAAATAATGCATTGTAATTTAAGAAAAACTTTGCTTTGTTAATGATTGAGATACTTTTGGAGACTTTACCTTGTATGTGTCTTATGTGTGGTTTCCAGCTTAATTTACTGTCAATGATGACTCCTAAGAATTTAATTTCTGATACTGTATCTAAGACTACACCTTCTATGTTTACTGAGTCTGGTTTTCCATTATAATTACCGAAAAACATTACTTTTGTTTTATTTAGGTTGAGGGACAATTTATTAATGTCCATCCATGTTTTTAATTTACTTAGTTCACAGTTTATGTTAGTTACTAAATTACTATAATTGTCATTGGAATAGAAGACGTTTGTGTCATCTGCGAAAATCACTAATTTTAATAATTTAGACACATTAAAAATGTCATTAATATATAAATTAAACAACTTTGGGCCTAAGACAGATCCCTGTGGGACCCCACAGCCAATGTCCAAATAACCTGATGTAAATCAGCGTAATGAATGTAAATCAGCGTAATGAATACAGGACTTTTCTCTATGTGCACAGTTACATATTCCAAGATTAGATTATTGTTTAAACCCACGTGTGTTGGTTCACAATCTGCGATAACACAGTACTTTGTGACAGAATGACGAAATTTGGAACAAAAATACAACACACATAACCCAAAGTGAAACAATGTTTTTGCCCATTATCTCCCCCATTAAAAGCCAAGTTTGAATTGTATAATAATTAAAATGCCAGCAAAGCCATGTGCATTATTTACACAGATAAAAGCTCTCACACTGCAGTTGCAATATGAGATATGAAAAAGATGCAGAAATAATCATTGTCAAATTTAGTATCCAATCTTTTTTTGTCCATAACATGCTCAGCCCCAAGCGGAGTCTCGAGTTTGGTATCATTGTTAGCGAGTCAAACTTTCAGCGTCAACATATCGGTGAAAGTTTGTGCGCCTGTGCTGCCTTTGCCAATGGGTATAAGAACATCTTTGCCCCGGACGTGTCCACACAGAGCTCACTCTTCAGATGTATGTCCTGACCTCCACCCCACAGCACCTTCAGAGACGAGTCAACACCAGCCAAGTCGCACTAATCCTCCTCGCAAACACCAAGTCCCAGCAGCGCAGATCCAAATGTGTGCTTTTTACACCACGCTGTTTTGAAAAGGTTGTATTTTTGCAGCTGAATTTAAATGTGTTGAACAAATGGGGTAAAACATATTTATCATTCATTGTGTTGGTTGGCCGCAGATATTAAAAGCACCCCGAAGCCAAAAGGTTCTGTGGGTGGCTAAAATGAATGTTCTTATTATATGTTTCCTAAACGCATAATCATTCCACTGTAATGCTATGCGGATAAACACTGCAACACAGTATTAGAAATCAGAACATAATAAGAAGTCAATGGTCACTGGTCAGTCTCATATCTGGAAAAAAAAACATATCTAACCATTATAAATTAGGCTGTAATGTTTGTCACTACAGGGCTTCCATAGTAGCCCTGAAGCCAAAACTAATCCAAGTTTTTGCAATAACTCGTTGATTGTGTTTTGTACAATCAATGTTTCCATATGAAAACAAGCAGATGGGACTATACTGTACGCACACGGAGGCAATACTGCTTATGATCAAATGTTTCATGAGGTAATCTCTTAACCCCCACCTGAGCACATTTTCTCCATTTCGGCTTTGCCCAAATCCAAAAGCTTCTTGGAAAAAAGCGTCGAAATAGCGATGAAAACGTATATCAAAAAAGCAATGAAAAAAGGCCAGAAAAGCGACAAAGAAGTAACAAAAAGGTGACAAACATGTGATGACTCAAGACTCTTCCATTACCAGCTGGTCATCTCTGGTTAAATTCTTCCAGAATTAATTACATCATACATTTCGCATGTATGGATAGACATCGCCATGGCTATTGTTGTTGCTATTGCTATTTATGTATTCATTAATTTTGCCTCCTTTTCCTATTTGTTTTTTCTATATTATTTTTAATCGTCCATAATTGTCGATATTGCCGCTTAGGACTGTTTTCAATACTTTGTTTTATTGTCATTGCCATTACTAATAATACTACCCTTTCTTCATTATTTTTTGTATTGCCCTTGCTGTTATTTTTGTCCTTTGTTTTTCTCTCGCTCTTGATGTTGCCTATTAATCTACCCTTTTCTTTTCGTGCTGCTTCTATCTGTACTACTATCTTTATTAGTATAATTGTTGATATTAACTGATTACATATTAATCTATTTGGCATTATGTGGCGATTATGCTGACAATACTTACCCAAAAACTGTAAAAGCACCATTTAAAAACAAACAAACAAACAAAAACAAAAAGAGAGCAAAAGGAGGGAATCAACTTCTAGACAGATTCTATAGTTATGCTGGTAACGGTACAGGTGTGAGACTAGATAACTGACAGAAGAGCTTTCATAGGCTAGAGCAGACCTCCTCTTTAGGGTCAGGGGATTGCTCTTGCTCCCTCATTTTGCCTCCTCCACTGTGTGGGGTGGACAATTTGGGAGGGAGAGGCTCTCCCCCCTCTGCTGCCCTCCCCCTCTGCAATGGGTGGGCACTGAGGGGAAAATCGGTTCATTCTTCTATCACACTGGAGCCGGGGGGAAATAATAATGGTAATAATAATAATAATAGTAGTGATGGTGGTAATGATAATAGTGGTAGTGATAATAATAATAACACAAAACTCAGTTGTAGTCTGCATAATTCTCATGAAATCCCAACAAGAAACACTCAACAAAAGAAGTAGTGACGATCGAAGCAGTACTTGGATTATTAAAGCCAAGATGATATCTCAAAACAAACATATGCCTTGAGTTTTGTCCTCATACTTTACTACATTGAACCATATGTTTGTAGATTATGTCCAACATGTTCAGAACAAAACGTATCTAACCAGACAAACACAGACACACATACACACACACACACACACACACACTACACTTTTTTATTGTTTTTATGTTGTACGCATTCCATGTCCTTTACTGTATTGTCTCATGTCAATGTATTGTCTTGTGAGTCTGTAAGTGTTATGTGTAAAATAAAAAATAAATAAATAAAAAGAGTCACTTAAGCACCAGTTCTGAGCTAGAGCCAGGTTTAGAACCAGTTTGTCATGTTGTTTTTGGACCAAGTGGACCAAGTTTCAGTGGAAAACTGCAGAACTGATTCTGAAACTGGTCCCCGAAAGGCACAGGAACCAGTTTGGTGGAAAAGGGCCTTTAGAGGAACATGCTGTAACTTGAAATTATTTTGACCAAGAATTTGACATTTTTTTGGCATGGTGCAATTGAATAATTCGAGTAACAGGAGCATTGGTATGGACGTTTTTTGGTTATAATGCTAAAATAAAGTCCACTACTGACAAATGAATGAAAGAAATTGAAATGAAATGTGCGTGAGAGGAATGAGCTCCACTATTCATGAAGTGATTCCAAATCTGTGTTCAGTTCAACAGCATCTCCAAAACTTTAAATGACTTAATACTTTTGTCGAGACGGATTTATTTTGAGAGCCTCCATCGAGGACTAATTTCACGCGAAAATAGAGCTAACTCTCAAAAAGCCCAACAAAAACTGCCGAGACAGCGTGAGAACTGTCTCGGAGACTTCAAACGAGGCAATCACCGACATCGACTCATGTTTGTTGTCGCCAGCTTTTCTCTGAAGGTTTTATTCCTCTAATGCAGTTTCATAGCATATTTTACAATTGTGTGAACCTTTTATTTTATCCAACAGGAATGTTTCTCTTCTTCCTGCCCTATTACTGAGTACATCATCATACTGAAAGGCAGCCAATAGTCTAGTGGTGTATATAACAGTGTTTTGTCCTCAACACCTGGGTTCAAACCCCGCTTTTTGCTAAATATCTCTCTCTCTGTCTGTAACAATATGGCAATAAAAAACACATATATTTTTTTCTTTATTTTTTCTCATATTGATCGATTTCAATTTTCTATTCGAAAAAGAAAAATAATAATACATATGGCTGATGAACTTAGACATCTTTTATACAAATCTTCCATTGTCTAATCCAAAGTCCACAACTACAGTAGGTGCTGTTTCTGTCAAAGAAATGGCTGTAAACCTGTTGATTATAAAGTCCTATGACGATTACTGAGATTGACCAAAGTAGGAATTGCTATTTCAATTAATTGCCCAGCCCTATATGAAAGATTGTATTTAATTTTTAAAATTTTGTGCAGCAGCAAGTTATGGCGATCTCACTGCAAGAAAGCCCTGAGTGTCACTCCTGGCTGGTTGCCTCAGACTTTGTTTGTTACTGTATTTGGCCTTTCTTTCAAAGGGTTATAAATTGCACTGCTCTCAGGGTTAGTGAGCGAACGAGCTGTTAGACAGCTGCAGTACATCCAGAACGCTGCTGCTCGAGTCCTGACAAGAACCAGGAAATACGACCATATTAGTCCAGTGCTCCGGTCTCTGCACTGGCTTCCTGTCACTCAGAGAATAGAATTCAAAACAGCTCTGCTTGTGTACAAGTCTTTTCATGGTTTAGCGCCAAAGTACATCTCTGACATGTTAGAGCCGTATGAACCATCTCGGGCCCTGAGAACTTCAGGGAGGGGTCTCCTGGTGGTTCCCAGAGTCAGGACTAAACACGGTGAGGCTGCGTTTCAGTTTCATGCAGCTAAAATCTGGAACAGTCTTCATGAGGATGTGAGACAGGCCTCAACTCTGACAATGTCCAAATCCAGGCTGAAAACAGTTCTTTTTACCCATGCATTTGACAACTGAAAGTACTTTATCTGCACTCTTGCTTTTGATTGGAATTACTTAATGTTGATGTTTTATGGATTGATTTTATCTGCTTTCTTGTAATATCATGCAACTGTGAAGCACTTTGAAGCACTTTGAATTGCCTTGTGTATGAATGGTGCTCTACAAATAGACTTGCCTTACCAGAAGCTTTGGCATGAAGCATGTTTTCTATCAAAAAATTATTTCTCATTACTAACCCCTTCGAAATATGACTTGCCGTTCTGTTGCCGTTTATCAAATTCACCACCATTCCTTGCGACCGGCCTGGCCACATCTGGGGACGGTGACATCACCGATATCGACCTGCCTCACAGGGGACACCCGATTGTATGATTCAGGGGCCAATGGCTTATTTTTAGTGTCACTACAACTTTCAGCGCGGCCCAATAAAAAGCCCACCAGAGGCCACGGAGATGAGAGAGGCATCGAGTGAGAATGATGGTTTCTCAAGGACGGCGATGTGGTGAGAAACTTGTGAGAGGCCATTGACAGCGCAGTGCGTGGGTGCGAAACTGAGGTGACCAGTCGATATGGTTTCCACTGGCTCCGTGGGGCACAGGGGTGAGGTAATACTTCACTGTAGCCACATGTGGGATTAAACTCACTAGGAGGGAAGGAGAAAGAAAGGGGTGGTTTGAATATAGTAAAAAAATCCAGTAATAATATTGATAGAAAAGCCATATATATATATACCAAATTCCCTTTTTAACCATATGATTCAACTTGCCATCTTGTTAAGTCTATGAAAGCAAATGCTAGAACATTGTGTTGCTCTCAAACCTATGGTGCAAAAAGGCCAGAGTAATTACAATGCAAAATCAAGTGTATACATTAGTTGATAAGTTCAGCTTTCTGGCATCCAGGTGTATGAAGCTGCCCTTAAGTCAGTTGGACCTGTCACTGATTTAGACCCTGCAATCTTTGCCCATGAGGTGTCTGTTTTACTTGGGCTGTTTCGTCTTTTACTGCAGAGGCAATAATCCAATCCAGTCCTGGAGCCGTTGTGCTGTGCATTCATCATGGCACTATTGGTTTGCTAGCATGCTGATTGAGGTTTCTGACACAAATAATAGTAATAGTAATAGTAATAATATCTAATTTCCGTACACAGACAGTATATCACCATAAATGTCAGAATGCACAAAAGCAGGTTTATGAGCCACGTAAAGATAATATGGACCTTGGAACCCCTTGAAAATGAGATGCTACCTCTCAGGGGCCATTCCACTAATAAACAATAAAAAAATATGTCCACAGTGACTTCCATTAACATTGTCATCCTTGGATTATGTAAATTCGTGTTTTGTCAAGCAAGAAATCTGCTACAGTTCTATTAAAAATTATGACAAAAAGTAAAAACCTAATCAGACGATTATAAAGAAGCCGCTGAGGAAAGAGGTGAGTCGACAACTTTGGAAAACCATGACTATGATAGAAAGCTGGATGTATGTACAAACATGTACAACACATTATACCCTTCCCTTTAACTAAATAAAACACTGGGGATTGTTTTATTTTCTGAATTTTTAACCTTGCAAAAAAGTCAAATAATTTTTTTTTCTAATGTGTTTTTATTTATTTATTTTTAAGTAGGTTAAAACAAAAGTAAAGAAGTTTGAGGAAGACGAGGGAATCCAGGGCTGGAGTGGTGACCAGATTAATGTCTATCGAATTACGCCTTTATAAAAGAATGGCTAGTGGGATAATTTACTCATTCTCCGGTCTCTAAATTCTTTCCCGCAATCTTTTATTCTAACACAAAATGCCTAAAGCCCCATTTGGTCCGGCTCCACATTCTCTGTAATAGATTAGAATGATGTCTGGAGTGACTTATTAAAGCCCTTATTAGATAGTGTTTCAATTATAATTTCTGGAGAGCACAGAGCAGTGATGGGCAGTCGGTGTATGGAGCTTTTACATTCTCAGTGGGGCAGGATTAATGATGTTCGGAGGCTGCGGGCTGCGTTTCAGAGCAGTTAACATGAGGTCAGGGGCTCAGTTAGCGCTCTGCAAACACCCGCATGAGACACTGGAAGCAAAAAGTGATATTTCTTATTTCTTTAGTGCCCCCTTTTTGACAATTTTGGGTCGACGCGGCAAGTGGCGCGGTGATTTGGCAGTTTTTGTTGTTGTTTTTAAAGATATCCTTTCTCTCGCATAAAGTCAGACGTTATTGTGACTGTAATAGATGAGTGATGATGTTCACTTTGCCTCGTTGATGATCCCAGGGTTTGGTTCTCGCTATGTCTGTGAAGGTTTCCTCCATGTGCTCCGGTTTCTCCTACCGCTGAAAACATGTACAAACGTTCCTCTCTGGGGCCAGGACTCCCAAACCGTTTTTGTTCTACTCTTTGTTATGTGTAATTTCTGGAAACTTGTAATGTACTTCCATACAAAATGGTTCAAAGAGGCAAATTGACTTTTGCAATAACATTTTGGTAAACACTTGAAAACCTAGTTCTAATGTACTTCAGATTACTTGAAAAGATAAGGGCTTTTCCATTAGACCATCTCAAAGCCATGCTAAAAGGATTTTCCATTGTAGACAAGAAAAATGGATTTTTGATGTCATATTGTTTGTTTTGATGTAGTGTAGACCGGAATAACTACATGTTCTACCATTTGTCTGATGCAGTTTGAAGGCTTTGAAGAAGTATGTTGAAAGCTGAAAGTTCGGACTCACTGTTTTGAAAGACATTATTAATACAAGTGCTGTGGGATGCAACAGAAAACACGCATTTGCAGCAACATTCGAGGAGTCTACACTAAAAAAACAACAAAAACAGAATACGATGTTGAATCTAATAGCCTGCGCCCAGTGTCCAGTTTACCAATGTAAATAGAATAAATTAAGTGTAACAAGTTGATACTGCAGACCAGGAAACAAGCTTTAGTCATTATTTTCCTTGTGTTTCTTGTTTTGTTTTATAGTCTTATATCTACAATTACTTGCATTTGAGTCTGTGAAACATTTAAACCAGACGCCCTCCCATATAGAAATGCATGAAAAACCTAGAAATTACTTAAAGACCTAACTTGCTTGTTTCCTTTCCTTTCCACGTGGTGTGTCATATTGCCATTATAACCCAATTTGCCATTTAGTCAAAGCTATTATACACACTTGAAAACAAAAGCTGTTCAACTGTCATCTGCAGAAGATTGTTGCACTGTTTCACCTCTCACATCAAGAGGTATTTTAGCAGCAGCCTTGATGTATGCACATCTAGCAGTTTAGCTTGAACCTTGAAGATGAGAGTAACTTTTTCGAATAAAGATCCCTATATATCCACCAGAATGAGGTAAAACGGACATATGACTGCTTAAGAACATTTGTCTATGGAAAACTCCTGTATGTCTGTGAGCTTACACAAACACAGTGTGGGCCAGGGGTAATTGGGACTTGAAGTTTAGCGTGGGTCTATTTGTTCATCTAAATGGAAGCAGCATGAGCCCATAGCGGGGCGGTGACAGTGGAGCGTCCCAGATCGGGGCCAAATGGGGCAAACAACAATGCGTTCGACTCAGACGCTCAGTGTCAGGATGTGATTAGAGATCCAGGAGTCTGCGTCCTATTTGTGCACGTTACATTGGCGAGTGTCGGCCATAATTTCATGACTGCAGGGGCTGTTAGAGAGCTGTGGGACTGCAAGATTACTCAAGACCACATTGATGAAGAAGAAGAAGAAGAAGAAGAAGAAGAAGAAGAAGAAGAAGAAGAAGAAGAAGAAGAAGAAGAAGAAGAAGAAGAAGAAGAAGAAGAAGAAGAAGAAGAAGAAGAAGAAGAAGAAGAAGAAGAAGAAGAACTTTATTTATATAGCGCCTTTCACAGACATGGTCACAAAGCGCTTTACATGAGAGCATTTACATTCACTCCATACTCGGTGGTGGTAAGCTATTGTTAGTAGCTTCAGTTTCCCCTGGGGGAGACTGACAGAAGCGCTGTCAGTCTGCAGACTGCACACATCTGCGCCAACGGTCCCTCTGACCACCTTCATGCATTCACACACACATCATTCATCCTGGCCTATTGTACATGTTTTTGGTGGTAGGGGAAACCGGAGTACCCGGAGGAAACCTACGCAGAGCACTGAGCATGTTTTAGGCCAGTGATTCTCAACCTGGGGGCAAGGAGGGCTGGAGGGTAGCACTGTTGCTACAAACGGTGGGAGCTTCTTCGAAAAATGGCTGGGAACCACTTGCTTTAGACTGAATGGGGAACTCTCAATGTTTATCCACAATAACACATTCACATAAAAACGGTAGGTGAAGTGTCTTTTTCAAGAACACAATGACAATGTCAAGGGAAATTGAGCTAAATTCAATCTGGAAGACCTACCAGCTTCATTCATCACCTCATCACCGGCAGCTCTTCTCCAATCATCCAATCACAGTCCCAGCTCAAGCCGCACCTTCACGGCAGCCAATCACTGCAGGGTCTCAGACTTGCTTCAGCAATTCGTCGCTCAGGATCCCCTTCTTAAGCTCCCTGGTCAATAACTCAGCCGTTTCCCAGCTGTGCTACGACCCTCCTCCACCCCTTCCTCTGCCTGACCTCTCCTCGCCTCTGCTTGTCGGCTGGCTGCCCCGGGTCTCGTCCTCTACCACTACCAGTGTCCGGACTCTGGGGGAAGATTCTGGCTATCATTCATCAACGCAATGCATTTCATATCGTTAATTCAATCTTCCGCCGGAGTCTGAGCCCCAATAAACCTCTCTTAATGCCATTCTGTCTCTGAGTCCTTTCAGGTTGAAATGAGGACTGAACTACTAAACTTCTGGATTTGAGGTTGACATCTTAATGAGCTGAGCAGGCAAGAGATGTCCACATTGAGATTTTGTTGAATGCTAAACTTAATGTATTGAACATAGTAGGACCAAATACTCCAGAGTAATCCATTAAAATGATAAATTAAAGAATAAATAAGAGAAATGCAAGCATGCCCCTGAATAGCCCGAGGTAGGAAACGTGTGTCTCCTCCTGCTCCACTGAGGCGCTTTTTCTTCAAAATCATTGAGACCGCTATTACAACCATTACAATATTTACACACTAAAAACAACAACAATTACACGCCTTCATTGTTTTTTTTAAGTGGACAATGCTCTGCTATTTGCCAATTGGTACGTAATGTTCGGATTGAGATGAGTTGTTTTATGCTTAATGTTATGTTGCTTTTATGGTTATGATGCTTTCTCGAGCAGTAGAAAATAAACAGATGATAGATTTTAGTGTATAATCAAAAAAGGTCTGAAATATTTTGAACTGTACCATCAAGGATTTCAGGATCTATGTTCCTTAGTCAGAGCGACAGACTGACTTGTTCTGTTGAAATAAAAAACATTTGTATCCCATTTGTTTTGTGGTAAAACTAGCGGGAATCCACTCGGCACGGTTGTGCTTGTTGACATCTCGTCTCATAATTTCAAGGAGTATGGATTTTTGTGTTTCAAGCTGTTACCTCATGCGCCTGTGTCTCGGGGACAGGGCACGCTGATGTGTTTGGTTTAGTCTCAAACTCTCCCTCGAGGAGCGCGGGGATGCCAAGAGGCTCTTTTAAAAGCATTTATCTGTTGCTTTAGTGGGCTGAAATGCTTGTAATGCCGGCCACATTTGTTGCAGACTTATCTCTCTCGAACTACTGTAAACAAACAACGAGGCAAAAGTGATAATGGATTTATACGGAGGATGTTACTCTAAACTGGCTGTTCTTTCGCTATTTACCTTGTTATAAAGCTGTTTCGTCATCAGAATGAATAAGTGGAGTCGTGTTTTGTCTGATCAGTCATGGATGAGTAATGCTTTAATTTCAGATGGCCTCTTTTTCAAAACACTCTCCTTTATGAGTGGCTATTTAACTCACAATAATATAGATTGAGTATTGTTGGGTCAATGTTAGTATATGTGGGGAAAGAAACAGCCCTTTTACCTTTAAAACTGAGCAAAGTCAAACACACATCCGTTTACCGCAGTCGGCGTGAGGACACAGCCTCAGGGCAGCCCCTATGGAAACTCTGCATCGCTTTTCTTTCTCTATGGAAGACTTTACGGTTCCCACTAAGGGGGTAAAAAACTTTTCTGCAACTTGTTCAGATAAATGTATTCCCAAAGTCACACCTCAAAATGAGCAATAATCACGGTATAGAATAGTCTTTTAGATCATTCATTACCATGGTCAACTCATACTTAAATGCAATGTTGAGAAATCCATCTTCCATTTAAGTTGGACGGGCTATTGAAGACGAAGCAGCGGCTTACACTTGCAGTAGCCCGAGGCAGACTTTTAGCCCTCAAAGATATAGCCCCCCTCACAGCCGAGTTAAATCTAAAGTGGAAGCAAATTGGTCGTACACACCAGGAATGCATTTATATCAAGACTGGCATATGGTGTTTGAAAACACATTTATGGGCATGTAAAAATTAGTCATTTCTACTTCATAAAGAAAATAGAAAATGAAGTAATTATTGTTGAATCGCGATGGGGGTCGATATGCAATGTTTCGCTGCCATGTGACAAAATATAACCGCAGGAACCACAGGCATAGGACGGTTCCCATTGGATAAATGTGCAGTATAGGCAAGAACCTTTTCATCTTATGGATATAGATTTTGTATGAAGAAGGTGCTTAAGAGTGACAGACAACAGCCTGTAACTTGGTATTTTACAAACGGATGTTGCCAGGAATACAGGGAATGTAACCAAAATGGCCATCGACCAAAGTACTAATCAGTGCCATACAATGTACCTATACTCTACTTTAAACAGTGTAGACCTTTCAAAAACATAGTCACATCGTCCCAGGAAATACAATATACACCATTCTAAATAATAATAAAAAAGTCAGAATCAGGTCTAAATCACAACCAAACCGGCATGGACATGAACTAACTTAAGTCTGTGCTACCCCTAAACAGGACATAAACTCCAAGATTTCCTGTGTACGACAAGGAGGTCAGTGAAACCCGTACCAGGTCTAAGCCTAATGCACATGATTAGTTTATTGTGGAAACCCACAAAGACATGACAACTCCACACATAAAACCTCCCCATGATTTGGGAATTGAACCCAGAACTTTCTTGGGTAGCACGATGGCACAGCGGTTAGCTCTTTCTTTTATGTAGTAGATGGTGATGAAGGAATAAACTATTACTGTACGATTGTTTGCTTTGTGGTTATGGGATATATGGCTCTTTACTGCCATGTATCCCATCATATATCCCTGTATCAAAAAGATCTGGATGATCTTTTGATTATTTTTTTTAATGACACCAGCGAGAAAACTCATACTATCTGAGACGTGATTGAACAGGCACACTTTTTCGTTTGAATAATCCAAAAATACAATGGGACTGATTTTTACTGTTTGAATAATATCTTGTGCCACAATGAATGAAAGAAGACTACTCTCTGACAAATATTTTTTTTAGCACAAAAAGCTTTCACTTGTGTTGCCTGCTTTGTTGATTCTTGTGTTCGTTCAGGGTAGATCTGGTAAAATTGACTTTTTACTATTGACATCTGGTTTGAATTGTTCACCCTAAAGAGCTTTTTAAGAGCTGATGCAGTCATGAGTATGTATTGCACTTTGATGGAAATTAGCTCGAACAACCTACAGCCTGGAACAATCACCTTTGCTCTCGAGTTTAATGTAACTGTAAATTGTCCTGATGAATAAATAAAAGAAGTCATGTGTCTTTGTTTGCATTCACTTTCCCAACCAAATATATAAATTACACACAGGTATGTTACATAAATTCTTGGTGCGAGTTAAGACCACTAACCTTTTGAAAACCACTGCTATCCTTAACCATTGTTACTAGTTCTACAACACATCTAAATGTAGATGGTTATTGTTTGCATATTGCAGTGCAGTGAATCCCTGCTCTCTTCTCTGCCTGTGTTCCCTGTGCCCTTCTTATTTTGACAAATGCGCCCAGGTGCAGGCCTCATCTCCACATATCCATCACCTGTCTGCGTACTGAGGACCAGGCCTGAGCAATAAGCACGGAGAAGATTCATTATGAACGGACCTGAAATATTGATACAAGTTTCAACACTGACGGCATTACACCAGCGCCATGAGCCAAGAGGAAACCCAATATCGAGTGAAGCATCCGGGCGCGAATGACGGGCGAAAGTTGCACCGTTACATCAGCACCAATCATCTCGGACTATTTATCATTTTATTTCACTTTCCCCCCCATAATCCCGGCATATTTGATAACGCTCTTATCTAGAATTACATTTTCAGGGAAAATAATGAATAAATGAACACAAGTGGGAGAATCTTTCGGAACAGAGTAAGTCTTCAAAATGTAATCGCTGACATTTTTATTAGTTCTTGTCTCGATCTTGGACGATTGAGGATTTGAAAGAATGGGCCAAACTTTAACTCATTTCTGAAGTTTATCACAATTATTACAGACATTTCAGACACATTTACGTGTTACAAACCATGTTCAGAACTGTAAATGAATATACATCTTTTTGTATTATTTATATTACATTCTTAATCTTAAAGTCAATCGATCAACAACGCCTGGATTCACTTGATTTGTGACTGTAGCCCCGTGATCATACACGCCTGGAACAAACTTCACAGTCACACGGCCAAACTCCCTGATTTCAGACAAGGAACTGTCTGATTGGAATCCATCAGTTTGAAATCCAAAATCAGAATTTGGCATAGTTTGCTACGTGATGGTAAAATGTGCACGACCTTTGCACATGCAGCCAAAAAAAGCATCCATTTACCATTGTTTATAGCTGATCTTCCAGATCAATTATTAATTTCAGGCCAAAGCAGGTTGTCCCAGGACAGAAACAATTTGAAAAAAGCAGAAAGTGAAATATTGTTGATGTGTTTTTTTTTCTTCTTCTTTTTATTGAACATTTAACATGTGTGGCTTATATTGTAATTTTGCACACACTAAAAAGGAAACTATGTATTATCAACGTATGTATGGAACAAAGATCTAACAAATTATGTAACCTCTTAAACACATTTATTTTGGTATTTTCGTATAACGTCAGACTTGGGGCTATTATTTCACATATTCCTGTATAAGCAAAGACATAGAACCAATAAAGTGTCTTCTTTTAAGTAGAACTAAGTAACTCATGCCCATAGAGGCCATAAGCCCCACTGCCGGTGTCGTAGCATGGTGCGTTTTTTTACTTATTAATTTTCTGTGAGAGTAAATACTTCGCTGAGAGAAAAGACAAAAGGGAAGGATTGTACATCCAATTACACAATGGAGATACATTTTTTCACTTAAATTTGGCTGTAAATACTGTTTAAGTGGTGCTAGCCTGTGGTTAGCTTTGCACATTAGCCTGGTAGCTTCTTCGCGATTCCATTAGTGTGTATTGGTGACTCCAACTGTGGTTTTCTGGCCAGAGACACCAGGGGGAGATGAAAGACCCCCCAATCATCCCATTAACATTGTATTACCCCCAGAGGGACTACAAAAAGGATTTATTAACGTAAACAAGATACTTAGTTCTTCTTTAATAATCTTCCACAAGATCGCAAACCTTTCCTTACTCAGTTGTCTCTTTGCACTTCTAAAACTATGTTACAATAAGATTTTTATACTTTAGTGAAAAATGTTCTATTCGTCACCAAACTTTTGCATGTGTATGCTCCGTGAAAAGCAATTTGCTGCTCAATACAGGTTTAACAATACTTGAGGAAAAACATTCTTGTTACTACGCTTTTAGAGGCATTAATTCTCTGAGCAGCTACTTGCTATGAGCCATCAGCCTCAGAAATGTGCCGGCACCATGTTCAAGGCTGGTCAAGGTAATTTGCTGGATATCTCTATAGCTTCACAGGCATTGATGGGCTTTTATCACCGCTGCCCACAGACATTTAAACCAAGACAGAGCGGCCAATTTACACTCCTCCTTTGAGAAATCTGTCCTTTTCAAGCTGGGTATGTTTAATTCACATTATAACATTCATTGGTTTGGCATTTTTCTCCCAATCTTTTGCCGTAAGCAGTTGAAATGGCAGGACTAAAATCTAGACCGTCTCTTTTGACCAATTTATGTGTGAAATATAAAAGGTTTGCAGCTCATGTGTCGTGACAAGCTTACCTCCACAAAGAGCTCTCGGTCACGCTGTTGAGGTTGAAGTCGAATAATTTGGTCAGCATCAGAATCACCTGCGAAACGAGATAAACATTTAGTCAATACACCATTCTGGGAATAATGCTCAAAAGAAGAGTTCAGCTTTTTGATGCATCTTCCACTGACACAAACAACAGCAAATGGGAAAGAATTCAAAGTGTGTGCGAAGCAAAGTGCTGCATCGGAATGACTGTCTATGTTTGTAAATGTTCGTTCTGCAATTTGGAAGTGCTGAACGCTGACGTTAAGACGAAACATTTACCTATGGCAAAAAAAGAGAAAAAACACACGCTTAATCCAACATGTTTGCATCATGTATTCCAATCCAACATTCCAATGTTATATCTATTGACCAGTGATGGGGAGAATACATTGAAATTGTATTTAGTTACTCAATAGTGAATACTTGCCTTAAAATGTATTTTGTAACATATTCCAATACTTTTGACTAATCAGAATATTCTGAATACTTTCAACATTGATTGTAATTATATTTATGTATAAATATGGCATATAAGTAAGGCAAGGCAAGGCAAGTTTATTTGTAGAGCACAATTCATACACAAGCGCAATTCAAAGTGCTTCACAGTTGCAGAAAATTACAAGAAAACAGATAAAATCAATCAATGAAACACAAAATGTACAAAGCAAAAAAGTACAAAAATGAAGACTACAATTATTGATAATGTGGTGCAATATGGAGCTAAAATGTAATGATTGAGTACTGGGATGTATTCCCTTGATATTTGGAAGTAACTGTATTTTAAATAATGTCAAATGAAAGTGTAACTTTACCAGAATACAGTTACTCAAAATTAGTATTCTAAATACGTATTTCAAATATGTATTTAGTTACTCCCCATCACTGCTATTGACAATTTCAAGCAGAAATCTTCTTTGCTTTTCAAGCCAAGGCCACCAAACTGACCGCGAGATGAAATGAGCGATCAAATTCGCTTCAGGTGTATCCTAATGGGATTCCTTGTCTGCGGACTGTATTTGATTATTTTAAAAGAATCACATGTGGATTCCTGTATGGCATGTGTAACAATGATGAACAGATTTAAGGGCAAATTAAATTCAAGTACAAACAAATATGGTAAATTAACCAAATGATTTACCATGTTGAATGTAAATGGTCTCAACTTATATAACGCTTCTCCACCTACATTAGGCACTCATAGCGCTTTACAGCAAGGAACCCGTCGCCCATTCACACTCTCATTCATACATCAGTGTACGCGGACACTGGAGACAAGGTGGGTGAAATGTCCAAGGACACCACAACAGTGTGCACCTTCAGGAGGCGGAGTTCAAACCCCTGACCTTCCAATCATGAGACGACCCGCGCAGATGATTATAAGATAAGATAAGTCATTAATTACTAAACATACAAGATACAGAGGTATATTTGGTCAAATAGTCTTTAGCGAATAATCCTTTGATTATTCTTAAGTAGCTTCAGAAGAGCTGACATGCACGTTATGAAACAGAACACTCCATTACTTTTGATATATTCCAGGTAGTCCTTCCATTTATAGTATAAATCATAGTCTGTTCCATAATATTAAATGACTTAATTACTTAATTCAAAGCCAGTTTTGCCTTGACATTTTTGTTGTATCTTTCTGTGAGCAAAATACCATGTAATAGCAAATTATTGGAAATATTCCCATGGCCAGTTAATATTAAAGTTGAGGGGTGTAAGATGAAACTTGGCCATACCGCCTTTGCTATGCCCGATCCCGTCAGTCCTCGGAAGCGAAGCAGGGAAGGGCCTGGCAGGACTTGGATGGGAGACCGTTTGGGAACACCAGGAAGCCTGGGAAATGTAGTGTGTGTGTGAGTGGTTGGTGGTGGTGGCTGATGTGCGCAGACTGGTTGCCTCGCTTATCATCACCGAGTATGGAGTGAATGAATAATGCACCAAATTGTAAAAGCAACTTTGAGCGTCTGGAAAAGCGCTATATAAGACTTATGCATTATTATTATTATTAAACTCAGCATAATCTATAATGCACTGTGCCGTATTGATAACTTAAAAAAAAAAAAGCAACATTGTCCTCCAGCATTATATACCAAGATCTCAACTCCATCGTAGTTGTCTGCTATTTACAGTTTCAACCGCTCTGACCCGTTGCCCTTTTCATTCCGGAATACTTTGAATACCCTCTCGATATGCTCATGCGTGCTGTGAATGTGTTGAAAGCATCAAGACAACTTTTTTTATAAGCGAATAACAAAGCATGGTACAGGTCCCAAGAAACATAAAGTAGAGTATTGACGATTCTGTCTGAAGCACACTCCCCTTCATTATAGATGAATGTGCTTTGTGCCCCTGTCTGCACAAAGACAAAACTTTCCCTTGCTAGCATGTTATGAGCACACTTTTGAAGTATAGGCGTTCGTTTTGTTACTTACTTTTGCACATTGTCATTTCACACACTATTTTTATCTTTCTTAATATCCTCATAACCATAGATGATGATGTTTTGAAATATAGCTGCTGTCGCAAAGTAATTTAGCCGCTAACAAACTTACGCCCACCGGAAAGCTTTCAAAAACTTTTCCCGCTCATCTCTCCCTCGGTTGATTGTTCTGAAGTTCAAACCTAATCAAATCAGATTTATAGCACCCAACTGTACATATGTCTTATTTTCTTTGCGCACAGCCTCAAGGTGCGAGGGATCAGGGAAAAGTGGGGCAGCCAACAACTCCGGGCTGGCAGAAACATTATATATATCGCTGTGAGCATAAAAAGGCATTGCGGAAAAATTCAAAATCTATTTACTTTGTGGCTAGAGGTGCATTTAAATTGGATAAAAGTCAGTACATTTACACTGGGAGCGCAGCAGTTTGGAGGTTTAATAAAGTTGAGTTTTTTGGAGCGCTTGTACGCCGGTGCTTTACTTTCACTTCACCCTGACTTGTGTTTCATTGTGATAGCAGAGGAAGCCACCAGGGAGAGATTCGGCGGTGACAGTACAATCGCTACAGCGCGGTTTAACCTGCGGCGCAACGGTCGGCTGATACGGCGTGGGCACAGAGGAGGAGATGGTGCCAAAATGAGAGATATCAATTCATATTATGGTGCATATATCTGGACAGTGGTCAAACTGTGTTGTGCATCAATAAAATACAAGCACTCTTCCTATGTAAGGTATTAGGAAGACAAATGCAGCAAACGGACTAATCGAATTCAATAAAACAAACAAAGACTGCAGTGCTGCATAATCTCACAGACATACTGGAGTATCCACCCAAGTGAACCTTTTCCAAAAAACTAGTCGTCTAGGCTGGGTTTTGCCACTTATTTTGATTAGACGCAACCAGTGCAAGCAAAATGTTCATACACTGCCTGACCAAAAAAAAGGACATATCCTCTAATATTCCATTGAACCACCTTAAAGCAGTACTAAGTAACTCTTGCCCCTAGAGGCCATAAGCGCAACTGCAGGTGTCTTAGCAAGTTACGATTGTTTAACTTATTAAATGTCTTGGAGAGTAAATACTATGCTGACAGAAAAGGTGAAGGGTGAGAGGGATGTTGTACATCCAGTTATACAATGGGAATATTTTTTTGCTCAAACTTGGCTGTAAATACTGTTTAAAGTGGCGCTAGCCCACAGTTAGCTTTGCCCGTTAGCCTGTTAGCTTCTTCTCCATGATTCTATTAGTGTGTATTGGTTGCTCCCCCCGGTGGCAGTCAAGTTGCAAGCATGGTTTTCTGGCCAGAGACACCAGGGGAGATGAAAAACCCCCAATCATCCCATTAACACTTGTATTACCCCCAGAGGGACTACGGAAAGGATTTATTAAGGTAAACACGTTACTTAGTACTGCTTTAAGCCAATCCATGTGTGAAAATGATGTCTAATGATCTCTGAACTACTCTTTCACAATGTGAGCGTGATGAATCAGGGCCCTGTCATCTTGAAATATGAAGAAGAAATCTATCGATGAGATAACCCAGTCACTTAGGATGTGTGCCTGTCATGCTAATCTCTGCCCTGGGGCTGTGGCATAAACTAATAAAATGATGCTGGTGCTAACTGTCTCGCCCAAAGACACAATATCAGTGTGGTTTGCTAATAGTGGAAATTGAGCTATACAACCTGGGGTAGTTGACAAATGTAACTAAGGTACAACGCTCCATAGTTGTAGATGTGGGAGCGTACGACAAAAATCTCCTTCCATCACACAACAAAAGTAATCTGGGATTTACAAAAGAGGAAGCCAAATTACCCTGGAGAACTATCATTAACATTTTATAAAACTCAGAACTTGCCTCTTAAAATATTGAGGAATCGGTTGCAGCTACTTCATTTTGTGGATGTATGAATACACATGATTATAACATATTACAAAAACTACAAAATCCAAGAACTATTGCAGTTTTATGGGAACAGGGCAGCAAAATGCCCTTATTTTGTATTGTTACCACGCCTGCTGTTTTTGTTTACCCCCCATAACAGTTGACTTATCTTTATGTTGTGAAATGTTTTATGAAATAGAGAACACGAATCAATGTGTGCTAAAAGAGTGGTTGTGTAGTCCCAGATCCCCTTGAAGCTGCGTTTTTTCTTTTGATTTTCTTCCCGCACCAGCAAACACAACAAACAAACCACCAATGACTCCGAGATGATTGACACCGAGGCTACTCCGGCTCCACCTGCTCCTGCCAAATAAAACAACACGCCTCGACTCGACCATTTATTTGTTGTGTGTAAGGCGCCCACCCCGCTGCGCTGTCTGCCGTCACCCCGCCGCTTCCCCTTGGCCTGGGCTGTCTCTCCTTCAGCCTCCGCAGAACGACTGGGGTGACTTTGAGAAAGTGTAGCCGCCGCATGGGGCTGCGGTGAGTACAAGCAGAACAGATGCACCTCGGGTGGAAGGAATTAGATTGCGGAGCTGGAGTTGTGTCGATCAGCCCTTATTAAGCATGCAACAACATCTGCAGAGCCCCAAACGGTTCCATCAAGACTTGGAGGGCCGCTATGACCCGTGGCAACAACGAGGGATGTTCGGCGCAAGTAACAAAATCTAGTCACTGATTCAGATTAGTACTTGGAGAGAGCTGGCCCTGGAGTGAGTGACCTTAAAAGTCGAACTGGGTAGACCCCTGCATCCAAATGACTTACCACAGACACAAGTTTGAGGCTGCATAGTGATGTTTGCTAATGTCTTCAGCTCATACAATTTAAAGAAGCGTGTGTGTTCTTTTTTCCAACAAATTTAAATTCAGTCGTCACTGCTCAATTATTCATGTGGATAAAATAGGAGGAGTCAAAACAGCTGGATAGCTCATGTTCATCTGCTTTTTTATATCGGAAAGTGTGGGTTTTTGATGACACCAAATAAAAACGGTACTTTATTGATTGGCGCTTAACTGGGCTAACCATTAAAATTTCTCAATCGCTAAACTTCGGTTTGTTGTTTTATGAAATATCACAGAAGTGTTTTTTTTTTCATTCACATTAATGTCACCCATTTGTCTCACAATTATGTCACTCCGAGGACAACATCTCACAGAAAACTCAAGAAAGTTGTAGTCTTTGGCCAAAAAGCTCACCTTACGCAGTCTTGTGCGCGTTTCCAAGTTTTCCCAGTTGAGCGAGCGCTCAAGCTCCCTCTCTTCTCTCCTGATTGGACCTGACAGGCCGGTTCACAGGAAAGCTCATATTATTGGTCAAAGTGATAGCCCGGGGATTCTGATTAGTAGGTGAAATCAGCAAAGGACATTAGAAAAAATATTACTATTAATGATTGCTCACGTTACGTCAAATTGTAGACCCAATTATATACAATCTATGAATTTTTTAAACTTACAGACTATCTTTAACTCTGTAACTTAACTAAACCAATAAAAGCATACGTTGGCTTGTGACGGCCAATCGTTCATAGCGCTTTATGAACCTTCGATGTGGCTCTTCATGTAGGTGCACTGAGTATGAAATGCGTAGTGTAAATGAACATGCCTTGCCTTGCCTATCATTGTGAGGCACAATATAACAAGCGTCGAACTGTTCACCCACTAATAGTGAATGTAAGACAGGTTAGTTTTACCCTACTGATTATGTGTTGTTGCAATAGTATAATTTAAAAAGTTATTGTACTTAAGAAAAAGCAAAGATAGTGCTGCCAAAACCTACCATGTGCACTAAGTCACTATATGGGCGGCACGGTAGTACAGTGGTTAGCGCTCGTGCTTCACAGCTAGAAGGTCCCGGGATTGATTCCCACCTGGACGGGGCCTTTCTGTATGGAGTTTACTGTTACTGTAATTTAACAGTAGTAACTGTTAAATTACAGTTGCCTTAACAAGGTACTGCATACATGCTAGACCCAATTATTTTGAAAATAGTTCCTTTGTGCGTGCTGAGCAGTTCATGAGACCAAAACTATCAGATGTAATAGGGCGATCTGTGCAGAGACTATTACATAGCAGTTAGGTGAAGGTTGGGGTAATGGTCCAGTTATGCTTTTACACCAAGGTGACTACTGTCCAAATGACTTGTGTGTCTATACTGTGTCCATTTTATCTCTATCATCGCCGTGAGGCTGTGTAAAGTCATTGGGAAGAATGAGGTAATTGCTGGTCACTCGGCTTGACGAGATGAAGGGCAGGATGCGTCCGTCTGTCAAACGCCCCCCACAGGGAAACCCCATATGCTCCACCACTGACCACTGCCAATTAGGCCTATGGGCATGTCCTGCTGTAGCCACTGCCCTCTCAGACCAGGCACACGCTCACTGCTGACAGGCCAGAGATGTGCACGGGACCATGAAGGCATCGCGATGAGTTCAAGTCTGACTGCTGGTGTGTGGGTTTAACAGATGCTTTGGAACGGCCACATGCTGGGCCAAAGCAGAATGAGGAGAAGTGGTCATATTTGGGAGTGTTAGCTGTGTATCTTACAATTCTTTACTTGTCACACCAGTGGGATGGTTTTAAAGCACCAGCTTCTTGAAATTTTGCACAGCAGTTTGAACGGATTATTATTGAATTTTTAATACTTGCGGGAGGGAGCTCTGGAGCTGAGAGCATGGTTGTGCTCTTAGATAGGGCGGGATCTTAAGGAGGGTCACTAGGGGAAGAGCTTGGTCGTCAGGAGGTGACATTCTGATATCTTATCGTTCATGTTTTAGATTAATGCAGGTCTTTGGTTAAGTAGCTTTGACGCATTCGTTTTGCAGAGTTTGATTAGTATACTTTATATGGTCATCATACGTAGGACAAAGTCAGAAACCTGGAGCACCCGGAGAAGATCAACCTAGACCCTGGGGGAATATGCAAATTCTTCACAGAAATGCTCGCACAGAATCTAATCTTGCTGTGAAGTTAATCTTAAACCTTCTCAAAAACCGTTGCAAAACAACAAGAGGTTCAGAGTGTGTCGCCCGTGCGTCTGTCCTGTCCAATAAGGACCAACAACAGCGACTGTGACTTCATTCATTATCCCAACAACCTTAAATACTTCCAGGAAATTCAGCTACACAATAAATAAGATCCCAGCTTGTCAAATGTGAACCAGCGCTTGCACTTTGTCGGTAATGAAAAGAAGGCTGTTTTTTTAGATATAGTGTGGAAACATCTGAAGGATTGAGCCAAGGATGATCAAAAGGAGCTGCCACTATGTTGGATATGCTACAGTAACCGCCGCAGTCACACAGCCCACTCAAGTCAGAATAAAAAGGCGAAGTATCGAGTCAGAGAACATCTCCGGTGACTGACTTTATGAGACAGAAACTGGCTTTCCGCTCATTCAAGAGGAGTAATGAACCCAGTCCTTTATGAAGTTTAAAATAACAATGTAAAAGCATGATAATGATGGACCATTCTGAAGTGTGGACATGCAGAAAACAGTGTTAGATGAGGGCTGCTTGTTCCTTTGATTATCTTCATGCTTAAATGGGATAAAGACAACGGTTTGGAAATGCATGTAAGTATAAATAATTTTATATACGTATAAAGTAGATGGCATTAAGACGGACGGGGTCACATTGGGGCTACCTTTTACGATAGAACAATCAAACTGTGCTAACTTCATCATGTGATCTGCAATATAGTGATAGGGCTGTACAGTATGAGAAAGAAATGCAATAGTCGACTGATAATAAACCAAAAAATTGACACTTTGTCTTGCTTTTTTCAACAATTGTGTCAAAACAAGCACCAAACAAGGAGCCACATTTAGAAAATCATGACATTTTAAAGTTATTGTGTGTTTCTAAGCTGTTAGTAAATAACGTGTTGTGCAGTTTGTTGCGTCACCTGGTGTAAGTGTGTTGTGTGTTGTTAAAGGCTCTTCTCAAATGCACTTTTCTCAACACTGCAATTAACCAAAACGGGTCACCCTTTTGTGGATAAGAACATGTTCCTGTTAGATAAAGAGCTGTTTGGTTTGAGAGAGGGGTGAAGGAGGCTGTTTATTAGAGATTTGTGAGTCATGCACCTGGACAGAGCTGCCCGGATCTCGCGATGGGAAGAAGGGTCCTAGTTCTCCAAATGGTGTCTGTCAAACTTGATATTGTCAATGGTCTTTTGGCTTTTCCATTTCCATTGAGCACTCAAAACAGGTCAAGGTTTTCTGTATTTCCTGGACAATGTCATGGTAACATAAAAGCTCCCAAAGCTAATTAAAATATTCAGGGATTCATAATAATAAGCTGTGACGAGACCTTCAACTTAAGTACAAAGTTAAATTTGACCTTGGTGCAGTGGCAGAAGGTTTTGCAGTTGGCGATATTAGTCATGCAGCGGGAATCCTCAGCTCTAGGTGGGGATCAGCCACTACTGCGTCTGCTAAGCTTTTGCCTGTTTCAAATATCTCCCTATTATTTCTTTTTAATCAAAAGTCTGCCTTTGCTGCCAGCGAACACTGTTATCTCCTCGAACCGCGTGGTAATTGTCCTTGGATAGAGAAGAGAAAATATCATTGTGGATCAAAATTCCCAAACATGCATATACAAACAACAATTACCATTTCCTGAGGCGGAGCGGTGCCGAATAAACAAATATGAAAGAGTATTAGCGCGGATTGTCAGGCTCCTAGAACACAGGCCTGGACTCGCAGTTTGATCCGCGGGGCATTTTTAACCATTTGTTTTTCTCACATCTCATTTTTGTAATCACAAGTGGCCTGATATCTCCAAGGGACAGCCCAAAAACTAATATTACCACGGAAAACATAAAGATGTGATTCTTGTCACACAGTCGGATTCAATGAAATTCTAAGGTGAAGCGACTAACATCCAACATTACCACATGATTTCCAGAAATACAGACGAGATAGGTAAAGCGCCTTGCCCTGTGGACACATATTTTAATGAAGTAGGTGAGGACTGCTGCTGTCAAAATGTAAAACAAAAATCTAAACTGAACAAAGATATTCAAATAAATATTGACAATATTTATATGATACACTGACTATGCATTATATTATATTATATTATATATGTTTGTGTATATTTGACTTAATGACAGGAATGTAATGAAGCATGTGGGTGGCAAAGCATGCAATATACAAGTCTAATGATGTAAATAAGTTTCATTCCCAAACATTCTCAGATTGGGGAGCTCTGCTACTCTCCATGGATTCGCCTGTCACTTCTACCTATGAAGATTCTCGACTCATGCCGATCTATCGCTAATATAAATGCAAAAAGTATACAGCTCTCTGGCACATGTCAAGCAGCTGAGAGTAATACTGTATGTTTCACCAAATTAAATTTGATTTAGGGTTCACTGGAGGTTTGGTGCTGTCACTAGCAATTCAAACAACATGCAACAGGCGCTGAGTAGCTGAGGTGGAGTTCGTTATGATACAGTGAAGTGCATCCAGGAAATGATCAATCAAGGTCAAAAGATTTTCTTGAATAATAGTATCCCCATGATGTTATTTTTGAAACAAGAAGCCTGACCACCAAAAAATAGTCGGAGTGCTGCACTTTGGACATGCCTGATCTAGCTCATAAACAGCAATTTACCAAACTTTAACTCATCTAAACATGTAAGTGTTTTTTAGTTAGAGATATAAAGTATTGATCTGCACAAGTCCGTCACCTCATTTTCAAACTTTAAACGAGGCTGTATCCATCATAGACCTCGAGATGTGTCTCACTATATATACTGATTAAAATCACACTTGCGTGACTTCCCTTGAGAAAACAGCAAAAAACTATTTCTATTTTCAAAACCATTGGAGCAGATTATTTTTAGATGTGTGATATTTACAAAGACGTTCACAGATTATATCTTTATGTGCAACCCGTCTGTTTGAAATTGAAAAGTACTACTCAGAAATAGACTTATTTGCTCTCTGTAAGGGCTGTTTCTGCGTAATTGGCTGATGACCCACTTTGCAACTTGTAGATATTTCTCCAGAGAGTCTAGGCCAAACTAAGTGAGGGAAAATTATGGCCATTAAGTAAGTGATCCTTCAAGCTAAAGTGCCGTTAATGCATTTTAAGATGTTCGCAACAAGTGGGCACATGGAAGTGGTGATAAACAGGCCATTAATAGATTCCCTAGCCTTTTCCTGTTAGAGGTTGAGCGCGCCAATATTGCACGAGAATTAGCTTAGACAGAATAAATGAAATAAGCGAATAAGCGAAAAGAACTGAGGGGTAACCACTCTGCCACTCCACAAACAGATCAGAACAGCGAACGCGAGATGCACACAACTACACCTTTAATAGAGTTTGTATTGCAGGGACACCAGATGACATATTACTAATCCTAGTGGGGCCAAGGAGCGCTGTACTTCGCCATACATAATGCATGAGCCACAAACCTTGCATAGAAATACATGCATATGCTCCGATGAATATGCAGAAAGCCGAGCGCTGTGTTGATGTAGACGTAGTATACGCAAGTGCCAAACTTTTAAAGCACCTGCTCAGACGGTACTGTGTATGCCGGCCATAAATCACTGTTTAGCACTTTGTCATAAGGGAGGCGATAACACACAACAAAATTATTGAAAAGAAAATCACGGACACTCGTCAAACTGATAAAAGAAACAGGACAAGCCTAATGCGTGGCTTGATTGGAATATGAAGCTACTCCCAACTACTGTATATACTCAGTCATATTTGGGAAAAATGAATTGTTTTCTCTGTTATGGTGAAATGAATTGTCCACTCATTTTCAATCTGTGCTCGTCATGGACTGCTCCAATTCAAAGTTCTGCACAGGCTACATCTTTCCATAGCTTTCCAAAATGTTCCATGGGGTGAACACAGCTTGTGACCGGTTCAGCCAGGAACAGGCTTCACTAGCTCTAGCACTTTTTTGAACTGGCCTAACATAACGGACTACAATTTTTAAATTGTTGTCTGATGTTTGTGGAATACAGTTACACCCTGACCCTGTGCTTGCACTTTTTGAAGTATCCCCAGTAACTGCTAATCTTAAACAACTATCATTAAATGTATTTCAGTGCTATCGAGAAGACTGATATTATTGGACTAAAAAAATGTATTTGCTACACGATGTAATGGAGCACGTTCAATTAGAAAAAAATGTATCTGAATTAAAAGGGAAGGTAGATGTTCTTCGTTTGATTTGGGACCCGTTTCTGGGGTACTTCAGTAAGTCCAAGCAGGCAAACGTGTGAATGAGGAATGGATGAATGGCCTTTTTTTTTTTTTTTTACTTGTTTTGGTTGCTGATGTTTTTTTTTTTTTTTATGTTTAAAAATGTTTAATAAAAATAATAATTATATAAAAAGAAACAATGGAATATATAAGTTTTAATCTTAACAAATGACAATACCATCCAGTGGTTGGGTGATAAGTGACGTGAATATGCACCTCTTGTCACCTTTCTGTCAATCAGCCAATCAACCCTAGTATTTTAGCCTTCCAAAGCTACTCTCTCCCTTTCATTAGCCTTGTATTTTAGCTGTGCACTGCCATTCTCCACCGCCACTCTCCCCTGTAGTAGAAAAAGCTAAAGTTACCAACTCCCCATTAAGGGAAGGAAGGGAATTTTACCCCCTGACTCTCACATTTGGTCTGTTAGGCGCACAACGCTTTAGTATTTGTAGAAAGTGGTTCTTGGCTTTAGTCTTTTGACTGGGGACAAATTCGGGCCTCCACCAAGCAAACTTGCCAAAAAAGGCCCAGAGGAAGGCTGTTACTCCTAACAAATGGTATACGAGTCAGAACACAAAAGTTGACATGAAGCTTCAGCGCAAATTCAAATTCAACCTGGCAGCCTTCATTCATCGCCTCATCAACAGCAGCCTTTACCAACCTCCAAACACGGTCCCAGCTCATGCCGCACCTTCGTGTCAGCCAATCAACACCTTCTTCTTAAAGGGACTATACAGAGTTTAAAAATGTTAAAACTAAGTATTTTCATCCCCCTACACATTCCAGCCATGTCCTAATGTGTAGAATGAGCCTAGACCTGTTCACAACTGCCTCTAAAATCCTTTCGCTGTCACTCAAAAAGATGTTACTTTGGGTCCAAAGTGCCGTCATGCATGAGCTTAATATAGAGACTGCAGTTACGCATAAGACCTGAGATGGCAGTAGTGAGCATAAAATTACCAACTTGCATCTATCTCTTTAAGATCCCCTTCTTAAGCTCCCTGGTCAATCACTCGGCCGTTTCCCAGCCATGCTGCGACCCTCCTCCACCCCTCCTCCGCCTGGCAGCCCTGGGTCGTCCTACCACCACCAGTGTCCGATCTCCGCCGGAAGATTCTGGCTATCATCCATCAACGCCATGTATTCCATATCATTACTGCAATCTTCCGCCGGGGTCTGAGCCCCAATCATGATTCACGTTCAATAAAACTTTCCTAACGCTTTCTGTCTCTGAGCTCTGAGTCTTTTCAGGTTGAAATATTGAATAAACCATTCATTTGTCTGTGTCAAAGTTTCCCTGGTAGAAATAATCGAGCAGCTATCTAGACGTCTGTGAAGTTGGAGAGAAGAGCTGAAGGCGGTGCGTAGCCCAGAGAAAAGATGGAGGTGTCCCCAAGCGCTGGTGTAATGGAGGATCAAAGCTAAATGTGAAACAGAAGGAATGGGAAACTAGGGATGGCATTCAGAATCGGAATCAAATGTGTCTTGTCATCACTTTTGGAGACCTTAAAGATAATGACAGTGTGCAACTCATGTCGCAGGGATCTCACTGCCAACCTCCTTGGAGCTACTTTTTTCCCCCCTAATACTGCAGCACAGCGTCAAAAGTGGCATTCAAAATAAACCATAAAAAATACTCTTCTTGCCAATGAGCACAATTATTCAGGATATCAGATGCCGCTAATGGCTTAACAGCCCTCTAAAGACATTTACAACCGCTTCACTTTCCGCCGAGACGCGCAGAAAATGGGGGAATTTGTCAACTTCCTCAAAGAGAATTAAGTGGCATTGATTGTGTTCAATTTATACCGTTCCGATGCTGGAGGGCTGTGTTGCAGTTTGCCCAAGGCGAAGCTAGATTAAAAGGCACCCCGAAGGATTCGCCGGGGGAGCCAAGCCGACTCTGCCGCTAACAGGCTTTTATGTATGTTCTCGTCTCCCTTTGTTCACGTTGCTGCAGATTAAAGCGTGCCATTTGCATGTGATTAAGGGTAGTCAGACAAGGATGTGATGAGCGCGGCTCCTTGTACAACGTAATCAGGACAGACATCTTGCGCTTGACACTGACCCTCTTTTATTCAAACAATTTCTTCAAAGTGGACAGCAGCATTGTGCCCATACTGTAGCTCATTTGTTCGAACCACCAGGAAAACGAACAGCGTTTAGTAATAAAGAAGTAGAGATGGCATGACAAGATGAAGACACTTAAAAGGGGAAAAGCATGGCAGGTCTACGGTGGAATGTAGATTGTATTGTGTGGATCACGAGATGGTGTCGTCTGATCCCAGAGGAGGCGTGTATGAGGCGTGTCGTGCATGTATGTATACGGCACACGCGGAAAACAAACATTGAGTTTACATTTCATATTTAGATTTGAATAGGATACGATTTCAAAGTTGAAGCGTCTACTGCATGTCAAATCACGGCATCTATGCGTGTCTGTAATGTTCTCTTTAATCTTTTTTTCCTGTGTGGTTGAGGGGCGCACTGGATGGGAAACACAGTGAAAATGTCTGAATATACACTATAGCCGTGACTGCTTAGGCTCATTTAACTTTGAGATGTTACTCCCAGCGCTGTTAAATGGTCATTCTCTGCTCCTCTCAATCCCCCTGCGGCACATGGATGCACTTACTCTTCCTCTGTTCCTTTGTTTGCCTGTTTCACAGTTTGAGATTTCCAAACTGTTGCGCTTACGAATTGGCTGACGAACGCGCTGGTGTTATTGTATGGGGTTTTGTGAGAGGTCAGGGGGGCACAGACAGGCTGCCACATCTCCTGAAGTCTTTCCCACAGGCAAGTTTTCTAACTACTGTAAGAATGTAAAGCAATTAAGTGCAGCTCTGTAAATGCAGCAATCAACTTACACAGAGGCGATAGTTAATTGTGAAATAAAGTTCATTTGGTCTTCTATGAGATTCTTTTACTGAACTGAAATGACTTTTTTTTTTCCCCGACCTGGCAGTTTTAACCGATCACGGGATATTGCTGTGATGTGTCAGGAGTTGATCTCAACAGGTTTTGGCACGGTCCTCTTTCTCGGAGAGGTGGGAGGACAGTGCCAGCAGCAGTAACAACTTCTGCAGGGAAAGTATTGAAGATGTGTTAAAAGCCAAAATAAGAACAAAAATCGATGTCCAGTGGGGAAGTTTCAAGATTTCTATGGTCTCCTTTATGCGGAATTTGTGGTTGCTGTCCTTTGTCAGAGCAATTTTAGATGCTGCTGCTACAGAGATACTAGGAACGCGTGGCCTAAAGGGGGAAGGACGTCCGCTATTAAGTTGCACTCTTTTTGGACATTTTTTGGCTGACTTTAAGAATATTTGGCAAACTACGCAAGTCAAGTTAAAATTGGGTCATGTTGGATCATAAATGTTTCTACAGAGCAGATTGTCTAATAAAAGTAAAAGAAAACGGCACTTTGAAGTTAGCCATTACCGCGTAGCATGAAGATAATGTTAGAATTATGGCATCAGCTGTTATTTATGTATTTATGCGCCGTTTAACCACTTTACTCCTCTCCATCTTCCATGATATGATTTTCTCATTTGCGATGATCAGTTGTGGTTTGTTGGCATTCTGTTTTGTTGCTGAATGCACTCCTTCTTTCCCCAATAGAGGTTTGACAGGTGTTTCAAACATGATGTACATTTGGCTTCCCAAACAACACCTGCTAGCTGACACCCACTGTGTCTCCATTATCTGTAACTCAATCCTCAACGTACAAAGGAGAGTGCACAATATAGGCAGAAAAGTGCAATATTTGTGACCTTTTCTGATTTGATCTTACTCTAAACAATATCAAGCTATTACGGTTCTTTTGACACTGTGCACTGATCCAATCCATCGCTTACCAAACCAATAAAAAACAGACTCGACTACAGTAACCTTAAACATGTCCAACTATCTCTGAAACGACACAACCAAAGATGCCAGGTGAGTGACCGTTGCCATATCCTCCTGCTGCTCTCGCTTCTAAGCCCCAGCCACTTGGTCCGGAAGTCCATGAAGGCCACTGAGTCCAGTCCTGGCCCCAGACTCTGTGCATCGGTCCAGACAGGAGGAGCTGGCTCACCTATTACACAGATACATCCAAGGACAAATGAACTGGCAGGATGCGACATGCAGGAAATGGCAAAAGAAATGTGTGGCTTCTCACTTTTTCCTATCTGCAGGGGCTGTGAGGTTTTGTCCTTTTTCTGTACGACTGGCTTTAATGAGACTTGCTACATTTCGTGGAAGAAAAATAAAAAGTTTCTGATACATAGCCTCTAATTTTGAGGGTTTCAACATTTGGATTAAACAAAACTTTAGATTTTAATGTAGCATTGCAAATGTTTTGGTAATTACCATAAATCCTCTAATACTGGCCTGTATTCCATTAGCGGCCGGGTCTCTTACAGTGGCCGGGCTCGCTGCTGGTGGAGACAATTAAAAGCCGG
Source organism: Neogobius melanostomus (assembly GCA_007210695.1). Classification (NCBI taxonomy): domain Eukaryota; kingdom Metazoa; phylum Chordata; class Actinopteri; order Gobiiformes; family Gobiidae; genus Neogobius; species Neogobius melanostomus. The sequence continues at coordinate 4,165,231 of VHKM01000153.1, forward strand.
ACTCTAATTTAGGCCGGGGCTATTATTAGAAACTGGGGTTGGGTGATAATTTAACTCTATAGGAATTTGTCTCATACTCATGTAAACGATAATTTACGTGCAGGAAGTAAACAAACTGGAACCCAGGCCGAGAGAGGGAACGCTGCGGAGTGGAGCTGATCCAAGCGTAACTTTGAGACAGATTTAGCCACTTTTCAAACCTTCTGTGACTATTTTTGGAAACAGGGCAAGCAACAAATGTTGTGTGACCCTCCAGGGTTTTAATAAAGTCACCATCGCGTCCTCAAAGCACATCCAGCGGCTCTCAGTGTGCAGGTAAGTCCCACGCCTCAAAGTAACTCCTCCGATCGGCGCGAACGTCTCGTCTTCTCTCGGGTCTGTTTTATGATCGATCACAAACACAAACGCTCCGTCTAAACTCGCCTTTACACGAGATAACAACCAATAATCCCAAATGCGGTAAAAACGAAAGTAGAGAAATCTGCACTGACACTGATGTCAGTGCGAAACGATTCCTCTTGTTCCTACAAAATAAAAAGCGTCAATGTTCCAGCCGCTGGGAGAGTGTTTGAAATGTTAATTTATAAATGAACCTAATATTTTAGGTTCAAATGGACAAAAATCTCGTTTTTCTTCATTTTCCTGGTAGTCCGTTTTCCTCAAATAGAAATAAAGGCCTGTCTCTAATTTTAGCCTGGTTCCAATAAAGGCCTGGTCCTCCATGTGATTGAGTAAATAAAGGCCCCAGCCTATATTAGAGGATTTACGGTAGTTGAATTTATTCATTTTTTTGCTGCCACATTAAGTTGTATTACAACTTAAAACATTCTTTCTTAATGAATATTTAATTAGAAAATTCAGCTACATAACAGTTGCAATGTCTAAGTCTGGATAAGTGGTGAATGTTGGGCCAGAAAGGTAAGTCGACCAAAAAAAACCCCGAAAAAATTAACCTAAGCTCATCATGAGTAAGTAAGTAAGTAAGTGCTTTATTTGTCATTGTACAAAGCACACAAGGAAATTGTGTTCAGGTGTTAGTCCTGAGCCGCTGCGACTGGGCCACGCCACAACTGTTGGCCAACCTGACCAGCGCGATTTTGGAGGTAGAGGAAACCGTAGCACCCGGAGGAAACCTGGCTGACTTCAGTCTCGTTTGATCCTCTGTAACGATGCACTGCCTCCTGGGTTTTCCATGTTTCAGAGCGCGGTGTCCTGCACTGGTCAACTCCACCTCCTCCGTCCTCTCCCTCCGCTTCACAACAGTCTTTCACCATCGTCTGGGAAGGGGTTAGCAGTTGATCTGTTTTATTCTTCATTAGCCAGAACAATAGTGGCTTAGCTATGAGTTTCGCCCGGATATCTCCACGTTTGTCCCTTTTTTGTTTCCTGTAGCTCCTCTTGTGACGCCTCCACTGTGCTCCAGGTGTGGGGGGCTCTTGGTGCCTCTTCAGTGTCTCAGGAGAAGAAATTTGTAGGTCTCAATGGGTTTAGCTGATAAGCTAGCTGTTTACTTTTAAAAAGCTGCTTTCTTCAGGACCATTATGGACTCTTTGCAGTAAAGAAAATCCACAAAACAAAGGCGTACAAAAGTATCCAGTAAAACAATATGGAACATAGAAACCATAAATGCAGTTCGCAGAAAAAGGGGGGGAAAAATGCAGCTTTACCAAGAGAGAGGGAGGTTGCTACCATTCATACATCTGAACAATCATTCTTAACTACCCAGTTCATATGACTACCTTTAGAAATGCTTTTTGCCACAACAGAAATTTCGGAGTGACTGAGGGGTTACACAAACATGTCGTCTAATTGTAAGCAAACCAAAAAATTGCAAGCATCATTTATATTTACACCTAAGATAGAGGAAGCGAAACAGTTTGGTAAGCCTTGCCCATTTGCTGATGATGTAGTCAGATGTATCGACATGTATGGATGGTTTAGTGGGGGGTTAATGCTGAGAACAGGAGCACACATGATCAATGTCCATCTCCCACAGTCCGTCAGCCCAGCGAGAGCGGGCGCATACTCCCAGTGACCCGCGTCGATATCTTTAATGGCTCCTTTTACAGCTCTGATTGTAACTGCCCTCATTCCACCGGCCTTTACCTCCTGTGATCTCTGTCGCTTCATCTCGCACTGATTCCGAACAAGATGAAATGTCCCTTCAAACGTGCCATTCTTATAGTGAGAAACTGAAAACGTATTTCACCTTTTATGAGATTTCCAGTCTGAAACCTGCTAACCCTGTAATTAACACATCTGTTCTGAGTCTATATGTGATTCTTGTAATAGTTCATATTTCAGTCTTTTCACAGCTGTTTCAAAAGTGCAAGTGAACTGTACCCTTGGAACTATTATATTATCTATATTTTATTTTATGTTATTGGGCATACACGTACTGTACTGTTCCAAGCCTGATCTGCTTATTCATAATCTGCTGTCCCGCATTCACACACACAAGCTCACCCATTCGTACACAGTGTTTTGCCCAAAGAATAGAATGGTATACATTGGCTGCTGGGATCCAACCACCAACCTTTGTATTCATGGATGAATGCCTAGCCAATAAATCGATAAATATAGCGAATCTACTCTGCAAGTAAATCGGCCGTACAACTAAACCCATCAGCAAAGCAAATCAGACTACAGCTTGAACATTACATTGATGTAGAAACCATGCATGCTTCAATCAACAATTACATTTGAGTCACATTTTGAAATTGTTTCGCTTGAGAGGTTTAAAACCCGCAGCTGTGTCTTATCCTTCAGTTAACATATTGTTATACTTGTGTTTATTATATTCCCACTGTGTGCAAATGAGTGCTCTATGTAATGCTATTATACAAGTGCCCCAAACAATTACAATTCTTCCCACTGGAAAACAATAGCCTGGACCATAACTTGAACTTTCCTGGTATTGTTGTGTGAGTTGAGAGTGATTGATGGTTGGCCCGTTTCTGCAAAGCCTCCTTCTGTTTTTTAATGGTATTCCTACCGTCCAATTGCTTACTACTGAGCAAGCACAGATGAGCGGTTGCCATTGGAAATATCACCCTGGAGTCTTTCCAAGTTAATGCATAAATTATTAAACACGCTGCATGCAAAATAGGGGAGTTTCAAGTCTATCACAGAGGTGCAAACTAGAGCTGGGTGATATATTTTCTGTATACAACAAGATAGCGTCAAAATATGTCATTGTTTGGAAAATTATGCTTAACTATGCACTATCATAAAAAAAACTGTAAAAAGATAAAAGGATTTCAAAAACAAAGTAAACATACAGTGTTATCCTGCAAACATATAATACACATACAGTGTGTCCAGGTGTGTTTGTTAATCCAGGTGTCAGCAGCTTCTTATGAGCCTGGTATGTGCTCCACATGTGGTGAAACTGACAATAATTTGACTTTTGGAGGCATCAGTGGCTCAGTGATACAGTGTTTGCCCATTATCACGATTCAACCTTTTGCCACCATTGCAAGCTGTTAACGTGTTTTTGTCCTACACTTTTCAAGGTTTATAGATTTTAGGTGCAGACTATGCTTTGGTCAGTGCATTTCTGTCAAACACAATACGCCTCAGAATTAAAACTTGGCCCTTCTGTTATCTGCGAGCATGTTTATTGCTTACTTGGGCGTCCTAAAGCATGCACAGGACAGTACTGACTATTGCGGTGTGGAGTTAACCATGGATTCCCTGTGGTCAGCTGAAACGGACAGAGGGAGAGGTTCTGTGGAAGGCTAGAGGCTGATTGTGGGGTGAGAATTAGAAGCTCATACGGTGTGGAAGCTTTACGCAATAACGACTTATTGACCAGAGCTTTGACCCGCAGTTAAACGAGGGAAGATGTCCATATTTCAAGCTTCTCTTTTTTTTTACTGCCTCAAACAGGGTGAACTGATGACCGGATAATGGCAGTTGTGTACTTGCTTTGTCCATTCATTTAACATGATGATGGTAGTAACCCTATAGCCAACTATTATATGCTGGATTTGTACTGGGAAGAGTGGACCTTTGTTTGTTCCTTTGTTGTTCCACTATGTTCTTGTGATGTTATGATTTAATTGTATTGATTTTGGGGGTGGGCGCTTATAAGCTCTTGCTTCGGCCCACTCCTTTTGAGCGGAGTGTTTGCTGCTCAAATAAACAAATAAACCAACAGACTTGAAACTGATTGATTGCTTCTCAAACTTGTCACACAGTAAACACCTACAGAAGGATTTATCTTTCAAAGTACCAGCAGTTTCAAACCAGATCAATATGGGACAAAACTGTGACTAAAGTAATAACCCAAAGGAGGACAAAAAGTGTGATTAAAAGTACTCGATATTGAACAAAGTCTAGTTCCCCAGAGGAGCCTAAGTACCCTTGATGGTGGAATAGACTCCAAGGTACTTCTGACCATGACCTTCATGATTGCGATAAAGATATTCTATATGGTTTCTTGAAGGATAGATCAAATGTAAAGAACAAATTCCCTGGGCATAGCCAAGCCCACCTGCGGGATGAGGCGCCAAATTACTTTTTAAGCTGATGAGATTACAACATCAACGATTTTCACTCAAAACTTTGGAACGGAACGTGACAGAGACTTGTGGTCGATTGTGTCACAAATGAAACAGTTCAAACTTTTAAACAAGCTCTTCTTCTTCTTCTCCGGGGAGCAGTGTAACATCAACTGTTGTGTAAATTTCATGATTGCACCGATTTAAGAAATAATAGACTATCGAATGCGTGTCCGTATAAAGAATAGTAGCCAACAACATCGAAAAATCTAGGAAAAATATCGAATTTTTCTGAAAAACTTTCATACAACGCTTTTTCCATGTCTCGTTTTGTCTTTAGCTTAACGAATTACAATGTTTGGTTTCTACACACTGCAAGCAGAACTGAAGCATGTTAAATACTGTAGCTACAAAATCCTGACAAAATGAATGGACTGTCTGTCAGTGTAAATCCAAGCCTGACAGAACCAAACTTATCCGTCACAGGATCAAATGAAAAAGTGAGTTTGCAAAAAGGTCAGTGCCTCATTTGTCAGACGGTTATGTTGGGATTGATTTGTGAGCCACAAGAATCCCTGTTAAATCTGCACGCTTCTGCTGACTAAATGTCATTCCCAAATGTCCACCGCGGGACAGAAATGACCGCGGGGGGGGGCTTTATGGCGCGCGGGGCTATTCAACGAAATGTGATTACAGCTGTGTGTTCAGGAAAGACCGTGATTAGCTGAGGACATGTGGCTGAGAGATTTGATGGATCAGCATTGGCCTGGATCAATTTCACTGTCCGCCGTGTATTTACTTTTCATAATTAAAAGTGTCACTCTGGACCTTGTTAAGATGACACAGCGCCAAAGAAAGCAAAGTAAATTTCAGATACTTCTTTTTTAAGGGCACGGGACCCATTCATATAAGAAGCAAAAGAAAAGTTCAATATCCAAAGTCTAAACTATAAATGGCAAAGTTGAGATTTATGTCCTGAGTGGAAATGCCAAAGCAGAGAATGAGCCTACACATCTCTCTCTGTGTTACTTTCTCTCTCACCATTGTTGTTACTCATCTATCTATCTATCTATCTATGTAGACATGTTTCTTTTATTGTCTTTCTTTTGTAATCGCTGAAATGATCATGTTATTACACACTATGTCCGTCCTGTTACCATGGCATTACTCTCCTGTGAAGTAAAGTTCTTTCTTTCTTTCCTCTTTTTCTTTCTGTTTCTCTCTCTCTCTCTCTCTTTGGGTGATTGCTGCAAAGTGTTACATTCTTTGAAAAATAATCATCCAAAAAAACCTGCTCCTCGCGGCGTCAATCATGACCTGGGACAGACTTAAAAGCCTAAATGCTCCTTCTGGTTACCTCGGTGTCACGCTCAATCGCAGCAGATGGAAAAGCTCAGATTTCTTGTCTTTTCTTTTTTTTTTTGCCCCTGCGGTTCAAATGCAGAGGCAGGTCGGTTTGGAGACTTCTGGCATTGATGAGGGAACAGGTGCCTTGTGGTGTGAGACATTTTCACTACTGTGAACTATGAAAGGGCTATGAGAGCGATACAAATCATGATGTGGGAGTGTATGTCGGGATGAACTAAACTACCAGGGGTTGCAATTGAAATCAAGGTCAAATCATGTTTTTTTGTTTAGGTCAATGACAGCAATTGCCATGTTGTCCGGACTATACTGTAAGTTGCTCTGGAGTAAAAGTCTACTACCTGGGCATAGAGGCATAACTGCACCAATGACAAGCCTCTCCCGGCATCACGTTTTTGCAAACTCGTTCCTCTAGCTGTTGCCATCTAGCTTTTAGCCCGCGATTAGCTTTTTTGTTTTGTTTTCTTAAGTGTAACCCAAACTTTCTTCCTGCTGCTCGATTACCATTTTTTAAATCTTCAGTGGTACAGGAGTAGAAGATACTGGCACACAAGCCTAGAGCGCCCTCTAGCGGCTGTCAGTGTGAAAATAACAAACATGTCAAATTATATATTTTGATATATAAGTCGCACATGAGTATAAGTCGCACCCCCAGGCAAACTATGATAAAAAGTGCAACTTATAGTCTGGAAAATACTGTAGCTACAAAAATCCAGGAATTTGTCCTGCTTTAGGTTATTCCTTGTAGCCTCAGCAGGTTAAAGCCACTCAGAGAACTTAAAATGTTAAAATGTGTATGCTGTATTAATTTATATTATTAGGGCTCAAATAAAAATGGGTACTGTTTACTGAAATGTATGCATCTTTGCCTGCTTTCTACATGGCTTTGAACACAACTCAAATGTCACTAAAACAAACACACACTGTAACACAGGCAGTTACTTTAGACCCTCCCGGCCAATTTATGACATTATACTGTTTTTACTTCCTGTGTATGGATTTGAAAACTTTTTTGGGAGAGAAAAAAATATATGTTTGCGCCTGGCACTGGACCTGTTGCTTTGCCTCTTTTCGGCTCCACTTTTTGCTCCAAACAGGCCTTTTATGCTTCAAATATAGTTTGATGCTTCAACATAACAAAAAGACAGTTTCACATCCAGCTTTGACAGGTACCAGAGGCTGTAATGGCCTGCCAAAAATCCTCCTTTTTGTAGATGCTGGAGTTTTGGACCAGATTTTCACATTTATCATTTGCCCATTTTTGAGTGTTAATCTCTGACCACAAGCTGCAAAACAGGTGGGTTCACAAAGTTCAGACCACTTGTACATATTTCTATATAGCAGTCACACAAATACTATTGAAATGTATTTTCTGTTGGTAAAATCTATTTGCGCATAACCTGATTGATCATTTACATAATGAAAACATAAAACATACAATACAAAAAGAGCCGCCTCCAAAGTGTAGTATAGATTTGAATAAAAAAATAAAAATTATTTGAGCATAAAAATTATTCACTATTGGGCTGAACATGTAATAAATCTACCATAATAAACACCTCCTGGATGTATGATACTGCATAAACTATCTTAACCAAAGTATTAAAATACAACAAAAGCTTCATTGGCGCCTGTGTTTATTGCTTTGGTTCACAGGGATAGGAGTTGGTCCGCCTCCAAAGCACAAACCAGTTGTTTTTAAGCCAACAGCCCCAGATACAAGTAACTTGCCAGAGACAACTATCCAGAGGCACAGAACAATGGGGCTGAATGCTGATGTTGGACGTGAGAATGGTTGTTAAACTACAATCAAACTCCCATCAATCAAAGCGTTTTTATTATCCAAGATTGGAAATTACTGGTTTCAACTTGCACTTTAGCACACGGGTAAGTGGACATCTTTTTTCTTGTGTCCAAAATATGTATCTTCAAAGAATAAAATCCAATCAAATTGTTTCCACCAAGAGGCTCAATTTCCCCATCAACTTTAATAAAAAAAAAAAATCTTTAATTACCACCTAGCCAAAGCATGACTAGTAATACACATACCACATGTAGTCTATCCATCTAATTCCAGCTACTCCTAACTGGCTCAAAATCTGGAAAAAGGTTACCCGGCCACTGCTGGTGTAAGGTCTGAAATTAAAACGCTATTTGAATGACTATAATGTCTGCTTTTGCAAATGTTACACAGATTAACAATACTCATTCATTAAGTTTTCAAACAGTTTAATTAGTGATTGTCCAAGAAGAAGAAAGCCCAGCAGCCAAAGACAATCTGTGAATACAGGATAATGAAGCAAATTGGCTCAATTAGGTCAATTATCCAGGCTAATTGTCAGTGTTAAATGTGCAATGGTTGCTGTATGGGGCTGGCATTTGGGAAAAGCGCCTTTCAAGCTGCACTGATCTCACTGAATGGCTGATAATAACAAAGCTTTACAGGACTTTTAATGCCAACTAATACCAGTAAAAAGATATGGGCCCTACTTAATCAATTAAGTCTAAAATTTACTTATTTTGTAAGGTCCAGACAGAGCATGTTAATGAACATGGGGCTTACGTATGTAAACACTTAAAAACACACTTATTCATCCTGGCCTAGTGTGCATGTTGTTTACACTTTATTTTACACTACCTTGATACATTGTACCTAACTAAATGTAGTTAAATATAATCTGTTTTGTAACAATTATGTAATAACTTGTATTTATGTAGTACATTCTCAATGGAATGATGTGTACATAGTAAGACTTAAGAGCCTTAAGGCCCGATCTTCTGCCTGGCGCAACAACAACGTTATCACAGACTAGTGTGACATATTGTGTGCAAACAAACAGTGCGCTATGGCGTGGCTTAGAAAGATGGTAAATGGTAAATGGTCACATTTTTATATAGCGCCTTTCTACCTGCTTCAGGCACTCAAAGCGCTTTACATCAAGGAACCAGTCACCCATTCACACTCTCATTCATACACCAGTGTACGCAGACACTGGAGGCAAGGTGGGTGAAGTGTCTTGCCCAAGGACACAACGACAGTGGGCACCTGCGGGATTCGAACCGCCGACCCTTTGGTCACAAGACGACCCGCTCTACTCTCTGCACCACCGTCGCCCCAGTGGACTGTGACGTGGGGTGCTGTTGGCAGCTCACTGCAACGAGGGCTTGTGGCTTAGAAGTAACCTATGCTGGCACAAGTATTAGTGCGCCATAATGCCATCCAAAAAAGGAAGATGACCCTCATTAACACCTGCAGGACGCCAAGTACCACCAGTGCTATGTGTACAGTACAACAACAGTTTGCGAGAGACTGTAATCTTTTTCTCAAACTGGGATTCAGCTGAACTATTGTATAGAAATTACATACAAACAAATGTGTATTGTTTAGGGCCATGAGTGAACCAAACAGTGTCGACCAGTGGTTGACTGACGCATGATGGGAGGGGGATGGGGGGGTGTTTGTTACACATTTGTGTCCAAAGTGTGGATCAGAGGTTTGGGTCCATACGGGTTTGCTTGTTCCATGGAGTAAAACACCTCTGCTTTTGTTCTATCCATATTTTGACCTTCCTCTTTGTCTTTTTCCTGTATGTATGCTTCCAGAGCTCTCTTCTCTTGGGCGTTATGTCTTACGAGATAAGTCACAACCATTCCTCAGTCATTTCCGATATCTTAATTTCTTCTACATTGAATCTATGGCACTTTTAAAATCCTCCGATAACATGTGTTTCCACAGGCTCATCTTCCTTTCTGAGGATCTATGTCTCACATGCAGGTAGCAATAGGAAATATAAGGGCCTTGAGATCTTTTAGCTTCACTCGCTTATTCTGTCCTTGCCACATTTTTTCAGGGCTTGTAATGCTTTAAATCTCATTGACAGTCTGCCTCTGATCTCCTTGTATCGGTCTTTCTGTACTCTTGCTCCAAGGTACATGAAATGAATCACGTCTTCCTGTCTGGATCCACTTATTGATATTCCTTGATCGCTTGTATTGTCCAATTTAGTAGCTTATATCAATACTGCAACATTTGCCAGTGAAACTGCAATGACATATCTACCCCCAAAATAATGGTAGTGTGGCTTGACGGTCGCTTTACTAAAATATGTTTTTGAGTAGCAGGCAGTTTCCTAAGTGACTATTTTTATCTATTCCATACCATGAAACATTGCCCCTCATCGGAGGGTCACACCTGATCTACGTATTTCAACACAATGCCATTCTTCTCCCAATCCTTCCCCCTTTAACCCGGTGAGCTGGCTGCTGCGCCGGCACATTTGTCGGAGATGTGTGGAAATCCTTCGTTCGCGCTCACTCTATGCCGTCCACCCGCACTCCTTCCATCTGCCGGCCTAATGGCAGAGGAGTTGTCTCAGCGCATAGATCTCATTACTTAAAATCCGCAGCTCAGAAACAGAAGGTCAGGGATCAGCAAATCCACACTTCTGGCTGGGCTTATGATTCCATTCTGATGCAATTTTCTCTCCGCGATTCTCTGATTATCACACTCCCTCCCGACAATTTGATCTCTCGTCTGTCCAAGTTCAGTCACTTGGCGTGCCCGGCAACGGAACAGACAAAGATCCTCACAAAACCCTCTTCTACCAAAACAGTTTACGACTTTTTCTCGCCTTCACCCATTTACTGTCAGCTTCTGGAAAGGTACACGCCGTCTGCACTGTGTACCCATTCTTTTCACCAGTGAATGTCAAAGCTGCTTTTTAATTTTTGTTAGCTGCTGCCTCAACTCAAGCTCTCCCAATACCCCCAACACATCCCACATGTTCGTCTGGATTAATTCGGGCAGGTTTCAGGTGCACACCCAGCTTGGTCAAACTGCAGTATGAATCAGGGTGGACATCCAGAAATACTATGATTAGCCGGGTGTACACTGCATGACGAACAATCACTTGTTGTGGGGAAAATCTTGAGTCGTAGTTCAAATTTGCAGGTCTCTCCTGTTGTACAGTGAGACAGGAACAAAGATTTAGAATAGATCTGTCTGCGACAGACAACAGGCAGATATTTTGGGACGCTAGTCGCAGAGTGAGCCTCCTTTTGCTGCATCTAGGATCTCTGTCAGGCGACTCATCAACAAAATACATCAGCGCACGCCGCACCGCCGGCAGAGTCACAAGCAACACAGGCCAGGCATGAATGGGGCCGCATTTAACTTTCTCTGCACTTTTCTATGGAAATAAACACCGCTAGCATGCGGCACTTTCCTCACCTAAACACACGCTGCAACAAAACTTTAGTCGTAGCTACAGTTCTCTCTTTGAACTATTGTGGAGACAATCGCCATGTCTTGCAATGTGGAATCTAATTATCTTTTAAGACAAAAAAAAATCATGCAATGTACATGGGGCATTAGACATGTCTTACTTTCAACCAAGTTCTGCCATGTCTCAGAGCCAGTTGCAGTTATGTCGTGGCTTAAGCATTTGGCCATAAACGAGAGAGTTGTTTAATTTCTACCCAGTATATACTGTTTCTGTTTCCCATTGCCGCCCCGCCACACAAACCAAAGCAAAAGAAAAGGTAAGACGCTGAATGAAAGTTTAAAATGAACCAAACTTTATATTGAAACACACTTATGAGTTCCAAGAGAGTTTGAAGTGCCACCATATGCCATGCTGAGATACAGTGTCTTACTTGATAAGAGCAAATAAAGCCAAGCATGAAATACAAGCAGATGTTCCCCAACTAATAAAGTTACAGTGATGGCATTTGGAATCTTTTCCCAGCTGCAAACTGTGTAAAGGAGTTAGCATTTCCAGTTAAACTCAGTATTTATGTTAATGATGTAAACTATACGTCTGTTTTTCTACAAAGTTTAGCTCATTTTCATGTTTGATTTGCGTGATTTTGTTGTGAGCTAATATAGACTCCGATGCCCGATTGAATAAATAAAACTCTCAATATAGCGCTTAATGTGCGGAAGCCCGCGGCACTAGCAAACAATTTAGACAGCACTTGCTTTGCTTCATTATGAACCACCACCTCTGGCTTTAGAAATAAGGAATATGCAGTGATCTTGTATTGCTTCTCTCGGCTAATTCAATCTGCACTGCTTTGTTCATTCACCCCACAGTCACGGGGGATGGCGGTGAAATTGAGGGAAACTGTATAGCCTCAATGACGAACACACAATAACAGAGATGCAGTCGAGCTTCGGTAAGATCTGTGAGGTGTCTTGCCCGAGGACACAAAACAACGTGAAGAGGGGAGAGCAGCAATATTTCAAACACCAACCTCTGAGTTATGAGCAGTCACATTTCCATCAGTCTATCCCAGAACTTTAGTGGCTGTATAAATACTCAGAGAATAACATTATTTTGTTCATTATCTTTTACAAAATGTTACTTCATGTTTACATTAGCCACATTTTAATTGTAAAGACGTTTTTCTCTCATTGTTTTTAATATAATGAAAGCTATTGATTGGCTATGGTAATCTCAGCCTAGAATGAGTGTACCATGTAGAGGTCGACCAATAAGGGTTTCTCTAAGGCCAATGCCGCTCTGGTTGATTTTTTACAAATGTCTCATCTATAATCCTGTGTATGTCTCTAGCTCTTGTTATTACAAACTTAGAAGAAAAAATGACAACAAAATATATGTGAAATCTGAGGTGTACAAACATGTGACCAATTTTCATCGTGATGTTTCTCAGTTCACCTGAGGTTTAGGAAGGTCTCTTTCCAATGCATCTCTGTCACTTTCGGTTCCGGAAGATACAGGCCTTTCATCGGCATTAGATCGGCTGATATTGTATAAGAGCAGGCTGATTGATCGGTCAACCTCTAAAATCACATCAAAGTAATGTTTAACTCAATAGCCTACAATATAGTCACAAGCCAAAAAAATAAAAATAGACTAGGTTTGCTACTGCCAAGCCCTGTACAGACTAAATAAGGTCTACGCTGGAATCAGGACTTAATACATTTAAGCCTAAACACATCTAAAATGTATGTCTCAACATAAATACGGTTATGATACAATGATCCATCACTTGTAAAGATTTTCCCCAAAACCTGTAACCCACAACGCTCCAGTATGCAAGCAATTCATCATTTACAATCATTAAAAGTCAATAGGCACCGATGATAGCCGAGCACATCTGGTCAGCATACCAAACTTTAACCGTCTTTCCAAATATTCCACAGAATTATCCCAAAAACAGTCTGACATGATGTACAATTAGTCAAATATGGGGTGAAGCGCGGCCCAAAAGCGAGACAAAACAGGTGGCCAACACGATTACGATGCGTTTGAGGTGTGGGGAATCTGGAGGAGCTCTGAGCGCTTCTTGGAGGCAGCGAGATATGATTTATAGTGGACATAATGAGCAGTGTTGATGACATACAAATCCATGGAAGGATCCAACCGTCATTATACTGGGGTTTACTGAAGGCAAGTCGGAGAATTCAGTTTTTGCTAGCTTTACTTGCACTGGGTCAGATGCTATGACAATAAATAAAAGAGTGGGATAAAAATACAGAGATCTGTTTCCCTCTTTCCATAGCACTTTGAGGTTTCCTTGAAATGTAAAGTACAATATCAATAAATTGTATTATTATTGAGGTGGCAATACTGTGGCAGCCCCCAGTCGGGCCTCACCAAAGGGAGAGTCTTAAGCCAGTCGGACCACACAGCTGTGGTTTTTGACCTTTTACGCCCGACACTCGCCTGACCAAATTTAATTGTGGACAAATTGTGTGAAATCTCCCATGTGCAAGTGCTAGGGGTGAAATCAGATTGCTTTGTAACCATGTAATTATTATTATTGGTGACGTTGCTTGGTTACAACAAAACATTCATTTTATAACTGTTATCAAAACTTTGTTGAAATAAATGCAACACTGAAATGAACTTAGTTTGCCTTGAGTGATGAATCAATATGAGACTCTGCACCGCATTTCCTTAGACAAGCTGAATCTCTAAGGCCAGAACAGATTTTCAGTAAATCCCCTAAGCAGGGACTAAGTAAAAAGGTTAAGACGCACTTAGACCTATGATACTGTAAGCGCTTACATATTCCTAACATACCAGCGACGAGCCACAGTTTATCTCTTTGAGCTCGGCGAATGCATAAATAAAACTTTAATGTTGCCTATTATTCCTGCGGCTGATGCCATTCGATGCATCCTTTCAGGGACTCTGAGTAGGAAGCTGCTTACTGAGCGTCGTAAAGATTCAAGGTTGAATAATGTCCCAAGTTCTGTTATCAGGGCCTGACACGCTAGCTGACAGAGTATTACCATAACAAGCTGCTATGCATTTTCATGACTTAGCAAAAAGCCCCGGTGTCAGCAAAACAAAAAAATATTAAGGCTACAACAACACGCCGGCTTCCTGATCTCCCAGACTTTAAAGTGAGGCAGATATAAAAGCGGTGAGTGCCGTTCCAAAAGCCTTTGAAATTGCACTCATTACTTATTCACTGATAATACTCTTCTATTATTGAAGATTTTAAGATTACATCACAGCATGCATAATATTTAAAAGGCAGGACAGATAGTGTGCCTACTGTAGCATGCAGGATTTGTGGAGTAATCAGTTTCAACCTCTGTGTATTTTCACCTTTGAATAGGTCATCTATAAATGGGTTTCAGCCATAAGACTTGTTTCCTGTTTTGCGCGCCATTTTGAATGTTTCTTAATCGTTATCCTAATTGTACATCACAGTGAAGTATAGGAGCCAGTAGGGCAGGGCGATATGCCCTAAAATCTATATCACGATATAAAAAAGAAATATCACGATAACGATATATTTAACGATATAATTGACAATGGACAAATTACTTACAAAATCCCAGCCTTACGCCTATTGGGAAGATTAATTCATTGATGGAAGGCGCATTGAGTTGCCTTATGTACAAAATGCGCGGTATAAATAAAGTTGCCTTGCCTTGCCAATACTAATTTCCTAGCAAATATGATCTACTCAAGCAGTTTACATCCTTCATGTCATTTTACTTTGTAAGCGCCTGTCCCTGTGTTCTACAGTCAGGGTTTCTGCTGCTCTGATGGAGCAGAGCATAACATAAATTATATTGTGTCCACAACGATATAAAAAATTACAACGATATCCAAAAACTATATTGCGATAACGATATGCGATACGATATGGCCCACCCCTAGGAGCCAGTATCCCTGTATTAATTATAATTTAAGATAAGAAAAACATTCAAATGCAGATCCGCAAAATTAAGCCTACTCATTTATACTAGTTGCAATTAAAAACACAAAATATATCCAGTAGGCAAATAATACAGGTAAAACACTCTTCTCAGATTTGGAAATGGGTTTTTACAAACTGAGCCATAATAATAAAACATATAACAAAGAATGGCTATACATATCTCAATTTGCATGTAATGAGTCTATCATAATATTAGTTTCACAGTTTAAGTTGAATAACAGAAATTAATGCACTTTTTTACAACATTCTAATTTTCCGAGTTTCACCACATAATCAATAACACATTAGAACAAACATTTTCAAAAGCAAGAGAAAAAAAATGACTTGTTTGAGAAAAAACAGTCAGAAACTGAGCCTGTCTAATCTTTAAACTGACTCCAACGGAAAAAGCACTGTCCCACGAAGTTTGCGTTGGGTCTTGGGGACCATAAGCGGCAGCTGATCTGCTGACCTGAGGGAGCGGCTGAATCAGGTCAGAGAGGTAGGAGGGGAAGATGCCATTCAGAAATTACATAAAGGTAAAAACAATAATTTCAATATCAACTCTAAAACCCAACGGCAGGCAAGAAAATCATTATAAAACAGGTGTAAAGCTCTCACACCCACCCGTTCCAGTTAAGAGTCAAGCTGCTGAATTTTGGAAGCGTTGCAATCGAGAAAGTGCATGTTGGCACACCCCACAATACAGTGCACGTCTGGTTGTGGTGAACAACAGCAGTTCTCAAACTTTTCACCACCATGGAAAACATTTAACCTTCCAGGCACAACCAGGACTAGATGGAAAGCAATCAGGACTAAGTCGGTCTATAAATGGACTAAAGTGGACTAAATTATCTCTAAAAGGGGGTGTAAAGTGTAAACCACATTAAATGCATTACTACAGCATAAAATTATCGAAATGAATAAAGTGTTACATTACTTGATACTTACTTGAAGCCACATTGCGAAACATTTTGTCATCATAAAACTCCAAAACCATAAACTAACATAGCAGCATATACGTGTCCCTAATGCGCTGCCAGACAATGCTTCTTTCTTTTTGTCGTGGGAAAACAAAATAAGTCCCTTGGAAGAGGACCAATTGTATTTGTGCCTCATATTTGCCAGCAACATCTCCATGTACTGTAGTCAAACCAGTGATGTCCTGCTGCCAACAAAGTCAGGTTTGAGGAGACACATATTTATGAGGGGTTCTTATTTTTCCCAACAGTCGAAAAAAAATTCAGTAAAAATAAATGCTTTTGTCTCATTCTTGTGTCTTCATAGAGAGGAATCTTACACAGCGTGGCTTAAACATGCTTCAATAACATGGCCTTAATTTCCTAATCACCCCGACTTGCTTCTGTTCTGTATCGGAATAAGAAAACTCACGAACAGCCCTCCAAATCTGTCATTAACGCAGATGCGATGCACTTTGAAACATGCAGATCCCTAATGATTGGTCCTAAAATGCTCTTTTCCCTCATGTACTTTTAAAAAGGGGCATGTCCAGGAGTGCTGCCAGAGTGCGTTAAGCTGCCATCAGCACAAATACCACCGAAAAAGCCACTACTTTACATTCTCTATTGATTGAAGATTAACTTTCTCGCGATTACAAAATTGCTTCTTTAAAAGATGGTCCCTCCGTGGTGCAGCCATTAGAGAGAGACGCGGCTGCTGCGAGCACGGATTTTCAAATATTTTAAAAAAGGAGAAAGATATTTACAATTTAGAAAAATAACAATTTCATTGACCTTTATTGTTACGCATTTCCAAGGATATAATGTGAAGGATAATGTGACTTGTAGTATTTTACCTTATCAATAAGCTATTAATGGCTTTCAAAAGGGATATCCACAACATAGATAGATAGATAGATAGATAGATAGATAGATAGATAGATAGATAGATAGATAGATAGATAGATAGATAGATAGATAGATAATCCACTATCCAGCAACTGGCAATGCAAATGACCCATAGTCTTACAACAGCGTAAAACCACCCACTGTCATCCATTCTCACATCCACCTTCAGCACCAGACCCCCCTCCCACCAAAGCTAACCCCCTCCCCCATCCCCCCCCTCCATGCCCGGGCCTCTCATTACTGTCAGCAGATTCCTGATATCTTCAAGCAGTGCCTCGCGGCGGGGATGCACTTCCACGGCCGCTCCCGAGTGGACACAAGCTGCCAACTCTCTGCCTCCCAGCGCCTCCTCCGATAGACGCTTCCCCACGGCTGTAAGACCATCCAGCAACACATCACACGGCCAATTATCCCCGCTGATTATTTATCTGCCTGCCTTGACTAATCGCGCGAGATCATTTGGACAATTAATGTGTTTCACAATTAGCGCGCCGACGCCAAAGTGTGAGACTAGTACTGTAGAACAAGCCAATTAGACGGGTAGTTCTCTAAAAATAGAATGCGCTGGGAGGATGTAATATATTTTCTAATATATGCAGGGCTCTTTATAGCAAGCAGGATATTAGGACGGGGCAACAGGAATGCAGGTGTAAGCAGGACTAATGAAGATGGCTATGGTCGGCTTTGTCTCCATGCTAATCAGCCACACCGCGAGATGGGCAGTAGCGCGCTTTGAAATGCGTTGAAAAGTCATCAAGAAAGTGCCCAATAAGGGTAATATCTTGTAGACGTCATACGACTCAATTATGGAGGAGTAGACAGCTCAAGGTATTGAAGTTGAAGAAAATTGCCGTAAAGTGTACAATCTTTGGATTCCCTGAACTCAAAAACAAGACAGTCTTTCACCCTCTTCTGAAACCATGTACTGTGTGACATTACTGTATATTTTCAGTAAATAGAGGTATTTTTGGTTGACATAAATGACGCTAATGAGAAAAAGCTTAAGTGTACCACATTAAAGAGGGGGTATTATGCTTTTTTCAATCACATAGCACCAGTCTATAGCATACTACAATGATGACGTAACCTTCTGTTGCTCTGTATATGCAGTAAATTAAAATAACTGCCTTGAATAAAATTGCTCTCTCAAAATGGCTGTACTGAACGTCTTGAAATAGGCCTCTGTCTCTTTAAGAAGCTTTCCGACACGCCCCCTTCAGCACACTGCTGTGGCATGTAAACAACAACACTGTGCAGGGAGGGGCTCTGTTGAGCTGAGGAGCAGTGGTTGGTGGCTTGGCTGGTGACGAAAGGTCCAGAGGCGTCTCCAGGAGGTGGGGGCGTTCCTAGGAGGACTGAGGCATAGCTACACCTAAAATGGCTGCCGTCTAAGTTTTTACTGATTACTCAAAAATGTGTGAATGAGCCAAGGCAACACTCCAGGCATGTGTTTAATGAGGGAATGACATAATAACATGATATAAAGCTTGAAAAAGTCGATTTTACATAATACCCCCCCCTATAAGAAACACTCTAAATCCAAGCAGAGGTCATTTTCACAATTTGAGAACAAACATATTTTCTCAAACATTTACTTGAGAGCCACGTGAGCTATATCTGATGACTAAGACAATGTCACAAACATGGCCTCATTCACTGCTTATACACTGTCAAATGACTTTGCCTCGCATGTGAAATCAACCTGTCACACAAACTAACATCGATTTAAGGAGAAACATCCCATTAGCAAACCAGCGCACAGCTAGCGATAGCCACGCAACAGCTGGCAAGAGCAGCATAAAGAGCCAGCGCCACATCTGATGCATCCACATTAACTTTCAACTTATGGACACGGTGGCTCTCCTCCAGCCACATCTCCTGGCCAAGGTCACTTCTGATGAAATCACGGAGAGGTAAATCACGAAGAGGCCTTTTATCTTTTATCTTTAGACGTCCCCAAGTCCATCCAACCATCTCCTCACTTTCTGTCTCTGTATGAGGCAAAAGAGGACGCACCAGAGGAATTCAGTATAAGTTTAAGTAATGAACAGGCTTTTGTTTGGAGGCTGCTTGTCTGCACTGGGCTTGGGTAAAGGAAAACTCTTTACCCCTAACCAGTTCGACAATATCAGTGATCATACCTTCATGTCAGATCATTTTTACTTTTTACAAGAGCTTGTTGGGGAGGCTTCCTGAATGTGCGTTGTAATTGCTATTGTAATGTTGTTCTTGTGGGGGAAATAATAACCGGGCGCTCATGTAAAGAAGGTCTCATAATCTTATTGGGCCTTCCCTGTTAATGAAGTTAAATGAATAAAAATGCATTCTTAGGTCCTGGTCAAGCTATATCACATTTACAAACAGATCAACTGCCTGGTTACACTTTATTTTACACTACCTTGATACATAGTACCTATCTAAATGTAGTATAATGTAATCTGCTTTGTAACAATCTGTAAAAACTAGTACCTATACACAGTGCCGTTAGAGTTAGGGTCTTATGTCTTATTACATTATGTACCTCCAAACATATTATTACACATTGTTACATAGCACAATACATTGTACTGAATTTGATAGGTACAATGTATCAAGGGTAGTGTAACATAAAGTGTTATGAACTGCCCCATTGTGTGACATACACGCAATCAACAATTTACAAATATGAATGTCCAGTGAAGTAGCCGCTCTAATATTTAGTGGGAGAGAGTTTCACAGTTTGGAGCTCTTATTCATTTAGAAACTGAACAAACACAAGAATCACTACAATAGCGAAGCAGGATAAAGCGTTTTGCCAGCGGTTGTGGCCTGTTTTCTTCTAATTGTGGCAAAAGTTTCTATAATCCATCAGTACATTTATGTAAAGAGAGCACAAAACAGTCATGTAAGTAGGTTTGTCATTTTAATCAACACGTGTGCCTCTCTTAGATAATGGGAGGTATCAGATTGACTTCTTAAAAGAAAGCAATATCAAAATGACTTAGCCTTTTGAACGACCCATCAATATTCGTTCTCTCTCCCTCTTCATCACTCGCTCAGCGCTGGTCTCCTGGCACAAAGTTAGCGAACAGTGGGGTGACAGCTAAGTTTTAATTATGAGACGTTCCACTGAGTTAATTGAACATAGCGCGGGGCCCTAATTTCACTTCACAGCAAATCAAGATGTAACTTATGTAAATGCGGTGCGTCCCCACTGGGAGAGGGGGACTTGTGCCAGACACCAAAGTCATTTTCTCCCCATCGGCACCGAGCTGCTGCCTCTGCAACTTCACACAGAGGACATTTTAAAACAGGGTACTCCTTCAAATACTCCGTACACTTGAAGTGTTCCACTGTGGCACTATCAGGTCACGGACAGTCTTTAAGTACATCTCTAAAAATGGATCTCGAAAACCATAAAGTGAGTGAAGATATTGTACAATTTACAGCATAAATAGTAGTTATTTTGTTCCCCCTAAATGGAAAAGTTAAAGACTGTACATAGTATATTTTCTTTCTTTTAATACTGCATCAGTTTGGGGGGAAAACTCGCTTAGCAAAAGTATTTCTCAGGATTTATGATTGGGCTCCATAAATAAAAGTACTTCTATTACTTCAACACATTTGAATATAGAAGATGTAAAAGAAATGCATATGCACAGCAGGGAAAAACAAAACATCAGCCCCGTGGTAATGCGGTACGTCTCTCATATATCTATCTATTTTATTCTTTAAAGCCCAGACTATTGTTGTATAAATCCTTTTCTGGAACACCACAGGCTGTTACTCTATGGTCCAGTGCTTCTCTGAGCCCATCTCTGCGGACTGTATCCACACTGACAGTAAACTAATTCTAGATATGCACCAGATGGTTTGGCAACATTGTTAAAATAAAGAATGTGAGTTTATGCTTTTATTCAAATGTTCGAGAGTCATATTAGATAATAACTATTAAGTGATAAAAACAGTGTTGGGCAAGTTACTTTAAAAAAATGTAATATATTCCATAATGGTTTCAGCTTTAAAAATTTAGCATGTTTGTATTACATAATGTTTCAAAAATGTAGCCGAGTTACACTACTTTGAGTTACTTTTGGCAAAATATAAACTGAAAATAGTAAGAATGCCACCAAGCAAAAGTGCAGTCCAAGATTTCCTTTTCCTTCGCTTTCCCCATTATCTCGTGTTTTGTTTCGACGACATTATCAACACACAACTGCAGATCTTATACACAGTGTCCAACTTGGTTTGGTGATGCATTGTATTTAAGGGGATTTTTGGCATTGTTTGGTTTGTACATCAATACAAATACACCCACTTTGTTGTTCCATGTTGTTGTCTTTATCATAGTTTAAATGTAATATTCTTACGCATGCCCTTATACTCTTATAGTTGAAAGTTTTTATAGTTTGTTATTTAACTAAGTTATGTGTTATATGTTTTATGTTTCTTGTTGCACGATCGACCGAAAGGAAATACCTACTTTTGAACCCGTTGATAACCATGGCAATAAAACCAATTCTGATTCTGATTTGCAACTTGACTTAGTTTAATTGTACTAACACATTACCATATTATGTGTAAGTAATATGATGTATTTCTTAGTGATTGAAAAAAGTAATATATTTTTGCAACTCTTCAAGAAACACGGTGCGGTAGGACATTGCCCTCAAAAAGGTCAAACAAAGAAAAAATAGTTTGGAAAAAAAAAATCTTTTTAATTTGTGGGCGCTTATAAGCCTTTGGCTTCAGCCCACTCCCTTTGAGCAGGTTAACTGCTCAAACAAATAAATAAACTAAAACTAAAAACTAAAACTAATTGTTGGTTGTGGTCCTGATCCAAACCAATCCAATCCAAGATGTCTGTGTAAGTTCTCAGTCGTACAGGAGTTGTCTATCTTCAATGAAGGTACTTGAGTCATCTTCTGTACTCGGTAGTTTCGTTTGGAGACTTCAACTACCGAGTACAGAAGATGACTCAAGTACCTTCATTGAAGACAATCCAATCCAAGTTCATTTATAATTTAAAAACAACACAGTTGACCAAAGTGCAGTGCACCTCATGAAAAACAAGGAAAACAGTCTAGAAGAAACTCAGTACAATAAATGGAACAATGAAAAATTTCAGCTTCAGACTTGCAGTGGGCGTGCATCACACAATTTGGGTCCCGGCAACAGAAAAAGAGTGGCCCCCTTGCAGCTTCCAATTCGCTTTGGGCATCACAAGCAAAAATTACCTTCCGACCTGAGAGCAGCAGTGTAGGTCAGCAGCAGGTCAGAGATACTGTGGCACGAGGACATTCATAAACAAATAAAATAATCAAAAAATCAACACGACAAAAACTAACAGGGAGCCTCATAATAACTCATTCCCAACTTTCTAATGTACTTTATAGAGATAGGTTTATAAGCACGTCTCACAATTTCCAGGGAGTAAAACTGTTAACGGTAATGTAATCAACAACAACTGGCCTGCTAGATATACGATCGATATAAGGCTTTGTAATTCAACTCATGGTCTCACAAAAGTCTGCTTTTAAAGTGTACTGAAGGAAAAACAAAAGATCAATCATTCATAGTCTCTTTTCCATTTATTAACAAGATATTAGCAAAACAAAAGCCTTATAGCGAGTGAAACCACTCTGCATGCTCACACCTGCGTTGTAAAGGCATTTGCGAGACAGACAGGTGCTGGTCGGCAGTCACGGCGCGTCCGTGAGCTGCGAAGCATTTTAATGAGAGGAGATAGATTAGGAGGAATCCGTTACTGCTGACGGGGTGTTACTGCGGACTGCTATACTTTCCAATAGGCCAAGGACTTACAGAAACACAGGACTCAAGTCTCTGATCCAATTTGGAAACAAAGCAATGCCTTTAAAAGTGTTCAGTACGAATGCGCACATGAGCGGGGATTATGCCTGTCGGCGCCCGTTATGAGGTCCAATGGGAGGAGGAGGAGCAGCGATGGTAATGTAACACCAGCCAAATGTGAAACAGACAGTATTTTGCATGTGTTGATTGGAAAAGGTCCTTGGAGAATGTAATGGGTACAAACATTCACGGAGGTTTGCATTTAAAGCGAAAATAAATGGTTGCGCTTCAGTCAAAGTTGCAAAACACCAATTTAAGATAGGTACATGTTGGATTTTCTTTCATTTACTTGGCGCCAAAGAAGTTATGTTGTATGTGCTGCAGAAAATGATACAGATGCTGACTGTGGAGATGCATCAGGGCCAGAATATGTGTGTAGTGACCCACGGGAAAAATATAAAGTGTCATAAGCCGAGACGGGTCCTACAACCTTATGAAGCCAACGCCCTGCGAGCTGAGCAAAACCTCTGGGGGAAAGTGGGCCAGTCTAAATAATAAAACTCCCGGGCTGAAATGAGGTCCCAGCATGCCACTGGCAAGCTCCAAGGTGTCAACTTGTGAGATGATGAAAGATGTGTTGTTCAGGTATTTATGACTGATAACACCTTTTCTTGTCAATGATCCTGCAGCCCGTGGTGTCTTTTGGGCAGGTTTAATGGCTTTTGAAAGGGTGAAACTGAGGGCAGACAAAAATAACATCACAAAAGTACTTGCTGACATACATGAATGTCTGAGCAATGTCTGATCAGAGCTTTGCAGACATCATTAACGGCCCTGCACTTTGATACCAAGCATAATAGAAATTCACCACTGTAAGCACATACTGTACCAGTGATGCAACCTCTAAAATAAAGAGACAATTGTGGTTTGAAAAGAACAAATCAAACTGTCATTATTTTAGACCCACGTTTTTCAAAAGCATAACTTCTGCCTAACTCATTTACTATGTACAGCTTGAAGTTGATGGCAGTCAGGACCTGTAAAATAATACCTGGTATAATTTTATATCTTAAACACACTAAACATAACAGAGCAAGTTTTTTTTCTCATTTACAAGGGGCAAAAGTCTTCCTATCCACTGCGCATCGCTATGTGCACATCAATGGTTTTTGAGCAGACATTTTCACTTGCTTCCCAGTATGGTCTGTTTGCACTTTAAACCTCGCGGGAAATCCCATCCAGCCCCGGGTCACAGCTGATAACAAAGAAACTGCTCACTTCCTCCCTCTCTCCATCTTCACCCGCACCTTATCTTAAATACCTCCGAGTCCAAGTAGCCACCGGTTTGCGACTGCACTGCCTTGAGAGGACTAGCCACATACACACACAGCACTCACATGTTGCGCAGTCTGAAATGCTGCTGCAAAATCCTCCCTCCCCCTCCCAAAAAAAAAGAAGCGGCTATCAATTTTTATGAATATGGAAAAAGCCTCAAGAAATGAGGGGATTAGAGAGGTTTTACTAGAGTATCATCCCAGAACTTTGCAGACATTGCGAATGTTTTCAGAAAGTTCACAAAGAACTCCCTTTGAAAACTGTGTCCGTACTACAGTTTGGTGACCGCACTGTAAATCTGAGGCCCAAAGATCTGTGTCCCAGTGGTGAGGTACTTACTTGCCTTCAACAAATTATTGCACAGCATTCTGATTTTGGAAAACATTGCAGGATGAATTGGACCTTCGCCAATGTAGCGGCGCTTTTGTGCAGCGGTGTGGAAATGAGGTGAGCAACGAACATCCAATTAACAAGTGTTTGTAGTTGTATCAATGCCGCACAAAGATCCACGAAAAAACAGTTCTCGTCTTTTTACTCAAAATCACAGCATTCATCTTACACATAAAAATAAAATCCCACTTTAATCACCTCTTGTGGTTCCATGCTCTCGTTGCTACCGAAAATGTGTCCAAATGGTAAAAACTAAAATAAAAAAGTTCCAATTGCGTGACTCAGAATGTGCACAATTCATTGAGCTACAAAACGTAATTGATGTTCCTCCTTTGCTGACCCTTGACTCTGAAAAACACACTCTGAATCCTAACGTAATCCTGTTGTCTAAATAGATCGATAGTCACTCAGATAAGAGAGTTGTTGTATATCTTATAACAAAAAGTTGGCGATTAGGATGCTGCTCTGGTCTGTTCATGTTGTCTCGTGACCTTGGGCAAGACATTTCACCTCCTTTGCCTGCGTTAATGCAGTGTGAGTGATTAGTAGTGCTGGGAGGGGCTACTGGCGCAGCTGTACCTGTAGCTTACCACGGCCAAATGAGGCAAGTGAATGACCAATAATCACACGGTAGCGCTTTGAGAAGCATGTGAAGCCATTCATTTGTACCTTTAGGACGCACCACGCTAACAATCTATCATCCCCACCAATAGCTTTTAGTTTTTCTATGGGACGCCGCGACATGGGGCTGAGAGCGGAAACGCCGTCATTTTGAGAGACAGGACTGTGCCAGGGACTTGGCAAAGTGGCTCGAGTCAAAGGCGAATGCACCACTCTTACTTTAAATGTCATTCTGTCTATTTAATTTGCATGGAGGAAGCATCAGGAAGCGCGAGCCATGCCAAGTCGCAGTCAGCAGCGATCTCCATTTTGGCTCTGGAATAAAAGACACAAGTTATGAAGAAAGAGCTCATGACAGCACAAATCAGCGTCAACACAAAAGTTTGGAGAAGCGCATTCTTTATACAGGCGACACATGGTCTCTCATCGTGTCAGCATGTCCATCCTGTGTTGCTATGGATTCGAAGCTCTGACTTTCCGAAGAACTGAAGTGCAACAGACAAGTAAAATGACACAACTACAAGTAGATCGGGGCATGAAACTTAATTTTAGTATACAAGAGAATGTCCCTGTAAAAATATGCCCTTTATGCTTTTCCATAACTCCATCAGCAAATGGTATAAGATAGTTGTACTTAATTTTCAGTTTACATTTTTAAATTTTCAACATTCGTATTATACAGTTACGGAAGCTCAAAAGGAGTAGGCTGAAGCAAGAAAGTTTATAAACGCCTACCCCTCAATTCGTAATGAACATTAATTTCCAGTGATAGAGCACAATATACATTATGAAACAGTATTACATTAATCCTCCCTACGTTTCTCCGTTACAAAATACTGTCCACAACTTTGTATTATGTGAAATTATTACATCCCCAGGCAAAAACACACACTCGTGATCACCTCTCCACAGAGAAGCACAAACACAGCTATCTGCATGTACCCGTTTATGAATTACATTTTATCCTATTGCCATTACATTGTCCACCATACAGTTATCAACATTAACCCAATAGCAGCACAAGGGAAGAGCTATAGCTGCATTCACATCTTATTAATGCTGACTGGTGTCATTTAGATTGTTCATAAAAGGAACAGAAAGCAGCATAGCTATCTATTGTCTTTTTTCTGTAAGATATTATAACAAGCAAGCAACAAAAATTAATGACTTTCCCTCAGATCCCAGTGCCGAATAGCAAACAGTGTGGGAAGCTCATGAACATTACGGATTATTAACACAAGAAGAAAATATTTGGGTGCATTTGACTTTCAACACAGTATTGAGATTATAATATAGCATGGAATTAGCATGGAACTATACATGCCTTTCAGTCATGTGACTTTTGTTGTTATGGCGGCGATTTTGAATACCAAAGTAGAATTATGCAGTACTACAACATGTAAAACATGTAACAATATCAGGACATAAAAGAAAGTCAATTGATTGATAGTAACATTTTTATGTACTCGTAATCATTGCTCAAGAAGATAACAGTCCCAGACGTTTGCGGAGGTCAGAGCTGAGCTGTTACTGTAGTATTTCCTCAGTGTTTACAGATGTGAGCCACACATGTGTTTATTGTGTTGAAGCCATTGACAGTTGATTGAATCAACTGTCAATGGTTGACAGGTGCTAACCGGTAGCATGCTAACCTCTTGAGCAGCTTAAACACTGACTCAGACTGAGACTCTGTTGACATAACAAACTGTAAAAATCACAGAGAAAGGTTTTCTGTTTCGTCTTTGATGTGTTAATTTAGTCTGAGGAGTGAAGCAGATCTTTAGTAAATGCTGTTGTAGCTCGACGGACAGAGCTGCTACGTCACGGTCTACTGTATGCCACATTTGCTGGTTTTATCACATAAACATGCGGCTCTTGGGCCGTGTTTTTACTCTTATCTTCATGAGCAATGATTACGACTACATAAAAATGCCACTGTCAATCAGTTGTCTTTCATTTTCATAAATAGAGATTTTGTTACATGTTGTAGTACTGCATAAAGCCTCTTCGGTATTCAAAATTGTTGCCGGAACTATGCGTGATGTCATTGGAAACGCATGTATAGGGATAATGAGAGTTAATGTAATTTGCAGCCCTGTTTTCATAGAACGGCCAGCCAGACCACACGTTTATTA
The DNA here is from genome assembly GCA_007210695.1 of Neogobius melanostomus. Lineage (NCBI taxonomy): Eukaryota > Metazoa > Chordata > Actinopteri > Gobiiformes > Gobiidae > Neogobius > Neogobius melanostomus. Next base: position 4,192,426 of record VHKM01000153.1, read on the forward strand.
TTGAGGGCCATGATTGTGTTTCTTTGACCAGATTAATTCATCACATAGTCTGTCCAACATGAAGTATGAAGAAATGAAAAATAACTAATACAATTACAAGACAGAACACAGTGCCATATTCTGCCAAATCAGTGTGTGTGTTTGAACTAAGCACTTGATTCAGGACTTGCTATGATGATTCTAGATGCTCCTGCTTTTAAACCGAAAGTATGAGTGGCTGTCTGGCCACACTACTGTTTTCATATTATTACCAATAAAATACAATGATTCCTGGTATTTTGCACTATTACCACTGGTTAAAAGATAGGGTAAGGACTATAATTAGTCCTTACCATGCTATTACACTTTTGTTGTTGTCTTGTGCTGCAAAGTAAAGTGCTACTTAATATGTTTGCAAAACCCGTTCATGTAATGTTAATGGACAATAGATATTTTACTTCATATGACAAAAGAGTTCTGAAAATATATCTATTAGGAAATTCAAGTATGTTAAATTACCAGATCTGCAGAATGATCACTATTGTATAACCCGAAGAGAAATATGCCTCGCGATTGAAACATTTTCGACAGATCTGATATTTCTAAACCCATTGTAATAGAGCAGAGTATTCGCAAGCCAATCTCCGAAAATGTTACAAATCCATGATGAACAGCTCTCACAAAAAGCTGTAACAGGGCGAAGAATTAATCAAGACGACACCATGGAAACAATATAACACATTCATAAACACACTCTAACCACCTCTTAATAGCTTTCATGAATGGAGAAGGTGCATGCGGGCAAACAAATTGAGATAATTGCTGATCCATTCATTACGCAGCTAATGAGAGCTGAAGCACAAATATTGAATGTCTGTCACCCACATCATGGCAAGAATCGTGATCAACATTTGACATTTTTTGTTTCCAAAAAGCAAACATTTCAGATTAAAAGAGGCTTGTGCTAATACTTCTCAAATGTCTGTTTCCTTTGAAAAGTGTGTTTGCCTGGATGTTTGTTCATGTCTCAGAGCTGGTAGAAAAAAGATAATAAAATGTCTATTTTGTACTCAAGGTTGCATCGGTTGCATATCAAACATGAAAGATAGCAGAGGCAACAAACAGACGCTCTTTCCTTTGAAACGAGCTCCTGCCTGTTGGTGTTGGTCTTCACAGAGCTTTACGACAAAACAACTCTGATACACCAATTATCTCATGCCTTCTGCCATTTCAACGACGGCCTGCCTCAACTCTCCGCCCCACCGCAGCAGCAAAAACCACCAGCCACTTCAGCTTCTGCGTTTCTGCTCTTCAATCGTCACATCACATCGCGTGGTCTTCCCAGTCAAGATCTAAACGCTTAAAGTGTATCCATTCGCCGACTTTTCCGCGCCTGTTCATGTCTTACCTGGTTGAGATGACGGATAAAGTTTTCGCCAACTCTTGACATTTTATTCATGAAGCTGTCAATGTCTTTTAGGACCAAAACCCAAAGTCCTAAAAGTTACAAACCCTGTCCACTCTCAAATATTTACTCAAGGACTTACAGGCACATGATCGCATCCTCTCTTCCAATGCGTAACCCTCACGTATTAGCGCGGCTCAGAATGCACTCCCTTATAATAAGTTGTCGTCAAAGTGTTCAGTCAAAAGTGTGTTTCTATTCGCTTCTCGCTGTCAGCTCTCCTCCCTGAAAGCAGATAAGCGTTACGCCTCAAGCACAGACTCCACTCTCTCCTCTGCTTATTCAAATTCCCAGACTTGGGCGTTTTGCTTGCGATGAGGAACACACCGTCTCTCTCTCGCGCTGGCCACAAAAAAAAGAAAAGAAAAGAAAAACGGCTAAAGACTAATTTGCACACGGGTGCGCACACGTTCATGCTAATGATTGATAATGTTTTATTAATGCAAAATATTCTCTGCCAGGGATCCAAACAAATTGTGGCAATTTAGAGCTTGCAATGTGCCGTATCAATCACGCGCGCGGAGGAAGGCCCATGCATCAATGACATATTTTCTCTGGAGCGGGTTCACAGGTCCTCCGGCGGCAGCTGCAACGCAACGCTGCATAAAACATTGGTTGTTTTTGCCGATTGACAACAATTCCTAACAACTTAATGTGCTGAAATGCTGTGACAGGATTTTGACGTCTTTATATAAATGGAAAGGACGTTTTTTTTGTGTAGAAATGATGCGTGTAAGTGTTTTTGTGGCTAATTAGTAGCCAGTAAACAGCTAGGAGCCTCAAGGTACAATGTGCTTGAGGAGGGATTTCAGCGACTTGCGCTGCATTTTAACACCGAGATAAATGAGCTGTTTCAATTACTGAAAGTAGGCCACAGTGGAACACAGTATTATAATATTGGACCAATGCTCTGCAACGTAACACGGTAGTTTCACGTAGTTGCAAAGCTGTGCAGGCTTGGTCTTCAAACCAGCAGCAGCAACAGCAGAATTAAAACCAAACATGTAAATGTATGTCTGGCAAAAGACTTTCTGACATCATCCAAAGGGCCAGCTCTAGAGACGACACTTAAAAATATATGTGTAGTGTTTTAAGTCTTGGCTTCAAACCCATTTTTTTACTTTTGCTTTTAAAGGAACAGGCCATCGTTTTTCCATACTGAGATATGTTCTTACCTGAGGTTTGACGAGTTATACGCACCTGTCTGTCTTTGTGCGTGCCGTGGAAGAGCGTGGTCGCTTCAACGTCATTCCCGTTTGGATCTATAGGAATATGCTGGGAGAGGCCAAATGCTAACAACATCTGTGGTTGTTTTGCATGACTGAGGGCACGCACAAAGACCAGAAAGTACGTATCAACTCGTCTAAGCTCAGGTAAGAACATACCTCAGTATGGAAAAACTGTGGCCTGTTCCTTTAACACTGCGTGAGTTGTTAGGGCCGTTCATTTTATTGTCTTCTTGATGTGATAATTCTTTTTACTTCTACTTGTGTTGTTATTATCGGCCTTTATTGTCTTGGATTTATTGCTTTTATTACTCTTAATTTGGTTTTTTTAATGAATATCAACTGTTGTTTGTGCAACACTTTGGAAACTGTTTTTGTTAATAAAATGTGCAATATAAAGGATCTCTGTAATCTTTCCACTTTAAAAGTTTGCGTATTTGCTATATTGACACTTCTCCCAACACCAGCTTATCTAGTCACTGTGTCATTAGGCAAGACACTTGGTCTGCTGTTCATACACTGGTGAATAAAAGCATGAATTGTTTCATGAGGTATAGCAAGCTGTTATCCTCATACTTCAGCGGTCCTGTAGACAAGGTGTGAGGATATTTTGAGCAAAGCATTCCAGTTAGAAGTGAAAGTCAACTTTTTTTGTTGAATTTGATCCATCCCTCAACCAGTAACCAGTCATGATTGGTGACGATGATTTTTATGGTCAGGATAATCTAGTTGTAGGATTTGCAGCAAAAGACTGATTGGGGAAAATCCAAAGAATCCCAAGAGAACAAGCAGAATCAATGAGAGAGAGAGAGCCCTTATCAGTTTGGAAACAGAAACGGGGACAAGTTTGTTGCTTGGCGGTAACTTTGTCAAAATGACTGTTGCGCTGAGTTGCTCTTATTACAGCCCAAATTTAGCACAAAAGAAGTAAACCTGACCGAATGCTTTAGATTCTGTGGCCACACTCGTCTCAATGGTAATAAAAATGTTCCGTTTTAGTGGCTGAATTCTCCTGGCTCTGTGCTGTTTGACCTTCACCAGTCGTCAGTTCAGTAAAAGTCCTGGAGAGTGAGAGGATGGAGCTGCTGCCAGGGAAGGGCATCAGTCAGCGCGGGCAGTCCATTGTTCTCCCCTGTGATTAACTGGAAACCGGACTTTTCTGAAGGGAGGTGGAGCTCTGGGCTTGGCTGAAGGCTGGACTGCAGAGGATTTATCGCACACAGCCAGCAGACAGGACAGCGTGGCAGTTTGGTGTTGGCATGAAAACTGTGACTATTACAGATACATTTATTCATGTTCTTCTTTGCAGATGGCTGTACCAGCAACTTTGGTGAGGACACTTTGGCCACAGATGCTTTCTATCTTAATGTACGAAATTATAGACCGATTATTATTATCTAAGCGTTTTCTTATTATTGTAATTGTTAGCTGGCGTGTAATGTGGTGATTCGTTGGCAACAGATTCTGTTATCAAATCCAACCCCGTTACTTTACTCAACTGGCGGGTCCTGGACCCAAAAGTGGGTCGTAGGACATTTCTTTCAATAGTTATTATCTGAAAGAGTATAAACACACCAGCGGAGTCTGTTAAATGACTGTTATCAGCTTGTTTTCATCATGATGTCAGCTCTTTAGGCTTATTCAACAATCATTTCAGGGGGAAGAAAACATTTATTTTTCTTTGTGTCACAGCTCATCATCCTAGCTTAATGGTAGGTAATGACAGTTGGGAACCGCTGCTTTAGACAGTACAGTGGCTTAGTGGTTAACACTCACCCCACAGCAAAACATCCCGAATTCCTTAACCAAGAGTGGCCTTTCTGGGAGGGGTTCGCGTATTTTCTCTATCACTAATTAATGACTTCTTCTCTGGCCTCAGTAGGAACTTCCAGTTTGAATAAAGCTCACATAACAATTGCCTATGTTATGGGATTTGCAATTTTTTATTTATTTGTTTTGCCACTATCTGCACCCGAAGGCTCGACACCATTGCGCTCGACCTCCAACAACATGGAGTTGCTGTGGAGGATGCAGAGCAGCTGGCACAAGAACGTCGGTTCAACGCAAAGGGACGGGACGCCCCCCTACCCATCGCAGGAGCCCTAAGTAAGACATAAGTAGTCCTCTTTTAATAAGCAAAGCCCGTGATTTTTTCCAGACTTGGCACTGCTACAAATGGTTGTCTGTCATTATTTGCGATTCCCAGAGTGAACATGTACTTAAATCGCAGTACACAGTATATTGTACATGTAAAAAACTATTTGCCACTTCCCTCTTTTCACAATTCAGGGCCTCCAATTTTAGCTCAGCAATGACGAACAAAAGTTGCTCATAATCAATTCCTAACATCTTCCAAGCAGAGCAAGCAAAAGAAACATCGTCTTTGGCATGTGACGCTAATTGTCTGTGAAGTTCTTTTTGTTCTTTCCGCGGAGCTTTGAGTGATCCATCAAAGTTGTCGGTTTGTCTGTGCGTGTTGAGGAAGTGCCTGGCAGCTGTGTTTTATCCAGGTGGAGACATCAGGACCACAGGGGAGACTTTCAGCAGCAGCAGACAGGAGCTGCCAAGACGCTACAGGACGAACGCCTCTTGTAAAGAAGATGGCTTATAGTCGTCTCTTTTGTTTAGCGAGAGATTCCTCAAAATGGAAAGGTTATTTTATAGCATCAGTTTTTTTGTTCATTAATAGGTGGTGCCCATGAGCAGACTGACAGAAGCAACGCATGCCAATCTTTTCCCTTTGGCCACCGCAGCCACTCATCGTGAAGTCAGTCAAGATAGTGCATTCTCATGGCATGGCTAAAATTGTCGACATTTAGACTCGTATTAAAGATTGTTAAGAATTCAAATCAATTCACAGTTTAATGATGATATTCTAAACTTTCCCAATCCAACTATCCAAGGTGCTCTAATCGTTTGCTTTTAAGTCCATGAGTGGCACTTATTGACTGCGAGTGGCCTTGGCAGAATTATGAGAAATCACGGCTGTATGTTGGTCAAAAAAATAAACAAATAAATAAAACCTTAATTAAATGAGGAATAAAAAGTGTGAGCCTTTCAACCAGCCATTGCGAAGCTTTGAACGCACCGGCCTTGTGACTTCTTCAGTACTACGTAAATGTGGGGAAATTACTACAATATTTAGATGTGAGACGTTAGCGCACATACTGCCATGTCCCTCTTGTATGGATACGACACTTTACCGCCATTTCTGCCTGATTCCTGTTTACACTGCACTTGCTTCAACCCCTAACTTATCCTTTTCACTCACAAATTTGCATGGTATAAATGTTCTTATAACACTGAATGCGTGGGACACATTGGGTTTGTACCGAAGTAGAAGTCACTGTATTGCCTGACAGGGAGTAAGACGTCTTGATTCCGTTAATAGCAATCGAATACAGTTATATTCGCAGCTAGCAAAGTGTACAAGTAGTGCGCGAACAGGCGGCGAGAAACTTTTCAGAGAGTCGCGGGGAGAAAGTTGCCGCCGATGTTCTGCCTTCTCAAACTCTTGTGATGGGAAATGTGGAAACTATTTTTGACTACCCTGACTGCGCTTGTCACTGTTCAGTTTTGTCATAAGCGCTACACAAGAAGTTTCGCCAACGCTAAAGGAGTTAGGTGAGCCGCGCCGCTGTCACATGAATAAAAAGTGAATGGAGGTGGTCAGAAATAATACTCAAAGAAGAAATGATGGTTGGCAAAAGGTTTCGGTGAAAAGTAAAGCATTAGGACAAAAGTATATTTTGTCATACTGTATCTGTGACAGAGTGAAGATGAACTGGGTTTACAAGATTAAATCTGGAATAAAAATGAAATTTGCAATCCTCATTGTCACAACTGGCAAATTGCAAGGGCTTACAGCTAATTAGGCAGCGGCGGTGAAAGCAAAAGAAAAAGATTATTGTCTCCATGTGGTCTTAAAAACTAACTCTGAAGTTTAGGCCACTGCAAACATCTTTTGATTCTTGTAGTAATTAACCTTATCGGTCACATTTAAGTGGGTTTGTTCCCGGTGGTGTGTAAAATGTGCCCTTGGGACTTAATGTGGATCTGAAAACAAACTGCAAATGTAATTGTAAAAATTGTCAGGATATTGCAATTAATTAAAGACAGACGGGTCTCATGGTACTTTAGTACTACATAATAAATATTTCTTCTCCTCTATGTTTCTAAACAAAGTCAGAGCACATAACATATTATGTTGAATAATACTCAATTGTGGAAACTGTAACAACTTGTATAAAGTATAATGATAATGATAAGATATCAGGGAAGCTCTTGCTTGCCATCTACATTTTTTTGTGCCTTTCAAACAAAAGTCTTAATCCCTTCAGACTATAAAATGTGCTGGACATTTTTATTTCAGTAAAGATGCTGCTTTAGTATCTAGAACAAATACGACAGGCACTTAAATCAGACCATAAAATTGATTTATAAATAAATGAGTGTACCATCCACGTTGTATTGGTCAAATCTACTTCGGGCCCAGCTGTTGGGCGTTGGAAGCAACCACCGCATATAAGCCTGTCTCCCAGTCGAGTTGTTTCTTTCTGTGTTCATTTTGTCATAAAGGTACAAAGAACAGTTGGAGCAGAGGCACAGTCTGGATGGAGTTAACCCTTTATAGGGCACTCATTGAAATACTTTGAAATAAATAATTTCAAATTAAAAGTAACACAAGTTTAGTTCTGTTGTAAAATTGTTCAAAAATGTTCAATATCATGCAGAAAATCAATGTGAGCGAAGTGACTATATTTAGTTCATTACCCTTTAAGTGGTAAAAAATGCTAAAGGTTTATATTATAAATATACAAAAAGCACTTTCAGGTCTCGGGGGTGCTGGTCAGGAGGCGTTGTATTTTGTGATATTGATGTTTGAATGATCACACCTGTCATAGGCAAAAGCTTTTGTAATGTGATTGTGCTTTACGTGCAGTGGGAGGGGTCAGTCACCTCCAATATTGTTTACCTAAACATTTTACTAAAAATAACCTTTGGCAACATAAAAAACATAGTCCTAGGATTTATTGGTTCTTTTGTCAAGAAAATACTGTAAGTATGAATAATAGGTCCAACAGGCATGACCAAATATGGACAAAACTAATTAACTTTAGGTGTAAGTGATCAAATATGGTGCCTGCCTTTTTCTTGCTGTAATTTCACTTATTTCACTACGTCCTCCAAAACCAACACATATATCATCACTTAGCACAGTTATTCACCATTACAATGTGTGAGTTTCATCAACTTACCACGGTTAGTTTTCAAGTTATGTAAAGAAATGTACCATGAATTTAGCCAGACTTGGGTCTTTTTCAGACTTCAGAGAAAACAGGAAGTTTAGAGCGTGACCGGTCTCTGCTGTTGGTCAAATTCCATAGTATTCAATTCAATTCAACTTTATTACGGACTCAAGGTCAAAAGAGACAGCGACATAACAACACGAAACTACTAAAAAATAAAAAATTACACCCTTTAAAAAGACAGCTATACCAGTGCCTCCACATGTGCGACTGATAGTGGCACTACAGGTGACATCAACCAATGAACCAATGATAGCATTAACAGACTTATTCAAACGGCATATAAAACGGTACATAAGCGTCCGCAGCGTGGCTTGCAGCGTGTTTATTCCAGCTGTGACAAACATCTAACTCGCACTGGTCCATCTTGGCCTCCTGAGAAGCACACGCAGAGCGTCGTTATAGGCCACCTGCAACCTTTTCAATGTTCCTTTTTTATAGTTCGACCAAAGGTGCGCTGTGTACAGAGGTGTACAATATGATTTGAACAACATCATTTTCACTTTGTCCGTACAAAAACCAAATTTACGCGCCAGCGTGTTTGCCTGGGCATACAACGTTCTACATTGTCTGTTTACGTCAGCATCATCAGACAAGTCTTCTGTCAATATATAAGATATTTTATTTTGTTTGTAACATGAAGCCTTGCATTAGACAAATAAAAATCAGGATAAGATGTCTTCTTATCCTCCTTGGCTCTACAGATCATAACCAAACTTTTCACTGCATTATATTTAATGTCATGCTCCAGGCCGTAGCTTGAACAAATGTTAAGTAACTGTTGCAGCCCAGCAGTGCTTGGACTGAACACAACAAGATCATCTGCATACAACAAATGATTTAACACAAGGTTACCAGCCAGTATTACAAGCCTTAAGTCTTGTTGACAGATCATCCAGATACAAGTTAAAGAGAATCAGGGATAGTATCCCCCCCTGTCTGACCCCATTGCTAACCTTAAATGGAGCAGACACACTGTTCCCCCACTTAACCTGCATCTTTTGCTGAGCATACCAGTAGATCAAGATCCGCACAATGAATTTGGGAACATCTTTCTGAATTAGTTTAATACATAATTTCCTGTGATTAACTCTGTCAAAAGAGGCATCTAAAAAACACATAAAAACTGAGGAGTTTTGACCCTTATATTTAGCATAATTTCTTTGAGGGCATACTGTATATACACATGTTTGTGCCCAGCTTAGCTTTAAAACCAAACTGGCAATCTGACGACAAAATAAACTTAGATATTTTGTCCAGCAAAATTGTTTCAACGATTTTAAACACAATACTGGCCAATGCTATTGGTCTAAAATTGTCTGAACAGCCAATCTTGCCAGCTTTATCTTTTAAAACAGGAACTAACAAGACAGTGAGCATAGTAGTGGGATCTGTGATGTAGGGTGATCTCTTCTGATTGGCTGAGTGAGGAATACATGCGTCTTTACATTACTGATGTGCAGCAGGGAGGCCATATATAAAGTGTGCGTAAATTACCAACAAATAGTCACTTGCCCTATAAATGGTTTATGAATCTTGACTCACGACAATGTGTCCACATTATAACTATATAATTCCATCTCTAGCCTTCCATCTTCATTATAAGTTAAATTAACGTCATTGCCATTACTCACCCGAAGGCATTAGACTGACTGGTAATATTCACCACTTGTGGCTCATCTCTTGCTCTGAAGGTGGACCTTCAACAGATATTCAATATCTGGATAATTAATGTGTCTCGTGCATGTGTGAAGGAACTGGACTGACAGTTTCTATAAATTACAGAAACAGTGACAGTTACGGTTAAAGAAACAAGTTGTTAGTGTTAGTAATTGTACACGCGGGTATCATTTATTTGGTTTGGACAGTGCATGTAAATGAGACACACCAGTTAGGAGCAAAACGGCTAATTTGCAGCCGTTGTATGCACTCACGAAAGCATTTAACTCTTGTGTTAGTTTTTCATAATATTTCAGGCTTCTCTCAATTGTCAGTGCTCCTGTTTATAGAAGCCAATCCGAGTAAAACACATTTAGTAAAATTCATTTTGATATTAATCTGATTTGAATTTAAAAATCAAATCATATCTAATCAACACCTGCAAATGGATATTTTCTTTCCAAAATTGATTAGCTTTTGAAGATTGCTGAAGTTAGAGCTGGAGGCCCGGCTGAAGACTATGTGGTTCACAAAACGTTGCGTACCTGTAATTTTAGACTTTATTTGTATGAATTAGAAATAGAAATGCATTCAGTTTTAGTCCTGATTTGATCTTTATCTACAGTACGCCCGGTGGTGGAACTTGGAAGGCTATGTTTTAAATATTTTATGATCCGGCACTTGGATAAAAAAAAAAACAATTAAAAGAAAAAAAAACCACTGCTGTAGATAAAATATGCTGTCAGTTACAAGAGCTACTACAGTGAAAATGCGTTCACCGCTGGCAGATTAGTCAGGACATTTACTGAGCAAGAAAACAGAAGCCATTTTGTGCCTAATTGCGTTATAAGTGTTTATAAATGAACGCTGTGCTGTGCTGAACCAAACCCTCATGCTCATCGGCTTTTGGAGGAAGAACTTTCAGCTCCAGACGAATTACCCAGCATCCTCCGGTCCCCCATTTGTCTAGCCTAATGGCCGCAGCCTCCTCCCTCTCGCGCCGCTGTTGTTTTTACCTGTAATAATGGATTGATTTGTGACTCGCAGGCAAAGTGGCTGCGAGGGAGAGAGGGAAAGTTTCCATTGAACTCATTAAAGTTTGTGTTATCAAATGTTTAAAGCCCTGATTACAGCTAACCAAACCCATCTGCGAATGTAACTCCCACTTTTGGACCAAATTCACTCCGGAAGACTTTCAGGCTCCAGACGGCGCGTGTTTAGCTGAGGCTAGCGGTGTTTATTTCCATGGAGTGGAAGTGCAAGGAGAGTGACATGCAGAGTCAGTGCGGTGTTCATGCCTGGCGTGTGTTGCTTTAGTGGTGCGCCAATGTATTTTGTTGACGAGACACTTGACAGATGCAGCGAGAGGAGGCTCACTCTGCCACTTGCGTTCCAAAATATAGGCATTGCCTGATGTCGGCCGCAGCTCGTCTTTATTTTAAATCTTTGTCCATTGTACAACCTTGAGCAACGATCTACACCGGGCTTAAGATAGTGGTTCCAACAGTTGGGTCCAGAAGGCACTGCAGGGCCTCCAAATATTGTCTAAAGAAATGTTTTAGTAAAAATTACATTTAATAATTTTTTTTTTCTTTTTTTTTTATATGTATGTCATTTTGAACTGTATATGTTACAGATACTTTCGAATCGAGTGAATTGATGTTGCAAGCAGGGGTGGACTGGGACTGAAAAACGGCCCTGGACTCTGACCAGTCTGGCCCAAATGAGTGTATACACACTTCCACAAACACATATTTCAACCGAGTGCATTTTCTCCAGTTTGGCTTTGCCCAAACCTAAAAGCTTCTCGACTGGAGAGCAACAGTGTAACGCCTCATTTGAAAGCTAAGACCTACAAAAGTGATAGTAACTTTTTGTCACATTTTTGTTGTTTTTGTGCTTTCTTATTATTTTTGTGGCTTTTTGGCATGTTTGTGTCACATTTTTTGTAACTTCTTGTGGCTTTTTGTTGCTTTGTTATCGTGTTTTCCTCATGTTTTTGTCACGTTGTTGTTTTGTTTTTGTCTCTTTTTTGTCCGTTTTTTGTCATGTTTTTGTTGGTTTTCCGCCACGTTATTTTTGCCACTTTTTTGTTGTGTTTTGTTGCTTTTCCAGCACATTTATGTTTCGTTTTCATCCTCGTATCTGTTGCTATTTTGATGCTTTTCTTTTAAGTATTTAGATTTGGGTAAAGCACGGATAAGGAGAAATTTGAGGGGCCAGGCGGGTGGCCCTAGAGCCAGTGGCCCTTCTGTGCTCTTGGACATACAGTATGGCCAGTCCGCCCCTGGTTAAGGCTCTGGACTGTCCTCAGTGAAAGTGTTATTACAACAGATTCCTCCTCCAAAACTTCTCTACAACGTATCATCACAACAAAGAGGTTCAGTTATTCAGTTCCAGGTCTGATCCCTGTACGTTTACCGTGTCGTGATAAGACCAGTATCTTAGAAGTGGTTATGCCTTTCAAGTCCTTTTGCAGCTTTTTGTCAGTACACACTGCAGACACACCTGAAGGCAACAGATACTGCATTATGGTGTATTCATAGTGTCCTTGGTGCTGCGTGCATGTAAATGAATATAGTTAGGTATTAATCTGCTCCTCCAAATTGGATCGGCTCACACAGAAATGAGATTGACTTGTTTCTCATTAAAGATAATAATGTAAAGGTTTTCACGGTGGTCCTTGAGACACCGCGGCCTGCTCTTGTTAGTCCTCTGGTGAACCGTAGAGTAATGACTGCTAATACGTGTTGTATTAGTGCCTATCAAGTAGACATCTTCTACACACCGAGTGGCAAGTTCTTGGTGTTTCAATTACTATTCATTGCTTTATTAAAGCTGCACTAACCTATGTCTTTTTGGAACTTTTTGTGAGTAGGTGTCAGTAGTGAACCCTGCTCAGCACATGTTTAAAATGTATGTTGAATTTAATGTGTGACAAGTACCCAAAGAGAAAAGCTAACAGAAGAACATACAGGTGCTTGTCATATAATTAGAATATGATGAAAAAGTTAATTTATTTCTGTAATTCAACTTAAAATGTGAAACTATTATATGTTATAGACTCATTACGTGCAAAGTGAAATATGTCAAGCTTTTATTTGTTAAAATGTTTGGGGTTTTACAAGCTGAGCCATGATCATCAAAATTATAACAAATACAGGCTTGACATGTATCTCACTTTGCATGTAATGAGTCTATCATATATTAGTTTCACAGTTTCAGTTGAATAACAAGTGAATGCACTTTTTCATCATATTCTAATTATATGACAAGCACCTGTATATGACTTTTAGCTATAATGGGATAAATTCAAACTCGTACAACGGCAGTGAAAATTTTGAGTCATGTTGAAATGTTCTCATGTTGATTTGTGCCATTGTTTCATAGAGCAGTGGTTCCCAAAGTGGGGCTCACGAGACATGGAAGTGGAGATTTTTTAAATAGGGCCACGGTACAATATAAAAAAATTATATGTTGGTTTTGAAATGTTCATCATTAGTATTTATAGTCTCTAGTCTATAAAATTGGCAATGCCTTCAAATGCTGCTTCTGTCTGTCTGTCTGTCTGTCTGTCTGTCTGTCTATCTATCTATTGTATAGCCCTATAAAAACAACCACATTAATGCAGGTTTGTCACTGACAAAATGCCACTCCGTCTTTCATTATGAGGCCCGCCCTAGTGGGTACCAACGGCAGACGAGATAAGTACCACTGTGTTTAATTAAAAAATGAAATTGCTAATGAAAACTTTTAGACATAACACAATAAACTTAGTTAAGAGCCACTCAATGCATGGGAAAGTCTCTCCATAAGTCGCCCGAGCCCTGCAGAGAGAGACACACACACACACACACAAAAAACGTCTCTATGACAGTCTGTTCCACCCCACGGGCTCACTGTTCTTGCATTTCTTTAGCAAAGCCAGACTTTTTAGCCCCAGAAAACCCACATAACTTAGGAGAAGTAGCCTGTGCGCTGCTCTCTTTACTCAGGGACAGTGAAATTAGCCGAGGCCCGCGTATAGCTGTGGTTCTCCGGGGCATTCACAGACACATTTACAATAGCTGCTAAATCCACTCGTCTTTAGAGCCGTGTCTAGTTTGAGTTACACTTGTTGGAAGCACTTCAGACTGTGAAGGCTGTTGCTCACCGGCCTCAAGGCCCAGCGCTGTCCATCCTAGAAGGTCAAGTATAAGGGCTATTGTTAGTTCTGCCTTGAAGCGAAAACAATACTTTTATGTATAGAAGTTTAGTCAATGTTAGCCACCGTCTTGGTCAACATGACATTTAATTGTTGCCCAAGCTTCAACACAGACAACGTCCAAATTCCATAATCCAACATGTTCTTTTTTAGCTGTGCAATCTCAACTTCATTAAACAGTTTTTTTCAGGTCATGGGGAAATGACTGAAATGACCCGTGACCCAGAAGCCAACTTAGTGAATTGGGGCACACACTTTTTCCCAGAAGGAGAGAATCATAAACGTTTGAGATTTCCCGAACACGGTTTGTTGGAGTTCAATGCACGCCATATCAAACATGAACATATTTATCCCTGTGCTCTGCTCGTGCGTCTGACGCTTGAAAGTCTGTCGAAATCCGGGCCTTACGCAACTTTCAAATATATTTAAAGCCGGTTCAAAAGCGCTGCTCTCTTGCTCACAGCACCTCATAGCGGCGCCATAAATAATGAACTGTTTCTTTAAATACGATCGCTTTATGAATATATTAACACTGCGGTGTGAGAGAGTTGGCAGAAACCTCTGTAGCTTCATACATGCTACGCTCAGTCATATTTAATGGCCGCATCTAAAAACAGACTGTTTGAACTGCTCTATTGTAATGAGCTCTTCTAATGCACCTCTTATGAAACTTAAAATATAGTGCGATGATATACATGATAAGGGGAATACTTTTATAAGATATGTAAACATGAATTCAAATACTGATTGGCATGAACATAAGAAAACAAGACCGCACGATACACGCAATGACACGGAAGTTTACGCTTCTGTCACTGAGCAAGAAGGTTCCAAGTTCTTTTTGGCTTCGAGCATAAGCGAACCAGGCAGTCATCAAGGTGGCAATCTGTTGTATAAGTTGCCACATTGCGCCTAAGACGTCCATGGCATGCCATCATATAAGGTACAACTTTGCTGACTTTTGCAAATATCTCAAAAAAGTAGCCTTGTTTTTTGTTTTTTTGTTTTTTTGGGGGGGGGATTCGCTCTTAAGTTTCTGTTCCCCAGATACCAAAGAGCACCTTCCCCAAAACTCAACAACTTTATGGCACTGACTTCCTGAGCTCTTGTGGGGCGAAGGTGGCACAGTGAGTAGAGCAGGTCATCTTGTGATAGGAGGATCGGCGGTTCAAATCCAGCAGGCGCACACTGTCGTTGTGTCTTTGGGCAAGACGCTTCACCCACCGTGTCTGCATACACTGGTGTGTGAATGGGTGACTGGTTTCTAAAGCAGGTAGAAAGGCGCTATATAAATGTGACAATTTAATTGTGTCTAGCTCTTGCAAACAGTGGGGTATTTATATTCATCATATTCAGGTATTATAAATCATCCATTTCTTCCATCTCTGATCAAAATAGGCCATTTTAGTCTTTTGAAGTGAGAGATTATTTCCATCTCGAAAATGTCCTCCATAATCTCCTTCCATTGTTCCACTGTTAAACGAAGACCATTTCTTGAAACAGTTTTCTTGCTGGCTATCAACATGACTTTCTAGAGGTTGACTTTAATTTGACTTGGGTAGCAGGCCCAGGTACATTGTACTACATATTATTGAGTAAATGTATGAGTGCTTGTCTAAGTACAGTAAGTAAATTAGGTTTAAAAGAGACAACATTGGTATAATCGACACTTACATAATAAAGTGTCAACAAAATTAAATATTAAGTACTGCTTTTGTTGGAAAAAGCTCATAAAAGCAGCCCTTGAACAGTTGATGTCTAAACTTTTTAAAATTATTATTATTATATGTATTTTTCTTGTTTAAAAAATATTGTTTACTATACCCTCAGGCTTACCAGTGCGCAGGGAGGTATTACAACGTGGAAAGGCTTAAGCTCAACATCAACAATTTAAAAGAAAAAGATCCCTATGTCTTGTTTGACAGAAATCCTGCCAATTACTCCGTCTGTCGATAAGTCGATATTATTCCCAACATTTGTGTGATGAGCTGTTAGCCCGGGACCAGCATAATGAGTTGTAATTATGCAGCGCAGCTCAGTTCCCCACAAAGCCCTATTCTCTCAAGTCTTTTGATAGTGGAAACAAACCCAGGCAGAGATGGTTCACAGCGGAGCGCAGGGCTGCCGCGCGGCCCAGCTGTTTGACATGGAAAACAAAGGCCTCTATTCAAACTTTCATTCACTTCTCCCCAAACAAAAACCGTGAAGGAAAGCTATTGGATTTTGACAAGAAGTGGCTTTGATTGAGCGTGTGGCGGTGTTCCAAATTTGGTTAAGGGTTTAATTCTCCTGAGTTAGAAAGTGCTCCTTCTGTTTTAACTTTGGATTATCAACTTAAGATGGTGAATTGAGGAATCTACAGTGAGCCAACTTTCAGTGACACATGAAACTACACTACCACTACAACAACTACAGAAGCTACTATCAGACATTACTTTACCATTAACAACAAGGGTCTTCTGTTGTAAATATTATTATCATAGCTTAGTTTGACGAGTTTCTCAAACACTTTACAGTATTATTTGCTCCCCACTCGGTTACAAAATACCTTTCTCTGTTTACTTGTTTCTGTGAGCTCTCAGTCATAAATGTTCTATTGTAGATAGAACATTGATTATTGAGCCATCTGCACTCTGTAACTTTTCCCCTCTCGTTCAACCCATTTGACTGTACAAAACTACCCTCAGCCAAAACAAAAACAAGCCGTTTTATAGAGGCCTGACACTGAAATCATGTAAAGGGTGTTTCTATAGGCAAAATGTATACAGTAATTACAATAATATAAAATAAGTCCTTTTATTTGTCATTATACAATTGTACAACAAAATTGCAGCGATCAGACGTAGCGTTAAGTAATTATCTTCAGTGCACCAACTCCCATGGTGCAGTGTTTTAACGTTTGAAAGATTTCTGACAGTTGTGAACTTTCATTTTTACTCCTAAAACCCTCACATTTGTCGTGATCAGTCCACACAGACAGCGAATAAAAGCCTGTTTAGTTAGTTATTGTCACTGCAAATGTCATTCTCAAACTCTCCAACCAAAGTCAGTCATCACAGAGCAGATTCACACAGTCACCGCAAGTGTCTGACCCAAGGACCCAACAT
Source organism: Neogobius melanostomus (assembly GCA_007210695.1). Classification (NCBI taxonomy): domain Eukaryota; kingdom Metazoa; phylum Chordata; class Actinopteri; order Gobiiformes; family Gobiidae; genus Neogobius; species Neogobius melanostomus. Next base: position 4,209,375 of record VHKM01000153.1, read on the forward strand.
CAGTGTGCAGTGTTATTAGCAAGAGAAGAGCTGCTGCACTGCACTGGATCAGCAGAAAAGAGATAAACGGACAAACCGGAGTCTTTCATGTCGAGAAAGAGTAGAACTATTTTCTCTGTGAGCAGAGCCTATTGTTTGAAAATGTGGTTCAAACAATATAGTCTACATGCACATGTAATGCATTGATCACGCATAATCTTTTAAGAAATAAAGCAATGCCACACAAATATACGGTATTTAAAAGTATTCTGCAGTGCAGGCATTGACTTGTCTCACTGCCAGCTCTTCTGTTATATCACTCTGTTCCCTCTTGTTGCTCCAAGCCACATACGAAGAAGTGAAACTATTTTAATTTAATCAGAACTTTGATAAAACAATATTTTAGTGAATATTTAAAAGCACGTAGTCCCTGAGGACACCAGTATATTACACCACGGCTTGGTGAAAATGGCCCATGAATTTATTTCAAGTTTGAATTGCTGGAAAGAAAGTTGGAAAAGCTGTGAAAGCATAAATGAGTTTCCACGGATGGAATTGTAGAAAATATACAGTAATGACACTGATAAATACAATAACGTGTTAACTGAAATGTTTTGTTCAAGGACAATAACATGTATGACTCCAGAACGCATGACTGCTGCACAGGTCACACAAAGATATACTGGGTTTTGTGCTCCCAAAAATGGGAAATTAGGGTTCGCAATTCACATCATCGGACAAAAAACAAACAAAACAACAAACAAACAAACAAACAAAAAACAGGCAACACACTAATTTGAGTATGGGGAAAGCTGATAGAACGAATACCCCAGTTAAACTCATAATTACTGCCCATAGTTTGGAAGCACTTTCATATACACCGAAAACACAAAACATGCCCCAATGTTGGACCGACTTTAGCTTTGATTTAACGTCTGCAATGTCAAAACAAAGATCTTGCATTGATGATGGGACAGTGTGGTCACTGCCGGCCGTTTCCCATCTGTGTGCTGCGACCCTCCTCCGCCCCTCCTCCACCTGGCCTCTCCTAGACTCTGCTCATCATCTGCTGGCCGCCTCGGATCTTGTCCTTTACTACTGCCGTTGACCGTAGTACCATTTTATTATTTTTTTTTTTTTTATCAGGCAGTGTACAAAATGAACTTACTAATAGTATTTCCATTCATGTGACTTCAACAATATTTTTATGCTTTTATAATCAATGCATAGACAGTGTTTTGTTTTAGTGTGATTGTGGTTGTGCCCTGTGGCGGTTTAGCTAGCGCTGTGCCAACCGCCCACCTTTCATCGTCCTTTTTTGAACTGTGAAAAAGTTATTACTCGCTTATCTCTATAGTGCCAAGATGTGGTTGTAATATATACAAAACAAATGTAGATAAAAAACAGACAAATTTCACAAAATCATAAGTGGGACCATTGCCTATGTGCATACTCCCCTGGTACACGTGTGCAGTGAGCATTATGACTGCACACAGTGAGTGATGGGCGCGCGGCTGTCCTCTCCACGGGGCTGAGGGGCCGCAGTCACAATAAAGAATCACTGTGACATTATGAGAGACTTATGCTTCTCTGGCTCACTGTAGAAAGCTCTACCAACACGCTGTTCGCACCACGCGCCCACGCTGAGAGAAAAAAACGAAACATAAAAAACAGCCCAGAGCGCACCAAAACACACACATATCCAATTTACCGCAATATTGAGTTAAATGGCAAATTGCTCATACTCCAGTTCATCCAATTTCCTGATTTATCGCACGCATTGTCTACAATTGTGAATCTAAACAGGCCCCGCTGCTAATTACAGACACGGAAACACGCAGTAGAAACCAGCTGTTTTTTTTTTTTACAAAACCAGCCTCATGGTCCAAAGTGAGCAGAATCTATTACCGTTAGGAAAGCTCATTTTGAAGGATTCTAGGTAAATGCAGCCGCTTATGTAGTGATCGCTGTAATTACATTTTGGAAGTAACAACCAGGGATGCACCGATACTGGAAAAAGAAAATACAATATCGGGTATCAATTCCGAATATCCTGAATCTTGATATTGAACCATTGATATTGTTTTGGCTCTCAAACATACAACTTTAGCAAGGCTGGGACATAAACTATGACTGGTTCACGTAGGTTGGTTACTGACAGTCTTAGTGTTTGTAATTTAGATTATGAAATGGTGGTGAAGAGTAATCCATGTATCATATTTGTAATGCACAAGTTGTAATAATGTTGTGAATTATTCATTTACTAAACCAAATAGCCATGTAGCCAAGTCGCTCCGGAGTATAAGACGCTCCTGCCAAAAAAAGCTTAATGAAGAAAAAAACAACAGGCTAAATAGGCATACGGTATGCTAACGTAACACATTGATGGTTAGCTACATGAAGCATAAACTAAATAGGTGTCTGGTATGTTAACGTCACCTACAGAAACAGTTCAGATAGCGGTAGCATTAAGAACATACCAAACTCTCGATCTCACTCCAAATCACTAAATCCATTGAAATCTTCATCCTTGGTGTCCCTTCTGAACAATCGCCTTGGCAACTACCTGGGCACGGAGGCGTAACTGCTCCGTTGACAAGCCTCTCCCGGCAGCATGTTTTTCAAGCTCTCATATGCAAACTCGTTCCTCTAGTTGTGGCCATCTAGCTTTTAGCCCACGATTAGTTTTCTCACTCACTCCAAACTTTCTTTCTGCTGCTCGATTAGCCTGCAGTGCCCTCTAGTGGCATGTAAAAATATAAATTTGAATTAAAAAAAGAAAAAAAAAATTGCACATTAGTCACTCCGGAGTATAAGACGCAGCCCCTGGAAAACTATGAAAAAAAAGTGTGACTTATAGTCCGGAAAATACAGTGTATTCAGTGTATAACAATCGAGTGATCCTTGTATAATGTATTTCTATCACAGTTTATTAGTAGAAAACCCCTTTGATACTGTATGTACTGTATATGTATCTAATTTGCAAGATAAGACAAGACTTTATTAATCTCACAAATGGAGAATTTCACTTGTTCTCACAGAGTAAGCTACTTTTAAGGAAGTCTCTTGGTATCGGACATCAGTAGATACTCGAACCCCCAGTATCAGGAGCCGACGCAAAAAACCTGGATCATTTCTAGTAACAATAATGAGCATTAGACATTGGGTGCTCATTTTCCAAAGCTTTTGTTGAACGTGGATGTAAATGGAGGTTGCTTTATGAGTCATGACTAAGGAGAAGAAAGTCCACGAAGATTAATTTGTCTATTGGTCTTTTCATTTCTTGTCTCAAAGGAAAAAATTCTGAAAATCTTAAATCATTAAATTAGTCAATGTCATGAATAAAAATGATAAATCCCCAGAACAAGAATAGCAAGATTCTGCTATTAACCATTCTCATAGTTTAATAATGTTACATTCATTAATTCATTAAAATAATTATTAATAACTTCTTCTGTTATGTATCTGTTATGTAGTCCCGTTAAAGCAACACTGCGTAACATTTCACTCAACCGATCATAAAGAAAACACACGAGTCATACACACGATTGAAATAGCATGGTATCAATGGTACACATTGATAGACTAATACCAGCTCTTCTCTCCTGAGACCTACTGCAACTTTACTGGGAGCGGGTACGTCTCCAGCTCGTTTCCATGGAGATGTTGACGAAGGCAGCCAAACATGAGATTTAAATAGGATACGTCCTAATCCAGATCCATTCTTAGATTAGCTCCAGCAAAATAACCTGGTAAATAAACTGGTAGATTAGAGCATGTTTGTATTGCCAACATGTAAATAAAAATAATATAAAATAAAATAAAAAACTGCATGGTGAAATATAGTGTAAGAAAGGTTTATTTGCTATATAATGTGCTTATATGCTTGATTCACCACATAGGTTAAACAATGAAGTTGCTTAGTAATGCGCTTTAAAATAATAAACGCTTAAATTGATATGAATCTTGGAATTGAAATTGTGATGATTTCCTAATGTTGCAATGTACAGATCACACATACATAGGAACACTACTACGTTAAATCTCTTACTGTGATATGAACTTAGGTAGTTGAGAAAAATTACTTTTCTGCTGCCAAACTATAAACCCCGTTTACAATGACGTCGAGATACAGATACAACACAATCAATTAAACCAAATGCACAGTATATTTTTTTAAATGTCCCAGAGGAGGCGGCGGATGTCGGAGTTGACGCTACAGATTCCAATTGATTGTATCTTGTCATACTCCGTTCTTAAAACTGACTTACCCTCTAGAGCGGTCTCAATAACAACATTAGGAAAACTCCTATTAGAAAACATGAAGTGTCGGGCATAGAGCCGCTCTGTGTAAACAGTAGTGACACTTTTCAGCAAACATCAGTGTAATCACAGCCAGCGGTGTTGTGATGGAGGGTTCAGGTGCAGTTTGTTTATGCATAATTCAGGCCTCTCCATAGGAAAAAGGCTTACAATCCGCTCTCACTGTCAACAATGTCACTTAAATACGTGAGGACTGCGCTGACAGTATAAATCAACCGAGCACAAGTGCAGGAAGAGACGAGGAAACAATAGAAAAACCCTCCCGCTATAATTATGGTTAATTGTGTTTTCCATTTGTCAGTGCCAATAGAACAAACCAGAAGCAGAGAGGAATTGCTCTATGGATTATGGTCCCCAAAGTGGGGGTGACTTGGGAGTCGCAAGGCCCAAAGCAGTTAAGTGGTCGCAGTCTGAAAAGTCCGGGAACCCCTGCGCTAGATCTGGTCAGAAGGGATAGCCGGGGGGATTTTTGTATTATGCTTTTCCCTGTTTTGGGATAGAAAATAGCAGCACTTAATATTTAATACCACAATAATCAGAGAGCACACAAAAGCCATCATGTGCCGTCATGTGCCCACATCAGTAAACTAACTAAATAGTTTCAGATAATTCAAGTCATTTGTTCAGTTGACTTAAGAGTTTGCATCTACGAGCTGTGGGCGAGGTACTGCTTGACCTTAGTAAAATAATGAGCAGAGTGTCTACCGAACTTTGAAATAAGCCGTTCTTCACAACGGCATTGAGGAGGAAATAAAGTTTGTGAAGTAACGCATCTTTAATTAGCATGTTAATACAGAGCGGTATGTGACGCTGAAGTTTTTAACAAACACTACATTAGTGTTCATCATCCTGTTAATGACGAGGGCTTTGACTTCACACCAATTATCCATTCACTACATTTCTGCAACATTAGTTTAAACAAAAATGACCGTCATTTCTCCTTGGCGCGACATTGCTTCGGCTCTATCTCCGTGGGCTAAAAATGCGCGAAACGAAAAAGCAGAGGCAACTGAAGCTCGCATTAATCACGGAAATGAACAATAGTGTGATTGATGGTAATGAAGACGGGGCCTGGACTCTCATATCCCTCAGGCCAACAACGTTTTATCTGTGGCCCGGCCCGTGCCGCTCATGCAAATCTGTCCGTGTCCGTAAACAACAAGTTTCACACGGAAAATGATGTCAGTGTCTGGCGATGAATCGAGTGTGTATGCCGCAGTTACTACTCTGGTCATGTTTTAGTTAAGCAGCCGTAAAATAACAATATAAAATTGATAGGTAGCAGTAAATTAGCATATAAAAGAATACAAAATAATCATCCAAACATCATTTTCAATCTGATGTGAAATCGATTTTCCCTCTTGGAGTATATTGTATATTATATTTGCAAACCTTTGTGGGGAAAAAGACCACTGTGCAATGTGTGTGCTGTAATTATTAATACAGAAGTATGAAATCAATTATGAAATCATTTCAGCAAAGAAGTTAGAAATGTGTTAGAAAAGACTGAAAGGACCCACGTTTTGGTCATCTTGACATTAAAGAGGGGGTATTATGCTTTTTTCAATCACATAGCACCAGTCTATAGCATACTACAATGATGACGTAACCTTCTGTTGGTCTGTATATGCAGTAAATTAAAATAACTGCCTTGAATAAAATTGCTCTCTCAAAATGGCTGTACTGAACGTCTTGAAATAGGCCTCTGTCTCTTAAGAAGCTTTCCGACACGCCCCCTTCAGCACACTGCTGTGGCATTTAAACAACAACACTGTGCGGGGAGGGGGCTCTGCTGAGCTGAGGAGCAGTGGTTGGTGGCTTGGCTGGTGACAAAAGGTCCAGAGGCGTCTCCAGGAGGTGGGGGCGTTCCTAGGAGGACTGAGGCATAGCTACACCTAAAATGGCTGCCGTCTAAGTTTTTACTGATTACTCAAAAATATGTGAATGAGCCAAGGCAACACTCCAGGCATGTGTTTAATGAGGGAATGACATAATAACATGATATAAAGCTTGAAAAAGTAGATTTTACATAATACCCCCCCTTTAAAATGGTAATGATAAAAGATTAGTAAACTTTAAATATACTTTTACTGTAAAGTCTCTTTGTCCATTGTGGCAGAGTGCATCAGCTTGGAAGGATACAGTCAAGTAGTACGAATGGCGTTGGACAAATGGTCTCATGCGGAGCACATGGGACCCATTTGGGACCCATCCCAGCACCTGGGACCCATTTTCGGACTTTGAACTTTGAAGATCTTAGTTGGGGTGTTGAGGAGAGGTCTGTGTACATATGTTATCTTTAGGCAGTCACAGAGGAGAGCAGGGAGAGAGATTTGGTCCCTTTAGGATGAAAAGGTTCTATCTGACATTTTGTCAAAATCGAGTTATTCACATGTTTTTCCCGGACCCATTCTGTACAGCCTGACAATGTGTTGTAGATTTTTGATAATTTGTTATGTTTTTATGACCAGATATATTTGAGTGGTTAAGACTTTAAACCTAAACATCTCATAAATTCTTAGAACAGTGATAGAATCCTATAATTCTAAGTAGGCAATTTAAGTAAATGGGATGTCGACTCACAAGATCTAAACATCATGTATTTTTTAGACAATCACCAAAAATAAAACACTTCACCATATGCCAATTAGATTTTTTTCCAAATGTTTCTGTGCTGGGGAAAGAAGACTTTCTTGCAACAACAAAATGGCGATGTCATTCTGACCCAGCCGTCGCTTGCAAAGCAATTCAACTTAGAGAGGGAACAACTTTTTTTCCCCCTTTAGATCGACCCAACAGCACAGCTACCGGAGGATCAAACAGGACAGAAATTTGCTTGAGGTGAGAATCTGAAGGTGCCATTCGATTGAGGAATACGGTAATAAGACCCCCATTTGAACTGCGTTTGAGACACCAAGCCCCCAGGCTGTAGGAAATCTCATTAAGCACTTGTCTTTTTGTAGTCACCAGCCCCATTACGTTGTACGACATCCAACCAGTCGGGTTTAAAGACAAAAACACATCCGGCTTGCATCGGCGTGCTGTGGTGGCAATGGAGAAAAAGGATACTTTGGAAAAAAAATGCAGAGCTGCAAATTCCCGCCACAAGTTGAAGTAAAAAAAAAAAAAAAAAAAGCAAGAAACAGCAAGATTTAGATTCCCAGTTGGGTAACTTCTGCATATGAAGCACATATATAAACACAAGAAAGTCTCCTAAAGATGGTAGAGTAGAGTCGCGTATTGATAAAAATAACTTCAAACAGGCTTAGACTTTTTCCGAGGCTGCTGAGGCGAGCTGTAAGAGTGGGGTTTGCTTCACATGTAAGAAAAAAGGCAACACTATAAAGATAGTCCAACTGGAAGCAGTAAAATACCAGGTTCCTTGTGGTAGATAAAGCTCGATCTGAGTATTACCAATTACTACTTACTTAGACGGGACAATGCTGGTGGTGTTGATCACATATTCATTTGATGAAGAATAGTTTCAAAGCATATGTTTGTGTTATGTGTTACAGTACAGTATGTGACATATGAAGGGGAGGAATTCCATAACCCAAGCATAAATTGGACTAATGGCTTGCCCGGCCAGATGTCCACTCCTGGTTTTTGTCTCTGTTCAAAAGCAGGACCATCTGGAACTTCGCTATCAGCCAATGAAATCTCGAACATTTTTATATCGATCCAATCATAGAGCACATCTCTTCTTAAAACTTGGCTCTTTAAAGAGCAACTAAACACCAAATCAAGTTTTTTTTTACTGATAAACTGTCTCAATGTGTGTCTCATAGTGTTGTCCACTGGTCCCTGACATTATTCTGACATTATAGCGCAAACATGTGTTAAATCCTAACTTTGGCCTGAAAACGAATGGGTTGCGCCCCCTTCAGGGTAAACTCTGCTACTAAATTAGAATTTCCTGATTGGCTGGAGACGTGTCCACGGCCTCCACAGAACGTCATAAGCCGCACCAGCTCCACACATCGTCATCAGGTGCTTCCCAATATCCTGCCCATTGTCCTGGCCCTGCACCTGTGGTATATAACCAAGTCCCTCCCACGTAATTTGTCTGCTGTGATTGTGCCAATGCAAAGGCCCACACACTCACCCCCGCATGTCACCCCAAACCTCAGAGACCGCCTCTTTCGTGGCAATTTTTGACTTTGGTTTGTGGGTGGGGAAAGGCTTTGGCACGCCCGTTTAGGTACTCTTTAAGTTGGCGGTATACCCTAAGAAGTTAACATTTTAAAATGTACTTTTAGTGTCATTTTAACTGTTTTATATGTTTTATATATTTTAAGGTATTTGTATCTTGTAACACTTTGGTCAACCTGGTGGTTTTTAAAGTGCGTTATAAATAAAGTTGCAGTTGCAGTTGAACATCTTCACGACAGAAAGACTGAAGTGAAAAAATATTGTCTTAAATGTACTAAACAATAATGTACCTGCGTAGATGGTGATGCTTCTTTGAGAGTATTTTCAGTAACACTTGTACCTAACTAAATTTAGTACAATGTCATCTGCTTTTTAACAACCTGTGATAACGTGTACCTATGTAGTTGATACACAATGGAATAATGTGTCTATGTAGTTTGGAGGCACATCATTTAATAAGACATAAAACCCTTAGGGTTAGGATTTAAGGTGAGGTAACATTCACATTAGTCTCATGCTTCGTAAAACCACTAACACTAACCTTGTTTACAAAATACGCCACATGCCATCATATATCCGGGTTTTCTCTGGTTGGTTAATCCGGTTGTTAATCACGCCCCTAGGGAATTTGAAGAAATCCCACCTGATCCCAGACATCTTTGTAAAGAATAGGTAAAGCGTGTTTTCAGGCTGGCCAGTATGGCAACACTTATGGGCAGTACCATTTCTTAGATCACAGTCCAGTCTTATAATCTATGTTGCTTCTGTTTTAGCAACATAGCTGTGTTTTAATGTGCATTGTAACGTCGATGTATTTTGTCATGTCATCTAGTAAAGCCCAAGGACAGGACTCAGGAGTTGAAAATCAGCGCTACACTCGTCGCATTGGCCTGAAACATAAGTCTGATCACGCTGCCCTTGTCAAACAAATAAATAAAACAGTAAATAAACCGACCGTCTCCAAAGTATTGCTCCATGTGTGAAGGTACATGTTCTGGCGATGGCTCACTGTTGACTCTTTGGGCCAGAGGGAAGGTTATTGCTCAAGATGTTGTTCACAAAAGGGTTTGTAAGAGATGAGCCAAGGACGTACAAAGCACAATGCAAGAAAAGATCAATGAAAAGAATAAAATAAAATACAGTCATCATAATGTTTGAACAATTTGAAAACTTTAAATACTGCTTCGATTTGTGTTTGATTACTGTTTTTTTCGTCTGTTTTTTTTTTTTTTTCACATTGTTAGGCATGATGATATTGGCTTCTGGAGTTGTCTCAAAAGACTTTTCTTTCTAAAGCAAGGAACTTTGGGCAGCTATTTTGGACTTAAGAATCCACACAAGGAAATGGACCTGGAAATTGCGAAGAAAAGAAAAAAGATCTCTCACCTACAAACGCACTACTGCACTACTGTGCTACTCAATGCATAAAGTGAGAAAAGATGCTGCACTTATCTGTGGATAGTCCTTTTTTGCATTTTTGAGAAGCAGGAAAATCTTCCAAATTGATTTAACCTACTCTTTCATCCATTGACGTCAGCGGGTCGTGATTGATGCTATTTACGGAGACGACACATTCTGACGCATTCTTATCAGAGGTAAGATGTTAAATAAAATAAAAAGCAAAAGAAGAACAGCCGTTGGAAATGTCTACAGGCTGCACATGAAGCTCCTTAATGTCACTACCACCTGCGCTCATTGTGTCAGCTTTTATTTGAATGACAAATCAGAAAAAGTTACTGTCAGGGCAAAAATAAAACTGCTGAAGGCTTCATCTCCGCATTGTCTAAAAGCAACAAAAGAGTGTGTTAACCATGTTAAACTATAATCCTTTTTGTTAAATAATACAGATGTCTGGTAATAACAACATAAACTCTCCATACTAGATGGATACAGCCTGTAGCTAAAAGATCATTAGTTGCTGCTGATGCCCTGTAACAATCCAGTACAGATGAAAGCTGAATAACTTTTTTATATGATGGAAAACTCTTGTATGACTCAGAGCTTACAGTACGCCTGGCGCAACAACAGCGTTGCTCAAGACAAAGTTGGAATCTTGCGTACAAACAACGGTGCGCCAGTGCTTTCGCCGGTGGCCTGAGGGCGCCGCTGAGAGAAAAAAGGGGTCGGCTGAGGTGTGCAACGAACATCGCTGACTACGAGCGCTTGCTGCATTCACTTTGCTCTCCTCTTACTTTAGTATTGCATACAGCCTCGCGCAAGATATCAATGTTTTTTCAGGACAAACTACTTCTCCCACTGAGTTACACACTGTCCGTCCATATATCGATGGGTCTCGCTCTACCGCTAATAGGCTACCAGCAAGATCCTGGCCCCTAGTGTACTATGTCTGTTGACAGTAGCTACAGATGAACCATTTCAAATCATGTGAGGGCGATTTACAACTGTGCCAACATGCGTTTAGTTTTGTGTCCTCAGGCAAAACACTTAGTGCCTGATTTACTAAGTGTCTGCACACATACAAAATACATAGTGCATGGTAAAGTGATGCAAACAGAGATTTTTGTCTCTTATGTTCCTGTTATCAGAGCCTGTACTGTATGTATGCTCCTTTCCACTCACATTAATAATTGAGCGTTTATTCCTTCTAAGATCATCCATTGCTTGTATAAACCGGTTTCACTTGTGTGTGCGTGCACCTGCTCTGTCTCCTGCAAGTTACATAAGCTGCATTCTTCCCACAGCCGATCGGAGCGAGCGACTTTTGTGCATCTCAATTTCCAAACTGTGAGGAGAGAAAACTCTGTGCGTTGTCATTTTCATCAGCGCCACTTGTGTTTGCGTGCCTAACCTGATTCAGTCAAAACATCTGACAGGCGAGAGTGAGGCACGGAGGAGGCAACGGGGGCCCAAAGCAAACAGCCAAGTGTCTATTTCTCCACCGCTGAGACAAAGTTGCGTGTGGCGGTTGCGGAGTTTGTTAAGACTCCATGAGCATGCCATCCCCGGATAATGAATAATGCATTGTTGATTCGGTGCAAGACGCTAGAACGGAAGGAACAAAGCGGATGTAAAATAGGGCTTGATTATAAGAGGTGGTCGTAATGAGTTACATCAAACTTACATGGATATACTTCAAAGAAAAGTTTTATGGCATTATCCTCGTCTCCATTTGAGTAACAGGTACTTTACTTTGCAGGTCAGTGCTACATCTTTATAGCTTGGTAGCTAAAAGTGTAGTAAGATGGTCAATCATCACTGTAATTTCACAGAAACAGGACACAACCCCATATCCAAGAGATAGACGACCACTGCCTCCAGAGCCACATGCGGCTCTTTCAAGACTGCGGTGCGGCTCTTTGATGAAAAAGAAGATGATGGTAGAATTGAGTCATCATCTGTACTCTGTAGTTGATGAAAAAAGGCTGTGACAAACTTTGTTGACATTTTGCAGGGAAGGACCATCCAGATCACTTATATTACAACAGTTTCAAAGATTCTACTTGTTTACCTTTACTTCATTTATTCATTATCATACTATTGTGTATGTGTTGTTCTTTGCAATACTTATAATAATTACTATAATTACTATTACTCTTTGAGACTGATCAAAGTGGCTCTTTCGATGTTGAGGGTAGCAGACCCCTGCCCTATTCTAACCTAAAAATATGATTCTTACTGATTTTAAGTTGGTTCTTACGCAAAATAGAGCTTTTACCTTGTTACAATGTTGTTCTCTCATCAAAATCATACCTGGGGCTGTGTTTCAACTCACTGGTGCATCTTTGTGTAATCTTTGAATCATCTCCAGTGGTTATCCAGAAAAGAAAGAGTGTGGCATCACTGCAAACAGAAAACGGGACTTCTTATGGTTTTCTTTCAAAAATCGCTTGATCTTGCCACTCTGCCATAAGGCCAGATTTGTGCAGTGTACGACTAATAGTTGTCCTGTGTACAGTCTCCCCCACCTGAGCTGTAGCTCTCTGCAGTTCACCCAGGGTCATCATAGGCTTCTTGGTAACAGCTCTGGTCAGTGTGCTCCTTGTTCGGTCAGTAAGTTTAGGAGAACAGCCGGGTCTTGGTAGGTTTGCAGTGATGCAAAATGTTTTTATAACCTAACCCAGCTTTATACTTCTCAATAACTTTATCTCGGACCCGTCTGGTGTGTTATTGGACTTCATGATGTTGTTTAGTGACCAATACACTCTGACCATAGCTCTGAGGCCCTCACAGAACAGCTGTAATTATACTGGGAGTAGATTATGCACAGGTGGCCTCTTAATGGTTAGGGCAAGGTGTGAACATTCTGCAGTTATTAGAATGTTATAAAGGCAATTAATGCACTCCGGAAATGCGTTATGAATACTTATGCACGCCCCACTTTTCACTTTTCTATTTTTTGAAAAATAACAGAATCATGTATCATTTTGCTTTCACTTCACAGTTGTCTGTTACTTGTGTGTGAACTTTCAGTAAAAATTCAAAATAAAATCTTTACGTTTAGGGTTGTAAACATAACAAAATGTGAAAAAAGTGAAGCGCTGTGAATACTTTCCGGATGCACTGTACATGTGCAACTATTATCATGTGAGATCATGTGAAAGTTCAAACCAACAAAGTGTAAATATGTGTTTGAGACTATTACCTACAAAAAGCATAATTCCCCCTCCCCAACTCTTTTCCCCGTTTTAGCTTTTATTTCATCAATATTTTATGAATCCTGTTACTTGTGATAAAAAATGACTTTGTTTTTCAGACTGACATTGAGATTAGTGCAGCGCTGGACTTCGAACACCACCTATCACCGCTTCCAATCTCTTGTTTCTGTACTACGGCCTGTTTAAGTTCCTATCGAGGCTTGCCATCTCAAAGCCAGATAACATTCTGACAGCGGCCGGGCCCTGAGGAAGTTTCTTATGAGACAGTGGCCACTACTATATTCTCTTTGGCTCCTTTGCCGCGATCTCATGCCAGTATCCTTGACCTTCCCTGCACCGGCGGGGAGTCGCGCGGGCACGTTACGAGCAGCAGGTGACGAGAAAGCTGCGGCGTGGTCTGTCATTTCGAAGCATTGATTGTTCCTTTCCTGATTTACAGCAATCAGGACGTGCAGGAAGTGTGGTTCGACAAAAAAAACAAAATAACAAGAATAGTAGCTCCACACCCGAAAGCCTGCTGCCCAGAGTCTATTGATGACCATGAATTTCAATCTTCGACGAATGGCCGTGGCGTGTCGAGAATTGCTGCCATTTCATTTTGAGACAGATCGTAATAAGCGTCATAAAATGATCAGCAGCTTCAGTGTCCTTCGATGTCCAGGGTAATTCCATTGAGCCCGTATCGATCGTAGCCGAATGTGTCCGGTCCACAAAGACCGTTGTGGTTAACTACACAATACAATGCAGCCACATGAGGTAAACAAGACCAAATTGTACACTTCGTGCTGTTCTCACTGCTAAAAGGCGAATCAATGAAAACTAAGAGGCTGATGAGTTCCTAGAATAATCCTGTTAACTTTGTGAAAAATTAGGCATTAACGTTGGTGTGTTGGCCTAGTGCGTGTGAGGCCCCCATTGTTTTATTTAATTTATTCATTTCTCACTAGTCATTGGAAACTTGTGATGCATATAGATGTGCAACATAAATGAAGCAAACTGGATTATCTGAGGCCAGTGGACATTGGTGTGAGTGATGTGGCCCCATGGAAAGGCCATCTGCCCGAGGATCCACAGCCGACTTGCGCGCCTATCACCGGGACGCCGCACCTGGTCACACTGGCACAAAGAACGGCCTGGCCGAGCTCCAAATGTGCAGAGATGGCCCTGCGGTTTGGACAGCTCCGGCCCGTGTGGAGCTGCTCTGACTGGAAGGTGACCAAACGGGAGAGGAAGTGCAAAGGGGCAACGCTGCTGGAGAGGCACAAGCCCGCCATGGGTCGATGTGGAAAAGAACAAGAGACTATGAAAAGGAAGAAGCACTTGACTGAAAACAACCGAGAAAAGGCCATCCTTGCACAGATGGCTAAAACCTAGGGAATCCTGACCAAAACCAAGCAAGAGATCTGGAGATGAGTCGCCTGGGGGCTACCTGAGATGTTGCCCCAGAAGAATTGGTCGAAAGGGGCTTCCACCCGGGGGGCCTTCTGCTGAAATACTCTGATCTGTATTTCCTGGATGTTGTTGCGTCATAGAGGAAACACAAAATTGGCCTCCACATTTTTAAATCCCATAATTCATCAGCGGCCATTTTGGAACAGTGCTGTGTTCAAAGTTAGTTAGTTTCCTTTAGGATACAACAGCTTTCTTATACCTGTTATGTTCGCACTGAAATGTCCTGTACCTTCTTCACGAGTGCATAAGTACAAACTCGGAGTTTACACAGTGTGCTCATTGCAGCTCTAGCAGGCCATTAGCAGAAATCAAACGCTAGTTTACGCTGTTTCATAGTGCGTCAATCCCACTGCTGCCCAGAGGGTGCTCCGGGCAACAACAAAAAAAGCCTGAGCAGACCAGTCTCTCACTCCTTATTGTATTTCTTTATCAATAACAAGGTACCCGAGGGAATGTTTATCCAGTATAGAAACTTTCATTCATATATTCAACTTCTTTGAATTAAATTGAAGACTCTATTTTCAGTTGTGTTACCTTTACCGCATCGTGCCAGCCTCCTCATCCTCTCCATCTCTCAGGCGAGCAGTGATTTGTATCGCTTAAGTGTTTTTTTCTGTAGAGATCATAATGTGCACTTACTGCAAAGGGGTTGGATTAGATGAATAAATCAACATTGTTCCACCTACGCCACTATTATTCCTTAAGCCCACTCATTACATTGTATTAAGAAACTAAACTATGGGTTTACTTTTAATTGTGTCTTCTGTTCTTCTGCTAATTATCCAGTATGTTTATGAAATTGCACAAATGTTCCCTTTCTTCTTGTGCATGTGTTAGAGCCGGCTTTATCAAAGTGCCCTCCTCATGTAATGCTTCCCACTCTCCCACACCTCCACAGCCCCGCGGCCAAGTGGTGAGTCAAAACATCACGGCACATCTCATGCTTCCGCTGCACTGTCCTATCAAAGTTAGTGCATGATACTTAAAAGGGGCTAAGGGCTGTTTCATTCCCAAACTAGAACAATGAATACAAAGTTCCACTGCAACAATTTCACGAAACAACTAGAGTGCCCAATTATTTGAACGCGATTCAGGCACCCCTAACATCATCGCGCCTAAGCTTTGCGATGACTCTTAGATGTGAGTATCTAAAACAGAGTATCCACTTAAAGCCTCTCCATAACCTGGCCCCTCTATACCAGACTGACCTTCTGCAAGTCTACCTTTGGGCACTCAGCCTTTGCCAATGCCGCCCCCGCCCTCACCTCCTCACTCACTCCTCATCCACATCGGAAACTTGGACTCATTGCACACCTTTAAAAACGGGCCTAAAACTCACCTGTTCCACATAGCGTATGAGGAACATGTATATTTAGCATGTGTATTAGCCAAGAAAAGCATGTGTCTTTTAAAAAGTGCTACATCTCATATAATACTGTTATTACTTTTACTTGTGCACTGAATAGCCTGTCAGTAATTGGGTTTGAACCAGCAACATTCAGATCGGTGTGAACGCTCTGACACAATGAAAGTTTAATGTCAAATAGGTGAAGAAAGAGCTACATAATAGATACTAGCTGGAGGAAACTAATCTGCAGCTTTGGCCGCCCTTAGCCACTTTCAGAGCCCCTCGTAGCCCATAGGAACGACTCAGGATGCTCCGTCGCACCAGGCAGGCACTCGTTGGTCCAATTTCTGCCCGTGATACGTGAGCCGCGGGAGGGATCGGCGTGGCGATACAGTCCCCTCTTTTATAAGGTCCGCGGTGCCCCTGGATTCACTCACTGCGGACTGGGCGAATTAATTAGACCCCAGTGTCTGCAGTGTTCAACAGGAAGATCCTCGAAATACTAATGAGCCAGCCAGTGTAGCTGCGCCATCTATCATCCGCCTTTCGTGACGAGATCCTCGGGAAAAAACGGCATCCTGAAACTGCAAAGCAACATTTCCAACATTTTGTTTGTGTCAAAATGCAACTTTATCTCCTAAGGAACACACACAGTTGCATTGTTTCAACGTCTTTCTCTGTCGTTCGATCAAATTTCATACAGTATAATCAACATAGTTCATATAATCAACATAATGTATCAGTCAGGTCTAACTCCTGCTACTCATTACACAGTCCTCTTCTCAGGCCTGCTATAAACAATGCTTCCAATACTACAAACTGCACATTATTTCTCAGTCATTGCTTTCACAGATCTATTAGTTACTTTACTGTCACTACTGCTTTTAAAACTATAAGGGCGAAGGTATTCTTACTCAATAACACTTATATGTCTAATCAATAGAGAGCCAGTGTTGGGCAAGTTACTTTAAATTGTAATATATTATATATTAGTAGTTTAAAAAAAAGTTATTGTATTACATATTACTGTTTCTAAGCTGAGTTACACTACTGAGTTTTTTTCTTCGCTTTCCTCCATTCTCTCATATTTTGTTTTGACAACATTAGCTGCACGTAACTTATACACCAGTGTTTTTTGGTGCTATATTTTATTTGGGAGGAGTTTGGCATTTTTGAGTTCATACATCAGCAAACCATTTAAATGCAAAAAAATAAAATAAAAAAATAAAATAATAAATAAATGCACTGGTACCTCAAGTTACTTGTATTGTAATGACACATCTATTACTGCATTGTGTGTAATATGTTGTATTCCTTAGTTACTGAAAAAAGTATTATATTTTGTAACTTGTTTGTAATACATTACCACCGGTTGGCTCCTGGTTCCCTTCAGGATACAATTTAAAATCCTATTGTTGGTTTTTAAATCACTGAATGGCCTGGCTCCAGAGTATCTGTCTGAAATGTTGACTTTGTATTCTCCTGTGAGAGCCCTGCGGTCATGCGACCAACAGAAGAAGATCTTTATTTATATAGCGCCTTTCACAGACATGGTCACAAAGCGCTTTACATGACAGCTTTTAACCTGTCCCCGCTCTAAGAAAAAACCCGAGGTGACAGGGCATTTGCGGTCGCTGGACCCAAACTTTGGAACAAGCTCCCTTTGAGCATTCGATCAGCCTCAACCATTGAGAGTTTTAAGTCACTCTTAAAAACACGCCTCTATGCATTGGCCCTCAACACGAGCTGAGTTGAGCATTCTACGTTGTTACTTTGTACCGTGTGTGTGTATATATTTGTCTCTCACTGAAACATGTACAGCACTTTGGGCAGTGTCAACTGTATTTTAAATGTGCTTTATAAATAAACTTTGACCTTGACCCCCAACGCTGTACACAACTATGCAACATTAAAGGGGAGATGACATACAAAATCAAAAACACATTTTTTGGACCTTTTAATCGATGCTATCCCCTCATCCGAAACATAATCATAGTAGTATTTGACTTCAGTCTCTGTGCAGTTCTGTACTCAAACTGCATCTATTTGTGAGCAATGTACAAATTCCTCATTTGAATAAATTGAGTTAATAAATTAAATGCTGGTACAGTTGTCATGCATACAATAGATTTGCTACCCTTTTCTTTCGAACATTCAAAGTCACAGATAAGTCGGACACACGCGGTGCCAGAAAATGTGCACTCAGATGCTGGCAGTGGCCTTAACTTTACAGGTCGACGTGATGGAGCTTCAGAGATATTTCATCACACTGGCTGTGCCCATACCATAGATTTATGCCATCGAGTTACATTTCACCACTTTTCTTCATTTTCCAACAGAGACCTTGACAGCGTGCACCTTTTTAGCTGTCGCGCGCTTCACTCGCTGCTTTATAATGGCCTTTGATGAGTGGATGAAGCCTGGGAGCGCCATGTCAGGGAGAAGGGGGGGGGGGACGATCAAAGCTTCACGCAACCGATACATGCTAATTTCAGCGGCTAATGACGAGCGCAGGCTAAATGTGCAGCGACATTAGCATCTGCGGCAAGCACTGTATCTCCAGCTGTCTTCCCAGTGAGTCTTACGAGATGTCTCTATACACAGATGTGCGCTGCCAAACACCAGGAAGTAATCCAGGTTCAGAAAACACATTGACAACCCCGGCAGAGCAGTGCTGGCTGCGTTAAAAGGCGAGTGTAGTTTGATTTACCCACTTGTTTCACAATGAACAATAAATAATGCATTGATGTGCACCTGGTAAGCTTTGATAAAAAAATGGGCCCCTAATGAGAGAGTTGAAGCTTTGTGGGTTCGTATATCTATAGAAGCAGTGAAATATCAATTGCAATCGAAATTGTAATCAGAATAGGAGCTGCCGTTGTTTATGTAATGGTACGTCATGAGCAAAGAACAGAATATCAGTTTCAATGAGGTTGTACTGTATCACTTGTATTTGTGGGTTAAAAAAAAACAACTAAAACTTTGTAACACCGCAGTTTATACCTCTACAAATATGATCTGAAATGAATGTGACTTTTGAACTAGTTTATTTCAGACATACTGTAGTGGTGTTGTTCAATTGATTCTCACTCAATGCATCTCTCAAAGCCACTGGGACAAACTGTAAGGAGCCATGTGAGATCAGGGGCACTTCTCCAGATGTGATGAGAGAAAAAAAAAAGAAGAAAACTAAAGAAATAACAACGATTAGATCTACATTGATTATTTGACGGGAAATAAACAAAAACATTTAAAAAGACACATTAATCTTAGACCTACAACTCCAAAGAGTATGCTGTTTAATCTCTAGCTATAAGGTCTTTGTTAAAGGGGGGGTATTATGTAAAATCAACTTTTTCAAGCTTTATATCATGTTATTATGTCATTCCCTCATTAAACACATGCCTGGAGTGTTGCCTTGGCTCATTCACATATTTTTGAGTAATCAGTAAAAACTTAGACGGCAGCCATTTTAGGTGTAGCTATGCCTCAGTCCTCCTAGGAACGCCCCCACCTCCTGGAGACGCCTCTGGACCTTTTGTCACCAGCCAAGCCACCAACCACTGCTCCTCAGCTCAGCAGAGCCCCCTCCCCGCACAGTGTTGTTGTTTAGATGCCACAGCAGTGTGCTGAAGGGGGCGTGTGGGAAAGCTTCTTATAGAGACAGAGGCCTATTTCAAGACGTTCAGTACAGCCATTTTGAGAGAGCAATTTTATTCAAGGCAGTTATTTTAATTTACTGCATATACAGACCAACAGAAGGTTACGTCATCATTGTGGTATGCTATAGACTGGTGCTATGTGATTGAAAAAAGCATAATACCCCCTCTTTAAGTTGTCTGTAATCGGTAATTATTAGTGTAATTCTTTTGCTATCCATGAAGTATAAGGGAAAGGTAACCATCTGTGCACATAGAGAATCAAGATCAGGAGTTTGCAAAGACAGGTTAAATTCAACTTCCTCCTTTTATAAGCGCTTGAGGGCGTAAGAAATCATGTATAGCAGCTTTAATTAAACAATACCACACTTGTCATGCTTTCTTGTGCTGTCGTAAAACATCTCCTCTGTGCTCCAGATGGCTCATCAATGTCACTGTATTACAGACTTGTTTGATTTCCAGCAATAAGTGAAAAAGCAGCACCAACTGTTTGTCGGCTGTTTTCCCGAAGAACAAGAATGCTAATATGTTTTTTTTGTGTGTTGAAAATGGCAATAACAAACTCATTTCACCATTGTTAAGACTCAAACGTGAAATGAAAGCACTAAGAGTCTATGTCTGCCACTGTGAGTGACTGCGAGAAAAAAAAAAAAAAAAACTGTTGCTAGGACTAAATTAGCTTCTGATGTTTTCTCTGCAAATATTACATTAGCTAAGATTCGGGGGAAACACTAATTAGTGTGACCATGAAACAGCCATGAGAAGAATCAGAGAAGTCAATGATTTTCTGAAGGGAGTCGGAAAGGGGCGATTTGGATTGGGGTGAGTGCTACGCTCCCAAGGAATAGGTTAGAGATCCCTGCTTTGAGGAACAGAGTGACAACCAATGGGTGCTGGCTGCTCTGCTTTGCGACGACGACACTGGAGGCCGCTATTGCTGTAGTACCGCCATGTAGCCGCTAGGCCCCCATTGGAATGCATTGCACTTTCGACACGTTAAAAACAACTTTAATGCCCGGTGCCTAATTTTTTGGAACAGTCTACAGCCAGATATTCCTCCTGTGATTACGCTGGGTTAGACACAATCAGAGGCACCGGGGTGGTTATGGTAGGATAAATTTTAGAAATCTCATACTTAACGGGGGTCGGACTGTTAGCATTGGAGCTGCGCGAGCTACACGTCACACAAGGGCCGAGTCTACAGTGAAGATCCCGCACTTATGCCCTTTTTAGGAACATGCTTCGTCAGAGCTGAGAAGGAGGAGTCTGTAAATCCATGATTTCCCCCTCGAACGTGGTCATTATGGTCAACGGGGAGGAGTGAGTATTGACGGTCTATTAATAATATGTCTATGGTGACAACTGTAAAAAAAAAAGCACTCTCTAAAGTTTTCAACTGGACTGTTGTTGCCTCTTCATCAAAGGCATCTTCTGCTCTTTATTGAAGTGGAAGTTGTTGTGTTCTTGGGCAAGTCACTTCACACACCTTTGCCTCCAGTGTCTGCATACATTGGTGTGTGAATGGGTGACTTGTAGCTGTAAAGCGCTTTGGGCCTGATTAAGGTAGAAAAGCGCAATATAAGTTGAGACCATTTACCATTTAAAAGCTACCATGGTGGACGCCTGGACAACTGAGAGCCTACACCATTGATCTCCAACCAATAGCTGAGCAGCTCGCCAACCACGTTTTACATTTCTACATGCGCTTGATGACCCCCCTTTTTTGATCCATTTTGTTTTTGTTCTGAACATGCTGAACATATGATACTTTCCGGACATTAGGGTCAATATAGTAAGGCATATGGACAAAGCTCAAGTCATTATCTGTGAGTTATAATCTTGGCGACAAATTCTCTGGGGTGAACTCTGCCTCAGTCACATTTTACACAAGTGTTTTTGAAGCAGTCGCTCTTCAACGTTTTTTGTTGCATAAAAGTAACTCGTCGGGTAAAAACGGAAACCCCTGGTCTACATAAACGTTGTCAAAAGGTTTACTTTAAAGGTTCAACAAGTACTTCGACAATGCCTGAAAGCCCTGAATGTACAGACTCCCAAATACTGTCGCTTAATTGATGTATTACAAATGGATGTTTGATTTCTCATTCAAAGTGGTCACAATAATGGGTCCAACAGATCCAGATTTACACACTCAAAGCCAAATACCCTTTCAAACACAATCCTCACATTGAGGTTTGTGACTGGCACAAAATGTGAACAGGGGCCCGATTATCTTTTGAGTAATTAAGTGTGAAGCTAATTCATGTTGTCCAAGTCTTCCAATAATATATCCACCAATGTTATTCCTTCTTTACATTATTTAGTTTAATTGAAAGCATGCAACTGTTTTTTTCAGACCAACCTTGGTTTTGCACGTAGCACCCACATCACCACTCATTATTTTCAACGGCCTCCTTGGCAGCATTTTAAAAACCTTGGCATCCCATAAAGAGGGAGCTGCGGTGTGAACTTGACCACCCAGAAACACTTAAATGAAAGCCATCACCCAAAAACTAGGCCTAGTCTCTGTTTTCCCCCGTGTTGCCCAATGACAAAAATGTGCTCTGACTAATACTTAGGTAGTATTATGCCATGCTTTGTGTGGGTCGCTCTTTGATAGTGGATTCAGGACATGAGTGGGCTGAGGAGAAAGTAGATACTGTAAGAGCAAAGGGGAAAAAACGCACTAAGATGTTTTTGTTGTAGTTGTACAAGGTTAATTCTCAGGACCACACAAGGTTATTTTATTGTAAGTGCGATTTACAATGAGTCATCTGCCATCAGTGGTATTTCATACCTTAAGGAGAAAAACATTACTTACAGTAGGTCTTTTGTGGCTTTATAATGAAGAGTGACTGGTTTTATGTTTGAAACTTGAATGAACATTTCAGAAATCATTTACGCAGTGTTTCTATTTTTGTGTCGCAGCCTCCAGTGTAACCGCTGCTTGTTAGATCCTTACTCAGGACTACTTAGATTAGCTTCATGATTTAAGGTTGAGAAACACACGCCTTTAATATTGTTCCTTTTTCATATCCTCTTTTCATATGCAATTGTACTTTTTGTTTAAGGAGTCAGAGATGCATACATTTTCTAAGTTAATGGATTGTCTTGTGTAAGGTCTCGGCTCCATAAAAAAACTGCCTTCAGCTGCCTTCAGTCTCAGTCTAAAAAGACTGAGACTTTGATAATTGCTCAAGAGCAGAAAATCCCCTTGATTGTGAACCAGCTTGGTTCTCTGGGCTCCTCGGTTCAGTCGAGCATCAGAAATCGTGGTGTTTGGTTTGACCAATGCCTAGACTGATTGTCTCTTGGCGATCATTCTGGACATTTGGTCAAACTGTTTTTACCACTTGAGAACTGAACTGCCACTCTGATCTTGAATTGGTGATTTATCATTTTGGTTGGTTTATTTGGTAGGGACTGCATGTTAATGAACAAGA
This sequence comes from Neogobius melanostomus, assembly GCA_007210695.1. Taxonomy (NCBI): domain Eukaryota; kingdom Metazoa; phylum Chordata; class Actinopteri; order Gobiiformes; family Gobiidae; genus Neogobius; species Neogobius melanostomus. The sequence continues at coordinate 4,232,344 of VHKM01000153.1, forward strand.
CACACCGGATTGTAGCCTTGCACTCTCGAACACTCTCATTCATCCTGGCCTATTGTACATGTTTTAGTAGTATGGGAAACCAGAGTACCCAGAGGAAACCTACGCAGACATGGGGAGAACATGCAAACTCCACACAGAAATGCCCTGTCCAGGTGGGAATCGAACCCGGACTTTCTAGCTGTGAAGCTCGAGCGCTAACTGCTGCGCTATGTGCCGGCTTTTTATATCCTCTTGTTTAGATTATTGTAACCCACTTTGGTAACACTTTATAATAACTACACCTCATTTAGCCATAATAAATTATGAGTTAAGTCACACTTAACTAATTCATTAGTTAAGTGTGACTAACACTTAATAACTACAGAACAATGAATAAGTCAAGTACATGAAGAACGATGAGTTAGGCATTAACTGTAGTAGTTAAGTAGTTAACCCCCACCTGAATCGAGCACATTTTCTCCAGTTCGACCCAAATCTAAAAACCTCTTGAAAAAAAGACATCAAACAGTTGACAAAACAGTGATGAAAAAGCAACAAAACCATTGCAAAAAAGCGACAAAAATGAGGATGAAAAGGCATCAAAAACAACAACAAAACAGGTGACAAAAAAGCAGGAAAACGCAGCAAAAAGCAACACTTTTTTTATTTTTTTTAAAGGCAACAAAAATACGACGAAAAAGTGATGACAACGCGAGAAAAAACTTATACCAGTTTTGCTGGTCTTAGCTTTCAAATGAGGCATTAAGTTCCAGTCGAGACGCTTTTAGAATTGGGTAAAGCTGAACTGAACTAATACTGCAGGCCACTCGTTACTTTGCCTTGGCTTCAGAATACCCACTGCTCTTTTCTGTCAGGACGCACTGGAAATATAAAACACCTATTTAATTTCCACTTTGAGGCACATGGCAGCGGTTTTACAGACATCCAAGAATCCATTTTGTTTGGACCAAAATGTCCCGCTCAATTCTGCCCCTATCAGAAGGTGAGATGGGTCGGCTGACTGCTCTGCAATCGCCCCTGTCCATCTGTGTCACTATGAGGTGGAGATCTTTCAATGGAAGCAGATAATATATAAACATCGCGGAGCACAATTCAATCGGTTTAGCTCAGACGGGGAATCAGCGGAGAGAGGGCATCACTTTACTTCCACCTGCTCAACAAGACAAACATGACTCAATCAGATCCACAGGGTAAACTAAAAGACAAAAACATATCTGGATGTAACCACTTACTGTAGATGAAAGTGATTACATGTACAGTTGCATTAGAAGCCTCTTGGTTCAATTTGACGATATTAAAGCTATGAGAATGTATCGTCAAAAATCTCAAATGCATAACCCTTTTTTACGGTACAGTGTCGAGGCAAATCAGGGTAAGGATTAGGGCTACATGTGAATAAGAAATCCCATTTGTGAGCTGTAGCGCCGCCGCTCCCTGCACACCGGTCGGTTTGTAAGCCCATCGTCCCCATCAGCATTACTCACATCAAAGTGTCAATCACATCCCGGGCCGGCAGAGGGGGGGGGCACCCGGGGGGTCGGGGTAATGGCTCCCGGAACAGTGGGGGACAGAAAGCGCTGCTGCTTGGAGTGCGGGAGAGTCACTGCAGTGTTGAGAGCAGAAGCCATTGTTCTACATGTACAGTAGTAGAGACTTGTGACAATGTTACACTGACATGAAAAAAAGATAAAGTCGTAGTTCTTATGCATACTGTGCAATGGCAGGTGCATCCTCGGTTTCCACTAGACTTTATTTTAACATAATCTCCAGCAGCCTCTTCTCTCTCAACAACCATCTTGATGACATAGGAGTTAGCAATGCTGTTACATTAATAACTGTATAGTTTTGGAAGGCAAAATTGAAGTCTCATTTGTTTTACACTGGGAAAGCTGCCATCTTGTCTTGTCTGATTTTGAGCAGATGTGGACTCTTTTATTGCCAATGGAACAAGCACGTTTTTTCTTACTTTTATTTTTTTGTCTCATTTTAAGTGTACTTAAAGTAATTTACCTAATTTTAAGCGAAAAAATGCTTGTTCAATCTTATTTCAAGACAGTCCAAACAAAATCAGCATACATTGTCTTACTTCAAGCATTTTTTAAGCAATTAATCTCAGATAAGACGGCATACACTGCAAAAAGAAATTAGATTAGTTTAAACGTCTCACTTTGAGCATGATAATCCAAATGTCAGTTGTTTTGACAAGTTAAGATTTAGTTGGGCATTTGACCTGGATTATTTTACTTGTTCTAAGACATTTCTGACTTGTTTCAATACATTCCATCTTTATTTTAGGTACTTTTCTTGGGATAAGAACATTGGTCTTATCTCATTGGCAGTTTTACTTTCTTATTTCAAGCAAAATCACCTTAAAACCGGTCTGAATTGTCATCAAACTAGCAAAGTAAACTGATCAGGAAAAAAAAGCCTAAATGAGTGAAACCCCCCCAAAACAAGATACATTTCCTCAATTCATGTCATTCAATTCAAGCCAATGCCCCATATTTACCTTTTGTAGTGTATTTTCCAGAGTTTTTCCTCTATTTTATAACAGAGAAATGATCCTGTTTTAGTGCCAGTCCCCAACCTTAAATCAAAGTAGAAGAATTGTCAGAAGTTGTTATTCATTGTTACTGTTAATGGAATTTACTGAGCTCTCCAAAGCAGAGAAGACAAGGCAAGACAATAACAATCTAAAACCACAAATCGCATTGTCAACACTCAGCGATCTCAAACAATGTACACAATGTACCTTGCAATTCCCCAGCACACCTGTCTCCCGGCGCCGAGTTTGGAGACCGCTTTTCGAAACAAAAGACCAAAATATTATACAATTTTCCAGAGCATCCGCCGCCGGAGCGCGCAAAGCATTTCATCTCACATGAAAATACCGCGAGGGGGTTGATTTCTCCACTTAACTTTGAAGAGGCTACCAGTCGAGTGGGCCGCCGCGAAAACACAAGCGGAAACTGTAGCATCGCGTAAGTGCGAGTAGACTGAATTTACCGAGAGTGGGTGTCGGTGCTTTTTTTTTTTTTTTTTTCGACGGGAACCAAGCCGTACGGACCACCTGAGGGTCTTGTGGGCGATGGGACTCTGTGGAGGAGGTGAGGGACAGGAGGGTATTAGCCAAGCTCACCTCCATCATGGACAACACCTCCCGCCCACTGCACGGGACTGTAGAGGAACTAAGCAGCTCTTTCAGTGGCAGACTGAGGCACCCTCACTGCAAGAAGGAGCACTACCTCACTGCTGTCAGACTGTACAACAAGACTCTAAAGTAACATGTGCAATAACCCCCTTTGCAAAACTACGTGCAATAATATCTGTATTAGTGCCACTTTATTCCCTGTACCAGCATCACTTATTGACAACCTGCACTAGGACTGTAAACTTTGCACCTTTGCATTGTATGTTCTGACTTTTATTCTATTTTTATTTATGCTTATTTCCTAATTGTTATAACTCCACCCCTTGAGATTTCTTCTTTTACTTATTGTACATAAGATACCTCTTTTTACTATTTAACTGTCTGCACATTTCCTGTCTATCCTACACACCCTGAGTGATCTTACTGAAGGCCAAATATAACAAGTGAATTTCTCCGTTGTGAGATCAATAAAGGATTATCTTATCTTGTGTTCCTTTGCCCAATTTGTAAACTTTCCGCAGTACCTTAGAGACAGACAGACGGCATCAAACCTGCAAATGACTTTAGCTCCGAGGATGTGGGGAGATGTGGTTAGTTTCTTTTTAGAAAGGCAATCCTTGTGGCAAATCTGTGGAGCGTGACAGTGCCTGATCACCGCGAGGCGCACACCCTAAGGACGCCAAAGCCAACACAGAATCCTTCACATTGTTATGTTGTTGTTTTGAGCGCAAATGTGTGCGTTGGCGCTTGGTACGCGCGCGTCTTGTGGGTTTCTCTTCTCATCTCAGCAGGGAGCTAAGTAACAGGTCTGCATTTTGACAGATTAGTGAGGCACCGCGCGTAAGACGAGGCAGAGGGTGGGTTTATAAACGCATAGGATTTGGCAATATGGGATAAACAGATGCGCCGTGTATTATGAAGGATAGGAGGCTGAAGTTGTGTTTGTTGGCTGTGATGATTGTGGTTGTTGAGGTGGTGCTGAACGATTCATGAAAGGAGGCTCACGGTTCAAATAAAACACGATACAACTTATAGGACAGTGATCATCAATCAGCTGGTGGCTCTGGGGTTTGATCAGGCCCCCCAAAAACTCCCACAACCCTCTCATCATCTATATATTATTTATTAATCTCCAAAGTGTTCTAAAATGTTGTTTGTTCTCTGCCTTGGTCAGCGGGTTTACATGCTATAAGCTGGACACATGATGAACAAAAGCTGAGTCTTAGAAGGCTTAATTCCCCATGTAAAGCAGAGTGTTGCTGCTTGGAACGGTTGTCATTCTATTGCTTAAATTTACAAATTGAGAATTAGGGTAGGCAAGTTATGAATCTGTTGAGAGGGACCCTCCCAACGGGCTCAAAACCTTGTCTTTTAATGCACCACTCAGCATAGGAACATCATCTACAAAATCAGCTGTTAGGGCAGCTGGGTGGGGGTTTGTTGAGGGGGATTTACTGCCCTCTTCAACTGGCCCGTTCTACACCCTGGCTTTTTAATGCACCTCACTATGCCGGGCTTACATCACACTTCACATATAACTCAATTAAACAAATATAATAATAATGATAATTAAACCCAAATTAAATTATATTGAGGATGGTAATGACAACTGGGAAGTAGCAAGATCTCAGAGTATAATATGTATTAATGCACCTTTATAACATAAAAGTAGCACATTCTTTTGTTCTTTATTTTGCTGTTGTTTTTATTTTGTTCTGGTTCATCATTTATTGTTACTTTGCCCTATGTTCCTTTGTTTATGATTTGCTACCTTGTAAATATTAAATGTAATGTTATTATTTTTATTTTGGGGTGGGCGCTTATAAGCCTTTGGCTTCAGCCCACTCCCTTTGAGCAGGTTAACTGCTCAAACAAATAAATAAACTAAACTAAACTAAAGCATCTTTGAGTGTCCAAAACAGCGCTATACAAGTTTGATATATTATTATTATTATTATTATTATTATTATTATTATTATTATTAAGTGCAAGCAGAAACTGTATCTAAATATGTTTTTTTTTTTTTTTTGTCTATTGTCTCATGAAAGCTGCCAGCCCCCATAGTGTCTGTCGAGAAACATATTTAGCCCTCAGACAAATGTAACGACCGCTGGTATAGGATCATTTATATTCATCATTATTTAGTTTGCCAAAATCATACTTATTGGTTGAATGAAATGACTAAGGAGGCTGTGATTTAGGCGGTGGTGTAGTAGCCATATTACTAGCTCTACAAAATAAAATGACTTTAGAGGAGTAACAGATGCAAGTTTTGAAATTGCAGGCATGAATATAGTGATTGAAAGAATGTACTCAACCAGGTTTGATAAGCTGAAGTAAATTTAAATTCTGTATTTATTTGTAGGAAAAGCCCCTTGAGATGCAGCACTTTGTTTACAAGGGGGTCCTAGACATAAAAGGAACATCAATAACAACAACAATCACTGCACTCCACACCACGGTTCTCCCATTGGATCCAATCATCAAGTTCTTCATATCGTAAATATGATAAGTAGACTATAAACAATAATAAAAACAAAAATATGAAATGTGTAAGTAACTAGCACAAATTAACTGATCTAAAACAGGAACAAGTTGATTTTAGGTGAAGCCTAACAGAAACCTTAAAAACATGGATGTTCGAGATTCCAGTCAAAATGTATGTTGTGATTGAACAACTCAATGTAATGCCCCAAATTAACCATCATTGACATGAGAATCTCTTCTTGAAAATACATTTTTTACCAGTAAAAATTAAAAATGTAAATGTATCAAATGTATGCAAAATACTGGCTGCCAAGTCTTTGAGTGAGGCTCAGTGACAGCAGACAACAGCAGACAAAGTGACTAAAGCCTCAAGTCAGTCACAAGTGCGTCATAGAAGTTAAGATGATGACTTAGATGGATTTTGTCATAGGGAGCAAACTTTTATGTAAAATAGACCATGCTTTACTGAGTTCCAAGAATACGACTGTCTTTTTGTCTTTGGCTTTCACTTCAAACGGTTGAAAAGGTTCAAACAAGCTCTTTGACAAATTAAATCAAATGCAGTTCTCTTGTTGGACTTAGAGTTTCTTAAAGACTTGTACTCCGCAGGTTGTGAAACAGCAGATACTGATCGATCTGAGGATTCTCTTAAAGGCTCCTAAATGTGTTTCCCAAACGGCCTTTTTAAGAGTAAACTCTGCGTCAGTGTGTTATCGGCTTTAAGCTGGGGAGCTGTCCGTGGTGCTGAACTCAGAGCCATTTCATTCAAAGGGAGGATATCTCTTCCAATGACAATAGATAGGACGTTTTGTTAGACCAATACATGTTTTCATGGCTTATTGCATTACATATTCACAATAAGATTCAAAATGAGATCTATTGTTGGGTTCACAGTTAAGATGCATGTCATGAATTTACTTTTTACTTTCATGTTTACATCTTTTAACAAGAATAATGGGAGGGAAAGTAACAGTCTTCATCAACTAGTTCTTGCTTCTCTGAGTTGCACCAATTAATTGCAAGTTCTGCCGTCTTAATTAACTGTTGCAACAAAACAATTGACAAGCAGTCGTTCTACAAACAGTCTGTTTACTGTTTGCTAAAAATCACCATATGATCCTTGTCACTTTGCCACACGTCTGTCATGTTTACAGCTGCCACGGCGCACGCAAACGACACGCCATCTTGAATGAGCAGCTTGTTCGCGTCTAATGAACGGCGCGCATTTTCCGACAGTCTTCAATCATGACAATGGGCTGGTGCGAGCGATGACACGACTGTGTTTAAAGGTTCAACTATTTTACAGACCTCGTTTTTCCCCCCCTTTGTATTAGTATGTGCAGCTAGACAATAAACTAATGCAATCAAATGTAGTTATGCATAACACCAGCAGAGGGCGCACGTCAACCTCTTTTGCTCTATTGACGCAGAACAGCGGATGCCATTTCTGAGCACTGACTAAGAGCATCCATCCTCCCTATAAAGTAAGTATTCACACTTATAAAACGTGTTGCTCTGTGACACTGATGTCCACAACAGTGTCAACAAAAAAACAATTCCACTCTAAAATATCTTGACTTGTACTTCATAAACATAAAGCCTTAGAGGACGCTCCAATGCAAGCATGTTCTTCTTAAGGACTTGTGCTCTGTGCCCATTTCAGTATAGCTTGACATTTGCTAATGTAAATAATGCTGTCCATGTCATGTCCTACATCCATTGGAGCTGAATGGCGCAGACCCCTGGAGAGGCAGGCTGCTTTAAGTCTATAACCTTTTCATGAATCCTCTAACGCAAGTGACACTGCTGTCAAGAACTCAGCAGGAAAAAGCACCACACCAGGGCCCCTGCTGTCAAGGCTTCGAGTAAGTAAGCCGCACGTGCAACCAGGCCGGTATATGGAGTTCAAGCGTTGATGATCAAAATGTCAGGTTTAAATTGATGGAGATGCACCTGCGGTATATTGTTATACTGTATGTCAAAGTTTCCTTTTTATATTCAGGGTGTTTGTTTGTTTATTTGAGCAGCTTACATTTTCCAAATGACAAAATACACATTTAAACAGTCACAGATGCTCAAAAGGAGTAGGCTGAAGCGGAGAGCTTATGAGCGCCTACCCCACATTCGACATAATAAACATTTACATTTCACAGTAATACGTGAGGACGGTATCCACAACAAAGAAGAACATGTGTCTATTCCTTAAAGGGGGGGTATTATGTAAAATCGACTTTTTCAAGCTTTATATCATGTTATTATGTCATTCCCTCATTAAACACATGCCTGGAGTGTTGCCTTGGTAAAAACTTAGACGGCAGCCATTTTAGGTGTAGCTATGCCTCAGTCCTCCTAGGAACGCCCCCACCTCCTGGAGACGCCTCTGGACCTTTCGTCACCAGCCAAGCCACCAACCACTGCTCCTCAGCTCAGCAGAGCCCCTCCCTGCACAGTGTTGTTGTTTAGATGCCACAGCAGTGTGCTGAAGGGGGCGTGTCGGAAAGCTTCTTAAAGAGACAGAGGCCTATTTCAAGACGTTCAGTACAGCCATTTTGAGAGAGCAATTTTATTCAAGGCAGTTATTTTAATTTACTGCATATACAGACCAACAGAAGGTTACGTCATCATTGTAGTATGCTATAGACTGGTGCTTTGTGATTGAAAAAAGCATAATACCCCCCCTTTAAGTAAACAAGTGTCCTCAAAAGGCATTTAGATCAGAAGAAAATAAGATTACGTGACTAGAACGTATGTACACCGTTGCTTACATTTCCCATAGGGAGAGATTGATATTGCGGTGCGTACAACATTAGCACTGTTCTTATAAACAAGACAATAGGTATAGTTGATGTCGCCAGCGCTTTGAACCTTGATTATGTTTCTGTTTCCAGGTGACACTAAAAAGAGTATGTCAGATGCCCCTTCTCTCACAATTACTGACACATTTTCCTTGTAGCGCCGTTATCTTACACTAACCACGTACTGTACATATAGAAGAAAGGTTTGTGTAACTCCTTGTGTCCATTTCTACCCATGACGGTGAAAGCAATTGTCCAATTCCCTCAAGCAAAGCACGGCTACACGGGTTCTGAGAGGAGGCGCCTTCGGTGACTTTGACAGATGAGTGCCGGCGCTCAGAGGCCCAGCGGGGGGCGCTCTTCAGATCCGTCACCGCGCGCCTGTCTCTCCACCTACGCAGCTCCTCCGCTTCTCCGCTGCAACTTTCTCAACCGCAAACTTCTCTCCCGACAACCTGCTCGGAGAGAAATTCAACACGCAGAGCCATTTTCAAAGTATCTGAAGAATTGCGCTGCTGTGTTGAAAGTAAAGCGGGGGTGGGGGGGGGACCCATGAACAAGAGATAGGATTTTGATGTTATAAGCTGGTATCAAGCCACTTCAAAGATTACTGAGGAAAGGCTCGAAACAACACTTCAGGTATTTGCTGAAGGGAAAACATTGTAACAAGATAAGTTCATAGATTAAGCTCTAAACAGTAAATGTTGCATATTGGCCCTGTAAAAGAAAGTGTCAGGGCTAAGTTTGTGTCCTTACTGTACACATTTTATAATTAAATCCATAATGGCTAACAGTTGTATAGGCATAAAGCGCCAAAGGACTCCCATGCCTCCACAGTCTTATTGCTCCATTACCATCCGCTGTGCATGTATTCTTACCGCTAATGTGCTGTTCTCACTGCTGCTATATGTGATCCCCCATTGGCCAGGGCTTATGTGATTCATAATTAGAGCTGAATACTATCTGAAAGCAGCGACGTGTATGACGTGGGAAGGCAAAGACACACTATAAATCCCTCAAAGGTGAACCATTAAGGGCAAAGTGGGTCTTATCTGGAGCCTTTTCACTCGGTGCTGACTCACGCGGCGTTATTTATACAGCTGGCCCGATCGTACACAAATGCTGCTTTACATATTTCATGCACGTGGCGAGTAAAGGCAAAGAGGAGCAAAGAGGGTTTCCGCGCTCTGTCATAATGGGGCTTAAATAGAAATGTCCATATGTTGTATGCTTTGTAGACGGTTTTACAGTTTTAGGTACATACAGACAGATAAACTCACAAAACTGTTCTATGTTAAAAAGCGTCATGACTTCACATCCCACCTCCTGACAGTTTGCTGAATGTCTCTCTCAACCCTAAAGCTAAAGAGTTTACCTGTTTTGTCCAATAAAGCCTCAGGCTAAAATGTTTTCAGACTGTGTTGTGTTTCTAAACGCAGACTATAGCATAACTGTTTGCTATTAGTAGGAGGACACTGTGAGGTCTTGCAGATCCAGACCTAGAGCATTAAGTGGGCAGGACAGACTCCCATGGCCAAAGCGATGTTATGTAGAACAACCTTTTTCCTCCAACCAGACTCTGCGGTCGGGAAGGAGCGAGGGAGAGGGTGGTGGGGAAGTGGGGGTGAACACGTGCTTTTGTTTGGGTCGCGTTAACGCAATTATGGCTGAGTGCAGACGGGACTGGCTGCACATCTCTTTCCCTCAGGACACCGGACACAGACAGTTTAACTCAAGTACTTAATTTGACCACTAGAGCTTATAAAAGCCTGTAATGCAAACGGAAGAACACGAGGCAGCACGACGAGAGAAAAAAAGTGAAGGCTGCTATAAGAGCAGCGCTCAGTCCGGCTTGGAATAAACAGGTTTTTTTCTGATCTAAGATCATACCCATTCAACTCAAACTTTAGATTTAATCCCTTTGCATCATTTCTTCCTCAAGATGATTATTCTTTTTCCAATCAAATACACGGTCAAAGTGGACAAATTGCAATGTTCCTATTTCGTTTTAAGAGCAGTTGGAGCATTTGTTTGGTGTTTTTTCCTCATAATAAGTGATTTCCCATTTAAAGTTTAATGGCTTCACTTAGAGTTTACTGGAAGAAAAACACTTATTTTGTAGCATCCACTTAATTGGAACTCAGGAAGAGGAATTCTATGACAAACAACACTACTTTGACTGGAAATTGTTATGTTTGCTTAAGTGGTGAAAGCAGACACTTTTACAGGTATATTGTGTACTTCTTCCTCATCTTCCTTTCAGACTATAATGTGAAATCTAAGTAGGGATGCATGATAAATTAATTTACAATCAAATCCAAATGGTAATATGAATAATCGTACTTAACTAACCACTAAAAGTGCAGTGATTTAGGGGATAAAACCATCTCCACAAACAACTGAACAGCTTTCTAGTTCTATGTTATGTACAAAATTGCTACATAAGACATGCACGCTCTGAAATTAATAGGAATCTGGGACAATTTAACAGTTAATATTTCAGTCTTCTGTTAAATGTTAATGTTCATGGGCATGTCTATATCGCGAATCACATTTTTTTTTTTAAATCTTTCATCCCCGATTGAAAACACACTTCTGTAGCTTTAAACGCATCTCTTCATATCGCAGCAGCTGTAGAACGGCTTATGTGAGTCTCTGAGTCCAAACTTAATTGCATTTAAACTCAAAAGGAAAAGACAGAAGCGCGCTATCAAGTCACTTTCTTCTCCCTCAAAGCTTTCTTCCACCAATGCTAATTAAATTTAAAGCAATCGCCAGAAACACAGCATTGAAGATTATCACTGGGGATACACCGTGTTTTTTGTTTTTTTTCGTCCTTGATTTAACATAAGACAAAGGATTGTCTGTTTTTTTTCTTCTTTTGCGTCTTAAAAATGGAACAACAAAATGCCTTAAAAAAAACCTTGCCTTGCAATAACAGCAGATATGCAATACAACACTGGTATAGAGGCGGGACATTAAAATCGCCAGACTGAAACAAAGACCAAATTGAAGTAGTTGTTTGTTTAATTGGGGCCCCCACGATGGTTTTGACTCCTCTAAATGCTAGTCACAAAAGGTGAACGCTGGAATTGAGAACAATGAGAAAGCAGCAATAAAAAGCAGCTAAAAACACAAGCGCAACATTTCAAGTGGCTTACGCAAGGTTGCAAGCGACTAAACGCTTCACAGAATTGATTTTGATAGCGTAATTACGGCAATAACGGCAATGATGATTCACCGAAGAGGAAAATGGATTGTGATGATAGGCGTGATTTCTTTCTTTGTCATGACTCACAACATGGTTTACTAACTGCATCTATACGCTCACGTCAATAGAAAGAGAAAAAAGTTCACCAATGCAATAGTGAGGATAAATGCTCCAGTTTCCACCATCAACCACTATCAACAAAGCATGCGCAATGTAGTCCAACACCTCCATGTCCAGGTACAACAGACCGAAAGTCTAGCTAAAGATTAAACAATGGATCCACTGTATTGCGGCACACAGTGGTATTATTTGTCATAATAATATCAATACATGTAGCTGATTCATGAACTCCGGCACACCTTTTATACAAACCTCAGCTCAAACGAAAAAAACAAATGCTTTTCCTCCAGTAACCTTTAACATACATCTCATCCAAAACTCCAAAACTATAGGGGCTGCACCTGAATATTAGAGGTTGCCCTATGGTAAAATATCTGCAATTTTACTGTGCATTAAATCTTTCTTGTTTTAATACTCGGAATCCTGTCAATGCAAGTACAAAGCCTAAAGAATTACACCCTCTACATTTCCACCAAGTGTTATGAATCATTGAAATGTGCGCAGCCATCAAGTTACTATATTATGTCACTTTTCATATGCAAAATATCGATATAATGATTTAAGATATAATGGATCAAATGAATTCACAAGAAACCCACAAAAAACACAGCATGCTATGTTGTATTGACCGTGAACTTTCAACCTTAAAACTAAGAAACTCATATGTGCATAGAGTCTAAATGCTTTGTATCCCTCTCGGTCGCCTGGTTTTGTAATCCTGCTTCACAACAGGATTGGAAGAAAAGGGTGTAACTAATGGCCTGACCTCTTGTGCAACCACTGCAGCAACGCTTGCCCCCAATCCGGACTCTGGCAAGGTCAAATCTAATATTTTCATAGCACCGTCTTCAACGCCAACCCTGCAACAAAGCATGTCTTTGCCACTGTAGGTGAAGGACATGCATTTGAATGATAAAAGCTCGCGGTATACACAGCAGACAGTGATGACCAAAAGTACAGACAACAAACAGTGAATTAATGCATAAATGAAACAATTGACTGCCCATAATTTCACACGACAACAGCACAGTAAAACCTTCCAAAGTGAATTTATATGTATAGTAGATTCAGACTTAATTGGAATGTCGTCCTTTTTCTAAGCAGAAAATAGAACAATAGAAATGTCAAAATCAGAAAAGATGGGGAAAGTACAAGATGTAATCCCAACTCTAAAGCATAAGGGAAGAACGCAAATTAGTAAAAAAAAAAAAAAGTTGTGTTGGTGTCATGAAAACGTTTGATTACTTGAGGACATATTGTATTGTGTAGGCAAGTGCTGTGGGGATAAAATCAGTATGTATAATTGCTTTAATCTGCAGTACCATGTGCTACCTTTCATCATAATAGCTACGTGGGCATCTGTTGTGCTCTTTCTGCTGAATGTGTGGTTAGAAAAGACGAGTCAGCTTCCTTGTTGCTTATGTAGTTTGGTGCTTAATGAACACTGTAGAGATGTTGGATTGTGAATTGGAAAGTTAGTGACATGGAAGAGTCGTGCACAGCGGCACTGACAAACAGTGTGCGCTTTAGTGGACACAGTGGACACGCACTCAGGGAGTCAGAGTGTGTGTGTGTGTGGGGGGGGGGGGGGACTTACGCTGCTGTTCTGACCGGACCAGTGGACCATGGCCTGGTTGTGCGAGGAGTCTCCGGACAGGGCGAACGTGGAGCTGTTGAGTTTGAGCTCGTCTTGCCTCGGCGCCGCCGCTCCTCTGCGCTCCTCTCCGCTCCAGCGCAGCTCCGAGCGCCTCACTCTGCCGCGTCCTTCGGCGGCCCCTCTGTCCGAACCGCCCTCTTCCCCTTCTACCGGGGCTCCACCAACTTTCTCGCGTTTCACAAAATCAGCATCGCGGGCAACTTTCCCACCGCTGAACCCCCGTGGCTCCCCCGTATCCCGCGCGTCCTCGCCGGATCCTGACGCGCATTCACCGCCCGCGCAATGGGCACTTCTGGCACTAGCCGCCGCGCCGCTGCCGCTCCGTCCCAAAACTTCTCCGCTCTTGTCGAAACGCGCCAGTAATCCCTCCGGTCGCCACATATGTCCGGATTGGCACGACCTGCAAGTTATGTCCGCCGTGGTCGCGTGGAGCACAGCCAGCGCCGCGAGGAGTGACACCCAAAGCGCATTGTGCCACTTCGGACTTGAGGATTTGACCCTCCGCTCCATCATGACTGGACCCGAAGCAGAAAAACCCCACCGTCGCCTCTTGCTTCTTTTCTCCAGGAGAGTCAAGAGCAACCTGATGCCGATCGCCTTTTTTGTTTCCCCCACTGGTGCTTTTGCCTCTACTGCCGATGCAAGTTGTGGCGCTGCCCAAATGCGGTGTTGTAAAAAGTGAGCCCGAGTCTAAGTGGTCCAAGTTGAAGGATTTGATCTGATGAGCGCGCGGGAGAGGGAGGAGCGAGAGAGAGAGTGGAATTGTTGCCAGTGCCCGTGTTTTGCCTTGCCTTTTCTCTCCACTCCACACTTCCCATCCCCTTATTACCTCAAAGCACTCGCTAATTCACTCGTCTCGTTTCATTCCACGAGTGCCCTGGCGCTTGATGGGATCGCGCGCGCGCCCTTCGCACGAAATAAATGTCCTCGTTTAGCAAATGAAGTGACTTTTTATTATTATTTTTTTTTACCCGTGACAAGCGTGTCTTGGTAAGCTGTTTTTTTTTTTTTTTTTTTACTCTCAACGGGGGCTCTTTTTAATTGGAACGTATTAATGCGCGCCCAATTACGCGCGCGTGTTGTGCCAAGGCTGATAGACTTTATGACTTATTAAACGCCAATAAAGTATTCAGGAGACCACGCAGGAACAGGGATTCTGCTGCTCAACACGTCTCCACGCGCGTGTTATTCAGAGACGGAGCGTGTGTCCCAGCAGGTCATGTGACACATCCCTGCGCGCTCTGGGACTTACCTGGGTGGAGCGAACACACACACACACACGCACACACACACACACACACACACACACACACACACACACACACACACACACACGCACACACACGCGCACACACACGCGCACACACACACGCACACACACACACACACACACACACACACACACACACACACACACACACACACATCCAGAAACTAGTTAATATTTAATCGTTTTAAATCTGGAGTAAGATGACAGGTGAACAAGATGTAAGAATGAGAACTCCTGCTGTTTATTTTTTTATTTATTTATATTTTTGTTTGTTTTTTACAAAGGTTGTGCGTGGAAAAATGTTACCAAAAAAAAATATAGAAAACTCTCTTCAAAGTAATTCAGGCGCAGGATTATATCAGAAATGGCAAGTTGCATTGAACAAATCTTACCAAAATATGCTTTGAAATTGAAAAACATTATATCTGAACTATATTTTGTGTTGCAGTAGGCACGCAAAGCTCATACAAAAACCACTCACCCATTCACAGAGTACTCAGACAGGCAAAGGGAAGATAAGTGTCTCGAAGACACAACAACAGACGGAATCTCTTGTTTACTATGGCCTTTGTAGTGTATTGAATAAGACAGTGATCACATTTCGTGGTGAACTTTACTCAGCCAACATCTGTCTGAATGGACGCTGCGAGCCCTGGCACATGTGTATCAAGTAGACTGTAAGTTTCCAACAATAGGGGCAAATACACCACAATATGAACAATATTTTTATATTCAAATTAGTGCAGCATTTAGCTTGTATATATTAACAATGCAAGTTACCAAAATAATTATGCCAATAATCAAATAATGCAAATAATCATGCTCAAAGCTGACTAATGACATTCAGTTTCATAAAATCAAATAACATTTATCTGATAACTGAAAACAATATCAGAATGAGTAGTATTCAGTGCTATTTTAGCTAATTACTTGCTATTCAAGGTATCTGTTTGTTTTTTGCAAACACGCTCAGAGCGCCTCACAGTGACTGATGGTGGTTCTGGAGGAACTGATGGTTGCGCACAGGCAAATCCACAGTAGTCTCAACAGGTGTGTCATTTCCGGTATTTTCTGCTTCAAAAGTCTCAGTTTCTGTATTGGTCTGTTCAGGTGATGCTCTGGCACGTAGTTGACGTCTGTGCACCATGACGTCTGTGCACCATGTCAGAGTCTCTCTCCTTGACCTGATAAGATACTGGTCCAGTTTGTCTCACAACTATAGGAATCCACTTTTGAGCTCCTCCCACTGTGTTGCGCAGATACACATTCATTTCAAAAGTGCGGTTCTCTGCTGAGTAGTCATGTTGAGCTTTATGTTGGTATTGCTTTTTACGAACAGTCTCTTTGGTGTTAGGTTTCAAGAAATCCAGCCTGGTGCAGACATGTCTGTGAAGAAATAGATCTGCTGGAGACTGACCTGTTGTGCAGTTGGGAGTGGTCTGGTACTGTAGCAAAAACAGCGACAGTTTGTCCTCGATGCTGCAGGGCAGGCTGGCAAGGTTTTCATTCCTGTCTTGAATGTCTGAACATATCTCTCTGCCAGACCATTATTTGCAGGGTGCCCTGGTGCACTAGTTGTGTGCAAGATGCCATTTTGTGTCACAAAGATTTGGAACTCCTCAGATGTGAAAGTAGTTGCATTATCAGTCACTATCTGTTCAGGAAGTCCATGATGCAAACAGTCTTCTCAACCTTGTTACTGTTGCTTGAGTTGTTATGTGTGACATGAAAAACGTCCAACCACTTTGTGTATGAATCCACGATGATCATAAACATACTGTTCGCTGCCTGCTCACTCACAGTCCATTTACAGTAACATTGTCTCTTAGCAACTTGTACAGTGGGGCAAGTACTGTGCTTTGCATTGGTACAAATCTGTTTTCCATAATGCGCTGGAAAATTGAAGATGCAGAGCTAATTCCAAAAGGAAGCCTATTGTAGACAAATAGTCCCTTGTGTGTGTTGATGGTCGTGTACTTTTTAGACTTCTCATCTAACAACACTTGCTGATAAGCAGCTGCAAGATCTATTTTTGAAAAGATTTTACCTCCACTGAGGGTCGCGAGCAGCTCCTCCAGGCGTGGCAGCGGGTACGTACATGTCTGTCTCAATGGCCTGGTTCACTGACACCTTGTAGTCCCCACATAAGTGCGGTCATGTGTCTCTCTTCAGCACTGGCACAATAGGTGCAGCCCACTCACTGTGCTTTACAGGCGAGATTCTGTTTGCATTTTCCAGCCTTTTCAGTTCATTTTCAACTTTGTCGTTCATTGCAAATGGGAGTGTGGCCTGTGTTTGCAAAACTTAGGGGGTACCTGTGGCTTCAATCAATCAATCAATCAATGGTTTTGTATAGCCCAATATCACAACAGGAGTTGCCTCATAGGGCTGCACCAAATGTTAAGGCAGTAAATAAGACAATGTAAAGTTCAGGTGAATCAAGTATCCAGGCGAACATAATGTCCAAATAAACGTCAGCAGTAGGTGGCGACGAGTGGCGTGGGTGTCCCCTGTCCTTAGACTCTCCAGCACGGCAAGGACAAACTCAAAAACCCGGTGGGAGAAAAGAGAAACCTTAGGGAGAACCACAGAAGGAGAGATCCACTCCCATGGACGGACAGGCTATAGAGACCCAGGGCCGATGGAGTCCCTTCAGCAGACGGGCCACGATCGAGACCGTCCAGTCCTTGTTGTCAATCCAGTAGGCAGGGTTCCTCCATTCAGCCGGGTTCCTCTGCTCGATCTAGACAGACACTCCTGAGGGGGAGTGGGACAGGAGACACCATGTGAATAGTAATGAACAGACTACAGATAATATAAATATTGTATCATAATGAGACAAAGTTTGCAGTAAGAAGAGGAAGAGGATAGCGCTCAGTGTATCGTACTTCCCACAGCAGTGTTTCTTCTAAGGCAGCTTTACTTCAGGCTGTGGGTTAGAGCTTTACCTACTGTAACTGACCTGCTTCACAATGATGGAGGCTGTAATGTCCTTGAGAGTGCCCAATCCGTCCTTGAACACTTCACTGTATTTGTCCAGCAAGTCCTTAATGGTATGTGGCTTTGTCGCAGTCACATATTTGATCAGTTTCCAGTTGAGCTTTAGTTCTCTCAGCCAGTTCCTGCCACAGAGCGATGCTCCATGCCCTTTGACAACCAACAATGGCAGTTCAACTTTTTTGCTCCTCGTACTCCACTTTTGCATGAAACTGTCCTAAAACATGTGCCCTCCATTATAAGCTTTGAGTTTAACTTTAGCTGGTTGTAACGGCACATGTGAAAACTTTCTCCCATATGTTGTCTGTGAAATCACACTTCTTGCCGCTCCAGTGTCTATTTCCATGTCAAGATTCACCTTGTCAATAGAGAACGTGGCCCTCTACAGCTCATCATCTTCACTACTGACTGTCATTATGACAAACTCCTCTTGCTCTACATCCTCATTTGCTGTCATGTATTTTGTGTCTTTATGTTGAAATCTTTTATTTGGTTGATTTTGTTGTGACATTTAGTCTCTTTGAAATTATTATTATTATTAGTTTATTTGACAGGGACAGTACACATTAATGAACATTTCTGTAAATGTGTCAGTATTAGCTGCAAAGCTAGTTTTCAACTGTTGTCCCTGGGCAAGGTGTATAATGCCAACAACAATTATAAAACATAAAACAAATGGCACTCGTTGCATTGTGATTTTTTCCTTTACATCTGTAGCATGTTATTGTTTTGTCTGGTCTCACTTTGTGAATCGCTTCAGCACCGACAAGTTCACCGTCAGCTCCTCTTAGCTGTCATGTGTCCCTACAGTATCTGCAGTTTCCATGTTGAGTGAGATCTCAAAAGCTTTTGCAAACATGAGTCTATCTTCAGAGAGCAATCTTCTTTGGCACGTTTCATTTTTGATCCCACTGACGAACCTGTCCCGCAATGCAGAATCCAAATTGGCACCAAACTCACAGTTTGTGCTTGTTGCTTTAGCTCCGCTACATACTGGCCAACAGTCGAATTTTGTTTTGGTTGCACTTATTAAAACGGAACCTTTCAGCGACTAAAATGGGCTTCGGCTCAAATTGCTGTTTTAAAATCTTCACAATATCTGCAAATGATTTATCTTTGGGCTTGTCGGGTTGCATTAAGTTTCTCAATAGTCCATATGTTGTGGCTCCCATCACACTTAGCAAAATGGCTACGTACTTCTCTTGATCTATGTCGTTAGCATCGAAAAACTGTGCCAGCCGCTCAACGTATGCAGTCCACGGTTCATTTTCTGGCTTGAATTCGTCCACCTTGCCGATTTGGGCCATTGTACAACGTGTGCCTGTGTCTCTCCGCCAATTATCCTCGTTGCCAGTGTATTCACTGCAAAAAGTGGATTCTAAGTAAAACATTTCTTATTTTAAGAAATCAATTCTTATTTTTTCCCTAAAAAGTAAAAATGTCTTGTCCAGCAAAAAAAAAATTGAGATATATTTGCTAAAAAAAACTAGCTATTTTTTCTTGTAACAAGAAAGAAAGACTTTTTGAATCTTCTTCAGCATTAGACATAGAATATTTTTTTCTTATTTTAAGAAAATACGTAATGTTATAAGCAAACATTTCTTACACTAGTCTTGAAATCTAGAGCGGGCGGCACGGTAGCACAGCGGTTAGCGCTCAGCTAGAAGGTCCAGGTTCGATTCCCACCTGGATGGGGCTTTTCTGTGTGGAGTTTGCATGTTCTTCCCGGTTTCCCCTACCACTAAAAACATGTACAATAGGCCAGGATGAATGAGAGTGTGTTTGACAGTGCGCATGGGGGACAACGGATGCAAATTAGCCCAAGGCAACAATCCGGTGTGGCTTGTATGTTCATTAACATGCACTGTCCTGACCAAATAAACCAATAAATAAAATAGAAAACTTTGCTTAGGTCTAGACACAAAAGTAAAATTATTCAGATTTTCTTTCCCGAAATAAGAATAATTTCCTTAAATATTACCATTTATTAAGAACGTTTTGCTTAAAAATTGTTATAATTTAGAACATTTTGCTTAAATCAAGCAACATTTAAGCAAAATACCCCACAATTGTTCATAAAATAAGAATGTTTTTCTGAAATTCTTCCATTTTCTGAGGACATTTTGCTTAATTCTAGCCATTTATATGCTTAAATTTAGTGTTTCTTTCTTGTTTATAATAAGAAAAATATTCTAGAAATAAGAATTCTTAGTAAGAAAAAATGCTTACCCCATTGGCAGATTGTTTTGCTTAAACACACATTAAGACTAAATGTCTTAATTTAAGATTAACCAAATATAAAAGCTTCTTGAAAAAAAGTGTCAAAATAGCAACACAAATTAAAGGAAAACAAGGATGAAAAAGGGCAACAAAAACGTGGCCAAAAGGTGACCAAAATGTTTGATGAAAACGCAACAAAAGTGCCACAAAACAGCAACAGAAAAGTGACAAAAAGCGGTGAAAAGGTGGAAAGAAATGTGTCAAAAACACAACAAAAAGCAATGGACAAAAATGTCAAAAAAAAGTGACAATACAAGGAAAAACGTCTGTTTAGATGAGTTTTGTAGGTCTTAGCTTTCAAATGAGACGTTCGTCTGGCCTATAGGCTGTAAACCTTTACATTTGGGTAAAGCTGAACTGAAGGAAATGCACCTGGTTATGACGGGGGTCAAGAGGCTAATGCACCTTTAAATAAAGACAAACACCATTTGAAACCAGTCTTTAAGTCAAAAAATGTTTTGCTTCACAACAAGAAGGCCCAGGTTTTGATTTCTGGACCATATACGGCCTTTCTGAGAATATATGCATGTGGAATTTGCTTGTTTTGTTGTTGTTTTCTCTTTTCCATGCTCCTGTTTCTCCAAACATTCACAACATAATCATTCAGCAATGCAGTTCAGACCAAACCTGGCTCAAATGCCCGGTGGTTACCCAATCCTCCTGACTTGATTTGGCAATTGCAATGGGTACATTTCCATGGGGGCTGTAACATACACAAACACAAATCCAAAAAACAGTTCATTAAAACTCCTAACACTTTTTTGGAATGACCAGCTTAGCTATCCCTTTTCACTTCAGTGCCACTGCCATCAGAGTTTGTTGGATCTGGCTGAAACAAACAGTCTAAAGTTTATACTCCCGGAGCGGGCCTGTGTGACTCGGTGCCTAATGACTGGGGGTTATGGTGATCGCTGATGAGCGCTTAGTGGCACAAAGGGACGCCCGAATGGCCACAGAGTGAGGCAACAGCTGGAAGCTTTCTGGTTCACATGCGGCACAGGAAGCTCATTGTGCCTGGAGAGCGTGATTCATCCCCCTGGCAGTAGAAAATTATCAAAAGGCTGCCGCAAAATGTGAAACTTGTGAAATGACAGTGAATGGAAAAGATGTGCGCTGATAGGACCTCGGTTTGTTGGTGAGAGGCTTGACGTTGTTCGAAGTCACATAGTCATAATTACCCATCTGCAGTGATTATAGCTCAGCAAATACACTCGTACACTGCTCATTTGCCCAAATGTTCGGGTCGCCACATGTGTCTATTTCCAGACAAATCAAAAAAACACTTTTATTACATTTTAAGTCAAATGAATAAAGTCTGTGCAAACATACACATTTGTGTGGGAAAAAGGCAGAGGGGTTAGATGCATCGCAATCAAATATAAATTGCAGTTATTTAGTCCTCAAGAACAAAAGTTACATGTTTCATGTGGTATTATTATGTGTACAACCTGCTAACTGTATAGTTTAGACCTATAAACCTATAAACCATTGCAAATGTTCTGAAATGCATGCTATGTTTGCAGTAGCTTGGCAGTTCCAATGTCAGTCTTGTAAGTAAATAAGTAAGTGCTTTGAAGAGTTTGTTTGCACGCAGATAAACAGATAAGTGCTTGCAACATATGCTTGCAAGTTTCTCTTTACATAGCAGTGTGTTTCATTACCAGGTCTGTTTCAGTGCCATGATGTCACTTTGAAGTCATTTACACAACTTTCATTTCACCAGTGTCATCTGTAGAGTACAGTAACAAATATTCAGACCGATTCTGAAAAAAAGGAGACATCTGCTTTTGCAAATGAATTACTCAACTGTACAACAAAACTGCGTTCAGGTGTTGGGTTAGTCCTGAGCCGCTGCGACTGAGCGCGCTGCCATTGTGGGCCCGACCTGACCAGCATGTTTTTGGAGGAGCACCTGGAAAAAACTTGCCTATCTGCCTGAAACAGTGCACTGCCTCCTGGGTTTGTCCCTGTTTCAGAGCGTGGTGTCCTACACTGGTCAGCTCCTCCACCTCCTCCTTCCTCTTCCTCCACCGCAGCTCCCTCCGCTCCCTCTGCTCCACAACAGTCTTTCACCGTCATTGTATCAAAGGTTAATATTCATAAACATTTGAAAATATCCACTGTGAACTGAACATGGATCTTAACAATCGAATTACAAATCTAAATGGGTGGCACGGTAGCGCAGCGGATAGCGCTCGCAGCAGGAAGGTCCTGGGTTACATTCCTACCTGGACGGGGCCTTTCTGTGTGGAGTTTGCATCTCCGTAGGAAGGAAACCTACGCAGCCACGGAGAGAGCATGCATGGGTACTGAAAAAATGTATAATAGGTGAATCCTCCAGCCAGGTGATACTGACCATCAGCCTGGCTCAACGTCTGGAGATGGGTGGGTCAAGTGCAGAGGACAAATTTCCCTACGGGGACAATAAAGTATTCCTTAACCTTGACCTTAAATGGAATACTTGACGAAAGAATAGCAACACTATACCTATAATTCAAGTAAATCATATAAAACATCATATTGACTTTGTATGCTTCTCCATTAAAATTATCTCAATTGTACTTGGCATAATAAAACATCAAATTGAATCTACACATCAATGCTGTAGATGATGAATGGTCACAAAATAGAAGAAAGCATATGTCCTTGCATTGCAGACCACTGCCCATGATCTCAATTAAAGCTACACAATAAAACAATGTCAGCAAGAATAACTGAATGCACTTTCATATTGATGAGATTGATCTGTTTGCGCCATTAGCTTTATTGGTGCCATCATGCAAGACCAGTAAATACGGTGGTGTAATTATGCACTATTGAAACGATAATTACATCCAGATCAAAACAACCCAAGACAATGCATCAGCACTGCTTTCTCAACAACTCTGCATCATTTACATCATTCACTATCTCTCACAAATGGCATTAAGTTATAGTGCATGCTAGGCCCTTACAAATGCAACTAGAGTCAATGAAAGGGACGAAGAAAATGTTATAAACAGTTCTAAACAGTGATTTTCAACTTATGTAGCTTTGAGTCCCACCTTCAAACTTTCAAGACATGACCCAAACAAAAATATGAAATATGAATTTAAAATTGTGGTAAAACATAATGTTTTGGTTGGCCCTATTTTATTGCATCAAAACACAGCATTTCCTCTTCGGTCTGTTGCTACAAGCACTGCTTTTAAGGTCAACCATGAAAAACATCAATGCAATTCATCAAAAGGGGTCTTGGGCAAAGTCTTACGACCCACTTGGAATGTAACCATAGCCCACTGTTGGGTCCTGACCCATCAATTGGAAAGTTGCCTCAAAAAAAAAAAAAAGGGTCACACGCTTTTGTTGGCCAGCCCTTTGCTTTGATAACGGCACACATTCACTGTGGCATTGTTTCAATAAGATTCTGAATGTCAAATGTTTCAGTGTTGCATTCATTTTTTTCAGAGACATTCCAAAGATTCCCAATTGGGTTAAGAACTTCACAATGTGCCAGTAATCCTGGCTCTGTCATATTGGAATATCTATGCCATCAAGGAAGAAGAACTCTTTGGATTGAATAACCTGGTCATTCAGGATGTTCAGGTAGTCAGCTGATCTCATTCTGTGAGCGTGTTGCTGAACCTAGACCTGGCCAACTGCAGCAACCACAGATCATAACAGTTTGTCAAATCCAGGCGGCAATAAACATTTTCAAATTGACCCAGTCTCAATGTGTGTCTAGAACAGTGATCTCCTTAAAAATGGTTTAAAATACAACACCGATCAATCCAACTTCATTTATAAAGCGCTTTTCATACCGAAAGGTATCACAAAATGCTTTACAGATTATAATATGCCTCCCAGTGTCTTCGAGACAGTGGGTTAAAACTGCACGGGCTGCATCTTCTCCGTCGTTACGGCAGCTGAGGTGGTACAAAATATGATTGAATGAAATGACCCTTCAAATGGTGTTCTTAAAATAAAACCTGATCACTCCCTTGCAGTATTTCGGCGGTGGTTTCAAGGGGGCCATGATGCTCCCTCGGCCCTGTCCTGATACCGATGATAAGTAGTCGCTCTCATCGCGGCACACAGCATTAAGTAGACATATTGTGCTGAATTAATGGCGCTGCAATGGACAGGCCCCATATGGCAGGGGCTAGACACTTATCAAACACATTTCTTCTTCTTCTTCTCCATATGTGTGTGTGTATTAGTGAAAAACATCACACCACACATTGGCCACCCCCGGCGGGCGCCATCCATTCACAGGGAATCGATGTCATGCCAATAGCTGAAATGGATTTTGAGGATGTTGCAGGAGGCAATATGCGGGCCACAGTTGTTGTCATTTGTGTGTGCGATGTGAATACACAATAAGGTGCAGGCATAGAATGGCAAAGCATGTTAAAGTGAGGAACAACAGAGGAGAGAAAGGAGTTGAATTTTGTCAAAGTTGAATTGTGAAAAGCAGAGAATGTTGTTGTTGTTGTGTTGTTGTTTTTATTACGGGTCGACAGTGATTCTCAAAAGTTCCCCAGCGCTTCTGAAAAGAACAGGTTTGATAGGTTGAATTGAAATAAAGGAATTGTGTTTTAAGGTAACTCTTATCAGCACCATAACTGTCCTGAAATGCTGATACGTAAACAGAAAACTGGACCCGCTTACTTTGTATTTCAACCTCATGTGTGGCTACAGCATCTTCCTTAGAGACGAGCTGGTGATGTCCTGCTCTCGGCCAGGCACCGAATCAGGACTGAGGAGAAATGAGACCACTCAGAGTAAAGACATGTGTCGAGAGAGAGTGGACAAAAAGCTTGTATATGATGTTGTTTTTTGGGTGAAATGCTAAGCAGTGTAGCTTTAACCATTGGATTATTAATATAAATGATTTTGCTTGTCTAAAAATACACAGTTTGTCAGACTGGGAACCACTGACCAAGGACTTTGTGGGTAGTTATTCAGATGATAACGTGGATATCTCTTTATGTTGAAGGTCGGTGGTGAGTGATTGGTTAAGGCTGAAGCGGCCACTAACACAGAATGGTAGCCACATTTCTGTCAGCCTCAGAGCAGTTATGGCTCATCATCATCGAGTGAGGAGAAGTACATGTTTTCTTTTTTGAGTGAGAGAGGATTGGCCTCTAACAATGTACCCATGTTATCCGTGTCTTATGGTCTACATCTCAATCATTCCTTTACCGTATTTTCCGGACTATAAGTCGCTCTGGAGTATACAGTAAGTCGCACCAGCCAAAAAATGCTTAATAAAGAAGAACAAATCATATGTAAGTCGCTCCGGAGTATATTGTGTATTGACAAGCCTCTCCCGGCAGCACGTCGTTCAAGCACCCATTTGCGAATTCGTTCCTACAGCTGTGGCCATCTAGCTTTTAGCCCATGATTATCTTTTTTAGTTTGCAGTAAGAGTAACCTCCGCTTTTCGCCAGACTCTCACTGGTCTCTCGCTCACTCCAAACTTTCTTTCTGCTGCTCGATTACCTTTTTTGGCTGCATACTGTATTTCACTACCTCCAGCTTGTAATATGCAGAATATGATTTTCTTTTGGGGGCATTTGTGTTCACACTAGCAAATACTGGTACGCAAGCCTAGAGTGCCCTTGAGCGGCTGTCAGTGTGAAAATAACCAGCATGTGAAATTATATATTTTGATATACAAGTCGCACCTGAGTATAAGTTGCACCCCAGCCAAACTATGAAAAAGTGTGACTTAAAGTCTGGAAAATGTTTGACATGTTAGACTTCCACAAAATGTTATGAAAAGCATTTGCTACCATAACTTTCTCACTGTGTCTGCATAATGCTCTTCTCCCATCCATGTATCCATGTAGAGGACATCCGCTGCAGGGCTCTGATAGCTGTCAATCAGAGGTCAAGGTCCCGCCCCTAACTCTTGCATGCTCCATTTGTACTGTCCCACCTGGCTGTGAATGAAAAGATTTAGACAAAAGCATGTTTTGAAACTTTTGTTTGGCAAGCTCTTTCCACTCGCTTTTTAGTAGTGTTTAATGTAAATGGTTGTGCAGTGACACCATGTTTTGAGAGACTAGGTTGGAAAGACATTCACTTATTATGCCTGACCTTTGCTGCTCTTTCTGAAAGCCAGTAATTCCTAAATTCTAGGCTTTGGTTCAGTGTATGACCATGACTCATAATGTACCTTTTCACATTTCTTTTCTTCATGTTTGGTCATTCGCAGCCTGCTCCTGGGTTACCCCTCAGTGTCATCAGCATTAACCAGCATTAGGGCCAGTGGACAAACAGGCCGTGCCCATTTGCAGCCGAAACATTCCGGTTTTAACAGAGGGGAGAGGACAAAAGGGGCCTGGGACATGTAAAACAGCACTTGTGTTTGAAATGTTCAAGCTGAAAAGAGGAAGGAAGTCAAAAAGCTCAGGAACTAGAAAGAGTTGAATAAAACAAAGCTTTTATACGGGCCGCCTCTGACTTGACTGAGAAGTTACTGTGACCCTGGCACTGGAAAACAGAGGGGTCCAAATAGGGGACTGGAATACATACCCGGCCTAATGGGGACACAAGTTGTTAATCTGTCATCTGTACAGGGTTGCTTTGTCTTGTCGGGAGGAGGTTACCTTGTTAATGGAGGTGTTTCCAGAATAAATAGCATCTGTCTAAAATTTGCACAATTAATTAATTAATTACAATACAAGAGCAAATACACCTGTGTTTCCATCAAAGGGTTTTTGCCAATGATGGGCGGTGGTTACTTGGTTACAGCCAACTGAATGGCGCAATTGCAGCATTTACCTGTGTTCTTGTTTTGTTTTTGGCCATATTCATTTATCTTGTCAGAATAAATTCCTTGTTTTTACTTGTAATGCCACGAATAAATGTTCATTTAGGTGACACACACTTAAGCTACGCAAAAGTATCTTAATTACTCTGAAGTCCTGCAGCACTTTGGAATGCTAGACAAACAAAAACTATCTCAGAGTGTGTTTTCTACGCTGCGTGCATTTTCTAATGACAATCCGGAGCATCTGCATCTCTGTGCAACTTTTTAGTTAAAGCCACACCGCGTAGAATTTTACTCAATAAATAAAATTGAAATACAAGCATTTATTTTATGACAGATATTTTCATCATTGAAAAATACCTCATAAATGTACAAACACACATTTGTGAGGCTCACCTCTCCTAAGATCTGACGGTAAACTTCACTGGGAGTGGGTACGTCTCCAGCTCGTCTCCATGGAGATGTGACCAAAGGCAGTAGAATTTGAGATTTCAAATCCATTCTTTGATTACCCACTGCAGTAATAGCATTTTCTGTGTTGAGCTGGTCATTAGGAGCATGTTTTGTTTTGCCAGCAACAGCATAATCCAAAATGTTAAGCAGTGTACCTTTAACTAACTTGGTCCATAGTTGCAATGACTGTTGTTAACATCAACACAGCGGAAAAGACAGCGATGTTTAAGCTGGGAAAGATTCTTTGGGACGAGACAGCCTGCGACTGATGGATTACTTTTCTTCTTCGTTTCTATCCTCTCCAGTGGGCTTTGCCAGCAGTCACCTGTTATTGTTGTTCGCTACATCAAACTCTACGCAATAAATCTGTTTCCATCCTCCAAAATGCGTATTCGCAAAAATCAAAAACCACCTCGAGTGAGTGCAAAAACTTTTAATAAAATAAATAAATAAAAACTTTTTATGCAAATTAAGGTTTTTAATTGTGACATTTGGTGTTTCCATCACTCGTTACTTATGTGAACTGAATGAAACAAAATGCGCATTCAAATCCGCTGATGGAAATGCGGTTATTGTTTCTACCCATCTTGATACCATCCCATTTCTTTTCTCTGCTAAGAGTTTAGGCTATAGGAGAAATAGTGTCAACAGGTGGCAAGATGGAAGATGATAAAAGACAAGTAGCAGTTCTCTGTTATTTTCCAAAGCTGTTTATATTGGTATTCAATCAGAGCCGAGAGCAGACACCGGGGTCATGAACAATCAGCTCGAGCTCCAACACTTCAGTGCATGCAACTCTTTTTGCCGTGTTTGTGTCTCCATTAATTGCAAACGCAGTCAGCCATAACAATATGAGTTTGGGAGACACGCGTCGCAGCCACAATCAAAGCCAGTCCTTCACCAGCGGCAAACATACTCCAGTGTTAGCAGCCCATTTTCATCTGAGGAGCTGAATCTAAAGTAGTGTCCCAAATTACCCAGCCGGACCAGTCCTCTCCCTTTTCTCCTGTGTTGTCAGCCTGTTTGATGGGCTGTAATTGGATAATCCATTGTAAAACGGTGATGAGCTCCCAGAAAAACCTGACAAGGGGGGGGGACCGCTGGAGCGATGGGGGCAGTGTGGCGTAGGGCTGCCATTTTCAACGAGAGTGGTGACATTCAGTAACCTGGATGTTTTTTAAGCTGGCCCCTGCCTCCTGCAAATGTCCAAGTCACAGTTAGCTTAATTATACATTTCCCCAGTCACTCGCGTTGCTGGAGGCTTTTGCGGGTGAGACGGGGGGAGTAAATGTCCTGAAGGGTGGGGAGAGGGGCACTGATGATTGTCTCAGCTGCTGGAGGCTCCTAAGGCAGGATGAAGTTCTGGCACCACAGCACACAGTGATCCAGCTCAGAATGCTCTCTGTTGTCCCTATAAGAAAATCAGACAGATGTGACCTCGATCTGGAAGAGTCGGGTCACTAAAAAGGCTGGTCCGATCATAGACTTAGATCAGACGCACATTCTATTGTCATGTTTGAGATTAATGCTCTCAGGCCGGCGTTTTTACTTGCCTGTGAGTCGAACAAATCGTTACTCATTCAAGTTCCTTAGATTCAAGCTAAGTTTGTGTTTTTATTTGGACTTGCTGGACCTTTGTGAACCTGCAAACTGTTGTGGCACATACTGTAAATGTTTGTTATTGTGTGTACAGTATGATGGCCAGGTCACTGCTGCAAAGAATTGCCCTTCACGGGATTAATAACGTTTTAAATCCTCATCTCAAGATGCACATAATGGGCATCTGGGTTCTTCTCAGTTTGCAGAGAAAGTAGAGATGAGCTGATGTCTTTTCTAGTGATAGTGTTTGTGGACCAGCATAGATCATCTGTAATCAAAGGTGTTTGATTAAATATTTTAGTTTTGTTAATAAAAATGCATTGATATTCTTATACAGCATGTAACTAAAGTTTGTTTTTTGCCTTTTTGTGAAGCTTTGTGACAAATCTGTTAAAGGCGCTCTACACATAACCTTCCAAACTCACTAACAACCTTTCCAGATGCTCAAAGTCACTGTTCTTGCATTATTTATTCACTCTTCATCTTCATACCCGTCTCATTCATTCAAGGCAAGGTGGGCCAAATGTCTTGCCCAAGGACACAGTATGACAGGTCATAGCTGCCTTTGGATCTAGTGAGTTAGTTGGAACGTGGCTTATAGTAATTAGGAGTATGGATATAAAAGAACATTTGAAGTGTATTAAGAGTGTAATACAAGCAGTCAGTATAGTTGCTAATATTGCTAATATGCAAACATAAATAAGCGTCTTCCAAATCAGCACCACTTCACTTTATCACCACCACTGATTAGACTTTATAATAATTTAGCAACTTATGTAATGACACATACCGTATTCCCATCTATTCTTCCCACAGTCTGTTTTGTAGCGCTGCCTTTTCTTAATTCTCATTCTTAGATGCCCTAAATGGGAGCAGACATAATGGCCCAATGGTCCAACTATTTCTGCTCCTTGAAAGTGTAATTGTCGTCGAGCAAGAGGGCAGAGAAAGAGGGATTTATGAGCATTTCAAAGGCGCTCTTCATCAGACCCTCAATTCATTCAGTGCTCTCTGGGAAATGTGCGTATTTCAGACACAAAGGCAGCTCTCACTCACTCTCTCTCTCAAGTCCAGCCCCTTTGGTAGAGGCTTAGTCCGAGGTGAAATAACTGCTCCACTACGCTATGGTGATTGGATGGACAATTTATTGGGTAATAAATTACATGAGCTGATATTATGTTCGTCTAACTTTCTCAAAAATAGCTGAAGTTTGAGACCATTTTTGTTTATCTATTTTTCTGCCAATGTGTGGCGTTCTCTAAATGTTGCGTGGTGATAAAAGTCAATTCCTACACCAGATTATACACTTGATGCAAAACAGCTTCTTATTTCCAATATTTATTCTCTGGCTTTTCCTTCAAGAGTTGTGAATAATGCTCTGCGATCTTATTTAAGTGATAGTCTGTGAGTTTAAATAATTTACTAATTCAATAGATTGCGTATAATGGACTGTCTGGACCTGCTCTTTGAAGTAACAGAAGTAATATTAAATGATAATGTTTTTTTGTTTTTTTACAGAGATTCTCCCTTTGCTGATCTCCGCAACTAAGCAGAATCCTCGATGCCATGGCTTTGACCAATGAGACGAGCTTTCCTCTGAACCGGCCGATCAGGTCAAATCAGGAGGAGAGGGTGCTTGTCTCCTTTTGAAATTCCTTTCTCTCTCTCCTCATTTGGCAGTGGCTTTCGGGTCCAATCAGGAGAGGAGGGGGACTTGATAGATTACTTTTTAAATTTCGCTCTCCTCATTTTGTAATCTTACAGACTTTCACTTTAATTTAGTTTTAGTGATTTTATTGTGTTGTGTGTTGTTCACCTTATTCCGCCCCGCCCACTTTTGCCTCTTTTGTTTGGAATCGGCACTTCCTTGTTTGGACACTTCCGGTAGAGCACAAAGTCCGTTCGTTAAGCGGAAAACGAGGGGAAATGTTTCCCGTTAAAATATGATGGACAGTAGATTCTCAGTGGGACTATCCTGGTTAAATAAAGGTCAATAATTTGTGTAAAATATCCAATGTTCTTTTAGGCCAACAAGTCAACACTGCGCTGTTTCTCTGCGCAGCCTGAAAACAGTTTTCACTTGACGTCTCCAGTCCTATATGTAAATTAATACCAGTGAAGGGGCGGGCACCATTCATGGCGGCGCCCACTCAAACCTACGGAATAAGGTGAAAAGTATTATTTAAGTAGTTTTACTGAAGTGCTAGTACTTAAAGTCTGTTGTTTAAACACATTATACACATATTTTTTTATCAGATTAAATGTAAAATATTAATTTTGCTTTTCAGCCTAGCCCTTTGTTTAAAAAGGCATTCATAGCCTAAGTAGTCGTGTTATTTACTGCATTTTCCTTTCAAGGTTTTCAACTTGCTGTTGCTGCTGATGTTCTCTCCAAACCAATGAACAACAAAGTTTTTTTTAAAGGGGGGTATTATGTAAAATCGACTTTTTCAAGCTTTATATCATGTTATTATGTCATTCCCTCATTAAACACATGCCTGGAGTGTTGCCTTGCCTCATTCACATATTTTTGAGTAATCAGTAAAAACTTAGACGGCAGCCATTTTAGGTGTAGCTATGCCTCAGTCCTCCTAGGAACGTCCCACCTCCTGGAGATGCCTCTGGACCTTTTGTCACCAGCCAAGCCACCAACCACTGCTCCTCAGCTCAGCAGAGGCCCCTCCCCGCACAGTAGTGTTGTTTAGATGCCACAGCAGTGTGCTGAAGGGGGCGTGTCGGAAAACATCTTAAAGAGACAGAGGCCTATTTCAAGACGTTCAGTACAGCCATTTTGAGAGAGCAATTTTATTCAAGGCAGTTATTTTAATTTACTGCATATACAGACCAACAGAAGGTTACGTCATCATTGTAGTATGCTATAGACTGGTGCTATGTGATTGAAAAAAGCATAATACCCCTCTTAAGAAAAGACATAATGAAGCAGAGTTGCTTCTGTCCTCCATCCACTTACTATGTTCAGCCCACATTGACTTACTACAGAACCAGACATTTTATTGTTCATTAAAACTGCTGTAAAATTAAAGTTGGATTGTAAAAAAAATTAAAAATAAAATAAAACCTTGAAATGGGCAATCTTTGTATGTATTAGCAAAGCAAATCAATTGTGTCTGTATAATTAGTGTGGTTTCTTATAAGTAAATTGAAACTTGAATCAAATGAACTGCACTCAGTTTCACATTGATTATAATTCCCGATAGATACGTTATTTTGTAGACGTAACAATTGAAGAAGGCAGGTGATGGTGTTGAAAATGGGATAATGCCATCTTTGCTAAGGGTCAAACGAGTGGTAACTTTAAAAGCTTCCCAAGTGAGACTGAAATATTTATGCTCACTGCCCAGGAACATTACCAGGAATAAGGCAGTGATGATTATTATTTAATCTGATTTTGGGGCCATCGCTGCATGGTCAGAGCTGGCAATGGGCATTTTACTGTCTCATGGAGATACTCTGTCAATTATTTAATGTTTCAAAATATGGAAGGTCGTTTTAGGAGTTCGGGCTAAAATTAATCTTTAGAATGCTACATTGTGAACTGGTCGCAAAATAACTGATCAACACTTTCATCTGTGAGTATTCTGTGTTGTGAACATTGTTTGTATGGCAGTCTATAAAGCATTTAGCTTGAGGCGTGTGTCTGAACATCGTGTGACAAAGACTGAGCAGCAGGGAACAGTTATTTTACTGTAGGTGTGAACGGAGAGAAACATGTTCTATTTACAAAGAACTAGTGTGTGAGAAAGTGGCCAAACAGATCGCAGTTTACGCTTCATTTAAGGAAATGCAGGTGTCACTTGTGCATTCATAGTTTTAGATTCATTTTGTTTGTGTTCATTCAGAATCAGATTAGGTTTCATTGATGTTGTCAGCAAGGTACTTTCACGAAGTATGTAAGTCCTTCATTTGTCACTGTACATTTGTACAACAAAATTGTGTTCAGGTGTTAGGTTAGTCATGAGCCACAACGACTGAGCGCACTGCAACGGCGGGCCAACCTGACCAGCATGTTTTTTTCCTCCTGTGCAGCTCCTTCCACTCCACAATAGTCTTTCGCCATCTTCTGCTCGTTTGTCCCTTTTTGTTCCTGTAGCGCCTCTTGTGATGCTTCCAGTGCTGCGGGGGTCTCAAAAGTCTTCAGCTCTTCAGCTAATGTTAGCTGTTTGTTAATGTTTACTGTTAAAAAGCTGGGTCCTGTAAAAACTGGGACATGTAACATAAACTAGTAATAAAATACATAATACATAAAGTCTAAAAGGGCATGGAAATAATAAAATGGGATAAAAGTAAACAAGAGATCGTAAAATTAGCCAAACAAATAATACAATTATTAAACAAATTGTAAAAATTAGCTAAGATTCATTTATGTACATTTCTTTTGCCAAAAGAAAAAATAAAGGCTAAAATTGACTAAAATCCTGATCTGGAAACAGTGCAAATATTGTCATTAATTTATACTGTAACCATAATCGAATGCATTACAATCGGTGCAAATGCTCAGTTTCCAAAGAATAATTTGTGTTTCAGTAATAATTCAGGCTCCTGTCTCCTGTTCTGTACGAAATCGCTCACATTGTATTTGCCGTTGTTGTTTTCCTCCGTGTTGCTTCAGATGACTTATTCATGTTACAAACTCCACATTACCTCACAAGACGCCACATTTTGTCTGAATACACTGATCAACATCCTTTGTTTTGCTTTTTTATCTCGCATTCAAAGGAAGTCAAAGATGTTATTTTCGACAGCGGCAGCCTGACTAAACATCCCGGGGACAATAGAGGGATGGAATCAAACTTGGCAACAGGCTTTGAAGATTTGTGGTTGTGCTCTGTTGTTTGGAAGATAATACAGTGTTTGACAGAATATTTATAGAACATACTAGTAAGCGGCATCCGATTAGTCGGTTTACAATACGTGTTGTTAAAAGTGGACATTTCACGACTGTGGCTTGCATGCTCTAGGGTACATTAGCTTTGAATAAATCAAAAAGATGCGCACATCCTCAAACTCAAAAAGGTGTGCTGGATTTAAAACAGATTGACTTAAACACAGAAAAAGAATCTGCACAGCCAAAAAGCTCCCAGAAATAATTATTTATTGCAGTTGGTGAGCAATAAATAATTATTTCTGGGAGCTTTTTTGCTGTGCACATTAGCATTGAAATATGTTTTCTAATCTAAATGAATGAGTGCGGAAAATACTACTTTAAAATACTACTTTAAGGCTGTTCTTTCTGAAACGCCCTCTTCTGACAACAGGAGAAGTACATGATTAAAATATGATACAAGCCACCATTGTTATTTTAGGGATGCTAACAAATCACTGGTACCGTGATGAAACACAGTTTGCCTGCAGAAGTGCACTCTAATGGTTTACGGACCATAAATAACTGGATTTGATTAGGCCTTGCTCCATGGTACTGCAGTCTGGCTCAAAGATGTTTTTTTCTGGTAGAAGCATAAAGGATCATTTCTGTCTGTTCAAGCTCCATAATGGTCCTAAAAATAGCCGGATTAGGTTTAGCCAAGCCGGTACACAGTGCTGTAGACACAGGTTCCCAAACTGTAAGCCCTCCCCGACAACCTCTGCTGTAGAAGACAAAATGACCATGTGAATGAAGCTGTTTGTTTGTAATGTGGCAGCAAAATTATGATATGGTTTTGAAGCTCAAAAAGGGTGATTTTGTGTGATATGTTCATGTAACACCTCTTGAAAACTATGTCTTAAAGAAAGTTTTGAATAAAATAATGACAAACCGTAAGAGTGGCATTTGCTGCTTTTAACTCTCCCTCTCTGTATAATTTGTCTCATTCTATTTTACGGTGCTGTGCACTTGCTAACATGCAAATTCACATATTTATTATGAACCACACCGCCCGCCTGAGAGGATAATTACATGCAAGGCAGTGGTAATGATGTCTTTAAATTTCTGTGCCCTGTGCCATGCAGTGCCCTCTGACCCCAGCAAGAGTTTAAAGCGCGAGTGTGAGTGCGGAAAGTTCAATTAAGCAGTAATTCGAAGTGGGGAGAGCGGAGTAATTGTGGCGACGGTATGTGGTCGCTGAGTTGAGTTTGTGCGTGTTTAATAAGCAGAGCGCATCACTTCTCTCTGCAGCGATCGGCATCTGTTCCCTAGTGTGAGATGGCACCGACATAATGATATAAAGCTTGCTGATTTATGCTTTGTATCAATGGAAGCTTATGGCAAATTATATCAAGGAAGGTTAGCAGTGCAGAGGTGCATAAATAGCAAATCTATTTACAATTATGTAGGGTTTTTCACCACAATCATACAGTCCTATGTGAGACATGTTTTACAGACTATTCTCTGAGCGACAGAAAGCCAGTGCCGAGACCCAAGCACTGGACTAATATGGTTGTAATTCCTGGTTCTAGTCAGGATACGAGCAGAAGTGTTTTGGATTTACGGCAGCTTTCATACATGAATACATGCTCTCTTAGTCTGGTTTAAGGGCCTAGCTCACCGAAGAGAGTTGCTGAGACGTGACTGGCAGTCTCTGCAATGACAATAAGGCATTAAGGCGGGTCTCCTGGTAGTCTTGGTGAAAATGAACGAGTGTGATTTTGGTCTCCGAGAGGTTTTTAAGAGGTCTATGTGGTCTCAAGCAGCTGTGGCAATGTTGTGAACATTTTTTGTTGTCCTCAACCTGTGAGACTTTTCTGTGACGTCCCCACATTGTCTGCAAGAGGTGTCGGATACCAAGGAGATCTTAAAGAGTTGTATGGAGTCTCTCTGAGATCTCCTTGGTATCTGACAGCTCTCGGAGACATTGTGGGGACGTTGCAGAAACGTCTCACAGGTTGAGGGCAACAAATAGTGTTTGCGACACAATTGCTTCAGACCGCTTAGACCTCTCGGAACCATCGAACCTGTTAGTTTTCACCGAGAATACCTGTAGACTCGCCTTACCTCCAGGGGAAGTCTCAGAGACATCAGCGTATCTAGTCTCCAACTAATCTCCAGGCCAGTAAGATAGGCCCTTTAGACCATTGAATCTGGTTATGTGGATGGTAAAAAGCCACTGATGATTAAATGTAGCTGTTAAAGTCTAGGTCTAAATCCATTGTCAACTGATTGAAATAAATAAAAAAATGAAATAAGTAACTAAATCTCTAGTTATACCCTTTTGGACTAATCGCAGACACTACATGGGCTTTAAAGCTGCATCATATTTAATTTAGTTTCTGATGTTGCCGCTCTGAGTCCCACCTCCCGGCTGTATTTAGACATCACACACGTGCTCAGAGGAGACCCCAGTGTCGTCCATCTTCCCAAAGTGAAACACTGGCCGTAATTACACACAATATTAGGACACATCTGTTCTACCAGGGGGCTGCGGCTCAGAGGGATTCAACTCTTCCCTTTCCCTGCATTTCCTCATTCTAAGCCTTGGAATTAAAATACTTCCTACCGCCAGGGTTCATGAAATCAATTGGACTGACATGTTTTTTTTTTTATGAATGAATGAAATGAAAATACCTTTGTTTTTCTCCAATCGGTTTTGTAACCCACTTTTTGCGAGTTATTACCATGGCAACAAAACCAGTTTGGAGCCTAGATTTGTTCTATTTGCATTACTTTATTGTCAACATTTGTTTTTGTGATCAATCCGAATCCAGAAATAATGATGTGTATTCAAATATAAGGCTTTTTTTTTTTTTTTTTTAAGTTTTGTGGTCTCATATGGATAATTGTTTTAATAATTGCTTTCATTTTCATATGATAATCGAAGGAACCACATACATGACTAAATACAATTTGCGTTAGCATTGGAGTAGGCACTGAGATCTATTGCTTTATAAAAGGGTTTTTAGTGAGCCAAACTGTAGTGATGGGCAGAAAACCCGCTGCTCTTCCTGGAGCAGATTGCTTCGAAACACTGTGCCGGCCCTGTCCCGGTAACAGCTGGTCACGTGACTAAAGTGGCAATTGTTTTGAAAAGTGCTTCACTCCGTGGGTTTCTCCTGCCGGGTAACTGAGCTCCTCACCTGATCTCGAAGGGTGCTCCCAGCCATCTTGCAAAGGTAACTAATTTCGGCTGCTTGTATCCGCGATCTTGTCCTTTCGGTCATTACCCAGATCTCATGACCATAGATGAGGGTAGGAACGTAGATCGATCGATAAATTGAGGGTTTTTCCTTAACACTTTTTCTATTCTTTACAAAGTCCTGCTTTTGAAGAGATATAGTACAAAAGCAGGCATGGAGGTCTGACCAGGTGGGGGAATTGTAAGGAGTGCCATCTAAAGCAAACAGTGGCAAAATTAGCTCTGACTGAATGCATTGATGTCCTGCCTCGGAGCAGCAGAGTTGTAGGTGACTGAGCCCACATGGAGTTCCGCTAGCGAAAATCAGATCCAATCGTTTCAAACTTTAAAAGGAGTTCACCCTCCCACCTGAAAACGGAGCTCAATTGTGAAGATCCAGACCCTCTGTACGAAATGAGTACGAGGGTATGGTAAGACCAGGCTAAAGAAATATGTATGCATTGAATATTCCTTTTAGATAGTATAATGAAGCCAGTGAGAATTCAAAGTGGAAGACATATCTGCAGCGTTTTTGAGGTAAACAAATGTATCTACATACATGCAAACTAAAATGTTATGTTCACATTGGTCTGTGTACATAAATATGTATTTCTGTCGTTATAAACGGTGTCTTTTTATTTTAACAATGAATAGATGGTTAGAAATACACTTGTTTTTTGCACACACACAAAATTATTAGCATTCAAAATATTTTTTTACCATAAAATTATTTGAGCTAGATTGTTGCTACAGACTGACTGATATGAATTCTATCTGTGAAAAGATTTTGAAGTGCCTCAGTAGTTGACTACGTGGTCAACTCCTGCATAGACTAGAGGGCCACTTTGAGCTTTTCTGAGTAGGACCCATCTTTGTGACGCTATCACTCAAAGACCCTTTATCTGATCGACATCCTGCTTCTACTGCAGCAAGGTTATATCCTAATAAACAAAACCTAGAATATGAAGATGATCACTCAATACACTTCTTTTGTAGAGCCCCTGACATTTTTGGGGAAAACTGCCATTTTTAGCAGCCTATAAATCCAAAGGTCTAGCGCATTTTAGATGATTGTTCCTGGAAATGTCTTTACATGACACAGATCAAATTGTAGCTCTGTACATGATTCCATTACTGAGCTACAGCTCTTTAAAGGTGCAAACGCAAAAAGCACCCTGGACCAGAAAAGGTGGTTACAACTCGGTTTTGTAAATTGTCTAAAAAAAAAACAATTGGGAGTTAGAGTTACTAGAGTAACTTTGCATGTTTCATTACACATGTGGAGGAACTCAAAAAAAAGTTTCAACAAATCTGAGAGGGTCACCTGGAAAGATTCTGTGAATTTGATTGATTTGGCACGGAATGACCCAACTAAATCATGTCATCATTCAATTAATTTCATCCGTTATGGATCTATTATCATTAGTTGCTTATTGTATTCATCATGAGCTTATATATTTTTGAATTATAGTAGAGTTATACATCTTTTTGAAAGCGACTGTTTCGGACTAATTTAATTGATCTTTCAAGTCATCCCACAGATTAACACCTCTTACAGAAATACATCTATACTTTTTTAATTGTTCTAGCTTCTACTTTTTTGAAAATGCCAGTTCCTCAGAGGTTATACTTATTTTTCCTATTTTTCTAAAAGGAATAGGAATATGTGAGGCTGTCAAAATGTCACCTGTTCTGTGGCTGTATAGTCTGCCCTCTCCTCTTGAAAGAAGTCAGCAGGAGCTAGCTATATTGTGAGCTATCCTTTGTTTATGTGCTAAGTTATCTTTGCTCAGGGTGGTGGGTCATGGACCCTGTTGATGAGCTTGAAACGTTTTGGGTGTCCATTTTTTTAACGATGTTGCATTACATGGTGGTTTATAAGTAAAAACTAATCTAAACAAAATGGGGGGAGAAAGCCCCCAGCTTCCGTTGTAGATGTTTGTCTTACACAATATTCCATAATGCTTTACAGCATCACATCACAATCTATATTGAGCAACTATGCAATCATTTTAGCAACAGCCAAATCAGCCCCAAAAGCCTCAGAAAACAAAGCTCCTCTGATGATCCGTACCTGTACCCTTCTCTCTCACACATAGAAAGAGAAATCATGTTCCCTGGACACCCCCAGCCCTGCAAATAATAATATTTGTCTTAGTCTCCATTGTACTACTCTGCCCTGGTGTTAACTGTAGCAAGATTCTGGCCGTTCCTGTAGATGGCAGCCATTGGCTCAACATGGAGATCATCCTTAGAAGACTTCACTCCAGAGGTTATGAGATCACTGTTCTCCGTTCTTTAAAGAGCTGGTACATCCCTGAGAACTCCACTATCTAGTGTACACTTCTATAAATGTACGAATGTTGGAAGATGAAGAGGACTTGGAGGTCTTCAACAGGTTGTTACTAGATGTCATCGAGTGCCGCAAAAAATCACATTTTGTACGCTCCTTCTGCCAACAATACGTGATTACCAAACTTTTGAGTAAAGGCCATGGGATGCTCGCTGATTCTGCTGCTCTTTGCTGGATGATCCTGTTTTTATGCAGAAAATGCACAATGCTAAGTTTGACCTGATTTTGACGGACCCTGACATTCCCATAGGAGTAATTCTTGGACGTTTCCTGAAGTTGCCAGTGGTCTTCAATGTACGCTGGATTAACAATGAAGATTGTCATTTCATCATGGCACCTTCACCTGCTTCCTACGTACCTGTGTCGGGAACGGAACTTAGTGATCAGATGGACTTTGCGGATAGAGTAAAAAATGTTCTGTTTTATATATACAGTCAAATTGAGCTAAACTTTTACATATCCCCGGCTTATTTCGATGTTATCAAGCGGCATTTCCCTCCAGGAACTGATTTGCTGTCTTTGGAACTATCTACTGACATTTGGTTGGTAAGAGCGGATTTTGTTTTTGAGTTCCCTCGACCGACTATGCCCAACATAGTCTACATTGGCGGGTTCCAATCTCAAGAGCCATCTCCTCTTTCTGGCGACTGAAAACCTTTGTCGAAAGCTCTGGTGATCATGGCATCATTGTAATGTCTTTGGGAACTTTACTATCTGCCTTGCCGAGAGAAACCACTGAAGCTATTGCTGCGGCATTCGCAGAACTCCCACAGAAGGTCATATGGAGGTTTAGCGGAGAACCGCCAGCCTCTTTGGGCAACAACACTTTGCTGGTGAAATAGTTGCCGCAAAAAGACCTCCTTGGACATCCTAAAACTTGTGCATTTGTCGCCCACGGCGGCACCAACGGCATGTATGAAGTAATCTACCATGCTGTTCCCGTTATTGGGTTGCCTCTACATTTTGATCAATTTGACAACGTTCATCGTCTGAAAGTGCGAAGGGCGGCCCGGGTTGTGGAAACTTATTCTCTCACCAAAGAGAGCTTTCTGGAGGCTGTTAAAGATGTGGTGGAGAATCTGTCATACCGTGAAAATGTTCAGCATCTGTCAAGGTTACACCGGGATATGCCAGTGACTCCAATGGACACTGCCATCTTCTGGATAGAGTATGCCATAAGAAATAAAGGAGCAGCCCATCTCCAGCCTGCGGGATACAGCTTACCGTGGTACTCTTACTTCTGTTTAGCTGCGTTTTTGTTAGCCATATTAATTACCGTGGTCTGGCTTTCAGTTTCTTGCTGTAGACTAGTGTGTCCAAGAGGAAGTTAAAAGGAGAGTGAATAAATTACATTTATTAAAGGGATTATACATAAGTTTAACCACAAATAAATGTAAACAAATTTAAAATGTCTTCCTCATACATGCTCCAGCAATGCCCTGGTGAGTAGAATGAGCCCTGGCCTTTTCATCGCAATTACCTCTATATGCCTGTAAAGTCACTTAAATAGTTTATGCTCGGGTCGAACAAGAGAACAAAAGAACAGCGTAATGACGTCATGCGCGTTCACACTCAGCTGTAGCGTTAGCTGTATCTCCTCTATACTGACGCTGCAGCGCGAGTGGTAACTTCAGAAGGATGGATTTAGCGGAGAATAAGAGGAGACCGGCTTCAAGCACCATCGAAACTCCAGCCCAGACCCCAACTAACAAAAGAAACAAAGAGTTTATTCGAGTGTGACAAAAAAGGCGAAAGTCGAGTCTGATCTGCGTAGGCAAAGAACCAGAGTAAACATCGGAAAATGTTGAGAGAATCTCTCAAAAGACCCGCAGCTTATTGTTGCTTGAAAGGTAAGAAATTATTACTAAATACGTGGGGGAAAAGTGTTGTTGATGCTTCAAAACAACGGTGTCCGACTGTCCGTGCATGTTGTACAAACTTCAATGAAACAAGCCATAAAATGATCATATTTGGAAGTTACCAAAATAGTTGATCTAATAGTTTTATACCTACAGAGAAGTTGTGTAGTATTAGTAGCAGACTAGTAGTGTCAGTAATAACAGTAATTGTGCTGTACCTACAAAACATTTGAGTAGTAACAGTGGTAATGGTGCTGTATTTATAATGGCAAAAATAATGTTGCTAATGTTAGCTTTTCTTGGCCGCAAAATAAGCATGACTGTTCACGGATTTATAAGTAGTGAAACGACTGCAAAAAGTGAACATGTGCCGTTTACAATATAATTTACAAGTTAGCTATGCTAACTTTGGGCCCAGGGAATTGAAGAGATGATTTTGGCTTTTCCTAGTAGCATTTCTACCGGTGGAAATATTTTAATATTTCAATTAGGTCTGCGTTTATGCATACAAAGTATACGAGTATTTTTTTTCTCCTTCAAACGTCATTCATTCGTTTATCTGTATTACTTCTTCACTCGATTCACTTTGCTGCATTTGCTCAAGTATCGCATCTTGGAAAATATTCAATCAAAATTGATTTGGTCTAAATATCTTACAAAACAGTGAAGTTTCTTACCTCAGTTTAAGTCATGCACGAGCTTATCATCGAGGCTGCAGTTACGCGTTTGGCCTGAGGGGGCAATTGCGAGCACAAAACTGCAAAACTCCACACAGCCCCTTTAAGATAAGATAAGATAGCCTTTATTGATCTCACAATGGAGAAATTTACTTTATTTGGTCATGTTTTCATTTTAATTTTTAAAATGACTTTTTGAATATATTACAGTGCTTTGGTTATTCTCTTGCTTGTTTGTGACAAAATATAAAATTATAAATAAAACTAAAATGCACCATCTGAAAGTTTATCTTTGTTTTTTTGTTTGTTTTTTGCTCCAACCTCTGAGCGACTGTACATTTACTGTACAAGTATTTGTCTGGAAATCTGAAAAATTTACCACCTGGTCCTGCATTTTGATATAAAGTAAGTAATAATATGTTATATCATTTTTTGTGAAGTCAGCCCTTTCCGAATCTCTGCAACTAACCTAGTCTAGTATCCTCCTGCGTCAACCAATGACATGAACTTTCCCAGTGAATCAGCCTGTCAGGTCCTATCAGGAGGGAGGGGAGGAGCTTTATCGTTTACCTTTGAACATTCTGTTCCTGCTCTCCTCGTAAATGGGGCTGTTTTTAGTACACAGGAATCATGTACTGATCCAGGGTAACCTATCCAAAAATGTGCCTTTGTGGTCGCATATTGCCTGGAACTGGATGGAATGAAAAAGCTTCGGCATTGTCACCAGGGGTTTTTATTGTAACGTGGCATCCATCAATACGTCCTACAACATTCTTAAATGCTGTGGTTCCAGCCAGCTGCTGGAAACCAGATGCAATCTCTGGCAGTGCATCCAAAGAAGGGGAACTTGATAACCGCTACTCTGTGGGCAACGTCACACACCATGGACCTCGGCATGTCGAAGGTCCGGACTACAACGCGGTTTGATGTGCCATTGGCCAGGCAAAAGAGGAAGACCGGCATGTCCAGGTGTTTCCCCCAGCCCTGGTGATCTCTCTCCCAAAGTAGCTCAGTGAGACCAAAAATGGTGGTCCAGTTCAGGTGGAAGTCGGGGCGGAGTGACCATCAAAGTACATTACATGGCCAGGAGTGGTACTCAATTAATCAACCTTGGTGAATTTGTGTGTGTGTGTGTGTGTGAATGTGTGTGTGCGTGTGTGTGTCAGTGAGTGTGTGTGTCAGTGCGTGCGGCCGTGCGTGCATGCGTGTGTGTGTGTGTGTGTGTGTGTGTGTGTGTTCTCCTTTTGATGTTATGATCACTGTTGTATTAAAAGCTATTTTCTGAAAAAAAGGGGCTTGTTTCTATTATTATTACTGCCGTAATTTTCGGACTATTGTGAGCACCTAAATATAAGCCGCACCAACTAAATTTACAACTGATTGATTGATTGTTTATTCCGAGTTCAATGTACATTACATACTTTTTTTTTTTTTTTTTCCATTAGCATGTGCTACTTTTATGACTTTTGACATGCGTT
The DNA here is from genome assembly GCA_007210695.1 of Neogobius melanostomus. Classification (NCBI taxonomy): domain Eukaryota; kingdom Metazoa; phylum Chordata; class Actinopteri; order Gobiiformes; family Gobiidae; genus Neogobius; species Neogobius melanostomus. The sequence goes on from VHKM01000153.1 coordinate 4,275,557, forward strand.
TATGACATTTCCACATGCTTCTATATATACATAACACTGTACAGAAAACTCGAAAAGGAGTGGGAGGAAGTAAACTTATAAGTTCCCACCCCTGTATGTATCATAATTTCATTCATGTTAATGGAGCCAGTAGCAGGGCAGTTTGCGACAACCTGATGGCAACAAGCAGCACAACTAATTGTGTGTTGTTGTTTTTTTTTTTACATAGGCTGCACTTTGGCCCGCGCTGCGCTTTTTCATAGAATTTCAGCAGTGAGAGAATTAAAAGCATTTATTTTGCTCCCGAAGCCACGTTACAGGCACGGGAGGGCATCCCGCTGCTCCCGCTCCATTGTGCAGCAAACACCGCGGGCAGAGCGAGAACCTAGATCAAGCAGTGATAGGGTTTGCCATTTGGCCGAGTTATTGTGCAGATGAGTGGGGTACGTCCAAAAGGAACCGCATGAAACTTGCAGCTCTCCATCGTCTCCATGCTACAACTTTAGGTTTGGATTTGGAGCTGTCATTGTGCCTTTCTTATGTTGGAGTTCTTTCATTAGAAATAGCTCCAAAATGGTTTTGGATTCAGGTGCATTGTTATTGATAGCATGGCACAATATTCAGCGTGACTGTAAACATCTATAAATTAGCTGCATCGTTGTAAAAGCCAGAAGTTCAAAGTGTGTGAAAAAGTATTGGCTTATAGTCCAGAAATGACTGTTTTCTTTTAAATCTTTTGTTTATTTCAGTGAAGAATTCATCACAAATAGACCAATAGTTGTTTCAGCTCTATCTCATGCTACTTTACCACTTCTCCTGCTCCAAATTCCTACTTGGTCTTGATTTGTTGCTCTCCTTTTCTCTCTCGGTCTCCACTCTCTGGCCTACACTCTGTGGACTCTCTCAATGCAATTTGAACCTCCAGAGATCTCGACTCTTGAGATGCACCTCGGAAACAGAGAGAATGACTGAGACGTGTGATTCTTCAAAAGACTAACCTTCTGAGGCTCATCCTGGTGAAGCAAGATTTCTAGCTTCTGCTGCTGTGGGAATTGGAATTGGAATCTAGTTTTTAAGGATAGAAGGACAACGAAGCAGATGACTAAAGGCTTTAACTGGGCCGCAGCAGGAGCCTGGGCTGCTGTTCCAGATATAAATTAAGTAACACAAGCATTATTGTCCTGTGAATCAAATAATGACAGTTGTATCAAAATCAGACAGACGTTTCTCATCACACGTTTCATTCATTGTGGTAGAGAGATTTGACTTTGAACTAACTTAGAGGGGTGTTTAAGTGGAACACCCTCCACTAGTTCACGTTGGTGCAGTGCAATCTAGCAGAGACAGAGAAGTGCCCGCGTGAGTAAAGACACACACACACAAAAACTCACAAACAAAGCCATTAGCAGTCAAGGTAGAATAAGTGGATACATAATATATTTTTCATCTACATAACTTGGTGCCGACTGTGGATGTGTACCCGGCTCAGACTGTGTGCGCAGAGGCCCATGTGAAAAGAGAAAGTGTCATGAGCAGGAACCGATCCTACGATCTTTAACACCCACAAGTTGAGCTAAAACTCTAAATCATTAAACACCTAGGATGAAATGAGGGCCCAGCATGCCCCTGCCTTCAACACAAAACTTATATTATAAGCCAAAATGTATTCATACAATGTCCTTTGAAATTCTGACAACCTCCCTCTCTCTTGGTACAGCTGAGTGTTTTGCCTTTTTCTGCATTACCATTTTACTGCATTTGTGGTTTCTGAGCTCCACATTGTTTTATAGGATTCATTTGTTTGTCTTTGCTGTGTTATTGTGGGGTTTGGCGGGGTTTTTTTTAGTGCAAAGAGTCCATAATGACAGCTAGCTTATGAGCTAAAGACATTTGAGACCTACACATTTCTTCTTCTGAAGAACTGAAGAGGCACCAAGAGCCCCTACACCTGTAGCACAGTGGAGCCCTCACAAGAGGCCCTCCAGGAAACAAGGAAGGGACAAAGGAGGAGGTATCCAGGCAAGACTCGCAGCTAAGCCACACATGTCTCTATTGTTCTGGCGAATGGACGTTCACTGGAGAATAAAACAGATTAACTGCTACACTCTTCCAGAAGATGATGAAAGACTGTTATGGAGAAGTGGGAGCTGTGCAGGAGGAAGAGGAAGGAGAAGGTGGAGCTGACCAGTGCAGGACACCACGCTCTGAAACAAGGACAAACCCGGGAGGCGGTGCACCGTTTCAGAGGATCAGAGGAGCACTGAAGGCAGCCAGCCAGGTTTCCTCCGGGTGTTACGGTTTCCTCTACCTCCAAAAACATGCTGGTCAGCTTGGCCAACAGTGGAGGTGCAGCTCAGTGGCAGCAGCTCAGGACTAACACCTGAATGCACGCTGGTGCATTAGTTGCCTTGTGTACGAAATGCATGGTATAAATAAAGTTACCTTGAACAATATTTCGTTGTACGGTTGCACAATGACAAATAAAACACTTACTTACTCTTTTGTGACTTTTGAATGTTTTTGTTTTTGCCATATTTTTCTTGAGAATGTCCATTTAGTTGCATGGCAGACAGACAAACAGACAACCAACCACTCTCATTGATTCACTCTATGCAGCACTTACAATTTCTCCCAACTTAATGCATTTCTTTGGCACTTGGAGTAGAGCTACAAGAAGGAAAATAAGACTTTGTTTCCCCTAGCAGATATGATTACCTTGCCTTTGCACATAAAACATCATTGTGTCAAACCACCAATGACTCCCTTTATTATAACTATGAACTTATGAAAATAATAAATAACTGCATAAATGAATTGCTCCAAGACAAAAAGCCATTTTCACCTCCACCTTTGATTTGAAGCGAGTCACTTTTCAAAATAAAAATAGATTTTGCGCACAATTGCAGCCAAACTTTTATTTATGCATTTTAATAATAGGCTGTATGAGACAAAGTGATTACAGTGAAGTGCGGGTGTCTTTTTGAGTGCGGCGCATATTGATGAATGTGCGCCACCGGGCAAATGGGGAGAAAAGATTAAACACAACAGTTATTATTTGGAAACTTGAGGGAAAATAATGACCTTGGATAGAAGTTAATAGCTTCAGAAACAACTTATTTTGTTGCATTCTCATGAAGGGAGAAAACTGCGGGACCTTTGATAGAGGCTCACTGACAATGATGATTGGTGGATGTTGATGTCTGGGTGGAAGAAAAACAAATGTTAAATGCGTTTTCACCATCATCATTCATTTCAGTGTTGCGCCATTATCTTCAACGGTCACTTAAAGGCTGCAAAATAGACTTTGAGGTTTTAACCATGTTATAATGTTGTTCCCTTATTAAAAACGTAGGCGGTCATTTATCAAGGCAGGTGCTAAATAGCGGTTCAAGCTGAAAAATAAAATCTGCTATTTTGTGGGCATGTTGCATTTAAATTTAAATACATGTTGTATTACAGTATCTGGCCCCAAATCTGATGTGTAATAAGACAGTGCTGTATGAGTAAAAAATCCATATAAGTCTGCAGTTGATCCACTTAAGCACGTGCTACTCACTTTACACATGAGCAAATGCTTGGTAAAGGACCTCCATAGTCTGTGTGGCAAGCTGAGTGGTTAACATATTTCTGAAAGTAATATTTGTTATAGCTAAGATACATTAATTTAACTACACCACAAGTGAGAATGCTCTGGACCTCATTCATAGGGTATGGGGGGTACGCAAGCAATTAGCAGATCAAAAAGAATATGAAACTGGATCATATTTCAATAGGATTTCAAAAGAGGGTAACTTCAATGATGTTTTGTTGTAAAAAGTTTTAAATAAAGAGAATGGTAGCTTTACATTGAACACAACATAGACAACAAAGAAATCTGAGATTAGAGATCAAATCAAATTAAATGTATTTATATAACACTTTTAAAACAACTGTTGTTGACCAAAGAGTTTCACACAAAGGTCTACAGTACAACAATATAAAACAATACATAGATACAGATACAGAGAAAATAACAAAGAGCCTAAAATGGACCCTCGAGGCACTCCACAATGAAGAGGTGACACAGATGAGACGCATGGGCCAAGATTAACTGAAAACGTTTATATTTTAATGCAAATCAAACCGTTTCAGAGCAGTGCCTTTGATTCCACGGAGGATTCAAGGCACGATAAAGATAAAAGATGATCATGGTCTAAATAATAGCAAGGCCAAACTTACCCCACAAAGACAGATTTATGTAACCCAAAAGCAGACTCATCTGTGTGCAGTTTGTATGTTCTCCCTGTGCCTGTATAGGTTGCCACACAACAAAACATACAATAAGCCAAGATGAGAGTGGTTGTGAGGTCAAGTATGGGACAACGGATGGAAATTAGCCAATAACAGTCGGGCTTATACATGCCCAGGAAACTCGTGTGTGTTCAGTAACATGCACAGTCCCGACCAAATGAACGAGCAAACTAACACAAAACCTTTACTTTTGTCATGAGTTTGCCACTTCACTGGTGTAAAACTATGACAGTGCTTATCCCCAGGCATTATCAAGCATGAAATCTATAAGAAATTAAACTTTATATGTGCTTGTGTAACTGTTACTTTGTTTTTGAATTTGAGACGAGAGTATGTTATCTGAAACACCAGGCGAATGTAGAGCTCTGTCTATTCCCTGGCGGTCTCGTTAATATGATGGCAGGTCTAACTCCACACTCAGTGACTGTATCCAAGTGTCATGTTTGGAAAGGTGTGCCTGCAAAGCGTAACATTTAAAGGTTATGCAAAGGTTACTGTTTAATTAGGCGATTGGATTATTGATGTACACTGGTAGACACAAAGCCAACAAAGTTAACATTGTTTAACTTTGTTGGGGGGGCGGCATTATGTAAGTAGAACTTTCTACCACATTATAATGTTGTTCCCTCTCCAAAAACATGTCATGCATGTTTGAGTCATTTCGAAGTCCATAAAAACGACCTGGGAATGTCGTGTTGTCTGGTTGGCCATTTAAATATGGCGTTTTTCATTTCTCGCTTCTGCTTTATTTGACGCTTTTGCCGACAAATACTAAAACCCCATCTTTAAATTTGAATAATTAGGAATCAGAAGTGGACAGATATTAAAGCTGAAGGTGCAGTGGACTGTGTGAAGATAATGAGCAGTGGTTTATCTATGCTCAATACAACATTAGCCACTACATTCGGCACAGTGTTTTGGATGTATAATGTATTACAAAATATTTTTATCCTTTGTAGGTTTGTATGCTACTCCCCTCCCCTATTTTTTAAGCCTCATGTATTTAAGTTTAGTAAATGTTGAAATCGCGGACATCAAGGATACGTACATAAAGTCTATTGGATCAAAACAGCTCCACAGATACTTCACTTTGACGGCTTGTGATTTCAAGAATTACCAGTTTTCTTCAGACCTAGGAAGAAAACAATTGGTAACTCTCACAATGGTCGGTCGTCCAATTCAAGTAAATGTCCAGCTGTCGATTCAATGGACTGGATGGATGGATATGTAGCCACTGTTGCCCTGGCGCAGAATACTATACTAGAATACTATCTTTTTTTGAGTTTCCACAATCATATTAGAGGTGAATTTCGAGCGCGTTAAGTTATCCATCAGTATCCATTTTGTGTTTGAAATTTCTACCACCCACTCCTTGAACACTGAAAATGAATTTGCGAGATGCCACCGGTGAAGCCTGCTCCCCTTCACAACTACCACACAGTAACTCGGCCCTCATATTAATTTAAGCATGCCCCGCGGAAACAATGAAGCCATATTGGGAACAGCAGACCAAATGAGCGCTGAAGGAAAGTGCTTGGCCAGATTTTTCTTTTATCTACCTCCCCGTCTTCCTCTTGTGTCTCGACCACCGTCGTTATGACACCCACAACACATCATTTTCAACGCAGTCCCTTTAAATTATTCACCGCCTTTGCAGTTTTCATGAGCCGTGCGAGGTGATTACATAGTGAAATGACTCTGCGGGCAGAAACAGGAAGGAATCTCTCGCACACAGTTAACACAGCGCTGCACTTAATTCATGCCATGGTGCAGATCTACTGGTGCACAGACAAGACTTTTGACTCAGTGGGTTGAACTTTTAGTAATGTATAAGTAAGTTGTCGATTTACATGCCCATTATTTAAACAATGAAATCTGAAAAAATTAGTGTATTTTTGCTTTTTTTTAAACTAACGAAATATGAATACATTGCGTCTGGTAGGTCGGGGAACTGTTTTCAGTAGGTCACGAGGCGTCCCCGAAAACATTTCTTTAAATATTTATGGACAGAAAGGTCACTACTTGAGTCTGTTAATCTGTTAAGATCCGCCTGAACCGAGTACATTTTCTCCAGTTTGGCTTTATCTGAAAGCTTCTTGAAAAAAGTCTCAAAATAGCATTTGTGACGAAAAAGAGAAAAAAGTGACAGAAACGGAAAAAAAAGAAAGAAAACAATTTCAAAAAAGTGATGACAACGCAGCAACAACACAAGGAAAACGATTTGTTTAGATTAGTTGTGTAGGTCTTAGCTTTCAAATGACGCCTTTAGGTTTGGGAAAAGCTGAACTGACTGCTATCAGGTTGTTTTTATCCTAATTTCACCTTTTTTTTGGCTTATCTAACAACACCAACAGTTTTTGAGGAAAAGACAATATTTTACATTACATTTTACAAGTCGTATTTCGGTCGCGGCTTGTTATCCCAGCGGAATAAACCAATCAACGAAGGGCAGGCGTCTGTCGTTGATGCGGTGTTATTAGCAGTTTTACGCTAATATTCACGCAGGATTATAAATCACGAAACTCACCTACTGTCGATGTGTTTTTGGTCATTTACCACTGATTGGAGACGTGCTCTTTCTCTCTCTCGTGCGCCGTTCGTAGATTGTTATTGAGGGAACTTCCGCGTCCTGTGAGTGACGCTGCTCGTGAACAACACGTGACGCAAATAAACAAATATGATTGCACAGGATCGTTTTGATTTTGCGGATACTGCCACTGGGGACGGGGAGTCCAGACTGATCCCCTCTGTATAAAAAAATATAGAGGGGAATGATTCTGGTCTAACCAGGCTATTCACTTACACCATACCGGTTGAGAACCACTGCACTAAAACACACATGTACAACAATGTCTTTGGCCTAAATGAATTGTGAGTGTGTGAGACAACGGACTGAAGCCCAGCTGCACATCCGCGACAGAAAAACACGGATGTAGCATCGCCATTAGCTGCTGAAACGGTAATGAAATGAAGGCTGGCCCCGGAGGTTCCTCGCTATTGAACACAGGCTTGTCATTCTCACCCATGTCTTAAAACTCACATCATTCTATTTTTTTCCCTCCTGTTATTTTTATTTCCACCCTCAATTAGTCCGTCACTATTCTAGGATCCGCTTTCATGTATGCATAAGTTTTGTGTGGGTTCATTAATATTCAAGTATCCCCACTGTCAAGTAAATGTGGGCATTCTAGTTGTTCCTATTAATATGAACTGATATTTCTAGAAACAAAACTTAAAATGTTAAACCTCTTTTAAGATAAAGTTTTTGTTTGAACTAAAACTTGAAATAATGATATGGAAAATTATATTGCCGGAGTAAAAGTGAAGATATATGTTGAAACGACAGCTAGAAATGAACAAGCAAATGAACATATTCTTTCCAGAAAAAGCCATTTCAGCTGTCATCCCACGTCTTGCACTTCTGCCCTGATGTAATGAGGTCGTGACCTATAACCGGACGCATGCGGCAGAGGACTCTTCAAGGCTGACGCTGAGAAGAACGTGGGCCGTTTGAGAGTGGCACAAAGGAACATCAGTGGAGCGCTCTGAATGGCTTTAGTTGGAGCAGTGGAACAGTTGAGCACGAGTTCATCCGGAGTCACGACCTCGTGGCTCCAAATCAGCCAGAGCGAGGTCAGCTCTAGCTTCCACATAAACAATTCATGGTGTAAGAATCTCAGAAAGAAAAGTTTGACAGAGGGGCAAACAGACAGATCTAACGGGCGACGTCTATGGGACAGTGGCACAATCTCCTTGTTTTTGCATTGGTTTTCAATTCAATCCAATTCATTGCTTTATTTTCAATACGTGTAAACGTGCATGCAGAAAATAAAGCTTTAGTTTCTCTCAATACATTGATGCAAAAAGACAAAAGCTAACAGAGCAATATCAAATACACGTGTGTAAACATAAGGGCAAGAGAATAGGGAGAAGTTCATCTTCATGACAGCATGTTAATGAAGCTGTCTTTCAGTCGGTCGGACCTGTCACTGAACTTTTATTTAAGTTAATCCCCTTGAATCTGGGACCACGACATAATTTATTCATATGGTATTAGTAAGTTTATAGTTCGAGTATAGCAGCTAGTGGATCCCCAAAGCTTCACAGGGCTTCTGAAAATGAGATTAAAACTATGTTTATGCAATTATAATGAAGGGATTTTACTGCATTTTATATTAATGAATTTTCTGTAATCTATTAATAATCAGAAATTATTTTAAATGACTTAATCTTTCCTAAAACTACATTTATGCAGTGGTCGAAGTTTTCACACTTCAACAAATGGATCCCACACGCAGAATCTACCGCTGCTTTCTGCATGCACTTGACGCTTTCCCCTGAACCAAAGCAAATCTACAAGGTATAGCTTTGATCAGGGCTAATTCAATAATTATTTGGAATTATTATACGGCCCTTCACAATGCAAGTAGAACGCTCCATTGATTTGAATGTGATTTCCCAACGTTCTACCGGTCATTATTTTTTGATAGAAGACCTCTGAAAAAAATAATGACCGCTGCCAATGGCAACGGAGTTCGTGCTTGTAATACAGGTCTTTCATATCACTCCGCGAGTAGTAGTAGCGGACAGGCGGACACTATCTCTGTCCCCGTCCCTGCGAGAGAAGTTGAGGGAATCACTCGTGAAGTTAACGGGAGTCCGACTTTCAACTTACCCAGAGATTCACCACCATTCCTCCTCTCTAACTGCACCTTCAACTAAGTAGCTAGGCTAGCAATAAGTAGCTAGCTGTGCTGCTACTAGCCTCGCCACATTGCCTGGAATCAACAAACGTTGCCAAGCAACGCGCAAACTTTTGGGAACTATTTGCCGCGGAAATCAAATAAACCTTTCTGTCTTCATAAAAGTGTATGTAAAATAAGTGTACTTATTTTCCCGATAATGACCGGTGTTCTATACATTATCCCTTACTTAATCAATAGTAGCTTGCCTTAACCTGCTCTCGTGGACCACTGCTGCCGATAGGACCAAAACAGTGGAAATGCAAGCAGCTTGAGAATGAGCACCGACAAACTAAGGGTTTCCATAGTAACTGGGTGGCACGGTAGCGCAGCGGTTAGCACTCATACTTCACAGCTAGAAGGTCCTGGGTTCGATCTCCGGGTGGGCCTTTCTGTGTAGACCTTGCATGTTCTCCCCGTGTCTGTGTAGGTTTCCTCCAGGTACTCCGGTTTCCCCTAACATTAAAACTATGTACAATAGGGATGAATGATGTGTGTGCGTGAATGAATGGTGGTGGTCTGAGGGACCGTTGTTGCAGATGTGTGCTGTCACGACAGCTCTTCTGTCAGTCTACCCAGGGGAAACTGAAGCTACAGATGTAGCTTTACCGTGTGTGGAGTGAATGAAGAACAAATCTCCGACCCTATGTGAAGCACTTTGGGTGAAATGTGTTGTGCGAAAAATGCTATACAAATTAACTTCTATTCCATAACATTCAGCACCTGCAGCAGACAATGGAGAACATTCATACTGTCACATTTATCAGATGGGAAAAGGGTGTTGGGAGTCGCCAACGTCTCTTCTGGTAAAACTGAGGTCACTGTACAAAGAAGAAATGTATCACTGGTCTAGGAGTTTACAGTATAAGACAAGACCGTTTACTTAGTGAATGAAGCACAATTTTAACCATCTATTATTTTGAAATTCTTTTTTTTAGTATACATTTATGTCTGTTTGTTTGTTTTACTAGCAAAGAGTGCATGGACTCGAGTGAAACTGTTTTAATCTGACTAAAATCAGTAGCTATTAGCAAGATTTATTTGTACTAAAGGCCTTGTGAGTGTTAAAATGATGTATGGCTTCAAAAGCACAGAGAAGCCAGACACTACTTCACATCAGCAGCTGAAACAAGCGTATTGAACTCTTGAGAAGGAAAGTGATTGAGTATGCAAGGTTATTCAAACATGAAAAAGAGAGGGGTAAAAAACATAACTTCGTCAGGAGGGAGGGAATATCATCAAAAAAGTCTATTTGGCATTGCATGACGCCATAGACCTTTTAATGTATGTATGTATCTTGATTAGATGGCATTGCTGTGAATCTTGCAACTAAACAAGTGCAAGGAATCTTATATAGTTTATTCAATCCAACCAAAGTACTAACAGTTATACCCTTCTACCAATAATCCCACAGTTTCCCAAATCCCAGTCACTTAAGAAACCCTCCAACACTTCTTGTTGGTCAAATATTATGCACAGTCACGTTGAGATCGTGTGAAGACGACCGCAGACTGGAGACAAAGGTGTGAATTTAAAGGAATTAGGAAGTGTCAGCTGGGCTCAGTTAGGCCTGGGCAGTCCTTAAACCTTGCCTCACTGCCCATCCATCTCTGTCTGTGGCCACAATGAGAGAAAGATAGATGCATTCAATAAACGCGGTCTTGAGAAATCTGCAGGAAGTGATTAAACATGATAAATGAGGGGACTATTTTTCCGACTTGAGTTTTCTTGTGACGTCCGTTATATCATCAGTGGCACGAAATTGTCTTTCGAAAAGAGTGTAGCAACGCCTATAAACCTCCGCCAGACTGGTGCACGTGTGTCTCTCGATGTGTTACCCTTTGAAGTCGCTATCTTTAAAGCGCACGCTGACAAAAACAAGGCCGGCTATGATGAATGTTTAATTGAGCGAAAAGAAGATTTTGCAGCTAATTGGGGAGCACTTTGTCACTTTCTCAAAAGTATAAATTGGTTACATGCTGATGTTATTGTACCTCGGTACATTGGTGCAACAAAGGTATCTGATGTGTTTGCAAAGGAACAAAGTACGAAAGAAAATCACTATGAAGACTTTTGCTCTCAATCTGTCGGTTAAATATCACATTTCAGATGCATATTAAAGGAGAACCAAGTAACTTGTTTACCTTAATAAATCCTCTTCGTAGTCCCTCTGGGGGTAATAGAAGTGTTGATGGGATGGTCTTTCATCTCCCCCTGGTGTCTCTGGCCAGAAAACCACACTTGCAACTTTCCCTGCACCGGGTCTGAGGTCTGAGGTGTACAATATCCCTCTCTTCCTTTGTCTTTTCTGTCAGCGTAGTATTTACTCTCACAGACAATAATGAGTTAAAAAAACGCACCATGCTACGTCACCTGCAGAGGCGCTTATGGCCTCTAGGGGCATGAGTTACTTAGTTCTGCTTTAATCCATACTATCTAAGAGTGCTTATATATATATATATATATACTGTATGTTTTTTTTTTAGTTTGGTATGGTTTAGGGACAAGGCTATTCAAACTTGCTACCTTCAGATGGGAGTGTGTGCCCTATTTGCATTACATTAAAGTGAACCATTAAAAGTGGTGTTGAGTGGAGTTTGTGTGCTCCCAGTTTCGAACTTAGTGAACATATCATGCATAATTGTCTTAATCTACTGTTGGCTATACTTCAGTATTGATATTGCATATTATAACTTGATATACATTTTGTATATGGAGAGAAGACTATCCAAAAGGTCTATGTTGGTTTGTATCAGTGTCATTTAGCTGCTGGGATGACAACATGCAAAACAATACACAAACCCCTTCTTTTTTTTTACCAGTGTGCTAGCAAATTCTGTATGTTTTTATTATGCAACAAAATCAAGGAAATGTAGTTGAATTTCTGCAAAGAACAAACAACCAAAGTGAAAAGGATCAATCAAAACTGTGTGAATAGAGCAAAATAGTACTCCAAGTAAGAGCTTGTTTGAGAAATTTGCTGAGTCACAGGTTGGCTCAAGATCTTTGTTCGCAAGACATTTCACATAAAAGAGATACAGTATAAAAAGAAAAAAACATAAAATACTACAATAACCATGCAGTCTTTATCTTATTTCTATAGTACTTAATCTGCAGCTTGTTTTGGGTAGAAACATGTGAACGAACTTCTTCTTCTTCTTCCAGATGCATTGCTTTCCAGGGGACGTATTAATTCTTTAGCCAGATAGCTTTGGCTTGATTGATTCAAAGTCTATTCTTAGTTGGCATTTAGCTTAGCGCTAAATGATTTTCAGCTCGAACTGTCTCTGTCTCTGCTGGATCCTTTCCTCCTTTGTGTTTCTCAGGTGACGTTTCTTTGGCCCCCTCTGACGTCCACTCCCGGTCTCTCTCCCTCTTCCTCTCTCTCACCCTCTAATTGTGCCTGTTCCTCCTCTGCTCCATCACTCCCGATTCTGGCTGTAAAAAGTGGTCCGTCCGGGCTTGGACAGGCGAGGAGCAGCTGCCTCTCCAGTCACTCGGCCATGGACAGATCTCGTTACAAAGTCGGACAAACTGCCTCTTTAAGGTCCCGCTGTCATGAGCCCACAACTCTCTCATTTAAGCCCTGCAGAAATGTATGAAAAAGACACAATATGAGGGCTACTTGGAAGGAATGTCGGAAACTTTGTTGCCAATCTATGTTTATGGTCACCAATCACTGGCTCACAGCATATACGCCGGCAAATTGGGTGAGTTTTTTTGCCCAAGGACTCGACAACAGTCTGTGACAGCAGCAGCAGTATTAGTGTAAGTATTAGTATTGCAGCAATATAAGTATAAGTATTATTTTTAGTTGTAGTTTTGTATTAGTATTAGAGTAGTACTTAGGCAATCCGAAAGCTTCATTCTGTCTCCACTATGGTAGTTCATGTACTACTGGTATCGAAGAAAATAACAGCTACAAAAGCAGGTAACGACAAAAATATGTATCTCTCAAGACCAAGCTTTGATGCCTGTTGGTCCAGGGACAGCATTTAAAGAGGGGGTATTATGCTTTTTTCAATCACATAACACCAGTCTATAGCATACTACAATGATGACGTAACCTTCTGTTGGTCTGTGTATGCAGTAAATTAAAATAACTGCCTTGAATAAAATTGCTCTCTCAAAATGGCTGTACTGAACGTCTTGAAATAGGTCTCTGTCTCTTTAAGAAGCTTTCCGACACGCCCCCTTCAGCACACTGCTGTGGCATCTAAACAACACACTGTGCGGGGAGGGGGCTCTGCTGAGCTGAGGAGCAGTGGTTGGTGACTTGGCTGGTGACGAAAGGTCCAGAGGCGTCTCCAGGAGGTGGGGGCGTTCCTAGGAGGACTGAGGCATAGCTACACCTAAAATGGCTGCCGTCTATGTTTTTACTGATTACTCAAACATATGTGAATGAGCCAAGGCAACACTCCAGGCATGTGTTTAATGAGGGAATGACATAATAACATGATATAAAGCTTGAAAAAGTCGATTTTACATAATACCCCCCCTTTAAAGGAAGTTACTTGGTAGTTTCAGCACAAATACATGAAAAGAAACGTTTCTCACAACATTATTGTTCAGTTTTCTGGTTCTAGACGACAAATATTTTAGTGTAGGTACAGAAAAAAAGTATTGTTCAGGTATCGGTATCGTAAACCAAGTATCTGGTATCGGAAAAAAATGTAACGGTACCCAGCCCTAGTCATGAGATTATGCTCCTACTGTATATCCAGACACTTTTACGGGACTGTTCTTCATTGCCTCCAGTACGTATATTTTCTTGTTAGTTTACAGTGTTGTTAGCCAAAGTGAAACATCTGTCTCTCTATGTCAGAATATGAACACTTTACTGTATGCTCAGGAGAAAGGGCTAAATAACATCAATCATCCTACATCTTTTAACCATTTAGATAAAGTCTGAAAAATCAAAATAGCTGGATATGTCTTGATACAGACAGCCGACAGTTTGGTGGTTGAGTTACCGCAAGATTGCAAAGTGGAGGGAATACACACACACGGGGACACATAGTGCACCATACATGGATATATAATTGTATTATTCTTTTTGTGTTGGTGTATATTTGGTTTGTACGTTTGCTTTGTTCTATTGACCCACTGAGACCATGCAGTTCGCCCCAGTACTTTTCAAAGGCTTGACCAAGTATAACTCACAGAATCATGAGTGAACAAGGATAAAAGTCAGACACTAAGGCTAACCATCAGTTTACCAGACTCCTAAAAGACTCGGATGATGCACGACTTTGCACATTTGCCGACGTGTCATGAAGGGCACAGGCTTTTGGCTTCACTGTAGTAATAATTTTCAGCCTCTTCAGAAACGGGCTGCCCTGCCAAAAGAATGAATGAAGAAAGAAAGCGGCAGCGTCACTGAGCGAGTGAGTTGGTTTCTGTGCTGTTCAGTTTCAGCCAGTTTTCATCAAAGGAAAGACTCAAGAGGTGCCATTCACAACAAAGTGGAAAGATTGTTGGCAGTGTTCTCCACAGCAGGAGAATCTACTCAGATTCAAGGCAACCAGATACAGGCAACAACCTTTGCGTACAATGGGAAGCTCTCGAGGGCTCAGACACACATAAGAAATGAAAGCTGATTATGTGCGCAGTAATGCTATGAAATATCTTAAATAGAAAGTCTCTGTTGCACTGTAGAATACATCAAAAGTACGCATAATTATCATAAAAGTATTGGAAATGCACATAATGTACCTCAATAACATTTGCAATTCCTTTTCTATGCTCTAATCCATCCAAACTTTGTTATTTATATGTACGATATATATGCAGAGATTAGTGGTCAATACATTCAAACATCCTTCTGGGTGTATTTAAGAGGGGTTTAAACAATTCCCCACACCTTTATTCAGGCCTGGAACCATAACGCCAGCCCTGGCTCACAATAAATGTACGTTTTTAGAGGGTTTAATTGTGTGGAAGTATTAAACTTGCTGTAAAAAGTACCATCTCTGGCGATGTGTGCCAATAGAGAAGCCTGAGGGCTCACTTAAAATAAGATTTTGATGAGTGATTTTCCTCATATGCATCAATTCCTGCATACAATTTCAAGGCTGAGGTGTATTTTTGTTTTTTTCTTGGTCTGTCTATTTTTGGGGGTCAGGCGGCGACTCCGTAGGAAGGAAACAGTGTTCTGTATCAAAGGCCTATTGAAACCTCTTTAACCTCTTTTGAGCACATTTTTGCCAGTTTAGTTTTACCCACATCTAAAAGCTTGACTGGAGCTTACAGACTTTACAAAACTCATCTATCTCATGTCTTTTGTTGCGTCCATTGTTGCGTTTTTTGTCAAATTTAAACGTTTTTTTTTTTAAAGAAGCTTTTAGATTTGCTTAATGCCAAACTGTAGAAAATGCGCTTGGTTCCGGTGGGTGTTAAGAGGTTAACCAAGTGCATTTTCTCCAGTTCAGCGTTACCCAAATCTAAAAGGTTACAGCCTATAGGCCAGTGTAATGCCCCATTTGAAAGCTAAGATCTACAAAACTCATCTAAACATACCTTTTTCCCTGCGTTTTTTGTGGCGTTGTAGTCACTTTTTTGACATTTCTTTTCAATGCTTTTTATCACTTTGTTGCCACTTTTCTGTTACTATTTTTTTGGCATTTTCATCACTTCTTTGTCACTTTATTCATTCCTTTTTTGCCACTTTACTGTCATTATTTTGTTGCGTTTTTGCAAAGCAAGGCCAATAAATTCCTCTTCATAAAAATGTTCATGAGCATAAAACAAAGGGACATTTAGGATCATGCCATGTGGACTTAATTCCCTTCCTAAACCCAGAAGCCGCTATCTGTTCAGTAGCAGTGTACTTTCTCTTGTTATGCCACGCCATATCATCTGTGCTGCCCCATGGCTCTATCTCTTTTTCTTTCACCGGGGAATAGCAGCTCTGAACCATGACGTACAAAAGACTGTGCCCTCTCCATCTCCACATGTGACAACGTAAGCCGTCTGTTTAGTCAAGTGGAGCAACTAGAGTCTAACACAGGAAAATGTATCTGTTTTATAAGATCTCTCTTGCTCGGCCAAACCCATTCTTTTCCCTATAGTTACATTACTTTACATTCATGTATTCAGTACTCTAGCATTAAAAGTGCATTATGGAACTTTTCATGCGGGGCGGAAAAAGAAAAATATATTTGTGCGTAAATTACCTTTTTGTGACCCATGAATAAAGTTGCCTTGCCTTCCCTATGTGTGGTTAGCATGGTGTCTTTACTTTCAATCACAGTGGAACATATGCGTTACCATGGAGACGGTCCGTCAGCAGTGAAAACCTACCAGAAACTCTCAAAACAATTGATCCTGGAGTATCATGGCCACCGAGATGGAAAGTAAAGGCGTCATGCTAACCACTCAGCCACTGGATCACTAAAAGGTCAAATACGCATTAATACATACTGTAAAACATAAAAAGTTCCATTATGCACCTTAATAGCAGAACTACGTTACATTTTACCTTAATAAATCCTTTTCGTAGTCCCTCTGAGCGTATACAAGTGTTAATGGGATAATTGGAGGGTCTTTCATCTCCCCATGTGACCAGAAAATCACACTTGCAACTTCACCTGCTTCTGCACCGGGAGCCCCAATACACACAAGTGGAAAACATCTCCCTTGCTGCTCTCAGTTGTCTACAAAATCCCTTTTGGCTCGTATTTATGACGTTTACAGGAAAGTCCTGACTGCATTCTGTCTACAGCTCACGGTTTGTTGATGAACATTTTGCAAAACGTTATTTGGTTTCACGATCAAAAGAAACTAAGAGGCTAACGGGCAAAGCTAACTATGGGCTAGAGCTACTAGCAGTATTTACAGTCAAGTTTGAGCGGAAAAAAGTATCTCCATTGTGTAAATGGGTTATGGCACAATGTACAATATTCCTCTCTCCCATTTTGTCTTTTATGTCAGCGTAGTATTTACTCTCACGGACAATGAGTTTAAAAAAAACTGCAACAAGCCACAACAGCTGTAGTGGTGCTTGTGGCCTCTAGGGACAAAAGTTACTTAGTTCTTCTTTAAGCTTTTTTTCAAATTCAGGCATAAGTTGAATGTATGTTCTTAAACAGGATACAGGGAGTTCAGTCCTTACTATACCTCACTTGCTGTTCTTTATGGTATGTGCTATTCTGGAATATTACTTTATGCCCAAATGCCTCTGGGAACATACGGTACAACTGTAATTGAATCAATTCGGCAGACCTGGCAACATGATCCCTCCCCTGCGAAAGCAAGAGGGGAAACTATTGTACATTGCACAACTGTAAAGCGAAATTGCATTCAGTTGAGCCGCTGCGACTGAGTGGGCCGCCATTGTGGTCCAACCTTACCAGCTTTTCGAGGTATGGAAAACCCGAGTACTGCCTTCAGTGCAGCTCTGAAACGGTGCACCGCCTCCTGGGTTTGTCCCTGCACTGCTCCCCCACCACCTCCTTCCTCTTCCCCTGCGCAGCTCCCTCCGCTCCATGGCAGTCTTTCACCATCTTCTGGAAAGAGCATGGCAGACGAATATCATCCGTCTTATTCTCCAGTGAACGAACATTAGCCAGAACAATAGTAGAGAGTGAACCTGTGTGTGGCTTAGCTGTGAGTCTTGCCCGGGTCTTGTCCCTTTTTTGTTTCCTGCAGCGCCTCTGTGCAAATAAGTGAAATCAAAGTGCACACAGATAGACCTCACTTGTTGAATCCACGACATATATACTTACTGAGAGGCACGAAAGATTGTCTAAGTGACAAAATGTAACAGTAGAAAGCCAGGGAGGGTCAGGTCATGAGTGATGGCATTTGAGCAAATCAAACGGTTAAAAATCATCAAATATGACAGAAGTGCTCAAAACACTCCATTTTCAGTTTATTTGCTTGAGATAAATGTGCATTGGCAATTATATTTATGTTTTTATCCATTTGTAGGGGCCACGGTTTTGGACGGGGTGGGGCACTGCCTTGTAACAGCATGCGCAGCACGGCAGGGAACCACTGTAATACTGTTATACGGTTAGACTGTCAGTCATATTGGTCAATGCTAAAAAAAATATATATATACGAATTTAGTTAGTATACAACCTTTAAACATAAGAAAAAGCACAGATAGTTCACACTCACAATGCAATCCATTCTAATACTATGCGCTGAATATTTAATCCCTAAAATGATTTGCCGTTTCAATACCTCTGCAAGTTTGATGTTGCTGAACACATTTGCGGTAGGAGGAGATCTGGCGCCTGACACAGTACTTGGAGCAAACAGGCTGTTAGCTCGGTGCTAAATGTATTATAAAGACGCAGCGGTGCGACCGTAAATCAGCTGTAATCATATCAGCCAGCAGTAAAAGCCTATGCATTTCCCCATGAAATGTAATACAAGTGCCGGAGGTGTGCGGGAGTTTCGCAGTGATTAAAATAACAGTGGTACTTCCCGCGTGTGGTATGTGGCCCGCCGGCGCTGGTCACTTGAGCTGAGGAGAGTTTCTGATTTATGGAAGCATCAAGGGGAGCTTCTTATCTGCCCACTTTTATACCTCCATTAGGCCCTGTGCCGTTATGGATGGCTCAGAGGAGATGCATCATTCATGGCTGTGCAGCTGACACCCGTCGTCTCTAGATCAAAATCTGGGACCAGCGCTTTTGCATCTTCACTTTCTTTGAGTGTCATCTCTGTCGCAGTGGAGTCTTCGCTTGTCCTTATACAACCATGAGGGCAAGTTAAGATGAGAACTCCAGTAAAAGTGTGGCTATTTCACAAAAATAAATCTGCCTAAGCAAAATAATAGACCAAGAAAATCTTTAGGTTTTCCTTTCTTGGGCACAGCAAATCATCAGCCACTAGTGTGCAAAGATATATTTGCAACAATTTCAACCTGAACAAGCGGCACAAACCTGTAATAATTCACTACTGTGCTGTATTTTTAAAAAAGAGAAAAAAATAGTATGAAATTTACACCCTCACAAAACTGCTAGAATACAAGTAAACCAGCTTCAAACCTTTTGAGCGCAAGACGTGCATAGAACAAAATTGGCAACCAAAGTGAAAAGTACAACTTTAACTTCACTAAAAGTAATGGATTCACACAACACGATACAGAAAATTGACATTTCAAGGTGACATATGTAAATCATTATTATTTTTATTTTTTATTTTACCAACGTATAACATTGTACTCTCTTCAAACATACCGGGTGTATAGTTATTTGCGTCTTATTTGCAGTTTTAATTGTCTTTACTTTGGTCGCTTCTCCTTCTACTCCTGAAGTGCTCCAATCTATTTTTTCTTGTATTATTTTGCATCATACACAAACTGAATGAATCCTTCTCAAGCCCATGAAACATCCCTGAAACCCTTCGGCTCTCACGGTGCATTTATCACTATGACATTGATTTGTTGCTGCTGTGTTAAAATGGACGCTTGCATATTGTTTTTCAGCATGTATAGATGTATGGCTGCCAACGGAGGGCGCTCCAACCAAACTTTGTGGCGCATACCAACACAGCCTTTACTCATAAAGTCTTCTTTCATACATAGAAATTATAATTAGTTTATTTGTTATAATAAGTTTGAATCAGTAAAGACTGTACTGAAAAGCCCAGTTTATAAGCAAAACTATTGCATACAGTATCCATCAAAATTTGGAAACACCTTTAATGCTCTTATTCTCATTGTTGATAAATGAACAATCCGCAGCACGGTAGCACAGTGGTTAGCACTTGTGCTTCACAGCTAGAAGGTCCGGGTTTGATTCCCACCTGGGCCTTTCTGTGTGGAGTTTCCTCCCGGTACTCTGGTTTCCCCTACCACTAAAACATGTACAATAGGCCAGGATGAATGAGAGTGTGTTTGAGAGCGCGCATGGGGGACGATGGATGGAAATGAGTCCATGGCTACAATCCAGTGTGGCTTGTTTACAGGCATGAGACCCATGTATGTTGATTAACATGCACTGTCCTGATCAAATAAACCAACACATAAATACATGTTGGTAACAAAAAATGGTGAAATAATATTTATAAAATATATTTTAAATTCTTCAAAATTGCCACCCTTATTCTTGGCATTTCTCAAATTAATTTCATAAGGTCATCCCTAAAATAGTTTTCAACAGTCTGAGAAGTGAAAACCATTTTGGTGACTACTTAGTGAAGCTCACTGAGAAGATTGTGCAAAATTGTGCAAAGCAGAACTCAAAGCAAAAGGCAGCTATTTTTAAACAACTATCTCATCTTTTTGTTTAAAGAGGGGGTATTATGCTTTTTTCAATCACATAGCACCAGTCTATAGCATACTACAATGATGACGTAACCTTCTGTTGGTCTGTATATGCAGTAAATTAAAATAACTGCCTTGAATAAAATTGCTCTCTCAAAATGGCTGTACTGAACGTCTTGAAATAGGCCTCTGTCTCTTTAAGAAGCTTTCCGACACGCCCCCTTCAGCACACTGCTGTGGCATCTAAACAACACTACTGTGCGGGGAGGGGCTCTGCTGAGCTGAGGAGCAGTGGTTGGTGGCTTGGCTGGTGACGAAAGGTCCAGAGGCGTCTCCAGGAGGTGGGGGCGTTCCTAGGAGGACTGAGGCATTGCTACACCTAAAATGGCTGCCGTCTAAGTTTTTACTGATTACTCAAAAATATGTGAATGAGCCAAGGCAACACTCCAGGCATGTGTTTAATGAGGGAATGACATAATAACATGATATAAAGCTTGAAAAAGTCGATTTTACATAATGCCCCCCTTTAAACATAATTCCATTTGTGTTCAAAAATGAATGCCTTTAGTGAGAATCTACAATGTAAATGGTCTTGAAATAAAAGAAAAACCAATACATAAAAAAGTGTTTCCAAACTTTTGACGAGTACTGTATGTCCACTTTAAATCTTCAAATGACTTGAGAAAGAAGTGTTTAGTTCCAATGGAGACAATGCAAAATCTTACATTTTACTTGTCATAGTCATTTTTCAAAACGCAAAAAGAACAATAAAAGATAGCTGCACTGATGTGGCCAGCCCACCACAGCGAACAGCTGGCGGACAAACCCAGCTCCCAAATGTGCTGTGAAACATTTGGCACGGAGCGGTGGCTTGACAAAACACTTGGTGATTAACAGTGAGGATGGAGCTGATGAGAACGCCCAGGAAAATGAATGGCACCAATGCACCAGTCTGAAAGCTTAAATAGGTTTCTAACAGCTTCATATACCGCAATCAATGACCCAACCTCACCCTCATCTACAGACACACGTCAAAGCCCATCAGGGGGTAGAGGAAGTACAGGGCGGTGACTCAGAGCCAGTGCATTTCAGTGCCATATGTACCACGCATTATTATTTTCTATTTGCTCTGGCGTTGCTTTGACATTTAAGTGGCTTCTTCTTTTTTCTATAAATATTCTTACATCCTCACAACTCAGTGATACTCTGGGGACTAATAAAGCCTCATATACAAGCAAAAGAACACATCAATTATGAGACCCCTGTTAAGAACACAGACCAATTACATGCACTGAAAATGTATCATAGATTGTGTCTCATTACATTCTCCATCCAATGAACTAAAAAAAGCAGATCATTACTGCAACTGTGAGTGTGCAGTGGTAAATGAAAGTATTAAGGCTGAATCATGGAGTTTGCATGTGTGTTTGCTCTGTGTGTGCATGTCTCCCATAATGCTTTTATTAAGTGTTTATTGCATTTAAGAGTCCAAATACTTCCAATTGCTTTGGTTGCTGAAAAATGGTGTTTTGGTAGAAATACACTCGTTGGGGTTACTGCGTGCTGTCAGCAACATTATGTGGTCAAAGAATGAGGTCAGCTGACTTCTCTTGGGTTTCACTGGAGGAGAAGGAGAGGCAGACATTTGGGAGATTTCCCGGTCGGCCCATACCAAACTTGGACGTGTCAGGGTAAAACGATACAGCACAGGGGAGCTCAGTGTAGCCCTTTACATGCCCCGATCAGATCTGGATCACAGCAGGGCCTTGGTAATGCAATTGAGATGTAAGTGACCCAATAGCCTCTGGTTCCACTCCACCGCAGGTCAGTGGTTAATGAGTGAAACTGGCACAAGGTAAACAAAACAATGTGAGGTTATGCAGATCTAACTCGTCCCCTCAAACCAAGCTTTTTGGAAGCAACACAGTCCAGTTGGCAACTTTGAAAATCTGTACTTTTACTATGATGGAAAACTTGTCTGAAAGTGTACACAAACATGTACTGGATTCAGCTTTAAAACACCGCCAAACATCTGATCTTCTCTCCTTTATAACAATAAACATGATTTTTATTTTTTCTGCATTAATAGGTCGGCAGGTAGAAACTTGTTCAGGTTTATGGTCCAATCTCTACGACCATTACATACTGCTGATGTGTCCTTCGGCAAGAAACTTCAACGACCTTGCACATAAATGTATACAGTAGTGTGTAAATCAATCTGGCTCTTTTACCTCAGAATGAAAAACCTACACAAGCAGCGAAATGTAGCTACAGTCACTTTGCTGCTGTCAGTCAAAAGATTTCCCTAAAATAATACATTCTGCAGCACATTCACCTGTGACACGTCACTACACTCTGCCTATTTTAGCCCGTTCTTGTATAGCTCACAAAACTCGCTCGCCCCATTATAATTGAGTGGTTTTGCAGACAAAGCAGTGCACTCCCAGACAATACTGGGACTGCGCATTGGGATGACAAAAAGAAGAAAGGCCTTATTAACTCCTTGCCTGCGCACTTACTGGGTTTAATGAAGTCGGGGTATGGAGCTCGACAACAGCGCACAGAGTGGGTGGATTGAGATTGTTGAAAAGGCAATAATAAGGCTTTGCTTACATTGAATACAATACATTTTATTTGTTAGGCGCCTTTCTAGACACTCAAGGTCGCCTTACATCAAAGAAACGCGTTAAAAGTACTGTACACATAAATGCAAAGTTAAAAACAGATACATGTAAAAAGGACAGTGCAGTTATGGTCACAGTGAGAAGGCTTTTCTAAGCAGATTAGTTTGGATTTAAAGAGTGGGAGTGAATCGGTGTTCAGGGGGAGAGTGTTCCAGGGCCTGTGAGCAGAGCGGCTGAAGGCTCTTCTTCTCCCCATAGTGACGAGTTGGGCATGAGGTACAGTGAGCTGGAGAGAGGAGGAGCAGCGGAGAGAGCAAACAGGTGGAAGGAGGTCAGCAGGGTATGGAGGTGCGAGGTTACGAATAGCTTTGAATGTAAGGAGCAGGGTTTTGTAGCGGATGCGGTGTGGGAGGGGAGCCAGTGGAGCCGTTGTAGGGCTGGTGTGATGCGGTTCGTAGGGTGTGTGTGATGATGCCAGAGGCTGAGTTTTGAACCAGTTGGAGTTTGTGAAAAGTTTTTTGAGGGAGACCAAACAGAAGAGAGTTGCAGTTGGTCTGAGTGTTCACACTCACCTTGGCCAGACACTTCACCCACCTTGCCTATGGGATGTGGGAAGTGAGGGGCTGGTGTGGTCAGAGGGGGGCTATGGTGGAGATTGGCAATACACCAATATGTATAGCAAGAATGAATACGACTATGACAAAGTTGTAAAGTGCAATATAATCTCTAGGCCTTTACTTGCCAATGCCACTGAGCGACCCGTGTAGAGGGGGTTGATCCAGAGCCAGGTTCAGCAACACTTACCTGAAGGATGAGCCTTTTGTGTTTTACTTTGATGAAAGAAACTTGTGCACCATGTTCCCAGACATAGGGAGAACATGTATATTTCACATACACGGGCCCCACATGATCCGGCAATCAAACCCAGAAACTCCTTGCTCTGAGAACCACCAACCTGTACATTCTTTATTCCCCACAATTGTTTTTAAAAAGATAAAAGGGCTGGTGTGGGTTAGTCTCTCATCATGAGTTCTAGTCCTGAGCCAGTTTGATGAATGTCTTGTCCAGATGTAAACACACCTAAATGCTGTATTTCCAATAGGCCAACTGAGCACAACTGTGGCATAAATCATTAACAGATACGTATGTTTCTGTATAGTTACTGTGCTCTGAGTTTGTTCTAATTTGCCTTCTGTGCGTTCTGACAAACAGCAGAAGGCCTTATTAGCTTGGTTTTAATGAAGTCAGGGCCATGCAGGGAAAGGGCTTGTCAACGGTGCACAGAGTGGGCGGATGTATAGCCTTTTTCATGTGGTGCTAATTTTGCCGGTGCATAAAAACACAGAACCTGTCCTCGAGTCGATCACATCCTCTGCATCGTCTTACTCAGCGGCAGAGACGCAAGCTCACCAACTTCAAAGTTTGAGTTATGCAACCTGCCCGCTGTGTCCTTGGCAAGACACTTCATCTTGTCTCTGCATGAGTGAGGATCTGAGTATAAACGCATGAACCTTTCCCCTTTTTTGATGCCTATACAACTAAATTGGATTCCCTCAGCCCCTTTCAAAGCACTTTGCATGATGAAGCAATTAGGACCGACTTGCTTATACTTTATCATGTGAAAGACTGGCAAAAGTATAAGAAATGTATTGTTTACAGTATAAACCTTAAAAATAAAAAAGTCCAAACCCTAACCCCCAAATAAGTACTCATGCCCTAGAGGCCATAAGCGCCACTGCAGGTGTTGTAGTGTGTTGCTTTTTTTACTCATTAATTGTCCATGAAAGTAAATACTACTCTGACAAAAGGAGAGAGGGATTGTACATCCAGTTACACAATGGAGATAATTTTTTTCACTCAATCTTGGCTGTAAATAATGTTTAAGTGGCGCTAGCCCGCAGTTAGCTTTGCCCGTTAGCCTGTTAGCTTCTTCTTCGTGATTCCATTAGTGTGTATTGGGGCCTCTGACCCGGTGCAGGCAAAGTTACAATTGTGGTTTTCTGGCCAGAGACACCAGAGGGAGATGAAAGACCATCATCCCATTAACACTTGTATAACCCCCAGAGGGACTACTGAAAGGATTTGTTAAGGTAAACAAGTTCCTTAGTACTGCATTAACTGGAGCAAGGGTTAGAGCCGGATTTATACTTTCAGTGGGTATTTTGATATCGCTGAGTTTATCTTTGAGTTGTTTTTTTGTGTTCAAAGCAATGGGATTATCACTTGACAAATATGTGATGAAAAAGTGACAAAAATGTGATGAAAAAGTGACAATGTGATAATAAAATAGAACAGTGAAAAAAATGCAAAGAGAAAAAAAAGTCATGGAATTAAACATTGCTCAAACCAAAAGGGACTCAGCGAGTATAGCGGGTCGTCATAGTGATGGGATTATACGGCTCTTTACTGGGAGCCGAGTCTTTGGGATCTGTTCATTTCAAGAAGCTGTTCAAAAGACTGGCATATTTTGATATAAATCTCTGAATGACGCGAGCCAGATAACTCACAATATCTAAGACGTGATCGCTAACAGGCACACCTTTTGATTGAACTCATCCACAATTACAATGGGATTGATTTTTACACTTTGAAAAATGTGTGTGTGCAAAAAGTTGTTGGGCTGATTGTTATGTTTGCTCAGGGTAAAATTGACTGCAAAAAAAGAGCTTCATAATGTAAATCCGATTCGGTCATGAATGTCCCATTGATCTGCGCGCCTGATGTAAGTGGCAATGTGCTATATTTGCCATTTACCATTGTTCTGAGAAAGAGACGAAAATGATAGCTATCAGTGCTATCAATGATCATATCGTCACAATAACTGTCACTTTTGAGTAAATGGCTTTTGAAATGAAATATAGAGCAATAACAGCAAAATGATGAGATGTTTTTGTTTCTAGTTGTTAGTGTACATAAAGAGAGGAAAATAACCTAAAACATCAATAATGCAGGCAGCCTTGATGTTTTTTGGTAACAATGTAAAGTTTTGCAGCTGTGTTTCCATATCATTATAATACATTATCTTTAATCAAATTGTAACGAACCGCTTTTCTTACTCAGCAGCAAGAGGAAATATTAAAACCAGGGTCATATTAGCTCAGCACAGTGACTAAAGCAGAAAAGTGCTAATTGTGGAGTTTGTTGTCAGCGAATTCTAAACAGGGCCCAGTGCAGAGGAGAATCTGCAAACACTACAGGAAGCGGCTATAAGATCCAAAGTGAAGATGCAGAGGCTATAGCAAAGATGTTGTCGAGTCATAATTTTCGGAGTCTAAGTCTAAGTCTAAAGTCCTCATTGTTTGAGACCGTGTGTTTGAGTCCCAAGCTCTGAATGTGCCATGAGTTTCTATCACCTTAAAGTGAGTCCAACACATTTAATGGTGCATTGTGTAACATTTTGGATTACTCTATTGCCAGCAACATCAACATAAAATTAATCAATTACAGTAAAAGGCAAGAGTGCAGATAAAATACTTTCAGTTTTCGTATGCACGGGTAAAAAGAGCTGTTTTCAGCCTGGATTTGAACATTGTCAGAGTTGAGGCCTGGCTCACATCCTCATGAAGACTGTTCCAGATTTTAGCTGCATGAAACTGAAACGCAGCCTCACCGTGTTTATTATTGACTCTGGGAACCACCAGGAGACCCCTCCCTGAAGTTCTCAGGACCCGAGATGGTTCATACGGCTCTAACATGTCAGAGATGTACTTTGGTGCTAAACCATGAAAAGACTTGTACACAAGCAGAGCTGTTTTAAATTCTATTCTCTGAGTGACAGGAAGCCAGTGCAGAGACCGGAGCACTGGACTAATGTGGTCATATTTCCTAGTTCTTCTCAGGACTCGAGCAGCAGCGTTCTGGATGTTCTGCAGCTCTGGTTTAGAAAGGCCAGTGAGCAGGCCGTTACAGTAGTCTAACCTGCTGGAGACAAATGCATGGATGAGTCTCTCTAAGTCTGGTTTTGACACTATTCCTCTGATCTTAGCAATGTTTTTCAGATGGTAAAAACCTGATGATGTTATTGCTTTGATGTGGCTGTTTAAGTTCAGGTCTGAGTCCATGATTACTCCTAGATTTCTAACCTGATTTTTGGTTTTAGAGAGAGAGACTCAAGGTGACTGATAACACTTTGTCTTTGTGTCTGTGGGCCAAAGACAATGATCTCAGTTTTGTCTGAGTTTAGTTGGAGAACGTTGTTTTGCATCCACAAACTGATCTGTTCGATGTAGTGACCGAGAGTATCTACAGGCCCATGTTGACCTGCCATGCACATTTCAATACTGAAAAAAACTATTTATGCAGTGGGTAATCAAAGAATGGATTTGTATGAGGACCTAGCCTACTTAAATCTCTTATTTGACTGCCTTTAGTCAACATCTCCATGGAGATGAGCTGGAGACCTTAACCCACTCAGGTCTTAGGAGAGGTGAAACACATGTTTTACGTATTTTTCAACAACACTATCTGTAATAAAATCTGTATTTTTGTTCTATTTAGTGGGTGAAATATTGATGTGTGGCTTTAAGAAGAGTTTCCTCCCTCAGTCCCCTCTGTGGACCCTCCATTTATAAAAGTTTACAAAAGTCTATACTCAGAGTTCGCTGTGTGCCAAGGAGTTGAGAGCTAAATCAATCAAGTCTGAGTCCTCCAGCCTGATCCTCATGTCGAGTCACAAGTCACTGCCCCCTGGAACTCACACAAATTAATTGATATTATAAACATGGAATATTGATGCTGAGGCACCCAAAAACATATGATAGAGCTTATGTTGTGGAAAGCATTTTAAATAGATCTCTAATCTATACAGTCCTCGTATGAATATTTCCCCAAATGCTACCGTTGAAAGCACATGCAGGACAACAACAATCCATACAGTGAGGAGACTTGATGAGTAAAATCAGAACATTTTATTTTGGTTCATCTCAAAAGCGTCTCAGTTGCTTTCCTGAAGGGATTAAGCCCTGAGCATCGAAAAGCACAAACTTGTTAAAGCAGCTCGCTTTACCGAACCAGAAGAAGCTAAAGAGAGAAGCAGAGCGGGGTCTCTCAACCCTGTGCCGAGCGTTAAAAAACACACAGGCTTTAGGGTTTTCCATGGATTGGTGGAGCGACAGAAGAGAGTAGAGACAGCAGAGAAACAAACATAATATTTACTCAGATTCATTGCTGGAATAAGCAAATGATGTTGAAATTTGTGACTTTAAATGGAAGGAAGGAAGGAAGGAAGGAAGGAAGGAAGGAAGGAAGGAAGGGGGAGTTGAAAATGTAGATTTAATGCAACACAATTGCAGGTTATTGGTTTGGTCCAAGATTTAGGATTATTAGAAGAAGAACGGGTGAGAAAAATATGTTTATTTGGGAGGATTGTTATGCTGTAGTTGGAGTAAACCACAATGTAGCCAGTTCAAACCTCGCTCGTCGTTGCAGCTGGCCACTTCTCCTCCATTCCCCACTCCTGTACTAATCTAATCGATCTAAAAATCGGAGATAAAATCATTCATGAAAATGCCATTTGGGAACTGTAAGGGCCGAATGATGACAAAGAAAGGAGCAGCCGCACAAAAAATGTTATGCATTCAAATGTATTTCACATGATAATAATAATCTGTTTAACTAACAGATTATTATTTTCCAAACTTTGCATTAATAGATATTAGTGCTTTCTTTGGATATGTTACAATCTTATACAAATGTTTCAATCTTAACTGCACAAAAAAACACATTGGCATATCCCCAATCTATACTCAATATTTATCAAGCTCTCCACTGCATGCTTCAGTTTGAGTTTAATCTCTACATTAATTCTAAAACACAACGGGTTCATTTATTCCTGTGGTTAATTAACTGTATTTGCAGCCAGAGAACTGGAATGTGCACGCTAAGCTTTGCCTTGAGCGGTCTCTCTGTGATCCGCTGTTTACTCTCTGCTCTTACAGAGGCCCAGATCTGAGTGGGGGGAACCATCGCAGAGCTCTCCCTCTAATAAGACAAGAAGGATGCCAATTATGGGCCCTGTGCTGCCGCCCCAACAACTCAGACCGGCACCGTGCACTGAACGCTTGAGCTGTCTTATGTGTTCAGAATGCCCTAGTCTGAAACACCAGGTGTTTTATCCAGTCGAGAGGGTGACAGTTCACAGTATGTGAATTTCTCACACACTTTCTCACACACTTTGAGAAATTTGACAAGCTTTTAGATGAGATTAGATGCAACTTTAGTATCATTACAGATGTGCAAATAACACAAGGCAAGTTTAACGGGAGCACAATTTCCTTACTCCTGTTATACGTGTTTCATGATCAATGTTGAGTTGAGATGCCCGTGCGCAGAGTGAGTTTGGTCTATTTTACACTTTGCTATTAAAACTAAGATATTTGAATGATTTTATAATTTTTTTGGTCACACTTGTAATAACTAGTATGTAGTACATACACAATGGAATAATGTGTATTAGTACTTTGGAGGTACACAATGTAATAAGACATAAGACCTTTATGGTTAGGGCTTAAGGTTACAGTAGAGCATAGAGGTCTTGACTGAATTGGGGACTAAGCAGCCATGACTGTGAAAGCAGACCGTAACATGTAGTCAACCAAACACTGTTCGGGAGAACGCCAAAAAAAAAAAAAAAACACTTCCAGACACCATAGAAGATGAAGAGTGGTCTCCAGAGGCGAGGCTTGACTGAACCAGAAACTGGGTGGGTGTCGCAGGCACACTAGGAGTCCAACGCCAAGGCCACAATGGCCGTAACACTTTTGTTAAATCCGCCGGCTTTACGATGTCTGAGGATGTAGTGCGCACACCTAATCATGGAGTGCTACTCGCAGCTATGCTGGATACTGACTGGTGGGTGACATCAGGGGTGACAGATCAGAAAGGGGCGAGTTATAGGCAAGCAGCGCCTTTTATAGGTGAACCTGAGACTACAGACCATACTACACAATGAAAGTGAGGGCCAGAGAATTTAAATCTTAGTTTGTGGTCCAAACTCAATCCAAACTTTTCTTATGTATTTGCAGCATTCTAATTCTTCACAGGGACAAGTTTATAGGCACATTTCACAACTTGCAGGGTCATTTTTCAGGGTCACTTTAAAGTAGAAATACTAAAAAACAAGCTTGAAAATCCTGCCGGAGTCGTGCATGTGACTGATCACGGTTTCATTATGAAGCTTTATCATTGTTGTTTCGTAACTAGCATTACACCTTTTCGGGAATGGGTTAGGGTTTTAATGTAAATGCCATCTTGAAATTGGTCATTCTATTATGCATTTGATCCATGTTTTTGCTGTTGTTTCCTTGTTGTTGTTGTTTGTTCCGTTTGTACTATGTTCCTTTTGTACCATTGTTAAATGTACATTTTATGGCATTGAGTTTGGGGTTGGCGTTCACAAGCGTATTGCTTCAGCCCACTCCTTTTGAGCAGAATGTATACGAAATTGATACAAAGGCTGTTAGATTAGATGTACAGTGTTTTTTTGTTGTTTTTTTTTTACACAAATATCTGAGTTTACACAATATACTTAAGTTTGTACTTAAGTATATTGTGTACTATGTTTGTACTATGTTCCTTTTGTACCATTGTACCATTGTTAAATGTACATTTTCATGGCATTGAGTTTAGGGGTTGGCGTTCACAAGCTTATTGCTTCAGCCCATTCCTTTTGAGCAGAATGTATACGAAATTGATACAAAGGCTGTTAGATTAGATGTACAGTGTTTTTTTTGTTGTTGTTGTTTTACACAAATATCTGAGTGTGACATGACGAGTGGTATATAAAATAAATAAAAGCCTGACAACGCCATCCAGTGTAAACTGGAAAAAATGTGCTTTAAGGCACACAGGTTCGACCCATAAGGACAGAGGCAGCATGTTCCTTGTACATCAGTTTAGTTATTTCTATGTTTTACTTTTTGTCTTTCTTTGAGATTTCATACTTTCTTTGCACAGGTTATCACAGTTTTCGTTATATTTAGTTGGGCTCACAAAATGCCCGGAACAGGTCAACGAAAAGGAAACAAAACAAGGAGAAAGCAAGACAAGGAGAAACAAGACAGCAGCAGTTAGATCCACCTGAACGTAAATAAAGAAGTTAGCTGAGGAGCAGTTACAAAATAAAGGCTAACCACCAGGCAAGGCCAATCCTACCGTCGCACGCCCACATCTAGCCCTTCTCGGCCGGCTCGGTGCTTCGATAGCCCCCGAGTTCCGTCACAGGAGGGCCCCAGCAGACCCCGAGCCACCATGCACCGAGAGCGAGCAATGGACGCCAAGGAGTGGTGCGCGTTGAGGCTCTCAACCACCCGCGACGCTAAAATTAGACCTGCATTAGCAGCTAAACCAATATGGGAGAATGGACGAACGAACAAATAGCTACCTGGACCCATGTAACAGCACACACAACCCTGGGCGCAGCCCAACCAGGCCGGAAGACGCCAGTGAGGGAGACAGAGGAAGTGCGTGTGAACGAGGGTGGGCTTTTATACTTATTTTGAGTGGTGGTGCCATCTGCTGACCGTTTCAATATTTAAAAAGCTTATATTTAATACGATTATTTAAAATACAGTTACTAAAAACTGGTATTGCCACATGTACCCCCCAAACTGCATCGGCGTCCCGACGATGAACATTCACACAGTAACGTTACACAAACATACAGAAGACGGAAAGGGGCTATGAGACTTACGCTTTCCGAATTTTTAAAACCAAAGGACACCATTGGACCAGTGTCCGGAATGACGCGGGCCACGGCAACATTTCACCGGACGTCGCAACAATAAAACCCACTCTACCCCACCTGACCCACCGGTCGACGTTGCGAGGGGCCTTGACGGCTACGAGTTGGGGAACATCAAGATTAAAAACTTGCCTCTACACAGGCTGTACATGGCTTCCCACGCATCTGCAACGGCTGCCATTGGGCTATCGGTAGTAGAGGCACACACATCTCACACCTACCCACCGCTACAAGGGGTATGAGCCCCAGAGATGCCAGGTACAGCTATAAACACGAGGCCAAGGAGGTGCTGTGTCTGTCCACACTAGCGTCCTAAGCTGCTACAGCTGCTGTCTTGTTTCTGAACAAAAAGGTACACGTTACTGCCACAGGATTACTTCAACATAAAACAGTTCTCAAACAGGGTTCTCACACAATGAACCACATTATTCAAAAACAAAATACACAGCATTCTTAGTAGCTTTAGCGAAATTTTCAGTTGCAACTACAGAAAACAATGCTACAATTCCAGTTGTTGTCAATACAATTAAATAATGTACAGCAACTCAAAAAGCACACAAATTGTAAACAAACATGCAAAAGTACACACAAAACATGCACCAACAGGGCTGGAACACAACACGTTTTTAGCAGCAAGTACACGAAGTTCCACAACAAAAACTAATTTAGCTGTCACTTTTAACACTGCTTACACTGAAAGGAACATGGTTCTCTACTCCAAATGGTTCTGCCGACATTCGCCAAGTGTGACATGACGAGTGGTATATAAAATAAAATAAGCCTGACAACGCCATCCAGTGTAAACTGGAAAAAATGTGCTTTAAGGCACACAGGTTCGACCCATAAGGACAGAGGCAGCATGTTCCTTGTACATCAGTTTAGTTATTTCTATGTTTTACTTTTTGTCTTTCTTTGAGATTTCATACTTTCTTTGCACAGGTTATCACAGTTTTCGTTATATTTAGTTGGGCTCACAAAATGCCCGGAACAGGTCAACGAAAAGGAAACAAAACAAGGAGAAAGCAAGACAAGGAGAAACAAGACAGCAGCAGTTAGATCCACCTGAACGTAAATAAAGAAGTTAGCTGAGGAGCAGTTACAAAATAAAGGCTAACCACCAGGCAAGGCCAATCCTACCGTCGCACGCCCACATCTAGCCCTTCTCGGCCGGCTCGGTGCTTCGATAGCCCCCGAGTTCCGTCACAGGAGGGCCCCAGCAGACCCCGAGCCACCATGCACCGAGAGCGAGCAATGGACGCCAAGGAGTGGTGCGCGTTGAGGCTCTCAACCACCCGCGACGCTAAAATTAGACCTGCATTAGCAGCTAAACCAATATGGGAGAATGGACGAACGAACAAATAGCTACCTGGACCCATGTAACAGCACACACAACCCTGGGCGCAGCCCAACCAGGCCGGAAGACGCCAGTGAGGGAGACAGAGGAAGTGCGTGTGAACGAGGGTGGGCTTTTATACTTATTTTGAGTGGTGGCGCCATCTGCTGACCGTTTCAATATTTAAAAAGCTTATATTTAATACGATTATTTAAAATACAGTTACTAAAACTGGTATTGCCACATGAGTTTACACAATATACTTAAGAAGGACAAAACAAAAATCTTTCCACTACGGGAAAAATAATCAGGTATAGTGCCTTTAAGGGAGAAAACCTGCCAAAAAAATCCTCAAATTGAAAGCTGCATAAAGAATCGGTGTTTTCACCTGCCGTGTCTCGCCTGAACTTAAATAAATAAATAAAAGGAAAAGACAAACCTTACTGCTCTGGCTGATAACTTGTACTTGTTGCTTTTTGCATTCTAACCGTGGCATTGAGTGCTAATATTTAATTTAAAAACATATTTAGCATAAAAGATAACAACGTGGTGGGGTTTTTGAAATTCTCTTCAGTCAGCAGAAAGTGTTTTATTTATTTCTCTTTTTAAGTTCCGGACTTGGAGAGCCACATTCTGCTGCTCGTCACTGTCAGGACCTTGGGAGCTGTGTGAGATGTTGCTGCGTGTCACTGTCATGACGCTGAGAACGGTGTGAGATGTTGCGTTGGCTCAAGTGATGCATCCTCATAAACGGACCAGGAGACGCAGACAAATGGAGCCGGGTCACCATCCATCAACCCAAAGTGATTTACCTGCTGCTGAGGTGAGTGCTGAGAGCGGCCAAAAAATTTCATACAGGCGCAAATTTAATGAGGAATGTTTGATGAATAGATGTACTTTTATATAACATAATATGGAGTGATTCAAGTTGTTTATATTAAGAAGGTATTGAAATGAAAATCAAAGCGCCCAAAGACAGTAGCTCGCAGCCATTATTATTTTCCATTGTAGTAATTGTATTGTTGCATAAACTGAACACACAAAGGGTTAAAAGATATGTTCTTTTTATGAATATGTTAAAAGTCTTATTTTGCTTTCTAGTTTATTTTGTACATACACAAACCACACCAAGGAGCGATATTGTTGATTACATAAGATTTGATGCTAATGATTGATGCCTGTGTGATTTGAATGCAATTCACTGTATCTTGCAGCCAAACACTCAACACATTAAATATGGGGATTTCATTTCATTTTTTGTTTTTACTCCCATTGTCGAGCTTGTATAATTGAATCACCAAAAAATGAATGCCTTATTGTTATGTAACTCTGCCGTGGCTGTAAAATATGCCGTTCTTTCTCAGTTATATTTCCACAGAGGGCTCCAATTCTCTGTCAGTGCAGTGAATGCTTGCATTCATCACTGACCTTTAGCGCTGTCCCTGAAGTCTGGCTCCAATGAATTGATCACACCTCCCTCAAACACTGTACAAACACACACACTGACCTACACCTTCACATCTCTATTCATGTGGGAGGAAAAACATGTTAGGTCTATGCATAAGCAATACTTTCGACCATACATTGATTTCAAGTTTTCAAGTTTAATGGTCTACCTTATTATAGACTTGTCTATACACACACACTGAAGGTTACCTTTGGCGGATCATTCATTCACCTCTTAATAGGCATGTTTGATGAAATTAACCTTTGGGTCAGCTCATATCTCTTTCAAATGACCTACTGTATTACCAACCTTAGATTCTATCATATTAATAGTTATCCACGCTTTTCTGACAACGTTTGTCACCAACATCACTGTTTGCCATCCAGCTGTCTTGTTTTATCTTCACAAGATTGAATTGACCTCCTTTAGACCTTCCTTAATGTCCTTGGTAATTTTCTTGGGATCAATCAAGTAATTGTGACTCTCATTCTATTTACAAAATGTACATGTACAGTATTGTCCTCTTATTAAGGGATATTGATAGGTTTCAAGGACAACTCAAAAGAAGAACGATTATTTGTTTCTCTCAGAGTAAGCTTTGAGCATTTAAGATCATTTTCTTGTACTCAGAGACACTACACTAGCTGCTTTTGAAAAGCAAATAGCTGGAGACTTTCCAAAATTACCCTTTTGGCGAGCCAAGTGCTGAGTATTTAACACTTAAAAAGATAAATTCTCCCTTTTATGGCTTTATTGCTGGGGTTAAACGGGATTTTCTTAAGGGTTATGAGCCTGGACTCTCCCACCAGGGTGAAAGCTGACTTAGCAAAATGACACTAAATGCAAGGACTGACCTCCTGCACAGGGTGCTCTAATCACACATTTAATAAAGATAAATATGCGGTGGCTAACTGGACCTTTTTTCTCAAATCCCTGTCAACAAGACTGCATTTTGACCTCTCCCCTGTTAGCATTTATTTATTTTATTTTTTACAGCAGAAGCTGAGAAATGGTGTACGCTAGATTACTCTGCTGAATTTAATAACTCCAGTGAATATTTGCAAAAGTAAAAAAAAAATGTATTTGATTCTGAAGGAAATTCCACATCGAACTGATCACAAACATTGCATGACAGTGATTATACTCTACAGTCTTGATGTTGAACACCAGGTTGCAACCCAGTCGCACCGAAATGCATACCTATTACATGATAATACATTTCAGAAACGCATACCTATGTCACGAAAAAAAGCTGTTTGTTCGTGACATAGGTCGTTTCTGAAATGTTTTATCGTGTAATAGGTACACATTTGGGTGCGACTGCATTGCAGGACAACACTTTCTTCCTCATTTTGGATGAAGAATATAATCTTGTATGAATCATGTTGCAACACACAAGGAGCTGATACACTTGTAAACACTCAACACTTTCCTTTTTAAAGGGTCACATGTATTGACAAGAGACGGGACCGAGTGTTAACAATGTTTCATCTTACTAATGATGCTTGTATTTATGCTCAGCTGTGAGCTGATATGGGTGAGTAAAGCCTGTCACAATATATAGACTATATTTAAAGAGAAACTTAATGAGCAAGTACAACTCCAAGTGCTGCATGCATATAATTAATCAGATTACTCCATTCAAACAGAGAAAATCATAATTTCAAGTAACAAACACTTTGTAGTACATAAATGATACTACAGATACTAGTTACTGTATAAGTTTTGATAGCCTGTTTATTTATTTTATTTTCAATTTCAGGTAGGTGAGATCCATAATTGAGAAATAGAGAAGGGCTTCACTGCTGTATATTTACTCTGTATTCTGGGAACTACCGGCAGGCAAGGGCCAACCCCCATAGGGCTATGGAGCAGGTTAAGGCAGGGGTGGGCAATTAATTCTCATAAGGGGGCACATAAGAAGCCTGAATTGAGTCGGAGGGCCGCACCAACAATAACTCGAACTTATTCTGCAACTTTATCCTATTGTACATTACACTAAATTGTGTATTTTGAATATCTGATACTGGTATTTAGTAGGACTATTATTTTCTGTAAATATTTAGCCATATCGAGCCAAGGACGCCAAATGTGTGCATTGTTATTCAGGTTATTCAACTTCTTATACTCGTTACCTTCTACCGGATTGTGGGAAGTGAAGTGATAGCAGGGGTCTCCAAGTAAATTTCCCAAGGGGCCAACAGGGGAGTGTCCGTAAACAAAAGCTCCAAAAGCTCCAAAATAAAAATATGTGTTGATAGGGAAAGTACGATTGAGGAAACTTTTTTCAATAAATGAATAATAATGAGCCTAACAGGACTGTAGCTAATGTGTTGTTTATGACAAGATCTGGACACGTATGGAACTCCGCAAAGGAATGGGCTAGAGACATACCTTTTTTTTTTTTGACATACTCAGGAATTTATGCCCTACAAGTCGTGTAGGTTAATATGGCAAAACGGTATATATTTTACACTGATAGCTCTTTTAGTCTGATTGCAGCAGCCGGTAGAACCTCCCTGTTTATTCCTCTCTGCAGGTACGTATTAGACTTAGCAGGTTGGTATTTAAAAACATACACTTCATAGGTAACTTAAATTCCCTGAAATCTGTGTTCAACTTAAGCAAAAAGCACAACAAAATACAAAATAATAGGCTATTCCCTGTGCAGAGCCAAGATATTTAAATATGGCTGTCCACACAAGTTGTTGCCATGCAAACTTGTGTATGTTATTAAAATTGCATTACAAAGCAATACAAAGGTAAAATATATCACTTTAAAATATATATCTATCCTTAACTGACTTAGTGTCCCTCCTGGTCTTCTCATGTCCGCTCCCAACCTCATTACAGTGCCATAAGATGTATTGATTTGGGCGATAAAGTCATGTCTGAGGAGTAACATTAAGACTGCTTAATCTCAGCCTGGAGAAAGTATAGCAGCCTTGCACAATAAATCTACATTTGTGTGCACCTGCTGTGTGTGTGCCGCTCTGCTGATGTACTGGAGGCAGCCAGGCGAGAGCTCCACCTGATAGGCATGAGCGAATCATCCTCCTTTTCTGCATGTGGAGTTATGAAGGCTGAGACAATGTCATCCTTGACTTTCAAAGAGGTTTAAACTCAAGTTTCAGAAGTGAACAGCTTGGACCGATTTAGAGTTTTATGCTCACCTCACAAACCCACCTCTGTAAAGGTTTCTCTGGAAAGACGTGCACAGTGAATCACAGTCTCTCTTTCCTCTTAAAATGATTAGGTTGTAAATGTGTCGGGTCCATTGACTAGTCTAGTCAACGGACCATGATTCCTCTCGCGAACGTTGTGTATGACGTCGTGTCGTCTTCTGCGCATAAGTGTCACTTTGAGAATGCATTTATTCAGACAGGGGATCAGATAAAAGTCACATTAAACTCAAACTGGAATGAAATAAACTTTATTAAACGTGCAAAGATGGTGATTGAAGGCAAATGTTGTGACTATTGGCCATTTTGAGGCTTCGGAGGAGACGATGAGCTCTCGGCCCTGAAAGAACGGACAGCTGAGCGAACCATGGACTGATAACACAAAGGGAAATGAGCCAGATACTTCCAAAGTAGAGGTTAGAAAAGGGTAAACCTCATCGTTAGCTGTGGACACGATAAGAGTAGAAAAGCATGGGACAAGAACCTGTGGGGACCGAGCGAGTGGATAACTCAAACCTGGAAGGACAAAGGTTACGGTTAGGATAAAGATTAAGGAGCTTTATAGTCATAATACCTCCTCCATATGAGACCCATTCTTCGATGCAGCTGGGGCAACCCGTATACGGAGCAGTGGGCAAGCGACCTGGAAGGACAAAAGGATTCAAAAGGTACACGTAAACATAACTGCTGAGGAGAGGGATCGGGAGGTATCGCTAGGACATAGACCAGAAAGGGTGTTCGTGAGGTGTGGTGCACTTCCGAACTTAAAAAAAAAAAAAAAAAAAATTCATAGATGTGAATAACCTTGCATAAAAAAACATATATATTGGATTTCCCCCTAAAATCCGAATGACGCATCAAGGATGGTATGTAGAGTAAACAGTGTTTTCATCACTGGCATTCCCCATCTTACTGTAAAATGTTTGTATTCCTAGATTTATTTGGTTGTTGTAAATGTGCTATAGAAATAAAGCTGACCTTGAAATCAAAGGTTTACAGTACTGCCATTAAACGTGAAACGTGCCATCCTTCATCACTTACGCTACATATATAATTGTAGGTTTTACAACAAAAATACCAAGGCCCAGTGGTACAAAGTAGTATTAAAAGCCTGAAAAAAGGGCTTTTAAGTCAGTCCACTATAACACATAATAACACTGTACTGTACAATGGTCTGAATAAAAGCCCCAATTACTCCACTGCCTACATACTTATTATCTAACCGCTCGTAGGCTCATGTTTGAAGTGTGAAAGCACATACTAAAAATGCCGACGCTGCTGCAGACGGCGAGGAGCCTTTATCGAATGCGTTTGCCTCCCTGTCCCGCTGTGCCTGCCTTTCAACAGGGCGATGATATAGGCCATAATCTATCACACAGAATACCAACCACTCTCGGGCTGCAGAGTTGAAGAGGTGAGCTATTTCCCCCCAAAGGGATCTGTTCTGAGGGCTTTAATATGGATGAAAACATTCATCTCTTTTTGTGTTGCATGAGGATATTGAGGATATCGATTCCGTGGAACTGAACAGACCGTCATACTCAGGCTGTCCTCTGAAGCTCTGCAATTTTAGAGCAGATTTAGAAAGTGAGACTGGAACTCTTCACATATTTTACGGATTCAGAAACTGCTCTCAAGTGTAGATTATAAAATGAACAGTGTTTGTTTGGATTACTTACTACAATACTTTTGATTAATGTCTGTGTTGGTTTAACATCCCATTATTCAAGACTCTTTTTGTACTTTGGCTCATTAGTTTCTTGTTTTACACTGCCTAACAAAAAAAAAGGTCACACGCTATATTACTGTATTTGGTTGGACCGCCTTTAGCTTTGATTACAGCACACTGTGTTTGCATGTGCCATTGTTTTAATATGCATCCAGATCAGTCCCGGCGCCAGTTCAGCACAGAAGGGGGGCAGCTGAAAACCAAGGGGGGGCAATGACATTAAGGTCAGCACACACAACACGATTCTGTGTCTTCCCGAGTCGTCTCTAGTCGAAGGCAGTTGCAGAGAGTCGTGTCTCATAGTGTGGGGGGGTCACGACTGGACTCGCGTTCAAATCATGTAGTGTGGGCAGCAGTCAGACACAACTGGACTACAGTCGCAGGAAATCAAACATGTTTGATTTTTAACCCTGATGTTGGACGCACAGAAGAGACGTGGGTGATTTTACCGTCCCCAAAGTGAACACACAGAAAGCAGCGCCAATGACAGAGTGAAATAAAGACAGAAAAACACCGCAGCACCTCCCTCGTCATTTCTCTGTCAAAACAGCGGCACAAACAAGTAATTTCATGGCCACGGCCCCACATGAAACAGCACAACTTTATATCACCAAAAGTTCACGAGAACCACCTTTTCAAGCTACATTTCAACCGCGAACAGACTTTAGCGGCACTTACTGAGTCTGGAGACGAACTGTTCAGCTTCACTTCGCCGCTAGCGGCTCGCCTCTCTCCGCTTTCTCCGCTGTCTCCTCCGCCTCCTCCATCTCGGGGCTGAGGCCCGTCTCCTTTTCTTATTAAATCCACTGAAATACGTCCCGCTACTTCGTGTCGCCGACTTTTATCTCCATTTGACAGAACTATGGCCAAGTTGAAGGCTTCATAGTAGCAGTAGTAGCCTTGATGTTGTGACACTGTTGACGCCGCTGACCAATCGGGACACGCACATGAATTGAATTTCCAAAACTGTTCATTAGAGTCAGTGGAGTTTCTTCGGAGTTTTGGATTGTTTTGAACACATCATAGACTTAAAACAATATATATATAAACATTGAAAACACTACATCTTGACGCCGGGACTGATCCAGATCCAGACCTGCATTAATTTTTAAGATCTTATACTGATGATGGGAGAGTGAGACCACTGTGCAAAACCTTCTCCTGCACAACCCAAAGATTCTCAAAGGGGTTAAGATCTGGACTCTGTGGTGGCAGATCCACGTGTGAAAGTGATGTTTCACCAAAGAACCTGATCAGTGACGTGCGGTGAGGTTTATGAATGGTTGAGGCACGGACTTTCTGGCTCGATTTAAACAAACAAAAACAATAAAGGACAGAGGCTAAATAGGGCTACACTATTTCATTTCGAGCTCTTCTTCCCTGTTAGCATTATTTTTGCATTAATTATTCACACCTCAAAAGTATAATCTGCTTTATGCATCAAGCAAAATAAATGAGCAGCACGATTATGGCAAGAGCATGCAAGTGATGTGCAAAAATAAAGCCTATGTCCATGACCTTGTTTTGTAGCACTCTGAAGAGTGTGTCGGTGTCGTTAAAAATGCCTTCACATACCAAAATGAAAAAGCACGTTGATGGTTTTGAAAGCCATTTGTCAAATCCTACTGCCATCATTAGAGTATCGTTGTCCCAATTGTCAGGCTGCACATTAATGACACGGAATAATTCACGAAGATCGGAGTAGTACAAGTTTACTGTTTGCTAAAGTCTTGAGTTAGAGTTCCATCTCGTAGGTGCTGCTCTTGGTAGACGCTGCTTGATCATGTTGTCCATCAAATGTGTGCGCCTTGTGGATTTAGTCCTGGATTTTAGTCCTTCCATAGTTTTGAAGAAAATGCTACACTCCGGTATACACTTTGCTGAATGCAAGAGCACCAAATTCAACTTGTGAGCGTAGCAATGAGTAAACATGGCCTCGGGTACCTTTTCCTTAATTTTCGCCTTCACCCCATTAAGTTCAGATGCCATTTACAGCCGCACCGTCATACGTCTGGGCAACCAGCTTATCCATCATGCTTTTGTAAAACATCCAAAACATACTCTGAAATGGCAGCGGCTCGTCTGTCCTCGCTGACGTCATCGAATCCCAAAAATGCTTCCTTTACTTTGTGACTGAATACATAACGCAGGATGACTCAAATGTGGGCTTTGTTTGTAATGTCGTCTTGTCGACCTCAACAGCAACAAATGGAGCTGCTTTAATCTCATGTTGTATATCTGTTTAATGACATCAGACACAGCTTCTATTAAATCATTTTGAATTCTATTAGATAGATCTGAAAAGACTGTGGATGACTGTAAATGTCTTGCTAATCTGTCATCTTTATCAGCAAAAGCACTTAAAAGTTCAACATAGTTCCCACGATTAGAGGAACTTGCAGTCTCGTCGTTCCCACGGAATGCTAATTCCTGTTTAGCAAAAAAGCAGGTAACGTTGATCAGTTCTTTTAAAATCTCCCGATTTTCTTTTACCTTGGCATTGTGGATGGTAATATTCAGTCTTCTCTCTTCATCTAAAGCCAGATCTATCCTTGAAGTTCCAAATGTTTTTAAAGCAATTTGGCTCTGGATATGGGTAGATGATTGCTCATTGTTCACAAGGCTTCGTGGTACAGTAGATTTGTTTAGGTCCATAAATCCATCTTTAGTACAAACAGTCTCACTTGTTTAGAAAAGCAGGCAAGAAAAGCAATATACGGGCTTTTTCAAAACACAACCGCATAGCCAGTCCTTACGGTTGTACCACTCCTTATTAAAAGCACGAGAATGAGTTTTATCAGTTTGGAATAAACCTTTTAGCTCTGGTGTTGGTCGTCCTTTTTTAAGTACATCCTGTTTTGTTTGGTAGTCCAATTTTGAAAAGTTTTTAAGTTCCAAAATAATATCTTCCATTTTTGTGGTCAATTTTAAATTGTTGTGCATCTGAGAAGAGCACAGCGATGACAAAATCAAACACCTCGTGTCAAGACTTGCGGCAAGCCTCAACCTATGGTTTATCAATTTCGCTCAAATCGAATCAGCAGAGTTAAATATCATTCACACAAACAGCATTTTAATCACACAATATTATGATATTTTATTGGTTAAAATGCAAAATAGCAATATCTAAAATCACAACATTTAAGCCTGTATGAAGTCCTGCTAGCTCATGTTGGCTAAACATGCTAGGCATTGACGTAATATGTGCCCGAGAGGCAATTAACCACCCGGTATGGACATTTTGCTAATTTGATGAATTTGTAGGATTATAAAAAAGCTTATGGACAGCCCTTAAACACAAAAAGAATACACAAAATAAATATAGTAATTGTATTCATTTTATTATTATTAAAAAAAAAACTTTAAAAAAAAACATTTTTCTTGCCGTGACTTGTGAGGCCCGGCCTCACCTGCCTCCCCTGACTGCACGTCACTGAGCCTGATGAATCCTGGCTTTGTCATCTTGGAATATGCCTGTGCCATCAGGGAAGAATGGCATTGATGGAATAACCTGATCATTGAGGATGTTCCAGTCGTCAGTGGATCTCACTCTTTGGGCACAGAGTATTGCTGAAATACACCTGACCAACTGCTGCAACCCCAGATCATAACAGAACTTAAGTGCAAAGATACGACTGAAGGTGGTGAAATAATGTTAACAAGAAAGCTTCAATCAATAGCTGGTACCTAGTGGTCTTTAAAAAAAAAAAAACTATGTGACATCAAAAGGTTAGGGGCAAC
Source organism: Neogobius melanostomus (assembly GCA_007210695.1). Taxonomy (NCBI): domain Eukaryota; kingdom Metazoa; phylum Chordata; class Actinopteri; order Gobiiformes; family Gobiidae; genus Neogobius; species Neogobius melanostomus. Next base: position 4,318,585 of record VHKM01000153.1, read on the forward strand.
CGTTTTGAGCTTTGGTAACAGAAAAAATACTTCTCTATAAAAATCCAATTTTGGGCCTTGCACTTTATAGGATGTCATGGGTAATGTCTCCTTGTGAAATAACAAATATAACGAATTAGTAAGTCTTAAGTAGAGCTTTTACACTCAAAGTAGAGTTACAATTTCATACATTACCAATCCAATCCAATCCGCACACTCAATGGTGGTAAACTACAAATTCTGCTACAGTTGCCCTGGGGTAGACTCACGGATGCAAAAGTTGTGACTTGATTTGGCGATTGTAGTTCCCCAATAAGCTGTAGTGAGTCTGCAGCACACACAAAAACACACATTTTAGCTGTAGAGTGACTGGGGAACCTTCATGCATTGTTTTGCCATCACATTCACATTCTTTGTTCATTAAGGATGGCAGTGTGCAAGAATCGAATGAAAAGTCCCGTCCAAATTGTATATACTGGAATTAGAAGCATACACTTATATTAACCCCTCCTGGAACCGCCAACTTAACGTGGTGGAGGGGTTTGAGCCCGAATGATCCTGGGAGCTCTGTTGTCAGGGCTTCGTGCCCCTGGTAGGGTCTCCCATGGCAAACAGGTCCTAGGTGACGGGTCAGACAAAGAGCGGTTCAGAAGCCCCTTATGAGAGACCAACAGGCCCGGTTAGAATCGTGAGGCCGTCCTTCTGTGGACCCGCCACCTGCAGGAGGAGCCATAGGTGCTTGTGCTATGGCTCCCCACCAGCGAGCCCCCACCCTGCTGCCCCCCTGCTGCCTAACTAGTTAATGTTGTGAACCGCTTTATAATCCTATACTGAGTGGTGCTTTAAAAAGACAAGATTTATGAGCCCGTTGAGAGGGGGACCCTACAATAGGTCCACATCTCGCCTGCCCCAATTCCATTTTATTTGTAATGACCAGCGGGCATGCAGGCCATAACAGCATTTAATGCTTGTAATTTATCTTAAGTTCCTTTAATACAGATTAAATAGACTTGGTTGATAGAGTGGTGACAATTGATATATCAGCAATGAGTGTATTTCACAAGTCATAGTAATACAGATTACTTAAGGAGAGTGACTGAGAGACAAGGTCACATGTCTTCAGCATTCTTCTCAAACACAGTTCTCTTATACTGTCTTAAATTGCTGTAGACTAGCTGCACCTTTTAAATCTTCATCTAATTATTCCACAGATTTACCCCTCTCTGTGTAATACAATGACTTTTTAGGGTGGAATGGATACATTGTACTTTCAGATTATGAGTTCCCCTTAGATCGTGTTTTCCCTCTCTTTTACCAAACATTAATTGTATGTTACTAGGGAGCTGGTTATTTACAGCTCTATATATCTGTAGCAGGGAATGGACACTTATATTAAAAGCATGGTTTCATATCATTTTATTTTAGCATTAAACCAAAAATGTATCGAACACACAACTCGATGGAGCAAGTGAAGGTTGGAGCCTTGATCATAGGTTCGACGGCCATGTCCATTATCCTACACTTTCTAAACCACTTCTGATAATTTTGGTGGCTATTGTATTAGCGTAAAAATAAATGGTAAATGTTCTCAACTTATATAGCACTTTTCCACCTTCATTAGGCACTCAAAGCACTTACACTCACCCATTCACTCTCTCATTCATACACCAGTGTACGCAGACACTGGAGGCAAGGAGGCTGAAGTGTCTTGCCCAAGGACACAACGACAATGTGCACCTTCAGGAGGCGGGATTCGAACCCCGGACCTTCCGATCATGAGACGACCCGCTCTACATCCAGATGGCGAAGTGTAAGCGCTGACCACCAAAGTCCAACAGAAAGCCGCAAACATAATTGAACATCAGGCTATGTAGTTCACCCGATTTATTTTAGATGAACAATTATTTCGAATGAACATGCAACAAATGACAACAAATTAGATCAATATGTGTGAGCATTTTTTTTCATATAGTTCCATGAGCCTCTAAAGCTAAACATCCATCTTTGAGAACAAGTGAACAAATGAAGCGGCGGACGTGCCGCAGCTAAATGTCAGACACAGACATCACAAAGTCCAGGCCAATTAGTGCTTCTCCATTGATTCCTGTCGGCGCTTGGACAGACGCTTGCTCATGACAGTAAATGCTCTGATCCGGTGCGTGGTTGAAAACACGCCTTTCTTCGGCTAAATTGCCCTGTTAGGTTTAAATGCCAGTTTGGATTCTGACTCTGCAACAAAACACATTTTTACAATTTGATTATTTATCTTCTGCTTAGCTGTTTCAGAGGATTCAAGGGCTCAAGAACTTTGCTCATAGTGACGTACATCCAATTCGTAGCCATGATAGTACAAAGTCTGTTGTCTATACCACTGTTTCCCAACCAGGGTTACGGGGACCCCTGGGGGTACGTGAGAGTATTAGTCTTTCACTTTCTAATTAATAAGCAATACCATCGAGGCAGGGAGAACTCGACGTGTAAATGAAAGGCCCAGGAGGTACGAGAGACAAAAAAGGTTGGGAACTACTGATCTATACCACTGTTGGTAATGGGCATCTTCACGTGGTACTCCTCGGGGGCGCCCCTACCGCTCGGCTTCTTGTGCCTGTCCTTTAAAAAGCGGGAAGTCTGTGCAAATTTGCTGCCGCTCGACCCTGTCCCTGACCTGCCCCCATGCTGCCGCCACATTAACTTCTCATTTATTTCTTATAGGTTGCGTTCGCGACATTCTAAAATGCCAGTTATCCAAACAGAAAATCTACAAACGTTGAATCTGATAATTATTCAGAGGCACTGGAATTAACAAACATTCACCTTAAAGCAAAAAGCCCTTCCATCTGACCAACATCAAGCACATCATTTTGAATATTATCACCACTTTGACACCTTTCTGAGTTTTTGTTTCATGTGGATAGGTCCAGCCATTACAGAGATGTTAACCATAAACCAAATTCAGCATTTTGACACTTACCATAGTTACAAGCTCAGTTTCAAATTATAGGCTGTGCTGATGTCATGTGAACGCAACCAATTCATTTAACCATCATACGCCTGGACTGGACTATTACCCTTTGTCTTACTCATGTGCAGTATGTGTTTGATTAGATAGACCACTAAACCCAGCCATTGTGCACACCGAAAAAAAGAGTTATTCTGATATAATTGAGTCGAGCTTATGCTGTAAATGTCTTATTTTGACAATGAGGGTTCAGGTTTTGTGGATCTCAAGGAGGTGATTATCACTGTCTTCGGGCTTATCTTCAGCGTTGTGTAAAATTGGATTTGGATTCATTAAAATTCTTCCCCAATTCCCTTTCCAATTTACTTTTTTTGGGGACACTTTTCTGCAAATCATACCTAATGCAACCTGTGCCAAACCAAATGAGAGGAAAACTCCATGAAGAATACAATGGGAAATGATGCCAATGCCAGCTAATTGATAACAGCAATTTTCACACACTTTCTATTACGGGCATTGATTCTCCGCTTTTTGAGAAGTGGGTATACAAAGCATACAATTCTAAAAGAAAGATGTAAGAGCAAACATTAGCATCTTTGAGAACATGCCCATTTATTTAGAACTTTATGTACTTATCTCGTGTACCTGATTTTCAACCACTTTCAAACTATGAACAGAGGAGTTAGTAGTGTTAAACTGTCAGCTGCAGCCTCAACTCATTTCTAGCTCTCACATTTTCTCCCGCACATCCTTGTTTACGTTCATTGAAGCTGGTTAAGACTCTCACACATTTACTGCACAAAAAACGCTGGTGACAATCAGAAATTTACTTCACCAAGTCAGGCTCCTTTTTATCTTAATGAAGCGCAAGTTGCTTGTCATAAAATTCAGTTATGTCTGGGGTTTTTTAATAGATATGTGACGAACAGAGGGGTAGGGGAATGAACTTAAATGTGTTTGATTTGAATGAAACAAAACCAATACCCCATGACATAACCAGGCAACACAGGTGGTTTAACTGACTGACAGAGACATTTTATTTAAGAAGTACTATAATTTAAGATTACTCTAAAAACAGGTGAGCTATAGCATGACAGGTAACCCAATAAATACATTCTTACAATCATGTTTCACATTCACAGGTTCACATCGCCAGTCCATTCAACCAAAAATTAATGTACTATGTGTTCCTTATTACCGTTTCCCAACTGCTTTACCTCCAGTCATTAGACCACCAAACGAACGTGGATGATGTGCAGGTAGAGACGTGGACCGAACATCCCGCAAAAAGGAAAGGCTCACGTCCGCAGGATCCTAAGATCAAGTTTACACAGTTATGCAAATTGGTCATCTACATAGACCAATAACCTACATAATGCATTGACTGCCATCACATATCGATAGTTGGTGTCAGTGCTGTGCTACCCAAGTGTGGCCAACCCAACGCACGTAGCAGGAGTCCAGGGCCACCAACATGCTAGAGACAACAACGACCCATTAACCTCACGCAGGTCGATTTACAACTTTCTCAAGACGTGCCCTACTCAACAACGATTTCCCACAGCACTGCCCAGCCACTGGCCTCGACGGCAACAATGACACAATGACCCTAGTGTGCCTCATCGCCCTCTCAGCTGGATTTCCAGTCTTGTGGCCATGATGTCAGAGGGTCGAAGATCAGGTGAGGGAGGAACGTAGGTACAGTAGTAACGCCCTTTTACAGATGGGTTTGAAGGGCAGACAAACCCGCCCTGTTACAGATAGATACTTTATTTGTCACATATGTGGCAAGGTGAGTGGTAATAGACGCACTTCCTTGTTACAAACAAATGAAAAGGAAACCAGACAACGCCACCCAGACCAGCTGGGAAAGGGAAAAGTGCTTAAGGCACACAGGTTCATACATTGGTACGAGGCAGAGACATTCCAGTATGAAAATATGACATTTATTTGGTTTAAAGGTATATATGTATATATTAATTTACCGTTTCAGTTTTGAGTTCTCATTAAAAACATTGAACATGGAGGCAAGACAGCAGGAAAACTGGGCCAGTGCTGTAAAATGATGGTGCCTAAAAGTTAGAAATTATAGTTAGCTTACAAAAGTTCACTACTGGGGTTGGGATTACTAATTTAACATACCACGTCACACACACAATGTCAGCCCACAACAAGCCAGAAAGCTTGCACGACCAGCCTGTAGGCCAGCTACAACGGAGGACCCCAGTTGTGACTTGACGTCCAGCAACCAGCTACACCAAAGGACCCCGGCTTCCCAGGACTAGCAGTGCCCAAGGATCAGCCTGACAGGGTGCATCACGGGCTCTGTGTGTTTTTACAGCACTACAAAGAAAATTACATCAGTGTCAACTAAACTTGATATATTTTGAGAGGCACAATGAAAACAATATACCTGGCCCAGTAGAAGACAACCTGTGGCCACGCCCTGCCAAACAGGAAGCGGAAGTGTGGGAGAGAGGGCAAACGGAGAGGGAGGGGCACTTTTATACTATGTGGTACTGCCACCTGCTGGCCACTAGTGCATATGACTTCACTTCACTACACATACAATGTTACAACAGAGTTAATAACATATAATAGGGATAATAGCTCTTTTTGAATCTCTCAGTATTTTCCCAAAGAGAGTGAATATTTACTAATGGAGCGGTTTCCTCAGACGTCCAAAGACATTCATTTAGGTAACATGTTTGGTCTGCCTTGCCCAAAGACACAACAACAGTAAGTAAGCAGTAAGGGGCAAACCACCATCCTTTGTGTGTGTAATTATGATCACCTGAGCTACTGAGCTAGTGCTGTACCAATTACAAATGTTTTAAAACATCACATTTAGGTTGAGAAAAGATGATTACTCATATTGTTCATGTTTTTACTTCAGGCCGCTCAAACGTCAAATCAAAGAAATAAGTCCTCAGTACCATCCATATTTCCATATTTGGTGCCTGTAATAGCTTTTTATCTGTGGAGTAAACAACTTGACTTGTCTGCAACACACTCAAGCAGGAGCTCTCGGCAAACATCGGCATTGTTTTCAACTCATCGAAACAAACACCGAAGCAATTAATGCACCTTCAAGACGCCTTTCAGCTGTGACTACGAGCCGCTAAAGACTTCTTAAGGCTCCTAAATGAGTTTATTGATTTGTGCCGAGTGATATCTCTTATTTTGAGGAGAAAGCTGTCACACACAGGCCTTGCTTATACCCGCACGGTTTCTACCTGCGCTCTGCTGCATTATCATTCAGGTTTAGGGATTGTTGACCACAATGGGATTCAAGTTGACTAATGCATACTAATTGTTTTTTTATATGCAATGACAGATAGCTTTAAAGGGGATCAGGCAACACCGCATGTTTCAGTATAGTCCTGCACATTTAGGCCCTGTCCACACGAAGTCAAGCTCAGGATTAAACGCAAAAGTCAATCCAGCGTATCATTCATACAAAACCAGCATTTTGGGGCTCTGTAAACGCTTCCCAAACTAGGTCAGAGAGTGGAAAGATCTCTGCAACTTTTACTAAAGCGATGACAAAATGACAGTGTCCATAATATACTGCCGTTATAGAGAGTTTTACTCCACTTCTCTGCTCCACTGCGAACCACAGGTGACAAAGAGACAAACACAGCAGAGTTTCCATTCAGTCTGTGCTTTTGAACTGACAGTGAAAGTCCGGTAACTTCTGCTTAGCCCCTTTAGCTCTGAAGAAAAAATTCACCACCTCGTATCGTTTGTAGTAGATCATAAATCCATGAACCATGTTTCATTTTCATGGCACTGTTACTGTTTACGTTCCAGAAAGTTTACTGCGCATGCGCTATCTACAGTCCTGTTCTTTATCTGTGGTAGCATCATAGCGCCCCACACAGGCCTGGTAGATGAATCGCAGCGGTTTTACACACATGACTGGCTTCATGTGGATGCACAGATTTACTGAGCTGGCTCCGTGTTTGTAGAGCATGTTTTTGAAACTATACCTGTTTTGTCTTCGTGTGGCTATAGCCTTAGTCCGTCTCCCACCTCGCCAGTCCACACTCCGATATTCTTCACACAGAATCCATGAAGCCACTGTGTTTTATGGTTCAGACACGTTCCTCAAACTTGTTCAGTTTGGGTTGAAATTCTCTGACTATGTTGATGTAACTTATATTCTAAACACACACATTAATCATATGAGTCAGTTGGACCTTGCATGGGATGAGACCCCACAGTTTACACCCTGAGGCAAGACTGAAAACATGTTCAGCAAATGCATTTTCATATTGATTTATCTTGGCTTCTAATGCACAATGTTTCTATAGTTATTGATGATCTTATTATTGGAGCTCTCTTTCTCTGAATAATTTGCATTTATTTTGGAATTTATTTATCATCCTTTTTACGTCACTGCTGTCCTGTACTACTTGTATTTATATCTGGAGGTCTCGCCCTCACAGCAGCAGTGCTTTGTGTCTGTTCTCCTCAGTTCTCATTATCATTCCCCTGAAGCAGCTCCAGTTTGACCTTTACAGACCCATGTGCATCTTCTCACATTATTACCACCTTTTACTGTTTATACCTCCACTGAGGACCAGCCGGCCACAGAGGAACAGAGCAGAACAACAGCAACGGGTGGAAAAGGAAAATGTGCTCAAGAACAGCAAAACTAAGTAGAAGTAATAAATACATGTGATGTAGCCAGATTAAACCATCATGAAAAGACACTGTGTTGCCAACTGTGTTGTCCTCACCAAGTGTTGAGGATCAAACGTTGTGGACAGAAGGACACAGTGGCTAAGACACTTAAATTACCATTGTGTCCTTGCCCTAAATATTCGCAAATACAAACCATTGTGCTTTGAACACTTATTGCTTACTTACTTATGTAATATTGTGCATTACCATTGTCAATCTTGGATGATATATATAGAATTTAACCAAATTGATAAGAGCACTAATATTTTTAAACACTGCAGTATCCCTCAAGTGAAAGTAAAGCATATTGCATCAACACTCACAAGAAATACAGGTGCTCGTCATATAATTATAATATCATGAAAAAGGTCATTTATTTCTGTAATTCTACTTAAAATGTGAAACTAATATATGATATAGACTCATTACATGCAAAGTGACATTATGTCAAGCCTTTATTTGTTATAATTCTGATGATTATGGCTTATGTATGAGATTTTTAATTTGGGTTTTTACAAGCTGAGCCATGATAATCAAAATTATAACAAATAAAGGCTATACATATCTCACTTTACATGTAAAGAGTCTATCATATTAGTTTCACAGTTTAAGTTGAATAACAGAAGTGAATGCACTTTTCTTCAGGGCCAATAAAGGTCTACAAAACACAAATACCACTCAAACAAAGGCTTAAACAATGTAAATGTTAAATCCACTTCTGATATAGCCGTATCTCTGCCGTGTTCGTCCGGCTGAGCACAGACAGTGGAGGAGTGCAGGCTAATGTAATGGAACAAGCCCACAGGGATCAATATCAGCCGATGATCGCGCACAGACACAGGTTGTTTAGTAGCAGGCAGCGCTAATTGAAATCAATGGCTAATCTGATGACAGTTCTTAACCTTTTACACCTCCCAGGATTCATAAATGAGAGTCAGAGAGGAGCTGTTCCCCCTCTTCAATTGCTTTTCACCCGTGCCTGCTCCCTCGCGGTTTGTGCTGAGTCACCCTTTCAGCGAGATGCCGGACTGAGCCGTTTGATTTGGGTTATGCCGCTGTTGATCAATACAGACGTGGTAAACGTTGCTGCAGGTGCTGTGTCTTCACTAGAAAGAGACAACCCAATCTCTCAGAAAAAAATTCAGGCTATTTGCTGTTGGCACTGGGTCTTGGCACAATTTGTACATTCCCTCCAGAACAGTCAGTGTTCTCAACAAGTGGTACAGGCCCTATTGATTGAACAAAACATGTTTTTAGTATGATTATTTTCTCCCCATTGTTTTTGGCATGTGTTCGCATGGTATTCTAACCTGGCAAATTGATAATACAGTGTGATTAGCATTAGTACAGTGATATCAAACTGGAATGGTTCCCGTTTAATCGTGAAGAGGACGGACTTCAGCAGAGATTTATCTGATTGGATCAAACGCACCTCATTTTCACCAATCACAGCCAAGTCTCAAAATTATGCTAAAGAGCAAAGAGCTAAAAAGCATCTAAATATTTGGTTTCTTGGCCACGCCCTCGATTTTTTGTCCATCCATCCATCCATCCATTTCTTCCGCTTTATCCGGGCCGGGTCGCGGAGGCAGCAGTCTCAGCAGAGATGCCCAGACTTCCCGATCCACGCACACCTCCTCCAGCTGTTCTGGGGGACCCGAGGCGACACCAGGCCAGCTCGGAGACATAGTCCCACCAGCGTGTCCTGGGCCTTCCACGAGGCCTCCTGCCAATAGGACATGCCTGGAGCACCTCCCGAGGGAGGCCTGTCAGTAGGGTCTTCAACTCCCACCTCCGGAAGAGCTTCACCCAGTTTCCGAGGGAGGTTGGAGACATGGAGTCCGAGTGGACCATGTTCTCCTCCTCCATTGTCGATGCGGCTGCTCGCAGTTGTGGCCGTAAGGTCTCTGGTGCCTGTCGCGGCGGCAATCCCCGAACCCGGTGGTGGCGCCCGGAAGTAAGGGATGCCGTCAAGCTGAAGAAGGAGTCCTACCTGGCCTTGTTGGCTTGTGGGACTCCGGAGGCAGCTGAGAGGTACCGGCAGGCCAAGCGCGCTGCAGCTCGGGCAGTCACAGAGGCAAAACTCGGGTCTGGGAGGAGTTCGGAGAAGCCATGGAGGAGGACTATCGGTCGGCCTCGAAGAGATTCTGGCAAACCATCCGGCGCCTCAGGAGGGGGAAGTAGTGCTTCACCAACACTGTTTACAGTGCGGGCGGGGAGCTGTTGACCTCGACTGGGGATGTGGTCAGGCGGTGGAAGGAGTACTTCGAGGATCTCCTCAATCCCACTGTCACGTCTTCCGATGAGGAGGCAGAGGCTGGGGACTCGGAGGGGGGTTCGTCCATCACCCAGGCTTAAGTCACTGAGGTGGTTAGAAAGCTCCTAGGTGGCAAGGCCCCGGGGGTGGATGAGATTCGTCCCGAGTACCTTAAGTCTCTGGATGTTGTAGGGCTGTCTTGGTTGACACGTCTCTGCAACATCGCGTGGCGGTTGGGGACAGTGCCTCTGGATTGGCAGACCGGGGTGGTGGTCCCTCTCTTTAAGAAGGGGGATCGGAGGGTGTGCTCCAATTACAGAGGGATCACACTTCTCAGCCTCCCCGGTAAGGTCTACTCCAGGGTGCTGGAGAGGAGGATCCGGCCGATAGTCGAACCTCGGATTCAGGAGGAACAATGCGGTTTTCGTCCCGGTCGTGGCACACTGGACCAGCTCTATACCCTACATCGGGTGCTCGAGGGTTCGTGGGAGTTCGCCCAACCAGTCCACATGTGCTTTGTGGATTTGGAGAAAGCGTTCGACCGTGTCCCTCGTGGTGCCCTGTGGGGGGTGCTCCGGGAGTATGGGGTCCGGGACCCTCTGCTAAGGGCTGTCCGTTCCCTGTATGACCGCAGCAGGAGCTTGGTTCGCATTGCCGGCAGTAAGTCAGACTTGTTTCCGGTGCGTGTTGGTCTCCGCCAGGGCTGCCCTATGTCACCGGTTCTGTTCATTACCTTTATGGACAGAATTTCTAGGCGCAGCCAGGGACCGGAGGGTGTCCGGTTTGGGAACCTCAGGATCTCATCTCTGCTGTTTGCAGATGATGTTGTTCTGTTGGCTTCATCAAATCAGGACCTCCAGCGCGCACTGGGGCGGTTTGCAGCCGAGTGTGAAGCGGCCGGGATGAGGATCAGCACCTCCAAATCTGAGGCCATGGTTCTCCACCGGAAAAAGGTGGCTTCCCCGCTTCAGGTCGGTGGGGAGTCCTTACCTCAAGTGGAGGAGTTCAAGTATCTCGGGGTCTTGTTCACGAGTGAGGGACGGATGGAGCGGTGCAGCGTCAGCAGTGATGCGGTCGCTGTATCGGACTGTTGTGGTGAAGAGGGAGCTGAGTCAGGGGGCAAAGCTCTCGATTTACCGATCGATCTACGTTCCCACCCTCACCTATGGTCATGAGATCTGGGTAATGACCGAAAGGACAAGATCGCGAATACAAGCGGCCGAAATGAGTTTCCTTCGCAGGGTGGCTGGGCGCACCCTCCGAGATCGGGTGAGGAGCTCAGTTACCCGGGAGGAGCTCGGGGTAGAGTCGCTGCTCCTTCACGTCGAAAGGAGCCAGCTGAGGTGGCTAGGGCATCTGTTCCGGATGCCTCCTGGTCGCCTCCCTCGATTTTTTGTGAGATTTGAAATTCAGATCTTAAAGAGGGGGTATTATGCTTTTTTCAATCACATAGCACCAGTCTATAGCATACTACAATGATGACGTAAAATCGCTCTCTCAAAATGGCTGTACTGAACGTCTTGAAATAGGCCTCTGTCTCTTTAAGAAGCTTTCCGACACGCCCCCTTCAGCACACTTCTGTGGCATCTAAACAACACTACTGTGCGGGGAGGGGCTCTGCTGAGCTGAGGAGCAGTGGTTGGTGGCTTGGCTGGTGACGAAAGGTCCAGAGGCGTCTCCAGGAGGTGGGGGCGTTGCTAGGAGGACTGAGGCATAGCTACATCTAAAATGGCTGCCGTCTAAGTTTTTACTGATTACTCAAAAATATGTGAATGGGCCAAGGCAACACATAATAACATGATATAAAGCTTGAAAAAGTCGATTTTACATAATACCCCCCCCTTTAAGACAATCCAACCTGCAGTAAATGGTACTTGACATTATACAGAATTCTGGCCACTTTGCACTTGCACTTTGAGGAAAACAAAATGCAAGAGGATCACTTACTTTCAGACTGGGGGGTAGTTCTTTTGGTACAGTGATCCTCACAACAATCCTATGAGCAAGACCCCCTCCCCGCCATTATTCTGCTGCCTTTTTGTAGCTATTATCCTTGATTAGAGTGTGCCTCGAGCCATTACCCGTTAGGACCTTTTGTTTCGACCCCATTCATTCCCAGGAGCAGGTAGCAGGTGATCCATCAGTTTGAGACGTTTTCTGTTTACATAAGAGACAGTAATTTCACGTCACAGTGTTACAGAAAGACAGTTTGTAACGAGAATTTGTTATTATGTCGGGATTCTTTGTTTCAAATTTCTTTTTTTCTTTTTCTTTTACAAACTAACAACATTGAGTCTTGGTTTTAGGGGAGTCCTGGGGCTGAACAGGGCCTGAAACAAAAGATCCCAACTGGTAGTGACCCGAGGCATACTCTCATAAAACATTATACTTACAAAAAGGTAGCAAAGGGGCAGGTCTGGCTCCCAGACCAATAAACCATGGTGCCTCCCTGTGAAACCCAGTGAATGGGAGGTAAAATATAATCATTAGCCTCAAAGCATCAACAGCCTAAGTCATATTTCAAAGTTTTCTTGAAAATAGAAAGACACTTACAAACCCTTATAAAGATGACTGTGTAAGGTCTCAGCCATCGAGTTTTTCATCATATGAGGATTTCAAAATCGTCAGCCTTCATAAGTCAAATGGCCTATAAAGATAAGTTAGACAGAACATATGTAATTGTTTATAATGATCCCTGACGATGCAGCAGTGTTTCAAGAGCAGAATGAAATCAAAATCTCAATTGAAAGAAAAAAAAAACCCTCTTGTGATTATTACTAATAAACATTGCATGGTCATTATATTACATTTTCAGACTTGAGTATGTGGTTTTTCATACCCTCTCAAACTATTACATATAGCCAAGCCACCTAAAAATTATTGCACCAGCAGTAGTTATAGACAGTAATTCAGCATTTTTCCGAATTAGCTGATCATATTTTATTTATTTTTCAACCAAGTTTATAATCATAGTAAATTGTAAAAAAGAAAGATTAATCCAGAAACGACACGAGCCTCAAACTCGTATAGCACTGTCCCCCTGATCCCATAAGTCCGCGTTTACACCGTATAGTAAGTAATTTATCTGATAATTGATTGGTTCACTGAGGTAATGGCGTCGTAAGATGAGCCCACTGGAATAAGATGCGATTACTGCAGCTGCAAAGGGGTCAAAGGAACGCCGTATCCATCAAATCAGGCAGAACCCAATCCCCATACAATCACATGTAATGTGTTTAAAAGCGCCTATTAATTGATCGATGGGCTTCCGACTGTTCTATATGGACGTAGGATGACCAGTCGGACTGACAGCCCTACACAGAAAGATGGGACACGGAGTGGACGTTTTAATCACCCAGCATCAATATCCCATCAGCCACTGGGGCAGCGTGGGAGATGTGGCCAAACAACAAATTGTCATGAAGAATCATAAGAAAACGTTGTGACAGAGATTGGTCATTGAGCGCTGTGTCACTTTCAATCGGTTCAAAGAGCTTCTGGATCAGCAGAGAACAACATGTGAAACCAATGTGTATCTTGCAGTCCAGGGTTTGGTTTGTTCATTGGGTGTTGTACCGTGCATGCCGGATTCAAACTGTGTACATGTTCCCTGTGGTCGTGATTTTATTTGTTTTACCAAATCTCAGAGGGGACTCCACTGTACATGTCTTTTGAGGTATCGGGTAACCTGAGCACCCAGAGGGAACCTATAGAAACATGGAAAGCACATGTACCGCAGAAAGGTCCTACCCAAGATCTAATCCAGGACCTTCTTGCTATAAGAGAACTAACTGCTGTATTTATATTATCCCTTAATTTTAAAAAGAAAAAAAAAACACTCGCTTTTTCAGTGAGAGAGGGAGGAAGGGCAGTCCCTGTATCATCGGAGGTGTGCAGTGACAACTAAAACTACTAAGTGCATTCCAGCCGAGTTGTATGTCTGCAGGTTTTGGGCAGTTTTTCAGACATCTGTGGGCGGATTTGGCCACTGATGCCAGACAACCCTGGTGTTGGCTAAAATAGGCTAATCCTCCAGCAAGGTACTCCTGCAGGAGGTGAGATCCTGCCCCATTATCTGAAGAGTCCACTCCTGCGGCCTACCGTCTCGTCATAGTGGTGTCCAGAAATGTGGAATAAAAAAAAATCAACCTTTACCACAAATGCAAGTTTGACGTGAATTATTGTTGAAGTCCGGGAATTGTGAATAATTCTTATTATAGCCCTTCATGCTCAGATTCAAAGGTCGGCCCTTCAAACCCAGCTCCGGCCGGTGCTTTGTGTCCATGCCTATGTTTGAATATGGCGTGTGACTGAGTGATCTGAACAGACTGGCAGCTGCGCTTCCATCATTCTACCCCAGGGCCGCCGTGGCTGCTTACATGGCTTACCACTATAGTGACGGTGGGGTGAATTATGAAGTTGTTCTTTTTTGTGAACACTTAGTGACAATTTTTAGAAGACATTTTCAGAGTGCAGAGTGCTTGTAGCGTTCATGGCCATGGTATGTTTTTTTTCTCTCTCTCTCTCTCTCTTCTCTTTCTTCTCACAGATAGAAGAGAAACAGTAAGTAGGTTGGTGAAGAGCCCCCAGAGACATGTTATTAATAATACACAAACACAACAAGGGACAACTTCAAATGCTCTGCGCGGGAGGTGCAAAAGTCCAGGCAGCGCAGGTGAAAAACTTAACAAATTATTTACTAAAGATATCCCCATTTCTACCCCAAGGGGAAATATATTGTTCAATTCAACTCAGCCCATTATAGCTTTTCCACCTCTGAAACATGTGGACAGAACATTACATTGATAAAATGTCAACAAATTGGACTTTATTGTAGCTGTTTATCTGATACACTTATTTGCTTGTCAACCAGAGAATCTGAGAGTTGAATCCTGCTGCTGTTGTGTCCTTGAGCAAGACGCTCCAACCACAGCCATCACAGTCTGGTTGTGTCACAATAGACATCTCGCATGAAACGACATATGATGAGTTTTCTGTGGTTTCTTAAATCATCCCCTTGGAGAGTAAATAGCCAAGATGATATTTCCACACAGAGTTCAGAAAATGTAAATAAAATCCTGATATGTGTTCAGCGTTGTTTATGACTCCATCATCCGGTGCACAAAGAGAAAAGAGCAGTGGCTAGACGTGAGCCTCCGGGGAGCTAGAGAGGACTAGCTCCCGAGTGACAGGTGGTATCCTTTGTATTATGCTATACTGAAAAGATTCCAACTGTTTTCCTGTGGGGGGTTTTCACCACAGCTGGCAAGTAAACTGAACAAAATGTACTTCAGAACAATCAACATCTTTTCTCATGTTGGCACCAAAAGATGAGAAAACATTGTATTGTCGCATCTATTGACAATCGTCTTGATCATATCTTCTGCTTTGATCCTTGTAGTGAAGCAGTGAAGTATTACGCCGTGCAAGTGCTAGCATTGTTTTCGTCTCATTTAAAATCCAAACGTCTTCATTTGTTCAGAGCTTTGTTTCATGCAGAAGCACACACTGTGATCCCCCTTCCTAATCCCTCCATTGGCCGGGACAAGGGCACCATGACAACTTAAGACCCCTTCCTCCAACTCCCCTAAACAGCCATGTTGACCGATCACAGCTGGCGCCGCTGGATTTAGAAACACGCTTTTAATTAATGAATAACAAGCGCAACTGGCAGGCCACCTGAGCAAATATGTCCCCAACAAGCTGACATTTCCTTGACAGATCTGGCAACTGACATTCACAAAAGTTCAGCTACGCTCGAGTTTGTTTTAACACTGTTTGGGTTACGGTGTTTCTTGTGCACATACAGCTGTTGTAGTGGCGTGTACGGTTTACATTTGGTACTTATATATCTACTATCGACTACTAATGTATACTATTATCTATTTATTTTTCAATAGGCTTCGATAAACAGGGCTGTTGCAGAAGAGTGCAGAGAAATCATTATCTTAGAACTTTTGATATTTTGAAAGAATACATGTCTGTTTAATCATTAAGATAATCTTAACAATATCATCGCACAAAGAAGTCCTCTCTTTTCAAATTCATGTTTATTTGTAGAGCACTTTTCCTGGACAATGACAACTCAAAAAAGTGATTTTAACCGAGTTAAATCACAACACAAATTGAAAGAAAACAAAGCAGTCTGGGAATAATAATAATTCATAATGTTTATTTCTACAACAGCTTTAAAAGATAAAGTTTACAAAGTGTAAAAGTGTATCAAACAGTAGATGTTATCCGGTACTTTGTCACATATACCATTAGTTCATTATGAACTAGATTCAAATGTCAAATTATTCTGCACTTCTCTATGAACTGTAAAGATCTGGCCATGTCTGAATTATTAGAGCTGCAGTGACCGCGGACGACCTTGCACCAAACAGTAATTAAAAATACCACAAAATAAAAGTTAGCTTCCAGAGGCTAAAATCTAATCTCCTTAAACATGAACTGATGAGTCACTGTTATTGATTTGCAAATGCTGTCAACCACCCAGAGATCCAACATGGCCAACTGTGTGATGTGCCAACCCTGGACTTTTAATCAAACAAGAACAATTCTGAGGATTTTTTTCTACAATCAGGACAATCCAAGTCGAGCAGGGTCAGGTTTGGTCTCGAGGGTTTGCTCAATGCTTGACCTTCCGAAGACGAGAAAATGTATTATAATACAACCTGGCAAATCTCTGATCTTATCTACTTGAAGAGGCATTTTTAGAGAGTCGAAGGAAGCACCCGAGGTAAGATAAGTATTTGCACAATGCTCTGAGTGAGTGACGTGCTGATTAACCAATCACAGAAGAAGTGTGATATTAGTTTTAATTTAATTAGGAGGAATACATGCAAAGGTGGAGAAAATCGCTTAATCAATCTGTAAGTCCAAGTCAAGTCCAAGTCCCTGACCCACAAGTCCAAGTCAAGTCCAAGTCTCAGACCGCAAGTCCCAGTCTACGTCCAAGTCTGACCCCGCAAGTCCAAGTCCCATGGTTTCTATGTTTTACACTAATTCAAATCACAGTACATTAAAACAATTTTAAAATCAATAAACAGCTCTAAATTAAAAACAACTATCAGACAAATACGAGCCCAGGCCTTCCACACACAAATAATCAACATCTCAATATTTCTATGCAGCATAAGGCCATTCACAGTCAATCCCAATGTAATGGTAAGTTAGGAAAACACAAAAATAATATGAACTATTTACCACTGTCTACAGCTGTGGCCAAAGGCAGGCCCTGTGTCATTCATTCAACTAGCCCTGTTTTGTAAAAGTAGAAGAAGATCTTTATTTATATAGCGCCTTTCACAGACATGGTCACAAAGCGCTTTACATGAGAGCATTTTACATTCACTCCATACTCAGTGGTGGTAAGCTATTGTTAGTAGCTTCAGTTTCGCCTGGGGAAGACTGACAGAAGCGCTGTCGCGACTGCACACATCTGCGCCAACGGTCCCTCTGACCACCACCATACATTCACACACACACATCGTTCATCCTGGCCTATTGTACATGTTTTTAGTGGTAGGGGAAACCGGAGTACCCGGAGGAAACCTACACAGACACGGGGAGAACATGCAAACTCCACACAGAAAGGCCCCGTCCAGGTGGGAATTGAACCTGGGACCTTCTAGCTGTGAAGCGAGAGCACTAACTGCTGCGCTACCGTGCCGCCCAGTAACGTCCGAGTCGAGTCGCAAGTCTCTAAAAATAGCGACTTAAGTCCGACTCGCGAGTCCCCATCTCTGCCAACCAGAAGCTTGGGAGCAACCAGTAGTGTGTGAAAGGCTATATACATCATCATCATTCTGAACATATCGAACACAGACGGCAAACATTTATGTAAATACAGTAAAGACGAAACAACAATCTTAAGTTGTTTCTTCTTGTTTGTATGCATTATCGAAGCTTGAGTAGCTCTTTGCCATTATTGTTATGTAAAAGTAGCTCCCTGAATCAGAAAGGTTTGGAGACCCTTGCTCGAGATGGAGATCTATACTCTATGACGTGATCAATCTTCACGAGGACTGTACAGCTGCGAACGTAAAAATACCTTTTTTTTATAATTTATAATTTTATATAATTAATTTGACATGTAATTGAACACGCTACTACAGAATCAGTCGTGTCGGGTGGAGCTGACATGTGGGCTGTTCCGTTATTAGCGTATATGTGTGCAGTTGTGCCAAACGCCAGTGCTCCGCTTGTGGCTTGTCGCTCGGAGCATGCAGTCGCTGTGAGCACGCTGATCACGTCTATTAAAAGAGCATCTGCCGTCTCACTTCTGCTCCCAAACACAGCTAAATCAAATATTACTTCGCTGATTTGCCAGGGTCCATGCACAGCGCGAATAGGAATGAATAATATGGACTTGAATTCAAAAGGTTTATAGTGATTTGAGTGTTGAGTAACGTTATTCCAGACTTTCCCCCCCCTAATTCTCCCCAGAACAGACACATTTGTACATATCTAAAGTTACAGCGAGATATTATTATTTTTTTTACCAGAACACCATTTGAAGAGCAAGCACACTCTATTTTAGCAGACAAACAAGTTGAGATAATAATGACTGGTCCCGTTGGGAAGGAATGAAAGAGGAGACAGGGGCTGGAGGGAGAGTGCCGCTCCATTGTTGGAAAAGAACACAGCGTGAAGCGGCAGAAGTCATCAGGCGAAATTACACTTCAGCTCCGTTTTCTCCGTCCTTTTCGGGCCGTGCCAGGCAATCCACCAACCGACGGGAAAAAGCACCATCCCCGAACAAAACCATTCTTCTGCACAGTCAAGCTTTTGGGGTCTGCTTTGTGTTCCTGCGCCTTGGCAGCACAGCGCTCCACTGCAAAAAAAAAGGGATTATCTATAGTTTGTATGAGTTTAATTCAGAATATGCGTCGTGTTTTGGCTGTTTTTTTGTTTTTTTTGCTTAGAGTTCTACCGTGCCTGGTCAAAAAGTTTCCACCTGGACAGAACCAAGCAAATGAGGTGCTTTAGGAAAGAGAAAAGGGCAATACAAATACGGAACTTTTTGTTACCCCTTACCTATTGTGCCTTCCTTTCCCTTCAATGCGCATGGGGGAAATTAAACATTATTTTCTCTTTCGTTTCGAGGCGGGTGGTCAGTCACTGTTGGATCCATTGTGACAGAGTGTTCGCGGAGTATGAAGCATCATTTTGGCACCGGTCACCGCAGAGTTCAAATCTAAAACCCACTGAGGGGGGGAAAAAAAGCCGGTCCAAAAAATTCACACACTATTATTTTGCGGTACTGCCTTTAGCTTTGATTAAGCCCTTTCCCCGTGGCCGCGGTTACACGTCTCGTCATTTCAGTCCAGAGTTGCACAACATGTTAATGCCACTGCTCTGGCACATAAAAATGACTTTGCTTTAAGGGGGGGGCAGATTTTAAGTTAGAAATAAAATGAATTCAGTAGATGTGCCTTTTTGTGCAATGCAGCTCTGATCCTTTGGCTGCACTGCACTAAAGGTAGCTAAAGAAAAAGAGAATGACTTCATCCTGGCTACAAAACAATAAAGGGTTGAAATTGGGAGGCAGTGACTTGGCCCTCAAGGTATAAATCTGTTGCAAATGGTCTCCTCTGCCGCATTTCATTACAACAGGGAATCGGTGGGTGGGTTTCTTTGTGGAGAAAAACAGTGAAATAGGTCACAGTTGTTTTAGGCGTACAACCAAGCATAACGGCAAAGGACATTTTCAACTGACCCACAAGGCAATTAGCGCAAGTTTATAAAGTATTATGAGAATTAGGAATCCCATGTTTTCTTCTCATTGGTTGTTACCCGTTTTTCATTACCAGGCTCTTGTGTTGTGTAGACAGATTAAAAACTATCCCAAAGTAATTGCATTTGCTTATAGGCTTGAAAGGAGTGAATTAAGCTATCACCCCTTTAATCCAAATTACTGCATGAATAACTGAGCTTTTAGAGCTTTTTTATCCAATGGTATTCCCTCATCAGAAACATGTTTGGAGTTGCGTTTTGAGCGATTCATGTATGTTTGAGTAAACTGAATCTTCCATGGTGACTATTTCAAATGCTGTGACGCTTGCTTATACAATGCTCCTCAATTTGACCCAAGCACCGGGACACGCAATTGTTTCCTCTCATCCAGCTCCCGCTTCCTAGCACAGCTTACCCCTTTGCAGAGGAGCGAGAGGCAAACACATTTTTTATCCGACACAAAAAGGCTATGCAGGTTCGCCGACTGACGTGACAGAAACACATGATTACATGACAGAAGTCTATTTCAGAAGTTATTTTATTTAGGCAAATACTATGGCATAGTAAAATAGCATTTAAAGGAATAGGCCACCGTTTTTCTATACTGAGATATGCTCTTACCTGAGCTTAGACGAGTTAATGTGTACCTGTCTTGATGTGTACCAGGTCTTTGTGCGTGCGCTCAGTCACGCAAAAACACCGAACATGTTGTTAGTATTTAGTCTCTCCTCCTCTCCTCTATAGGGCCAAATGGGGATGAAGTTAGAAGCGACCAAGCTCTTCCAGTATAATATTGTAAGGCGTAATAACACCTTAGGAGCACTTCGACGTCAGCGCAGTACATTTTCGTAAAGTGCTCCTAAGGTGTTATTACGCCTTACAATATAGTTCCGTTTTTTATCCGCTTAGAAAATCGACATGTTTAATTTTGTGTGACTAGACTTGGACTGTGTAAACGCTCACGTAACCGTATTTAAATAGGTAAAACGTGGAAGAGCTTAGTCACTTCTAACTTCACCCCGTTTGGGTCCATGAGGAGAGGATGGGAGGCTAAATGCTAACAACATGTTTGGTATTTTTGCGTGACTAAGCCCACGCATAAAGACCAGACAGGTATGCATCAACTCATCTAAGCAGGTAAGAACATATCTCAGTATGTAAAAACAGTGTCTTATTCCTTTAAAAAAAAAAGCTAAATATCCTCAAATTTACACATTTTTAGAGCCTGTTTACAGTCCACACATTCACCACTGGGTTATGGCAAAAATAAAACAAAAATGCAGTTTCATTGTTGATTCCATTAGCTGCAGCCATGCGCCCGGATCCAAAGGCCGTACAGACAAAGGGGGGAGATTCCCGCCGGCAGAAGCCTTGGGTAACACCCAACACATTAATATGAAACATAAATATAATAAGAACATACCGGGACAGACAGAGATGCCGCACCACCCTTTGACCATTACACGACAGGTCAATCCCCGAGCCACCAAGGACTAAAATCATAGAGCCCATTAAGCCGTCGTTCCACATAGCGCGAACAGGCCGCGCACGCCACGATCTACGTGCACGTATCGACACAACCCCGCAGACCTTTCTGTTTCCACCACACACACACATGCATTTGTTGTGGGCGGAGCCGCACAGAGCAGCACGCTGTACAGATCGTCATTAAAAGTTTTGTAAGCCGCGGTGAGAACAAATGTGGACAAATGCTGCCTTCTGGTGGGAGTTATGGAATCATTCAGAGGTGCCAAGCTGTATTAAACAGTAAAGAAACCACTAAATACAACTATGAAGGTAAGCTATATGCACATGTTATGCTAACACCAGCTAAAGCTGCGCTAACAGCGGCTAAATGCTATTATCGGCGAAATCCCCTTTTAGCACAGCGGTATGATGTTGTGAAATATTAAATCCGTATGACCTGCGTGTCAATAGTGAGGGCTGTCCACTCTCTCGTTGCCAATCAGAGGCCAGCAGTCTGTTCACGTCACATCAGACACGGGTTAGCCCGCTTTGGCCACAGCCAGAGGTCGGGCCCAAAACCTATACCTGGTCACACCAGTTTGGCACTGGCCTTTGTTATGGAAAAGCTCAACAAAGCGGGTAAAAGAGCCATTCGGCTGACACGCGCCTGCATGTGGAAAAGAGCCTATAGTCACATGCCTGATAATTTGCACCAATGCTTGCCCACGATGCCCACGCCACCTTCTCTTGCTGCTGCACTAGACGCCAATAGAAGCTCCACTGCACCTTATCGTGCCCAACGGAAGTCATGTGAGCAGAGGAAGTAGTGGCCTTTTATAGACCGGGAACGGAAGCACACCCCGAACTACCACATTAACAACACACTGTGTCTCTCCAGCTACTAGCGCCGATGTCCGACAGTAGCTACATCCATGGAGCTGGAGTGGCATCGGTGGTGTTTGTTTAGATGGGGAGCAAGGAGGTGGGAGGCTCTTATTGTTACAGAGGGGAGAGGCCACTCATGTTGGCTCATACGCTGTTTTAGATCAAGATAGCATTTTCTAAGCAACATAATACCTCTCTTGTTAGACACTGGACTTGTGTCTATTACTTTTTCTTGACTTGAACTTGAGGCCAGTGACTTGCAAAACAAGAAGTCTTTCCCCACCCTTGTCACAACTTTTAAATTATAGCTCTATGTATCCATACAGAACATTATCTGTCACCTTACTTTTCTGTCGACTTTTTGAGGTTGTTAGGCTTGTTTTTGGAGCGCCCACGGGTATCAGGGGTTGGTGTGGGCGGTTGTTTGTTGCATGTGAATATGGGGCTGTATGAGACGCACACACATCCATCTCGGTTAGGCAGATATGAGGCACACGGAAAGCTGTTTTATCATGACATTTGGCAGGCGGGAGAGATGCTTCTGCAGACAGTGTCACGCTAAAGTGTCAGAGAACGGGGAAAGCACAAAGATATAGAGATGAATCACAGCCGGAGCACTCACTGGGGTTTAATAAAGAAATTAGAAAACACAAGAAGGGAGACACGGTGACTCAGGGATGGAGACAATGCGGCTGGAGTCGGCAAGACGGGCTGTAATGTTTAACATGATTGAATTGACTCGAATGGGATTTATTATAGTGTGCTTATGAGTAATTCCCAAGAAAATTACCGTACACAAAACATTAAGTGCTCTTAATGTCACTGAAGAAAAAAATTATATTGAGAAAAGGCACATGCAATGTTGGATACAGTTGTACAAGACGGCCTATTTAGAGTACAAACAAGAACTGTTTAACCACATTGTTCCCTCATCAAAAGATCAAGACATCAGGAGTAATATGTGATTAATTCACTCAATTTTGAGTAATCCTGTTCACTTCAGTAATTGTTTCCTCTTTTGCTGAGGTGCACTAAGCTCTTTAATTTTGTTGTTTCATTGACAGAATCTGTAAGTGTCCTCTGTATTTTTAAAGTTCATAAAGTGTCACTGTTCTGGGGTGTTCTGCACTCAAACTGCATTTATCATGGCACCATTCATTTCTTAGTTCAGTATTACGTGGCTTATATTGCATTTTTATATTGTGTATGTCCCCCTGAGGCCTCTAGTAACATTCTAACATTCAAGATTTAAAGAGCAGTCTTTACTCATCAAGTGTGTTTGCCACACATACAATTGTTTCTATTATAAAAGGTTTCATGCTATAGTTTATTAAGAGACGATAAGTATTACAACACAGATATCTTTGCTCTGCAAGCTGGATTCTTGCGGGATCTGACTTTTCAGACCCACAAAATTCCATCTCCAGACTCGATCTGATACGTTTGGGCTCAAATAGACAGATGGATGAGACCATTCGTGTTGAAACATTACCATGAGGGCAGGTTTTACATTTGTAGGCAACAAGCAGTTTTAATAAACAACACAGAAATGAATAAAACATAAGTTATGTAGCTATATTTAACCACACAAACTTCAGACTTGCTTGTGATTGGCTAAAACGAGATGTGCTTGATCTAAATAGCAGCAGATAGTCATTCCAGATTTATATGACTGGTATTAATGTTATTGCACTGTAATAAGTCTGGTTTAGCCAGGTTTTTAGTGAGTCAACAAGCCAAAGTGCAAGTTGAACAATAAAGAACCGAAACAAAATCTATATTTTGTTTCCAACGGCCTGAAGCCAGAACAGAACTCATTTGTGAAAAGAACTCAAGTGAATAAAGTTTTGCCGCCAGATCTGTCAACAGGCAAATAAGGAAAATAGAAAAGACCATTTCATGTTTGAGTTTTATTGAGTCAAACATTTCCCATTATTTTTCAGACACGTTGATACTCCTCATTTAATGTCTAATTTATCCACTTGCTTCTGTTGTTTTTGGCCGTCCTCTGTCTGTCCATTCCAATGATCAGTGGCTTCTGACTTTGAGCTCCCCTGTTTCTAAAATGGCAGCATCACCACCGTGTGAATGCCCAATCTAGTCAGAAAATAAGCCAGGTCGGGTCTGGTAAGTATGATGGGGAGACCAAGAGGGATTTCACTATTTAGGTTTTATATTTGCTTTACGTCTAAACTAAATGTGCCCTCTGCTGATGTTTGGTATAACTGCATAGCACTGCATTGTTTAAAATAGGAGTATTTTCTGAACACTTATTGTACGTTATAGGCCACTACAAAAATACCAACGCTAAGGTTTCTAAAGTATAGGTTTAAAAGCCTAAATAAAGCACAGTATACTGTAGGACCTTTGAATCCAAAACACATACTTGTCATCCTGTTATTGCTGCTAAAGTGAGACTAAGTTGTTCAGCTTTGAAGGCGGGCCCCGCGTGCATGCATTCTCTTCTTATAGCTCTGATACTGTTTATATATATTTTTTCATTTTCTCATCTTTGGCCAGAGTGCGTCCACATGTCTCCAAGCATCTCTATTCAAGAAGGAAATGCAGTATATTTGAAAGCGCTCTCATAGTAGTTCAATAAAAGATCAGGATGAGGAAGAATTTCAGATTACAGTGATTGAGGATGATCGCTAAAAGGCATCCGTCCAACTTTCCAGGGCAGTCATTTTGTGGAGCTTGCGTCACAGAGCGCTTTGCTGATAATATTAGTCTGTGTCAGTCATTGGGAAGTAGCTGAGAGTGGCGTCTTGTCAAAGGAAGATTTGCTTCCTCCATAGATTGACTGCAGCCAACGCACTGTGCCACAGCTGTCTGCGGGGATCAGAATAGACGAGTCTCAAAAGAACAAAAGAACAGGTTTGTTGTAAATGTCAGGAGTTAAAACTCTTTGATGGATAAAAAAAACCTATCAAAGTATTTTGATTTGTAGGCCAGACAGAAGCTATTAAAGTTCTGACACACTGGCAAAAAAAATTGTATTTTGATATATTCATAAATAATTATATTGAGGATGGTTGTCAGCCACATCTGTCTTAAAGGCACACTGCTTAACATTTTGGTTTATACTGTCGCCAATACTGACCAGCTAGACAAAATGCAGTGGGTAATCAGGACCTAATATTTAAGTCTCATATTTGGCTACCTTTTGTCAACATCTCCATGGAGACGAGCGGGAGACGTCATGCTCCCAGTAAAGGGAGTTTGAGGAGAGGTGAGACACACATGTTTGCTTGGTCATTTTTTAGATATTTTTACACGATACAAAATATCTATAATGAAATAAAGGCGTGTATTTTATTCAATTTATTGGGTGAAATGTTACATGGTGTTGCTTTAAGCTCCAGGGCAGCTGTGACTGCAAACATGGCAACCCACAAATGAAGACTCACCAAACATTACTATATAAAGTGGCTTTGCGTGACCTTAAAAGCTCAATAGGATTGTTACATTATCAGAGAAGTTGTGGGGCAGCACACACATCAACACATGAAGGGGTTAGCTCATCTCATATGGTTGGACATGGATTTACAGAATGCAACTGTAAACAGGAGTTTAAATGTGTATTGCTTAGGTTTTCCGCTAAAAACATGTCTATATTTGCAGTACCTCTAGGTAGGTATATTTATTGGCAAATTCATAAAAAAAATCATAAAGGCAACTTTCACTGAACTCTCCCTGTTCAAACATGAAGTCATCAGTTGAAGAAGCTTCTGTCGAGCTTTTAAATCAGCGTCTCATTTGTATCAGCCCAGTGATTTTGCCAATACCCTGCCTCAGAGTGCTTCTATGAGCCCATTATGTGCTGTTGTTGCTGTTCACACAGACATAAGCAGGGTTTTTATGCATTACCGTTTCAGACAAAACACGACTGAGCAGCAAACTCATGTCTGCTCTCTCACACAACAGATTTTTCCGCCAGGGCACTTACAATACCAGATGACACTAATCGGCCGCAGACCCATTACCCGCTTTGTGCCCATAAAAAACACTGTAATTGTAGCAATATTATCCAACACTCTCTAGACAACATGGGTTTATGTGAGGTCAGCAAAAAGCATCATTATTACAAGTATTTATGAAACTACTGTATGCTTGCCATCCCAGGTTCAAGTAAGCGCTGTAGATCAGCTTTAGTGTGTACTCCACCTTAGTCCCTAGTAAAAGATATCCTCAATGCAGAAGCAGCTTTTTGCCATTTTTATTTTGCAAAAGTGTCTCATAGTGGGAAAAAGGATGACATTACAAGTAACTTAAGTAAGTACGCAAGTAAAAAGGTAAGTAGGTAAGTAAGTAGCCGCGGTTCCACATAACACGCTTGCATCCCCACACCTCAGTCTAAGTACTTGTCTTGTTACGTATCTACTCCACCCTGTACAGGCGAAGGTTTTCACGACACACAAGGATTGCAGTTGTTGTGGCCGGTGCTCCCATTAAAATGTGACGAGACTGTCTTAATTAATATAAAGGCCTATTATACTAAGAGACCTCCCTTCTCAGGCTCTTTACGGCGGCCTGACGTCAACGAGTGGCACTCTACACGACCATTGACGGCACCTGCCTGCTCACCCACACACTTTCTGCTATACGTTTTTTCAGTATCTTTGAGAAAGTTCAAAGCATCTATTGTTTACTACAGTCTCTTTGATGAAACATCTGCATTGACTTATGCATTTATGATGTCCAGCGCAATGAAAGTTAATTTAACTCCACAGCGCTGTTTCAGTGTCACACTGTAGGTGCCTTTCCACCTCTATGAAATGCAAAGTGCAAACTTACAACTCGAAATAACGACTCGTTATCTGTAGTACAAGCTTGGATTATTCTTTTTATGCTCTAAGATATATCATAGCATATACTCCACTCTGTTTCTCGCGTAGCCCTGTCAGGTGAAGAAAAACAGACCCTGAAATACCGTTTCCTACACTCTATTGTGTGGATAAAGCATAGGAAAGTTGATATTCTTCAAGGAACAAGGACCGGAAGCAGACTAAAGTCTAACAAATTTAACTCGAAACCATGTACTGCGTTTTGTGGATTTATTAAAGATATTACAGAATAAACAAACACAGTGGTTACAGCTGTCCGAGAGAGCAGCTCTGCTTTCAACACATGTCCTTTATATAGGGTGGTATATTGCGAACACTCGTGACCATTACTAATCGATCATGAATGTGTCCTATGTTCAAAAACATAGGGTTCATTGTTGCCTATTCCACCCCAGGCATATGAGCTAGGCATGTGGTATAGGCAGGTGTAGTGACTGTCACGATTTATCATTTTGGACAAAAAGGTCTTTCTTCTACACGATCGCACCACCAAAAGAAACTTAGATTACAACTATGAATTCTAAGATGAAAACAATTTAACTTTGTGAGTATATAATAGTGAGTACATAATAGTGAGTACATAATAGTGAGTAAATAATAACACATGATTACACAATCATCATTCTTCATCTGCTGCTGTCCATGTTAGGCCTGCGTTTATGCACATCCCATATTCAAATTTTAAATCTTAATTGACTTTAATTAACTTTAAATGATGTCTAACCCTAACCCTAACCAATGATGTCTGATGTCTTACACCATAGATGCGCACGCTGGAATATAAATTACCGAAGGGACAACAGAACGGCCTAAAAAGTTCTGTTAGCCGCGATGAGAACAATGTCAACAAATGCAGTAAGTAAGTCTTTGCATATGGCTAATTGTTTAGGGTCAAAACATTATTGAATGGAACAATTTTCATTTTAAGTGTCACAGTTCAGTCACTGCATTAACGGACCAAGTTAGAACAAGAGTCACTCTCAAACACTTGGTGCAAACAATAAGTCAAACTCTAACAAAGGGAGTCATAATAAACATCTCTGTTCTTCCCAGGGATGTATTAGAAGCTTTTTCACACATTTCAGGGGAAAAGCAGCACTGTAATATTCATAAGAAATAGCCTGAGTCAGTCTATTTGGTGTTAGCAATCTGTATTTGTTGAGCACTTTCTACTTGACTACATTTGAAAGATGAATATAATACTTCTAGTCCGCCACATTTCTAAAAAGGCTCCAAAGTAAAAATAAATTTGTCCATGTGTTTTTTCCTTTTAAAAGCCTACTAATGCACATTCTGTGAACATCAGGTGGCGCTGTACAGACGTAATGTCAGATGCCACTGACTCACAACAAGGTAGGTTTGTCCCTGTTGTGTTGCCTTGCAGAGAGGGACTTTGGGAAAATGTTCACGTTTTAGAAGTTGCAAAGTTGTGATTTACAGTACAGCAATAATTTAAACTGATTTGCACTCTCTACTTTCACTTTAACAAAGTAGCTTTTGTCCTTCTATAGTATATTGTAGGCAAGGCAACTTTATTTATACACAATGCAACCCAATATTGTAAACTCAGACATGTGTGGGGAAAACACTTACAGTAGAATCTAATTATAAAGCATTTGGACCAATTTTATAAATATGCAGGCTAGTTGTCTAGATTTTCTGCGACAGTGACCCAGAAAAGTGACCCTGCAAGTTATAAATGTGCTTTTAAACTCGTCCCGATGAAGGATGCTACAAATATGTTAGGAATGAATATGGACCACAACTGACACTTAATTTGGCGAGTTTCTTTTTCATTGTTTGTAATATAAACATATCCGGTATAGGGCCTTTAAATAATGAAATCAAGCACTTTGACCACCACTGCCTTTGGGTTTATGATGCGCAAAATACTTCCAACTGATGTGCAGATGACACACAGCAGTCGTTAATGTCTGCAAATACAAAATACTGCAAGTTGCTAATACGGATTTCACTCCATGACTTAATGGTACAGATGCTTCAGCACTATAATATCTAAAAAATAAGTATAAGTTTTACCATAGGTGTCATGGAGAGAGAATGATGAGCTGAACGATGGGTGTCGCCATTAGAAATACAGTGGCAGTGCTGGGGCTAAGAAGCAGTCATTCGTGCTAAAGTTATGCATCGAGCGAGCTGCTCTGTAAGTGAAATACGACAAGTAATGAAGTCGAGCCAAACGTCTCGTCAAATTAAGCCATCCATTCTGTAATTCTAGCTCTGTTTTTTTTTTTTTTTCCCTCACTTCTGCTCTCAATATTTCTTCATTCACAATTGCTAAGTAGTTCAAGAGACGCAGACATGATAGAAAGTTTGCTCGGTAAATCCCTGTCAACGTGATTGGTTTTCTGTTACAAAATGAGGAGTGGGAATAAAAACACGTCGGAGCCATCAGCCGTCAGCGCGCCAGAAAACACAAATAAAAGTAATTAAAGCCAGCAACATCATCAATCTCCCAAACAGTGCGTGTGGCAGTTCGGTCCGCGCTCAGAATTAACACTGGCCTCCATCCAAAGAGAGATGTTCACTCCACACAGCTGCCATCAAGCGGTTTAAGCCAAATAAAATCATGGCACATATCGTAATATTAGTGGTCCTTTAACGATTGGAAAAGGAAGTTCTTTCTTGTCTAATGTATCGCCTTCCTCACTTTGTGTTTGGAATTGTTACTCAAGAATGCTCTTGTAAAGTCAGACAAAATGTAATTATACGTTACCTCACAGGGAGTATCGGTGGTAAACTGCAGACCTGGCCCTGCTCCAGAGACAGTGATTGGAAACACCAGCCGCAGATTCATGTCTCACTGCAGCCGAGGCGCTTTATGATCAAATTATTGTGCAGCGTTTGATGAAATGAGAGGCGCATATCGGACCGGTGTGAGGGGATTAGGCGGGGAGCAGGGACGTACACGCCGCTCCTGAATATTGATGCCCAAGTGCATTAAAAGATGTTAGCCGTGTAATCCCATCAATTAAGCATCTTTGTCCAACACCAAGGTGCACATCGCAACAGCTTTGCTGGAGAGCACATGTGATTGTGATATGTAGAGGTTTTATCTATCAAGTTTAGATTGATGTATGTGCAAAATCAACCCTTTGCACATTTTAAATCGGATTCTTCTTCACTCTAAGGATGGAAAAACTTTTTTTTTTAAACGTTCAAATGAAAGAGCTTAGATATTTGCAGTGGACAATACTTAATCATTCAAAGTAGAAGTACAAATCTGCGTATAAGTGTTGTGAAGAGTACCTTTGCAGCTTCAAAAATATATCGCTGCACCCACTGTACGGCAACACAAAGACAAACCTTCTTCCTTGTCCTCCTGAGTTAGTGGCATTGGCCCATATTTATCAAACTTCCATTCGGCGAAATCAGAGCGTGTGAGGTGTACGAAAAATCACCGCCTGTTTCGTCATTTATCAATCTGGACGTGAGCATACTCGAGGCCAGGTCAGATGGTGGTGAACAGTGTACACAGATTTAACTTGTTTACCTTATTAAATCATTTTCGTAGTCCCTCTGGGGGAAATACAAGCGTTGATGGGATGATTGGGGGTCTTTCATCTCCCCTGGTGTCTGTAATGGCAGTTTTAGAGTTAATTAAATTGAAGCCACTAATACACTAATTGTGAAGTACCGTCTGGCCCACTTAATCAAAAAACCCGTCTCCTGTGCTTTATCCCGGCCAAAGTACATGCTGAGTCTCTGTTTCACACCTAAGACAATGGCCAAAGACGTGTCCTGGCTCAAAGGCCTTCCTATGTCTTGCTCTAAACATCACAAGAAGGTGATGTCTGCATGATGATGCAGGGGCGGCGACTGCCTTCCTCATGCCGTGACTTTCTCTCTCTCTCTCTCTCTCTCTCTCTCTCTCTCTCTCTCTCTCTCTCTCTTGTCTATATTAACGGGATCAAGAGGCTCTGGGCCTCAGAGCTGGCCACCATGGAGTTAACTGTACTTCTGTGTGCGGCTCTCCACACGTGTGTTAAATTAAACTTACACTTTTGATAAGACAAATACTTTCACGTTTTCCTTTATAGTGGTGAGAAATTGCCACGACATGTCTCTGGCCAGTAAACCACAATTGCAACTTTCCCTGCTCCGGGTCAGAGGCGCAATACACACTAATAGAATCACGAAGAAGAAGGCTAACGGGTAACGCTAACTGAGGGCTAGCGCCACTTTAGCGGTATTTACAGCCAAGTTTTAGTGAAAAAAATATCTCCATTGTGTAATTGGGTTGTGGCACAATGTACAATATCCCTCTCTCCCTTTGTCTTTTCTGTCAGCATAGTATGTACTCTCATGGACAATTAATGAGTAAAAATAACTCCCCATGCTACGACACCTGCAGTGGCGCTTATGGCCTCTAGGGGCATGAGTTACTTCTGCTTTAACAGCATGAAATGCATTGTCAAACTGAATAGAATCCTCGTGAATCCTCGCCTTAATATTTACGTTGCAATAGGTTACCCGCTGCTCCTCCATGCCACGGATCCGAGACCATAAATATCAGCCCGGACCAGAGACACTAGAACCTGGAACCTGGGCAATGGTAGCAAAGAGACACTCATGGTGTATGTGGGTACCTTTTTTATTTTTTCACGCAAGAGACCGCTGTAGCCGTAGCAGGACAAACTTTGTGTGGATGGCTTCCCCCTGCGGTCACCTGTTCACTCAAAGCATTATTTATTATTATTTATCATTTCCTGGGTAGAGAAATGTTATTTTCGCTGTGTTTCGTGCGTGCATGTCGTGAAACTCGTGGGTGAGGCCTCCTGATAAATGAATATTTTAGGGCGTTTCGTTCAAATGATGCTTTGAGCTTTGAGGGTATAAATAAACATGCCATGTCTTAATTGCTGGTTTTCCGCCACCGCATTTATCATCAGCTGCTCATGCATACGGCAGGATTGGAACAATATATGCATACATTAAAAAGACCATGTGCCCTCTAGCCTGGTTTTACCATACCCTTGTACTCATTTGTACAGAGGGTCTGGAACTTCACAATTGAGCTCCGTTTTCAGGTTGGATCTGTTTTCAAACTACAACCAGCAAATCCGGTGCAAATGCGTAACATCACCTACAACACCGGCCTCCCCCGCTCACTGAATGGTAGGTTGGAATTCAACCGATGAAACGCAGCCACTGAGCTCAGACCCAAGCGTACATGTAGGGAAAAGATAATTGACCGGAGTTTACGGATGGCAAAGGCCAGGCTATGCGTCCTCTAGCGTATAAAATACAGGAAAATAAGTATAATGATACAACCCAAAATAGTCAAGGCAAGGCAAGTTTATTTGTAGAGCACAATTCATACACAAGGCAATTCAAAGTGCTTCACAGTTGCAGAAAATTACAAGAAATAAGTGGGTTGTACCATTATCAATTTATGGCAAATTCTGAGCTAATGCTTTTATGCTTTTAAATTTCTTGTCTCACCTGGTAAATAGCGAAGGTCTCTGTGATGAATGCAACCAGTAGAAGTCACTCAGGTTAATTAAAAGTCGATCTGCTGAATAAAAAATTATGTTTTAGAGCAATGAGACAGAGGAGATTCAAGTCCTTCATGTTGTAAGGAACATTATTTCAGTAATGCCCTTCACTGCGCTGTACTGCTCAAATAAGCAGCTTCCCTTTCTCTTGGCACACCAACGTTTTTGTCCATACTGGCCATGAAGGAAAACGTTTTTTTTTTTTAATAACAAATAGCTAGTGCGGGACATGACGCTCTGAAACAGGAACAAACCCAGGAGGCGATGCACCATTTCAAAGGAGCACTGAAGGCAGCCAGCTGGGTTTCCTCCGGGTTCTTCGGTTTCCTCTACCTCCAAAAACATGCTGGTCAGGTTGGCCCACCATGGCGGTGCGCTCAGTCGCAGCAGCTCAGGACGCAATTTATCGTTGTACAATTGTATAATGACAAAAAAGCACTTAGTTCATTTTACTTTTGAAAAACACTGTATCTTGCTCAGAGATTGAAAACTTGCCTCCAATTTGAGAAAATGCACTCCACTTTGAGTAACTATTGGGGGAAAAATTGTAATCTTACATCGTCTACTTAAATGTCCGAGGTCAATCATGTCATTAACAGAGCTCACAATTTTACAATTTTTTATTTAAGAGTCCATTGCAGACACGAGTTAAAACATATGGAAACAATCTACTACGTGTGGACGAGTCCCATTATCACTATTATTATTACATTCATCCAGGAAAAGACTGCCGTTACATAGAAGAAATCTTCCTTTTCCCTTTCAAAAGCGTCATTGTCTGTGACACATTTTGCATGATAAAATCCCCTTTCACTTAAACGTGGGAATATGTTTTATTCAATATGATAAAATCTAGCTTTTCTGAAAACTTTGCTCAGATACGAGTGTCTGTCTGCCTGTCTAATCCACTAATATCTTGCCCGAGAACAGTATTGAACTGGTCAGAGCACGGATTGAACCTCCAACCTCATTGTTACAAGATGATCGGCTCTTCCCCCGATCCCCTTTCTCCCTGTCGTCATCATCATCTTAAATCAAGCTGCCACAGCTGACACATTGCTTTCCTCACTTGTACAAAGACCACCCCGGGGTGCCTGGGCTGTCCTCCCTCCTCCCGATCCTCGCCTTATTTTTGTGAAGTAATTACCACGCTACGGACTCAGCCACAACCCGATCGGGCAGATGCGATAAAAATAGCTGACAGGGATTTTGACATAATAGTCACATTGTCTCATGCAGAAAGAAGGTTATAATGAATCCCGATGAGGCCCACCTGGATAATTATCTGCGTGTCATTCAGATGCGCCGGATAAGACGTTTGTTTGGCGAAGGCTGCGGTGGATTGTCAAGGCGAAGTGACTTCTGGACAACCTTGGCATCAGAGTGTATGATGACTTTGTCTGGACTGAAAATCTCCACAAAGATATCCTTGAATGATAATCGCCCCGTCCGCTGGTTTGCGCATGGAGATGGGCACGTCTTTATTTACCACATTAAAGTGAACTCGCGGTTCAAACGGATTCCTTCATGGAGTTTATGAGTGAAAGTAAGATCCCAGATGGAAGGAGGGATAAAGGAGGCGCTCCGGACATTTTTCAAGCCGGCTTGTGGCGTCGAGGGACTGCGGCTGAGAAGAAGAATGGCTCGGGCAGCTTTATGTGGGTTACTTAGCAGAAAAGACAGGGTTTCAGCATATAGATTAACTAGATCCTCGAGTGGAGGCACGTTACTGAATGTGCAGTAACATGTTAAGTCAAAGTGTGAAACGATAAACAGGTGGTGTGTCTTGGCTTCAGACTAAGTGTTGCTTATGTTACAGAGTGGTTTTCTGATCGGGAATCTCACAGACATGGTCACAAAGCACTTTACATTCACTCCATACTCAGTGGTGGTAAGCTATGTTAGTAGCTTCAGTTTCCCCTGGTGGAGACTGACAGAAGTGCTGTCACGACTGCACACATCTGCGCCAACGATCCCTCTTACCACCTCCATGCATTCACACTGGCCTATTGTACATGTATTTAGTGGTAGAGGAGAACATGCAAACTCCACAAAGGTCCCGTCCAGGTGGGAATTAACCCGGACCTTCTAGCTGTGAAGCAAGAGCACTAACCGCTGCGCTACCGTGCCGCCAGCTACTTAAAGATCTGGAGAAGAGTCCTGGTCCGCTTAACAGGTTGTCCGTAAGCATTGATTGATTGGTCAAATGCAGAGGACAAAGTTAAAATCTTTTCTTGAGGCATTTATACACCTACTTTTCAAACTCTTTGGTCAAAATCTGATAGAAATTTGATCTGATCTTTTGATGCCAGGAATGAAAGTGGTTTCACTTTTTTTTTACTGATCAAGAAAGGGAAGTAAGCAGCTGAATAGCACAGTTTCACTTCTCAAGACTACCTCAATGAAACGAGCATTTCATGAACCCAAATTTACAATCGGGATGTGCAGGAGGGTCTGTGAGAGCTCGAAACACGTTTGGGTTGCAGCTAAGAGATTTACACAACTACGGTGTCATGTGGTCATCGGTGTCCGAGAGCTCTGACCTCGCTCTGGAAGAGTCGGGTCACTAAAAAGGCTGGTCAGATCATAGACTGAGGCACATTCTATCGCCATGTTTTAGATGAATGCCCTCAGGCATTTTCCTGCGAGCCGAACATCGTTATTCTAACTCATTTATCCCTTCCGCAATAATCTTTTAAATTCAGACTAAGAGTTTGTGTTTTTGGTCGTGCTGGACCTTTGTGAACATGTTGTAGCACATACTGTAACTGTTTGTTCTGTGTGTACGCATGGCCCTTCACGGGATTGATAAAGTTTTCTCATTCTCATTCATACGTCCTGAAATCTAAAGAGTGTGTGACCTTTATGCAATCCTGTTCACAACCATGTGAGATGCGCTGAGTATTTCTATCAGAACCACTCCCTGCTGTGCATCAGCTGTTCATAATGTCCAGATTGAATTGCTATTTCATTTATGCAATCTTTCCTCATTGAAAGAATGTGTCAGAATTGTTTCACAGGATGGTGGAGGTTTGTGTCTTTGCGAGTTTGAATGTTCTCGCACTCGCAGCTATAGGTTCTCCAGAACATTATCCTGGCTTTGGCCGCCGCGCTGTGCTCCCCCATTGCTCTGGCCACTGGTTGAATGATGGAACAAATGCAATACAGACCATAACAGAAAATACAAAAGCATATTTCAAGATGTTTTGTGTTGAAAGCTTAACATTCACAACATCCAGGGACTGTAGTTGTGGTGTAAATTCAACCAAGCGCCTTTACGTGTTATTTCGCAGAATAGAAAGGCTTTTAGCGTTCAGATGAACAACCCCCTTGACGCAAAGTCACTGTTGAACTGAGCTTGTCATATTCAGTCCTACACTTTTTAGCACAAGGTCAAAATCCCCTAAATCCCGCCAGCAAGTGTGTTTGGCCCTGCTTTAATTGCCTCCTAATGCAGAACCATGTCACCTCTCTCACCACTGATGTAACTGCATTGTGCTTCACTGGGCATTAAAGAGAGGGAGATGCAAACATATAGCTGTTGCTTGTCCTCTAGATGCTGCAATCTTATCAGGATGGTGCCATGGGTCGGATCTGCTTTGTCAGCCATTTTTTTGCATCTCCATCCAGGGACTCTGTCATGCTCTGTAGTCGGATCTCAAACAATAAAGTAATTGACTCTTTGCTTAGGAATACCATTAGGCACATTTCATGGCACAAAAATACATGAAAACGTATTAAAAGTATTGCCATAATGTTAAATATTGTTGGATTTCCAATGGCAGTAAAAAAACGATTCTGTAATTTGCAGGTAATATTGCGTTGGCGATGAATTACCCCCTTGTCACATCATGTTACATACAGGAGAAACAAAATCCATATGATCAAAATCTGAGCTCATTTACAAATGCAAGTTGCTTCAGTATTTCATGGAGAAAACAGCCAATCGTTACCCAGAGTCTTTAAAGGGGAATACAAGGCCTGTGCCAAGTGTACCACATGGCTAAGAAGAGCTATTATTGTAATGAATGTTATGAAATGTGGGTATTTGATTGCAGCCACATTTAGAGTAGCAAAAGGGAAGTATAGAGCGACCAATGGAGTGATTTTGTTCTGTTTTTCTTCTCTATCAGTAATGTTTAGTTGGAGTATGCGTGATATAAAATTGGACCACATTGACCTTTTATTACAGCTTTAAAAAAAATAAAAATATTTCCATCATTCATTTTTCACGAAGATCTTGTATTGATGATGGGAGAGTGTGACCACTGCGCATAGCCTTTTCCAGCACATCCCAAAGATTCTCAATGGGGTTAAGATCTGGACCTTGGTGGCCAAGTCATGTGAGAAAATGAACCACTCTTTCATAATGTGAGGATATCTATTGATGGAATAACCTCAATTCAGATGGTCAGCTGATCTCATTCTTTGGGCACATATTGTTGCTGAAGGTAGACCCGACCAACTGCAGCAACCCCAGATCAGAACAGTTAAATGTGGCCATACCGCCTTTGCTATGCCCAATCTTGTCAGACCTTGGAAGCTAAGCAGGGAAGGGCCTGGTTGGGATTTGAATGGGAGACCATTTGTTAACACCAGGAAGCCAGGCAAATGTAGTGAGTGAGTGGTTGGTGGTGGTCGGAGGGCCAATGGCAGCCTTGCTTCCGTCAGTCTACCCCAGGGCAACTGTGGCTACAATGGTAGCTTACCACCACCAAGAATGGAGTGAATGAATACTGCAATGTAAAGCGTCTTTGAGTGTCCAGGAATGCACTATATAAAACCGATGCATTATTATTATTCATAAATCCAGGTAGTGACTTTTTGTTTTTTGTCATGGCCTTTATCTGAACTGCATGGATAAATTAATGACTTCACAAAAGGTATAATCATTATTCAAATATTTTTATTTATTTATTTAAGAACAATGAACACAAATCACAAACAAAAGGTATAATCAATCCAATCTAAAAAACAGGTTTTGTGTCAGATTATATCATATCGATGCTGTAAAACTCCTGAAAGTGAGTAAGAGGTACTCTAATGTTTACTGTGAAGAAACGTCAGCAGTGGGTGGCCACCCACTGGCCACCCACTGCTGACGCTTATTTGGACATTATGTTTGCCTGGATACTTGATTCGCCTGAACTTTACATTGTCTTATTTACTGCTCTGTTTTATTGCCTTAATGTTCGGTGCAGCCCTATGAGGCAACTCCTGTTGTGATATTGGGCTATACAAAACCATTGATTGATTTTAGAAAAATGTAAAAGGTAAGCACATCGATGTAGTTCATACATCCAGACAGAGATACTCACATAGTTCTTTATTTGGTTACAACATAGAGTAAACGCTAAATATGCACGTTGTCTATGTACAGAGCACTGTGGGTTGATTGGTTCACCTGTAATTGGGTCTCATGTCCACCTAGTAGACACCAAGGCTATATAAGTCTGAGCACCCAGCCTGATTGTAAACGCTCTGAGGAAGGCTTATGCTGAAACGCGTTAGCGTTTAGTCGATGTTGTAACCAAATAAAGAACTGTATGTGAGTATCTCTGCCTGGATAGATATATTGTATGAACTACATCGATGTGCTACCCTTTACATGTTTATAAAATGTATCATTTTGGGATAATAGTTTGCTGTGAAGAGTTTGCAAAATAAAACCTCATGCTGCTTGATTAAACAAGTTCGCTGTCTTTAGACTTTCCAAATCTTTTGACATTGTTCCTTGGAGGAGTGAAAATGCCCCCACATACTCTCCCTCCCTCCCTCTCTCTCTCTCTCTCTCTCTCTCTCCCTCTCTCTCTCTCTGTCTGTCTGTCTGTCTGTTTCTCTGGGGTGGATCTTGGTCGTGGATGTTCAGCCCAATAGCACAAAGGCAGGTCTGACTTGACACTTATAGCGTCTTCAGGGTTCGCCCACTGTACGCCTCTAATTTATCTAATCTGTCATGTTCGGCTTGTTAACCACTGTGAGCCCGCTCCGGCATTGTCAACATGACCGCAACCCGAGCCCTTTGAGATGCTGCGGATAAAAGCCCCAGGAATAATGAATAATTTATCTGCGTATATTAATTTCATGGTTTGATAGTACCACGGACAGTCGGAAGCAGAGGTTGTTACGTAACGTTCTTCCCGGTGGATTAAAAGTTAACCCATCGGCAGCCTATTAACTAAAGACTTGTTCAAATGTGTTTGGAGTTTTTGCTCTCGCACATCTTTGCCTAATCAGTCCATTATAATGACATTAACAGCGTGAAATGGATCTTCATGTTTATTTATCAGTTGTAATAGGGACGCCGGCTGCGGTTAGTGCTCCTAATCAAATTCTGATTGCATATGTCTAATTAAAACAAGTAAATGGGAATTCATTGATGAAGTGGTAACGGTATACAGCGTGTTCACCTGCGCTTTTCCCAACAGGGGTGGCACCACAGGCCGATATTTATATAGGTGTCAAAGCCATCAGCCATCCCTATTGTAATCACTTTTAATGATCTCATCTGATGAAAGGTAAAGTATTGTTGTTACATGGTACAATTCAAGTCTATTTTCTGCTACTAATGGTGCGTTCCAGGCAACTGGTAACTGGTATCTTTCCCACTTGAAAATTATGACTTAGACCTCAGGGCGTTCCAGAACTCGTATGTAAACAAAACGGCTAATGCTACAAAAGTTAGCTCATACGATGCTAACATTATATGAAAGTTCTTCCAAACCAGATATAATTAAGAATATACGACATAACGTTATGTTGAAAGCTGTGACCAAAAGTAAAGTTCACTTCACTGATGCAGTGGTTTTGTTTTATAATTAGCTGCACTCCACCACTGGGGGCCGCCATTACTGTCTTCATCCCGTATCTGAACTCGTAGCAGTCTGGAGGTTTCTGAGTTTACAAATCGTAATTACCAGTTCGAGCAGCGTTCCAAGGCATTTTTCCAAGTGGGAGGTGGGAAATTTTCCAGTTACCAGTAACCTGGAACGCACCATAAGTCCCGCCAACATTTGAATCTGTTTTCAGGGGTGTCCTAGCCCCATAGAGGAGCCCATTGTTCATGTTTTAAAGGTAACCAACAAATTTCACACAGTAAGGCCCCACCTGATTAAGAAAACCAGGACACAATTTTCCAAAAGTTACTAAATCAATTCTGAATCAGTAATTTTTTTTATTTTGTTGTGTTGCTATTTGCAGTGTAAAAAAGTTAATAAATGTTTTTATTTGTTCTTTTTTCTCAAAGCTCTTCATAACACGTAATCACCTACCAGACACTCACAAACAAACAAACTAACAGGAACTCTGACTTATTTGGACTCATTTAACCGAACTTGTGAATTCTGAGGGACAATGACTTGAAACTTCAAACTCAAAAGGACTTGGACCTCACAAGGTAAAGTGAGGTCCATGTAGAATAACGATGGATTAAGTGAAAGTGGCTTCCCCCCATAGTGTTTAGCGCGGCTAACTGAGCTCATTCATCCTAGCAATTTGGCTGTTTTTTTAGAGCCCGCTCCTATATTTGAGTAGGGCTTAAAATAAAAATGGAAAAGGAAAGAAAAAAGGATAATGTTCTTGTTAAGAAGAGCACACGCAGATAAGAATGACAAGCCCGTGTTCATTAATGAGTTACAGAAGAGCAAAAGAGTTTTGATGTAAAGTTCAGTATAGCAAAGAACTACCAAAGCTTGCCCCAGCTTCTTGTCGATAATAACAATGCTACGTCCATGTTTTTTACTGTCTTTGGGTCAAGTAATGCCCAAACTTTAAATTTAAGCAGAAAGTGAGCAGACATTGCAAAAATATTAGAAACTCTTCCTCGGTTTGAAGCGATCATGACTTGGACTCAAACTTCATTCTAATGATTCTGACTTGCACGTTTAAGACTTTGACTCAAATGAAGGATACCTAATGAGGACTCATACAATGGTGATGTATTAGAGTAAGCCTGTACAGGGGGTTGAACAAACCTCTTTACCAAGTGTCACCTTAAGGTTTACCCTTTGGATGTGCTGGAGAAGGCTTTCAGTGATCAGACTCTCTCCGAAGGGAGCTTCATCTTGGTGAAAAATGAATGCAATAGTGTACATGAATAAATCTTGGGATGTTGCAGAAGCTTATTAAAACTGCTACAACTAATCAACGCTAAAAGCGGTCCAAGGAAGAGTGTTTGAGTTTTCTTTTTTGCTTTTCCTTACAACTCTATGACTAAAAAACGATCAAGCTTCTAAATAGATGAAGAGATAACATTTAAGACCCCTTTCCTCGTATCCCACCAGCCACTGGCTCCGCCGCTTGCATTTTCAATTTTATCCCACAGAAGATGCGAAAGCCTTTGACAGAGCAGACAGCGTGCACTGACTGGTGTATGACCTTTAGGATTTAGTTGATACAGCACCTGCCTGCTCCATTGTCTCTGGAGTTGGCTGTGTTTTCTCTGTCCTTACTCCTCTTCCTCTCCCCTAAACCCGCAGCGAGCTTGAACGTAATGAAATTCAGCGCGGTGCCTCTTTATTTGCCCACCCGTCGCGCCCCATCTAAATCTTTTTACTGTTATCTTTGATTGCAGCGCTCTAATGTTTATCTTATGGATGAATGATGGCCCCAGGGAAATATGAACAATTATAATCTATAGGGGGGAGTCCTTGTGGAGTGTGGTAAGGCACGTCCATGGCACAGATACATTGCAAATTAGAGGTAACTTAAATGCATGCAGGTTGCAGGACTCCTTTGGTGTGGAAACATGCGCACACTGATCTTTAAGGATAAATTCATAGGCTGGGCTGGTCATTTGTTGTGCTTGGAATTTTAAGAAGTGTATGAAAGAGAATTAAGTAGCTGAAAAAATCGGAGCGGAGAGAAAATACACCATTTGGGATTTTTGTTTATCATTATATATGATTTATTGTATTAATGCAGTGAAGTGGCGGAGAAGCTTGGCCCTCAATTGACCAGGACAAAGACCAAGTTCATGCATGTCGCTGACAGACCAGGTCCTCCCCCCTCTTCTGCTTGGCAACAAGATCGTTGAGCCTGTCAAGAACTTTGTGGATCAGGGCTCCATGGTGACAGACGACGGGGAACTAAAACCAGAGGTGATCCACTGAAGAGCCCTGGCAATATCAGCTCTGCAGTCACTCTGGAAACCACTCTGGCGGCATCGCACCATCTCACACTAAACGATGCTCCGGATTTACAACTCGGCAGAACTCTCCATCTTGCTCTATGGCTCGGAGATGGAGCCCGCGAACAAGACTCCGGCTGCATGTAATTTATGGCTGCATAGCAGGGCTGTCAGAACCATCGAAAACATTGGGGGCTCCAGCGGATATGCAACAAGAGCCCGTATATGCCAGCCCAGAGCGTCCCGTCTGCACAGCATAGCACCCGCTGGTTTGCTCATGTTCTCCAATTACGTCCTGACCATCCACCGAAGCCAAATCTTTGCACTTAATCAAGATTATTTTTAATGGGCCATAGATGTTAGGATGTAAAGTAGGCAGTGACATTATTCTAGTGCAGGAGGTGAAGAGTCTCCAGGCAAACCATTCAACAATTCAAAACAAATTCTGGTTAGATTTAAGAAGCATTCTCAATAATCCAAACAGGGTCCATTAAACCTTTAAAAAGAGTCACACCAGTAGCTCCACATGTCAGACTGACTGCAAGATGGCATGTTACACTTGGGAGGGACGCTATTATTTTATTTTCAGTTTTTAGTGTTTGTGGATCTAACACAGACAAACAGCTGTGTGTGTCAATCCATGGGCCTCCTCAAAAGCAAAACATTTTAATCGGCTACTGAGAACCTGCACTGGCTTTCTTAAAATGTATTTTGTGTACAGAAGAGTGCAATATTGTTTTGTGAAGAGTCAGTTTTACATTTTCTAAGGTGAAGGGCTAAGGTTAATGTGTTAATATGATCGCCATTGGGAAAATTGTTCAGGCACGGGGGAGAACATTCAGACTTGGAACTCTCATCTCATAGCAAGAGTTACGTTTGCTTATTCTCCTTCCGTTTTAGCAAAGCATATAGCCTGACAAAAGACAAACTCACATGATAAAGCATCCCTTCGCGAGCCATCTTAGTATGCTGTTACCAACCAAATGGCAGACGCTCCACTAAATCCATACACCAACACTTTTAAATTAAAAAAACATATTATGCAAAATATGCTGTTTTATTAAAAGCAATGATTAATTTCGGTCCCCGGTTTCCCCTATGGAAATGCATTTAATTACAATAATACCACGCAGGTCTGGTTGCTGCCTTTAGCAAGTTCATTTAGCTCAGTGTAGCCGTAAGTTACGAGGAGATGAAGGCTAATATTGAGCTTCTGCCATTAAGGGTTCATTATACTAATAAATTTCATACTCTCATATAATTGCCTGGAATTGGTTGGGTCTATTTATTCTGTGATGGTGGCAGAATCTCTGGAATATGCTCTTTTCAAATATCTGTCCGAAAGAAGCCAGACGGATAATAACTCACACCACTAACAATTTAATTCACTCACTCCCTCTTTCATTAAGACCTCTGCGACCTTTTGATAAGGGCCTTTGATTCTAATTGATATGTGACTTTATAATGATTTTGTCATTGCCTTTGTATCGGTTTATTAAATATATATTGTGAGTTTTTTTTCCTTTTCTTGATCTTTACAGATTACCATGTTGTGTACTGCACTTTGGTCAACAGTAGGGCTGCATGATTTCAAGTTTTTCATTAACCGTTAACCGAGGCCCTTAGCGGTTAATACTCGGTTAACTATTAGTGTGCGCACTCACTGACTTACGTTCACGTGGACCTACAGTATTTTTATTTATCTTACCTGCAGTCATTTAGCCCGCTTTTTTTTTAAACATTGTGCAAAGAAACAGTCATTCATGCGTATAACAACAACAACAACAACAACAACACATATCTCTCCACCACGTTTTAACAATAACGAGAAAGGCGAGTTTTGTGCCTTTAGCTTACCTAGCTACCTCCTAAGTGATGCCCGGGCTGTTGAGATGGTACAACAACGAAGTTGATTATCTAAGCACTGCAATGCAATACTTGAATATTGATCCATCATTCTCGGTTGTAAAGCGCTCCCACGCTGTGCTGTTTATGGCCCGCTTCCCATTGAAAAGTTAAACTAGCTAGCCATGCGCGATGACGGCTTCTCGTGAACAAATGTTTGGGAGCGCTCTGGCGGTCTCTGGTGGTGCAAAAATGTATTAAAATATTTTCGATGGCAAATTATACACGCCAGTTAACTGAGCAAAATGCTTTTACTCGGTTACGCAATTTTTAACGGTTAACAGGTTAATCGATTAACCATGGACACCCCTAGTCAACAGTGCTGTTTTTAAAGTCCAATATAAATAAAGTTGTATTGACTGGATTCATTGTTTGTAAACAAGATCAAGTGCTGCAA
This sequence comes from Neogobius melanostomus, assembly GCA_007210695.1. Classification (NCBI taxonomy): domain Eukaryota; kingdom Metazoa; phylum Chordata; class Actinopteri; order Gobiiformes; family Gobiidae; genus Neogobius; species Neogobius melanostomus. The sequence goes on from VHKM01000153.1 coordinate 4,362,357, forward strand.
TGTAACCACTTAACTGACTTATCATGTCCAAATATAAACAAACTACTCGATTACGTATTACAAGAACACCTAAAAAAGAGGTCAAAGTCCTTGTTTTCCCATTTTAATAAATCATGATACAATCGCAAAATTGCAATGAGTTATATTCAGTGTGGGAGTTACTAGCGAGTTAGCGTATTCAGATTAACGAGTAAAGTAACGAGTTTTGCATCTGCAGGTAATAAAGTACTGTTTCTGTAACGTGTTAGTTTGGTCCTGATTCTCCCTCAGCTCATTTCTTCCACGGCTGCTGTGCTGCTCGTGCATGCGCACTGTGTCTTCCAAAACTTCACATGAAGTTAGCAACATGGCAGAGTTTCACAGAGAGCATGTTCACGCTAGTGGAAGTACTTACATTATTTTTTAACTTACTGGAGAAAAGGACAATACAGCGCTGGTGGCAAAGCTTAAGAGGAAATCCACGATGAAGCTTGCCCTCCCAAACAACAACGCATAGCTTTGGGCATCGGTCCTTCCAATGTAATCAACAAACTCGTAGCTGGTTATGTGGTTGAGGAAAGCTGCAGAATCAATCCAAATCAATCAGAATCAGAATAGAAGAAGAAGATGATCTTTATTTATATAGCGCCTTTCACATACATGGTCACAAAGCGCTTTACATGAGACAATTGTACATTCACTCCATACTCGGTGGTGGTAAGCCATGTTAGTAGCTTCAGTTTCCCTGGGGGAGACTGACAGAAGCGCTGTCGCGACTGCACACATCTGCGCCAACGGTCCCTCTGACCACCACCATACATTCACACACACACATCATTCATCCTGGCCTATTGTACATGTTTTTAGTGGTAGGGGAAACCGGAGTACCCAGAGGAAACCTATGCAGACACGAGGAGAACATGCAAACTCCACACAGCTTCTAGCTGTGAAGCGAGAGCGCTAACCGAATACTTTTTATTGCCATTGTTTGAGAACAGGTTCACAAACTAGGAATTTTTCTTGATGCAGACGTGCAACATAAACATATAACACAGAATTGAGATAAAAAAAAGCTATAAAACTTTAAACTATAAGGCGTTAAGCGGCATGCATAAAGAATGTGAAATAAATAAGATACAAAATAAAAAGTAAAATATGATAAGTTGAGTATGTTGTATGTTTATTATTACCAATTCAATGCACTTATAAGAGCTCCTGTACAGACAGCGCAGTTATTCTGACAGAGCCAAACTGTTTAGATACAGCGAACGAAGGTAAGCTTTTATATGTAGACAGTTCATGCCTGTAGTTCATAATAAAGTAGCGCAGTAACGTAACAAGCTACTATGATGGGCACAAGGGGGGTGTGTGTGTTATTTTTAAAGTTTGATATTTTGCCTTTTTTGTGTGATACATTTACATGCATCATTATAGGGTTTGGTACAAGTAGTATCTAAAATTAAGCAAAAATTGTATATCAAAAATAAATATGGAAAGAACAAACTGTTATAAACAATAATCTTAGAAACCAATTTCGATTGATGGCGAGTCCTGAAAGAACATGAGAAAGCGACTTCACGTTCTCTCTATTTTGTTTCAGCCAATGCTCTGCTTTATGACCAAGACACTAGAGGCCACCATTGGTCCGCCATTGCTGTAGTACCTCCATATAGCCACTAGGCCCCCATTGAAAAGCATTGGACTTTAGACACGTTAACAACAACTTTAATGCCTGGTTTCTAATTTTTAAACACTAGATATTCTTCCTGAGATAACGCTGGGTTAGTTACAATTGAAGAAACCAGGCTGGTGTTCGTAAGAAACATTTTAGATATCTTGTACTAATGAGGGTCGGACTGTTAGCATAGGAGCTACACGTCACGCAAGGGCCGAGTCTACAGTGAAGATCCGCCCTTATGCCCTCTTTAGGTACATGCTTCGTCAGAGCTGGGGAGGAGGAGTCTGTAAATCCGCCATGATTTCCCCTCAAACGTGGTCATTATGCTAAACGGGGAGGAGTGAGGAGTTGTCTATTCTTTTTAACAGTCTATGGTTTCAGCTCAAATAAATAGTCTTTTATGGAATGAGGTAGGCAAACTAAGGCACCCAAATGTGGTCTATCAAGACCTTTATTCCGACCCGCAAAACATGATGTCCAATCAAGTCATGAACTGTGAAGATTCAATACGTGAGAACCGGTAATTAGTATCAAAATGACTATTGAGGTGTAATGGCTTAGGTGATGTGATATATTCTTCATAAAAAGAAACTTAGAAATGTCAGTGGTCATATTCACACACTTCCTCCTGAGGGCAGCGTGCGTTATATGAGAAATCAATGTTCTGAAGCTTGGTGACTGTTGGATAAATATTGCTATTCTCTATATTTTGCTTTTCTTACACGTCATAATCTGCTGACTGGAAAGATGTTACTAATGCTTCTGCTTTGAGTTACAGATTTTGGTTTATAAACAGAAACATTGAGCAGCCGTGTGTGTCCAAAACTGGGACTGTCTCAAGGACGAGAAAATGAATACTGTGTAAGATACTGTGTGCTTGCAAATTGTTATCTACTGCTCTGGTATGCAACCCCCCTTCCTTAGACCAGAGCAGTACATTGTATACTAGGGACGTGAAAACTGAATAAAATGCAATGTGAGGCATCCAGAGAACTCAGAGCGGACAAGGGAGGTTTAGCCCCAGCTTCGTTTGTAGCTGAGTCTTAATCTCTGTCTGCCTCTCCTTGCAAGTAAAATGAGAATTTGTCTTGTCTCGCTTTCCTTTATTAATTATTGTGTTTTGTTGGTTACCAGCCCCAACATTTGGTCACTTCGAGCCGGATCCAAGAGGTCCCAGGTCTCCTGGAGGCGATCTGAATCCAGTAAGACGGTGGCCACCGCAACTGAAACCCTTTCCGGGAGCTGCCTTTATCTCATCTCCAGGAGTCCGGGGACTGACGGGATACCGAAGGAGTGAGACAATACAAAGAGAATAGGACGTGAGTATGTCTTATTTTAAAAACGGGGGTGTGAATGAGGAACACGCGTAAAGAAGGTCCTAAATAATACTAGTTAAACAGGACAGGGGATTGTAACCCAAACAAACTCGGGGAAGAGTTTCAAAATTACTGAGGGATAGTAACCCAAACAAACTCGAGGAAGAGTTTCAAAATTACTGAGGGGATAGTAACCCAAACAAACTCGAGGAAGAGTTTCAAAATTACTGAGGGGATTGTAACCCAAACAGATTCCTTAGGGAGTTTCAAAATTACTGAGGGGATTGTAACCCAAACAAATTCCTTAGGGAGTTTCAAAATTACTGAGGGATTGTAACCCAAACAAATTCCTTAGGGAGTTTCAAATTACTGAGGGGATAGTAACCCAAACAAACTCGGGGAAGAGTTTCAAAATTACTGAGGGGATTGTAACCCAAACAAATTCCTTAGGGAGTTTCAAAATTACTGAGGGGATAGTACCCAAACAAACTCGAGGAAGAGTTTCAAAATTACTGAGGGATTGTAACCCAAACAGATTCCTTAGGGAGTTTCAAAATTACTGAGGGGATAGTAACCCAAACAAACTCGGGAAGAGTTTCAAATTACAAGAGGGGATTGTAACCCAAACAAATTCCTTAGGGTTTCAAAATTACTGAGGGATTGTAACCCAACAAATTCCTTAGGGAGTTTCAAAATTACTTTAAGAGTCGACATAAAATAGATTGCGAATGAAAGGGTGAATGAATGAATGATTGGTGTAAACTTCCGATAATAAGTTTGCACATATTAAGTAAACGGGGAAATACAGTGACTGTGTTCAGATGTAATAGACAAGATTTCTCCACCCCCTCGGAGGTCGAAGTGAGAAATACTGAACACTGATTTTTACTGTCCGTGTATACGTTGAGAAAACCCAGTATTAGACGACCCTAGGTCAAAACACTGGGCCAAAATGGGAAACTGTAATAAAACACCGACACCTTTAATTAAAGACTACAAAATGGTTGAACAGGAATGCCCCGGGGCTAGCAAATATTTAAAATAATGTCAGTGATAGGCCTAAGAAAAAATCATCAATAATAAATATAAAGCAAATACAATCTTAAGAATAACTTCTAACTTCTAGAGGATAATGATAATGATAATAGAATATATAATATAATAAACGATAACATGCATACTAATAGAAATAGATAAATATAACAGGTTAAATAAAATAAAAAGACATTGCTTTTGGTTATAGACTCATATGTCCGTACTTAAAGTACTAATGAGAGGTTTTATTTTTCTTTGTAAGTGGAGAGATATGATTTGGAAAAGATGATGCATGTGTGACTAGGTGGTGTGTGTAAGTGTCTGGATTTGGAGAGTGGCTCCCAGGGCGGGGCAGAGCGACTGAATGCTCTGTGCCCCATAGTGACAGAGAGGGAGAGAGTGGAGGAAGAGCAGAGTGTGTGTGAGCATGAGGTCAGAAACGTACAGAGGGGACAGGTCTGAAGTGCTGTGAATGCAAGAAGGAGTATTGTGAAGTTGATTCTTTGTTGTGTGTGAAGCCAGTGACGTTGTTGTAAGAGGGGAGTGATGTGGTGAGAGTTAAGGGGCCTGTGTGATGATGTGTGCTGTATAGTTTTGGAGGATCTGTAGTTTCTGTAGGGCTTTGGAATAGGGCTGCAACTAACAATTGTTTTGTAATCGATTAATCTATCGATTATTTTTACGATTAATCGAGTAATCGCTTAGCTGTGAATTGTGTAGGAAAATTTTTTTTTTTCATTTTTTAATCACAAAAGCTAGAGTGGCACCGCTTGAGGACATATTGATGACGTAAACTTAAAATAAATGTTTGTTGGAGGCTCTTGGTGCTAATTCTGCATTCTGATTGGATGAGACACAGACAGATATTGATGAAATTTACAATGTACAAAACACTACAGACCCCAACTATAAAAACAAAATAGGTTTTCATCAAAAATATTACATTTTCATGTCACCTTTGCTCTATTTGAGTCTGTGTGAACCAGAAAACGATTAATCGATTGCTGAAATAGTTGTCGACTGTTTCGGTAGTCGATTGGTCGTCGATTAATCGATTAGTTGTTTCAGCCCTATACTTTGGAAGCCAAAGAGAAGTTTTCTCAGTAAATAACTATGATGAGTGTAGGCAGTGAACGTAGCCTTAAATGCTGATTTGATTCCTCTTGTTTTAAGCAAAACACAGGCCTATTAGATGTGTTCTACTAGATTATAATTTATGTAAAAGTCACTGTTAGTAATTGAAAATGTATTATGCAGGAATTGCAAAAAATAACTGTTGCAATATTATCTACAGCCTAGATACAGACCCCGGCAGTGTACCTTTACTGTGCATATGCACATTTGGTCTGAACTTCACAGTCAAACAAGTAAACCTATAGAGCAGCCATTCCCAAAGTCCGGGACATCGCGACCCCCTTATCGATACGAAAATCTCTCTGGGCCCCCCAAATCATAAAAATGTACTCTATTCTAAGGACTTTTCTATTATTTTATAGCTAAAATTACATAAAGAGCAACATCTAGCAATGATGGTAAAGCTAAATACTGGTTCAAACTATTACGTTTCTCCAAATAAATGTATTTACCTTTTTAAATGAATTTTTTCAATGTAGTTGTTTTGTAGACAAGCTTTGGGGCCCCCCCCCTGTAGTGTCTCTGAGGCCCACCAGGGGGCCCCGGACCCCACTTTGGGAATCACTGCTATAGAGGAAACACCAACATGGGCTGAGAGCTGTGTATAGTTATAGAGTTTTTATAAAGATTACTGTAATGTGAAAATAATACCATAGAAATTTATGTTGCTCCAAATGGGAAAGCCATCCTCGCAAAAAAAAAAAAAACTGTACCGATATGTAGCACTTTTGAGCCATGGATCTTCTCATGTCTCAACAGGAGGGATGATATCACTGGTACATACTATTTACACTACTTATGGATTTATAAACTACAAAAAATTTTTTTGTAAGCAATGTCTGACATGTGCAAAATTTAACGCACAGGGGAACATTCGGCCTATACGAGGGAAATTCCCTCCACCCACATACCCCTTTCAAGAATTACAAATGGATTTTATACAACTGAACAAAAGTATGAAATATCTGCTAGTGGTAATAGATGGCTTTACCGGATGGACAGAATTGTTTCCTACCAAAACTCCAGATGCGATGACAGTGGCAAAAGCATTATGTAAAGACATTTTTCCAGTCCTACATATACAGGAAGGAACTTTACTAAATTCCTGACTCTAAATTATTCAACCCCATTATATGGACAAGGTTTGCCATTTCCAAAAGGACAGTTTCCAGTGTGTTGCTAACAACAGAACCCTGGGACTAAATCCCATTGAAATGGGCAGCATTCCAGAAGCTAGATGTAAAAGGATTCTAACGCCATGTCCCGGAAACTACAGCAATGGGACAACCACTGGTACGGGAAAACATAGAGCTGCAAATTGCACACCTTGGTTTATGGCACCAGACGAAATGGGATGCATAGACCAAATAGACATTTACTGGATGTGTAGCAATGCCCTGTACATTACCCTGCCGGCCAACTGGAAAGGGATCTGTGCACCAGTTCGAGCAGGTGGTGAGACTTTCGTAATCTCCGAGGGGGCATTGCGACCCCGCCGACACCCAAGGGTCATAGACTCCGGCAAGTACGACCCACACGATCCAGTATGGGGTACAGATGTCCCCGATGACCATACATTTTGGAACACTGGCCAGAAAGTACTGTATTCCTTGTTCCCAAATATTGGGATGGGCAAGGCCCCCCTCATGATCGAAACTCTGCATTTTAGACTGTCTGCTTTTATTAATCACACCATGGCAGCATTGACAGGACTCAAAGAGGTTGGTGGCGGAAAATCAAAATATCGATAAACAGGAGGGAAATGTTGGATAAATATTGCTATTCTCTATATTTTGCTTTTCTTACACGTCATAATCTGCTGACTGGAAAGATGTTACTAATGCTTCTGCTTTGAGTTACAGATTTTGGTTTATAAACAGAAACATTGAGCAGCCGTGTGTGTCCAAAACTGGGACTGTCTCAAGGACGAGAAAAATGAATACTGTGTAAGATACTGTGTGCTTGCAAATTGTTATCTACTGCTCTGGTATGCAACCCCCCTTCCTTTAGACCAGAGCAGTACATTGTATACTAGGGACGTGAAAACTGAATAAAATGCAATGTGAGGCATCCAGAGAACTCAGAGCGGACAAGGGAGGTTTAGCCCCAGCTTCGTTTGTAGCTGAGTCTTAATCTCTGTCTGCCTCTCCTTGCAAGTAAAATGAGAATTTGTCTTGTCTCGCTTTCCTTTATTAATTATTGTGTTTTGTTGGTTACCAGCCCCAACAGTGACCTTTTGGTGGAACGGAGCAGAGCGGTGAATGACAAGCGTATTGCTTGTTCCAGTGCCAGCTTTACTCCTGCATTAAAGGTAAGAGAAGGGATCTGACAGCGAAGTGGAAGGGGGCTATGTAGAAGGAAATTATAGAATGTTTCTGGTACGTAGTTACAATGGGAATATGATCGAATCCATAATGACAAAGGAGCAGCTGTCAAAACACGCAATACATTCAAAAGTCTTGAAGTAGTTATGATTCAGCTTGACATACAGCATAAGACGAAGTTGTTGAGGCTCAGTGTAGACTGGCTTACAGACTTTACTTTTGTTTCCCGTATAAATGTATGGTAAAATGTTTGATTTGTATTTTTACTATAAAGTTTACCTGTAAAGTAAATACATGCAAGTTTAAATGAATTTAGGTTACTTTATTGACAGTAGGAAATTCCTCCGCATGGGCTGATCAGTTTACGGAGAGTGACCCGCACCCATGTCCAGATGTTGTGCTGCTTGGTCAGGACTTGCTGGACAATTTGGTTAATTGTGCATGTTTATTGTGATCAAATGGAGTGCTAGTCGTGAGTTGCTGGAGTCCTAACTTGATCCACGCTCCCAAAAGCAAACCTTACATAAAGAACATAAAGGGCCCGATCTTGTGTTTCTAAATGCAAACTGTAGCAGACTATACTTTTGTAGTAAGTGGGCTGGACAAGCTCTCATGGCGATGTTATGCACAGCAGTGGTTCCTATGGGATGGATACCAAAACCCGGCATCATAACGGCCCCGGGGCCACGTGTGCCAATCCACCTGGACCGATAAGCTCCAGCGTTAACGGTCTTCTTAACGGGGTTGCTAATCACACGCGCTCAAATAAGGCCTCTAAAAACATCTCTTCATGGATGCATTCCCTGCATCAGATCTGTTCATCCCCGCTACCCCGGACGAGAGTGCACGGTGCCGGACCATCTCCGACTGTGCCACTGCCTCCCTCTCGTATGCGTGGCGAGACATGTGCGCTTGAACATGCCATGTGTAAACACACGGGAAAGACACGCGGTGTTAACTTGTTGTGGGGCCAACCAGGCTTTGCCACTTTTGCACTAGACCAAAAATGTCATCAGCAATGCTCAACCTAAGGCAAGGTCCAGAGGTTAGAGCAAATGACCCGACCAAAGGTCAGCTGCTTTAACAATGACTGGCACGTGCTGTTATTCTGCCAGGAGACGGGTCAGAATGAACCCCAGGACATAACTCTTGTGTAGCTTAACTTTTATATTTAAAACAGAGCCATCAATGTTCCAAACGTAGTGTCAAAGCAAAAACCCTCTCATAAACTCCAGAACAGTTGAGTTCAGCTTTCTAGCACTTAGAGGGTCACTTTTTTATATTCTCCCAGGTTACAAAAAATATTTCACCAAGCACAACAAACGGTGCTAGTTTTCTTTACGCTGTGGTGGATTTAGTGCCATAGAAACAGCTTCAGAATGAAATTGAAGATGCTTTATGGTTGAGTGTAGACCATTACTGTAGATGAGATGAATTAAAGGCACAGTGTAACAGGTGCAGCCCCAGTCTCCATCTGTGCTCCTTCCTCACTTCCTCTCTGCCAGTCGCTTATTTGCTGACACACGTCGTAGCTCATACGTTTGGCTAATCATTTCCGAGGCCATGATTTATAGGCCCCTTTTGCTAATAAAGACTGAGTAACAAGCTGTCAATGAAATCTCAAGGTTATTTATGTCCGCCGTTATAAAAGAGTTTCCTCTTTGCCACATCCTCTCTGTGTCTAAGGCAGGACACACTCTCATTACAAATAATGCTGGCCATTTGTTTTGATAAGATTTATTTTCAATATGATGCTGTATGTAACTGCCCTGGCATTTACAACACACTCCACTGGTTTAATTGTATTTTTTTCCACACCTCACACACTTTTACTCAATTTGTCACGTGCATACCAACTTTGTCAGCTTGTACATGCTTTGTATACAGTATGACTGCAAATAAACTTTTGACAGGCTATTTTTCATTTATAAAGCATTATTAAGTTTATTAAGGTTATTGTTTGTTTAGGTTCCTTTCCCATGTGAAAAAAAAGGTTAGTTCAATCAATTACTTTCTAGAAATCGGCCTTGCTTATCCGTGTTACATGGTGGACACATACAGGTCACCCACACGAAGGAGAGTGAACCGATTATGACACATGCTGCAGGACTCGTCCTGAAGATCTTAAAGTAGCAGTAGCTCGTGAGGAAAAAAGTCTCTGTGGAATTTGGGATTTGCCTGAAGAGAGCAACTGAGGGTGAAGAATAGATACCATGTAGCATTCAGGTAAAGTATTTACAAACTCATGCAAGGAGTGGATAACACCTTGCATGGCTCAAAGGAACATGCGAAAAGGAGACTGAGAATGCACAGTCTCTATTGACATGCCAACGAATCCATGGCACTGTGATATCAACCCATCGATTCATCTTCTTATACTTATTTGTTACCAGGTGGTGGGGGCAGCACTCCAAGCTGCCTGGCTCACACTGCACCCATCCCTTATGACTCCTCCTGCAGGTGGTGGGTTCCATGGAGGACATTCCCACGATGCTCCTTCAGGCTCAGCCAATATGTCCCCTTTAAATGTAGTCCCGTCACACATCTTGTATCCCATAACAAATGCCCTCTGCCCTCCTCTCTCTTTCTCTCTCTCTCTGCGTCCTTCCTTAAGCTGAAAGTTTTAGGGACCTTGAAAAAATCTCTCCTTCAATTTCCTGCCCCTTTGTTTGTCTCTTATCCTCTGTCCCCTGGGGATGTGGATGGCACTGTAGCCCATGGCGCCAGCAAAGTTCCTCTCTGAATGTCTAAAGCCGCAGAGACCATGGCATATTTTGGCCGACCAAGCTCCTGTCTGGCAATGATGGCACAGTACAGTAAATGCCCGTTTAGCACTGCGGGTAGTAATATAGAAGACTCCTGGCTCTTCCAAATGACCCGCTTTTAGTCCAGAGCTTATTTTCTCCATGTCAGTTTGGTGCTTGCTGTCAGAGGTGAGCCGTCAGTACTATGGCTAACTAACAGCACCCCGCCAGGAACACAGTGGCTGAGTGATAGTCTAGACTGGGCACAATGGCAGCGCTAACTCCTCTGTACTTCAGTTGGGAAGGCTCATAGATCATAGCCGTAATTCTCCCACTTTTCCCACAATATGAAAAGCTGGCTATGAAAGTACAGTTTTAAGAGAAACTACCAGCAGTTTTGAGTAACTTGTATGGGCAAATACAGTTGTTAAACCAGGATAGGCCTGAAACACAACAAACACGACACGCCAAGATCTCAAAATATGAATATGATATTTTCCAAATTGGTGCCCAAACTGGGTGCCTTACGAGGTCAAGGTCAAGTTTGATTGCATAGCACATTGGAAAGTGCATTGGAAGTGCTTCCCGCAATCAAAAATGCTTTCACTAGAAAGAGAACAACCAAAAAAACAAGAAACTCTAGAGGAACGCTAGAAACAATGTTCAAAAATGCCTGTTTTTAACATAATTTCTGCAGGGCTTGGATGGAATTTGTTTTCACATTTACAGGCAAGTATATTTGGACATCACCAACAAAGCAATGAAATTAATTTGATCCTATAGCGGCAGCATGTAGAAAGGAAATAAGGCTGGTCCTAAAATGTATCCTTGAGGCACACCCCTGCAGCTTGGTTTATTGAGATTAACATATGTAACCAGGCGGTTAAAATGTTTTTAGTTTCTCACCGTAGGCAGCACTCGAACGCATCTTCACTCTCTCCCAAACGCTCTTAGCTGCGCCCTCCCATTAGCACGATCATGAGCAGGTGTGCACGCTAGTGAGTGAGGCAGTGTCGGGCTGGTATGCGGTCGTGCGGGCACCTACTTGTAAGTAATCTCTCCACTTCGTGTCATAAAGAATTATTGATCCGTTTACCTATTTGTTGTTTGAACTGACTGGGTTAGGGTGTTGGCTCCCGTGATTCGCCCTGAGCCCCTGTAGGAACCGGGTTTCAGAGTGTGGAAGGTATATTCTTATTTTGCAAATGCGTATTACAGTGTCTAGTTTCCTGAGGCTAACTGGTGTTTTTGTCTATGCAGTAAGCCGCTGCTCCTCATTTAGCGCTCTCATTTAGTGCTCTCATTTATAATAATAATAATAATGCCTTACACTTGTAATGCGCTTTACAAGCCTGTATTACCAAGTTTCTCAAAGCGCTACACTGTCGTAATTATTCATTCAATTCATACTCGGTGGTGGTAAGCTACTGTTGTAGCCACAGCTGCCCTAGGGTAGACTGACGGAAGCGAGGCAACCAGTCCGTGCCATCGGCCCCTCCGACCACCACCTACCACTCCCTCACTCACTACATTCGCTAGGCTTCCTGGTGTTACCAAACGGTCTCCCATCCAAGTACTGACCAGGCCCTTCCCTGCTTAGCTTCCAAGATCTGACGGGATTGGGCAGAGCAAAGGCGGTATGGCCATTTACATGTAGTTCTCCAAAAGCGTTCAAGTTTACAAAATTAGCTCTAAATTTACCAGATCGTGTCCGAAAGCTCTGAACCTACTGCTCACAATCTGCTTGATTGTGCTCAAAATAGCTGTTTGCTCCTAATATTGGTTGGGGAATGGTAAATGGTCTCAACTTATATAGCGCTTTCCACCTATGTTAGGCACTCAAAGCGCTTTACAGCAAGGATCCACTCACCCATTCACACACCAATGTACGCAGACACTGGAGGCAAGCTGGGTGAAGTGTCTTGCCCAAGGACACAACGACAGTGTGCACCTTCAGGAGGCAGGATTCGAACCCCCGACCTTCCGATCATGAGACGACCCGCTCTACCATCTGCGCCACTGTCGCCCCTTTTTTTTTACTTTAAAATTACTTTTACATTGAATGTAGCACAGTGGCACTTTAGCCGAAGGTGGGGTTTGGCAGAGTTTGGTTTGTTTTTGGATTGATTTACTTTTCAGTTTGTTCTAGCTGTTCTAGTTTCATTTGTCTAAACTCCCTCCTTTGGTAAAGTTTTATTGGTGTTTGAAGCGTATTCGTATTAAGCTCTTAAAGTCGTATTATTAAAAGAAAGTAATTTTAACATTGTTCAATATTAAAATAACACCTGTTTTTGCTACTACTCTTGCCTCAGTTCCTATTTTTGCCAGACTTACCTGTGAGTGTATTTTTAACATCAGAAAATCCTTCCCTACGGTTACACATAGAAGGTTCTATCAGACAATAATAACAGGAACCACTAGGGCATGACCTAAAGCGAGAAAGGAGAATTTTGTGGTTGCATATCAAACGCCACAGTCAGATCTAAAAGCAGTAGCACAGAAGAGTTACCAGAGTAAGTAATTAAAAGATTATTTAGATTTGTTAAAGCGCAGTTAGTGTTGTGCAATGACTTCAAACTAGATGTATTTTTCCAAACATGTATTAGCTTTGAAGTGGAATTAGAGCTGGGCATAGACCACCTTTGTTGTTGACATTTTCCTTTTGACTACTCTACAAACACGTCCCAGGGCACTTTGAAAACATAATTCACTTTTACTTGCATGTAGATTTAAGCGAACTATAAAAAGCTGCGCTAATGCCTTTCACCCTCCCCTCTCACCCCATTAGCAGAACGAAGTGCCCAGTTTAGCGTAGGATTTATATCAAAACAATGCCCTCCTAATGTGTACTATTTTCTCTTTTATGTGGAGAGTGGCAGAGCGCTGCTAGCGGTGTTTTTCAGATTACAGATATCTGAAATCAGAGGCAGTGAAAGAAGCCATAACACAGAATGAGTCTGTCTGAGATAACATAAATAAAGTGAAGTAGTCTCCGTGCAATGGGAGTTTGTTGTAAACACATTTCAAAATAAGAAAAGTTGGACCAATGTAAGGTCTAAAAACAAAAAAAAATGGTCTGCACGTTTAATAAAGTTGTATTTATTTCAGTATTCTACAGCTGCTGAACCAAAGAAATTAAATAATGGAACAACACCATGAGTATATTTTACTGAAATCCTTAGAGGCAAGCTTATGACATTTTTCTCTCCAAGCTAATTCTGATTTACAGCATAGTCATGGCATGGCAAAAGAACTGTATTTTGCAACTTGAGTAATTTTTACAAAGTTGATGGGGAAACCGAGCACCCAGAGGAGAGTGAAACCCACCCAAACATGGGGGAAGAAACCCTTAATTGCCCCATCTTGAACCAGGGTTCTTCTTGCTGTAAGGGGAGATCTCTCACCACTATGCCACCATGCTGGGTTAGGGGGAATCATAATATGTGAAATGTATTTTCTCTGTAAATGCATTAGGCAAATGGTCACATTTATATAGCGCTTTTCTTGGCACTCAAAGCGCTTTTCATCAAGGAACCACTCACCCATTCACACTCTCATTCATACACCAGTGTACAAAGGACACCACAACAGCATGCGCCTCCGGGATTCAAACCGCCAACCGAGAAAAGTAATATAGAAAAAACAAGTAGAATTTTCTTTAAATAGACAAATTTGCCCCTGACTTAAGTGACTAATTTCAAGAAATTTGTCAGTGGAATTAAGAGTTAAACAAAATCTTTCTTGAAAAAAGATGTCTTATGTTTCCCTTAATTTGTGTAAAGTGTAAAACAAACTTGCACCACTAATAGATTTCTGAGTTACTTAAATAATGGGCACATTTACTTATTTCAAGGAAAGTGTACTTTTTCTGCATTATTTTTTGCAGTGTATCTGCACCACTGTCACCCCTTTCATCTCAAAGTCGCGTTACGTTCTCATGCATTATTCATTCACCCTCCACACTCGATGGCGCATGTTTGACACAGCTGCCTTGGGGTAGACTGACGGAAGTGACGGCGTCAATCTCCAGCTTCTGGACCATCCCACCACCACCAACCACTCACACAGCTCTCACCCACATAGTCTGATATCTGTGTATCAACAAGGCCCAACCCCAGCTTCTTGCCTGGCCAGCCACTCACTCCTACTTTTATCTGTTCAAAATCAAATCCAATCAAATCTCGAACAGTTTTATATTGATCCAGTCACGGACTGCGTTGTCATGACTGGAAAAATCAAATTAACCTAAATTAAAATATTTTCAACAAGAATGTGCATGCTTCTCTAAGAGGATTTTCTTGTGGCCATCTATCTTAAGTATTTTTGCCCCGTTCCAAATGTCCGTGTTGAATTCTCCTACGTTTATAATCTGAACCGAGTTGCTAATGACTTCTTGTATCCTTATTTTTTGTGGCAAAAACAACATTATTCATTCACATGTCTCCACCCTACTGGCCGATGCGTCGCAAAACCAGTAACTTCTTTGTTTATAAAATTAGGGCTGGGTATCGTTAAATGATACTATTACGGTATTGAAAAAAAGTGTACAGATACTGAAAAAATGAAAAGTATCGAAAGCAAGTACCGAAAAAAATATGATATCTATAGAGACCAAGTGTTGATACTGTTGGGTCCAGGGACAGCATTAAAGGTTAGTTGGTTGTTTCAAAGAAATTATATAAATTTAAAGGTGCATTATGCAACTTTGTTTATCTGTCGGCTGTGAAAACCTTCCAAACAATTGATCCTGGAGCGTCCTAGAGACCACTGTGATGGAAAGTAAATATACTGACCACTCATGCAGCCGCTGGGTCACTACAAGATCAAATACGCATTTTTTTTTTTAAAATGAACATTATTGTTCTGTTTTATGGTTCTATGTGACTAATATTTTAGTATAGATATCTACAAAATACCATTCAGATATTGGTATCGTAAAAAACACATATCGTTAAACCACGCTATCTAAAAAATGTGACAGTACGCAGCCTTAAACGAAACACACCGCATGCCGTATCCATATCCTTTGCTCTAATTGGTTAATAAAAGGTGTATTCTGGCTGGCCAGGCTACTCGGCTTCTGAAATCAGACATCAGGCCTTTAGTGATGTCAGTGATGCTTCCGGTTTCCATGTACGTACTATGTTACTTACTACACTTTTAGGTGCCATGCTTTTTACATCTAATACATTTAATCTCAACAAATTGTGGGTTCAGGAACACAGAAATGAGTTGATCATTCCAAAAATATAATAAAGTGAAATACATTAACTTCAGTTTGCGCGCAATTTCTGTAACTTCACCCCGTTTCCTCTCGGCTATTATTGCAGATTAGAAAACTGCTGATGGGTTTTGCAGCCTTCTTGCATTCGTAGCTTGGTGGGATCATGCTGAGAGCTCACAGTCAGGCTTGTGTAACTGCAGTGCTGCCCAAGTTTCCCTCTCATACTAATGAGGTTGAGTCCGATCTCCACCTTTCCTCGTGGTCCAGCTGCCTTATAATAAGCCGCCATGTTTGTCGATGTTAATCGTCTTCCTGCTAATAATGTCATTTAGAGAGCTGCAATCGGTTCGCCCGCTCTTGCACAGGCTGATCTTCATGTAGCGGTGGAGATTCTTATTAGAGCGAGGCTTAGATGTGACACAGTGCAGGACCTGTGGCTTTTCGCAGGATCAGGGTCCACAATGTAAAAGGGTGGAAACCAGGTGTCAGCTAAAATTAAACTATTTATAAGAAAATGAACTAATTCAAAGATAAGTGAGTAACGGTAACCCAGAGAATATAACAATTTGTTTTGGTTCTGACTAAATACTTAAAGAGCAACTAAACACCAAATCCACGTTGTTTTGCTGATAAACTGTGTACTGTATATGGGTGTTGAATAGAGTTAACTACATTTCCCAGTCAATATTTTGACATTTTGTGCAAACTTGTTCAAAATCCAACTTGTGTGGGTGGGGAAAGGCTATGGCACACCCGTTTAGGCTCTCTTTAACAGAGGAAGCAACATTCATCCATTTTTAATTATGTTGTTTCTTCTTGATTGGGACTGAATTTTCATCCACTTACTCATCCTTGCTCCATTTACTTGTTAAGTCTATTGTAAAAACAATAGACTGTTGAATATTTCTTTAGCTGGACATGTATCATTAACACCCGCAACCTGCCCAATGCTGGTACATTTCGGAATTGCCGTCTCTCCAACAGGCCATGGTGGTGGACAAGACTCGATTCAATTCAACTCCAATATCCTGCCTTCTGTTTCATTAAAACGCCTCAAATTGGATTCTAACTTCCATTAACTCAACATGTATTTGAAAATGATGTGGCTTGACTGTTATTACAAAATGTGTTCATCGAAATCCAGAAATTATAGTCTAAAACACAATTGTACACCTTTTGTTTGCACACAATTTGATCACTGTCTGTATTTGCTTTTGCTACAATATTTCGATTCTTTTTGCTCTATAGTTTTTATGTGAAAATGTGAAAATGCGACTTGAACGGTGTGTTATCTCCCCTGGTGGACGTAAAGCTGCTAGTGACCGAGAATTACGTCTTAATTATTACACGAAGAACAGCGATAGAAAGTAGTGATTTATTTCAACTCATTTGCTCAAACGTGCATTATACTTCGGGACTAATCGAGCCGCTGTTTGCTCTAAATGAGAGGCGACTTACTGACATGCTTTCCCCTTAACCGTTTTCCGACGTCTAACTGCACGCAATCGATAGAGCGTGGAAATACAATCAAAGTGCAAATGAACTGATGAAAACGTAATTCCTCTAAAAGCTCATAAAGGACCGTAATACTGCACGTTTACAGTGATTTACAGGGATCTGTTCGACCAATCAGGACAATTTATCTGATCCGCCTGTTCCAGCAGGTGTTTATCCCGGTGCTTAGACACTTTAATTTGATCACTGGGTTGTCCTCGAGACATTCCCAACACACGATGGCTCGCCGCTGACCCGCAAAGGACAACATAAATTGTTATGCTTTTCTGATTTATTTCATTTTTCTAATAATCTCTTTCATTAAACATGCACAGGAAGCCTTGCATTTTTAATTTACGGCTAATGCTGTAAAATGGTGATTATTGCGCTGACCTTGAGGAGCTGGGTTGAACAGAAAGCACTGACCCGGAGTTCACCTTGTGCACCGCTCGATATGAAGCAGCCCAGAGGAGGATACAGGACACACACTATATGGTCTTAAAGGGGCGGTCACATGCTGTGCTGTGCAAAGTGTGGTTTTACCTAATTAATCAAAAGGAAGGGAGAGCCACACTACTGAGACCCGATCACGCACCGATTTCATTATTGAATATGGAATTTGTAATTTGATGTATAATTCATCATTTGCTCATTCGATTTCAAAGTGAAACCTATACCTTGAGCTTAAGACCATACGATACATTGTAGGAATCATTAGGAGAGTAAAGTGTGATATGAACAGGCCAGAAGATCTTATACATGATTTGTACTGATGTGACGTTCATGACCGAGCGGCTCTTTTGAACGGCTCTTTATTAAGGTGAGCGGTTCAAACCGGATCTCAATTGTGAAAAGAGCCAGATCCTTTTTTTCAGGCAGTTTTCCCCAGAACTCCCCCAAATGAACACAAGAATCATCCCAACAACGGAGCAGATGTTTTTCAAAGTGTTAATATCAGTGCCATTGTAATTTTGAAAATATTTGAATAAAGAAAGTGCCTTTTATCGATCGCCTCTTAGATATTGTGAGTTATCTGGCGTTATTCAAATGTTATATTAAAAAGAGCCAGTCTTTTGAACGGCTCTTTGAAATGAACAGATCCCAAAGACTCGGCTCCCAGAAAAGAGCCGTAAATCCCATCACTAATGATTTGTAAAGGTTCCTTTGCGCTCCTCAAATTGACCTTGTTTTTATCAGGAAGACAATTAACTCGAAAGCATTTTTCTACTTTTACATTTTTCTATTGGTTTTTCTTCTTAGGCGCATTGAGTTGCCTTGTGTACGAAATGCGCGGTATAAATAAAGTTGCCTTGCCTTCTTGGTTGTCTCTTTTATTTGAGACTGAAATTGCCTTTTGTCCAAACAAGAGGAATTTATTCTCACGGACTCTATTCGGGTTGTATAAAGCAAAACCAAAGACAAGATCAGAAACATGTCGTATGTCATAAAAATCATGTCTGAAAATCTCTTGAACATTAACAAAACAGTGCCACACAAATATTGCACATGTGAAACCTCAGCTCGAAGGTGTTGGCTGTTGTCATGTTCTTTCGTGTAAAGTGTGAGAACTACATTACTGTGACACAGATTGTATTGACATCTCTCAAAGCAGTGAGCGCTAAAGTGATTTAAAAGTGTCGCCGTAAGCATGTTCGGCTCGTGTCATTGCTTTGGTGGAAGAGGCACAGTTTGAAGCAGAGAGCAGGTCATTGAGCTGGTGGATCTGAAGTGCAGAGTCAGCAAAAAAAAAAAAGGCTTTACAGGGTTTTAAGTAGAAAATGGAAGAGAATTGTTTTAAACGTGCATCAGATCTTTGGGCCGCGGTAGCAGGGCACGGTAGCGCTTTGTGACCATCATTACAATTATTACAGTAAAATCAACTGTAGGTGGTTGACATGTCCAAAAATACTCAGAGCACCAGAGCCGATAGGCATCACTTGGGATTTTACTTTGAGAGTAAACTATATCTGCTGTATCGGAAAGTTCAGATTTGTGATTAGTCTAATCAGCCCGCTAGTCATTCATAGCATGACAGAGGCTGACCAATGGGAGCAGTGGGCAGGGCCAGCCCTGGGCATAGGCGACCTAGGCAGCCTCCAAGGGTGTCTCTTGGTGAGGTAAAATAATGCTGTCAGGATACAAACTTGGGGAACTTGTTTGTATGTTAAGTTCGGACGACGCTTCTCCTTTTTATTTCTATGTTACAGACTATCACTTTAAAGCATCAAACATTGAGGAGGTCCACTTGAATAACAAAGAATATAATGCACACACATGTAATTTTAGAAAAAAATAAGAACAAAACATTAGCTGCGATGTGGTAAACATTACTAATGCACTCTTGTGTCTAAATGCTTTAATATGAATGATAGTATTTAGCATTTTCCATTCATCATAGCAAACTAATGGAGACTTTAAAATATAAAAAAATTGAGATATGTAAAATGTGGACATTGCAGTGCGTTAAAGTATTTCCCAGTAGTGACCCGGCCACTGACGGAGTTGCTCCACGACTGTTTTCTCCACTTTTTATGCTACAGACAATGCTGCCATATCAGAAACATGGCATATTTCCATGGTAACAGTGAATTTGTAACATTCATTTATCTTGAACTGTATTATTATCATGCAATGTGCCCCTTTTTCCCAGGATGCTTTGAGTTTTTGAGCAGGTTGCCATGGATTGCAAGCATGATCACATGTCCTGCCTTGTAAGGGGAGACTGAATGATGTCATTGGATCTTGCCAACATTTCTGTTCAGGATCTGTTCATCTCACTTAGTCATTTCACTTCTGCTTTGGGTGAAAGAGAGCAATTTGTGTCTTGTCGTGCTTTACTTTGAGAAGTTCATCTCAAAAAACAATTGTATTTTTACCGTGCCGTACCTAACGGCACGGTAAAAATAACAATCCATTTAATTTCGATAGTTAAAAGACTCGTGTCCGTTTTCAAAAAAAGACGTTGGCACAATGGTACTAATAATGATAATGATATTGTTAGCCAGAGCGAAATGAGCGGAAACCAAGCTTGCGCTAATAATACTGGCTTGCCCAGGGGTCAGAGAAGTCGTTCAAGACACAATAGCGTTTACATAGTATTCCAAAATCTAGACAAGAAATATACTCTCAGTTTCATATGTTTATATCTGTTTTTAATTGCCGCGTTCAGCGTCTGTGTTTTAATGCATATCGATGTAAGGAAGGGTATGAGTAGTTTGGAAACTAAAATGTGGAAAAGTGTGGTAGACAAACAGAATGAACTGAGACGCACAATGCACCCTCAAGCTTATTCGCTACCGGATTTTGCCCTCGACGTTTACGGGGCTTATATCGTACCCCACTTGACCTCCAAGACCTACTCAAATTTTCAGGAATCGATGCAGAGCAGAGCAAACGCGCCTTGGCTGAAATTCAAGACTCCCTCCAGCGTCATTCGAGGCCAGACTCTCCCGCTGACCCCAGGTCATTGCTGGCCACTCGAAGGTGGGTCAGGTCAGCTTTTCATCGCTCTGGCACACGAAATCCACATTACGCACGTCAGTCTGGGTCATATTGGCAAAGAGCAGAGCCCAGTCGGACAAACGCTATCCGCTCCCAAGAGGTTCACGGTCTACGGGCTCAAAGATGTCAATGGAGAAGAGACCAGATTAGGGACGTTCGAATATAATAACGATGGAGATTAAATGTAGACGTTCGAAATCCACGCTCACACAGATGAAATCTTCCAGTACGTCAAGCTGGTGGTGGAAAGCAACTACGGAAATCCCTCTTTCACCTGTCTGTACAACTTTAAAGTTCATGGGCAGATACCACAAAGATAGGCTCGAAATCAAATACTTTGGGGGAAATATCTTTTAGTGGCTGTGTTAATATACATATTTGAATACAATTTTAGTATAATTTTAGTTCATTTAGTCAGACACTAGGATTGGGCATGTTGAAATCTTTACCTTTACATGTTTCAGCCCCCACCTGCAGGTCGTCATCAGAAGTATCAGCGGCGTGCGGTGAAGTATCACTTATCGGCTGTTTTTCCTTCCGAGGTGTAGCCAGTCTCATGGAATATCAGACCGGAAGGAAGAACAGCGGATATAAGTGACACTTCAACGCACGCCGGTGATACTTCTGATGGCGACCTACGGATGACAGCTGAAACACGTAAAGGTAAGGATTTCAACATCCCTAACTCTAGTGTCTGACTAAATTAACTCTGAAAGTTATACTAGTAACGCAAGTAGACACAATGTACGTTACAAAGCTCAATTTTAGTCAGCAGAATAGGCTAAAATTACAATGGGATACAAAATGTGGGTGGAAGTTAGAGAAACGAAATGACAAAAGCATGTGGGCACGCAATGGGCTATAGGCACAGTGACCCCACGTGATTTCCTACCTGAACAGCAACATCGGCGCTGTCCTTCCTCCTTTGGGACCCTGATAGGGGACAGAAAGTCAAGCACCGATCTCATTGTCCAGGAAGAAATTACATGGGGACACTGTGCATATAGCCCTTCAAATAGCTGACAATCTCCTTTTCCCTTCGTCAAGTCGCCACCATTTGGACAGGTCGTGTTTGTGACTCCAGTCCAGGTGGGGGCGATAGTGAACGGATTAAGGAGATTTTGCTGACATCATGTGCTGTGTTTTGTAGTTTAGGTGTGGCCTGGAAGGAAGCAGAGAAGAGATTTGAAACGGCAACATCTTATTTTCACAGAGATGATGTCGTGTCTCGTCCCAAAGCTGTTTTCGGTTTAGTTTACACCTTTGCACTGAACTTAAGAGCGTATGAGGTCAGTTTAGATCTGCACTACCCGAATGATCCCATTTTCAAACTGTCAGAGTTGCCGACAGGTGATCTTTTCATCTAATACGATCTTGCCTGTCAGTCAGTGCAGCCAAGTTGTACTTTCACGCTACAATCTCATTTTTCATATTGTATCACTGTGTGGGGCCAAGCTAACCAGTCCACTATGAAAGGTGTAATCTCCCTGTACAAACCAGCTTTAAAAGTGTTTGACAAAAAGCCCATGAAGTGGCATTATTGCAGAATTCAAGAGAAGCATAATCTTACAACCTCACTTCCGATATCGCTGTGGAGATGATTGAAAATGTGCAGCTCGCGGGATCACCACTAGGGGCGCTGCACAGTGGAGACGGCGCACTACCACTAAAAACATGCGCAATAGGACTTAGGACTTCGCTGAAAAAGAGATTCAGAAATCTCAGTGGGACATGCCTGGTTACATGCAGGTAAAATGAATAGATACAATAAAAATGATAAGTAAGTAAGTAAGTGCTTTATTGTCATTGTACAAGCGTACAACAAAATAGTGTTCAGGTGTCAGTCCTGAGGCTGAGGCCACGCTGACATGCTGCTCTACAAGAAGTAAATAAATCAATTGATATAATCCTTGAACCTAAAAGAGCCACCAAAAAGATCTAAACCATCATAATATGTCCCAACCACGGCTCGCCACCGCTATTCATATGCACCACCCAGGTGTAAGAACTGGAGCGATCGGTCATTTGCTGTATTTGGCCCAAGCTCTGGAGCACACTTCCCCCTTGTGTTTGGTCACCAATGTCTATCAATGTCCAAATGTCATAGTCATGTCTGTCTGACTGTCACAAGTGCCTCTTGTAACCAACTGGTTTACCATGCCTTCAAGAAAATAAAGTGTCACTTTGTCCTTCATAACAAGAGTGCTAAAATGACCCATGAAATATCCCATATATACAGTGCACTCTTAAAGAGGGGGTATTGTGCTTTTTTCAATCACATAGCACCAGTCTATAGCATACTACAATGATGACGTAACCTTCTGTTGCTCTGTATATGCAGTAAATTAAAATAACTGCCTTGAATAAAATTGCTCTCTCAAAATGGCTGTACTGAACGTCTTGAAATAGGCCTCTGTCTCTTTAAGAAGCTTTCCGACACGCCCCCTTCAGCACACTGCTGTGGCATCTAAACAACACTACTGTGCGGGGAGGGGGCTCTGCTGAGCTGAGGAGCAGTGGTTGGTGGCTTGGCTGGTGACAAAAGCGGCGTCTCCAGGAGGTGGGGGCGTTCCTAGGAGGACTGAGGCATAGCTACACCTAAAATGGCTGCCGTCTAAGTTTTTACTGATTACTCAAAAATATGTGAATGAGCCAAGGCAACACTCCAGGCATGTGTTTAATGAGGGAATGACATAATAACATGATATAAAGCTTGAAATAGTCGATTTTATATAATACCCCCCCTTTAATGACAATAAAATAGGAAGTAAATGGTCCTGTCAATTTATTTATTTGTAGCACAGGTCACAATCCCACCGCATCAGCGCAGTAATATCAACTACACCCTCCTCTGACGCAAAATTTTACTTTAGATAAGGATTAGTGTTTAAAAGTGTCCTCTGAGCTAAATGCTAAATCATATTCAGTTAAGTTTCTGCAAATCAACGTACAATTTTTTGAACCTGGAGACCATTTACAGCTAAATATTCTGCTTTTTTTCCCCATGAAGCCCTTTTCGGTCCGGTGAACGAATTACTGCTCGTCATAGTATTTTTATTACTTTTTCTGTCTGCCAAATAAATGATAATACATGTTTGAACTTTGAATTAGTCTGTGTTTTAGTATTGCACTAATCTGACATACTGTACGGCTGGTATAACCTCCCCCAATTGAGCTTGTATCTCACAACTCCATTTCAACAGACTGTCTCTTAAAATGCTTTTCCTAACCAGTGAAGCAGGCCCGTGGATTTGACATGTCTCGTTCTCCCCACAATTGTATGAGAGCATTGCGTTAAACTGTGCCCGGAACAGTTGGTCCCCTTTTTATTGATCGGCTCCAAAATGTAATGGCTTCATTTTTGGCCTTTGCCCTTCCTCTGAGCGCATTGAAAAAAAAAAAAAAACTGGACTCGCTTCTTATAATCCAGGGAACAGAAAAACAGACAAGTGTTCGTAGTCAAGGCGATAAAACGTCATAGTTTCCGAAACCAATCCACAAATACATCATCGACAAAGAGAGTAACTATAAACTATTACAGAAATCTAATTTGTTTTGGTGTTTTTTGTAGATTTTACTGCACGAATAATAATAATAATGCATTCGTTTTATATAACGCTTTTCTGGACACTCAAAGACGCTTTACATTGCATTATTCATTCACTCCATACTCGGTGGCGGTATCTACTATTGTAGCCACAGCTGCCCTGGGGTAGACTGACAGAAGCGAGGCTGCCAGTCTGCACCATCGGCCCCTCCAACCACTCACTCACTCACTCAATACATTTGCTAGGCTTCCTGGTGTTCCCAAACGGTCTCCCATCCAAGTACCGACCAGGCCCTTCCCTGCTTAGCTTCCAAGGTCTGACGGGATTGGGCAGAGCAAAGGCGGTATGGCCACGAATATATTTGGTCCCTTAACCTCTTGATCCCCAGCGCATTTTCTTTGGCATTACCCAAATCTAAAAGCAAAAAAAGTGGCAAAAACGTGCCGGTAAAGCAACAATAACACAAGTGAAAAAGCAGCAAAAACACACGACTTAAGAGTGATGAAAAAGCAACAAAACAGTGACCAAAGAAAAGAAACGGAAAAAGCAACAAAAAAAGCGATTAAAAAAGACTACAAAAACACTTCCAAAATGTGACAAAAACGCGACTAAAGAGTGATGAGAAAGCAACACAAAATCAACAAGAAAGACGTGCAGGAGCGTCAAAAAGGTGACAAAAACGCAATGAAAAAGTGGCAAAAAACACGACAAAAACACTTAAAAATGCAAAGTAAAAGCGGCGACAATGCGTCACAAAAAGTTACAATAAGTTTTGCAGCTCTTAGCTTTCAAATGTGGTGTCACATAGGTTGTAAGCTCCAGTCAAGAAGCTTTTAGATTTGGGTCAAGTCAAACTAAAGAAAATGTGCTTGTTTAAAAAGGGGTATTATGCTTTTTTCAATCACATAGCACCAGTCTATAGCATACTACAATGATGACGTAACCTTCTGTTGGTCTGTATATGCAGTAAATTAAAATAACTGCCTTGAAAAAAATTGCTCTCTCAAAATGGCTGTACTGAACGTCTTGAAATAGGCCTCTGTCTCTTTAAGAAGCTTTCCGACACGCCCCCTTCAGCACACTGCTGTGGCATCTAAACAACACTACTGTGCGGGGAGGGGGCTCTGCTGAGCTGAGGAGCAGTGGTTGGTGGCTTGGCTGGTGACAAAAGGTCCAGAGGCGTCTCCAGGAGGTGGGGGCGTTCCTAGGAGGACTGAGGCATAGCTACACCTAAAATGGCTGCCGTCTCAGTTTTTACTGATTACTCAAAAATATGTGAATGAGCCAAGGCAACACTCCAGGCATGTGTTTAATGAGGGAATGACATAATAACATGATATAAAGCTTGAAAAAGTCGATTTTACATAATACCCCCCCCTTTAAGAGGTTAAAAATGTATGAATGAAACAGCTGTGGCATAAGGTCACCAGTTTGACTCTCACATAAATGTAAGCTATTGTCATTGGTCAAAATGTACCGCACTTTGCCTCATAAGATATGCTGGAAATAGGGAGGGCATCTGACTATTTCCAGCTTGCCCAATAAGAATGTAATTTACCGTGTTTACTGCGCCTGACTTTTTTTTAATTAGCAAAAAACACACACGTCTAAAGAGTGATGAAAAAGCCACACAAAAGTGACAAAATTAGATGAAAAAGTGACGAAAAAGAGCAACAAAAACGTGTTAGAAAAGCAACAATAACATACGACTAAAGTGTGATGAAAAAGTAACAAAAAACATCACCAAGAATGCCACAAACACACGTCAGAAATGCTTAAAAAATGCGACAAAAAAGCAGCGACATTGTGACAAAAAAGTTAGCTTTCAAATCAGGCGTTACACTGACCTATAGTCTGTAAGCTCTAAAGGCAGGAAGCTTTTAGATTTGGAGAAATTGTGCTCGGTTAAGGCAGGGGTTAAGAGCTTAAAGGCCCTGTAACTGGTATGTTCTAGTGGAATGAAATAGGTTCTGTCCTCTTTCCGTCAATGGTTAAAGATGACATTTCCCAAAAATACACAATGCGTCTCATCATTGAGCTGTTTTTGCACATTGTTGTTAACATTATTGTGACAGTGATCCTGAGAATGTGACCCTGAAAGCTGTGAAACGTGTTTAGAAACTCATCTCTGTGAAGGGATGTTAGAAATGTGTTAGTAAAGTTGAATGTACAAACAATTAAAGCAAAGTGGGCTTTGAGTATAATGCTGTATACGTAGTTAGCATGAAAAACATATAGTTCCATTTTACTTACAAGAGTTGAGACAATATTGAGGAAGTTGCTCATAATCTGTGCTCATTTAAAGATGCCAGATGTCCCTCCCGTTGAAAAACTCAAATCATCCAGGTGGCACATGGAAAACAGCCTTTCCTTCCTATTGCTTCTTCATCTAATGCCTGCTTCGTGAAATGAACGCCACTCAAGTCACTTTTCCCCCAAATATTTCTTTTGACTTCTTTCCTATAACAGCCTGTATAGAGCAAGCCTGTAATAAACCCCATTTCCCAGCCCAGTGTCGCCCCCTGCTCCCCGTGCCCCCCTTGTTAACATTGTAATATAAACTGTATCTTTGTGTGTGTCGCGTGAACGGGGAACGCCGACTCAAGCGTTTGTGCAAACAGCGGCTCTGTAATTGTGTTCTGAATTATACATGATTTAATTAAATAGATTTTGATTCTGGGCGCACAAAGGGAAATGAGATTGCTAACACGCGATGGCCCGCTGCGCCGTTTCACTGTAAGATTAGCATTGTGAGGCCGCTGTTCTCCGTCGCCGCGTCCCATTTCAACAGACAATAATAGCAGCAATTTCTTTGTCATCTAATAATGAGCGTGGGGCAAAGGATTGTGCTGAATTCTAAGTTTTTTTGGGTGCAAATAACTCTGCCTCAGAGAAATCGAAACGGGTAGAAAATGATTACAGCTTTTCTGTGTTTTGTGTATAGAAGTAATTATATTGTGTGAGTGATGTGGCTAACACTGGAGAGAGTTTGCCCAAAATATGATACGTAACTATAGTATTAGTGGTGGGAGAAGTACTCAATTTCTATAATCAAGAAATAAAATAACTAAATAAATACATTAGCAGTTACTACTACTACTACTACTACTTGATTTCTCTTTATAGAGGATAAAAAATGACCCCAGATCAGCAAAGGTATGCCTTTGTTTGTGAGCGTGGGAAACAAGTGTCCAGATTGGTTTCATGTGATCACTGTCGGCACAACACAGTTCGGTGCCGCAGATACAAGTCTTCCTGAACTTGTTAATAAGGATTGTTCTCTTCAATGGAAATTAAAAGCAAAAACACACGACTTACAGTAAGAGTGATGAAAAAGCAACAAAACAGTGACCAAAGAAAAGAAACGGAAAAAGCAACAAAAAAAGCGATTAAAAAAGACTACAAAAACACTTCCAAAATGTGACAAAAACGTGACTAAAGAGTGATGAGAAAGCAACACAAAATCAACAAGAAAGACGTGCAAGAGCGTCAAAAAGGTGACAAAAACGCAATGAAAAAGTGGCAAAAAACACGACAAAAACACTTAAAAATGCAACGTAAAAGCGGCAATGCGTCACAAAAAGTTACAATAAGTTTTGCAGATCTTAGCTTTCAGATGTGGTGTCACATAGGTTGTAAGCTCCAGTCAAGAAGCTTTTAGATTTGGGTCAAGTCAAACTAAAGAAAATGTGCTTGTTTAAGAGGTTAAAAATGTATGAATGAAACAGCTGTGGCATAAGGTCACCAGTTTGACTCTCACATAAATGTAAGCTATTGTCATTGGTCAAAATGTACCGCACTTTGCCTCATAAGATATGGTGGAAATAGGGAGGGCATCTGACTATTTCCAGCTTGCCCAATAAGAATGTAATTTACCGTGTTTACTGCGCCTGACTTTTTTTTAATTAGCAAAAAACACACACGTCTAAAGAGTGATGAAAAAGCCACACAAAAGTGACAAAATAGCAACAAGGAGACAACAGCAAAACAATATAAAACAAAACAGATACACCCGCAGCACCGACCATACCCCAAAACGGAGCAATTTGTCCGAACACACCACTAAACTCTGTTAGCGTTTGAAATGTAGCTGGGAAAAGTTGTTCTTGTGAACCTTTGGTGATATAATGTTGTGCTGTTTGGTATGGTCTGTGTGGAGCTCGCTGTGGACACCAATTAGTTGTTTGTGCCGCTGTTATGATCGAGAAATACCAAAGCTAATGCACACTCAAAGACACTTTACATTGCATTATCCATTCACGGCATACTTGGTGGTGGTGAGCTACTGTAGCCACAGCTGCCCTGGGGTAGAGGCTGCCAATCTGTGCCATCGGCCCCTCCGACCACCACCAACCACTCACTCACACACTACATTCACCCATTCCTGGTGCTCATAAACGGTCTCCCATCCAAATACCAACCTGGCCCTACCTGCTTAGCTTCCAAGATCACATTACACGATTCGTGCGTGAGTCCAGTCATTGACCCCCAAACACTACAAGACACAACTGTATTCAACTAGTCACGACTCACAGTGACTGAACTGCAATATCGGGCTTAAAACATTTGTAGAGTTTGCTCAGGTTAAATAAATTGAATGTACTTGTTGGTGATTACTTTTATCTTTATATCTTAAAAAGGTAGAAACATCGAAGATCCCCTGTCTTGTCAAAACATGTAATACTCTGCGCATTCAACTTTTCCATCTGTCTCATTCCTAAAATAGATTTCTCGCTGATTGTTAGGGAAGTCGTTGACGAGCTGAAATCGCGCCCTGACCTCTGGGCCTCGTGAGCAGATGAACGGGAGTTTTTTTGGAGCCTCATTTTCCCGGGCGTCCTATCACACCGCGCAGCTGAGGCCTGCACCTGCTCTTAATGCGCCCCCTCCTCCACGCAGCAGACTCCATCGCCATGCAGACAATGGAGCCGCAAAATGAATTCATTCTGAAAATCGCGGAGTATGAGTTGGCGCTGCTGAGCTGTCTTCACGGCGTCAGCAGCATTTGTCACATTCAGAGCGGATCGAGCGCTCACTGCTGCAGATAAAGCTGTGGCATCTCACCATAGGACACAATTATAGGTCTCAGGTCTTGGATAATTGATATTACGCTATTTCCTTCATTAAATATAATAAAGTGTTGACACTATAGGTAGGTAACTATTTTTGTTTTGGTTTATTAAGATATAAAGTTTCTCTGGAAGCAAAATGAAAAGTCTAATGGACAAAATAAGCAGTTTAATTAGCTGCCTTTGAAGTACTGTATATCTCCATCATAATAACATAATGACATACAAATTAACTGTGTAAAATTAGTGTCCCTTCCATTAAACCGGCACATGTAGAGTGTTAATTATTCTCTTTATATCCATCAACTTCAACTTTCACTGTAAATATGATTCAGCTTTTGTCACTCATTAATTATATAATAAAACCTCATTATATATCAGGAGTTATTTGTGTGTGGCCCTTTAGTCAAGTGTAAAGTGCTTTATAAATACAGCTGGTATGGTGCACAGTGTTATAGGTTATGGCGGCCCACAATTGTCTATATTCATCCGCCACAGTCTCAGTTATTTGTCTTGAACCGTTCTGAGAATGGGCGATAGACGTGCCCTAGACAGTCCTCTTTTTGGTGCTGGAGGATTAGCGTAGTGTCGGCCCATCTCCGCGCTGTACTTCCGACTGCAGCGGCCTGTGAGTGCGGCTTTGAGCAAAGGTGGTGATGCGCGCTGTGGACATCTGTGATCTGTATTTTACGGCACAGCGCTGAAGTCCACAGGATCGACACGCTGTAAAAGTGTGCGTTTTATACTCAGATGCTGGAGCGGCCGCTGACAGGCTCCAGAAAGAGACTGAATGCGGATGTGACATTCGTCTTAGACCCTGCACTTCATAATCTATAAAACTTAAAGGGGGGTATTATGTAAAATCGACTTTTTCAAGCTTTATATCATGTTATTATGTCATTCCCTCATTAAACACATGCCTGGAGTGTTGCCTTGGCTCATTCGCATATTTTTGAGTAATCAGTAAAAACTTAGACGGCAGCCATTTTAGCTGTAGCTATGCCTCAGTCCTCCTAGGAACGCCCCCACCTCCTGGAGACGCCTCTGGACCTTTTGTCACCAGCCAAGCCACCAACCACTGCTCCTCAGCTCAGCAGAGGCCCCTCCCCGCACAGTGTTGTTGTTTAGATGCCACAGCAGTGTGCTGAAGGGGGCGTGTCGGAAAGCTTCTTAAAGAGACAGAGGCCTATTTCAAGACGTTCAGTACAGCCATTTTGAGAGAGCAATTTTATTCAAGGCAGTTATTTTAATTTACTGCATATACAGACCAACAGAAGGTTACGTCATCATTGTAGTATGCTATAGACTGGTGCTATGTGATTGAAAAAAGCATAATACCCCCTCTTTAACAGGCTTGCATATGGTCAGTGGATAGTTACACCATAAAGTATATTAAGTGTATACTTTCTATTTCATCTGTAATGTTTATATTTCTTGTTCTGTGAAAACACTCCACATTGCAAAAAAAATGTGCTCAATTCCCACCCAAGTGCCCCGTACTGGAAAACTCTTGTACACCCGCTCTTGAACAGTGTGTGTCTCTTCCCTTAAGCCGCAAAGGTTATGTGCCTATTCAAATTAGTCACAAATCTGTTACAACGTAGACCGCCTTAGTGCGCCGCTACTGCTTCTATAAGGTTTCATTTGGCATGCTCCGTGGCTTCCTGGCGATTTGACTTATTGTAAAACAAACAGAGCAGCAAGAAAACCTCCACAAGAAGCTAATCCCTGGAACTGAGTCTCTTGCAGCCATTGTTCCGTGCGCTATCACTGCTGCTGTACCGCGCTCCCTCTCTCCCGCCATCCAAAATAATGAGAACTCCCATGCATAATGTACATTCGCAGCCAAGAAATTCATTTTTTTCCACACTAGGGTGCTCCAGCAAGTGCCATATAGAGGCTAAATTTGGATTGTTGTTGCTGGAATATGCAAATCTGATGGTTACCCCCACCCCATTAGCGGCAATTGCGCTGTTTATATGACTGGCGAAGGGTAAAAAGAGAAAAAAAGAAAACTTGGATCTTGTTGGCGAAACCGGTTATTTTCTCATTAACGTTTCCAATGTGCTTTATCAACCCAACAAAAGCTGGCCCACTCCGAAAGATGCACCGCAAAAACATCTGCAGAAGAAACAACGCAATTATAGGGGCCATCTGGAACAATGGCGCCAGAGAATAGATATGATTAACACTAACCAAAACAGATGGCGAATTGTTGGATTGCTGTTGAGACAAGCACATAATGGGGTAGAGGGCCCTATGTCCAATTACCAGTGCCTCCGTTTGCAGAGGTAAGATATAATGCGCTGGGCAGGTCGTCTCCTGGCTGTGCAGGCTAACAGCAGTAGCGTGTAAAAAAAAGATATAGAAATGCAAGCTTGTTGGTTACGGACTACAGGCCACAGTTATGCAGGTGACACTCAGGTCTACAGTAGGTGCCACTGATGATGACAGGTGAATATGGGCCTGTAGATTCACTCACTCACAGCATCAAACAGATAAGTGTGTGTATGCAAATCAACTTTCTCCAATTAAATCATCTTCTTTGGCTCATAGAAAGAAAGAGAAAGTGTTGTCAGTCACCTTGAGTCTCTTTCTCTAAAACCTAAACACCGGGTTATTAATGTACTAAGACTTGAACCTTAATAGCCACTTTAAATCAGTGAAGTCTACGATCCGATCTTTCATCTGGCGCAACAACAGATTTGGTCCAAACAAGTCTGTCATCTTGCATGTGTGCAACTGTTTCGCTATGTGACTGCGGCTAGTGGCTAAAGGGCATCACCTATTAAAAAAGAGTTCAACTGAGAGACTTTATATCGCACTATCTCATGTACTTCCTTAAGCATCCTTTTTAAGCTCTCACAGGACATACTTTCTTTATCTTACTGTGAGTTTAACACTGTCCGTGTCCCGAGAGAAAGAGAATAAATCGCTGGTCCCATGTGGTGCTGGTATCAAGTAGCGCAGGACTCTCGACACGGCCGAAACGTGATCAAAACAATAGCAGGTGTTCACCCCAACACCACAAACCCCTCTCCTCACCCCTGCCCAGCTATGGAAAGAGTCTGGCACCAGGAAAATGGTTGTTCTATAGCATTGCCATTGGCCATGAGTGTCTGTCCAGCCCACGTACAGCCCTAATACGCCAGTTCTACGTTTAGAAACACAAGACTTGTCCCGTCTAAACCGGACTTAGAGAGACTAATCCACGCGTTTGTCTTCAGCAGGTTAGACTACTGCTGCAGTCCCGAATGCTGCCGCTCGAGTCCTGACTGGAACTATGAAATATTACCATATTAGTCCAGTGCTCAAATCTCTGCACTGGCTTCCGGTCGCTCAGAGTTTAATCCAGTTCTGCTTGAATCATTTCTGGCTCTGAGAACCTCAGGTAGTCTCCTGCTGGTTCCAGAGTCGAGATTAAACACGATGAGGCTGTGTTGGATGGAGTGAAAATCTGGAACAGTCTTCCTGAAGATGCAAGACAGGCCTCAACTCTGACAATGTTCAAATCCAGGGTGAAATCTGAACAGAAAGTATTTTATCTGCACTCTTTGTTTATGTCTTTGTTTCGTAACGCTCTTTGAATTGCTTTGTCTCAACAAATAATGAAAGGACTCTCTTCCATTACGAAGCTCTGTCACCGATTTCTAAAGATTTCAAGTTATGTGCATAAACAGGTATTTGTGGATGCATAGTGAGTGTAGTGCAATAACAGTGCATGTAAATCCTCCCTTTCTACTCCATCTATAATCTTTCCTCACCCCGACAGTTAACAATGACACACAAAGTAATTATCCCCTCCAAATCTCCGCTCCTTCAATACAGGTGCAGCGCCTGTTCCCCGACCTCTCTTTGATAAGCCCGAGACAAAACAAACACCTTGAATTCACTCACACAGTCCTCCACCCGGCTGCTCTCCCTCAGGGCCCATCCCGGGACTCACATCTGCCAACAGCGAGGCTTCGGTGGGACACTTTCCAGCCCGATATACCCCCATCTCCATGCCATAATAATAATGAATCTGGCACAAAGTCCACGGGAAGTTCTCACTGAGCACTTTGAGAAATTAAAAATATATTCATCAAAGTTATGAATAGTGTTTTTGTTGTTTGTTTGCTTGGACCTGCTACAATTAGTCATACCGAAAACAAAACAGGTACAAGGTAACTTTTACTTTATCCTTGAGTTAATCACTCTGCTTACTTCAGATGTCAAAACTTTGCATTAATCTTACCTTCAACTTTATGCATTAGAGTGGACGGACAATTTATTACATCTGGAAAAATATTAATCGTTTTCTGAAAATAGTTTTTGACCAACTTACTGTAACTATTTCAAAGGGGCAAAACAGAATGACAAAGTAGTAGTATTACTTTTTGGGCGCTCTTTTTTTCTATTTAATCAAGTAAGAAATGCAGATGTGGTGACGATTTTTACGCACAATAGTCCTTGTCACAACCAGCTTTATATTGAGACCATGTTTGAGTCTAGGGATGCACCGATCCGATACTGGTATCAGATATATCGGAGCCGATACTGGAAAAAGTACAATATCGGACATCGGCTACAAATATCTCATACTGAGATATGAGATATTTGTATCTCATATCTCAGTGAATATGGGCATGCTGTATGTCACTGTAAAGCTAGGAACCTGAAGAATTCAATCGCTAGTTAGTTTTAACCTTTGCAAATGTATCTTTGATCGCCGCGCAAAATTCTGCGGTTAGGAATAGCATGCTAAAGCTAGCGGGTGCATGCTAATGCAAACGAAAACTAAAGCTGGGTCAGAAATAGAAATACCTAAAGTAGCCAAATAAAATAAAATCAGCCAATGCTGAAGCCAAGTGTTTGTATTTTAGAGAGTGTTTTTATTTTAAGAAATAACTGATCAAACATATTTCTAAAGATAAAATATCACTTAATGTGAGTTGTTTATATTAGTGTAACTTAAAGCCTGCATATACCCAAGGATATTTAGTGTAGAAAAGTCCAGTGATCCAAGTTTAAATCAAAAAATCAAATTCACTTTATTTAATAGTTAGGAACTTAATTTGCAGAGGAAGTGCCAGTACGGGTCCGATAAAAACCGCACATCCACAGATATACAACACAATCAACATGTGCAATAATACATACATTAAAAACAATATAGTGGGCCTGTGATAGACCAGGTCCACACAGTCATTTATTCAGCAGGCGGATGGAGGTGGGGAGGAAAGTGGAGATCGCCCTCTTTGTCACCAGAGGGAGGGACCTGAACCTGCGCCCTGACGGCAACAGGGCGTAGTGAGAGTGCAGCGTGTGTGAGGGGTCTGTGGAGATCTGTGTTCCTTTCTTCAGAACTCTGGAGTCATAGATGCTACTGAGTGAATCCTGCTCCTGACCGATGATTTTATTGCTGATTTTGATAATTTTATTGAGCATTTTGCAGTGGGTGAGAGTGAGTGAACCAAACCAGGCAGTGATGTCGAATGTGAGGATGGATTCAATGAAACATTTGTAGAAAGAGGCGAGAATGGATTGGTGAACTTGGAGTTTGCGGAGCTTATGGAGAAAAAAGAGGCGTTGTTGAC
Organism: Neogobius melanostomus; assembly: GCA_007210695.1. NCBI lineage: Eukaryota > Metazoa > Chordata > Actinopteri > Gobiiformes > Gobiidae > Neogobius > Neogobius melanostomus. Next base: position 4,396,982 of record VHKM01000153.1, read on the forward strand.
ATTTTGAAAAAATGTGTTTAGCGTTGAGTTTGAATGTGAGTTTATGGTCGATTATGGAGCCGAGGTATTGGTATGAACCTTTTCAATTATTACGTTGTTGACCGTGAGTGAGGGAGAGCTGGAGTGGCCATGTTGGAAGTTAATGGTAATTTCTTTGGTCTTGGATACATTTAAATCCTGACAGTTGTCCCTACACCACCGTGAGAAGTACTCCAGTTCAGTTTGCAGTAATCCGTGTGTGTTTGTAGTGTCCATGATAACTGTGTTGTCTGAATACTTGATGTAAGTTATACCTGGGGTGGTGCTGCTGAAGTCGCTTGTGTACAGAGTGAAGAGAAGTGGAGAGATGACTGAACCTTGAGGAGAACCAGTGGATATTGTCCTAACAGCACTGAGTTGGCCGTTGGACCCTCTGATCCCTCCCCGTGAGGAAGGAAAGGACCCAGAGGATAAACTAATGTTTATCCATTAGTTTATCAATAGATATAATAGATAATTGATCTGTAACATGACAATAAAATATGACTTTATTGATCTTACAATGGAGAAGAGTTAATTTAACTTTTCAATCAGAGAAAGTCTCTTGGTATTGGTAAACATCGGATATCGGCAGATACTCAAACCCCAGTATCGGTATCAAAAAAGCTGGATCGGTGCATCTCTATTTAAGTCCATAAAAGACCCCCCCAAAAAAGTACTTTATTGAAAGACAAATGTTGGACGTTCCAGCTGTAATATAGTGTCATCAATTCACACGTCTTTGAACCTTTTGAATGTATCAGTTTTCAAACAAAAACTCTTAAATTAGCAAATATTAAGTCGATGTACTAAGCTACAAGTCAGAGATCTTTGTGTTTCATTGTTGTCGATATCCCACAAAATGTTGAATGATGATAACAAAGTGTGACACTAAAGGGACAAGATTAATTTTAGTTGTTAATGTGGATGCGTATACAAACCAAATGAGCACTGAGTTTGGTGTTCAGCTTGCCATGTAATCCCAAATCGGATTTTCTCTTGCGCTGACAACAAACAAAACCCAAACACAATGTAAATGCTGCTATTTGATATAACTTTCGCATGGACATTTTTGTAAACAAGATAATGCTTCCTCAAACAAAGAAAACCCATCTTTCTGGGGATTTCAGAATGTCATTTTCCCGCTGCAGCTGTGAAGAGAAAGGTAGACAGTGTTAAATGTATCATCTGATTTCAGCAACATCAAAAAGTGCTTAAGGTTTACCCAGAATCCCCTCGCCTCCCAAACCTACCGCTTTAAATTATTCACCGCGAGAAATGATAAAACGTGTGGCTTTCATGTCGCTCCGAAGGGAATTACCATCAAGTTTGTGTTTAATTTGTTGTGCTACACGAGATGCAAAGTTGACTTTTCCAACGAGTCTCATCTTCTCACTGTTTCTCTCAGCCCACACGTTTTACACTTTGCATCTTTCATGGATGATATGTATGCCATGTTATTTAAAATTGTTATGTATAATTGTTACCTAGATATACACAACAAACCATGCACTTGTAGGAAGGTTATGTGGGGTCACTTGAATTTAGTCAGACTCTTTTTCTAGGAACACAATCAGGGTTGCAAAGAACGATTCTTTGCGTAATCTATTTATTTACCTTTTGTTTGCAGAAGTAGCGGTCGCCCAAAGGTTTGAAGTGATGTTTGAAGCACATAGGAGAATCAACACTTAACGGGCAAACACTGGATTTAGTTTAAAGTGCAAATGAGGAGAGAGAGAGAGAGGAATTTCAACAACCTCGAAATAGAGTGAAATAAACTTTATCAAACAAGCAAAGATGACAATTGAAGGAGAATGTTGAGATGATGGCAGTTTTGGGGCTTCGGAGGAGATGACAAGTTTTCAGGCTTTCACCTCCCCTGACCTTACCAATAGAAGGAATGAAAAGTAATGAAATATGGATGGGAAGGAGAGGCACATACACATGAATGCTGTGGAGATGGTGAGGAGAGGCATTTATAGGACAGAGACTGCTCCCAAACTTAAAGGAGACGTACAGTAGTTTGGCATTTTTCTGGCATTTTGTGATAATCTATTAAACACATACAATATTACAGTATTCAACACTTTAGACATTGCAAGAGGCAATATTGACTTAAAGGATCTTAAAGCATCCATCAGTGACGATCACAGACAAACACTATTTTGGCTGATAGTCGCTGAATCCCGGAGAGAAATTCCAACTTCTGGCGAGTGTCATCTTCTTTAGGAAGGTTGAATAAAGTCCTGTCCTCGTAGCCAAATGCGCTTTTCTCTGTGACATTATCATTAGGTAAGAAAAAAGAACAGGCGGTGTCCAGAGTAGGTTAGAAAGAGCTCCTTCTTCACAACTTTCGGTGCAAACATGACATCTGTTCAGACTCAGGGGGTGTGTTTGTTTTCTCTGCAGGGGCAGCGCGGACGCGTCTGGCACTTTTTCTTTGTTTTACGACAGAAATAATGAAAACGCTGTTTTACAAATTAAAATCAGGCCGTAAGGCATTACATTACAGACGTCGAGCACCGACATCGAGCACCGTTCCTTTCTGACGTCACAAGGGAACAAGTCAGTCGTTTTCCAGGAGAGGGTGGAGCAGCTGCTCAGAGAGCAGGATTCAGAAGGATTGCTTAGAACTGCGTGAATGTAGCCAAAACACTGTGGGGTGTTTTTGATAAGGAAATAGCATAACAACATGGTTAAAAGCTCCAAAAAGTAGATTTTGGATATAGGACCTTTAAAACAACCTGAAGACAGAAAAGAGTCATTCATATCTGGGCAAACATCACTCACTAAACACAGCATCATGGCAAAAATGTCTCACAAACCAAACCATCAAAAAACTGTCCACAACTAGTCACCATGAATGTAAAAAGAAAGCATGTGATGGTGAATAAAGCACACACTGCCCTGTTTCTGACAAAACACGGACATGATGAGAGTTTTGCAGCAATGGTGTTGTTTCTGAGACATGTAACGTTAGTGTCACAGTCAGGCTTAGCGTATTTATATTATGAGAAGTACTGGTACTGGTGCGATCCAAATGGGACCATTTGCCGTAGTTTTAACTCACCGTTGCTGGCACTTGGGAAGCAGCAGCGTCTAATACCTTGGGACTGCATCAGGTTTGACACAAGCTGCATATTTTCCACTGTCCAATAAATCCCTGTTTACGAAGCAATCATCGGTAAAATGGTGTGCACAAATAAGAGCATTTTGGTACAAAGGATGTTCCCAACAGACAAAGTTCCACTTACCTTGCCTTGTGCCATGGCCTGGAAACCTGAAAATGGTGCTTCTCCTTGACTTCCTCATGGAGACATTGTAATTATCCAGAAATGAAAATAAACTGCTAAAGGTTTGCACATCGTTTTGCAGCAAATAAGTCAGCATGTATTTCAGCTGAGTGTTTTTCTGAGTGAGCAGCAGCAGCCTGAGAGGTTTTTTTTTTCAGTTCTTTTTTTTTTCTTTATCAATTTTATTAAAAAATAAATTATTTAAAAAAATAACAACAGATGTGCACTATAACACTATATTTAAAAACATAATTTACTTTGGTCAAAGTTATTGCAACAGGGATTCTGATGAGTTACAAAGGGGCGGACTTTAGAAAATATACAATTATTTGATATTCCTTACATTGCATTACATTGCTTTAATGTTTAAAGGATTTTAACTGGAAAATCATTTGTTCCGCTGGTTCAAGCAGCATTGGAGTCCTCAAAACTCACGTCCATTTGTTTTGTCGTGTCTTTATACAGCAGCTCAAATTGTCGATTGCTTATGAATCCTTGTGGGGCATGTGAAAGTAAAATTGGACTTGCTTTTCTTGTTCTGCAATAATGCCAATAAACGTCCATCCATGTCAATCAGTAGCAGTTTGGAAACTTTATTTATTTCATTGTGTTAGAAAATATGTGCACACAAAATAAATCAATTTCCTGCATCCATTCCCTTTGAATGTCTGGGGATGAGAGCGAGTGAAGAGAGGAGTGATTAAGGGGGACAGGTAAGGGTGAGGGGGCAAAGCAAATTCTGTCATCAATTGATATTTAAAAAATCACAGTGGATAGTGCACTGGAGCTTTCTGTGGAAGTGAAAAGTCAAAAAAGAGAAAAGTTTGCAAAACATAGCATTCACAGATCTCTTTGGAGCACATTTGCGGAGTGTGTTGCATTAGCAGTCTGCCTGTTAAGACTTTGAGCCTTGGCGCTGCTGGAGGGAGGCAGCGAGGTTCACTCAAGTGCTCAGCATGAATATGGAGGCCCGGCATAAGAAGAGCCTGTCCCCACTGAACCCTGTGCCGGCTGCAGTCAACGGGTGAAAACACAAGAACACTATAGAACTAACAGACTATTCTAAACACTTACTTTCAACTCATCAAGCATTGAGCTCTAAAATGGTCTCAGATTCAAAGGGCCAATGATTTCTCTTAACAGCATTTCAAAGTGCAAAGGAAAGAAGTCTATGCTGACCTTAAGAGCAGTCAGGTGCCAATGTGAATATAGGGCTGATAACATTTCTATGTTCAACATTTTCTCCACTAACAAGTATGTCTATGTTGTGACAGCTTTTCCTTAATTATATATATATATAATATTTTCATCACGTGTGCATGCCGCATTTGTAGTGGTGACCAAAGTCATACAGGAGCGTTAGGCCAGGCGACATCTAAACAAAACATGCTAATGATACGTTTACCCCATAAAACTAAACATTCAACAAAACACAGCCGACTTTGTGTGGCATTTATGGATAAGAATGCACTGTATGTTGTAAGCCAACAATGTAAGGACAAAAAAAAAAAATGTGCGCTTTGTAACCCGACCCACCCGCACCCGAAGTTTGCCATATTTTTGAAGTACGCGACCCGACCGAATCCGCGGGTTTCGGGTCGACCGCGCATCACTAGAGGCTACTATGAGAGCAGGTAAGGTGATCTACATGATCAGTGTTTAGTGAAGGCGTCTGAACACACAGGAAGTTTATGGAAATCTCTGTGTGACACATAAAAAACTAAAACTATATATGCAGGATCACAGAAACATCCATGGATAAAACATAACGCCACTCTAAGTATGTTTTATGTGTAAAGCACAAAAAAGTCGATTTGGTGTAATATACAAGGCCTAATGTGCAAAAGGTGATGGTTATTGCAGCTGGCACTCACGGATGTAGATTTTACCACACCATCCCTTTGTGTTAGCGTGTTCATGGGCACTGACAGCTTACCATGAGTGAAGGACCTACAGCCTGCTGAATTACTGCTGGGAGCCCCTCTGTGATTTATTCTCCTCTCAGAGCTGATTACCATGCAGCAAATTTGAATTATGATCTTCAAATCGCGGCGGAATATTGAGTAGTTTATGAAAGCCATAGACGGGGAGCTGAATGAGCGGAGAATGCGTTACTGTGACAAGTATTGAGAGATCGACTTCCAACAACCAGTGAGTATAAGACAACTTTAATACAGCGCAAACGCAGTGGAGGTAATTTGACTCAGAGCACAAAAGTGTAGCAAACTTATCTGTCCTGAGTTCAACTTTTGTGATATACTTTTCCATGATCATTGCTTCAAGTTAAAACCCAGTGTGTCAAATACTGATCGAGTATAAGTTATAGTAAAGTTATAAAGTGATAGATAGGAGACTTAACACATTCTTACAATTGTCTCATTTTGTACATTGGGACCTGAGAAGCAACCAGTGTGTTTTTGGGTACATTCCCATTACTATTACACCCTAGTTTTCTAACCACTTGAAGTAACTTCACTTTTTGCTGTGATATATATATTTCTACTACAGCTAAAGTTGTATGAGCGGAGAGAGGGGGCAGAGTTAACTGAATCCAAGCGTGTTGTCTTCCGGGTTGGAAAAATACCTCCAGAAAATACTTATTTATCACAAAAATGTGTGCTCCATAGTGGTAGAGGTACAATATATCATAATAATGGCTATACTTTACTTTGGAATGGCTAAAATAGCATGATACAGATCCTTTAAATGATCTACAAATGTAATAGATCGCATACAATTGACCGCTTGGGCCTGCAATTAGACATAACACAAGAAACACTGAATAATACTGTCATATTTTTCCCTTTGCTGATTTCAGCAACTGATCCGAATTCCCAAGCAATCACTTTGACTGATGAGACAAACCTTGCCTGCAAAGCAAATATACACAAAAAAAACTTGACTAAACTCCTGATTCAAGATATAGAAATGGGTCTCCTCTGTTCTTGACAGGTTTCCCTGAGACACTGGTTGAGAATGGGTAAAATGCAGGGGAAACATTTTCCTATGGGGACAATATAGTTTGCAGATAAAAATACAATACCAATATTTGTGCTGAAGTGGCTTTGACTTGTTGTGTATGCCTTCAGGACACGAGGCTCAACCTGGGAAAGATCTGTGCTGGGGGACATCAGACAATGGCTTCAGATGTATCTGTTAGAAGTCATCTGCTTCTGACCTCACTTGGATTGAAGGTGAGTGAACAGCTGCATTGAACATGGGACTGTTTTTTTTTCTTTTTCTTTTTTATTACAAAATCAAAGCAGCAGCGGTACAGTAAAGTGCTGTTGTACCCCTGGGGCAAGTTTAAGTGTGGCTGGTTAAGCAGATACAGTACAGCATCTGCCTAAACATCTGCCATAATCTGTACAACAACAACAAACATGACAGAGAGTGTATATTTATTTGGATGATTTGCCTCAAAAAGTGTGTTTCTAAACAGATCCTACATCGACAATCCCACTGTCATGCTTTTCTGGACTCGTACAAAAATGTATTCAGCTCAAGTTTCTTTATCCCCGTCAGTAGCAGTGTCTGCAGACTCCTCTCTGGCACTGTAGGCTGGATCAGTGAGTTCCAGTGGTTTTGTTGACACCACCTCTGGGCTCTGCTCTCTTTGCACAGGACCGCCCTGGCCTTATTCTGTAGCAGCACAACTAAGTTTAGGCCCTGCGCTGTTATTTTAGGAAGACAGAGGGGTTGGTGGGAGAGCCGAGTTGGCAGATCTTTCCAGACTTCATAAATGAGCTGCTTGGTGGGGCCGCGGGGGACGGAAGGCCATGAGATAGTGTTCACCAATTGGACAAGGAGCAGACTCTGAGCAAAGTTAGTGGTCACACTGACTTACAGCGTGCACTTGTTTCATAATAAGCACAGACTGATGTCCAGGAATAGCCCGGACCTCTGGTGGGTAGCTTGTTACGCTCACACTACAGCAGCAAGTCGGCTTTCCAAGAGTTTCACTACAAGCTGCAAAAGTCAAATTAGTAATCCATGTAACTTTCCTCAATTAGCGGAGGCAAAGTAAAACAAAATAGGTCAAGTAAGAGTAATGTTTCTCAAAGAATATGTATGTGTGTGTTGTTGAACCGACCGGAAATACCTCACCTTGAGTTTGACGCGATTGTTGATCAAGGCAAACGAGTCAGTAATTACTTTGCAAGGTTCTGACATTAACAGATTTCAAAAGCTTGTTTTCCTCCTCTGGCTTTGAATTTTCTATTCAAAATCGTTGTGTCCTTCACAGTAAAATAAACGTACTCCGTCCATTTCACATAATACAACTCAATGCAAGAAATATCGATGTTACTGGTGAGTCGAGCTTTCAAGCAAGAGACATATAGAATTATTTTTATTTTTTTTGCTTGTTCTTACCTAGATTTACTAGATAAATAGATAGATAAATACTTTAATGATCCCGAAGGAAATTGTGCATTAGTCTCACATTCACACAAACAAGTGCTTATTGTGCATTTTAGAAAGAAATATGGTAACTTCTTTAGTAGCTTTTGAGAAGATGGCCTTCATTTACTAAAATATATAGATGTTCAAAGTTGTACAAGTGCAAGAGTTTTGAACTGTCAGTTAGTCATCTCTAAGACATGGCTTTTGGACATTTATTCGTGAGATGAACAAGCTCAATTGAGAAAAACATACATTGATAAATATTTTAGCTCCTTTGCACTAAAATCTGGAATGAACTTGATGTGAGACAGGCCTCAACTCTAACAATGTTCAAATCCAGGCCCGTGTCATTATACGGAGCAAGACGTGAGGATTTAATGAGGCCTGAACCAACTGAACCAAGACCAGTGCTTCAAAACAACACAAGACTCCTGCCAGGCGCATTTCTCTTCACAGCTGTGCGGACACAGCTGACCAGGCGCCTGTGGAGCCGTTGCTCTCCTGTCCAGACCTGGCACTTTATGAAAATTAATGAATCAAGCGCTCCTAGGAGACTGCACACTCATGTTAACTGCTATCATCGCAAAGAAAGCATCTCTTCACATTTCCCACAAACGCGGATTGAATGCAGTCGAAGTGACAAAATGCACCTGTTAAATTAATTATTATGATATTATTTGGCTATAAGTTAGGCTTCAGATAGCAAAGTCTAAGTCCAAATGAGTGGCCTGTGGAAGCGCATATCTCTTTGACCGGTTGAACATGTGTGCAAGCCTGTGCAGTTTCCCAATACTCACGCGCCATCAGCTTCATCAACCGCTTTGCAAACACATCCATACCTGCTGTCTCTTACCTTGAAGTTGCTGGTTAGGCCCTTTGTAACGATGAAGGCAGGGAAACATGCTGTCCATCTGCCATGTACCGCAATGAGTCCTTCATGTGATCATCCGAGCAAAACTCCAAAACCATAATGCACATGGTCCTTGTGCTTCAGTTTTGTGAAATATGTCAGTCAGTCCAACAACAAGCCTCCTGTTTTCAAGTTTTCATTTGAGCCCGCTCTGGCAGGTGATGGCCACAGAGCCTTATACGCGAAGTAACGCAAACGTTCCTCGGAAGCAATGCAAATAATACCAAGAAAACTGTTTATTATGGAAAATGAGTTGCGGGCCAGATAAACGTATTTAGCAGGCCGGATCGGGCCCGCGGGCCGCCCTTTTGGAGACCCCAGTTCTTAAGTCTTAGCTAGTCTGAGGATTTAACCTATAACAACTAGATTCATTCATTTGAATACCCATCTCCTGACACTATTTGTCTCTGACTGGTTGGTATCATGTCGTCAGGCCAGGGGCAGGTGACAGATGGGTTGGTCTGAACAGTAAATAACAGAGAATGTCAGTGCTGCAGCTGTGTAGGCCCCTGATTGGCTGAGAGCAGCTGCACTGGTGATTTGTATCTGTTATTGGGGGTCGGCAGATGATCATATTTATATCCTTGTCATGCATTGAAGAAAAATTGTTCTGTTTTTTTTTTTTTATTATTATATGGGAAGTTTAGGTTTGACATTTAAGACTCGTGCCGCTATGGTAACACAGGCACTTTAGCTCACAACATGAGATATCTTAAGGTTAACTCTTTTGTTCCCATCAGGAAATATGTGCTCATCCTTCTGTGCCGCTGGGACGACCTGCCAGGAGCAGTGGGTGACCGCATTGCCCCTGGGACACTTGCCAAGATCTTGAAACAGCACAGGCCTCAGTAGAATCAACAGGTAAGGCATCACATGCTGTTAGGTGAGAGAAGTTGTAAAGTTTTCTCTGCGTGAAACAGAGGTATCTTAAAGGAAACATCTTCTCCATTTTTGAAACACACCACTGAGATTGGTTTGGGGGGAGCATTGATTGGCTGTGCATGACGCAGATGCTGTAACTCTCCTGCTAAAGAAATTTGAAGGATCTCTGTATGTATGAAGCTCACATACAGAGATCACACTTTGTTGGGGAGAGAAACTGAATAATAATAAATTACTAAAGCGATGATGAAGACAAGGCAAGGCATGTTTATTTATGCTGCACATTTCATACTCAAGGCAACTCAATGCACTTGACAATGACCACTTTTTTTAAGATAGTAGCTAGAGTATCCCAGTGATAAAAGGAAACTTCATGAAAGCCTCACCATAGACTCTGGCTGGCTATTGTTTGCCAGACAAGCCTCAACATAGGACACACTAACACAGGCATGGTTGCCAGAGGGAACGACCCAATAATGACTGGAGTGGTGGACTTGGTTTACTTCTACTGCTACTGCTTTGCTTAGAAACCCCAAAATGCAAAGAACTCTTTTAAAAATCAATGCATCAAGTTCAAACTGTAAGGTGCTAATATATTTTCTCATGTCCAAGGCCACCACATAACCCTGCTGCAGGTGTGGGCTGCTGTATTACCCAGCCTGCACCTGTTCCGATGTCAACGCTCATAACTCACACCAAGGTAAGACTGAGACTGAGGGGCCACTGCCACTGTGGTCTCTCATTAATTATTCCTTCATTAAGGCTTAATAAAAAGCACCCTGAGACGTGGGCGTGTTTTATTTACATGTTATTACTTTGGGATCAGTGAGCGGACACACACAGCTGTACAGCGGCTACACTGTAAAAGCTAACAAGTTTAATCAACTGAATTGAATTGGCATCCAGCAAAGCACTTTAGTTTATCAAATCAACATCTCACGGTTCTAAGGTTCAGTTCCTGGACTATGTGCAACCTTTAGGTGTCTTATGGGAGCAGAACTGCCCAGGTGGCATGAACCCCCTTCAAATTGATTTGCACTTCATTATTTTAAGAATAAACCGGGGTAATGGGTGTCCGGTAGGTTTGTTGCGAGGTGGGGCTTTATTCAAGCTACAGCTGATGAGGAAACTACACTGCCTGACCAAAATAACAGTCCCCAACTGGATTAAAGTAACTGTTATGTTCTGGGGTTGCTGCAGTTGATCGGGTCTATAGTTCAGCAACACTATGTAGAATGAGATCAGCGGACTACCTGAACTCCCTGAATGGCCAGGTTATTCCATCAGTGGATTTCTTCTTCTCTGATGGCACACGCATATTCCAAGATGACAATCGAGCGCACGTTGTAAAAGAGTGGTTCAGGGAGCATAAGACATAATTTTCACACAAGGATTGGCCACCACAGAGTCCAGAACTTAACCTCATTGACAATCTTTGGGATGTGCTTGAGAAGGCTTTGCGCAGCGGTCACAATCTCTCATCATCACCACAAGATCTTGGTTAAAAATCAATGCAACACTGGATCTTTTGACACTGCAGAAGCTTATTGAAGCAATGCCACAGGGAATGTGTGCTGTAATCAAAGCTAAAGGTGGTTCATTAGATACATTAGAGTGACTTTTTGGGGTTTTTGGTCAGGCAGTGTAGTTTCCTGTTTCATACACATATTTAGGCTTGTTGTATTTGCTCAAATGTGCAGTCTCTCCAATCCAATGAATGGATAGACATACAGTATGTGTACTATTTTTCCAATTAAAACAGTCCCAATGGAATAAATGCTTTTTACATTCTCTTATGTATTGGGCAAAGGTTGAAACAATAGATACTGTATAACTGATACAAATAACTAGCTTTTATTCCACAGCCTGTTACAGTTCTACAGTGTGCTGTAGCTGGCCTGACCGCACAGGTGGATTGTAAAGCCCTTCTCTCCTTGGACAGGGCTCTCTTTCCTCTATGGGCCTCTGCTGTTATTCCTGAAGACAGTGGATTAATTGAACATGGTGTGGAGGGGAGAGTTAGTGCCTATTCAGCAAGGGGGTCCTGTGCACTCCCCGCTTTACTAAGATGTCCCATGCACTAATATCACACTGTATACAGCTGCGAGAGCAGGTTATCTCACCACCTACGCTCCAGCTGGGTCATCTGTCCCGCCAGTGAAACCGGGCCCAGGCAATAAGAGAAGTGCTGAGGTCTGAGAGATTCTGGTCGTATACTGTATAACGGCTGTTTATATAGAGCTGGGACTATGGTCAAACTATGGTCTCATATTAGTGCGAGGTGGGCCTGAGATTAAAAATAGTTTGAACACCCAAAGAATAGAATGATTATACATTTTCGAGATGGCCTATGAAAGTGCGTAAGTGTGATGATGTGAGCCATTCCCCTTTGACAAAACACGATCATCGGAGACAGATTCACCTCATGAGCTCGGGCCAAGGAAATGACTAACCTTAGGGTCAGCAGCACGTCCAGCTCTCAGACCGTGATAACTCAGCTCAAAGGAACAATTTGGCTTTTTTCTGATATTAAACACAAAATTAATTAACTTCCCCTGAAAGGTCTGTGCAGTTGCCTATTAAACATAATAAATGTCACAATTATGAAGAAAAAATGTGGACTTTGGAGATATCCTATGGATCATCTGGCACATTCACGGATCATACAAAATCGTTTTGTTTTATTTTAAACTCGAAACTCAAAAATATTCCTTGAGTATTGCCTTGCTTCATTTAAACAGTTTTTAGTTATTTCTCTTCACTTTGGCCATTTCTTCTTAAACTGTTGAAGCACTCAGATTTGTTTATCTAGGGACATGTTGCATCAAAAAACTTTCCCCCAGATTTTGTATTAATGCCCATAATCCATTACAGGACCTGATCTGAGCAGTTTTGCGCTCAATGTGAGATCACCATGGTGCCATGGATTTGCTAGCATGCCGTTAAAACAACTCTAGGCCATTTCAAAATGCTCACAAGCCCAGTCTCTCACTTCTCGGTGTCTTTTCAGATATAATTTCTGAAGTTTCATAAGCGAAATACTGTATAATGCCAAGGTGCCAAAAATAGTGTTTGTAAGCGTCAATTATTCAGATACGTCTGCTTCAAGGTCAGTGACATAAACATTGTCACTGACAATACGTTGATGAAGGTTTTCCCTATCTAATGTTATTTTAAAGTAGAATAATCATGAATAATACATAGAATTTTAAAAATCCAGTTTATTGTTGTGAGGTGAGATTAAGACCAGTGATGCCACTTGTTCAGATGATTATTAGTACCTTGGATACAAAACTTGCACATTTCCAATGGCATGACTGACACAATTTGAAGTTGAAAACTGTCTGTGGAGCGCATTTGAGAAAGGACAGCCAAGGAAAAACAAAAATGATCCACTTTCACTGCAGCATCATATGGTGGAACGCTGGGATTGAAGCCACAACAAAGCACACTGCTATCTGCAGCAGCAAGCAGCCTCCTTACAACCGCATGATGCTCACTCCTCTCCTTTCCACTCTGCTGCCAAAAACAACGGTAAGTTTCCCAAAATGACAAACACCATTTCAGCAACAACAGCAAAAACAGGAAAATGCATGGTCTAAATGAAATGATAAAGAACTGCGGTGTCCTCACTTTCCCTTTTATATGTTGGTGAAACGTATAAAAGGGCCAAATGCTTGATTCATCTTACTCATTCTGATCATTTCAGTGCTCAAATAGCCCCCACTACAAAGCATTCTTTGCCAACACTGTTGCAGCACTGTTTTCAGCTGCATATCACTCCCCTCTGCAGCAGTCCATGTCATAACCTTTTCCCCTAAATTTACACTATTACAAATGCAGCCCTCAGACACATTTTTAATGGCTTCTTATTTCACCCTCTTATACAGCTGTGGCAGTTGTGCACAGTGCAACAACATTACTAAGACGGGACATTTTTGTCATCCCGACACGGGCAACATATCCCATATAAAGTGTGATTCCTTGTGCGCCCACCCACGTAATCTACATGTTGCGCTCCACATGTGGTCTAGACTACAAGAAAACTTAAACTCAGGATAACAGAACACAAAAGCTCTATTCACAGGAGTGATAGATATCCTGTGGCTGCGCACTTTAATGATTTGAACCATGACATCAGTTCCTTCAGATATATTGGCATCGAACAAGTCCCCCTGCCGCCTAGACGGGGCGACCACGACAAGCTCCTAAAACAGGGAAGCGTTTTGGATTTATACACTTCAAACCTGAGCACCAAAGGGTTTAAATGAAGCACTAAACCTGAATATTTGTCTTTCTTGAACAGAAATGTAAAGAAATTATATATATTATTTATTAATTTTTTTAGATATTGTTGCATTCTTAAATATATGCTTATGGTGGCTCAGGTTTTTATATTTCATTGCCTGTTTGCTATGTTCAGTGTTTCAAGTTTACAGATACTACAACTTTTTTTTATACTGATACTGATTAATGTTATGTCGATGATGTTGTGGAGATCTTTTTTGGCCAATGTATTTTTAAATGGTTCTGTCTGTAGACTATAACCTGGCACCCCTGGGTACTTGCCACACCCTTGGCTATTTAAGATGGCCTAGAACACCTGCCTCATCATTTGCCTTGTCGAGTCAAAACGTTGCATTTTTATTAATACACTTTCTAAGATAAGATAAGATGATAAGCCTTTATTGATCTCACAATGGAGAAATTTACTTGTTACATTCAGCTCTTAGAAACACTCAGGATGTGCAAATAGGCAGGAAATGTGAAATAAACAACAACAATTAAATAGTAAATAGTGGTATCTTATATACAATGACTACCAAGGACTTTGTGGGGACAAAAAGTGTAAACCGTAAATAATAATAAAGTAAACAGACCATAACAAAAGTGTTATTGTCAGTGTTAGCAGTGCAGGTTTACATCATAGTGCAAGTGGTTGATAAAGTGACACAGGTAAGTGATGTGAATACAGGGATTATTGCATGTGTTCTGCAAAGGGGTTATTGCACTTTACAGTCGTGTTGTACAAGTATTGATAGTGTGTGGGATTGTCTTTATGTAACTGATGGCTTCTTATTGAATTGGCACACTTTGCTAAAGATGGTACTTTTTACTGCAGGTTTCACAATTATACATGATTATAACCTGCAAAAAAATCCAAGAAAGAGCTGCCGGTATTGTTCCACTCTCAGGGTCTTTTGTCTTATTACATTATGTATCTTCAAAGTACTAATACACACTATTCCATTGTGTATGTAGATGCAAGTCATTGCAGATTGTTACAAAGCAGATTGCGTTGTACTAAATTATGTTAGGTACAATGTATCAAAGTAGTGTAAAATAAAGAGTTACCAAAAAATTTTCTACATGCCTTGACCACCGATCTGTGGCCCTCCACACTATGAACGCTTCAATATTCAGCTTTTGATGATAAGAGTTTGGACAGCCCTGCCCTAAGCTAAAGCATTTTATCAATTCTCCAACTATGCCTATTCTTGTAGAAAAGGGAATTTTACCATGGCAGAGCTGCTTGTATTCCTGTCTAAAAGAGAAGAAATTGATATTCCAATAGTTTTTGTCCAATGTCTTTCATTCAAAGCTGCCCTTTTTAAAGATGATTAAAGGTCTATTTACCCATTTGACCAGCAATTCTCAAAGTTCTCATCACAATAATCTTGTGTTTTCAAGAGCGACAAGTTCAAGATTGACTACTGCATTAGACATAATACAAACTTGTCACTGCAAAGTCTCAAAGTTTTGAGTTTGTCTCCAGAATGATCCTTCAAAGAAACAGAGTAAAGTAAATCTTATCTATGTGTATTTGCTTCATTCACTTGCAGGTTTCAAGCACGGACCGTACAGTGATAAAGTCTAGTGTGACCAAGATAAATCCTTTTATATTCCAGCCCTGATACTGCCTCTGAGTCTGTACAGAGGCTCTCCGGTGTCACACGTTTCTGTACTTTAGAAAAAGATGGATGAGTTTAAATAAAACAAACTCATGGTGCCTGTCTGCTGCTGACAGAAACCCACAGAGGAGAGAGAAACCAGAAAATGGGCCAGTGAAACTCCACATTCTCCCTGTTGGAGATTCATGTCTGCTTTTCAGCACAAAGATACATCAAAAATTCAATAACTAAAGCAGTAGACAACTTTTGGAAGAGATTTGCTTAGATAACGTTTGATTCTGAACTATTTACGCCTGTGTTTGAGAAATAAATGGTAGATTTATTCATGTTTTATTTCCAAATTCTGTTGTTAATCCTTTGTACTTCACTCATTGGTGCTTCTAGTCTGGTAGAAATTGAGTCACATATACGTACACACAGATAATATTTCAGTTTATGTACTTCAGAATAGCTTGAAAATTGAAAGTGGGAAGTCTTACAGTATGTCCAGGTGTTCAGCAAAGTATGTGCGCACATGGGTCCCATTGTGTAGTTTATTGCTAATTCTGGGTTTAGCTAAGGTCCTTTGAGCAAAAGGTTTGCCAATTGCTGGGGTTCAGGTGACATCACAGCGTTCTAAAGGCCTAATAATATCATATAGAGGTAAAATTATTTTGTTTTAAGGACATTTTTGGTCTTGTACAGAGAGGTCATGGACCCAGTGACTGATATTAATGATCATTTTTGTAATTCATACATTTCTTTTTAGATACAAGTTGTGAAAGTATAATGCAGTTAACAAGAAAAACTGGCTCCTGCCCCCACTGGGTACAGTGACATCATCATATTCTAGACCCTGATAACAACCTATATCTAAGCTATAGGGTCTGGTCATTGCTCATTCACTTAAAGCACAGTTTTCCTCCACACGCTTGTTAATGGTAAGCTGCTTGACCTGAGACAGGCTGCTGAAAGAATGGCTGCCAATCTCTATATATGTCCACCAGCTACACTGTTGCATTCATACTCATTTGTCCAAGGACTATACAGTGTTCACCTTATTCCAGGTTCACCTGGGCGCCGCCATGAATTGTGCCCACCCCTTTTCTCCTATCAGTTAACATGGGACTGGAGAAGTCCAGATAAAATCAGTTACTGCACGAAAACAAAGCCAATTTCCGGCCGTGCAGAGAAACTGCGCAGTGTTGACTTGTTGGTGCAAATGAACATTGGACATTTTACACAAATCAATCTACTAAACATCAGATTTGAGCGGAGAACGTTTTTCCTCGTTCTCAATTTAAATGAACGGGCTTTGCGCTCGACCGAAAGTGTCAGGACAACGGAGGTGCGAAAAGACGCAAAAGTGGGCGGAGTGGAATAAGGTGAATATGCACAGGTAGGAGTTTAGATCAAATATGAAAACCAGTGTCCTAAAAAGTAAGAAAAGATAAAGTGACACAATAGGTTGTGTTCACAAATAGCCTGTATTTTTAAATAAAGTTGATGCAGCTAAGAATTATATTGTGGTAACCGTCAAAATGCTGAATTTTCAACTTGGTTTATGGCTAAAATCCCTGCAATGGCTAGAATTATCCACATGAAACAAAAAGTACCACAAAGGTTAACGTCTTCTCTCTCAGTATACATAAAATAAGGTCAAACTACTGGGCCAGATCTTCCACCTGGCGGAACAACAGTGTTGGTCCAGGCGAACCCGGTACCTTGGGTGCACATACCTGCTGTCAGTGCGTGTGGCCAGTGGCCCGAGGGCGTTGCTTAGAAAAAAGAGGCCGACTGAGACGTGGCATGCTGCAAGAATCCGCTGCCTACCATCTTCTCATCTCAGGTGTACCCTACTTCATTCAGCATTTTGATGTGTAAAGGTGCGTACATACCAAACGCCACCACATCTCCAACTTCCATGTTAACCCTATGTAGATGTGCTTCGACGCGCTTCGAAATGTAAGCAAAGCCGTCCGCGCGAGCGGGGATGCCGCGCCCACTGCTTCATGCACTCAAGTAATCCAATCTACACGGGCGTTCTTTTATGCCTTGTTAACCAATCAGGGACTGGGCTCAAATAGTGAGCACAAGCGTCACCTGTTACCTGCCTACAAGTTGATCATCGCGGTTTGCCCTCAGCCTGAGTTGTATGACACACCTCCTAATTATGACACTTGCAAAACTTCACGCGCCAGCAAACAGGCGTTACTCGCGAGTGTGAAGCGCCAAAGTTTGGCGTCCAACTAGAGGCGGATGGACGCACGTTTGGTCTGTACGCACCTTAAGCACTTAAAGGACAAACTTCAAACTTAATTTATCTCACTGTGAGTTAAACACTGTCCGCCCGCTCTGGCGCTGGTATTGAAGATCAAAACACCAGCACATGCTGCTATCCCCCGCCATCCCCGGTATCTGGAAAATATTAAAGTCTGTACTGTCTGTAGGAGGAAAAAGCTTGGGGAGCGGCCACTGTTGTAGGCTGCATAACATCGCCGTTCGCCATGGGAGACACCCATGCTCACAACCAGCTCACTTACTGCGTCAAATCAGCTCGAAAGTCTAGTCTACAGCCTGCGTTTAGAAACACAAGAGCAGACTTTATACATATTTATCACACACCAATAAAGTCAAACCAAAATCGAGTCCATATGGATATTTGTTTTACAGCAAATTGTTCAGTTGAAGTGAAAAACAATGCACATGTTAGCATGTGTAGCATGAAGCTAACATAGCTTTTGGTGAGCAGTGTCGTTTTTTTTTAAAGTATTTATGGGCTATTGAACCACTTTGCTTCTCTCCTTGTCTCTGTTTCTGTATTTTGTAGAAAAACAGATTCATATTTCAGCATTTGTTAAATTTGTTAATGGTGGAGTAATGGGAGAAAGTTCAGTTTTTGTTCAAGTTAATGTTTTCTCCCTCTGGCTACTTCGAACATGACCATAACCTACATGAGTCCAACTGAAATTATGACATGACATTCTAGACTAAATCAAAAAACAGCATCGCACACTCATAAGCCGATGTCCAAATTGTAATGATAGTAATTACGTTTCGGCATTAGCCTTCATCAGATCTTTCTTTTTCTTCTTTGAACCAAAGTGAAGTGGACCAGCCCAGGTGGCTTAGATCTTCTCCAAAGTGTGGGTGGTACCCATCAATCAGGAGGCCACACCCAGTGCAGAAAGGCCATTTCTACAAAAACAAAAATAGTTAAAATATATACCGAAATCTGTAATACATATAGCCTACAGTATTACAAGAAGCATTTGAGATCAAAATCAATATATAGTCCATGAAGAGTCAAAGTCTTTAAATGGTGGATCCAATAGTGGTCCCTCCTTGAAAGGAGGAGATCCAAGTGTCCACCTCTTGGGGGCAGTTTTACCTGTTCAATCTCAATATCTTAATGATGATATGGGATGGTTAAATTCAACATGTCATTCATGTCATGAACTCACCCTATTCACCAAAATGAGTAATAATATACAAGAAATATTTTTTTGGGACGGACACATAAAAACGGGTTAAATCACAATGTTCCTTTTTTATTTGTCTGCAGACACCCCGAGGCCCAGAGACAGTATCAGAGCTCAAAGCCAGCGCCCTCACTCCCTTGGCGCTGATGTATATTCAGGACTACAGGAAAAGGTGACGATCCTATTGAAAATGTGTCAGATGGCATTCAATCACCGGGCAGCGTCGAGCGCCGGGGCCGTATCCCGCAATCCTCTGGTGCACTGCCCTTTTAACAGAGAAACCTGCTGTGTCATCCAATCGGATTCACCCCGGAGGACGAATCAGGCATTTATGAGGGCTCGCCACTGGTCGGCCATTCAGAGGGGTTAGGGAGCATTTCGAAAACCCTTCATGTCATTTAGAGGAAGACATTTGTAAAATGGAGAAAAATGTAAATAAGTGAATTCATTTTTATTCATTCCTCTTTACTATATTGCAGTCAACACGTTTCTTTGGGCAGTTTTGGGGCATTATAGGTAAACAATAAAAACATAGTTTTATTCTAAATTCTTAAAGGGGCGCCTTTCACCATGTTTCAATGTTCTCTCATCAAAAATCGTCATATTCTTTGAGGAGGAACACTGTGCATGTCATTTGCTGTGGTCCCTTAATCTACAAAGAGGTTGGACGTAGAGAGTGGAATAGGCTCTATTTTTTTAGGTTAGAGCGTCTTTATTTGTTTATCTTAAGACTCCTTGTCTCTGTTTCAAATAACTTCTTTTTCATTTTCATTTTGTAATCTGTATACCTTATGCAAGCCCTAGTAAATGGTTCTTATTTGTTTGGACTATTTGCTATATTTAGTGGTTCTCACCTGGCGAGACCATCTGTAGTGTATTATCTTTCTGTCTATCAATGTCGGTACACCAGATGTGAACCACTGCTTTAAATGTTATTATCTGGATCTGAGGGAGGAGGGTGGTTGATGGAGCATTTCTGTTTGTCTTGTCTTCTCTGTGTTTCAGTTAGTATTGTCTTGAGTTATTGTCTCGTTGTTGCTGTTTCTCTTGTATTTGTTTTGCTATGTAAACTCTGCGCATTGCTGTTTTTGCCAATTCTGTGTTCTGTCTAATTGTTCTACAGGCGCTCGTCATAATTAATTCATAATTAATTAGAATATCATGAGAAAGTGCATTCACTTCTGTTATTCAACTTAAACTGTGAAACTAATATGTGATAGACTCATTACTTGCAAAGATATGTATAGCCTTTATTTGCTATCATTTTGATTATCATGGCTCAACTGGTAAAAACCCCAAATTAAAAATCTTTCGACCACATCTTTGGATCACAATAAACTTTTGTAGCTACGCATCCAGGTAATGTTTTCCTCACTCCCGATCTTTTGCTAAGCTCAACCTTCTCACCGCAGAGTAAAAACACTCGTCATAACTTCACAACAGCATGTTTTGTTTGATTTGTTTTTTCTCACAATTGAATTGGCTGCACAGGGAAGAGGAGCAATAGGAGACCAGGTGAGAGGGGCGCATGGTAGCTCACTTGTGAAACTGGATGTTTTGTCATTTTAGATCCATGTTACATTTTCCTACCAACAAAGTGTCGGCAAAAACAGTAGATTGACTAAAACTATGATGAAATACATTTGTCGACAAAATTAACAGTCTTTGGAGGTTCACCAATCCCATCAAAACAGTATTCTAATAGTCTCATCCTCCGGCTGAGCGGATCATAATCTTAGATCTCAAAGGAAGGTGTGTGCTCAGGTACTCGATTGTATTCACTGCTACTTTAGGAAAACAGCAGACACCTGAACCAGTTGTCTTCTGCTGTGTGAAGATTTGTTGGCATTTTAGAAAGAGCAAAGCTAATAAGTTTCAAAGGGCACCAAAATATCAAAATATTTACCCCACAAACTCCTCCTTTGTTTCAAGAAGAGCTTTAATGATAGCAGTAAGAATGCATTTGTCCATATCATGAAAGACTTGCGTAGACACTCAACAGCTAAGACTGGATAAGTACAGAAAAAAAAACATTCATCTTTAGGTGATGTTAATTTTTACAACTAGCAGTAGATAGCAATGCTGTCTTTTTTATATATGGCCGTGAGGATGGTGTTTCTGTATTCAGGTCAAGTTGTTTCATGATAAATGTATGACTGAAGGGAAGACTAAAAAATGCATTGAAACTCGTGTTCTGTCTTGCTTGTTGGTAAATGTCATGGTTATTTGATCTTTGCTCTTTGAATTTGTGACACTACTGTGTCCAAACTACGATTTCTTCTTCAATGAATAAAACATTAGAGATTTTCTATTCAAAGCTGACCATTTGAGCCGGGGTTTTGTGGTTTTGTGGAATTTGTTGATGTTTGATCATCATTATAAAAAGCATCTTGTATATATTCCGCAAATCTTTGAACTATAGCCTCACCAATAATGAAAAAATGTATAAACTTTAACCTTCTTTGAATCCAATTAATGAGTAAATGAACTTTCCATATTCTGGTGTCAAACATTTATACAGTCAGTACAGCGTGACACCAGAGGACATCAACTGCACAGATTTCCTTTCAGACTTTTCACACTTTCTTGTACCAAACCTTAAACCTTAGTCTTGTGCCCCTGCGCTTCTGCAGTGAGCTGAAAAACGGATACAAGGTGATGAATATGAGCGGAAACAGTCCTTGGATATAAATAATCTGAATGATCCCTGAATGGCTGCAGGATTTGTGCTGATTTTAATTTGAATAACCTTCATCTGATACAAACTCACTAATAAGAGCCAGGTAATGTGGGGCTGCAGCAATACACCGGAGGTTGCATATTTGTAGAACTGCGGTAAATAGGACTGTGGTAAAGTTTGTACTAACCATTATTTTGACAGTCCTGCATGTTGAATAGTCACGATAAGGAGTCGTTCCCTCATTCACACTCACATACACCTCAAGTTGCTGAAAGTGTCCTGCTCAAAAACACAACAGCAATATGCACCAGGGAGTGGAAATTTAACTACTTAAGTGGTTAAATTTCACCAAATTTCACCACTAAATAAAAAACAGAGTTTAAATGACAACCAATCCCAGAGCCGTCATGTTTGTTTAGGCATACGAACAATTGTGTTTCCTGGCAGTTTATTCCACATGGGCAGAGAAGCTTCTCTGCCCATGTGGTTTGGCATATGTTGGTCAGACAAAAAGACAATTAAAACAAAGGATCTCAGAACATAAGACTGCTATTAGAACAGGTAATATGGACTATGCTATTGCCAAACACTACAAAGAAGCAAATCACGGTTCACCATCTTCTTTAAGATTCTTTGGTATCGAAAGGGTTACTGTGTCCACAAGAGGGGACAATATTCTTAAAAAACTGTACCAAAAAGAAATGTTTTGCATCTATACCTTGAACACTATGGCACCCCATGGACTGAATGACGATTTTAGTTTAAAATGTGTTTTGGGTTAAGTATGCATGTTCTTACTGTCTATGTATAGAGCACTGTGAATTGCAGGACATTGTGAGTTGATTGGTTCACCTGTAATTGGGTCACATATCCACCTGGTACACCCTAGCAACCAACCAGATTGTAAACGTTCTGATGAAGGCGTATGCCAAAACGCGTTAGCGTTTATTTTATGCTGTAACCAAATAAAGAACTATGTGAGTACCTCTGTCTGGATATATGAATTACATCGATGTGCTACCCTTTACATTTTTTCTAAATTTTATAATTTTTGGGTTTAGCACTCGGAACATTTGAAGATGCGCAACTCCCCTTCCTGGATACAACCTTTCCCAATTATTTGAAAATAACAACTAAAATAAATCACAAAGAAGACTGAGGAACATCAATATCTTCTGCCAAATTAACAGGTGAAACCACTAAACTAAACAGGTCTGTTCACATTTGGGTTAACATTTTTAGAGTAATCAGAATATATCAGAACTCACTGTATTCTACTACAGTGCTCTTCTCCCTATCATTATTTTAACATTCTGATCATTCTGAAGCTTGACACAAACTCCTTTTACATTTTCACTTGAGTGAACTTGCTTTAAGCCATGCCATTTTCAAACCTAAATTTTTTATCTTGAAAAACATCACAAAATACATATTTCTTACAGTTGCAACCCGTGCAGCTCCCTGCCACTGTAGTTTTCTGACAGTGATGTATGGCTGAAGTCAATCTTACATGACCCTGTGGCTTCTTTTCGTATTTTTCTAAACGTGTTCTCTGAA
This sequence comes from Neogobius melanostomus, assembly GCA_007210695.1. Taxonomy (NCBI): domain Eukaryota; kingdom Metazoa; phylum Chordata; class Actinopteri; order Gobiiformes; family Gobiidae; genus Neogobius; species Neogobius melanostomus. The sequence continues at coordinate 4,420,099 of VHKM01000153.1, forward strand.
CCTCTCATCTGTGGAGCTGCGATGATTATCTCTGTTCAGAGCTCTGTCAGTGTCAGGTTAAATTGTACAGACAGACGCCTCCTGTCGTTAAAGAAAAGGAAAATTCAAAGATTCAGAAAAGAATGAAAATTATCAATATGTATTTTTCACATTTTGGCATTTCCTGATTTAACTTTCCTTGAGTAAATATGAAGTAAATTTTAAATACCAAAATGTGTGAGAAAAAAAACAGCCTGCCTCATTCTGTCTAAAATAAGAGTCCGTGCATCCGATGCTAACCAGGAAACAAAGTTACAAATTCATATGTGAACAGATATTAAGTGGTTGCATTTGGGTCATGGAAATTCACCAATGTCATAATTTAAAAAATGTAACTACATAAAATGACACTTGTTAAAACAATGAATTATAATTCTTCCAAAAACATGTTGAGAAATCAGTTTCGACTGTGTAGTAGTAGTAGTCATAATGGCGGTAATAGAGGAGTATATGGTGGTGATGGTGGCAGCAGTATGCCAAACCAACACCCACTTCCACATTGCCTTTGCTATGCCCGATCTCATCAGATCTCGGAAGCTAAGTGAGGTTGGGCCTGGTTAGTGCCTGGATGGGAGACTGTGTGGGAATACAATGGACCTGGGTGAATAGTCAGTGCTACCGCTTCCTATACGCTCATAATGGCATTGTACAGTATTTGTGCCGCTTTTTCATTGATGCAGCTGACAAAAAACAGCGCATATTCAACGAGAAAGAAGAGCGAGGCTATGTGTCCCAATGCGACCGGAATCTCTGTGCTGCGCGAGGAGACTTCCTGCACAGCACATTCATACAAATGTGGTAAATTCGCGAGCAAACTTCAGATGTCCTGAGTAAACTTTTGCATCATGCAGGCTAGTGTTCTCAGGTGCCTGTGCTCGCAGCGGCAAGTGTAAAAGGAAAGAGGAAAGGGAAGACACGTCTGAGCTGAAGTGTGCCGCAGGTGCATTAAACATTTCTGCTCAGGGTGTAGTGTTTGGACCAGTTGGTGATGGTAGGAGTGGCGCTGTTGTGGGCACCCGTGTGAACCCAAGAGTCTGACCCAAGAGCAGCTGTGGTTGTGAATGAATAAAACCCCTTTGCCCTGTGTGAAGAGCTTTGGGTGACTTGTGTCATATTAAAAGCACTATACAAATAAGACTGAGTGGTACAGTAAACAAGCAGGGTGCTGTTGTTCCTTGTATGAGTAACAGGGCTGCCTGTGGGTCCACCATCCAAAACAAGGAAGTGAGGAAGGACGGTTAATGGTCAAATGTAAAACAGCTTTTATGTTCTCACTTGGATATTCTGGGCTGTCGATCCTAAAAGTAGTAGTAGTTGAGGAAGTAGCTATAACATACTGACTTTTCACCACAGTTAAATATAAACTTAACTCTCATTCTGTTTCTCCGTCTCCTCTTGTCTCTGCAGGATGTGTCGGATTTGAATACTTTAAGTCCCTGCACAGCGAGCGGAGCCAGTGGAGAAAAGCACCCAGAAGCAGCAGCAGCCGCCTCTTTTATCAGGTTCATCTGCCGCTGTTCTGATCTCTGCAGATACCACAGCGCCACAGACAGAGAAGCTTCTCCAGCACAAAACCAGACCAGACAACTCCTGACAAAGCAGCCGAGATAGTGGCCACAAAAAAATGGACGGCTTTTATTGACAAGTCCAAAAGTGCTCACCCTCCTGTTATCCTCGATGTCCTTGTTCACCTGCGATGTTTAGTACAGGACAAAGCAGCGGATTTTCTTTCTCTCTTTTGCATAGAAATTCAACCTCAGCATTCTGAGCATGTTTTTCTCTCCTCATTTTAAGCTACAAAGTCACTTCCCAGTTTTGCCAATTATGTTATTTTGATGTTAGTCTTTAGCAATAACTTAAACAAGGTGGAATGTAATTCTATAAAATCTTTTCTTGATGTTGATGATTGACTTGTGTGGATGAATATTTTGCATAAGGGAATCAATCAGAGGTGAGAAGATTTGCCAAAAGTTCAGTATTTACTCAAGTAAGACGTTGAAATTATTATATGACCTGCTCAACACTGTACACCTCAATGAAATCTTATACAATTCCACATAGGCAAATGTGGAGGAAGAGTGTGCTTGAATTTGAATCTACATTATTATTATTTGATCAGGGATGCACAAAAAAGAAGAGATGTCAAGTGCCAGTGTGATGATTTGAGTATCTTGTTGCAGTCTAGTTCCTGCAGACCCGCTGGGGACACACTATAAAAAGCTCCTGTTTAGTGTTGCCCCTGGCCTTGTGTAACTTCCATATCCCGTAGAACCCGGTGCTGGCGCTTGGGTGTCATTACACAAGCATACAACGAAATAATGTTCAGGTGTTAGTCCTGAGCCGCTGCGACTGAGCCATGCTGCCATTGTGGGCCAAGGGAAAACTGTAGCACCCGGAGGAAACCTGTCTGGCTGCCTTCAGTGCTCCTCTGAAACAGTGCAGCGTTTGAACCATAGACTGTAAAAAAGAATAGACAACGCCTCCTCACTCCTCCCCGTTTACCAGAATGACCACGTTCGAGGGGGAAATCATGGCGGATTTACAGACTCCTCCTCCCCAGCTCTGACGAAGCATGTTCCTAATAAGGGCAAAAGGGCGGGATCTCACTGTAGACTCGGCCCTTGCGTGACGTGTAGCTCGCGCAGCTCCAATGCCAACAGTCCGACCTCCGTTAAGTAGGAGATGAAAAAAAAAATTATTTCGAAAACCAGCCTGGTTTCAATTTTTTGACTAACCCAGCGTTATCTCAGGAGGAATATGTAGCCATATTAAGTGTTGAAAAAATTGAAACCAGGCATTAAAGTTGTTTTTAACGTGTCTAAAGTCCATTGCTTTTCAATGGTATGGTATGGTATGATTTTATTTAGACAGGGACAGAGCACAATTTAACATTGACCAAAAGGAAAGATGCATTGTTCCAGGTTATAGCAAAAATGCTAATTTCCACCTGTAGTCCCTGGGCAGGTTGATGTACAGTACAAAAACTGATTTTAAATGTAGATGGATACGTGACCATGGATTTATACATTTCAACATCATCAGAACATACATTTAATTTAAATACGTTTAAAACATTATAACTTTTCCTACCAATCCTTTTTTCTAGGTGAACGGTCGCTCCCTCATGGCGTCATTACAGATCATGAGTGCAAGTTTGATTTTCTAGAAGCCATTTTTTAGTTAAATGCGCAAATCTTTTGAATGTAGTACATGCAATAATCTCTGTTGGCAGTGTGTTCCACTGACCCATTGCGATTACAGAGAAGGCAGATTTAGCGAAGGCAGTTTTACATTTTGGGATGCTGCATTCTCCTCTAGAAGTAGATCGAGTTGTTCGAGTCATTTTATCAGTACATAAAGTTATACATTTTCTCAGAGGAGGTGCAGTGACCCCATGAATAATTTTAAAAAGTAAGCAAACATTTGTGTAGATTATAAGGTTTTTAAAATTCAGAATTCCATACTTATTTAGTATTTGACAATGGTGATAGCGCCTGGGTTTCTTATCATGGATCTTGAGTGCATATTTATATAATGATTCAAGAGGCCACAGAACCGTTTTACAGCCCTGTGACCAACTCGATATGCAATACACAAAATGTGACAAGATCATAGAGTTCAGGTACAAATGGGAAGCCTCCGTGGTAAGAGACCCCCGTATGTATCTAAAGTTGGACAAGTTAAATTTTAAAGAGTTTTGAAGTTTTTTTACGTGATTTTTGAAAGTCAGAGTTGGGTCCAGGGTTACACCTAAGTAGGTGAATTCGTTAACATTTTTTATTTTTTTGCCATCAATAAAAATATTTGGATAATTTATGCGTTTACCTCTATTTGTAAAGTACATTGCGACTGTTTTGTCAGTATTTAATGTCAGACAGTTTTGACTCAGCCAGTCAGATATTTTTTGCATTTGGTCAGTTAATTTTATTGCCACATCACTTTCATTTTTTCCATGTACATACAGTACTGTATCGTCTGCGTACATGATGACATTGGCAGTGCAGACAGAGGGGAGGTCGTTGATGTAAACACTAAAAAGCAAAGGTCCCAAGATGGAGCCTTGCGGCACTCCCATGGTGTAATCTTTAGGTGGAGAGAGGGCGTTTTTTATTCTCACACACTGTTGTCTGCCACTGAGATATGACTTGATCCAGTTTATTGTCTGATTAGAGAGTTGATAGTGTCTCATTTTGTTAAGGAGAACATCGTGGCTGACTGTGTCAAAAGCCTTACGGAGGTCAAGGAACACCGCACCCACCACACCTCCTAGGTCGAGGCTGGATTTCAGTTCCTCAATAAAGTAGCAGCAGGCAGCTTCTGTAGAGTATTTACTCCTAAAACCAAATTGGAGAGGGTTTAAGAACGCATTACTGTCAATGTGTTCAGTCAGCTGTTCTGCTATAACCTTTTCATAAATTTTGGAGATTGTGGGGACGATGCTGATGGGGCGGTAATTACTGACCTCCTGTTTGTCACCTGACTTATGCACAGGTGCAATGATGCTGGTTTTCAGTGCGGCAGGAAAAGTGCTGTCACTTATTGACTGATTTATTGCTTTTGCAAGAGGTGAACATAATATGTCCTTATGCTTTTTTAAAAACGGGCTATCCATCCCATAAATATCTTTAGCTTTACTATTATTTAATTTATCAATAACTCTTACAACTGTTTCTTCATTTACAGGCTTCAGTGTAAAAAGCATGGGGGCCTAGCGGCCAAATGGAGGTACTACAGCAATGGAGGAGCAATGGCGGCCTCCAGTGTTGCGGTCACAAAGCAGAGCAGCCAGCGGCCATTGGTTTGAACATTGCAATAAATGTATCCTTTACGCTCGCCCTGATTTAGAGTGTTGCTGTGAGCCCCTTCCCAGTCATTGCCCCAAATGTTAAACCTGTATTTCATGGACTCAACATACAAACATCTCAAACATTTTTAATACTTTTTGATGAACTCTGAGTAAAAGAAAAACATATTTTTGTAACAAATAAATTCTAAAAATAAATTCTAAAATAAATTATTTAACTAATGGAACTCTACTGTGTGTCCTAAAGCTATAACCAGGTTATAGCAACAACAAAAGCTTATTTCCACCCGCAGTCGCTGAACAGTTTGATGTCATACTTACAAAAGTTTATGAAAACTTTTGGAAGTATGACACGAGTGAATGAGCCAGTTCCAAAGGCCATTAATTCAACTAAGAGTACCCATATTTGACAAACTGACTTAAAGGAACAGGCTGCCGTTTTTCCATACTGAGATAATATGTTCTTACCTGAGCTGACCAAAGATGTTGTTAGCATTTGGCCAAATGCTAACAACATCTTTGGTCGTTTTGCATGACTGAGGGCACGCACAAAGACCAGACAGGTACGTATCAACTCGTCTAAGCTCAGGTAAGAACATATCTCAGTATGGAAACACGGCAGCCTGTTCCTTTAAGTATATAAAGTTTTCTAAATCATTACTGTTGTAATGAAAGTCTGATTTTTGTGTTAGTGAAGATTCTATCTTATATTCTTTGGACAGATGCCGATATTTTAGTCTTCATCTGGAAAACATCCTCATGCTATTTTTTTGTGGCAATCACGTCCACAACATTGGTGTCTGACAAACAAAGAAAGTAAATCCAGTTGCATTGTTTAAACCTAAGACTAAAGATATACATATTTTTAGGGAGATGTAATCTGACAAAGAACCATAAATGATTTATTCCATTTTGTCAAGCTTTACTCCAGAGTGAAAACATGTAATTATTTTGTTTTCTTCAGTTAGAGCACTTCAAAATACAAGACTAAACTAAACTTTTTGTGCGCACACTACTGTGAGTACACTCCGAATCGTCATTGAAAACATCTAATCACAATTGTCCTTTTCTTTGGAGGGTTATTCAAGTTCAGGGTCTCTCTCTCTCTCTCTGAACCGACTGATTAATTGGTGGCGTTTCTATTCAGTGCTCGCATTTAAATGTTTGATTTCGCATCTGTTTTAACGTGCGCACAAGACAAAACTACTGGGTCGTTGGTAATGCAAAACAAATAGGTCATTACCACGACTTCGCCGTCAGATTGCTATGATAATGAGATTATTTTTGCCTTCTCGTTCGCAGTGATTGAGGAGAACGCGAGCTGTGGATGTCATACGAGGCCGTGTGCATTGCTGATTCGAGCCATGAAGTATTGTACAAATGACCGGAGTCTGTCTCTGGCGAAGGGCGATAAAACTTTCCCCGTTAAATATACCAGGGGACCGAATGGAAATGTATGCAGTGCGTATTGTCTGCGAGAAAAATATGATCATGATGCACATTTGGAACGTGCGCTGACAGTGTTTATTCAATGGAATGTAGTTGAAGACATGAAGCAATAAATTAGAGCAAGGTATCAATGAGAGAACGGGCCAAGGCAGACAGATATTTATCAGTAGTATGGACAGTAGGTACTCATAAACATACTCGCACCAAGTAAATACAATTTTACAAATTAAACAGATGGTGTTATGCTTTTGGAAGATATTTGGGAATAATCTCAAACACATCTTTATCATTATCTTACTCTTTGTTAGTTACAAAATGACTAAATTATCTAAAACATCCATCCATCCATGCATCCATCCATCCATCCTCTTCCATTTGTCCGTTGCCGGGTCGTGGGGGCAGCTGTTGGAGCTGCCCAAATCACATTGCACCAGCCCCTATGGCTCCTCCTGCAGGTGGTGGGTCCACAGAAGGACGGCCTCACGATTAACTGGGCCTGTTGGTCTCTCATAAGGGGCTTCTGAACTGCTCTGATTCGTCATCTAGGACCTGTTTGCCATGGGAGACCATACCAGGGGCATGAAGCCCCCGACAACTTAGGTCCTAGGATCATTCGGGTGCTCAAACCCCTCCCTCACGTTAAGGTGGCGGTTCCAGGATCTAAAACAGCTAAAACAAAATATGCAGTAGTGTCATTTCTGGAACCAATCACCCTTCCTCCTCTTGCTCCCCTTCGCTGTGCAGCTGTTTCAATAAAGAGACTATAGAGAAAAAACATTCCTGTGGTTGAAGTATGCAAGTGTTTTCAGTTCGCGATGAAAAGACTAAGCTCAGCAAGAGATGGAGCGGTGAGAAAGCATTTATGTTGGACTTCAGGAGAAGCTTTTGAAGACGGTTGCCGCAGTGGTAAGAGAAGATCCAAAGATTACTGAAAGATGTGCTTGCAACCCAACTCCAGGTATGCTTTTGATGAGAGAACAACATTGTAACATGGTAAAAAGAAGATTCCCTTTACCAAAATTAACCTCTAAACCCTCGCCTTAACCAAGCGTATTTTTCTCCAGTTCAGCTTTACCCAAATCATAAAACTTGTCGATGAGAGTTACAGCCTATAGGCCAGAGAAACGACTCATTTGAGACCTACAAAACTGATTGAAACTTTTGTTGAGTTTTTGACACTTTTTTATTGATTTTTTTGTGGCCCTTTTTTTCAGAATGACAAACAGAATAGTTTTTATTGCCATGGTTTGAGAATAGGTTCACAAACTAGACATTTTTCTCAGTGCTGACGTGCGACATAAAACATGTAACACAGAATTTAAATTTTTTTAAAAAGCTATAAAACTTTAAAACATAGGCTATGGGGCATGCATAAAAAATATTACAATAAACAAGTTAAAAAATAAAAAGTAAAATATGGTAAGACGACAACAATTTGACATAACAGCAGGATTATATTTACAGATGTGTATAAAGTGATAAAGTGATATAAAGTGATAGTGATAGCAGCAGATCTTACATCGTACATTATTGAGTTTTTGTCACTTTTTTTGCTTCACTATCACTGCTTTTTTGTCACTTTTTTTGTGGCTTTTTTGTTGCGTTTCTTTTCGTTTTTGTTCCTATATTGGCGGATTTCTCAACAAGCTTTTAGATCTGGGTAAAGCCAAACTCAAAAAATGAGAAAATGTGCTTGGTTCAGGTGGGGGTGAAGAGTTTAAAGACCGTAATTACTAACTGAGTAAAGTTTGTGGTGCATTTAAAGTGAATGTATACGCCTAAACCTGCATTTGAGCACATTTGCCTTTTACATTTTGGAACTGAGGCCGTGTTCACATATGACACTCGGCCCCTAGAAGACCAACTAATCTAAACATGCCCCTAAAATGATGTCTGTGTATGGAAAGGAAATGTGGAATTATATCAAAATATGGAAAGGAAACATAATCACCACCAGGGACTTTGTTTTGCACATTGTCTGTCGTAAATGGAAAATGTAAGCGTTCATTATCAGCAACATAATAACAAATGACTGAAATGAACATAGTTTGATGGCAGAACTACGAACAATGGGTCCAGTAATTGTTTGTGAGCTTTTAAAACATGGAGGACTCTTACCATTTACTAAAATTTTACACAACAAACTCCAGGAAATACAAATGGAATCGCAGCGGCAGTAGAAGAGCAAACGACCAAAGTGAACAGGATCATTCAAACCTGTGCGACTGAAACACAAAACTAGTGAATGTTTTGATGGGGGAATGTAAATATGTTAAAAAAAAAAAAAACTTTATTTCAACTTTAGATAAGATCGTTTGCTTCAACTCCTGCTCTTGTTTTAAACATCAATTCATTAATTCAAGACTGAAGTATAAGTTAAATATTTTGATAAGCTTATCGCAATTGTGTCTCATTATGAGCTAGAAACATTCAGATTAAGCATCATTTCACTGATAACGCCAGTCCTGATCATTTGGAAGACTGACGCATTCATCGACAGCAGAACTGGTTCTCTGTACTCACCTGAGCAGCGCCTGAAGGAAAAGTGCAGCTCCAGTTACTGAAGCCAGCTCCAGCTGTGTGCTCCTCGCTGTTTGGCTGATCACATTTACTCAGTTTATTTGAGAAAGTTAGACTTCGCAAGAAATATTGTCCAACACTTTAGAGCCACATCTGTTGGAAATGTCCTGGAAGATGCTAACTCAATATAACGCTGGGCAACATAGACTGCATACACTTGGGCAGATTTAATCTGTGTATCATATGCAGACAACTTTGTTGACTAAAATTTTAAAATTATGTATTTTCCTCCCCCTACATGTCCCAGAAATGTCCTAATGTGTAGAATGTGCCCAGACCTGTTCACCACAACTGCTGCAAAAAGACTGCACTGTCACTCAAAAAGGTGTTAATTCGGGTCTGAATTGCCGTGATGTACAAGCTTAATATAGAAACTGCAGTCACGCGTAAGACCTGAGGTGGCAGTAGTGAGTATAAAAATGACCAACTTGCATCTAGTCCCTTTAAAAAGAAGTTGTTATAGACGGACAATGATTTTGATTAACTTAAAGTAGGGCTCGAAAGCGGACTCTACCTTGATGGTTTCAGTCCACTGGTTCTCAACTGGTATTGCGTTGGGACCCATTATCACACTGGGATGACAAGCCACCATCTAAATACGGCTTAATTAATTGAATTAATTGATGCATTTATTTATTTGATTTCGGGAACATAATATAAAATGTTGTCTTTTTACGCAAATATTGTTGTTGCATTCACATTAAATAAGCTAAAAAAGTAGAAATGATGACAAAAGCAACCCAATAACAGTCATTTTAAAAGACTCAAGTAGTGATTCTATACTTTTTCTGAACATGTTGTAAATATTAAGAGAATTGAGAAAGGTCCGGAGGCAGCCGTTGGAGGGCACGTGATCAGTGGAGCTCCACTTCTCCACAGGAAATGATGTCACCTCAACAAATAAAACGCTAGCTTAAACTAATGAAAAACTAACCCTACCCTACTCCTAGTCTTTTGGTAAGACACTCCTTACCTCCAGTGTGTGATCACATCACTGCATGTATCTGTGAGTGTGACGTGGTGAGCTTTTCATGTATCGCTTTACTGGATTTCGGATTCTTTCGTGACAGATGAAAGTGAATATTCTGGTGAAAATAGTTCGCCACATGACCCGCTGAAATGTCCAGACATTGCACGTGCCTGTTTTTTCCATAATGCCATTAACATTTTATGGAGCGCTGACAGACTCTAGAGGCACTAACGGCCTGTGGAAGAAGCTGTTTCATTTTTCACTTAAGCCCTGAATCCCACCGGTCAAAACAATGGCGGCGAACAAAGAGAACATTTTTTAGACTTTTAAGGCTCGTTCACTGGGAGCCAGATTGTGCCGGTCCCACAGCGTGACCAATTTAGCGCTACTCGTGTTTACTGCAACGGATAAGGAAAATGAGCATGTTTTTTTTTTTTTTTTTTTTTGAGCAGAGAGTTTGTTGGTTTGTTACAAGTGATTCCTATATTAGCTAAAAGAAAGAAAGAAAGAAAGAAAGAAAGAAAGAAAGAAAGAAAGACTGTTAAAGGAATAGTCCACCGTTTTTACATACTGAGATATGTTCTTACCTTAGTTTAGACGAGTTCATTTGTACCTGTCTGGTCTCCACATGTGCCTTCCGTAACGTAAACACAGCACAGACGGCGTTAGCATTTAGCCTCTCTCTTCTCCTCTATAGCTCCAAACGAGGTGAAGATAGAAGCTACCAAACTCTTCGGATGCCGAATTACTCCTGGTATTATTACACCTTACAATATAGTTCCCCTTTTTATCCTCTTAGAAAATCCACATTGTTTAATTTTGTGTAATTATACTTTATGGTGTAACACTTCACGTAACCATATTTAAATAGAGAAAACGTGGAAGAGTTTGGTAGCTTCTATCTTCACCTCGTTATAGAGGAGAAGAGAGAGGCTAAATGCTAACGCCTTCTGTGCTGTGTTTACGTTATGGAAAGCACATGTGAGGACCAGACAGGTACAAATGACCTCGTCTAAGCTAAGGTAAGAACATATCTTAGTATGTAAAAACGGTGGCCTATTCCTTTAAACCATTTCAGATGATGACCATATGAAGCTTATTGAGTAACTGCTAAGAATAAAGGGCGTCAGTTTTGAAGAATTTAAATTAAATATAGCATATTTTAAGCTATTTCACCCTCTTTTGTTTTCTACATAATCCCATGTGTTCATTCATAGTTTCAAATGGTTAAGAAGCCACAAAACTTCATTTTTTCTCTAATACTGAACCACCTTTTAGCCCTGTCTTTGAAGGAGAATGTGTGCTATCTACTTCACTGCACCAAACATAATCTCCAAAGCCACATTATACAGGATCACGGTCTTTCACTTGGCCCTAAATCCCTCTGAGTCGCGTGGATTTGGGTGTAACCTTTACCATAGCTGGACTTTGCGCAGCGTGCTCTCACTGAACCTCCCATATCAGTTCGGATGATGGGGCCGGGCCGATATGAAGGCGATGGCTTGTGGCACTACACGGATACACTTCTAAAGCTTACGCAGTGAAAGCCTCTCTCTCCTCTTCCTCCATAAAAGACTTTGATTCACCATTTGTGTCTGTCAAAGTGAATCACCGGCCAGCTGTCCAATCTTATCTGGGCTGCTCTACATCATCCACACGAGCAGAAGAAGTGCTCCTCGTCTGTGCTGAAGTAAATGTATCCTAGTTCCTTTCAAAAGTTTCACTTGAATAAGGACACCATACAGCTGGGCGATATTATCAGCATTTGTTTCCCTTTATCAATCTGAATTGTATTAATCTTCAAATTCATCAAGGTCCAATTTGAAAAAGAATTGTCTTGTCAATGGTCTGGAACAATTACGGTTATACATGGACAATACTGTTTTTTGGCCTTTGTTAAATCAAATGTACTTTGAAAAGAATGCAGTTAATTGAATACTGTTATTGTTATTATTTAACTCAATATAAATACATGTTGGCTCCTAAACAGCAGAATGTCTATGTAAAATGACACAATGTTGCCACTGTTGTTTCTCCTGTTTGCTCCCTATTAGACACTGAGCCCTTCTTATAAACCTGGTTTGGTTTAGTCCAGGTTCAGACCTGATCGCTGCTCATTATTTTGAGAAAACGATCAGGAAGCAGCGCTTGCATATTGAATGAGATACATAATTAGAGTCTTCTCAGTTTTAAAACTTTAGCGAGCCGTATTTCAGTTACAGTATTCCTCGGCCATTATGAAAAAGTATAAAAAGTGTCAAGGAGCTGACGGGAAGCTCTTTCTCTTCTGTTCATCTTTGCTGTAGTTACCGCTCTGTGGCAGATAGAAACCGAGGGGCCACGCAGCAGCTCGACTGCAGGGATATACGGTCGGGTCCAAGGTTCGGATCCAAGGTTCGGGTCCATTGGCGCGTGGGTCCGGCTCTAAACCGAGGTCTGACATTCCGTGACCTCTGATCCAGTTCAGTTTAGGTCCATCTGAGACCCTCTTTAGGCCTGGGTTAGTTCTGATATGATTTGCTCCTGGCGTTACTTAGAAGATCAAATACTGCAACCCATGGTGTGGAAAGTTGAAGAACCACTGTGCTAGCTAATGATAACATTGCAGAGTCTCTGATCCTCTTTAAGCAAACCCAGTCTTCCTCCATCAGAGCAAACAGTGAGACAACAGCCCACAATGAACCTATTACCAACTCAAACATGTGTAAACAAAGCTACTGCTGCCTTGACATTGTTTGTGTTCACATTGTGCTGAGTTTTGCTGCAGGGGCACGTCTGACCTAAAAAAAAAAAATGAGGCGCAGGACTTGTTGGATACCACTCTCTTCAAAGGCACCTCGTCTGGGGAACCAATTTGTGAGCTCCACGGGACAGCTTTGTTTAAACTTTCATTGTGTTAAAAAAAAAACGAAATATTTTTAGACAGATTATTATATAGACCCGTCTTATCTGTATTTTTCTGTTGTAAAAGAGGCACAGTGAACCAGACTGAACTGAGCATTTGCAGTGAGGAGAAAAGAAGGCGTATGCATTGTAGGCTGTTGTTTGGAGCCTATAGGGAAATGCTGTTCATTGAGTGAGAGGTCAGATAATAAACCTTTGGAAAGTAATTCCATGCTGGTGTTTTATTCTTTGAAAATGTAACAACTAGATGTGCAATATAATGAACAGCTAATATAATGTTACAGTATAAATGTCAATACAAAGTAGATTTCTAGGAAATTTTAATACAGTGTTGGTGTATACAGGCGTTTACAACTGTTTTTAAATAAGCTTTGGTGTCTTTAGTGTAACTTAACTATGATAATATGTGTCTAGGAAATACTAAGCTATACAGACAATGTAATTAGGCATAACACCAGCAGAGAGCATATGTCTTCTTCTTGTGCCCCTGTGAGAGCAAAATCATTAGCCATTCAATCATTTTAATCTGCACAGGGAAGAGAGTTTGACCACGAACAGGACCAGGAAATTTGATGAAGAGGGATGGACCTTAAGACACAAAGAGCTTCACAGATTACTTGGTGACATACATCGAAGTGTGGGCTTAGGTTTTACAGCAAAAAGGACAGAGTAAATATGCAGGATCATTAATGTTAAAGGGTCTAGACGGAGTTTAAAATGTTAAAATTATGTATTTTCTACCCCCTACCTGCTCTGGCAATGTCCTGTGTAAAATGAGCCCAGACTTATTCAACACAACTGCCGCTAAAATTCTGTCACTCAAAAAGTTGTTACTTCTGGCCAAAGTACCAACTATCTGCACTGTCATGCACAAGCTTAATATAGAGATTGCATGTAAGACCTGAGGTGGCAGTAGTGAGTATAAAAATGACTTCCATATAGTCCCTTTAAGGTAAGGGTGGGTTATGGTAATGTAGTGCTCTAGGGCCTGTCAAACAAAGCCCAAAGCTAAGACCTAAAAAATATATATATAATCAAACCAGCGTAGTTAAGAATATTTCACTATTCTCAACATTGTCACGGGGCTAAACTGTGTTTTTAGAAACAATAAAAGCCGTGCTTTTAAGTTGTTTTGACATGTGTAAAGTCCCCGTTGGTTTCCACGTATCATTGAATCTTCTAGAGTCGCCCTTATTGCCATTAGGGGGTGATATTGCAGATATGTCAAATTAATAATTCTAAGTTAACTTAACAGGGTACACAAATTACAAGAAGGCAAATAAGATCCAGAGAACTTAAAATAAATAATTTGTTTACTATTTTCAGTGGTCCATGCACTGCTAAATAGAGCCGTTTTCAGTCTGGATTTGAACGTTGTCAGAGTTGAGGCCCGTCTCACATCTTCAGGAAGACTGCTCCATAATTTTGCAGCATGAAACCGAAACGCAGCCTCCACCACATTTAGTCCTGACTCTGGGACCTGCAGGAAAGTCCCCCCCCACTAAGCATGCAGAAACTTGTCCACAGGCAGAACTGTATTGAAGCCTCTTCTTTGAGCAACCAGGCCAGAGCAGAGACTTCAGCAGAGTATTGACAATAGCTGAGATCCCGTTTCCCAAAATAGATTCAACATTATTATCACACACAGTTCTGTATCCTTGAACCCTTTTTGTGTGCCCTTCTCTCAATGAAAAAGAGGGTCTTCCCTGTTTCCTTGACGAAATTCATGATCCGTAAGCATCTATAATCATAAGTGCAGTCAAAGAAGTAATGGCGCTTTTTTTTCTTTTTTAATCTCGATGAGGTCAAAGTGGACAGGAAGTCTGACAGGCGTGTTTGTTGAGCCTGATATTGATGACAGGTATTTACAACTGAAGCCATAACGAGATCCTCAGGGCTCAATAAAGGGTTAAGACCTCTCCATGTGACTCCCTTTGGATATATATTATTGCGGTCACGCCACTGTCAGCCCTGTGCCTAAGCCGCTGTGTGTGGCAGGTGATACAGTAGGAGGGATCTAAAAAATCAGCAAATTTGACTTTTCCTTGAGGTCAGTTATTCTAAAAAAATATCCAGTATGACACGCACAACGCACTCGGCGAACGAGGTCCAAATATCTTACTTACAACACAACACAAATAATGTTTTCATGTCTAAATAGCACATTTTATTACTGTCAACTAGTTATTTGTATTAATATTAAGAAAAAGAAGAAGAAGACTTTATTTATATAGCGCCTTTAACAGACATAATCACAAAGCGCTTTACAAATAGGCTACATGTACTGTAAATAGGGAAATAGGGATGGGCGGATCTATACCAAAGTAACAATATATCGATACAAAGTAGCTACTTTTTTATGTATCAATACTGGGTTAAAAGCATTGGTACTAATTAGCTTGTGTAAAATAGAAGCCATGGCAGCAATTATAGACATACAGCTGAAGAATATTGAACAGTGTCTTCCATATGGAGTGACAGGGATGTCACCCACATGAAATGATCAGTATGTGTATTGATATCAACTAAAATGACCCAAAAAGTGGTATCACCCATCACTAAAAAGATACTATATGTTCAAAGAGTAGGAGGAAGAAGGAAAAAATAGTAGGAAAAAAAAAGTAGGAAAAGAATCCGTAACACTTTACATTAAGGTGTGCTTGTTAAGTATAAGTAAGAATGTGTTATTAATAGGCCATGAATAATATGCGTGTACAGATATTAATGAGCTGCTTATTATACTATTATCTATTAACATACAAATAGGAATTTGTATATGGCGCCCCACTATAATGATAACAATAAAACATATATTATGAACCACACATCCGAAAAAGATCAATATATACACACATTTTCCATATTGGATGCAGTGTATATATATGGGAAATAAATATCACAGCCAGGTGAGAAAAGAAATCTCCATGTTCACCAATTCAACAATTATGTGGCTAAAACAGCACAAGCACAGTACAGATTCCATAGAAAGATATTAAGATTAAACTCATCATTCAACCCCTTGTGGACCAGAGTCAGAAGGGCCAATATCCAGGCTTACTATAAGACTATAAGTACACCTGTGTTTGATTCCTGGGTTGGGTGGAAACTTTCTATGAAGAGTTTGCACGTGTTCCCCTTTTCTCGATGGGCTTCCTCTGGACTCTACAACCGGTTAATGCTTCCGCAGGGTTTCCCAGAGGCACCGCTCAAACGACGTACAGTTAATCCCTAGATCAACAATGAAAAGATTATAAACATAACACTTCAAAAATACAGTTTGTTATGACATGCACTTTATGGCTAACACTCGATTTACAACTAACAGTCCATTTTACGGAGAAATTTAAAGGGAAATTTAACGAACAGCATTCTATAACATTTTAGGGCCTTACATTACTATTTACATTTATAGCACCTGTGTCATAACATTTTCCACACAGCAAAGGATATTGCCGACAGAGGAGCCTCATAAATCAGGGTATTATATTTTACATGTCTATTATCTGAACTATAAATCTGTCTGAATCATATATGCCTGGGTTATTTATGTGTTTGAGGAGCAGGCAGATCAGCTCCATTCACTTAAACTGCACTCAATCAACACCGACCTACTGACGACACTGAACTCAGAAATTAGTGCGTGCCACGGTGGTTCTCAACCTGGGGGTCGGGAGATGATTTCGGGAAGTCGCCAGATCACTCACTATGTTTTGTCTGTTTGTGAAAGCTCTCAGTTGTCCAGAAGTTGTCCGTCGTTGTAGAGGTTTGCAATTATCTCCAAAAGCTTCTTCTCTTCTTGTATTCAAAGTGTAAGACTAGTTAAACATCTCCAGTTTGTGGATTTAAGACAAACAATTGGTGAATGTGAAATATACATTTGGTTGGAAAACACCATTCAGTCAGTTTTGTTCACCTGGTTAGAGAACAGCAAAGGTTTTCTTTGTAGAAATGAATGCATATTTAAAGGACCTGATACCTGACTTTATTTTTTCCTTTTTGTACGGACACATTATTTTGCCCCATAAAAGTATGTTGTAAAAGTAATTTGTGGAAAAAATCAGGCTGATGCGTGAAGTTTGAATTGTATTATGATTTGTTGATATTGTGTATGGTCAACCGAAATAGTTAATATGTGACGTAATGGGCTTTATCCTTTTTGTGACATATTGACTCCGAAGGACGGCCGTGACAGTAAAAATACCTATTTCGTATCATTTTGACTAAAAAGGTTAAAAATGAGGTATAGTGCCTTTAATGCTTTGATAATTAAGCTGAAGTAGGAGTCCCCTGCACAGCCTACCAAGGACACCTCTCAATCAATCAATCAATTGTTTTGTATAGCCCAATATCACAACATGAGTTTCCACAAAGGGCTGCAACAAACATTAAATAATAAAGCAAAACAAGGCAAAAAAATATATATATATAATGTCCAAACAAATGTAGTGTCCAGGCAAACATAACGTCCAAACAGAGGTCATGTCCAAATAAGCAGTCAGCAGCAGTCTCGCGCTGCCCATTGGTGACATTCCTCCATCGATGCCTGTCTTCTTAGTGTGGCCAGAGGGGGGTGTAAATTTGATCGATTGCCAGGTACAGCGCTTAATGCTACTGTACCAGGGCCGACAACGCCACACCAGGAATTTCGCCTGGAGAATATGGGGTACAGCACACAGGTTCACTTTTACTGGGAGGCCGGAGACTGTTCAGTTCGATTTGACGAGCTTTATTGATAGTAGAAAAGTTAAAATTTTAACGTTATCAAATGCGTTTGTTTATAAAAAGGTACCAAGTTTCTATATACATACAAAACAAACGTGAGAACCTAGGAGCAGGGTTTACCTGTGGATGGAGGGGGGACAACCGTGGGTGGGACAACCTAACTAATATCAAAACACAACAAAATAGTAAAGCAATAAATAGTGAAAGTGCACCACAAACCAAAAAGGGGCCACCACCAGGGGATCCACCACCACCACTAGGCTCGGTAGTCAGCTCCTAGGAAAACAAAGTTTAAAATTACAATTGAAAAAGAAATCAGTCCATAGTCAATAATCCCGTGCGTCGCTTCCCAAAGGGATAACGTTCCACACGGCGTTGCAGCAGCGGGTAGGATAGGTGAATGATGGTATAGGTAGAACACAGCGTAAACAATCGCTGCAACGCAGCAGAGTAGTAGCGTGTAGCGAGGTGGAGCAAAACAGCAGCGTCTGGAGTAAAAAGTGGAGGACGAAATATTAGATTGGAATACTGGAGCCCTCACACCAAAGGCACAGGCATTACTCACCACTTTGGGGCTGAAATGCAGCTCCTATGGAGGAGAGAGGCTCAGCTAGAGAGCTACACTGCGGCCTATAACAGAAGGCTATGTTAAGCTACAGCTACGGAGCTCTAGTGCTCAAAAGAGAGGAAGTCGACTTACCATCGGTTTTATAGCGAGGCGCGCAGGTCCGCGGTTGTATGCGCGACTGTCCGTGCTAAAAATAAAATGTCCGATTAGCTATGAAGACTAGAATTTGAGGAGAGGAGCGCGGAGCTTCTCTTACCTGCCGTGCGGCTTCTGTAAACACGGAAGTGGAATGCCGGTGGGCGGACACATGCGTGAGGTCAAAGGGGGAGTGAAAAGAGTACGCACTTTTATGGTTTGCCGACTAGCGCTGGTGACCAATGAGCGCCCGGGCCCTCAAGTGGAAAGCCCGCCTCCAGGCATGTAATGCCACATTCACCCCCTCCATTTTGCATCGGCGGCCCGTCGATGACGCAAGCAACCACTCTACGGCCCACAAAGAAAGAACGAGGATTTCAAGGCGGCAGTTGCCGGACAACCGGCCTAGGAAGATTATGAGGATTGTGATGTTTACCAGCTGTTGGCCGAGAAGACCTACGCAAAGACTCTTCGCTAGGGCCAGGAACAGCAGCCAGTGCAGGCAACGATGATGCCGGACCGGCATCAACAGAGGGGGCAACGATAACTCTTGGGAGTTCCGATGGATTCAGGAGGGATGGAGCTAGTCCTGCAGAGGCTGGAACAGCCACTTGAAAAACCGGTGACCGCAGGTCTACTGGCTGCTGGGTCTGGAGCGTTAAAAACAGATCACCCTCAACAGGAGGCTCGTCCTCCAAGACAGACACTGTAGGTGCAATCGGAGGGCCTAAGACAGGGGCTGGGAGATGCGTTTCATCGCAAACCAGGGCCTTAAGCAAAGAACGATGCACCCTCTTAACCTTTGCCTGTTGGTCCACTGGGGCAACAGCATACACGACACCAACCTCTGATGGAGGGTGGACAACCACATGGATCGCTGGATGCCACAGATCTTGGGTCTTGTGACGACCCTTGGTGCCACAATTTCGCAACAGCACGAGCTGGCCCTCCCTAAGAGGCTCCTCGTGCACGTATTTATCATGATTAGCCTTTCTTCGAGCTGCAGCGAGGCGCAACTTCTCCCTAGCTCCGTCAAAGGCGATCTGCAACCGAGCCTGGTGCTCTTGCACCCACTCATGAACACTGCCTCCCACGGGGTCTTGCACTTGACCCAGCAAAAAGTCAACTGGGAGACGTGGTTCCTGCCCAAACATCAGGAAAAAGGGCGACTCACCGGTCGACTGGTGAGGAGTGGTATTATAAGCGTAGAGCACCTGTGGCAGGCAAGCGCACCAGTCCCTCTTCCGGGATGTAGGCAGTGCACGCAGTAAGTTGTGTAGCGTTCTGTTGAAACGTTCGCACTGCCCATTGCCAGCTGGATGGTATGGGGTGGTGCGTGACTTCACAATCCCATACAAGTTACATAGCTGCTGGATTAACGAGCTCTCAAAGTTACGGCCCTGGTCAGAGTGGATGCGTGCTGGGACCCCAAATTTTGCAAACCACTCTGAAACCAGGACCTGCGCGACTGTAGAAGCAAGCTGATTGCGGGTTGGGACCGCCATGGTATATTTGCTGAAGACGTCCGTGATCACTAGGACATTCTCCAGGCCTGCCGAGGTAGGTTCAAGCAAGGTAAAATCAACCGCGATAATCTCGTTTGGCTTTGAAGCCAGTAGATGCCCCATGAAGGCAGATGCAGTGGGGTTGTTATCCTTACTAAACTGACACCGCTCACAGGCCCGACACCACTGCATGACCTCACGGGACATACCAGGCCAATAACAGCGGGCGCGCAACAGGGCTAAAGTCCTTTCCACGCCTTGGTGCCCATGCTCCTGGTGGACCTGAGTGAGCACGTCTTTCACTAGGGCTCTGGGCAAAAGAACTTGATGGGAAGCCCCACCACCGTCGGGGCGAAACACCCGCCGATACAATACCTTACCCAATTCAACAAGGCGGTCCCACTCCCCGAGCAGGGTCAGAGCTGGATTAGACAAGTTTTGCCGCTCTTCACGAGTGGGCTTCTGGTTCTGTCGCCAGAAAGGCCAGATCTCCTGCATAACCGGATCAGCCCTCTGTAATGCCTGAAGGTCAACGGGGGCCAGAATGGGGAAGACAGCCATTATAGACTGTGTCGCCTGTACCTTTGTTCCGTGAAACATTTGCTGTAATGTCAAGGGCAAGGAGGTGCCTGGGGTCGGGATAGTCCCTCCCTGGGAAGTGGGCCATGGTTGCCGGGATAAAGCGTCAGCGTTTTGATTAGACCTTCCTGAACGGTACTTTAACTCAAAATCAAAGCAAGCCAACTGCGATGCCCAGCGCTGCTCAACAGCTCCAAGTTTTGCATTGCCCAAATGACTTAAAGGATTGTTGTCTGTAAAGACAACGCACTTCTGGCCAAGCAGGTACTCCCTAAACTTGTCCGTCATGGCCCACTTGAGCGCCAAAAGTTCCAGTTTCATGGAACTGTAGTTAGACATATTGCGCTCAGGGGGCCTCAGACCGCGACTAGCATAGGCAATGGGTCTTACCTTTCCTCCCTGTTCTTGTGAAAGTACTGCCCCAAGGCCAACATGACTCGCGTCTACCTCTAGTATAAAGGGCAGTGAGAAATCGGCGTACGCAAGCACAGGGGCGCTGGTGAGTTTTGCCTTCAGTGCATTAAAGCTCCCTTGGCACTCGTCATCCCAGAAGGCAGCACAAGCTGGGGGGGTTTTCTTCTGGTGCCTTCCGGAATGTTCGGCAACCTTGCGGTGCAGCGGAGCAGCCATTTTGGCAAACCCGTCGACAAACCGCCGATAATAGCTGGCGAACCCCAGGAATGAGCGGAGCTCTGACACGTTGGCTGGGATGGGCCAATTAGCCACAGCATTTATTTTCCCAGGGTCTGGTGACACGCCCTCGTTGGAAATGACATGGCCCAGGTAGTTGACCTGCTGCTGGAAAAAACTGCATTTGGGTAGCTTGACCTTTAGCCCTTCAGTGTGCAGCCGACTCAACACCTTATCTAGCCTGTCCAAATGCTGCTCCACAGTAGATGAAAACACTACAATGTCGTCTAGGTAGAGGAGCAAGGATTGGCCCTGTTGGTCACCAAAGATTCGTTGCATTAATCTTTGAAAGGTGCCAGGCGCATTGCACAACCCAAATGGCATGCGGTTCCATTCGAAGAGTCCAAATGGTGTGCAGAATGCCGTTTTGGGGCGATCTGCCTCGGTGACGGGAACTTGATTATACCCGCTGGCCAGGTCCATCGTGGAGAACCAGCGGGCACCACTCAGTGAGTCAAGGGACTCCTCAATCCGCGGGAGGGGGAATGCATCCTTCCGTGTTTTAGCGTTAAGCTGGCGGTAGTCAACGCAAAGACGCAAACTGCCGTCTTTCTTGCGGACCAACACTATGGGGGATGCATACGGGCTACAGCTCTCCCTAATGATCTGGGCCTCTAGCAACTGGTTGATGTGTTCCTTTACCAACTCGTATTCCGAGGGGGAATGCGACGGTATCGCTGCCGCACAGGAATGTCGTCAAGAAGAGGAATATCATGGTAATCAGATTTGTACACCCCAAATCCTGATCGTGGGTGGCAAAGACCGACACATGCTTCTGCAACAAGGACCGCACCTGTTCTTGTTCCACGCTAGACAGAACTGACAAGTCCAACGTATCAACTGGGTCAAGTACCGGAATCCCAGAAGTCTGAGAGGAAACGGTAGCCGTGACTGGCGGAATTTCAGTCACACCGGCCGGGAGACTAACCACATTCACATTATCCAAAGTGCCAACCAAAGTCCGTGAGTAAAGGAGAACATCGTTGTCTCCAACGTTTACAACTGGTACAAAGGCAGTTCCCCTAATCACTGGAACCAATGCTGGTGATGCCAACAATCCAGCGGGCAAACCAGACTTCAACGGTTCGAACAGAGCCGTGGTACCCGAGTACTGCTCGGAACAAGTAGCAGGCACGACTTTAATTGACCCTGCTGGGATGCGGACCGCCCCCTTTCCTCTAACCCTGACCTTGCCCGGCCCTCCCGGAGAGGTCTCGCGTTGGCCGTATGGCATTTCTGGAAGGCTTCCACTAACGGTGTAGGGGATGCGGTAACCGGGGCGGTATCAAACAGTGCAGCCCCATGCTGTCCTAGCAACTCTTGATAACACCGACGGAGAACATTCATCCCTAAAACACCAGGGACCTGGGGGGAACCACCGCTGTGAGGGTCCTTAACGACCAATACTCCACAATGGGGCATAATCTTCCCACACAGCTCAATTGTGAGCTCCAAGTAGCCAATGTACGGGATGGCAAGGCCATTGGCTGCCCTTAACTGTAGCCAATGACAAGCTTTCAGGCGCTCTTCTCCCCATGGTTCGAAGTTCTTATGAAAAAAACTCTCAGTTATAGTGGAAACCATTGACCCTGTGTCCACTAAGCACTGCACAACTACACCTGCCATGTCCACCTCAAGGTGTGGGCAAGATGCAATCAACTTGGAGGCGTCCGACAGCTCCTTACAAGCATTAGTCGAGCCCGATAGTGCCCCACCCGAGCTTTGGCCCTGCAGCACGGGGGCGCTAGTTTCCCGAAGGCTGATTATAGCGGGGCTGTACCGGCGCCGAGGGATGTGAGCCGAGGGGGACGCGAATTCCATCACACTCCTGTGCGTAATGACCTGACTGTTGGCAACGTTGACATATAACGGGGCCACGCCGGGGCGAATGACTGCGCTGAGGTGTAGAAGTTTGTAAGAGGGTAATACTCCGTGTCAGAAGGTCCAGCTGTTCCTGCTGTTTTTTCAGCATCTCCTTCATCTCACTTACCTCTGATCGGGTAGGAGTAGTCTCCATCCTCGGCCCACTACGCATAGCGTATTGTATTCCGAGCGCAGAAGGCACCGAGTTACTCCGGCCCCGCATACCAGCCGGCAAACCTTCCAGCTCCCACCTCATGGCCTCCCCCTTGCATCAAGCAAAGTTGTCCGCGGGTGTTGGCGCGCATATTTTTTCAAATCACGGCGCAGAGAACCATCCAGCACATGTTCTATGAACTGGTCGCGCAGTAATGCTTCGGCATTTGGAATATCTCCCGGGGCCTGCTGTTTTACCCTCTCCATGAGGCCAAGCAGGGCAAGGGAGAACTCCAACAAGGTCTCCCCCTCTTGCTGCCTCCTGGAGAAGAAGGCCTCCTGTAAAGCAACGTAGGACTCTGTGCACCCATAAAGCTCTTGGAGTATAGAAATAATCTTAGTAGGGTCACCACGTTCAGCGCTAGGGCGGTATTTAATCTCTTCCCGTGCCTCTCCCTCCAAGTGGTCAATCAAAAAAATGCCTGTTCAGCAGGTGACAGATGTCGTGCCCTCATGCAGGCCTGTGCCTCCTCGACCCACTCGCCCACACTGATCCCTGTTCTTCCCCTAAACATGGGACATTTACGATCCCTTGGTATAAAAACTAACCTTTCAGTAACCGGTGCGGCAGGTTGGGCAGGAGGGGCAGAATCCGCAGAGGTCCCGGCACTGGGGCTGGCTGAGACAGGCGTGCGCTCCAAGCGCAACCTCTCATTGTCTGTTTGTAGCTGAGCGATCATGTCTTTTAACTGCCGTAGCTCCTCCTCCATGGCTACGGGCACTTTTACAGTGGGATGCTCAGAGTGATAGCTGCTGTTTTGCCCCTCCGATAACACACACAAAACAAATATTGCTGCTTTAAATAAACAATGAACAGAACGAGTCTCCACCTCAACACAGTAAATCCTGCCTACGGGCGCCAAATGTGGCCAGAGGGGGGTGTAAATTTGATCGATTGCCAGGTACAGCGCTTAATGCTACTGTACCAGGGCCGACAACGCCACACCAGGAATTTCGCCTGGAGAATATGGGGTACAGCACACAGGTTCACTTTTACTGGGAGGCCGGAGACTGTTCAGTTCGATTTGACGAGCTTTATTGATAGTAGAAAAGTTAAAATTTTAACGTTATCAAATGCGTTTGTTTATAAAAAGGTACCAAGTTTTCTATATACATACAAAACAAACGTGAGAACCTAGGAGCAGGGTTTACCTGTGGATGGAGGGGGGACAACCGTGGGTGGGACAACCTAACTAATATCAAAACACAACAAAATAGTAAAGCAATAAATAGTGAAAGTGCACCACAAACCAAAAAGGGCCACCACCAGGGGATCCACCACCACCACTAGGCTCGGTAGTCAGCTCCTAGGAAAACAAAAGTTTAAAATTACAATTGAAAAAGAAATCAGTCCATAGTCAATAATCCCGTGCGTCGCTTCCCAAAGGGATAACGTTCCACACGGCGTTGCAGCAGCGGGTAGGATAGGTGAATGATGGTATAGGTAGAACACAGCGTAAACAATCGCTGCAACGCAGCAGAGTAGTAGCGTGTAGCGAGGTGGAGCAAAACAGCAGCGTCTGGAGTAAAAAGTGGAGGACGAAATATTAGATTGGAATACTGGAGCCCTCACACCAAAGGCACAGGCATTACTCACCACTTTGGGGCTGAAATGCAGCTCCTATGGAGGAGAGAGGCTCAGCTAGAGAGCTACACTGCGGCCTATAACAGAAGGCTATGTTAAGCTACAGCTACGGAGCTCTAGTGCTCAAAAGAGAGGAAGTCGACTTACCATCGGTTTTATAGCGAGGCGCGCAGGTCCGCGGTTGTATGCGCGACTGTCCGTGCTAAAAATAAAATGTCCGATTAGCTATGAAGACTAGAATTTGAGGAGAGGAGCGCGGAGCTTCTCTTACCTGCCGTGCGGCTTCTGTAAACACGGAAGTGGAATGCCGGTGGGCGGACACATGCGTGAGGTCAAAGGGGGAGTGAAAAGAGTACGCACTTTTATGGTTTGCCGACTAGCGCTGGTGACCAATGAGCGCCCGGGCCCTCAAGTGGAAAGCCCGCCTCCAGGCATGTAATGCCACATTAGTGTGCTATATTGCCCCTGACAAACACTTATCTCTTTCCTCTGTCATAACAATAGCCTTACAGAAGCCTTCTGTTACGCACTAAACAACGTGCCTTGGCCAAGTTGTCTCTTGACGCCACCTGTAGCACTATTTAAAGCTTCTTCTGTGGAAACATACAAACAATACCACCACAATGTGTTGACAGTTCATGTTTACGGGGTCTGTACTGATGGTAAATAAGCGCCTCCTGTCTCCTGGCTGTCTTTGTAACTCTACATTAGGACTTCTTTGTACACAGTTAAATAATCTCCAACAGTAAGTACTTTGGCCATTCGCATTCTAGTCTAAGTGCATTTGTAGGTTTATACTTTTGCTTTAGTATAATTTGCTGATGATACTTTAATTTAAATGGGGGGTATTATGTAAAATCGACTTTTTCAAGCTTTATATCATGTTATTATGTCATTCCCTCATTAAACACATGCCTGGAGTGTTGCCTTGGCTCATTCACATATTTTTGAGTAATCAGTAAAAACTTAGACGGCAGCCATTTTAGGTGTAGCTATGCCTCAGTCCTCCTAGGAACGCCCCCACCTCCTGGAGACGCCTCTGGACCTTTCGTCACCAGCCAAGCCACCAACCACTGCTCCTCAGCTCAGCAGAGCCCCCTCCCCGCACAGTGTTGTTGTTTAGATGCCACAGCAGTGTGCTGAAGGGGGCGTGTCGGAAAGCTTCTTAAAGAGACAGAGGCCTATTTCAAGACGTTCAGTACAGCCATTTTGAGAGAGCGATTTTATTCAAGGCAGTTATTTTAATTTACTGCATATACAGACCAACAGAAGGTTACGTCATCATTGTAGTATGCTATAGACTGGTGCTATGTGATTGAAAAAAGCATAATACCCCCTCTTTAAGAACCTTTTTTCCACCTGAATTTGTACTTTTTTGACTTTTTGTGAGGGAGCAGGGTGTGTATTCTGATTATAAAACTGTATACTGCGTTTCTTTCTTTTCCATAAATTGATCCATCTTGTTGTGTCAGCCGGTGATTGACCCATTTCCCCAGTAATGAATCATTTTGTTAGCTAATGAGCTCTTTGACACTTCTTTCAGTGTCCTCCGCCGCACCACCGACCCATCCGCTCCCACCGCTCTGCTCCTTAAGCACATGTGACGCCAGTGATGTTTCAATCAAGGCAGACGCTTATCTCCCTAACAGAAAATCATAACGCCGCATTATCTCGGTCTTTTCATGCTCCGAAGCGCTTCGCCGGCAGCAACAAATGAACCGGAGAATTACCAATTGATTTGGTATTGAGTGGAGAAAACGCACTCCCAACTTGCAGGGCATATGGGGTGCACACGACAACTGTAGCTGTTAGCAAAACAAAGGGAACGGTGCTGCGCGGGTGGGTTTTGGTGTAGCGCTACAGTGTTGAAGGGGAAGGTCTCAAAGGGAGGATGGAAAGCGGCAGAATTACGAGTCCCCCCGGTCCCAGCGTGTTTACTGTAGACTTTATGGCACACAGTAAAAGCTGGCACCGCAAAAAGCACACGTACATTTGTTCGCACACAGTCGGGCGTATCATGAGAGAGAGGGGGTAATTTATGTGCGTTTCAGCGTCGATGTGTGGACACAGCACAGACTTCAATCAAACAAAAAAAGGTAGATTGGTGTAGCCAGTTATGACCCATTCCAAAAAAAATGTCCTGATGCAAAATCCCGCCTGACATGGTTTGCGAAAGAGCTCTTGGATGGTCTACTGCACTACAGACAAAATACTCTGTGGACTGATCCCAAAGTTGAATAGTTTGGGCGGAACACACAACATCACGTGTGGAGGATTATATTGTATTATTATCAGCCACAGCTATTTATTATAATAAATAGCTGTGGCTGATCCTTCTTTTGTAGCGATAACTGCTTTCCTGTAGTTGCAGATTAGACACTCATGATGATCAGGATGAATCTTGGACCATTCCTCTTTACAACACTGCTGCAGTTCAGCGAGATTCCTGGGTTCACTTACTTTATCCTCCCTGTCCTGTGAATGTTTACACGTTATGGCCATTAAACATATGATAACATGTAATTGTTTGGGTGGTATTAGTTTAAGAAGACACTGTTTACTCATTCTTATGAGTTTGATGAGATCAGACCACATTTTATGACCAATTTAGGCAGAAATGTGGGAAATTCCAAAGCGTTCTTTAATAATTTTGTGTTTTTAAATTGTTTTGATCTTTCTGTGAAGTACTTCCTGGTGTCCTTGTAAAGTGCTATACGAATACAATTTTGATTTTCCTCCCGCTGTATATGTTTTGACCAAACACTCTTCTGTTTCTGAGCAAACACATTACCTGAAAGACAAAGCACTCCAATCTTCTCACATGATCGGCTACTTTTATGTAATAAAAGCAACAGAGCTAATTATGCGTCAAAGACACTTGTCTAATTATGCTGTTTTAAGGAAAATTACTTTAATCTTGTCCTTATGCTCTACTTCATGCGCCTAAAGGTTTGCAGATTCTGATCAAAATGTTCAGCACCCAAGAAAATGTGTCTAAAATGTGGCTTATCAAGCGCGTGTAAATATGTTGAAAGCCTTGTACGAAGCGACTGAGAAAGGGCGACTGGTTGGAGATCCCTGTTATTGTTGTTGGGCTTTTCCCATAGAATTATGAAACTGTGGATATTTGATCAGTGCAATCTAAGCAAATGCTTATGAGTGATTTATATTATTCTTGATTTAATTATTCTTAATAATTATATTATTAAGAATGAATATAATTGTTAAAGAAAAACGAATCATGATTAATCTGATTAATAAAATGAATTGATTGACAGCACTACACAAAAGTTAAGTGGGCTTATGTAAATAAAACTTAATTTCATAGATGGCAGCCTTTTTCTTTCTTTTCAAACGTAAATCAAACCTTAGTTGACCGTTTTCCTCTTTCTGGCCACGCTGTTAAGTTCGTACATTGCCAGAAATAAATGTTTAAAGCAGATTTTTCACTTTAACTACACCACCACTGTACAGTACTTTTGTGTGGGTGGGTTTTTATTCGAGTCTAAAAACCGTAGTAAACCGTGTAGTGACTGAACAATGCATCCAGATGGAGCAGGTAATTATATCTATAATTATATGCTATTGTTGTGTATTCTTTGTCTTTCTATTTGGAAAAATATGGAACAGCTCAAAAGCAAAACTATTTGGTTGAACCTGAGCCCACTGCAGTGAGCCTACGACAAACAAATCTGAGAAAAGGATGAAAGCTCGGTGCATTTTCCACAATGCCACAAAACAGAAATATTCTGGGAAGTTTGTGCCTGCATTTTAACATTTGTTTTACTTCTGGCTGTGGTAATTCCAGCAATAGTTCCATTAAATAAACAAAATAATGAGCAGTTATATGTTTAACTTTATTGCCACACACAGAACACAGAATATAGCTTGGACTGTCAGCTAGAAATGAACTTTCCAGTTGGCGTATGTGTAAAGCGAATGTAAAAGAGCTGAAATCCTCTGTACATTTTTGGGGGACTGGGTTGAAACGAAGCAGTGAAGAAGTTTGTGTCGAAAGCATCTGTTTGCCGCATATCCACCTGCGAAAGAAGAAGAGCACACAGACAGAAAATGGGTCAGCATCCAACAAGAATTGTGTTTGTAAAGTTTGGGTATACACTCGAAAAAAAAGCTTTAAAAAAAAACACATTAGCCTGGAGAAGGTTAATAAATGTTATTCAATTGTCCAAACTGCAAATGCATGTCTTTTCACATCTCTTTTAGAGCAGTGTTACTCTATTGCAGCCTTCAGTGTTGAAGCTAACTAGGCCAGGGACAATGAAGCTCGATTAAGAATAAAAATTTTTAAAAGACAAGACATATTTTCAATTATTTTCAACACGGTTACAAAGATTATAATATCAAATTAGATTATAAAAATACCTCAGTTTTGTATAAAACACACATGGAAGAACTACGGGGCCGCTACAGGACCAACAATACATAAAATACTAGAATTGTATGTAATCTGTGGTGGACTCTGTCAGAAGCAGTTGCCCCTGTTGAGTGACACACTGCAGTCACTCCTTATCATCGGTGTTGGTAACTTCTATTACAGTTTTTGCCTGTTGCTTGAACACTATAGACCCATGCTTAGACTAAAGTAACACAACTTGAAGCTTTTGTTACCATACCTCAAACACATGTACCCATACCGTAAACAAAAGCGCTGATTTGCACTCTAGTTGCAATTCTGCAACACACTTGGTCCTGCATACTACACTCTATTTCATACATAAGACACTTCGTTCAAAAATGAAATCTCAGGGTGCCATTTGGAAACACATCTATCCAAAATACAAAACACATCAGGTAATTGCAACCACTCAAATACACACCTGAAGGCACTTACTTGCCAGCTACAAAAAGCTCTGTTTAGCCATTTCAACAACTTTGCAAGCATGGATTGTTTCGACATGCAAGGGGATATTTTCCCCGGTGCCTAGCGGGAGAAGACATTGCTTGCGATGTCGATGAGGTCCTGTGGCCAGAGCCCAACAGACGGCAGGATCCATGAGTCCACGTATGCACAATAATTGCCATGATTTTCTGTTTACAGTTTACGGTAGTGTTTTTTCTTTTACAGTATTTTATTTATTTATTTATTTTGCTCTGTCTGAATTCATGTTACTGCAATGTAGAGTGCTGAAATGTACAATATTGAGTAGACCTATTCGCTTTTTTGGTTGTTTGAAAATGTGCCTCCTGAAAATATGCCTTCTGAATAAACAGTGAAAATCAAAGACTGCAGTGTTTAATATAAAGTAGACTAGTGTGTTCCCCTTGATCTGAAAGTGTATGCATTTTGATGCAAGTATGTGTCATTTGTCATCAGAGTTACATTTAGACAAAGGAATGTTAGGTTTTGATAGCAGAGTTTAGGTTTTGATTGTAGAGTTACAATTTGACACAGATGTGAATGGTATATTTAACAGTGTGTCATGTTTACTTGTGTGTAGAGTTTTGGCACAATGAGCGAAGTTTTGCAAAATGTGCTCAAGCAACGGGCAAAAACTGTAAGCTGCCAATCTGCGCCACCTCCGACCACCACCAATAACTCACACAGGCAAGCGTGCACTCTTTCATAGTCTGTTTTACATGTTTTTATAATAACAATAATAATGGCTTATTTATTTCATTTATTTGTTGTTTATACACGCCAGATTGTAGTCTCAAACACACACTCATTCACCCTGACCTATTGTACATGTTTTAAGTGGTATGGCAAACCAGCGCACCCAGAGGAAACCTACGCAGACATGGGGAGAACATGCAAACTCCACACAGATAGGATCATAACCAGGACCTTCTTGCTGTAAAGCACGCCACCACACAAGCACACTCCCATATACTGTATGTGTCTGAAATGCTCTACTCCTCCGGTCGCACCCTTCGGTCCTGGGGCCAGAACCTCCTCACTGTCCCAGTGTAAAACCAGAGGAGACTTGTCTTTTGAAGCGGTTGTTCCTAAATTGTGGAATGACCTTCCTCTGTCGCTACGTGTGGCCGACTCTGTTGATTCGTTTAAAAAGCAGCTGGAGACGCTTCTGTTCAGAAGAGCTTTTAGTTGACAAGGCTGTGATTGTTTCTATGTTAATTTGTGTAATACTTAGTTTTGTTTTGATTCACTTATTCTTGTGAAGCACGTTGTGATTTTATCTGTGTAAGGTGCCATATAATTTATAAATAAAATGTCTTGAGTGAGTGAGTGAGTGAGTGAGTGAGTGAGTGCTGTTTTTCAACTGACTATTGTTCTCATGCTGTGTCTTGTTAAGAGCACTGACAGATACTATTATGTTATTGCTTGCTTGTTTGATTGGCTTGTATGTTTTTTTTCTGTATGTTTTTATTCTTAAAAATGGCGGTTGCAAACTTAATTGCCCTCCTGGGATAAGTAAAGTTTTCTGAAGCTGAACATTTACTCTTAGCACAGGAGTCCTTGTACCAGAGGGGACCCTATTGGACATTGCTTTAGAGGTAGGGGATACTGGAGCTCCTGGAAGCAACCCATGCAGACACGAGAAGAACATGCAAAGAAACCCCACTTTGATTTGAACCCAAAGTTTGTGAATCTAATACATACAGCATTCAACAATAATCAGATTGCTTCAACATTTGTGGATTTTCACATCTTATCCCTCCCACAGAGTAACATCGGCCCTCCGTGTGAGATTGTAACACCTTCCGATCCCTCAGCGTGGCCCTAACCAATTCAAACTGAGTGCAAAACAGTTTATAGACAAAGAAAACATTACGTCTGCACCCGCCGCCCTCTCCAGTCGACCCGAGGCACGAAGAGGCCTGGCAACAGCGAGTCTATAACCTGCGATGCACGGAAGTAAATGTCAAAGAGGCACATTGTCAATCATAACGAGTGTGAAATATTCAGAGTGTCAGGGCGTGATGAACTTTTACATCTGCCAAATAAAGTTCAGCGGCTAAAATTATCCCGCGAGAACAAGTTTTATGGAGCTGTTCGCAGTAAATCTGGCTCACTGTTGAGCGCTGCGGCTGCTGCATGTTTGACACACGCGTGTGGAAGCTGCATGTGGTAAGAAAAAAAAGTGATACTCAAAGCTTTGCAAAAATAGGATCACAACAAAAACAAGTTAGCAGATGTACTAAAAGGGTCATATACTATATTTTCTGTATACGAGCGGTAGGCCTCCCTGCTGGTACTTGGCCTCTATCCAACTTCTCCTACAGACTTTATGGAATGGGTTTGGAAATGCATTGTTTTTTTATTTTATTTTGAGACTTTTTCCATTGTAGATTCTCACATTTAATGAATGAACCCATATGGAATTGTGTTTTAAACAAAAAAAGCTGAAATAAATTATTCGAAATAGTCGCCTTTTGCTGCTTTGTAGACTTTTGACTCGATTTTCTCAATAGGCTTCACGATGTTTTTCACAATTGTTTGACTTCACAGACTTGAAAACCATTTCAGGGACGACCTTATGAAGCTCATCGACAAAATGCCAAGAATAAAGGGCGGCAATGTTTAAGAATTTAAAATATAAAACGTATTTTAAGTTATTTCACCCTTTTTGTTTCTTAAATAATCCCATGTGTTCATTCATAAAGTTTAATGTCTTCAGTGAGAATCACACATCACTTTTTTTTAAAGCAGTACTAAGTAACTCTTGCCCCTAGAGGCCTTAAGCGCAACTGCAGGTGTCGTAGCAAGTTACGATTTTTTAACTTATTAAATGTCTTGGAGAGTAAATACTACGCTGACAGAAAAGGTGAAGGAAGAGAGGGATGTTGTACTTCCAGTTATACAATGGAAATAATTTTTTTCACTTAAACTTGGCTGTAAATACTGTTTAAAGTGGCGCTAGCCCGCAGTTAGCTTTGCCCGTTAGCCTGTTAGCTTCTTCTCCGTGATTCTATTAGTGTGTATTGCTTGCTCCATTGCAGTCAAGTTGCAAGCATGGTTTTCTGGCCAGAGACACCAGAGGGAGATGAAAGACCCCCCCAATCATCCCATTAACACTTGTATTACCCCAGAGGGACTACAGAAAAGATTTATTAAGGTAAACATGTTACTTAGTACTGCTTTAAATCACTTTTTTGCTGCTCTTTTGTCACATTTTCCACCACTTTGTCATTTTTTTGTGGCTTTTGTCACGTTTTTGTCACGTTTTTATGTTTTTTTTGCATGCTTTCATACTCGTTTTCTGTTGGTATTTTGACACTTTGTTCAAGAAGCTTTTAGATTTGGGTAATGTGAAACTGGAAAAAATGTGCTCAGTTCTGGTGGGGGTTAAGAGGTTAACCAGTGCCTTATGTATTGTAAGATATATAAGTGAATGAATACTCACTCAAATTACTTTCAGCGCAAACCGACAACTTGAGCAACTCGTTTGGAGACTTGAAAAGTTCTAACTCATATCATTAATTGTATAAAAAACCTTCCTCCCATTGAGAAAACGTATCCCCCAAAACACTGTGCGGTGCAGCTACAAGACATACTGTATACTGATGTGAAAAATGTGAATTTGACTTTTTTCTTGTGATAGCGCCCTGGGTAACCACCTTGGTCGCCTATGACTACCTATGTGTAAATGTGTAAAAATGTCTGCCAGAAAGATGGCAAAGTAGCAACCCCTGGAGGGAAAAAAAGGGGAAACCGAATAACTAATCAACTAAATAGAACAGTTAACAAGAAATCTATGTAACAAAAGCAACGGTATCCTTTTTTTGTTTTGTTGTGTTATACAACACCAAGATATTCATTTTCTATTCATAGGTTTCTCCAAAAAACACAGACTTTTCCGCCCGTAGCCCCTGTCTTCTATCCCGGGAACGATCCCTTCTCAGCGCGACAAAATGGATTAGTAATGAATCCGCCGCCGCACAAACACGCGGCCGCTGCAAAATGAATCATTGTGCCGGGCGCGTTTTGTTGATGTCTTGATATTTTGACTGATTCCTGCCTCTTTTTGCCTGCGTAACAATAGCGCGTAGCCCTTTTGTGTTTGCAGCCAGACCGTTCGCGGCCCATTGTCGGAGTTGTTTCGGCGGATAGGGGCGGATGGAGAGGCAGGTAATTGTCTTGGAAGAGTGTATCGCCCCGCGGCTAAACAGGCGCCCCCGAACACTGTGGCGCGGGACAATTGTTGTTGCATTCCTCATTCCCATCTCAACAATGAAATGTTCCCGCGGCTGCAGAAAAGGGGCGAAATTATCGGCGCGGTTCATCCATGTGACAGTCGCTGAATACAAAGTGCTTTCAGCCCTATCCGCTCCGACGGGAAAGCGATTTGACTTTTGGGGGGGAATTGTAATAGCTGTGATTTGTGAAAAGGCAACACATTAAGACATCATCCGGGCTTTGCTATCGAGGAGCTCAATGGGCAGGACATTGGATATTGTCTTTCACGTAAAATTTCAACTCAATATATTTATGTTTGTGGACCATACTGTGGCAAAATGTCAAATAGTTAAAGGGGGGCAGACACTTTTTCAACCCACCGTAGCTTGCTCAGGGCAAAACAAAAAGTAACAATCGGTCAAAGCGTCACCGCATAACTACTAAGGTTTAACGCCTCTTGAGGAATTATGTGGCAAATAGGGAATAATACAAGCACAAGCAGAGATTAATATCCTCCGAGAATAAAGAAAAAAGTTGTAAATGAGTTTGCATTTTAACTTCATGCGACTCTGCTGAAGAACGCGGCTTGAGTGCTGTATATTGAGCCAAAAACCAAGGCTGTGGGAACCCAGGGTGCTGAGGGCGCTGCAGCACCCCCTGGTGGATAGTTTGCGAACTGCAGGCAATATTAATAAATAGGAAATGTGCACAGGAAAAGCGTTTTTGGGGTAATTTTTTCCCTCAGTACCCCCTGACTAAAATGTCTTCCCACGGCTCTGGCCAAAACAACATAAATTTTTTTAATTTTATTTTGAGACTTTTTCCATTGTAGATTCTCACATTTAATGAATGAACCCATATGGAATTGTGTTTTAAACAAAAAAAGCTGAAATAAATTATTCGAAATAGTCGCCTTTTGCTGCTTTGTAGACTTTTGACTCGATTTTCTCAATAGGCTTCACGATGTTTTTCACAATTGTTTGACTTCACAGACTTGAAAACCATTTCAGGGACGACCTTATGAAGCTCATCGACAAAATGCCAAGCATAAATTTTATGCATAAATTCAGGTCAAAATCTCTGCAGTGTTGCTTTCAATTCACACGTTTAATATTATTGTACAGAATCCAATCTCTGAGTTCTGTAACATATAAAATAGCTTAATGAGAAACTACAGATTTTGGGAAACCTCTAAAATAGTGGTAAAGGCATACCCGGCCAGCCATCCACTCCTGATGCAAAAGCAGGACCATCTGGAACTTTGCTAACAGCCAGTCAAATCTCATAAAGTTTTACATCGATCTAATCACAGACAGCGTTGTCCTGACAGAAAGACTGAATTAACCACAAGTAAAATAGTTTCTTAACAAGAATGTACCCATGTAGATGTTGATGCTCCATCTTCTCTTCAAGAATTGTCTTCTTGTTGCCATCTATTGAAAGTATCTATTAGTGTTGGATTTTCCTATTTAAAATCTGAACGGAGTTGCCTTGTATCCTTGAGTTTTTGTGACACAATCAGCATAGATTGTTTGCATTTGTCTCCACTCTTCTGGCCGATGCATCGTAAAACCACTAACTTCCTTGTTTACAAAATACGCCACATGCCGCTTGCGTCATATTCGGCGGATTGGTTAATAAAGAAAATGGTATGTTAATGCTGCTGCACATTATGACAGAACTGTTCACGTCAGAGTCGCATGGGTTTGAGTCCCGGCTCCGACAATTTGCTGGAGGTCTCTCCCTGCTCTTCACCCCCTTTCACCCTGTGCTGTCCTGTCCAATAAAGCCCATTTGAAATACAGAACAACTTCAGCCATGGCTTAATCTTATTTTCTACCTGGTATAGTGCTGTTTTGGTAGATAGTGGAAACAGGTTGTATAGGTTTGAGAATCACTGCTGTAAAATGTCGTCAAATTTAAGTTCTAAATCGATTTGAGATTCACCGTTCATACTCATTTGAAATGCTGCTTTTTATTCTTTGGTTAGTGTTTCTGTCAGCTTCAGACAGATTCAATACATCACTATAGAACAACTTAGCATGCTAAATTAGCCCCGTATTGCTCTTCCGTCCTCCCACCTTCCTCCTGGGGCATTCTCTTAAGTGTTCGTACAATGCAGAGGGCTTGAACCGGCGAACGCTCACAGAGAAAAGATCAATTTTTGCAGAGGGATTCCCTGGAGTTGGAACAGCGGGAGCAGACAGGAGCTGTTGGATGGTCCGCTGTGAGGAAAGAGGGAGAGGGAGACTGAACTCAAATCCCAGTGGACACATATACAACACAGCAGGGCAAATCCGGGACAGTGGGTGGTTCTGATGAAGATTATTTGGCTTTCATAGCGTACAAAAACATGTTTTTATGTTCCACAAACTTGAATAGGCAGGCTTCAGGCATTAAAGTGGGGATATTACGGGGTTTTTTTTACAAGATAATGTCAAACACATCTTCATCACTACATGTTGGTTAGAAAATGCAATATTGATATAAAACAGCTCAAAATATATCAAGTATAGAGTTTCACTTCCTGATCCTCCAAGTGAGCTGACATAAATCCCCTCTCATCTTGCTCCCTTACACTGCACAGCTGTTTAAGTAAAGAGCATAAAACAGTGGCCATAATGAAGCTATGCCGTGGTGAAGATCTAAAGATTATTCAAAGATGCACTCGAGCTTTTTTGTAAAAATAATAATAATAATAATAATAAAACATGTAGGCTAAACCCATCCTTTAAAGAATCTCTCACTGTTTTTGTTTTATAATTTATATGGTTGGACAGAGCATGTTAATGAACTCACTAGAGACTCATGCATGTGTTTTATTTCCATCTGTTGTCCCCCACTCGCACTCTTATTCATTCTGGCCTATTGTACATGTTTTTAGTGAACATGCAAACTCAACACAGTGTTACAGCAAGAAAGTCCTGGCTTTGATCCCTGGACCCTCTTGTTGTGACACAATGGCGATAGGTTCTGAATAGTGTAGAATACATAAGGGATAATGCCCGACAAGGTGTCAGTTATCCGAAATAAATGGACCG
Organism: Neogobius melanostomus; assembly: GCA_007210695.1. NCBI lineage: Eukaryota > Metazoa > Chordata > Actinopteri > Gobiiformes > Gobiidae > Neogobius > Neogobius melanostomus. Next base: position 4,456,846 of record VHKM01000153.1, read on the forward strand.
TGAACCGTCTCTGTGACAGTAAAAAAAAAAGGTGAGAAAGGCGGGAAGGGTAGCTTTGTGATTTCAATTCAGCTTCAGTTGGACATGTTTTGCATTAGAAACATTATCCAATATGGCGGCGGGTGGTGTTTTATCACATGACTCACAAAAAAAAACCTAGCTGTCCTCAAAGCAGAGTCGCTAATAAAGGCTCGTCATATCGCCACTAAAATCATAAATCACATCGTTCAAAGCCTTAAACCTGTGGCTTAAATGTCACGTGGCGATCTCCGTGGTGAGTAGTATCTATGGTTCATTCATAAACTTGTCTTACACATCGATTCTAACCCGCTGCTCTCCTAGGCTTCTTGTGTTGGCATGCGGGCCGCCCGTGTACTGTTTGGCTCGTGTGTAAAACATGCTCTCGGTGAATATTATCAGCGCTTTCATTCATCAAATCATGTACAATGTTATTTACTAAAGCACTCGCTCTCGTAGGTTTCTGTGTCAGCTGACTTCAACCTGTTGTCGCCACATTTAGAGCACGTCCTCGGTGAGTAGTGGGACGCTCTCATTCATAAATTGGTTCATTCATTAGGTCTAACTCAGCTGTCGTGGGTCTGCGCTCATTTTATGCAGTCCTTACAGGGAGGATCACTGTTATTTATTTCCGCAATTTTCATCGCATGTTTTGGTGACTGGTGGGCAAACCGCTGATTTTTCCAAGGTTGAAGAGCTGTTTATTTAAATCACAGATCTTTTACAGCGCTGATCTTTTCACAGAAGCAATGCTCTGTTTGTGAACGATGTTTTGACCAACCATAGAACTATTATTATCTATTTATTACATTTGCGTTGCCCATTAGTGTCTTGGACGTGACGACACGGCGAGCCCCCTAATTCAAAAATAATCTCCATCTTTGGTAAGCCACCTAAACATTATTAATTATAAACATTATAAATTAGATTATATATTTTAAATGTGGGCTTACATTAAACCTTTTGTGCAGCTGTGTGCATTTAATCTGGAATTCATTAAGAAGTTGAGCCTCCACATCATATAGCTCATAAACTAGTCTAATATTAATATATTAATATAAATAAATTAAGTTCCCAGCTCCCGCAAATGCACACTGTAGTTGTGTCCTTGGGCAAGACACTTCACCCTACTTGCCCCCAGTGTCTGTGTACATTGGTGTATGAATGAGAGTGTGAATGGGTGACTGGTTCCTTACTGTAAAGCACTTTGGGCCTGATAAAGGTAGAAAAGCGCTATATAAGTTGAGTCCATTTACCATTTGTTCCACTACTCCATCGCACTTCGTTCAGCTCTTTAACCACATTGTGGCACTGCAATTTGGACAATTGTGCCTCTTAGCCACTGTGCCTTGACCGGTTACGGGTTCAGCGAAGTTTACGCCCAAAGACAGACTGGTAACGTACAAACTGGGCATTTCGTTGGCCCTTTCTGTCACCTATAGGCGGCTTTAGTAAGGCCCTGACCAAGGCGTTGAGGTATAGCGCTGCTGCTGTTACTTTCCGGTTACTTTTTGTGTTAAAATGTATTTTATGTTTGTGTGAAAGTGAATGACAGAAATCAAGGTTTTAAATCAACAAAATATTTTATTAATTGTTAAAATAAAGAAATTATATTTTCCTAATATACTGTCTCTTGTGCTTTTCAGTCCACAAACCTGTGCTGCCTTACTGTGCGTTGGTTACTACCAGCGGTGACTGTTTGCTCATGGAGCCATCTCTCCAGGTGGCGTTGTTGTTAATTTGATCCTAATTCCTAAATTAAAGTATATTTATTTGTACCCTACCTACCATACAGTCACACATAACTGATCTCTAGCTAACTGCAAAAACGTGAAGTCATCACTGAGGTAGTTTATTATTTTATTTTGATCCTACTTTCTCACCAGTGAACCCTCCCTGTCCATCGCCCCCTGGTGGTTTACTGTAGCTCAGATCATAAAGCATTTGATTTCCGTGTTTTGTGGTGGATTTCGTCAGGCTCATTCATTTGCGGTATGTGATTCCTCTCGGTCGGATCATTTTTTTGCTGATACTTTGCTTTTTTTATACACTCGCCGTTTATAGCTCTCGGTTTGTGATGTAACTTCGGCTCTGGGAGAGTCACAGGGGTTTCTCTTTGGTTTCGTTTGACTTGTAAAGTCTTATGATCGGTGAGGTACATCTATCGTTCATTCACATAACTTTTAGTAGAGTACCGTTTTAGTAAATGGAGTTGTAATCAACAAAGTCCTTTGTGGAAATTAACCGGGGAAAGAGAAAAATATATTTTGTTGTGCGTTGCAAGAGAGGGATTGGATATCCAAATGTGCTGCTCCTTCCTTCCCCTTTTCAAAGCATGTATTGTTTATTTGACAATAGCTTTTGTTTATTTGTTCTTGCAAATACTGACGTGCAAATTTGTCATAACTTGTACGAGCAGAGCTGAGGTTTTTTATGAGTGTCATTATTATGATTGGGCGATGTTTATCCAATCCAATCCACTTTATTTATATAGCACATTTAAACAACAAAATGTTTCCAAAGTGCTGCACACAAGACCATAAAAACAATCAAACCAAAACAATGCAAATTAGCTCCACCACTAAATAAGTGTAAAACCATAAATATATGTATTATGTAAATATAACAGTTTTGTAAACAGTTGGCAGAGTCAGTGTCAATGTTTCTCTGTGTGTCTTTTGTTGAACTTCAAAACCTTATTAGGTTTTTGAAACTGAGCTCAGGGACACGACAGAACTAGCCTGGTTTTACCATACCCTCGTACTCATTTCGTTCTGTACAAGGGTCTGGATTTTCACAATTGAGCTCCGTTATCAGGTGGGAGGGGTGAACTCCTTTGAAACGATTGGATCTGATTTTCGCTAGCGTTTGGTCGTGACGTATGTAATGCGCCCGTGTTGAGTGAAGCAAACTATCATAACTCTTGGGGGCATACCTTGCACATTCCAAGGCTTCAATTTTAATTTCTGGACATTTGGGAGCCGAGCCAGAACGGATTGAAGAGCTTCCTTTACTTTCATATCCGCCGCCATTACCAAACTACAACCAGCAAATGCAGCGCAAATGCTTGACGTCACCTACAACACCCGCCGCCCCCGCTTACTGAATGGTAGGTTGAAATTCAACCAATGAAACGCAGCCACTGAGATCAAGCCCAGACGTACATGTAGGGAAAAGATAATTGACCGTAGTTTATGGATGGCTAAGGCCAGGCTACGAGAGAACCACATCTCAAATACAAATGTTTCCTCCACAGGTTGACTGGACGAACTGCTGCTCAGTGGAGCTCGGAGTAGAGATGCTGCTCCTCCACATCGAAGTGTCATCTGAGGCCTGGGCATCTCACCTGCTTCTTCTGGACCTTACCCAACTTTACTGTGATTTCACTTTAAAACCAATATCTAACACAGCAAAATAACAAAGATATGCTGGATTATGCAGTCACTTGTATTCTATTTAGCTGTTATATATAGGGATATTATGCGATACGGCAGTACAGTAGAAGCTTTGGTCTTGCACCAGTGTTATTATCTTTAAGAAGTCGCATACATTTGTTTGGTTAACGACAATAGTTTGTGTGTTTCCCTTTTTAAATAGAATCAGGCATCTTTTCATTTAAACATACCTTTCGTGCTTCTGCTTAGATTTCCCCTTAAAACCAAAACTTAATGTAATTTACTTTTTACACGTTCAACCTTGTTGCCCCTCCCTGTCATCACCTCCACATGTTTCCCTATTCCTTGACCAGCCGGTGCCTCAGAGCCCCCGGTAATGCGTGTATCTGACAGCAGGAGTGTCTGAATGATGGTGAAGCCACACCCTCGACTGGAGCACGAGCCTCGCGGGCCAATTTGCTCCAGGGCTATAGAGTTCTGTGGAGTTCGTTGCTGTCCGGTTCAGGTGGAAGTCCTGTCAGAGAAATGCTCAGTAAGCATGTTTAAATCCATAAGGACCCGTAAAAGGTGTTTTTATTGGTGGGAAAATACCTTAAAATGTGTGGCTTTAGAACCATATTAAGTATAACAGGCATGTTTGATTATAATAAGTCAGGTGTAAGTTTGTGGTGTATCCGTGTATAACCAGCAGTTTGGCTCCAATGTGCACAATATCATTTTTGATGACCACAACATCAGAGACACAGCTTTAGTGGCCCCCAGCAATCTCTGGTGGCCTCCTCTGGGATACAACTCTGCAGGTTGTTAACCTGAGAAAGAACTGAGCAATGCAGACTTCAACTGAATCAACACAAAACTATTTTTGGAAATGAGAGAGAAATCAAAGGTTTAGTTGTAATGGTAAATTTCACAAGAGGTGACTTCCAAAATTAAAGAGGCTTGACCATAACATATTGTTGTTGTTATTTTTCACCACAAAAAAAACACTCTAATGAAGAATATAATATTTTTTCCAGACACTTGACTATTCATCTAACACAGTAGTTCCCAACCTTTTTTCCCTACAGCATTTATTTGCTCAATCCTCTCTGTCCTTTCAAAGCTCTGGGGACCCACTGCAACTGCAGTGGGTCCCCAGACCCACTTGACAGTGAGCCGACACCTCTTCTTTTCCAGGCTGCACTGCAATCCATATAAAACACACTATTAACGCCTTGGACATAAGCAGTGGAAATGAGTTTCTTCCACAAAGTGGCTGAACAGGGATCAGATGAAGATCTCAGGCACCCGGGCTGTTAGAGTTGATCAGCTGCTGTTCCTCATCAGGATCAATGATGTGTCTCAAAAATCGTTTTCAGATGCTTCGCAAGGAAGGTGTCCCATTTTAAAGATATAAAACATAAAATGGTCATTCTTGATCATATTATAGGTTCTACAGGAATAATAACAGACATACAGCTTGCTGAGAATGTGCTGCTCAATAGTGTGACGTACAAGTGGCTGAGTATGGCTATCGTCGGAGGACACTTGGAACATAAAGCGCATGATCCTGTGCTTAACAATAGCACAATGCATTGCTCTGGTCTGCCTCACTGCTTTGAAACGCCGGCTGATGAAAAGGCACAAATATCACTTGGCCTGAACTGGGCATTCTGGATTTTCCAGACAATTAACCGCGCCACTTCCCAAACTGGACTTTCTCCAGTCAGCCCCGGTAAGTCACACAGTCACTCAGAACAAATTAAATCCGCTTGTAGCTACGCAACTGTGAAATTAATACTAAAAACCCCTTTGAAAAGTCCATTAAAGTGTCCACAGAGATACTTCGGTTCAGCCACAGCGGAAGATGTGGAGGTAATGCTCGGCGCCTAGTTGAACTTTAGAAAGACAATTGAGGATTAGTGCTGTCTGATATTATGTCCGGAAAACGGCCGGAGCAACATGTTTTTTACAAATGGGGGTTAACTGGTATTTGTGGGTATTTACAACAATGTTAAAGATGATCTAGAAAATGTGCTGTGTAAGAAAATAGCCAGCCTGTTTGCAGAATATGCTCTTAGTGTGGATAAAGGCAGTTCTACTACAATCGAATTTGGGTTGTCTAAAGCTACACAATACAGGTTTTACTATCCATCCAGCCAACATGAAGTTTGGCGGGCGGATGGATGGACGGATGGACGGACGGACGGATGGACGGACGGACGGACGGACGGACGGACGGATGGATGAATGAATGGATGGATGGATGAATGAATGGATGGATGGATGGATGGATGGATGGATGGATGGATGGATGGATGGATGGACGGATGGATGGATGGATGGACGGATGGATGGATGGATGGATGGATGGATGGATGGATGGATGGATGGATGGATGGATGGATGGATGGACGGGTGGATGGATGGATGGATGGATGGATGGATGGATGGATGAATGAATGGACGGATGGATGGATGGATGGACGGATGGATGGACGGGTGGACGGATGGATGGACGGGTGGACGGATGGATGGACGGATGGATGGATGGATGGATGGATGGATGGACGGATGGATGGATGGATGGACGGGTGGATGGATGGATGGATGGACGGGTGGATGGATGGATGGATGGATGGATGGATGGATGGATGGATGGATGGATGGATGGATGGATGGACGGGTGGATGGATGGATGAATGGATGGATGGACGGGTGGATGGATGGATGGATGGATGGATGGATGGACGGGTGGATGGACGGATGGATGGATGGACACAACACAGCAGCAGAGTATTGGACTGACCTCTAAGTATTAATTTTACTCTGATTGTACTTGGTGGTATTGCTCACCACTAGTAAACATGCAACTGTAACTATAAAAACTGATATATCCTTTATTATTTATGTGCCATCATGAAACTGAAGCTGTCAAATAAACGAGGGCCGGTGAACCAGCTAGGCTATACAAGCGCCCTGCAGCAATCCCAGTCTGTAGACCGCTGCATCTCCTATGGAATCGAAATCGTTCCGTTGGCATTTGAGCTAACGGATCTTGGCACTTGTACGCGCTGATGACTGACATGCGCAGGGCTGTCCTCTCATTTTGTCTCCGCGTTTAAACTTTTGTAGGACTTTAAATACCACATCAAAACTCTCGGACCGTGTGCCCTTTCCACCCTTCAGCTCGGCCTCCTCTGCTCATTAAAATCGTTCCACACTTTCTCCCTATTACTGTCCAAAAGCAGCAGGCCTCAAACTTTCCCCCTACTTCTTCGGCTCTCGTCACGTAGCTTTTTTTTTTAAATCCCAGACCCCTTCTCCGTCTCATTGTGCGCCTTCACGTGGGACACTCTGGTAGCACATTAATTCTTCTTGACCTCTCTGTGCTGTCTGCCGACCGGTTCTTTTGCCATTGCAGACTTTAGCACCTGAAGGACAAGCATAATTCACAATCTCAGGCCTGCACCAAAATATTACATTCAAGATCCTAAAATCTGAGAGTTGTGTTGTGTAGAAATGTGTTTTCTGGCAAGGCAAGTTTATTTGAAGAGCCCGAGTCACACAAAAAGTTAATCAAAGCGCTTTACAGAATAAGTGTAATTTAAAAAGCGAACCAATTAAACACAATTTATTACCATTACCATAAAAGAAAGTCAATTTAGAATCAAAGAGTGCGGATACAATTTATTTAGTGTCATATGCACAGCTACTAAACAGAATTGTTTTCAGCCTGGATTTGAACATTGTCAGTGTTGAGGCCTGTCTCACATTTTCAGGAAGACAGTTCCAAATGTAATCTTCATGAAACTGAAACACAGCCTCACCGTGTTTAGTCTTGACTCTGGGAACCAGCAAGAGACCCCTATCTGAGGTTCTCTGAGCCTGAGATAGTTCATATGGCGCTTACATGTCAGAGATGTACTTAGACTTGTAGACATGCATTATCGAAAGTTACCACCAGAGGACGCTGGGAAATTTACCAAAATGGGAGATGAAGAGCTGAGACCAAATGAAAACAATATGACGCCACAAATATACTTCAATGGGCGCCAACCGCCACTTTTCTTTACACCACACTTTCTGAAATATATTGTCAAGAAAATTAGGTAATACATTGTTGGCTTTGTTTGCAAATAGTTAAAATCACTTTTTAGAAGTTTAGCCGTTTGCTCTGCTCCACCTGTTGAGGTGTGTGCAGAAGTGTCCCCAGCAGTTAGCTCATATACTGCTCCGTTGCTATGGATAAACAAAGCGTGGACAGAATCGCGCAGGAGACGGACAGAAAGCTCCATCCGTAAGCGTTTCGAACGGAAAGCATAAATGGGCCTTTACAGCTCGTTTAGAGAGGCCAGTGAACAGGCCATTACAGAAGTCTAACCTGCTGGAGACAAACGCAGGGATAAGTCGCCCTAAGTCTAGTTCAGGCACTATACCTTTGATCTGACAATGTTTTAGATGGTAAAAAGCTGCTGATGTTAGTTAATGTTAAGTTCAGGTCCGAGTCTATCTAGATTTCTAACATGACATTTAGGTTTTAGGGAGAGAGACTCAACGTGTCTGATAACTTTGTGTGTCAAAGATGATGATTTCAGTTTTGTCGTACAGTTTACCTGGCGACACACGAATCTGTTCGATGCAGTGACGAAGTAAACCTCCAGGCCCATGTTCACTCGCAAATCCACTTCATTAATATAACACATTTTTAAAATTCCAAAATGCTGCACGTAGTTGATATAAACATTACAACACGCTACAAAAGATATCAACAAACTGGTCTCCCATTAAAACCACCAGATTACGGATGATAATACCAGTATAACAGGCCATGCACAGCACATAAACAACACTGGAACAAAGGCTGTTTTGATCTCTGTGACTGTGAGCGGTGATGTCAGTCCCTTTATGTTTAAATTTTCTGTGTGATCACACCGCACTGGTCGCTTTGACACAAACGTTCCTGAAGCCTCTCGCAGCAGTGCAAAAACTCCCTTCATCACACCGCGGCACAAGTCGGGGGACCAAATTTACCGCTTGTCCGATAGTGTAGACCTTTCCCTCACACGTCTAAACAGTCAGTGGGTTGCTGACTAACTAACCTCCTCATTCGATATGACGTCTTTTTAAATGGCGACAAATAGGTGATTGACCCCCTGCTGTTTGTGTTCAAAGACATAGGGCTAAACTGTTCAAAGTGTTGGGGAGATATTTTCAACAAGTGCGTTTTTGAAAGGGAGCGGCGAAAAGGTTAATGAATTCACCACTGTAAAGCCTTGTCTGTGATACAGTGGGCTCAGCCAGGGCTCCGGCTGCATGCTGATCGCCGGGAGAGGGAGAGGAGCAGAGCAGCACTGCCCCCTTGAGGTACATGTGAGGAGTACAAGGAGTAAAGTCATGTATATTGCATTTATGTACAACAATAATTATGTACCATGTGTTTATTCATAGTTTCTTAGTCATTTCTTTAACATACTGCACATTTCTTCATCCGTTTTTTCTCTTTGTGAAGTAATATTTGTTTTGTCCTTCAGTATATTATAAAGGCAGACATTTTGTGAAAAAGGCTTTTGTGCGCTCCGCATCGAATTATAAAGCATTATTATTGATCATGAACTAGCAGACAAGTTGTCATTTACATTACCCTATATTGCTACCTAAATGCCGTGAAATGTGCACGTTTTACGTTTATGCAAATCAAGGGTTTTAAAGTGCATGTGACAGGTTTTGATGTTGTTATTATGACTTAGACAGATATCTGTTGTGAGTAATAATCATAATTTTATTTCAGTCAAGCAGCAATTTAATGAGAAGTTGGGAAGAAAAGTTAGTTAGTTAGTTAGTTAGTTAGTTAGTTACTGTATTAGTTCCATATGAATATAATATAATATAATAAAATTTAAAGGGGGGTATTATGCTTTTTTCAATCACATAGCACCAGTCTATAGCATACTACAATGATGACGTAACCTTCTGTTGGTCTGTATATGCAGTAAATTAAAATAACTGCCTTGAATAAAATTGCTCTCTCAAAATGGCTGTACTGAACGTCTTGAAATAGGCCTCTGTCTCTTTAAGAAGCTTTCCGACACGCCCCCTTCAGCACACTGCTGTGGCATCTAAACAACACTACTGTGCGGGGAGGGGGCTCTGCTGAGCTGAGGAGCAGTGGTTGGTGGCTTGGCTGGTGACAAAAGGTCCAGAGGCGTCTCCAGGAGGTGGGGGCGTTCCTAGGAGGACTGAGGCATAGCTACACCTAAAATGGCTGCCGTCTAAGTTTTTACTGATTACTCGAAAATATGTGAATGAGCCAAGGCAACACTCCAGGCATGTGTTTAATGAGGGAATGATATAATAACATGATATAAAGCTTGAAAAAGTCGATTTTACATAATACCCCCCTTTAAAGCTGCTATTCACGTTCATAGAGGCATTTGTATTCGTGAAGATACAAATCATAACAAATCATGTAATTTTAGCTTTTCATGTATATAGCTAAAGTTCATGAGGCTTTTTATTGTAATAATGTTTTAAAGTTTCAATAGTATTCAATAATAATGCCGATGGCTTGGATTTCTGGATTTTTAGATTTGTGAATATGGCACTTACCAAAAAGAATCATATTGTTGTTTTTGACTCTATTAATTGAATGATCGTCATAACCTGAACCAGTTATCACAGTTTTACATTCAATCTTAACATGTTTTTGTGTTTTCTGATTCACTTTTATTTGTTATGTTATATCAATCATATGACATGGTTGCTACGTCAACAGTTTAAAATCTTCCTGTCAGCCGAAAAAATAAACGTCATGTGATGGAAATGCCACAAAATTAAATCTTTACCGTTTTAAAATAGTAAAAAAAGAAGAAGAAAAAAGTCATCGTCACATTAAAAAATCAAGAATTAATTGCTAACCCTTCTTTGTAGAGAGAAGTACAACTTAATAAATGTCCCTTATTTGAGTCATAGGTGTGAATTCACAAAAAGCTTCAAAACATGAAAAGAACCGGTATACTTTGATGCCGCTGTTATGTTATGTTTTCCAGATCTGAGAGCGACAGTGTCAGGGGGAGCGTCTTTGTGCATTGCTCTGTATCTCGGCTGCGTCTCCAAAGCTTTGACAGAGGGCTGCAGCATCCAGGGACCCAAACCAGTGACCAGAAACAGTCCCGAGGCATCATGCACTTTTCAGTTTTCTACGCATACCCTCGCCATTCGCTCCTGTACATCAAAGCCAGCACATTCGCAATACTGCCCGATGAGGTAGAAGAAAATATCATCGTTTGATAGAGGCATATTCGGCACTGGGCCTATTAGCACTCTGATTAAAACCATCATTGGAAATTCACTCTTACGGAAAGCCAGCGGAGCATGAAGCATATAAAAAGCTCTGATTGACTTTAGCCATGCATGAACATGAGGGGAAAAATAACTCGGGAGACATTTTGCAGCTGTAGTAGTAATCGTATGTGTGCGTGTTCATCCACACTTTGCCTATAGTGTGGTCTGCCTCTTTAAAATTGCAAATGTAATTAAGGTTAGGTAGATTTTACAGTCACCTATGTGCTCTGCATTTGACAAATCCTGAAACGGGCAGACCTTGTTTCTGCAGATATTAGTTGGAAAAAAGGAAATCCGTTGTGTGTGGTGTCTGCAGTGCTTCTCAATTATTTTTTGCGACCCCCCAACACACACACACACACACACTTCCCTCTCACTGCCCTGCATGGACCTGCCAGGGAAGTTTTTCTGAGGTTTGTGGGCAGCCTGCTGTTCTCTGGATGCGTCTCTGTCAATACATCTGCGTCTTTGGGTTGAAAATAAGTTTCCATACCAGGCACAAACAGTGCTGGGGGATAACTCCCGGCCCCCGGCTCACATTAAATTCGGTTAAGGTCCGGTACGGCGTCCGCAGACTTAGAAAGTCATTAAAACCAATGTTGCACACTCACACTGCTCCGCGAAGTCCGGGTCCGGCTACCGAGGCCATCTGGCGGCCTTCCGGCGGCTACTGAAAGAATCCGCAAGAAGTCTATTTTTGCCGGAGACCGGAGCCCCAATGGATCAAGCTGACGGAAAACACGAGCCAAACAGGAAGTCAGGTCTCGTGAGAAAAGAAGATCCGGTGTATTTCAAAATAAAATCTGTCCGCTCCCTACTTATTTGGTCTCGTTTACCTGTACACGCGCGTAACGTCGGAAATATAAACATTTCTCCATTACCAGTGACACAGGGGCACTAGTGTGTTTAAAGCATCCACTTCACTGGGGAGAGTCGTTGTACTGGCAAATACGGCTTTTGTTACAAAAACTACCTATATATGGGGCTACGATGTGAACTCGCACCAAGAGCGAAACTCGCGTGCACTTCTGTTCTCGCGAGGGCCGTTTCTGTGCCTGGAGCAGCATCTGGCGCCGGAGCTGGCGGAGCTGGCCACAGTGTCAGCCGGACTCACTGTGAGTGGTAGTTTGGGGCAAACGCTGACCGGATCAGGACCGAACCCGTACCGTAGTTAATGTGAGCTGGGGGTAAGGCACAGGTCGGGGACACAGTTTGGAGCAGAACGCATGCAGGATGCAGCCCTCTGCCCTGCCAGGTGTTCGCGCTAGTCCTGTAGCTGCCCCTGTCCTGGGAGAGGCAGTGAACACTGAATGATGCTGACCGTTGGGTGGAACACGGGTAACAGGCCTACCCGTGGCGGCGCGTATGCCTCTTTCGCACCGCTCTGCTCGAGCCTTACGTCAGGCCGGGGCCACACAGCCGCCGTGCGAAGCGCTGCGTTGCTGGTGTCAGCTGAGTTTTTACTTAGCTTTCATTGAAGCGGATTGGAAGTGGCCACACTGTCTGCACGTACCACGCACGAGGCACAGCGCACTAGCGGCGCCACGTGTTTAGAAGATAGAATCAGTCAAATTTTTGTGGCCGTGCGTCAAGCTTTGGTCTAGTGTCCCGAAACCCCCCAACCCCGCTCCCCGCTATGGGTGGGCTGGTCCAAACCAAAAAATGCCAGGGCCGAATTATTGTCCCAGTCCAGCCCTGATTTGACAGGAAGCCTGTTCTCCTTTGTGGCGCTGCTGCTGTGAAAAAAAACTCAAGCAGCTTATCAGTGTGACTGGGGAGTAATGTGTTTAAGTGACGCCTTCATTTATTTGGCTTCATGCTGTCTACGCTGCCCACGTTTTTAGACACAGTAACAAACGGTCGCATTTGAGAACCACTGGTCTGAGCCAAGAAGTTGTGCCAAAGCTAAAATGACTAACATTACAAACATTACAGGGTCACTCTGCTCCCTGAAAGCTGTGAAACTTGCTGATAAACTCATCCCTGTAGTAAAAAGGCGTATTTGGGGGATGAGTTTGGAAAGTTAGGAATATATTTGGACATCGACTAACAATTAAAAATTAACTAGCCCTATGTGTTTGGCTGGTAAACAGGAAAAGGTTTACTTAAAATGTAAAACAAATCTGTAAACACACTTCAAATCCAACTCTCTCTGCATAGGAAAATGTGTACTGCGCTTTTGACCCATCTTCAAGCAGTGCCTCAGGGCAAACAGTGGAGTGCCTGAGCATCAAATAGAAAACCCACCCAGCCACAGAGAGAACGACAAAGGCGCCACGTGACGCAGGAATCGACCCGGAGAGGCGAAAATGCCAGATACTCCGACCCAAAATGTGAGAGGGAAACTATACTCACACCAGCAGTTGAAAAAGCTGGTGCTTATTTAAAAGATTTTCAATGTATTTTACAGGTGAACACATTTTCCAAATAACAGAAAGTGTATTGGTATTTTTTTACGTCAAGTTCCAGAAACTCTATGTTTACTCCCTATAGTTTTCAAGTGCATTGACGGGACAGAAGGGCAGCGTGACTGTGGGTGTTACTCTACCACAGTTAAGATGACAAGTGCGACGTCTGTGGCGCTGCCTCTCGGAGGAAGGCCAGACGCGGTCAGCCCTGAGACGATCCGCCATCTTTTATTTACTCAGAGAATCAGCGGCAGAGACAGAAAGCAACAGACAGGTCCTTCTCCCCAAACCGCCTCTGTTATTCAGGATCTCTGGGAACCACTGTTGCGGTGCTGCAATATCGCATAGTCTGATGTCAATCCAGTATCACCAAAAAGAGAAACAAAATTGGAATGTTAATGTTTTAGGCATATCCAGGTTGTTGGACACATCTTTTTGTGTTGTGTGAAGCCTTGTCAAACTATAGTCAGAGGCATAAAACACGCCCTTTTAAGTATTTATCTATCTATTTAACAAAGCGTGCACACCTGTATTCACCTTCTCTTCAGTGTCCGCCGCTGACAGCCTCCAGCTCAGTTTTCGCAGGGCTGTCAGTGGCAAACTGGACTCAACTGTGTCCTCAAAGCTGTTTATCTGCTCACAGGCAAGGTTCTGATTCCTCACTTCAAAATGTCGACAGATTTCAGGTGTTGTCTGTATAAATAACAGCGCTTGGGCCGTGATCATGAATCATAAGCGCAAATGTCATCTGTCAATGTCCATCAGCCTGTTCAATGCCTCTTAGTCGATCATTTTTCATGCCAATCAACATTAAGCCTCACACATACTCCATGCTCTCAGCAGCAGAACCACAAGACTCGCCCTCTTGATCTTCTTTATCGCCTCTGTGCCAGAAAAGAGGATATCTCCTTTGTTTCATACGTTCATCCATTTCATACACTTTTCCTTGTAACTTTATCCTTGGCTCTGGCCCTGGGAGCTTTGATTCCACTTGTTTTGAATTTTGCAAAGCAGTAGTTCTCAAAGAGGGGCCCGGGGCCTCCTGGGTGGCCTCAGAGGCACTGCTGACACATGCACCTAAAAAATGTAAAAGGTACAACTAAATAGTTTTGCTTGGTTGCAGATGCGAACAGTTGGATCATTTATTTTGTGGTTTATTTGGTAGGGACAGTGTTAATGAACACACCACACCAGATTGTGGTTTTGGGCTAATTTGCATCTGTTGTCCCACACTCACGCACTCAAACACACTCTCATTCATCCTGGACTATTGTACATGTTTTTAGTGATAGTGGAAACCCGGGACCTTCTAGCTGTGAAGCACAAGCGCAAATCGCTGCGCCTCTGTGGAAGAGTAATCGCCAAAACAATAATATTTTTAAGTTCACTGTCAAATCATATACTCATTATTATGTACGATTTCAAATGGAAAATGCAACAACCATAGATCGTGGTATAAATTACCAAATACCGTCAACTACAACAAATAAAACATATTCAACTCAAGCAACCAAGTCCAGTTGACGGTATTAGAAAATCTCTACTGTGATGGATAATCCTTCACAAACAAAAAGCAAAGCAAAAAGCTTTTTAGGACGCTTCTGAGAGATTTATTTATTTATTTATTGGTTTATTTGGTCAGGACAGTGCATGTTAATGAACATACATGGGTCTCATGCATGTAAACAAGCCACACCGGATTGTAGCCTTGGGCTAATTTGCGTCCGTCGTCTCCCATGCGCACTCTCAAACACACACTCATTCATCCTGGCCTATTGTACATGTTTTTAGTGGTAGGGGAAACCGGAGTACCCAGAGGAAACCTACGCAGACACGGGGAGAACATGCCAACTCCACACAGAAAGGCCCCGTCCCTGGTGGGAATCGAACCCGGGACCTTCTAGCTGTGAAGCACGAGCGCTAACCGCTGTACTACCGATCTTTCAACAGCTTGTTACCACAACTTGTTCAGTTAGTTAACATCTCATTTGAGACTGGAGCATTTCCAAAGGCCTTGAAAACCGCGGTCATTAAGCCTCTTCTAAAGAAGAGCAGCCTTGATCCCAAGGTACTGAACAACTACCGGCCCATATCAAACCTACCATTCTTAGGAAAAGTCCTAGAGAAAGTAATATATCAACAGCTCACTTACTTTCTCCTATCTAAAAATGTGTTTGATACTTTCCAGTCAGGATTTAGGCCCCACCACAGCACTGAGACAGCTCTTATCAAGGTGACAAATGATATCCGTATGAACACCAACGCAGGTAAGGTCTCAGTTTTAGTTCTGCTGGACCTGAGCGCTGCCTTTGACACAGTGGACCACGGGATCTTACTTCACAGGTTAGAAAACTGGGTGGGAATCTCTGGTACTGCTCTAAACTGGTTCAAGTCCTATCTCGAGGATAGGACGTACTTTGTCGAAATTGGCAACTGTGTCTCAGACAAAATGTCCATGACCTGTGGAGGCCCCCAGGGGTCAATCTTGGGACCCCTCTTATTCAACCTGTACATGCTTCCATTGGGTCAGCTAATAAACAGTAACAATGTGTCGTACCACAACTACGCAGATGACACTCAGATCTATGTGTCACTGACGGCAGGTGAACATGGGCCTGTAGATACACTCTGCCCATAGCCTGGCTAACGCCAGACTAAAATCACAAGTGATATTTAGTCTGGGGACCACTAATGCATTTTCTCGTAGGAGAGGTGTGGTTTACGATTGTCCATAGCCGTTTATTGGGCGCTACGAATGTCTCTCATGCGTCTGCACGTAGCCATAGCCAATCGTATCATGGTATCAGATGACGTATGACGTACCTGCTGTAAACTTTTGAGCTAAACTATTTAGAACACGTTCTAAAGCTTGATCGAAAGATGGCATCGCATCTGCTGCTGTCATGTTGGATCCGTAAATATTTTTTATTTTTTTTATCCCTAAACAAACTACAAGCTTCCGTATGTCAAATAGCGCGTCATCGTCTTACCGTCCCTCCTCGTTCTGTGATTGGTGCCCAAATCCATGGAAAAATGTCGGCCATGGTCCCCAGGCTGTTGTGAAGTTCGAAAAGATTCGAGCGCACACAGCAGTCTGGCGTTAGCCAGGCTACTCTGTCACTGCATCGAACAGATCAATTTGTGGATGCAAAACAACTTTCTCCAACTAAACTCAGACAAAACTGAGATCATTGTCTTTGGCCCACAGACACAAAGACAAAGTGTTATCAGTCACCTTGAGTCTCTCTCTCTAAAACCAAAAATCAGGTTAGAAATCTAGGAGTAATCATGGACTCAGACCTGAACTTAAACAGCCACATCAAAGCAATAACATCATCAGCTTTTTACCATCTGAAGAACATTGCTAAGATCAGAGGAATAGTGTCAAAACCAGACTTAGAGAGACTCATCCATGCATTTGTCTCCAGCAGGTTAGACTACTGTAACGGCCTGCTCACTGGCCTTTCTAAACGAGCTGATAGACAGCTGCAGTACATCCAGAACGCTGCTGCTCGAGTCCTGACAAGAACCAGGAAATACGACCACATTAGTCCAGTGCTCCGGTCTCTGCACTGGCTTCCTGTCACTCAGAGAATAGAATTTAAAACAGCGCTGCTTGTGTACAAGTCTTTTCATGGTTTAGCACCAAAGTACATCTCTGACATGTTAGAGCCGTATGAACCATCTCGGGCCCTGAGAACTTCAGGGAGGGGTCTCCTGGTGGTTCCCAGAGTCAATAATAAACACGGTGAGGCTGCGTTTCAGTTTCATGCAGCTAAAATCTGGAACAGTCTTCATGAGGATGTGAGACAGGCCTCAACTCTGACAATGTTCAAATCCAGGCTGAAAACAGCTCTTTTTACCCGTGCATATGAAAACTGAAAGTATTTTATCTGCACTCTTGCCTTTTGCTGTAACTGATTAACTTTATGTTGATGTTTTATTGTATGATTTTTATCTGTTTTCTTGTAATTTTATGCAACTGTGAAGCACTTTGAATTGCCTTGTGTATGAATTGTGCTCTACAAATAAACTTGCCTTGCCTTGCCAGCGGATCTTTTATAAAGTGCTGTATATGCCTAAATGTACGTCCCTATGTAACCCACCCAATATGTTATAATGAAACCCTAGGATTGCGTTGATCCAATTACAAACTTATTCTGTCAATATCACATCTCTTTTCTCAAACTGCTTTGCCACGTGATGCTTATAGTAACACTGCAAAGACATTCAGTGGCTGTTATGTCCAAAAATAGACTGCAGACAGAAAAAAAAAAAAAAAAAAAAACTTCTCCAGCACATCCCAAAGTTTCTCAATAGGATTAAGATCTGGACTGTGTGGTGGTCAATCTGTGAGTGAAAATGATGTGTCAAGCTCCTGAACCACTCTTTCACCATGTGAGCCCGATGAATCCTGGTATTGTCATCTTGGAATATGCCCGCGCCATCAGGGAAGAAGTCAAAATTGATGGAATAACCTGGTCATTCAGGATGTTCTCACTCTTTGGGCAACTGTAAATTCCAACTCATTGCGCTTACTTGGAATAAGTTGTAAACCCGATGCATAATTATTAAGCCCAATGTTAAGCCATGATTACTAGTAACGCTAGTATGATTAAGAGGGATTTCACAGTGTCCATTACTTATGATACAAGTTCTGATAACTATACATGTAAGTACAGGCAACTGGGAATTCCTAGTACTGATTACTTTTGTTAAATATGGCCTTAACCTGTACTATTATTCTTAGTAATGGTTACTGGAATATTCCTGTTCCCTTTGTGGTTTATTTGTTATTCCCATAAATTAAGTTTTACAAATTTAGTCCAAGTTATAAATGTTATTTTTTTAAAGCAATACTGTAGGTACCATAGGTAAATATTTAGCAAACGTTTGAGTCCTGTCTCACCTCAGTGTGTGTATCTCCAGTCTCATCAGGTCTTTCCACAGCTGCATTCCTCAGTCTGACAATGGACACACACAAACCATTTAAAAGATTATTTTACTAAAGGACATGTTGTTTACAAAAAACTGATGAGTGCAGTCTTACCTTGAGCCTTGGAGTCTCTAAATCTTTACAGCAGTCACTGTCTGGGAAAAAAGAAAAACTTACCAGTAGCCTTAGATATACATTCATTTAAAGTTGTTAATTGGTGAGTGCACACTGAAACATTTAATATGCTAATTTGTGAGCGTGCTGCACCTACACATTTGAAATGATGAGTATTACCGTAATAGGGCAGCAAAGCAAATATGTAAATGCTGCACTGTTGGCATTGTGTCTTCATGAAGTGGCCAACAGTAGTCTATGTGCATCACGCTGGGATTAAAGAGACACAAACATGCTGCTGTGCCATTATACAGTTTGCACCTTAGAAACATAAGTGCGGACATAAAATGCAAGGCAATTTTTTTCATAAGAATTGGCCTCCCATTTTTCACTGACAATCTCCCGGTCTGGACGACTCTATTTAAATCTATTCTTGAGACAAAATGAGCTTGAACCTTGCAGGCTCCTATAGCTTCTTCCAAGTAAAAGCATTCTGTTGATAATCACAATGATCTTCACAGCAGATGCCAAATTGACTATGAAAAAGTGCACTTATCGTAGAAGTTTTTTCTCAGTTGGGGTCCTTACAATGGTTCAGAGTATATACTGTACCACTGTGCGGTCACCAAATTAAATAACAAATGTGTTATACGGTAGAGCAAGAGTGTTGTTGTACTTTTCAAATATAAAAAGATTGGAAATAGTAACAATGTATCAAACATTTAAAGCAATCACAATATATCCAAAGACACACTTACCTTAAGTTGATTAATGAGAAATAAAACAGGAAAGGTCCTGTTTTCTGCTGTTTCTGCTCGATGATACACTGAGGGCTGTTGAACACTTTTGAATTCAAAACAGTTCA
The DNA here is from genome assembly GCA_007210695.1 of Neogobius melanostomus. Taxonomy (NCBI): domain Eukaryota; kingdom Metazoa; phylum Chordata; class Actinopteri; order Gobiiformes; family Gobiidae; genus Neogobius; species Neogobius melanostomus. The sequence goes on from VHKM01000153.1 coordinate 4,475,905, forward strand.
GAGCAATCTGATTGGCTGATTCTGCACATGTGACATATGACCTGAACGAATCCTGGGAAACATAAGTTATAGCTTAGTTTTGTTACGGTTAGACAGTCAAGTTCCCGTTACAGGGCTCAGTAGAGAACACTGCGGAGGTTAGTGAGAGTTACTAAAACCATGTGCTGGATAAAGAGAAAAGCAAGTAAAGCCAATGTTAAGCCTATATTATTCAATACTGGCAAATCCTAATGGGACAGAATCTTCTAATGCAGGGATCCCCAACCACCGGGCCGGGGACCGGGCCGTGACGCATTTGCTACCAGGCTGCAGAGAATGGGAAATAATTTATAAATGACCGCATTTTCTTTTATTTCTCTTTGACCTGTCCACAAGCCAATGAGCATAGATATGAAAGTCCTGATAGAAAGTCTCTCTACAAATCCTTTGGACTCGAGTTCATCTGGTTTTATTACAGACTCACGCAGCCTCGTGCCAATCTCTCCTCTCCAGCTCTGTCCGCTTCCCGCTGCAGCGCGCTGCGATCAAAGGGCTGTGTTCCATGCTGTAATAACGTGACCCATAGTCTGTGCACGTGTTTCTCTGCGCACTCCCCGATATACCCCCATATACCCTCATACCACCGCCCCTCCCGCGCAGGTGCACACCGGGCCGCGGAGGGTTTTTTGTTTTTGTTTTGTCCTGTACCGGTCCGCAGCAGGAAAAAGGTTGAGGACCGTAATGGATACTTTAGGAAGAGCCAAAGCATAACAGGACTACAGATAATCATTACTGGCATCATGTAGACTTTGTAAATACTGGCAAAACCCTGTTTTTGGTACAGAAACATTTTGCTGTAAAATGGAAAAGCAATTAATCACAATTTTCACTTGAAAATCTACTTCGTACATTGTATAGAGAGTAATTGAAGAAGATTTATGGTCCCCTAGTAATTATTACACTTAATTTCATGTAATGACCGCAATTAGAATTTACAGTGTTGCTGAACCTATACCCTGACCAACTGCAGCAACAACAGATCATAACAGTTAGTCAAATCCAGGTAGCATTTCTTTTTTACTCAGGAGGTGCATATGCAATACCCAGGCTAGTTCAGGTTAATTTCATGCAAAATGATATCCTCCCACTTTGTACATTGTATAAAACAGTCCTCAGTTGCCTCCCACACGCTGTTTGACACGTATGAGAGTTATCCCCCGCCTCGCTAACACGCTATGGCCCTGAAATAAACTCTGAGTGAAGTGTCACGTTAATACGCTGCTCTCCTCACATCCCGCAACGCTTTCATTCTCAGAGACGTCAGATTTTGTGCTGCGTTTGGAACTTTATTTCTCCTCTCTCATTTTTCCAACCCCAATGTGTTTTTACTTTCTTTTCTTTTTTTCATTCCGTGCCGTTGAGCCAGTGTGTCCGCGCTCGCTGTCCGCCTCCACAATGAAAGCCCGAACATGAAAGCCTCGCTCCCACTGCGCTTGATAAATATTGCAGCGTATCAACATGTTTGTCGAATTTACACTTTTCCCTTTGTCTGACAGCCCGATCAACAAACAGCTGGGTGGTTTCCACACACATAAATAAAATATAACAATGAACAACGCGTGGCGCTTTTAGAAAAGTTTCTCTCTCTATCGCGCGCGCTCAGGCTCAATGCTGGACTATAGAGAAGGAGGCTGGTGACGGCTTTTGCGAGACTTTGATTCGAACGAGAGCGCCAGCGTAAGAAAAGGCCTGCCTTCGTTGTCTCTTCACAGCTCTGTGTAAACTTCAAAGCTGCGTAATGTCATGGAAATAAAATGCAGAGATGGCTTTCCTGATTCAGAGTGGTTAAACTTTAAACAAGGCGTAACAGAAATCCTGACAAATGATTGTGAGGGAGAGTGCGGACATGAGAAACGCTCGCTGGATTGAGCGCGTCTTGATGGAGTGTTTGCTTTGAGCGCTGGTATGACAGAAGAGAGGTGTTCAGAGCAAAGAGCCTCGGTGACAGCACGACTCGAACTGCAACTAACGAGAGATCGATACAGCAAGAGAGGCGTTTGAAAGGCTTTGACTGGAGAACTCAAATCAGGTTTAAAAAAAAGAAATCGGTGGAAGAATATTGGCACTTTATCTCGGGTCAGTATCGGTCGAATGAACCCCCCCGACGCCGCACTGCAGGCGCCTACTGCTCTAGGCTGGATGCTGTCGCCAATATGGATCAAATAAGGACAAATTTTCTCACAACAGACACGTGCGTAAATTGTACATTTGTGAAAAGACAGCGATATTTTTTTGAATCAAGAACGAGCAGCAAGTTGTTGTTTGCTTTACTGTGACAGTGACCCTGAAAAATGTCTAAAATGTCCTTAAAACAAAGTGTTTAAAATGTGAGAGCCTGTAAGTCTAACATACCTTGTGTGCAATTTTGTATTAAATTGCTTTGCTCTATGAAACATGAAAATGAAGGTTACATCATTTTAACAGTTTTCTATGATTCTATGATTGTTACGACTTGATTTAAAGAAAATGCCAATGTATTCCTTTTCCTTGTCTTTTTTCCAAGTTCTGTTTCTTACTTTGTATCTAAAATTGATCTTTGGGGGGAAATCAAGTGGTTGTTTCCTTGCTTGTTTTTTTTTCTATGTAGGAAAAATCGACTTTTTAGAGCTTACAATGTTGTAATACCACTCGCTCATGTTTGCGTTATCTTAGAATCTTCAGTGGTTGACCTTAGCAGAGATGGGAGTAAGTTACTAAATGTAAATCTTGAGTCAAGTCCAAGTCGTTAAGGTCCAAGTCCCAAGTAAATCCAAGTCAATTGGTCATGGGGTCAAGTCAAGTCTTGCGTTTCTTGTTTTCAAAACATTTTAATGTACATGAAAATTTGCAAGTGCTTTCTCAAGATATAGTGATTTTGAAAATTGAGGCTAAAATCAAACTTTTTTTTAAAATCTAATGGATTTGGATTTAAAGTCTAACTGATATTTAATCGCCATAAATAAATAAATAAAATATATATATATGAATTGAATGCTCCAGTCTATGTACAACATTACTGGGACAGCATTTTAAGCCAGGGGGCCTATTTCAAAAAAATTTAAGCATAGTGTTTTAAACATGAGTTGCTTTTCCCAGCAATCTGAAAGGTAAATATAAGATAATATTTTTTATTTGTGTTAGTCATCCAAAAAGCTCATTCTGAGGTCCTACATATCCAGGAAATGCTTCCCTCACCTCTCCATCTCTTGCTAAGCTTAATCCTTTCATTGTGGAGTAAAAATGCTGGTCCCAGTTCACCTCAGCTGCACAGACTTTGTTTTCTTTATTGAAACAGCTGCACAGGGAAGGGGAGAAAGAGGAGATTGTGTGAAAACCAGGAAGAGAAGCTCCAGTATATTTTGTTTTAACTCTTTAGCTGTTTCATTATTGCATTTTCTAACCACCAAAGAAGATGGTGATAAAGATGTGTTTGAGATTATTGGCAAATACTTGCAAAAAGCATAACACCCGCTCTTTCATGATTTGAAACAGTGATTCCCGACTTTGGTTCCCAAAACTTCACAAACTGGTGGATGAAATTATTATGAAGATGTAGAAGCCCAAGTGCCACCGGTAGAAGACGGTTTGAGAACCATTGTTGTACCGTGTTTATGCAAAGTCTACTGTAGAAACAATAGAGCAAAAGAACCACTATCTAACACCTTTTGGATATTAGAAAATACAACAGCTCCCAGCCATACCATATACCACTCCACTATTCCACCCCAAGCACTTTTTATATTTTCACCAAACTATCTCATTTTTCTTTTCCTTTTCAGAGGAAATAGACAGCAGGCGTGAAGTTGTATGCTGCAATTACAATGTTACATGCCGAAGAGGGGCTCTTTGTTGATCGGCTTTCATGTTGTTGAAAAGTGGATACATAATATCGGCAGGAGATTTATGCCTCGGGGAGAGACAGAAACTGAAAAACCTTCTGTGTTGATATTCACAGTTTCCAGTCACTTATAATAAAATCTGATATGTTGCTATAGCACGCTATATGACACCCTCAAGCAGGAAAAGGCGGTGAGATGTTACCATATACCTAAAAGTGGCAAGACCGATACAGAGGAAGCAGAATGATAATTGAAAACCCATCAACGTTTAAATGAAAGTAGTAACAGTATTGCATCAATGATTGAATGTGCAGATTGTTTCCTAAAAAATGAACAAAACAAATATCACAAAGGTAGTTTATATCAATTAGGTCAACAAAACATTTTTGACTTGACTTGACTAATACTTTAATGCAATGAAAGGTTGTTGTAAAAGAGCAGAGACGATCCTGAACATCTGCACCTCTGATACAATCTTTGGTGTGCGTTATTCCTCTTTTCTCACGTAAAAGCTAAAGTTCGACCTCTTACTTCTTGGCCATGCATATAGATGCATTTGAAGTTGTTATTGCTCTGTGAATTAAAAAAAATATACCTTATTGGTTTAAAAAAAAAAAAGTCCGTTTTAATAAGATATTTGTGATTCATTTTATTCAAAAATGTGTGCTATTAATCACACAACATGTACATTCATATAATGGAAAACACAGTGAACAGCAAAAAGAAAAAACCTTTACTGCCCCCCACTGGAAGAGGAATGACAACCACCATTACAAGTAATAAAAACATAATCATAGCCTACTTAGAACAAAACAATTAGAGAAAAAAAATGCTTGCCAAGTTTTCTATCCTTTATCATAGAGAAATATACCATACGTACAAATGGCCAAAAGCATATATTTAGCGAACAACTTGTGGATGGAGCCATTTTTAAGTAACTTTATTGACATTTTAGATACAAAGATTTTTAGATCAACTTTTTGGTCTTTGAATAAACTAGTTATAACAGAGGATTACATTTATTACATGTAAGATTTAGACATTTTTGGGGGGTGATTTAAACCTCATAAATTAAGCTTGAAAGGATAGGTATTGAATTCTAATGGAAAAAACGAATTAAAAAAAGCACAAGTTGGAATACAGTAAAGTGGATTGAAAAGATCAACTATTTCTTTAACTGTAGGCAAAAACCTACGTAAGTATAGAAAGCAAAATGGCCCAAACCCAAAAGTATAAATAATGACTGTAATATCCTGCCGTGTCTCCCCTTAGTCACTTCTTTATGGTTTTGTGGACCTGCAGTGTTGTACTTCTGGGCTTGTTCGAATGACCAGACACTTCATGCACCGCCGGAGGACCCACAAACCCAGCGCCCTTATCCAGGACCTCTTCTTTTTATTCCCCACAATCCTCTGCTCTAACCTGGGCTCCTGCTGATTTCCCCCGAGGACAACGGCGGCAGCGAAACTTTATCTGCAGAGCCAAAGTTAATGGGAGGAAATCAAGGCGTGCTGGAGCAATGATCACAGGGAGTGTTGTTATGGCTCAGAGGCACAGGAAGACTCAGTCCATCGATCAGAGACGAGGAGCAGATACTGGTGGATTCATTGTTCTGGGACAGAGGGACTTCGTGCAATAATTAGGTATCAACAAGGCTAGTAAACGAAGAACTATATGTGATGTACAATACATCTTGATACATGCTTTCACTATCTCCCATTTTGGATGAAAACTAAAATCCTAAAGCCACCCAAAACGGCATGTGAAGAATGAACATGCTCAAGTGAGAGGACATACACATGCAGGTAACTAGTGTGATGCCTTGTCAAGATAGATATAGTCAGTAGATAGAAAGCAAAGTGCATGGGGGCCATCTCCAGATGAAGCGTTCGGCTAATGGTCCGAAGAATCACGTGGCTGGAGGTTTAGAGCAGCACTACCTGAATCAAACTGACTTTTCCGCATATTCTGATTGTTCATTTGAGTTAATGAGAAGCTCGTCTCAGCTGGAGTTATAGCGAGAGAGGGTTGAGACCTGAACAACAAGGCGCCCAGCACTGTGCGAATTTAGCCTCTAGCTTCCTGGTTCACTCAAAATGCACTATATTTTGACACACAACAGGTCTGTTTTTCTTTCACAGATGTCATATTCACAGTAACAATGCACATTATATCCTATCTTAGCTTATCTTATCTTATCTTATCTTATCTTATAACATCTAATTGCAGCAGGTATAAAAATCTCCTAAAGTGTGCCGTCGTGCAGCACATGAGAGGACATTTTATACGTATCATCAAAACCATTTATCAAAACTTATAAAAACTGATAAAAAATTGGGTATTTGCAGATCATGATGGTGATTCATGGATGAACTATATTAATCATGAAAACCCCTATTTTGCCAGTGTATTCCCTACAACAACTGACTTCTTTGACCGACACAGTCGCTGGCATTGCGTTATTTTATCTGTAATACAATCCTGGTTAAATGAAGGTCAAATTAAAGAAAAATGCACTGTCAAGAAATGCTGCTTCCTTTTTTGGTCACAAATCTTTGGAGGATTTCATTTGGTTGAGTAATTATGATTATTTATAAAATGTCCAAATAATTACATTACCCAGATGTCAAGCAGATGTTTCTGAATCCCTGACAATAGTTTACTGTCACACGGCCAGGGACCTCCCGTGATCTCATATAAACCAATGGAAAATGCTGTTCTCAGGGGAATGTCTTACTTAAGTTATTTCTCCATCGTAACCTCCAGTTTCTGTGGAGATACCAAGTGCAACAATGACTTTAATAAACTATTGCATCACTGTTTATAACATTTTATTACATTTGTTAGTGGTTATTTTAAAGATTGTATGTTGAATGTAGATGACGCTTCTTTTTTCTTTAACTATAAGTAGCATTAGGTGGGATAGGCAACGTCAGGCCCAGTGGTCAAATCCGGCCCCCAGAATAAAACCTCTGGCCTTTAAGAGAACTTTAGAAATGCTGTCAATTCCTTTAAAATATATGGGGTGTGATGCCTACTCCTGCTAGGTTTTAAGGTAACATTTTTGTTTTCATGTTTTTTATCTTATTTTAATTGTGGGTGTTAAAATCAATCAATCAATCAATGGTTTTGTATAGCCCAATATCACAACAGGATTGCCTCATAGGGCTGCACCGACCAAGGCAATAAAACAGAGCAGTAAATAAGACAATGTAAAGTTCAGGCGAATTAAGTATCCAGGCAAACATAATGTCCAAATGGCGTCAGCAGTGGGTGGTGACGAGCGACGCGGGTGTCCCCTGTCCTTAGACTCTCCAGCACGGCAAGGAAAAACTCAAAAACCCAGAGAAAAGAGAAACCTTGGGGAGAACCACAGAAGGAGAGATCCACTCCCATGGACGGACAGGCTACAGAGACCCAGGGCCGATGGAGTCCATTCAGCAGACGGGCCAAGATCGCAGACCATCCAGTCCTTGTTGTCAATCCAGTAGGCAGGGTTCCTCCGTTCGATCTAGACAGGCACTCCGAGGGGGAGTGGGACAGGAATCTGAATAGTAATGAAGACTACTGTACAGATAAAATAAATATTGTATCATAATAAGACAAAGTTTGCCGTAAGAAGAAGAAGAGGATAGCGCTTAAAAAGTCACAAAACTCCACATAATTTGTGTCTATTCTCTTAATTATATATTCATATACAGCACTGGCTTTTGTGGAAAGTGGTGCTTTATTTTGGGCTGCAATTGGAAGGTTCGGGCCTTGGTATTTTGACGACCAAAAGGTGAATTGCAACTGTGACCATACTGTACCAATGAATTTCTTTTTTTCCCCCTGCACCTTTGGCTGTTCCTCGCATCTAATATCACTTTCTATAGGAAGTTTACATTTCTCCCACAGGAGCAGCAGTCGTCGTATTTCACTCTCATCCGTCATGTGCAGCTGCGGCTCACAGCTGGTGCCATAATTTCTCTCGGGCTGCATTTCATTGTCATCGTCCAAAACTAAAACAACTGCTCACTTCAACAGTCCAGTGCCGGGAAGAACGAGCTGCGTGTTTACTACAATATGAAGATGAATATCATTAGTTCTTTGGTTAACGGGAGACTCATTAAGATGGACCAAAATAGGAAGAGACAGCTGCAGGCACACGATGCTTAAAACGTTTAAGAAAGAATGGCACGATGAGGGATGAAAAAAGTTTCAAATGTGATGTTGGTAAAGATAGGTATAGTCAGAAACGTAAACTTCATGTAAATTGATACAAATGCTTTATGATTAGATGCACAATGCTTTACCCACAGTGTCTAGGTTTACAATATACTGAAGGAGGACAAAATAATTTAATTACATTACTTGGAAAGGTGCTAAAAGAATGAAGGGAACTGTGGCCAACACAAGCTGTCGGCATCTGGCAAGCACAGCTTTCGACTAGATTATAAACGGTTATAAACTTTAGGCTGACTAAAATACCTGGTTCAAGATGCTTCCAATGATTGCCAAACTACAGTTCATTCCAATAATGTTGAGGTTAGCTGCTAACTTGACCTCTTCATGGTTTGGCTTTGCTTTTCAGTGAAGAAATAAATGAGGTGTTTATACAACGCAGACACATTAACATTACATCATGCACCGAAACTTATTAAATGCTGTTGTTGGCAGACCTTGTATAAATGTTTCAAGTGGAGCTTCTGACCTCACACAATCTGAAAGTGAATGAGTTTGTAAACACAGCAAGTCTCAAAAACACCTTTATTGTCAGGCATAGTAGAAAAATACAGATTTGTCTCATTGAATGGTCTGCTATTGACATATTGGTACATTGCATATTTTACAGTCTTTATTGGCTATAGCTGTTCTGAAAAATTAAAGTTTGCTGAACCTTGGTGCCCAAAAACTCTCAATTCAAACATCCATCCAAGATTAAAAAAAACATTTTTATTTACAGTACTGCATTTGTATAAAACTTTTTTGTTTTTTCATAAACAATAAATAGCTTTGATAAATAATAATTACAGTGCATTTCAAAAGTGGCCTTCATGGACAGATCTGATGTTATTTCATCCTATTCTCAGGCCTGACATGTTTACGCTGAAGAAAGGGAAAGTTTACAAGAGTTCACTGTTACCTTGACTGGTCTAAGGTTTTGATCGTAATTCTGACTTGTTTTAACATCAAGCTAAAACATCTACATTTTGAATTAGAAAAATACCCTTTAAAACACAATCCTGCATTTGGACTTTTCAAGTATGTTCTGGGATCACGATCTCAGACTTGTGGGTCAGATGGACTTCGTGACACGGCGACAACTCTTAAAATCACTTAAACTACTCTAAATAACTGGCATATTTCAAATCCATGATCTCCAAATTGCTCAAAACGAGACCAAATTCATAAGTGAAAGTCGTGTAAACTCATGTATTTTCACTTTCTAGCTGAGTGTCTCGGTGTTATTCCTTCTCCAGCTGTTAATCATTGTCCTCCCACATGGTTTTCCTCTGGAGTCGTGTCCCAAAGCGGCCCTTACAAAGACCGGCTCAGATCCAGCCGAGCTCACATCATCTCTCCTCCTCCTCCTCCTCTTCCAACTTCGGGACCTCGTCTCCGGATGCCTCCCCCCCCCCCAAGACGGGCCCCTCCGCCTGGCCCCTCTTTCTGTCTCTTCACCCCCCTCGCAGTCACTTCTCAATCCTCTTCTTTCGGAAGAGGCACTCGTGTTTGCGGGTCTCGTTTTTGTTTTTACTAAAGAGAAAGAAAAGACTAGGGTTAGACCAAGGGAACATAAGTGAAAACATCTGGAGTTTTCTGCAATAAAACCTTGTGTCAAAGACTGCAGGGATTTTAATTTATTAGTGAAAATAAACCTGATAGCGGTTATGGTTTGGCCTCGTCTAACTTTTGGCCCTATTTGCGTTGTAATTTATTCCGTCAACAGTTTGAAAGCTCATAAGTAGTTTGCGTTCCATGAATTCATAAACAGGTTTTGCTGAAATGTTTTGGAATCATATGCAACAACATGGGGGGGTTTGAGATTACATATAAAAACATATACACAGCATATAGATTCTGTTTGTGATTGACACAGCAAGACATTTTACAGCACAGAGCAGCCGCGTGTGGCAAAGATTCAAAAACAAATGCCGTATCAGGGTTAGTATTAGCGTATAGATCCTTGTTTGTAGTTGCAGAGAAAGTTGTTGGGCTTTCGAGTTGAGTTCAAAATAGCTAACAACATGCTGTATGCATCTTGGGTTGGTAACTGGCCAGGTCTGCTTACTATATAGTCAATTGGCATGTTTCAAGTAAAAAAATATATATATATAATTAAACAACTTACTTCTCCCAGCATTTGAAATAAGCCATGGCCATCCTCCCAGCTGGATCAAGGCAGAGTCTTTGTGTTGAGTTTTCCGCAACAGTGACAGTAACACTAAAAGTAACGAAGCAGCAAACAGTAATCAAAACAACGTTCATAAGTGGGAGAATATTTGCGCGTGAATGTAATGATCACGCATCGTTTTACTTACATGAGTTCGGTTTTGTCGCACCCCGATCGCCGCTCCAAAACTTCAAAGTCGGTTACGTTCAGTTTGGTCATTTTCACAGTTTGGGGGCAAGAACAGCGTATTAAGATGTTTTGGGCTGCGCATGACAAAATGACAATGTGTTATTTAAACTCGGGCATACATTTGTCTAGTGTCAACTTTCAAAAAAAAATGGAATTAAAACTTACCTTGGTGAATCTGAATGCACACGGCAGCCAGCGCAACCAGCAAAAGGGCAAATCTCCTCATTGGGGCAAGCATGTTTTCAAAGTCCAGTGATTCCTAGATAGAGTGAGCTGGATCGACTTGAGCTACTGAGAGACGAGTAATGCTGTGCAAAGAGCAGCAGCCCCTTTTATAGGCAAGCAGCGGAGGTGGGTTTACCAATAACTTCCAGTCTGTTTCCCGTCAACCATGCTCACTCCCTCACTCACTCTGCGCGCATGCATACCTTGGAATTTCCACAGTCAGAGGGTGCAAGCTCTGAGGAATGCAAGTGGAGCAGCGGCAGAGAACTGTGGGACAGGGAAAGTAAAGATTAGCGAGAGTTAAAACAGTGGTGTGGATTCCTGACATCATGAGTTGGCCATAAGGGAGAGTGTAAACAACAGCCTGATTCATGATGAGAGAAGATTGACGCGGCACTGTGTCCGGGCATGTTCAGGAAGAGGCTCTAATGATGAACTCTAGGAACATGTGAGTGCAGTGTAGGTTGTAAAAGGATTTGTCACAGTACTGTGCCGTACTGTCTCCTGTACTCAAATTAACCTGAGTACAGGAGAAAGACCACAAGTGCCTGCATTTTAAGCCCCTTTAAAGCAAGCAAGCGCAGCAGATGCAGTATTACAGTGGGGGGGGGAAGTATTTAGTCAGCCACCAATTTAGTCAGCCACCAATTGTGCAAATTCATAAAAATCAGACAATGTGATTTTCTGGATTTTTTTTCTCATTTTGTCTCTCATAGTTGAGGTATACCTATGATGAAATTTACAGGCCTCTCTCATCTTTTTAAGTGGGAGAACTTGCACAATTGGTGGCTGACTAAATACTTTTTTCCCCACTGTATATCCCTCACAGTCACATGCAATTATATCCAATGGTGTCTAAATGCCCACCCTGTTTTGGATTACTTTGAAGTGTTGAGTCGGACCCTGAGCACATGGCTACTTAATATGCATCAACAAGGACATACTTGTTTATCGCTCCCAATTACAGCTATTGGACTCAAGTCTACCAGAGTTCTGACTCTTTAAAGGCTTCATGAAAGCAAACAAAAGTATGTCTATCCATTATTGTTTTTGGCGTCTCCTCAGTGAGTGTATATACAATATAAGCTGCTGTGGATGTTAGCTAGCCACGTTAGCATTAGTGAGTGCATTGTGATTAGCCTATTTATTTATCATGAACCAAAAATATGATGTACTGCAGAGATGGCCGTACACCCATTATGATGAATAGCTATTTAAATTATATACCGACAGATGTATAGTGAGTGTTCCTCAAGCTTGAGCTCAAATTTCTCTTTTCCACTGCTTTGACTTGGTCTTTCAATTCTACTTTACAATGCTTTCAAACTGTGATTCCCTTGTCCCGCAATCATTTCTACAGTTCTGGCACAATTACATCAATGTTTGACTGACATTAATCCCAACTTCCGCACTCTCTCTTTTATCTTTGCGCATTCGCAGCTCGCTTCAACATTGACCTCGTGCATATTTCAGAAGTGAGGAATTATTGAAATATTTAATAAGTTATGCCTGAATTGAAATACAGTAAACTGCTTTATTGACTATTAGTAATGTGTAAAAGGAAAAGGAAACTTAATAGACATTACAATCCGGTTTCCCTTACCACTAAAAACATATACAATATGTTTATCCTCCAGCCAGGAGTTTCTGACCATATGCCTGGCTCCACATCTGGAGATGGTTCCCGGGCGCTGCACCCATCCTCAATGCTGCTCATGCCCAGCAGCACTGAGGATGGGGCAAATGTAGAGAATGAATTTCTCTACAGGGATCAATAGAATATAGCGTAAAAACTAACATCAGCCCAACGTTAAGCATGGTCAAAAGGCAAAAGTTGGCATTTCCTGTCATGATACAGAATTACTTATCCGTCCGAACCGTGACTTCGGAATGAGAATGAGTCTATAACTTAATCTTTTTTACGATCACTCCAGAGCCCGATTCACTCCCAAAGTTTGGTGCTGGCAATGACAATGTCATATTTCCTTGGAAACATATTGCTTTATGTTGTATGCTGTGTGTCTTGTTCTACACAAGGCACAACATGACGGTTCAAGTCTTGCCAAACCTCTAACCACGCAATGACATCCACTGAAATCAATGAGTCGCCTCCCTCGTGGTACAACTTTGACGTGAGAATGCTGGCTATTTGACAAAACGCCACCCTGAATAGTTTCTTCTCGGGACTTTCCAAAGATAAAAGCAAATGATCACAAACTACTATAATTGCAAAACAGTCAGTGACGGCTGATAAAGAGTCTAACAATGTGATGCCAAATCATGTGGGTGGTTACTGCGTACTGAAAAACAACTGCACTAATTATCCACAAATCAAAGCCTTTTAATGCCATATGGTGCATTACTTCTTATTTTTCTCTGTAATTGTTTCAATTTGGATGAGACTAAATGGAAAAATTGGTTAAAAAAAAAAAAAAACTCTTTCTTTTTATTTGTTGATTCTGTGTAATTGGGCCACATTCCTCTGCACTTGTTAAAACACTTTACGGTAACCGCAAAAATGTGATGAGTCGTCGCCGTGGGGACCGGGTGATTTCGGGGGGTGTTGCGCAGGAGGTGGTGGGACTTCAGCGTCTATCTGTCTAATGAATGAGGAATGTTTAAATAGGTCGGCAGACGCACTTGTTTGTCCCCTGTGTTTGTGAATAATGCGCAAATTATGGAACGAGTGATGACCACAAGTGTGACTTTCTCTACTGTTTTCAAAGCTGCTTCCTGGTAGATTGGTCGATAGATAGTTTACTACTTTGTTGATCAGCTTTGTTGGACAGGACGGCACAGGGCCAGTCTTTTCTCTAGTGATTGGATTTTCAGCTTATTTTGGTGAACCAGATCTTTTGGATCAACTCATTAAAAAGTGACGGCTCTTTTGGCTCCCAAATGGCTCTTCTTTTTTACCATACAGTTTAAGTTTCAGACAAATTTAGCTTTTACCCATCAAAACTTTAAGACCAGTTGTTGAGTATTAAAATTCTACTTGGAACCTTGATAAGGTCCAACCATGCAAGATGAGATTTTTGTATTATTATTATTAGGACTGTATTATGATTCATTGATTGTTTAATGAGCCATTTTACTTCTCCCTGCACAAAACAACAACTAGAATCAAGCTCAGTGCCATGATTTGGCTTGTAGTGGTCTGTGTAGTTGTTTGTCGACTTTGGGATGTGGTGGAACTATTGTTTATTACAACAACACCCACGCTTTTAATCACAGTTATTACTTTTTATTCATGTACTTTTTTTTAATTTACATTCAAAATCCTGTGTTAGTGTTTCCCAGTGGGCCCCAGTTCCTCTGCAGCCTGTGTCAGCTCCGCTCCTGTTCCTGCCCCAGTCCTGTCTGTATAGTTGCAGCCACTTGCTGAGGATGGAAAGGACACAGACTCCAAATGAAATGAAAGTCAAAACTTTTTTACCAGGACTCCTGTACTTGTTGCTTTGTAACAGGCTCATGAACGGAAATATTGTGTGGAAAAAGGCTGACACTGTGACATATCACCGCACTTGTGATCGTATTGTTTACTTTTCACTCCACAAAACCGGCGTAATTCTATCTGATCATTAAAGTGAAATTATGCTGGCCGATTGTTGTCATATAAAAAGTGACTAAAAGCTAGAGAATTTTTGGTTTCGCTTCTGTTTGCAGAGCTTTTGATTTTGTGGTTAATGTTTTTTTTATTTGCACATCGGCTGTGACTGCACTTTTTCCCCTCCTCTCTCTCTCTCCCTCTCTGGGGTGATTTTAGCGCAGAGACAAGCAGCGCTCAATAAACAAGTAGCTTGCAGGTGAGACTCGGCTCTCGTCCTTCACTTAAAAGAGCCGTTCTTTCCACGGACAGAAATTGATCAATACAGATCATTTCAGACTTGGGACACATGTCAAGAGCTGCATCATGTTTTTGTTTGTTTGCCTTTTAACTTAAATTTGATCACACCTTCTTTGATAAAATCGTACCAGGACCAGTTGCAAGAATACCACCACTGCTGCATCTTAAATCAATTTCAAATGAGTTGACATGTTGTGTAATTTTATTATGTTATTGCTGTTGCATGTCAAGTCTTGCTCATCCCCAGCTCTTGCTTAAACGTGGGAGAGTTACATTTTCTCAGACTTTAACAAAGCACTTAACTCAGCGGGTGAAAGTCTGTTTGTCAGTAAGAGACTGGTGTGTGATTAAGTAGCTTACACAAAGTGTTTACAAAAATTGGAGCATGTTAACACAAGATGACAAGGTCCAATATTGAGAACTGAAGTTGTAAGCTCCTGGAGGCTATTCCACATAGCCTTTCCCCCATCTGCTCCCAAAGCTGCTGCAGTATGGAGAAAGAGAGACTGGCTGTAGCTGCGCTCCCCACCTGTAGCAGTATTTTCCTTTCACTCTCCTCAAGAACATGCTTTTGAAAAGTGACATAGTCAACAGAGTGAAAGACTGAAGAATAATTACCTGAAAGGGTGCAGCCAGTGCTCCCCCTCCTGCACACACATACCCCTCCTTTGAATAATCAGGACATCATGGCCCCACCAATGAAATATCAAAAGCGCCACTGGTGTTCACTGCATCAGTGTGCATAAAGGAGTTATTATGGTTTATTTAGGCTTTTAAAACTACATTTGGAAACCTTCACTTTAGCATGTGTGTAGCTTAACTTAGAATAATGTGTTAGAAACTTAAAAAGCCACATCAAAGCAATAACATCAGCAACTTTTTATCATCTAAAAGACATTGCCAGGATCAGGGGAATAGTGTCAAAACCAGACTTAGGAGACTAATCCATGCATTTGTCTCCAGCAGGTTAGACTACTGTGACTGTCTGCTCACTGTTGGACAGCTGCATACATCAGAACACTGCTGCTCGAGTCCTGACAAGAACCAGGAAATATGACCATATTAGTCCAGTGCTCCGGTCTCTGCACTGGCTTCCTGTCATTCAGAGAATAGAATTTAAAACAGCTCTGCTTGTGTACAAGTCTTTTCATGGTTTAGCACAAAGTACATCTCTGACATGTTAGGAACCACCTCGGGCCCTGGGAACTTCAGGGAGGGGTCTCCTGGTGTTCCCAGAGTCAGTAATAAACACGGTGAGGCTGTGTTTCAGTTTCATGCAGCTTTATGAAGATGTGAGACAGGCCTCAACTAATGTACAGTTTTTATTTTTACAGTTAGTGTATATGACAAGGGAAAGTATTTTATCCGCACTCTTTGCTTTTACTGTAATTAAATACATTTTATATTGATGTTTTGTGATTGATTTCATCTGCCTTCTTGTAATTTTATGCAACTGCGAAGCACTTTGAATTACCTTGTGTATGCAGTTAAACTTGCCTTGCCTCCAAAACTTGCTCATGGTCATGCGACTATCGTGAAAAAAGGAAAGAGTTCAAAAACAGGATCAGAGTTCAGTGACAGTGTCTGGACCAGTGCGCAAGAGGGGGGGGGATGGGGTTAAAACTGTAACATTAAAGCTCAACAAAGCTCAAAAATGTCCCTTGAAAACAGGGTGCAGAACTCAAATTTGGCTAAGAGCAAATGAACTGGCCACAATAAGCAAAGCAGCTGTAGCACATTTATCCGGTTACCGTCCAGCACATTGCACAATCGCACTGAATTCTTTATTGTCCTCTTCGCAGCGGGCCAGAGACCACAAATCATGGTCATTATCCTGCAGTATTTACAACATTGATTCACAATGCAGTCTTCCAAACACAAACACTAAACAACTCAAGGAACGATCTCCGGAGTCATAGAAAGTTGTGCAATACAGACCCTGCAGATCACAAAAATAGCTTCCATAATGTTTCCCTGCTGTGAGATCAATAAAGATGATCTCCTCTTATTGAAGACAGACTCGCTCTGGTTGTGCATTGGCGTTGTCAGATAGATTTAATCATCAAACTTCCTCGCCTTTCTGTTGCTGTTATTGCCTGTTTCACAACTAGAAAGGGTCAAACAAGCAACATTAGGTCTTAAGCTTTAATTTACTCTTTAAACCATTCTTTGTCCTCTGCTGCTTCTTCATCAGGTTGTTGCGGCAGTGATGAGTGCGTGACTAAGGGTGAAAGGGCAGCTGTGACTTAAAGTTGCTTACCATCACCATATGAGGAGTAAACAAAAAATGCGCCGTGAAATTGTGCAACTTGAGAAAGCTATTCAGTCAGTTTCCGTTACACATCTTTCAACGATGGGGGGACAGAAGGAACTTAGAGACACAGTAAAAAAAAAAGTCTTGGAGTTTTCCCTGTAGCTCCTGTTGTAAAAATGGATTGCTACAGATATTGTTATGAGAAAGTTTTGGCTGGAAGAATGGTCAACCTAATATCTTCATGGTCAATCAACCCTTTATAATCTCTGGCAATCTTAGATTACGTAAAACTAACTGGAGACATCATTTATTGAGCCGTATTAGGCTCATTTTCAGTTTTCATGTTTCTTGTCTGATATCGTCTGTATTTGTGCAGTCAACCACAGCAGTTGTTGCTCAGACCAGAGTTTATATCAACAGAACTTGTCTCTGTCAAACACTTAATGGACCATTACGATTGTATTCTCTCAACATGAGAATCAAGCCACAACCGTTCCTGTTTTTCTTGTGTAACCACACGGCATGTTTGGACCACTGACAGTATGAACAAGTGTTCACCGGATTGTTTATATGCCTTATCAGTCTGATGTACTCCTTTTTCTTCTCCATTCATATTTTTCTCCACTGTTAGTACTAAATCCCCTCCTTCCACTTTGTGACGCTGTGTGAAAAGCACTGCCGGTATACAGTGCCTTGCGAAAGTATTCGGCCCCTTGAACTTTTCGACCTTTTGCCACATCATCAAACATAAAGATATAAAACTGTAATTTTTTGTGAAGAATCAACAACAAGTGGGACACAATCATGAAGTGGAACGAAATTTATTGGATATTTCAAACTTTTTTAACAAATAAAAAACTGAAAAATTGGGCGTGCAAATTATTCAGCCCCTTTACTTTCAGTGCAGCAAACTCTCTCCAGAAGTTCAGTGAGGATCTCTGAATGATCCAATGTTGACCTAAATGACTAATGATGATAAATAGAATCCACCTGTGTGTAGCAAGTCTCCGTATAAATGCACCTGCTCTGTGATAGTCTCAGAGGTCAGTTTAAAGCGCAGACAGCATCATGAAGAACAAGGAACACACCAGGCAGGTCCGAGATAAAGTTATTGAGAAGTATAAAGCTGGGTTAGGTTATAAAAACATTTCCAAAGCTTTGAACATCTCTCAAAGTACAGTTAAATACATCATCCAGGAATAGAAAGAGTGTGGCATCACTGCAAACCTACCAAGACTCGGCTGTTCTCCTAAACTTACTGACCGAACAAGGACCGCACTGACCAGAGCAGTTACCAAGAAGCCTATGATGACCCTGGGTGAACTGCAGAGAGCTACAGCTCAGGTGGGGGAAACTGTACACAGGACAACTATTAGTCGTACACTGCACAAATCTGGCCTTATGGCAGAGTGGCATTTTTAAAAGAAAACCATAAGAAATACTGTTTTCTGTTTGCTACAAGCCACATGGAGGCCACTGTGGCTTCTAGCAAACAGAAAACGGGACTTCTTATGGTTTTCTTTCAAAAATCGCTTGATCTTGCCACTCTGCCATAAGGCCAGATTTGTGCAGTGTACGACTAGTTGTCCTGTGTACAGTTTCCCCCACCTGAGCTGTAGCTCTCTGCAGTTCATCCAGGGTCATCATAGGCTTCTTGGTAACAGCTCTGGTCAGTGCGGTCCTTGTTCGGTCAGTAAGTTTAGGAGGATGGCCGAGTCTTGGTAGGTTTGCAGTGATGCCACACTCTTTCTATTCCTGGATGATGTATTTAACTGTACTTTGAGAGATGTTCAAAGCTTTGGAAATGTTTTTATAACCTAACCCAGCTTTATACTTCTCATAACTTTATCTCGGACCTGCCTGGTGTGTTATTGGACTTCATGATGCTGTCTGTGCTTTAAACTGACCTCTGAGACTATCACAGAGCAGGTGCATTTATACGGAGACTTGCTCACACACAGGTGGATTCTATTTGTCATCATTAGTCATTTAGGTCAACATTGGATCATTCAGAGATCCTCACTGAACTTCTGGAGAGAGTTTGCTGCACTGAAAGTAAAGGGGCTGAATAATTTTGCACGCCCAATTTTTCAGTTTTTTATTTGTTAAAAAAGTTTGAAATATCCAATACATTTCGTTCCACTTCATGATTGTGTCCCACTTGTTGTTGATTCTTCACAAAAAAATTACAGTTTTATATCTTTATGTTTGATGCCTGAAATGTGGCAAAAGGTCGAAAAGTTCAAGGGGGCCGAATACTTTCGCAAGGCACTGTATATAAAAACAACTGATATTTACTTTTCTGACATAACTTGTTTTATGAAGTGTTCCTTTCCCAAGGCTAAACTCACCATTGAATTACCATAATAAATACTCTTTACAAACCTGTTCTCCAAATTCTGAAAGCGGTAGTTATAAGCTCTTGCAGCCAGATCTGCCCTAGGGCTGAGTGACTGAGAATCGGCCGCCACAACTTCATTCATCAAAGGCGAGTGAAGAGTCTTGCCCGAGGACGACAACATGTGAGAGCTGCTACACTGCCTGACACAAAAAAGTCGCCACAAAAACAAGGTCTTTAAGTATTTTTTATTACAGCTTTAGGTATGTCAAATGATCCAGTGTTGCATCAACTTTCATCAGAATCTTGTATTGACGATGGGAGAGTGTGACCACGGCGCAAAGCCTTCTCCAGCACATCTCAAAGGTTCTCAATGGGGTTAAGACCTGGACTATGTGGTTGTCAATCCATGTGTTAAAATTATGTCTCAAGTCTCCACTTTTTCACAATGTGAGTCCTGTGAATCCCGGCATAGTCATCTTGGAACATGCCCGTGCCATCATGGAAGAAGAAATCCATTGATGGAATAATCTGGTAATTCTTTGGGCACATCGTGTTGCGGAACCTAGACCTGACAAACTGCAGTAACCCCAGATCATAACAGTAAGTTAAATCCAGGTGGCAGTGTAGGATTGAAAGGCAGCTCACATACCCAAAATGGCTTGATTGGGGACAAATTTGTTACTTGACTTGCTCACACTTTTTTCACACAATTTTGAAGATATTTTGCTATTACTAAAAAAAAAAAATAAACAAGTGACTGAAACCGTTTCCTCCTCAGGGTGACATTGTGCATGGCGCTTAGAATTAGGATCAGGAGCTCAGTGTAGAGTCGCTGCTCTTCCACAACGAGAGAAGACAACTGAGGGCACTGAGGCATCTGTCCCGGAGGTCTCCCTGACCCTGGGTAGACCTGGGAAACCCTATGTTTGGGACATCTTTGCTGACACTTTGACCACAGTGACCCTGCCTCAGATAAAGTGGAACAACATGTCTTTCAGATTTTTGGCACTGAGAAAAAATGTCTTTGGAGTGCATGTGATTTTTCCATTACAACAGAACAAATGTCCACTGATCCAAATCAAACGCAGGGGGTCAGTCTTATGATATTCCGATTACATCGAGTTTTGTAAATGTTTCGAGACAGACAAAAGCACAAAGTTTTATACAATAAAGCCTTTATAAACGTGCTGTTGTGTTTAACTAGAAAATGGACATGTTCTCTTTGTTTATCTAACTCAGCGTTCTTGGAGGAATTACAAGCCACAGCCGCCCAGTCTGTTTTATATCAGCTCATCTCAGAGTAACTCGCGCAGCTCTGTTTTCTTTGGTTTAATGAGGTTTTCAACAGTGAACAGTGGGTTTGTGCCCGTCCACTTCGTTTTATATGAAGCGGGGCGCTCTTTTTTTCTATTGAAATTGTCGAACACATACCTGTATAGAGGATTCCGTTGAGCAAAACTTGTCTTAGACGTTATATTTCCGTATAGGCTTAAACAAATAATGTCTCGTGTTGTTTGTGTGCATGTTCGCTTGATTATTAGAGAATAAAATCAAAGCCACAAAGACTAATCACTGACATGGAATCCCATTAAATGACACTGTTCCAAACTCAGCATCATGTGTTTGAGGCCCTCCCCCCTTTCACCCTGAGCTGTCCAGTCTGATAAAGACTGGTTAAGTATGTGAAAGACAGGACAGCAACTTAACAAAAGGGACTCAAAAGAATGCCAGCAACACTGATGTTGTGAACTAAGTCACTCCAACCTTCTCTGATGTTCGGCAGTCTTACATTCGATTTGATTAAGGACTTTTTTTTAATTAAATTATTTTGTGACGCATACCACAAACCAGACTAAATCTGACTGCACTGAGTCTGCACTTCTCGTAAATGATGTGCATTGTGCAAGTACAGGTTTAGTTACGGGTCATAACTCAACGTATTTCACATAAAGGGGGCAAGAGTCAGTATTTATGTATTTTTCCAACGAAGCATATCCTATTGATATGATTCACATGTCGTTTTCAGAGTTGCTCAACACCAGCGCCACTTCAGACCGCGTTTGGACATGACTTCCAGCCTTTTTTTCTTCAGAAGTCTCTCCCTGGAGCGGGTCTCTTTTCTCTTTCTATCTCTCTCTATCCCAACAACATTTTTCTTGGACTCGGATTCGGTGCAGTCTGCCAAGTCCCAGCTGGAGACCGTTTCCACATGTGAGCTGCATTTAGGGGAAAGAGAAACTAAAGAAATTGGAAAAAGGAAAGGATAGGACTGAAAGGATAATAAGGGTTTAGAGGCCCAAAGCATGTCGGCAAGTCAAGTATGAAGCCGTCACAAGAGTCGTTTATCATCAGTTTATTCAGAAATTGTTTCGTAATACAGTGCAATATATTCATAAAGTGCTTTTTAAGACGCAGTGCGAGATTTGAACTTCAGACAAAGCTAATATATATAATCGCCTTGTGAGCTATATGAACAACAACAACAACCCTAAAATGTATTGTGATTTACATACTGAAACTGCAGAACAGGTCAAATTGATCAAACCTTCAACGGTAATTTGTATGCAGCAAAGACACCACCAACCACAGTAAAGAAAATAAATGAATCTCTACAATCTGTAAAGCACTTTTCAAATCGGATTTAACACATCTTTGTCCAAGTGGAATCACAAATCTTCTTTTAGCAGCTCCCTCTTTTTCATCACACGCTGTATATTCAAACACTGCACTGAAATCATTAAAGTAACAGAGCTGGTAACATGTGACTACCAATTTTATAACACCGTTTTCACAAAGAAGTGCTCTTTTAAGTTTTTAGGCTCATATGAGGTCAAAAGAGCCAAGTATGTTTGGTCCCTATTTTGTTACTCTCAAGGTGCTAAATAGCGAAGTGCAAGCTGGTTATTTTGTGGGCATGTTGCACCAAATTTCCCATTTAAAGGAATAGGCTACCGTTTTTGCATACTGAGATATGTTCTCACCTTAGCTTAGACAAGCTGATGCGTAACTGTTTGATCTTTACGCGTGCGCTCAGTCATGCAAACGGAGCACAGACGGTGTTAGCAAAAGCCTTTCCTCCTCCTCTCTACGGAGTGAGAAGCGACTCAGCTCTTCCCTTTTAATACGGTACGTGATGAGTTACACGATCCAGGTATAGTTACACAAAATTAAACATGCGGATAAAAAGGGGAACTATATTGTAAGGCGTAAACCAGAAGCACTTCGACGTCCACGCAGTAAAGTGCTCCTAAGGTAAGAACATATCTCAGTATGTAAAAACTGTGGCCTATTCCTTTAATATTGCTTGTATCGCTGTATTTGGACCCCAACCTGATATGTAAACGAGAGTGTAAAAAATTGCACAAACGACTCGCCTGCTGATCCACTTTTACACATTCTACTCATTTCGCACATGAGTAAAGGACCCCCTTAGTGACAGCATTCAGGAGCTAACAACACAGGGTTCAAAGAGTAGTCATCTGGGCCAGATTCAGGATAGACAAAGCTTCCTGAGCGAGAGGTGAGAAGTCTTCAATTAAAGAATTTGCCTAGTACAAACTATTTTTACTTCAGTTTTATCAGTATTTTTACTCCTGGACAACTGGGGGACTTAAGCAAAATCTAATAGAAATATCAAATAAATAAATATAAAAAAATAAAGTATATGCAAGCTTTTGTAATCTGTTAATTTGGTTGTTTATTCTATTAAAGAAGCGCTCCAATCTGTATTCTATTCTAAAGTCCATATGACAGGATTCTGAGCTGTTCTCCTCTGAAACTACAGTAATACAGAGCCATTTTGTTGGCTAGAAATGATCCTTAGGAAATTTGTTTTTATCTTTAAATTCCCTATAAGCAAAGACATACTAATACAGAGGTCTTTACCCACCAAGTGTCCTGTTCATAGATATTATTTTAGGTTACACAATGTAAAATAAAACACAAAAGCATGTGATCAATGTGTCATTCTTGGAGCAAATTTCATAGACACGAAATTTATCGTTTAGTAAAAATCATCACTGGGCCATTCGTGGACCTCTCCTGTCAGTTCACAGTCCTGCGAAAACCGTCTGCGCCACGAGTTTGTCCACCACACATGGGCTTGAAGACCTGGACGCCCTCTCTCTCAGGGTGAAAGCCACATCTGACAATTTGACGGGGCTCGCGGCCGCGTACGCCCCGGGACAGTGCAGCTGGACGGAGCAGGGCGCGGCTCTCGCTCCCCAGCGGCGGTACCCTCTGAGCGGGCCGTGGAGCGGGTAGCAGAGCTGGGGCGGCAGGGACAGCTCTCTGATCGAGTCCATGTATTGGTCCATACCGTTTCCAGGACAGTCCGCATCTCCCTCCTGTAAGTCGAACTCCTGGATTTCACTGATGGTCGGGAGGCGGTCCACGTGAGAGAGGAGACAGCGCGGCCTCATCCTGCAACAGAAGAAGAGAAAGTGGTGTTTTTTTTCTGGTTTAGACATAGTTTACATCCAGTTTAGACATAAGTAGTCCAGTGTAGGGTTATTTTAGATCAATTTTAGACCTGGTTTAGTCCTGGTTTGATCTTGATCCAGGCCTGGTGGTGAGATAGCACTTCATTTCAATACAAACACTATGAAGGTTAACTGGCAATGTAAAAATTAAGTTGAAGCGATTGTGTGACAGCAGGCAAATAAAAGGCAAGGGATTTTTATGGCTACAGTATTTATCAAAAAGCAAGGAGAGGGGTGAAAGAGAGCCGGAACACAAGGTTGGGACCGTCCCAAATCTGGCCTAAGGTCGAGACGGAGACCTGGACATAGACCTGGATTTGGATCACGACACAGAGCGAGAGGCCTGTTGGTACTTGGAAGGACTTAAACAGAAACATATTTTATAGACCTCGGTGTGAAAGGGTTTGAGAACCACTGGACTAAGTTTTGTTTCATTCCTTTAATGTTTGTGCAGTGTACTTTTAATGTGTTTCCTTGATGTACGGCGATCTTGAGTGCTTAGTTTAGTTTTAGTTTAGTTTTTTTATTTGTTTGAGCAGTTAACCTGCTCAAAGGGAGTGGGCTGAAGCCAAAGGCTTATAAGCGCCCACCCCAAAATAAAAATAATAACATTGCATTTAATATTTACAAGGTAGCAAATCATAAACAAAGGAACATAGGGCAAAGTAACAATAAATGATGAAGAAGAATAAAACAAGTGCTTAGAAAGGCTTATTATTATTAGGCCCGAGCGCCATCAGGGCTGGCGATGGGGCTCTTGTAATCGTATAGAGTGCGTGGAGCGAAGCTCTATACTTTTGTGGATTTTCTGCGGCGCGGCCGCAACCCTAAGTAAAATGTAAAAATATGCTTCAGTTTGCAGATATAGTGTGATACAAATTCATACCAATTTTTCTCTGTATAATGTCAAAATTGATGTTGTTAGCGCATTCCAAAAATCCTAAAACTAAGACCCTAGGGAAAAAAGTTCAAACAAACAATGCAATAAAGGCAGTATCATAATTTAGATTGAGGGAGACAAAAGGGCGCGTAGCGCCCCCTTGCTTTGGGCAGGGCGGCGAGGCGAGGGCCGATAATCGCCGCTTTGCGGCTATATTTATATTATTATTATTATTATTATTATTATTATTATTATTATTATTATTAACCTTATCCTACAGATAAAAGAACACTCAAGTGTGTAAACAACTGTTTTACTTGTATCCTTTTTGATGTTGAAAAAAATTAATGTTGAAACAAATAGGGCACAGCAGTGTCAATTCAAGATGGACGCACTTTCAAAACCTGTGAAACTGATTACAAAATATATCCGATATAAATTATGTCTTAATATGTACATTTTCTCTATATTTGGGCAATTTGTTGCAGCATTTTGGGTATTTTGGGCAAACATTAGCATCAGTGTCTAGCTGATCATAGGAACACATTTAGTATCATTGACACTTTTACTCAATATTCATCTTCATTAAAGGAACAGGCCTCCGCTTTTTCCATACTATGATATGTTCTGACCTGAGCTTAGACAAGTTGATACGCACCTGTCTGGTCTTTGTGCGTGCCCGTGGAAGAGTGTGGTCGCTTCCAACTTCACCCCCGTTTGGAGCTATAGAAATATGCTGGGAGACGCCAAATGCTAACAACATCTTTGGTCGTTTTGCGTGACTTAGGGCACGCACAAAGACCAGAAAGTTACGTATCAACTCGTCTAAGCTCAGGTAAGAACATATCTCAATATGGAAAAACAGTGGCCTGTTCCTTTAAAGCCACTAACATTAAGCGGTAAAGGTTTTAAAAATTGATGCTAAATCATAAAGCTGTATTTACCTGCTTCTCGTGTCCTCTCCTTGTTGCTGCATCTCTTAACTGCCCTGCTCTGCTCCTGTCCCGGACCGTTACATATCATTTAGGCGCGTGACGTGTTCAGATCACCCTGTCCACACAGATTTGTATAATGCATTAGCCAGACCGAGCCAATTATAGCAGCTCCCTGTAAGCGTGTAAAGGTTAAGCCCTGAATGTAGGTTGATTTGTACCATCGGAAAGTTAAAAGTCTGATCTCGTTAGGAGGCAATCCAGAGAAAGTACAAATGCTTGTGTAAATAAAGACTCAAAAAACAAAAATTCATGAATTTATATTTTGTGTCTTTTTGGGATTTCAGGCATTTTTCAGGAACAAAATGCTTGAACAATGAACGTGGCAGTTAAGTTTAGCTAGTGCCTTATCTTAAACTGACTCCCTTTGGCCCTGAAGAAATGATTCAGCATAATTAAGAAATGTCCAGATTTCCAAGTTTGTTTGACTTTGTTTATGTAACTGCCTGGATGTCAATTAATTCCTGTCTGTGCCTTATCTGATATTTACTGAAAACATACAGCATGTATTTTTTGTTATTTATTTTTTGTGCTTTTGGTCAAAACAAGGATGTTCAACCATCCATACTTAGGGTCAAAATGCATGGCGGGGGAAGCGTTTTGCAAAATTACAATTACTGAAAACACCATATGAGCAGTAGAGTTTCGTTTATGGAGTGACAAAATTAGCTAGAAATACTGAACTTAAAGTATTAAGTACCGCCTTTGCTCTGCCTGATCCCATCAGACCTCGGAAGCTAAGCAGGAAGGGCCTGGTCGGTACTTGAATGGGAGACCGTTTGGGAACATCAGTAAGCCTGGGTGGATGTAGTGAGTGAGTAAGTGGAGGTGGTCGGAGGGGCCGATGGCGCAGACTGGTTGCCTCGCCTCCGTCAGTCTACCCCAGGGCAGCTGTGGCTACAACAGTAGCTTAACTTGAAAAAAAAGCTCCCGCACACTGTCTCACTCTTTTACTTGGCTTTTATTGCAGCAACGTTTCGGTCACTCTGACTTTCATCAGACTTGAAAACAGTCCCTTTCCACTTGGTCATTTATAGCACAGGGACAGCCCAAAACAAGCAATATCCAATCAGGAACAATCACATTTTGCACCTGATAAGAACACCCAATAATCAGAAATATCAGAAATATCATGCCTTCACAGCGCATATAATAAACAATAAAAGCCAAGTAAAGAGTGAGACAGTGTGCAGGAGCTTTTTTTTTAAGTTAAGTAATGTATTCTTTTACGCACCTGTCGCCTTCTTGGGTGTGCAGAGCTACCACTTATCTACAGTAGTAGCTAACCACACCAAGTATGGAGTGAATGAATAATACAATGTAAAGCGTCTTTGAGTGTCCAGAAAAGCTGTATATAAAACCGATGCATATTATTAGTAGTTACTCAATAAAATAAATCGTGTTGCATTTTAGTTCTTCAAATGCTGTCACAATGCTGCATTTCCCGCACAACACGTTAACGAGTCTTCTGTGAAATAATCCCACCATTAATCCTTCACTACAGTCAGTGTTTCAGTAAGTCTCCTCATATGACTCAACAACTGAGTCACAGTCAATGGTCGCTGGCTGCTCTGCCTTGCGACGACGACACTGGAGGCCGCCATTGCTCCGCCATTGCTGTAATACCGCCATATAGCCGCTAGTCCCCCATTGGAATGCATTGCACTTTAAAAACGTTAAAAACAATTTTAATGCCCAGTGCCTACTTTTTGGAACTGTCTACAGCTAGATATAGTATTACGCTGGGTTAGACACAATCAGAGGCACCGGGGTGGTTATCGTAGGATACATTTTAGAAATCTCTTACTTAAGGGGGTCGGACTGTTGCATTGGAGCTGCGCGAGCTACACGTCAGCAAGGGCCGAGTCTACAGTGAAGATCCCGCACTTATGCCCTTATTAGGAACATGCTTCCTTAGAGCTGGGGAGGAGGATCCTGTAAATCCGCCATGAATTCCCCCTCGAACATGGTCATTGTGATAAACGGGGAGGAGTGAGGAGGAGTTGTCCATTCTTTTTAACGGTCTATGGTCACAGTTCTCGCCAATGAAGTCATCGAAGTTAAGAAACAGATCTTCCCTGCGAACCTGCCGAAAAGTTACGAGCAGTGATTAGACATGTTACAACGAACCTATAGTTGGGAACCAGTGTAAAAATGCCTCAATTGTTAAAAAACAAAAAACAAAAAAAACAATAATAATCTTATGACATTATTTCACTTTACATTTGTTTCTTGGTGGACTTTTCTCTCAATCAGAGCTCATTTAGCTTAACATCATTTATTATACACTGCGTGGACCAAACAAATCAAGTTATCACATGCCTGTGGGGGCATTGTTATGATCTGCTGTTGCTGCAGTTGGTCTACAGCAACAATATGTGTCCAAAGAAAGAGATCACCTGATGACCTGAACATCCTAAATTACCCGGTTATTCCATCAATGGATTTCTTCTTCCCTGATGGCACGGGCATATTCCAAGATGACAATCATGCCATACCGCCTTTGCTCTGCCTGATCCTGTCAGATCTCGGAAGCTAAGCAGGGAACTTTTGAAATTACAGAAGCTTATGCCACAGTGAATGCATGCAGAAAACCGTGTTAATTGAATGTATTTTAGGTTTAGTCGAGATTTAGTCAATCAATTCTCTTCAATCTTAGTCTTGTTTAAGTTTACTAAAACTGCAAGTAAAATCAGTCAACTTCGTATTTATAATATTATTAAAATCATAGAGGTCCTCCTCTTTATGTTTGTTCTCCCACATGAACAAAGCACAGACCTGGTCCTTTGGCAGTGGATTTAATTATGTGAGGCTCTTTCAAGTTTGATGATGTTAGTCTCTTCTTTTCATTTTTATTTAGTCTTAATTTAGTCGATGACATTTTAGTCATAGTTTTAGGCTCATATACAGTTTTAGTCTCATTTTAGTCAGCAAAAAAATGTCTTTAACTAATATTATTATGAAATATTTTAGTCAACAAATAACTCTGACTGTAATCAAAGCTAAAGGGTCCTTTTTTTGTAACAATCTTTTTTGTCAGGCAATGTACAGTATGTAGTTTTATTATTTATTGTCTTCATATATACAGTGCCTTGCAAAAGTACCAATGAACTTTTGCACATTGAGTCATGTTTTCACTTGTCTATTTTTTGAATAACAGAATCATGTATCATTTTGCTTTCACTTCACAGTTGTCTGTTACTTGTGTGTGAACTTTCAGTAAAAAATTCAAAATAAAATCTTTACGTTTAGGGTTGTAAACATGACAAAATGTGCAAAGTTCAAGGTGTATTAGTACTTTCGCAAGCACTGTACATATTGTTATTCTATGTTTCATGTAATACCATTCGACAAAGGCAATAAAACAGAAATCTGATTTTATGCTGATGACTGACCAGGCGTTCTCAACCTGCTCTATAGAAATAAAAATCCTGAATATCGTACACTTCCGATATGTAACATTGCAATAAATGTAAGTGTTAAGATGGTTTGTCAGAGAGGCTCAACAATATTTGTTTGCATCAACCAAATCAAAACAAAAAGCATTGAAAAGCTGGCCGCTGTTTCCTGCCCTGGAAAATATGTCCTGTGCTATTGTGTGCTATTTGAGGGACTTTCCTTTGCCAATATTAGCCGGAGATTAGGGCCAAGGCCGAGAAGAGCAGGGCTGGGGTTAAGTATAGCCTCAGGTGCCACTCACACGCTCTTTAAATAGGACTGAACTCTCTCGCTGTTAAGACAAAGGACTAATCTGATTTAGCGGTGAATGTGTGTTAGCTAATGTGGCGCAGACCTGGATAAGGTTTCATAAACATTTCAAGGGGAAGTTGGAGCTGCATTCTGGGAAAAGGCCTATTTACTGCAATGTTACGAAAATAAATAAAACAAATCACACTGAAACTAAAACAAACACAAAAAAAAGAATAAAGTTTTATGTTATGACTGTAGACTGTGGGAGCTAACAACGCAGTCTTGACGAAGCTCCGTTTTGTGGCTTTGAATCAAGTGGATCCAGCACTTTTTTGACAAATTGGACTCAATAATATATTTTTCAAGAGCAGATGCAGAGAGTGTGGCTTACAGAGTAGTTTTGCCCTTTCTTATAAAAAAGGATAAAAAAAAAAATGCAATACCAAAATACTAGACTTTCAATGCCAAAAATGAAGAAAAAAAAAAACTTGGCATATTTTATTTTGTAAGATTTGTAAACATTTAATCAAACAGGGCAATGAAGGGAAATTTTGATATTCAAAATTATATGGACACAACGGGCAACTTCTGAGCAAAAGATTGCGAAAAGTTTCAGTCAGAACTGCAGATGAATTTGTTTTAGACCGTCGATTTTGTGTTTTTGACAAATATATGCAGTAAAAATAGTTCAGCAACGTCATTGTTGTGGGTCCATATGGAAAAAAATAGATTTTCGAAGAAATTTAGATTTAATGCCATTTTAAGGCCTTAATTTTGGCTATAATGACCTACGGAAACCCGGCATAAAGGCTATAAAAAAAGTCTGAGGTGAAGTGGGATTTTCGTTATTTGGTGTATGCTTTTTTCCACTATTAGTTCTGTACTTGCAACCATATTCCTGAGAAAGAAAGTTTGACATTTCCAACATGTAAAAGACGTCTTATTTGCGTCAGGTTAAGTGAAAAGCAGCAGCTGAATAAGGTGTCGTTAGAGCAGTACGTTTTATTGAGTGCTTTGACTTGAAAACAAATGATTGTATTTGGATTATCTGCAGTAGCTTTTGTTTATAGCTCAAAGCAGCTCCGACAGGCAGCAAATACTGACCAATTTGAGAACATTAGAGGCAAATGAAGTGGAGCGCAGACAGATCAAGGTGAATACTTGACTAATATAACACTGCAAATTTGAAACGAAAAGAGATTGTATTATGTCTTATGTGCATGTGCAGTGCCCCCATCTGACTTATAGACAGCATTACATCTTATACAGAAACGTAACTTATTACTACAGTAATAGGCTACTTGAAGGAGGAGGGGTAAATATATCCATGTTCAATGTTGTTTAGGTTTTTTTTTAATGTAACAATGATTTAACATGTTTTTTAAGAATGTGAAGATACATTTTGTCAAAAACAGATGTCCTCTCAGATTATGGTGAATACTTTAATTAC
Organism: Neogobius melanostomus; assembly: GCA_007210695.1. Lineage (NCBI taxonomy): Eukaryota > Metazoa > Chordata > Actinopteri > Gobiiformes > Gobiidae > Neogobius > Neogobius melanostomus. Next base: position 4,506,487 of record VHKM01000153.1, read on the forward strand.
AATAATTGAACCCTAACCCTAATTGAAGTGTAATCAAGGCTAAACCAGGTTGTTTTACATTGAGCACAATAGCTGAACATGCTTTGTACAGATGGAGACCACCATCTGAGTTGAACTAGGAATATTTTTGTTTCGCAAGACTATGAGAAGAGAGTAGGCAGATTGTTATGCAAGATGAAAATGAAAGCCCCACAAAAACACTTTAAATGAAGTCCATGTGTCATCAACTACAGGTGTCCGAGCTGCAGGCCCAAATCTATGTGGGACGCAAAACTAAACTAAGATCAAGCCATCGACTTACAAATCATTAAGGCCTAACCTAAGATCAGAGCTAAAACAAAGACAAAACTATATGAGTAAAAAGGTCTAAACTACTAAATTAGTGCCTTAGTCACTTTGTTGAACCGTATCCCCCAGAATAGCTGGGGATCCTGAGGCGTCCGAAACAGTTGTCCAAGCCACCTCAGCAGGCTCAGCTCCATGTGCAAGAGCAGCAGCTCTACTCTGAGCTCCATCTGGGTGACTGAGCTCCTCACCCTATCTCTGAGGGTGCGCCCAGCCGCCCCTCACTCGTGAACAACACCCAACAGATACTTGAAAGGACTCTCCAACAACATGAAGAGGGGAAGCCACCTTTTTCCGGTGGAGAACCATGGCCTAGTATTATTTGCTCACGAGCTAGACATAATAAACCAGACATTAGGCATAATACAGAGAAAGTATATTTTATTCTTAGTCTTAACACAATACAAAACAGAAAAACTCCAAATTAAAATCCCCTTAAATAAAATAATACTACTATAGTTTTAATATAAACACATAAAAAAAAAGTTAAGGGTTTATCTTTTCAGCCAAAACGTCCAAAACAGAAACTGTCCATGCAGAAGAATGAATTAAGACAAATTACATTGTATAATGTGCATGACAAACAAATCCTAATTCAAAATGAAAAATGTATTTATATTTACATTCTTCCTAAGGTTTATTTTCACCTTCAGTTCATCAGAGTTACTTTTTTGCAATACATTTTAGCAATTTAAAAGGTCCCACATTATGCATGAATCAGGCTTTTAAAACAACAGCAACATTATGTGACTCCAGATCTGAATATCCTGAATGACCAGGTTATTCTGTGGATGGATTTTTTCCGCTCTAATGGCACAGGCAGATTCCAAGATGACAATTGCCAGGATTAACAAGGCTGTCATTGTGAAACAGTGGTTCAGGGAGCATGAGATATCCACAAGTCCATAACTTAACCCCCTGAGGAACTTTGGGATGTCCTGGAGAAGGCTTTGCGCAGTGGTCACACTCTCCCATCATCAGTAAAGGATCTTGGTGAAAAAATCAACGCAACACTGGATCTTTTGATGTTGCAGAAGCTTATTGATGCCACGGCAGCGAATGTGTGCTGTAATCAAAGCTAAAGATGGTCCAACCAAATATAAGAGCATGTGACAGAGCATTGAGCAGTGTATGATTTAAAAAGCCTAAACTGCTCGAGACCATACGAGTTTTTAGACGATCTCAACAGCCTTGCGAAGGTGTCTGGACTTAAAAAACAAAGAAGCTTCATGGATTACAATATGCTCTGAGTCTAGACTAGATTAGCAAGATTACTGAAACATGAGCACACGCTGTGTTTCATTTGCGTATAACATGGTTAAAAGCTTGATTTTGTGTAATACAGGACCTTTACGGGATAACAGTGTTTGGAACACATTCAATTATTCAGAATGAGCAAATAAACAAATGTTACATTTGTACATCTCGGCTACGGCAGCCTGCGAGTCAAAAGGGGTTTATATTTCAAATTATAGCTCTAGGGATTGAGCTAAATGTTACTTATCACAAACCAATTCTCAATGGAGAGCTCTTATAAATCCCTGATCAAACAGACAGCATTGTTGCTAAACGGACATTCATTTTGTTGTTAAGTTTTAAAAGAAGAGCCTTGGCACCAAGAAAATCCCTCAGTGGGCCCAATTACTGACGATTATCATCAGCTTTTCAAACACAGCATCTACTTTTAGTCTTTTTATCCTCAAAAAAAATAAATAATCCAACTAAATAAAACACTTTATAATCCTATTTTTGTGTCAATGTAGAGCAGCAGTGGAAGGGGACTTAAAGTTCTGACAGTGTTATTGTCTCGAGTTAGCCCTGATCAAAAGTCACGATATTAGGAGCAGCTCATTCTAGCCGTGAAGGAAGGTAGTTGAGGTTAAACTGGTAGCTGCAGTGGAATGATTTTATGCACATGTACAGTTTTGGCAGATGGCACAGTAAAGCAGGGCGGATTTTGACCAGTACTTCCATGACACAAACAGAAAATGGTGATCATTAAAAGCGGCCTGAAAGCCAAAGCCACTGTACCACAACGATGAGCAGGATCAATTCGTTTTTGTTTTGCTTCACACTAATGCTAAATAAATATGCTAAATAAATTATATTATCTTTCATTAGAAAACACCTTTTTTTTTCCCTTGATCACATCAGTACAATCTTTAAAGGAATAGGCCACCGTTTTTCCTCCATCTACCCCAAAGTGGAGAGGAGGAGAAGCTAAATGCTAACCACATCTTTGGTCTTTTTGCGTGACTGAGCGCACGCGTAAAGACCAGACAGGTACGCATCAACTCGTCTAGCTCAGGTAAGAACATATCTCAGTATGGAAAAACGGTGGCCTGTTCCTTTAAAGATTGTACTGGTGTGATCAAGGGAAAAATAACATTTTCACAAATCTTAGGAAAACCTCACTAATATTATAGGCTGCAAAGATAAGAAAATAGTATAAGAATTGCTATTGGTAATATTTTTGAATTGATATACCTGAGATTTTGAATTTTATAATCATGTTGATGCCAAAATGGCGTCTTGCCATAAAATAAATATCACTGTGTTGAGCACTGCATTACGTTTGGCAGCTTTACGTTTCAATAAGCGGCGCTCCGTGGAAAAAAAAGTTTGGACACCCCTGCTCCAAGTCATCCCGGGATTATCCATCGAATTCAAAATTTGAAAATCTCCTCTTTGATGTAATGCAATAAATAGCACAATCATGTACTTATTTGTGCCTGATATCAGGAGTTATTGTTGGCATGATTTTGACTTGATTTGTAATCCACTTTTCAAGTCTTTGTTCCTGTAAAATGTCAAACCAAACTTCTCCCAGTGGCTCCTCGCCCTCATCTCCGGTGGCCTTTCTGCTTCTTGTTCCGGGACGGGGCTTTGATTGGCAGGCTGACGCGCCCGTTCTCCCGCGGTGTGGGGGCGGAGCAGTGGGGGGAGGAGAGAAATCAGGCTCTCCGTCCATGCTGGCTTTGAACGGCCCGGCGGAGGAAAACTGAGGGCTGAAAGACACAGGGAATGTGTTCAGGTTTTAGAGAACATCTACTGACTTGATATGAAGCATCTGATGAGTGCGTTTGTACCTGATGGGGGTGCCAGGGCTGCTGTTGTGTCGCCGCATCGTCCGGGCTTTCGGTTCAAATGAGAAACCCTCCTTCAGACTCTCCAACACAGACGGGGCAACGTAGGTGAAGCCCTGACAGGAAAATGATATATTTCCTGTCATTTACACCATGACAAAGTAGAGAAAACCTGACGAACCATTCTGCTTTTATTTTCCCTCTCAGTAAAACATTTGGGTGCCAAACCATTCAACAACAGAAGATTTGTAGCTTAAACTGAAATGTAGAAAACATCCCCTGTGATGAGTGCAGCGCTTCACCGGATGATTTGTTAAATAACGGTCACCTGTTGACTCAACACAGGTCCACGCAAAAGCTCTGCAATTTATCACAATATTGCAGTGTGAAGGGTTGCAATTATCAAATCCAAAAAAACGCAATTATCTAGGCAGCTGAAATTGCAAAAAAACAAAAGGGGCCATTTATCCAGTGATGCCAAATAGCGAGTGCAAGCTGGAAAATAACAGCTATTTGTGGGCTTGTCGCACCAAATTTAACACTTAAAATGGCCTGTATTTCAGTTTTAGGACCCCACATCTGATATGTTTATGAGAGAATGCTGCGGGAGTTAAAAATGCACAAATGAGTCTTCTGCTGATCCACTTTGGCACGTGCTACTCATTTTGTACATGAGCAAACGTTTAGTAAATGACCCACAACATATCTTACATGGATGGAGTCGATGTTGTTGATCTACATAAAAGAATGTTCTTAAACTAATGTAACAGGGGGTGGGGGAGGGCTGTTTTTTGTATCCATGTTTTTTTCTCTTTGTTGTTGGTGTTTGTTTTTTTGTGTGTTTTTGTGTTTGTTTTTTTATAGGTTTTTGAACAAATTCAAAGACCTTTGTTAAGTTGTAACTTATTGTTCTGACTTCTCAATAAACAAAATATATTTAAAATAAATAAAACTAATGTGCCAGTTTAGTTGTAATTTTCATAAATATTAATGCTCCTGGACACGTCTAGAATGTGCACAATGAACTAAGTTTTGATTCTAAAACATAAAATCAGAATCTAATCGTCAGAAAAATTTTACTTTTTTCCAGTCGAACAGTTCCGTCCTGTAATACTTTTTGTAATTTCATGTTGGTTTTTGTTATGGACCAATGCAATCCTCCCAATAGTCAAAGAGTTGGCTGGACAGTCTTTATGCGCAGTCATGTGTGCAGAGTCATACATCTCTGTGAAATATCGAACGCTGTTTCCCCACAGAGAGTAAAACAACATCAGACTCACGGCAAAGGCCAGCTCTGCGCTGTGGCTCAGAGTGGTGTCGTCAGGACTGTCCACCGGAGTCTGTCGGGTGAATCTAGTGTCGAACTGACTCACGTCCTCCTCCGAGTGCTACAACAACAAAACATTCACTGTTATTACACATTTCCTTAAATCTGGTTTAGTTCTCATTTAGTCTAGGTTGCATTTGCCATGGTTTAGTCTCTGTGTAGACTGGTCTCTTTTAGCCAGTCTAAGATACAAGTTCAAAGCAAAAAGACAATGTTTTGAGTCGATAATAACAGACATAAAAATAATTGGGACTTTTACTTCAAAGTATCATATAAACAGCTTTCCTGAAGAAAAAAAAAAAGCTTATTAATTTCACCACCTTTTTTAATCAGAGATGAACCTAAGAGTTTGAAAGCATGACAGAGGCCAATCAGCTATTTGGTAACTCCTGACCATAGCGTGAATAATTATATTACAAGATCATACCAAATACTTGAAATACAACAAAACTAACTTTCAGGGTAATAAAGTTTTGAATCAATCTTTTAAATAATACAGTGTGTCTCGTGGTCAGCTGTCATGACATAGCCGGTTAGTCTCCATTGTGCCTTTATGGACGTTATTTAAAAGTCTATGAACGAAATGAATGTGAATTTTACCAGTGGGTGGACTTGCGGTTTATTTACATATTCAAACTAAATGAATAAAACAAGACGATTTGGACACCCGCCATATAATATTCAATCAAAGAACTAACTTAATTTCAGACTCATAATTTCCTTTGCCCTCACCAGCTGCGGCTTGTACGGCGGCTCCAATCTCTTATTGAGCAGGTCGTCCCACTGAATGTGCTTGAAGAAAGGATGTTTCTAAAAAAAAAACACAGGAAGCACAGTGTTATTAATATTCTGTCTCATCTTTGAGGCTCCTCCAAGAACCCGAGTCTCCGCATCGCCACAGTGTGAGCCTCGCTTCACTAGAAATAGAAGTACAAATAAAGGTCGATGGAATAACATGATCAGATTGTGCAGGCAAGATGAAGCCAATGTGTGGAGCAGAACATAGTCCATGTAATTTACCTGAATATCTGCGCAGTCTGCCTTTCCGGAGCCAAGCCTCTGCGTAGGACTCTTCTTCAAAAGCTGGAAATGAAAGCTCCATCAGAGTCTAATTTAATGTAAGCGAAAATATTCCTTTTTTTTTTTTTTATAAACAAAAGCTTGATTTCTTGAGACGAGAGACTTTAAAATGTAATAATGAGGGGAAGTAATCTGTTTTGGAAAAGGCTGAGTGCTTTTTTTTATATGGTGGTTAG